>OY728158.1:1039756259-1044756259 GCA_963277665.1 Viscum album | reverse complement strand
GCTTGACATAAATGGAAATTACATTAATTTCGTGCAATAATTAATACATAACAAAAACAGACACCCTTGGACCGTGATAGTTTAGTGTCTTTGGAAACTCGGAACATAATACATTAAACATTGAAAAAGATCTTCAACATCTCCCATAAAGATCTACCTCTATTTTTTTCTTACCTAAAAAAATTCTTTATATCCCGGTGAAATTAAAACATAAAAAAGGTAAGACCAAATGATCATTAAGGGTGTGAATGAAAAAAACAACCATATACATTTGAACTTAAAAACATTAACATAATGTTTAAACATCAAAATCTCGAGTTGTGAAATAATTCTTGGGTGTACGTAAGGCATAGATCATAAAGGAACAATAATAATGATAATGTAGAATTGGAATAAAACATTTAATTGTTTCATCCCATTAAGCACATGATATAATTAATAGAGTAGCCAAGGTATTGCTTCCTAGACAATTATATTAGACAAATTCCATTACTGACCCGAGTTTACTTGTCGTCTAGCACTGTATTATTGAACCAGATTATACAATTCATTAGAGGGGTATATATTCCCCACACATCTCATAATGTAATCATTCTTTATTATGCCACAAAATAAACATAAATCATTCATCATAACCCAATGAATAAAATGGGTTTCGTAAACATCATCCCTTCATAACATACTCTATATAGAATAAAAGGATATTATTTCATCATAATAAAAATGAAACCATGTAAATAATAGATACATTATACTTGAAACATAAACATATTAAATAATTTCTCCATAGATGGAAAATACTTTTGATAAAACAATTCAAATGAATTCTTGAAGAAAATATCATTTCTTATTCAAGAATATATTTTTTTCAAAATGCAATGCAGTTTTAAAAGAAAGTGATTTTGTTGAAAATAATCCTGAAATTGTGTAGAGGAAGTTTCATGGAAATAAGGCATTATGAATCCATAAAAAATCCATTCATGCCATATAAGTTAAAAACATTCTCCTCATACTTTTCGCAGAAAAGTAAAAAAGTACCTCATATGTTAAAGAAAAGAAAGATTCCTTAAAGTTAAAAATTGGTAAAATGAATTTAAACATACAAAAAATCATTTTTTGAATAAATAGACATGGATGATAAATATAACACCAGTAAATATTTTTGAATAAACAATATCATATAAGAATGAGATTGGAATAATTATTGTATACCTTATGTCAACTTTTTTCCATATGTGTCTACGACTATTGTATAGCGGGTTTAAAAATATTATTAACTTATAATAGAACCATAATAATATTTATGATATCATATATGATTCACCTATTAATTTATATTACCTGTTCATTTGTCAATTCCATGTTGAAAAAATGTTTTGGGTAAAATCGTTTCATTTATCGTATGTGTTTTGACATGTAATTTTACAAATGATTACATAGATCATGATTAATTACTTCCATAATGAAAAAAATATTTATATATAATATATATTCAGAATATATATATATATATATATATATATATAATAGATCAATAAATGTAATGAAATACACCGTTCATGGGGATTGTAGGTCGTACGTACGCAAGAACGCTGTTTTCGTTTCCTTATTGAATTTAATGGAATTAAGAAAATAAAACATATATGTTATTAAATCATTTGTCATTATTATTACATATCATTCATGATTATTAATTATATATACTTTATAATCATTCATGTATGGTTAACCTGGATAATGAATCTCATCGCATCGTGGAGATGGTAATCTGTACGTATGCATGAGCGATGATATCGTTCCTATATTTATTGAATGGAATTGGAGAAGATGATATAATATATCATAATTATAATCATGTTATAATAATAATATATAGTTATTATTTCCACCATTATACCCATCCATGTAAGGTGGGGGAAAATAGATTACAGCACAACGTGTAGGCTGTATTCCGTACATACACACGCGCGATGATTTCTTTTATGTGTTTTAATGAAAAATGGGTATTTCTCACAAAGAGTTCTACAAATCATTTTTTTAACACCTCGAGATTTTATGAATAATATTATTTTTAATTTCATTAATGTCTTGTATTGTACGCTACACCAAAAATAGCTTTCACAACACACATCCCTGACATGGCTTTCATTACATGAAATCACGACCTTCCACGATAGCGTGTGTTGTACGCAATACCGAGTTTCTCTAAACAACGATATGTTATATAAACAAGCTGTTATGAATGGTAATACCCAATTTTTGAAATTTTATAAATTTTATCTTCCAAAATGGACTTCATTTTTGGATTCAGAATATCTAAATTAGCCTAGGGTGAATTTTTGGTCTTTTTCTGAAAACTTTCAAATTTTGATGAATAGTGAAAACACTGAGTTCCTATTCAAAAACCGACTTTTTATATAAATAATTTTTTATTTTATATAAATAAATTTTAGGTCAAAATTGATACATAATACCTATATATGTTCAATTTAGGTCATCAGAGTCATTTTATAATAATTTTAGATATATAAAAATTTTATTGAACCTTTCACCGTCTTTTACCCACCTCCTAGTTGAATTTGAAAATTCACATAAAACCTAATTTTACCGCTTCTATGAGTGGAATTTCAAAAATCCGAGAGACACGGTTAATATCAAGGACTAAAATGTGGTTCAATGAGATGAAAATAATTTTTTATGAATAGTAACTTTTTACTTTTTTACAACGGTTAAAAGTAAATAGGGTAATTAAGAGTAAAAATGATATTATTATTACCCTAACACATGTCCTAATTCTATTGAATAAGTTTAATTCGACCAAAAACAACCTGAGAAATAAAATATGACCATTTAGGTCCACTTGGATTAGATTAGGATATTTATTGTTAAATTATTTAAAGAAGGGTTAAAATAGTTAAAATCAAATATTAATAACTAAATCATTTTTAATATAGGGTTATACATAAGATAAGTTCTACTATAAATGTTCCCTAGAAAGATAAATATATTTCCTACATAATGGTGTTTTATTTATAAATTTTAGACATTAAATAATTTAATTTATTTATGACATAATGATGATGTCGTAATTATCTTATTAATGAAATATTGACATAATTGATGTTATAAATACCCAAATAAATGAAATATAAGACTTTTTATGAATTCCACTAATTTTATAGGTTAATAATACATGTTAGTATTTATTTAGTTAACTTTTTTCGAACTAATGATTCTGTTATGATTTTCATAAAAATCAATTACCAAATAGTGTCAAAATTGACATAAAATAGTTTTTAAAACAAATATTATATTATTAATTGTTATTTTATTCCTAAAAATCTATGGTTCGGCCACATGACTTAGATAAGGTTATATATATTAATAATAAACAACTTGGTGTTCTTTTGTCTTGTTATAGAAAGTTTATTAACCTTATAGTGTAAGAAAACAAGAAGACACGATAAAAGAAAAATTATTTATCTTAAAGTAAAATCTAAATGATAAGGTTACAATAGAAACCTAAACTTGTCTAAATTCTATTGTATGAGAATATTTCGACCCATACCCACCCTAGCTTCGAAATAACTCAATTTTGAGCTATTAAAAACCGAATATGACTTTCTAATAAAATAATATTTTTAGTTATTCCAAAGGTGCCCCTCTCCTCCCTTACAAAAGGGAACCCCCTCCCTCTCTTCCTCACACCACATTAAGCCTTCACTCCCGGCCAACCCCTTCCAATTTATATTCTCTACTTCCCTTGAAACATCCTGGAGTTTTCGGTCTTCTTCAAAGAACAATCATAGTGCCCTAATAGGAGGTTTCAAAAAGGCGTGTCGAAAGAAGAGGTAATATCTGTTACCGATTCTTTCAACATTATTTCTTCTTCTACTTCTTCTTATTTGGTTGTTTCATTATGAAGTAATAACATAAGTATCACTAATATACTAATATGTTATTATATGTATGAAACATCCCTATTTTACAATATATCCATCCTACGGAGAATGAAATCACAGCGCGTGCGTACGTACGGAATACCGTCTCCATGTCGTGGTGTAATCTGTTTTCGACCACCACCTTACATGGATTGGTATAATGGTGTAAATAAATAACTATATATAATTATTGAAAAGTGATATTGATTCTGAAATATTATACATACACTTCAATGCAATTCCATGATCATGGGAATGGTATCATCGCTTGTGCGTACGTACGGACTACCATCTCCACGACGCGATGCGATTCATTCTCCATGTTAACCATTCATGAATGATTATAAGGTATATATAATAAGTAATCATGAAATATATAAAATAATAATGATACTGGATTTATGTATATATATATATATATGTATTTTATCTACTTAATTCCATTCTATTCAATAAGGAAACGAAAACAGCGTTCATGCGTACGTACGGCCTACAGTCTCTATGAACGGTGTATTTCACTCCATTTATCAATCTATCATATATATATGTATATACTGAATATATATTACATATAAATCATTTTTTACCTTATGGAATTATGTAAATCAGTATATAAGTAATAATATCAAGAACAACAAGTCCGAACATGTACGCTTTATAAAACGATTTTACCCAAAACGCTGCTTTAACATGGAACTTACAAAATAACGGGTAATATAAAGTCATAAGTGAACCATGTATGATATCATAACAATGAATATGATTCTGTAATAAGTCAATGAAATTATTTAAATCATTATACAGGAGTTTCAAACACGTATGAAGCATATCAGACCTAAGTTTAGAGATAATTATTCCAATCTTATTCTTATCTGAGATTGTTTATTTGTAAATATTTACTGGGGTTATGTTTATTATCCATGTCCATATGTTCTAAAAAAGTTTTCATAAAATTTTTATTTTTCTTTCATGTATGTTTAAGGTCATTTTACCCTTTTTTTACTTTTACCACATTGTATGGAAGGAATATTTCTATTGTTTACCGTACGAGGTACTTTTTTACTGTTCCGACAAAAGTACGAGAAGAATGTTATTTTTAACTTCTTTTGCATGAACGGATTTTTACGGTTTCATAAAGCCTCATTTTCATGAATATTATTCTACAAGATTTTATGGAAATTTTCAACACAATACTTTTCTATTAAAATTTCATTGAATTTTGTGAGCAGAAAATGATTTTGAAGAAGAAAGGATATTTTCCTCAATAATTCATTTCAAGTGTTTTATCAAAACCATTTTCCATTTAAGATGACATTTTTGAATATGTCCATGTTACATGTCTAATGTCTCTATGATTTATATGGTTTCACTTTTCTTATGATGAAATATCCATTTGTTTTATATGGATTGTGTGATGATGGGATGATGTTTATGAAACCCATTTTATTCTTTGGGTTATGATTAATGTTTTATGTTAATTTAGTGGCACAAGTAAGAATGATTTCATTATGAGATGGGTGAGACCTATATATCCCTCCAATGCATTGGGTAATGATTTATATCTCATGAGATAGAATGGCTGGAACAGTAAGTTAATCTGGTTCAGTGTTACAGGACTGAAATGAGGAGTAAACTCGATTCAGAAAGGGACATTGTCCACTAAGATGGTCTTGGAAGCAATGCCTTGGCTACTATGGAAATCATAAAATATGCATAATGGTTTCCACAATTACATTTTTTATACCCATGATATTTTATCATGATTGATTTTCCCTTATGATATATTCCTTATGTACTTCCAATATTCATGTCTTTGCTCAAGATTTTGATGTGTAGATTTTATGTTCATGTTTTTGCATTCAAATGTTTATGGATTATTTTATGTTCTCTATGTTTACCCCAGCTGGGAATTTGAGAGCACCCCTTTTATGTTTTCTTTTCCCCAAGATATAAATAATGGTTTTAGGTAAGAAAAAAAGGGGAAGATCTATATGGGAGATATTGAATATCTTTCACCACGATTAGAAGATTATATTCCGTGTTTCTAAAGACACTAAACTATTACGGTCCTAGTGTGTCTGTTTTTGTTATGTACTAAGTAATATGCAAAAGTAATGTAATGTCCATGTACGTCAAGCTTTGAGTATTTACAGTTGGTAACAGAGGAAATGTTTAGTCAACCTTTGGAAACTAGGATGTGATAACTTTAGTGATATCCTTAGAGATATTTCTAAGGCATGTCTAGGGATGTCCCTAAGGTTATGTATAAGTATAGGTTATAGTCCTAGAATTATGGTAACGATCGTAGAATTAATCCTATGATTTTAGATATTGAAGGTACTCCCCCTTTATTATGTTGTTTTCTCTAGCATGATTTTTCCTCTTACACTATTCTTTTTGTGTTTTAGACGATGGATGGAACCTGAAGGAACCGTGTTGATCAATGTAATGGACAATGCAATGATTTTCCTCTTGAACAAACAAATGTTATGGAAGATGGAATGAAAAATCTTATTTCTATACTAACACAAGCTATTAATCATTACGGACTTCCATATGAGCAGAGAAGGGTACAATATTCTATTGAGTCCTTACTGAGGCAACATCTACCTTCTTTCAGTGGGTCTTCAGATCCACTTGTTGCTGAACAATGGATTAGTACCACTGAAATGATATTTTCAGTTCTTCAATGTTCTGAACTTGATAAAGTTATCTTAGCACTATATCATTTGGAAGGTGAAGCTGATCAATGGTGGAATCTTCTCAAGAATACGAGGCCAAGAGATGAAATTGAGTCTATGGAATGGGACGAGTTCAAGAACATATTTTTCAATAAGTACTTCCCTCGTATTCTTATAAAAAATAAGGAGAAGGAGTTTCTTGAACTAAAGAAAAAGTATGATGAATCTATTGGTATATACGAAGAGAATTTTACAAGGCATGCAAGGTATGCATCTAGCATTATCATCCAACCTGAAAGTAAAGTTGATCGATTCTTCAGTGGCTTAAATCCAAATCTCCGAAGGGAATTAGCTATAAGAGACATCAGTAGCTATAAAGAAATTGTGTTTTGTGCTATAAAGGTAGAAATGGATGTTGGTGTTACTTATCCATCTCATGGTTTTGACAAGAAACGAAAGATGGAGTTCAAGGAGAAATATTAGAATAATGTTGAAAAGAAGATGAATGTTTCCTTATTCTCAACGTGTGGACAGAGGCATGGTGGAGATTGTCTTAAAGGGACTAGAAAATGTTTTATGTGTGGAAAAGAAGGCCATCGAGCAGCCGAGTGTCGAAGTAATGGAAAAAGGGTTTCCAATTATGTGAATAAAGAAAAGACTGCAGAGAACACACCACCAACACTTCAATGCTTCAAGTGCAAGGAAATGGGGAATTATGCTAATAAATTCCCTAATCCAAGAGTTAGTGATGATCGACATGAGAAACCACTTATGGAAAAGGACAATGGGAAGTCACATTCGATCACTATTGGCGATGTTGAATATGACAACTATGTGGTGGGATGATTATGTGTTTATATAATGTGATTCCAAAATAATGTTGTATATAGTATTGAGGAATATTGGAATATTTATGTATTGGTCTATTGTGGTTTTCAATAATTTAATGGTACCGGTAACCATGGAAAGTGATTGAGATATTTTTGGAATGAAGATGATATGCGCATAATGAAGCGATAAGGATAAAATGAAATGTTTGACAGTATTCATGTGATCATGACTGATATAAGGAAATAGATATATCATGGTTTGAGTATATTGAATTTTGGGGTTTTGGTATGTAGAAAGAGTTAAATTTTGACAACACTCATGTTTTCACTGAGATTAAATGGGTATTCATTTTTCAAGAGAATACATGATTAAGGTATTCAATGATTGGAATGTGACCAAAAAGATATATGAGGGATAAATGATGTTATTCACGTGCTTGTTATATGACCTTTTTAGTAATCTTTCTCTTTATACTATGAGTTTGGAAAGAAGTATTTTGGATAAGCCTAAATATTAGGATGGATTATGTGGGACATCAGATAGTATTGTTTAATGCTAGATCTTTTTGTTATAATAGTATTTTTTTAGAAAAAGGATAACCTGTAGGACGGGCGACAACCGGTCGCGTTAGACAAGGCTGTGGGAATCGAAGCCAGAACCGAAGTGTGAAAGGCCTTTAGCGCCAACCACTAGCCTACAAGATGTCCCTATTTAGTATAAACAAGTTTTATTTTATTAATAAGTATGATATATGAAGTATAAGTCCATTTTAGGAACCATATATGATTAATCTCAATATAGATGGACTTATGTATTTTGGATAACTTTTTATAACCTTTTGTTTGAGATAGATTGAATGACCCATCATTCTATCACATGATCCGCTAACACTTCATGAATAAAAAATTCTACTTCATTTTTTTAAGAGATGAAGTGGAAATTGTTCAAGGCACGAACAATAGTGAGATTGAACCAAAATCATGTAAGTATTTCTTTTAAGTCATCAACTTTAGGGAAATGATCTTCAAAACCAAAAATGTTGTCCTAGTGCCCTTATATCCGATGAATCCGATGGTACCCTAGATCATCACAAATATATAGCTTTGTGACTATTTCCTTTTTCATAGCAATGTTCTCTACCACTCTCCATCAGAACATGACGGTTAGATTTCCCTTCCATATCCATATTTTCACCATTGTTCTCCTATGTGGAAACCCAGTGATTAGTTAATTTGGGTAACCGTTACATTTCATACTTTAGTTTTTTAAGACAAGTTTTGGTATTCCTTTTTACGATGTGGGTTTCTATTAATGAAACATTCGAGTAGTAAACCATTTATAACCCCGACGAATTTCGAGGGTGAAATTCATTTTAAGGGGGTAGAGTGTAACACCCCGAGATTTTATGAAAAATATTCTTTTTAAATTCATTAATGTCTTCTGTTGTACGCTACACCAAAAGGATCTTGAACAACACGCATCCCAGACTTGGCTTGCATTACACGTAATCGCGACCTTCCACGATAGTGTGTGTTGTACGCAATACCGAGTTTCACTAAACAACGATATGTTATATAAAATAGCCGTTATTAATAGTAATACCCACTTTTTGAAATATTATAAATTTTATCTTTCAAAGAGGACTTCATTTTTGGATTTATAATATAGAAATTTTCCTAGGGTGAATTTTTGATATTTTTCTGAAAACATTCAATTTTTGATGAATAGTGAAAACACTGGGTTACTATTCAAAAACCTACTTTTTATTTAAATAATTATTTATTTTATTTAATATTTTTAGGTTAAAATTGATACATAATACTTATATAAGTTCAATTTATTTCATTGGAGTCATTTTATAATAATTTTAGATATATAAAAATTTTATTGAACTTTTCACCGTCGTTTACCCACCTCCTAGGAGATTTTTCAAATTCACATAAAACTTAATTTTACTGCTTCTGTGAGTGGAATTTCGAAACTATGAGAGACACAGTTAATATCAAGAATAGGAATTTGGTTAAATGAGATGAAAATAATTTTTGGTGAATAGTATCTTATTACTTTTTTCCCACTGTTAAAAGTAAATAGGTTAATTAAGGGTAAAACTGATATTATTAATACCCTAACACATGTCCTAAATCTATTGGACAAGTGTAATTAGACCAAAAACAACCTTAGGAGTTAAATATGACCATTTAGGCCCACTTGTATTAGATCAGGATATTTATTATTAATTTATTTAATGAAGGGTAAAAATAGTTAAAATCAATGTTTAATAACTAAATCATTTTTAATATAGGGTTATACATACGATTGATTAGACTATAAATATTCCTTATAAAGATAAAAAGATTTCCTACATAATGGTGTTTTATTTATAATTTTTAGACATTAAATATTTTAATTTATTAATTACACAATGATGATGCAGTAATTTTATTATTAATGAAATATTGAACAAATTGATGTTATAAATACCCATATAAATGTAATTTTAGACTTTTTATGAATTCCACTAATTTTATAGGTTAATATGACATGTTATTATTGCTCTGGTTAACTGTTTTCGAACATAGAATTATGTTATAATTTTCACAAAAATCAATTACCAAATTGTGTCAAAATTGACATAAAATAGTTTTTAAAAAAGATATTATATTATTAATTATTATTTTATTCCAAAAAATATATTGTTCAGCAAAATGACTTATATAAGGTTAGAGATATTAATAATAAACAACTTGGGGTTCGTTTGTATTGTTATAGTATGTTTATTAACCGTATAGTGTAGGAAAACAAGAAGACACGGTAAAAGAAAAATTATTTAACATAAAGTAAAATCTAAATGATATGGTTAAAATAGAAACCTAAACTTGTCTAAATTAAATTGGATGATAATATTTAGACCCATCCTCACTTTAGCTTCGAAATAACTCAATTTGGAGCTATTAAAAACCGAATATGACTTTATAAGAAAATAATATTTTTAGTTATTCCAAAGGTACCCCTCTCCTCCTTTATAAAAGGTCACCACCTCCCTCTCTTCCTCACACCAATTTGAGACTTCAATCCTGAAAAACCTCTGAAAATTTCCCTTATAAACTTCCCTAGAAAATTTCTAGAGGTTCTGGTCTTCTTCAATGAACAATCATAGTGCCCTAGGAGGAGGTTTCAAAAAGGCGTGTCGAAAGAAGAGGTAATATCCATTATCGATCCTTTCAACTTTATTTCTTCTTCTACTTCTTCTTATTTGGTTGTGTGATTATGAGGTAATAACAAAAGTATCACTCATATACTGATATGTTATTATAAGTATGAAACTACCATATTTCACTATCTATCCATCCTACGGAAAACGAAATCACAGCGCGTGCATACGTACGGAATACCATCTCCACGCCGTGGTGTAATATGTTTTCGACCACCACCTTAATTGGATGGGTATAATAGTGTAAATAAATATCTATATATGATTATTTAAAAGTGATACTGATTTTGAAATATTATACATACACTTCAATACAATTCCACGATCATGGGAATGATATCATCGCTCGTGCGTACGTACGGACTACCGTCTCCACGACGCGATGAGATTCATTCTCCATGATAACCATTCATGAATGATTATAAGGTATATATAATATGTAATCATGAAATATATGACATAATAATGATACTGGATTTATGTATATATATATATATGTATTTCATCTACTAAATTTCATTCAATTCAATAAGTAAACGAAAACAACGTTCATGAATACGTACGACCTACCGTCTCCGTGAATGGTGTATTTCATTCCATTAATCAATATATCATATATATATGTATATGCTGAATATATATTACATATGAATCATGTTTTAAATTCTGGAATTATGTAAATAAGGATGTAAATAATAATATCATGTACAACAAGTCCAAACATGTACGATTTATAAAACGATTTTACCCAAAACGCTGCTTTAACATTGAACTTACAAAAGAACGGGTAATATAATGTCATAAGTTAACCATATATGATATCATAACAAAAATATGATTCTGTAATAAGTCAATGATATTATTTAAATCATTATATAGGAGGTTCAGATATGTATGAAGCATATCAGACCTAAGGTAAGGGATAATTTTTCCAATCTCATTCTTATCCGATATTGTTTATTCATAAATATTTAATGGGGTTATGTTTATTATCCATGTCCATATGTTCTCAAAATGTTATAATAAAATGGTTAATTTTCATCCATGTATGTTTAAATTCATTCTTACCCTTTGTTTTACTTTTACCACATCGTATGGAAGGAATCATTCTATTGTTTACCATACGAGGTAATTTTTGACTGTTCCGACAAAAGTACGAGAAGAATGTTATTTTTAAGTTATATGGAATGAACGGATTTTTACGGTTTTATAACACCTCATTTTCATGAAGCTGATTCTACAAGATTTTATGACAATTTTTAAAAAAATAATTTTATTTTAAAATTTCATGGAATTTTGTGAAATGAAAATGATTTTGACGAAGAAAAGATATTTTCCTCAGGAATTCATTTCAAGTGTTTTATCAAAACTATTTTCCATATAAGATGACATTATTGAATATATGTATGTTTCATTTATAATGTCTCTATGATTTACATGGTTTCACTTTTTTTATGATGAAATATCCATTTGTTTTATATGGATTACGTGATGATGGGATGATGTTTATGAAACCCATTTTATTCTTTGGGTTATAATGAATGTCTTAAGTTTATTTAGTGGAACACGTAAGAATGATTTCATTATGAGATGGGTGTGACCTATATCTCTCTAAAATGCATTGGGTAAAGATTTATATCTCATGAGATAGACATGGCTGGAATGGTATGTTAATCTGGTTCAGTATTATAGGACTGAAACGAGGAGTGAACTCGATTCAGAAAGGGACTTTGTCCACTAAGATGGTCTTGGAAGCAATGCCTTGGCTACTATGGAAATCATAAAATGTCCTTAATTCTTTCCAAAATTACATGTTATATTCCCATTATATTTTATCATGATTGATGTTCCCTTAAGATATATGACTTACGTACTTCCAAGATTGAAGTCTTTTCTCATGATTTTGATGTTTATATTTTATGTTCATGTTTTTGCATTCAAATGTAAATGGATTGTTTTATGTTCTCTATGTTTAACCTTACTAGGCATTTGACCTCACCCCTTTTATGTTTTCTTTTCCCCATGATATAAATAAAGGTTTTAGGTAAGAAACAAAATGGGAAGATCTTTATGGAAGATGTTGAAGATCATTCACCATGATTAGAAGATTATATTCGGAGATTCCAAAGACACTAAACTATTACGGTCCTTGTGTGTCTGTTTTTGTTATGTACTAAGTATTCCACAAAATTAATGTAATTTCCATGTACATCAAGCTTTGGGTCTTTACAATTTTCATCTATTTCAACATCATTTGATGGATTTTAAGCTTATTTGAAGTTGATTTATTATGATAATAAACATCGATATATTATTGATGGTTTTGGGATATGATTGACTGTGGATGTGTTATTTTTATACCATTACTTATTTATGGATAATGTATTGACATTTTGTATGCTAGTTTTAATACAAAAGATTATGTTATGTTTAAACTTGTTCATATGTATAATGCACTGGACTTAGTAAGAGAGGGTGGATCCCTTTATAGCAGCTCGATGCATCGGTAGGTCTAATGAGACAAACTAGTGTCTTGGAACAAGACCATGAAAAAAACATATTTGTAGTCTTGGAAAAAGTCCATGACTATGTGGTTATGATAGTATGACATTATTCATTCCACCATTATGAAAGTGGTTATGGATACTTCATATGATTATTGGACTAGTAGAATATCCATGTGAGTGTGTAAATGGGATTATTTCATTTTATTTCACCATATAATGTTGATGTTCTAGTTTAAAAGGAATTTTCTTTAGACATTAATTGCCTAAAATGTTTATTCTTATTAATTAATGTTCCTGTTATATTGTTATCCTTTCTTAACATTTGAGCTCACCTCTTTCTAGGTTTTATCTTTTCAAGGATTCTATGTCTATTGTGATTGATATGCAAAGATAAGCTAAGGGAATAATGGTGTTCCTAAAGGATAATTTATGTTGTGTTTTATTTTATAATGTGTAATGTAATGTTAATGTATGTAATCTATTTTCCACGATTTCTAAACTATCGGTCTTTCGAGTCATTATTCCTTATAATCACGCCAATGTAATAAAATAATGCACTGGCTCAGGGTAACTAGGGTCGGGGCATCACATGTGAGGCTTGTTATCCTATATCAGTGGATTATTTTCTTCTTCTTATTGTAGTATCTCTATATATTTTTTGTATATCTAATTTAGTAATTTTATATTATTCCACTGAATCGTGGTAGAATCATCCTTTTCTCAGGAGGATTTTGGTCAGCTTTGGTAGAAGTGTCCCTGAGTTTGATTATGTATGTTGTGCATGTTGTTTTTGTTAGTTTATGTGCTCTTAGGTATTTTTCTTAAGAAATTATGGTAAAATTAATTTATTTTCGTGTTGAAATGGCTTCTATTATTTGTTCTCTTCCTAGTAAAGTTGACAGGTGTCCTTTGTGGGCCTTCAGTGGTGGCTACATGGAGTTTTAATAAAATTCTATTGACACAGGAGCTTTCTAGAATAATAAACTTTTGCGATTTTTAAATCAATTAAACATATTAAAAATAATTACATAATTTTTCATTCTTGGTGTGAGAATAGATCCCATATAGTTATGAAAACCCTGTTTGGGTGCTGATGGGTTTGGACAATGCATGGATGGGCCTAGACAATGTTGACGTGCTTTGGAAATGTATTAGAATGTTTCGTTGATGAGGATATTGGTGTAAGAGCTTTATCGATAGTATTAATAGTTTTTTATATGTGGATTTTGGTATTTGACACAGATACCATGTGTGATGTGCTTTCTTCTTGGATTTAAGACATTTCATTTTCGATTTATATGGATACCCTGGACCTTCCGTGGATCCCATTGCATTCATAGTGATGTGAAATCAGACCTATGGACACCCATGGGGTGGGACTACATTTTGAAGTGTAAATTTTACTATGTAATGTTTTTAATAAAAATTATCTGAGGATTTTGAAAGGGTTTACAATGTGTATATTGGATTTTGACATAGTTTCTTCTGTTGAATGTGATAATCATTTTTTAATAGTAGTTCAGATTTTATAATAAGGTGTTTACATCAAATTGACTTTTAATGTGTTTTAAATAGATTTCATATGTATATTTGAAATTGGTCTGTGGTGACCCTTTAAATAGATTTTGGGGCACATAATGGTCTGGTACCTTATTTGTATTTTAAAATATGAAGACCCATGAAAAATGGTGATATATAAAATTTTTAATGGGAATGTTTGATTTTTGTGTTTAATGACTGTTTAAATGGTTTTGGTTTTATTAGAGTTATGTGTTGATTTAATGGTTATTTTGGACCATGATAATTGTTTTTATTTGGAATTGTACTGGTAATGGATAAAATGGGTGATTATTAATTTTAAACGGTTTTAAGAGCATGTGAAAATTGTGTATTTTGTTAAAGTGTGAGAATTTTTAAATGTTAATTTGGTTTTATATTGAATGTAATGGACCATTTAAATGTTGAAAAAATGTTATTAATTGATAATGGAACGGTTTTTTGATTCTCAAACATTACATGGTGATTTCTAGTTGAAATCATGGACTGATTCTCCATGTTTTATAATGTGTGGATAATGGTTTTTAATGATGTGGTTACACTCCACTCCCCAGTTTTGGGTGGGCCATACTAGTGCTCTAAGAACCCCGCTGCACCAATGTGATTCATTGGAATAACATACACTCCGAAACCCATGGGTATTGAAGTAGTGTTCCATATATAGTTTGGGATGGTCAATGATGGCGTTATAAGTCCCAATTTGATTCATAGAAAAACTTTCCATGTTTTCTGACTTGTGACTTAGTTGATGGGATGGTCACACATGGCCTGACATGCCCCGTCCGAGCACCTTGCAGTAACAATTATTTTTTTATTTGTTTTTTTTTTGTTCCATAAAGATAAAATCAAATATCACATTAATATAAAAATAAAATTTAAAAAAAATAAATTGAAACCATTTTATAATAATAAAATTATTGTTATGTTTAAAAATATAATTATTATAGTTTTTAAATAATTATGAATATTATTATTATTATTATTAGACTTCATTATTATTATTATTAATTTTATTATTATTTATTAATGTATTATTTATTCTGATTTATTTTTTTTTCCTATTTTTTCTATTTTACATCCTCCCTCTACATCCTATTCAACACTCCGCCACTCCCTCATTGGTTTCACCCCACCCCACCCTAATGACCTCTCATTCGATCCAAAATTCCTCTGAGTTCATTATAAAATCATGTTCGGTTATTCATGGTAAGAACGTCTATTGTTGTCCTCCTACATTAGTTTGGATGGTTTCCCCCTCTTTGTAACTCCATTATGTTATGTCAAACACTAGGTCTCATATTATATTTTAGTGGTTTCTTCTATTGTTAGGGTATGTGGAAAGCCTCTTGGACCAACGTTGTGTGTATTTCAGAATCAGTCGCTAATGACGAAGCAGATTGGCTAGTCTCAACTCGTCGATACTGCTCGGGGTAAGTGTTTTATAATGTTTTTATGTTTCTCACCATCTATTTGGTTTACATAGTGATTTAGGGTTTCTATAATTGTTTTAGAATGTTGATGGATTATTGAGGTGTGGCACTCACAATTATTGGTACATGTGTGTGTGTGTGCCTCTATATGTATAATTATTACTTAAACATTTTCCATCATAGAAATGAAAAATTTATAATGAATTTAGGGTATATATATATAATAATACATGTGTGCGCATGTGTGAGGAAGTCTTTGTTAAGGGTTTCAAGTGACGAAGTGTTTCGGTTGGATCTTCTTCACATTGAGAAAGGTGTCACTATGCATTTTTTATATTTTGGAGTTTTTTTATGCTTGTGCCTCATAATTCCCTATTTCATACAAGACTGACTATATTTAATAGACTTGTGTTGATTGGATCCCATTGGATTATTCCTTTGCATTGGCATTATTGGATTTTTTGTGAATTGTTGTTTTATGGTTTTAATTGTAATACATAATTGTAATATTCCTTCCATGAAATTAATACGGGAAATTTTAATGGTATAGAGGTGACTTAATGGTTCTTGGACCAGCATGGATCTATATAGGAGAAAATGATCTTTTAAAAGGAATTCGGATGTAAATTTCGCTGTGGCATCCAATTTTCTCAAAATGGGGTTATCACTTTTCTTCCAAATTGTGGTTTGAAATTATTGAGTGGATTATCTCTTGTGTAAATGCATGGTTGGACTATTTAAAATATGTTTTAATGGAAACCGTATGTGATTCATCCATTATGTTTGATAATAATTCCAATGGATGTTTCCATTTGTTAAATGAACTTTATTGTTCAGCTTTAGATCAAATTTGTTAGGACTGATATTCTTTTATGTTTAAAGGGGGATTCCTTGTCAGAATGGGGTTTTATGTTTTAAAATGTTTGAATTGGGTTTTCTTTGTTTTATGTGGTTATTGTGGGAAATTTTTATTACGTCCATTGGATCTATGCTTGAAATTTCATATTGTTTTGGAAACAAATTTAAAAATGATTTTGAAATGGGGGAAGGTCCAGTTGGCAATTGTGGTGTGATATTGATTACACATAATGAAACCTCATGTTTTAAATGATTATTATAGTTTATGAGAATTATTCATGTGTTATAACAAATGGTTTTGTTATTGGTGCAAACCATTGATGTGTTATTTGAAATATTTTATAGATTTCTTAATTGTTTAATAGTTTTATTAAATTATATGTGTAGTGTGTGGTCCCTGCTTTGTGGTTTGGAGCCACCAGGTCTAATGAGACTCTATTATGTTTTCATAGTTTATATTTATATATATGTGTGGGTTCCCCAGTTACATGTATATTCATCCATGTTAGTGAATATACATGTATGGGGCTAGGTTTGCCTGTGTATATATAAGAAAATGCATATGTAGGTGAGTGGAAATTATTATATGCATATAATAATATTTGTATGGATTCCCTTGCACAAGTTACTTGCCATGCGGTTGTGTGCATAGAGGATATGTGTCCTAATATTTATGTGAATGTGAATATTCACATTGGGGGAGTATCAACCTTTAGTTAGAAATCACCAATATCTGATGTGGATGGTTTGGTTCCATCCGAAGTAGGTTCCATATGCCTTGATATTTAATTAGAATTTCCATTTTTTCATATTGTTCTTTTAAAATTACATCCCTTTCATATATATTAAATTCATATTCCATGTATATAAATATATAAATATAAATGGTTTTGGAGTTTTAAAAGTGTAATCATAGATGTATTGAACGTGAAATTGGTATTTTAAAAGACATGTGGCCTTTTGATCATATTCATTTCAAAAGTATAATGACTTGTTTGATTTTCCAAATGAATCCCAATGTGATTTAAAAAATGGATTTTGAAATGATCATGAGATTAAATGGAGGGATATTGGTGGTGAGTGATTGAGTGTGTTTTTGAATAAATTTAATGTTATCTTCATGTATTTTATCTTGATTAAACTCACCACCACATGAAATATAAAACATGAGGAAACCAAGGTATCGAGGTGGGAGTTCTAGGACTAGTACTGTAACACCCTAGGTAAATAAAGAATATGTAATTTTTATATTTATCCCTATTTGTGGAAAAAATTTCAATATTAATTTAAATGGAATGCTATGCTCGATGGCTTACCCAATATGCAACAATGAGTTCCTTTGAAATCTTACATTGCATTCTAATAATAAAATAATATTATTTTAAATAGTAGTTAACACATAGTCGTTTTATTGGTGGGAATGAATATAAAAAACTAAATTACGATTATATATGTGTGTTAAATGTTTTTACTTTTATCCAAAAAAATTTAGAGGCTTAAAATACAAATGAATCCAATCTTAAGCATTGAATACACTAGTATTTTTAAAAGATTGTTTTACTGCGTTTTGATGGAAAACTATTTTTTAAATCACAAGTTTGACAATTTTATAAGATATATTTTTCAAAATAAACATATTATTTATGATTCGGACATAGAAATTTACCTTGGGTTAATTTTTGGTATTTTTCTGATAATGTTCATTTTTCAATAAATAGTGAAAAATACTGCATTTTACATCAAAACTGATTTTTCATATAATTTAATTATATGGTTATATTATATTTTTAATTTGTTTTAAAGTGTAATTGGAATATATTTTCACCATTTAATCCAATGATGGTAATTGGTATTAATTTAACTTTATAATTGGGCATAAACAAGTGCCAAACTGTTCATAAATATTGTTTCTAAAAAACCCACTATTTGTTCTGACAACGGGAAGTTTTATTTAAATTAATTATTGAAATTTATGTGTTTTGGAATTTGGTAAAATGGAATACATATTTTTAATCATAAGGTCCAAATTATGTAATTAAGACTCTTTTGTTTTTGGACATTATGAATAGTAACGACGGTAATTATCTTTAATTATATTGATTAATGAGTAATCGGGTAGTTAAAGATAATACGATAATATCATAATAATAAAAAATGACCACAACGTGTGTCCTAAGGCTACTGGTTGTCTCATGGCCTACCATGGGATTCCTTGTGCCAAACATGGGGGCCCCATGGAATCAATTTTGCGAGAAAGTGACTTTTTATCTATTTATTTAAAAAGAATGTTAAATGTAACAAGGAATGTATCACCTAAGTAAAATATTTTTAATTTTGTCTAAATAAATGATATTTTGGACTATAAATAGTCATTGGAAAACTAATAATATTTTATACATCACATTATTTTTTTATTTAATTTTTAGACATTAAATAAATTAAATTATTTATGACATCATAATGATGCAGCGATGACCTCATTATTTAACGATTTAAATAAAATGGAATGATAATGTAAAATATAAGACCTACACTAGTACAAAACCTAGTGGATGGGTGGATTTCGAACCCTTATCACCTTATCCTCGAAACACATCAATGTGGGTCCATTAAAAACCGAAACCCATTCTAAAATAAAGTAACATTTCTTTACATTCCAAGAGTGCCCCTTCTCTCCTCTTATAAAAGGCCCCACCACTACCTCCTTACCCACACATACAAAGCCTTTGGCTCGGCCAACCCCTGACCATTTTGTCTCTCCACATCCCTCTATAACTCCATGAAGCCTAACTTTGGGCAGAAATCTTCCCAAGGAAGCCTTTGAGCTCAAACCAAAGGGAGTTACCCGATTTTAAGGTAATGTCTTCACTTGTGTCCTTTTGTTTTATTTTTCTTCTCCAACCCCCTAAAATCTTTTTATTCATCTCTTTTGTAACATCTCCAGTATCTTTAATATACTAGGATGTTGTTATAATAAGTATTCGATCTACACTTACACACACCTTCATCTAATGGTTAAAGAACATACTGTTTCTATGGTTGGCGATTTTCTGCCTCACAAAACGATGATTGTCCAATATTATTTTAACACCTTTAAAGGTGGCCATTATGATGTCACTGTATTTTATATATGATATATATGGTATTTATGTTTACTATATTCTTATTTATTTTATATTTAAACCATACCTTTATTGTTTTCATGTTGTGTAAATGCGATAATTTCATATGAGGAAGTGTGGACTACCGCCCCCTCAAGTGATGTGACTCGTAAATGCAATACATGGAATGTATAAGGAATGAAATTAATGAACATATGTTATATATATAGAATAAATATTATACTCGAATTATAATATATATATATATTTTATTTATTTTTAATTCCATTAATATGAAAAAGGAAAAAAATGTAAGTAGCGTTCATGCGTACGTACGACCTACTGTCTCCATGAACATTGCTTTTCGTTTTTATCTCCAAATGATATGGAATATTATAAAATGAATATATACTGGATATATATGATATTTGAAACATCAATACTATTATGAATATGATTTACCTATAACTACATGGAAAATTATTTTCCAATAAGTTCAATTTTTGACTCACGTACCAAACATTGACAAAAACGTCTTATATGAACTCATATTATTAACCAATTATTATAACATTAAAATATGTGATATGAACTGAATAATAATCTTTATAAGAGGTACTTAGGAAATTATAAATTGACCAAAGTTTGTTATTCCGGAATATAAAGAAACGAACAAGACAAGTCAGACTTGAGGTAAGGGATCCTACTCCTCTCTTTCTTTTTAAGTACACTCTTTTATGTAATTCCTTTTAAATCTAATCTTTCTTGTTATTGGGATATTATTTTATATTACTCTTACATTAATTTTTTTTGTTCATATTATGTGAGACCCTATTCTCTCTCATCAATCCATTTTGGAAGTTTTGAGTGGCATCGTTAGGCTGCCGAATTTTCGTAAGAGATCTAACCTCTCTTTTTCTTTTTAAGTACTCTCCATTATGTCACTTATTTTAAGATACTCTTTGTTATGATGTGGGATGTTATTTTAGATTCCACTTGATGTAAATTTTATTGTAATATGATGAGAGACCCTATTTGATCTCATCAATCAATTTTTGGATGTTTTAAGTGGCGACGTTAGGCTGCCGAGTTTTCGTAAGGGATTTTTCATCTCACTTTTATTCCCGTGAGATTTATGCTACATTTGCCACAATTTCCTTTGAGTGGTGTATGTACTACCCATTATTTTACTCATTGTGTAATAAAATTTCATTTATGACTATTTACATCAATGTTGTATTGTCCTTCTTTCACGGGGTGTATGTTTCGAAAGATACCCATGTCGGTAAGGGAACCTTTCACCCTCCTCTTTATAAAAGACTTATTTTGTTATGTATTTTAATTCACATAACATTATGTTGGGATATGTTCTTATATATCCTCAGTGATTAAAATTTTATGTCCAAGTGATGAGATACCTTTTTTATCTCTCATCAACTCTTTTTCTGAATTTTGACGTGACGCAGTTAGGCTCTCGAATTTTTGCAAGGGAACTTCTTAACCCAATTTTGATTCTTTGGGATAAGCTTGTACTCCTTGAATATGTCATTATATGAATATGTTTGAATAACCTCTGATTGTTTTACACTTAATATCCACTTATATTTGGTGTATTAGATTGTCACACATAATTTTGTAATTGATTTATCCTTAATCCAAGGATACCGTCTTTGTATGGGAAATCATCTCAATCTCCTTTCATTGAGGCATATTTTGTTTTATTCACAACCTTCTTTTATACGGTGTATAAACCCCTTTGACTTTCACATCTATCCGAAAGGAATTTTTTTGTAAAAATCATTTTACTAAATGACAAAAGGGAATGTTTTTGTCGTACGTATGCGGCGACAACGAATTCTTCGCCGCTGTGACCATTATTTGAGTTTCGGAATCCTCTAGAAGCCATACCTTTTTTTAAAAGAAAAATAAATACCATGTTTTAATTTTCTTTTATTTTGGTATTGAAAATCATTTACATAATGTTTTTATATCAATGTGTTGTATTGATATCTTCTGATTGAAAAGTGGAAATGTTATGTTTCCTTTTTGCATGTTTTATGTGATATGATTATGTTATTGTTCTCGGGCATTATTATGGAGACGGGTGGTTCCGTGATAAACTAAATGCAGGTGAGCCCGATATAGCTCTCCAATGCATTGGGTAATGCGAAGGAGTGAAACGTTAAGGTTTCTCCGAATAGATTTATGGAATATACTGTGGTGGGTATTCCAAACGTAACCAAGAGGGTTACTCCCTACGTAAGAATGTTATGAATGCCTCAAGTTACCTTTTATGTATTATGATTTCTATGATTTATTCATGATTTGATGAGGTATGTTAAAGTGCCTATGTTTTATGGGTAGAGTATGATTTCATTCTTATGTATATATGAACTCATGTTACCTTTCCATATTTTTATAACCCTTACGGAGATTTTTATGTTCATCCCAAGTTTTTTTGAAATGTTTTTTGCAGGTAAATGGAAAGTTACATGATATGATGATAGTGTCAAGGAAGTGTCAAGAAAGAATCCATGTTTTATTTTAAATATGTTTTCGTTGATGGGATAAATGAATACTATCTTTATGTAACAACTTTGATTAAATGTGGAATGTAATGCATGTTTTATGTCCTAATTCTCTAAAACTCTAAACCTAAAGAGATCCTCAATGTGTAATCTTGTAATAACTCAAGATTAAATAAGGTTTAAGGTTGGGGCTTTATAGTTGGTATCAAAGGTCAGTTTAGATAACTTTAGATGTTAGGGTATTATTTAAGAATAAGTGACATCACCATAATGGTTAGGATTTCAGAAAGAGTCCTAGTTTTAGATAAAGTGAATGAGTAAGTATATCTTAGTGTTTATCTTCCTCATTAGTACATGATGGTTTTGTTGATATACACACACTGACCTTTTTGGTTTTAGTAAATGGTTAGATCTAGAAGGCACCAAAGTAATAGTGGATGTGAAGTGAACTATGACAGTTTTTTGAGCAAGCAACTGAATGATATGGGAGCTGCAATGAGAACTCTTGTGATTATCCTCAACCAACTATTTGGAGTCATGATTGACCACCTAAACCTTGGTGATTTCTCTAAGGCATCATATATGCGAGAAATAAATCCCTACGGAAGTACAGGTAATAATCATAACGGTAAGTTTGTTCAAAAACATATGTTTCAAAGATGTGGAAAGAAACACGTAGGAATACGTTTCAAAGGGACAGAAATATGATATAGATGTGGAAATGAAGGTCATAAAGCTAGAACCTACCATGGAAAAAGGAAGCATCCAGTTGACTCGAGGAAAGGGAAAAAAGTTCTTTCTGAGGGATCAATTGAATGTTTTAAATGTGGTGTGCATGGTTATTATGCAAACACATTTCCTATGAAGAAGTTTTGTGAATGGTATCACCATGATCGTACAAATGTTTGTTTACCAATACCTAATGCCATTCTGATTAAGGATGAAGAAACTGAAAATTACCAATCAAAGGTATGGATTATTTCATAACTATTGTTTTCCTATTTTGTAATCTTAGGATATGATTAATGATTTTTTTTGTTGGAAAGAAGTATTTCAGAATAAGTTGGAAAGGAATGGTTAATGGATCATGAAGAATGTTTAATGAGTAAGAAGTCAACATATAAGGGCTTCAAGAGTTATGGTGAAATTCTTAAGAGTATTAAGTCTCTTTTGATGATGGGGTTACATTAAGAGACTTTTTATAGTATGTGTAACCCTGATGTTTAATATATGAATTTTTTACTCAAGGAATAGTTATCTGTTCTTTTGTGGACATAGTTATAAAGAACCATTTGGGTTTATATGATCCTTACTTTTGAGGTAATTATGGGTTACTATAAGTTATGATGGAAGTGAAAGGCATGAGATAAAATTGAGGTTAAATTATGTTATGGTTATTTTTGATGATTTTATCTCTTTTTTGGGAATTATTTGAGAATTATATAGTTTTGGAAAAAGGAAAACACGCAGACCGTGTGACAACCCGTCGCGTCGGACAATGCTTAGTGAATCGAACCCACAACCAAAGTGCGACTGGTATTTATCGCCTACCAATGGACTACATGAAGTCCCTGGTTAGTTTGACTATTTATTTTTAGTTAGATGATTTTAGAAATCAAGAATAATATTATTTTGGGTTATATATGGAAATGATTAACCTATCATGATGGATGTGTGATTAGGTTAATTACTTTTCAATATGAGAATTTAAGATCAACTGATGTTATTTGGAGATAAAAGTTAATTTGTACCTTGGATGACTATGTGATTAAATCCTTCAAATATTTGGGTTTCCATATTAGTGTGGTTTACTTTGAAAAATTTTATGGACAATTTTTTATCGAATGGTCTTCGTTGAAATTTGGTTTTTGTTGGACAAATTTTGGAGATTAAGAATAGATTTTATTTTTTAAAAGAGTTATCCTTTTTTGGATTATCTGATCTTGTACTAACCTTTTTGGTTTTGGTTTTGGTTAAGGTCTAAAGATATGGGATGTATATAGTTCTCTTTTGTGGACTAGGTGATTCTCTAGAAGTTGATTATAGTACTCTTAATGTGAACAAGTCTTCCTAAATACTCATCTTTTGGAGAAAATATGAGTTTGTGTAAGGAATCTAATAAAAGTTGAAAGTCAACATGATAAGTGATTATGTTTCCTTATGAATAAATTCCTCAATAAAAAGTAACTTAAAAAAAATGTTGTCTGTTAACTTTTCCTACTGGGGAATCCAATACCATTTAACCCATCATAAGTTTGTGATTTTCTTTATTAAATTTCTCCTAAACATGTTTTCTATCACTCTCTATCAGAACATGACCCTATGTTTTCTCCTCCATGTCCATGTTTTCCTACATGGAATCCTAGTATGGGTTAACTCGGGTGACCTCTATACTTATCTTTATTTATTTTAAAGTGATTGTTTTACCGACTCTTGTTCCGATGTGGGATTTTCAATGATGTTTCCAAGCCCAGTTTTATAATTGCGAGGACACAATTTCTAAAAGGGGGGAAGGATGTAACACCCCAGGTAAATAAAGAATATGATATTTTTATATTTATCCCTATTTGTGAAAAAAATTCAATATTAATTTAAATGGAACTCTATGCTCGATGTCTTACCCAATACGCAACAACGAGTTCCTTTGAAATCTTACGTTGCACTCTAATAATAAAATAATATTATTTTAAAAAGTAGTTAACACATAGCCGTTGTATTGGAGGGAATGGATATAAATAACTAAATTACGATTATATATGTGTGTTAAATGTTTTTACTTTTATCCAATAAATTTTAGAGGCTTAAAATACAAATGAATCCAATCTTAAGCATTGAATACACTAGTATTTTTAAAAGATTGTTTTACTACCTTTTGATGGAAAACCATTTTTTAAATCAATATTTTGACAATTTTATAATATCTAGTTTTCAAAATAAACATATTATTTATGATTGGGACATATAAATTTACCTTGGATTAATTTTTGGTATTTTTCTGACAATGTTCATTTTTCAATGAATAGTGAAAAAATACTGCATTTTACATCAAATCTGCTTTTTCATATAATTTAATTATATGGTTATATTATCTTTTTACATTGTTTTAAAGTTTAATTGGAATATATGTTTAGCATTTAATCCAATTATGGTCATTGGGATTAATTTCACTTTGGAATTGGGCATAAACAAGTGCCAAACTTTTCATAAATATTGTTTCTAAAAAACCCGCTATTTGTTTTGACAACGGGAAGTTCTTTTTTAAATTAATTATTGAAATTTATGTGTTTGTAATTTGGTAAAATGGATTACATATTTGGAATCAGAAGGTCCAGATTATGTAATTAAGACTCTTTTGTTTTTGGACATTATGAATAGTAACGACGGTAATTATCTTTAATTATCTTGATTAATTAGTAATCTGGTAGTTAAAGATAATAAGATAATATAATAATAATAATAAATGACCACAAAATTTTTCCTAAGGCTACTGGTTGTATCATGGCCGACCATGGGATTCCTTGTTCCGAACTTGGGGGCCCCATGGAATCCCTTTTGTGACAAAGTGACTTTTTATCTATTTATTTTTAAAGAATGTTAAATGTAACAAAGAATGTATCACCTAAGTAAAATATTTTTAATTTTGTCTAAATAAATGATATTTTGGACTATAAATAGTCATTGGAAAGCTAAATATATTTTCTACGTCATAGTATTTTTTTATAATTTTTAGACATTAAATAAATTAAAATATTTATGACATCATAATGATGCAGTGATGACCTCATTATTTAACGATTTAAATAAAATGGAAAGATAATGTAAAATCTAAGACCTGCACATGTCCAAAACCTATTGGATGAGTGGATTTAGAACCCTTATCACCTTATCCTCGAAACACATCAATTTGGGACCATTAAAAACCGAAACACATTCTAAAATAAAGTAACATTTCTTTACATTCCAAGAGTGCCCCTCCTCTCCTCTTATAAAAGGCCCCCACCACTACCTCCTTACCCACCCATCCAAAGCTTTTGGATCGGCCAAACCCTGCCCATTTTGTCTCTACACATCCCTCTATAATTCCTTGAATCCTCACTTTGGGCTGTAGTATTCCCAAGGAAGCTTTTGAGCTCAAACCAAAGGGAGTTACCCGATTTTAAGGTAATGTCTTCACTTGTGTCCTTTTGTTTTATTTTTCTTCTCCAACCCCCTAAACTCTTTTTATTCATTTATATTGTAAAAAATCCAGTATCTTCAATATACTATGATGTGGTTATAATAAGGATTCGATCTACACTTACACACACCTTCATCTAATGGTTAAAGAACATACTGTTTCTGTGGTTGGCGATTTTCTGCCTCACAAAACGATGATTGTTCTATATTATTTTAACGCCTTTAAAGGTGGCCATTATGATGACACTGTATTTTATATATGATATATATGGTCATTATGTTTACTATATGCTTCTGTTTTTTATATTTAAACCATTCCTTTATTCTTTTCATGTTGTGTAAATGGGATAATTTCATATGAGGAAGTGTGGACTACCGCCCCCTCAAGTGATGTGACTCGTACATGCAATACATGGAATGTATAAGGAATGAAATTAGTGAAAATCTGTGATCTATATAGCATATATATTATTCTGGAATTATAATATATATATATATATCATTTATTTTTAATTCCATTAATATGAAAAAGGAAAAAAATGAAAGTAGCGTTCATGCGTACGTACGACCTACCGTCTCCATGAACGGTGCTTTTCATTTTTATCTACAAATGATATGGAATAGTATAAAATGAATATATACTGGATATATATGATATTTTAAACATAAATATTATTCTGGATATGATGTACCTATAACTACATGGAGAATTATTTTCCAACAAGTTCAATTTTTGACTCACGTACCAAACATCATCAAAAATGTCTGATATGAACTCATATTATTAACCAATTATTATAACATTAAAATATGTGATATGAACTGAATAATAATCTTTATAGGAGGTCCTTAGGAAATTATAAATTGACCAAAGTTTATTATTCAATAATATAAAGAAACGAACAAGACAAGTCGGACTTGAGGTAAGGGATCCTACTCCTCTCTTTCTTTTTAAGTACACTCTTTTATGTCATTCCTTTTAAAGCTCATATTTCTTGTTATTGGGATATTCTTTTATATTAATATTACATTAATTTTTATGTTCATATGATGAGAGACCCTATTCTCTCTCATCAATCCATTTTGGAAGTTTTGAGTGGCGCCGTTAGGCTGCCGAATTTTCATAAGAGATCTATCCTCTCTCTTTCTTTTTAAGTACTCTCCTTTATGTCACTTATTTTAAGATCCTCTTTGTTATTCTGGGGGATGCTCTTTTATATTCCCCTTGATGTACATTTTGTTTTAATATGATGAGAGACCCTATTTGATCTCATCAATCTATTTTTGGATGTTTTAAGTGGCGCCATTAGGCTGCCGAGTTTTCGTAAGGGATTTTTCATCTCACGTTTATTCCCATGAGATTTATGCTACATTTGCCACAATTTCCATTGAGTGGTGTATGTACTACCCATTATTTTACTCATTTTGAAATATACTTTCATTTATGAGTATTTACATCAATTTTTTATTGTCCTTCTTTCACGGGGTGTATGTTTTGAAAGATACCCATTTCGGTAAGGGAACCTTTCACCCTCCTCTTTTTAAAAGACTTATTTTGTTATGTCTTTTAATTCACATAACATTATGTTGGGATATGTCCTTATATATCCTTAGTGATTTAAATTTTATGTCCATGTGATGACATAACATTTTTATCTCTCATCAACTCTTTTTCTGAATTTTGAAGTGACGCCGTTAGGCTGTCGAATTTTTGAAAGGGAACTTATTAACCCAATTTTGATTCTTTGGGATAAGTTTTTAGTCCTTGAATATGTCATTCTATGAATATGTGTTAATAAACTCTGATTGTTTTACACTTAATATCAACTTATATTTGGTGTATTAGTGTGTCACACATAATTATGTAATTGATTTATCCTTAATCCAAGGATACCGTCTTTGTATGCGACTTCGTCTCAATATCCTTTAATTGAGGCATATTCTTTTTTATACACAACATTCTTTTATAAGGTGTATAATCCCCTTTGACTTTTACGTCTATCTGAAAGGAATCTTTTTTATACAAATCGTTTTACTAAACGACAAAAGGGAATGTTTTTGTCGTACGTATGCGGTGACAACGACTTCTTCGCCGCTGTGACCATTATTTGAGTTTCGATTTCCTCTACAAGCCATACATTTTTTTAAAAGAAAAATAAATACCATGTTTTAATTTTATTTTATTTTGGTATTGAAAATGGTTTTCGTAATGTTTTTATATCAATGTGTTGTATTTATATCTTTTGATTGAAAAGTGGAAATGTTATGTTTCCTTTATGAATGTTTTATGTGATACAATTATGTTATGGTTCTTGGGCATTATTATGAAGACGGGTGGTTCCGTGATAAACTAAGGGCGGGTGAGCATGATATAACTCTCCAATGCATTGGGTAACGCGAAGGAGTGAAACGTTAAGGTTTATCTGAAAAGATTTAGGGAATATACTGTTGTGGGTATTCCAAACGTAACCAAGAGGGTTACTCCCTATGTAAGAATGTTATGAATGCCTCAAGTTACCTTTTATGTCTTATGATTTCTATTATTTATTCATGATTTGATGAGGTGTGTTAATGTTCCTATGTTTTATGGGTAAAGTATGATTTCATTCTTATGTATATATGAACTCATGTTTCTTTTCCATATTTTTATAACCCTTACTGGGCTTTTTATGCTCATCCCAAGTTTTTTTGAAATGTTTTTCGCAGGTCAAGGGAAAGGTACATGATATGAGGATAGTGACAAGGAAGTGTCAAGAAATAATCCATGTTTTATTTTAAATATGTTTTCATTGATGGGATAAATGAATACTATCTTTATGTAACCACTTTGTTTAAATGTGGAATGTAATGCAAGTTTTATGTCCTAATTCTCTAAAACTCTAAACCTGAAGAGATCCTCAATGTGTAATCTTGTAATATCTCATGATTATGTAAGGTTTAAGGCAGGGGCTTTATAGGTAAACTAGTTGATAATGAAGTGGTCCATCCCTGTGTCATCTACTATGATTGATGCAACAACACTAAATAAAAAAATGATTATTGAAGACCACTAGTTTATGGGTGTGTTATATACTAGAGGCTCGTGCACGAGAATGTAGATCGTTGTGGTTCATATGCCACATTTATATTGTTTTATGTGGTTCCTAGGTCCCCAACTAATAGTATCTTCTTAGGGATATCACATGGTGTTTTTGATATGATTTTCAATTTAGTTGTTTCATTCCTTTTCCCTCATTCATGAAAAATAATATCTAAATTTATATTTATTCCCTATCATTTTAAAACCATAATGCATTTTTTGATTCTATATGTAAAATTTAGTGGTAGGGAAATGTTTTCCATAAAAATTTAAACATGGTACTTGATTTTAAAAATAATGGAATCAATATTTGTATGGGTCTTATTTAAATTCTTGCATGTTTTGGGTATGCTTTATGTTATAGGAATAGGGTGTTTTAATTCATTATCTTCCCTACTGAGAATCTCTGTACTTATGTCAACTTTTTTTTTCCATTTTAGGTTCCTCTGGTTTTGGATCACTCTTGGAATGTGTGTAGTTTATGTTCCACGGTGACCCATGAGGTCACTTAAGGAATGCACATTGCATTGTTTATTTCTTTTTCTAGTGTCAGTCTGATCAGTTTATTTTATTTTATTTAACTATTTTGTTTAGTTAATTATTATTCATCTCAGTCTGTTATTGTACAAATTGTTCGCAATAGGGTCATTTTGATCCCCGACACTATTTTTCAACATGTGGGGATTAGGAACACCCTTAGAGCAATGTTGTGGACCAGCTCAGGTGACCGGTTTAGGGTTTAATATGGTGGGTTCGTGAAAAAATGGTGTCAGGGGGCCCTTGTTATTTGGTGTGTTAAGAATCATGGTTATTAGGTGTGCCGGGATTCGGGAGGTAGGTGCGGTAAGGTTGTCAGAACCACTTTCCCATCTCAAGAGTCGAGTTTCCATGGGTAGTCTGATATTTTAATATTCTTTTCATTGGTTTGTGTGGATGAATGATGAAATAGGATGTGATCTGGTGTTACGTGATGATCTTGTGTGGAGTAGCGACCCAGTACATCACGATTTCATGGTTCTAGATACTTCTTGTGGAGGATTATCTCTCATATCATAGTCTACTAAGCCATGATACCAAGTTGGCATAACCACTAGTCAATTATTTTTGATTTTTTTTATGTGAGTTATGTTTAATATAAGTTTTCTCAGACATGAGTGGATTTCAAAAAATAAAATGGTCCATATAAAAGGGGTTTTCAAAAGTGAATGTGGATTTGGAATTGAAAAGTTGTTTGGATTTGAAATTGTTTGATATTAATGGAATGATTGGTTTCAAAGGAAAAATTTGGAAGATATTTGTATGTTGTTTTGGGATCTTGGTATCAATTTTTGGAATGTGAATCAGAAAATTCATGGGAATTTGGTAGTGTATTGATTTAATGATAAGTGAAATTTTCAATTTTTTTGAGAATTTGTTTTTTACATTGAATTATACATTACGAAAATGGGAGGTTTTTTTATTTATCCATTGGTGTTCATATGAGGGATCACGTATGTAGAGGTACACATGTGGAACATGGATAATGGGTTGTATGTGTGGACATGTGCATGAGCTACCACAACGGTATTTGTATATGTGATACTTTGTGGGATACAAATAGTGGTTATTTATGTAGCATGTTTTTCTGAAAAATGGATTCAAAAAGGTAATTTAAATGTTTTGAAACGTTAGTGAGTAATTTTTTAGTATTCTATTTTCGGATTTGGTATCCTTTTTCATGGGTTCATGGTTTTGACATACTGAATTGTGATTCGAATGGTGGTGTGAGATTGAGATTTATTTTGTAATTGAAGTGCGGAATATAGATTTAAGATGGGTTTGAATTTTCATTTCTCACTCTATTTTGACTATGTGACCCAGAAAACCCCATAGGATCCTATTGAGTCTCTTATGGTTTTTGGTTCTACCCAGACTCTTTGCAGAGTGGTGGAATTGACTTCTTTTGGTTTTTTGTTTCTCTTCCATGGTGATCATGATCTATTGAAGGTTTCAATTATAACATACCTCCTTTTTGTCACATAAACTTTCATTACTTTACACAAAACTGAGGATCTTCAAGGTTTAGTGTCTTGGAAACAAGGAACATAATACATAAAATCAACATACAACATTCTTCTTAAACACTGGAAAGGATTCTCCTTACGTTTATCCTAGGTTAATTACTGCATCTCCTAAACTAGGGAAATACATCAAAAGAAAGGGTGAGCAGAAGGCCTAGTAAGGGAAACAAGAGAATCATTTTACATGTGAACTTGGGATACTTCAATAAGGTAATGAAAAGATCTTTAAGGCATGAGAATTAAATCATGAGGCATATCAAAATAAAAATAACGTTTTTCATAACATGAAGATGTGGCTAAAAAATATTACAAATAAAATCATTTCCATTTCACCAAGTTCCATCCCCAAGGTGTCAATAAAAATTACCAAGGTAATTCACCAAGGTATGAGTCTAAATGGTCATCTCTAGAGATTAAGTCGTTACCCAATGAATTGGAGCACTATCAGGGAACACCCTTAAATTTTTCTTTATCATCATTTGAGCCACATATATCATCATCAACAATTTCATAAACAACCCATATAGCATAAAATAAATGGGATTCATTTCATAATCATAACGTTTTAAAAACTGCTTTAAAGACATGATCTTTGTGTCACATTTAAACCCACAGAAATGGAAGGTGGGTCTCATGTATGTAAATCGAAAAAATTTAAAATTGAAAAACTTGGTATATATGTGAATAACCCTATTGAAGAGTGATATTTGAGTATTTAATTAATAAAATAAAAGAACTTTAGAAAAATAGAGAGACATTTTGAGATGGAAATTCTGCAGCATAATGGCTATGTTACGAGGTTTTAGAATACATTGAAAAGAGAGGGGAAATGGGACACCCACTCATAAATTAATCATAAAACAATAGGGGAACAAAATATAAAGGATTTAAGAATATGGTAATTAAATTTGAAAGACATACCATATGAAATGAAGAAATGAAAGGAAGATAAAAATAAGATTTCTCTTATGAAAATTCGGCAGCCTAACAGCGTCACTTAAACTTCAACAAAAATGATTTGACGAGATCAAATAGTGTCTCTTATCATATGAACATAAAATTTCAGTATTATAGATATAGAGATCATACCCCAACATAATAAAAAGTAACTTGAAATACTTGACATGAAAGTAGAACTTTGAAAATGTGAAAGGTGAAAGGATCCCTTAAAAATTCGGCAGCCTAACAGCGCCGCGTAAACATAAAAAAAATGAATTGATGAGATCAAATAGGGTATCTAATCAGATGAAAATAAAATATAATTATGATATATTTAGATATCATAACCCAACATAATAAAAAGGAACATGATAGACTTGACATGAAAATAGATCTTGAATATGAGAAGGGTGAAAGAATCCCTTATAAATTCGGCAGCCTAATGGTGCCACTTTAACATTCTTAATGTGAAATGATGATATAAAATGGGGGTATCTCATCATATGAACATGAAAAAGGAAGTAAGATTAATATAAAAGAACATACGTCAACATAAGATCATGGAGAATAAAAGAAATGACACAAAAGATATTACTTGAAAAGAGAGAGGTCAGATCCCTTACCTTAAAAGGTAACTCTTAATACTCAATGGTTGGGACCTTTAGGGCTTGGGGGAACCTTGGGAGGACTCCTTGGGAGGTAATGAGACCATATCTTCGTTGGGGGAGTTTTGGAAGTCGATTGGATGAGAGGATGGCTTGGTATTTATAGAGAAAGTGAGGGGACAAGGCATTAATGGCCAAGGGACACCTCATTAGTGGTTTTGGAAAACCCATGGGCTTTCCCATGGTATTTGCCCATGGTATTTGCCACTTGGGAAACCTCATACCTTATCTTAATATTCATAATTCGACCATATTTATTACATACTTAATACATCATTTAATGATGTCCTTAAACACTCGTAACTTAAAAACTGTATTTTCACTATTCATCGAAAATTCAACTTTCTCAGAAAAAACCCAAAATTTCATCTTAAACAAATATCAATGCTATGATTTCAAAAATGAACTCAATTTTATAAAAATAATTGTCTAAATTTTTTTAATTTAATTTTTAAATAAATACCCTATTCACCGAAAATTCATTTTTTTCAGAAAAAGCCCCAAAAATTTCCTTAACATAATATTGATGCTCTGAGTTCAAAAATGAAATCCATTTTATAAAAATAATTTTCGAAATACTTTTAATTAAATTTTTAATTAAAAAACACTATTCACCCGAAAAAACTAATACATGACTAATAATTTATGAAACCGCTATTTAACAATTTTATTGAATCACATTACTTAATCAAGGTTCCTAGATTATATTAATGATTTATTTAAATGAGATTACTAATCCATTTGGTCACATTACTAATCCTAAGCATAAAATCACTATTCATAATTTACTATTCATCAAAAATTAATTTGATCTTATTAGACTGTAAATTTTGTACTGAACGTAATTGTAGAAGACCATTTTTTGAAAATGATTACACATTATTAATATTTAAGGTTTACATTAACATTTTTTAAAATATCATTTCTCTAAAATTCACCAAAAATATGAATACTATATTTATCCAGACATTTGAAAATTTATAAACATCACCATAAGAAAAAATCAAAATATTTATTTAAAACAAAGGATTATACAAGCAGTTACGGTCTCCTTACACAGCCCCTTATCACACCAGTATAGGACCTAAGTTTAAGGTGTGCTAAGGTGATAGAATCTGAGGGAGGCTCGACCAACATCGCATGAGTAGTAATTTCTATCAGTTTGAACTTCTCACGAAGGCGATTCCGTTCTAGCTTCACACGATGATGTTCGGATTGGGTTTGGTATAGAGCAAAGCCCAGTGGTGCTACCTTTTTCCCAAGTTCTGTTAGATGGGCTTCGATCGGTCTAAGATTAATTGGTTAGGCCATAAAATCTTCTTTCTGTATTAATTAACCAAGATCACTTGTATTTAGAGACAAATATCAAAATGTTTAGTTTCTAGAGGTCATATTGACCAATGGTCATATAATAGTCAAAACTCAATGGTCTCATTTTAATTATACTCATGTTATCAAATGAAATAGTTTTGTTGAGTATAAAAAAATAACACAAAAATTATGAAACAAGATTTATTCAAAATTTCGGGTCGTTACAGTCTTACCCCCTTAAGAAATTGCATCCCCGCAATTTTTAAAATTGGGTTTTCAAACATCATTGAAAGTCCCACACCAGAATAGGAGTCAGTAAAACTATTACTTTAAAAGAAAGGACTGGATGTAAAATGGTCAGCCGAGTTAACCCATTATAGGATTCTATGTAGGAAAACATGGTCATGGAGGAAAAAACAAAGGGTCACATTCTAAGTGACAGTGATAGAGAAAATGATTAAGAGAAATTAACAACAATAAAATCACAAACATATGATGGGTAAAATGGTAATTGATTTCCCAGTAGGAAACTTTAACAAACAACGTTTTTGTTTTACGTTCCTTTTCATAGTTTTGAGGAATTCATTTACTAAATAGAATAAAAACACAATGAAATATATTTACCTTCAAGCAGAGTTTCATCCTTTGACAAGTTTCTACCAAAACTAATATTTTCTCCAAATTATGATCATTCAAAACTACTTGGTCTCATCGAAACACAAGAACCATCTTCTAGAGAATCACATAGTCCAAAAAATATTAAATATCTATTTCTTCTATCTTTATGCATTATCTGAAAAACACAATGGGTAATATAAAACAACTCTTCAAAAAGAATGAATCCCTTAAGAATGGAAACTACTTTTAAATCTTCATTGTTTCATGGTACTACCCAGAGTTCATCATAGACCATTCCATAAATAATTGTCCTTAAAATTCCTCAAAATAAACCAAACTAAGATTAAAACCCAAATACAAGATAGATTTGATAACATTGTCTTCCAAAATAAACGTCATCGTTCACCTCCAAACTACATCAACCACTCCTAACATCTTATTACATAATTAGATAACCTAAACATATTTTCCCCAAGATAGGTTAATAATTTCCATAAGTAACGTATATTACCATAAGTTCACCTTAAATTAGTCAATTCTTCAAAATATAAGTCATCCTTTATTCCTCCAAGAAAACACCTTAGTAATCTATTTACCTTGATTAAATAGGGTTCCCAAAATAGTGAACGTCTTCCAAAAATAACAATCATCTTTTAATCCCCTAATCATCACTGTCATATTAATATGGAAATCGTCACATTTCCTATCACATTGGTTGTTGGGACATGCTCTTCCATTTCCCGCCATTAACTAAGAAAAGAATTTATAATTAGGGGGCTTAAATACATAGCCAATAATCATTAAAAGGAATATTTATGCATGGAAGGATAAACTTGTAGAAGGAAAGTATACCCTAGCTTGTGATCCCCTAGGTTCCAATATAGGCTATCCATAAAGATATATTCTTATGTGAATCTTTATTTTATTTTATCATTGTTCCATTAATAATGGTTCATACTAAGCTTATGAATTTAACAAAGCATATCCCCCGGGAGTGTCGTATCCAAGAGTGAAGAAAGGCCCGTTTTCATGTACCAGTTCCCGTTCGAGTCTAGCTCAAAGAAGTGTTTTCAGGTTTTACCCCTATGTATATCGGTGCTAGAGCCACCTCTACGTGCTCGAATCCAATCATGGATGTATTTTCTTGGAAACCCCTTACTCAATACTCACCAAAATATCAGGAAGATTTCATTTATTTAAACTTTTCTAAAGGGTTCTTCCTAAAGTTTTCATATCCTAATTTCCACAAATAACTAAACCATCATTTGATACCAACTATAGCATCCCGCCTTTTTTTCACTTAAACTTTCATTACTTTACACAAAACTGAGGATCTTTAAGGTTTAGTGTCTTGGAAACAAGGAACATAATACATGAAAACAACATAAAACATTCTTCTTAAACACTTGAAAGGATTCTCCTTATGTTCATATTTGTTTCATTACTGCATCTCCTATCCTGGGGACATACATCAAAAGAAAGGGTGAGAAGAAGGCCCAGTAAGGGAAACAGGAGAAGTATTTTACAAGTGAACTTGAGATACTTCAACAAGGTCATGAAAAGAACATTAAGGCATGATAAAGAAATAATGAGGAATATCATAATAAAAATAGCTTTTTCCATAACTTGACGATGTGGCTACAACATTTTACAAAGACAATCATTTCCATTTCACCATGGTCCATCCCCAAGGTGTCAATAAAAATTACCAAGGTTATTCCCCAAGGTATCAGTCTAAATGGTAATCTCTAGAGATTAATTCTTTACCCAATGCATTAGAGCGCTATCAGGGCACACACATAAATTTGTCTTTATCATCATTGATCCACATACATCATCATCAATCATTTCATAAACAACCCATATAGCATAAAATAAATGGGTTCCATTTCATAATCATAACGTTTTAAAAACTGCTTTAAAGACATGATCTTTGTGTCACTTTAAAACCCACAGAAAAGGAACGTGGGTCTCATGTATGTAAATACCAGAATATAAAATAGAACAACTTGGTGTATATGTGGATACCCCTATAGAAGAGAGATATTTGATTATTCACTTAATAAAATAAATGAACTTTAGAAAAAGAGAGAGACATTTTGAGACGGAAATTCTGCAGCATAAAGGTTATGTTACGATGTTTTAGAAAAAATTGAAAAGAGAAGGGACATGGGTCACCCACTCATAAATGATCCATAAAATAGTAGGGGAACAAAATATAAAGGATTTAAGAAAATGGTAATAAAATTTGAAATACATACCGTATGAAATGAAGAACATGAAAGGAACACAAAAATAAGATTTCTCTTATGAAAAATTCAGCAGCCTAACGGCGTCACTGAAAATTCAGCAAAAATTATTTGAAGAGATAAAATAGGGTCTATAATCATATGAAAATAAAAGATAAATATGATGGGTATAGATATCATACCCCATCATATTAAAAAATAACTTGAAAGACTTGACATGAAAGTAGAACTTTGAAAATGAGAAAGGTGAAAGAATCCCTTAAACATTTTGCAGCCTAACAGCGCCACTTAAACTTCAAAAAAAAAGAATTGATGAGATCAAATAGGCTCTCTCATCATATGAACATAAAAGATATGTATGATAGATTTAGATATCATACCCCAACATTATAAAAAGGAACATGAAAGACTTGACAAGAAAATAGATCATGAAAATGAGAAAGGTGAAAGAATCCCTTCAAAATTCGACAGCCTAACGGTGCCACATTAACATTATTAAGATGAAATGATGAGATAAAGAGGGGGTATCACGTCATATGAAAATCAAAAATTCATTATGATGAATATAAAAGAACATCCTTCAACATAAGATCATGGATCATAAAAGAAATGACACAAAAGAGATTACTTGAAAAGAAATAGAGAGGTCGGATCCCTTACCTAAATACATAACTCTTAAAACTCAATGTTTCGGACCTTGAGTTCCTGGGGGCACCTTTGGAGGACTCCTTTAGAGGTAATGAGACCAGTGCTTCATTGGGGAAGTGTTGGGAGTCGAATGGATGAGAGGATGGCTTGGTATTTATAGGGAAAGTGAGGGGACAAGGCACTAATAGCCAAGGGACACCTCATTAGTGGTTTTGGAAAACCATGGGCTTTCCCATGGTATTTAACCCTGGTATTGGCCACTTGGGACACCTCATACCTTATCTTACTATTCATAAGTCGATCATATTGATTACATACTTAATACATCATTTAATGATGTCATTAAACACCCGTAACTTAAAAACATTATTTTCACTATTCATCGAAAATTCAACTTTTTTAGAAGAATCCCAAAATATCATCTTTACCAAATATCGATGCCTTGATTTCAAAAATAAACTCCATTTTATAAAAATAATTTTCTAAATATCATTAATTTAATTTTTACATAAATACACTATTAACCGAAAATTCATTTTTTGCAGAAAAATACATAAAAATTACTTTAACATAATATCATTTCTCTGAGTTCAAAAATGAAATCCATTTTATAAAAATAATTTTCTAAATAATTTTAATTAAATTTTTAATTAAAAACACTATTCACACTAAAAAACTAATACTTCACTAATAACTTATGAAACTGTTATTTAACAATTTTATTGAATCACATTACTTAATCAAGGTGCCTAGATTATATTAATGCTTTATTTAAGTGAGATTACTAATCTATTTGGTCACATTACTAATCCTAAGCATAAAATCACTATTCATAATTTACTATTCATCAAATATTAATTTGATCTTATTAGACTCTAAATTTTATACTGAACATAATTGTAGAAGACCGTTTTTTGAAAATCATTACACATTTTTAATTATTTAAGGTTTACGTAAATATTTTTTAAAATATCCATTCTCTAAAATTAACCAAAAGTATGCATACTATATTTATCCGGACATTTAAAAATTCATTAACTTCGTCATAAGAAAAAATCAAAATTTATATTTAAAACAAATGATTACACAAGCAGTTATGGTCTCCTTACATAGCCCCTTATCACACCAGCATAGGACCTAAGTGTAAGGTGTGCTAAGGTGATAGAATATGTGGAAGGCTCAGCCAACATCCCACGAGTAGTAATTTCTATCAGCTTGAACTTCTCGTGGAGGCGATTCCGTTCTACCTTCACATGAAGAAGTTCAGCTTTGGTTTGGTCCAGAGCAAAGCCCAGTGGTGTTACCTCTTTCCCAAGTTTTATTAGATGGGCTTCGATCGATCCATGACTACTGGGTGAGGACATCGAATCTTCTTTCTATATTAATTAACCAAGATCACTTGTATTTAGAGACAAATATCGAAATGTTTAGTATCTATCAGTCATATTGACCAATGGTCATATTACAGTCAAAACCGAACGGTCTCATTTTAATTATACTAATTTTATCAAATGAAATAGTTTTGTTGAGTATAAAAAAATAACACAACAAATTAGGAAACAAGATTTATTCAAAATTTCATGTCATTAGAATATTCCCCCCTTATGAAATTGTGTCCTTGAAATTTTTAAAATTGGGTTTTGAAACTTTATAGATTGTCCCACACCAGAAAAGGTGTCAGTAAAACTATTACTTTAAAATAAAGGAATGGATGTAAAAAGGTCACCCGAGTTAACCCATACTAGGATTCCATGTAGGAAAACATGGACATGGAGGGAAAAAAGGGTCACATTCTAAGGGAGAGTGATAGAAAACATGACTAGGAGAAAGTTAACAACAAGAAAATCACAAACTTATGATGGGTAAAACGGTATTTGATTTCCCAGTAGGAAACGTTAACAGAAAACGTTTCTGTTTTACGTTCCTTTTCATAGTTTTGAGGAATTCATTTACTACATAGAATAAAAACATGAGGAAACATATTTACCTTCAAGTAGAGTTTCATCCTTTGACAAGTTTCTACCAAAACTAATATTTTATCCAAATTATGATCATTCAAAACAACTTGGTCTCATCGAAACACAAGTATCATCTTCTAGAGAATCCAATAGTCCACAAAAGATTAACTATTAATTTCTTCTATATTTAAGAATTATCCGAAAAACACAAGGGGTAAGATAAAACAACTCTTAAAAAGAAATAATCCCATAGGAAGGGAAACTACTTTTAAATCTTCAAAGTTCCACGGTCCTACCTAGAGTTCATCATAGACCATTTCGTAAATAACTATCCTTAAAATTCCTCAAAAAAAACTAAACTAAGATTGAAACCGAAATACAACAAGGACTTCATAACAGTGTCATCCAAAATAAATGTCATCGTTCATCTCCAAACAACATCAACCACTCCTAACATCATATAACAAAAGTAGTTAACCTAAACATATTTTCCCCAAGATAGGTTAATCATTTCCATATGTAACCTCTATTACAATAAGTTCACCATAAAATTCATTGATTCTTAAAAATATAAGTCATCCTTTATTCCTCAAAGAAAATATCGTAGTAATCTATTTACCTCGATCAAATTGGGTTCCCAAAATAGTGAACGTCTTCAAATATAATAATCATATTTTAATCCCCTAATCATCTCTGTCATATTAATATGAAAATCGTCACATTTCTTATCACATTGGTTGTTGGGACATTCTCTTCCATTTCCCGCCATTAACTAAGAAAAGAACGTATAATTAGGCGGCTTAAATACTTAGACAATAATCATTAAAAGGAAACTTTGAGCATGGAAGGATAAACTTTTAGAAGGAAATTATACCCTAACTTGTGATCCCCTAGGTTCCAATCTAGGTTATCCATGAACATATATTCTTAGGTGAATCTTTATTTTATTTTATCATTGTTCCTTTAATAATGGTTTATACTATGCTTATGAATTTACCGAAGCATATCCCCCAGGAGTGTCGTAACTAAGAGTGCAGCAAGGCCCATTGTCATGTACCAGTTCCCATTCGAGTCTATCTCAAATAGGTGTTTTCGTGTTTTACCCCTATGTGCAATTGTGCCAGAGCCACCTCTACTTGCTCGTATCCAAATAGGGATGTATTTTCTTGGCAACCCCTTACTCAATACTCACCCAAATACCAGGAAGTTTTCCTTTATTCAAACTTTTCTATAGGGTTCTTCCTAAAGTTTTCATATCCTAATTTCTACAAATAACTAAACCATCCTTTGATACCAACTATAGCATCCCGCATTTTTGTCACATAAACTTTCATTACTTTACAAAAAACTGAGGATCTTTAATAATTAGTGTCCTGGAAACAAGGAACATAATACATGAAAACAACATAAAACATTAATCTTAAACACCTGAAAGTCTTCTCCTTAAGTTAATCCTAGGTTCATTACTGCATCTCCTAACCTGGGGACATACATCAAAAGAAAGGGTGAGCAGAAGGCCCAGTAAGGGAAACAAGAGAAGCATTTTACATGTGAACTTGAGATACGTTAATAAGGTCATGAAAAGATATTTAAGGCATGAGAAAGAAATCATGAGGCTTATCATAATAAAAATAACGTTTTTCATAACTTGAAGATGTTGCTACATCATTTTACAAAGACAATCATTTCTGATTCACCAAAGTCTATCCCCAAGGTGTCAATAAAAATTACCAAGGTTATTCACCAAGGTATCAGTCTAAATGGTCATCTCTAAAGATTAAGTCTTTACCCAATGCATTGGAGCGCTATCAGGGTGCAACCTTAAATTTATCTTTATCATCATATGATACACATATATCATCATCAATCATTTCATAAACAACCGATATAGCATAAAATAAATGGGTTTCATTTCATAATCATAACGTTTTAAAAACTGCTTTAAAGACATGATCTTTGTGTCACTTTAAAACACTCAGAAAAGAAATGTGGCTCTCATGTATGTAAATCCCATAATTTAAAATAGAACAACTTGGTATATATGTGAATAAACCTATTGAAGAGAGATATTTTATTATTAACTTAATAAAATAAAAGAACATTAGAAAAAGAGAGAGACATTTTGAGACGTAAATTCTGCAGTATAAAGGCTATTTTATGAGGATTTAGAAAACATTGAAAAGAAAGGTGACATGGGTCACCCACTCATAAATGATCCATAAAATAGTAGGGGAACAGAATATAATGTATTTAAGAACATGGTAATGAAATTTTAAAAACATACCATATGAAATGAAGAACATGGAAGGACGACAAAAATAAGATTTCTCTTATGAAAATTTGGCAGCCTAACCGCATCTCTTAAACTTCAACAAAAATGATTTGATGAGATCAAATAGGGTCTCTATTCATATGAAAATAAAAGTTCAGTATGATAGATATATAGATCATTCCCCAACATAATAAACGGAACTTGAAAGACTTGACATGAAAGTAGAACATTGAAAATGAGAAAGGTGATTGAATCCCTTAAAAATTCGGCAGCCTAACGGTGCCACTTAAACTTAAACAAAAATAAATTGACAAGATCAAATAGGGTCTCTCATCATATGAACATGAAAGATCAGTATGATAGATTTAGATATCATACCCCAACATAATAAAAAGGAACATGAAAGACTTGACATGAAAATAGATCTTGAAAACAAGAAAGGTGAAAGAATCCCTTAAAAATTCGACAGCCTAACGGTGCCACATTAACATTATTAAAATGAAATGATGATAGAAAGAGGGGGTCTCTCATCATATGAAAATGAAAACAGCAGTATGATGAATATAAAAGAACATCCTTCAACATAAGAACATGGAGGATAAAAGAAATGACACAAAAGAGATTACTTGTAAAGAAAGAGAGAGGTCGGATCCCTTACCTAAAAACATAACTCTTAAAACTCAATGGGTCGGACCTTGAGGGCTTGGGGGCACCTTGGGAGGACTCCTTGAGAGGTAATGAGACCAGATCTTCGTTGGGGGAGTGTTGGGAGTCGAATGGATGAGAGGATGGCTTGGTATTTATAGGGAGAGTTAGGGGACAAGGCATTAATGGCCAAGGGTCACCTCATACCTTATCTTACTATTAATAAGTCGACCATATTGATTACATAATTAATACATCATTTAATGATGTCATTAAACACTCGTAACTTAAAAACTTTATTTTCACTATTCATCGAAAATTCATCTTTTTCAGAAAAATCCCAAAATTTCATCTTAACCAAATATCGATGATCTGATTTCAAAATTAAACTCCATTTTATAAAAATATTTTTCAAAATATGTTTAATTTAATTTTTAAATAAATACACTATTAACCAAAAAATCATTTTTTTCAGAAAAATACCCAAAAATTACCTTAACATAATATCGTTGCTCGGAGTTCCAAAAATGAAATCCATTTTATAAAAATAATTTTCTAAATACTTTTAATTAAATTTTTAATTAAGAAACACTATTCACAATAAAAAACTAAAACTTGACTAATAATTTATGAAACCGGTATTTAACAATTTTATTGAATCACATTACTTAATCAAGGTGCCTAGATTATATTAATGCTTTATTTAAGTGAGATTACTAATCCATTTGGTCACATTACTAATCCTAAGCATAAAATCACTATTCATAAATTACAATTCATCAGAAATTAATTTGATCTCATTAGACTCTAAATTTCATACTGAACATAATTATATAAGACCATTTTTTGAAAATCATTACACATTTTTAATTATTTAAGGTTTACATAAACATTTTTTAAAATATCCATTCTATAAATTCACCAAAAATATGCATATTATATTTATCCGGACCTTTGAAAATTCATAAACTTTATCAAAAGAAAAAATCAAAAATTTTATTTAAAACAAAGGATTACACAAGCAGTTACGGTCTCCTTACATAGCCCCTTATCACACCAGCATAGGACCTAAGTGTAAGGTGTGCTAAGATGATATAATCCGAGGGAGTCTCATCCAACATCCCACGAGTAGTAATTTCTATCAGTTTGAACTTTTCGCAAAGGCGATTCCGTTATAGCTTCACACGATGAATTTCGGCTTGGGTTTGGTCCAGAGCAAAGCCCAGTGGTGCTACCTCCTTCCCAAGTTCTGTTAGATGGGATTCGATCGGTCCATGACTTCTGGGTGAGGCCATCGAAACTTCTTTCTATATTAATTAACCATGATCACTTGTATTTAGAGACAAATATCGAAATGTTTAGTTTCTAGCGGTCATATTGACGAATGGTCATTTAACAGTCAAAACCGAACGGTCTCATTTTAATTATACTAATGTTATCAAATTAAATAGTTTTGTTGAGTATAAAAAAATAACACAAAATATTATGAAACATGATTTATTCAAAAAAATTTGTCATTACAATCTCCCCCCCTTAAGAAATTATGTCCTCGCAATTTTTAAAATTGGGTTTTGAAACATCATTGAATGTCCCACACTAGAAAAGGAGTCAGTAAAACTATTACTTTAAAAGAATATAATGGATGTAAAAAGGTCACCTGAGTTAACCCATACTAGGATTCCATGTAGGAAAACATGGACATGGAGGAAAAAAGGGTCACAATCTAATTGAGAGTGATAGAAAACATGATTAGGAGAAAGTTAACAACAAGAAAATCACATACTAGTGATGGGTAAAATGGTATTTGATTTCCCAATAGAACATGTTAACAGACAACATTTTTGTTTTACGTTCCTTTTCATAGTTTAGAGGAATTCATTTACTACATAGAATAAAAACACAAGGAAATATATTTACCTTCATGTAGAGTTTCATCCTTTGACAAGATTCTACCAAAACTAATATTTAATCCAAAATATTAGCATTCAAAACTACATGGTCTCATCGAAACACAAAAATAATCTTCTAGTGAATCACATAGTCTACAAAATATTAACTATTTATTTCTTCTATCTTTAAGAATTATCTGAAAAACACAAGGGGTAAGATAAAACAACTACTCAAAAAGAAATAATCCCATAGGAAGGGAAACTACTATTAAATCTTCAAAGTTCCACGGTCCTACCCAGAGTTCATCACAGACCATTCCGTAAATAACTGTCCTTAAAATTCATCAAAATAAACCAAACTAAGATTGAAACCGAAATACAAGAAGGATTTGATAACAATGTCATCCAAAATAAACTTCATCGTTTATCTCCAAACAACATCAACCACTCCTAACATCATATAACAAAATTAGCTAACCTAAACATATTTTCACCAAGATAGGTTAATCATTTCCATAGATAACCTATATTACCATAAGTTCACCGTAAAATTTATCGATTCTTCAATATATAAGTCTTCCTTTATTCCTCAAAGAAAATACCGTAGTAATCTATTTACCTCGATCAAATAGGGTTCCCAAAATAGTGAACGTCTTCAAAAATAATAATCATCTTTTAATCCCCTAATCATATCTGTCATATTAATACGGAAATCATCAAATTTCCTATCACATTGGTCATTGGGACATGCTCTTCCATTTCCTTCCATTAAGTAAGAAAAGAACGTATAATTAGGGGGCTTAAATACTTAGCCAATAATAATTAAAAGGAAACTTTGAGCATGTATGGATAAACTTGTAGAAGGAAAGTATACCCAAACTTGTGATCCCCAAGGTTCCAATCTAGGTTATCCATGAACATATATTCTTAGGTGAATCTTTAATTTATTTTATCTTTGTTCCTTTAATAATGGTTTATACTATGCTTATGAATTTAACAAGCATATCCCATGGGAGTGTCGTAACCAAGAATGCAGCAAGGCCCGTTGTCATGTACCAGTTCCCATTCGAGTCTAGCTCGAAGCGGTGTTTTCAGGTTTTACCCCTATGTACATTTGTGCTAAAACCACCTCTACCCGTTCGTATCCAAACAGGGATGTATTTGCTTGGCAACCCCTTACTCAATACTCTCCAAAATACCAGGAATATTTCCTTTATTTAAACTTTTCTATGGGGTTCTTCCTAAAGATTTCATATCCTAATTTCCACAAATAACTAAACCATCCTTTGATACCAACTATAGCATCCCGCCTTTTTGTCACATAAACATTCATTACTTTACACAAAACTGATGATCTTTAAGTATTAGTGTCCTGGAAACAAGGAACATAATAAATGAAAACAACATAACACATTCATCTTAAACACCTGAAAGTATTATCCTTAAGTTAATCTGAGGTTCATTACTACATCTCCTAACCTGGGGACATACATCAAAAGAAAGGGTGAGCAGAAGTCCTAATAAGGGAAACAAGAGAATAATTTTACATGTGAACTTGAGATACTTCAATAAGGTCATGAAAAGATCTTTAAGGCATGAGAAAGAAATCATGAGGCATATCATAATAAATATCATGATATTCATAACATGAAGATGTGGCTACAAAATTTTACAAATACAATAATTTTTGTTTCACCAAAGTCCATCCAAAAGGTGTCAATAAAAATTACCAAGGTTATTCACCAAGGTATCAGTCTAAATGGTCATCTCTAGAGATTAAGTCTTTACCCAATGCATTGGAGCGCTATCAGGGTGCACCCTAAAATTTTTCTTTATCATCATGTGAGCCACATATATCATCATCAATCATTTCATAAACAACCGATATAGCATTAATGAAATGGGTTTTATTTCATAATCATAATGTTTTAAAAACTGCTTTAAAGACATGATCTTTATGTCACTTTAAAACCCAAATTAAAGAAATGTCGGTCTCATGTATGTAAATCCCAGAATTTAAAATATAACAACTTGGTATATATGTGAATAACCCTATAGGAGAGATATATTTGATTATTAACTTCATAAAATTAAAGAACTTTAGAAAAAGAGAGATACATTTTGAGACATAAATTCTGCAGCATAAAGGCTATCTTACGAGGATTGAGAAAACATTGAAAAGAAAGGGGACATGGGTCACCCACTCATAAATGATCCATAAAATAGTAGGGGAACAGAATATATTATATTTAAGAACATGGTAATGAAATTTTAATGACATACCATATGAAATGAAGAACATGGAAGGAAGAGAAAAATAAGATTTTCTCTTATGAAAATTCGGCAGCCTAACGACGTCACTTATACTTCAACAAAAATGATTTGACGAGATCAAATAGGGTCGATAATCATATGAACATAAAATTTCAGTATTATAGATATAGAGATCATACCCCAAAATAATAAAATGGAAGTTGAAAGACTTGACAAGATAGTAGAACATTGAAAATGAGAAAGGTGAAAAAATCCCTTAAAAATTCGGCAGCCTAACGACGCCACTTAAACTTAAACAAAAATGAATTGAAGAGATCAAATAGGGTCTCCCATCATATGAAAATAAAAGATCAATATGATATATTTAGAGATCATAACCCAATATAATAAAAAGGAACATTAATGACTTGACATGAAAATAGATCTTGAAAATGAGAAGGGTGAAAGAATCCCTTATAAATTCGGCAGCCTAACGACGCCACTTTAACATTATTAAAATGAAATGAATAGATAAAGAGGGGGTCTCTCATCATATTAAAATGAAAAATCCAGTAAGATTAATATAAAATAACATCCTTCAACATAAGATCATGGAGCATAAAAGAAATGACTCAAAAGAGATTACATGAAAAGAAAGAGAGAGGTCGGATCCCTTACCTTAAAATGTAACTCTTAAAACTGAAAGGTTGGGACATGGAGGGCTTGGGGGCACCTTGATAGTACTTCTTGGGAGGTAATGGGACCAGAGCTTTGTTGGGGGAGTGTTGGGAGTTTAATGGGTAAGAGGATGGCTTGGTATTTATAGGGAAAGTGAGGGGACAAGGCATTAATGGCCAAGGGACACCTCATTCTCATTTGTGGTTTTGGCAAAACCATGGTCTTTCCCATGGTATTTTCACATGGTATTGGTCACTTGGGAAACCTCATACCTTATCTTACTATTCATAAATCGAAAATATTGATTACATACTTAATACATCATTTAATGATGTCATTAAACACCTGTAACTTAAAAAATGTATTTTCACTATTCATCGAAAATTCAACTTTTTCAGAAAAATACCAAAATTTCTTCTTTACCAAATATCGATGCTATGATTTTAAAAATGAAATCATTTTATAAAAATAATTGTCTAAATATTTTTAATTTAAATTTTAAATAAATACACTATTCACCAAAAATTCATTTTTTTCAGAAAAATCCCCAAAAATTACCATAACATAATATCGATGCTCTGAGTTCAAAAATGAAATCCATTTTATAAAAATAATTTTTTAAATACATTTAATTAAATTTTTAATTAAAAACACTATTCACCTGAAAAACTAATGCTTGACTAATAATTTATGAAATCGATATTTAACAATTTTATTTAATCAAATTACTTAATCAAGGTGCCTAGATTATATTAATGCTTTATTTAAGTGAGATTACTAATACATTTGGTCATATTACTAATCCTAAGAATAAAATCACTATTAAAAATTTTCTATTCATCAAAAATTAATTTGATCTTATTAGACTCTTAATTTCTTACTAAACATAATTCTAGAAGACCATTTTTCTAAAATCAATACCCATTTTTAATTATTTAAGGTTTAAATAAACATTTTTTAAAATATCCTTTCTCTAAAAGTCACCAAAAATATATATGCTATATTTATCCGGACATTTGAAAATTCATAAACATCATCATAAGAAGAATTCAAATTTTTTATTAAAAATAAAGGATTACACAAGGCAGTTACGGTCTCCTTACATAGCCCCTTATCACACCAGCATAGAACCTAAGTTTAACGTGTGCTAAGGTGAGAGAATCCGATGGAGGCTCGGCCAACATCGCACGATTAGTAATTTCTATCAGTTTGAACTTCTTGTGAAGGCGATTACGTTCTAGCTACACAGGATGAAGTTCGTCTTGGGTTTGGTCCAGATCAAAGCCTAGTGGTGCTACCTCCTTCCCATGTTCTGTTAGATGAGCTTCAATAGGTCCAAGGCTACTAGGTGAGGCCATAAAATCTTCTTTCTATATTAAATAACCAAGATCACTTGTATTTAGTGACAAATATCGAAATGTTTATTTTCTAGCGGTCATAATTTGCCAATGGTCATATAACAGTCAAAACCCAACGGTCTCATTTTAATTATATTTATGTTATCAAATGAAATGGTTTTTTTGAGTATTAAAAAAATAACACAAAAAATTAGGAAACAAGATTTATTCAAAATTTTGGGTCGTTACATCAATCTACCTTGGTGAAATTGTTTTTTTAGGTTATTGGAAACTCCCAAAGCTATGAGAGTCTATGTTGGTTTAGGTCAATTTTAGGATTCTACATTGTATTGATGGAAGAAGTTGAGCCATGTGTCGTTTCATGATGGGATATCTTGGAAGGTGTTTAAGAACACTTTCATTTGATAGATTATACCTAAGGATGAGAATTCATGGAATGTGGTAGAACAAGTAAGTATCCAACAAGGCCAACAATTAGTGAAGTCCTACGTGGGGTATTTCAAGGGGTTGATTCCCTTCTCTCTGGCAGTAGCATCGAAAAATCAGTTAATGTTTTACATGCATGGGGTCTTCATCCAAAGTTCAAGGACCTATTATTTTTTCTATTCGGGAAGGTTCCCATCTGGTGAGTCTACTTTTGGTGTGGAATGTTTGGGTACTTTAAGTATCCTTGTCATTATCCTCTGACAGCTATCCATCAGTGTGGCCATTTTGGAAACATGTTGAGGTTCCACTAGCAGCTTTGTCAGGAGTCTCAATAGGAGGATGTCAGCATCTGACTAGGAAGAAGTAGAAACTTCATACATCATAGATCCATCCATATGCAATGGAGTTAATCATTCACATAGTCAAAATTTCTAAGGGGTGTGGATAACCATGGTCTAGATTTTTTCTCCAGTGCTGCAATGTGGAATGATTGAATTTCTATGTTATAGCTTCCTCATATTTGAAGGTTCCTTTATGTTTTAAAACATATAGAAGGATATTCTCCTAGTTGAGGTTTTTTTGAATGTTACTCTTCTATTATGATAAGGATTTTTGGTCTTGTTTCCACTTAACTATAGTTATTATGCTTTAGGGAAAAGAACCCTTGGTAGGTTGCCTCTTTTTGGATGTCAGTCTCGAGATGATCGTCTCTCTTGTGTTCTTAGATAATTTTATCACCCATTCTTGTTTTAGGATGGGATAATTTTTGGGATGAAAGATTATTGGTAATAAAATGTATCGGGTTTTGGTCAATTGTTCAGTTCAAGGTCTATCTTTAGGGACCCATGTGTCGAGCGGTTGGTCTGCGCAGAGATTTTGTGGGCTGTCTTGTTTTGGGTTTCCTGTATCGGTCTATGCTAACTATACTATGCTAGCCAGTTTTTAACTTGTGGGAAGACCCACCATGGATCTTCTCGTGCCTTCTTCCGGAGTTGGTTTGAGTTGGAGTTTTTTCTATGTTGGTAGTTTCCTCTTTGGATCAATTATCAGTTCTAGAGTTAGCCCGTGTCGAGAGTCTCAATTTTGGTTGTAAAAGTTGGGTTCTTGTAGTGGTGAGAACCATTATCATTTCCGGATGGCTCTTCTCCTTATAGTTTCCCTTAGATTCGGTTAGGTGTGACTGATGGAGTGAAAAGTAACACTTTCTTTCTATACAGTTGGCCTCGTTGAGTTTCTAACATGATTTTGATTCCTCATTTGGCTGGGTGTCTTTCTAGGGGTATAATTTTTTTTGTGGTGGGGAGAATTATCACACCACGACCCTGTATCTTACAGTTGTGGTAAATTTTTTTCTTTTTTTTTTCTTAATGATAAAAAATATTATATTAAAATAAAATTGAAAAAATATATAATTTAATAATAGAATTATTATTATTGTGGTTAATAAAAAATTATTACGTTTATTATTAATATTATTATTATTAAATTATAATAATAATTATTTTTATTGTTATTGTATTTATTTAAATTACTATTATGATTGTTATTATTCATTAATGTTTTATTTATTTTATTTTATTTTATTTTAGTTTCTTATTTTTTATATTTGTTATTTTTCCCCTCGTTCTTCCTACCTCTACCTCACGTGCAGATCACCACCCCTCCTTCTTTGGTCGTGCTCCACCACTACCTCACAACCACTCCTTCATTTGATGATTCCTCTAGGTTCAATTGCATATCATCTTAGGTTCATCAATGTAAGACTGTTTTGTTTTGTCTCATCCTTCAATTTTGTTAGTTTTCCCCTCATTTTCAATCAATTCTAATCAGACAAACCCTAGGTCTCATATTATTCCAATTATTCTGTGGTTTCTTCTGTTGTTAGGGTAGCAGAATGCCTTTTATGTCAACATTGTGCATATTCCAGGATCATCCACTAAAGGAGAAGTGGATTGGTTCAACTCGGTGCATCAATGCCGCATGGGATTAGTTTTTTATTCAACTCTTGTTTTTTTCACCCTTCTATTTGGGTTATGTAGTGATTTGGGGTTCCTAGAATTGTTGTAGAATAATGATGGATTCTTGAGGTGTTGTGCTCACATGTATAGGTACATGTGTATATATAAATTTTCATTCATTTCAAATTTTCCCTCATTGAATGGGGAAATTTTATAATGAATTTAGGGTGTATATATATATGAGAATACATTTGTCTGTATGTGTGGGGTAGTCATCATCAAGGGTTTCAAGTGCTGAAGTGTTCCAGTTGGATCTTCCCCACTTTTAGATAGGTTTCACAGTGAAAATTGTTTCCGTTGGATTTTTAATACGCATTATGCACTTAATTATCTATTTCATGAAAGTATATAAATATTTCATACCCTTGTGTTTATTTGAACTCATTTGAGTATTCCATGTCCTTGACTCAAATGGTTGATTTTTGAATCCTAATCTTATGATTTAAATTGAAATACATAATTTTTTTGGGCTTTTCATGAAATAAATCTAGGTCAGTTTAATGGATTGAAGCATAAACAATGGGTCTTTTCCCAGTTTGGTGACATTTGGGTGAAACTTATCTTTTTAATAGAATTTGGTTTTAAATTGGGGTGCGACCTCAAATGTTTCAAAATGGGGTAATCAATTTTCTTTAAAATTTTGGTTTGAAATGTTTCAGTGGTTTATCTCTTGTTTAAATGCCTAGTAATCTACGTTTGATGTCGTTTTATGGAAATGGGATGGGATGCAACCCTTATGTTTGATAAAATTCACTATGGATGTTTCCATTTTTTAATTAACTTGATCATTTGGATTTAGTAAAAGTTGGTTAGGAGTGGGATTCTATTGTTTTTAAAGGGCGTTTCATTATTAAAAATGGATTCTTTAGTTTTATAATGTAGGAATTTGGTTTCTCTTGATTTATTTTATTACACTTGTAAATTTGTATGCCTTCTTTTGGAGTTGTGTTTGAAATTTCCGATTATGTTGGAAATGGATTTTCAAATGCATGTTAAATGGGTGAAGGCCAAGTTGGAACTTGTGATGTTCTATTGCTTTCACTTGTTTAACTCTCATATTACATATGACTATTACATTTTATGTGATTGATTCTTTCATTATAATAAATGTGTTTGTTTTTGGTTAAATTTCTTTCTTTGTTATTTTGAAATGTTTTATAGATTGTTTATGTGTTTATTTGTTTTTTTAAATTTTCTATGAGGTAGGTTGTCCCGACATTGTGTTTTGTAGTCATCAGATCTATGGAGACTCACCTACATGTTCATAGGTATATATATATTTATATATGGGTTCCCTAGTTATATTATAGTCATGCAAGGCATTGAATATACATGTATTGGGCAAGGTGAGACCACATATATATATGAAGATGCATATATAGTTGAGTGGGGAGTAGTATATTTTGATAATAATATATGTAAGGATCCCCTTTCAAATGTTGAGGGAAATGTGGGGGTGTGTCTTGGGGATATGTGTCCATAGATGTATGTGAATGTACATATTCATTATGTGGGAGTAGCTGCTTATATATAGTAAATACCTGGAGTGAAGTGGGTTATTTGGTTCCACCATGAGGTAGGTTCCACATGCCTTAATATTTAATTATATTTTCCATTTTTTATTGTTTTTATTTTAAAAATATGTCCTATGATTTTATATGAAATTCATATGGAATGTATATTAATATACATATATATAAATATATGTATTGATTATGATTTTGAAAAATTTATTCCAAGATGTTTTGAATGTGAAATGGGTATTTCAAAAGAAATGTGGCCTTTTGGTCATTTTTATTAATTTTCTAAAGAAATGTTTTATTTTCCAAATTTATCCCAATTACATTTGGAAAATGGGTTTCTGCGTGTACATGGGATTTTAGTGGGGGAGATCGGTTGTGAGAGAGTGAGATTGTTTTTGAATAAATATAATGATATGTTCATGTATTATTTTCATGATAAAACTCACTACCACAAGAAATAGAGTATATGGGAAAACATGGGTATCATGATGGAAGAACTATGACTATTATTGTAAATGATTCATAAGTTGTTCTTCCCAGTTCCGTCTTGAAGTATCGATGCTAAAATACTAACTAAATAAAATTATGATTGGATACCATTATGTTATGGGTGTGTCCCATATTAGTGGATTTTTCATGATAAAGTAGACATATGTGGTTCATATACCACATTTACACCAAGGTACGAGGTTCCTAGGCCGCTATCTAACACTAGCTACTTAGGGATTTCTCATGTTCACTGTGATATGATTTTCAATTCATTTTTTTCATTCCTATTTTAAATTTTGTGAAATCCATATTTTAATAAAAATTGATTCCATTACATTTTTAATCATTAATTCTTGTTTGGATTCTATTTTAAAAATTTAGTGGTTGATAATTGTTTTCCTTTAAAATTTAAACCTGTTACTTGATTTTGAAAGGTATGAAAAACTATGTCTTAATGAAAACAAGCATGTGTAAATTTTTTTTAAAGGTTTGAGAATATGGTGTTGTTATTCCATGGCCTTCCTATTGAGAATCTCGATGATCAATCCAAATATTATTTTCAGTTTTAGGTTCCTTTAGTTTTGGATCGCTCATGGAGTAAGTGTAGTTTATGATTCGTGGTGACCCATAGGGTTACTTGAGGTATGTCTTGTTGCTTCATTTATGTCATTGTCCAATTCTAGTTAGTTCGGTTTAGTTTCATTTATTATTCTATTTCTTCATTTCATGTTAATTCAAATATCTTTTAAATTGTCCTAATTATTTCCAATGAGCTTATTTTCATTCTAAGAACTAGTTTCTAGCTCGTGGGAATTGGGAATGCCCTTCAGGCTATGTCACAGACCAACTAGGGTGACCAGTTCGGGGTTGAACAGGGTTAGTTTGTGACATAGAAAACTAGAGGATTATTGGATTCTTGGAATGAGGCTCCATTATTTCCAATAAGTGACCCCGGTGATATATTTCGTAAACAACTAGCATTGGTCGATCTGATTTGAAGGAAATTGATAACTTTTAGAACATTGTATAAAAGAAATTAATTGAACATCATTAAATTATGAACCATATATTATTTAACTACTTGTCTATATTATACATTTTCCTACATGTGTTGTTGCACTAATATGTAGTATATTTAAACACCATTGGTTGTGGAATTTTTAGTTTCACTCACACCTTGCTTGAGATGTTATCATACTTGGGTACCGAAGTTGAAATCAAAAGTTTACTATAGGAACATGTTTGGGTTGAGGTAAATGTTGAACAAGGATTGGATGAGATGTATTTATTGGAAGGAATTATCTGACTGGATGGGTTTGGATCAGTGATGTGGTGGATTCTATTGTAGATCTTTTATTTTGGAATATATGTCACGGTTTTAGGTGTTTGTTGGTCGTATGTATTTCATTTCTGTTTGGGACTTTATTTAATATCATCTTATTCCAGTATGATTCAGTTTATGTTTATTTATTATTTATAAAATCTGATATATATATATATATATATGATATTGGGTTATTTTATTCTATTTTTCCATCTGATACGGTGAGGTGGGGCATAATGTCCTTAATGTTCCACTTTAGACCCTATTTTCTAGTCGGAAACCTCCTGCATTCATGGAGGCATTTTTATGGCCCTATGGTGAGCCCGATTTAGGAACCAGTTTAGTGGCAATGAGGATGAGGAATTACAATGTGGTATTAGATAATTTTATATTCTATCTGGTTTATTATTTTTGGATTATCTAGACATGACATATGTGAATGTGTAAGTGCATGAGATGGATATCAGGCAGGTTCATCATAAAATCATATTCTAGTAGGATTTCCCGGTTATATGTGGTTGGGATTGTTATTATGGTTTTGATGTTATCATTTTGGGTGATTTTTTCTTATTAATATGAACATGTGGATTGGAGTTTATAGTTTATATATTATTTGATGCTCCTTTACCCTTAGAAAGAGGCCATTGTCGGATTTTTTCTCATGACCGATAGTAGAAAAAGGTGTCTCATGAATAATTCTTGGCTCATAGGATAGACATGTTATTGTCCTACTAGAGTTTTATTTTTATATATTACCATCTTATGTAAGGTTATTTGCATATATTGTGAGGATATTGGTGTCATCCCATTGTACGATTGGGATAGTGAACTGGTGAGGTTGTGTGGTTTTATTATTGACCCACTGGGCTATATGGGTAGTTTTTCTACGGATAGGTCTGATGTGTAGATTCATGGAGAAGACAAACACTCTAGTTAAGAGATGTTTTTATGTATTATTAAATTATGGTGTGATAACCTAGAGGAGGGTTCTTTGGCATACATACATTGTGTGATGATGATAAAGGTGCATGCTAATTCCCCATGATCTGTGGCCTTGTATGATTTGAAATATACCCAAGGTGGATGGACCTAGTGGATTGATGTGGATATCGACTGGTATGTCTCAATGAGAGAAACTAGTTTCATTTTTAGGTGGATCCAATCTCAAGAGGTAGTGTCTATTGGATTTTTTTGTGACCTACGGGAGTACATGGATGATTTGTAGGTTCTATATGGTACATGAATAATAGACGGATTCATTGGAATCTTGAAAATAGTGAATGAATGGTGCTACCTACTATATAGGGGATTGATATAGGATTTGTTTTTTTGAGTATGATAACATGATCGATATGGGGTTAGAGTCAAGTTGGTTTCTAGAGGGGAAGACATGTTTGGATTTCTAGAATAGGTAATGAATGCATAAAAAGTGTTCCTAGTGGGTATTAGATTGATCATAAGATTAATAAGTTCTCGAGGAATTGTTGTTTAACGAGTACATGTCATCTATAGATGGAAATCATGAATGCATTTCATTTTTGGTATGATACACAATATGGTTCCGGTTTGTCCTGAAATTGGAAGAACCTAAAGGGTAGATGTTTTGGTAGCACATGCCGCTTGAAACAATTAGGTTTCTAGACTGGTTATCTTTAGATGCATCTCCAGGAATGCAGTGAGAGAGTAGGTGATCGTAGTATATTTTTTGAATGATCCACAACTTCTGATTTTTCATATAATTGGTTTTGGTTCATGAGTTTTTTTTGGTTTTGGTAACAACCATGGTGCTCTACATCACATGAGATTGTAATGCGGGGTAGGAATGGCTAGTGGATAGGGGTTGTGAGAAACATTTTTTATGGATTGACTCATTGTACTGGGAATCAGGTTCTATTGTGAGGTCACTCGAGAGTGTTTGTGATAGTTAAGTGATATTGGAATCATAGTGGAATTAAATGGTGGTAACACAATGTTTTGTTTGATTTTGGATCAAACATAAAGAGCGAAGACTCCTAAGTTTCATGAGTGAGGATCTTATCCATGATAAGGATGAGGAATGATGTGGCTATGATTAGATGATTGCAAGAAAGGGGATCATGTCCATTGAATGGGTTTTTATGACTGATAGAGAAAATATTTTCAATTAATTTATATTGAATATCATTGTTTTAAACCCACAAAATTGTTCTTCTAAGATGAATTGTTTCATTTTTATGATAATGGTGTTATTTTGAGCTGAATTGTAAAAATTGGCCATTTTGGATTTTTTAACAGTTTTAAATTATTTCGGTAGATTGGCCATAACATTATCTACACTGATCCAAATTTCGAAATTATCTATTTTTCAGATTCTACACATCCAGGGATTCATTTAATATATTTGGACCAAAATCTGAATCGGCCATATGGAAGCTCCAAAAAAGCTCACAATTTGGCTCAAGAAAACTGTTTTCAGTTCTTCCTAGTTTTGATGTGGGATCCATAACTCAACCAATGTGGGCCCAAATCTTGTGAAATTCGGTGGGTGGACGCGCAAGGAGTTTGGGAGCATCTTTTATAAAGGAAGCACCGAGTGAATTTGCCGTTTATGGGGCCATTAAAGCACCTTAATCCGGAGGATTTCGTTTTGGAGAGTCTGACTGGACAGAATAAATGCTCATAGTAAAACGCTCATAACTCTCGGAATACATGTCCAAATCCGCTGAAATTTTGAGGGGACACGGCCAAGGGAATTATGAACAACATTAATGAAGGGCTCAACGCGTGAAGATGTCATTTAATGGGGCTAAAACGCGTAGACATTCGGGGGAAGAATTCTGGCTATAAAAGGAGGAGAGCTCCACCCTCTCAAGGCATCCATTCTCCATTCCATTCCTTCTGGGACACCAAGAAGGAGAACTTTTCAGCTTTCTCTTTTATTTATTTTCTTTTTCATTGTTTTGTAATGCCTTCTCCTTCCCCATTCAACTCGATTACCCTTACCATGGTGGGGTAAACTTTTGGAGTGATTGGGGAAGGGTTGGTTTTCTACATTGTAATGCTTGAGTTCTTGAACGCAATTGAATAAATTTCATTCTTCTTCAAAGTTGTTTTCAATTTCTTATAGCGGATTTTATAATCATGTGCGATCGTTCTTGAATATTAATTCCGTTATTTATTTTTGCCTTGGTAAAATAATCAATATCTCCCTCCACTAATTTCTGGTTTATATACGATGGAATAAACTAGGAATTAGTGGTGAAGTACTCGACGATCGTCAGTACGTGTAGAAGGTGTAGTGAATATTCTTGTTTGTTTGGGATAAACAAAACCCGATCGGGAACTGCCCATTTCAATTAAGGATATTCAATACAACTATTTTACATATGGAAGGAGAGTTGACCAAACCAAGATCTTGGTAAGGTTTTCTCTCACAATAATAATTTCACCAAGGAAGTGAGAGGAAACGATTGTGGAAACTCACTTTAATCAACTAAGAAGAAGAGGTTTGAATTAAATTGAACAAGGATAGCATTATAATTAGGAAACCGACCCTGACCTAATCACCCTTTTTAAATTTCATTGTTTTTCAATCATTTGAATTTCAAATTTCCGTTCACAACATTTTTACCCCCGTTTTAAAGTGACAACCCATTTTGTGTGCACTCCTCTTCGGAAGACATCCTAGGTCAACCACATTACTACATTTTAACTTAGGAAACAATTGTTTTGCCACGCCCCACGACAGGCGTGCGTCAAACTTGGCGCCGTTGCCGGGGAGGCAGTGCCTCAAAGTTTTTTTTTTTAAAAAAAAAATAAATAAATAAATAAAAAAATCTCTTTTGAATGACCCGTAGTTCAAATAGCAATTTATTAGAATTAGATCCAGAAATTGAGCGCACAATATCCAAATTGAAAAATCAAAATCTTCCCAAAGAATTTGAAGAAATCAATCTCACCGATTCAAGTGAAGACTTTGAACCTTTAATAATGGCTGTAAATCCCAACCGAACCCTACGTGACATCTGTGCACCTCAATTTGTCAATCAAAATTATCAACTTGCAATTCCTGCCATAGAAAATGATTTTGAATTGCGAATTAACATGATCCAAGTGCTTCCTAAATTTCATGGTCTTGCAGGTGAAGACCCAAATCGACATATTCAAGAATTCACCTATGTCTGCTCCAGCTTCAAACCTCGAGCAGTCGCGGAAGAGCATGTGAAGTGGAGGGCTTTCCCATTCTCACTAGAGGGAGAAGCAAAGGAATGGTTGTAAAATCTACAACCGGGGGAGATCAGTGACTGGGAAGATCTAAAAAAATGCTTTCTACAAAGATTCTTCCCAACATCTAGGAGCACTGCAATCAAGAAGGAGATTTATGTCATCCATCAATCAACTGGAGAAACACTCTACGAATACTGGGAACGTTTCAAGAAGCTTTGTGCAAGTTTTCCACACCAAGAAATAGAAGAGGACCAATTCCTTGTGTGCTTGTACCAAGGATTACTTGACAATGACATGAATCTACTAGATGCCTCGTCGGGAGGAGCCCTCATTGATAAATCACCTGCAGATATACGAATTCTGATTGAAAAGATTGCACAAAATTCACAGCAGTTTGGCACTCGAGGTACGATCACCAGAGGGATCCATGAGGTAAGAACATCTGATTCAGTAGATTTAATTAGGAATGAAATGGGTGAACTCACCAGGTTGGTGCGACAAATAGCTGTGAACCATGTGAAGGATCAACAAGGACCGAATCAGGTATGTGGTTTATGCTCTTCTAATTCTCATTACACTGATCAATGTCCGGAAGTGCAGGGGACAGAAAGTTGTGCTGCAGCCTATCAACAAAGGCAATACCAACCGCAAACCCAACCAGGGTATGGGTTTCAACAGAACCAAGCCAGAGCACCTTTTCAGCAGCAATATCAGAACCCGATAGCATTCCAACAACCTTATCAGAAGCCCTTCCAACAACAACAAACTTTTCAACCACCACCTTTCCAGCGGAAGAATTATGAGCAACCATCCACAAGTGCACCGACAAATGAAGACCAACAGCTGAAGACAAGAGTTGCAGGAATAGAAGATAAGATGGACAAGCTAGCTGATCAATTTGCAAGCATTATGGATGCTTTCACCAAGAACCAAGGTAAGCTTCCTGCACAAACAATTACCAATCCGAAAGAGAATGTTAGTGCAATCACAACCCGAAGCGGGAAGGAGCTCAAACCACCAGAACAATATGAGGAGGATGAATCTAGGGAACCTGCTGAAGCTCGTCCTGTCCAACCAAAAGATGGAGTCAACAACAAAGTAGAAAGAACAAGGTTCAAGAAAGAAAGACTAGAAACACCATTGCAAAAACAACAAAGGGAGAAAAAGGATATTCCAGCACCATTCCCATCAGCATTGGTTGAGTCAAAGAAGGGAGAAGAAGAACGACTTCAACGGGAAATTCAGGAAACATTCCGAAAAGTTGAGATTAACATTCCACTACTGGATGCAATCAGGCAAATCCTTAAATATGCAAAATTTCTGAAGGAGCTATGTACTAAAAGAAAGAGGTTGGATGGAAATGAAAGAATCAACTTAGGAAGAAGCGTCTCAGCATTGATCACACCACCGATACCGCAAAAATGTCAAGATCCAGGGACTTTCTCTATTCCCTGCACTATCGGTTCATTAAATTTTACTGATGCACTATGTGATCTTGGAGCTTCGATAAATGTGATGCCTCACTCTGTGTTTTCATCTTTGCAGAACGGAGAACTAAAATCAACTCGAGTGGTGGTACAATTAGCAAACAGATCCACCGTTTTCCCAGCTGGAGTCGTTGAAGATGTACTTGTGGGAGTAAGAGGATTAATCTTTCCAGCAGACTTTTATGTCCTTACCATGGAGGAAGACCGAGCACCATCCCAATCTCCCATCATACTAGGGAGACCATTCCTGAAAACAGCAAGGACAATCATCAACGTGCATGAAGGAACACTCACCATGGAGCTTGGAGATAGTACGGTACACTTCAATATTCTTGATACGATGAAACACCCTTCCAACAATCACTCACTTTATGCAATCTCCCATGATGAAGGTATAGAACCAATTGAAGACTCAGGTATGCTTCATGACTTGTTATCTGTGGGAGAACACTCTTCATTTGAATTTTATAACTCCCATGAACCTGAAAATTATGATATCATGTTGGAGGATGAGGTAAAATCTGACTTTTTCGATGATTTGTTAAGAGGAAGTAAGATTATTCCAGAGAATTCAACATTAGATGCAGGAAACATAAATGCAATATCATCCCTTGAACAACCCCCATGTTTAGAACTGAAGCCTTTGCCATGTGACTTAAAGTATGCTTACTTAATGGAAGGGGAGAAATTGCCAGTAATCATTGCAAATAACCTATCCCATTCACAAGAACAAACATTGATTGACCTTCTCAAAAGGAATGTAAAAGCTGTAGGATGGAGTTTAGGTGATATTCCTGGAATCAACCCTAAGGTATGCTCTCACAGGATATTTTTAGAAAGTGAATCTCGACCAGTTAGACAACCTCAAAGAAGACTCAATCCCACAATCATGGAGGTCGTTAAGAAAGAGATTGAGAAATTGTTAGCAGCTGATATCATTTACCCAATCTCTGATTCTCAATGGGTCAGCCCAATTCATGTAGTCCCCAAGAAAACTGGCCTGACCACTGTCACAAATGAAAGAAATGAACTGATCCCCATGAGAATACAAAACAGCTGGAGAGTCTGTATAGATTACCGGAAGCTAAATCAAGTTACCAGAAAAGATCACTTTCCTATTCCATTCATTGATCAGATGCTCGAAAGGTTAGCTGGAAATACTCATTACTGTTTTTTAGATGGATTCTCAGGTTATTTTCAGGTACCAATTGCACCAGAAGACCAGGAGAAGACAACCTTCACCTGCCCTTTTGGAACATTCGCCTACAAAAGGATGCCTTTCGGGCTATGCAATGCCCCAGGTACATTTCAACGGTGTATGGTGAGTATTTTCTCGGACCACATTGAGGATTTCTTGGAGGTTTTTCTTGATGATTTCACAGTTTTTGGCAATTCATTTGATCATTGCTTAGGAAATTTGGAAAAAGTTTTGAAAACATGCATTGAAAAGAACCTTGTCTTAAATTTTGAAAAATGTCATTTCATGGTTGAAAAAGGGATAGTGTTGGGGCACATAATTTCACAAAATGGGATTGAGGTTGATAAATCAAAATTTGATGTAATAAATTCCTTACCATATCCAACTTGTGTCAAACATGTTAGATCCTTTTTAGGGCATGCAGGATTTTAGAGAAGATTCATCAAGGATTTCAGTAAGATTTCTCTCCCTCTCTCAAGATTACTTCTAAAGGATGCTAACTTTAATTTTGATTGTGCATGTAGGGAATCATTTGATGAATTAAAGGAAAGGCTGATAACACCACCAATAATGCAGCCACCCAATTGGGATTACCCTTTCGAGATACTTTGTGATGCATCCAACCAAGCAGTGGGAGCCGCTCTATCACAGAGAATTGACAGCAAGCCTCAAGTCATCTCCTACGCATCAAGGACCTTGGATGAAACACAAATAAATTACACAACCACAGAGAAGGAGTTCCTTGCAGTCGTTTTTGCACTAGATAAATTCCGATCATATATTCTGGGGACTAAAGTTGTTGTGTTTTCTGATCATGCAGCTCTTAGGTACTTAATGAAAAAGGCGGATGCAAAACCCCGGTTGGTGAGATGGATGCTACTCTTACAAGAGTTCAATTTGGAAATCAAAGATAAGAAGGGGACTGAAAATCAAGTCGCTGATCATCTGAGTCGACTACCCCACACCGCTGAAACAGAAATACCAAAGCAGAACCTACTTAATGATGAGCTTCCTGGAGAACAACTCTACATCATCAATAGTGAAGTGCCATGGTTTGGCGTGCCACGAGCAATCATCAGTGATCAGGGAACTCATTTCTGCAACAGGAAAATGGAAGCATTGCTGAAGAAGTATGGGGTGCATCATAGAACATCTACCCCATACCATCCCCAAACAAATGGCCAAGCAGAAGTCTCTAATAGAGAAATCAAAGCCATTCTGGAGAAGACTATTAAACCCAACCGGAAGGACTGGAGCCAAAAGTTAGATGATACATTATGGGCATACAGGACGGCCTACAAAACACCGATAGGGATGAGTCCCTATAGATTGATCTATGGAAAGAGTTGCCACCTTCCTGTGGAGTTGGAGCATAGAGCCTACTGGGCGGTCAGAGAGATGAATCTGGACCTTGAGAAAGCTGGGAAAGAAAGAAGATTGCAGTTGCAGGAGTTAGAGGAAATTAGAAGGGAATCTTTTGAAAACTCAAGGATTTACAAAGAACGAACAAGAGTGGCCCATAACAAGCTAATCCAACCAAAAGACTTCTCTCCTGGAGACAAAGTGTTATTATTCAACTCAAGACTCAAGTTGATGCCAGGTAAACTTCGTTCCAGATGGGAAGGTCCATTTATTGTTACTCATGTATATCCTTTTGGTGCTGTGCAGATTATGAAGGATGGAGAGCAGGATCCATTCACTGTGAATGGACATAGGTTGAAGAAATTCCTTGGGACCCTACCATCAGAGCCATTGGAGGAGATCATGCTCCTCCAACCTATTTATCAATAAGATCCATCAGGTTGTACCTCTCCTTCACATTTTCTTGCTGTTGTGATTCAATGAGAATTCTTCTTACATGTTAAATCCACTTAAATGCATCGAGGACACTGCATCATTTAAGTGTGGGGGAGGAGGGAACCTTTTTAGTATAGGATTTTTTTTTGATGTTTGTTTTCAAAAAAAGATATATATATATATATAAAATAAAAAAATTGTGTGTTTTCAAATTTTTGTGTGTTAATTTTTCAATTTTTGGTGTGTTTCTGAAACTTTTGAGCTGAAAAGATTATCAATACCATTATTTAAACCCATGTCAATGAGTGAACCAATCTATTTCATGAAACCGAGCTTAAATGAATGCTGAAATGACTTCTTTTCAAGTTCAAATATTTTAGAATTTCATGAAAAGTACACTGATTTTTGAAACCCATGCCATATTTCACTGTCTATATCATTGAAATATCTTTCCTGTGAGGCTTCTGAACCATTTTTGTCATATTCTTTTCATTCACCTCATTTCTTGAGAGAACCAGACCATGCTTGCTTTAACCAGAATTTGATTTATTCCTTTCAAAACTTGAGGGTTGGGGTACATGTGTTTTAAATGATTGAGGCATTTATTTTGTTTAAAGCCCCCTTTTCAAAATAATCCTTTTCATTATGGCCCACCTTTACATTTATCCTTCATTGTAGCCCCTAGTATCCATGAATTGCCTGTTAGGTTAGCCACATTACAAGCCAATTTTCCCTATCATACCTGCTCTTGAAGTAAAATTGCATGATCTTGTTGAACTTAAGTGTGGGGGAAGATGTCTTGTGATGTACTACCTCATTTGGTTATACTTTGGGTGGAAAATAAATTGTGGAAGAGATGTGTGTGATGCTGAAAAATTATTCTGTTGAAAGCTGTGCCTTTCTGGAGCTTCCAATGTAAAAAGAGAAGCTGTGCCTTTCTGGAGCTTCCAATGTAAAAAGAAAGTTGTGCCTATCTGGAGCTTTAAAAAAAATCTTGTTTGAAAAGATTGAAATTTTTGCTGCTGAGCTGATTGAATGATGATGGAGCCTATTTTCAACAAAGGGGAAGTGAAGGAGACCATATTTGAGTGAAAACTAGAATCTTGCAATTTTGCTTCAATAAGAGCCAAGCCTTCCTTTTTCGGCCTCAGAACTTTTAACATCTAAATCCTACCAACCGGAAGCCACAAAACAACCCTGAAAAGTCCTCATGAGAAACACATGTTCTTGACTCACATCGGGTGGAGAAGTAGGAATTTATCAAACCTATGGTGACTCTTGTGTGAGTTTGGATGAGAAAAACCTTGTTCAGCCTTTACATTTGTGAGATGAGAGAAAATTCATGTGAGGTAGGTGTTTTGTGTGCATGGGATAAGAAATGAAGTGGAAATATATTAAAATCTTAAATGGAGAACTTGAAATAACAGTTTTTTATGAGGCATGATATCTTTTTGTTTCTTGAAATTGGTTTGATTGATCTCATTGATATGTGTTTTGATTTTGATTTGATTTGATTTTTACTTGTCCAGGAGTCCAAGTGCTAAGTGTGGGGGAATTGATAGAGCAAATATTTTCAATTAATTTATATTGAATATCATTGTTTTAAACCCACAAAATTGTTCTTCTAAGATGAATTGTTTCATTTTTATGATAATGGTGTTATTTTGAGCTGAATTGTAAAAATTGGCCATTTTGGATTTTTTAACAGTTTTAAATTATTTCGGTAGATTGGCCATAACATTATCTACACTGATCCAAATTTCGAAATTATCTCTTTTTCAGATTCTACACATCCAGGGATTCATTTAATATATTTGGACCAAAATCTGAATCGGCCATATGGAAGCTCCAAAGAAGCTCACAATTTGGCTCAAGAAAACTGTTTTCAGTTCTGCCTAGTTTTGATGTGGGATCCATAACTCAACCACTGTGGGCCCAAATCTTGTGCAATTCGGTGGGTGGACGCGCAAGGGGTTTGGGAGCATCTTTTATGAAGGAAGCACCGAGTGAATTGGCCGTTTATGGGGCCATTAAAGCACATTAATCCGGAGGATTTCGTTTTGGAGAGTCTGACTGGACAGAATAAATGCTCATAGTAAAACGGTCATAACTCTCGGAATACATGTCCAAATCCGATGAAATTTTGAGGGGACACGTCCAAGGGAATTATGAACAACATTCATGAAGGGATCAACGCGTGAAGATGTCATTTAATGGGGCTACAACGCGTCGACATTCGGGGGAAGAATTCTGGCTATAAAAGGAGGAGAGCTCCACCCTCTCAAGGCATCCATTCTCCATTCCATTCCTTCTGGGACACCAAGAAGGAGAACTTTTCAGCTTTCTCTTTTATTTATTTTCTTTTTCATTGTTTTGTAATGCCTTCTCCTTCCCCATTCAACTCGATTACCCTTACCATGGTGGGGTAAACTTTTGGAGTGATTGGGGAAGGGTTGGTTTTCTACATTGTAATGCTTGAGTTCTTGAACGCAATTGAATAAATTTCATTCTTCTTCAAAGTTGTTTTCAATTTCTTATAGCGGATTTTATAATCAAGTGCGATCGTTCTTGAATATTAATTCCGTTATTTATTTTTTCCTTGGTAAAATAATCAATATCTCCCTCCACTAATTTCTGGTTTATATACGATGGAATAAACTAGGAATTAGTGGTGAAGTACTCGACGATCGTCAGTACGTGTAAAAGGTGTAGTGAATATTCTTGTTTGTTTGGGATAAACAAAACCCGATCGGGAATTGCCCATTTCAATTAAGGATATTCAATACAACTATTTTACATATGGAAGGAGAGTTGACCAAACCAAGATATTGGTAAGGTTTTCTCTCACAATAATAATTTCACCAAGGAAGTGAGAGGAAACGATTGTGGAAACTCACTTTAATCAACTAAGAAGAAGAGGTTTGAATTAAATTGAACAAGGATAGCATTATAATTAGGAAACCGACCCCGACCTAATCACCCTTTTTAAATTTCATTGTTTTTCAATCATTTGAATTTCAAATTTCCGTTCACAACATTTTTACCCCCGTTTTAAAGTGACAACCCATTTTGTGTGCACTCCTCTTCGGGAGACATCCTAGGTCAACCACATTACTACATTTTAACTTAGGAAATAATTGTTTTGCCACGCCCCACGACAGGCGTGCGTCAATGACTATTCATATAAAGGTAACAATGGAATGTGATTAATGATGGTTATATTCATCAACGAACTATTATAGTGCTCTTAGTTAGTGGTTATAATGTCCTATATCTCTACATCTCTATGTGAATACCAAATTGATTTGAAAATAAACTTATCTACTATTATGTATTTTTATTTGGTAGGGGCCCTCTTCATGGTTCCCCTTATAGGGCCTTGAGTGTGGATTCTCAACGTGGGAAGTGCACCTTCGGATATTTATGGGTGACGTCTATATGATGGACTATATTTCAACAAATCTTATGGGATTTATTCTCAGATTCTAGAAAAATTATACATTTTATTTTTTTAGCTTGGGTGAAGGTGGGATGGAAATAGTCGATTCATGGGATAGTTGTGCTTGTAATGTCTGCTGAAGTAGTTTAGGTTTTTTGGGTAGTCCATGATGACAACATTCCTATTAAAGAAAGTGAAATATGAGTTTCAGAGGTGAAACCCTAACGATTGAAGTGTAACTGGTGTCTTAGACTTAGCGTTGATCATATGTAGTTGCATTATAATTTCCGAGAAAAAAAATTTTGTTGTGATAATATATTACATAGGGAATTCAAGGGGTTATCAGTGGTGATGGATGATCGATCTGATAATGGTCATGGTCTCAGGGTGGTTTTAAATGATATCTATGATTCTGTTATCGATGGTTCGTTGGTTGTGGGGGTAGGATCCGACTATGGTTTTAAGTTAATAGATGATCAGACTGTGGAGCCTCTCTAAGGGTTATGTGTAGACCCTATTGGGAGAGTTAGGGTGGTTTTGTAATCCATCATAGTGTGAAGTCATAGTGAATGGATGAATTGTAAATAATCCAGTAGTTGGTGCTGGCCATTTGTGGGGTTAGTAGGATGAGTATAGTTACACTTTAATTAGACCACAATATAGGTGCATATGGTTTCATGAAACATTTGGGGTGTCTATTAAGAAAGAAATGAGAGTTTTGGTTTTGGGTTGTACATTTTAGGAATGGTTGGTATGTTTTTAGTTTTTTTTGGATAGTGGGTATCCATAGGATTTATTATGTTTTTGATGAAAATAGTGGGTGGAAATGTTGACTCACAATTTAATGTCTTTTGGTGCGTATTGGTTTGAAAAAAAATTTAGGAACCTAGTGGGAGAATGGGTTTACGTTTTTTGGTCATCCAAAGAGTAATGGGTTTTAATTATCTAAATTTTTTAGTTATTAGCTAGATCCTATAGTGGGGATCACCTTAGTTCTATTATAATTTATTTTATGTGGTAATAAATGTTTATTTAGGATGTTATTAACTAAGTTCCATCATATTGTTTCAATAATAGAAATAGGTGTTATCAATTTTTTTTTGTCTCGTTGATGTCCTAGAGTTATAGTGTATTCTTTTGTAGTGTTTTAGGATATCAGAAGCTGAATAAGGCTTTTGGATAAAATTTGGTGATTTCCATAGGTTATGTGGTATAGAAGGATGATGACTGAAGCATCCTGAGGTTGATAAGTTTTATGGTGTGTTTTTTATAAGACATTTTCATCAAATAGATCAAAAACATCAAAAGTTATTTGAATTTTCATAACTAGATGATTAAAAAATTGAATTATGACACTTAATGGAGTTACAAGTGTTGGATCCTCAAAATGGTATCTTGATATGAGTAATTTGGATAGAGAGTTATTAGAGGTATAATGTTGAGATTTCGAGGTTTTGGGTTATGTTTTTTGAGTTTTTGATATTTTTACAAGGTAACATATAATGTTGTGCATGATTTAAGGGAAACCATGAAACACCATGATGGTAATGTTATTTTAATTTATTTTTAACCATTCAGGGTTGAGTTGACTGGTTATATAATTCGTAATGGAAGACTATGCATGGAACCAGGGTTAACTGTGTATGGCTAGGGAGCATATGTGTCAAGGTACATAGGATGGGTGTAGTTCCAGAAAAACCATGTGCCATGCTGTAGAGGGGAGGTAGTGCTGAAAGCATTGTGAGTGCATAGTTCATAAAACCATACGACAAAACCATGAAAATATGGTGGTGATGGATATATGTAGTGTGTATTATTGGTGTATTGTTTGGATAATTGTACAGAAAAAATATGTGAGTGGTGGATTTGGATAGATCCAATGGCACAATTGGCACATAGTTATGAAATTCGTATAGCGAAACTGTGTGTCTTCCCACATTTCACTAATTATGTGAATTTTACCAAAATCCAACCTCACGGATTTCCACCTCTTCACACCCTTTCTATTATATTTCAGGTAAATGAAAAACAAGGATCATTATTTTCTCACTCCTTTTTCCTTTTTTAAATTTTGGGGTTTTTCCATAAATATTAATTATAGTTTGAGATGATTTATCCACCTCTAGTGGATTCATTAATTATTCTTCTAATTACACTCTTGATTTAAGGATCATAAATGCAGGTTTTTTGGATGATTCCACAAAATCGTGGTGGATGAATCCTTTTCTCTAGGGGATTTTGGTCATCTTGATTGGAATTGATCCTAATAGGGATTCAGCAGGTCGTTGCATTGAGTTTTGTTAATGTATGTGTTTGTGGAGAAATTTATTTGGATTTCATAGTTAGTTAAATTTGTTTATATAATGAAATGGTATCATATCTTAGTGATTTTCCCATTAATGTTGTCAAGAGTCAATTTTGGACATTCTATGGGAGTTTCTTGGATTTTTGACAATTACTGATCAACTCCATCTAATTTTTGGCATTATTCCTAGTTGGGTAGGGATAATTATTTAATTAAAATTTTTATAATTAATTAATTATGGTTTGTGGGTGTGAGACTGGGATTCGTGTTTTGAGGATGATCTTGGATGATTGTTGAAGGGTATTCATGATTCCATGAGGTCCTCGACAAGGCCGATAGGCATTGGATGTTTTCTGAAAATCATCATTCATGAGGTGTGTGTTCTAAGAGATTCACAAATAGTTTTATAAATTGTTTATATGTGAATTTTATTATATTATTTGGGTCCAATGTGCTATATTCTTACCTCATTAATGTAATAAATTTGGTTTTTGATTTTGATGGATTCATTGGACCTTCCATGTATCTCGTTTAATTTGTAGTGATGTGCGATCAGGCCTATGGTCACTTAGGGTGTGTACCAACCATTGAAAGTGGAATGATTACAATATTATGTTTTAATTAAAACACCGATGAGGATTTTGAAATTTTTTTAAATGTATGTAATGGGTTTTGACATAGTCTTGGATGTTTTACGAGTGAATCTATGTTTTGAAATTATTATTTCACCATAAGATGATTATAAATGAGTTTTAAATGTATTTTCGTTGTAAAATTGAAATGGGTTTTTGGTGACCATTTATATGGTTTTCATGGAACATGATGTTCTTCAAACATGTTTGAATTTTCAAATAAAAATACTAATAATACAATTTGATTCTAAATTATAGAATGCGATTGTTTAATTTTGGTGTTCATGGATTTAGAATGGGTTTTGGTTTTATTTGAGCTATGTGTTTCATTAATGGTTATTTGGGACTATGAAAAATATTGTGATTTGGATAGGTAACATGAATGGTGAAAGTTGTATGGTTGATTGTTCAATGTTTTGATGAATAATTAATGAATATGTATTTGGGTAAACTATGAGATAATTTAAATATGAGATTGATTATATAACGAAATTAATAGAAAATATAAATTTTGGTGGAAATGATATTAATTGACAATCGAATTGTTGGGGATGGCCATCCATGATGTGCTAAAACCCTGTTGGATTCTTGAGCTAATGATTAATTTTTTTCAAACATTGACTAATGGTCTTGGTTGTTGGATTGTTTCTACAATCCACATTTTTGGGAGGGCAAAAACATTCCTTGGGATCCCCTGTGAACTATTTTATTTTGTGTAAGGGTTGATATTACCGAACACAAGGGTTTGTACATGGAATTTCATTTCAATGGTTGGATGGTCGCACATGGAGTTTTGAGACCCTTTTAGATTCATTGACTAAGGCTTCATGTATACCTACTTATGACATAGTGGTTAGGATAGATTGACATGGAATACAATATCTTGATTGCATTCATGGTCTGAGGGACATGATTTTCATCTAATGATTATAGTGATATATGGCTCAAAGAACTGAAATAAGCCAAGGTCATTTTATTAAAATGCATAAATTTGGGATAAAACAATAAAAGTGATAAATTGAAGATTTCTAAATAATGATTGCTATTTTTTACCTTCTTTTATTTAGTTTTCCATTTAATTTGTGAAATTTTTCATTCAATGGTAATTTCATTAGACACCATTATGGGTGGCCTAATGATTTTTACTAACACCCTAATTGTGCTACCATTGAGGCTGAGTACCAAAAAAAGCTCTATCATGTTTACAGTAGGCATAAGTTTGGGCTGAGGCCTATGTTTAGTAAGGATTGGTCATGCATGATTGATCAAGTGTTATTAGGTGAATGGATGGGTTTTTATCGATGATGCATTGGATACCTTTTTGGTTTTTTAATTTTTATATTTATGTATCTGGTCTAGTGAGTGGTAGGTTGTATGTATGAAATTGTTATTTGGGCCCTAATTTCATTTCTTTTTATTTCATCATGTTTTTGTTTTTGTTTATTTATTCATTCTACGTAATCTAATGTATATTATATTTGGTTATTCTATGTTGGTTGATAAATCTATTATGGTGTTATATTCATCTCACACTTCCACTTTATAACTCTATATCATGTCGATAGCCTCTGGCGTATGAGGATGCGTCATTGAGTACATATGATGAACTGTCTCTGGGAACCAATGTAGTGGAATATAGGTTGGCTGCAATAGTAGTTGTCGATCCATAGGGAAGGTATTTAATTGAAGGTGTTTGAGTGAGATAAAATACAACATAAAAGAAAAAAATTAAAAAACCGGAAACATGACATGAACTGATGAGTGTAATGGCAGTAGTGAAGCTGATGGAATTGAGACTGGGTAATATAAGATTGAAAAGAGAGATCGGTGAGGGAAATAAAGGCGCACTTATCATGGTGGTGAAATTCAAGAGATGTAATAAGAGAAGTTGGTGGGATAACTAAAATAATTTGATATGTGTTTTAGTATATTTTTTCTCTTTACTCGGGGTTAGTCTTTGTAGGTCCTTGAAAATGTTTATGGGAAGTTTTCTCAAGTGGCCATCCATTAGGTGGAAGGTTTTTTCAATTTCACTACAAAAGACCCATTTACCCACTCATTGTTGCAAACATGAAACCAAAACATGTGAGATATATAGTCTTCTCATATGGAATTATAGATGAGATTTTAAAACTAACAGTAATAAATAAAACAACTCTCACTGAGTTCATATAATAAAAGTTCATAAATTTATTGTTCACTAAAAACATTGTTGAATAAAGATACTCTTAACCCTTATATGAAATAAATAAACCTCAAATATCAACATCATTCCACTATTCATGCTAATTTAAAAATCATAACATAAAAATAAAATATAACTAAAATTATTGATGAAATAGAACAACCAAAGGAATCAAACAAAATAAAAGAAACCCACTACAGGGGCTTTGAAAACATCTACTCATATAGTATCATTGTCCATATTCCCTCCATTAAACCACTTCAATCTCACCCACTATAATCCTATTCCTCCACACTACACTTTTTCCCCACTATTATTTATAACAGGAATAGAGTTGTCCTACTTGCTTCGTAACAACACATGCTTTATAACGGAGGAATAACTACTCTCACCTGCCTTATTGATCATACTACTGGACACAACATGTATGTATCAATGGAAGGTGTTCTCTCGAGATAGTTTACAAAACCTCCATCAACATGAAAAACATAACAAAATATTCTCGAATTTCTAATGAAATTTATGTTCATGATTAACGACATAGACATTTTCTTGATGTACGTGATTTCCCATGCACCTAATTTGGTCACATAATAGATTAAAAAACATAAATTGTTATTGATGTATAAAAATACTCTCCATTCCTCCAAACATACATCATATATGATTCCTATAATGTATGTGTTTATCAATGTTTTTGTTTTGTTCATGATACATTATTCCCCACACATAAAATTTCATGATGTGGATATATCATCCATGTAAAATAATCCTCTGACATAAAAATTATTCACATGTTTGTGACATTGGATTTTCAATACTAATATTTGTTTAGGTTTTTTGATCAATGTACGCAATTTACCCCATGGAAAATTTGGTCAACCTCACCTCAATGTGAAATAGGCTCATCCAGCAACCAAAATCGATGTTCTGAGGGTCAGAGGAGTTATATGAATGAAAATGATGATCTCGTAGATGATATTTTTCAGTGAACACTTGGATTCACTATTTAAATGGATATATTCAACAATGGTTTCTAGAAACCATTGGAGGTAAATCATTGACCTTTACCATTGATTATAGATTCATAAGTCGCTCATCTCATGTTTCTATAATGATGAGCACAAAAGTTGGTAAAACGTGGTTTATGACCCTATAAATATTGTAACTCTATCATTCATAATGGAAGTAAGTAATATATCACGATAGCATCAATTATTCATTAACACTTGGAAATGAAAAAAACCTCTCACGAAGGAGAGTGATTAGTGGAGGAAACATCGATAATCATAACATACAATGTCATCATAAGGAAACATTACATTGATATGTTTTTTTGCTAATTCCTACATACATTTGATGCAATTCAATGAAATTAAATTAGAAGTGTAGTGATTTTTGACATTTATTTTGTATTTAAGGTAAAACATCCAAATTTTCCCCAAAAAGGAAAATCAGTTTATATTTAAAAAGATGATAAACATTAACTGTAGTAGATTAGATATGTTGAGAACAGAAAAACTATCATTTTAATTATAAAATTCAATCAATAGAAAAATCTAATAGATTTATCCTGAATTAATTAATTCTCCATTATGATCCTAATAAAACTATAGAAAAATATTTAATCCCTCAAAATTAGATTAACAGTATAAAACAATGGTGCAGCAGTAAACTCTCCCACACATAATCTATCACACTTGAGGGAAATTTAGTCATATAAACAGTTCATTAATAGAGGATTTAGGGTCATCAATTATCATACTAACAAGCTTCAACAACATAAAAATGATTCCAAAGAAAATCATTAAATCATTTGTTGCAGAAATTTTCATCCCTCTTATGTGAGTAAATCACACTACCCTATACATCAGTACTGACTCAAATTATTTTTCAAGTAGTACAAACTCAAAAGATGCAAATGGAATTAAATCTATAAGAAAAAGAACCAAAATAATCATTATTGATTAGTTAACTCAAACCATGACTTAACATCCAATTTTCACTTTTTATGTCTTGGTTCACTATTCCCCCCAACAATATAAGATTACTTTTAAAAAGAGTTTTATATTTTAATTTTTCTCAATGGTGATTTTGAAGAAATCACTAAGTTGAAAAAATATATATTAGGTTTTATTTTCAAATACACACCCATTGACCTTGCCTCAAATTGCCACTATAGGATCCCAATTTTACATTTTACAATGGATTCAATTGATTTACAATTCCCCTCAAATGAGTTTTCTAACCATGTTTTTCAACGTTATCTAGGCTAAATAGCTAAATTAAAGTTCATGTCCATGATTATTCATGTTTTGGTTCTGATTCTATGGGAGTCTACCCTATCAAACGTTACATTCCTATTTTTCTTGAAAAATATTCATAAATACATAAGAAAAAATCATAAATAACTCAATCATAACAACTACAGTCACAATTAAGTCCCTCAAAGAAGTCATTAAATTTACTCAGGATGGACACATTGATTTATTATTTTTTGAACTAAGAGACACATAAAACTTCTATTTAAAGAGACATAAAATTATTAAATTTATAAAAAATTGTGTCATTTTAAACAAAAATGTGGGGGGTGATATGGCTCTATTAAATAATAGTTAGGGAAAATTTTCTTCCCTCTCCCCTAAAAAAAGGCAGCATTGTCCCAAATGTGTAATCCAATGGTGGATAATAATTTTCCATCAAAAGTAATATTTAGTTCAGTAGTTAATAAATATATATATGGGATATGGTGATTTTAAACTGAAAAATATCAACATTTCCAATCATTTTATGAAAAATGGGTTTTGAACATTTAGGTTTTTCATTTTTATAACATCAAATAAATAAAATTTTAAATGTGGTTCAAAATAGAGTATGTTATAAAATAAAACAACAAAATTAATATAGAAAAACCAGAGAGATAACCCCACACATGGATACAAGTTGAAAGATTAAATTAATTGGATGAATTATAAATAAACATACCTGAAATAATTATTTCATATGATAGATCAATCAATGAATGCTTATAGTCTTCATTAGATATAAATTTCCCTTGATTAAGTGTTTAATTATAAAATAATCAGAGATTAAAAATTTCAAAATCCTTTAGAAAAAATGAGAAAAAAATAATTGAAAATAAATAAAATAAAAAATATGAAAAGAGGAAATAGAAAAACAAATAAAAATTAAAAACGAGAATTAGTAAGTGGAAAGGTGGTTGTTGTGTTTATGTAATGATGATTGGATAATATTAGATAGTAAATGAGTGATCAATGATGTAAAAAACGAGTACATAAAAAGCTAGAAAAATTTGAGGGATCGAAGAGTGCAAGTTTGTTGGATCATTTGATTATTTTAATAACATTATTCTGTATAATTTTTTTTATCATTGTTGAAGTTCAGTTGATATAGGATATCGAAAAAGTTGCCAACCACTTCGATTGAATTGCCATTCATTATGTGAAATGTGCCTACAATTTCAAAACTAAATACGACTTCACCAACCCACTTATGAATCCAATAAATATAACCATATAGTATATTTCCTCTTCATATATAAAATTCTATATGAAAATAAAAAAACAACTACAAGTATCTGGTACTATGTTTAGATAGTTCAATGTTACAAATTACTCATTCTATGAGAAAATTGCAGAATCATGAATCACCAAGAACATATATGAAATAAATGTTCCTAATAGCTTAACTTCATTCACCTATTGAATTTTAGTCCATCTTCATAATAGAAACATTATGTATTACTAATTATTTTTTCAAAATAGAGCAGTAAATGGAAATAGAAAAAAGGACGATCCCCTAGGAAGGATCATTGAAAAATTCTACTCAAATAGTATGGTTGTCTAGATTCACTGCATTTATTTACTTATATATCCACATAATATCATACTCTTATTAACCTTTTCTCTTATTATCCCTATTATTTATTGTGTAATGTTTATATCAATCATACTTTTTTTGGATAACACCACTTTCCTAACAGAGGTATGCCTACTCTCACTAGACTAATCGGACCTACTCCATACTACCAGATGTTTGTACAAAAGAAATGCATTCCCTCCAACCAGTGCATAGAACCATTAGCTTCATTAAATACATAATAAAATCTCCAAAATAAACAACTTTATTGACAAAATGTTTTTTATGGTATTTATTTTCTTGATTTATGAAATTCCCCACATAGACGATTGTGTTAATAAAAGTGGTTAGACTATATGACATATTATCGATGAATCCAAACACTCAATATGAATCCAAAAATATGACATATATGATTTCCATCAATTATTAATTTTTTAATGTATATGTTTTGATCAACCAATAAAATATTGTATGTAATTAATTTCATGAAGTTTAGGATCTTCTAAATTAACAAAACCTTTAACATACCTATTCTTCACAAATATATGAATCTGTATATTTAAGATTTTTTTAATTTTTTTAGAATTTTTAATGATATGAAATTTCCACATAGCTTATTGGATTGATGTCAACATAGAATTAATGGGTATTATTATGCCTTCGAATTTGAAAAAATGAGTATCAGAAGTGTTATAAGGTCGAATGTGATGTTCTCTTGAATGATCATGATCTACTCACACATATATCAAATAATTAAACTTTTATATTCCACCTTCAAAACTGGTGTTCAATATCCATGAGAGGTAAAACACCAACATTTAGTATGGGTGTGTATCGTTCTGCAGATCTGCTCATATTTTAGCACAGTTGACTATAGGCTTTGATAACAGTCAATTTGTGTCCTTCTCAAAATCGGTACTCCTACATCGACAAAATAATACATGTAATATCTCTCTATAAGATTGATTTCTCTTTCATGTTAGGCAATGGAAAAAAATAAAAACTATATCAAAACTTATAAATAGAGGACCGGAAAATTATTTAACTACAAAATCATTTTATGTGAACTCAAAATTTAGATATTTCTATGAAAATTAGGTTTTAAGTCAACCAAAATGATCAACCATGGAAATGATGTGTCATGATTTTTTCCTTTATTTTTTTGTAAAATATATGTCTACAAATTGATTCCCAATATTTTTAATTATTTTTTACAATAAAAATGGATAAACTATAGTTTTTGTGGAATAGATCATTTGAGTAAAAAATCGTTGAATTTTTTATTATAAAATTCAACTAATAAAAACTTCAAACATATCTGATTAGAATTTGAAAATTCACCTTTATAACATTAATTAAATATTATAAAAACACTTAATTATACAAAATAGATATGTAATAGTATGATAAAATGGTTTCACATCAATTAATATATCACTAATTTTATATTTTGACTTTAAATTAACATATATATATATATAGTCCATGTGATGCGATGATGAACAAATAAAACACATGTATGTGTGTAGGCGTAATCCACACATATCAAATAATGATGTCATTATTTTTCTATGTATTCAATTTTAATAAAATATATTATAAATTATCAATATATAATAAATATATTTTATCAAAATTGTATAATAATTCATTAAAACCATAATTAAAAAAATTAGTGATAGGAGGTGATGATAAACAAATCAACTCGGTTCATGAGGTAGTAGTCCACATTACACATGAATGATGCTTTAAAGTTTTTTAAATTATGATATGAATATAATTTATTTCATTTTTTGGTACTAAAATATCATCAGAGGACATAGGAGGTAATTGTTTGGCCAAAGAATAACACATCCCACAATAATGTACCTTTCCAAGATTTATCAATGGGTTTTATGCAATATTCTACATTTATGTGAAAGAAAAAAATGTGGAATGAAAATAATTTATGTGATAAAAATGAGATAATATTTCAAATGTTATTTTATTGTCATTAGGATTTCTATTTAATTCACCAACATGGAGTAAGGGTTACACGTAAGAAAAGAATGATGCATCCAACATATCCCTATTCCTTCCTAATATCATGTTAGGCATATTTTGTCATGTGCTGCAAACCCACTACCAAGGATACTCCTCTCACGCAAATCCCATTCCATATGAATAATCTTAATCACCCACTACCAAACATTTGGGATATAAATAGAAGGTCATCCCTCCCTTGGAGAGTATCTATTGATGATGATGTGGTGCTCTGTTATACATAAAATTGATCTTCTGTGACAACGCGTAACATGTAACAACCAATATAGAGAATCCTACATGGAAGACCCCTGGAGGAAAAAACGTGAATTCTCCCATAGTCAAGTTATCCTATCCCAATATATATTGATGTATTTTTTGTGTGCATACAAACTTCTCTTATTTTAACACATACCTTCGAGGAATCTCAACATATTGGGTTCACCTAATCTATTAGGCACCATGACATGTCCTTATTCTCGAGTCCATGTCTCATGATTTTTTTTTGAAACCCAAAAAACATGCATAAAACAACTTCTAAGTTCCAAAATTGATATCATGTATGCCTTCAGTGGACCAATTACCCTTCCTATTGCTTCGGAGCATATGTACTCTAACCATGATTCTTTCTAAAAATGGAGACTCTAACATGAACCTTGTGATTGACCACTACACTCTTCATTGTACCTGTTGTGTTCCAAATATGTTCCCCTCACAATTTCAATCAATAAATGATAACATTAACCCTAGGGTTGACGATTTATTCCACCCACATCAATGCTACAAGAAATAAAAGGTCCAAGATCTACATCCTAGTTGAACTATGTTAAAAAGAACAACAAAATCCTAATAAAATAATGTTAAATTGTAGTATTACCCTATGATAAAATCACATTATTCTTTATGTATTAGTGGAATTGTATGACCACAAAAAATAAATCTTGTGTACCACTCACAAGGAATGAGATCCATTAGTAATCTCTCTAAGAGTAAGCACCTAGTGATTCTTTCGAAATGTGGCTCTCTTTATCCACTTCACCTTCCTAGGTTTTAGATTAATGGATAATTATATGTGAATATCCTGGTTTCCAATACAAAAGTGTAGATGTGAAAATTCAAAGGCCTTTCATTATTTCTCCCCCTTTTTCTCCAACATCCATCCACCGTTGGAAAAAGTGTGTTCTGTGATCTTCATACCATTTAATATCTCTTTTTTTTCATTTGAAGAATGATTTATTTAGGCGTATAGGTTAGTGGAGCTTCTAAAATCTATATGATCTCCAACCTCTTATGGGCCTTCATTTTAGGTATGAGCACAAACCACTCAGAACTACGTGATCTATAATTTCTAACTAGTAATGATACAAATGAAGACTTCATGATGCCCAAAACGAAAATCCAATTTCAACATAATGTTCTACAACCCACATGATGGGTAAGATCTTCCCCCACCTTGAGACAATGCCTCATCAAATTCCCTCAGGTTGCCTTGGCCTAATTCCGTTAACAAACCATGGTGAGTCCACTTCCACTAGGGCATAGTTAATAGATGAAATTAAACTACATGGACATGTGCTATTATAAGTCCTTACACAATGATATCAAACTAAATGGATTTGTATCCCTATCTTTTAAAAAGGGTACATAGAAATCCACCCTCATGTTTAATCCACAAAAATGGTAATCATTGGTTTCACCCTTCGGGACACAGATTATAGTTCTACATTTATTGTGTGATAGTTCTCACCATCATGGTTGTGCCTCTGTGTGGAATTTGGTCGTGCATTCGTAGTTTAGCCTCCATGTAGAGTTCGGTCATACCATCCTGGTACTGCCTGCACTATGAGTTAAATCTAACCATCATGGTTCCACCTCCATTGGGGGTTAGACCAATCCTTTAGGGTTCTACCTCTATAGATAATTATATCAAACCAACCATGTTCTTCCTTCATGGGGTGTCATATACATCCTTCCTTGATCTACCTCCATGGGGAATTAGATCCAACAATCTTGGTTCCGCCTCAATGGGGAATTGGATCCAACCATCATGGACCCACCTCCACGGGGTGTTATATATAACCTTCCGGGTTTTGCATCTACTAGGTGTTATATCCAACCATGTTTATTCCACCTCCCAGAAGGTGTTATATTATAAAATCTTAGGTCCCCCTATATGGGGCCTTATATCCAACCATCATGGTTCTGCCTTCATGGGGAATTTGATCTATCTTTCATGGTTCCATGAACATGGGGAGTTATATCCAACCACCATTGTTACACCTCAATGGGGCACTTGATCGATTCAACCTGGGTCTCCCTCAATAGGAATTCTGATCCACAAATGATAGGGTCTACATCCATAGGTTGTTCCCACCAATTATTAAACATTTCATGTGTGACGTTTACCTCATAGGGACAAACAATCCAAATCCGCCTCAAGAATTTTCCAGATCCAATCATCACATATCAATAAGATGTTAAACTCATTCCCTGATCTCTCTCAATTTCATATTCCAATCCCTTTCTAAAAGACAATACAGTCACAACATGACCCAACATATTACTCCATGAAAACATGGGATGTTCGAGGTTAAAATACGTGAAAGACTCATTCCCATAGAATCCATTACCATATGATCGACACATGATGCATTGGGTATCATGAATATCCTATCTCACATTAGATTCCATCCTATGAAGAATAATATAGGTCACATATGTGCCCAACATCTATATATACAAAGTGATACCCAATATGACTACTCCCTAACTGAAGTATGATGTCATTCCATATAAAATTAGTGAAATTAACTTGTTTCCACAAATATATGGAATAAGGAAACTGTTAAAAAAAGTCTTCTGATTAGAGGGAGAAATAGAATTGGTGATGATTTCAATAGTGGAATTCAGGGAAGGAGGAACACTGACTCAATCATACATTTTTGATCATGGAGAATACATCACCCATGAAATTTTTCAATGCCTCTGGACATTGGAATGTGGTAATGTTGCGATATAGTATCCATCACACACATTCGGGTGTCGAAATGATCATAGGACCCAAAAAAGGATCAAAAATAGAAATGGTGAACCTGAGGTGAAATCATTATCCTCATCATGGGGGCTTGTAGCGTTCAGTCATCCCTAGATTTTCATGTCACTAGTTTCCAAACAACCTGTTCCATGTACCACCAAGAAAATGGTGGTTCTAATATGCAACTCACTAGTGTTTGGGATATTTTTAAATTTATAATCCATGGTCTATAAGCATATCAACAAGGGTCTCTCTCCATCATCCTAATATTGTACGATGTTGGGGAATTGGGAATCACATTCCATGCACGTATAATGATGGTGCAATCCATATAACATACATGAATCAAATAGTAAGAAATCAATAATCTAGCACCTATAGAAGTAGGGGTAGGAGAAATAATGATGTTGAATTCCAGCGTGACACCAAAAACGCCGTGAATTATACTACGAATATGGCTATCATCAACCTGTTGAGATTGTATGTGGAGTATGATATACTCTATAATACCAAATGTTGGATTGAAATAATATAGATACTTAATGAAGACTCTAATAATGATCAAAATACCAGAGCGGGAGAATTGTATACATTAAAAAAATACCAATGGGTCTTTTAAAGATGATTATGTTTAAAAAGGTTAATCAAGATAATTCACAAAACCTCTAGTTCTACACACATGCACGATTCCAGAGTTATGATTCTGAGAAAGTGATTCCGGAAAACATAGTTCTGGAAAATGAATCTTAATGAATTTTTTGAAAGATAAATATTCTACCTTTAAGTGTATAAAATCTTAATAAATCTGAGTATACAAGTATAAGAAATTATAAGATTGTTATTTTTTCCACAATATTCAAAATGCAGAGGAAAAAATGAAACAAACCAAGAAACATGTAATAAATCTTTTAACCCGAAGAGAAGTGTATCAAACAAACTTGGATAAATGTCCCTTGATTTATAATTTCAGGAAAGTCTATCTTACCCACACTAGGGTAGGCCCTTGATACAAAGATCGAAGTCTGTCTGGGTATCCCTGATAGCCCTCAACTTCTAGTTAGTAGGAACCTCTGTATTCATCAGCAATGAAGCCCTTTAACTTTAAGGTATTCAGCACCTCTTTCTTCATATCCCCGGAAGTCCTTGAATGTAATCCGCAACACTCAAAGTCGCATGAAGCAATTATGAAAAAGATGTTCAGTTCGCACTAATCTTGAGAGTCTCTCTCTATAAATCACTTCAACATCATGTAATCTCTAGAGTCATAGAACGCTGTTGATATCCTTAAAATGAGTTGTATTTATAGGCACAAATCTAATAGTCGGCTCCCTCCTCCAATGGTAATATTGTTTTTTGAAGTTTGGTGTGACCTATACACGGGTAACTCAAACAAAAGATTTTTAGTAACTGAATGCATGACATCATTTTATTACAATAACAATTGTAAGAAAAAATATGGGTACATGAAAAAAATCAAATATTCAGAATGTAAGAAAACAAACGTTCGAAGTCTAACCAAAAGAACATTCAATGTCTATTATAAAAGGATAATCAGATTCTATTTTCAAAGGAATTCAGATCCTATACTCTGTAGAATTCCATAGTCTGAATTTTAAGGAAACTCAGAATTTGGATTCCCAAGATTTTGGAATCTAAACTTACAATGTTTGGAGTTGAAGTTCATGATTATTTGGAGTTAGAACATACAATGTTTGGAGTCAGAATTCACGAGAAATCGTATTCATCACATAAAATGTTTGGAGTCTGAATTCAGGGAACATAGAGTCAGAACACAAAAGTGTTCAGTGTCTGAATTCAGAAAAATTGGAGTCAGAACTCATAAGAGTTCAGAGTCTAAATTCTAGGAACTCAGAGTTAGAACTCAAAAGAGTTCAAAGTCTAAATTCCAAGAACTCAGAGTCAGATCTCAGAAGAGTTCGAAGCCTGAATTCAGAGAAGTTGGAGACAGAACTCAAAAGTGTTCAGAGTCTGAATTTATATAACTTCGAGTTAGAACATATATGTATTCAGAATCTGAACTCAGAGAACTCAGAGTCAAAATTCAGATACTGAAAACAAATTTCTCTTTATCTATGTATTATATGAATCTGATTTTTTAGATATGAAACCAAATTTTACACGTAGACAAGATAATTATCAATGAAAAACATGGTAAGGATAAGTTTCCTTTGTGAAGGAAAATTTTATTTAAGATAGTAAAACACAAGGTAAAATGAATTTTTCCTTGAGGTAAGGTGTTTGTGATTTTCAAAACATGAGGATTGTTAAAGTCATAAAAAATCATGTTGACTCAAAAATCTCCACAAATGTGAAGTAATAGAAAATTCATAAGAAAACCTTATTGACTCAACAATGTCCCCCTTATTGGAAAGCACAAACATCCTTAAAAAAAGAAAATAAGGACTTAGAAAATATATATCCAGAAATTGGAAATAAAATTTATCTCTCTTATCAGATAGGAAATGATGAATATGACTAACTCCCCCTTAGGATTTGGAAAACAAAGGATCGTATTCTAGATTTCAGGAATGATATTTCTAATTATCTTGAGTATGGAAATCTCTTAAATGAATACTATTCCTTAGATAACCCACCCACCCTACATAGGGATATTTCTTCTGTACATATTATTCTTTTTTTTTTTGAGCATTCAGAATGGCTTCCTCATCTAGAGATTCATGTTCTCTGTCAGATAACTGAACAATTCTATCTTCATCTATGACTTCTTTATCAGCTCTTGCCTTAGCATCCTCAGGATGAATGAATTCATGGTTAGAACATTCTTCCTCGGATAGCTTGTTCACTTCTTCTTCAGCATTTTCATCCCCTTCTTTCTGATCATTCCATGTTGTAGCAAGTTTTAAAGATATTGCTTCTGATGTCCATATTGAAATTTTCTTGGATGTAAATTTTTTTCTCATGGAATTCATTAACTTACATTATGAGATCTTCAGTGTCACCACTGATTTCTTCTTCTTCCACTTCTTTCACAATGTTTTCTTTATTAACAAATTTATCATGGGCATTTTCCTGAGTCATGAATTTCTTACCCAGGGTCTCAAGTAATGCTTCTACCATGAAATATTTTGGTACTGGGAAATTCCATTATTCATTCATTGTATCCCTCTGATAGGATTGAACAATTTCAGCCTTATAAATGTTCTTTTTTTGTTTGTTTTCATTATATTGCTTCAAAAGCTCATCAGTTGTCTTTTCATTTAAGGCATTGACTTCAACATGATCCATAACAAATCTTGGCTCCCCTACTGTCTTATTTTTCTTATCTTCTATCCATTTTTATACAACCTCATCTATATAAGCTTTTGGTTTCTTATGATTTGGAGGTGCAGATTGTGCTTCAATAGTTTTTGGGGGTTTTCCTTCCCCTTCTACATCCTTCTGTTTCATCTTCCTTCCATATTTTTTTCGATGGTTCAACTACTTCATGCTTTTTCAGAATAGCTTCAGCTTCTTACTCTGGTAGTTCAGAAAATTCTTCGGAGTCATTGGAAAAATCAGTGTTCGTACTCTTCAAAGTATCATCATTGACTTGCATGAGTTTTCAATTTCTAGGCTTTGAACAGAAAGGAATTTTGAAAGATTCAAGACACCAAACAATCAACATAGAATTAATGGTCTGGTACATGATAATCTGATCATTTATATTTCCATTCATGATTTTCTAGATCGTAATCAGAATATGCAAAACAATATTAACCTTCTTCAGGTTGACCAGAAAATCATAGATGTACATATCACTCTTTTTCAATGGGTCATTGTCACTATTTTTCTGAATAATAAATCCATGAACCCATAATTTAAGGATCTAATTATTTGTAGAGAGGTTAGCAATATTCTGAGTCTTGAAATCATTAAGTCTAAGGATCTCCATATATTTCACCTTTACAATGATTTTTTTTGACATCCGGAAACGTTTTTTATCAGAATTCAGCTTCCCCTTCTTATGGAATACCATCTAAGATGGAAACCATAATATATGAAAGATCATTGGTCTTTCCATGACATTGGAAGGAAAAATTCTCTCTGCCTTATTCTTTGATGAAACTAACTGATTCATAAAACTCAATAAGAAAATCTGGATATAGAAAATCTTGAGTCCCTGGCTTCGATATGCAAACACTCTCCCATCCATTCAATTTAATTTTATTCGAAATGATTGAATCATACCTAGAGAAGATGTTCAGATGCACCATACTTTTTCTATACACATGCAACTCCGGAATTGTCTTGACTGTAGCAATATCTTTCTGAGTGGATTATTCTTATAGATAATCGGAATTGAGAGAACTCTGAGATGTTCAGAACGGGCTTAAGTAGAGGGTCAGAACATCAGAATGTGAGAGCTTGAGATCGATGTGGGACTAGAATCGAGGGTCCTTTATATAGGCCTTTGATGTGACAGTTCATCTTCCAAGCTCAATCCAATGGCTGAAAATCCTTTTGATCAGATCTTATGGATGATATGATAGCTGCATGGAAAACTTGATAAAATCTAATCTTTTTTGGTTTTTAAAAAATCATTTTGATTTAGGAAAAAGAGAATCCGAAAAATTTAAAAAACAAATGAAAATACCAGTAAGTAAATGATGAATATGAAAACATAATGAAGGAAACATACCTTTTGTATTTCAAATAAGATTATTCGTATTTAAGAAAAAACATTTTGAAGAACATTATATTCCAAAAATATTATTATAAAATATAAATTTGAAAAAAAAAATCTCCATAATGAAAATTTGAGTACGAAAATATTCATTACAAAACTTTTGAGTATGAAAATATTCATTATGATAATTTTCAGTATGAAAATCTTAATTACAAAAATTTTGATTACTAAAAGATTCATTACAAAAATTTTGAGTAGACAAATCTTCAGGAAAAAAATTTTTAGTATGAAAAACATCAATACGAAAATTTTGAGTAATACAATCTTCATTGAGATATTTTGGGAAGACAAATCTTTATTATAATAATTTTTAGAAAGAAAATGAAGAGAAAAAAAACTAACATGAAAATGTACTCCCCCAATAAAAATGAGTTTATTACTATAAGGAGATTAATTTTAACATAATTCTAATGAGGAAGATTAACTTAAAATTATCATTCCTAACATCCATTTAATGTATTCAAATCTATCAGAGGGTAATGATTTTGTGAGAATAATAGAAAGATGATCTTGTGTTCCGATGAATTGAAGAATGATATCCTCTTTTTGTGTGTGATCCATAAGAATGTGATGCATAATATCTATGTGTTTTTCACGAGAGAGATGTGCATGGTTTTTTCTTAATGAAATGGAACTAGTATTATCACAAAAAATTTGTGTTTTGGTAAAACATATACCATAGTCTGTGTATGTGTGTTGCATCAACAACACTTGAGCACATCAACTTCCGGCTGTTAAATATTCATCTTCAGTAGTCGAAAGTGAAACTGAGTGTTGTTTCATGAATGACCAAGAATATAATGAATCCCCAATGAAATGACAAGTTCTAGATGTACTTTTTCTATCCATTTTTCATCCACCAGTGTCAGCATCTGAAAATCGTTTTAAAACAAAATCATTTCCACAAGTATAAAAGAGTCATAAATCCATGGTACCCTTTAAGTAGAGAAGAATTATTTTCAGTGCTTTTAAATGAGATTCCTTATGATTGGATTGATATATTTCACATAAGCATACTGAAACCATTATGTATGAACAATTAGAGGTCATGTAAATTAATCATTCTATCATACCTCTAAAAGATGTCTGATGAACTGGTTTCCCAGCTTCATCAGGATCAAGTTAATTTTGAGTACCAATAAGAGTACTTATGCTCTTAGTGCTGTCAAATCTATATTTTTTTCAGAAGATATATAATATTCTTATGTTGGGATATATAGATTCATTCCCGTTTTTGAAATGTTTGAAATCCAAGGAAAATGTTAACTCACCCATCATACTTATTTAAAACTCATATTTCATTAGATTTGCAAAATAATATGTTAAAGATTGCTGAGTTGACCCAAATATAATGTCATCAACATAGATTTTAACAATAAAACCATTTTTCTTATCATTATTTACAAAAAGTGTTGGAAATATATTTTTCTTTAATATAATTATTTTTAAGAAAAAAACTTGTATGTTTATCATACCATGCTTGAGGGGCTTGCATAATTCCATACAGAGCTTTGGTAAGTTTATAAACATGTTCAGGATGTTATGTGTCTTCAAAATCAGGAGATTGTTCAACAAAAAAATCATCTTTTATAAAACCATTAAGGAAAGAACATTTCACATCCATTTGAAAATTTTTAAATTTTAAGATTTCTACAATGGAATGTAAAATACGAATAGATTCATGTATAACTACTAGAGCATAAGATTCTTAATAGTCTATTCCTTCTTGTTGATTATATCCTTTAGAAACAAATATATCTTTATTTCATACTTTGATTCTAATTTCATCAGCCTTATTTCAGAAGACCCATTTTACACCAATAACAGTAGTTTCCTTAATTCTTTCCACCAATGTCCAGACATTTTTCCTTTAGAATTCATTAAACTCGTTATTCATATATTTTATTCAATCGTCATCACCTAAAGCTTCATCATTGCTTTTTGGTTCTAATTGTGAATGGAATTTTAGATGATCTACTTCATTTATTGAGGAAAATATAATCCTTACAGGTTTATTTACATCACCAATGATTCTATCACTGGGATTATTCTTAAGAAACAATTGGTTTGGGTTTTTTAAAACATGTTGATCAACATAGGGTTGAAAGTCTTATCTAGTAAATTTTTAAGAAAAAATTTCTTGGGAATTTTCCATATCAGAGGGATGTTCTAACAAAGGTTGATGATTATTTTTGGAAAACACATACTAAGATGTAGGTTGGGGTTGTTTAAAAACAAAGGTATTAGTTTAATAAAATTTTACATGTACTATTTTTTCAATAGTTCATGTGTTTTTATTAAAAACTCTATAGGACTTCGAAGTTGTGGAGTAAGCTAAGAAAATTTCTTCATCAGATTTTGTTGCGAATTTGTGTAAATTATCTTTATTATTCAAAAATGAATACCTTGCTACCAAAGACCATGATGTAGTAAATTAACGGTTTTCTACCATACCATTACTCATAAGGAGTTTTATTATGAAAAGGTTTAATATAAACTATATTTATAGTATAACAAGTAGTACTTATAGCTTCACCTCAAAAATGTTTTTCTATAGAATACTCATTCAACATGGTTATTGTTATCTCTTGAAAAATTCTATTTAATTTTTCAACAACACCATTTTGTTGAAGGGTTCTGGGTGCTGAGTAGTTATGAGTAATACCTTTTATACTACAAAACGTTTCAAAATTATAATTTTGAAATTCTCCACCATGATCCCAATGAATAGTTATAAATGGATGGTTTTTATTATTTTTAACTTGGGCTCTTAAACTTATGAAATATGAAAATGATTCAGATTTATTTACTATAAAATAGACCCACATAAATCTAGTGTAATCATCAACTAAAACAAATAAATTATATTTTCATCTGATTCTTATAGATTGTGTTGGAAGAAAAAGATCCATATACAAAAATTGTTATGCATAAATTGTTGATACTTCACCAATGGATTTAAAACTTTATTTATGTTGCATTCCAAATTTACAAGGATCACAAACTTTTGAAGAATCAAATCTATACTCCGGTAAATCCTTAACTAGTCCTTTCATAGAATGTTTGCACATATTCATAAGGTTACAGTGTCCTAACCTTCTATTCATCAACCACGAATGGTCTTCCATTACAATAAGACAAGGTATGTCTTGGCTCATAAGGCCTTCTATGTTTTCTGTGTATAAATTCTCTTTTCTATAGGTAGAAAAAATAAATTCTTCCTCGGAGTTGTGTAGTAAGAACGTGTCATTCCTAAAATTTACAAGATAATCTTTGTCACATAATTGACTAATGTGGATGAGGTTTTCCTTAATACCCTTAATGAATAAAACATTTGAAATCATAGTTTTCCAAGAAGAACGATGTTACCTATACCAATAATTTGTCCCATAGAATTATCTCTTAATGTTACTTTTCTTCCCTACATCTTGATAATCTTTTCAAATATGTTTTTGTTTCTAGTAATATGTCAGTAACATCCACAATCCATGTACCATGTTTTTTTATTGGTACTTTCCTTATTTTCCTAAAAATAAGAATGTTAGACTTTTGGAATCTAAACATTCTTGGATCTGGATATTTCAGAAAGAAAAATCTTAGGTACCAACATTTTCTATGAAAAATAGGTTTTATCAAATCCTAAATACTGGGTTTTGTTTAAGGAACCACTTTTTTCCTAGTGTCCACCACTTTGACACTTGGTGCAGAATTAATCACTTTGGGAAACAAAACAATTGTTACTAAAAATTTTTTATAACTAGTATAACCAAATCCATAATTATTCTTTAGAGGTCTAATTTTAGAATACATCTCTTCAAAATTTTCTTTACCAAAGGGATAGTTTTGACAACGACTTTTACATGGAAAAAATTTTAGATTCCAGTCTGATAACTATGTTCTTGTCTTTGAAAACATTAGCACTGAAAATAGAGTTAGGCTCAAAAAAAAATTAACTATATTTTCTAGATCCTTAGAAAGTTTATCCTTCACAGAATATAATTTGAATGCTTTTTTGAAATACTTTCAAAATCAAGAGATTTATTATCATGATCATTAGGAATATCCGATATTTTCTTATTAAGTATAGAAATACTAAAATTTGTCATATCAATTTTTTCTTGGAGTTTATAATTTTCCTTCTCAAGAAGCATAGAAAACCTAGAAACTTATTCATAGGTAGGTAAATTATTATCATCATCAGAAAAAGATTCTTCGTTAGAAGAGTTATAATATTTTCTATCACTATAATTAGAAATCAATGATACATTGGTCATGGATTCATCATTGTTTACCCTAGCCATTAAGAAATTATTTTCAATAGGTAGTTCGGCTATTAGACCAAGATTCTTCTTTCCAGAGGATTCATAATCTAATGATTCATCTGAACAGTCTCCACCACTGGCACACCAGGTGTCATTATCTATCAAGACCTTCTTATCTTTCACTTTGTAGTAAATATTTTTGTTTCTCTCAGAATTCTTTAACTTTCATTCCTTTCTCTTAATCATAGGAAATTCAGTTCTTATATTTCCAGCTCTCTTGCATTAATAACATGAATCTTCTAAATATTTATTATCATTTATTTCTTTGTTCATGTATCTTGATTTAAAATTATCCTGACAAAAAATCTTGTTCATCAACTGAGCAAGATTGGCTACTTCATTTTCTAAATATTCACTTCCACTAGATTCATATTGAATAAAAACCTTCTTAGATTTGGATCTAGTAACTCCCTTAGGAGTTATGAATTTAATATGATTTGAATTAGTTGTGAAAGTAACTCCTTTATTCTCATTCTTCATCTTTACATAATCTTATTCTCTATTCATTATAGTCTCATGTTAATGAAGAGTTCCAAAAAACATATCTAGAGAAATATAAGTTACCTTTTTATTCTCATCAATATTTGTTCACTTTGATTCCCACTCATTGGGAATGATTTATATGATCTTGTCCACAAGAGAATCATCATCAAACTATTTTTCATCCATGGATTCTAATCTATTAACTATATTCATAAATCTTCGTTGCACCTTGCATATGGGTTCTCCATAATGAAAGCAAAATCCCTGATATTCATCTATGAGCATGGCTCTTCTAGTTTCAATAACTTTTGAGGTTTCAAAGTGTGTAACTTCAAGTTTCTTCCAAATAAAATTTCTAACTTCACAAGATGAAATTTGGATATATATATTTCTGATCGTTGAACAATGCAATGTAATGTGTACCTTATAGTTCAGTTGATATTCATGGGTTTCTTGATTGGTGAAAGTACTAACTTGTCAAGAATTTTATAACCACCAGTAAGCATAAAAAAATTATCTACACCGGTATTGATAATAAATGTCATCATATGATCTATCCAATACTTATAATACTTTATATCAAAAATAGGTGGTCATGTTGGATTTAGGATTTCAATGGAACGAACAATGATTCATGTCATCTTAAAGAAAATGATCTCCACACAAACTTGTCAGTAATAGAATTTTGTAAACAAGAAAAAAATCCTAATCAAGGAGAATAATATAGAGTATCTCTATGTAAAATATGAATATGTACTTTTTGAGTCTGGAAATATGATTCCAAAAAATAAGAAGAAGAATAATTCTCTTCTGATTATAATCATGAGATTAATTCAGATTGAACAAATACATTTATACAAATTGTTGACATGGTATGAGGAGAATGACATACTCTATAATAACAAATGGAGGATCTAAATAATATAGATACTGAATGACGTATCTAATAACACTCAAAATACAAGAGGGGGGGTGAATTTTATACTTTAAAAAATTTCCTTTGGAAATTTTAAAGATGATTATGTTTAAAGAGGTTAAACATCATAATTCAAAAAACCTCTAGTTCTACACACTTGCAATATTCCAGAAGTATGATTCTGAGAAAGTGATTCCGGAATATATGGTTCTGGAAAATAAATGTTAATGAAATTTTATAAATATATAGATTCTACCTTGATGTGTATAGAACCTTTCTAAATTAGAGCATACAAGTATAAGAAAGTATAAGAGAGTTATACTTTCCTCAATAACCAAAATGCAGCAGAAAACCTGAAACAAACAATGTAACATGTAATAAATATTTTAACCCAAAGATAAAGGTATCCAAAAACCATGGATAAAGGTCCCTTTATTTATACTTTCAATAAATTTTGTCCTACCCACACCAGGGTATGCCCTCGAGACAAAGATCTGAGTCTATCTTGTTATAACTGCATGCCCTCAACTTCAAGGTAGTTTGCTCCTCTCTCTTCCACAGCATGGAAGTCCTCGAACATTAAGTTAGTCGGCACCTCTGTCTTCCTATCCTTTGAAGTCCTCGAATTTAATCAGCAACATTCGGTGTCGCACAAAGAAAATCTGAACAAGATGTTAGTACGTACTTAGCATTATAGTCTCTCTCTAGAAATCGCATTAACAGCATAAAATCTCTAGAGTCATAGAACGGTGTTGAGATTTTTCAAATGATCTTTTATTTATAGGCACAACTCAAATGGCCGGCTCCCTCCTCTAATGGTCATATTTTTCCTTGAATTTCAGAGGGACCTGTACACGTGTCACTCAAACAATGGTTTGTCCGTAACATAATGCACAACATAGTTTTATAACAAAAAAAGTGTAATAAAAAATATGGTTACATAACCAAAATAAAATATTAGGAATGTAAGAAAATAAATGTTCGTAGTCTAACCAAAAGAAAATTTGTTTTCTATAATAAAAGGATACTCAGATTCTGTTTTCTAAGGAATTCAGATCCTGAACTCTATAGAATTTTGTAGTCTGAATTTTATAGCAATTCAGAATCTAGATTCATAAGAATTCGTAATCTGAACAGAAAATGTTCGGAGTAAGAATTCATGATAATTCGGAGTTAGAACATCAAAATATTGGAGTCATAATTTTTAAGAGTTTGGAGTTATTACATACAATGAACGGAGTCTGATTTCAGGGAACTCGGAGTCAAAACTCAGAAGAGTTCGAAGTCTGATTATAGAGAACTCAGAGTCAGAATATAGAAGTGCTCGGATCCTAAATTCAGAGAATTCTTAGTCAAAACACAGAAGAGATTAGAGTCTGAATTCAGAGAAATCGGATTCAGAACACAGAAGAGTTCAGAGTCTATATTTAGAGAACTCGGAGTCAGAACTCATAAGAGTTCAGAGTCTGATTTCAGATAACTCGGAGTCAGAATTCGGATCCTAAAAAGATAATTCTCTTTATCTATGTATTACATGATTTTGAGGGTTTAGATATGAACCTGAATTTTAAACATAGTCAAGATTATTATCAAAATTAAAACATGTTACAGATAAGTTTTATTGGGGAAGGAAAATTTTCATTATGAAATTAAGACATCGAGTAAAATGAAATTTTCCTTGAGATAAGGTGTTTCTGATTTTCCAAACATTAGGATTGGTAAAGTCATAAGGAAAAATTATTGACTCAACAATCTCCCAAAACCTGAAACAATGGAAATTTCATAAAAAATCATTATTTAGTCAACACAACCAAAAACCTGTCTCACCCTTGTAAATCAACCAGAGGAAGGTGGTGGACATTATCATACATCGATATGGAGTGAGTCATTACCATAAGTGATATTAGTTTACCAACACTTGAAGGAATCATCACCTTTACGATACAGTCATCCCCAAGAGTCATGATGGGAGAAACCACACCATTTAAATGGAAAATATGAGGATAACATTACATTGTTAACAAGTCATGAATCAAATTATATACATAACCGAAGGAGTAAAATTGATCAATTCATTGATGGGTTAAACCCATTTCTTCATTAATAATTAGTCTCACAGTTCTTTTCATCTTTCGATGATATTTTCTCATGTTCTATCAAGATAGAAAAACAATTCTCGATGTCTTATGACTTTAATGCAAAGCATGAGAAGAAGATATCTACTGAACACACTAGAAATGAAAATGAGGGGAAGAAGGGAAAAGTTTAACATCCATCCCATAGTAAATGTGGGAAGAAAAATCCTGGTAATTCCCTAAAGGGAATGGGAGTCTGTTAAAAGTGCTGTGAAAAAGGCCACCAAGCATGTGATTTCAAGGGGATTAAAGAGGAAGTCAATGTTGAATTCAACAATTATAGAGAAAATGGTAATTATGCAAACTAATATCTAAAGTTCCAAGGGAAAATGCATCAAAAAAGTAAAAGGGGGCAATGTGAAGCTTATGTGATCACTACTGCTGAGGTTAAAGATCCGAATGACGTGTTGGTAGATAATTTAATGGTTTCTTCATGTTTATACAATTATTTATTTGATTGTAGACCGTCGCATTGTTTCATATCTTCATAGTTTTATATGTAAATTATATATTTTCAATTTATCATTACAAGGGAGTAGTGAGTAAAAAAAACCAATGGTATGTACCATAACAAAAATGTTTTGTAAATAAGTTACCATTAGGTTATTAAAATGTTATTTATCTACTGATATCATCATCAAACCCATAATTAAATTTTATATAACCCTTGATATGGATTTTCTTCAGACCATGTTGCAAAAACATTTTTTAAGAAGAAGGAGGTTACAATTTTCTATGATAATATTGTGTACCTTATCTTTATAATAGAAATGTCACCACCTAATTATTATCAATATACACCCAAATTAGATCTAAAAAATTCAATTATTAGGGAGGATGAGAATGAAATAATTATGGGAGGTGAAAAGAATGTTTGAATTGAGGACGTACCTATTGTGAAAGAATATGTTGATGTTTTTTCAGAGGATTTACCTAGCCATCCTCCAAATTGAGAAATTGAGTTTTCAATTGATTTAATTCTTGGTTCAATGCCAACATTGAATACCCCTTTTATAATGGCCACTGTGGAATTAGTTGTACTAACGAAACAACTAGCGGAATTGAGTAATAAGGGATTTATTCACCCAAGTGTTTCTCCATGGGGAGCCACTATCCTTTTTGTTACGAAGAAAGACAGATTTATGAGGTTGTGCATTGACTATAGGGAGATCAATTCTATAACAATAAAGAACAAGTATCCACTACATCGCATTTATGATTTATTCAACCATCTTCATTGAGCTCAATATTTTTCCAAGACTGAACTTCTATATGGATTTCATCTGTTTTGTCTGAAGATGGAAGACATTATGATAATAGCATTTCTAACCAGGTATGGGCATTACGTGATTACAGTAATGCCTTTTGGGATGACTAATGCACCCTCTGTTTTCATGGATCTAATAAATAATGTTTTCATGGAATTTCATGATGAAATTGAATTGTTATTTGTTGATGATATCCTGGTATACTCCAAAATCATTAAATATCATGAAACTCACTTGCGCTCCATTCGTAAATCCCTCAGAAGAAATGAATTATACGAGATTTTTTGAAAGTGTTAATTCTGGATTCAATAGATTTATTTTCTTGCCATATTGTCTCTAAGAATGGAATATTTTTTTATCCTTTAAAGACAAAGTAAATTCAAGAATAGCCATCACCGATGAGTATAATTGAGGTACATAGTTTTATTGGTTTAGCAAGTTATTAAAATCCTTTTTCCAGATATTTTCCTGATTGGCTAACCCATTAACCTATCTCACATGTAAATGGGTAAAATTTGATTGGAAAAAAGAGTGTGAAGAATGTTTTAAAGAACTGATGAGAAGTTTAGTCAATGATCATATCTTGACACTACTATCAGAAAACGATGGGTTTGTTATTTATAGTGATGCTTCAAAGAAATGACTTGGATATATCCTTATGCAGAATGATAGAGTTATTGCCTATGCATCACGAAAATTAAAAATTCAAGAGGAAAACTATCATACTCGCAAAATTAAGTTAGCAGTTGTAATCATTGCTCTGAAAGTATGGATACACTATCTCTATGGTGAAAAATGTGAGATTTACCCTAATAACAATAGTTTGAAGAATATTTTCTCACAAAAGAACTCAACATGAGGGAAATGATATGGATTGAACTACTCATGGATTATGATTACACATTACACTACAACCCAAGGTAGAAAAATATAGTGGCAGAAGATTTGATCAGAATGATCATGGTGTATTGAACAAGATTAATTTTGAAAGGGATCCTATATTCAAGGATCTAGTGAAAATTGATATGAGAATAATCGTTGAAAGTTAAACATCAGTAAATTTTCGAAATGGTTTCCAAACCATCTTTAGTTTAATGGATAAAATGTTTGCAGGCTTATGATTAAGAGTTTCAAAAGAATAGTAATGTTGTGAATGATGGGAGATTGAGTTACTTCATATATGAAGATGGGATTTGGAAATTTGGTAAGAAACATTGTGTTCCCGATATTACAGATCTTAAAATGGAATTGTCAGATGATTCTCATAGCTCCAATTTCTCTATACACCATCGTAGGAGCAAGATTTATAGTGATTTGAAAATAAATTTTTGGTGGGACAACATGAAGAGGGAGATTTATAATTTTGTGTAAAGATGTATGGTTTGTCAACAAGTGAATGTTGGATGGAAAAAGTCTGGAAGGGTCATGCTACCTCTTCCCATACCTGAGTGGAAATTGGGTAATATTACTATTGAAATTGTGATGGGGATACCAAATACTCCTAGAAAGAATGATGCAATATTGGTCATTGTTGATCGTATTTCCAAATCAGCACATTTTATTACTATAATAAGAATATTTACCACTTGAACATCTAGGAATACCATATATTAATGATGTTGTAAATCTTTATGGAGTACCCTTAACGATTATTTCTTATCATGAATCCCATATTACATCAATATTCTGGAAAAGTATTCAGAAAGAACTGAATATTGAACTTCGTTTGAGCACTGCCTACCACCCTCAAAATGATGATCAATCAGAACAGACTATTCAAACCATATAAGACATGTTGAGATCATTCTCACATGACTTTCAAGGTATATGGGATGAATATTTACCTCTGGTGTATTTTTTATATAAAAATTGCACCCATTAATGTATTTAGATGAAACCATATGAAGCATTATAATGAAAGAGTTGTTGAACACCAACGTGATGGGATGATGTTGGTGAAAGAAAACTTGTAGGCCCAGAACATGTTGATGAAACAATGGAAAAAGTGAATATTATCCAAACCCACATCAAAGCAGCCCAATATAGGCAAAAAATATATTTAGATTACTGAGGGAAGTATTTTTAATTTGATGTAGGGGACCATGTTTTCTTGAAGTTATATCCATGTAAGGGTGTTATACATTTTGATAAGAAAGGTAAATTGGGTCCCATGTACATCTGACATTTCAAAATTTTAGAATGAATTGGAGTTGTTGTTTATTGTTTGGAAATTTCTCCAAGTCTCTCTAAAGATCATGATGTGTTCCACGTATCACTGTTGAGAAAATACATTCCTAACCCAACACATGTACTAACGTATGAGGAAGTTGAACTGGAACCTAATATATCATATTGTGAAGAGCCTGTCAAAATTAATGATACAAGATGACAAGTGCTGATAAACTAGATGACTCGTCTAGTAAAACTTCTATGGAGAAACCATAAGATGGAAGTGGAAATGTGGGAGCCAGAGGAACATATGATGAAGAACCATCTGAATCTTTTGGTGCAGTAGTATTATAGAAATTTTGAGGATGAAATTATTTGAATGCGGGATGAATGTAACACCAAAAGCTTCCATGACAAGTTTCCCTTTGAATAATGCAATAGCTTGCAATGTACGCAACTTCGTGTTTTTCTCACACACAGCGACCAATCAAACTAGCCATTATGAATAATAATACCCACTTCTAAAATTTTATAAATTTTATCATTCAAAATCAGATTCATTTTTGTATTCTAAATATCAATATTAGCTTAGGGTGGATTTTTTTTATTTTTCAGAAAACATTCAATTTTTTGATGAATAGTGAAAAGATACTCTATTATTAGTTAAAACCAACTTTTTATTTAAATAATTATTAATTTTATTTTAATTTTTTTTAGGTCATAATTGATACATAATTCATATATATGTTAAACATAATTCATTGGAGTCCTTTTATAATAAGTGTAGATATATAAAATTTTATCGAACTATTTATCGTCTTTTACCCACCTCCTAGGAAAATTTACAAATTTTTTAAATACATAATTTTGCCTCTTATGTGAGTTGAATTTAAAAATTATGAGAGACATGGTTTATATCAGTTTGTAAAATTTGGTTCAATAAGATGAAAATAATTTTTGGTGAATAGTAAATTTTTTCTTTTTTTACCACGGTTAAAAGTAAATAGGGTAATTAAGGGTAAAAATGATATCATAGTTAACCTAACAGCTATGCTAATTTTATTGGATAAGTATAATTAAACCAAAGACAACCTTATTAATAAAGTATGATTTCCTATGGTCTATTTGGATTAAATTAGGACATTTATTATTATTTTATTCAAGGAAGAGTTAAAAGAGATAAAATCACTATTTAATAACAAATCCATTTATAATATAGGGTTATAAATAATATAAATTAGACTATAAATATTCAATAGTATTCTAAAATGTTTTTCTAAATTATGGTATTTTTCTTATACTGTTTATATATTATATTATTAAATTTATTTACGAAACAATGATGATGCATTAATTACCTAAATAAATAAATATTAAAAAAACTGATATTATAAATATCCAAATAAATATAATTTGAGACTTTAATGAATTCCATTAATTATATAATTTAATATGACATGTTATGGTTGATTAAATTAATTTTTTTTTGATGTAATAATGCACTTACAAATTTAACAAAAACAAAATACAAAATAGATTAAAAATTGACAGAAAGAGATTTTAAAACAATTATTAAAATATTAATTTGTATCCTTTTCCTAAAAATATATGGCTTGGAAAAAGGGATGAAATAATATAATATATTTCCATAATTAACCACTTGAGTTTCTATTGGATGTTTATAGTATGTTTATTAATAATATAATATAAAAATTCAAAGTGACATGGTAAATGTCAAACTATTTAACTAAGAGTTAAATTTCAAATTTAAGGTTAATATGACGAGCTAAACATGTCTATAACCTATTGGTTGATAGGTTTTCAACCAATACCACCTTATCTTTTAAATAATTCATATTTGAGCAATTAGAAACTAAAAATTATTTTATTATAAAATAATATTTGAAGCTTTTCATAAAGTGACCCTCACATCTCTATAAATGGGAACCTCCCTTACCTCAAATTTACACCATCAAAGCCATTTGGATTAGCCAAAACATGACCAAATATCATATGAACTGTCCTACAATAATTCTAGAGGACTTCTTTTAGTCACAAAGACATCCTATGAATCACTTTCAGTCAAATCTCAACGAAGAACCCAAAGAAGAGGTAGACATTTTATTAACTCTTTCATGTTTTTTTCTTCTTCCACTTTTATTTCCTTGTAGTTTCAATTATAAAATAATAAATCCAGTATCTTCTCTATACTGTGATTTATTATAAAAATGTTACAACCATATTCATTATTCTATCCATTCTATAAATGAAAAAGTCACCTTATGTGTGAACGTACAGATTATCGTCTCCACGTCGAAGTGTAGTTTTTTTTCAAACACTTCATCATTTGGATGGGTATAATAATGTGTATAAATGATGAAAATAAAAAATATAACATGATAAATATTCTTTAAATGTGTTATACCATCCAATTATGTAATATTTTAATAACAAAAGAATGATATTGTCTCTCATGGGTACATACAGATTTCCATCTCCGCGAACGTGATGAGATTTATTCCCCATCGTAATCATTCAAGAATATTTTTTATTTTATAATTAAAATTAATGTTTATGAAAATAAAATAATTAGTTATATTAATATAATAAATTAAATTAATAAGAAACATATCTTATGTAACCAAGCATATAAAGGAAATCAAATCTGTTATCACCTGAAACGATGATACTAAAGAAATATCATTAACATTGTATTCTTATAAGATCATATATGATGTCATATTAATTTATATAAATTTTATTATTATTTAATAACAATTATTTTACCATTATACATGATTTAGAACTACCCTATACCATGGAAAAGTACAAGTTTAGGGTTAATTTCACACTCTTTTTATTATCGAAGGTTGTTTTACAGTTGTATCTTCTGGGACCTCATTGTCATCCACATACATGTTTCTTAAAAATGTATTCCAAATAAAAATTTCTACCTACTAGACTATGGGATAATTTCATTTATACAATTTTTTGACATTTTTATAAAATGGTTTGAATGGAATCTTTCTCTCATTTTCCAAACAACGTCCTTATGACAATTTTGATAAAATAAACGTAAGAATGTTTTTTAACGTATATGGTGGGTGCAGCTATCTTACGCAGTTATAACATCATAAATGTTTCCATTAAAATATTATAAAAATATTTTCAAATGAAATGTATTCATTCATAATTATATTAATTTTAAATGATTTCAAAATAACAATATATATTTCTCTAAAAAATGTTTTCATTTCATCTATGTCAACATCCATTGATGGATTGTGAGAAAATTTGAAGTTGATTTATTTGGATAGAAAACGTCCATATTGTATTGAATGTTTTGTGATATATTTGACTATGGATATATTATATTTATACAATTCATGATTTATGGATAATGTATTGACATTGCGTATGTTAGTTTAAATATGAATGTTTATGTTACGATTAAACTGTTTCATATGAGGATTGCATTGGACATAGTAAGTGACAAGTGGAGCCTGTTATTGATCCTTGATGCATAGGTATGTATCATGAGACAAACTAGTGTCTTGGAACATGGCCTTGACAAAATAGTATTTTTAGTCTTAACAAAAGGCCTTGACTATGTGATACGAAGCCTTGCATTATGCATTCAGTCATTATGAAACTGGATATTGATAATGCATGTGATTATTTTACTATTAGAATATCAATGTGAATAAGTAAATGGAATTATTTGATTTTATATTTTCCAAGTTATGCTGAAATTCATGTTTAAAAGTATTTTTTAGTCTTGCATTTCCCTAAATGATTAAGATTATTTATGAAAGTGTTTGCTATATTATTATCCTTACTGATCAGATGAGATCACGCCTTTCTATGTTTTTTTCCAGGATATGAAGAAGTATATTATGACTCATTTGATTGGACAGAATAAGGGACATGAGTGTGGCCTATTGGGACTATGTTGTTGTAGTTTTCCATTTTATAATTTAATATAAAACTAAAAAAGTTTCTATTATTTCCAAGGCTACTAATCAAATCAGTCTTTCGAGACATGATCTTTTTTTATAATGCCCATGTTATGTAATAACGCACAAACTCTGAATAACTAGGGTCGGGGGGTAATAGTTGGTATTATAGTATGATTAGTTCAAACCATGGTAGATATATTTATAAAAACTCTGATTAGAGAACATTACTCAAAGATTGAAATTGAGGGTTTTCATAAAATCACATCCATGAATGATTGTATTGTAGTGATTTTTTAGTATTCAATGAAATGCATCCCTATCTAGATAAGAGCATTTAGAGGAGGCTCTAGAACCGATATACCTAGGGGTAAAACACAAAAACACTGCTTTGAGCTATACTCGAACATGAATTTGTGCACAATAACAGGCTTTTTTGCACTATTGGTTACGAGAGTCCTTTGGGATATGCATATGAAAATTCTCATTTTATTTAAAACCATTATGAAGGGTATATGAGTATATATTTCTTCAAAGAATTTTTTTAATGATAATGGATTATATCCATACATTTTTCAATTTATGTTAAGTATTTTACAAGTTTAGAGTTATGTATTGCGATTCCCAAACTAATCTAGTGTATGCCATTTTTTTGAAATGGAAAGTAGTGGAAAGAATGGAAACTGTATCAACGCACGTAATCCATGTTGGGATTTCCCTCTTAATCAAGAAAATTATAGTGGATCTAGTGATGAAACTGGTGCTGATTAGCTTATCACCAAACTGGAACAACTCACTCAGGTTATGAGTAATGAACATACCTTTATAGAGCACCCTGATCCAAAATGTAGAGGATCAATGTTAGAGTGGTTCATGAGGAAAAAACCGCAAACATTCAATGGGTGTAAAAATCCATTAGTAGCTGAGCAATGGATAAATTTATTAGTGAAAATATTTTACACTTTGGGGAGTAGAAAAAGGGTAAAAGTTTTCATTGCAGTTTATCAACTCACGGGAGATGTAGATCAATGGTGGTCATTTATTCAAAACACAATGGAAGATTATGAATGTAATAGGGGGAGTTTAAGTGCTTTCATAGAATAATACTATCCTTGTGGCCATATAGCAGATATGCAAAGACAATTTCTGAGTCTGAGGAAAAAAGAGGATAAAAATGATTCAAAATATGAGGCAATCATTCCAAGGATAGCAAGGCAGACAAAAAATTATATACGTAACTCATGTAGTAATATTTATCGATTATTTTATGGGTTAAAAACATTTCTTCATCGAGCATTAGTCTCACAATCCTTCTCATCATATGAAGATATTGTCTCATGTTCTATCAAGACAAAAAAATAATTCTCTAAGTCTAACAACATTAATGAAAAGAAAGAGAAGAAGAGATCTGATGAACAATCCAGAAATGGAAATAATGGGAATAGTGGAAAATTTGAATATCCATCCTCCAGCAAATGTGGGATGAAACAACCAGCCTCATAGGAATGGGATTTTGTTACAATTGTCTTGAAAAAGGCCACTAAGATCGTGATTGTAAGGGGAATAAATGCGTTGTCAATTTTTAATGATACAATTGTAGAGAAAAGGGGAATTATGCAAATGAATTTCCTAAGTGTCAAGGAAACTTACCTCAAAATAGGCCAAGGGAGCGAGGCCAAGCTATGAGATCACTACTACTGTGGTTGAAGCTCTGAAATATGTCGTGGATGTTATGTTAATGGTTTTCTCATGTTTTGAAAATGATTTATTTGATTCTGATCATCATATTTTTTCATATATTCCCAGTTTTCTATGAAAATTAGATAGTTTCAATTTGACATAACAAGGGAGTTGTCAGTCCAAACACCAATGGGTATTAACATCACAATAATTTTTTTTGAATCAGTTCCCATAAGGGAATATAAATTTTTTTCATCTACTGATACCATAATCATACCCATGATTGAATATTATATAATCTTGTAATGGATTGGATTTTGGAACATGATGTGAAAATTTATTTTAAGAAGAAGGTGGTTACTATTTTCGATGATGATAAAGAGTACCTTATCTTTAGAGCAGAAATGTCACCACCTTATTCTTATCTAGATCCACCCCCAGTAGCTCTACTAAATTCAATTATTATGGAGGATGAGAATGATATAATTATGGGAGAGGAAAAAAATATTAGAATAGAGGATGTACCTATTGTGAAAGAATATGATGATGTGTTTCTAAATGATTTACCAAGACATCCTCTAGGACGAGAAATTGAGTTTTCCATTGATTTAATTCATTTTCCAAGACCCATATCAAAGACCCCTTATAGAATTTCCACTGTGGAATTTGTTGAAAAAAATAATAAACTAGATGAATTGAGTAATAAGAAATTTAATCTCCCCAGTGTTTCTCCATATAGAGCCCCTATACTTGTTGTTCAGCAGAAAGACAGATCTATGAGGTTTTTCATTGACGACAGGGAGATCAATGCTTTAATAAAAAAAGAACCAATATCCCCTACTTCGCATTGATGATTTATTCGACCAACATCACGGATCTCAACATTTTTCAATGATTAACCTTCAATCTGGATATCATCAGTTGTGTGTAATGATTAAATACATTCTTAAAAAATAATTTTAAACAAGGTACGTGCATTACGTGTTTTCAGTAATCCATTTTCTACTGACTAATGCACCCTCTACATTCATTAATCTAATTTACAGAGTTTTCAAGGAATATCAAGATGGATTTTTAGTGGTATTTATTGATGATATTCTGGTATACTCCAAATGTAATAAAGATCAAGAAAATCGATTGAGCACCATTCTAAAAACCCTCAGAAGAAATGAATTATTCTGGATGTTTATAAATTTTGAATTCTAGCTTCAAGAGATTAATTTTCATGGCCATATTTTCTATATGGATGGAATATATGTTGATACTTCAATGACAAAGGTAATCCAAGAATAGTTAGCACCGACGAGTATAACCACGGTACACAGTATTACTGGTTTTGTAGGCTGTTATCGGCATTTTGTCCCGAATTTTTCCTGATTGGCTAACCCATTAACCAAGATCATGTGTAAAGGGGTTAAATTTGATTGTACAAAAGCATGTGAAAATGTTTTGAAGAACTAATGTTAAGATTATTAAATGATTCTATCTTGACTCTAACATCATGGATTGATGGGTTTGTTATTTAATGTTATTCTTCAAAGAAATGACTTGGTTGTGTCCTTATCCAGAATGATAGAGTTATTGCCTATGCATCACGAAAAAAAAAATTCATTAGAAAAACAATCCAACTCATGATATTGAGTTAGTAACTGTAATAATTTCTCTGAAAATATAGAGACACTATCTCCATGGAAGTTTTTTAGATTCATACTAATCGAAAGAGTTTGAAGTATATTTTATCACAATAAGAACTCACCATGAGGAAAATGTGATGTCCTGAAATACTCAAGGATTATTATTACACAATACACTACCACCCGAGGAATGGTAATAAGGTGTCATATTCTTTGAGAAGAACGTATCAAAAGTTTTGAACAAGATGAGAGTTGAAAGGGATCCTATTTTCAAGGATCTAGTGAAAATGGATATGGGAATAATCATGAAAGGTGAAATGTCAATAGTTTTTCAAATGGTTTCCAAGACATCATTACATGATAGGATAAATATTTCTCAAGATGATGATGAATGGTTTCAAAAAATATTAAAGAATTGAATGATTAGAGATTGAGTGACTTCATATATGAATATGGGATTTTAAAATTTGGGAAGTGAATTTGTGTTCCTGATATACTAGATCTAAATATGGAATTGTTATATTATTCTCATAGCTCCAATCTCCCTATACACCTCGGTAGCACCAAGCTGTATAAGGATTTGATGTATCATTCTTGGTGGGACAACCTGAAGAGGGAGATTTCTGATTTTGTGTCAATATGTATGGATTGCCAACAAGTGAAAGCTAGAAGGAAATATCCAGGAGGTGTCCAGAAACCATTTCCCTTACCTGATTGGAAATGGGATAATATTACGATGGACTTTTCAATGGGGCTACCAAAGACTCCTAGATGGAATGATGAAATATGATTCATTGTTGATAGTCGTACCATGTAAACACATTTTCATGTAATATGATATGATTTACCACCAGAACTTCTTGCAAGACTATATATTAATGATGTTTTAAGACATCATGGATTACCCTTTTCGATTGTTTAGAATCATGATCCCTATTTTAAATCATGATATGGGAAAATTCTTCAAAATCCCTGGATACTGAACTTTGTTTGGACACTTCCTACCACCCTTACACAAATGGGCAATTATAATGGACCATTACAACCTTAGAATACATGTTGAGATCTTTCTCACTTGACTTTCAGGGTATGTGGGATCAATATTTACTTATGGTAGAATTTTCCTATAACATTATCTTCCACTCAAGAATTACTTTAGCACCAAATGAAGCGATATATGGAAAGAGATTTCACACACCAACTTGTTGGGACGATGTTGGTGAAAGATAACTCGTAGGCCCAGAACTTGTTGAGGAAACAATGGAAAAGTTGATGGTTATCCAAACCCCCATAAAAGAAGCCCATAATTGGAAAAAGAGCTATGCTGATAACTCAAGTAAGGATTTGGAATTTCAAGTAGGGGAACATGTTTTGCTGAAGATATCTCCATGGGAGGGTGTCATACATTTCAGTAATAAAGGAAAATTGAGTCCCATGTACATCAAAAATTTTGAAATTCTAGAACAAATTGGAGTTGTATCTTATCCTTTGGAAATGCCTCCATGTCTCTCCAAAGATCATGATATGTTCCACGTATCACTGCTGACAAAATAACTACCTATAATATTTCATATACTCACCTATAAAGAAATTGAACTGGAACCTAATCTATCTTATTGTGAACAGCCTTTCAAAATTATTGAAACAATAGAACAGGTGTTGAGAAACCAGATGACTCGTGTGGTAAAAGTTCTATGGAGAAACCATAAGATGGAAGATGAAACATGGGAACTAGAGGAACTTATGATGACTAACCATCCGAATCTTTTGGTACAGTAGTATTATAGAAATTTCAAGGACTAAATTATTAGAAGTAGGGAATAATGTAACACCCCATTCTTCCACGATACATTTCACATTGAATAATGAAATAGCTTTCATTGTACACAACTTTGATATTCTAACACACCACGACCAATAAAATTAGAATGTTATGAATATTAATACCCACTTTTTTTGAAATTTTATAAATTTTATCTTTCAAAAATGGACTCCATTTTGTGATTTTTAATATCGATATTACCATAGGGTGAATTTGTTGTATTTTCTATAAAAATTCAATTTTTTTATGAATGGTGAAAAAACATTACGTTATTGGTTAAAAATGACTTTTTATTTAAATAATTTGCTAATTTTGTTTAATTTATTTTAGGTCTAAATAGATACATAATACATATATATGTTCAACTTAATTCATTAGAGTCATTTTATAATAATTTTAGATATATAATATTTAATCGAACTACTTACCATATTCTACCCACATCCTATGAGCTTTTGGAAATTTGTATGAAATTTAATTTTAATGCTTATATGAGTTGAATTTCCAAAATACAAGTGAAATGGTTAATATTAGCAATTAAAATGTTTTTCAATAAGATGAAATCAAATTTTTGTGAATATTATCTTTTTAAGTTTATTTACCATGAATAAAATTAAATAGAGTCATTAAGGGTAAAAATGATAACATAATTACCTGTAAACGTGTCCTAATTCTATTGGATGAGTGAAATTCGCCAAAAACCATAGGAATAAAATATGATCCCTTTTGGTCTACATGGATTACATTAGGATGATTATTATTGTATTATTTAAAGAAGAGTTAAAAGAGATAAAATCAATGTTTAATAACTAAAATTATTTTAATATAGGGTAACACAAAAGATAAATTAGACTATAAATATTCATTAGAAATCTAAACATATTTCCAACATAATGTGTTTTTATTTATAATTTTTATACATTAAAAATTAAATTTATTTATGACACAATGATGATGGATTAATTACCATACTAATGATTTGTTAAAATAATTGATATTATAAATATCCAAATAAATATAATTTAAGAATTTTAATTAATTACATTACACTAATAGGTTAATATGACATGTTAGGGTTGATTAAAGGAATTTTTTCTATGTAATAATGCTGTTATGAATTTAACAAAAAAATACCAAATAATTTCAAAATTGACATAAAAGAGTTTAAAAAAATATTATATTATTAATTGTATTGTATTATTAAAAATATAAGGATCTCAGAAAAGGGATTAAATAATATTATATATGTCATTAATGAACCACTTAAGGTTCTCTTGGATGTTTATATTACATATATTATTAATATAATATAAAAATACAAAGATACATGGTAAATGTCAAACTATTTAACTAAGAGTTAAATAAAAAAGATAAGGTTAATATGATGATATAAACCTCTATAAAACCTATTGGTTGAGTGGTTTTGTACTGATCCCCACCTTATCCTTAAAATAAATTTTTTGAGTCATTATAAAGGGAAAATGATTTTATTATAAAATAATATTTCAATATTTTCCTAATGTGACCCTCACCTCTCTTAAAAAAGGGCACCTCCCCTTCTCTCAAATTCATAGCGTCAAAGCCATTGGTCTTGGACAAACCCTAACCAAATATCCACTCAACTATCCTATATTCACTCTAGAGGCCTTCCATTTGTCATAAATCCATCCTATGGAGCACTTTTGATCAAATAAAAAGGATGAACCCGAAGAAGTGGTATATATTTCATCCCCTTTTTCAAGTTCATTTCTTCTAAAACTTCCTCTTTTATTGTTGTTTCAATTCTAAAATAATAACTCCAGTAATTTCTATATACTGTGATGTTATTATAAAAATGGTACAACCATATTCATTATTCTATCCATCTTATAAATGAAAAATTAACCAATCGTGTGTACATACAGATTACCATCTCCACATCATGGTGTAGTTTGTTATTCATACACATTATCATTTGGATGGGTATTATAATGAGTATAAATGATGTAAAGGATAAATATAACATGATAATGATTATTTATATATTATATACAATCGAATTATATACGATTTTAATATCAAAATAATGATATTGTCGCTCATGTGTACGTACGGTTACCGTCTCCACGAACGCGATGAGACTCATTATCCATCGTAATCATTCAATTATAATTTTCATTTTATAATTAAAAATAATGTTTATGAAAATAATATCATTATGAATATGAAGAAAATATGTCCTATTCATAACTAACAAGTCTTATATATCCAAGCATATTAAGGAAAACAAATCAGTTAACACCCAGAATAAAGATACTACTGAAATGTCATTAACAATGAAATATCAGAAGATCATATATGATATCATATTAATTTATAAAATCAATATCAATTATTTCATCATTATACAAGAGGTTAATGTTTCTTCAACCAAGGAAATGTACAAGGTAAGGATTAATTTCAAAATATTTTTATTATCCGAGGTTGTTTTTACATAATTATCTATTGGGACCTCATTATTTTACACATTCATGTTTCTTAAAAATGTATTCCACAACATTTTTAATATTTTCTAGAATATGGTTTAAAGTAATTTATAACCATGATTGAATTTTTTTATAAATGGTATGAAAGAAATATTTCCATTGTTTTCACAACAAGTTACCTTATGACCTTTTCAATAAAATTAATAGATGAATGTTTTTTTAAACATTTACAGTGGGTACGACTTTTTCCCTCCATTATAACATCGTAAAAGTTTCCCTTAGAAGCATATATTTATATTTTCAAAATAAATTGTTTATTTTATAATTATATTACTTTGAAATAATTTCAAAATAAAAAGATATATTTCTCTAAAAATAATTTTATTTCAACTATGTCAACATCCTTGGACGGACTGTGATCTTATTTGAAGTTGAATTATTATGATACAAAACAAGAATATTATATTAAAGGTTTTGTGATATGTTTGAAAATAGATGTGTTATTTTTTTTACCATTCATGGTTTATGGATAATGTATTGAAATTTCGTATGTTAGTGTTAAAACAAATGTTTATGTTATGTTTAACCCTTTTCATATGAGGAATGCATTTGACTTTGTATGTAAAGAGTGGAGCCTGCTATGGCTCCTCGATGCATCGATATTTCTCATGAGAGAAACTAGTTTCTTGACATAACACCTTGAAAAAATATTATTTTTAGTCTTGGATCAAATCCTTGACTATGTTGTTATGATGTTTGGCATTATTCCTTCCATCATTATGAAACTGGCTATTGATATTTCATTTGATTGTTGGAATATTAGAATATCCATGAGAATAAGTATATAGAATTATTATATTTTATCATTTCAATATTATGATGATTTTCATGTTTAAAAGGATTTTTTTAGTCTTACATTTCCTTCAATGATTATGCTTATTTATGAAAGTTTATGCTATATTGTTATCCTTCTTGAGCATCTCAGCTCACCCCTTTCTATATATTATATTTCCATGTATGGGAAAAAGTATTTTATGAATGAACTACAGGGATTGTATAAGGGATTAGAGTGTGGCCTATGGATACTATGTTTTTGTATTTTTCTATTTCATAATGTAATGTATGACAAATGAATGTATTTAGTATTTCCAAGGCCTCTAAACAAACCGGTCTTTCAAGAATTGTGCTTTTATGATCATGCTAATGTTATGTAATAATGCATCAAATCGGGGTAACTAGTGTTGGAGCGCTACACTGTAACCACTGAATAATTGTATATACTATTTTGGATTGAGGAAACTCTCAACATCGACATTCCAGGGTCCCTCACTGAGGGTCATGCCATGTGTTTTCCCTAGACAATCTGGGAGATGTATCACTATATCAGTGATTGTTTGTTGGATTCCCCAGTAATTCAAGGTCACCTTGATGACATTGATCAGAATTGTTGAAGGATTGAGTTCACTGCACTACCAGTATCTCGGCACTCTGAATCAATCTTATATTTCTAGAACCTCCAGTAGTGATGCATAAATTACCTCATTGTGCTCATATTAATTATGTAATGTGTGTCGATACATTTTTTGATTTTGGGAAGGGGTATAATATGATACTCTCAATTTCTAACCAATCATGTGGCATCATATCCTATACATAAATGGTTAGGGTTCCCCTCTAGGTATCTTTATAGTGAATATGTTCATCCCCTCCATGAAGTAGAATTATTAGAATATGGATGCTGATGTAAAAGGTGACATAGAAAACCCACTTCAATGGGAAGGAATGTACCAAAAAGACCCCCAGACGGGTGTCCACACCCTATAACAAAGCCAAAATGCTCACTTATAGATCCCCCAAATGGGATGCCTACTCCCGTCCGACCTCACAATATGGATAAAGGGAATATTAGAACCTCCAATCCATATAAGGCTCCATAAAAAGTATATGTAGACTCCAGAGTAGAACACATTCTTTAGTATGTGGTAGAGAAAATATGTTTTTTGGTGATATCATTTTTGAACAATTCCATGATTATGGAGCACCCTGAAGGGATCCAATTTTCCTTCCAGTTGGTCAACAACATGTCCTCCTCGTAATTTTTCTCCCATATTATCATAATAAAAGTGTACATTGATATAGATAAAATGTGGAAGATTACAACAGTAGTCTAAAATATGAGTCTACAAACCTGCTCGAGGAACATGATTACCATCCTGCAGACACATTTTGATCTACACCATGAGCCACTGAGCATGCCTACTAAGATGATGATCCTGTCAATGAATAGGATTTTAGAAATCCTCATATCGATAGGTAACCCCAAAAAGATGATTTGACTATTTCTATCCCCACATTCCAAGAGGCATTAGAGATATGTCAAGTGGTGGTCCCACCTAATGGAAAGTCATATACAGAATTAGTGGATGATCTGAATGTGCCGCTAGACATTTGGAAGACATGTATTCCTACATTAAATAGGATGGGTGACCCATTTTAGTTTTTAGCCCACTATATCATGGAATGTGTACCTTTGTTAGGAACCCCACGGTAGTAGGAAGCCTCCATGATCCGACAATTTTCTTGAAATTAGATCGACATGTATTCGTCTGATACAAAACATAACCTATAGGGACTATAATTGGTTGGGAACACCTTTTCAGTCAGTTCCACCATGATTTCAACACCACTATGTGAAAGTCAAATGTTGATTACCTCTTCATTTAAAATAAAAATCCTAATTGTTGAGTTCCATATTTCTTACCTACTGGTTGGACTCATGTAATCACTCTATATTTTATTGAATCAATAAAAAATACTAAATATGTGTGTGGGTAATGAAAATCATGATTTGGTCCCTACCCTCATTAAACATAACATCCTAGGTGGGTTCTGGGATTTTTCTAACCAGGCCCACCATCTAGAAGAATATTTAGAGTATACTAAATAGTAATATTTATTACTTATTTCATCTTCCATGAGAAGGCCATCCAAGAAACAAACCACCACTTTTTTACTAGTGGATATCCCTCAGTGACATGAATTGTTATCTCCTCTACCTAATTATCCACACTGGCTGTTATAACCCTAACAGCTACAACCTATCTAGATGAAAAACTTGATGAAAATGCCTTATTGTGTCTATACCCCTAGACAAGATTATGTATCTCCATTCCCTCATAGTATTATGACACTCATTAGGGAATTTATCCTACACTACTCTTTTATAATATGAGGACCACCGATTTTATATCAAATATTCGTCGGTGCTTGATGATTTCACCAATGACCTAGACTATGGGACTCAAAATCTTCCAGAGTGAAAGAGGGAACAAGAATCAGGACGCACTAACCAGAAGGATCATTAACCATACCCCAAGATCTGGTAATGTCCAACAATGTACTGTTATATATTAAAACATTGGATCAATTACCATGTTGATAATAATCTAGTAAAATTGGACAACATCCCGACACAAGATGCACACATTTCCACAAATATCTGCCACGACAAGGATAGAATTGAAGATTATAGGCATGATTCTAGACATGTATCCAAAAATTATGATGACTGGATGGATCATATATTTGATTTCCATTCTCATGTAATCATTTATTCTTTTCTAGGTATGCCATAATAACTTGTGGTGGCCTCCCCTTCTACAATCACCACTTTTATATCTACCTCGCAGCCTCTCGAATCTCATAGAAATATACCCCGATGGTTCATGGGAATTTAGTGTCCACTTTTTTCCCATGATGTACTTCACTCATGGATATTTCATGCATCTCAATATTGTAATCACACCATGCATCCACCCAATATTATAATACACCTCCGAAGAGGTGAAGTAGTACGAATCTATGAATTCCATCGAGTTAGTAGACCGCTTCACACTACTCGGTGATGGGGAAATCCCTATGAATCCCTCAAATACCTATGGTTGATAAAATCAAGGTGGTAGGTCTAGGACATTAAAAATGAAAATTTAATAATGAAATTACATCATGATGAGCTATGCAAGCTACTAAGACCAAGAATCATGTGTTGCAAAGATTTCACCGGCACAATACTTCTAACCTACTCTTACAGACATGCCACATTAGTTGACCTTGTTAACTAATCAGGTTGAGGAGCTTCAAACACATATTTATGTGTCGTGTACTACAAAATCATTTGTAACACCCCAACCCCAGTAACCCAGAGTAGATGCCTTATTACATAACATTGGAAGGATCACAAAAGATCAAGTTTGGAAATACCAATTAGTTTAGTAGCCTTGTAATCACTAGATATATTCATATGTCTTACATTAGACCAGAAAGAGAAAAAAACTAAAACAACAACTTGTCTTCATATCCCCTAATACTATCCCAGAAGGTCATTCATAAAATACTTCTTCACATCATGGGAAAAAAAACATTTAATGGGGTGAGCTCAGATGCTCAGTAAGGGTTACAATATATAGGAAACTTTCATATATAAGAATAAACATTTAAGGCAATGTATATAAAAAACAAGAAAATTTTAAAATTGAAATTCAGAATAATATGGCCAAAATAAAATAATTTAATTCCATATACTTGTTCACGTGAGATTTTCTACAAGTCGAGTAATCACATGAAATATCAATAACCACTTTCATAATGATGGAATAAATAATTCCATTCTATAATAACTATATAGTCAAGGCCTTATGCCAAGAATACAGATAAGATTTTGTCAAGGACTTGAGCCAAGACACTAGATTGTCTAATGAGACCTACCGATGCATCGAGGAACTATAGCGGGCTCCACCCGTCACTTACTACGTCCAATGCATTCCTCATACGAACAGGTTTAATCATAACATAAACATTCATATTAAAAATAGCATACTAAATTTCAATACTTTTTCAATAAACCATGAGTGGTATAAAAAAAACATCCATAGTCAAACATATCACATAAACATTAATACAGTATTGAAGTTTTGTATCATAATAAATCAACTTCAAATAATCTTAAAATACATCAATGGATGTTGACATAGATGAAATCAAAACTACTTGAGATAAATATCTCTTTTTTAAAATCATATAAAAGTCACCAATTTATAAATGAAGTAATTTAAAATATATTTTTGAATCAAAGTGTCTGATACCACTTTGAAAATTTTGAAAAGAAATATCATTTAAAAACATTCAAGTCTATATAAATAAATCATAAAAATCATTTTTTTAAACATGGAAATTAATTAAAAATAATTGGAAGAATAAATCCTTATAACATTAAAAATTACGATCTTGATAAAGAGTACCATTCACAAATTCTTAAATTATTAATTTTGAAATCATTTTAAATTCACATAATTTTAAAATAATAAATTTAATTTAAAAATATTCTTATATTCTTGTTTGTGAAGCTTCGACAATTTTATAACGGCAGAAAATAGCCGCACATGCCATATAAGTTAAAAAAGACATTCTTACCTTTATTCTGTCAAGAAGGTTAAAAAGAACCTTGATTGGATAATGATGGGAAGATTACTTTATAAACATATTATAAAAAGTCAAACTAGGATATAAATTACTTTTACCCATAGTCTATAAATTAGTATGAATGTGTTGAAATACATTTTTAAGAAACATGGATTTGGATGATAAAGATGTCATAGTAGATACATACATAAAAACAACCATGGATAATAAAGAGATTGTGAAAATAACCCTTACCTTGTACTTTTTCATGGTTGAGGGTAGTTTAACCTCATGTATAATTGTGAAATAATTTTTATTAAATTATAAAAAATCATATACATTAATATGATATCATATATGATCTTTTAACATTGCCTTGTTAGTAATATCTTCTTATTATAATTGTTTCGAGTGTTAACTTATTCATTTTATTTTATATGTTTTGTTACATAAGCCATTTTTTTTATGGATAGGATATATATTATTCATATCCAGAATGATATCATGTCCATAAAAATTATTTTTTAATCATCAAATGAGAATTAGACTTGAATGGATTCGATGGGGAATGAATCTCATCGTGTTCGTGGAGATGGTAGTCCGTACGTACACACAAGCGACAATATCACTCTTTTTATTTTATATTATTATATAATTTGATGTTATATAATATATAAAGAATCATCATAGTGTTATATTTATTATTTACTTCAATTACACTTCATTATCATTCCCATCCAAATAATAATGTTTTGAATAACAATTACACCACAACGTGGAGACGGTAAGCCATACATACGCAAGTATGGTGACATGTCAGTCAATGGATAGAAAGAATACTGAATATGGTTGTACAATATTTATAATAACATCACAGAATATAGAAGTTACTGTTGTTATTATTTTATAATGTAAGTATGAAATAATGAAGAAGTTGAAGAAGAAAGGAATTGAAAAGAGGGTGGTGAAAACATAACCTCTTCTTCAGGTTCTTTCTTTTGATTTGATCAAAAGGGATCCTTTGGTTGGTTTTTTGATCAAACTGTGGCCTCTAGGATAATGTGGGGGAAGTTGGGAGGATATTTGTGAATGGTATGGCCAAGAGAAAAGGCATTGATGGTGTGAATTAGAGAGATGGATGAGTTCCCTTTTTTAAGAGCGGTGAGATGCACATTAGGAAAACATATAATATTCTTTTATAATAAATTCATATTCAGTTTCTAATGGTTCCAAACAGATTTATTTCAAGGCTAAGGTGGGGATGGGTCACAAAAAAATACTCAACCAATAGGTTTTATACAGGTTTGTTCCAATTTATTAACCTTATCTTTTAGTTTTACCTCTTAATTAATTAGTTTGACATTTACCATGTCACTTTTTATTTTTATATTATATGGTTTATAAACATACTATAAACTTCAAAGTAACCCCAAGTGGTCCATTAATGATAAAGATATCATTATATAATTCCTTTGGGAGAATCATAGATTTTTAGGAATAGAATGTCAATTAATAATGTAATATTTGTTTTAAAAACTCCTTTATTACAATTTTGGCACTATTTAATCATTGATTTTTGTTAAAGTCTTAAGAACATTATTAATTAGAACAAAATTCATTTAAGTAATCCTAACATGTCATATTAACCTATAAATGTTTTGTATGTCATATAATATTTCAAATTATATATATTTTAACATTTATAATAATAATTATTTGATTCTTTCATTAATAATGAAAATACTGCATCATTATTGTGTCATTAATAAATTTAATTATTCAACGTGTAAAAATAATAAATAAAATACCATTATTTATAAAATCTATTTATCATTATAATTAATATTTATTGTCAAAAATATATCATACATAACCCTAAGTAAAAATTGTTTTTATAAAAGTTATATACTTATTTTATTATTTTATTTACTTTAACTTAATTAATATAAAGTGTCATCATCAATTACAAGTGGATCCATGGGGTCCCAAAATCGACCCAAAGATTCCCATGGTCAGACATATATCAACCAATAAGTTTAGGAAACGTTTTAGGATAATTAATTATTATTATAATATTATTTTTTAGCCTTATTTTCCGAATATATACTCTAACCATGGTAAATAAAATATTTACCGAAATAATTATTCAAAATCTCTAAAAATAATAGATACCTATTTACACAATTTTGACCTCCTGATTATAAATATTATATCTATTTTTCTAAATTCAAAACACAGAAGTGGCATAATTTATTTAAAAATTAATTCCCGTTGTTAAAACAAAGAGCGTGTTTTAAGAGATAATAACTATCAAAAGATTGGCACCTGCTTATGTCCAGTTTAAATGTAAAATTAAGTAAAATGTTCAAAATTTTATGAAATGGTAAAAACATAATATAATTTTACTCTAAAATCACTCAAATTTATAATTTATCACTGTTAATTATTTTTATTAAAACGGTTGATTTTATTAAAATTTAGTAATTTTCACTATTTATCAAAATATGAATGTTATTTGAAATGTACCAAAACATCACCCTAAGCTAATTTTGATATTATGATTCAAAAAATGAAGTCCATTTTGGAAGATAAAATTTATAAAATTTCAAAAAGTTGGTATTACTATTCATAACGGCTAGTTTGATGGGTTGTGGTGTGTTAGAACTCGATGTCGTGTACAACAAATGCTACAGTATTATTCAAAGTGAAGCGTATCGTGGAAGCATGGGGTGTAACATTCTCCCATACTTCAATAAATTTCATCTTCGCAATTTAAATTTTTTTTTCGAAAATAAAATCTTGAAAATCGAAAATATCTTTGTGGGAAAACCCACATCCGAAATTGGGATAATAAAATTTAGTCTTAATAAGAGGAAAAGAAAAAAAGAAATGGTCACAACCAAATTATGATATATATTAGGAGAAAATTGGTGGAAATTAGAGACATATAATTGGAGGAAAACATAAATATTTATAGGTAGTGATTGAGGTCATCAGTCAATAACAAGTGTCAAATTTCGGTCCTTAAATTCGTCAATTTATGTCGATTTAAAATACCATCAGTTCAAAAAAACATAAGTATTTTAGGATATAACATTTTTGGTTTTAATATCACTTATATAAAGTATAATAATTAATTTTTCATAGAATAAGAGAAAAAGAAAAATATATACTTGACAAGTAGAGTTCCATCCTTTAACTAATTTCTACCACAAACTCATCTTTCACTCTAAAAGATAATTGAAATGAAAAATATATTCTATTTATCCTATTTGTTTGGGGTTCAAAAAAATATTTTATAATTCATCTACCAGACCATTTAAAAAAAAGATACATTATTCAATCTAGGACATCACGTGGGCCAGTGGTAGGTGATACACCCTTGTCTCCCTTCGGTTACAGTTTCAAGTCTCGTGGCCTTGCCGGTCGCGATGGGTTGCCGCCCGACCTCCGTGTTGTCCTTTTATGAAAATCCACAATAATCTCAAACTAATGTTAACCAAAATACTATTTCCCGAACTCACAGTCCAAAATTTATAAGGAATGTAAACACAATCAAGATCCTTTTTTCCACGTAATAACATGCGAACACGTTCTTCGTGTATTTTTTTAAAACATGGCACATCCAGAATTACCTCAAAACCTTATTGATTACCTTCATGCTCCGTTATTCTTTATAGAATACTAGATATACTCCTTCTATCCAAAAATGTTGTAAACTCCAAAAATGATGGGATATAGAAATCATTAATCAGTTTCGCGGTAGTCAATAATATCAAATATAATTTATTCAAATCAACCATCTCTTATTCAAAAATCACTACCTCATTACCGGGACCATATTAAGGATTACCTTTTTTCAACCATGTATTTTACAGAAGTTTTAGTATACTAATAAGTCACGTTTCATAGAACCATATAATCTCAAGTCCTCAACAAAATAGTAATGCAGTACAATCCTTATATATATCACATTATTCATATAACCAAAATATAGTTCTTGAATCCAAATACACAAATACAATAATTATTCAACTTATACTGAAGTAACATCATAATCTTGGCCTTGATCTCTTGGAATTTTTATGAGGTATGTTTCCTTGGAGCTTATGACATTCATTTGCATAATTTCCCATTTCTATACAATTATAGCATTCAATGTTGACAACAGATTTCTTTCCCTTGCAATCATGAGCTTGGTGTCCTTTTTCACCACACTGGTAACAGAATCCTATTCCTTTTAGGAAAGTACCAGGGTGTTTCTTCCCACAATTATCACATATTGGAAAAACCTTTTTCCCCCCTTTCCCATTACCTGTCTCTAGCTCCACCGTTCTCTTCTTCTCTTTCTTCACATTATTCTCATAAGATTTATAGACTTCCTTTTCTGTCTTGATAACACATGTGAAAATATCTTTATATGATGGGAAGGATTTTGATACTAAAGCTCCAAAAAGAAATGTTTTTAACCCATCAAAAGAATGATAAATCTTACTTCTTGGATTAAGTATATAATATTTTTCATGCCTTGCTAACCTTGTACGGTTAGACTCATAAATTGTGACATTCTCATCTTCCTTTTGTCTCAAACTAAGAAATTGCCTTTCCATATCTACTCAATGGTCACGAGGAATGTATTTTCCTATGAAAATATCTTTAAAATCTCTCTATTCTATATTTGATACTTCCTCGTCATCCTTTTTGTTTTGAATCAATGACCACCATTGATCAGCATCTCCAGTAAACCGGTAAACTTCCATGAAAAGTTTTTCCCTTTCGCTACATCACAAAGCGTGGAATATTTTTTGAAAGGAATCTATCCATTGATCAGATAATATGGTATGTGTGCTCCAATTGACTGTTGGTGGTTGTTGCCTTATGAAGCAATCTAACATTGATCCTCCAGGCTGTGGGTCTGGGTGCTCCTTACGGGTAAGGTTATTATTCATAACCTGAGTGAGTTATCCTAGTATAGTGATTAGCAGATCAGCACCAGTTGCATCACCAACTACATTACAAATAACTTCTGCAGGTGGGAAATCCATACATGGTGTGCGTGTATTGATATAGTTTACATTACATCCACTAGCTTCTATTTCTAAATAATGGCATAAACTAGATTAGTTTATGAATCAAAATACATAATTCTAAATTTCTAAAACACTTATCATAAATTGAAAAGTTTATGGATCTAATCCATAATCATAAAAAATGGTTTCTTTGAGGAATTATATACTCATAAACCCTTCATAATGGATTATAATGAAAATGAGAATTTTCATATGCATATCCCCCATGAGTGTCGTAACCAAGAGTGCAGCAAGGCCCGTTGTCATGCACGAGTTCCCATTCGAGTCTAGCTCAAAGTGGTGTTTTCGGGTTTTACCCCTAAGTAAATTTGTGCTAGAGAAGCCTCTACCTGCTCGTATCCAGATAGGGATGTATTTCTCGGAAAACTCACAAAATCCCAACAATACCAAAATTCTAGGTAGTTCTTCTATACTAATCCTCAAAGTCCATCTTAGGTCTATGTGCTCTAATAAGATTTTATTTAAATCTAGTTTACAATGTTTGTTCAAAACATACTCTGATACCAACTACAACACCCCGACCCCAGTTACCCAGATTCGGTGCATTGTTACATATCATTGGCATGATTACAAAAGATTTAGTATCGAATGAATGATTAGTTTAGTAGCCTTGGAATCACTTGATATAATCACAAGTCTTACATTACATCATAAAGTGAAAAAAACTAAAACAACATCTTGTCTTCATATCCTCTCATACTATCCATGCAGGTCAGTCATAAAATACTTCACCACATCCTGGGAAAATAAGAAATTGATAGGGGTGAGCTCAGATGCTCAGCAAGGATAACAATATAGCGGAAACATTTATAAATAAGAACAAACATTAAAGGAAATGTATAACTAAAAAAATCCTTTTAAACTTGAACATCGGAATAATATAGAAAAAATAAAATGATGTAATTCGCTTTAATTGTTCACATGGATATTCTACTAGTCGAATAATCACATCAATATTAATAACCACATTCATAATAATGCAATGAATAATGTCTTACTATCGTAACCACATATTCAAGGCCTTGTGCGAAGAATACAAATAAGATTTTTTCAAGGCCTTGTGCCTGGACACTAGTTTGTCTCATGAGACCTACCGATGCATCAAGGAGAAATATCTTGATCCACCCTTCACTTATAAATTCCAATTCATTCCTCATATGAAGTGGTTTAAAAATAACATAAACATTCATATTAAAACATGAAAACGAAATGTCAATACTTTCTCCATAAAACCATGAATGGTATAAAAACAACACATCCACAGTCAAACATATCATAAAAACATCAATACAATATTGAAGTTTTGTATCATAATAAATAAACTTAATATAATCTTAAAATAAATCAAAGGATGTTGATATAGTTTTAATCTAAATTATTTGAGAGAAATATCTCTTTTTTTTTAAATCATTGAAAAGTTGCACATTTATAAAGGAAGTAATTTAAAACTGATTTTTGAAACAAAGTGTCCCATACTACATTGAAACTATTGAAATGAAATATCATTTCAAAACATTCATGTCCTTATAAAAAAATCCATAAACTCATTTTTAAAATTTGGACATTAATTTAAATGATTTATATAGATAAATCCTTAAAAAATTTAAAATTTTGTTCTTGATAAATATTACCTTTCAAAAATTCATAAAATATTCATTTTGAAATCATTTAAAAGTCACATAATTATAAAATAATAAATTTAAATTCAAAATATTCTTATATTCTTCTATGGGAAGCTTAGACAATTTAATAATGGTGGAAAATAGCCACAAAAGCCATATAAGTTTAAAAAGGCATTCTTAGATTAATTTTATCGAAAGGGTTAAAAAGGACCTTGTTTGGAAACAACAGAAAGATTCCTTTATAAAAATATTATAAAAATTAAAACAATGGTATAAATAACATTAACCGATAGTCCATAAAATAGTATGAATTGTTTGAAGTTCATTATTAAGAAACATGGATGTGGATGATAAAGATGTCCTAGTAGATACTAATGTAAAAACAACCTTTGATAATAAAGAGATTGTGAAATTAACCCTTACCTTGTAAATTTCCTTTATTGACGGTAGTTTAACCTCATGTTTTATGGTGAAATAAATTTTATTAAATTATACAAAAATCATATACATTAATATGATATCATATATTATCTTTTAACATTTCATTGTTAATAATATCTTCGTATTTTCATTGTTTCGGGAGTAAATTTACTCGTTTTATTTTATATTCTTTGTAACATAATCCATGTTTTTTATGGATAGGTTGTATCCTATTCATATCCATAATGATATCAAGTCCTTACACATTATTTTTTAATCATAAAATGATAATTATACGTGAATGGATAGGATGGGGAATGAATCTTATCGCGTTCGTGGAGACGGTAGTCCGTACGTATGCACGAGGGACAATATCATTCTTTTGATATTAAAATATTTTCTAATTGGATGGTATATACTATATACAGAATCATTATAATGTTATAATTATTATTTACTTCAATTACACTTTATTATCATATTCATCCAAATAATAATGTTTTGAATAACAATTACAGCACGATGTGGAGACGATAAGCCGTACTTATGCACGTATGGTGACAAGTCATTCAAAGGTTGGATAGAATACTGAATATGGTTGTGAAATATTTATAATACCATAATAGTATATAAAATATACTAGAGTTATTATTTTATATTGGAAATAACAAAGAATAAAGAAGTTGAAGAAGAAAGAAACTTGAAAGAGGGTGGTGAAAACATTATCTGTTCTTCGGGTTCTTCCTTTTGATTTGATCAAATGGGCTCCATATTTTGGATTTTTTATCCAACTATGGCCTCTAGGTTTATGTGAGGGATATTGGGAGGATATGTGGGCTGGGTTACACTGAGCCAAAATGTTTGAAGGTATGAATTAGAGTGAAGGGGGAGTGGCCTTTTATATGAGGGGTGAGGGCACCTTAGGAAAAACCTAAAATATTATTTTATAATAAATTTACATTCGGTTCATAAAGGATCCAAAATGATTTATTTAGAGTATATGGTGGGTATGGGTCAAAAACAACTCATCCATTTGGTTTTAGACAGATTTGGGTCACTTTATTTACTTTATCATTTAGTTTTAACTCTTAGTTAATAAGTTTGATATTTACCATTCCTATTTGTATTCTTGTATTAAATTGTTAATAAACATACTATAAACTTACAAGAGACCCCCAATTAGTCCATTAATGATACAAATATAATTATATAAGTCCTTTTGATGAACCTTATATTTTTAGGAATAGAATATCAATTAATAATATATTATTAGTTTTAAAAACTCTTTTTTTGTCTATTTTGACACTATTTAATAATTTATTTATGTTAATTTATTAAAAACATTATTAATTATAAAAAAATTCATTTAAGATATCCTAACATGTCATATTAACAACTAAAACTTTTTTATGTCATAAAAACATTCAAATTATATTTATTTTGACATTTATAATACTAATTATTTGATTCCATCATTAATATGGAAAATACTGCATCATTATTTTGTCATAATCAAATTAAATTATTCTATGTTTAAAAAATTTATATAAAATACCATTATGTAGGAAATATTTTTAGCTTTCTAATTAATATTTATAGTTGAAAATATAACATATATAACCCTATGTTAATTTTTTTTCTTAAAGATATAAGCTTGTGCAATTTTTGGATATACTTTAAATTAGTTAACAAAAAACGTCATTATCACTTACAAGTGTATCCATGGGGTACCAAAATCAATACAAAGATGCCCATGGTCGGACATGTATAAACCAATAGGGTTTGGAAACATTTTAGGATAATTTATTGTTATTATAATTTTATCTATTTACACTTATTTATCGGTTTTACCCTTTAACTGTAGTAAACAAAATATTTACCAGTGTAATTATTCAAAATGCCTCCAAATAAAAGTTACGTATTTACAAAAATTGGACATCCTGATTCTAAATACTGAATCCATTTTTCTAAATTCAAAACACAGAAGTATCAGAAATTAATTTAAAATTAAATCCCGTTGTTAAAACAAAAAAAGTGTTTTTAAGAGAAAATAACTATCAAAAGATTGGCACTAGCTTTTTTCCTGTTTGAATGTAAAATTTTGTCCAATGACCAAAATTGTATTAAATGGTAATAATATAATATTATTATACTCTAAAATAACTCAAATTCATAATTTATCACCATAAATTATTTCGATTAAAAAAGTTGTTTTTAATTAAAATTTAGTAATTTTCACTTTTCCTATAAATATGAAAGTTATCTGAAAAGTACCAAAATTTCTACCTAAGATAATTTTGATATTATGAATCCATAAAGGAGATCCTTTTTTAAAGAAAAAATTTATAAAATTTCAAAAAGTGGGTATTACTATTCATAACAGTTAGTTTGATTGGTTGTGGTGTGTTTGAACTCGAAGTTGCGTACAACAAATGCTATATAATTATTCAAAGTGATGCGTACTGTGGAGGAATAGGGTGTTACATAATTGCCTCATCTCGTTGATAATAATTCATAATTTGTATTTTGAGATTTTCTTGGTCAGTAATTGAATATTACTAGCACCAACTACAACCTGATAGTATAAACCAAATTATCCACTATGCATCCAGCCAAAGAGCATCACCCAACTATTTGAAATAGGCACATGGGTCAAATGTGTGACAAGTTGAAGAACCTCTACATAATAGATTCAAGTCTCTTGATCTATTAGGCCTCCTCCAAGTGAATGAAATTAATGAGTCCCTCAATGAATCCATGAAAATACCCCTCCAATCTGAAGTATAGTTAGCTACCACATAGGGATACTATGATGAGGAGGTCTTGTGAGATGAATTCCAAGAAATAATCTCATTCTGCAAAGAATATTAGGGATCCTTCAATTATGGTCAAATCTACATGACATACATAACATGCCAATTCAATGGAATAGATATTTTTTCTTCTAGTTTGACACAGGATTCAATATTAATCTCATCCTAACCTAGGAACTCAGCATGCTATGACTAATGGAAGCTGATCTTAGTCCCTCTATCCTATGACTCAAGGTTATGGAAGAACCGAATTGAGACTGTGTGGAGGGATTTAATAGAATATATGTTTTGTAGTCTTGTTAGTAAGCACTGAATTTCTCGTATTATCAATAAATACAACCAAAAACATGTTATTGGGATGTACCTGGAATCATATATATAAAATAATATCCTCATCATATAACAATTTCCTTATATACTCCCACAACGGTCAAGTAGGGGTAATTCAATGTGATTTGTCTCCCACAAACTCTTATGAATCCTGGTATCTAAATGATAACTATTATAACAGATGTGGAAAACATGTTTAGACCAATGAGGTTGGGTATGAAAGCACTGTTTGTAGTCAATGAGGATACATGTATGCTGATTTCAATATACTAATTCATCGGTAAGAGAACACAATTCCATACTTTGGAAGATTCAATATCGTTTCAAAGAAAAAGAGTTGATGCATCCCCATATGGTAGTAACATATAATGATTAACTCTTACACATAAAACATATCGGACCAGGTAGTACCGGAATCTCCCACTCCACTGACATATCATGATGTTTTCCCTATGACCACAATTACATAGTACTCAAGTCTATTCATCAGAGCAAAGTTGAATCATTATAAACCGACCAACCAATATTTCTTCAACATAAATTATGGAACCCATGTTTAATATCCCAATGGAATTGGGTTGATAGATTCTATCTCCATTGTTTTGAAATATCATGATACCATTAGCAGAGAAATCATATTCCCCCAACAAGACACTAGTGCTCCCCCTATGTCAACATTCTCAAATAAACATCCTCTTATATATTCTCCCCCTCAGATGAAAATTAGTATTTGGAAGATGTATCTCTTGGATTCGAAGATGGAGTCTCCACAACCATCAATGGGTTGATCCTGGTGAACATGGTACTAAGGAATATCTAAGGTAAATGTTAATTAGTGCAGTTATTCCCCTAGATGGACAAATATGCTATGTTTCCTTCTATAAGAAGTATTGAAACATGTTTACTGAGAGCTTTGATGAGATTCCAAGACTGGACCCTCATGTCACCATCCATCATCATGGTTTCCTTACAATTTATATTGTATTCAATTAGACTTACAATAAAATTCACCCATCTCATGGTTCAATGTTTTTTATAGAGGTCGATAAGATTGTCAGATTCAATTATTCTAGGAATGTTCAATACCCTAAGGGGCTATCCAACATCATCACAATCAAAACGAAGAAAAGTAAGATCAAAATCTATGTTGTCTTTTCATATTTCAACCACTATTAATTGAATGAAGAATTTTCCCTTCCATTGGAAGAGCTATTTAATGATTCGACAGTTGGGTTCTAGGACCTCCTCTTTATTGATTAATATTCAAGGTACAATAAAATAAGGACGACCCTAAATGAAGATAAATATAACACCATCAGGGTTCCGCAAGATAGCTTTTAATATCTAATAATTCCCTTTGTTTTGAACAATGTAGGGGCCGCTTATCAGTGGGCCATGCACTTCATCTTCAAACTGATTATAGGTACCTTAGTATAAATCTATGTATTTGACCAGGTGTTCAAATTCTCCCAATTTCAAGACCATATCATAGCTATTGAGAAACTATTCTTATTCATTTGATCCCAAATTTGGATGATGAAACCCTTGAAATATAAATTCAGGGATAACTCTCTGAATTATCTCAGTATCATTATTAGATATAGTGGCATTGAGATCGACCAATAGAAGATTAGATCCATCATCCAGATTACTCCTATGATAATCCTTTGAGACATGCAAGACCTAAAAGGCATCTTAACCAATATATGTTGATTCATCATGAGTTGGGCCAAAAGTTGTATGACCTTTTCATACAATATGATGAAATCCGCCATCTACTAGTGGGATGATGTTTGGAAGACCACATTTTAGGAAATTAGGATGTATCTTATGAAACCACTTGTTTTAATTCCACTTTTCTCTAGAAATACTAAGGTACAGTATGTACCACCCCGAATGTTATCTTGGTTCCCTTCTATACTCGAATAAAAATAAGGTGAGAGAAAATAGATTATACTATCTAAGTCACATAGACCGAGATTCAGAGGCTTGATACTCCCCCGTCAAAAAGAGTAGCCTCATGGTTGGTTTCACAGTAAATAAGTTTGATCATTATCTAAAAAATCATGAGATATATCTAGTTTCCCATCTAGATCCATTATATTATATCATGAATCTCCCCATGATGATAAGGCTTATAGAAAGATGTGAAGTGATCCTTCTATAGTATAATATTAGTTTTAGTCCAAAAAATGTCATCAGGGGCCATGCTTTGGATGAAATTATCATATATATTCTGACTCCTAAAGTGATTCACCATGATGTAGACTTCCCATATGAGTTAATCCTCTCAGTGGACTATGAATAGCCATATTGGTAGATTCATTTTTATGGAACCTCTTGGATCTCGACCTATAAAAGAGTAAATGAACCCAAATATCAATAGAGTATGAATGGGAATCATATTTTTCAATCCATCATAGGTTTTCTTTCCATACTCTTTCCATATATTAGAAGGATACTCCAACAATGAGGCATACATCAAATCCCTTATCCCAAGTCTCAAGAAGACCCTCAAGATTGATTTCCCACACATTCATGTGATGGGAGACTCTGCGTTTTTCATCTAACATATTAATGGTTATCAAATCGTTAAAAATAAAATAGTATTCCACTACCGATTCACTCACACAAAGTGATGACTTAATTCCCTTATAAGAAAGAAGTGAATCATATACATAGATCAAATAATGGTAGATTTGATGACTTGTATGGTCCAGAAAACTCTCTTTTGGAGCCGTACTAGGATAAAATGTTAATTCATGTGGAACATCAAAGGGCCATCAAACCTATTTGTTCAAATGATGAACAAAAGAAGTATGTATTCCATATTTCTCATGGTTCCTCTTAATCATAACACAATTTTTACCACATTGAAGTGAAAAAATACTATTAGATAACTCCTTTCATCATGTATCTCCAGCATGAAATCTGCTTACCATGGATAAATTTTCATGATAAAATCAATCGAAGGACAACATAATTCACCATTCATAATGGGAATTACATTTAGAAGACTCTCCATAGATTAGGGTTTAATGTAGTTATCTTCTATTACAACCAAGTAGACGAGATTAGCAATGTTATGTATGAATTTAATGCATGGTCTTATGGTACCCATTAGGATGGATTGATTAACTCCCACCAGATTCATATTCGTGCTTACTTATGGCCCACATGGTCCAACACTTCATCAATTATTGCAAGAGGTTTCATGGGTGTGAGGTCAATTCTGACATTTTGCATCTATATTTAAAAATTATCTATAAAACCATGAATTCCTATAAATTATCATTATCAGGACAAAATGTTGTGTTCCTGTACACTCTAGTGACATCTTTCGAGTCCAGGATTATTCTAACAGTGATAGATTTATTCTTCATGTGGGAAGATGAAGATCCCCTTAATGAAGAAAAAGCTTGATCCATGGATGAATTCAGGAGCACCATCATTATCAATGAATTTTGAGTCCCTCATGATATTCTCACAAATAATGACACCAACTTCCAAGATATCGAGCTAAAGAGATTTTACTCCATGTACAACATCTAGAGAAAACATACATCCTGATATTACACATAATAAAATTGAATGATAATAGATTCTAGAAATTCCCCCTCTAACATTTTGCATAAAATGGGGGGGTATAAAATAATTTTTTTTTGGAAAATCTCTATAATTAGATTTTGGAAGATTATAAGGAAAATATGTATTCCACCCATGTGATATTATATTTCCTGGTGTATAGAAAAAGGTTGTCCTACCCATTGTGTTTTAGTTTTCATCTCTTTAAAAAATTCTTTATGATTTTCAGGCACTATAGATAACTGATAATGTCCATCTAGATGGATTGGAAACACTAAAAGTAAATATGATGCAAGAACTGCGTAGTATAGAGGGACACCAGAATATGATTTCAAGGGTACTATACAAAATGGTCCACATCCACTCATTCCATCATGGTGATATGGTTTTTGTTATTATAATTTTGATGATACCTAACATGAATTCACCAAAGCGGGAGCCCAAATGGTAAGGACGTCACATTATTCAAATGTTTTATTCCAATGGTATGTACTCTATTATCACCATGTTTGGAGAAAGAACCATACATCCATGAAATACATAGTTCTTCAAGTAGTAATTTAAATAAGGATCCAACCACACCCCATCCATATAAAATTCAACTACACACAACAACCCAATATCATTACATTGAACAACATGATATGACTAATATTTATGAAATTTAACTAATATATCTCCTATTTTCAAAACTCAGTGCCCTTAATATAGTATTTCATTTCCATGAATATCAACTTTGAACTATATGAAATATTCTAAAAAAATGTATTATGAAATTTTAGGGTCTCCTTTGACCACAATACACATAGGGGTCATTTCTCCACACAACATGAACCCTTTTGAAATGAATGTCCATGTAACATAATATATGACCTTCAACTAGGATCTATTGATCAAATTAAAAAGACATTAATCTTTTTTCAACACCTGGATCATTACCCCCCTTGGGAATTGTTTCCTTGATAAGAAAGTTAAATCCCACTATTTTGTAATACCTGGAGTGTCAGGTTTCACATAGAATTTCCCCCAATTTATATCCACACTTTAAAACATTCACAGTTTGGATTTTCACAATCACACAAGCCCAAAGGGGATCCCTAATGAAAATGGTTTCATGATAAAATGACTCACCTACCGTCAATATCCAACACATTGATGGATCATTGGAAACAAATTGTGGATGTTTTGTATCAATCTTGGTCAATAGTCTAACATGTATTCTATCACCCTATTATTGATATATTTGGTTGTGGTCCATATGTTTTGAACATGGTAAATATTGTTCCATACCCATTAGTCATCCCTTTCTTGGCCCAGATTTAATGATTTTTGATATACGTCTTTTCCACCTCCCTATTTTTTTTGGGGAATTCCAACACCCATGGTGCTCCCCCTCCATTCATTTAGAAGGCATGTTAGTTTCAATGGGACATTCTCAAACGGAAATTTACTTTCCATTAAATTGTGCTTCCTTATGACATGAAGATCCACCTATTAATTTTTTCATCCCATAATGATCATGATTCACATTGGATAAGGAGTATTGATAAGGGTTATACCCTCATGGATGATTTGGTTCCAAACACTAACAACTTAAACTCTGAGTTTGATTATAAGAATAATGCCATTAAAATCAGTGCAACCCACAATTTTATTGTGAGATAAGGTACCAAGACTCCCTGATCATCATTCTCATTGGGTTTTCCATGCCACCACACTTCATGTATACCTTTTAGAGTTCACGCCTCTTGGTATTAACTTTTGAAACTGAAACTAATCTGCACAATTATGTCCATGCATTAGTATAGTAAACAATGTCGGAGTCTTATTAGGAGTATGTTGTGTAAAAATTAATCTTTCTTGGTCGTCATTCGTGTTAGGTTTATCCCACTGCCCCACTACACATATCCTCATGATGAAACCCATACCACGTTCCAATAATTAAGACGATAGACTAATAGCTACACTATAGCCCAAGAAACAAGAACTTAAAATATCTGTAACATTTCCGATGGTCTTAAATTCAACTATTTCAGTCCATAATCATATTCATTGTATGAAATTTAACTAAAAACCCCTAACATTGAAATTTAATGATGTTAAACAATGGTTTTTCCCCACTATCCTTTGAGATTACTCTCAATGAGATATATCTCTTAATGAGAGATGATGTATTCCCTATCATAAATCCTAATGCCTTTAAATAAGATGTGGTGGTTAGACCATTACCTAAACAAGGTATACACCTTGATATTCATTATATTTCTCAATTCCCCTTTCCAAATTCAATTTATCCCACATGTGTTGGTCCCTTACCACACCATGGTTCTAGTACTACATATGGCTTAAGTCTCGTTCTCATGGGATATAAAGAAACACCTGGACACTTTTTCTTCGGGCCCATAAACCAATTCATCAATCCTTAGTCACCAAGTCCTTGTTTTGGTCCATACTTAATTAATATAAACATCTTTACATATTTCTTCTAATAAATTTGTGGTATGAAATCCTCCTCAGATCCTTCATGTGGTATTAAAAACTCTCTCACAACCCATGAATATCCTCAAAGAAAACACTTTTTAGTCCACATGTCATTAACATAATAATATTACCAATATTCCAAGAGATAAAACCCCAAAACCATTTTCCCTTGATCATGCAGAAAGATCATAAAATATGTTAAATCGACAACAGGATTTATTCACATGGTGAAGATACTTTTTGGTTCCATTCATGTTAGGTTTTAACTCCTACAACACATGATAATACTTCAGCCCCCATATGGTATAGATCATATTACCTTATAATTTTTTCATTTCCTCCAAAAATATATGTTTCTTGATTCTCATCATTAAGGGATATATTTAGAAACCTAGAATTACTATATTAAATCTCAAATATAGATTTACCACAAAACTATCAGTAACATGTGGCACAGTAACGCCAAAACATCCCATGGTCTTTCTTCTAGATATAGGAACTATTTATTAACCCTGACCATCAAGGGGATGAAATTCCATCACAACCTAATAATAGGATGGTACGACCTCACTGCATGATGTTAACCCATAGTCCAACCCTGAACCAAATAAGGATTTCATATATGCTAGGTATGAGATAAGAACAATATCCAATGTAAAACCAGGATTCATATTAATGTGACCCCATGTAAAAACCATATTATATTAATGTCATATGTCTCACTAAACCACTAAATGAGAGTGATTTTGACCCAACATTCTTATACACCACATCAATAGGCCCAAATTATTCGTGGCATGGAACATTGGGTGATAAATGCTACAATAAAATTGGTGAATTCCATCACTTCACTTCGAGTCTTTCATGATTTGGGTTTCCATCATCTTGAATATCCAAATAGGCTCCCTAACAGTGATCATTCCTTGAAAAAAAGCATCACGTACCATCCAAGGCTAACATCTTGATGGAACTCTAGCAAAAAAATAATATATCATGTTCTTCAAACATGGTTAATAGTCATTCCCTCATTTTCATGCCACATTCTGGACTAGTGTAGTTTTGGGTCCTGTGTTTCTAAAGTTGTCATCATTCATTCCCTACCCATTAGTCTCTCCATTATTAAATACATTGATGTATTGATTTCACCCCTTTAAACCTCCTTATTTATTGGTGTATTCATAACACCCATGGTGTTAGTCCTATGTTCACCTTCACCTATCGAGCATGCAACACAGCATCATTGGGACGTCCTCAACCATAATCCTACTTCCCACATAAGCACACATCCATGTATTATGTAAATTTATTCACCTCTCATTGTTTCCCACATTGAGCATGTCTATTGTGGGATTAGGAGTCTTGGTAATAACTTTACCAACTTGGTCATGCCTAAAATCACTCAAGTATATGAATCATGAATCTAAATTGTGTGCATGCATTATCTGGAATAAATGATGTGGAATGCGCCTCCTTGATCACCATTCACTTTAGGATTGTTACTCCACCATGATATATATACATATATCCATTCTAGAAGATCCATTTTTAGTCAAAATTCAATGACATCATAACTAGGATCATAACCATGGTTCATGCAACATGACCATAAACTATTTATAATATGTAAATGCCATACGTCATTAAACTATACAAAACCTACCATAGATTTTGTTTCTCGATGGGGTGTATTTCATCATGAAACCCTCCATCTCCCACACTTTTATGGCTGGGAGGGTATTAATGAAATTGGTTCACTACATCCCTCATTGAATGAAATGAAAATATAACCTCACAATGTGCAATGGACATAAAATACACTCTAGATTTGATCTGATTATGAAATTGTGGGTTGTTAAGAACATAAGCCATACACTCTCCAAATCCTAGTCACATGACGTTAAATAGTGCGATTAGTCTTGATTATAATAAGTAAAACTATGAAATGAACCGTTATCACCATATGATGTAAAACTGCATCTCTTTTATCCTCATTGTATGATATAAAACCTAAACTTATCCTAGGAACTTCCATGAGAGTCCCTCTCTTACAGTGATAGATTTCTACCAAATTTTTAATATTCTCGACTACATCTCATCATATAAGAAGACACTACCATGGAAGATGAGTTTGAATTTTTCATAGACCAATAATCCCTCACCATTTTTGTAAAATTCATTTTTGCATAATTACGAGAGTGCCAGAATCCATTAGATCCTTATATACCGTCATTTCTATACTTTATGTTTCCCCAGTTTGGATACTCATCATCTACCATGTCTGAAGGGACCCGTTATGGAATGAAATCAAACAAAGGATCACCTACCATCCTAGAGAAATATTTTTATTGATTTAGAATTTGAATGAAATTATGTGTTGAATTTTTCATTTTCAACCAGGTAAGTGGTCTATCCACATTCCCCTGTATTCTTAGATAATAGATAAGGATGTTTTGTTTCAAATATGGTATGTCGATTTATTATACCATTAAACCATTCCCACTGTTTTCCAGACAATGGTAATTGTGATTGACATTTTCATTCATATTTATGTAGAATTTAATTCCCTTCAGGTTTTACCAAGGATACACCAGCGCAGATTGGAATTGAAAGTTAGATGTACTCAGATCCTTATTCTATACCCACAACATCAATATTGCAAAACTATCTTGGTGGATAGTCAATAATAGGAAAAACCGAAGTCTTATATAATTATCTAATACACTCATACAAATAATAAATCATTTGGTCGTCACTCGTTTCTCACACCGAGCAAGACTCACATAATCATATATATTGGTATTTTGTTGCTTCTTGAATATGAATGATGGGAGATTATTAGCAGTGTGAAAAAAATTCATGAATGTAGAAATGCTTAATGAAAACAAACTATGTCACTTTAATAGGTTCTTCTACATGATAAATCCTTTATTGATTCAAAGAAAAAATCCCCCTATGGGTCAACCCTAACTATTGATTGGTACAACTTTTCCATCATTTGATGTCAGGCCTCTAAGGATTACTTCCACATATAAATCTCTGCTTCCTTTTCATAAACCATCATATTAATCAATCATATCTGATATATGACATGTCCTTCTAAACTTGTAGATTTTATATTTTAACAAATCTTTAACTCATTTGATTGTTGACCTCTTCCACCTGAGCACTCAGTCGACCGATAACCTCAGTATGATGTGTAATGAAGGAATTATTATTTAATATTTTATCCTCTAGATATTGGATATCTAATTTGACTTCATGGAGCTTCCAGATGATATAATACACCTTATAGCACCTCGAATCATCGAAATTTTGACATCCTTTAGGCACCTTCTCAAAAAGGATGTTGTGGACCAATTCATGGAGACCGAAAGAATCCATCACTCTAGATAAAAGATTATACATTTAGTGGGAGAGGGACCCCATCAGACTCACCAGATATGATTCCCATGTATTGGTGATGAAATGTTGTATGTTCCTCTGTACCCTACCTCAGATAATGTTATTCTATTTAGCGGCATTAGAAAAGAAATATTTTTTCTATTTATGAGGTGCATGCTCATACTTACAGAAAGAATCATTAATTTATATGGAAGGGTCCTCCTTTATAATTCTATTATATGGGATGCTTTAAATTCCATGAGATTTTTCATCCTTGCATGATGCTTCCTTGAAAGATTCATCTTTTCCCTCAATGAGTTCTACCCCACTTGTGACGTTTCCCATAGACAAAATAGATTGGTCCCCTATGAATAATATAATTTCAACATGAATGGATGACTATGAACATGATGGAAGGAAGTGACCATAAATTCTTCAACAATAGAAAAAAAATTGGGCACACTCTTCCATGTTATGATGGAAATAAGACAACATCTATTGATTGCTTTACAAATGGTTAGTTGATTTTATGTGAGAGTATACTTATGTGAACTTATAATTGAGGGATTTATCACATTAATCAAGATATAAAGATCCGCCACATGAGACTCCTCAAAATAGATCGGTACATCAACAGCCGATGTGGAATACTTTGACAACGATTGAGTTGGATATGCATGATAATAAAGCAACACATTGATGTGAAATATTAGTGACTATTTTATTTTGGTCCAGGTGAATTTAGATTTCCTCTTACATTAAGGAATTTGGATTAAAACCATTATAATCCTAGGTGTGTCAATTCTCCAAAAGTAGGTTTATGCATTGGAATACATAGTTGTTCCCCCAATAGATGAAAAAGAGTAAGTTGGGATCTTTTTTCACCACTCTAACTTCCTCAGCTCTCCCACCAACAACTTCTATCTTGTGTGAAAGACCTATAACATTCATTACATCACACAGTGGTGCACCATCACCCCTCTGGTAGGATTCCACTTCCTATCACCAAGATGATCCAATAAACCCATATATTCATTTGGAGATTATGTAAAATAAAAATAAAGGATCAAGGGAGGTGTGTATGTAAATCTAAGCTCAAGAAACCCAATAAAGTATTCTTCAAAGTATGATACTCCACCACCTACCTTGAGAATCCCTTAATGAGAATCTAATCAAAAGGATTCTCCATCGTTATATCCCTGTGCATTCTCATCAGTTGATTCCTCCTCATTCAAGACATCTAATATTTTTCCCCAACCAACTCGTTTTAACCCAAAACATCACTGACACTATGGATGGTGGGATTATATTCTCCTCACTTGCATGAAACATCATCCATGTTAGTCACAAACATGTTCAATTCATTAAATATCACCTTGAACATGATCTAGAAAATCCCAACATATGAATTCATGATTCCCTCTTAGAAAAGCTATCTCTTCAGGTCATCAATTGATATAGTTTATCACAGTGTCCTCTAGTTTGACCATAGCAAGGGGAAGACAGCATAAAAAACAAGATATAACAAGTACTTAATATTTTCAACAGGAGCCTCCATAGATCTTCATGTCTTTAACTCTGAGACCACTTCTTTCTCCCCTAATATATTTCGAGACACCTCCACTCTTAGCGTTGGGGGTGAAATAGTTCCCCACGCTATAATTAATGCAACTGCAGCATGAGCTACTTCAGATTCCTGAATCGCTCCCCGAAGAGTTTCTCATTGACCATGTTGTTTATCTAACACCACAATTATTAGATCGATCAACTAAATACCTTAACTCGTTATTGACTTTTGATATTAATTAACAATGTTTCTAGCATAGTATGTTAATTAGAAAACATCGAAATTGTTTTCTAAAAGTGTAATGATTTCTGTTGGGACATCATGAATCGGTAGCTGTAAAAGATGACAAAGTATATAGGGATGACACCTCTCATTAACCCTAATGTGGACTCTCTTAATCAACCACTTGAGACACGAAAATTGCATGGAATACTTGGATGGTGTATATAGCCCCAGTTAGACATGGTCATCAATCCTAGCCCCCATCACATCACACTGAAATCTTTTTAATGTACACCATTTACCCTCATGTTCAGTAAATTATATCCACCATGGAACTAAAAAATTTACAAAGGGATATAATTTTAATTTCATATGGTTTCTGATTCTAATTTTGACCCAAGACTTGTGAAATTTCACTACATGGACCCTTTAAATGTTAAGTAGAGTCATCCAAAAACCATAATTTTGTGGTGAGAAGGAATTATGGAACTCGTAACCCCTGAATTTCTCTACAATCCATCCAAGAAAGAACTAGAACGTATCAAAAATTCTCCATAGAAATTCTCCTCTCACCACATGACCTAGTAGGCTCTAGATCCGGGATAGCACGAGTATCCCTTGGATTACTCTATTGTCGACCACTGATATTTCCTCCATTACTAGTGTCCACGAGCGTAAGTCCATTCACTTGTACCTAACTGAATAGTTTACCCTCTCAGGAATGTTGGAAGAAATGTGGTTTAGCATAAATTATTCTCCTACCCTTCAACCATGTTACACCCCCACCATTCAAACTAACCAACATCCATGAATATGAAATATGATCATGGCCTTAATTTCTACATTTCTATTGGGAATAAATTTCCACAAACTGATATCGTCACAGACTGGCCATTCATCAGATAAATGTCAAACCATTCATTTAATTGGATGTCCCCAAGGAATACAGAATGCAGTTTATTATTTTTATTCTACACCGCGAGAAGGTTTTGATCTAGTAGAGGAGCGTCATTTATTCCATCACAAATGTTATCTGATGGAAGAAACTCTTCATAAAGGAACTCTTATAGTGGGAGGCCCCCAATGTAGTTTGCATCCCATAAGCTGATACCGGCCTCCTGAAATGATTATGGAATTTTTCTGTATTTGGGGACTTATAGTTGAGGAGATCCCGCAATATCTCTCATTGATAGTGGAAGTGGAACTAGAAGATCCACATTTCATCATTCAATTTTATTTTTCGTATCTATACCCCACAGTATTAGAACTTTTAATGTACCACATAATTCTCAACCCATTTACATGTGAAATTGGAACTATACCGTAATTCCCAACCCTTGTGCAAGACCATAATTATTTACTACAACCTTCTTTGAAATATAATGGTGTAATTGGATGGGAATTCCTCTGCCTCTAGCTCCAGACCCATGGCCATCCTAGACAACCCATTCATATTGATGATGTCTATAGAACCATTCTCCCTGGTAGGATGATCATGAAAATAGATATTCCAATGGATGAGGTCATATTCGTGAGTGATCCAAGATCATAAAATGAGTAATTTCATGTATGGGATATTCACCTCTTCCACCATCCCAATGTTCCACAACAGACGATAGTTTCTCAGTGGAATGTACTTATGTACCTCCATCTGCATGGTCAAAACCACCTGATTTTCTAAAACTAACCTATACCTTGAGGTATTTTTGATTTCAATCAATTTATTCACTTCTAATAAAATGATCATCCTCAATATTAGCTGTGTTTTTTGATGGTCCATTTGAAGTGGTTATGGAGTGTTTAAGGGTTATGCGATCAAGTGGTGGATCTATATAGATAAAAGGAATTGTTTCATGCAGGTTTGTTGACATTTATGAGAAATTAGGGTTCATTCATGGAATATGATGCTGTAACAAAGGCATGTTATGTGAATTATTTGGAAAATTTCTATTCTGTTTTTGGTCAAATGAGATGACTTAAGGGCATGAGTGCTCGATATCCTATTGCGCAAGAAGCCATGGTATTGTACAAAGATCCACACCCACCCATTTATATGTGTATACTAGTGTCTTATGCGTGCACTCAAGCAGGTTTCATGAAAAACCTCCAATGTTTCATGTTCCCATGGTAATGGACCACTCTCTTTGGTGTTTCCATCGTAACCATATGTTATTTCCCCTCTTAGCTCAGATTCCAATTGGATGAGGCATTTTTTTCACCAATATATCTTCTGATGTTATATATGGTTCGTTTTAAAAAATACAAGCACACAACCCTTCTTGATGTACCAATATATGATTGATGAGTGGGTTTCTTCCAAGAATCCATTTTTAATGCAAGAACCTTATTCCATGTACAATGAATTTTGTGACCAATATAACTATATTTTTGTTATCATCCAACATATCTAGAAAATTATCCAAGGAAATATCACATAAGAACAAAGTTTTTATTGAAATAAAATAATTATACATGAAAACATCCCCTTTGTGAACTAAATATGTCATTGCACCTAATATTTTTCATGAAGAGCACCTGTGGCCATTTAATTTCTTCCCATGACATTCCATTTTAAACTAACTATCAGATTCACCCACTCTTGAATTATTCAGCTTTAAATAGAACATCACTCATACCATGGGGAGGCTCTATAGAAGATGAAGTGGTGATTTTCTATCTTTAAAACTAATCTTTCCCCACATTGGGTAACATGGAACCCCTATGGTAAAGAATATTAAACTAAAAACATACTTTGGGCCCAAACATTACAAGGACCATATTTGACTAATTTGTTCCCAACCTCTCATAATTTATATTTAGTGCCCACAAAACAAAATCTTTTATGAAACCATGACATTGTGTACGAAAACCAATGTTGTGCGCACCAGATTCATTAGGCACCATGCCCTACCCCTGTGGTAGATCACAAATATCTTGAAATTCTAACGGGAAATCAATTGAATCCTTGTTGAACTACTTCAGAGTTCCTTGCTTGATGTCTCATATGACTCTACTGCACTTGTTTCCTAGCCTATAGCTTTTGGGAATTGGTAATCTATCCACATATTCCTCTAAACATCTGGAATATATGGTGGAACATGTGATTTAACACTCCTCCCATCATTGTACCCTAGACATTCAAAACCAATTCCTCACACAAAGATGAATGAGAAATACCCACATAAGCACTTAGGGTGATGAGTGAGTCCAACCAATTCAAACATACATGGTGAAAAACTGCCCAACTCCATGTTCTATCCATATGATGTTAAAGTACTTGATATTTCTCAAATAACATGATGAAAAACTATAGTCCCACCATGTGTGACAAGAAAACGACACTACTTCTATGACTATGATGGGATGACCCACAACAGGATGTCCTATAATCCACTCATATGGAATTAGGTCCTCTAGGCATGCCTCCTGGAGTAATCCCACAAAGATTTCCTATAGGAGGTGGCATACATTATCCTCTTCGCATGCCGGTGTTGTAGCTAGATAGATCATTAAATGTGACTATACCAGTTACCATAATAAAAGACGATAAATTAACATTGCATGACACTTTACCCTCATATTTGGTCTCCATCATCAATCCACCAATAGACATTGTGGTTCATGTGATCTTCAAATATACTACTTACACTTATTTATCATACCAAGAATCAATCAGGTGGGAATCGAGGTTACTGGAGATCATGAAATCCATATGATCTTAAACCTATAATGGGACTCCTTTATTGGTGTAAGCCTTATCATTTTTGAACTATATGGTCATTGATAGCCAACCAACTCTAATATATAGGAAGCCTCTGCCAGGTCCAACCCCAATATCCAATTTCAAACAATTGATATTTGTACCATATCCTCATCAATATCATTCCCTTTCTCAGAGATAACATCTCATTCTTGTATATTAGGCTACATAGTCATAAGGCCCATATCAAACCTCATCCGGGCCTCATATGCTACATGTGCTTACTATATGATGTTAATGTGGTTGAATCCGTCTTGTCCCATGATCTTAAATAGAAACATCAAACTATGTGGGTTTTTACCACTGTCTTCTAAAAATGAAATTTAGGACACCTCCCAAAGGTTCATTTCAAAAAAGTAGTAAAATTAAGAGTTTTCTCCAAGATACAAACATCATATTTCCACATCCATTGGGTGATATATCAAACCATCTTAATTCTGCCTCCGTGGGGGTAAAATCAAACTATCTTGGTTCCACCTCCATGGGTGTTAGAATTTTACCTACTATTTCCACCTCCAGGGGATGTCAGATCCCAAGGCCCAACATTCACCTCCATGGGGAATTATATCCAACCTTCCAGGTCCCATAACCTTGTGGAATTAGGTCGAACCATCATGATTCCACCTCAATGGGGCATCAGATCCAAAAATCCCAGTTCCACCTCCTTAGGGTGGTAGATACAACCATAATAGTTCCCCCTCAACGGGGGAATTAGATACAACCATCATATTCTCTCCTCCAAGGGGTGTTTAATCAAACCGTTATGGTTTCACCTCTTTGGGGTGTGAGATCCAACCATCATAGTTCCACCTCCATGGGATGTCAGATCCAACTCTCTCGATTATGCCTCCATGAGTCATTAGATCCAACAATATTTGTTCCCCCACTGTGGGGGTGTTAGATCCAACAATCATAGTTCCTCCTCCATTGAGAGTTAGATCCAATGACCACAGTTCTACCCCCATGGGTTTTTAGATCCGTTCACCCCAGGTCTGCCTCTAGAGGTGTTTGATCCAAAACTAATTTTCCACCTTCACGAGGCATTCCCATCTATCAATAAACCATTCTTGTTTGAATTTTTCCCTTACATGGACACAAATTTTTTAACCTCCTCTAGGGGTGTTGTAATCAACACCACTTTTATCCACAATTTGTTACACTCGATCCCTCGCCAATATCATCTAGATGTTATATTCACTCTCTACAAGAAATTAAACTTGCATATTGAACCAAAAACCTACAACATCAAATACAAGGGATTCTTGAGGTAAAATAATTTGATGACTTTTTCCCCATGAATTAATTAAATCTTCATGGACATGAGATCCCATATGGTCTACAAAAAATATGCCTCAATTTTGATGCCCTTCTAAGAGAAATAATACAGGGGACCAACGTTCCAAATTTTCAAACATAAACATTGAATCCCCTCATGACTAATCCCCTAAAAAGGATCATGTCAATCTATAAAGATGAAGTGTAATTAAATGGAGACCATAAAGAAATGTCACTAGGAAATGGTTTTGTGAACACATCTTATCTGTCTTAGAGAGACTTGGTCTATGAGATGAGTTCCATGGGGGAATACATGGATGTATGAACCAAAATAACATCATTCAATATTGATCATGGAGCTTACATTAGTGATCAATGAAATAAAATTCACCTTCCTATATAAATTTAGAACATTTAGATACAAGATAAATTGAACGCATTGGAATATCGATGAGTAGGGGGGGCTAGATGAAAGCATTTTAAAAAAATAAACATAAAAACATTAGTATATAAATTATAATGGTGTTCTAATTTCATCATTATTTACTAATAAATTACAAATTAATAAGATGAAATAAACAAAAAAAATCAGTTAGCACAAATGACTTATTCTCAGATATCCTCAATCGTGTACTCTTTGTTCTATATAGGATCAATTTTTTACTAAGACCGTGACTTATCTTTCATTGGGAGGTATTTTTGATTTATACAAGGGAAGTAATTAGAAATACTAGACTGCTCAAAATGTTTGAATAAGAGAGGTTAAGATGATCCTTTTTAAATGATTGGGGGGGTCTCTCTTGGAATTACTTATTATATCAAATTAATTTAATTTATTTTCAATGAAATGTTGCACCAAATCCCTTCCAACATCAATGATATGGTGTGATAAGATATAAATATAATAATAAATCATTTTTAGGAATGTTATGGAATTATTTTATTCAATATCTCACATTGGTACCATAATTAATTTATTATAACTATTATAGTGAAAACTTAATATTTTTTCATCCTAATATAAGTGAATGAAATAAAAAAATGAGCCTACTAACCAAAATTTGGACATGATGATTCCAAACATTTTATATAGTTGACTATATTAAAATTATTTTTTCATTGGAATTTATTTTAATATATGAACAAAAAACACATTAAAACCCATTTTCAGTAAAATAGAATATTTAATTGTAAATATGATTTTACCAAGAATTCATGTAATATATTGGATTTCAAGACATTAAGTGGTTAAATTGTAAAAATTGTATGGTTTTTAGACTTTTAATGTACTATAACATGGAATAAATTCATCTAATAACTCCATTAAATGTAGACAAAAAATATTTTTTAATTTGAATAATATATATGATATTTTCACAAAAGACATTATTGGGATCCCAAATTAAAAATAATTTCTAAAAATTCCTTATTTAACTGATTAAAAATATATTTAGTAGAAAAACCTCATATAATTAAATAATAGTGAATTTTTAGAAAATTATAACTAATATATCTTTAGCATAACCTTTAGTAATGTTGTTTTAATATTAACTATGGTAAAATATTTTTACAGTCAATACTATTCATTATGAAAAAAATTAGGTTTACCATATTGTAATAACCCAAACTAAAGTAACCCAAATCTAGTTTCTACCATATAAAATAAGAATATGTTCTAAGGGATCAAGTCACTATGGAACAAATTGTTTAGTATTCTTGTATAAACATATACCTTCATAATTTCCATTTTCAATTGGAAATATAAAATAACATAATTAGAAACATTAAAGAATACATGATATTATATATAAAATATTTTATCAAGTCATGGTGAATGGAAAAAATAATGGGTGATCTCATATTCATATTAATTTTTAAATAAATTGAAATAAACTATTATTAAATAAGTCATAATTGATATAGAAGGTAAATTACTGAAAAACCATGCCATATAATCCATATTAAGTTCAAATAATGAAACCATGTATAATACCCGTCTACTAATAACAAATATAATTAATAAAAAATTCCCAATGAAGGAAAATATTAATATTGGACATCGTGATCTCAAACATTATGATATCATTACCATAAAGGCCTTGTGACAAGATAGTTTAATCGATGTGTGGGTATACACCAAAAACAATTTTGTATGATTATCCAACTAGATTGTCTCATGAGATATGTTAGTGTATTGATGGGAAATCATTAACCATGTCCCACCAACCCAATAATTTCTGATGCATTCTTCTTTTATTTAATGATAAATTTAATTCGTAAATAATATTATATTTCAATAAATATCTGTAATTGGTAAATAATATAGGTTATAATGATTTTCAAAGAGTTTAAAAATAATTTCATACTAAAACGAAATATGTGGAAATGGTGTATGCCATAAGAATTAATAATGTCCCTGATACAATGATTTTGAATTATTAATCAAAATATGATCGAAAAATTTAAATTTTTAAATAAAAAGTTAATGACCTATGAAAATAATTAGATTTGATAGATTACCATCAATTCAAAAGAAATATATGTTTTCAAATATATTTATTTCATTTCATAATGAATGAAAAATGAAGATATATATTAAAATAATATTTATTAAAAGGGATTTATTTTTGAATCCATTTGAAACATGTATTAGTATAACAATAATGTGAAATGGTTATGGTGGATGGAAAATAAGTAAATGGTGTACACATTAAAATGAAACATTAATTTGGAATCTTATAGTGGAATTTGAATAAGAACCATTCAGTAAACTTTTTTATAATCCAATTTAACCCATTTAAAAATTTTAGGATACCATAAAATTTATTTAATAAAACGTTACTGTAAATAAATATTATTTTTATAATATTATTTCAAAAAATATGGTCATTGAAGAAATATGAACAAAATAACAAGAGAAATAAAATAAAAATTATTTTAATCAGTTCATTGCATGATTAATGTCATAAAGGGAGAATTTATTTTAATAAAACATGGATTGTAATTAAATATTAAAAGTATCATTTAATAAAATTATTTTATGATGGATTCATATTATGAATCATTTATTAAAATTAAGATCAATCATAATAATGATATAATTAAATAAATTCATAACAGTTACGTAAAATTTAATTCTTAACCCCTATAATGTGTAAGCATGACCAAAAACATTAGTCCTAATTAAAAAATATATATTAAAGTGTTGAACATAAATTCAGAAGTATGTAGACCTCATAAAAGTAGTTAAATAATAATTCCAAATATGTCTTGATGGAGTTGAAATTGAGACGAAACCCCTTACTACATGTTTGACCTTTAACATAAGTGGATTTAACCACATGAGTAACAAAATTAGATTTATTATATATGTATATATATACATAGCCGAACCGTATAAATATATATAACATCATATATGATCCATTTATAACATAATATCTCATATTTAAAAACAATATTTTATTATTAACATTGATTCAGGTGTTAACTTCTTCATTTTTCATTTATGATTTGATTTAAAAGTTATAATTACTATAGCATGACCATGGATATTTGTAAAAAATAATTTCAATAATGATATAAACATCATAAATATTCACTAACTTTATATTTAAAATTATCCATGATAAATAGTCATGAAATATGAATCACATCGCTTCGGGGAGCGCGTAAATCATATGCAAACACGACTGACGTTATTCATTTTAATGGGTGTGAGGGTAAGAATGTATATGATATATTATTCGGAAAAAATTACATTTATATAATATTTTACACATATATTCATTATTTAAATAATTATGTTACCACATGTGAGACATTAATCAAAAAAAATTAAATCAGTTAATGAGGTCGTACACTAATGTACTCATGACCTATAGTTTTATTATCAATTTGATGGAAGCGGACATGGATAAAGATTAAAAAATTTAAATAATAACATATAATATTATGAGATATATTAGTTTTATTATACTGAAAGTGTGAGTAAATAATTGACGGTGCTAAATGATGAAGAAAAATGTATGCGGTTGGTAAAGACGATTGCCTATTATTTGATTGATCCCCATTATATATCCTCATAATGGTTATAAATTTATTCTTCTTGAAGAAAAATACACGTAAAAAAAGATTAAGGATTTTTAAAATATGTTTTTCAGTGGTTGGTTGGGCAATATTTCTCTAGGGACTATATTTAAGAGAAGAGAGGTGGTTCATTTTTACAGTGAATGAAAGGATAAATATGGAATAATTTAAAAGATATGAATATAATAAATATTTTCCATGAGAAAGTGGAACCATTTTTCCATAATATCAAAAATAATATAGGATATTGTTCAATTCCATTAAAAATGTTAAAATTGGATAGTTTTATGTTTCATTTTAATCCTTATGATCTGTTTTAACCCCATCATTAAATAATTCAACCCATAACTGTATTAATAAATTTTCAATATATAAGGGATACAATTTCACTAATTAGGTAAAAAATATCTCATAAGTATAAAGTTAATGAAAGTTTAAAAAATTTACGATCCTTCCTGTTTTCTTGAAATATTATTTTATTATTGTATGATATTTTCAAAATATATATTATTCCATAAAATATCATAAATTAATTTTTGACACTATTAATATAAAGTTATTGTAAAATAAAAAAACAAATAAATGGAATTATAATATAATAATTTTTTCAATCATCAATAAAATATTATTAAATAATAAATACTTTTGGGACCGTAATTCATCCCAAAAAACATTAGTTTTACAGTTTTGAAAATTATTTAATTTGAATTTTCTACAAAAAGGAAAGACACTATGTCAGTACTGTATAAATTACAGAGGTAATTATATAATTGGAAAAATAGAAAATAAATTACAATATTTTAAAATTTTCATAAATATTAAAATAAAAATTATGATTATTTCAATAAATATTTTCCTACCCTTGTGAACATATAAGTTAAATTTAAAAGAAAAGTGATAGACAATATTTGTTTTTCATTACATAAAATAATATAAATTACATTAACAATGGAATATGTCAAAAAAATTCCATATATGAAATATTAACATAGTTATGTTTTAATTAACCAAAAGAAAGAAATAAACTAAATGTTGGACAAATTTTTAATTCCTTGTCACAGTATTTTTATACTTAATTACCAAATTTTCCATTGACTAAGATGATAATGCTTTTGCACAATAACTATTAATATTGCATCAATATAAATTAGGAATACTAAATACACTTTAACATACTGTCAATTTATAAGATTCCATTTCATTAAATTCATATCCTAAATTTTCCATATAAGTTTTTATAAATACACCATTAAAATTTGATGAAAAGAGGATATCTATGAAAATGTGTTTTCATGCCAAAAAATTGAAAAATATCCCAATATATATTGTTCTAATAAAAATTTAATTAATTATATTATTTTAAATCATTTAGACCTTATATTTCTTTATAAAAAATAAAAAATAAAATGGGAGTATCAAATTATGTTTTAATAATGAAAAAGTATAAATTTAGAAAAAAAATTATATTTCGATATTCACTAACAATGATATATTTATTGAAAAATAAATAACTCATCCTATTAAAATATTAAAAGGATTATTATAAAAAATTATATAAATATCAAAAAAATAATATTTCAGTCCATTTTCATTGATAATTTAAATTTGGCATTGAGTTTATAGTATGAAATAAATGAAATTTTGACAAACTAAAGAGTATTATATCAGAAGATCTGGGTTTCAACATTTTACTTTCTTATTATAATTTCCCAATTGAAATTATATAAATAAATTAAATATAATAAATTATATTTCTACCTCATCAAATCCTTTGGTTCCTACATTAATTCCTCAAATTTATCGTTTATCTATAAAATGGTGACCATATTAGTTGTTTAGATTTATAGAAAACTGCCTATATTATCTATATTCTCCACTGATTGTTCCTTATTAGAATTATTTTAATCTATTAGAATGAAATATGCGATTATTACATGTTAATAATCATGTATTCACTTCCTCAAAATAGATACATTTAACACATCATTAATATGGAAGATATTAATTGGAATATAAAATTGATAATTACCTCCCCAATAGGATAAAATATGTTTATGTGACCAATATTTCATGGGCTCAATTTAACCTAGTTTCCAAATATCATAACGTTTCTCCAAGTATATATTTCAATGAATAGATTGCCAATAATTACATACTCTTTAAATTGCTGATTATTTTCTTAATTACTCATTTATTTACTATGATATTCCTTTTTGTTACACTGAATGTGTAAATCATTATATGTAATTTCCATATATAGATCAGGGTACAATTTCTATCATTCTATAAATTGATCTAAAAAATTGGATTTATTCCCTACATTCTATAGGGAGATTCATACAGTGATATCTAAATGTTTGTGGAAACTAAATAGTTGTAAGAATATTTTACCAAAGGAATGTGTTGAACACAATATATATTGAAATCAATAGAAAAATAAAGTATCATTTCTATTGATGTTGAATTGTTCACTCAGAGAAAAAATCCTTTTTTGGATGATATGATGTATTGAAACTCACTACTGTGTCCAATTATTATAAAAGGCTATTCCAAAACATAGAGGTGACCCTAATATCATAATTTTATATTATTAAGAGTTATAATCCATGGAATCTCACAATTACATGTATATATAACCGAGTAAGACATTCAAGAGTGAAATATTCCCTAATAGTCTTAAAATAAAATAATTTCATAAGGTTCTTGACAACATTTCAAACAGAATTATTCCATTTAGATGTGTTTGACTGTCCAAGGATGATATCCATGATAATGTTTCCCCTTTTCCATTTTTGTTTGAGTAATACTTATAACACCCTCAAAGACATTTTTAATCAACCATAACGTAATTATACACTACTAATTGAGATAGATACTCTAAAATATTTATTTTTATGTTATCAGAAAAAAATAAACTTTTATATGTATGAAATCATCATATATTTGAGGAAAATTTAGAATGTTTAATTTTAAGATTCATCCAATATAATCTTCTTCATGACTTGTATTAGATTAACACATACTTGATTTATTAACGATATAATTCTAGAATGATCATATTTTAACATGGGAATATTCCTCACATTTTTCTATAATTACACATATTTCATATGGTCATTATTAATTCTCTCATAAATGGATTGTTGAACATTCATATGAGAGAGATAAAATCATTTTTCTTTCTCAATATTCCACAATCCATCTAATCAGAATCCCTAAATCATTGATATTTTTCAATCCAATTCATGGGGTAAAAGAGGTGAATTTCCGATCCAATTAAATATTATACTTTTCCTCCGTCCATGGGTGGTAATGTATATATAATTCATAATCCATGATGAAATAAAATGAACAACACTAGTTCATATTCAACTATTTTTTCCTAAATATATATAATACATTTACAATTAGAGTATAAGTCAAACTATTTTCCATATACATAATTTTTACATATCAATGCTAAAAAACATCAATTTTTCATTTCCAAATCATGATATGGTTAATTTTTCTGATGAATTTTCAATTTGAAAGAAACAAAAGCTATCACCATTTAATTCAGCATTATAATTTAGCCCATTCCCTTCATTTATGCATCATTATATATCATAAAACCATATTCATGTTAGTTCAGGGTACATAATGTTTCACTAATCCAATTTCACTACATTTATTAAGAACTATGATTATATTCAGCATTCAATTAGTACATGGGTCCATTAAAGGAACACATTTTGATTGGATTTGATAATAATGAAAATTAATCCATGGTGGATTTCAAAAATCCCAAGAAAAAATTAGATCTCATTTATAATGGGTAGTTAAGGCTATCACCCAGTAACATCCGTCTATGATGAATCCACTGATATACCCTCACTTGAAATTATATAATACAGAAATGAGACATTTAATAACCCATTTTTTCACTTGATACATATGAAATACATATTATAATTCCACATCGTTATTACAATAATCCTTAATGGTTCTTCAATATATTCATTTATATTCAATTATATGATAATATCATTTATACAGACTACCAAAAAATTATCAATGTAATCTATAATGACTTTATTAATTGAATCCATAATGATAGAAAGATAATTGGTAGTATAAATTATATTGCACATTGAATGTTTTCTTTTTTATATCCTACTTTATGACCCATAGATCATAATATTATGAAAAGATATCTATCATGGAAAATACTGATCACCCCATAATTGATCTATCTTATTATCTATAATGTGTGAAGATAATTTTTTTAAGAGTGGTTTTTTAATTTATTGATAATAAGTATAATGACTCAATGAACCATATTTCTTCTTAACAAAACCAATTAGGTGATCCATATGAATCGTGGACAAATGAATCCCTAATCTTTTTTTTGGAAGATTTTCTTCTTAAATTCATACAACTTGATCATCTTCATTCTATGTGGATTTATTGAAATAAGTGCAGCAACATGTATTAGAACTATTGAAAATTCCACATACTGATTTAGTGGAATACTATGAAACACTTCTTGATAAACATAAAAAACTCTTGTACAACTGGTATATCATCTATGATGTCCGATGACAAGTTCATTAATAAGTATGTTTTCATAGTTGGCCTCATGAACTCAAACTCTCCTCCCTATATTCTAGGGAATTCTAACTAGATATATTGTTATTTAATTGTATTCTGGGGTAATTATACCATATTTAACATATTAGAACACATTATCGATGAATATATATATTATTTCAAGTAATATAAAACTGAACAACGGATGTGAATTATTTATTAAAGTATAACCCATTACAATCAATAACTAGTGTCATATTACTAATGATGATGTAATGATGATATGAAAAAATTGGGTGTAAGGGTTACATGATTGTAGGCATATAACATCTCATGTTATGGAAGACTGAGCAAGGGGACAAAATATATTCATAAATATAATCATATTTATTTTATTGGTCCTATAATCTTTTACTATATCCTTATATAGATAAAATCATGTTTCCATAATATGGTGATTCAACTTGTTCGTACCTGAATCCAGGATGTCTATTTGGGATCAAATCGATGGCCCAAATAGGGTTTCAGTGAAACATTGTTGGAAACCTCTAACAATTATCCGTATTATCTAATCTATGAATATATCATTGAACAGTAAAAATTAATATATCGAAAGTGGAGATATAATTAACTAAAACCCATGTTGACTTAGTTTTCCCATGGGCTACCAATCTGATAACACCAGTTTCATACTAACAGAAAATATCTTTGAACTTTTATTATTTTCAAATAATAGAGGATATTAATGTTCATGAATTTGAAATAGACTATTTGGAATTCCATGAAAATTAATTATGTATAAATAGTTTGGAATTTCATGTCCATTTATTCCACACCATAGTAAGGAACTTCTTTCCCATAGATTCAATGAAAATCATAACGACTGCCACATTAGTTAATTACACATAATGACCAAGGAATCCATTTCAGTAAAGAAATATGTAACATCATATACATAAATTCCATGTAAACTATAAGGAACATCATGTCCACAAACAATAAGAAACATCATGCCCATAAATTCCAGTAACAACATGGAACATCATGTCCATTAAAAATGTAAATAATAATTAAATCACATCAATTCCATATTAAAAACATGATAATGGGTATCACCATTTCTATTTAAAAATTCCAATAATCATTAAATACATACTACTTTTATGAAATAAAAAGGTGCCAATAGTGAATTGTTGACACTAAGTTTTTAAATAGGGTTAAGTGATGTATTTTCTAACACACCTCAATTTTTGTTTCATTTAAATCCAAATATTAATAGGGTTTAAAGACATATATTCAAATCACCTAAAATGGGAGGTTCAGATTATGTTATAATGCATCCAAATATTAAATTTATTATGAAAAAAATAACAAATTTTAGACATAAGAATATAATTAATTAATTTCATATTTTATTGGAGTTGTATGGAATTTATATCATGTGGTACATGGACACATAATATAAACATCAAGAATTTTAGTGTAATGTACTATACCACCAACCTTATAACAGTAGTGTACTTTTCATCTTACATAGAACCCTACTTTTGGATAAAATATGGGAAATACTAGAAACTATATCACCACCTAGAAAATGGGGTATATTATTTCCCATGAATATATCATTCGATACAATGGTAAAATCATAGAAAACAATGTAGTGGAGTTGAAAAATTATTTTGTTCCATCCACTGTGATACAAAATCCTTGAATCTAATGTTGGATGGTGAAGATCTCTCAATGCCTTAGAGATAACGAGGGAGAGCTATCAATTAATGGGGTCCATTGTGTTTTAGAAAAAATATGGTGTATGTGTACATAGTAAAATAATTTAATGGATAATGTTAATTTCAAACTTTTTAATGAGGATGAATTTCTGGTTGAATGGTTTTCCAAACCAATTTCTAAACATGAGATGGACACTATCATCGGAAATGATCCTAACTCGGTTTAGGCAAACTATTAGAAAAACTATGCATATACATTGAAAATTACCTCTATAATAAAATATAGGTTTTTAAAATCTATACAACCAATCACATATGGTTAGGAAATCCATTCTCCTTCTATATGGGGCACACTAATGAGATACACAGTTACTACTAATTATGCACAAATGTTGTGCTTTAATATGGTTATATAATAATAAAGGATGTTGGATCTAAATAATCTTATGAATCACTTTAACCATTTCTTGGTTAATTAAGAAATATAAATAGATAAAAAAATGGTTTACATATAAATTTAAGATATTTTTAATTATAGGGAAATATAGTACTATACCAACCCCATCAATAAAACCAAATCATCCCAATGTTTCAATATGTATAGAGTTTTTTTTAATGATATTAACTATGTATATGAAACAGGAACATTTACCTCAATCATAGGTCACTTCTTGTACAAGATCACGATTCCATACCACCCAAAATAGAGGAACTAACCTTCATAGATGATACTTTATGAAAAATATTAATTATTTGAATATGTAACACATCAAATGATGCCCAAACATCCAACTAAATCTAATTATGATAAACAACACAAGATAAGTCAAAATGATAATGGAAAAAGTGGGAAACATATAGCAGAAATTGTAAACCCTTATAGTAATGAGGAAACACTATCTAATAGGATACCTTCCTGAATCTCTCATATATATATATATAATTGATAAAATAGGGTTACATCTTCCTTTGTCTTTAAATTCACTAATGACTCAATCTATTAGGAACACACATGAAGTATATATCTCCAAACTCAAACTACAATGTTTGGTGGCAATGACATGCATATGACATTATCCAAGACTCTATAATAAGAATATTATTTATAATACATTAAATCTACTCGAATGTCCCCTGAATGAGTCATGGTGATTATAGTGATGCATCATTTTTCTCTAACTGTCTTATTTGTGAGAATAATGGCCATCCATATAAGGCATCATAAGTCTCCTTCTTGATAGTCACTGGAAATTTATTATTGAATGTGATCTCAATAAGACATATTTTTTCTATTATGATACTGTTATATCAAGGACTAGTTCCATTATCCTGTCCCCTAAGGCGTGAATAATATACACTGAATAACTATCGGTCTGAGGGAAGTAGGATTTGGTCTGAAGCACATGTATCCCAATATCCATCTAACCCCCATAAAATAATGATTATGTAAAATGAGAATCCCTATACGATATTATTGTTTTTAGAACCCCATAGAGTTGTATAATTTCTTATATGTAACATATTATATGTTCATCTACTGATAAGTTATCCCTAATTAGGAATAATTCAGTTACCTTCATTATCATATCTATGATAACCATTACAATGTAGCTAACATGATGAGATATTGGTAAGAAGGTCCCATAATGAATAGCTATATCATCCCATTTCCACTTTAGAATTTATAATCATTGTAAAATACCAGAAGGCCATTTTTGATAAACTCTCATCTACTGATAGATTTATAATCGAGTAAAAAACTATATTTCTCTCTTTTTATCCCCATTCACTAGAATAGGAAGCATAATTCATGGCTCATAACTGTGCTTATGGGATGTACTACCAATTTTAACATATGATATTCTCTCATAAGTTAAACTCACATGTTCCTTGGAACCTAGTAATTTCCAAGAATACTTGATATCTTATCCTCATAAATACCCCAAAAAAGTGGTGGGATCTCACTAGATAATTTTTCCATTAAGACTAGTCATTTGGGATCAGTAATATATCTCATTTTTACTTCATACATGATTGATGAGGTCACTATTAGATCTACACAAATAAAATTATCATGACAATAATAAAACTCTAAATGCATATCAGAAAGAATATACATAAACTACAACAAACGAAAGGCTTCATGAGATGCTTGTGTCTATGTATTCTAGATCTGAGAGTCAAACACTTCGTTTCCCTTATGAGGAAAATAAGCATGATCAAAATCAATGTTTCAAAGGTATTCCAACCATGTTCACTATATGAAGTTTAATTTAAACAGGGTGAAGTTGTATATGATATTATTATGTTCCTTTTATATAATCGAGGACTCATAGTATAAATAACTCCTCTAATGTTTCAAATAATGAACTAATATTTGCAGTTCAAGGAAATACAAAAAGAAATTAATCTCATCATACCTCAATCAATGAGATCAATACACAATTACCAATTCCCCTCACAAAAAAATTATTCCCAATCAAATTTATAATTGATTAAAATAAACTTTGTAGACTCTGTGAGGATCTGGAAAAATCAATATAAATGCTGAGGTCGTCCTTCCTTTAAACACATGAATAGAATTATCACAATAATCACACCGTGATAATATATCACTGTTTTTGTTCATTCCAGTAATAGGAGATGAAATGAATAAGACATTTTGAAGAAAATTCAAATAGTTACTAGTTATCCTCATTAAAATATATATATCAATGATGTTCTTGGGATTTTCCAACGAAAATATGGTCATCACCACATCTAGGTCAAAAAATGCACCTTCCTCTGATGTTATGTGGTCTAGGAAGTAAATTTAAGTAAAAAAGAAGTGTCATTTTGTTATATTAGAATATATATAGTTCCCCCACAGTTTATTGATTTTGATATCAAGGTGTTCAAGCTGGTCAGGTTCATCTTAAGAATACAATATGAAATTTCTCTTAAAACCCAAATCAAAATAATTTTTGTATAGGTGGAAAAAAATATTCCTCAAATTCATAATGCCCTTTTTCAAGCTTATGAGGTTGAATAACATGAAAAAATACTCATAAAATCCTTATATATTATATAATTTTGTATGTGGAATAAATTTTTTTAAAACTCATACCTATTTATAACTTGACCAATAATCGATCATTTTGAAAACCAATGTTTTCAATTCTATTAAAAGAGATAAGAATTTCTGAGTATGAATTCCAGTTTGTAACAATAAAATATTATAAAATCCAGTAATCCACACATATCTTGAGTGTCCCATCTACCTTATTGGTGAATTGAATGGTTGGAACCCATGGTGAAATACTTATCCCTAGAAAATGTTTAGATTTCGGGTCCTCCAACCATCTCTTATGTTATTAAAGATAATTTTTATCCATCCTGTAAAGAGGAATGTATTCCAGTGCTAATCCATGAATAAGAACAATTTTAAACACCACCTCTCTCTCAATAGGTATTTCAAAATAGTCCATATAAATGAGTTCAACGAATTGATCCACCATAAGAGGGAAAACAACTTGTACTACTTTAGAAACATCAAGAAATTGACATGTATTCAGGGATGAAACCTATCACATAACATGATAATTTGGTCGACCATGATAGGTATGTACATCCCATTTTTTCATATAAATATGTCTTCCACCGTATGCTGATATAAATGAAACCCTTGGGAAATAAAAATAAATATGAGATCAATTAGGAACTGACTATACCTTTCTGATAATGTTGTAAAAAATTGGTATCTCAATGATGAAAATATTCTCAAATAAAGTATTTTCACCTAACTCCAAATGACACTCCTTTCATACACACAGTCTATGATTACTATTTATTCATCGATAATCCTCAAAAAATACACAATCTATTAGTAGAAGATCATCTCCCTAGTATAGTCACAAAACAACCATTCCCCAGAACATTAACATCCCCCATGCTACACAAGATGATGTGGACCCACTTTAATCAATTAGAAATCGTAATAAAATGAAATATATTAAATGTAGAATGGATGTCCAATTGAATCCAACAATCAAAATTACACTCTACTCTAGTCATCCCCAGCTAGACTACAAATAAAATGCCCATGGTTAGTATGGAATGCTTAATAATCCATGAAAGCCATAGAACCATGATGCTGGTGAATAAACTCCAATGCTCATTGATCTGTCAAAGATTATAGAATTAATTAATCCGTAAAGGTAGTATTCTAATCCCTCAAAACTATATCATTATGATAATCATACTATATAATAACATTCCACTAATTCAAGGAAGACCCATAAATCATGTAGGATGCGAGCATCACCCCCTTTCTAGGATTGTCTCCAAAATCTCAAATATAGAATGAATGGACTCTATCCATGACTTAACATCCCAAGGGACACCATCCCTCGAGATCATAAATGAGTTATATTATAGACCTTCTGACACAATCACTATCATATTCAGGGATGTTCATCGGGATACCTACATGTTAATCATAAACCATATGAAAACCTCTCAAAACTGAAAATTTATTCTATGATTTGGTGTTACATATAGTCCCACATGTGGCACTATAGTTAGTGTAGGTCCTTCAACATCATTATCATACTCAAAAATATATTCATAATGTTAAAACCAATGCTATCATTGATGCATCAGTCCATAATACCATATAAAACCCACAAAAAATAATACAGATCAAAAGGAAATTAAATGTAATAAGAGAAATGTAAAAATCCTTAACTATTCATCAATGCACCAACCGAAATACATTTTATTAAGGAAAAGAAAGGGTAGAATTCCACTATTTAAACATAAGTTCATATTTATGGTTTTTCAATTAAATTTTATAGAGGAAAATAATCATTATTTGTAAATTAGAATCCCTATTTAATAGAAAAATGTTTATTTAATAAAATAATTTCATAAGTTATATGTATATATATATATCATGGTATTGTTAGATGAATATTCCATTTCCATTATATAATGCCTGAGAAAGTAGATGACTAAATTGGTCTTTATGTTATCTTATACAAAATTTTTATAAATGATTAATTTTATAGTTTAACATTCATAATTTATAGAGGTCTATACAAATTAATAATCACAATTTTAATTAAAATTTAATTTCAACCACTAATGCTTCATCGGAGAAAACAAGTGGTCTATGGAAAAAACAAGCCATATTTTGTTAATAAATGTTCCACAATCATTCTATATGGGATAAAATTCCAAAATAACTGTAGAAACATTAGGTAACCCATTATAGAAATATTTTTCCTAAAATAAATGTTAGTATAACCACCAGTATAATATTCACGATAGATACAAGATGTTGTAGGAAATTCCCATAATAAAATAATCATGGATTTGGAAATTCATGGAATATAATTCCTCAAGTGATAGTAATTATACATGAACACTAATTAATTTCTATACCAGGAAAATGGTAAAATATAATCCATAATGATTATAAATTCCACTAGTCATGAATATCAACCAATTATTGAATCAAATTATCTTTTATAGGTAAAATAAAAAAGAAGAAATCCCACCCTAGAAACAAGGATCTTTCTTATATGTGTGTTAGATAATACTAGACATAGTTTCACTACCGAATTATGACACACCCTAAATCCTAAATACCAACCCAAAATAGTAAGTCAGGGAGATAAACCCCCTCTAATACCACTTTGTGATGTCCCTGGCCCAGTTTACTCATATATAACTCAACATAGTTAACCACATGGCCTTAAATGATCCTTCACATATTATATAGGTTATTGAATATCATTGTTTTTCAATAATGGTATGATTGGTAAACCATACTCTCATTATTATAGTTTTACATATAGGTGTAGAATGAACAAATCAATGGATGAAATATAATAATTTAATGTGGATGTAAATCATTCAGTAAAATATTAACCAACATTATCCATATCTTGTTTCATATAAATTATGATGATGTCCGGATACTATACAGAAATCAGTAATGATTGTAACATGGAGTAATATACAAAACATATCATGCAACACAAATGTGTACAATGAAAAAAAGAGTAACCCCAATGGAATCATGAGAACTAGATCATTCTTATACTACATTACTAAATTTTAGTACCGAGAATGACACATATATATTGAGGAATGTACCGTTATCCCTTCATGCATCCATGAATAATGATATGGAACCAATAAACAACCAAATAGGATGTGAGTTAAACTTAGTACAACACCACACACAATGTCTAAAACTACGAATCCATTTAATATGTCATGATAGATTGTGTAAGTATTATAACAAAAGAAGTAATAAAATTAACATAAACCTGTATGGAAATTAGTTACTAATGGAACACTCATATGACACTACCTACTCAATAATAATATGAAAATTCTATGAACATTTCTTATTTTACAAAGTTGTGGATATTCTTTTCTATTAGTTCTAATTAAATGATAAGGAACATAACATCTATTAATTAGGAATAAGCTCTATAAAACATCATGTCCATTTATCCACATCACAATAAAAAAATTTCCATATTTTCAATTAAAATTAAATGGAATTCTATGTCCATTAATTCTACAGAAAAATATGTAAAAAATTCTATAGAAAATAAGTAATTCCTTGTCTATAGATTTCAAATAAACTATATTTTAATTGATGTCTTTAAATAATAAGGAATGTCATTTTCATAGATTCCAACAAAAATATGAAACTTCATGTTCATTATAGAAGATGAGAGTATTTAATCACTTCCATGACATATTGAAAATAATGATAAGTTGTATCAACCTTTCCATTTATCTAATCCATTCATTATTCAAATCACAATTCTATGAAGTAATAAAAAGGGGATAAGTGTTAACTTCTTTCCATTACATCATAACATGTTTCTAGTGAAATTTAATTATCATTAATTATTTATTCAATTTATTTATAAGGAATCATGTGGTTCGTGGTCTTTCCAATTCCACATATATGTAACTAATGTTTTTAGTAAACATTTTATGATAGTATTGGTAAAAACATTTCAAAGGAACCTTAATTTCAATCCAATGATTAGTTGGGGTAAGGGTTCTATAAGATTCACACAAAAAGGGAATTGTTCATGTTGAGGTATACAACCTCCATACCCGAATTTTTTATTGTGAAAAAGATAACCAATTTTGAGGAAAATAATGTAATTAATTAATTTCACATTTTATAGTTTTCATAGATATTTTTTGGGTTATTCACAATATCCCATAATATAAAAATAAATAATATTATGGAAAGGATCTAGACCAATTAAAATTTATTAGAAGTAGAATCCTTATACATTTTTAGCCTATGACTCGTGATGGAATTAGATGAATTAGAGGAACAATAAAAACACTATTAAAATCTTTCATATTAGCTCATATTAAGCTAAAATTCAATATTATTTGAGAAAATTCAAAAATAAGATAGTGGTATGCAATACATACCATGTGAAATCTAACATGATTAATGATTCTAGAACCAGACACTAGATATAAAATATCTATCAAATCCTTGTAAATGATATGGGAGAGATCTCTATGCTTGGGAGCTTTTATATATGATATTGAATTATAAGCATGTGTGTATATTATAAGAATTTAAGGGGAAATAGAAACTTTTTCCTTTTTTAAAGGGGAAGAAGATTTGACCACATGGATTTCCAATCAATGAACAAACCATCTGTCAGCCACTATCTTGGGATAATCCCATCACATGGTCTTGGAACAAAATTTAATTTTATTTTCACATTGGGGATAAATATTTTCCAAGAAGCCATAACTCACAAGGTTTACACACATAGTTAGACCAACCATTCCCTAACATTGAAAATTCCATCCATATTAAAATATAGGTTATTAATTACCAAAAAAATCCTCTATAATAGTGAAAAAATATGGAGCATTGTTTTTAGGTCCTTTTAGTTGATTTGTATAGTTATTACAATCCATGCACTAAAAATGTGACTTAGTTTTTTTTCTCCCAAATACGGATCTACGAGCTTCAAACAATAAAAAGAACTCCCAAACCCTTCCGTGGTCATTATTCATATATTATTGGATTATATAATAGGATTAAATTTAACATTAAAGAATCAATACCAATTCGGAAAACCAGGATGCTACATGATCAATTTTTAGTTTCTACCCAACAATTTTTGATAAATATCCATCATTAATATGTAGTAAAACTCATACGATGGATGAATGTTCATCATGTATTTTAGGATCATCTTATCACTTATAGACTATCAATTTTTGATTCTAAATATCTCATTTAAAATACAATCCTATATAATTGATAATAGTTCTATATTGAGATATCATATCCATTCCCATAAGTACGTTAAATTCCTCTTGATTATGAATAACGTGATTTATAGGAATCAAATTCCATCAAAATTATATCATAGATTAGATATAAACATGATATGAATGAATCATTACATTATGTGTTCTCATTCCCTACTAATCATTAAATATTTTAGGTGTTGAAGTGATACCATTAAAAATTATTAATATATAATTGTTTTGGTAAAACCTAAATCAAATACAAAAAAACACATCTATTTTGTATGAAAAATTTACCTTTCCCATATCACATGGATATACCACATGGACTTTTGTAATTCCATTTTCAAGGCCTTACCCCATGGATTATTCCATGGTATGTTAACTTGAGGCTTGGGAGCTAGTTTAAAAAATGCCCCTTATATTTATTGTTGAATTACTGTATAGTGTTGTTTTTATTTATTTCCTTAGATTTAGCAGCTATATGTTCATTATTAGAAAACCAATAAAAAAATCCTATTCCATTATTTCATTTTCCAGAATGTATCTTTACATAGATTTTATGTTATGAATAATGATTTATTCCATTAATCCTTAATTATATCTTACAATTTTCATGGTTTTCAACCAAAAACATATTATATTGATTAATTTTGAAGATAAAATATCTTGAAAATTAATTCTATATATTAATTTTTCATGAAAATATATCATCATATGATAAGAATGATTAATATATGTGTGACATTCATATCTTCAAGATAAACTCACCAATGAAGTGGAAAATATTACTTTCCATATTATGTGTGTAGTATAAAACATTCCTAGATAATATTTTCATGTAATCCTAATTCTCTTTTACACTATATTATTAATATTTCATAATTGTGAAGAAATTTATATCAATTTCATAATATTATTTTTGGAGGAATCATTTCATGAGGAATATCTCATAAAATTTTATATATTCCATGATTTATATTTCATTAACCTATTTAGTTTTCTAGATAAATGATTACCATTGATAAAAATTTCCTTTGAAATAATACCAAACTATAATAAATTCTCCAAAATTATTATCTTCCAATTTCAGAAAGATATTTTCAAAGGACTTTAACTATTTCTGAACTCCCAATGTTTTAATAGTTCCATTAAAGAATGTGGGATTTTGGCACATAATGTGATCCAAAATATTTGAATCACATATTGAAACAAAAATTGTATCAATACATAAATGTTAATTCAATATAACATGAGAAATATTTCTAAATGTGTTCATGGCCTACAGAGTTCAAAACCTAGATGCAATGGATTTCTATGGATGGAAATTCCTACACAATTTATGGATACTGATTTTCTTTATTATGTTAGGGATCATCACTAAATAATATTGTACACTAAGTATTCTCATGATAATCATTATTATTGATCAATAGAATAAAAAAACATGCAATGGTAAATTTTCTCAAATATGATAATGACTTATAATAAATCAAAAGTCAGATATGTTTACTTAAAATATAGTTCCCATGGATTATAATCTAAATTCTATGATACCTATAGGAACAAACCAAAAAATTATTACCATGATTTTATGTATACATTATTACATTAAAATAAGAAACAAGGAATCACATAATCAATTATAAATAATTTTAGTATTCATAGAGAAATAGATAAATACATGATTCTCTTGTTATATTGGAAATATAAAAATTCAATATATTTGAAAAATTCTCTTTTTCTTTATAGTATTCAAAATATCCATATTAATATGTTGTGGAATGTAAAAAATAAAAGGTAACCTAAAAGTCATGGAATGTTTTATCTACAACAAAAACTATTATAAATAAATAATGTATTATATAATTGAAAAGTAAATAACTGAAAATAAATGCCATTTTATCAATAACATTATCAAGAAATTCATCCATGTATAATATCTATTTAGTAATGTTGAGAAAATTAATTAAATAATATTAAAGGAAGTAAATTCATAATAGTGGATTCCATGACCACATATGTCACGAAATATTTTTTTCTCAAGGCCTTATTTCCTGAATATTTAATTGATGGTTAGGTATAAATTAAAATCATTTAACAATTTGGGATAATTGGTTCATCTCATGAGACATATCGATGCATCAAGGGGTTATCTATAATGCAGACTCATTCTCTTCTATATATTCGATGAAATCCTCATAAATAAAATGATAAAAATATTTGATAAAAATTGTGAAACATCTCGTAATATATATATTTAGTAAAGAATATGATATACGAACAATTCCTTAGTTAATCAAATTACATTAACAGTTAAAAATTATATATAGAAATGGTATATGGTTTAAGGAGTAAGAGAATCTCTGATTAAATAAATATAGATATTTAATATAATTGTAATGTAATTTGAAATATGATCCAAATAATGTGAAGGTTTCATGATCCAGTTAATTTACATAAATGTAATAAGAGATTTAATTTTTTCATCAATTCATCAGAAATATAGGTTTTGAAAATATTTCATATCTTTTGGGGATTAAAATAAAAATTAAGTGATTAATTAAAATAATATTACTTAAATCTCTTTTACTAGTGAAATCATAATTTTTTGAACAATGTAAATATATTAAAATGAATATGAGCGAGGTAAAATCCATAAACACATTATAATTAAAAAAGAAACATTTATTTGACCATTGTAAATAATATAAAAAATGATCATTTTTTGAGAAATTTATAAAAATTAAATTAAAATATTTTATAAAATAATAGATAACATAAAATTTCATTTATAAATAATTTATTTAAATTAAAATTTCTTTTCTAAATTTTTTTGTAAAATATTGTCCTAGAAGTGAAATATATCCCCTTAAGATAGAAATAAGATAGACTTTCATTTTAAAAGTATCCTTTAATGAATATTGTTATATATAAAGTAATATTTATTAGAATACATGGAAAAAATATAAATATCTATAGGTGAATAAAATAAATTAATTTTATAAATGAAAAATTATTTGATTTCATTAATTAAAATAACAACAATTCCAAAAAAATTACCTTGAAAAATAAATTATTTCTTCTTAAAAAAAATTTTAATTATTACCCTTTGAATGAGTAAACATTAATTTAAAAGATTATCATAATTAATGATGTTATATTCATGTTAAAAAAATAAAATTGGATGTATATACACAAAATTATATTTAATATGAACTTCATAAAAAATATATCTTTGGGGTGTGAAAAATTGATATGAAATAACTTGTCAAATATTGGACTATACTCATAGGTGATTTTAAAATATTATTTAATAATTATATATTTAGTAAATATATATAATAGAATCATATATATTTATATAATACTATATATTATTCATTTTTCATCATCTTATCACACAGTTGTTAGTAATCTATTATTTTTATGTTTTTTCATGTGTCAAATGGTTTGTTTCCCTTCTATTATTTTAAAGTTATGGTTATTTAATCATGATAATATTTATAAAATTACATGATTTTTAATCATGATATAAAAACACATCTAATTACTTATATATATTTTAAATTATTTATTTCAAATAGGCGTGAAAATTGAATCACATTGCTTCATAAATATTGTAAGTCATTTTCACTAAGGAAAAATGCTATCAGTTTTTAACCAGTTAAATAGTCAATAAGTAGATGATATATTATACCTTGATAATTAAATTTTATCAAAATTATCATATATATTCATTTGTTCTATAGTTATGATAATTCAGGTGAGGCAGTTGTGGGAAACAAATTACATTGGTTTCTGAGGTGGTATTCTACTGTAAACATGAGCTATAGTTTTTACCATTTTATATAGGTTGATGTTAATAACTATAATATCATTATCATAATAACATAAAAGTTTTTCTGATCCACTATATTTATTATATTGAAATAGTTAGGAAATAATTGAATGTGGTAAAAGAAGAAGAATGATGAAAGTGCCTAGTGATGAAAATTACCTCTTCTTTGATAGAGGGACTTTTTATATCATGATTAAGGATAAATGGTTGGTCATTTTGGAATTAATGAACCTATATAACATTTATGTGGACTTTTATAGGATTTATTTGGTATATTTGAGTTTTTTTTCTCTAAGTGTTATATATAAGAGAGGGGAGGTGATTATTGTTTATAGATAATGAGGGAGAACACATGGAATTTATAAAAATACATTAATATAATAAAATTATTATAATGTAAAAGTGGTACAATGTAACCAAAACATAAAATATAAGATAGGATATGGTTTAAAACATTCATAAAAAATTTGGAAAATTATATGTTTTCTTTTAATACATATCATTTGGTTTGACACAGTAATTAATCAATTTTAACATTAAGAACAATAAAGAATTTTTCAAAAATAAAAAGTTGCAATTTTAATTATAAGGTAAATGGAATTTAATAAAATGAAATAATATTGAATATTATTCCACTTTTAGCCCACATTCGCTCTATAACTTTTTTTACATTTTTAGATAATTTTATAAAATTTAATTTTTCATAAAATATCATTAATGATATTTGAAAAAAATCATTTAATATGACATAAAAGACAAAAAGAAAATTATTTAATTAGAATATATCATTTTTTATCATCAATAATACATTATAGTTAACAATATTTTCTTAATGTAACCATAACAAATAAAAAATCATTAGTTTAAAAGTCATTTATATTTTTATCTTTGAATATTCCACTACATGCACAAGCACCATGTTAGTGTTGTATATGAAATTAAATCAATCATATAATAACTTAAAATTATTTATGAACAACGATGATAAAAATAATTTAAATAAAAATAATATAATTTTTGTGTTTATTTAAATAGAATAATATAAATATCATTATGCAAGGAAAATGAACCAAAATTCTATATATTTGAAGTAATAATGAATAAAGTCAATTAATAATAATCCAGTGAAATAAATGTATGTTTTCAATTTATTTTCAATTCCTTATCACATTTTTTATCCTTTATTACCCAATATACCCCAAAATTAGGTGATAAAGTTTACGACGATTATTATTCATAATGCCTAAAAGGGTACAATTTACCAAATTTGAACTTCCCAATAAAATATGTAGAATATAATTTTTTTGAATTAAAATATGATAAATTAAAGATATTAATTTAATATAAATACAATAATATGTGTTGAATAAAGGTGTTCCATAAAAATGTGCATTTAATCTTAAAAATCGTCTTCTATCAAAATCATGTAGTGTTTGAATCAAATGGTATTAAATAAAATTATTTTAAATAAAATTGATATTATATATAATTAATAGAAATCCAAAAAAGTGTGGGAAATCTAAATTAGATTATTTATATAAATTAATTTATTCCTCTTCAAAAATAGGTATTTTTCAGTATACATTTTCCCACAATAAAAATTATTTATGATATAATAAGTTTTCATTTGATGACATATCAAGAAATTTTTTATATTATCCTTATCTTAATCCATATTCATTAATAAAAACCTAAAATTGTTTGGAATCTGGGATGAGACAAAAATACTTCTGCAAGGTTTGTATTTAAATAAATAATATAACTAATTCATCCATGATTTATCAATAAATTTTTCCTTTTTCATAATAATCATTGAACACAAAATAAACTCTTTCATAGACAAGAAATAAATATATCCAACTAATTTTTTAAACAAAATATTTAAAAATAACTCTTACATAGAAAATGAAACAAATAATGTATTTTTTCAATCATTAAAAACACATGTAAACTTTTTCAAAATTTTTTACGTTTCACCCTTAAGATTTATCATCACCATATCTTTAAACATATTATCATATGATCTAATTGGGAAATCTTATAAAATCTATAGAAACACATAGATATATTGGATGAATCATGTAGTTAATTTGGGATATCATTTTCATATCACTCATTCAATAATTGTTACAAAATAAATAACCCACTCAATACATTTGAATAATATCATATGTGAAACCTAACAAGACAACACTTTCCATTTATATAATATGTTGTACAGATATATTGGTCTCACCCATCATCATAAGGAATATTAGGCAAACCCATCATCATAATCAATTTCCAAGAAGCGTAATATGATCATAAAACGTGACCTCTTTCATTTCGATAATCATTCTTATAAGAATATCACATTAATCAATAATAAGAAAAATTTATAATGTTGAACAAAAAATTTCATTTAAAATTATACTTGAAAATAATTAATTCAATGGGAAGGATGGTTTTTATTTGATAAAAATATGGAATCATCCAATGGAATCCAGACACAAATTAAGATAAATGAATTTTTAAAAATTAATTTTTTTATATTTTAAAACATAACATTCATTTTTCTTTCGATTAAAATATTTAATTTAAAATCATGTCATAAGATTCCTTTTTAATCTTAATGAAAGTACAAAGTTTCATAAAATCATCTTTATAATTCCTTCTTATATATTTAAATACATCAATAAGATAATTTTCCTAATATTTACATGGATGAACAATATTTATAAAATAAATATTTAAATCTATTAAAATGAATTTTTATGTAATGTGACCCTTACCACAATAATTACTCATCACATAAATATTTAATTTTTGTGAATAATAAAAATATATTTATTTAATTTTATAAGAACCATTTTCATGTTTGTTATTCCAATTTTATTTTTTAACCATCTTGTATTCAAATACCTAATCAATTAAGTTGAAATCATATGTTTTGATTATATTCTGCTCATATGTCAATGTTGATTTTGGTATGTTCAAATTGGTCAAAGATGATTTTAATAAATAACATATTTATTATTAATCATGAAATAATTATCAATTTTATTCAAAAAATATAATTTTATTGACTACTGTCACGACCCGCCTTCACCAAAAGGAGGGTAGGGTCAGCAGATTTCTAGGCCCTTCCTTCTTTATGTTGAAGTAGAGATAATGACCCACGAAACCCGCCTTCAATAGGTCCCGGAGTGGCGACTAGCACCATGTGTATGGAAATTTCACACAAATGGAAGGCATTACCCATTTTTTTATTTTATAGGATCGAGAGATAAGAAGAAGAAAACCCAAAAACACCATGGTAGAAAGAAAAGTAAAGCCAAAAATAAACCATTCCCACATGCATGTTTCAAAAGTAAAAGCCGCGATGTGCAAAAAGGTGACTACAAAGGTAAGTACCAAAGAAAGAAAAACGAAAACTGCAACTTCTCCAAAGATCCGAACTAGTAAGGTCCTGCGCGATCCCCGAAGTCCTCCTGGAAACTTGAAAGAAGTTTTATATACGTAGGGTGAGCATACAAGTACACTCAGTAGGGAAAACCAAAGACTCTCGTGCCCAAGTGGGGGAACGTACTAAAGTCCCGTGAGAAAAGAAGTAAACCAAACACCTATCAGGGTAAACTATCCACCCAAGCCTCACCAAGGCACACTCCCCAAATAACACAAGTGAAGTAATATATATAATTAGAGAACATCGATGTTTGGGAACCCCATGCCACTTTCCCACTGGTTATTGATACATCCTACGCATCGGACCAATCCCGCCATTCTCACCGCAGTACCACTGCCACACCCTCCCGCACACACCTGGGCCACAACCGCACGCAGTCCCACTGCCGAATCCCGCCGGCACACACCTTGGCCACAACCGCACGCAGTCCCACTACCGAATCCCGTCCGCACACACATGGGCCACAACTGTCACACGTAACCATGCCTACAAACAGCTAGGCCAGAACAACCACCACCACGCCCAAATACACCTGGACTAAAGCATCAACTGCCACGCCTGAAGACACCTGGGCCTCATCCCGAAGGCACATAGGAAACCACCTGCCGCACACACCTGGCCAACTACCACACTACCCCGCCCGAAGGTTCTTGGGATAATAATGGACCTCAGGCCATCAAAGCCTACCCGAAGATACTTGGGATATCCGGGAAAGGGAGCAGAAAAGGAGCTAATAACCAGCCACTAAGAATAGTGTTGGGAAAACACCCTCCCCCATGAAATGGGGGTGTTCAGCACTAAGTGATCAACTTGGGTGGGGCACGAATAAGAAACACAAAACTACAAGTATAAATATAGGTAACAAGGACTCACCCAAAACATAGGTTTTTCTAACCAGCCTACAGAAGACAATAACACTGCGTCCAAGTCACAAGTCACGACTCTCGCCAACAAAACCCATTTCTCCAATCCTTGTTTCATGTTCAGTGATAATGATTAAATATGTTGAAGCACTACTGGGCAACTAGAAAGCATAGGCACAAGTCCAAGAAAGTAAACAGTCAATCATCAACCATAACGCCCACACCCGGTTCTCAACAACATAGGATCCCACCCCAAATCGTGATATAAACAAGTACCCACCCGGTCTTAAAACTCACAACCACAAAATCCATACCAACAGGTGATCCCATCCCCAAATTCACACAACCACCAAGAGTATAAGACAGGGGATCCCATCCCCTCTCACATTTCCAGCAATAGGTCCTAAAAGAAAACAACCAACTACCACCATCAACACAAGTCAGGGTTGTTCCGGTATTTTCAGATTTAATGACTTAACACACTCCATGATTTCAATTTTCGTGTGTTTTAACAGGGGGTTATCACAGAGGGATTGATCCTGGGGCATTCAATTCACTTATCCGGGTGTACGTGATTAACCAGTATCCTTTTTAACAGCAAGAGTTCACAACAACAAACAATCCACTTAAAACATCAGTAGGGGTTCATTAGTACACAAACAACGACCACCAATGACCTCGATTTTTAGAAAAGCGTAAGCCAACACAACTCAGAATTATGGTCATAATATAAACAAAATCAATGATCACAACCCCCCTTTCTTTATAGAATCAAGTTCATTATCTTCATTTAGGTCTGGTTTATCCAATTCTACATAACAGAAGCATGTCCACCCCGCATGATACACAAAATAGAGAGGCTAATAAGAAATTCCCTATGTGTTGATAGATGATCGACGTTTAGGCCGGGCGCAAAACATTACGGATAACGATGTGATGCGCCCGATGCACCAGAAGATGTTTGTGAAAAGCCACGATCGAGGAAATGGGAACCCACGTCTAACCCTTAGTTTATAAGAGCCACGTACGGTTGAGATAAAAACGTTGAACCGCGTAAGGTGTGGGGGTCGTGGGTTGATCACGTGGCTCCACTCGTAATTAAGGGGGGTAGGGTGGTTTAAACTAACTCATTAATTCATTCAGTATTTAATTAAAACTTATATGTGCGTTACAGGTCTTTAAAACACGCTCAAACAGGTCAAAATAGGGATTAAAACCCTAATTGCGCAAGGAGGAACGCCACTGGAAAAATCCTGACAAGACCGGGTGATGCCGATCGGTCTCACTGAGACACCACTGCTTTAGGACCCGGATTTTGGCAAAGGGAAGGACCAAGAGATTCTGTTCATCACATCAGATACCTCTCAAACTATTCTCATCCTCGAGAATTTAAACAACCCAGAAGGTAAAGGGCGGGTCCGAACAACCACCTCGAAAGATACCTCTCAAGAGTGAACCTCGTTGTTAACTAAGAACACCTTCTTGTCACGAACCAAGAAACATATCATGTCAAACTGCCCAGGCATGTGAGGGTTGGGGAGTCTCCTTCCCCATGTCAAGATATTATCTACTTTGGGCGGCACTGACTCGCCCGCACGACCGGTCGGTCGCTCCGATCGGTCTCACCGAGACGCCACGCCTTTAGGACCTGGATTTTGGAAAAGTGAAGGACCAAGAGAGTCTAGGTCATCACATCAGATACCTATCAAACTATTCTCATCCTCTAGAATTTAAACAACCCATATGGAAAAGGGCGGGTCCGAACAACCACCTCGAAAGATACCTCTCAAGAGTGAACCTCGTTGTTAACTAAGAACACCGTCTTCGGGATGTCACCCTCCTTCACCCTCAGCTGGTAGTACCCAGACTGCATGTCGATCTTCAAAAACCATCCTGACCCTTTCAACTGGTCGAAAAGATCGTCTATCCTAAGAAGAGGGTAGCGATTCTTGATCGTCACCTGATTCAGCCTCTGGTAGTCTATGCACAACCTGAGACCACCATCTGCCTTCTTTGCAAACAAGACCGGAGCACCCCACGGTGATGAACTTGGACGAACATAACCTCTCTTCATCAGATCATCAATCTGGATCCACAACTCCCGTAGCTCTGAAGGTGCCATCCGGTAAGGAGCCATCGAGATCAGACGAGCACCAGGCTGTAGGTCTATCCTGAACTCGATATCACGCCGACGGGGTAGAGTCGTCACCTCCTCAGGAAATATGTCCATAAACTCACGGACAATCTCTGGCACTTCTACCATCTCAGCATCTATTGATTCTACTGTCAGCTCAGCCAACAAAGAGAGGAGGGGTTCCTCCCGCCTGTTACCCTTCTGACCGCTCCGCTCGCAGATGAAGGTAACACGCCGGCCATCCGAGTCCGAGAACACCACCCTTCTTCAGAAACATTCGATGATGGCACACATAGAGAATAGCTAGTCGATGCCTAGGATGACATCGTATGGCTGTATCTGTATCAGGAGAAGGTCCCTAACCAATTGATGTGGCCCTATCATCAGTCAACATCCTCAACAAACATGAAACAAGTTGGTCTGACCTCCGAATGGTGTGGTCAACACTAGGGGCACTGGAAGTCTCTCGGCGTCTAGAACCATGGCACGAGCTAGACTGGGTGCAACAAAGGAGTGCGAAGATCTATAATCGAACAGGGCATAAGCAAGAGTTCTAAAAAAACTGATCATACCTCGAACAACCATCGGCCCTGCCGGAACTGCTGCCTCTGCGGCCTGTAACTGTCAACGCCCAGCTCCCCTGCCCCTCAGCTGTCGGCCACCTCCCCGACCACACCCCGGTTGAGGTCCCTGAGGTGCGCCCTGAGGTCGGCCTCCCCCTCCTATGTCTGCCCTCAGAGGAGCGGGAGCTCGCTGTCCCTGCTGCTGCTGCTGGAAAGGTCTGTCCACAAGCTGCTGCTGCTGGGGTGGGTGCGAAAGGTGTTCGCCAACGCCAAACTACACCCGGTCTAGGCACGGACTCCGGAGATGTCCAGGGCTCCCACAGATGAAGCACCGCGGTCCCGGGCCCGAAGGAAAAGGGCGAGGACCTGGGGATCAAAACTGAAACTACTGCACCCTGCTCCCTGCGGGTCGGAACTTGGAGGGTCCTGACACTGGAGGCCTGGTGCCGATGGCCATTCCCTTCGATGGTCCCAGCTGGATCCCCTCTCATGACACACCTCCTAGAGCGTGTATCCTCTCCACCACATCGGCCTTCTTCTGGACCTCCAAGTACGTCGGAAGGGTAAAGGGGGTAACAGCATACTGGAGGGAGGGTCGGAGCAGCTCCTCCAAACGTCTTGCCCGAGACTCCTTGTCGGGAAAGAGGTTCGGAGAAAAATATATAAGTTCCTTGAACTTGATCCCTAGCTCCCTCACGGACATACTCCCCTGTTGGAGGGAGAGTAGCTCCTGTCTCTTTTCTGCCTTCATCGTCGATGAGAGGATTTCCGCCCGGAACTCCCTCTAGAAATCCACCCAAGCCACCTCAGACTCTATCCTCTCCCCTAGGTAAAGTGTCCACCACTGACGCGCCGCTCCCTGCATCTGGATGACGGCCAGAGGGACCCGGTACTCGGTCGGGGCCCGAATCAGGCTGAAGGCTATTACTAGATCCTCTAGCCAGCCTTCTGTCTTCATGTCAGAGGTGTTTCTCTCATTCTTCTCAAGGGTCTGTGGCTGGAATGCCTGAAGAGTCTTCTGCCACTGGTCGTCCTCTTCTTTTCGATCGGCTCTCTACCGATCGGCCAAAGTAGTCTTCGGGGCCTCGATCGCATGTACCACACGTGGTCGCCTTCCAGGTTCCATAGCTACAATGTAAACAAGGAATGCCTAATCCCAAGTAGTGCAGAATATCGTTCATAAAATTTCTCAAAAATTTTAAATTTATTATTAATTCCCAAGAAATCCCAGAAACACAAGAACACAAGTCATTATGATGCATGTACCTTTCCTAGGGTCTCTACCCTCCAATCAGGGTGGCCTCACTTGGTCGTTCGATAGGTCCAGAGTCCCTGCATCGGATCACGGGGGGCCCAAAAATCCCATGTCCTAGCCGGTCTTCCCTGGCCTAATTCACACACCAAGGTCAACCAACACTGTTGACTTACCATCCCACGCAATCCTCACTGTTCCTAACTCCAGACTCCATCCTATCACTCAACCATTAGCTTTGATACCATTCTGTCCTGACCCGCCTTCACCTAAAGGAGTGAAGGGTCAGCTGATTTCCAGGCCCTTCCTTCTTTAAGTTGAAGGAGAGATAATGACCCCCGAAACCCGCCTTCAATAGGTCCCGGAGTGGCGACTAGCACTAAGGGTATGGAAATTTTACACAAATGGAAGGCATTACCCTTTTTTTTATTTTATAGGATCGAGAGATAAGAAGATGAAAACCCAAAAACACCAAGGTAGAAAGAAAATTAATGCCAAAAATAAACCATTCCCACATGCAAGTTTCAAAATTAGAAGCCGTGAAGTGAAAAAAGGTGACTACAAAGGTAAGCACCAAAGAAAGAAAAACGACAACTGTAACTGCTCCAACGATCTGAACTAGTAAGGTCCTTCACGATCCCCAAAGTCCTCCTGGAAACCTGAAAGCAGTTGTATATATGTAGGGTGAGCATACAAGTACACTCAGTAGGGAAAACCAAAGACTCTCGTGCATAAGTGGGGGAACGTACTAAAGTCCCGTGAGAAAAGAAGTAAACCAAACACCAATCAGGGTAAACTATCCACCCAAGCCTCACCAAGGCACACTCCCAAAATAACGCAAGTCATGTAATATATATAATAAGATCACATCAATGTTTGGGTACCCCGCGCCACTTTACCACTGGTTATTGAGACATCCTACGCATCGGACCAATCCTGCCATTCTCACCGCAGTCCCACTTCCACACCCGACCGCACACACCTGGGCCACAACCGCACGCATGCCCACTGCCAAATCCCGCCCACACACACCTGGGTCACAACCGCACGTAATCCCACTGCCGAATCCCGCGCACACACACCTGGTCCACAACTGTCACACGTAACCATGCCTGCAAACACCTAGGCCAGAACAACCACCACCATGCCCGAAGGCACCTGGGCTAAAGGATCCACTGCGACTCCCGAAGACACCTGTGCCTCATCCCGAAGACACTTAGGAAACCACCTGCCGCACACACCTGGCCAACCACCACACTACCCCGCCCGATGGTTATTGGGATAATAATGGACCTCAAGCCATCACAGCCTGCCCGAAGATACTTGGGCTATCCGGGAAAGGGAGCAGAAAAGGAGCTAATAACCATCCACTAAGAATAGTGTTGGGAAAAACACACTCCACCATGAAATGGGGGTGTTCGGCACTAAGTGCTCAACTAGGGTGGGGCGCGAATAAGAAACACAAAACTACAAGTATAGATATAGGTAACAAGAACTCACCCAAAGCTTAGGTTTTCCTAACCAGCCAACAGAACACAACACTACGGCGTCCAAGTCACAAGTCACGACTCTCGCAAACAAAACCCATTTGTCTCATCCTTGTTTCAAGTTTAGTGATAATGTTTCATTAAGTTTAATCAATAATAGGAAACTAGCAAAAATATGCACAACTCCAGGAAATTAAACAGTCAAGTATCAACCGTAACGCCCACACCCAATTCTCAAAAACAGAGGATCCCACCCCAAATCATGATATAAACAAGTACCCACCCGGTCTTAAAACTCACAACCACCGAATCCATACCAACAAGGGATCCCATCCCCAAATTCACACAACCACCAAGAGTATAAGACAGGGGATCCCATCCCCTCCCACATTTCCAGAAATCGGCCCGAAAAGAAAACAACCAACTACCACCATCAACACAAGTAAGGGTCATGCCGGTATTTTCAGATTTAACGACTTAACACTATCCATGATTTCAATTTTCGTGTGTTTTAACTGCGGGTTATCACAAAAGGATTGATCCTGGGGCTTTAAATTCACTTAGTCGGGTGTACGTGATTAAACAGTATCCTTTTTAACAGCAGGAGTTCACAACCACAAACAAGCCATTTAAAACATCAGCAGGGGTTCATTAGTACACAAACAACGACCACTAACGGCCTCGATTTTTAGAAAAGCATAATCCAACAAAACTCAGAAAGATGGTCATAATATAAACAACATAAAAGATCACATCCCTCTTTTCTTTATAGAATCTATTTCATTATCTTCATTTAGGTCTGGTTTATCCAATTCTACAGAACAGAAGCACGCCCACCCAGCATGATACACAAAAGAGAGAGGCTAAAGAGAAATTCCCTACTTATTGATAGATGATCGACGCTTAGGCTAGGCGCAAAACTTTATGGATAACGATGCGTCATGCCCGATACACCAGAAGATGTCTATGAAAATCCGCGATCGAGGAAAGGAGAACCCATGACTAACCATTAGTTTATAAGAGTCACGGACCGTTGAGATAAAAATGCTGAATCGCGTAAGGCGTGGGGGTTATGGGTTGATCACGCAGCTCCACTCATCATTAGGGGGGTCAGGTGGTTTAAACCGACTCATTAATTCATTCAGTATTTAATTAAAACTCTTATGCGCATTACGGGTCTTTAAAACACGCTCAAACATGTCCAAATAGGGTTTAAAACCCTAATTGAAAAAGGTGGAATGCCACTGGAAAACCCCCGACAAGGCCGGGTGACGCCGATCAGTCTCACCGAGACGCAACCCCTTTAGGACCCGTATTTTGGCAAAGGGAAGGACCACGAGAGCCTAGGTCATCAAAACTACAATGAAAAATGTTTATGAAAAATGAACTGCATTACAATCATGGAGATAATAGGACATATATAATCATGTTTAACATTTCAATTTCTCAATGAATTTGATAAAAATAAGGTAAGTATAATTTTATCATTAAATAAACATGATTATATAATTTATGATTTTATATCATTAAATACAATTTTATATAAGTGTCTATTACTGTCTTCATGAAAATCAAATCACATTATTTCAAATACGTTCGCAATATACACCTATACCCAAATGATGCTATCATTGTTCAATCGATATGAATGTATGGAAATAAATAATGTAATAACAATGGAAATTTATAAATATTTCATTAATATCATGTATATACCTTTTATACATCATTATATCTAACTTTGAGAGGTAGTGATAGAAAATGAATAATACCAGTTTTCAAGGCGGTAGTCCACGAAACACACGAATTATGGTTTCATTTCCCATTATACGGAAGAATGATAGGGATATAGGTTATTATATTGGAAAAAATATATTTATAGAAGACAATATTTTATCTATTTCTTCATGTTTTAATAATATTTTAATTCATGTGTATGAAAAAGATAAATTAAAATGATATATTTGGAAAAAAATCTCATTTTCTCCAAACCAATTTATATTTATACCAATAACCTTAATAGGATGGTTTTAATATCATAACATGGACTCTAGGGATATTGGAGGGATATATGTAATGTTTTTTGGAATGTTTTTTATGAACCAAATAGAACATATAGATTGGAGTGAACCTGATCGAGGTGTCGTTTTATAAATGTGGCAGATGACACACATGTAATTTTTAAATGTTTTATAATATATTAACTCTTTAATCAAGGGATATGAATCTAAAATGTAAATTTTAAAAATATAAGATGAGATATTTTCAAACTATTGATATAAATTATAATATAGATATTTTTTATGTTCATTTTAACCATTAAAATTTTATTTTAACCCTCAGGATACCCGTTTAGACCTTAACCATTATAACATATTTTAAATGATTTTATTATTAATAATTATTAAAAATTATGTTTAATTTAGTAGCTAAAATTAATAATTCTAAATAAGAAGTTATTTTTCATTTTACCAAATTCAATTTATAGTGTTGGTAGAATAGAATTTAAAAAAAACTAAGAAAGGTGATGATTTTTTTAAAAAAAATGACTTTTTATGTATAAAAACATATTTTTTAATTTAAAGTGTAATTTTGATCACAATATAAATTATTGTATTATTATAAATAAAAAATATACTATTGAAATTTTAAAACTAACCGAAAATATTATTTTAAATTGTAAATACCAGAAATTAAATTATTGTTTTAAAAAAATGTTCTTTCTTCACTCATCAAGGGGAAATCAAACATTTGAAAAAATTGTACTAATTTAATGGTAAGTTGTTTTTGAAATAATTAATTTAAAACTAAATTTAATTTATTCATATATAAATTATAAAATAATTTAATCAATATTTTTTATAAATCCATATAATTCATTAAAACATAACTTGGGTAGAAATAAAAAAAATTTGATAGAAAAAGTAACCAATATTAATTTATGAAATATAAATATATATAAAATCAAATAAATCATTATTATTACGATATTAAATATTTTTATCATATCGTTAATTTTGTTTTTACATTAATCTTCAATATTTTAAATTTATTCCTCATAATTTAATACATTTCCTGAAGAAGTATATATATATCTCCTTCAATGAATTTGTTTCCCATGTTGGTTCATGAAGTATATATTTTTCCACATATCCATACAAATAAAATTAATGTATTCTACAAAACATGATATCCTTGGTCATGAATATGAACTTCTTGTGAATCTGACGATTGGTTTTCTTTTAACTGAACTACTTATGGTCTCATAACATGATATGGACCCAAAACAAATTTCTACAAAACAAATCATTAAATAATTCATTATCCTGAGAAAACATCTTTTGGAAGGCCACTATGAAATAAAATTAAATAATTTTACAAAAAATATCAATTTTTATAATACACTGTGGACTTAACATTACCTTTTTTCAATGGTGAAAATACTTTTACATAGAAATAATTTAAGAATAAAATGATCTCCTACTAATCATAGAAGATATTTCATCCGGTTAACTGAAAAAAAATTCATTCATAGAGATAACACATTTACTACTAAATCCTCATCACCTTATTAATAATTTTTTAAAATATTTGATTGCTAATAACATTTGTTACCTAATATCATCCCAATAAGATTTAATCTAAAACATTTTCCGTATAATTCTTTATAATTTTTCATCTATATATTGGAATAAAAACTATATTCATATTGTAACTCAAACAAAGGTAGATGTTAATTCTAGTATCATAGATAATCAATTGATTATGATATATGAATATCAACCATCTTTCGAATCATTCACTCTGACTGTCTATTAGATTGTGGATTATAGGATGTCATAAATTTTATTAAATAAAAAATTATGTCTGCATACCTTTGTATAAATTAGATTAGAATATTAGATCATGGAAATATATAATTTAATGATGGATTCAATGAAATATAAATATGTATTTTAATTAATTTCTAGAAATTTCACTTCAAGGAGTATTTTATCGAATTTGATGAAATGAGTATATTCATTTAATTAACAAATAATTTCCCAAATAAAACAATTTCCTCAATATATCCATTGTAATCCCACAAAAAAATATATGTATTTATTCTCCCATATCCTTTCTAGCAGTGGAGAAGGATAAATAATCCTCTCCTATAATAATCACTCCGATTTAACCTGTTGAGATTTGAAACATTTAATGGTAATGTAAATAATATATATCTTTATTACAGACTGTAATGTACCAAAATTCCACTATACATTTTTGTGTTTCCATGATGATCCAAAAAATGGAATGCTCTGAGACTCAGTCGACATTTTTTTAATTTGACTATGCATCACCAGATGTACATAACCATTTTCTAAATCCTGAACCAACACCATTGTGAATATTAAACTCCATAAACATACCCTACATTACTAGTTTTATATTTTCATATAAAATAATGTCTTCATTGTGTGTTTAATTAATTATATATTAACACCTAAAACAAAATAGAGTTATTTTTTACATGCATAATATATATTAAAAATTTATCAAATCTTTATCTAAAGTATCATGTGCCTGATGTTGAATATTTTTTGTTATATTATCATTTAATATAAGAGAATCATCTTCCATTATTTAATTTTCTATATGGTAATGAATTATGTAGCCGTAATCGCACATCAATTCCACCGATATTTTCCATATCATTTTCATCTCCTTTGAGGGTGTAATTTATTCTTCTAGGATCATTATACATTTCACACATTACTCCATATAAATGATGCTTCCAAAATTTTAATGCATACTATATTGATTCAAGTTCATATTTTGGAGTTGGATAATTCCTTCCATGATGTTCTAATTAATATGAAGCATAATAAGACACCTAATCAATCTATACTAAAACACAGCCCATTCACCTCAATGAATAAACACTAAAGATAACAATGTCCCAATTTTTAGTTTGTATGGTCTAAACTAGAGAATTCCCTAATATTTTTATCAATTATTTGAAATAATATCACATTCAATTATCTAGATAATCATAAATCATTTCATGTTAATATATTTAGTGAGAAATATAACCATGAAATTTTTTAAGTATACCCTCATTGATAGACTTCTAATCAATGAAATATATGGATATTAATATCATTTTTAGGTATTGGTCTTTCAAAACCATTTAATTTTAAGTGGGATAGATATATGTGCCACTATTATTTATGAAATGTCAATGTAATGAAATATTTATATAACCAAATTTTTTTTCTAAATATTTAGTAGAACATCATTTCATTCAATGTTATCAAAATAATAATTTTATGTTTTTATAATCATGATAAAATTGAATAATCCAAAATATAATAAATAAACACGGCCAAAGACATAACCAAATATTAAAAGAAAAATCTATTCATAATATCCATTTATATAATGAGAATATTTTTAAACCAAATGGGAATATCAAAAAATTTATAATGCCCATACCAACTATGAAACATTCTATTAAGGCTGTCAAACACCATAACCATAATCTTATGTTACATGGAAAAATTATCCTCCTTATTAAAATAATTATATCCCTAGTAATGTTCAAAATAATAATCAATAAGAGGAAACCAATAGTTATTTTTAACTATGATGTTATTTAATTCTCTATAATCTATTCAAATTCTCATGAATCATTTTTTTAAAAAAAAATTGGGGAAATCCAAGGAAATGTTCTACGGGGAATTGTGCTACGGGGAATGAAACAATAATCAAGAAGTTATTTTAACTGATTTCTCTATTCCATAAGTTCTATATGACCTATTTGATAAGGGGGTGTTGATATTGTCTTATTATTAGGAACTAAGTTAACAATAATCTCAAGTTCATAATATGGTATAACAATAGTTAACTCATCATTAAATACATCATGATATTATTTTTCTACTAACTCATTAAAAATTTGAATAGTTCCATTATTTTAAACAATATGAGGCATATAAAATTTATTTCATATTTTAATATATGCTCAGCTTCTTGAAATGTTATACAATTTATGAAATCATTATTATTTACAATCAAAAATATGTTTATGAAAAAAAAATTTGTCTCTTAAATATAACATATCATGATAACTTGGAATCCAATCAATACTTGTAATAACAAAATATTATTCAATGGAAATAAAATAAGGTTTTAAGGTAAAACCTTTTCCAAAAATGTAAAATGATATTCTTTGTAAATTATTGTTACCATAGTACTACCCCCATTGTATTTTTACAATAAATATTGTCTCTATTAGTTTAGTAGAAATTTTAATTTTACCGTAAAAGTTCATAGAAATGTAAGATTGAGTATACCATGAATCAATTAAGAAATTAATATAATTTGAATATAAATTTATGTACATGTTTCTGCATAATTTTATAGAACGAAATGTATTGATATTGTTTTAAAGGATTTCATGAAACACTACTAATTAGATTAATTCATGATCCAATAATTCATTCTCTTATTTGGATACACATCCCAATAATGGTCTGTATAATTAAATGTAACAAAATTAACTAGCTATTTTATAAAAGTGTTCCAATAACTACAAAGATATTATTATTTTCAATTAAGATTCATATTTCCACACATACCACATCAGATTAACTTACAGATTTTGTAATACAATCCCCATAGTTATCATGAAATCACCTATTACAAACTGAAATGATTTTTTTATTTAATTCATTTTTCATTGAGGTATTCATCTGATTTTCCTAACACATTGATTTCCACATTCATAGTATACATTCAATAATGAGTTTCGTAGATGGATTTCACTACATGGAAGATTGAGTTTTTTCAGAAAACAATATATTATTTATATTACTATTTAATTGGAAAACAATCAGCTATATATTAGAATGGATGGTATGAATAAGCCAAAATATATTATAATGATATATAGATTAAAATCTTTAATTAGCTATTTATTATTGATTTATAATATTATATTCATTTAAAATTAAAAGAATTGTTTTCTGAAAACACATTTTTTCTAAAAGATATTAAATTGGATCATTCTGCACATAATAGGAAAATAATTTTTATGAATTTTACAAAATACATTAAGATATATAATATTATACTTTTAATATCTATATATATATATTATATTTGTTATATTTTTTGAGATTTTTATGAAACATTCCATTTTTATGAATTATTAAAATACATAATTTTAATTAAAAATCGCCTTCTCGTTTAAATAATTTGTAATAATACATTATATTTTTTATTTTTTTAATTAAAATTAGTTCAATAATATATAAATTAATTAAATTAATTTCATTGTAATAATTTTCATATTGATTGTAGATATAAACTCTTTGCAAAATTATGAATAGTTTCTCTTTAAAGCCCTGCATTTTTATCGGGTCTATGGGAATAAAATTAAAGAAAAATATAAAACTAATTTGAATTACATTTGAAACAATGGATTCAATGTTTTTAATTTTAATAAAATATAATCTATAATTATTAAAACATATTATTTACATGAAATTATTAGTGAAAATAGTAAAATTATATTCTGTGGATAAGGTAACAAATCTATTTTATGAGGGGTTACACTAAGAAAAAAAGAGTTGTAAATGACCTAAAAACATGAAAATACCCATTAAATTTTAGTATATCGACCATAATTCCTATAAATTCAACAATGACCCATTATTGAATTATGATACATAATTCAAACGTTGGTATGATCAAATATTTTCAAATCATTACAATTTTTCCACTCACCCCTCGTATAAAAGCCCACACTCTGCCCTCCACACACAATACCTCCAAAAAAAGTTTTATTGTACAATAAATGTCAAAATAACTTCAAAAATTCATTAATATAATAATATAAACCTTGTTTTGGAAAAAATACAATATAATATTCTTTTAGTGGAATCTTAATGAAGATACCCAATGAAGAGGTAATGTTCATCAACGAGCCTATGTATTTTATTTATTTCCCCAAATCACTAAATTCTCATTAAACCGTGATGATATTATATTATAAGAATAATCACTATAATTTAATGTTTTATGAGAATTTAATTACTAACAACCATCTCAAATTTCATCAAATGGGTCATGAAATCGTCATTCATATATATTACAGACTACGGCGTCACGAATTGATGTCGTTCGTTTTTCCAATACAACCAATCAAGGTTTGGTATAATGATAGATATAAAGTATATATATGTTGTTATACCATTATTATACACTTTGAGTTATTTTATCTTTCATATATATATACCTTCACTTATGTAGGGGATATGATAATGTATCTCATGTTTACAACAGACTACCATCTCACAAAGCGATGTTATTCATCTTCCAATAACACTTTACATGGAATGTTATAATGGTATATTTAATAATTATATGATATATACATGATATAATTATTATATTAATGGGATATATATCATTATAGAAGAATAATATAAATCAGTTTATATCATACCTTTTCCAGAAATGATTAATGACAACATCATTCATGTACGTATGTACTACTGCCATCGCGAAACAATGTTACTCTATTTTCATCGCCAAACACCATGGATGATATATATATGTATATTTAAATAATTATTATTTTATATATGATATTATTATTGATATATATAGATAAAATATTACTTAACACCATTCCATAATGATACTAGAAAAATGTGAATGTTGCTTATGTGTATGTACAACCTACAATCTTCAAGATCATAACACACATAATTTATAAAAAATATTATTCGTGATTGGATATAAATTAATCTTTTGTGTGAAAATATTATTATTACATCATGATTATTATTACAGAGATTATGAACCTCAATAATATGTATAAGAACATGATATTTTCTAATGAACCACACATGAAGAAACTCTATTATTATTACATAGACGATGAAACTCTATAGCAGTACTGTAGTAGGCACTATAACAGTGTTGTAGTAGTCACTTTAGAAGTTACTGTAGAATATATTGTTCGATACTGTAGTAGATGGAACTATTCACCTTGGGCCACCAGTTTGGTCTTTGGGTATCAATGGCCTTTAGGACACCATGTCTCTTGGGTCAGTAAGGAATTTGGGCCACTTATAAGGCCTTTGGGCCACCTCAAGGTCATCAGGACACAACCTTAGTGCTGTTTCCCCCTATAGAATCTTTTGAAAAAGAAGGATCTCTATAGGACGATTCAGAGAAAGTAAACTCACCCGAGCAGAATGAAATGGTTTTTTAGAATGAGAGGGTATGGCTATACCATTAGGACCAACCAATGCTTGTGCGACATTCCTTGTTAGACGACCTTGCGATGATGGAGAGATACTATCACAATGCAGATGTTATGGAGGGGCAGTTCATTGCAGATAGTCTTGATGAATTCTCTAAGACCATCAAGTGATGTTGTATCCTAATCCTCTGGGACGTGTAATATCTATGACTATGGGCATTTTAAGGGTTCCCCCTCATCTCTTGAAAGGGGGGTTAAGTGAAAGTTAATAAATTTGAAGGCCATTCGGTCCATTCGGGCTATTAATGAATGGGAGATAAGATGTTACAGAAGGATTGTAAATGATATTATAAATATTAATATGGTTCTTCTTTAAGTTAATAACATGTTAAAAACCACTATAAATTAATTTAAATCATGTTAATCAAAAAGCAATTGAGGTGTAACGTATTTCATCTCATTATTATTTCATTAAGGCATATTGTAATTCCATGAAACTAATTTCGTATATACGGTGTATATATTGACACATTGACTTGTAATATAATGAAAAAAAAATTCATCATTGTATTTTATGTTAAAATTTTAATCTTTTCTTCTAATGGGATTTGACTAAAAAGTTTTCAAGCGATAAAGAATTTCATAACTCAGTTTATTTTTATTATGTTATATTATTTATTCATTTTCTTAGATATTCTAAGATTATGTGTGTAATGACTTTTTATTATATTATTCGGTATTAAAACTTGTATAATGAGGTTTTAATGTAGATAATCATAATAATTTTTTTTATTAAATTTTACTTAATCTTTATGATCATTGTAAGGGTTTATTTCCCAATGTCATTCTAATCAAGATTTTTTATACCTCTATTTTGGCTGAATAAAATTATTTGATCATATATTATTAAACACTGTTACGTTTCTCATCCTATGAATATTAATGATATTTTATTTTAATAGTAAAATTCTAAACTCTTGGGTAACTAAAATGTTGGAAAATTATTTTTTTGAAAATCGGACTTCCTTTGTCTCTTCAGTCAATAATTTATTTTCATTAAAAATACTTTTTTCAAAAAATGTAATAACTTTTCAACCATTATAAATTATTTATGAAATTAATTTTTACCCTTTTTAATTTTTTTTAATTGTATGTTTTTTTCATTTTCTAATGAAATCACATTTAAAACCATTTTATAGTGCATAAGGAATGATATTTCTAACTTGTATGACGTGGAAAAATTTACCGGGCATAATTTATTTGATGATTATATAGAAATTATAAAAGGATATTATTAATGAATTTTTTATCAACTATTTTTTTATTTATTATTTAGTAAAAAAAAATTCCATGAAAAGTATTTTGGAATGATTTTAATTTTTAAGAAGTGAATTTCAAAATGAAAAATATGCTTTCCTGAAAAATGTTTTTTAAATATCTATTTTATACATTAATGCTCATCAATTAAAAAACCCTATAATTTTTTATTAGTAGGTATGATTTTTATTGATACCATATTTTTCATTTCTATATAAGCTTTATGATAAATTTTTCATAGGAAAATATGGAAATTAAATTTCTTGATTAAATTGGTTTAGTAATTAACTTCAACTTGAAATACTCACTTTATTATGATCATTGGATATTAAAATTCCACTAATTATCCATATCATATATAATGAATATGATTATATCTCAAAACCGTATTCAATTTATACATATATTATTTTACATTGAAATTATTTTTTAACTCAGGAAATATTGATAAATATCCATTCTTTACTCAATAATGATACTTGATATTAAGGAATATTGTTTATGAATTAAATTGACTATTCAATATATAATGAATTCCTTAAACATGAAGGATATTGTATTAAAAAATTTATTACAATACCCTCGATGCATATGTAGTATCATGAGACAAAACCAATTATCCAAATCGAATGGGCAAGAACCCATATGTTTTAAACTATCATGTAAGAGGTATTTATAATATAGGTATGGTTATCCAATCATAAATGTTTTACAGCGAGTTGTTTTAAAATGTATTGAGGATTGATATTTATGGTAATGGTATCATGTTCCTACGAAGCATGAAGTACGATATTTAAACATTAAATTAATTTAGATATTAGTTATTATTATCCTTGAGGATTCCACAATGATATTTTCAATGTATGCATTTCATTAGAATTTTATTAACTAAACAACATGAGTTTTTTGTTATTTACAATATCTTATTGATAATAAAATATCTAATAATTTATTAATGGAATTTAAATTGCATGATTGTTTAGTTATTTACCATTCAATTTTGACTATTCATATTCATTTATGCTAGATTGTGATGTACTTAACCATTACTAAGCATCTATGAACTCTTTTATTTTTTATCCTTTATCAAGAATATATAATGTGTACAATGTTTCATATAAAAGGCTATGTTTAATGGAATAACAATATTATCAAAAAAATTATTTTTTAATATGTCTTTTAAAATTAAATTTGAGAATCATATATTTATCTAGTTAAACGAGACTAATAAACTAGTCAATCCTTTTTAATGCATTTCCAAGTATCTTATACAAATTTAATATACTATAGAACCATATTTATGCTACTATGGTCATGCTCATTAAATTATACCATTTTATGCTTTATACAACTGAATAATTTAAATATCTTTTCAGATCATTACTATGTCAATCAGCTACCAATAATTCAGAAGATGCAAAGAACACAAAAGGGTTCTATCTCATAAAATTATCCTCTATTAAAAATTCCTCTATGGTGGATATAGGTTTCCTATTTCTTAGATGCCAAAAGAATTTATACACTACTATAACAAATATATCACTACATGAAACTGATAATTTCTAATTCCCAACATTTTAGGATCAATATTTGGAAGGACAGAGTAATTTTAGTGCCATCCTAAACTAGTTTCCTAATTTCTACAATGGGAATCTATTCTATATAAACATAATTTAGATGAAGCAGCTTAGTAATAGTTAATTATAATGGTAAAAATGAATTAAAATATCTTATGTGTATTTATTTTCATTATAATAACATCTAAATTTAACTAATCCTTTACACTATTACAAAATATAAGGATCGCCACCATAAAATTAAATAATCTTGAGTTATATTTCATGAATTCAATATCATAATGTTTTGGGACATTTAATCTTTATTTTAATAAATAATTAGACCAAAAATATTATATAAATTCATATTACATCATAATGTTAAAAAATCCATTATGTATCCCATTTTCTATAATATAAAAATTTTATGAATACCTTGTTTTCTTTGGATGAAATATTTTCTCAATTTCCTGGATGACCATATCTTTTTCCATTAACATCTATAGAAATTATTATTATTTATATATTTTTGATTATCATATAAGGATTAGTATGGGACTACTAAAAAAGATGAAAACAACCCATTAGTCCATGAATACAAAAAAATTATATTTATAAATCATTTTTTAAACTATAATAAATATTTTCATAGAAAGGAAATAATATTCACTAAAAAATTATTTTTATAATAAATATAATAATAAATCATAATGGAATAAATATATCTCATGAATTAATATATTCCATCCTAGAAAACCCACGAATTATTTTTCACTACTTAATACATTTCATATATATGACGTAGAATAACGATCCCAGTAAATATAATCTCATAATCATAACTTATGAAATCCTAATATTTCATTAAAAACCTATATATATCATAGATTAATAATTGAGGTCACTTGTGAAATAATATTCTTATAATTATTACAATTACTCTTACAAATGAAATATCATACCCTATAAATTGTGACAATATCAGTGGAGAAACAAAACATGTTTACTCTGTCCGTCTTCCTAATAAATTAGATATCGATATTGAGCTCACAAGTTATCATGATCTATTCCAGACTCACCATTCATTCTTAGTTATATCCTCTCACCAGTAATCATAAATCATTTATGAGAACCATATTAAAAATTATGGTTATGAATGTAAAAAATAGTCAATTTAGTATAAGTAAAATAAAACATTCCTTTTGTGTTGTGTCAAAATATTCAGTATAAAATATGTAAAATGGTCCATTTTGAAATCCATACAATAAAAGACCATATTTCCAAAAAAAATTAATAATTAATTCATATTCATGTAAATACATCAATAAAAATTATAGTAATAACATTGATATGGATGAAATTGGATTCCAAAATAAATCTTTCAATCATTTAAAATGAGTTTTTAAAGTAATGTGCCCCTTACCTCATGTCTGAATAGGCACATATGATTTTTATATTCATGATTAATAAAAAAATGTTAAATATTTACTAAATTAGGAATATTTTATTATTTATTGTTCAATTTAATTTTTTTTATACCATGTATTAAAATTTTACATAATCCATGATGTTCGCGTTAGATGCTTTGCGGATATTTGTCCCCTATATCCCAAATAACATCGGTAGGATTAATATGGTCAATAATATAATTATTCAATCTTATCCTGAATTATATTTATGAATTAATTATAATTTTTTTACAATTTTTTAATTTTTAAAACCAACCATGTAAAATGATTTTGAAAAGTGAATTATGTGACCATCATCGATACGGTAGGTCTTACTTATGCAAGAGTACTGTTTCCATTTTACATTGAACATGAAAAAATGGTAGGAATAATTTTAACATTAAATAATGATTATTATATCATATAAATCATTTAATTTCATTAAATACACATATATATATATAGTCCAGGTAATGTTTCCTTGAAATATGAGTCCCATCACTTCTTGGGCATTGTAATCCACGTGTATGAATGCATGGAATTATCAATATTCAATGGATTTAAAGGTAATAAAATATGTGATATGTTATCATCATATTATTTCAAACATTTAATTTAATATATATATATATATATATATTAAATATGTCATTATAACCATCCATGATAGGTGGTGTTAGAGACGAACAACATCGATTCGGGAGGAGGTTATCTCTTCTACACACGAACAAAGGATAAATTTCCCATGTGATGAAAAAATGAGATAGATATGGGTTATTAAATAAACATAAAAACATATAAATATATGGAAGAAAAAACTATAAATATTTTATCATTTTTTGAAAACTATTTTAATAAGTATTAATTATAAATAAACTAAAAATTCTCATTTATGTATTATAACTCCTCTTCAATCAATCTCATTTTTTTAATAACAATTGCTTTACTATGATGAGATCATGATAAAAAAATAATTTTAGGTCATGTGGAGGGATTAAAAAAAGATAAATGGGAATATATCAGTTGAAGATGATGACATTAAGTGTGTATACTAGAGTAGAGAGGTTTTCCTCTTGCAATTGGGGGAGGGGACAGTTTTGGAATTTTAAAAAAGAATAAAATACTTTAATGTCCATTTCAAGACACATGGACCAAAAATAAAATATATATAAATATTCAATGATATTTGTTACAAATATTTCAATAAAATATTGTTTTTTTTAAAATATGTCATTTTAACACTTATCACTTTATTTTATCCCCCAATAAAGTAATTTAAACATTAACCAATGAACAAACATTTACTATTTTTACTATTTATTATGAGAAACATATGTTGAAATTATAATATAATATTAATTATTAATATTTTAGATATATACTAATTTTATATAATTAAATATTTATAATTTGAAAAATTTAATTTAAAATTCAACTTGAAAAACATGACAAATAATATTGTTCAAAAAAATACCACATTATGTGTTAAATTATTTATATATAAAATTCATGAATAATGATGATTATTATCATCTTTATTGGATTATTTATAATCAAAATTAACTTTTAATAGTTTAAAATTAATCCAAAATATAATCTATATTTTTACATTCATGAACAGAAAAGTCATTTTTCAATACAAAGCATTATTGTTTCCTTCATCATTGACTAATCAATGTTTAAAAAAATGATTAAAAATTAAACATTACAAAATAATAGCATGAAAAATTTAAAAAATGATTTTCCCTTTCTATAATTTAAATTCTATTATTTTAAATTCAATAGTTTATAAATACCAAATAATACCTTAAATCCAAATTTTGTTTTAAATAATTCATTTTTTTCTTCCACTAAATTAATACATAATATTACAATAATGAATAAAACATAATAAAACATAAATATTTAATAATAATATAACATAAAATTTTTTATATTAGCATTACCATCTTATTACATTATTAATTTTTAAATAGTTTAAAAGAAAAATTATATTTCTATAATATCAATTGTTTTACTTTTCATTGAAAAATAAAAATTTTCAACAAATTATTAAAAATTGATCATAATATATTTTAAACATAATGATTCAAAAAGGTAGATAATTTTTTAAAATAAAAATCCAGTAATTTTGAAATCAAGTTTTTCCAAAAATAAATATAATGTATGTAAACACAATTTTGTATGTAATAAATTTTTTGTATTTCATTAGAATATTAACAAATATTATTATAATGAATTTAAATATATAAGATATAAATAATGAAAAATAATAAAAAATGAAATTGATTTACTATTAACATTTAATTGGTTTTTACATTGTTCCCGCTTTTTTAAATTTCTTCATTACAGTTTTACTCATCTTTTAAAAAATTATGGGATATTTTTTCATTATAGATTTTTATGACTCCCATGTTTCTTCTTAAATCATATAGATTTTTAACATATGAAAAACTGAGTAGAAATAATTATTCTTCAACACATGTTCTATTTGATCATGAATATGTTTTAGGATTTTCTTATATGAATTAATTTCTTCAAAATGAACTACTTCATGGATGAAAACATGTGATGCATCTGACACATATTTTCATGAAAATGAAATATTAAAATATATCAGTTATGTAATATAATAAAATGTGAAAGGATAATTGAAAAGAAAGTGATCCAATATCCTATAGGATTTTATATGGTTTAATGTTCCTCATACAAAACAATCCCTTTAAAACAAAATTCATAACACTTTTCCCGGGACATACTTCATGAAAAACATGAATGCATAACTCAAAGAAATGATATTTCCTATAGTTATATTCAGAACTTTTCTATCTCCTCTAGGCCATTATTATGTGTTTCTGAATCATATTCAACTTATCACCCATTATTATACTATTTTTTATCCTAAAAAAATATTTCCTGGGCTTTATCCCTAAAAGCTGGGGTCCGACAAAAAATTCCATATAATTCCCCAAGGATCCATTTGAATACTAGAATAAGAACTATTATTATACAAAAACCCAACCAATATATGATGTTAATAGAAAATTATGTATTATACATAGAACAAGATTAATGAAAATCCTCCAATTACATAATCCTTCACATTTATTGTCTATTAGATTGGGGATAAATGGATATAATAAAAATTAATTCAGAACCCAATTAATTTTTAGGTACTTTACAAGAATTAAATTTGTATCAGGGGTGGTGATCATAAAAAATGGAATTTGGGACAAAATATAATATACTTTTCTCATTATTATAATTCTATGAGAGATGATCCAATGCCATAGTATATCAAATAAGAAAAAAAGTATGATTTAGTTAATCAGTCAAAAATTACCCAAAATGCAATATTAACATGAGTTGTCTTTTTTATTCTCACAATGAAATCTATATATATATATATATATATATATATATATTCCCCTATTTCCATTTTGGAATTATAAAACTGATACATCCCCTTTATTGGTTAATATTTGGATTTTACCTTTTGAAAATTCCATCATTACATAGTAAAATCAACCAATTTATTCTTCATTCCTTCTCACTAATAATTTTTTCGATGTTATCTAATTAATTAGTATTTTTGAGAAGAATTTTATTCCATATTTGGATATATTCAAATGTTATTCCATATTTGGATAAAATATTACTATGTAATGAAATTGTTTGTAATTAAAATTCTCAAAAACATAATCATATCTAATGTTTCATTTCATGTATGGTTTACATTATAATACATATTTTTTTTTCAAGATACTCATATATTTTTAAATAAAAAAACTATCATGAATAAAAACAACCAAATATCTTTCTAAATATTTGTGGAAATTTTTTTATAAGATCTATGAATATAGATAGATAATTCTTAATATCAAATTGTATATCCAAAAAACTCATATAGCAAGTACCTATTTCGAATATTGATTTAGGGGTTCCATCGTCTTTAGAATTTAAATCATGGACGCCCAAAAAAATAATAACAAAAGAATACTAATATCCTAGGATATGAAAAAAAAATTCATTGAATTTAGTAAATATGATCTTGTTAATAAAATTCATGTTCTTCAGTAGAATATAAATTTTTCAATGACTCATAGAAAATTCTTCTTCTAAAAAATATCAATAAGATCACAATGTAGAGATGGTTTATGATTAAAGAACCCTTTATTAATAAAATATTTTAACTCTTATTTATATTCTAGAGGATATTATTGAAATATGTGATAAAGGGTTTTGAAAATCTATTTTTCATTAGGTCAGAATCTAAAAAGTAAACTCAACTTCATGATCTGGTATAATACCTAGCATCTTATAATGAAATAATATGGATATTATTTCAATAATGGAAAATCATTAATATGAAAATTTCCTTTATTTTCACCCAAATGATAAAGATAAATTTTATTTCTATAATTTTACAGTTACCATGTTTTTTATTATGTTATCAAAGGAATAAACTCATTATATTATAATATTTAGTAGTAATTTATGAAAGTAAATTAATTGGTTATATAATCTACAATAACATGATAAATTGATATTCAATCCATACAATGAATAAAATTAAAATTTATAATGGGAGATAGAATTTGATTTGAACGAATACCCTTCAGTGTATGAAAACAATAATAAGATTTTTTATTCTTATTTATTTAATACTATCCCAACGATATTTTATATAAAGTATTGACATAATTTATTGATTTAAAATTTTCATTTTACTAGTAATTTTCTCATTATATAAATAATGTGAAACCCCAAAATCTATTAAGAAATATGAATAATATAAATTATAAAATAATATATATGTTACAGCTTTTTCGATGGCCCAACATCTATTGTAGGGGATGAAATGGATTTCACCACATCCTTTTTTATATTTTTTTAACTTCTTATAGTTTGTTCATTATTTCAAAAACACATCAGCATAATGACACATCTCACTAAATTCAAAACACCTTATTTTTTATTTAATAAAATATGTATTAGCACTACCAAGATATATTTCATTGAAATAAAAAACTATACTCAATAAAATAATACATTTAATGAGCTTCACATATTTCATAATAGATCTTCCATTTTATTTTTTAACACAACTATCTGACACAGAATAATGTATTTTCATAAATTTATATATCCTTGATGGATTATTTCCCATTTTCATAGTAGTGAATCACTTTTACATTTTTTGTTGTGGAATACAAGTTCCCCATTGAGTACCATTTATACCATTCTATCATAGAGAATGTGTTTCTAAAAAATTTTAAATTCACAACAGTCCAAAGTTATTTTGTTTCTTAGATTCAATCCAATGTCAAATAGATTAATTTTAATATCAATATCTCATATAGAATTTGAATAATTCCTTTATAATTGGGTGAATATTTCTTTATTCACCATAAAGGAATCTTCCACCTTCTTATTCAATTCAATGAATATATTTTCTAATATTGGTCAAATAAAATTCAAAAATTATTTCATAAGGAAACTATTCTGAAATGTAACTCATTAAGTGTCTTTAATATCATCAAATCTCTTGTTTTCTTTACAATTAGCCTCCATTTATTGATTTCACCATATAAATGTAAAATAAATAGATCCACCTTAATCTTCATTGAAAACCCCATTACATAGAATATGATTTATAAAACATAAATCCATTATTTATACCCTAATAGTTTAGAATATCAAATAAATGATATTGGGTGTTGTCTCATAATGTTATCCAATATCAACATGTTTCTCTATAGTAGATCTATTTTCCATATAAAATGTATCCCACCATAATTTATGGCATACATAAATCAGTCCTTCAATATAACATACTACTAAATTTAATTTATAACCATTATAGTTTATTTATATGGATGGATATTTTCCTCTTAGTGCATTACTACATCAGATTCCCTTTTTCCTCTTTGGAAAACAATTTATAACAGAAATATTTTAAATAAATAAATTTTGAAGTGTTATGTGTACAGGTCATTACCATTATATAATTAAATATGACATCAAAATTAAACACTTTAACAAAGTATCCATTTTTCACTCCATACAAATGTTTAAAGACATATCAAGTTTCCTATTAATGACATATTTTTCAAGTCTTCATCTTTTACCCATCCTTATCCATACCCATCCTTAAAACCCAAATTTTTTGTTTTAAATATATATTATTAGAAAAAATCATCATGTATGATATATATAAATAAACAATTAAACCCAATAGTCAATTAATACTCATAATAATCCATTTCAAAAATCACATTTTCTTACCAAATAATAAAACTTCTTTTAATACCAATTTTCATAAAGTATTTCATAAGTAATATTAATGTATTAATTAATACTCATAATGTTATATTTTCAATTAAGAAATTTTTTTATTTTTTTCAATAAAGTTCCAAATTCCACCATTAATAAGTGAAATAAAAATTATTTTATCATAAATGCATCAGTAATCAAGCTAAAATCATAATATTTCTGTCAAAACCCATTGAATTCAAAGATATTTAATTTATATAAATTTAATCATACTTTTTAAATCACTAAAATAAATACACAAATAATTGTATAAACTTTCATCTAAATTCCAATAATGTATTAGAAGAAACCTAACATGGTAACACAAACCCTTCACCTAATTCCATAGAGAGTTATATTAGTATCACATATCCACATGACCTAAATTGGGCTCACCCATCATCAGAAAACATTCCATTGATCTGTAACATAACCATATAACATGAAATCTTCAGTTTCCATCATCATAGATATAATTATATTCGTTGCACCCATAAGGAAAACATTTCCTAATATCATAATATCCAATCCATTTAAAACCATTTATTAAAATAACTAAAATAATTGGTTGGAGAGTTATTAGTTGAATAAAACATGAACTATTATAATGTAATCCAAAATTTATAAAATATTAATGTCATTAGAAGATTTTTTATTCCATATATATTAAAATTAAAAATTTAATTTTTAGTTATTCGACAAAATATTATGTATACAATATTTAAAGATAATCTTATAGAAAAACTCTGAAAGTTATTAAATAATGAAAAATATTGGATTTTAAATTCCATTTATGAATATATAAATTCATCCATATGTGAATATTAATAATATAAACTTGGTTGAAAAATATTTAGTATTAAAATCTTTTAAAAAAATTAAACGAATGCTAAATTGTAATGTTCTACAAACATTGAGTCTATGTAAAGAATCATCCATAAAAATTACTTATTATAGTAAATTTAAACTACAATTATATTAAGTATATTCCAAAATATCATTTCGATTTATAGTTTTATATTTTTATTTTTCAACCCTTGCATAAAAGTCCATATATTAAAAAGTGGACACTTTTATTCAGAATCCATTTTCCCGAAAAAATAAATCATTAAATATATAACAAGTATTCTTTTAATAACTCATCTTCACAATTGTTTTATATAGAAATAATTCCCAAAATAAACATAAAACCATAATAATTTTATTAAAATTTGGGATGAGTACAAATTCTTTGTATATGACAAAATATAATGAAAAAATCTATTACACCAATAATAATTATAAAACTATTTTTAGAGTAAAAATTGAGCTCAAAATAATGATCTTATTACCCATGATCATATTTGAATAACGATTATTCTAAATTATATATATATAAATAATAAATGTAAAAAAGAAGTAAATTTATTTCATTCAAAAAATAAAAAACTATTAATTTCCTTTTCAAAAAGTTATATCATTAAAAATTACAATGAAACATATACATTCATTTACCTTATAAAATAACATGATTCCCATAAAAAGCATATACAAACTGTTGATAAATAATTTAGGATAATTAATGAATAATTTTTAGCTAATTTATTATTTCATGTAAAATAACCTACAGTGTAATACATGGAGTAACCATTATAATTACACAAGAAATAATTATCATGGTTATACATGGAATAACCATCCAATGTATTCCAACCATCTCTTAGTAGAAACTGTATCTGTTAACTCTACCCATTTAGAAAACTAATTAGAGAACTATAACAGGATCACCCAACCATGGTCTATATTTTAACCACATTTCATCATAAATAATACTCAAGAATCATGAAATAATAATTATAGAGAAAATATTTTGGTTTTCAAAATATTCTTTTCTCCCATAATAAATTATTTCTAGATATAAAAATATCATTTCATTTTAAAAAACCATTTTGAAATTATAAATCAACCAATATAAGTGAAAGTGAATTTTTTTATTAAATGAAAAATTAAATAATATAGTGGAATCAAACCATAAAATAATATTTATGACATCTAAAAAATTCTTTTTTTGAGCTAAATTAAAATAGATTATTCCATTCATAACATGATAAACAATGGAAACCAAATATGTTCCCTGAAAACATATTTTTAACAATATTAATAAAACAAATGAATGAATTAGTATGTTATTATTATAAGATATATCTAGTGAATAATATGCCACATCAGAGGTTATAAACATTAATGAATGGAAATAACATTAAATGATCTGGAAAATATTCTTAATGAAAATAATCATTCCAATTCTAAGTCATATAATTTTTAAAAACATCTAAATTATGTAGGGAAAAATATTATTTGAAAAAAAAAATTGTGTACATTTAATGTAATATTGGATGAAAATATTAGTCATGTTTGTGTGAAAATATGTTCATTTTGTATAAGTTAAAATATTACTTTCCCTTTATATTTTTTTATAAAGGTCATATAGTACCTCATCTGTAGAATAAAAAAATATTCCTTTATAAATAGTTTTTTAAAATTAATACATTTGTTAAAATGACATTAATACATAATATAATAACATTTAATACCTTTTTTAAATCATTTTTAAAAATAATATTGGTATATTATAGAAAATCAGAGTTTAAGGAACATTAAAATATCAATTTTTATGAAACAATTCCTTACCTTACGTCTGAATTATCATGTAGGATATTCATATTCATATATAAAAACATATGATAATTTATTGTATAGAAATATAAATTTTTCATGCTTATTATATTTATTATTTTATCAATTTCTATTTATATTTATTTACTTCTTAATTAAACCGTGTCAGATATTTTGACGATATTTGGTTCATTAGTCCAAAAAGAATTATATATGTTGACTATGGTATTAAAAATCATTTATAGATGATAAAATTATAAATAATAATGAATTTATTGTTATGTTCATACATAAACTATTCTTTTAAAAAATATTATAAGTGAATTTTATTAAAAATGATAAATGTTACAATCATGGAGATGACAGGTCATATATATGGATAAACAACTCTTCCATTTTTAAGTGATGATTATTAATATAATTTATATATTATTTTATATTACTAGAATGAAAATATAATCATAAATATAATTTTAAAATTTTAAAATATACTTATATATATATAATCCATATGATGTGGTGATTAAAAACATATCACATCTCTTTGTGGATGTGGTTTTCCACACGCACACACCAACGACATTTTCATTTTTATTTATAAAGGATTATATGATGGTAAATTTAATATTAGTCTTTTATAATGTTATATATTAGAGAAATATCATATATAATCATTAATTCAATTATTATATCCTTTTTTGTGATATTGTGATGGAAGTTAAATTGCAACAGTACCGGAGACAGTTGTTCACCGCACACATGAATGATGTATGCCATTACCCTTTTCGTATATTTTTGTGATGGATATAGGTTATGATATTAGAATAATAACATATAATTATATGTATGATATTGTTTTATTATACTATAATCGTTAAATTGGATATGATAAAGATTTAAAATAATAAAATAAACCCATGTCTTTAATCATTATACATTATATTTGGACAATATCATGTTAATAACACATTAATCCTTATAATTATTCTATTAGTCCTAACCAAATAACACAATAATGATGTGTGGGATTCTATAAATTTATTTTTTCACGTCCTGGAAAATAAAAATTGATGTTTTTGGTGTTAATTAAAGCGTAGAATAGATCCCCATTAATAAGAGTGGGGACATGCACTCTTTGGGATTCATAAATTATAAATTTAATTTTCAATTTCAAATTTATCCAATGTTATTTACATAAAAATTTGGATGATGGTGGGTCAAATTGTCTTATAAAATAAAAAAATTACACATTTTTTCATCATGTTATCTGTTATCATTTTGATATAATCATTTATTGACCCCTTACATGATTTATGTGACAAGAAAGATTTCTATTATTTAAGGGACATTATATTTGTTATAAATGGTTTAAAGGACCAAAAATGGACCGTAGATGATATTAGAAAGAATATAATAAAAAATGGAATAATTTATTTTTTTTATGAATTTTATATCATGTAATAAATTATTATTTAGTATAATATATCGTTAATGATACTTTTCAGAACAATTCATTACATATATTTTTGAAATATCAAGAAAACAATAATGGTTTGAAATAAATATTTTAATAAATTCATAACATGTCGTGTTAATAAATAAAATTTATGGTTAATATTAATTATAAAATATTATAAGTAATTTAATATTTTCAATATCATTTTTATTATTTTTCAATTAATTGAATAATTACTGCGTAAGCTTTTTCTAAATATTTATGTTAAATAACTTTCCAAAAAAATATCAAAATAAAATACCATGATTAGTAGAAATATATAATCTTTAAATGGAATACATATAAATAAAAGTATACTCTGATTAACCCCATGGTAAAAATAAAATAGTTATTAAAAACAATAGTGTGATATTTTTTCATTTTATTTTAATAAAATATTATAAAAGTAATAATCACGCCGCCATTATATAAGTACATATAACAAAAAAAATTGATGAGAATGGATAAAATTTACTCATTTAATAAATTTTAGTCTATTGTTTTCATTTATATAATTTATCCTTTTATTTTTAAATCTATATTAATCTACTTACCTATAACTGATCTTAGACAATTTACAAAGGTTTGCATTCATATTAGAAAAAATAACAATATTATATTTACCAAATTTGTAAAAGGTAATTCCAAATATTGGAACAATTTTTCATAAATCAACTCACAAAAATTTAAGAATTTAATTTAATATTCAAATGGAAAAAACTACAAAAAAATAATATAACATAGAATTGGACATCTAAAATAGAAAAAGTTTTTATAATAAATAAAATTCTAAAATTATTTTAAAAACCATGATAGGATTTTTTATATAAAAAGGAAATAATTATATTTTAAAAGAAATAAAAAATTAACTTTTACATTATAAATAATTATAATTTCAATATAATTTTTCATAATTTTTTTTCATAATTCATTGAATAATAAATATTTTCAGTATATTATAAAAAATAAGATATTTTATTTATTAAAATACTAAATTGAAAAATTAAATTCATATTTTCATATAAATTTTCCAAAATTTCAAAATATTAAATATAAAATTCACTCATAAAAATCAAGAAAGCCCATTTTTAAATAAACGATATTATAAATGACTTCTTTCAAAATTGTGTGATTATTCAAAAAGAATTAGTTAACTTATTATAAATAAATAGCAGTATTATTTTTTTCATAATAAAGAAAATATTATTCATTCCGACCAATTTAATAGCTCAATTACAATCATCACACTAAAATAACAATAATTTATTTTTCGTCTATGTTCTGTGTGTCGTGTCATGTAAGAAATAAATTATAGTCATTCCATTCTAAAACCATAAGATATTATAAAATACTATTTTAAGCAATTGTGTCTGTTTGATAATAACATGGGATAAAAAAATAGTGGATTCAATTTTCAAAACATATTTTTTGAAATTCACACAACCTTTATAGGGCCAACAAAACAACATTTTTAAAATAGATAAGGGGAGTTCGATGGTCATCTATTATATTAAATAGTATGTTTCTGTGTAGCAGAACACATGTGGGAAGTTAGAAAATAGATGTGGAAAAAACCAAACAATTATGAAATAATAAATTGTGATAAATAACATGCTTATGAGTTAGATGTACATCATAAAATAAAAAATCTATTATGTGTTAAAAGTAAATTGATTAATCAATATGAAATAAAAAAATTGATGTTTTTTTATTTCAAGATAAATTTATCATTCTTATAGAATTATTTATCATATATACTAAAGATGTATGGATATATTTTAACTTTTCAACAATTTATAAATTTATTAAATTTTAACCCCGAACACACCATTAATCTCTAAATTATAAGTATTCATAATTATTTATTCATGCCTAAAAAACAATAATCAAATTATAATTGATTATATTATCTATAAAAGGATAAACATTTTTCCCCCTATCATTATATATTAAACAAATGAAAAATGGTTTGAAAAATATAGAGAAATTTACCAAATTAATAAACATCCATATGAAGAACAATTACATTAATTATTAAAATTCAACAGTACTACCAAAAATCCAATTTAGATCACTTGAAAAATAATTATCCTTAAAAATCCTTAAAAATGATCTCGACTAAGACTGAAACCCAAAAATCATATGGATTTTATCAAATATCCTTCTAATATATATTTAATATTTATATCCAAATAACATCAATCTCACTAAATTTTTAATACCAAAAATGTATTTCCCATAATATCATAATCTCTATCATATGATAATAATTTCTATAAATTACATCAATCCCCACCTTAAAATAATAAATTCCCCCAAATAATAATTTAATAATTATTACTCAAATAAAATCCCAAAATATTATTTTTTTACTTTAATTAGATAGGGTTCCAAAAATAGTGAAATTAGCCACCAATATCCTTAATCACATAATCTCCAAATCACATTTCAATACCATGGATATCTATATAATGAAAGAAATGCTCAAAAATTGAACTGAGGCATTATATTTTATATCAATAACAAAATAAACATAATTTCACACTCACAAGGAGATCATGTAAGCACGTCGTAGGTGACATGCCCTTGTCACAGTTCGGTAGATGGTTCCCGACTGATGGACTTTTTATATTCGATGAGTTTTCACCCAGTATGTGGGTTTTCCTCTTTGTAAAACTATATTAATATATTCCCTATTATATTCCCATAAATGTTATAAATATTTTTTGAAATAATATTAATATATTCCATATTAAAAAAATGTTTTGAAATCAATGGTTATCTCAAAAATATTGTTATGCATCCCAAAAATTAAACAACTAAAAATAACCAAAAACTGAAAACCAGGTAAACCCTAATGGTTATAAAATTATTAAAAAAAATATCTAGAAAATGAAATATAAAAGTTTACTCAAATAATTTTTCCAAATGATAATCATAATGGATACATATTCCTGAAAAAATATATGTCTCGAAAAGTAATTCCATCAAATAAATCATCAAAATAATAAAAATATTTATGATAATTTTAAAATTAAAATTATTAAATACCTTAATATAGAGACCAAATTTATACAATTTTCATCATAATAATTTTAAAAATATTACCATTCTTATCTTGTTAATACATTCTTCCTATAAAAAATATATAATGCCCTATGTTTCAACAATATCAAAACATATTCCCTGATATAATCCATATTTTTTATATTTCGTTTTCAGTTTCCACATCATCATCAATAAAGTAATTATGAATTTCTCTATATTCATATATATAGTCTTATTTATCATGTTTCTGAGCTTGCCCTCCTGGAGATTTATTTTCACAATGGCCATTCTCTGTGCATATAAATCAACCTCTTGTTTTTAATAAATTGTCCATGGTGATAATTTCTACATTTATGATACAAAAGTGTTTGGATACTTTTTTACCATTCTTATTATTATGTCTTGAAATTACAAGTGGATTCATGACTATTATTTTTTATTCATTAGGAAATAAAAATGGTTCAGGATGTTACTCCTTACTCGTGATGACATGTTAATAATAAGAACAACAGTTCTCAATATAGATCCATTTTGTTTAGTTGTACATTCAGAAAACCACTAAAATATAAATCTAATCCATTATTACTATGGTTCTTACTAGATCCAACAATTTACTAAAAAATAAAATGACTACTGTGGGAAAAGAAATACAATATTATTAAACTCTATTGTGAGGAGTATATACTCTAAGATGTAAAAATTAATGTTATCTCAAACTCTTTGATTTATTAGAAATTACTATGATTACCTCTTAAAAACAATCCTTTGTGGTCATAGATAACTTTTATATAATGTTCATATTTCATTACAACCTATACATTTTTCTAAACCCTGCTATAAAACCAACTAAAAATAACCATGCTTAAACATTATATATTCTATATAATTTAAACATGAATAAAAATTCTTATATTCCCAAGGATAATTAATATTTAATGTTTTGGAGAGATATTTCAAAACAATTAAATAACTAACCCATGTATTAAAAAGTAAAAAATTCAATAAAATATTCATTTTTCCTACAAAACAAATCATTCATGATATAATATGTTTCTTTTTCCATACAACTCATTACATTTCTGATCATGACCTAATCCTTGTCAATAATATTCTATAAATATTTGCTAAAACATTTTAAAAACGTTTTTGACCACAAATTCTCTATAAAGTACATAAAAATAATTGAAGAAAATGTTACTCTAAGAAAACATATAAAAAATTTCCATTTTCATAATAAACATTGAACTCAAAATTAGGATTTTATTAGCCAATATATAACCTTTTCTGGAAAAATATTTTCAAAAAACATTTCATAATAAATATGAATGTAAAAAAATTAAAAATAAAATGGTTTGACTAAAATCCTTAAAAAATACTAACAATTTAATGAATTTATGTCTTCCAACATCATGAAGTAGAATATACATTCTGTTACTATGTTAAATAATAATATTTCAATAAAATACATAGAAAGTGATGATAAATCATAAAATACACATAGGGAATCATATTTATATTATTATAAATTTCACATATAAAAATATTTACTGTTATACATGGAGTAAAAACTATAGTTACACTTGAAATAACTATCACACCTATAATTGGATTAGCATGGTATATTCATGTAATCTCATTATAGATACATAATTATTTAACACTATAACATTAACCAATGAATCAGAGATCTATAGTTGGATCAAGCACCTTTGGTTTATAATATAACCACCCATAATTATATAAAAATCTGAAGAATTATAATATAATAATAACACATAAAATATTGTAGTTCCATAAATAATCATTACATATATAGGAGAAAAATAACTAATATTGAACTATATTTCTATTATAAAAACCCATTTTCAATGAATAAATCACCCATAAGAAGGCAAGAAGGTTAATTTTTTAAATAATGGATGAAATCATGTGAGGAATCCAAATAAAAAAATGGTTAATTTTGTGGGAAGTTTTTTTTCGTCTATAATATTAAAATGGATAATTTCATTAATAACTTGATTAACCCATGTAAATTAAATACGATTCATGAAAATCAATATTATAAAATATTAATCAATCAATAGAATTAAATTGGAAATTATATTTAAAAAATATCACTAGGGAATTTTAATTAACTTCAATTTTTTTATTCATTAACAAATGGAAATACCCTTAAAAGATCATGAAAATTTACTTTGAGGAAAATAATTATTCTCTTGTGAAGTCAAATAATTTTAATAAATAATGAAATTATAAATAGATGTTTAAGGGAAACCTATAAAGTTTATTTTTCAATGAGTTTTTGTTATATTTAGTAGGAGTCGTCAAATACATTCTTTATCATCCTAAATTATTAAAATTGATTAATTTATTCCCACATAAGAAATTTTTTTCATGTTTATTATTTCATTTATTTTATATATTTCAATTCTAAATTTATTTACCAAATAAAATACATTCACATCACATGTTTTTTATGATGTTGGTTTGTATTTTCAAAATAACATCAGTTTTATGACTATGATCAAAGTTTTAATTACTCAATCATCATGAAAACAATAATCTTGACTTATTAATAATTTTTATTCATTAATTATATTTATGAAATAATTATGAAATTTAGATATAAAAAATTATATTGTGTTATAATCATGGAGATGGTAGGTCATATATATGCATGATTATCATTTCCCTTTTCAATGATCATTGTTTAAAAAAGTTAAGTATTATTTTACTTTTACAATGTCATCATAATATAATTAATATAATATTAATTATTTATAGGCACTTATATAATTAATCAATGTTATTTGGTGTTGAAAAATGAATCTTGTTGCTTCATTGAGGTGGTAGTCTACACTAACCCGTGAACAACGTTTTCATTCTTCAGTGAATGGAAAGATAAGTAAGTAAATGATATATTATCATTTTATAAGTTGAAGTATATCATGAATGTTATATAATAATATTAATTTATTTATTTAAAAAATTCTATAAATATAGTGATGGAAAACATGTTACATTGGTTTGCGAGGTTGTTGTCCACAGTATACTTAAACGATGAATCCCTCTACCATTTTATAAATGTTGGAGATGTATATAATTTAATATATTAACATAATAAAATAATATTACACTATGTAAAATTGTTCTATAATCTTATAATTTTATTGGATGATTTTATGGAGGTGGATGATTAATATTTTTTTTTTAAAAACAGTTGTTAAAAACTACACCCCTTTTGAGAAATATCCTATACTTAACACCTAAATCTGTTTAAGGTTAGTATTATGCCTAAAAAATAAATATATAATTTTGGGATGGATTATAAAATGGGAATTGTTTAAGAAATATCTCAACACAAAGGTACATGAAGAGTAATGTAATGAGAAGAATATATTACCTTTTATATGAGAGGGGAGGTTCAAACATTGTATTCATCAGAATATTAAATTAATGTAAATTAATTGTCAAGTGAAAATGGACACAATCTGATTTAAAAATAATATATGATGATTTTTGTTAGAAAAAATATCATATAATAATATTTATACATGTTTTTATTAATGTATTACCAATACCTATTTTTTTAACATGTCATTAAACTCGTTCACACTTATCTTGACAATATGGATTTTTTACTCTTTGAGGGTCACTATATAAAAAATAAAGGAAAACAAAGTATAATTTGATCTTGGTCGGTATTACAAACCATATATTTATATCATCGATAAGTTATTATTTTTATGAATTTTATATCATTTAATAGAGTATCATTTATTATAAAATATCATTAATGCCAAATTTTAGAACTTTTCGTCACTTTAATTTTAGTATCATTTATAAATCAAGTAACGTTTGAACTAAATAATTTAGAGAATTTTTCAAATTTATTTTTCATTATGAAAATTAATGTGTCACATTAATTATCTGGATTATATTACATTTAAAATCATTAATTTCATTTATTTTATTATTCCATTAAATAAATAGTTATTGCGCCATCATTGTTTAAAAATTGATTTTAATTATGCTTTCCATAAAAATTAAAAATAAATTAACAAGATGAATAAATTAATATAGTGTTAAAATTAATATTTATAACTTAACATATCCACTGGTTAACATTATGATAAAAATATTAATGTTTTTTAAAACAATTTTGTGATATTTTTCTATTTCAGTAAATAATATATTATATATTTTATAATGAAATCCAATTTAAACAATTAAATATACCCAAATAATGGATAGATATGGGAAAATATAATCCTTCAATAAAAACTATTCAAGTTTTGGTGTTATTCTATAGTCATTATATTTTATTTTTAACCTTTATTTACACACTTTACCATGAGCTGAGGTAACAAAAATTAATGAAGTTACTATACAATTAATCATTTAATAAAATACAAATATTTAACAAATTTTGACTTCATAATTCTATGTTTGGTATCCTTTATTAAAATTAAAAATAATAAATTATCATAAAATAATATAATAATAAAATGACAAAATGCAAAAAAACAATTTTTCAAATAAATGACTATTTGTGATGCTTTCGTCAGGGCGTGCACATCCATCACTTTTAGGGTGATGAGGATGTTCTGATTGTTTCCCTACATTCTTGCTTCCTAATGGTAGGTGGCATATGTTGCTTATTTTGGGACATTGTCCCCTTGATCGAAACATGATGATGGGATATCGGTTATTCCATCCGTAGATTCCTCTTCAGAACATGATACCTATTATGGGACTCCCATATAGATTAAGCCATTGTTCGTGATACTCTTCCTAGAGCCATATCTTCCTGGATGTCGGTTAATTATGTGGCTTCTATCCGGATATTCGAAGGGGTTCGTCCAAGTCAGTGGCCTTCTGTTTGGGGAGTAGTCACATTGGACATCACTGGCATGATTAGACGCTGGAACACTAGCGTGTCTGGGTTTCTTCACCTTATTATAGAGATTTTCAATGGCGCGGAATACCAACGTATCCCATGTCAAATGCAGTTGATTATATTCATTATGTGCGTCTCTATGGTTTTCCTCAGCATCCCATGTTTAACAAAGGGTATGCCACAGGTCTAATGTCCAGCGGAGACAGATCAAAAAGACCAGAACACTGAATGGAGTGGATCAGATGGGCTAAACCCCTGGAGGGAACACTGATGTTAGGAGGTTATTTGACATGATCTCACCAGGATGTGGTGGCCCAGATAAGAATCAGAATGGATGATGGAGGGTTGAGAGTTTATGAAGAATGTAATGGAACCGATGTGAGGACGTCAGTAAAGTTGGACTTAAGTCTGGAATAGAATTCCTACGTATCCTTGTGGATAGAAATCAATGTTTGTGTAGTTCGGTGGGGTGATGTGATACCTAACGAGGTGACCCGTATGAAGATGACCCGGAGGAAGTGGAAACTACAGGTTGGGGCATGAAATCGGGGTGTGTGCGGAGGACAGTGACCCGATGAAATGATCTGTCTTATGCATGATTAGCGGCCTGAGAGTTGGTCTGACGCCAGAGGGGAATACAAGAACTGTGGGTCCAAATGGAGGGGACTACAACAACTTACTGTTGGGTTTGGTTTGACAATGGATTACCACTGATTGGGGATCACAACATCTTAACGCTGGATATGGGATAGTTTAGTGTCATGTGGGACAAAAGGGGCATCCATTTTATCATCATGAAGACTAGGGGTGAACCGTCGTGAAGTGTTCTGAACCAATGGGTGTTGGCATTGAACCTCAAGTAGGCTGCATATGTTCCTTTCCATTGAAATGATCAATGTCCTCCTAGTTCGGGTCAGTTGTTGGTGAGATGATGTTAAGTGGTCATGAGCATTGGGTGTTGGGCTTGAACCTCAGAGAGGCTTCCTACATACCATTCCATGGAATTGATCAAAGTCTATATTTTTTAGTTGGGGTTTGTTAAACCAATGTGATGATGGTCCAGACTAATGGATGTTGGGCATGAACCTCAGGGTGGCTTCTTACATAACTTGCCTTGGTAAGGATCAAAGTACATGTAGTTCTAGTGGGGTTGGTGAACCAACATGAAGATGGTCAGGACCAATAGGTGTTGGGCTTCAACCTTAAAGATGTTTCCAATGTACCTTTCCTTCGCAAGGATAAAAGTCCACATAGTTTGATATGATTATAGGGATTTCACACGAGGCGGACCATAGAGGATGTCATGGTCGATGATTACTCTTGGCTCATGTGAACCATGCTTTGTGTGAGAAACAAGACGTACTGAAGACCTGACTACCACATCAGGAATGTTTCATCTATGCGAAGTGTAATAAGGATGGCACATAGTTAGTGGCCCAAAACAAAAATAGGGGCATAAGTGTGGTTATCACCCCAATGAGGAAACTGGGGCATACGGGTGGTTAACAGCCCATGGAGATGGAGATTGGGACTTTCTACAGGGTGGATGCCCGATGGAGACAAATCCCAAAGAAAGAGGGATTTAGAGATGAAGAAATGAGGTCTCTAGTGCCTTCCCCCCCCCCCTCTATAGTCATTGTCCAGGAAATAAGATAGGAGTAGAAATGATGCTACCTCTTAAAGGAAACGAAAAGGGCTTACACCAAGATGGTTTCCCTTTCCCCGTGGAAAAGCATCACCCCAACAAAGACGATCTCATTCCATACGAGGAATGATCACACTCTCTTGGAGACCAGTGGGCGTAGAGAATGTCCAAGATGGGGCACCTTGCGTATGATCCATGGGGTGATGCCACACTTTAACATCATCTACTAAGGACGATGGTCTTTGGCAGTGTAATTTCCAACAGCTCCGATGTGGTGGGTTTATTCTACAACCCTATGACCTACAAAACTGATACCCACCTGCCCATGACTATGTTATGGATTCAGAAATGATGTTGTGAGGGGCTATTATGGAGTGATGCATTGAATGGTCCACTTTAGCGTGGCTATGCAAAGAAGCAATAGTAGTTAGCATGTCTATGTGATGAAGCATGAGGCGAAGTAACACAAAAGGACATTCCTCTTAATGAATTTTGAAATGACTTCGTGCAAACCTAGAGGGTTCCAAGGGAAAATGATTTGCGCAACAAAGGGGTTAATATGTAGAAACCTCAGGAATATATGGTAATCAGTGTAGTGGATGGGCTTCATGATGGGGTCTGCTTCATGAAGTGGAAAAGCATTCGTAGAGAATTTATTCAAGAAGCAAGGGTGCCTTGTGAATCATAGCATTGCGAAGCAATGTGCTTCGCGAAGCACAGTGGCCCTACCTTAGCATGTGGGTCACATGTGCATGATGGGTATTTCATGATGCATAAGTGCTCTACGAATACCAGATTCCTCATGGGTATCATCTTCCATTGTGGAGGCCCATTGGCTCCGTGAAGGGCATCCCTATTTTATGAGGGGTTGAATTTTTGCCAAGGGGGAGGCATTTCACAATGTAAAAGTACCTTTAATGGCTCATGGTTCACAGAGTTGAAATTTTTTTGCGATTTGAGAGCTATGAAGGAGAGTGGTCAGAGGATCAGTTTGTTGAGATTGAGGGGAGTCTGAGATTTATAGGCATGAGGCACTGCGAAACAAATTTTTTCGGATGTGAATTCATGCGGAAATGTTTTTAATCGCGATGCCTCCCTTATCCTTTCTCCTTTGTAGGTTCGCAAACATCAAACTGGTTCGTGGAGTCTCCCTCCTCCTTACTTTGCGGCGGCATTGAAGATGTCAAATGGGTTCGTGGAGCCTCCCTCCTTCTTTCTCTGTGTTGGGTTTTTGAATGTCAAATGTGTTCGAATAGCATCTCGACTTCTTTCTCTGCGGCAGCTTCTCAGAGGGGAAGCTTTGTTACAACTGCGATGCTACAGGGTCTTTAAGAACAATAATTATAAGGTATCCCCTGATGCTTTCCATTTTTCATGTTTTTTCACAAAAATTGGTGCCAACAAATCCCCCCCCCCCCCCTCAGACTTGGAGCTATGGATAAATCGAGGGTCAATGTATGAGGGTTAGTTTCCAAAACCCATTGGCCAATCATGAAGCTGACTCACGAAGGAGGCTCGGGAAGTAGAGAGGTAACATGTGGGGTAAGTGAGCTGTGGTTGGACCCGCACTAAAGCATCAAGGGTCCTCGCCAATAAATAGGGGAGGCAGACCTCTCTTTTCTCCTTTCTCATCTCCCTGTTTTTGCATTTGGCACTCTCGATTTACAATGCTTCACGTACTCCACGGTTGCTCTTTGAGAATCGGGCATTCTATTTTAAGTTGCACAGTGAGTCTTTGACTTCGCGATGGTGCGCTCTGTAGCTTGTGTCTGAAAGCTGGGGTTGGGCTCCCTGGACATCATCCGTGAACGAAATCCATTAACGAACACCATGAATGAGCTCTTTAAAAGACCTTTGCAGACCGAACCCAAAAAATGCCCAAACTCTAAAATGGAATGGCTCACCAAGAGGTATACTTGGGGTCCATAATGATGCTTATTGGAGGGAGGAGATGAAAGATAGCTCGTGTATATGGGTGTTTTTTAAAAGGAATTCTGACCATGAATCATTAGTGCAACTGTTATCTGAATCCCAGAAGGACAACCCACTGTGTAGGAGGATTCCTCTCTATGGTTTTATCTTGAAGGATGCTATTTTCTTTTTTGAAGCATGTAGGGATGAACCAGCTTATGGGTTCAGAAGCAATCCATGTCAGCAAAAGTGGATCAGGGTGGCGGACAACCATCCCCATGAGTACTTCAAACATTCCAACACTGACTGTTTGTAAAATCTTCTGAATGATATCAATGGGAATGAACTGTATCAGGAGTCATCTCCCTCTCTATATCATATTATCTTGAAGATATCCTTGAGGAACCCTAAAAAGGGGTGGACTAATGAGTAGGATCTGTGCTATGGCCGAAAAATCACAAATGACTGGGACTGGTCCAACATGGTAGGTGCCTTGTGCAAGGAATTCGGGGAATAGATGAGAAGAGTGCGCCTGTATGAGGTGGATTGGGCCTCCCAATTCCACATCTATCATCCAAAGAAGCTGATGCTGGTGTTTATGAGGAGATGATAATCTAGGACCAACACATTCCAAATACACCATGGAGAGTTTAGTAACATTTTATGGTTACTGTATCAGATATTGGGGTCCAAATACTGGGTGTGGTATATGAAATTTAATTCCCTGTTATCGGTGAATGGGAGTATCCAGATCAAATTCTACCACAGATGATGGCGTTAATGACCCTATTATAGGGTCAGGAAAAGCATTATATGAGGGATATCATCTTCAAAGGGTGGTTCAAACAATTCTTGTACTTCTCAAAAAATAGGAAGTTCCATGTGAGTCCTCGGACTAGCCCGAAGGGGGATCAATGTGGAAAGGAGCACTCATACTGGTGGATTTTGATGGATATCCATTGGGAGATTTGGGGATTCAACATCAGTACCAAGCGAAAACTAGAATTTAGGTTGGCTACATTTATTGGGATTCTCATCAATAGTTGGATCGTACCAGTGAGGGACACGAACATGGGCGTGCGACCGAGCATATTTATCTTGACATCCATGCTAGAGATAAGAGGGCGAGTCAACCTTGGTATCCCGATTCTCACCAAGAAGTACAAGATGTTGTGGAATATTACTGAGGGGATGATGCCACGAAGAATATGAAGGATATTCCACCTCCTGTATGGGTGGATGACGGTGCATGTCAGGGGGATCTATGAATATTCGAACCACATCTCCCCTACAGGATCAGACTTCTGTCCATCCATTATGAATGTAGTATGGAGGTTTTCGGCTAAGCTAACAATGAATGATGTAATGAACCGGGTCAAGAAGGTGGAGGAGATCAAATTTCAATCATTCCCATTAGCAATGGGTGTATTCACTAATTATAGATAGGGAATGGAAGAGCATCAATCCTACCTCCTGGCCTTTTGAAGTAGAGTTCGGGTGGCATGGATGGATCATGATCCCCTTTGTAGGTAGTAAATTGAACTCCATTTACAATGAAATTGAAATGTATATAGTTGTTGACCACATGGGACTACCTGATGGTTATCTAATAGGATCACCCTTTTTTAATGAGGCATATGTGGCTCATGTTCACATAGGGAAGACGAGAAGTTACAGAACGAGTTGCCTCTGCCCACATCCATCTTCAGATTGGTCAGGTAGTACACCATAATCTGGGTAGTGGCCTACCTTAGAGAGACGCTGAAGAATCCAACCATTCTGGCCAGCGATGTTTTACCTCCCAACTTCAAGGCCAGGGCTCAAAGTTGGAATTGACATCCCATGGGGGTGGGGATGCTTTGGTGGTGAGACCCGCACTGGTTGAGGGGGAGGTGGTGGCTGCGGATCCTACGGTGGTAGCAGACTCAGTGGTCCCAAAAGAGAATAATCATCTCAAGTGGAGTCCACCAAATGTATTCCATAGAATATCCACCCGGGCTTTGTGGATGTTCCTGGGAAATATAGACATGCCAGAGAATGATGTCTTCCTAGAGGCTTGAGAAATCTTGGATATCAACTAGAAATCCCTCGGCCTTTCCGAGATGTGGCAACTCCTGAACCATATCTGGATGGATTTTACAGAAATCTACCCTGTGAGGGATAGCTTTTCCATATCCCAGGCAGAGGTAGAGCATTACTTGGTTGAGTTGGAAGACATCATGCACTCTCATGGTACACAAAGTCCAATGAAATACTACGTGAAGGTGCTGATGGATTGAACGGCCCCTCTGAATTTTTCTTCTGAAAAATTGAAGTAGATCTTCCCTCTGCATGAAGAATCAGATGATTCCTCCTGGGTGGAGGAGGTAGGTAGAGGGAGCCCTTTGGAGGATGGTGAATTTGGTGATTCAGACCCAGGGCATGAAGATTTTGCAGTGGCACTCAAGGTAAAACATTGAGTCCCTTCCCCAAGATTTTCTTCCAGGCTACATTGGACCACTAATTATTATTTAAACTATGTCGGAGGGACTCATATGCAGAACCCGTTCTCACCCCTCAATAGTTACAGATGTGGGGCCTTTGGGATATACACCTGCGGCTTTAGAAATTACCTCATCCAGAGGGGACAGTATAGCCTACGTTGTTCCTCTAGAGTTATTGTACTTCCCAACAATATACGGAGGGACACACCTTGGTGTCCCCACAACAATAACCCATGAACAATATCAATAATTTGATCATTGTATGTCTCCTTTACAAAATTCATGACTTCCACCCATTGACCAGGATAACTGACATATGTTCCCTTTCTAGTATGCACATTTCATAAAATGGTTTGGGATTCCTTGGAATGGTTTGTTGCTACATATGGTGGTGTCTCTACCATGGGAATGCTGGTGGATGGGGGGATAGATATTCAGACTGACCAAGCTACAATTCTCCTGATCACTAGTGGGAAAATTAGCTTGGCTAAGCTTGATATTTTTGATGTGGTATCTGAGGATTAAGATCGATTGGACATCACGAGTCCCTCCGTACCCGACCAGAAACCAGCTGCGGACCCTACTGACGAGTTCATGGTTGTGATCCCAACATATGAGCCTACCTACCCCGCAGACTGTGATGAGAAAACCTTTGATAAATAGGATAACATGATAATCAATCACTGGTCAGGGATAACTATCAAGCACTTTATCAATGACACCCCTCATGCACAACGTATAGACCAGATGGAGAGACTTAGTTTGTGACTACACAAACTCTGCACCGAGGGAGTGGATCCTTAGCATCCCCACATGATCATATGAGATATATTGGAGATGATGATCCAGGAATATGACCAAAACCCGGATATGGGTTGGCAGTGGGAAAAATAGGTGAACATAAAGAGGCTCCAGGTGGATGAATATGAGATTCAATGCTAGCACATCAGGGTGGATGAACATTCTCCATTCCCCAAAAAACAATAATAGATCATATCACAGTTGAAGGCCCAGATATCCGAGGCTGAAGAGAACATGAGACAAGACTTCGAGGAGATGACCATTTTCTGAACCAACGTGAAGTGGGCCATTATCATGGCTGACAAACTGCAACCCACTACAGCCGAGGAGGTGCGGGAACTATAAAGGTGACAACGAATCATGTACGCCACCAGCCAGAAGGTGGCGAAGCTGGAACCCTTTTTTGACGGGGTCAACCAATCCATGACAGGGGTCGATCCTAGGGTACTCTGATTCCTTTAACTTTTGAACGTGCCTGTATTTTTTTATTATTCATGAAAGATGTATACATGAGTGTTGTTATTCATTTTTTCGTCTATTGTATTTTCATTACATTCATGGAATATCTAGATATCAGTCCCTATGATCGAGTGGGTCGGTCCTGATGAGAGAAACAAGGGATGAACACCATGTAATTCAATCAGAATATAAGGGCGCAATACAAGATCCATGAATCTGGGGTTTGATCGAAAAAATTGAGATTTTTGGGAAGAAGGGGGGCCGACTAGAGGACGAAGTCCTCAGATCAATCGACATTCCTTCTTCCTAATGTCCTATAGTGCACGAGTATAATAACTGATGGTGGGTTTGGAATCCACTTGAACATAAGAAAGTGAAATGTATGAATCACGATACTCCAGATTTGGAAAACTGTGTGGGTGGTGTGACAATGAAGGATACTGCTGACTTCATTTGAAACCCAGTATCCTTATTGTGTTATCCTGAAATAGAGATAACAAACGAGGTCTGACCGTTGACGATATTCGAAATAGAGGGCCTAACAAGAATTTTCATCCATTAGTTTTCTATAACATTGGACCAAGATAGTAGGTGACCCATAGGTTGAGCTTCCATACTGTTAGGGGGGTGTTCTTTTTTATGTGAAAGTGGAAGAGAGTCTGAATAAAGGGCACATAAAGCGCATAGTGTAGAGTGATGGGTTGTTCTAATAGATTACAACACTCATGAAATCACACTGTCGTGAGGGAAATGCATTTTTTGGGAGTATATATCAGATAAGTAATCAAAGATACTTTTGAGAAGGACCTCTCTGGTAAAGACTTCGAATACCATATAGTTTTACATCATATGTATGTAGAAAATTAGTGGAATAGTTTAACATCATATTAAAAGGACGTTGAACTTAGTTTTAAGGACATACAATTTTGACCAAGGTTAATAGGATAATGTCATGTTACATGGATTGTAGGCTCCTAGTTTAAGGTCATATAGAGTAGACCTTAATCAGGGTTGGTGCCTAGAAGGGATAATTACCAAATGGTTGGGCCCAATGAGAAATGTCTGGGAATCGCTACCTATCCCATAAGTATAATAATCAATACAAACGTAGTTCTAAGATCGTAGTTTAGCATCATGAAGGATGATGAATGACATGTGTGGCATGGATGCACCAGTACATGTCCTACCATAACTACTAAGCCCACATGAGTTATGCTTGATGTGGGAAACAAGGAGCAGTGATGGGACTTTCCTAGAAAAATAAGGTACATGTAAGGAGCAATGGGATGCTATGTGAATAACATCCCAATAATGCTGACCCTCCTACTAGTCACACCTATATGCACAAAGGGGTAAAGCCGAGTATGTTGGAATCCCACTTGAACATAAGAAGTGGAAATATGTGAACCATGATGCTTAAGATCTGGAGCACAATGATGGTGGCATTACAATAGTGAATGAATGTTGACCACGTTCATAATATGGAATTTTTTTCGTGTCAGCCTGGAATGGAGACAATCAAATGAGGGTTGACCACTGACCGTGTACGAAAAATGAGTCATGTCGCAAATGTCATCTATGTTCCTTATGGATGTTGGCCAAAATGGAAGGTAAGACAATGTGGCATGAAACCATCCCGTAAAGGGGGTCCCTTTAGACATGGAAGAGTATAGGGATCTAAATAACACTCTTAATAAGTTTTGAAATGGAATGGGGGGATGTCCATGTGAAATTTCCACACTTCGGGGTCATTGTCACAGCACATATGAGTATGAAAAAATATTTATTATATAGAGGGAGTCGTGTCCATTTTCAAGGACAAGTGTCATTGTGTTACACACTTCCAACTTAATGTTCATTGGATGGGCCAAAATGGGGGCCCAGATTTAATGTATTGTGCATAGGGGGAGAAGTAGAAAACATAGATGGATACTTATCAAAGGGATATCTCATTTTAGGGTTATATAACTCAGACGATGTTCTGAAACATCATGAGATTCACATGGGGTGTCCATTGAGAAATTTGATGTGATTGAGAACCCATGAGGTACTCGTCACACCACACGCTTCCGAAAGAGTTCGGGCTGAGATACTGGATAGAGGGGGCATGATTTTAGATTCCTATGGATGGACCCGAAGACAAGATGTCTAGGCATTTCATATGTATCCCATGAGAATGGGAATCAAGCCATACGTAGATCATGAAGATTTCAACCAGTTTAACGTCTTGAGGAAAGGATGTGTAATGTTCTTAGATATGGTCATTGAGCTTAGACCATGATGAACTAATAGAGGGAGACCCAAGGTGATGTAATTACTAAAAACCTGACATGAATGTGGACATAAGAGTCTGTATCTCCGCAATGTGCTCTCTGAGAAACCTTTAAGCCAGTGGATCAAATGTGAAAGTTAGGATGAGCCCGAGGCAATGTGTATTGGTGTTCTTATGTACCCCATGAGGATGAGAATCAAGCCACAGAAAGTTATGAGTGTGGCATAGTATGATACCATTGCTAGAGATAATAAGGTCATATGGGTCTAGCCCTCACAGCAAAATAAGCTGCATTTGATAGATCTTGTTTGTCCTTTAGGATGAATGTTTGGGTATTTTTGTTATTCGATGGACCTAGGATGGAGTGTCTAGGTGTCTCCATTAGAATATAGTTGTATATATTCGTTGAAAATGTTAGGGTATGATGCTGAAACTGAATATGAGGTACCCTCGAGTGAGGACACCATGATTCAGTGCAGTATTTCATCTTTTGGACATGATTATAATGTCACGGTTTATGGTTATATAATGGGGCCAACCATACATTTTAAAATATTACACTATAGATGAAATAGTTTCAAGTCATGTGGGACTAGGCATCGTAGTTTAAAGACATATGGCTCATACCTATGTAGGAGAAACAAGGTTCAATAGGGGAAGTGCACGACATGATAAAGCATACCCAATGTAAATGAGGACGAGTTCCACATCACACAACGCGTGATTCCATGAAAGAAACCTCAGGACGAGGGGTCGGAAAAGGTTACAGAATATGGGGTATGAAAAACATGTCTCAGTTGATATGGACCCATAGATGAGATTCCCAGAAATTTTTATGTGTCCCATGAGCATGAAAGTCAAGCTATATGTTGTTAGAGAAGATGACATACAAGGAGGTCATAGTTTATGGTCATAGAGCACAGACCAATATTGTAAAAAACTCTTATCTGTGAGATCATACTACGATCTGTTCCCTAAGCCCATGTAAGTCATACTCATTGTGGGAAACATGGGCAGAAGAGGTCTTTTCAACCCATGTAATACACGTAAAGTGGATTTTGGTGTGGGGACCTAAAAGACGCCCTACTGCGGATTTTTCCTCCTAAAATGAAAATTCACACCGAGGGATAGTACAAAGAGTGTCAAAATTGAACTTGGACATGATGAGGTGTAAAATAAGGTGAATAATGTAACTGGAATTTAAGGATTGACATGGATGGTGTGACGATAGAGGATAACTGTTGACCATGTTCGAAACACAGTATCCATATCATGTGACCTGAAATGGGAACAACAAATGAGCATCAACCCCTGACCACATTCACAGTGTAGGACTTATATCAATTTTTTGTTTGAAACCCTCGATGATGTTGGCTCGTAATGGTAGGATAGCCCTTGGGAAAAGCATCCATGCCCCTTGGGGGTTCCCTTGTATGTGAAAGATAACGAAATCCAAAATAAAGGTGAACATGAATCCTGAAAATTGGATGAAAGCATGTCTAGGTAGAATCCGACACTCCAGGCTCTGAACCAGAGTATTCCTGGGCACATTGGAGAATCACCAAAGATGATCAAGGTACCCAACTTAAGAGGAAACGACTCAAAAAGATGAGTTTATGGAAATGGAGTGAATGGAAATCAAGATAGATAGGTACGTGGGGTTTCTATTAAAACCTCGACATGCATGGGGACACAACCCCATACCACACCGTGTACCCCTCCCTTGGATGGACACATGCCAATAGGCTAGAATGATAGGGAGGTTTCTAGGAAATGTGGTTGGACCCGAAGACTTGACATTCGAGGGATCCTACATATACCAAAAGGATGGGAATCAATCCATACGTATTTTTATAGAAGGATGTTATATAGTCTATCTTTATGCAGTAAGGATGGTGGTGCTCTTAGTTTAAGGTCCTAGGGTCTGGAACGTAGATTCCCAATTTAATGTCATATGCATAGTACAATTGAGGAGAGAGTGCGAATCATGGTGCCTATGGAAGACCACAAAATGGAAACAGTGACAGAGGATAACTGTTTACAGTGTTTGAAACATAGTATCCGTATTTGTGTCACCGGAGGTTAGGGGTTAAAAATTGAGCACCAACCGTTGATCGTTTGTCCAATACGGGACTTGTATCAATTTTTTGTTCACAATCCTCAAGGGTGATAGCCCGTAATTTTAGGAGGGCCCTTGGGCTGAGCATCCATGCCATTTAGGAGGTACATTTGAAGATTATGGAAACCCAATTGATGGGTCTTGAAAATCATGGAGGGGCCTATGATCAAGGACAATAAATGGAAGGATGTATCAAAGGGTGTATGTGTGGCGTAGAAAATAGTTCAATGTAAAAGGGGACACAATCCCATCCCACACCGCACACTGCAAGATCAGAGCATAGGCCCAGGGGCCAAAAGGGTTGAGGGACCTGAGGTTGGGCATCCTAACCAACATTAGCCATTTGATCCCTCAGGCGGGTATCACCTTATGTCATCTCCCAGGCCAACGTAAGAAATGCTCGATGTGGGAAAAAGGGAGTAGGACTAGGATCTCCCCATCACATCAGGGTCTGACAGCTGGAATCACGCACTTGCCTAAGGTAGACCATGTCTTGAAGCAACGATGGGGGCAGAATGAACCAATAAAATCAATGTTTGGGACATATGGGGTGTGGTTACAAAAAAAGGATAACTATTGTCTAGATTCGAAACACACCATCCATATCATGTGACCTGAAACTGGAACAAAAAATTCGCATCAACCACTGACCATATTGTATATTCAAGACTTGTATCAATTTTTTGTTTGAAACCCTCACGGACGTTGGATTTGAATGGTGGGAAAGCCCTTGGGCCGATAATCCATGCCACTTGGGGGTTCCATTAGATGGGAAAGGTAATGGATTCCCATGTATAGTTAGTGTTTGAAACATAAATTCACCCATTCATTTTAAAGTCGATTTGGACAGTATAAGAGGTGGTTATATTCATGGAGGAGGGATTCATGGTATGGTCATGATTATCTTGACATGAATGAGTGAAAAATACTTCACCACACCATGTGTTTTGACCCAATCGGAGATCCCGATGTTTGGTACTGGGCATACGAACCTAATGTCTGGGCGTTCCTACATATCATATAAGGATGGGAATCAGGTCGTACATAGTTCCTTAGGCCATGCAGTTTTACAATCATATTGTGAGAACGTGGGAAGAGAGTATAATGAGTGAGGTCACATGGTGCAATTATCATAAACCTAACATGAGTGGGGAAAAGGAAGATTATACGACACCGTGTGGGATCCTCCAAGAGAACTATACCCGGGTGGGATAGTCAAAGAGGAAACATGGGGATAGACTCAAGATAAATAGTTTGTGAATTCTATGTTTCCCATGATGATGGTAATCAAGTTATACATAGTTTATGGTTTTTAACGTCTTGTAGGATGACATACAGTTTAACATATTGGAGTACAATATACAGTTTAACGTCATACGAGACATTATACAGTTTAACGTCATGGGGGAAAACATTCAGTTTAATTTGATGTAGGACCTTTTATAGTTTAAGGCCATGTAGAACCGGATACATTATGATCATATAAGACTGGATAGTTTAAGGTCATGTAAGAACCTAATTTAGTTTAGGGTCGTGTGGAACTTTACAATTTAAGGTCACGTGGGACCAGATATTTTAAGGTCTTGAAAGACCCTAATGCAGTTTAGGGTCATGTTGGACCATACAATTTAGGGTCATGTGGGACCATGAGACTCTGGAAAAGTATTTCTTAAGGAACTTGGATTTTATGGGAGCAGTTATATGCTCACTATCCATGGTAACCAGAGAATTTACACCATCGGATTAAACATTGTGAATGATGTAAGGTCCTTTCCATTTGTGATCCAGCTTGTTTGGATTCTTAAGAGGTATCATTTGTGTCCATAGGGCTAATACAAGGTCTCCTTGAAAAATGGAGAGGATTCCAACTTTTTTGTTGAAACCGTTAGCTATCTTGTTCTGATGACTTTCCAAATTGTTCATGGCATGCAGTATATTCTTGTCGATTTCTTCTAACTCAGCCAGATGGGTTTCCGCTACCTTATTTGGGACATTATGATCATAGAAAACTATACACAGTGATGAAAACTAGATCTCGGTGTGCAGTACGTCCTTAGTTTCGTACACCATGGAATATGGGGTCACCTGGGTTGAATTACAAGTCGTTGTCTAATAAACCCAGAGGGGATTGGGGATATTTTCCAGCCAACTCTTTATGTTCTGACCAACCAATTTCTGTAGAATATTATAGAGGGTTTTGTTGAATGCCTCGATCTGTCCATTTTAATCCGAATGGTAATAGGATATATCTTTAGAACAGATATGGTACTTAGTGTATAGTTTCTCCAGCTCAGCAAACCGGATGTTTGTGTCGTTATCGGTGTGGGTGACGTGATGGACTCTGAATAAGTAGATGATGTTGGAGCTCATGAAGTCAATGATAGAACATTCCTTGACCACCTAGAGAAATACTTCCTCTACCAAGTTGGTGAATAAATCTGTAGCTGTGATGATGAACCTGCACTAGCGAGCTTCTCCCTGTGGATATGGTCCCAAGACATCGAGGCCCGATACCGAAAATGGCCTATAACACATGGTGGAGTGCAGAGGCTCTGGTGGCCGATGAAAAAAGTTGGTATTAATTTGGAATGCACGTCTCGTTTTTGTGATCTTGATGTAGTCATTGATCATGGAGGGCAAAAAATACCCTAGTCTATGGATCTGGTGATATAGTTTTAGTCCGGTCTGTTAATCCCCATAGGAACTGACATGAACCTCCTACCGGACATTGTAAATATTGACTACTTGAATGAAACATAGGAGAACCAAATCAAACCCACAACTGTAAAAGATCTACAGATGACCATGACCATCTTGGAGGGTAAATTTTAATGCACGACATCAAATTCAATTGAGATTGGGAGGGACCCGGGGGTCCTGAGATGGAGACGCCATTGGTAAGTTGGTTTCCTATGGTCGATCAACATCATCTTGAGTGATGAGTGCAATGAATCTATGGTGTTCCATGTGGATAATAAGTTCATCCTGTTTTATATCTGAAAGTGATGAATATAGGATGTCTAGGTTGTCATCTCGGCCCTTCAGAGATCTAGGGACTTGAGTAACTTCTAGCCTAGATGGTAACTGGGACATTAACTTGAGTGTGTGTTCCGTTAATTGTATGTGCTATGAATTTATGACGACATAGTCACCATTGATTTTCATGATGACTTGTTTGGAGTCCCCATTGACATGAAAATGGGGAAGGTCAATCTTGAGGGCTGGCTCGAGGCCAGTAATGAATTCCTGATACTCTACCTCATTGTGGATGTAGCCTTTTGAAAATAGAAATGAATACGGGAGGAAGTCTTGTGCTGGGGTAATGAAGATAATACCAAGGACTGCTCTATTGTGCCTGGGGTAATTGAGCATTCTGCTAGTGTGCCTCCGAGAAACACCATCGAAGTGAATGTTCCTGCACTACATGGCTTGGTCTACTGAGATAATCGCTTCATTAGGGATATCTAGGTCCATAGACTGGACAACCGAAGATGGATGGGAATCCAAAAAGCCTTCCAACACATTCCCCTTAATAGACTTCTGGGGAACAATCATAATGTTTAACTGCTGAAGGATTATCGCCCACCGAGATATACGACCTTTCAACATGTGATGATTCCAGATGTACATCAGCAGATATACTCAAGAAATCAGTTGTACCTAATTAAGTTGGAGGTAATACAATAATTTCGGTTCTAAGAATACCAATGAAATAAGATCTTCTCGCTTGCAGAGTATTTGGTCTCCGTATCAAGGAGTATGTGACTGAGGTAGTAAAGACATTTCTTTATCACCATGTTATTATTTTGGTTGAGATGGGCACCGAGATACCATTCTAGGGAGGTCACATAAAGTACCAACATCATTCCAGAGAGAGGATGAATTAATACTTGAGGCTAGAGAAATCATTGAATAATCTCTTCTAAGAGCTCTGACATTCATTATTACACTTTTAGATAGTTTCTAAATTCCAGAGCCTTGAAAATTCCTTACACTAGCCGTCACGATTCTGGATGAATGAATGTATATAGCACATAGGGCCTTGGATGCCTCAAATCCTCTGAATGTTGTTTGTGGGACACATCTGAATGATGTCCATAATCTTCATTGGGTCAATCTTGATTCCCATGTATCTGGAAACGAAGCCGAGGAACTTTCCAGAGGAGACCTCAAAGGCACATTTCAATATTGTTCATCTTCATGTGGCGAGAAAGGAGGAAGCTGAACACATTCTCCTAGTACATGATATGGACTTGGTTCTTGCGATATTTGACCACCAGATCGTCCATATAACAATACACCAATGTTATGAGGATATTATTAAATATATGATGCATAGACCAATCATAGGTGCCACCTGCATTCTTTATACTGAAGGGAATGACATTGTAATAGAATGTAACTTATGGTTCCCTAATGGTTGTAGACTCCTCCTCCTCAAGGGCCATTCAGATATGGTGATACTTAGTGTACCCATCCATAAAGGAGATGGCATGGAACCCTACTATAGAATCAATAAACAATTCTGTAATAGGATGGAGAAAATAATCCTTCAGATAAAAATGTTTGATATCCAAGATTTCGATGAAGACTCTGATATTTCTATTCTTCTTTCTGACATGAAAAATGTTGGCAAGACATTTGGGGTACTGGACCTCTTTAAAAAAATTGTCTCTGATGATCATATCAACTTTTACCTCAACCATGGAACAATGAGAAGGGTTTATTTTTCTAGGAGGCTTCTTGAACCCATGATGATTTTTCGGGAGACCGAGGCAGTCGACGGGTACCTGTGGATCTAGTCCTGGTATCACGTCGTAACTCTATGCGAATAAATCACGTTTTGGTTTAAGAAAGTCTATGTACTACTATTTCCCCTCGAGGGGCATGGTGGAATTGATCAAAGTGGGGTTTGGGTGTGCCTCATTAATGAGGTTCACCTATACCAATTCGTAGACCGTGATAGAGATGCCCTCTTCAATAGTGGGGAGAGAAACATCTAAATCCTCTTATTCAGATATGGAGGATTTATCTTCGCCAGGAAGAGTTTTCTATGAGTCAACAAATCTTGATGGGAGGCAAGTACTAGCCTGATCAGTAGCAGACACTACATCAGGGGGCTCTTGTGCTTTAGAAATCATAGCAATGAAGGCTATTGATCTGATCCAATCGGGTCTTCAACCCAAGAGTCCACACATGATTATATCGAAGAAGCAGTGGAATGTTGGCTTGAGCGAGTTAATTCCATCCTAGTGAAATAAGTAAATATGATGTATTCTAATTTCTATGGGGAGGATATCCTGATAACTTATGGGGGTGGGAGGCTCAAGGATCACCTGATCATGATTTGGGTAGGAGTATGAGGTGATCTTCTAGCATCTCATAGACATGGGAATGTGTTCCCCCATTGTTCCATAAACAATGAAGCATTGTACCATGTTTGGAGATGTAGCCTCCAATCAGTGGATTGGAATTATGTATGCATCATCTAGATCTTTCAACGGGTCTGTCGCAGTCATGGCATGCTAAACCTAGTTTGACTAAATTTTCTTGTCATTTTCATGTAATAGTTAGCATCATGATAGAGGGATTCAAATTTGGAAAAGGGTGATGCATCACCATGAAGAATTCCCACTCGTCTACTAATGGAGTAATTCATGCACTTGTGATATGATGAGGGAACCGCTGCATGCAGGTGCATCCATGTCATGGAAATCAACGCATAGATGGTGGTGTCCTGGGAGATGACCATAAACTCAGTGTTGTCAAATAGGACACCAAATGGTGTCTCCAAGCGGATCATTCCAACAAATGTTTGTTCTGACCTGTCATAACCTTGGATTTTTAGGTCAGAGGGACTCGAATCATCCTTATACAATCCCAATTTTCACAGTGTCTGAGTCGGGATTAGGTTGTTCCCAGAGCTCTATTGACAAGACAATGATAAAACTATATGCCATTGAACTGGACAATGTTTTATTTTGGGAGAATGTTCCCCCATAAGGGAGAACATTCATCTTCTCCAGAGAATGAGATGATTTATTGGAATTCATCATTCTCGACGGCCTCTGCATGGAAGGATTTTATTGCTGCTACCTCCATCTCAAACTCGAGGGGTCTTCATAAAGCCTCGGGAGGGCCTCATGCATATTCGATTACATGATATGGTTATGAAGTATAGAAATCATCACTGGAATTCTAGAAATATGCTTGAGAACATCATATTGTTGTGTCAGGCATGAACCTATTCTTACAGGAGGTCACTCTATGATAGGAGATATGGGGGGCCTTGCGACTGGACCGACGACAAACTAGTGCTAGGAATATCTCGTTTCTCAAAAGTGGAATCTTGTGGAGTGACTACTAGATTAGGGATTGATAACTAAGACTGGTCAGTAGCAATGCAATGCTGATCACAATGCAGTCGAGGTGGTTGTGGTTGATCCGGTAACACAGACAGCAACGAAGGCAGACCTGATGTTACCTGATTAGAGGGTTGTGCATGTTGAGCTCTGCATTGTGCCTGCTTCTTGGTTTTGGTAGCATGCTCAGACTGGAAGGAAGTACTGACCGTGGAACATCAACGACCCATATAGCCGCAGCCCCACTGATGCTGGTGACGTCTGGAGACGTTCATAGGATCTACCTGGAACTTCTCAATGTCAGGAATTTTATAGGGGTTTACCAGCTCTATGATATTAAACGAGGAAAACCATTGACCATCACTCAATGTGTGAACCACTATCGAAAGGATTCTGGGAGTAATATCCATCTCTGAGGGAATTTAGTTGCTGAGAGTAGAGGATGTCGATGGAATCAGTGGGATACATTGTTTTCCCTTGCGTTGCCGGTGTTTTCTCTTTTGAGAAGGGAACAACTAAGATGACGATGTACAAGTAGTAATCAAAGCTTCATGATTTTCTGGCCGATTCAAGCATGCACAGATAAAACCATGGGATCATGAAACTATTTTATGATCCATCCAGTCATCATACTTCTGGGACCTGTAGTTTGAAACATATAGACACTTGCATTTTATGTCACTGCTAATTTATGGTTCACGAAGACACATTCCACATGTGCCCGAGCAAAGACGAATCGAACTGTGTTGTTACCCACCAAGTCATGAAGCCAGACTTCAAACACATAGCACTGTTTGAATGTGTGCCTCCGGATCTAGTGATAGGGGTAGTAATTTAGGGGATCAATGAGGTTCACCTGTGCCGGAATCCATCATTTATGATAACATACAATCCTATGCTCCATGGAACTACATAATTAATTTCGGACTTGATCTGAGTTGAATGAGTAGGTATGATTCCTATTTTTCAGGAAGATGGCCCTTGGAGCCTGACCCTGACTCCGGGATGGAGGATCTTATCAAGAAGGTGGAGCCTGGTTATCTCATCTAAGCGGTGGTGGTGCATTGCGTGCGAGTACCTGCCGGTTCTTAGGTGGGACTTGTTGTGTCGGAAAATGCGCCGGACGCAGAGGGCCTCTGTGAGCTTTTGGAGGTGGCTCCACTGGTAACAACTCTATTATCCTGGGGGCCTCTATTTGATCAACTATAGTGGGCTCAACCCTAGTTCCCCTTCTCGCGGGGTTTGCAAGAGGCAATTGATGTGCTAGGATGACTTTTTGCAAGACATATTCATGGCGCTGGGCCTTATCAGTGATGTCTCAGAATCCCTTGGGGTAGTTCATGGTGATCAAAGAGGGGACTTGCTCTGTCATGACATTACCTACGCACATCGTCAGCAGTTTCTCCTAAGTCATTGGAATGTCATAGTGTATAAGAGCACTTCCCACAGGGTGAAAAAGTATGCATTGTCCTCATCAAGATTCTTCTTTAACTTGAAGAGGTCTGTGATACACATATTCCCAGTGGTGGAACTAAACTGTTAGAGAAATTTCTTATGGAGGTCTTCCCTGTTGGCTACAGATCCATTGGGTACATTTCTGTATAAGATGAATATCGACCCCTCCTATGTATGTACGAAAAATCAGTGTTTGTCAGCCTCCTCCTGTGTTGGAGTCCTTACGTGGGTCAAAAAATGAGATGAAGTGGGCCAAATGTTGCGGATGCTCCCCGATCTCTTTGAAGGGGGGAAAAGTGTGATTTCTAAAAGATCGGGGTGTTGGCATATCATCCACCCACGTCAGATATGGATTGCAATCAGGTGGGATTGCAACGTGTCGAGACCCTAAAGCTTCAAGGTGGAAAATTAGTGTCGTCATTGGATCATTCGTATGGGGGTTCTAGTCTTGATGGATATCTATGTCCAACAATGAGTTGGAAGGTTCTTTAACACGATTTGTAGCCCCAAAATCTCATGGATATTCTAGTAGAATGTCATGTGGAGCACCTGGGGGAACCTGAGCTAGGTCCCATGGATTTTCACGTTATTCAGGATGATTTGGAAACACACATCATGCCCTCTTGCCTTAAGTTCTAGCCTAAACCCTATCTGCACGGGTAGGATGGTCAGGATCACCTAGAGGCAGATCATCAAGGGAAAGTTCTGTATTCCCTTGCTGCCCCATAGAAGGGTCACCATAGTCTATCTGTTTCTCTACAGTGCATTCATTAGGGAGGCCTTCAACCATATTATTGTGCTTGGAAGGTTTCTAACTTAGGATATATTTTATGGGGTCATCTTTTTCCATGTGAACTAAGCTAGATGGGACGGAGGGTTTTATGACTCCGAGATTCTCCATACCATTATTGGATTCGTTTTTGGAAAAATGACTCAGTGGGAATAAGAAGAACAATTAGCTTTCTTTTGTTGACAAGTAATCCTTCCCAATTGATCCAAGAGCTGTGACACTTTCTCGGGGGGGGGGGGGGGGGGGGTAGGTCCTATCAATTAATCTCTAGATCGTTCTCACCTTGGTAGGTCATCCATGTTATCCATGACCCTATCTAGTGGAATATCCTCTATGTTGCCCTGAAAATCGGTTTGGCACAAGATGGAATGGAAATGAAGGGAAGCGTACGGACCCCCAACCACATATTTTCATTTGGGGAGCATCCATCATAATTTTCCTGTAGAGAACCTTCAATATTTGGATGCATCGTTGTTAGAGGGTCCTATGACGACATGAGGATTCAGGGCACTTGGCCATAGAGAGTGCAGTAAAATTAACCAAATGTAATTTTTAGCCAATGTCTTCAAAGTGAGACTGTAGAGACCCGTATCCTGACGTACATGGACATTACATTACATTTGCGGAATACTTAGTACATAACAAAAACACACACTAAAGGATCGTAATAGTTTAGTGTCTTTGGAAACTCGGAACATAATCTTCTAATCCTGGTGAAAGATCTTCAATATCTCCCGTAAAGATCTTCCATTTTTTTTACCTAAAACCTTTATTTATATCCTGGGGAAAAGAAAACATAAAAGGGTGAGCTCAAATGCTCAGTAAGGGTATACAAAAGAAATAAAAATCATATCATATCTTTTTGAAAATCACAACCTGCAAAAGAGATCATAATATCTTAACATGGAACAAATCATAGAAGTGAAAATGAGATCCCCATAATCATAACATGAAACTTGAAACTTTGTGGCATGCACACATAATCATGGAAAATCATTTCTTGTTAGTCATGACTCATTGCCAAGACTATCTTAGTGGACAAAGTCCCTTTCTGAACCGAGTTCACTCCTCGTTTCAGTCCTGTATCACTGAACCGAAATAACCTTCCGTTCCAGCCATGTCTATCTCATGAGATATAAAATCTTTACCCAATGCATTGGAGGGAGATATAGGTCCCACCCATCTCTTAATGAATCCTTTCTTATGTGTGCCACAAAATCATAAATCATACATCATTGCATAACCCATGTAATAAAAATGGGATTCTTAAACAACATGACATCATAAAACCATTCATATAAGATAAAGGAATTCATAAACATAATTTCATCACAACATAGTCAAATCAATGTAAAAATATGGATAGAAACAGAACCCTTTATTATCTTATATGGAAAATAATTTTGATAAAACACTTGAATTGAATTTTTGAGAAAAAATATCCTTTCTTCTTCAAAATTAATTTCTTTTACAAAACATCATGCAATTTTAAAAGAAAGAGATTTTATTGAAAATAGTCATGAAATCTTTTAGATGAAGCTTCATGAAAATAAGGCTTTATAAAACAGTATAAATCCGTTCGTGCCGTATAAGTTAAAAAAACATTCTTCGTACTTTTGTCAGAAAAGTCAAAAAGTACCTCGTACGAAAAACGAAAAAAGATTCCTTTCATATCCTTTACTAAAAACTCATAGAAGGGTAAAATTGGATTTAAACAATTGTAGGTGGATGGAAATAATATTACATATTGAGGGAACATGGATGTGGATGATAAAATACACCCCAGTAAATACTTACGAATAAACAATCTCGGATAAAAATGAGATTGTGATATTTCCCTTACCTTAGGTCCGATTAGCTTTGTACGTGTCCGAAGCTCCTCTTCTTTGGAACGCCTCTTTGAATCCTCCACTTAAGGAACTAAGATTGGTCTTTGGAGAAGACCAGAACCTCTAGGATTATTCTAGGAAAGTGGAGAGGAGAAAATGGCAGGGGTTGGCCGAGCTTGAGTGCTCAAAATTGGTGTGAGGAGGAGGGGGAGGAGGTGCCCTTTTATAAGGGAGGAGAGGGGCACCTTAGGAATTCTTAAAAATATTAATTTATAATAAATCTAACCCCACTTAAAAACCTCCAAAAATGACTCATATTCGAAGATTAGATGAGATAGGGTTGTAATCTCATCAACCAATCAAATTTAGACATGTTTGGATATTATTTTAAACCTTATCAATTATATTTAACTCTAAGTTAAATAATTTAACTTTTACCGTGTCTTTTTGTGTTCTTTCACTATATGGTTAATAAACATACTATAACATGCCAAACGAACCACAAATTGTTTATTATTAATATATATATCCTTATCTAAGTCATTTGGCCGAACCTTAGATTTTTAGGAATAAAAAAACAATTAATAATATAATATTTGATTTAAAAACTATTTTGTGTCAATTTTGACACTATTTGATATATGATTTTTGTGAAAGTAATAACAGAATTATATGTTCGAACCAAGTTGATTAAATCAACATTAATATATCATAGTAACCTAGAAAATTAGTGGAATTCATAAAAAATCTCAAATTACATTTATTTTGGTGTTTATAACATCAATTATGTCAATATTTCATTAATAAGATAATTACTGCATCATCGTTGTGTCATAAATAAATTAAATTATTTGATGTCTAAAAATTACAAATAAAATACCATCATGTAGGAAATCTTTTTAGCTTTCTAATGAATATTTACAATCGAATGTATATTATGTATAACCCCATATTAAAAATGATTTACTTATTAAACGTTGATTTTAACTATTTTAACCCTTCTTTAAATAAATTCATAATAAATGTCCTAATCTAATCCAAGTGGGCCTAAATGGTCATATTTTATTCCTAAGTTTGTTTTTGGTCGAATTACACTTGTCCAATAGAATTAGGACATGTGTTAGGGTAATAGTAATATCATATTTACCCTTAGTTACCCTATTTACTATTAACTGCGGTAAAAAAAAGTAAAAAGTTACTATTCACCAAAAATTATTTTCATCTCATTGAACCACATTTTAGTCCTTGATATTAACCGTGTCTCTCGGATTTTCGAAATTCCATTCACAGAAGTGGTAAAATTAAGTTTTATGCAAAATTCAGTTTTTAACCTACCACTTAGTGGTTTCACTATTCATCAAAAATTGAATGTTTTCAGAAAAATGCCAAAATTTCATCCTAAGCTATATTTCATATTCCGAATTCAAAAATGAAGTCTATTTTACCAAATTCATAACATAGAAGTTGAATTAATTAATTTTATAATTAAATCCCGCTATTAAAACAAATAGCGTGTTTTTACGAAACAATATCTATCAAAAGATTGACACTTGTTTATGTCAGGTTTAAATGTGAAATTACGTCCAATGACCAACATTGTATTAAATTGTAAAAATATATTCTAAATATACTTTAAAACCACTCAAATTAATAATTTATCACTATTAATTATTTCGATTAAAAAAGTTGTTTTTAATTATAATTTAGTAATTTCCACTATTCATCAGAATATGAAAGTTATCCGAAATGTACCAAAATTTCACCTTAGGCTAAATTCGATACTCCGAATCCAAAAATGAAATCCATTTTGAAAAATAAAATTTACAAAATTTCAAAAAGTGGTTATTACTATTCATAACGGCTAGTTTTAATAGCATATCGCTGTTTAGTGAAACTCGTTATTGCGTACTACACACACTATCGAGGAAGGTTGCGATTGCGTGTAATGCAAGGCAAGTCAAGGATGCGTGTTGTGCAAGCTCCTTTTGGTGTAGCGTACAACACAAGACATTAATAAAATTAAAAAGAATATTTTTCATAAAATCTTGGGCTGTTACATTCTACCCCCCTTAAAATGAATTTCGCCCTCGAAATTCGTCGGGGTTATAAATGGTTTTTTATTCGAAAGTTTCCCACATCGTAAAAAGGAATACCAAAACTTGGCTTTAAAAACTAAAGTATGAAATGTAACGATTACCCAAATAAACTAATTGTTGGGTTTCCACATAGGTAAAAATATGGATATGGAAGAAAAATCTAACCATCATGTTCTGATGGAGAGTGGTAGAGAACATGGCTATGGAAAAGCCAAAAATCACAAATCCATAAATTTGTGATGATATAAGGTACCATCTGATTCCTCAGGTATAAGATCACTAGGACAACATTTTTGGTTTTCAAGATCATTTCCCTAAAGTTCAAAATATGAATTAGAATAAATACTTACTTTATTTTGGTACAATCTCACTGTTGTTCGTGCCTTGAACAATTTCCACTTCATCTCTTAAATAAATGAAGTGGAATTTGTTATTCGTGAAGTGTTAGCAGATAATGTGATAGAATGACGGGTCATTCCATCTGTCTCAAACAAAAGGTTAGAAACAATTATATGCATAAATCGATCTATAGTGAGATTAATCATATATGGTTCCTAAAATGGACTTATACTTCATATATCATACTGCTTAATATAATAAAACTAGTTTCTACTAAATAGGGACTTCCTGTAGGTCAGTGGTAGGCGATAAAGGCCAGTCGCACTTCGGTTGTGGGTTCGATTCCTACAGCCTTGTCCGAAGCGATGGGCTGTCGCCCGTCCTGCAGGTTGTCCTTTTTCTAAAACTATATTACTATAACATCTCATCAATAATATCGAGAAAACTTCGATCCTTAAACAATACTCACTTATGTCCAACATAATCCATTTCAATCTTTAGGCTTATCCATAATACTGCAGTCCACTCTCATAATATAGTGACAACGATTACCAGAGATTTAATACTGTCGTTGATCCCCACATATCATAAGATATGTTTTGTTGCTCACATTCTAAACATTCAAAGTCCTTAATCATGTATTCTCTTGAATACCTTAGTGAAAACATGAATGTAGTTAAAAGTTAACACTTTCCACATACCAAAATCCTCAAAATTCTATATACTCAATCCATGATATCACTTAGTCCTTATATCAATCATGAGCTCATGAATATTGTTAAACATTTCATTTTCTTATTTTCCCTTCATTATGCGCATATCATCTTATTTCCAAAAATATCTCAATCACTTTGAATACCACATTAAACCAATACATACATATTCCAATACTCCATGATACAACATTATTTTGGAATCCCATTACATAAACACTTAATCATTCCACCACATCATTATCATATTCAACATTGCCAATAGTGATCGCATGTGATTTCCCTTTGTCCTTTGCCTTCAGTGGTTGCTCATGTTGATCATCACTAACCCTTGGATTAGGGCAATTATTAGCATAATGCCCCATTTCCTTGCACTTGAAGCATTGAAGTGTTGGCGGTGCGTTCTCTGCAGTGTTTGCTATATTCACATCATTAGAAACCCTTTTTCCATTACTTCGACACTCAGCTGCTCGATGACCTTCTTTTCCACACTTAAAACATTTTCTAGTTCCTTTAAGACAATCTCCACCATGCTTCATTCCACACTTTGTGCATAAGGAAACATTCATCTTCTTTTCACCATTATTATGAGATTTCTCCTTGAACTCCATCTTTCGTTTCTTGTCAAAACCATGAGATGGATATGTAACACCAACTTCCATTTCTACCTTGATAGCACAACGCACAATTTCTTCATAGCTACTGAAGTCTCTTATAGCTAATGCCCTTCGAAGACTTGGTTTTAAGCCACTGAAAAATCGATCAACTTTACTTTCAGGTTGGATGATAATGCCAGATGCATACCTTGCAAGTCTTGTAAAATTCGCTTCATATATACCAACAGATTCATCATCCTTCTGCTTCAGCTCAATAAACTCCTTTTCCATCTTTGTTCGAAGAATACGAGGGAAGTACTTACTGAAAAACAAGTTCTTGAACTCATCCCATTCCATGGACTCAATTTCATCCCTTGGCCTCGTATTCTTGATAAGATTCCACCATTGATCAGCTTCACCTTCCAAACGATATACTGCTAAGATGACTTTATCATGTTCAGAACATTGAAGAACTGAAAATATCTTTTCAGTGGTACTGATCCATTGTTCAGCAACAAGTGGATCGGAAGTCCCCCTGAAAGAAGGTGGACGTTGCCTCATGAAGGACTCAATAGAATATTGTTCCCTTCTCTGCTCATTTGGAAGTCCAGAATGATTCATAGCTTGTGTAAGTATAGCAATAAGATTTTGCACTCCATCTCCCATAACATTTGTTTGTTCAGGAGGGCAATCATTGCATTGTCCATTGCATTGATCAACACGGTTCCTTCGGGTTCCAGCCATCGTCTAAAACCCAAAAAGAATAGTGTGAGAGGCAAAAATCATGCTAGGGAAAACAACATAATAAAGGGGGAGTACCTTCAATATCCAACATCTTAGGTTTAATTCTATGATTGTTAGCGTAATTCTATTACTATAACCTATACGTATACTTATCCCTAGGGACATCCCTAGACATACCTTAGAAATATCTCTAGGGATCTCACTAACGTTTTCGCATCCTAGTTTCCAAAGGTTGACTAAACCTTTCCTCTGATACCAACTGTAGAGACCCGTATCCTGACGTACATGGACATTACATTACATTTGCGGAATACTTAGTACATAACAAAAACACACACTAAAGGATCGTAATAGTTTAGTGTCTTTGGAAACTCGGAACATAATCTTCTAATCCTGGTGAAAGATCTTCAATATATCCCGTAAAGATCTTCCATTTTTTTTACCTAAAACCTTTCTTTATATCCTGGGGAAAAGAAAACATAAAAGGGTGAGCTCAAATGCTCAGTAAGGGTATACAAAAGAAATAAAAATCATATCATATCTTTTTGAAAATCACAACCTGCAAAAGAGATCATAATATCTTAACATGGAACAAATCATAGAAGTGAAAATGAGATCCCCATAATCATAACATGAAACTTGAAACTTTGTGGCATGCACACATAATCATGGAAAATCATTTCTTGTTAGTCATGACTCATTGCCAAGACTATCTTAGTGGACAAAGTCCCTTTCTGAACCGAGTTCACTCCTCGTTTCAGTCCTGTATCACTGAACCGAAATAACCTTCCGTTCCAGCCATGTCTATCTCATGAGATATAAAATCTTTACCCAATGCATTGGAGGGAGATATAGGTCCCACCCATCTCTTAATGAATCCTTTCTTATGTGTGCCACAAAATCATAAATCATACATCATTGCATAACCCATGTAATAAAAATGGGATTCTTAAACAACATGACATCATAAAACCATTCATATAAGATAAAGGAATTCATAAACATAATTTCATCACAACATAGTCAAATCAATGTAAAAATATGGATAGAAACAGAACCCTTTATTATCTTATATGGAAAATAATTTTGATAAAACACTTGAATTGAATTTTTGAGGAAAATATCCTTTCTTCTTCAAAATTAATTTCTTTTACAAAACATCATGCAATTTTAAAAGAAAGAGATTTTATTGAAAATAGTCATGAAATCTTTTAGATGAAGCTTCATGAAAATAAGGCTTTATAAAACAGTATAAATCCGTTCGTGCCGTATAAGTTAAAAAAACATTCTTCGTACTTTTGTCAGAAAAGTCAAAAAGTACCTCGTATGAAAAACGAAAAAAGATTCCTTTCATATCCTTTACTAAAAACTCATAGAAGGGTAAAATTGGATTTAAACAATTGTAGGTGGATGGAAATAATATTACATATTGAGGGAACATGGATGTGGATGATAAAATACACCCCAGTAAATACTTACGAATAAACAATCTCGGATAAAAATGAGATTGTGATATTTCCCTTACCTTAGGTCCGATTAGCTTTGTACGTGTCCGAAGCTCCTCTTCTTTGGAACGCCTCTTTGAATCCTCCACTTAAGGAACTAAGATTGGTCTTTGGAGAAGACCAGAACCTCTAGGATTATTCTAGGAAAGTGGAGAGGAGAAAATGGCAGGGGTTGGCCGAGCTTGAGTGCTCAAAATTGGTGTGAGGAGGAGGGGGAGGAGGTGCCCTTTTATAAGGGAGGAGAGGGGCACCTTAGGAATTCTTAAAAATATTAATTTATAATAAATCTAACCCCACTTAAAAACCTCCAAAAATGACTCATATTCGAAGATTAGATGAGATAGGGTTGTAATCTCATCAACCAATCAAATTTAGACATGTTTGGATATTATTTTAAACCTTATCAATTATATTTAACTCTAAGTTAAATAATTTAACTTTTACCGTGTCTTTTTGTGTTCTTTCACTATATGGTTAATAAACATACTATAACATGCCAAACGAACCACAAATTGTTTATTATTAATATATATATCCTTATCTAAGTCATTTGGCCGAACCTTAGATTTTTAGGAATAAAAAAACAATTAATAATATAATATTTGATTTAAAAACTATTTTGTGTCAATTTTGACACTATTTGATATATGATTTTTGTGAAAGTAATAACAGAATTATATGTTCGAACCAAGTTGATTAAATCAACATTAATATATCATAGTAACCTAGAAAATTAGTGGAATTCATAAAAAATCTCAAATTACATTTATTTTGGTGTTTATAACATCAATTATGTCAATATTTCATTAATAAGATAATTACTGCATCATCGTTGTGTCATAAATAAATTAAATTATTTGATGTCTAAAAATTACAAATAAAATACCATCATGTAGGAAATCTTTTTAGCTTTCTAATGAATATTTACAATCGAATGTATATTATGTATAACCCCATATTAAAAATGATTTACTTATTAAACGTTGATTTTAACTATTTTAACCCTTCTTTAAATAAATTCATAATAAATGTCCTAATCTAATCCAAGTGGGCCTAAATGGTCATATTTTATTCCTAAGTTTGTTTTTGGTCGAATTACACTTGTCCAATAGAATTAGGACATGTGTTAGGGTAATAGTAATATCATATTTACCCTTAGTTACCCTATTTACTATTAACTGCGGTAAAAAAAAGTAAAAAGTTACTATTCACCAAAAATTATTTTCATCTCATTGAACCACATTTTAGTCCTTGATATTAACCGTGTCTCTCGGATTTTCGAAATTCCATTCACAGAATTGGTAAAATTAAGTTTTATGCAAAATTCAGTTTTTAACCTACCACTTAGTGGTTTCACTATTCATCAAAAATTGAAAGTTTTCAGAAAAATGCCAAAATTTCATCCTAAGCTATATTTCATATTCCGAATTCAAAAATGAAGTCTATTTTACCAAATTCATAACATAGAAGTTGAATTAATTAATTTTATAATTAAATCCCGCTATTAAAACAAATAGCGTGTTTTTACGAAACAATATCTATCAAAAGATTGACACTTGTTTATGTCAGGTTTAAATGTGAAATTACGTCCAATGACCAACATTGTATTAAATTGTAAAAATATATTCTAAATATACTTTAAAACCACTCAAATTAATAATTTATCACTATTAATTATTTCGATTAAAAAAGTTGTTTTTAATTATAATTTAGTAATTTTCACTATTCATCAGAATATGAAAGTTATCCGAAATGTACCAAAATTTCACCTTAGGCTAAATTCGATACTCCGAATCCAAAAATGAAATCCATTTTGAAAAATAAAATTTACAAAATTTCAAAAAGTGGTTATTACTATTCATAACGGCTTGTTTTAATAGCATATCGCTGTTTAGTGAAACTCGTTATTGCGTACTACACACACTATCGAGGAAGGTTGCGATTGCGTGTAATGCAAGGCAAGTCAAGGATGCGTGTTGTGCAAGCTCCTTTTGGTGTAGCGTACAACACAAGACATTAATAAAATTAAAAAGAATATTTTTCATAAAATCTTGGGCTGTTACAGAGACTAACTCTTGGGTTAGGACACTCATCGATAAAGATGAAGAAAATAATTCACCCTGAGGGTCTGGAAAAAACACACGACCTCTTATTGGGTGAGCGATTTTGGCGCACTAAAATTTGGTGCTACAACTACCAAAAACATCAAGGGGAAGTGATACACTGCGAGAATATCCCAAAACATCCTTGGTCCAGATTCAGGTTCTGACCCTTCATTTTCCCCCTTGTCAACCGGATGCAACTTGGGAATCAGTAGTTGTACAGAGGCTGACCGTTGGGATGGTGGGCTGGCCGGCAAAGAATATGACGATCAAGTTGACATGATACCGCATCTCGGGCTATCCTCTGAATAGTGTAGTGACATAACCACCACATCATGGTAAGATGGTCTGATGATCGCAGTTTCCGGCATAGGGACCATGACTACTGGCAATGGGATACATTTTTTCTCGTCAACCATTGGTCCCCAAAATATCTCTATGTGATCTCCAGTCGAGGTAGAGAGTGATTCTGACGATTTTTTTGGTGATTTCAGGTCTAGAACTTATGTATTTTCCAAATTTGTTTCCTCAGGGAAGTACTTGAGGAGGGAGGAAGGATTCCTATAGACCTCACATTCCAGAATAATGAGGCAGATGTGCCTTATTCCTACCCCAACTCTGGACACAGAGGATCTAGGTGAGGGTTCCATCGCTGAATCGTATTCCACCTTAGAATTTGAGAATCAGACTAGTTTAATCGTCGTATGAATCTTCTCGGTATTATTTTTATGGTGGGGATGATCCTCCCTCCTTCCCCGGGATGGTTCTTTGAAACATGGTATATTTCTGGTGCGAGGAGGACCTTATACCATACTGGTGCTAGGGTCGGGAGGATTTCTGCCTGAGTGAGGTGGGGGGTAAGGTTCACCTAGACAGATATCAAATGAAACATGGGGATTAACTCTTTTTACACTAGAATATGTGTAGAGGGGATCATCACATGAAATTTTGGAGTGGGAAGGACCTCCGTCGGAACTTGTAGGATCATGGGTAGGGCCTCCAGTCTTGTTTCCTCAGCTAGCGACATCACGAGGAGGGTTCTTGTACTGGTCATGCCAATCACGTGTAGGACCTCCATAATGGATGCTGACAAAGAGAAGCGGACCTTCACATATATGATTGTTATAGTGAGGATTACCTTCTCCAGCTGCTGAAACGATATGGGGAGGGCCCCCACACTGGATATTGACAATATATGTAATGTCCTCACACCAACACTCTGTAGACGGTGGAATGGCCACAAACCTGACGTAATGACCACAGTAGAGGCATATATACTATTTTTCATTTTTGTGTGGAGGTATCTCATTTGGATTTAATGTAGCACGGGGAAAACCTCCATGTTGATCTTGTATTTGAGGAGGACCCTCATTTTCAATGGTGGTGGTACAGGGAGGGACTTCGTGCTGGGTGTCATTGATGCACGTTGGTCTGCAGCAACATCTACTTGCACTGAAAACAAATAGAATAGACCTACCACGCCCTTGTGGCAGATGGGGCCTCTATCCAAGTCGAGTATATAGGTTCTCCTACTCAGCATACACCGGGGGTTGATGATAAACACCAGCGGTGGCCTGAGCCATAGTATTTGTTGACGTTGACGCCCCTTGGCGGGCGTCCTCCTCCACCTACACTCAACGCTGTAGACATGTCAATCAGATTGTGGCTGGTGGTGTATGCACATGGATTACATGCTCCTCAAATCATGGGACCGAGTGGCATTGCTGGCTCAGTGTAGTGGGACCCATCCTTGGGATCCTCTGAAATGGGATCCTGGACGGGCATGCCCAGATATCCCCAACCACATCCGCATACGGGGGGGGGAGTCATTGAAAGAGTTCTATGGAGAGGTTCTCCAAATGTTTGTAGATAGATTGGGGAGATGTGGATCCATGTGTGTCCCTTGGGGGATGTGGTAGTGACGAGGTGTATATGCCTCTAATTTCTGGAAGGCCCTATCTCGAGTCAGGATAATCCCCTCCTCCTCATATCAGTAGACGAGGTCATTTATCACCCTTCTTTGAGATAATTCAGAAGGGTAGATGGGGCATGGGATCCCAGCAGCTGTGGGTGTACAGATTGTCATAGAAGTAGTGGAGCCACATTATATTGTCATTTTGGTGCCACCCCAGCCCCTGCTTTAGTGGGTGGGTGGATATTGGATTCCAGATGCAGCAGCATGGTTCCTAGAATGAAGGGAAATTAAACCATTTGTGAAGAAACAAAGAAATTTTCATACAATTCCTTAGTGGCATTCTATATTCCATGACTGGTAAGAAGGATCTACATCGACAACTTTGCTGATCGGGATGTCCGACATTTTAACTGCCCCGAATTTTGGTGAGTTTCACGTCAGGCCCACTATTTTCATGGTGGGACCTTGTACAAGATTACTAGATCCAGTGACATGCTAATATACTGATGTCTTTAATGCTACTAATATACACATCCAGGAGAATAAATTTCATGTCATGTTTACCATTTCTACATTCGACGCTTTCATCGAGGCGCGTGTATCCTTCTAATTTAGGATGACGAAGATGCACTTAATTTTTCTCCATCTTCACAGTCTCAAAAGGTGGGAAGCATCAGTCACTTATTTAGGAACATTTTCTCCTTTATCTTAATGGGATGACAGGATGTCAGTTCATCATTTCGTGGATTCCTCACTAGAACTCGTTACCTAGTTTGGGTCTCCCTTATAAATTAAGAATTTGTTAATGAAACTATTCCCAATTCCATATCTTAATGATCTTTAGTTATTTACACTTCATATGCCAGTTCATACCATGGGATCTTTCCAAGGAAGCATCCTTTGGTATGGTGAGTAGTCACATTGGACATCACTGGCCATTCGTCACACTGGAACACAAGCGCGTCTTGGATTTTTCCCCTTATTATAGGGATTCTCGTGGGTGAAGAATCCCAAGTCATCCCATGTCGAATACAGGGGTTTATATTCCATAATAATTTTTCTATGTTTTTCCTCAGTTTCCCCTATTTTATAAATGGTATGTCGTATGTTTAACGTCTAACGGAGACAGATCGGAATGATCAGAAAACTGATAGGAGTGCATCAGATGGGATCAATCCCTAGAGGGAACACTAATGCTAGTAGGTGAATTGACGAGATCTCACAGGGTTGTGGTAGCCTAGATTAGAATCATTTTGGATGATGGAGGGTTGAGTGTTGATGAAGAATGAAATGGGACTGACGTGAGGACAATGGTAAGGTTGGGATTGAGTCTTGAAGATACTTCCTATGTATCCCCATGGTAGAGAATCAATGTCCCTGTAGTTTGGTTGGGCATTTGGAAACATAATGAGGAAACCCATATGAAGAGGTCCAAGAGGATGTGTAACCTATAGTTTGGTGAATGAAATTGGGGTGCATGTGGTGGACAACGACCCGATGACATGATGGGGCTTACACGTGATTAGTGTCCCAAGATTTAGTCTAACGCCAGAGGGGTAGAAAAGAAATTTTGATCCTGATGGAGGGGACTACAACATCTTGTTGCTGGGTTTTGGTTGACAACATCTTACCATTATATAGGGGATAGTTTTTTGTCAAGTGGAACAAAAGGGGCGTACAATTTAATGTCACGCAGGATGTGGGTGGACCGACATGAAGTGTTAATGACCAATGTGTATTGGTATTGAACCTCAAGGATTCTACTTACATACCATTCCATGGAAGTGATCATAGTCAGAGTAGTTAGGGTGAGTTGTTGGTGAGACGATGTGAACTGGTCGAGACCAATGGGTGTTGGGCTTGAATCTCAGGGAGGATTCTATATAAGTTTCCTTGGAAAGGATCAATGTACACAGTGTTGGGGAGGGGATTGGTTAACTGATTAAAAGCTGTTCGGGACCAATTGATGGTGTGAATGAACCTCAGAGAGGCTTTATGAATACCTTGCATTGGCGTGGATCAAAGTCCATGTAGTTTTGGAGGAATTGGTGAACAAAAGTAAATATGGTTGGGACCAATAGGTGTTGGGCATGAACCTCAGGGTGGCTTCCTACGTACCTTGACTTTGCAAGGATCAAAGTACACATAGTTCGGTAAGGTGTTCGTGATTACACAATAGATGGTCCACAGATGATTTCAAGGTCGATTATTACTCTAAACCAATGTGAGTAATGATCAGTGAGAGAACCAAGAGGCAATGAAGACATGACGATCACATGTCTTAAGGTTCATTTGTGGGAAGTGGAATGGGGATGACACGTTGTTAACATCTCAAAATGGAAAAAGGGTCTTATGGGTTGTTCGAATCCAAAAGAGGATATAGGGGCTTATGCATGGTCAGAAGCCCAGGGAGATAGAGATTGGGACTTACTCTATGGTGGAGGCCCGATGGCAACAATTCCCATAGGGAGAGGGATTTGTAACCTAAGAAAAGAGGGCTCATGTGACCTCCCCCCCTCTCTCGTCTTTGGCTGGGAAGAAGATAGGAGGAGCAATGATGCTGCCTCCCATAAGAAATGTTAGGTGCTTACACCAAGATGGTTTACCATTCCCCATGGACAGACGCTTCCCCAGCAAATAGGATCTCATTCTATGTGAGGAATGATCACACTCTTGTGGAAACCCGTGGACCTAGAGAATGTTGAATATGGGGCACCCCGCATGTGATTCATGTGGAAAGGCCACTGTTTAACATCATGTGTTGAGGATGATGTGGGTCACTTGTTCTTCATAATATTTTGGCGCCAACAATGTCCCATTAAAATATAATGTTTTCTCAAAAATTAAAGTATAAAATCCATTTCAAATTAAATAATTTGGTTAATTTCAATTAAAAGGAACTAATTATATGTTAAATGGAATAAAATATATATTTTCACATTACCAATACATAAAAATAAAATATATTTTTTTCTAACAATTTGTATTTTACACTATTCATCGAAAAATAATTATATTGATAATATTCTAAAAAATTCATCCAATAATAATTTTGGCATTTTATATTAAGAATTGAATTAAATTATTTTAATAATTTATTTATTTCCTAAAATTAATTTAAATATTCACTAACAAACTATAATAAAACCCATTCTTGAAGAGTACATATTTAATATAACTTTACCAATATTCAAGATTTTATTTATAAAAAATTAATGAATAAATTATAAATTTTATGGAATATTATATATAATATAAATCAATTAATAGTATTTATTTTGACTGATTTAACTACTAGGTTTTAATGTTCATATTTAAATAAAACTAATTCATTTTACATTTATGCTCGGTGTTGTATATCTTATACACTATCAGACATTGTCTTTATTTTTTAAAATTGGTTTATATTTTAGTATGAAATGTCACAAACATTAACTATCTCTAATATAAAAATAATTTTTAAATTTTTTACTATATTACTAACATTATATATATTAAATACCATATCATTGAACCTTTTATTTCATTATAATATTTAATTACATAACTGATAAAATCTATGTTAGGAGTTTTAATGATATTTGACTAATAATTCAACAATGACACTGGGGGAATGACTATGGAGGATGTGGTCATTATTCCAAAATATATATAATAATAATAATGAAATAATTATCACTTATTACATTAATTATATAATTAATGTGATCCATGAAATAAGGATATGAAAAATGATTTACGTTAGGATCATTGAGGACGAAGGTTGTACGTAAGATTGAATAGAGTTTTCATTTTTCATTAGAAATAATGAAAGAAGATATGTGTCATTTCTATTTAAATAATGATTATTATATAATAAATTTTATATTTTATCATTAAATATTTTTATATATACCATTAATGTAATAATGATATGAAAAATGATTCACATGGCATCATGAAGGTGGTAATCCATGTTTTTGGATGATCGAAACATCATTTTTCATTGGATTGAAATGTAAGAAATTATATTATATTTTATGTTTTAATAATTAAAAATATAGAGTTAATATTATATATACTATAAATCTATCAGTTGAATCATATATGAGTGGTGGATATGGAAAGTGAATTACATCATTTAACGATGTGGTAATTTTCCATACACATTAAAAGTGGTTTCATTTCCCCTTTAATTGACGATGATGATGGGTATATGTTATGAAATTTAAATAACAAAAAATAAATATATGTATGATATCATTGTTATTATTTCACTATATTTGAAAAAGTTATAAGAAGAGTTAATTTTGATGTTTGTTGGTCAAGACTTTTGCATTCTTTTTAAATAACCTCATTTTGATTACACATTATGACTATAACGATTAGTATTTAGGTTGTCCAAAGACCACATGGTCATGTTGATGGAATTTTAGAAGAGAAATGGGTAGCTATTGTGTGATATATAGTGCTCAAATGGTTTCAAGATGAGATAAGTGGATGTTCACTTATATATGTGTTGGGAGGGGAACACATTTAATTAAATAATGTTTTCAATAAGAAAAATTTATTTTCAACAAAATGTAGAAGAATATACACAAAATTAGGAGGTATGGTTTAATAGTGTCAAAATTATTTCAACAAATCTCATTTATACATGTTTTTGACACATTTTGTCCTTAACACCTACTTAAACAACATTAATCTCATTTTAACATTATCCTCAATAATTTAAATTTCCATTATGTTAAAATAATTATATGACAAAAAATATGTTACATGAATAAATAGTTTTCCATCCGGATTCCATATATGTAAAACAATTTATAATGTTCAATTTCAATGGTCAAAAAAACTTTTAATCTAAACACCCAAAATTAAGGATGAATAGTTTTATTAAAAAAAATAACATATTTAAGTGTAAAAATAATTTAACATCGAAATCGGGTAATAAATTTGTTATCATGAATTATTTTGAAAAAATAATAAAACCAGGTTTATAGAGATATTGTGAATGTCAAAACCCATTTTCATCTTCAAACCATTCCATTAAATGTTAACTCACAAAAAGTGTTTTTAATTCGATAAAAATATAACTTATGTTCTGTAATGTAAAACATGGGTTCTAAAATTGAAAATAATGTTTTAAGAAACATGATGTGACTCCTTAAATGTATATTTGGTAAAAAATAAGTCATTTAATATGGTAAATGAAATTGTTTATCTAATTCCAATCCATACATATTTAGTTTAACCCACACTAAACTGAATTCAACTATAACCTTGGTAATATAGTTTTACAAATTTACAATTAATTATGATAGAAAATTATGAAAACCATATTATAAAATATTTATTATTATGATTAAAAATATATAATCCATTTTATCATATTAAATTCATATATTTTCAAGTATTTAATTTAAAATTAAAACAAAAAATGTGATTAGAACTATTTTTCAAAAAAAAAAGATTTTTATGTATATTAATTATTTGATATAAAATTCTTTTATTATTTATTCAAATAAGTTATTTTTTGTAATTTTTAATAAATATTAGGTATTTAAATTTAAATATATTCAAAAATAGATTATTAATTTATTAATAGACGATAAGAAAATGAAGTTTTCAATAAAAATTAGTATTTATAACTAATAATTATACGGACAACCTTTTTAGAAAGTTATTAGAAATTAATACTAAGATAATTTTGACATGATGAATTAATAAAAATAATGATTTTAGATTAATTTGTTCTTATTTTGAAATAATAATTTAAAATTAAATGATATAATTCAAGAAACCCTAATTGGAATTGAAATAATGATTTTTCCTTTTGACTGGATTTTTGAAAAATATTCTTATAATGAATATAACTCTATAAAATATATAAAGTTATAATTAATAATGAATATTATTGATATTTTATAATAATATATAGGTCGTTACAATTTAATCATAGTAAGGTGAAATCAATGAAATTATTTTTTACCATAGTAATGGTAAATATTGTATTGGTTTGAAAAGTGTGATAATGATTTAAAATCTCTAAAAAAATACCATTAATATATTTTTTGTTGGGATTTATAAATATCAAAATATAATCACTGACATATTGAAATTTCTTTCAACCTTTCCAGGAGATTTAATTTAAATCAATATAATAATTTATGTAATTCCAAGAGTGCCCCTACCCTCACATATAGAAGGGTGCCACATCTCTTCTCTTCTTAAACTACGTTGGGAACTGTAATTATATAGAGACTTACTGAAATCCCTACTCATCCATAATATTAATCACATAGACTATCTAAAATCATCTAATAATCATCTTATTAACCATTAGAAAAAATGTTAGTGAGGTCTTATAATTAAGAGGGATAGTTATTGACCTTGAGTTTTAATTTTATTTTATCATATACCTCAAAGAAATATTGCTAACAAATCCAGATACAATAAAAATAATATTTCAAATATATCGAAATATTATATTCTTATTGTATTAATTTTAATAATTCACCTCCTAAAATAAAATTTTAAATGAAACAATCTTTCGTTTGTACAGAAGATAAAAACATCATGAATTGATGCAACTCATTTTCTATCAAAACCACTCATGTATAGTCATATTGATGGATTTAACATATATAAATGTGTGTGAGATATTAATTTCATTATAATCATTTAATGAATATATAATAATAATTATAATAATCAACTTATGTTTTGGAAAAATTGAAACATTGCTCTTGTATACGTATAACCTACCATCTCCATTGTTATAACATGACTAGTTTTTCATACCCATCATTAATGGTTTATATTAAAACTATAATTAATGTTTTAAAATTATAATTATTTGAAGATTGTTTTTTTATATATGGTTTAAGAAATATCTTTTTCTCTATGGTGATCAAAACAAAATCCTTTTTAGTTTTGGAACCAAACAACCTTAAAACACTCGTCACGGACTTCACTGATCGAGTGATTAATATGTCAATAAAATAAATTAAATAAATTGTTTACTGCTAAGTGAATAACACATTAAATGGTTATTATTAAAACAAAATATTCTATATTAATTTATTATATATTTTATTAAAGGGGATACATCATATGTATTCACACACGGTATGGGATATTGTCTCAATTTCACTTTTTGAGGCATGTTTTAATGTAATTATTATAGTTTGTTTAATATGGTGTATAAAATAGAAAATTAATGTCTCATATAATTAATAAATAATAATTAATTTTATTTTATGTTGAAATTCATATTATTTCATAAAATGGTAATCGACTTGAGTGGTACCAAGTAGTAAGGTTAATCCTAACTAAATTTTAATTCAAGGGGATGTATAATTTATTAATCAAAATATAGTAAGTGATAATGTGGGAACTGATCTATAAATATTATATAATTTATTTAAACTAATTATATGAGAATTTATATATTTTCACATAATCACAAAAAAAAAATATGATATTTGAATGTGTATTATTTGATTCAATCTCATTTTTGGGGGACATGTTTTATATCATGCACCATGATTTTATCGAGTGATGTAATTACTAACTCACGATTCAATTTTGAAATATATAAACAAGATAATAATTATATTCATATAATTATACTATATCATTTCATTAATTGAATTATTATTTTTGATTTTTCTAAAGTGGTGAGGAAATATATTACAATCTCATTTCATTAAGGGAATTTTTATAAACAATGATCCTTTAGGAGGGATAATGTAATCTATTTTTCTTGAACACCATATAATATTTTCTTCTTTGATAATGAATTTGGTTTAAATATTTAATATTTAATTCAAAAGTATTTATTAGAAAAACATCAAGAAACTTCATTGTAAGTTATAGTGATGTTTGAAGACATTTTATATCAAGTATATTTATCTTCCATATCCTTTTTTATTAAATGTTATCAACAATGATATTTCATAATAACAAATTATTTACCCAAGGATTTCACATGAACTTTTACCTACATTTAAATATTTTTAATGGAAATTCATTATCATTTTAACGTGGGTCACATATGACTCTTTTTAATAATTTTTGTAACTATTTATTAATTTTATCATTGATTACATGAACACATTCACCAACCATCATGATCATTTTTATGGGTAAAACCCAATTATATAAAACTTTTAATAAATAAATACATAAACATCCAAATTTACATGTTGGATTACAAGGTAAAATACCTATCCTATCAAAAAATAACATATATATCCGTAACTAAATCCTATAGACTAAATAGTAATCCCTAAAACACTATGACATAATATCAAGAATCTTAAAGAACATAACATAGAATTAAAAAATAAATCTTGGTGAACAATGATATATAGTTCATTTATAAATTTCATTTTCATTACCAATCCATTAAATTATACTAACGATTAGCACACAATACAAATTTACACTAACAGTTGAAATTTTAGCCTAGCGATCAACACTAAAACATGTTCTAATAAAACAATATATGGTAGGTAATATCACAATAACTTATAATGATCCATCCTTCATATGCATGGGATTTATTACAAATATCATAATAAACCATTTTTTATGTTGCAGTCCACTGAGACTATAGAAAACATGACGAGAAAACAAAACCCACACCCATGTTGAGAAATATCCACTTAAGACATTGTGTCATGATAGAATGTTTTATCTATAGAGACAAAATATATAAACCCTTTCATGATAAGAGACATAAAAAATCATCACACATAAATGAGCTGTCACGAACCGAATCGATTTCCACAAAATATGGCACCAAACCCAGCCTGTGACAAGGCCCGAATGGCGTTCCCAATCCCCACGGGCTGGCACAAGTTCCCGGGTATCATAAAATGAATATTCGGAACGATTTACCTGAGTTTATTAACATAAAACAACAAAATAATCCAATGAAACAAATCTGGATTTTTCAAACCAAACAATCTTTTACAAAAATTAAGAACTGAATTACATAGCTTAAAACAACTCAAAAGTTCTATTCAAAAGGTACAAAACCAAATAAGGACAGACCAAGAACCCTCATGGCAAGGGGCACTGCCCTCAAGCCACCTCCACAAGACTTCACTACCAATGATCTGCTAGAAACCTGAACCACTAGAACAAAAAACTGTACCCAACCTGCGACAACAAAAATAACCAAGTCTACTTACACCCAAGGGTGTAAGTAGGGTGTGAGCCAATGCCCAGTAGGATACCACCACTAAGAGATTCCATGTGATAAACATTTAAAGACAAAAATCATGCAAGTTTTCAAAAACATGAAAAGCTAGTTACAATTTCTAAAAGATGCAACATTTAATAAAAACAGTTTTCAAGTGGACTATCATTAAGAATCAACACATTTAAAAATAATTTCAACACTAATGAATTTTCCTGCAAACTATACTGTATGCCGACGGAAAGTAAAAAGTAAATAATGAGCACAAGAAATAGGAAATAACCCCTAGGCACTAGCTAGCTGTGGGTCCCAGGTACCTCGTATCTCGGTGAGAGTAACCATCACAAATATCCATTCTCATGCACGATCCACTAGTAGGGAACATACCCATAACCTAGTGGTCCCCAATCATCATTATCATAGTTTAGTTAGAGTTGTAAGCTTCAATCTTGCTAAGTGAAACTGGGGATAAACCCCACAGATTCACTAGCATACTAGTACACGTCCACCCACCTAGATACCCAGGTTTTCCCCTTGTGCTCAAACAAGTTCAACAAGTCAAGAAATATACATTTAGAATGAAAATATCATTTCACCATCACAAATTCACCAAACATCCCATATTTAAACCGCACAAGTCACAAAAATCCATTTTTCATTCAAAATGATTTTGAAATCTGAATCACACCAAAATAGCCCTCAACACATTTCACATTTCTTCAACACTTCCACAAAACTATTAAAAAAATTTATAAAACAATTATAAGATATTTAAACTCATATAACAACCCACACACATGGAATATAACACTGCTTTCATAATCAAAAATTCAATTTTTCACATCACACTCACACAAAACACTCCACATCACTTTCACTCCTCAATATCCCCTTCAAACAATTTAATAAAATATTTCCAAGATGATACATATCACATAACAACCTTTTCACAAATGAAATGGACGTTTTAAAAATATACTCCAACCAAAAAAGTTTTCTGATATAGTTTCACCTATTACACAACCCAACAAACCATTCAAAACATTCATAAAACAATTATGAAGAGTATACCCAAACTTTGAACATAAAATCCATTTCAAACACCTCTTTTTAATCCAAATTCACACCAAGACCCTACGAAAACAGAATTGGATGCCCAATCAACAAGTAATAATCCACTTTCAAATGTTATATATTCACCTTTAATAATATCACAAAAGATACCCATGAGAACACACAAATCCATAAAACACTTTCAAGGAGTATAACAAGGTTATACAAATAAAACCATTCAAATACACCTCCTTTTTAGGCCCACATGGAACTAGATCATTAACTAACCATAATTATCATCCCCTTTCAACAACTAATAAATCACTTCCACATTTTACAAAACTACCACAAGAGATAACACATGAAATACATTTGAAAAATACACACTTCAAGACAAAATGTAACTTTAAAAACAAATGCTTTACTATTGCTATCAAAAATGGTTTTCTCATAATGCACACCACATAAGGAACATTTAAAATTATTTAATCAAGCAAACTAACTCTTCATTAAATGGTTACCCACGGAATCACCTACCTTTTAAGTCAAAACACTCAAAACATGGTGTGAAACATAAACCGCACCACCGCCGCACTTCGAGGAATTGAAATCCAACCTAAAACCGGAAGCATTCACCCAAAATACATGAAATAAAAACCTAGGTTTGAACCCTAACTTCTGGACATTAGGAACCTTATGGATAAGGTGTGAAACCCTAATCTCATTGAATGTAACCCTATGAAAATTGAAAGAAGAATGAAGAAGACCAACTTACTTGAGGGATCTTGTAGAAAATATCCTCACATATACTAGTAGCTGAATTTGAAAATATCCAAACATGTAAGGGATTTTTGAAAAAGGATAAGGGGAACATCTAGGAATTTGAATGGGGAAAAAGAGTGATAATTGAAGGATTTATGAAGGAAACAAATTACCTTTATAAATCTGCCCGAAATGTGAGTTCTCCAAATGTTTCGACCTAAAACGCGAAGCAAATGAGATGAAAAAAGGGTGGGAGGATATTGGACGTGCGGCTAGGTTCAAGCGGCGTGTTTGGTGCTTGAAAGCACCGAAAAATCCTTAATATTGGATACGTTATTAATTAAACATATTTTATTTTTAAAACTGCAATTGGGCTTTCGGGTAGGCCCAATCCCTTAAATATAAACCCATATACAGCTTTTTTATGGTTTTCTAAAGGCATAAAACTATAATGGTGGTGTTTCTATGTCAGGGGAGAAAATTTAGATACTTTAATGGGTGAAAAATATTAAAAAATGAAAATGTTATAAAGGAATCAAAATTTATTTTTAAATCTGGAATTGGGCTCACGGTTTGGCCCAATTCATGAAAACTCATCCATTCCACCATAAAAACTTGAGAAACCCAAAAAACAAAGCATAAATGAAAATTTAATGATAGTTAACTTTAAAATAAGTCATGTACGCGACAATTCTCCCCACCATGAATTCTTTCCGCCCCGGAACGTCACATCAAGGACAAAGAAACAACCAAACTCAACTAAGAAACCAAGAGGTACTCCTTTTCCAGGTTTCAGCCCCAAAGGCCAAAACACCTCCACTGATCAATTAAGGATTACTCTCACAACCAAAACATATACCACTTTCCTGAAATTATCAATCACATTCATACTTTATCCCAAAATAAAACTCCTCAAACACTATCTAAATAAGACTCAAGCAATTCACCCAAACGAACAATAACATTGAACAAGGCTACACTTACCTTACTTTAACTAATCCATTGGGCGCTCTCCTATTCCAAAGTTTAATCAAGAAATATGTTGGTAGCTAGATAGCTCCGAACAATACTATCTACACCAAGACAAGACTATTGATAAATTTAAGTTACTGGTACGGGGGGACACAACTACGCTCCCACCATAAGAGACAACCAATATTTATTTTTTTCTGAGACAAAAACAGGACTCTAAAAGGGGGAGGCCTGAACGGACTCCCCGGTACAGAGGGCAGACTTCCATTCAAAATTTCTGAAGGAACATACATGAAAATCATAGTGGTTCTCACCACTATAAGAACCAACCATCTTAACCGAATAGCATGTGCCGAAACAAAAAACCCAAATAGTTCAAGATTTGGGAAGGTCACACGGTTAGTCCGCACAGTTTGTGAAACCATGAACTAACTATGCAGATCAATATTCCTGCATGACTTCTAGGCACACAGTCTCTCTAGATCATTCAAAAACCATGTGCTCAGCCTTTCTAGCCAAATTTCCAGCCATTGTCCAAATACTCAATGGAAACCAAAGGGGGAGGTAATGACATTGGGCGATGTCATGGGTATAAGGCCCTTCACCTATTTCCCCCAAACATGAAAAACAGAATAAAGATAATGAAACCATAGGTTTAAACAATTCATATCTTTCACACTAAGGATATGAAATTGTATAGGGATTTAAATGACCCAGGGATTTCCCCTAACTACGAGCCAGCTTCTCTCCGAGACCTATGGCTGGAGCTCAAATGATCGAAGCATCTTCGGCCTCGCAGTTAGTCCTTCGAAACCCCTTAGACAAGAATTATTCTTTCAGTGGTACCAAAAACTACACTGCAATCCCCGATATGATTTCCAAGACATTACACATTCCAAACTCGCTTTACACTAACTCAATATTTCAATGAAACAAGGGCTTAGAAGATGAACACAAATTAGACCTTGTTTCTTTGGGTAAGAAACAGTAGAAGTAAATAACACCTATACTCACCTTCCTTAAAAAAATGGATGATTTTGAAGTTTTTACAAGGGATACATTCTCCCGACATAATATAGACTCTAAAAGTATTGCAGGAATTTAACCTCTAGGGTCAATCGAGCACATGACATCACAAGGAGTCACCAAACATGACCATTGCGAAAAATATACGCAATTAATGGAATGAGACTTTATACTACATCTCCAAAAAATACAAAATTCTAGAACGTGGCCACAATATCCTCTTGTGACTAGATTTCCCACACTGGTAGTTTATTGTGAACTCCTTCTTCGAAGAGACTACGATGGACTGAGAGGACCTCTCAGACACCATCCAGATACTCATCCATGCTAACAACCCCAAACCACTTCCACCTTAAGAAAATATGAAAAATTAAGAAGCTATGGTCTCTTGAAACCTGCCATGATCACTCTCCCACTACATGAGGATACAAAAACCCAGGAATTTAAAGGGTGTAGACTCAATCTTAAAATATCAAGAAAAAGATTCCTTATATTGATCAACTGGAGGGTCATCAAACGATGAAACAATCTGGGTTGCACTTCAGTTGTGAAATAACCATTAATGGGGCGTACCTTATCCAACGATTAAACCCAAGGACCCAAGCAAGATGGTCTATTGGTCAAGAAAAAAAATCATAAACCAGATCCGAACACATTAAGGTAACTACCATAAAGGTGTCCTGAAACATATCTCAGAGGAGACTACTAACCGGTCCTTCTACCCAGGTTACCGACCAACCATAAACCCAAAACAGAGTTTAAATAGGAGGGGTTATTTGACTAAAAAAACATCCCACAAAAACAACATTTTTAAAAACCCATAATAAAAACCATCCCAAACTATTCATCATGACATCATGTTTTTCATTAAAACCATTTCTTTGAAAACAAACGGTTCAGCGGTTAGCGTATCCACCAATGGTACCCCATGGGCCTCAAACATGCATGTTTTTGTGCCACACCAGACACCCTCCTCATATCCATCCCGGAACTCATCCAGTCGTGTCATCAACCACCCATCATCCCATATGACCCCATGCATGTGGTTGCTATTGGAAATACCAAAGGTTAAAACAAAAATTCTTTCCACTTTTCAAAACCAAAACAGTCAACCAACACATCCCTTTTTCTCATAACCGCTAACCACGAGATCAAAATCCCACCTCACATCTAATTTTTTTTTTTCAGAAAGTGACAACCATTTAGAAAATAACTTACTTTCAAGATATTCACATCAATTTCAAAACAACTCATCCTATTAAAACACACTCGGATTGTTTAGAAAACTCTATTGGAAATACTTTTCAAAACCAACTTCAATATAGTTCCTACTTTCAAAGATGTGTAAGTGCACCATTTTACATTTCAAAACAATTCTGAAAATTCAGTTTCTTCATTTCATAAACCAATCCATTCCCTCTTTATTTGAAAACCATTTCACAAAAACTTTACACTTCTTAAAACCAAAGTGCCAAGATTTCAAAACCTAAGCACAAAACAGTGCGATAGGAAACTAGTTTCAGTGGGTGACTTGGAAATATGGTTGGCGGACATATTACAATCACTTCACTATCACAGAGAGTGCTCTAGGGAATATCCTTGGCTCCATATGGCTTTCCAGGCCCTGCGAGCACACTAGGACCATTAACCCAACTCTCTTTTCATTTCCCTTAATCACCATCGAACTAAGAAAACCGAAGGACTTAGATAAATCCTGACTTCTCTTGGAAACTTGAATCCCATTATGAGTTGTGGTGATCAGGAACACTACCAATAACTAGATTTCCATGTCCCAACAATCCTAACTCCAGACTATCCTGACTCTTCCCCAAATAACATGACCCAAAGAGTTAACCTAAACCTCCTCTAATACCATTTTGTCCCGAACTGAATCGATCGCCACCAAAAATGGCACCAAACCCAGAACGTGACAAGGCCTGAAGAGAGTTCCCGATCCCCATGGGCTGACACAAGTACCCGGGTATCATAAAATGAAAATTGGGAACAATTTACCGGAGTTTATAAACATAAAACAACAAAAGAATCCAATGAAACAAATCTGGATTTTTCATACCAAACAATCTTTTAAAAAAATTCAGAACTGAATTACATAGCTTAAAACAACCCAAAGTTATATACCAAAGGTACAAAACCAAATAAGGACAGCCCAAGAACCCTCATGTCAAGGGGAACCACCCTCAAGCCACCTCCACAAGACTTCACCACCAAGGAACTGCTAGAAACCCGCACCACTGGAACGAAAAACTGTACCCAACCTGCGACAACAAAAATAACCAAGTATAGTTACACCCAAGGGTGTAAGTAGGGTGTGAGCCAATTCCCAGTAGGATACCACCACTAAGAGATTCCATGTGATAAACATTTAATGACGAAAATCATGAATGTTTTCAAAAACATGAAAAGCTAGTTACAATTTCTAAAAGATGCAACTTTGAATAAAAAATGTTATCAAGTGGGATATCATTAAGAATAAAAACCTTTAAAAATAATTTCAACACTACTAAATTTTCCAGCCAACTATACCGTATGCCGACGGTAAGTACAAAGTAAATAATGAGCACATGAAATAGGAAATAACCCCTAGGCACTAGCTAGTTGTGGGTCCCAAGTACCTCATATCTCGGTGAGAGTAACCATCAAAAATATCAATTCTCGTGCACGAGCCACTAGTAGGGAACATACCCATAACCTAGTGGTCCCCTATAATAAGCATCATAGTTTAGTTATAGTTGTAAGCGTCAATCCTTCTAAGTGAAATTGTGGCCAAACCCCACAGATTCCCTAGCATACTAGTACACGTCCACCAACCTAGATACCCAGGTTTTCCCCTTGTTCTCAAACAAGTTAAAAAAGTAAATAAATATAAATTGAACATGGAAATATGATTTCCACATCAAAAATTCAACAAACAGCCCATATGTATACCACACAAGTCACAAAAATCCATTTTTCATTCAAAATTATTTTGAAATCCGAATCACACCAAAATAGCCCACAACACATTTCATATTTCTTAAACTCTTCCACAAAACCATTAAACAATTTTATAAAACAACTATAAGATATTTAAACTCATATAACAGCCCACACACATGGAAAATAACACTTATTTCATAATCAAAAATTCAATTTTTCACATCACACTCACACAAAACACTCCACATCACTTTCACTTCACTTTCACTCCTCAATATCTCCTTCAAACAATTTAATAAAATATTTCCTAGATGATACATATCACATAACAGCCTTTTCACAAATTGAATGGAACTTTTAAAAATATACTCCTACCAAAACTATTTGCTGATATATTTTCACATGTTATCAACCCAATAAACCATTCAAAACTTTTAAAAAACAACTATAAAGAGTATACCCAAACTTTTCACATAAAATGCATTTCAATAACCACTTTTTAAGCCCAAATCACACCAAGACACTACCAAAAAAGAATTGGAAGCCCAATCAACACGTAATAATCCCCTTTCAAATGTTATATATTCACCTTGAATAATATCACAAAAGATACCCATGAGAACACACAAATCCATAAAACACTTTCAAGGAGTATAACAAGGTTATACAAATAAAAACATTCAAATACACCCCCTTTTTAGGCACACATGGAACTATATCATTACCCAACCATAATTGGTAGCCCCTTTCAAAAACTAATAAATCACTTCCACATTTTCAAAAACTACCACAAGAGATAAAACATGAAATACATTTGAAAAATACACACTTCAAGAAAAAATGTAACTTTAAAAAAATGATTTACTATTGCTACCAAAAAGGGTTTTCTAATAATTCACATCAAATAAGGAACATTTAAAATTATTTAATCAAGCAAAATAACTCATCATTAAATGGTTACCCACGGAATCACCTACCATTTAAGTCGAAACACTCATAACATGGTGTGAAACATAAACCGCACCATCGCCGCACCTCGAGGAATTGAAATCCAACCTAAAACCAGAATCATTCACCCAAAATACAAGAAATAAAACCCTAGGTTTGAACCCTAACTTCAGGACATTAGGAACCTTATGGATAAGGTGTGAAACCCTAATCACATTGAATGTAACACTATGAAAATTGAAAGAAGAATGAAGAAGACCAACTTACTTGAGGGATCTTGTATATATTTCCTAACATACACCAGTAGCTGAATTTTAAAACATCCAAAAAGTTGAGGGATGTTCGAAAAATGATAAGGGGACCATGTTGGAAATTTAATGGGGAAAAAAGAGTGACAATTGAAGGATTTATGAAGGAAACAAATTACCTTTATAAATCTTCCTGAAATTTTATTTCTTCAAAATTTTAGACCTAAAACACGATGCAAATGAGTTGAAAAGAGGGTGGGAGGATATTGGATGCACGGAAGAGTTCAAGGGGCATGTTTGGGGATTGGAATCACCGAAGAAGCCTTAATATTGGATATGTTATTAATTAAACAAATTTTTTTTTAAACTAGAATTGGGCTTTCGGGAAGTCCCAATCCCTAAAATATAAACCCATATACAACTTCTTTATGGTTTTCTAAAGGCTCCAAACCACAATGGTGGTGTTTCTATGTCATGGGATACCATTTAGGAACTTGAATGGGTGAAAAATATTAAAAAATAGAAAAGTTATAAAAGAATCAAAATTTATTTTTAAATCTGGAATTGGGCTCATGGTTTTGCCCAATTCATGAAAACTCACCCATTCCACCATAAAAACATGAGAACCCCAAAAAAATTATAAATGAAAATTTAATTAAATTTAACATTAAAATAAGTCATGTATGTGACATGAGCAATTATGTGTGTAAAAATGTAATGAAACATGACATATAATTAATTTTTATCCCTAGATCAAAGACTCTTGTAGTGATAGGCCCAATGCCCCCTGACCATGGGGGTTTACTCTCTCCTCCACGTTTTATCTTTTTTACATGGAATTCCATTACCATATGATTATTTCATAGTAGAAACATCTTCAATGTTATCGTTCTTCACCACTGGACCAATAGTGATACAATTCCTTTTAAAAATCGGTTATATAAATAATTGACTAATGATTGATAGTGTAAAATTATTTGTATGTGGAGACATAACATCCCACCTTTAAAGAAATAAATTATTTAGTTTCCTCATATAAAATGTAAATTTCATATGTTTTTTGAAGAATAATATTAACACTTTAAATAATTATAAAATACGATTAATTATGTATTTTTGTGAGCATAACATTTATCCTTTAAATATATATCCTTAATCATACTCATATTTATTGAGTACCATAAATCTTCATCAAATTAATAGGATCTAGAAAAAAAACATCCAGTGTGTTGATAAAATTCATGCATTTTAATTTATTAATCTCAAAATTTCTATAAATCTCAAACACATCATCCATGCAAGAGATCTCTCTAAAAAATAATTTCAATCTTATAGATTTTTTTAAAAAAATAGTCTTCCATCCCATTGAATTATTATTCTTCCAAGAATAGAGAGACCAATAATTCTTGATAATGTTTAATCCTAATAATTATCATCCCTGATAACATCCCCATCATGTATTGGTCTAAGGATAAAATTCTACTAGCATTATCATTTAGATATAAAGGATACGTATTATTATGTATTCTTGATGTGATAATAAAGTCATAAATATTCCATTACTTTTATTAGATTACAAACTATGTTGTTTCCAATGTTTATTATCTACAAAATCTTGATCACCTAGATAAGTATCCATTTGGAAGTCCAAAAAAAATCATATATTTGATCCATCTCATTAACCTTGTTCATTGCTTCCTTGGAAGATATACTTCTATTCGGCATGACAAGATGCATGTGATTATCATAATGATGTCATATATTTATTATTCACTAGAGGATCAAATAATAAACTACCTTCAATACAATAATTAAAATTATTTTGATTCTCAATATTAATAATATTGTATTTAATGAAATCATCCATGAGGACTTTCGCTTTCTCCATAAGTGTAAGATCACGGTTCCCTTGTTGGTTAGCATTAACCAACATTTTGTTTGGGATATGCTTGTTTTTTGTTGAGAAGTCTTGACCAATGAAGGAATATAGGTTATATAATTCACCTTCTTTCTCATAGGGAAGAGACAAATCTTATAGATATCAAGACAATTACCATTAGTTTTACATAAATAGAAATTGTATATTTTTTAATTTTTGAAATTTATTCCCAATAAGATTTCTATTATAGAAATATCATGACATCCTTTAGTGGATTATGTTAAGGTTGATTTTGTCATACTCCATTGATTGATTGATATTTATAATTAGATTACTTGAGTGGTCAACCAAACCGGTATTTAGTAACTGGCTCTTGTGATAAGAATAAGGTATTATAATGTTTCATTTCATCTATTTTTAATGATGCAAACAAGTGTATTATTAAGATGGTAAACAATGAATATCACTCTGATTTTATAGATTTTATGGTAAATATGATAGATATTTATATTTTTGAAATATTATATTTGGTTTCATTACTAATGGTAGAGAAATCAGGGGCAATTGGATGACCTCTAAAAATGGATTTCATAGATTTAGGGATTTATGGGATTTACTATCTAGCCATAATTACCATTATTATCATTGAAACTTAGATTATATGTTTCCATGTTTACTTTCAATAATATATATTTTCACAATAATTTTATATTTTTAAATTTTAAATCTGATTTTCATTTTGAAAAGTGTTTTCCCATTATGAATTGTCATCTTCATTTTTATCGTTGTTTAAATTCATTAATTACAACATACCCTGATGTTAATTATTCTACATTAAGAATATATTTCAATTATACCACCGTTATTCATTCCCAATATAGATTATGATTATTTCCTAGGGATTTTTAGTGAACCTATTTCTTTTCCATGTCTAAATAAATAACTATAAGATAAATGGTTATTTTTATATAGCAATGTTCAAAAATTTAATTTTTCATTTCATGATATGGTACATGGACATTATTGATGAAATTTGAAAAGATGAGTGAACCAAAATACATAATGGTATTTGTACGTTATGTTATGGGTGGATCCTTTGATATCATCAAAATCATTGGTTAATGATGAATGAATTGACAAAATATATGTAACCCTAAATAAAGAACTCAGTTAATTGGTTTGAAATTTTCTCTGAAGATATTATGGGTATATAACAGTTATGGTTATACCATCTATTTGGGTTATTAAATGGGATATAGGGAGATAATGTTCCACGATACCAAAAAAGTATTCATTATGTTTGCAATGACTTTATAATTCCCCATTTGATGATGGATTATTTATCCATGGATCATTATTTATGACTTATATTAATCAGTTATTATGATAATGATTTATTCCATTATAAATTTTTTATTGAGTTTTATTTATATTATATTAATATCAATGACATTGATTATGGTATGATTCTCTTAAACTCATTTTATGACAACTATTGACATTCAATTAATATTGATTGTGATTATCCTTAATGCGAATTTGAACTCTACCATCATATGTCTTCAATTTTATTAGGATTTTGGAAATTTATATACATATATAATTCCATATAAGGATACTAGATATGAAAAACATAGTGGGATATGTTGTATATTTGTTTGAAATAATTTTTTTATTTATCAATGTTTTAATTTAAAACAAAATCTAAATTTTCTAAAATTGTAAAACTAAAAGCTCCTTTGGCATGAAACTGATGTACTTTTTCAGTATTATGATATATGATTTGATGTGTTAAAATATGGTCAACACTTTAGTTATTAAATACATACTTGTATATGTTATGTTACTATCAATGGATATGGGAGTGAGGGTTGTAGGATGATATATTAAATGTTTCCTAAACTTTTAGTTTCTAATTGGAAGTCTAACATCCAACCACGACACCATACCAAAAACTCAAATCAAATCATAAAAATAAGTAAAATAAATTTAATTGACCTCATAACCAATAACATAAAAAAGTGACCATGAATAGCATCCCACCTTCTTAGCACATAAACATTCATTACATTTTACAAAACTAAGGATCTTTAAGGTTTAGTGTCTTGGAAACCAGGAACATAAAACATGAAAACATAAAACATTCTTTTAATCACATGAAAGTCTTCTCCTTATTTCCAACCTCGTTTCATTAATGCATCTCATAACCTGGGGACATACATCAAGAGAAATGGTGAGCAGAAGGCCCAGTAAGGGAAATAAGTGGAAACATTTAACATGCGAACTTGAGATAGATCAGCAATGTCATGAAATATAACATTAAGGTATGAGAAAGAAATCATGAGGCATATCATAATAAAAATAAGGTTTTTTATAACATGAAGATGTGACAACAACATTTAACAAAGAAAATCATTTCTGTTTCATGAAGGTCCATCTCGAAGGTGTCAACAAAAATTAACAAGGATATTCACCAAGGTATCAGTCTAAATGGTCATCTCTAGAGTTAAGTTTTTACCCAATGCATTAGAGAGCTATCAGGGCGCACCCTTAAATTTTACTTTATTATCATGTGAGCCCATATATCATCATAAATAATTTCATAAAAAACCCTTATAGCAAAAAAGAAATGGGGTTCATTTCATAATCATAACGTTTTAAAAAATGCTTTAAAGACATGATCTTTATGTCACTTTAAACCCACATAAAGGGAAAGAAAGTCTCATGTATATAAATCCCAGAATTTAAAATAGAACATTTGGGTATATATGTCAATACCCCTTTAGAATAAAGATCTTTTATTATTCACTTAATAAAATAAATGAATTTGAGAATAAGAGAGAGGCATTTTGAGACGGAAATTCTGAAGCATAACGACTATGTTATGAGGTTTTAGAAAACATTGAAAAGAGAGGGGACATGGGTCACCAACTCATAAATGATCCACAAAACAGTAGGGGAACATAATATAAAGGATTTAAGAACATGGTAATAAAATTTGAAAGACGTACCACATGAAATGAAGAACATGAAAGGAAGACAAAAATAACATTTCCCTTATGAAAATTCCGTAGCCTAACGGCATCACGTAAACTTCAACAAAAATGAATTGACGAGATCAAATATGGTCTCTCATCATATAAACATAAAAGTTCAGTATGATAGAATCAAATATCATAACCCAACATAATAAAAAGGAACATTAAAGACTTGACATGAAAGTAGAACTTTGAAAAATGAGAAAGGTGAAAGAATCCCTTAAAAATTCGGCAGCCTAACTGCGCCACTTGAACATCAAAAAAAAGGAATTGATGAGATCCAATAGGGTCTCTCATCATATGAACGTAAAAGATAAGTATGGTAGATATAGAGATCATACCTGAACAAAATAAAATGGAACATGAAATACTTGACATGAAAGTAGATCTTTGAAAAATGAGAAAGGTGAACGAATCCCTTAAAAATATGGCAGCCTAACAGCGCCACATAAAACATCAAAATACTGAATTGAAGAGATCAAATAGGGTCTATAATAGTATGAAAATAACAGATAATTATGATAGATTTAGAGATCATACCCCAAAAAAATAAAAAGGAACTTGAAATACTTCACATTAAAGTAGAACTTGAGAAGGGTGAAAGAATCCCTTAAAAATTTGGCAGCCTAACGACGCCACTTTAACATTCTTAAAATGAAATGATGAGAGAAAGAGGGGGTATCTCATCATATGAACATTAAAATTACCTTAGTATTAATATAAAATAAAATCATCCAACATAAGTGCATGGAGCATAAAATAAATGACATAAAAGATATTACTTGAAAAGAAAGAGGGAGGTATGATCCCTTACCTTAAAACATAACTCTTAAAATTCAAAGGTTGGGACCATGAGGGGTTGGGGGCACATTGGAAGGACTCATTGGGAGGTAATGAGTCCAGATCTTCTTTGGGGGAGAGTTGGGAGTCGAATGGATGAGAGGATGGCTTGGTATTTATAGGGAAAGTGAGGGGGCAAGGCATTGATGGCCAAGGGACACCTCATTAGTGGTTTTGGAAAAACCATGGGCTTGTCCATGGTATTTCCCCATGGTATTGGCCACATGGGACACCTCATACCTTATCTTACTATTAATAAGTCGACCTTATTGATTACATACTTAATACATAATTTAATGATGTCATTAAACACCTGTAACTTAAAAACTGTATTTTCACTATTCATCGAAAAATCAACTTTCTCAGAAAAATCCCAAGATTTCACCTTAACCAAATATCGATGCTCTGATTTCAAAAATGAACTCCATTTTATAAAAATAATTTTCTAAATATTATTAATTTAATATTTAAATAAATACACTATTCACCGAAAATTGATTTTTTTCAGAAAAATCCCCAAAATTACCTTAACATAATATCGATGCTCTAAGTTGAAAAATGAAATCCATTTTATAAAAATATGTTTCTAAATATTTTTCATTAATGTTTTAATTAAAAAACACTATTCACACTAAAAATACTAATACTTGACTAATAATTTATGATACCATTATTTAACCATTTCATTGAATCACATTACTTAATCAAGGTGCCTAGATTATATTAATGCTTTATTTAAGTGAGATTACTAATCAATTTGATAACATTACTAATCCTAAGCATAAAATCACTATTCATTATTTACTATTCATCAAAAATTAATTTGATCTTATTAGACTCTAAATTTTGTACTGAACAAAATTGTAGAAGACCATTTTTTGAAAATCATTAATCATTTTAATTATTTAAGGTTTATATAAACATTTTTTAAAATATCCTTTCTCTAAAATTCACCAAAAATATGCATACTATATTTATCTAGATATTTGAAAATTTATAAACTTCATCATAAGAAGAAACCAAAATTTTTATTTAAAACAATGGATTACAAAATGTAGTTACGGTCTCCTTACATAGCCACTTATCACACCAGCATAGGACCTAAGTGTAAGGTGTGATAAGGTGAGAGAATCTGAGGGAGGATCAGATAACATTGTACGAGTAGTAATTTCTATCAGTTTGAACTTCTCACGAAGGCGATTCCGTTCTAGCTTCACATGATGAAGTTCGGCTTGGGTTTGGTCCAGAGCAAAGCCCAGTGGTTCTACCTCCTTCCCAAGTTCCGTTAGATGCGCTTCAATTGGCCTGAGACCACAAGATGAGGCCATCAAATCACCTTTCTATATTAATTATCCAAGATCACTTGTATTTAGAGAAAAAACTTGCAACATTCAGTTTTGAACGGTCATACTGACTAACGGTCATATAATAGTCAAAACCCAAAAGTCTCATTTTTATTATACTCATGTTATCAAAGGAAATAGTTTTGTTGAGTATGAAAAATAAAATAACACACAAAATTAGGAAACATGATTTATTCAAAATATCTGGTCATTACAAACTTCCCCCCTTAAGAAATTGCATCCTCACAATTTTTAAAATTGGGTTTTGAAATTTCACTGAAAGTCCCACATCGGAAAAAGAGTCAGTAACACTATTACTTTAAATGAAAGAAAAGGAAGTACAAGGCCACCAGAGTTAACCCATACTAGGATTCCATGTAGGAAAACATGGATATGGAAGAAAAAACAAAGGGTTATGTTCTGAGGGAGAGTGATAGAAAACATGATTAGGAGAAAGTTAACAATAATAAAATCACAAACTTATGATGTGTATAAACAGTCATTGATTACCCAGTAGGAAACGTTAACAGACAATGTTTTTTTACATTCCATTTCATAGTTTTGAGGAATTCATTTACTATATTGAATAAAAATATAGGGAAATATACCTACCTTCAAGTAGAGTTTCATCCTATTATATGTTTCTACCAAAAATAATCTTTTCTCTAAACGATGAGCATTCAAAACTACTTGGTCTCATCAATGCACAAGAATCATCTTATAGAGAATCACATAATCCACCAAATATTAAGTGTCTATTTCTTCTATCTTTAAAAATTATCCCGATAACAGAGAGGGTAAGAAAAAACAACTCTTCCAAAATAAAGAACCCCAGATGAAGGGAAACTACTTTAAATCATCAGAGTTCCACGGTACTTTCCAATGTTCATTATAGACCATTCTGTAAATAATTGTCCTTAAAAATATTCAAAATAAACCAAAATAATATTGAAACCCAAATACATGAAGGATTTGATAACATAGTCTTCCAAGGTAAACTTTATCATTAATCTCCAAACAACATCAACCACTCCTAACATCTTATAACAAAAGTAACTATCCTAAACTTATTTACCCCAATATAGGTTAATCATCTCCATAAGTAACCTAAATTTCTATAAGTCCGCCTTAAATTCATCAATTCTTCAAAATATAAGTCAACCTTTACTCCACAATGAAAATACCGTAGTAATCTGTTTACCTCGATCAAATAGGGTTCCCAAAATAGTGAACGTCTTCCAAAATAATAATCATCTTTTAATCCCCTAGTCATCTCTGTCATATTAATACGGAAATATTTACATTTCCTATCACATTGGTTATTCGGAAATGTTATTCCATTTCATGCCATTAACTAAGAAAATAAAGTACAATTAGGGGCGTAAATACTTAGCCAATAATCATGAAAAGGATCTTAAAGCATAGAAGGTTAACTTGTAGAAGAAACGTATACACTAACTTGTGATCCCCTAGGATCCAATCTAGGTTATCCATGATCATATATTCTTATGTGAATATTTATTTTATTTTATCTTTGTTCCTTTAATAATGGTTCATACTAAGCTTATGAATTTACCAAAGCATGTCCCCTGGGAGTGTCATTACCAAGAGTGCAGCAAGGCCCGTTGTTTTGGACCAGTTCCCATTCGAGTCTAGCTCAATGCGGTGTTTTCGGGTTTTACCTTTATGTACATCTGTGCCAGATCCACCTCTACCTTCTCGTATCCATACCAGGGTGTATTTGATTGGCAACCCCTTACTCAATACTCATAAAAATACCAGGAAGATTTCATATATTTAAACGTTTCTATAGGGTTCTTCCTAAAGTTTTCATATCATAATTTCCACAAATAACTAAACCATCATTTGATTACAAATATAGCATCCCGCCTTTTTATCATATAAACTTTCATTACATTTTACAAAACCGAGGATCTTTAAGGTTTAGTGTCTTGGAAACCAGGAACATAGAACATGAAAACATAAAAAATTCTTCATAAACACTTGAAAGGCTTCTCCTTATGCTCATCCTAGGTTCATTACTACATCTCATAACCTAGGGACATACATCAAAATAAACGGTGAGCCGAAGGCCTAGTAAGGGAAACAAGGAGAAACAATTTACATGTGAACTTGAGATACATCAAAAATGTCATGAAAAATAACTTTAAGGCATGAGAATGAAATCATGAGGCATATCATAATAAAAATAAGGTTTTTCAAAACTTGAAGATGTGGTTACAAAATTTAAAAAAGTAAATCATTTTTGTTTCACCAATGTCCATCACAAAAGTGTCAATAAAAATTATCAAGGTATCAGTCTAAATGGACATCTCTAGATATTAAGTCTTTACCCAATGAATTAGAGCGCTATCAGGGAACACCCTTAAATTTTCCTTTATTATCATTTGATACACATATATCATCATCAATCATTTCATAAACAACCCATATAGCATAAACGAAATGGGGTTCATTTCATAATCATAACATTTTAAAAACTGCTTTAAAGACATGATTTTTATGGCACTTTAAACCCACAGAAATGGAAAGAGGGTCTCATGTATGTAAATCCCATAATTTAAAAAAGAAAATTTGGGTATATATTTTAATACCCTTTTAGAATAAAGTTCTTTGAGTATTCACTTAATAAAATAAATGAATTTGAGAATAAGAGAGAGACATTTTGAGACGGAAATTCTGGAGCATAACGGCTATGTTACGAGGTTTTAGAAAACATTGAAAAGAGAGGGGGCATGGATCACCCACTCATAAATGATCCATAATAAAGTAAGGGAACATAATATAAAGGATTTAAGCACATGGTAATGAAATTTTAAAGACATACCATATGAAATGAAGAACATGAAAGGAAGACTAAAATAATATTTCTCTTAAGAAAATTTGGCAGCCTAACGGTGTCACGTAAACTTCAACAAAAATGAATTGATGAGATCAAATAGGGTCTCTCATCATATAAACATAAAATTTCAGTATGATATATATAGAGATCACAACCGAACATAATAAAAAGGAACTTGAAAGACTTGACATGAAAGTATAACTTTGAAAAATGAGAAAGGTGAAAGAATCCCTTAAAAATTCGGCAGCCTAACGGTGCCACATAAACTTCAACAAAAATTAATTGACGAGATCAAATAGGGTCTCTCATCATACGATCATAAATGATAAGTATGGTAGATATAGAGATCATACCCAAAAAAAATAAAAAGGAACTTGAAATACTTGACATGAAAGTAGAACTTTGAAAAATTAGAAAGGTAAATGAATCCCATAAAAATTCAGCAGCCTAACGACGCCACTTAAAACTTCAAAATACTGAATTGAAGAGATCAAATAGGGTCTCTCATCATATGAAAATAAAATATCAGTATTATAGATTTTGATATCATACCCCAACAATATAAAAAGGAACTTGAAATACTTGATATTAAAGTAGAACTTGAGAAGGGTGAAAGAATCCCTTAAAAATTTGGCAGCCAAACGATGCCACTTTAACATTCTCAAAATGAAATGATGAGAGAAAGAGGGGGTATATCATCATTTGAGAATAAAAAATACAGTAGGATTAATATAAAAGAATATCCTCCAACATAAGAGCATGGAGCATAAAAGAAATTACATAAAAAAAGATTACATGAAAAGAAAGAGGGAGGTAGGATACCTTACCTTAAAACGTAACTCTTAACACTCAATGGTTGGGACCATGAGGGCTTAGGGGAACCTTGGAAGGACTCCTTGGGAGGTAATGAGTCTAGATCTTTGTTGGGGGAGTGTTGGGAGTCGAATGGATGAGAGGATGGCTTGGTATTTATAGGGAGAGTGAGGGGACAAGGAATTAATGGCCAAGGGACACCTCATTAGTGGTTTTGGAAAAACAATGGGCATTCCCATGCTATTTGCCCAAAGTATTGGACACTTGGGACACCTGATACCTTATCATACTATTCATAAGTCGACCATATTGATTACATACTTATTACATCATGTAATGATGTCATTAAACACCCGTAACTTAAAAACTGTATTTTCACTATTCATCGAAAATTCAACATTCTCAGAAAAATCCCAAAATTTTACCATAACCAAATATCGATGCTCTGATTTTGAAAATGAACTACATTTTATAAAAATAGTTTTCTAAATATTTGTAATTTACTATTTAAATAAACACACTATTCACTGAAAATTCATTTTTTTGAGAAAAGTCCCCAAATATTACCTTAACATAATATCGATGATCTGTTTTGAAAAATTAAATCCATTTTATAAAAATATTTTTCTAAATATTTTTCATTAATGTTTTAATTAAAAAACACTATTCACCCAAAAAACTAATACTTGAATAATAATTTATGAAACCATTATTTAACCATTTTATAGAATCACATTACTTAATCAAAGTTCCTGGAATATATTAATGCTTTATTTAAGTGAGATTACTAATCAATTTGGTTACATTACTAATCCTAAGCATAAAATTACTATTCATTATTTACTATTCATAAAAAATTAAGTTGATCTTATTAGACTCTAAATTTCATACTGAACATAAATGTAGAAGACCATTTTTCGAATATCATTACACATTTTTATTATGTAAGGTTTTCATAAACAATTTTTAAAATATCCTTTCTCTAAAATTCACCAAAAATTTGCATACTATATTTATCCGGACATTTGAAAATTCATAAACTTCATCATAAGAAGAAAACAAAATTTTTATTTTAAACAAAGGATTACACAATGTAGTTATGGTCTCCTTACATAGCCCCTTATTGCACAAACACAGGACCTAAGTGTAATGTGTTCTAAGGTGAGAGAATGAGAGGGAGGCTCAGATAACATTGCACGAGTAGTAATTTCTATCAGTTTGAACTTCTCGCGAATTCGATTCCGTTCTAGATTCACAAGATGAAGTTCGGCTTGGGTTTGGTCCGGAGGAAAGCCCAGTAGTTCTACCTCCTTCCCAAGTTCCGTTAGATGGGCTTCGATTGGCCTGAGACTACTGGATGAGGCCATCAAATCACTTTTCTATATTAATTAACCAAGATCACTTGTATTTAGAGACAAAAGTCGCAACATTCAGTTTTGAACCGTCATACTGACTAACGGTCATATAATAGTCGAAACCCAAAATTCTCATTTTTATTATACTCATGTTATCAAACAAAACAGTTTTGTTGAGTATGAAAAATAAAATAACACACAATATTAGGAAACACGATTTATTCAAAATATCGGGTCGTTACAATTTTCCCCCTAAAGAAATTGCGTCCTCACAATTTTTAAAATTGGGTTTTGAAATTTCATTGAATGTCCCACATCGGAAAAATAGTCAGTAACACTATTACATTAAAAGAATGAAAAGGAAGTACAAAGGCCACCCGAGTAAACCTATACTAGGACTCCAAGTGGAAAACAAGGATATGGAAGAAAAAACAAAGGGTCATGTTCTGAGGGAGAGTGATAGAAAACATGATTAGGATAAAGTTAACAATAAGAAAATCATAAACATATGATGTGTATAAACGGCCTTTGATTACCCAGTAGGAAACGTTAACAGACAATGTTTTTGTTTTACTTTCCTTTTCATATTTTTGAGGAATTCATTTAATACATAGAATAAAATCATAAGGAAATATACCTATCATCAAGTAGAGTTTCATCCTTTAATAAGTTCCTATCAAAACTAATATTTTCTCCAAACGATGAGCATTCAAAACTACTTGGTCTCATCAATGCACAAGAATCATCATATAGAGAATCACATAATCCATCAAAGATTAACTATCTATTTCTTCTATATTTAAACATTATCCCGATAACAGGGAGGGTAAGATAAAACAACTCTTCCAAAATAAAGAACCCCAGAGGAAGGGAAACTACTTTAAATCTTCAAAGATCCATGGTAATACCCAATGTTCATCATAGACCAATCTGTAAATAACTGTCCTTAAAAATGCTCAAAATAAACCAAACTAATATTGAAACCCAAATACAAGAAGGATTTGATAACATAGTCTTCCAAGGTAAACATTATCATTCATCTTCAAACAACATCAACCACTCCTAACATCTTATAACAAAAGTAACTAACCTAAACATATTTACTCCAATATAGGTTAATCATTTCCATAAGTAACATAAATTACTATAAGTCTGCCTTAAATTTATCGATTCTTCAAAATATAAGTCAACCTTTACTCATCAAATAAAATACCGTAGTAATCTATTTACCTCGATCAAATAGGGTTCCCAAAATAGTGAACGTCTTCCAAAATAATAATCATATTTTAATCCCCTAATCATCTCTATCATATTAATACAGCAATCATCACATTGGTTATTGGGACATGTTCTTCAATTTCCCACCATTAACTAAGAAAATAAAGTACAATTTGGGGCATAAATACTAATCCAATAATCATGAAAAGGAACTTAAACTATAGAAGGATAACTTGTAGAAGAAATGTATACCCTAACTTGTGGTCCCATATGATCCATTCTAGGTTATCCATGATCATATATTCTTATGTGAATATTTATTTTATTTTATCTTTTTTCCTTTATTAATGGTTCATACTAAGATTATGAATTTACCAAAGCATATCCCCCAGGAGTGTCATAACCAAGAGTGCAGCAAGGACCATTGTCGTGTACAGTTCCCATTCGACTCTAGCACAAAGAAGTGTTTTCGGGTTTTACCCCTATGTACATCTGTGCCAGAGCAACCTCAACCTGCTCGTATCGAAATAAGGATGTATTTGCTTAGAGACCCCTTACTCAATACCCACAAAAATACCAGGAAGATTTCCTATATTTAAACTATTCTATAGAGTTTTTCCTAATGTTTTCATATCCTAACTTTCACAAATAACTAAACAATCCTTTGATACCAACTATATAATCCCGCCTTTCTATCACATAAACATTCATTACATTTTCCAAAACCGAGGATCTTTAAGGGTTAGTTTCTTGGAAACCAGGAACTTAAAACATGGAAAACATAAAAAAAATTCTTCAACACTTGAAAGGATCATTCTTATGTTCATTCTAGGTTCATTACTGCATCTCATTACCTGGGGACATACATCAAAAGAAACAGTGAGCAAAAGGCCCAGTAAGGGAAACAAGGGGAAACATTTAACATGTGAACTTGAGATACATAAACAATGTCATGAAAAATAAATTTAAGGCATGAGAAAGAAATAATGAGGCATACCATACTAAAAAATAAGGTTTTTAATTACTTGAAGATGTGGCTACAACATTTAACAAAGGAAATCATTTCTGTTTCACCAATGTCCATCCCCAAGGTGTCAATAAAAATTACCAAGGCTATTCACCAAGGTATCGGTCTAAATGGTCATCTCTAGAGATTAAGTATTTACCCAATTCATTGGAGCGCTATTAGGGTGCACCCATAAATTTTCCTTTATTATCATGTGATCCACATATATCATCATCAATTATTTCATAAAAACCCCATATAGCATACATTAAATGGGGTTCATTTCATATTCATAACGTTTTAAAATCTACTTTTAAGGCATCATCTTTATGTCACTTTAAACCCACAGAAAGGGAATTCGGGTCTCATGTATGTAAATCTGAAGAATTTAAAATAGAACATTTGGGTATATATTTGAATAACCTTTTAGAATAAAGAGATTTTAGTATTAACTTAATAAAATAAATGAATTTGGGAATAAGAGAGAGACGTCTTGAGATGGAAATTCTGCAGCATAACGGCTATGTTACGAGGTTTTAGAAAACATTGAAAAGAGAGGGGAAATGGGTCACCCACTCATAAATAATCCATAAAATAGTAGGGGAATAGAATATAAAGGATTTATGAACATGGTAATGAAATTTTAAAGACATACCATATGAAATGAAGAGCATGAAAGGAAGACAAAAATAAGATTTCTCTTATGAAAATTCGGCAGCCTAACGGCGTCACGTAAACTTCAACAAAAATGAATTGACGAGATCAAATAGGGTATCTCATCATATAAACATAAAATTTCAGTATTATATATATAGACATCATAACCCAACATAATAAAAAGTAACATGATAGACTTGACATGAAAGTAGAACTTTGAAAAATGAGAAAGGTGAAAGAATCCCTTAAAAATTCGGCACACTAACAGCGCCACTTAAACTTCAACAAAAATGAATTGACGAGATTAAATAGGGTCTCTAATCATAAAAACATAGAAGATCATTATGGTATATATAGATATCATAACTCAACAAAATAAAAAGGAACTTGAAATACTTGACATGAAAGTTGAACTTGGAAAAATGAGAAAGGTGAACGAATCCCTTAAAATTTCAGCAGCCTAACGACGCCACATAAAACATCAAAATATTGAATTGAAGAGATAATATAGGGTCACTAATCATATGAAAATAAAATATCAGTACGATATATTTAGATATCATACCCCAACAAAATAAAAAGGAACTTGAAATACTTGACATTAAAGTAGAACTTGAGAAGGGTAAAGAATCCCTTAAAAATTCGGCAGCCTAACAGCGGCACTATAACTTAAACCAAATTGAATTGACGAGATCAAATATGGTCTCTCATCATACGAACATAAAAGATCAGTATCGTTGATATAGAGATCATACCCCAACAAAATAAAAAGGAACTTGAAATACTTGACATGAAAGTAGAACTTTGAAAAATGAGAAAGGAGAACGGATCCCTTAAAAATTCAGCAGCCTAACGATGCCACTTAAAACATCAAAATACTGAATTGAAGATATCAAATAGGGTCTCTCATCATATTAAAATAAAATATAATTATGATAGATTTAGAGATCATACCCCCAAAAAATAAAAAGGAACTTGAAATACTTGACATTAAAGTAGAACTTGAGAAGGGTGAAAGAATCCCTTAAAAATTCGGCAGCCTAACAGCGCCACTTTAACATTAATAAAATGAAATGATGAGTGAAAGAGGGGGTCTCTCATCATATGAACATAAAAAAGAAAATAGGATGAATATAAAATAACATCCTCCAACATAAGAGCATGGAGCATAAAAGAAATGACAAAAAAGAGATTACTTGAAAAGAAAGAGGGATGTAGGATCCCTTACCTTAAAACGTAACTCTTAAATCTCAAAGGATGGGACCTTGAGGGCTTCTAGGAACCTTGGAAGGACTCCTTGGGGGGTAATGAGACCAGATATGCGTTGGGGGAGAGTTGGGAGACGAATTGATGAGAGGATGGATTGGTATTTATAGGGAAAGTGAGGGGACAAGGCATTAATGGCCAAAGGACACCTCATTAGTGGTTTTGGCAAAACCATGGGCATGTCCATGGTATTTTCCCATGGTATTGGCCACATGGTACACCTAATACATTATCTTACCATTCATAAGTCAGAAATATTGATTACATACTTAATACATCATTTAATGATGTAATTAAACACCTGTAACATAAAAACTGTATTTTCACTATTCATCGAAAATTCAACTTTCTCAGAAAAATCCCAAAATTTCACCGTAACCAAATCTCTAAGATCTGATTTCAAAAATGAACTCCATTTTATAAAAATAATTTTCAAAATAATTTTTAATTTAATTTTTAAATAAATACAGTATTCACCGAAAATTCATTTTTTTTAGAAAAATCCCCAAAAATTACCTTAACATAATATCGATGCTCTGAGTTCAAAATTGAAATCCATTTTATAAAAATAATTTTTTCAATAATTTTCATTAGATTTTTAATTAAAAAACAATCATCACCCAAAAAACTAATACCTGACTAATAATTTATGAAACCATTATTTAACCATTTTATTGAATCACATTACTTAATAAAGGTGCCTGGATTATATTATGCTTTATTTAAGTGAGATTAATAATCCATTTGGTTAAATTAATAATCCTAAGTATAAAATCACTATTCATTATTTTCTATTTATCAAAAATTATGTTGATCTTGTTAGACTCTAAATTTCGTACTGAACATAATTGTAGAAGAACATTTTTTGAAAATCATTACACATTTTAAATTATTTAAGGTTTACATAAAAAAAAATTAAAATTTACTTTCTCTAAAATTCTAAAAAAATATGCATACTATATTTACTCGGACATTTGAAAACTCATAAACTTGATCATAAGAAGAAATCAAATTTTTTATTTAAAACAAAGGATTACACACGGTAGTTACGGTCTCCTTACATAGCCCCTTATCGCACCAACATAGGACCTAAGTTTAAGGTGTGCTAAGGTGAGAGAATCTGAGGGAGCCTCAGATAACATTGCCCGAGTAGTAATTTTTATCAGTTTGAACTTCTCGCGAAGGCGATTCCGTTCTAGCTTCAAATGATGAAGTTTGGCTTGGGTTGGGTCCAAAGCAAAGCCCAGTGGTGCTACCTCCTTCCCAAGTTCTGTTAGATGGGCTTTGATTGGCCCGAAACTACTGGATGAGGCCATAAAATATCCGTTCTATATTAACTAACCAAGATCACTTGTATTGAGAGTGAAAAGTCACAGAATTCTGTTTTCAACGGTCATACTGACTAACGGTCATATAATTGTCAAAACCCAACAGTCTCATTTTTATTATACTCATGTTATAAAACGAAAAAGTTTTGTTGAGTATGAAAAACAAAATAACACACAAAATTAGGAAACAAGATTTAATCAAAATTTCGGGTCGTTACACCATGCCACCCGAGCTGTGGCCAAATTTTCACCAACACTAAATTGAAATGACCCGAACAACTAAATCTAGGAATGGTAGGATAGTAAAATGAGTGTCCCATCTCCCTCATAACTATAATAGGCCATAGGATTTTTATTAGAATATGTTAGTAATATTAAACTAGAATAATGTATTTAGGATGATGTATCACTATATATCCACATGTCATCATATCATATATAATATTTATTATAGGGAAAAATAAACAAGAGGCTATTTAAATTCTTGATCAAATTTCAATTCATTCACATAGTTCAATGACGAAAATTTCATAATTTTTAGAGTTAATCAGTATTGAAACATCCCAAATGAATAATAAAACTACATAAATTTGATAATATATAGGATAAAGATGCACATATAAAGGAAAAATAATAACCATCTTTGGTAACATTTGAAAATCACCAATCACATCATCTAATAACATCTTGTCCAACTTGATCACAACTAAACTACCTAGAATATACATATTAAATTACATGTGTAGTCGAAACATCCATGTTATTGTGAGTATATACTTATCCAATAGGACATCTAAAACCCATTAATGGTTAAATTGAATATGTAGTTTACTTATAAAAACAATCAAAAAAGGTATCCAAAAACACATTACTAATTTTTTATATTTAACATTGTAGTATTGAAATAATAATACCCAACTAAAATAAAATCATATAATCTTAGTAAATAATGAATCCAAGATACTTATAATAACCAAAACCTCACGAATCTTTAGATTCAGTAATAGGGGACCTATACAAATCCATTGTAAACAAATGTTGGAGGGGGGAATGTTGGCCCTTACAAAGGACCTATACTTCATTTAGAAGGAAAAATAGAATTAGGATTTAGGTAAATCAATAGATAGGGGACCTATAAAATTGTAGTGTGGGAGTTCATGATTCTCTCAGTTGTATATGGGATCATCCCCTTATCATATTCAAGTTAATACAAAACTAATTATCAAATTTAGAATCCCCTTGACCTCACTTTCACTTGTATTATTAAACACTATAATGAATATGGCGGATCCTCATCCTGTCATGAACATGTCAACTAGGGAGTCCCAAGGCCATTTTCTATTCTCATAATCATGCACGAAATATAACATTAGACATAAAAATAAAAATAGATAAATCATCCCCAATAACATGAAAAAGTTATTTAATTAGAAAAAAAGGATTACAATGTAATGGTATATAAATAAAAACTCATGATTTAGTATTTTTAATGGTATAATTCAAATACATAGAAAAAATATGCATAAAATCATTTATGGGGATGATATATTCTATGAACCTTTAGTTATTCTTCTATATTATTATGTAATGTGTATTATAATTAAACAATGTTATAACCATAATATTATAGTAAAACAATATATTCATGGCACAATCTCATACCATATGTCACATTCAGGACCATAAAATGATATCGCTATCTCATGTTGTGGTCATTAGAAACCAAGTTCATATTATAGGTCATACATAGTGTTGAAATAATATAATCTAATAAAATATATTATTTTGAAGGGGTAATCACAGTGATACCTAATGTTTTGTTACATGATGATTACTATTGAATACTATAAAATTCATGTGGTCATGAGATATAGAGTAACATACAATTTAAGTAAGAAAGGTTACATTATGTAGTAAAATTTCAATTTTTTCATCTCTGTAGTCTATCGCTATTATTTCCACACTATGAATATGTTGTAATTCATTAACATTACCACAATTCATCAATAGAGTTAATTTATTTCATTTGATTGAAATATAATGGGAAAAGTCTGTAATTAGAAATGAAATTCTTAATGATAAAATTCATTGCACAATATGATAATATGTAAAATTGGATTTATTTCTATAATAATGGATTTTTATTGAATTTAGAAGGAATTTTCTGTGCTGAAATCATAAGGAAATGATTATCTGGTTTAAACTCTTATTTAAGAAAAGATCATATTCATATAATTAAATAATAGTGTATAAGAAACATAATGTATCTTTTTGGATTCAAACCCATAAATTCATGTATCAATCCTGCAAAACATAAATCATTGAAAAATGACCCAAAAATATAGAAATAGATTCTTCTCACAAATATGATTCATCCAAAATGAGAATATTATACAAAACCAAATTGATTCATCGAAATATCTCTAACACATGCTCCTGGAAAAAAATACTTATTGAATTGGACAAAAACACAAAAAAATGAAAATAAGGAATGAAAAAAAGAGATTTTAAATGGTTGTAACATTAGTCCTTTACAAATATAATAACACTGCAACAACCATAAATATCATGGAAGATTAAAATTTTTCAATACCACAAAGCAATGCCATCAAGTATAAGAAAACTATACCTTCTAGGTTATAAGTCACATAAACTAGTAGTCCCACATCGTGGGGCCAAAATTTTCAATCAATTTGATAATCTATTGAAATTTATGGGGTACCCAACATTTTTCTTTTACAAATTTGATTCCCCATAGTTTATCCTGCATCATATTCTGAATTTTGGCCAATATAAAAAAATATTAAGAATAAATATAATTATCTATATTATTACATTAAAAATAAATGGAAAAATATTATTCAATAAACTTTATATTCTTCTTGAATGAGAAAAATATTATATACATCCATTATCTGAATTGGGATTCTTGTAAACTAGGATATAGAAAATTCCCTTTTAGACTAACCATCCTCAAACTAAGCATCATGTTTTACAAGACTCTTTGTTATCTGAATCCTGAGTTACAAGTTATTTTCATACATACAGAAAGAAATTGAAGCATTAATGATAAATTAATAATTTGAAAATTCACTTTATTGAAGACTAATTTCAAGTATTCAATTTAACTACCAACACATAACAAATTATAATCATCTGACTATCTATAACTATGATCTGTGTCTTTATTCCTCTCTCTAGTCACCCATACCCCATTAAGGTATAATTCTTACGCATACGTTAGTAGATTAATATTCAATAAATCGGATAACTAGATTATGAATTTCACCTTTTTTATAGCTCATGTATCCTATGTTAAATAATATTTTTTTGTAGAATTATACACTAACTCAATGATCATTATTTATGGAAAAAATTAATATATTTATCAAAATTTATTATTCAATAAAAATCATTGAATAACAACTAAAACTTTAAAATCATTTTTAGTTCATTAAAAAATCACTTCTCTCTATCAATTCATTCCATTCGACCATTAGATTCATATACTTAACTTATGTTGCGGGAAGTTAGTCAACCATCTCCAACATTGACATCGAATATATAGTTATCCCTCTAATGGTAAACATATAACCTATCGTATGCCTAAATGAATAAATTTACAGTCCAAATTAAACATCAACCTAAACATGAAAAAATATTATTATAAAAAAACATTGATATACCTTCCAAACCAAAGAGATAACAAGAAATAAGATTCATAGCTTCCTAGTTCTATTTTTAATAATTTTTCATAATCTAGCTCACAAAACCCAATATTTGTCATATGTTTGGCCTTTTATTAATCATGGTTTACACTATGATACTGAGGGTTTTTAAAAATGAAACATTCACAATTAAAATTTCCATTTTTTAAGTTATCAGGTCCTTCACTTTGATACCAAAAAAATCATGAATATTTGGGTTTAAAATTGTTTAAATTTTACAATACAAGGTATTTCAATTACATTATAAATATATTTATTATAAGATAAAAGAATGGATAAAATATTTCTATCCCTTTTTAATCCATATAAAAATGATTTTCAGGTGTTCCCTAAGATCTTACAACTCATAGGGTTAAAATAAATCATCTTTTATCTCCTTTATTTTATTCTACTCATCACCCTCCAACATAATTCCATTCAAGTATTAATAAATAATTATGTAACCAAAATCCATATAAATATTCTAGAATAATGAATAGTTTTACATCTTATAGAAACATTGGTACACATTTATAAAGTGATAAAACATTTAGAACTATTTACAAGGCATTTTATGGAAACCATAATGGATTATTTTAATCATACACTCTAGGAACACATTTGTTTTGTCCATAAAACCCTCGAACTAATTCCAAATTATTGTATCATCCAAATGTAAATATGTAATATTGTTTTCCATTCCATTTTTTTAGGCATATATCCAAATGTATTCAGAGCCAATAATATTGAAAGGCCTATATGATTCAAAATGGGTGAGGAAATTTCAGATAAATCCAAACCCTCATATTGATTTTTTTGAAATCCATATTGTCCCTATACATATTTATACCATCCACTTCCTATTTTAATTATATATAACCCAATTATTTTATACTTCATCATTACTTTATGGTAATTCAATTAATCCATGGTTTCTTTTTCATTCAAAAAATTCATTTTAACATTCATCAATGACTGCAAATTTTTGAAATCTATAAGACTCGCTGATTCTTCTAGGATGTCATCTAGTCAAATATACTTGATAATAATATAATTTAAATTCATTTTAAAATGATCATATAAAATTTGGTTATATAAGTCCTTCATAACTCAACCTTCCATTCATAGCACCACTAAATTCACAATTTCAAATTCTACATACCATCCCTAAGAGTCAACAATAACGCCATGAACATTTAGAATAATTTTTTTATTATAAAAAAATAAATTATTGAATAGATTGTTTCTTTGTTAATTAAAATTATGATATATTAAATTAATATCTCTATGAACATCATATATTATAGAAAAATTGTTTTAAAAATATGTTTTTACTCAAATAAAAAATTATATACATCAATATTAATTTTTATAAAGTAATATTTATATATAAGTTGATTATACATGACCTTATATTTTGTCATTTCATATTAATAAGTTTATACATTCACAAAATATAGAATTACTAAATTATAAATACTATACAAAAATAGATATATAAATTTTTTTTGAGAAAAATAAATAATTAATAAATACATATATATATATACTCATTGTAATATTTAATAGTAAATTAATATTTTTCAAGGAATATAAATAGTATTTAGTAAAAACTATTAATTTAAAGAATCTATATAAATTTTAATGTAATATAATAATTATAATAATTATTCCACATGAATTATTATATTGGAATATGTTTAGATAATAAAATTATGAGAGAATTATAATAATTCAAATATAATATATTTAATGGAAATTATAAATTTTGATATTAATATAGTATTTATTAATTAAATTTAAAATTAAATTAATAATGAATAATATAATTTAATAAATAAATAAATAATCAATCAATTTACATTAATGATTAAATATAATTTTTTATAATTAGATAATAAATTTTCATAGTTCAGTTTTCATTGTAAAATAAATTTTCATTCTTCTATAAATAATGGGGTGAGTCCACCCACTGCTATTGAAGACCAATATCTCTAATAGGTTATTAGAAAATTACCATCCTCATTTAGAGCCTCTAGGATGTGTGATGTTGAGCGTGAACATGTAAAATCATGAAAAGGAGAAAACCCATGTCGGCATATATGGGAAGGATTGGTTGTTACCATCACCATGGTGGTCTCGTGATGTGATTATATTGAACCCCCATGCAATGTTGTTTATAAAAAGAATGCTATAATGGTTATTTTAAAATGAGGGAGTATTAAAATGAAAGAAAATTAAATGTGTGATATGTTTACATTTCTTTTGATTACAATATCTAAATTAACACAAACACTTTTAAATGAACTCCATTGGTATTAATCATCATCATATTCTCTCACATAATATTAATCAAAACCTAATACAATTATTTCTTTTAACCCCCATGCCTATATAATCGATAATAAAATCTACCCCCACCAATCACCATCAACATCCAAAATTCCCAATTTAATCCATTATAATGGATTATATATATATATCTCTATGGATTAATATAGAACATGAATGGTTGAATAATGTTCAAAATCAAACTCAAAAGGCCATTGTAACAATGTAATCTAGTAGTTACTTCCTCCACAATGGTAAATATGAACATTAAAGAATAAATATGTCATCAAAATCCTCTGAATATGAAAATAGAGACCTCAAACCTATCATCAGTAAGAAATAAAACACTAATGAATCATCAATTTAGTGATTTTGACACTAATCAGGTAATGATTAAAAATGAAATAAAGAAAATACAACGAAAATGAAAATTATTGAATCGGTTCAATGGGTGAATATATGATATATATATATTTATGAGTATTTGTTTGGGATGAAGGTATTATGGGAAGAGTAAATAAATGTGTTTTATTATGAATTTATAATAATATAAATTCTCTCTAGAAGAAAGAGAAATGAGTTACCTTTAAAGGAACCTAGATGTCTACATCTAAAGAACCAAAAAAATATTAATAATAAATTAGGGTAGTTTATATTGAAGGAGTTTCTATATAACAGGTGATTGTCCTTCTTGGGTGTTCACTAGAAATAACAGTCATAATATATAGGCATACATTCTTTATTATTGTTTTGGAGAGAGATTTTGAATGATCCAAATAGAGTTATTGATTTGAGGAAGTTTTGAAATATGACTCTAAATAATATTTGGTTACTTTATTTTAGTGACTATTTTTAAAATTTATATTCTATTAATTTATTATAGAAATCATATATTTTTATTTTAATGGAAACCAACACAAATTCATGAGGAGTTATTTTCGAAGATGGTATTGTAAAAGTTTCAAAATAAAATTTTTTATTTTTAAAATGTTTTATATGAAAAAATATAATCATTTGTTACCTAAATGAACTATAATATATTAGCTATATTCATAAATAGGAATCATATAATAAAAAATTTCAGAAATAAAAACTTCCTTTATATATATATTATCATTTGAATCATAATAATTTTTAGTAACATTTTATTGATATAATTCAATTTAATGATTAGTATAGAGGGCTTTTACATGAATTTTAATTTTATTCATCATGACAAATAATTTTATTATATTTTATTATTAAAAATATTTTATATCCACAAATCAGTTTTTTTTATTTTATGGAACATACATTTTTTAATAAGATTTAATTTATCATGGAAATTATTTTTAAGAATGATACATGTGATTTTAAGGAATGTTTATAGTGAAGATACATTTTGAAATCAAGGATACTAGAAATGTTTTTTTATGTATATGGATTTTTGGAATTTTATATTATGACCAGGTATGGGAAGAAAATACATTAAATAATTTAATTTTTTTACAAATGTTATAGGTGGGCATCTATATGACCCTTCAATGATCCATGTGTACAAAATATTTTTTTCTATGAATAATAATACTCAGATAATTATATAATAAAATATTTTATTATTTTTTAAATTAATACTTTTTTATAATTGAAAATTTTATATATCAAAAGGTATTTCCAATGCCATATTATTTTTTGAGACATTAAAACCAATGTTTTATGACATTTGAATAAACTATATAAAATAATTCCTTTATTTGAAAACCATTTTTGGAAAAACCAAATCGATATTGAGGGGTTAATTTTAAAATGATTTATTATTCAAATTTTTCATTTTCCCAAAATAATATTAAGGATCCTTCAATAATTTTTATAAAATAATTTTCTCATTTGTTTTATGAACCCATACATGGATTTTTATGCTCACCCCATATTTAAAAATATATTTTTCATAGTGTTTATCACTGAGTAAGTGTTATTTTGAAGTCATGTGTTGAATATGTGGATTATCATGAATTATGATATCGTATAATATTTTATATTTAGTATAAATGGAAACAATTATCTTTTAAAATGGATAATATGTGTTTCTTTATGAAATTTAATAATTAACTATCTAAATATCGCGACCTAAAAAGATATCCTTAAATGATGTGACTCGTTTTTTAGAATTATGTTTTAATAATATTTTTTTATATTTTGGTATATATTATTGTATCAAAGTCATTACATAAAACAATACTATGTATTTTTCATTATGGAACTTCATATTGTGGGGAAAGAGTGAAAAATATTAATTTTTTTATATGGGTTTAGATAACATTAGAAGTTGTTATCAATTGAAGATAACATAAGATTTATAAATTTCCTTTGATAATTTTTTATATTAGAATTTAAAGTGATTTTATATATTTTCGTCAAAACTAATTTTATGAAAAAAAATTATCTAAATAATAATTCTATATAATTTTTATGGATTTATTATTTATAAATTTTGATATAGTCGATTAACAACATTTTATAGTTTTCAATATTATTATTTATTAATTGAGTTATACAACAGATAATAAAACTAGAGTTGGTTTTCATATTATTTTTTTTATAAATTATTATTATATACTCATTAATAATTATATTTCTAATGATGTTAGTATCATTAAAATAATGCTATTATTGGTATGATTCTAGAAACACATTAGTTTTATAAAAAATTCTTAATATTTGAGGAAAATAGAGCATATAAATAAAAAATATAACTATTATGTGTTAAAATATATTTTAACTAATGATATAAAGGAATAAAATTAGTTTAAATTTATATATTGAAGGTAAAAACATTTGTTTTCTACAGGGAGAGAAATTTAAATTTTTAAGAAGAAAACTATTTTATAATATGGTATAATGAAATTCCCCAATATTATTGAATAAATTTTTAACTTAAATAAATATTTATTATATGGATCATTTATTTACTAAACCAAGCTATGATTTTTTATATGCTTGTCTCCATGAGAAACATAAAATATTGAATATATTAAATTGTATTATTCATTTTGTAATATAATACAATATCAATATTTATATTATTTATAGGCAAATAAATATTTATTATAAATAATTTTTTTATTTAATTAGATCGTATATAAAATTTTATACTTAAAATATATTTATATTTATTTGATTTTAATTGGTAAATATAGGTTGAAATATAAATATGTTCTGATAAAATTAAATCATTACCAATATAGGGTAATTTTCAGATATAATGGTAATTATATATTTTATATGGAATGTAAATATTGTGATTTATCAAATATTAGTTTGTAAAATTTTTATAATTCACAAGGGTAATATAATTTTTATAATAACAAAAACACATAATGTTTTATACTGATATTAATATATGTATAATAATTTTAAGAGAAATATTTTAATTATATGTGACTATTTTAAATGAAAACTATAAATTATAATATTAATTTTTTATTTTTAAGAAATAATATTTGAATATAATAACTATTTTATTAAATTATAAATATAATCGTATTTATAAAACAATTTGTTCAATGTAAATAAACTGATCTATAGTTAGATAATAGTTTTTCAAAATTAATTTACCTTATTAATTTAATTTTAAATAAATTTGAAAAAATATATTAATCCATCCAATGCCAATGGTATATTAATCTATCTAGTAGGAGTTCATGTAATCATAAATTGTGAGTATTTATAATGGCATTAGTGATGTAGAGCTTTTATGTGGGAAAGCATGGGTCATAGATCATGTGGGTCAATATACATAAGAAGGATTCATTGCTAGAATCACCTATAGGGTCATGCACAACAACCATCTTCTTTGTCTGCTCATAGTCAGATTGAAAATGAAATATATTATTAACATTAAAATTAAACTCCACACATATATACAAGAAAATGAAATAGTACACAATTTTTTTTATAATATAACCTATACCACTCTTATTGGGTATCAATGAAATATATATATATATATATATATATATATACATATATATTAGGATTCCCTTAAAACATTAATGGTTCAATGATTTTTTGATACAAACTCAAATGGACATACACAAAATATAATCCACTGGTTACTCCCTCGATGTGTAACTAAAAGAATACCAATGTGGTAAGATATAAATATATTCATCTTACAATGGAAAAGAAGGCATATCATCCCTTGGTAGTAAGAAGGAAAATCCAAATTAATGTTATATATTACTATTTTTTACACTGATAAAGTGAGGAATAAAAATATAATTCAAAATATACTTATAAATCCTATTCTTGGGAAATATTTCATGGTCTACGATATGTTACACACACAAACACAGATATATATATATATATATTCATGTTTCCCTATAATAGAATGGTAATATTAAGTAAGGTAAATGATATGTTATACATTTAAATTAGAATGTACTACATTCTATGAAGAAGAATATAAACAACATAGGTTTAAAAGTATGTTATTCTATTTAACTCAATCACTAAATATATTGATTGAAAAATGATTAGTGTTTACTTATTATAATAATGTTCTCTTTAAAATGATCTTGTTATGCTTGGGTGTTCACTGGTATACTCCATCATGTTAGAGATATTAATTTCTAATGTTGCAAGTATATAGATATATAGGGAATTCATAAGGATAAATCCTTAAGATGAGGTTATTTGGTTAGAGGTCTCATAATTTCTAGTTAACATTTCTTAAGTGTTTATTTTAAAAATATATTTTAGCAAAAATGTGTTTTTAATTCATTAATTAATTTGTACATCAGAAAAAATTTCTTCAGGAGGATTTATTTTCAAATATTATATTTTAAGAGTTTCAGAAACTATAGTTCGATATTAGAAATGTTTTATCTTAAAAAATTATATTCTCTATATTTTTATTAAATCATTTTTTATATGGAAGTCACTTCTTTTAATTATTTCAATTCTTAATTATCAATCATGTTTCAAAATATTCCAAAGAAAATTTATATTTTTTTCTTTCATAGTTATCCTTGAACTATATTTATATTGAAATAAATTTTTCACATATGATTATATTTAATTATTTATATAAAGGGGTAATCAGTGAATTTTCAACTACATTAGATAAATATTTATTTAATTTTAGTTGATATTAAAAATGATTTATATAAGTAAGTTTTTTTATTGATTTTACTAAAAATTAATTTATTCATAGACATTATTAAGCCATAGAAATTTTTTTAGTCACAAATGTTATTAATTTTAAATAAATCTTCTTAATGACAATACGATGAGAAGTGAAATAATAAATTAATATTTTCCATAAAATTTAGCACTTGGTTATTGTAAATCATATTGGTGGAAGGGGAGTGATCTCATACCTCAAGGGAGTATTTCTTTTAATATGAATCTTGATCCATATATAGAGATTTATTATTCTATGTGGCCAAATATATTATTTAGATTGTTTCTAAAATTAAATGAATTGTGTAATAAAATATTTCTGTATTTTTCAAGGTAAAAGAAATCATTAAAAATTTGGAATATTTTATTTTAAAAGGGATTTTCACTGGTTTCTATTTTTTAAATAATTTCTTCTATAATTTATGCATTCTCAACAAATGATTTAAAGGTATTTATTTACATGAAAATGCATTTATAAAACCTCTATATTATTATTAAGGGTGTTTTCTAAAATTAATTATTTTTATAATTGTATTTTGTTTTAAGGAATAAAATGTTATGGGGTTTTTTGGAATTTAAAAAATAAATTTTTAATCTAATTTATATAAAAAACAAAATAATGTTATATTTCACATTGCATTTTAAAATTTTAATATGGTATATAGATGTTCATTGTATTTTATGATTTTAGGGTTTGACTATAAAGATTTCTATGATTGATGTTGGAGAATCAATTTCAATAGATTTCATTAATTGTAAAATTTCACATTTAAATTTGATAATATGACATTATACATTTAATAAAATTAGAAAGAATCAAAATATATACACTTAAATAGATTTTTTGAATATATTTAATTAGTTTTGTAAAAAAATATTGAATATTAAAATTTTAAATTATTGTGACATATTTGGTATCAAATCCAATATATATAAAATAATAAAAATAATATATAGTGTTCTTCACTGGACCTACGAGTGTGGGTATGCAACATGATATCATCATTTTCAATGATTTGTATAATATTTTCCACCACTAATTATTGATGTATAACTTTAATGATATCTAAATAACCATGAACATATAATGTTTTTGAAATTATTTTCAAAACAACATTGATATAGTCATTCAATTATTTTTTCTCAACACAATTTTTGACGATGATCAATTTTTAAGAAGGGATTCTCTTTGAAATTGAAATTATAGATAATATTTATATTTAATTTTTAATTATTCCAAATATCAAATCCAATTTTTTCACTATAAAAATTAAATAAACAAGAACAAAATATCTATCCATTGGTTTATATTTCCATGAAATAAATATTGACATATGAGAGGATTATGAAAACAATTAGGGGGAAGAATTCATCGTTTTTTCTATAACATAAATATTATTGAATATTATGATCCAATAGTGTGGAAGGGTTTAATGTAAAAAAGATAACATCTACAATTGATTTATTATACTCAAAACTCCATTATTATTCTAGAATGAAGTTTCATGCCCCTATCCATTTGATTAAATTTTTACTTATTTTACCCACACTATTAGATTTTTTTGATGTGTTCTATGATCTATATTCTCAAACCATATTCCTATTCTCTTTGATAACCACTACTATTTCCTATGACAATATTTTGTACAATTATAATACCATATCGACTAAAATATATTTTTACAGTAATTGTCCACCGTGGATATTAATTGGTTGAACAACCAAAATACCTTAGAATTATTGTTATGGAAGTTAATAATTAATTTTTTATAGAATAATTGATAAATGTTATAATTTATAATGATAAACCTTTCAAATTAACAGATGGAGTCCTCAAGGAATCCATATGAATGTGTTCTAAATTATATGAAAAATATTTCCTTCTATTTTTGATAACTAATTCCATTCTTGTATTTCTACATATAAAACACTCACATGATCTCGAATCCATGATAGTAGTCTTTAACCAACACATATATTGTATTACTCTCAAGTTATTTTTAAATATGTTTCCATGATTGAAATATTTTAAGACTATAACACTAGATGGATCCTATATGGATGACAGAAAAGTGGTTGGAAAACGGCCTTTTCTATTTTCAAATATTTACTTGTAGGTCCTAACTAGAGTGTGGTAGATGGGTATCATAGTGTGAATGCTGAAATTTTTGAGGTAATTCCAAACATGATTTATGAACATGATAATGCTTTCCTGGAAGCGATTCCTAATGGGAAGGAGATTTATGATGCTATGATGAAACTCATCCTGGAGAGTGCTCTGGGCCCGGATGGCTTTCTGGGTTCATTCTATGGAGGGTCATGGGAGGTGATTAATGATGATATAATTATGGCTATTCAGGACTTCTTCTGGGGTGATTTAATTCTAAGGGTGGCGGGTGAAACAACTCGGGTCATGCTTCCGAATATCAAAGACCCATCATCCATTCATCACTATAGGTTGGTAAGCATGTGTAATTTACCTTATAATATTTTATAGAGCATTATCAACTCACGTCTGTTTATGTATATTCCATGATGGATTTCTCTTGAGCAACATGGTTTTGTTAAAGGATGGTCTATTCAGGGAGTGGTGGGCTTGGCCAAAGAGATGATTCAGGATATTTACATCAAACACGTGGATCCAATATGGATTTAAAGTTGGATATGATTAAAGTGTATAACCGCGTGGAATGTGGTTTTATCCATAAGGTGCCCAATGGTATGGGTCTTTCCACTTAGGTTGCGGATATAATTCTTAGAATTTATAGTTCTTCCAAGATGACAGTTTCATTTATGGGAAAACATATGGTTTTTTTAAAAATTCTTGTGGGATCAGACAAGGGGACCCTATATCTCTGACCATCTTCATCCTCATGCATGATCCACTAAGCTGACTTATTAATAAAATGATATCCATGGGAGAACTACTACCATACCGAAAGAAAAACGAACCATCCTTCAATATCTCATATAATGTTTGAAGATGACATGATTATTTTTATGAATGCATGTGGGAGATATATTGGTGTGTTTTCTAACATAATAAATGAATATTGTTTATAGAGTGGTAATATGATCAACAGATCCAATAGTAATATATATATTTCAAACAAATGTGGAGATAGACATGCTTTTCCTTATGCAACAGTCTGAATATTAGAAGAGTGTCTTTTCCAATGGTTTATCATGGATCTCCTATTACTCCTGGAGGAATCTAGATCTGCTATTTTGTTATTATTGTTAACAATATTTTATGTCATGCAATAAATTGGAAGAATCGCTTCGTATCTTTCACAGGTCAGATAAATATAATTAACATTGTTTTATCGGCCATCACTATCCATGCATTCTCAGCAAGCAAGGCACTGAAAGGGGCTCTCACTTATATTGACAAAGTACTGGAAAACATTATTTGGGATGCAAAAACTGAGGGGTAGCGCCATTGGACTTCATGGGATTGACTGGAGAGACCTATTTATGAGGGTGGAATCAATGATCGGAGTATAATAGAGAGTGTTCACTGCATGCTTGCAAGGCTGTCGTGGGAAGTTGTGGAGGAACGTATGCTTTGGGGGAAAATTATGTCTTACAAATACAACAGGTTTGTAGATAAGGTTATAAATCATGACTCACCTCTATGGTTATTAATACAAAACATGATACTAAAAAGCAGACAACACTCTCAATGGATTGTTGGAAGAGAGGATATATCTTTCTGTCATCAAAACTGGGCTGGCTTGACAATTGGCTTTCTGGGATGTCTTTCCACATTGATTTCATTTCGGGAGGCTACCATGTATTCATGATTCATCAACGATGTCCTAGATAAGGACCAATAGGATTTTTTTATCTAATTTATTTAAATTCTTACCATGATAAATGTGTTTTTACTACTTCTAGTTCTGGGAACTTTTCTACAAAGGACTTTCATAGGATTTCTTTTCATCAGGGACAGCATACCTCCTAGAATAATCTAATATGGAGTGACATTATTCCAACTAGGTTAAATTTCCTATTATGGAGGATAAGAATTCAGGTTATACCTTCTGATGATAATGTGAGGAAGATGGGTATCTTTATTGTATCCAGATTCCATTATTGCAGGGTATATAATGAAGAGAGTTCATATCATTTATTTTTTGATGGTGAATGGGCTATGCAAGTTTGGAGGATCTTTGGTGAGTTCACTGGTCTATTATCTTTTGAAATTATTGGTTCTTATTTTCTTGAAAAATGGTTTCATGGTCCAATCTTCTAGGGTCCAGAAACAGTGGCAAGATCAGTTATTTTAAAAGATGGATGATGGGGCATCAGGAAGGCCAGAAATATAGCCATATTTGAATTAATTTCTTCCACATGGAATTATTTTATCATTAGAAAAAATTCCCTTTTAATTTTTCTTTTTATAAGTTTTAAAAATTGGTGTAATTATCTTACTTTGAGAGACATGCAGGTGAATGCAGTGGGTATGCAGAAGTCTTGTAATGGGATAAGAGGTAAGTGGGTGCACTGGTTAATGCCTATTATGGGGTTCAAAATTAACACTGATGGTTACTATATTTAGGGTATTATGCGTGATAGTAGAGTGGATAGGGACTACAGGGGAAGTTTCATATTGGTTTTTTCTGTATATTATTTGAGGGGTAGCTCTATCCATGAACAAGAAAATACTATGTTTTCAGGTCTTAGATTGTGTGCTCAGAAGCAGATTTATTTGAATTAGATTGAAATGACTCTATGGTATTACATGATTGCATGCATGGAAAAATATCTCCCCTTTGTCGATAGCCTATACCATTAAGAGATGTCATTGCAGGCTCAGCAGTAGCAACATCTAGGTGGTGCACACGTGGCGCAAAGGTAATAAGGTGGCTGACTATCTTGCTTCCTTGGTGGTGGAAGAACAAGGTAATTACATTATTTGTTTCCAAAATTCAAATATTACTGAACTAGAGGGAGTGAATTTGATTATGGGACACCAGCTTGGTCTTCCCTACATTATACATCCTAAGCTTGTATCTTTATCATTGTCCAGGGCTTTTTGAGTGGCTGTTCATTCCATTTAAAAAAAATTAAATCGATGATGATGATTATAACACTAGAAATTTTCATTCTATAAAATTTATTTCTCCATAATCATTACATCAGATATAAAATTTTAATTAATCGTAGAGCCCAACTAAATAATTCAATCTTATTAAATGAATCTTTTACAGAATATAATTCATCTCTAAAACTAATTTTAATTTTAATTTTTTAATTACAATAGCTTGCGGAAATCTCCCTATATATCTACAAATATTCCATTTTACATTAAAATTGTCTCTTGTCAATCCACTCATGATCGTTACAGGTTCCTCATAGGTGAGATGAACCATTTGGATAATTATATAGGCATAATTTATATTACATTCCCCTTTCCCATCGAAATGAACAAATTCTTAAAATAAATTTTTAATGATTCAAAAATAGTTTTAAAATATAGTAGTAGATAACCCCCACCATTAGATATTAAATTTTCAAACATTATCTTTTAGAATCTGACATTTGATAACCCACAATATGACCACTATAATCTTTCATTTGGTTATACATCACCATGGAATTAAAAAATACATATATTTTCTAAAACAAACAACCAAAATGTATTATTCATGATATATAATCTAATTTCCAAACAAAATTTCTATTTTTCAATGTCTGTTTCCATAATAGAATTCAACACATTTCATAAAGAGATAACCCATATTAATAGATAAATATTTATTACATAACATAATGATTCACAGAATAATCATTTAGGTCATGTGTTTTTTAAAATTGGATATATAAAAAAATTATTCATTTGTTAACTACATCATCCCCCTAAACTAGAACCCACTATGGAAATATCAAACATAATACCTTTTTCATAACATGAGGAAAGGAATCATAAGAAATGGTGATCTTATATGATCAATAAGGGTAAAAGGGAGATACAAATATATCATGAGAATAAGGGTATTAGAATATGAGAAAAACATATGAAAAAAACCATACTTTTCAAAGATAATAAATAGAGCCATGGAATAAATCTTATTAGTTAATAAGATATGTATAATAATGGAATAAAAAACGTGATCCTTGAGAACATTATTGTTATGACCTAGAATCTCATCAATGAAATTTTCCTTTTTATAATTATGTTGAATAGTACTATGAAAATACATCACAAAGAAAACAAAATAAAAAATCATTCTCATGGATCGAAAAGGGTCGTTAGAGTAGTATCCAAACCTATTATATTATTAATAAATATTAAGTATCATATAAAATAAAATACAATATATTTATATCATATAAGATGTAAATAAATGTTTTAAAGATTATAAATTATGTTGTTTTATTATTGGGAAAAGTAATTATTTATTTACAATTTTATAATTAATTTATAATTTTAAAAAAAAATTAATTTTCATAAAATTTATTTATAAATTATTAGATTTTTTTTATAATAGTAATATAATTTTATGATACGTTAGATAATTTTTTCACATGTCATAAAATTATTTATTATATTAAAATCTGTATTACTCAAATAAATGATGATTTTATTAAAAAAATTAAATTTCTCATATATTGAAAAATATTATCGATAATAGAGTCCATTTTTGAATCCTCCACATCAAAAAATTGTTATTGTAAATTTTTGACATTTTTTTAAAAATAGTTGAATTTTTGGTGATCAGTGAAATAAAAAAATTTACTATATAACTAAAATACATGAATTTGTGAGTCATTGATGATATATGTAATATGTATGCACCATTATATAAAATTATCATTCAATATTTATGATATTTTGTAATATGTATCAATATTATTGACATCCTTGAGCCAATTTCTAAACAAATTAATAAAATACTAAACTACATCTCTCATTCCCTATAAATACCACCCTTCACCACCAATTCTCCTCAAACATTCTATGCATTGAATATTTATCATTTTTAGACTAATTACTCTCTGAATCCCTTACCTATGACTATGTCTTATTTTTTTCACCAAAAGGCCAATTCCATGTTCTTTATGGAGGTTCTGAAGGAGATTACAATCAAGAGGTTAAATCCACATTCTTTCAAATTTAATTCCTTTTTTTCCTATCCCCACCACACATACCCTATCCAAAAAAACATGATAAATGAATTATTATATATATGGTCTAATTTTATATTATTTATTTAATATCCATATTAAAATCATTTCTCTTCCCCTTTTAGCTTAAACCTGATAACATCATCCGTGATATTTTGATTCACCACCTCTATGGATGACAATTTTTCTTTCACAAATACCACCTTCACAACCGATCATAAAACCATTAATATTTTTATAATAGATTATAATATAAAAATTATAATTGGTTTCTTGTTATGAAATTGATATATATACATAATATTAAATAACTAAACAAACGAGTTCATGATGATCGAAAAGCCGACAAAATAAATCGAAAGTTTATCATTAAGGTTTTACTAAGCGAATCAACCTCATATATGAAAAAATTATATATGGATCAATTAAATTCTGTGGAATTATAGTAACACCATTTCATCTGACTTTTTTTGTTTTCTATTATTTTATAAGAACAATCATAATTAAAATCAAGGGAATTGATAATAAAACCATGAAACAAACACTCCAAAAATTGTGATATTAAATATTATAACTCATCAGAATGTCTACAAATGAACATATTAAAATTATAATAATATAAAAATAGTTTTATAATTTGGAAAATTATGTCATTAATGAATTTATTTTTATTATCTTGGACATTAGGTGCTTGTGCAAAACAAATTAGGATATAAGGCATATGATATATCTGAACATAATTTGTTTTCTTTGAGTTACTCTTTCTCTATCTATACCATAATGTAATTATTAATTAATATAATTTAGTACTCATATATTATGTTTTTATGTTGAAAAAATCAGTATCTATAAAAATTAATATTTATGTTATGGGGATATACATGTTTTATAATGTTCCCTTTAGAAAAACATTTTTAACATACTTTTACTATATGTGGACATCATATATCATGATATCTTTCTATTTCCCATATGAATGTTCATGTATGATTTAAATAAATTGTTTAATGGAATCAACATTGATAGTTCCTTTGGGGTTTCCTTATTACCTGATTACGATACCCATTTTATTCCCTGGGTAATGCTTATGTTTATTCCTTATTCAGGATTATTTATATGGATCACATAAGCTTGAAAATATTATGATAGGTACACCCCAATATAACTCCAACGATTCAGGTATTATTTATTCTAATGAAACATTTCAAAAGGGATTATATATTAAACATAATTAGTTAAGGGATTTTCCCCACGTGATGTTGTCTTGGTAGATAGCCTTGGCTCATGATTATATAATATTGTATATTTTATCCAAATTCTTTTGTTTCCTTGGTCACATGATTACTTATTCACTGTATTATTTTTACTTATGTTTATTCATATTTTATGATTCTTAATTTCATCATGTTGTGCCTAATATTCCATGTACAATAATTTATTTGTATGTTTTCTTTATTACATGGATTTTTAACTCATACATTTTATCTATGTATTTCTCGGGTTTTCCTATGAATGTTTCTGAGAGAAAATTTTGTTAGGGTATCATTATAGAGATTAAATAAAATATATATTTATTTTGTTTTTATGTTTTCTATCATTCACCTCATATTCCAATGATACTATATTTTATAATTCTTATTTTTTATTTTTTGTTTATTTATGTTCAAAATCATGTAATTATTTGTGTAAAAGAATAGGGTATCTACAGATGGTATCATTGTAAAATTTAGTTATTTTGATATACTAGGACTCGAAAATATATGTTATAAACCTTGGAATAATTATATCACCATGGATAATTTATATATAAATTTATGGATTCAAAAGATAGTATATGTTATTCATATAAAAGATTAAACTTATATGTTAAATGTTTGATTCTTATATTCTTTTAATATTTTTATTAAATCCCCCTAATTTAGTTTTATTGTTATTCATTTATGGTGGTAAATAGGATAAATCATGAAAATAATCAATGTGATTAGAAATGTGATGACTACCCCATATATGTATAAAATATGATGTGAACAAGAACAAAAAATATCACTATAGTACTAGCTCAACTGGCCCAAGTTATATATATCAACATGAATCATGTGGAACACCCTCCTTCACATAATAAAGATAAATTTGTGTTTTTATTGCATATGTGCCAAAGGTCACCAATAGTTTGTCGATCTTCTTATCTCATCATCTTAGAATAATGGATTAACTAAATTTAGAAGATATTATTTATCCTCCATTTATTAGAATAGGAGATTTTTTTTGGTGGTATATCTTTTAGAATGCTAATATGCACATTGTTTTACACTAATAATGAATATAAAGTATAGGGATGAAACTGATTCAATATAATTATAATAATTCATGAAAAAAAATATTTTCCTCAGAATCCCAAACAAAATATGGAGAGGGAGCTCTAGGAACAACAAAAAATAGAAAAAAATCTATCGTGGAGTATGATGAAAATAACAAATATCTAGAACTATACACATTTGACAAAATTATGACCTTTTAAATATTGTTGGATCACATATATAGAGCATTAAAGTAATTTATTTTAAAAGTATGGTGATTCGAGTCATTGAAAACTATGAGGAGGTTTTTCAATGTTTCAATGATGTTGAAATAGAGCATGAAGGTTCTCAATGGTCTCATGGGATCAAAGATGAAAATAAGAAAATATTTTTTAATATGAGAGGATGAATAGATAAATTATAGCTTATAAAGAAGAACCAACATCCCCTTCGTCAAACATGTGGGATGAATTATCATGGGAACTATCTAAGGAAACCCAAGAGATATTCCAAATGTTGACGAGAGGGTAATCCGTCCATTTTTTCCATGGGATATGATGAATCCCAAAAATGTGGAATAAGAATGATAGGTTCATATAAAAACTCCACCTATAGTGAAGTATTTCAAATATAAGGAACTTGGGAATTATACAATCTAATTACCAAAGCCAAGGGTTAGCAGATGAAATCATTAATCATAAAATCCTTCATGATAGTAAGGAAGAGATTATCTTTTCACTACTACTAATGGGGAGTCCAAAATTGATGTGGTAATAAGTACACTTGTTTTTATTCCAATAATAGTTAATATACTATTTGATTCTTGTTTCATGCATTCTTTAATATCGTGGACGATTAGTAGAACTATTCAAACACCATATCAAAATATGATGGTTCAGTTTTCTGTGAAAATAGTGAATAGAGAAATTATTTCATCTAATGTATGTAACTCTTCACTAGTCAATTATTAGAGACTAATCCTTCCAAAAAATCTCATTTATCTTACATTGTTTTATTTTGAGTCTATATTTGTAATGGATTGAATATCATTATAAAAATCCAACATCAACTATCATGAAAGGGCGATCTCTCTTAAAATCCTTGTGAATAAAATTTTTTTGTACAAGTGTATGGAAGAGGTGAATATCCTTCAGAATCATCAACTCAATTGTGGATATTATTTCTTAATAAGGGGTCATATATTTCTAAAATGACTATAATAAAATAGAGGACCATGCTCGAAGACATTGTAATTATTAGGGATTAAACTAATGTGTTACCTACAAAATTTTGTGGTCTTCCTCCTGGATAAGTGGTTCACTTTTTAATTGAACATTTTTCAGTATCACTTTATATATCAATAAATCCTTACATAATGGACACAATTAAATTGGAATAACTAATGAAAATTTTAAAATATAAGAAAAACAATGGTTTGAAACATCTAACCGATTAACCATATGGTGTTTAATCCCTCTACATGATGAATAAGGATGGATAAACATGATTCTACATTAATTATGTTGAACATATGAAAATCCAAGTAATGACCATGTATCCTTTGCACTAAAAAATTGACTTAGTCGATTAGCTTTATGGGACCATGTATTTAACTAAGGTGGGACATTAGTCGGGATATCACCAATTAATGTTTATGAAGGAAGATAATCCCAAAACATCTTTTTGAATGATGTATGGACACCATTAGTTCATAGTAAATCCCGTTAGACTAAAAAACTCTCCAAAAAAAGAATGGACTTAATTAATATATTTTTCAGATAGTAGATTGAAATTTTTTTGGCAGTATATATTGATGATAGTATAATATACTCTATGAGATTGGAGGAACATGAGAAGCATCTGAATAATATTATATGTAATTTAAGGGGGAGTGGAAACAATATATATGGAACAAAAATGTGAGTTTTATATAGAGGAAGTTCAAATCATGGGGTTTTTAATCACTAATTGAGTAATATCTTTTAACACTTCTAAAATAATGGATATTGAGAGGTGTCCTGAGAAAAAATTTGATAAATATATCCCTAGTTACCATAGTTTTTCGAGGTATTACCAAACATTTGTGAGGAACTTCTGGCAATGTTAAAAACAAGTAACCGTGCTAACATAGAATGGAGTATTGATTATTTGGACCACTGAATAGGATGACTTTTTATAAGATTTGTAAAAGAGGTTCATCACTCCACCAATACATACACAACTGAATAGTGTGTAACTCATTGTGGTGTACGATAATTCTTAAAATAAGGGATTTGGATGTTTATTGATGAAAAACGACAATTTGATAGCCTAAACCATAAGCCAACAAATATTTCAGGAGAAAAAATTTCATACTCTTGATCAGGAGTTGGAATCTATTATCATTGCATTGAAAATGTGGATGCATTATCTCTATGGGGAGAAGTGTGAGATATATACTAATTATAGGATCCAAAAATATAGATTTACATAAAATGATATTAATATGTTCAAATGAATATGGTTATGGATGATCAAATATTACAACTTCTTAATAAAATAATAATATTGAAAATTGAATAAATTGGAAAAATTTATATATAGAAAGGATGATGTAACATTATCAATGATGGAAATTTAAAAGGATAAAATCATTTAAGAAAAGAAATGGATGGACATGGTAATCATAGTGGATTTTAAATAATATCAAATTTCATAGATGATTGATCAACCATACGTTATTGAGTAATTAAATGATTTTCATTGAAATGGTTTAGAAATTAAAATAATTGTCAAAGCTATAAGAAAGTGAAAATCAATTTAACTCAAAATTAGTGATGATGGTGTTGTATAATTTATTCCATGTCAATGTATACCCTCCAATCCATATATATATATAAAACTATTCAATGGTTCACACAGCTCAACCTTCTCTATTCTTCTAGGGAGCACAATGAAGTATCAAGTTATCAAAGAGATATATTGTTTGAGAAGTATTTATAAGATTGTTGAATATACATCAAAGTACCTCCTATGTCTACATGTGAATACTAAAAGACTAAAGAATAAGGGGATAATAAAACCATTAACCATAACAACATTTAAAAGGGAAAACAACACTATTGAATTTTTCATTGGAATTATGAAGATATCCATTGAAAATAATGCTATAAGTAATTTTGGATCATCATACAATGAAAAATCACTTTATTACCATTCGATATGACTTATCACTCAACCACAATGCACATATATAAATTAGTGAAGTGGTGAGGCTGAATGGAAAACTATTATTGATTATTTCCTATTATAAACTAAAATTTTCTTACAAGTACTGTAAAAGTATCTATCTTGCTCTAAATAATAAGATGAATATCATTAAAACTTATTAGTCCCAAACTAATGAGAAAATTGATAGGAATATTAATCCACTAGAATACGTGTTGAGTGCTTGTTCTATGGAACTCTAATGATGACGGGGCCGTCACATATGATAGGGTTCTATTAAACAATAGTTTCCACTTAAAAATCCAAATGGAAACCTATGAGGCAAATAATGGTAAATGTTATAGAACACATTCATTTTGGGAGAGAGTTGGTGAATGTATGCTGATGGGACCTAAAATGGTATATAAAATGGTAGAAAGGGAGTAAATATATCAACATCACATCAAGGATGACCAACATCGATAGAAGAGATATGCAAATAAAAACCATCGAGACTTAGAGTTTTAAGTTGCTGACCTAGAATTCATCTAGATATATCTATGGAAGCGAGTAATGAAACTTGGTATGAAAGGATAGCTATGTCCTAGGTACATCATACTTTTCAAAATCCAATATCATATTGGATTTGTATACCATCGCCAAACACATCCACCATACATGAAAAAATTATATGATGATGATGATGTATTGCAATGTTGTAGTCTCTCCCGCTTGAGAGAATTCTCTCCTTGGGTTTCCTAGGTTTTGAGTTTTCTTCTTAGTTCGGTTCACAGAGGTTCCTCTCCCTTCGTGCTCCCTGCGTCAGTTCTACTGGTTACCGTTCTTGCTTTAGTTTCGGTGTAAGAGGATCATTCTCCCCTTCTCTATGCTGCTCCACGAACCCTCCTCGGTGAGGAAACATTGATTCTATTGGCCCATATGCCTCTCTGCCTATTCCCGGACCCCTCTTTCTGTGGTTCATAAGGAGTCAGGCTTCATCCGCTGCATGTTTTTTGCATTCAGGCAGAGCTCCTGCCTACCACGGGGTCTTGAAAGCTTGCCCGTCTCCATCATTCATTGTTGGTGCCAGATCGGGGACAGGGACGGTAGTTCCAGATCTCATGTTTTCAAGCTCCATCGGCACTACAGATCCGAGAGTTCTTAGTTTCGAGACATTCACCAGAATCCGAGGAAATCATAACCCTAATAACAAATCTCCTTCAGCTTTTGGACCCAAGCATTCATTGTCCGGAGTGAATCACCAGTGATCGAGGAAATCCATACCCTTGTCACCTTTCGTACCTGTTCCACGAAGGTATGTGGTGGCTCGTGGGCGGTTTTCGGTTTCCACGTTTCTGTGATGCTTCCGCCGCAAGGTGGTTTGACTCGCGCATGACCTTTCGCGAGTTTTCACCGCACTGAGACGTCGCGAAGTGGCCGCTACAACGGGTTTGATCAGTAATGTTTCATCAAGAAGACTCTGCCGCATTGTGTAGCCACGATTTTCTCCCTTGGTGTGTCGATCTGCAATGAGTCGGATGGAACTGTGAAGGCCGATGGTGACATGTGGCCGGTAATCCATACTCACAGTCTGGGTTGTTCCGCCACAAAGTGGGTGATTCGGGAAGTACCTTCCGTGACGTTTTGATGCGTTGTGTGTTCTCAAAGTGTTCGTCATATTGGGTATGTTTCTGTTTATGACATCGCGAAGCCTCTGCCGTGTTGTGTAGCCGCGATTTTCTAACGTGGGGTGTTCCTCCGTGATGAATCAGCGGGATCTATGAAGGCTGGAGGTGACCTGTGGTCGGTAATCCATAGTCACAGTTTGCATTGTTCCGCCACGAAGTACCTTCTGCGATGTTTTGAGGCATTGTGTGTTCGCGAAGTGTTCATCGGTTCGTGTCTACTTTCTAGTTGTGCCTTCGCAAACCATCAGCCGTGTTGTGAAGCCGTGAAGGTTTTGCCGTTGGGTGTTGACCCGCAATGACTGGAGGGCACACGATGCATGTTTCTTGGGCTTTATCACCTTAGTGGCAGTGTTGATCTCAAAGGATGTCATGCTTGTCTCCGCTTTGTGGACCATGTAAGGGGTCCTCCAAGTGGTTTCCGGTCTAGGGACTTCCTTACGGGACCGGGCTTTGACTCATGTGAGACTGGACTGAGTCGGCATTGAGCTCAGGGTTTTTTCAGAGCATTCACCAAGTTCCTAAGTTAAGTGTTCCAGGGCAGTGGGGTTTCCATGGCGCCGGTCCCTAAGGAGGATAGAAAATTCAACATTTGGTTTGATTTATGGATGCTGACTTAGTTAACCAATCGAACAGGTTGTCCCTGACTTAAAAAGAGAAGGCGGCGATCGAGGGACGGAGAAACGAAGACACAATCTTGGAAAAACTCATGTCTATGCTCGTTGTGGAAATGTTCGTTGAAAACAGATCGGTAAATCAAGGGGCTCTCAAAAACACTCTCCAGAAAATATGGAATCTTGATGGAGGAGTGGATATCCGAGAAGTGGGTATCAATCACCTCATCATTGAGTTCTTCAATGAGAAAGATATAGACAAAATCTTGTGTGTCAGACCGTGGTCCTTCGATAATCAACCCCTCCTCATGGAAGAATACAAAGGGGGGATACTATCCAGCGAGTGAACTTAACCCACTCCCCCTTCTGGATATGAATTAAAGGAATCCCCTTCCATGCAAGAACGGAATGAATCATAAGGGAAATTGGGGAAAGTATAGGTCACATTCATTAATGGGATTGCTCAGACCCAATACAATGGGGCCCTGAGGTTCAGATAAAGGCTAAAATCAATGTTTCAGATCCCCTGATGATGGGACTATTCCAAAAAATCAAAGAAGATAACTCTTGGATAGCATTTGAGTTTGAGAAACTCCCAATGTTCTGCTTCTTATGTGGTCACCTTGGCCATCTGCAAAGAACGTGAACCCCAAAACATAAGAGTTGATCAGGTAAAATCATCCTCCTATATGGCCCTTGGTTCCGTGCCAAAACGAATAAATATGTTTTCATCCTTGAGACGAAAAAACAAATTGACCATGACCGTCTCACATTGGCACATCCCAGTCAGGAAGAAGCCATACCTGAAAAAGCCCTTATGCATGGACCACTGGGTTTCCCTACTGCTGACTGTCCCACTCAGAGGGAAGTTGGAGTTCATCCTAACCCCCTAAAAGACAATACTCAAACATCCACAATGTCGACGTCGAAGAAACAATAACCACCAAGACAATTTGCAAATCCAATACCGATGCACATCGAACAACCAGATCTGAAACCTGACCCACAATCGGCCGCAACATGCATTACAACAATGGAGGTCCATGGAATGACGAGAACTCCAATACTAAGCCCAGTGACCCATCGAACGTGGAGAAGAGTGCATCGAGGATAATGTGATGGTCACGCGGAAGACCCTAAACCCAGGGTCAGGAAAAGAAAAAATGAAACATGCCAATTAGAGTGAAATCCCATCAAAGGATGGAAAAAAAGTGGAGAAACAAGTCCAGAGGAACAAAAGGTGGTGGTGGGTGTGACCTAGCCCCACCTATAGAAATGATTTTGTTATGATGGAACTGTCGTGAGCTTGGAAACCCACGAACTGTTCACATACTATAGCGCAATTGCACCCAAATTCACCCCGATATTTTTTTCCTATCTGAAACCATACTAGATAAGTAGGAAACCAATAATATATCTCTGAAGTGCGGCTTCCATGGCTGATTCCCGGTGCCCAGAAAAGGCCATTATGGGGGCCTCTGTCTCCTTTAGAAGGACAATATCGACATCAAATTTTTGACCTTGTCCTTGCACCATGTGGCAGTGACTATTCAAACAGACTTTCACCCACCCTGGAATTTCGTGAGATTCTAAGGCTGGCCATCCCATAATGAAAATGTGAAGTCATGGGATCTTCTTTCCATGATGTGACATGACATACTGAGCCTTATTCTCTTCATAGGTGATTTCAATGAGATTATGTTTCATATGGAAAAGAGAGGCGCCAGCATCAGACCTACAAATTCGATGTCAAACATCATGTACATGGTCTATAGGGTGAACCTGGTCGATCTAGGGTACACAGGTAATCCATTTACATGGTTCGACGACATTAATGAAGGAACCCACATTGGTGAGCGTCTTGATAGATTCCTAGGTTCTACTGATTGGATCAAACTGTTTAACATGTTTCATATCGGTCACATGAACCTTAACTGTTCAGACCACTTACCAATACTCATGGATTGCAGGGAAGGCGAACGAAATAGACAACTCAACAGACCCTTCAAATTTGAGAGCATCTAGACAAAAGACCAGGAATTTGAAGAGGTGGCCCGATCAAGCTGGAATAGTTCTCATGATGATGTTCGCCTCAATCTACAACAGGTTGCATCTGATCTGAGATCCAGGAGTTACAAGAAATTCCACCACCCTAATAGGCATAGTGATGTCCTAAAAAAAATTTCACAACCTACTCAGGTAACCCCCATCAAATAGAAATCTCTCCAGGATTGGGGCCACTCAAAGAGAGCTGGATGGGGCCCTGCGCGTTAAAGAATGATTTTGGGATATGCGGGCATGAGACATCAAAATTAATGAAGGAGACACTAATTCATGGTATTTACACTAGAAAGCATCTGTTAGGCGTCAGAAAAATACTATCATTTGTATATCAAAACCTCATAAAAGAAAATATTCTGACTCCAGTGGTATTCACGAAGCATTGACGTGCTACTTCCAGAACCTTTTCTCTACATGAACTCCCATCATGTCTGCAGAAGTGGAACAATGCATAAGACCTATGATCACAAAAGAGATCAATTGGCAGCTTACCAAAAATGTGACAAATGACGAGATACGCCTAACTTTGAAATATAACCACCCCACTAAGTCCCCGGGACCGGATGGATCCCACACCATATTTTTTTAATCATACTGGCACATCATCGGTCCCAAAATCTGCAAGATGATAAAAATATATGGGTGGGGAATACAAGCATTTCTGCCATCAACGAAACTGTTTTCGTCCTCATTCCCAAAATCAAGAAACCTATGGAAATCCCTGGTTTTAGACATGTCATCATCTCCAATGTCTCTTATAAGATCTTGTCAAAAATCCTTGCGAATCGCCTCCGCCCATGGCTTCCAGATATTATCTGTGAAAACGAGAGCGCCTTTGTTTCCAAGAGACTGAATTACGGATAATGAAATTGTGGCCCATGAAGTTTTCTACTCTATAAAATCACGCTCCATAGCGAAAAGAGGAACCACAACCTGGAAACTGGATACGAAAAAAGCCTATGATAAATTGTAATGGCAGGTCCTTAGAGTTGTGATGCTGAAAATGGGTATTTTCACTAAATAGATAGATATTTTCATGCAATGCATCTCGACCATCTCCTTCAGAATCAAGGTCTATGGGGAGCTCACCAGAGGATTCGCCCCAACCCGAGTCCTACGCCAGGGAGACCACCTATCCCCATTTCTCTTCATCTTGGTGAGTGATTTTTTTTCTAACCTTATTTCCAGGGCTGCATCCTTTAACTATATTCATGGGGAAAGGGTCTATCGTGCAAACCCACAAGTGTGAAATTTCTTTTTCATTGAAGAATGACTCCTCTTCTCCAGAGAAACTATTAATGAATGTCGGGTGATCAGCCATGGGATTCAGCTGTATGAGAGGGGGTCTGGACAGTCTATCAATCATGGCATGTTAGAAATATCCTTCAGCATAGGGGTTCCTCTTTCCAAGAGATCTGAACTTTGGGCATCAGAAAGAATCCATATGGCCGATAAACACAATACGTGTCTCGGTCTACACATGGTGATTGGCCGGTCCAAAAAATAAATCTTTTCATCTCTGGTGGACAGGATTGAGAAAATAATTCAAGGCTGGACCCCAAAAAGCATCTCCAAAGCTGGAAAAGAAACCCTCATTAAATCTATCATCTTGTCTCTCTATAGTAATTTTATGTCACTATTTAAGCTCCGGGCGGCCATTGTCAATCAGATCCGTTCACATGCTGCCATCCTCCTGTGGGGGAAAAATGAATGAAGGAATAGACTCTACTGGATGGCCTGTGAGAAACTCTGAAAACCCAAATCGGAGGGAGGGATAGGATTCCAGAATCTTCTTCACATCAATGATTCACTGTTGACCAAGCAAGGATGGCTTTTTATTATCTGTCTATCATCTCTCTGTGTGCAGGTTCTATGAGAAAAGTAGTTTCCACACTCGGACATCCATGTTTCCTCTCTTGTCCCCCATTCATAGCTTCCTATGGAGATGAATTTGAGGGGACTGAAATCTCCTAGAAAAAGGGTTGGGATGGAGGATTGGGAATAGCTCATCTGTCAACATCTGGACCGAACCCTGTCTTGTCAATAAGGATGGTATGCAGGCTACATCCCCTACCCAAGCAGGTCTTGGAGTCACCACTGTCAGCTGCCTCCTTTCTGACTAGGGCCCACGGTGGTGTTTCCAAAAGATCTATGAATGGTTTAACGAAAGAGACCAATGAATTATCATAAGCATCCCTCGGGTCCCATATGCTGGCCCCAACCATCTTTTCCGGACTAATGAAATTTTATGTGACTACACAGTGAGATCTGATTATAGACATGCCGTAGGAATCCACTCGATAGACAATGATGAGGGACCATGGAAATTGCATTGGAAGCTCAACGTCCCCCAAAACCATCACCATTTTTGGTGGCTGGTGTTCACGGGCTCCCTCCCTCACATGAGCCTTATCATTTTTCGACATATGGCCAGTGCTGAGTCTTGCCCATTCTGCCCGAATGTTCCAGAAACTCCTTTTCATGCAATCATTAACTGCCTGGGAGCTATGGAAATTTGGAATAAATAGGGCCCGACTTCAAATTCCTCACTGGAAATTCCTCTGACCTCCCCGAACTTTTGATGTGTTGGTGTTCCTCTATCTCATCGATTAATGCAGATTCACATTCACCCTGGCCTGGATCATTTGGGTTCAGCGTAACGATGTTGTTTTTAACCACCTTCATAAACCATCTGATTTCTGGTTTGAATGGGCAGTTTCATGGATTGAGATTTGGAAGGAACCCAAAGGAAACTTTATGCTAGGGGTAACCCCCTCTTGTCACCCTCATTGGAACCCCCAATGGAAGGGATTCTTATTCTTATCATGTATGCATCTCTCCCCAAGGATGGGCTTGTTGCTCTCGGTATTCTGGCCCAAAATCATCTTAGGAAAATCATTGCAGCAAAATTTGAATCACATCATGCCTTATGGGAACCTATAGTAGCTGAGGTTTTTTCCATCCTTGTAGGTATGATGCTCGCTTTGGAATGAGGATGTGTTTATATAATCATTGAGTATGACTACCTTTCTATTATCGATGCTATTATCTATAACGACATCAGAATCCATCCATTTGGATCCATCATCCCGAGGATTCACTCGCATCGCCAAGGATTCTCTTATTGCACCTTCTCCTTTACCCAAAGGGAAGGAAACAATGTGGCCCACCAGCTGGCGGCCTCAGGCTCCTTCAATGACAACCAGATCTGGATGGACAATTTCCCTTCATGGCTATGCATTTTTATGGATGATGATCTTCATCATTAATGTTAAATGTACTTCTTTTCAAAACAAAAATTATATGATGTATTACATGTGTCCCTATAAAATATGTACATAATATATCTCTAACATGTACTAAACCCATAGGTGATTGATCTAAAAAATTATCTCTCTTATGAGGAGAATCTGGTGAGGTTCTTAGACTATAAAGATAATGTTCTTTGCAATAATACTACTCACTTGGTCGAAGTACTATTGAAGAACCAGATGTTTTTAGAAGAAACATGGGAACTATAAGAATTGATGAAGCAGAAGTACCCTAAAATGATTTCACCTTAGTTTGTAAAAGAAATTTCAAAGGAGAAATTTCATAAGGGTGAAGAATGTACTGGTCATGATTTTTATCAATGAAATTTCTGTTATAACAATTATTACATATAGAATAATGAAAATACATAACATAGAGAACCGAATGAAGAAATCATTCTCATATATTAATAATGAAACCTCAGCCAGAAAATAATCTAATAAAAATTCAAATATGACAGTGGTCTAATTTAAATAATATGAAAAAAATAATGGGAAATGTTTTATTTTCTCGATCAAATAGAATGATCGTATTCACGAATAATATTTTAGAAATAAATAATCATTTTAATAATAAAATATTCATTTAAATTATAAAATTATAAACAATATTGGGGGGAAATATAAGTTGGTGATGAATGTAATAAAATGAATTTATTGGATATAGTAAAACATTTTGAACACTTGAAATATGAATATCATAATATTAACCTGACAATTGGAATAGTAATGTGGCAATTAGGAATAGTAATATATCCATTAGAATTGATACCTCAAATATGAAAGTATAAATAATATTCAGTTAACTTATAAATGAAAATATGATATATTTAAATAATGAAATTATTATATAACTATTTTGGAGATGATATATAATGTGATAGTATTTTTTTGAAAGATAAATAATTACTTACATGATTTTATGAAAATAATGATTTAAAAAAATATTTTATAAAAATGGTTTATAAAATAAATTTTTTTATTATATTTATATGGTAATCTTATGAGACCTTAATTAATTTTTCTATGTGTCATAAAATTGGAATTTTTAGGATAAATGATTTTTTTAATTAAAAATTTAATTCCTCAAATATTAAAAATTATTCTCAACCAATATAGTCAATTTTTATGTAATTCTTATTGATACTTAGTAAATGTAAATACTTGGGATTTTATAAAATGAGAAGAATTTTTTTAATAGTGAAAGATTATAATTTATGGAATAAGATAAATACATGAATTTTTGAGTCACGGCTGATGATTGAATGATATAAGAATCATTATCTAGAAATACAATTAATTATTTAATTTTTTAGAGAGAAGGATCAACACTATTGACAGTATTTATCCCAAAAAACAAACAAATGAATATTTAAAAAAACACCCCTCACCTCCCCTATAAATACCACCCCTCACCACGTGGTTTCCTAACACCTTATAAGATTTTTATCATTCTAATATTCATCCCAATTGCTCTCTAAATCCAATTCTTCATGTCCTATTGTTTCAATTCTCATTAAATGACCAATTCAAAATTTCTTGTGGAGGTTCCAAAGGATACTATATTCAACGAGAAATATCCTCCTACTTTATATTATAATTTGCATTCTTTTCCTATTATCCCCCAACCTCCCTATCTAAAATTTCATGATAAATCAATTATGAATGAAAGTCTCTGATTTTATATTGTTAATTTAATATCCATTGTCAAATATCTTCTCTTATCCTTTTATATAAAAAATGAAACATTCTCTCTGATGTGTCAATTCACCTCCTTTGTTGACAAGGACTTTTTTCCATTACCACTTTTGTAGTTGGTCATAAAACCATTTTTATGCTTAATAATATTATAATATGTAAATTATAACGTTTTTAATGTTGTGTATCTTATATGTATTCATAATATTAAAAAAATAATTAAATCTTGTTCTTGATGATTGAATAACTGAAAAAAATTAACAAAAACATTTTCTATAATGTTTTATCTTGTGAATCATCATTATATTAGTAATAAGTGATATATGGTACATTTAAAATTTTATATAAATCTTAATATCATTTCATCCCACTTTTGGAGTTTTATTCCATTATATAAGATCTCACATAATTAAACTCTAGTGAAAATACATTAAAACCATCAAACAAACATTCCCAGAATAAAAATATTAAACAATATAACTCCTTGATATTTCCATTAATGAACATAAAAAATTTATAATTAATCAATTATAGATGTAAAAGGTTCTTAATTATTTTATTTATTAATCTAGTATTATTATCACAGACAATATGTTCAAGTAAAAGACACCGATAGACATATAGTAAGGGATCTTTGCAAACCACCAAATACCATTTAGGTTATGCTTTATCACTATTTACCACAAAACAATTCAATATTCATATTATTTACTCCAAATATAATCATTTTTTATTATCCAAACATATTTAAGTATTTCTACTTGTTCCACTTATATGGGGATATAAATTGTTTATAAGGTTTCTATCTCAATTCCTCCTTAAAATAAAGTCTGATTAAAGGGAACATCCCCATTTCATACCAAATATAAAGAACTTTCGTAGACTATTCTATGCCACAATTCTTTTTCTAAAATCAAAATGTTTATGATTAAAAACTATATAAATTCATTTAATGTATTATAATAAAAAAAATTCCACTTTAAATACTCTTTAATATTTTATATTAAAATGCACTAAAGTGGATCATTTCTAAATCTTCTTAAACACAATTTGTAAATTTTTTTACATAAATTTGACGTAATATATCAAGATATATTACATTATTCTCTAATTAAGGTCAATGTATGATTTAAATCCATTAAATAATGGATTCCATTATGATATTCCCTTTGATTACTACTCAAGACATGATATTAAAACCCATTTACATTAATGGGTAACCATTATGCTTATTCCTTATTTTTGATTATTTATTCTGAACACATATGAATTAACCTATTATGATGGGTGATCATAGTTATCACTCCAAATAGTTGTGTAATATCTAGTATCATGAGACATTATATGTTGAATTATGGAGTAAGCCTAATCCATTATTTTTCCCCCATGTGATATAATATTGGAAGTTAGCCTTGACTCATGGTTATTTCATGTTTTATGTTACATTCACATTCCAATGTTTACATGATAACATGATTCCATGATCTATATCATATGATTCAATATGATTATTCACTCTCTATTCATTTTTTTCATTATGTTAAGCTTTCTAACCGATGTTCTATCGTTATTTATATGTTTCCTCACTTACTGGGATTTTTAGAAAATCTCTTTATTCAATGTATTCCTCAAGTTATATTATAATGATTTAAGAGATCAATTTAATTTAATATATATTTATAAAAATTAAATAACATTTTATTTAATTTTGGTTTCATGATTTTTTACTATATAACGAATTTTCTAATCACATAATACATTACTATTAATTGTTTTTAATATTATCGTTAATTATTGTTAAACTCAAGTAATGATAAGTTTAAAATTCTAGGGTCGCTAGAATAAAATTTCTATATGACATATATTTTTGTCATATGCATAATCACATGGAATATTATTTCAAGGCTACCCACTAAGGGATTAATAACATAATAGGCTTTCCTTATCCTTCTTTGTACCGTCATATGCTTGGGGTAACATCCTATATACCATATGTTGGATTGGGGTTAACCTACCATGTACCCTCTTTCTACCTTCAGATATCATTCTATGAACCCTATTTCATTATTGGGATATTCTCACATTTTCTATCTTTTGGGCCTGTGAGAACCTCTCATGTTGCCTCATATAAGATTTGGATAATCACTCATGTATCCTTTGAGAACATAGAACCTTAATCATTACACAATGCACTGTAAGGAGATATAGGTACCTCACCTCAAATAATCTAAAATTTTATGCTCATTAAGATCATAGGACATTCATCATATCATAATCCATGAATATTAAATGAGTCTCATAAACTATTCATAATCATGTAAATTGTTTGATAAAATGGGATTCATATTCATTTGTCATCATATTGAAAAATCCTCCAACGAATGAATGTGGATGGTATCATAGAATAATATCCACTGTAATGACTATATATTATCAAAGAATGTCATATTAGAAGGAAAATGATTTGAAAAGGATACTTGGAATATTTTACAAGGAAAATAAGCTTCTAAATTAGAAATAAATTAATAAAAATATTTAAATTGATTCTAATATTGATAAAATAAATTCATTTCAAATCAACATGGAAATATGTAAAATAACTATTAAATAAATGAGTGGTTATGATAAATGAAAATATTGTTCATGATGTAAATTTTAATACTATGTCATCATTGAAATTTTCTATATAAATGTAAAAAATACTTTTATGAAAATGAAGACAATATTCCATATAAACCATATATTAAAAAGTAAATGATGCTAAAATTATCTTAGAAAATTGTTTATAATAATATAAACATATTTTGTTTTTAAGAAAATGATTACGTAGAAAAGAAATTAATTTGGAATGAAGGCATAAATAAAGTCGATTATCCTTAAAAACCCTTTTTTAGAGCCTTGCGTACATAAAGGCTGTACAATAATGGGAAATTTTTTTATAATAAAATAATAGAGGATAATAAAATTTAATATCTTCTCATGTGATAGATCATATGATATCTTTACAGCAAAAAATACTGATAAATCTAAATTTATAATGAGATTGTGACATAAACCCTTTAACACTTTGGTAACATATGAATAATATCCCTATAAAATAAATAACCTCCTATAGATATGAAAATCCACAAAATTTTCATAATAATTATAATAATTGTAATTCATTAGATGTATATAAAGAATAAAAAATAAACTAGTGGTGAAAATGACATGTAACCCATAAAAATAAAAGTTAGATGAAAATGCATTTATGAAAGATTGAAATCTCGTTATTCATAGTCTAAAATTTTATATAATGAATACTATTTATTTATTAGTATATCCCAAAAATAGAATCACATGTTTAATATTATATATTATTTACTTATGATTCTTTTCCACTTATTAATAACTTATTTACTATAACACATTTCCGGTAATAGTCGCTTCATTTTTCATGGTAGTTTGTTATTTTTTGTACATTTACATTGGTCACTATTATATCAAATACTTTTTTTAACATGATATAAATAAAATATATTTTAATTTTATTATTATTCAGAGTAATCCATAAAATTTAGTGATGGAAAGTTATTTAAAGTGTTCATGGAAATAGAATAGCGAACATGAAAATAAATATTATTTCAATTTTCTTGAATGATAGAATTCATTATGGGTAAATATTATTTCACATTTTCATATTCATAAAAATATAATTTATATCTTATATATTAACTACATTTACCCTCATTACCATCTATATAAAATAAAATGAATAATGTGTTATATCGCTCCAGGGAGTCAGTATTCCTTGCGTACACATGAGTATTGTTATTATTTATCAAAATATTGGGTTGTTAGAAAGTATATTTGATATTATAATTCCAAAAGTATAATTATTTCATAAATATAATGCTCATATAGGAAATAAATCATTAAATCCATCTATGAGAGGAGGTTATGGAAAATGAATTACATCATTTGGTGAGGCGATATTCCACAATACACAAGATCGATGGTTTCATTTCCCATTCGATGGAAGAATATATTGATATATGTTTTGAAATTAACATACTAAAATATTAATATCTGATATATTATATTGTTATTATATTATAAATTTTCAATAATATTTTATGGAGGTGGAAGTATAAATAAAACATATTGGTTAATAATGATTCCTCTTTTTTTTGAAATCCTCTATGGATTTTCAAAAAATATATTTCATAAGGGGGTTTCCAAGTCAATACAATGCCTCTAGGATATGGAGATAGAAGTAATGTTTATATATTTTTAGATTTTGGCTGAACCAAAAGTCACAAGATGTGTGGATATGTATAGGGAGGTTTTGGATAAGAATAATTATTGAGGAGTAAATTTTTACTAAATACCCAAAACAGTAAAATTATCGGATATAAATCTCAATAAAGTTAAATCATAAATTTATAAATAATTTATTTAGGTGTTGATATGATCAAGACACACATAAAACCACAAAATACTTTTTTTAAACATGTTTATCACTTATATTCTTGGTTTACTCACTTTTAGCATTTTAGTTTTCACCGTAGTAACTATTCTAAATTTGGTAATCTAAGAAATTTAGCCATTGAGTATAAAAATAAAATATTAAATATTAAATAATTTATACACACATATTATATATATGAAATACAATTAAATAAATAATTATTCTATGTGTGCTAATAAATAATTTTTACAAATATACATGGAACACAAAAAAATAAACCTTAACCAGAGTAATTAATTATAACAGTTTTTCCTATTCATAATGATTAGACCATAAATTTATGATATTCTATAATTTTACTTAACGTTTTTCCAAATAGGGATTCATTTTTTCATAAATGAATATAAAAAAGATTAGATTTTTCTTTTAAATAATCCTATTGATATCCTGAATAAATGATTCTCCATAGAAAAATTATTCAGATGTATAAAATGTTTTATATAAAAAATTATGAAGAAACTATTTCCATGATTTAAATCCAAAAAATATATATTAAAAAAATTTACTTTTCATTTTATGTTTTTGTTACTTTTTAGAAAAGGGTTTAGTATAAGGTTTTTTTATAATAAATTGCATGAATGAATAACATTGAATTCATGAAAACTATTCTATCTAATGCTTATTTGACATGATTACATTATTATTTTCAAATAATTTTTTCCCAATAAATCATGTTTTTTTTGGAATTTATAATAAGTTATTTCAAAATAAAAATGGTTTTTTGATGAATAAATTCTATGGTGACATTTTAAATGTTTTATCCTATATAAGAAAACAATTATTTTGTAAATTCTTCACTGTGTATATGGCCCAATGTTAAAATATTTATTCACTCTCTGAATGGTTTGTGATTATGATGGTGAAATATTAATAAAACCTAATTTAATTTACAAAGGATAAGTTATTATAAAATTATAACTATTTTCAGGCTCATATGTTATAAATATAAATTTATTATGATTTTTTAATAGATGGGTCCATTATATCCTTTTAATTAATTGAGTATGAATAATTTATTATATGATAAAATGGTTTATAAGATGTAATCACAAACACATAATATGTTTCGCTAGTGGTTAGATATATCTTATAATGTGATGACTATATTGGAAGGTACCTTTGAAATATGATTTATATGATTATGATACATTTTTATTCTATTTTTTGGGACATGTTATTATGATTATGTTATAACTACCAAAATCATGATATTTAATTTTTATGACACATTTCTTATAATCATCTAAATAGTTCTTACATAATTATGATTTATGAATTGATGGTTATGATTTCATATGTTTGTTGTAATATTCCAAAAAACATATTCTCATTTTATTCATATCTACAATAATATACAAGTATCTCCCATGTTAACACTTACATATAAACAATGATCACCCCTTAATAAATTTCATTTCCCATTTTTATAGATAAACAGTTCAAGTTGGGTATATCATAGAGTTGTCATATGTTTGACGAACATTTTAGAAGATGGTTAATATCTTCCTTAATATAAGATTACTATACAGATAGTCTCAAAAGGAACTCAAAAATTATTTTCGTCATGCCATTTTTGTTGTTTAAAAAATTATAAATTCATATAAAATGATTTAATATTTGTGTATGTAATGATTAGGTCCCCACAGTTTGTTACTATTATGGTTTCTAGAATCAAAGAGTAATATAATATGGATGAATATTTTAAAAAGTATATTGAAAATTTTAAATTTACAGAGTATAGGATCTTTAGGGAATTTATATAATTCATGTCAATAAATATTTAAAAATAATTTTAATTTAATGCTAAATACTTGGAAATATTTGTTAATTAAATACACAATATAATTTCCATGAGATTCCCCAAATAGGATTGAAATTCCAAGAGGTGAAATTAAATGTCATTGATCATATTTTATTGAATTTGATTTCATATATATGTTTTTATTAGACCCAATAAATTTTCTAATGTAATAAATACAGAATATGTGTTTCTTCTTCAAAACATGTATGTTGGAAAAGGAACTGAGTTCATTGTATATGAATTTTTTTTATATTGAATACCTCATAAAATTACATATAGATTAACCTACAAAGATGTGTAATATATTTTATTTGTTACATGAGATATTTCTTTCTTAAAGATGTGTTAATATATGTAATTAATAGATTTAATAAGTTAATTCATTGTTTCATAATATATTTTTGTTGAGTTGTAATTAAATATTTCTCAATTATGAAATTTTGATGTTATTTTTTCATGGGTAATATAAATTTTATAGAGTGATTTTCTATTTTCAAGTATAAAAAATCATATAAAAAATCATATTATATTTGATTGAATGCCAAAAATATTCATTGGTATATAAGATATTGAAAGGGAACACATAATATATTTATGGTAACAATGTCACTTTTTTCCATATATGTAATTTTAGGCAAAATTTAATATATGTTATAGTGATGTATTGATGATATTTTGTATCACTGATAAGATTAGGGTGAAAATCAGGGAAATAGTTTTATTATTTCATTAAAAAATTGAACAATATTACTGATTATATACTCAGTCCTCTAATTACTAACTATATATACACATATATAATGAAATAAAAATAAGAAAAATAAGTCATATTATAATATCAATAAGGTTTGATCCAATTATGGAATCCTAATAAATGTGGGGTTCAATTATTATCTCATGTCCAAGATTTGCACTTGTAAACAAATGTGTGTACAGTAAAAAGTTGTCTCCATGGAAATATGAATTTTTTTTATTAATTTAGATGTATATATTCTATAAATTATTTTTCTATATCCTTAAAGGTTCTTTATATTAGCTACCAAATGTTCAAGATCTCTCTCAAATTTCTCTAGTCATCACTGAATGGGTTCATTATACTACCTCTGGGTAGTTTTTAAAGTCTCCTTCAAGTGACCCCATGAACTTTTTATTTATCCATTGTTGACATCTTCATTAGTTTTTATACCAGCCTTGTAATTTACCTCAACTAAAATAATAAAGATATATGTTATTTTGTTTTGATTCATCCCATATATTAGACACTTTATGTTATTATAGTATCAAAATATTTCTTGATTCATATCTTCATTAATGAATAATATACACTCATAGATGAATGAAACTTATTCTTTTGACATATTGATGATATTTCTTCTATCATATAACATTTAAAGTTTTCAATTATTTCCTAAAAAAATCATCTCATGATTTACACGTGTTCAATTTTTATTGGATATAGTTTCTAATGGTACTCGTTATTTTTTATAAGTGTAAATCATTAATTCAAGATAGTAATAAAAACTAGAAAGTTGTAATTCCTTACATATGGAGAAAATCATATAAAAATGCTTCTTCTATATTTACATCATTGGAATATGTTTGGTTATGTGAGAAATATTATTGAATGATATTATTGAGATTTTAGGAAGTCATGAAGTTTGATTCTTGAAATAAATCTGAAAATGATTATCATTCATTCACCCCTCCCTTCACCCGATCATAAAACTAAATCTAGGAACCTCAATTTGTATCAAAGGTATCAAATTTCACTCTAATAAATTTTACATTTTTTAAACTTGATATTTAAAAAATATATTTCTAGTTAATAATAGAGTTGTCCATGTCATTGATGGAAAGAATTTTCTTGGGGGGAAGAAAAATATATTGTACTGTCTTCTTTAATGAGGCCTAGATGTTAACGATTATATAACCATGAGATTTACCCCACAATTAATATATACTAAAATGAAATATGTTTAAAAGATAAATTTTAAATTATATAGGAATGTAACAAGTCAATTGTGACATCCTTGGATGATATTGTGTTCTAAAATGTTATTTCACACATGTTAGACAAGGAGATGTCAGAAAATATTTAAAATATGTAATATGTGAATTTGGAAGCTAAATAAATTTAACTGTATACCAAGGGAGATAATTTTAGAGATATATCAATGTATGATGGTGATATAGTAAATGAATAAATAAACAATTTAAATGATATTGTAAGTCATATCAAGGGATTTATCACTCCTTCATATAATTAAATCATTATTAATATTATTATTAATAATTTCCCTAATTGTTTTAACATAATGATTTTAGACCAAGAAGAGGTGGCAGATAAATATTAAAAAATATATCCAGACAGACTATATAAGGCCCCAGCCTTAAACCTTACTTAATCTTGAGTTATTACAAGATTACACATTGAGGATCTTTTCAGGTTTAGAGTTTTAGAGAATTAGATCATGAAACTTGCATTACATTCCACATTTAAACAAAGTGGTTACATAAAAGACAGTATTCATTCTTCCCATCAACAAAAACATATTGAAAATAAAACATGGATTATTTCTTGACACATCTTTGACACCATCATCACATCATGTACCTTTCCAATGACCTGTGAAAAACATTCCAAAAACTTGGGATGAGTATAAAAAGAACAGTAAGGGTTATAGAAATATGGAAAGGAAACATGAGTTCATATATACATAAGAATGAAATCATACTTTACCCATAAAACATAGGCACTTTAACGTACCTCATCAAACCATGAATAAATCATAGAAAACATGAGACATAAAGGTAACTTGAGGCCTTCATAACATTCTTATGTAGGGAGTAACCCTCTGGTTACGTTTGGAATACCAATCATAGTATATTCCCTAAATCTCTTCAGAGAAACCTTAAAGTTTCACTCATTCGCTTTACCCAATGCATTGGAGAGCTATATCGGGCTCACCCGCCCTTAGTTTATCACGGAACCACCCGTCTTCATAATAATGCCCAGGAACCTCAACATAATCATATCACATAAAACATGCATAAAGGAAACATAACATTTTCAAATTTCAATCACAAGATATCAATACAACATATTGATATAAAAACATTATGAAAACCATTTTCAATACCAAAATAAAAGAAAATTAAAACATGATATTTATTTTTCATTTAAAAAGAAGGTATGGCTTGTAGAGGAAGTCGAAACCCAAATAACGGTCACGGCAGCGGAGAAGTCGTTGTCGCCGCATACGTACGACAAAAACATTCCCTTTTGTCGTTTTGTAAAACGCTTCATATAAAAAAGATTCCTTTTGGATAAACTTAAAAGTCAAAGGGGTTTATACACCGTATAAAAGAATGTTGTGTATAAAATAAAATATGCCTCAATGGAAGGAGATTGAGACGAAGTCCCATACAAAGACGACATCCTTGGTTTAAGGATAAATCAATTACATAATTATGTGTGACAAACGAATACACCAAATACAAGTGGATATTAAGTGTAAAATAATCAAAGGTCATTCACACATATTCAAAGGATGACATATTCAATAACTACATGTTGAACCCAAAGAAATTGAAATTGGGTTAAGAAGTTCCCTTGACAGCCAAACTGCGTCACATCAAAATGAGTTGATGAGAGATAAAAAGTGTATCTCATCACTTGGACATAAAATTTAGATCAATAAGGATATATGAGAACATATCCCAACATAAAAATATGTAAATTAAAAGACCCAACAAAAGAAGTCTTTTAAAAAAGAGGAGGGTGAAAGGTTCCCTTACCGACTTGGGTATCTTTCAAAACATACACCCCATGAAAGAAGGACAATAAATCATTGATGTAAATACTCATAAACGAAATTATATTACACAAAGAGTAGAATAATGGGCAGTACATACACCATTCAAAGGAAATTGTGGCAAATGTAGCATAAATCTCACGGGAATAAAAGTGAGATGAAAAATCCCTTACGAAAACTCGGCAGCCTAACGGCGCCACATAAAACATACAAAAATGGATTGATGAGATCAAATAGGGTATCTCATCATATTAACATAAAGTTTATAGAAAGAGGAATATAAAAGAACATCCCCCAACATAACAAAGAGGAGCATAAAAGAAGTGACATAAAGGAGAGTACTTAAAAAGAAAGAGAGAGGTTAGATCTCGTACGAAAATTCGGCAGCCTAACGGCGCCACTCAAAACTTGCAAAAAATATTGATGAGAGAGAATAGGGTCTCTCATCACATGAACATAAAAATTACAGTAACTGTAATATAAAATAACATCCCAATAATAAGAAATATGAGCTTTAGAGGGAATGACATAAAAGAGTGTACTTAAAAAGAAAGAGAGGAGTAAGATCCCTTACCTCAAGTCCAACTTGTCTTGTTCGTTTCTTTATATTCCTGAATAATAAACTTTGGTCAATTAATAATTGCTTAAGTACCTCATTTAGAGATTATTATTCAGTTCATATCACATGTTATAATGTTATAATAATTTTTTAATAATGTTAGTTCATATCAGACATTTTTGCCGATGTTTGGTACATGAGTCAAAAATGAACTTGTTTGAAAAAAAATTGCCCATGTAGTTATAAGTAAATAATTTCCAGAATAGTATTAATGATTAAAATATCATGTATATAAAGTAAATATTCATTTAATACTATTCCATATCATTTAGAGATAAAAAACGAAAAGCACCGTTCATGGAACGGTAGGCCGTACGTACGCATGAACGCTACTTTCATTTTTTGTCATATTAATGGAATTAAAACAAAATGAGAGAGATATATATATGTTAAAATTATAGAATGATATCCATGATTTTGATGTAATATATTACATATATATCCATTATATATATGTACTTATAGTATTACATAACATTTTGAGATAAGAAATGAAATGTACCGTTCATGGAGACGGTAAGCCGTACGTACACATGAACACTACTTCCATTTCTATTTCATATTTAATGGAAGTAAAACATAATGGTACATAATAGTATTTTAATTACTGTATTGTATCATATATAATATCATTAAATATTTCCTTTATACGTACCACATATGGTATTAACGAATCAAATCACTTTGAGGGGGAGGTAGTCCACACTTCCTTAAATGAAGATATCGTGTTTACCCATAATGGAAACCATAAAGGTATGCCCAAAAAGAAAAATACAGAAGCTTAAGGAAATCATAAACATATTATATATCATATATAAATATAGTGTCATCTTAATGGCCACCTTTGAAGGTGTTAAAATAATGTTGAACAATCATCATTTCGGGAGGCTGAAATTCTCCATCCACGGAAACAGTATGTTCTTTAACAATTAGATGTAGGTGTGTGAAAGTGTAGCTCGAATCCGTCTTATAACAACATCCTAGTATATTGATGATACTGTATTTGTTACAAAATAAATTAATAAAAAGAGTTTAGGGGGTTGGAGAAGCAAAATAAAACAAAAGTACTCAAGTGAAGACATTACCATAAAATCGGGTAACTCCCATTGGTTTGAGCTCAAAGAATTCCTTGGGAAGACTTATGCCCAAAGTGAGGCTTCAAGGAGTAATAGAGGGAAGTGGAGAGACAAAATGGGCAGAGGTTGGCCGAGCCAAAAGCTTTGGGAGTGTGGGTAAGGAGGTAGGGGTGGGGGCCTTTTATAAGAGGAGAGGAGGGGCACTCTTGTAAAGTTACAAAATGTTACTTTATTTTCAAAAGAGATTCGGTTTTTAAAGGTCCCACATTGATTTATTTCAAGGATAAGGTGATAAGGGTTCGAAATCCACTCATCCAATAGGTTTTGGACATGTGTAGGTATTAGATATTACATTATATTTCCATTTTATTTAAATCATTAAATAATGAGGTCATCGCTGCATCATCATGATGTCATAAATAATTTAATTTATTTAATGTCTAAAAATTATAAAAAAAATACTATTATGTAGGAAAACTTTTTGTCTTTAAATTAATATTTATAGTCAAAAATATGATTTGTATAACCCCCTGTAAAAATTGTTTTAGTAAAACATTTCATGTTTGTCTCATTTTTACTTTAACATTAAATAAAAAGACATTAATGTCATTTTCCAACCAAAGTGGCTTCATGGGGTCCCCAAGTTGACACATGGGTTGTCTTGGTCGGCAATGACACATCCAATGAGGTTAGGACATGTTTCATGTTCATTTCATATTATTAAAATATTATTTTTACCATAAACTACACTAATTACCTCTAATCGCGATTAAAAACTTAATAAGTTACTATTCACCAAAAAATTATTTTTATCCCATTGATCCACATTTTACTTATTAATGACAACCATGTATATCGGAGTTTTGAAATTCAAAACACAAAGATGGAAAAATTTCATTTAAACGGAAAAATCAGTTTTTATAAGTACCACTTAGTGGTTTCACTATTCATCAAAAATTGAAGTTTTTCAGAAAAATCCCAAAAATTCACCCTAAGCTATATTTGATATTCAGAATTCAAAAATGAAGTCTATTTTACAAAATTCAAAACATATAACTCACATTAATTAATTTAATAATTAATTCCGCTGTCAGATCAAATAGCGTGTTTTTATGAAACAATAAGTATCAAAAGATTGACACTGGTTTAAGTCTGATTTCTAAGTGAAATTAATTCCAACGACCACTATTGTATTTTATGGTAAAAATATATTCTAATTTCACATTAAAACCAATTCAAAAGATAATTTAATCATATGAATAAATTAGATTAAAAAGAGGTTTTGAATTAAAATACAACATTTTACACTATTCATTTAAAAAAATGAACTTTATCGGAAAGATACCAAAAATTTACACAAAGTAAATTTTGATGTCCCAATTCTTAAGAAAAGTTTTATTTGGTCCAAAAGGATGTATAAGAGTGAAAAAAACTATATTTAATGATGGTCCTCCATCAAAAGGCGATAAGTGAACCTTTAGTGAAAACTAGGGCATATACGCCTAAAATCGAATTATTTCCGTATTTTATGCCTTTATCTTTTATTGGATAAATGTAAAACATTAAAAAACATATATAATCATATTTTATTTATTTCTATCCATTCCCGCCAGTACAACGGCTACATGTTAACTACCATTTAAAATAATATTATTTTATTATTAGAGTGCAACGTAAGATTCCCAAGAAACACATTGTTGCGTGTTGGGTACGCCATCGAGCATAGCGTCCCCTTTAAAGTCATATTAATATTTTTATTCACAAATATGGATAAATATGAAAATGTCATATTCTTTATTTACCTGGGGTGTTACATCCTTCCCCCTTTTGGGAATTGCGTCCTTGCAATTTTAAAATTGCGCTTGGAAACATCCTTGAAAGTCCCACATCGGAACAAGAGTCAGTAAAACAATCACTTTAAAATAAAGAAAGATAAGTACAGAGGTCACCCGAGTTAACCCATACTAGGACTCCATATAGGAAAACATGGACATGGAGGACAAAACATAGGGTCATGTTCTGATGGAGAGTGATAGAAATCATGTTTAGGAGAAAGTTAACAATAAGAAAATCACAAACTTGTGATGGGTTAAACGGTGTTGGGTTCCCCAGTAGAAAAATTTAATAGACAACATTTTTGTTTTAAGTTACCTTTTATTGAGGAATTTATTCATAAGGAAACATAATCACTTATCATGTTGACTTTCAACTTTTACTATATTCCTTAATCAAACTCATATTTTTTCCAAAAGACGAGTATTTAGGGAGACTTGTTCGCATTAAGAGTTCTATAATCAACTTCTAGAGAATCACCTAATCCAAAAAAGAGAACTATATAAATCACATGTCTTTAGGATTTACCAAAACCCAAACTAGAAAGGTTAGTACATGGTCAGATAATCCAAAAAAGGATAACCCTTTATAAAAAGAAAATCTATTCTTAATCTCAAAATTTGTTCAACAAAACACAAAGTTCAACGAGGACCATCCGATAAACAATTTGTCCATAAAATTCTTCAAAGTAAACCAATATAAGATTGAAACCCAAATATTTGAAGGATTTAGTCACATAGTCTTCCAAGTTAAATCGTAACATTTATCTCCAAAAAATATCAGTTGCTCCTAATGTCTCGTATTGAAAAGAAATTAACCTAATCACATATCCTCCATGATAGGTTAATCATTTTCATAAATAACCCAAAATCAACTTACTCTTAATTCATAAAATCATCTAACTAAAAAGAATCAGTCAAACAAACCATGGACTTCACGTAGTCCAGTGGTAGAGGATAAATACCAGTCGCACTTTGGTTGTGGGTTCGATTCCCGCAGCTTTGTCCGACGTGACGGGTTGTCACATGGTCTGTGTGTTGTCCTTTTTACAAAACTATATAATTCTTAAATCATTCCCCAAAAAGAGATAAAATCATCAAAAATGATCATAACATATTTTAACCACAAGTTTATCTCATGCCTTTCATTTTCCAGCATATCATATAATAACCCATAATTACCTAAAAAGTAAGGATCATATAAACTCTAATGGTTACCTTTATAATTATTACCTAAACTTCCACATGGATTGGTCATCTCGTACATGATTCATTAAAAATCATACCAAGGTTCAAGTGGTTGATCATGACTCCTTGATAGTTGTTTTAGAACAACCACGAGTTTCCTCATTGAATCCCCCATTTTATCTAGTATCTTAATCATATAACCACCACAGTTTCCTTCAAACATGTTGTCTCTTTGGTGCCTGCTAGATCCATCCATTCAATAAAAACAGAAATGTCAGTGTGAGTATATCAACAAAACCATCATGTACTAATGAGTAAGGTAAACACTAAGATACACTTACTCATTCACTTTATCTAAAACTAGGACTCTTTCTGAAATCCTAACCATTATGGTAATGTCACTTATGCTTAAAGAATACCCTAACCAATAAAGTTATCTAAACTGACCTTTGATACCAACTATAAGGCCCCAGCCTTAAACCTTACTTAATCTTGAGTTATTACAAGATTACACATTGAGGATCTTTTCAGGTTTAGAGTTTTATAGAATTAGATCATGAAACTTGCCTTACATTCCACATTTTAACAAAGTGGTTACATAAAAGACAGTATTAATTCTTCCCATCAACGGATACATATTGAAAATAAAACATGGATTCTTTCTTGACACATCCTTGACACTATCATCACATCATGTACCTTTCCCTTGACCTGTGAAAAACATTTCAAAAACATGGGATGAGCATAAAAAGCTCAGTAAGGGTTATAAAAATATGGAAAGGAAACATGAGTTCATATATAAATAAGAATGAAATCATACTTTACCCATAAAACATAGGCACTTTAACATACCTCATCAATCCATGAATAAATCATAGAAAACATGAGACATAAAGGTAACTTGAGGCATTCATAACATTCTTACGTAGGGAGTAACCATCTTGGTTACGTTTGGAATACCCATCACAGTATATTCCCTAAATCTCTTCGGAGAAACCTTAACGTTTCACTCCTTCGCATTACCCAATGAATTGGAGAGCTATATCGGGCTCTCCCGCCCTTAGTTTATCACGGAACCACCCGTCTTCATAATAATGCCCAAGAACCTCAACATAATCGTATCACATAAAACATGCATAAAGGAAACATAACATTTCCACCTTTCAATCACAAGATATCAATACAACATATTGATATAAAAACATTATGAAAACCATTTTCAATACCAAAATAAAAGAAAAGTAAAACATGATATTTATTTTTCTTTTAAAAAGAAGGTATGGCTTGTAGAAGAAGCTAAAACCCAAATAACGGTCACGGCGGCGGAGAAGTCGTTGTCGCCGCATACGTACGAGAAAAACATTCCCTTTTGTCATTTTGTAAAACTCTTCGTATAAAAAAGATTCCTTTTGGATAACCGTAAAAGTCAAAGGGGTTTATACACCGTATAAAATAATGTTGTGTATAAAATAAAATATTCCTCAATGAAAGGATATTGAGACGAAGTCCCATACAAAGACGGTATGCTTGGTTTAAGGATAAATCAATTACATAATTATGTGCGAAAAAAGAATACACCAAATATAAGTGGATATTAAGTTTAAAATAATAAAAGGTCATTCACACATATTCAAAGGATGACATATTCAATAACTAAATATTGAACCCAAAGAAATCGAAATTGGGTTAAGAAGTTCCCTTGACAGCCTAACGGCGTCACATCAAAATGAGTTGATGAGAGATAAAAAGTGTATCTCATCACTTGGACATAAAATTTACATAAATAAGGATATATTAGAACATATACCAACATAAAAATATGTAAATTAAAAGACCCAACAAAAGATGTCTTTTAAAAAAGAGGAGGGTGAAAGGTTCTCTTACCGACTTGGGTATCTTTCAAAACATACACCCCATGAAAGAAGGACAATAAATCATTGATGTAAATACTCATAAAAGAAATTATATTACACAAATAGTAGAATAATGGGTAGTACATACACCACTCAAAGGAAATTGTGGCAAATGTAGCATAAATCTCATGGGAATAAAACTGAGATGAAAAATCCTTTATGAAAACTCGGCAGCCTAACGGCGCCACATCAAACTTACAAAAATGGATTGATGAGATCAAATAGGGTATCTCATCATATTAACTTAAAGTTTATAGAAATAGTAATATAAAATTACATCCCCCAACATAACAAAGAGGAGCTTAAAATAAGTGACATAAAGGAGAGTACTTAAAAAGAAAGAGAGAGGTTAGATCTCTTACGATAATTCGGCAGCCTAACGTCGCCACTCAAAACTTCCAAAATGGATTGATGAAAGAGAATAGGGTCTCTCATCACATGAACATAAAAATTACAGTAATTGTAATATAAAATAACATCCCAATAACAAGAAATATGAGCTTTAGAGGGAATGACATAAAAGAGTGTACTTAAAAAGAAAGAGAGGAGTAAGATCCCTTACCTCAAGTCCAACTTGTCTTGTTCGTTTCATTATATTCCTGAATAATAAACTTTTGTCAATTAATAATTGACTAAGTACCTACTTTAGAGATTATTATTCAGTTAATATCACATATTATAATGTTATAATAATTTTTTAATAATGTTAGTTCATATCAAACATTTTTGCCGATGTTTGGTACATGAGTCAAAAATGAACTTGTTTGAAAAACAATTTCCCATGTAGTTATAAGTAAATAATTTCCAGAATAGTATTAATGATTAAAATATCATATATATCCAGTAAATATTCATTTCATACTATTCCATATCATTTGGAGATAAAAAACGAAAAGCACCGTTCATGGAGACGGTAGGCCGTACGTACGCATGAACGTTACTTTCATTTTTTGTCATATTAATGGAATTAAAACAAAATGAGAGAGATATATATATGTTATAATTCCAGAATTATATCCATAATTTTGATGTAATATATTACATATATATCCATTATATATATGTACTTATAGTATTACATAACATTTTGAGATAAGAAATGAAATGTACAGTTCATGGAGACGGTAAACCGTACGTACGCATGAACGCTACTTCCATTTCTATTTCATTTTTAATGGAATTAAAACATAATGGTACATAATAGTATTTTAATTCCAGTATGGTATCATATATAATATCATTAAATATTTCCTTTATACGAACCACATATGGTATTAACGAATCAAATCACTTTGAGGGGGCGGGAGTCCGCACTTCCTTAAATGAAGATATCGCGTTTACCCATAATGGAAACCATAAAGGTATGCCCAAAATGAAAAATATAGAAGCTTAAGGAAATCATAAACATATTATATATCATATATAAATATAGTGTCATCTTAATGGCCACCTTTGAAGGTGTTAAAAGAATTTTGAACAATCATCGTTTCGGGAGGCCGAAATTCGCCATCCACGGAAATAGTAGGTTCTTTAACCATTAGATGTAGGTGTGTGAAATTGTAGCTCGAATAATTCTTATAAAAACATCCTAGTATATTTATGATACTGGATTTGTTACAAAAGAAATGAATAAAAAGAGTTTAGGGGGTTGGAGAAGCAAAATAAAACAAAAGTACTCAAGTGAAGACATTACCATAAAATCGCATAACTCCCTATGGTTTGAGCTCAAAGGCTTCCTTGGGAAGACATATTCCCAAAGTGAGGCTTCAAGGCTTAAGATAGGGAAGTGGAGAGACAAAATGGGCCGAGTTTGTCTGAGCCAAAGGCTTTGGGAGTGTGGGTAAGGAGGTAGGGGTGGGGGCCTTTTATAAGAGGAGAGGAGGGGCACTCTTGTAATGTTACAAAATGTTACGTTATTTTCCAAAGAGTTTCGGATTTCAAAGGTCCCACATTGATTTATTTAGAGGCTAATGTGATAAGGGTTCAAAATCCACTCATCCAATAGGTTTTGGACATGTGTAGGTCTTAGATAGTACATTATCTTTCCATTTTATTTAAATCGTTAAATAATGAGGTCATCACTGCATCATCATGATGTCATATATAATTTAATTTATTTAATGTCTAAAAATTATAAAAAAATACTATGATGTAGGAAATCATTTTTTCTTTCCAATGAATATTTATAGTCAAAAATCTGATTTGAATAACTTCATGTAAAAATTGTTTTAGTAAAACATTTCATGTTTGTCTCATTTTTAATTTAACTTTAAATAAAAAGATATTAATGTCATTTTCCAACCAAAGTGGCTTCATGGGGTCCCCAAGTTGACCCATGGGTTTTCTTGGTCGTCCATGACACATCCAATGAGGTTAGGACATATGTCAAGTTCATTTCATATTATTAAAACATTATTCATACCTTAAACTACATTAATTACCTCTAATCGCGATTAAAAATTTAATAAGTTACTATTCACCAAAAAATTATTTTTATCCCATTGAACAAAATTTTACTTCTTAATGAAAACCATGTATGTCGGATTTTTGAAATTCAAAACACAATGATGGAAAAATTTCATTTAAACGGAAAAATCAGTTTTTATAAGTACCACTTAGTGGTTTCAATATTCATCAAAATTGAAGTTTTTCAGAAAAATCCCAAAAATTCACCCTAAGATATATTTGATATTCTAATTCAAAAATGAAGTCTATTTTACAAAATTCAAAACATATAACTCACATTAATTAATTTAATAATTAATTCCCGCTGTTAGATCAAATAGCGCGTTTTTATGAAACAATTAGTATCAAAAGATTGACACTGGTTTAAGTCTGATTTCAAAGTGAAATTAATTTCAACGACCACTATTGGATTTAATGGTAAAAATATATTCTAATTTCACTTTAAAACCAATTCAAATGATAATCTAATCATATAAATAAATTATATTAAAAAGAGGTTTTGAATTAAAATACAACATTTTACACTAATCATTTAAAAAAATGAACTTTATCGGAAAGATACCAAAAATTTACACAAAGTAAATTATTATGTCCCAATTCTTAAGAAGAGTTTTATTTGGTTCAAAATGATGTATAAGAGTGAACAAAACTATATTTAATGACGGTCCTCCATCAAAAGGCGATAAGTGAACCTTTAGTGAAAACTAGGGCATATACGCCTAAAATCGAATTATTTCCGTATTTTATGCCTTTATCTTTTATTGGATAAATGAAAAAACATTAAAAAACATATATAATCATATTTTATTTATTTCTATCCATTCCTGCCAATACAATGGCTACATGTTAACTACCATTTAAGATAATATTATTTTATTATTAGAGTGCAACGTAAGATTCCCAAGAAACTCGTTGTTGCGTGTTGGGTACGCCATCGAGCATAGCGTACCTTTTAAAGTCATATTAATATTTTATTCACAAATATGGATAAATATGAAAATGTCATATTCTTTATTTACCTGGGGTGTTACAGACTACATGTTTATGAGATAGCTAATGAAGATGTTCTTATGAAATAAAAGAAGGAAAATATATTCAACGAATTGATAGGGATTTAATAACAATGAAAATAATGATAAACTCAATTAAATTCAATGTATAATTAAAATATAATTTAGTATCATTGTAAATTCACGTACTTCATGACAAAAAATATAAAAACAAATAGAGGAATATATAATAGTCTTCTTCATTATAAATGTTCAATTTTTTGTGGATTATGGATATTTGATATTGAATACCCAAATAAGTTATAATAGTGAGAGTAATGATAATGAAGAAGAAAACAATAATGGAGTATTCTACAATACAAAAAGAGATAATTTGGAAAGAATATAATACAACATAAAAATGTATAAAAGCAATATTATGATTAAGGAATATTATGAAGACTCATTTACATTGAGTTACTATATAGATGAACGTACTAATCAAAATCATAAATCCATTATATCCTATGTTGTGAATTATGTAGTCAGATTATGTATTAATGATGAATAAAAATAGAGATATAATTAATATATATAGATGTTTAATGTATTATCATATCATTACAAAAAAACTAATTGTGATAAATTAATTAAGATAATTTTGAAATTACATACGAATATTGATAAGATGAAGAATGGTATTTCGAAGATGATAAAGTCTCTCAGGTAATAGTTTTAGAATATTATATGATACTTAAATACTTTAATGAAAAACATTCTCTACAAGAAGAATAACGGAATGGGACATAATCAAAACAACTTAATGAAAAATATCCCTAAAAGATATTGGGAGAATACAATGAGGTTTTTAGGTATAATAAGGTAGAATCATTAAAGGATTTTATGAAAACCAATCTAGAGTATAAGTAAAATGTTATTTTTTTTATACCAATGGTTCTAAATCTATTTCACCATGACGAAAACATTATATAACAATGCTTTTAATTTAATGGGCATATGAAAACCATTAGAAAATTAATAATTCATCAATGTTTAACAAATATTAGTTTATGAGATAATTTATAAAATGAATTATCCCATAAAATTGCTATAATTTGCCTATTTTTTATGTTATTTTTCATAAAGAGATCAAATAAAATCATTAAACATGTAATTAAAAAGTTTTTTGTTGGTGTTGTGGATATTATGGGAACAAATACCACAGCTCATACTATGAAATTTAACATGATTATAATTTCAATGAATCTTGTGGGATTAATTCAAGAATGGAAATGTGCATCCCAATAACAATGATTAAGTTTTCTATGAGGTAGATATAAATATATTGTTAATGTATATGTATGTTTACTAGAAATATAATTGATTGTATAGAATAAATCTATATAAAATGTGATTAAATAATTCTTTATGTAGAATATTTAATGGGAAAATGTCTGGGATATAATATTTAGGCTACTGGACATGAACAAACTCATAGAAGGGAGAGGATACCTAACCATCTTACTAAAAGTATTTTATTTAAAAAAATTGAAAGAATAATAATTTTCATCCAGTAATGGGAGAATAAATATTTCTTTTCAATTAGAGAGGTAATCCAATATTTTTAACTGAGGATCACGTGAAATATTATATGTGAGGTGTGAAGAGATAGAACATAAGTCATATGAACTTTTTATAATATCACATTTCAAGGCTAAAAAATATATAAGAATAAAAAAATAATATATAAATTATTATGATTATATGGATATGAATATATTGAGTATCCACACTTGGTGATAAGTGATAAGTGATAAGTGAAAAATTTCTAAGCGACCTTGGAATACTCAACATAGAGAATTATTAAAATTATGAAAGAAGTGCTCTTCTAGTGTTGAATTTAGAGTAAAAAGTTAATCATAATTTAATAGAAACTCGCTTTATCACTATATTTAATATATAACAAGATTTTTTAACATTATTCTCATTGGTGATATTTTTTAATTTTTAGGAAATTAAATGAGGTATCCTATGAAAGAGAGATGGATGTGTGTTGTAGTTGTTGTAATGGAGGAGGATGTTTCCATCTTGGGCAACATCTATGATTATTTGGTGATGAAATATATTAATTGATGGAGATATGAGTTGAATAAGCTATCATAAACATAAAATTTTAAGTGAATTTATAAATTTTTTGATAATATAGTGGTTTAGGAAGAAACAATTTCACTTTATAATCCATGATTTTAATTATAGAAAAAATTTCTCCTAAATATTGGGATATATATTCATAAACATTATTATATTTATTGGTTGGTTAAATATGAGTCTAGTATTTATATTTATTGAATGAATATGTTTAAAAAATCCCTATGATGATATATATGAGTTGGTAGAACATTATTTTCATGTCATGGATTATTTTATTGTTTATATTATTCACACCTGATTTATAAAACCTTTTTTCTAATGTTTATATATTGTTATTCACTAAAAACTCCTAGTTATGAATGAATTGTGATGACATCCATCTCATCACAATTGGATTAGAAAAAATTCAACAAAATGAGAATAATATTTTGTTTTAAAATCCATAATGGATGGTTTAAGATGAGTATTAATTTATTATATAATAAAGAATTGAATTTAATTATAATAAAAGAGAGAATAAATTTCATTTAAAATTAGAATGGTAATAAATATAATCATACTGTGGATATTGAAGAAATCAGGTGAATATTAGAGTTGAGTGTGTTATTTGTTTTCAATAATGAAATGATAAGTTTAATGATTGATGAGTTTATGTGACATGGAAGAGTCCAATAATTGACATTTGAAAGATTATTTTTGTAAGAACCCAAACATTTTTTTTTCAGGTATGTTTATCTTTTTTTGGAGTTTTTGAGAAAAGAGGAGTTTCTGGAAATTTTTGAAGTACATGTCATGTACATTATGAGAACACACTATGTACTCCCTTGCCGCACGAGGTCGTATGTTGGCCGTGTTTAGGCCACACACATGGCTATGTAATGTTGATGTGAAGGCCGCTTAAAGTGGAGTATGGAAAATTATAGTACATGCTGTGTACTCCAAATGTATAAGATCTGTACTTTGTTTCTTTCATTAAATGTATCGGTCTCGCGTCTAAAATATAGAGGTGTCTTCTTCTAGGTCTCATTCGACCGAGAGACGTCATACGACTACAGAACTTCTCCGAGCCCCTGAGCCTCTGTCTGTTCTCCGAATCGACCACCGTCGACTGCGTTGGAAACACAGCCATAAGCTCTTCCTTATTCTAGAGCATTGTTCTCCAATTCCTCTTATATTGCATGTAATCATGGGTTATACGTTTTGTTCAATTTTTTAGATCTATTACATTCAAATAATATTGAATCCACATGGTTCAAGTATACCAATCTCTTAGCTTCAAGAATGTGGTTTGTGACATTCCGTTCAAAGTTGTTGAGTTTTATATGAAAATTCCACCAATAACCATGAACAAGGTATTGTGTGTTTATTGTTTTTACCCTGTTGTTTTCCTACCTTGTTTGTATGGTTATGTAGAGGTAATTTGGCCAGGCATATGGATAATTTCTATGCATGGATGTTTTCCCCATGTTTTGTTCTGTTTACGACCTTTTGGTCTGGCTCAGCATTTTTCTGTTATAACTATTTTCCATGCATTGTGATCATTGGATAGAGTGTTGTTTCATGAAATATTTGTATTGTAGTAGACTGTATAGCCAAGTAGTTCTGTATCATACTTTTCCCATATAACATCATTATGCACTGACAGGAAGGGGGTTGTGATAACCTGGTGCTATATACTATAAGGGGATAGACTGAGTGAGATTTCTCAGAGAGTCTTAGATATTATAGACTATAGGGGATAAACAGAGTGATCTTACCAAGGAGTCTTGGATATTAATGAATACTTGAGGATAGACCGAGTGAGCTTCCTCAGTGAGTCTTGAGATTTATAGACTATAGGAGGATAGACTGAGTGAGCTTCCTCAGAGAGTATTTGTTTGTTTGAATTTCCTTAAACCATTCTAGGATATAGGAAGAATTGACTGAGTGAGCTTCCTTAGAGAGTCTGTGAATAACATGAGGCTATAGGATGAATTGAATGAGTGAGCATCCTCATAGAGTGTCTAGACCTTTGGGCCACAAGGGGAGTTGACCGCGTGATCTTCCTCAGAGTGTCCCTGACTACCCAAGACTATAAAGGGATTTGACTGAGTGTTCTTTGATAGAGAGTCTAAAATTTTCATATGACCAAACCAGTGTGGTTAGGCAGAGTGTACTACACATTGGGTTGTTGGTACTTCTTGGATAGGACCAGAGGTGATGGTTGTAAGTACTTTTCGAGAGTTTCCTATTTGTGGTTAGTTGTTTCCTTCCTTGTTTCCTATTTGGCCTGTAGATTGATCACTAATATGTGTTATCCTGTTTACTGCTTATTGTTTGTTGTTTACTGTATATTACCTACCATATACTCACTGACTGTTAGGCACAGATCTTCGGGTGGTGGTCTACAGATATTTAGTCTCACACCCTATTTGGGTCATGATTTTGGGCCCAAAAAATTATATTGTTGTAGGTATAAATAAGGGAAAGTGTCCTTCTACTTCAAGAACTTGACTTTCTGTGGAGCTGCGGAGCATGGGACCAAGCTATGGCTTGAGATGCTAAGGAGTTATTTGTTTACTTTTCTTTTGTACTTTGGTAAGAACTATTGTATTTCCACCATTGTGAATTTTTTGGCTGCTTTTATAGACATATGTATCATGCATCATTTCATATATATGTGTGTGCTCTAGTTGATTATTGTTTAAGTATTCTGTTGTTTACTGTTGTTGTATATTTACTAATTCCACTATAGTATGAGTTGTATACATCTGCTGTTTACTCTGCCAATGTGGTCATTGTTTCCCCACTATCACACCCAAGGCCTTTGCTGCTAGTCGGCTGCCTCTGGCATTCAGGGAAATGCGCTTAAGGCCATGTGACCAACCGGGTACGGGGCGCCTTTGTGTGGCTTCCGGATCCGGGACGTTACAAAGTGGTATTAGAGGAATTATTTTCTCTTGACTTATTTTTTGGAGCGTATAGACTGGGATAAGATGGAATAGGTACTTGGTAATAAGTGGTGCCTTGGATTAGCTAACCCATGTACAGGGAAAATCCAATCATCCTTTTTTATTGCAATTTATTTTGGTTTTTAAATTTTTAAAGTTGATATGATTTCATCTTGAATGAATCACATAATTTGGGTTGATATAGTTGATATCATTGAGGGTCTATTTCTGTTTCAACCCGATTAGATGTGGGTATGCCATATCATGCATTATATAGGCACATGCAAGAAGTCGCATGTCATTTATTTTTTCCATGTCATCTAGGATGCATTAGTAATTGCATGTTGTTGTGATAGATGGGGTGTAAAATATGCATATTATTATGATAGTTTCCTTGGTAGAAATATCTGTTGATTGATATAGTTTTGTTTCTATAGAGATTTACTCTAATGAATGCAAAATTTCAAACTGTGAGGTGTTATGGGCCCTAATGAATCAGAACATGGTGGATCTTCGACTTGTTTCTCTTTTATATGATATTTATGGGATTCCAAAATTTGATTCGTGGGGAGTATGGGCCCTCAATGATTAAAATTTGGCACCATAACAATTGTTTTTTTATGTTTTCTGGGCTTCAGTGCAGTTTCCGAGCTACTTCCCAGAAAAACTGAGAATAAACTACATGTATATTATAAATACATGTAGTGTAGTATCTAAACCATGTCACTAACTATGTGGGTAGGAACATGAGGATGTAAAAAAAATTCAGGAACACGCCGTGTATGGTATGTACATGCTATGTTGTGGTGACCGTGTGTCTACCCATGTGACTAACGACACAGACGGATGAAACAATGAATTTACACGCCGTGTCTTTTTTTTTACACTCTGTTCCTTGTATCATAAGTACCCAACCATGCCATGAACAACACGGGTCAGGGAAATCCTTCAAATACACACCATCTGTACAGGAACCACGCCATGTAGAGTGAACCGTATACCCGGTCGTGAACGGACAAAACTGGTCCTGGAAAACCATCAAGTACCCACTGTGTTCCCATGGAACACGCCGTGTTGAGTGAGCCGTGTAGCCAACTGTGTAGCATACAACACATGACGTTGAAACCTTTTCAATAACATGTTGTTTGGTGGTCATACACTTCGTGTAGTTTAGGATTAAGAGGACCATGTGGGATAGCTGTGTAAGGAGACTCCGGTAGGGAATTAGAGTTCATGTACACACTATGTGTATGGACAACATGCCGTGTGGTTGGGGCATACACGACCAGTTGTGGCATAAGTACACGCCCATGTTAATGGATTAAAAGAACACACCGTGTATTTTTTATACACGCCGTGTAGTCATGTTTTGTAAAACATATTTTTTTCCTTATCATGTTCCCCTCTTCTACTCTTGTGATCTCAGTATTTGATAATCGTGATCTAATGTGTGCTTTTGACCTTTCAGAGTTATTCCACCGAGACGTCGTCCGGTTGTACATCTGATGCTAGATGGTGATCAGACACCAGATATGGCCGATCAGGGACCTCCTATAGAGCCTCCTACTATGCCAACCTTGGTAGCAGCAGTTATAACAGTTGTAGGCATTGATGCACATATTAGGGAAGAGTTTCTGAGGATGATGCAGAACTTCCAATGAGGGAAACCTCCTGCCCCGTCGATGGAAGAATTGATGCGGTTTTTCCTGCAGCAGAATCCTCATACTTTCTCTGGAGATAGAGGACCCCAGGCTGCAGATCCATGGCTAGAGGCCATGCTGAAAATTTTTGAGCATATGGAGATACCTCCAGAAAAGAGGGTGAAGCGCTACCTATATGTCCCGAGACTCCATCAAGAGGTGGTGGGAGGTGACCTCATAGTAATGCGCCATCGGAGTATGACTTGGGATGAGATTCGGTGCATCTTCCACGATTACATATACCTGGAGACTTTGAGGGCCGATCAATCCAGGGAGTTAATGAATCTGAACCAGGTTACACATTCTGTGATGGAGTACTCATCTTTCTTTTCTGAGCTACAACGTTTCTTGGCTATTCCGTGAGGTGATGAGTTGTTCCTTGCATGTATGATCATGGATGGTCTGAGGCACAACAACCACTCGCAGGTGATCATCTTCAAGTTGGCATAGATATCCTAATTTGTCAACCAGGCACTGATAACTGAGAAACATCTGAGGGATTCTTGAGTAGTGAGCCAGGGCGGTTCCACATCCATGATTAGTATTCCTCCTACTAATAGTATGAAGTGCTGTAGGGAGTCGACAAGAGGATATCAGGATAATATTTATGTATCATCGGACATCCATGTAGTATGCTACCAATATGAGAGGAGTGGGAATACTAGGCCTTAATTACAGAGAGACCCAATGAAGTTTCTATCTAGAGGAAACATGGGACATCATCAGCGTTTCTGTCAGAATATCTAACTGGTAGCTGGTGGTAGGGGTTCTTCTATGACCTCGCATTCTGAAGATGCATCTCCAGTTTCTCACTAGTCTAGAAATTGTAGTTATTCCAGCCATTTTGGAAGAGGTGGAGATCGCGGCCGTGGTGGTCAGTCACCAGGATACCAGTGACAACATAGTGGATATGCTCAGAGTGTACAGGTAGGGTCACAGGGACTTGGAGCAGGCCAGATCATTGATGTGGGGCAGTCTCATCAGGAGTAGGATCTTGACCACTCTACAGTTCGAGGTACAATCTTAATAGCCTTGATTTTATCTTATGAACTTTTCAATAAATGGGTTTCCCATCGCTTCATCTTTTTTGCTGTTTTGGAGAGCCTGGGGCTCTGCATTTTTTCCTCTGCTGATACATTGACTCTAGACACACCGTTGGGGATAAGAGTGGTTGGTGTACATCAGTGCAGAGAGTGCCCTCTTGAGGTTGTAGAGTGTCACATCTTATGGGACCTCTATGTCCTTGAGATGACGAGATATGATGTCATTATCTGAATGGACTGGCTAGTTCTCTCACATGAAGTCATTGATTGTTACCACCATAGGGTGAGTTTCGTATCAGAAGAGGGTGGATCCTTTCTTAATAGAGGTGAACTGGATTTCCAGGCAAGCAGAACGGGTCGAGAGAATCATGTGTTGTGAGGAGTTATAGCCTAGATTGATAGTTAATATATGGATGACTAGGGGTCATAACAGTTATACTTTCCTTCAGTGGTGGATCATTTCATAGATTTCTTTCTAGAGGACTTTTCAGGGTTTCCTCCTGAGCACGAGTTAGACTTCTCATTTGAGCTTGTGCAAGGAGCATCACTGGGGTTCATTCCTCCTTATAGGATGGCTACACCTCCGATGCAAGATCTCAATAAGAAGTTGGAGGAGTTACAAGAGGAGGGTTTCATCTAACCCAGTACTTCTCATAGGGGTCCGCCTGTCCTATTTGTGAAGAAGGAAGATGATACCCTCATGATATGTGTGGACTATCGGAAGTTGAACCAGTTGACAGTCAAGATATGATATCCCTTGACGAGGATCGATGATCTCTTTGAGGAGCTTCAAAGAGCCCGGGTGTTCTCGAATATTGATTTGAGATCCAGTTATCATTAGTTGTGTATTAGAACATCTGATATACCTCTTACGGATTTTTAGAGTAGGTATGGTCTATACGAGTACTTGGTTATGCTGTTTGGGCTCATGAACGCGCCTGCAGTTTTCATGGAACTGAAGAACCGAGTGTTCCATCCAAACATGGATTCCATCATGGTGGTTTTTGTGGTTCATATCTTGATGTACTCTCTTACTCGACTTGACCATTCTACCCATCCTGAGATCATTTTGAGTACACTGAGGGAGAATCAGTTATATGCTAAGCTCAAAGAATGCCACTTTTGGATGGACCAGATTCACTTCTTGGGTCATGTTATCTTAGAGGCAGGATTATCTGTAGTCCTAGAGAAAGTGAGATCAATAGTTTTCTAGGAGTATCCAAAGAACGTATTTGAGGTGTAGAGTTTTCTCAAGCTGGCTGGATAGTATAGGTGTTTTATACATTACTTTTCATGCCTAACAGCACCATAGAGAGGTTAGACCAAGAAAAGGGAGAAGTTATTATGGTCAGATTCTTGTGAGTCAGACTTTGATGAGCTAAAGGCGAGGTTGACATTAGCTCCGATACTAGTCTTTCAAGAGTTGGGAAAGTGCTATACTGTATACTAAAATGCTTCAGGTATCGGGATGTGAGATGTGCTTATGCAGGGAGATAGAGTCGTTGGTTATGGGTCTCGACAGTTAAGGCCACATGAGAGGAATTGCCCAATACATGATCTGTAGTTGGTAGCTGTTGTTCATGCCCTACTCTATTAGAGACATTATCTTCTGGGAGAGAACTTAGTGGTGTTTACTGACCACGTGATTCTCAGGTACATCTTCAATCACCGTGATTTGAATTTGAGTCATCGAAGGTAGGTAGAGTACTTTCAGTCATTCAACTTTGAGTTTGCCTATATTCCTTGAAAAGGTAATGTAGTGGCTGATGCTCTGAGCAGGAGGACTTAGATACAATTAGTTCAGGAGGCCAGTAGCGAGTGACTGCTTATGGATCTATTCTCTGAGATGAATTTGGAGTTGCATGATAGACATGGGAAGCCTTTTCTATCTTCAGTAGCTGTTATCTCTACACCTCTTGATCGAGCATGAATGAGGTAGCTCTCAGTTATTGAAGTCCTAATCCTACGGGAAAGCGTGTTAGGTGAAGAACCTATTCCTAGATGGACCGTAGGCGAGGATGAAATCTCACGTTTCTAGGGATGCGTATGGGTTCCAGTAGACACACATGAGGAGCTGATGTGGGACTTTCTTTCCTCGGTTTGGACAGTTCATCCTGGCATCACCAAGATGAATCATGATCTACACCATCATTATTGGTGGACAGCTATGAAGAGGGATGTTGCGGGAATAATCATGAGGTGTTCTGCTTGTCAACAGGTGAAGGTTGATCATCAGCGACAAGGAGGTCTTTTACAACAGTTACCCATTCCTAAGTGGAAGGGGATCATTGTCGCGATGGACTTCGTGACCAGTTTTCCGAGGTCTACTCTAGAAAACGATGTTGTATGGGTTGTCATTGAATGACTCACAAAGGTTGACAACTTCTTGCTGATCAATGAGAACATCAATGTGGATGAGTTGGGGGAGTTGTACATACAAGATATTGCATGTCTTCTTGGAGTTCCACACTCCATTGTTTCAAGCTGGGATGCACGTTTTACTTCTCAGTTCTAGTAGGGGCTTCAGAAGAATTTCGGTATACAGGTACTTTTGAGTAAAGCTTACCATCCCCAGACAGATGTCCAGTACGAGAATACAATCCAGTTTCTTGAGGACATGCTCCGAGCATGAATTATGGATTTTGGAGGTTCTTGGGATAAGCATATACCACTTGTGGAACTTTCCTACCACAACAGTTTTCAGGTGACTGTTCAGATGGAACCTTACGAGAATTTATACGGTAGGCCATTCCGATCACCATTATGCTGGCTGGAGGTAGGAGAGATAGATTTGCTGGGAAATCACCTATTTAAGGAGAAATCCGAGTAGATTGAGTTGATTTTGAAGAGGATGGCTATAACACAGTCTCGATAGATGTTTTATGCTGATAAGTGGAGATGACATCTGGAGTTCAAGGTCGGAGATTAGGTTTTCCTGCGTTTCACGCTAGGGATGGGGAACAAGGGGATTTGAAGATAGTGTAAGCTTTCACTGTGGTACGTTGGGCCATTTTAGGTGTTGGAGAGAGTTGGGACGGTTGCCTATCTGTAGCAGTTACCTCATAGGTACCGATCAATGCACGATGTATTCCACATTTCTCAGCTCTGATGTTACTTTTCAGATCCATCTCATGTCTTTCTCCCGAGGAGGTTGTTCTTGATGTGGATGCATCCTATTAGGACCATCCTAGCTGGATTGTCGATCGCAGTATGATGGTTCTCCGTGGCCGGTCATTTCCTCTAGTACGGGTGCTATGGTATCATGGGCGAGTACTGGACGAGACATGGGAGAGGGAGACCGATGTATGATCGCAGTGGTCGGAGCTATTCGCGGTTTCTTCTTCTATGCCTCACTGGGGAAAATAGTGGACAAATTTATTTAAGGCGGAAAGTTTGTAAGAATCCCAAATGTCTTCTTTTCAGTTATGTTTTTCTATTTTTTGGAGTTTCTGAAAAAGGAGGTGTTTCTGGATATTTTTAAAGTACACGCCGTGTACTTTATGAGTACATGCCATGTACTCCCTTGCCACACGAGGCCATGTGCTGGCTGTGTCCGGGCCTCACTCATGACCATGTATGGGTGATGTGGAGTCCGCTTACAGCGGAGTACAGAAATGGATAGTACACGCCGTGTACTCCAAAGTACATGACATGTACATTTTTTTTTCATTAAACACACCGGGCTCATGTATAATCTCCAGAGTTGTCTTCTTATAGATCCCGTTTGACTGAGAGCCACCGTACGTCAGTAGAACTTCTCTGAGCCGCCGATCCTCTGTCTGTTCTCTAAATCGACCATTGTCGATTGTGTTGGAAGCGCTACGATACGCTCTTCCTTCTTCTAGAGAATTGTTTTCCAATGCCTCCTTTATTGTGTGTTACCACGAGTTGAATGTTGTGGGGTTTTTTTATGATATACGACATTATAAGGATATTAAAACCTCATGGTTCAATTATATTGATCTCCTAGGTTAAAGTAGGTGGTTTGTGCCTTTCTATTCAACGTCTTTGAGTTTTATGTGCAAATTCCACCAATACCCTTGAACGGGGTATTGAGTGTTTACTATTTTCCCATGTTATTTTCGTACCTTGATTGTATGCTTCTGTAGATGTAATTAGGTCATGAATATGGATAACTTCTATTCTTGGATGTTTTTCCCATGTTTGGTTCTATTTACGACCTTTTGGTCTTGTTCATCCTTTGGCTATTATACCTATTTTCAATGCATTGTTACCATAGGATGGAGTGTTGTTTCCTGACATGCTTGTATTGCAGTAGATTGGTTAGCCAAGTTGTTCTGTAGGATTCTTTATTCATATAGCATTATTATGCACTGACTGGTATGGGTCCATGAGAACTTGGTGCTATAGACAATAAGGGGATAGACTGAGTGAGCTTCCTCAGAGAGTCTTGGATATTATTGACTATAGGGGATAGACTAAGTGAGCTTCCAATAGAGTCTTGGATATTATAGACTACATGAGGATAACTAGAGTGAGATTCCTTAGAGAGTATTGAGCCTTATAGACTACAAGAGGATAGACTGAGTGTGATTTCTTAGAGATTCTATGTTTGTTTAAATTTCTTTAAACCATTCCCGGATATAGGAGGAATTGACCGAGTGAGCTACCACTGAGAGTCTGTCATCGACCTGAGTCTATAGGAGGAATTGACTGAGTGAGCTTCCTCAGAGAGTTTCTTGACCTTGGGGCTATAAGGGGAATTGAACGTGTGATCTTCCTCAGAGAGTCACTGACTACCCTGTACTATAAGGGGAATTGACTTGTGTTCTTCATGAGAAGGTCTAGTATTTTCATATAAACAAACCAGAGGGGTTAGGCTGACTGTACTACCCAGAGGGTTATTGGTACTTCTTGTATAGGACCATAGGGGACTACTGTGAGTACTCCTAGAGGGTTTCTTGTTTTTGGTCAATTGTTTGCTTCCTTGTTTCTTGTTTGGCATGTGGATTGTTCAGTGCTTTGTGTTATCCTTTTTACTGATTACTATTTTCTATTTACTATACATTACCTACCATATACTCATAGACTATTAGGAATAGATAATTGAGTGGTTTCCTACTAGGATTTAGTCTCACACCATGTTTGGGTCTGGCTTTTTGGCCCAAATAGGTTATATTGTAGCAGGTATATATAAGGGAAACAACCCTTCTACTTCAAGTACATGAATTTCTGTGGAGATGGGGAGCATGGGACCAAGCTATGTCCTGTGATGATGAGGAGATATCTCTTTAATTTTGTTTAGTACATTGGTTAAACTATTGTATTTCTAGCATTGTGACTTGTTTGGATGTTTTCCTAGACATATGTATCATGCATCATTTCATATATATAATTGTGCTTTAGTTGATTATTGTTTTAGTTTTGCATTGTTTACTTTTGTTGGATATTTACTAATTCTCCTATTATATGTGTGGGTTACATCCGATGTGTACTCTTCCAATTATGGCATAGTTTCCCCACTATCACACCCAAGGCCCTCGCTGCTAGTCGGCAGCCTCTGGCGTTCCGAAAATGTTCTTGAGTCCATGTTACAAACTGGGTACGAGGCGCCTCTGGGTGGCTTCTAGAATCAGGACGTTACAATTTTGTTCTAATAATTCAATTAATATAGTGATTTATAATGACCATGAATATCTAAATATAATTTTATTAGGAATGCATCCTTAAATCTTGGTAATTATTGTGCCAGTTGATATAAAAATATTGAAATTATAGGTTTGATTTTTTTTAATTTTATACAACATAATGACAGTGGACATTAATCTTGGATACAATAATAGACATATTGAAAGAAAAAAAATAGTATTTTTTAAATTAATGTAAAAATAATAGGATTTAAGTGGAAAACAAATGTGAGGATAATTGACTATATATCATGACAAATAAGGTGATGCTAAAACATTAGATAATGTTGAGAGTTATATTTATGTGTTTGTGATTACATTACTTGATTTAATTATTTTTGAATTAAATTTATGATTACTAAAAATCTTTAGTAAAAATTGAATCAATGGATAATACACTATGTTTCTATAAGTTTAATTTATTATTATGATGTTACGATGGAAAATTGTAAAAGGGGATGTTTCCAATGTTTTGGAAAGGATGGTATAGGAATCCGTAAATTTCATTTGATCTTTGTATGTGTCATTTTATTTCATTAATAGATGATTCAAAATGGAAAGAAAACATTATAAGGATCCCTAATGAATTTTTTAGGATAATTAATACTATTATAAATGATTTTTTCCTAAGTATTGTCATGGAAATAATATTAATCAATGAGGTTACATTAGAAAAATTTACATATGAATCATAATGATTTCCTGATGATAAATTTTAATCTTTAAAAAATTGAACGTGATAATGAAATATGACAAATAATAGAACCCAATTATGACAATGTAGGATTATTTTAATGCTATCATAACTGAAAACCATAAGATTTATATGAGTTATTGAAAAAGAAAAATAATAAATATTATAAAATGAAATATACTAAAAAATTAAATCAATAAAATCCCTGAACAAGTCTTCATGTACATGAATATGACAATGATTGTGTAGTATGATCCTACATTCTAGAGATTATACAACCACTGAATGAATATTAATGAGCTTTTGAGTTTCCAAGACATTATCACGATTTTACACACTAGTAACACATTTCCATACAAACATGAAATTCAATGTAGAACTAATTAAACGATATAGATTTTGTTGATGATTTATAATGGAAATATATATAGGATTTTAGAATAATAAATTGATATATTTAAATTATACTTTTTAGAATTATAATTGTAATTTTCTAGTAGTTTGTTTTAAAATATTACTTCACTCATCAAATCATTGAGTTTCCTTATTTTTAATATGGGTAAAAACATAAAATTATGGTGTAAATATAAATTATACTGAGATTAATGCCAATGTGTTTTTAGTATAACTGAGAACCCAATTTTTTATTCAATAAAGGAATTAACATTTTTGTATTGATGGGATAAGATGATTGTATCTAGTAGTGAACCTATTATTTTAAAAATCAAGGAAAGAACAATACATTTGATAACATCTTACCATAAAATATATTGTAAAATATGACGAAGATTGAAATTAAAACATCTTTTTTGTAGGGTTTAATTTGATATATGAAAAAGGGTAATGTCCAAATTTGATAAAAATCATGGGACGTTTGAAGTCCAATTGATTAGATCATTGGATGGAGACTCTAAATGATATTAGGTGGAAATATGAAGGCCTCATTGAGAGATAACCAATTTGTTTTTCTAGATATCTCAAACTGACATGATAAAATATAAATATTCCATATAAATGAGAGTAAGACGTTTTTTGGAGATAACCCTCTTATATACGTAGAAATGACAATGTTTTACAAAGATATATTGCACATGAACTCACCTATGTTCACTAAGTGAAATATTTGTATTGAGTAAATAATCAATCATAATACTGGTAAGGTACACACTTTGGGGATAAACATTGTAAAAATTATATTGTTCTTTTATGTTCGTTAATTGATTCAATACACAAAAGTGAGAGAAATGATGAAATGAGTGGATCAAGAAGTTAACTTTTCAGAATTCATAATTCATTAAATATGAAATAATTTTATCAATAATTCTTCCATGTCACCACATTGTGATAAAACTTATCATAGGAACTTTATGTTCCTTTAAAATGATACATATGACTATTAAAATATTATTAATGTTTTACATGTATATAAATGTGATATCATTGAATATGTGGAAGTTTTAGACTATATATATCTAGAAGTTGAATATATTAAAGCATATACAATTCATTATCGAGTTAAATATCATAATTGAAACTATAATTATAGAATTCATATGGAAAATATGATTTTAATTTAATGAATATGATGTTCAGAAATTTTTTCAATCTAAGAATTAAAATAAATGTCGATGCTGATTCATAAATTACACTAACATTCCCACTTTTATGATTTGATCTAGGACACAACAAAATTATTTCAATATATTTTTATATAGATGTGATGATTGATTTATTTTGAGATTTGTTTGAATTAATTTGAGAATAAATATTGATTTTTTTCTAAATTTAATCTTTTTTATTCAATTTGAAATAAATGTAACTATATGTAATAATGGGTAATAATATAATACTAATCTAGACTTAAATTTATGAGAATTAATTTTCTTAGATAATTGAAGAACACCAAACCGATGTAGTTAGAGATAATTAGATATAGTCCACAATATGATGATCATATAACTAATTAAATATGAAATATATAAAATATATATTTAAGCATCTAAAAGACATAATATATATAAGAATATGAGAGATACATGTAATGAAAATTATTGATACCCAGATAAAATATGTTTCAAGACCAAATCTATTGTAATATATATAGCAGTAGAAGAAAAAAAGGGTCATAATAACATTAACTATATATTTAAGTAATATAAGAAGATAACAACAAATTAATAGTTTCTATATGACTTTTCGTAGAATATAAATATCACAAAATAATATTCTGTAGGAAGAAGAATAATATTTTACTGTAAAAATTTACTACTGTTTTTTTTCTTTAACCGGGTATTGAGAAATTAAAACTAATGATGTATGGTTTTTTTAAAATTATATTATGATCATGTATTATGATAATACATTGATAATACCATATCAAAGATCAATAATGTTTCTATTTATATATACTTTGTTATATTAGGCATTTTAGAATTTTAATAGGGAGTCAAAGGCTCTATTGAGTAAGAAAATCAGATATGTCAATGTAGTGGTATACAAGTTCATATTAGATATCTCATTTATAAGGAAAAATGTTTTGTAATTTTACTGTATCTAATATAAAAACCAAAATATATAAAATTTAATTTATTTTGGGTGTAAAAATATTATTTATGATAATTTATTATAGATAATGGTACCACCCAACACCCCTTATATCTGTAATGGATATTAGTGGAAAATATATCAATCAAACAAATACCAATAAATAAAATTAGTAATTACAATCATTAGGATAAACCACATAAAAATATTTTTCCACGTTTTACTTTATTTCATTCATATTTATATGGTATTATTTACTGATGAATAAAAAAAATCCACTAATATATAAAATGATAATAGGGATTTGAATTTTTATATGGGAATAATATTGGATGGTGAATGGAATTTAGTTAAAAAAATACAATCTTATTCACCCTCTATCAAATTACAACACCCATTCCAAGTAATAACTACTAATATTTGATAAACCTAGGATCACAATAATTTTTCTATATTTATTTTATAATATTTGTATCAGAATAATATATCTCATATATTTGAGGTGATTTTAGTTGTTCTTATGATATAAAATTTAGATTCAACCCTAGTGAAATCTGAAAAGGATGAAACTTCATAAACATAGAAAAAATAATTTAAATTATAGGACAAGAAATTATTAAAAAAATTAAAAGAAAAGTAAAAACATATATTAGTCTATGGTCAAAATATTTTTAATTTTTATTATTTTAAAAGTTAAGATAAAATTACTTTTGAGGACTGAGTTTGAATCTATAAATATAATGTTAACAAAGAATATATTAATTAATTTTATTCTAATGTAAATTATAATATTAATATGGTTTTATTTGAAGATTTCACATATATATTTTCATACATAAAGGTATATTAATGTAAGAAACAATAGTGGTAGTTAGAAGATAATATAATGTAAAATAAATTTTCTATGAAGCTAAAAATATGTAATAATATATATAAATTCAGTGGAATTAAGGATCAATCAATTCAATATCACAATGAAATATTACCTGTGGTTAAAAGAGAATTTCCATGATTGTTCGGTGAAATTAATCATTAAGAATTTTTTCTGATGTGATCTGTGAATTAGGATAACTATATAATACATCATTGAATATCTTGGATTATACATATGAAATTTATGAAATCAAAATAAATGTTATTTACAATTATTAATAAGTTAAATATATGATTCATGATGTTCTAATTCGAATGATTAAAATATAATGTGATGATATAGTGAACTAACATGAAGTCTAGTAGTTTCGTTTAAGTCATAAATGTCATGAGTTATTGGTTATGTTGAGAAATATAAAAATACCTATGTAGATTTTTCAAAAAATTAAAATTAAAAATTGTTTTCATGTGGGTTTTTTGAATGATTGTTCCATAAAAATATATTTTTTAAGGGAAATTAATTATGATGTTTTTCTAGAGAAACATCATTTATATGACCTTGGAAATTGTTATCTAATGATTTAGATATTTATATTTCATCTTCAATGGATTAATATTAATTTTTATGTAAACAATTAATTTATAAAAAATAAGGGTGGGTAAAAAGTCTATGAAAACTAGTACATCATCAAGGGTGGATGTGAGATAGAAAAATCATTTTGCCTCCATAATGATATCCCTAAAGAAGATACTTTTTCCAATAACTAGACAGACTATAACTAATAGAAACTGAATGAAATTTATTGGCCATTGTTGGATCTATAAGATGTTATATAATTAGGTAATTAAAAATATGAAGAATACGTAAAACTATTGTAATTATATATGACCTATTTTATAGTAGATTGGGGATGAAATGTATATGAATTCTTCATGGGAAAATTAGAATTTGATTGAATAAATTTAATCAATCCGTCAAAAAAAGAATTTTTACACAGAAAGATTATATGAATTGGTAAAATATTTTCCATAGTTATGAATAGAGCTAGTATGGATAAAAAAATAATTACTATAAGTGTTAAAAAATTCACCGACAAATGAAGAATGGAAAAAGGAAAATCAAACAAGATTTTCATTGGGGAGATGGAAAATAAGAATCTCAATCATTCTACACCCAAAAAAGAACAATGATAATGATTATAAACCAACATGAAAGAGAATATTTTTTAGTAATAAAAAATGAAACAAAATATAATATTTGAAAATCTATATGAAAATTAATCATAAAGTATTTAATATGGAATTTTAGATGAAATTGATATATAAAAATTATCTTCAAATTAGTATTGTGGTAGAAATTTTTAATGAAGAAATTTTAATGTTTACATAGAAGAAAAAAAGAGGATACTAAAACTTTCTATTGAAGGGGACAAATTTCCAAGCATATATTTTAAAATGTATGATACTTTTACGCTGGGATTAAAATATACCATTAGAAGAGATGAAAAATATCTAATGAAGTCATGTTCGAATAATTATTTTATAAAATTTGATTCAAAATTAAATACGAAATATTATTATGAATCTAAATACTTCTTAATATTATCAAGAGAATAATATGAATTTGTTAGGATGTTGGGGTAAGAATAATATAATGAATTTTATTTCATAATAAAGTAAATATAACTTTTCCATGTAATATGTAAGTCAAAAATTGAATGAATACCATGTTACCCAAAGATGTTCATATTTACAAAATCAATTTTGAATCAATAAATACGAGTTCTCAACATTTTAGAGATTCAATAAAAATGTATTGGGTTGGTATCCTTGTCAAAAACATTTTTATATCATTAAATATTATATGGAAATTCACTTTATTCCAAAAATACTATTCCATTTTACTACTTTTAATATATAATAAAATTTAATATATTAAATAAGAGAACTATATAAAAACATTGATGTCCTTAAATAAAAAAAAACTATCTTTGAAGGATTATTTTATCTAGTATCTTTTTTAATCCACACATTATCCCACTATGATTTAAAACATTATGCATTGATTTAAATTTTTTAGAGAACCATCCTTGATGAATTAAAAAAAACATCCCTTCAGATAGATCTAATAATATAAAAACATATTTATTTTAATATTCATTAATGAGAAAGATAGATTATTTTACAATAGTATAAAAATTATTATATTATTATAATAATTTTTTTAATTTTTTTTCTAATTACGATAAATATTATTTATAGGGTAATTCATTATTAAACAAATAAATTTATTGAAATAGGGATAACAATTCGTAAAATTGAATAATTTTAATGTGATTTTTTTATTTTAGTGATGGTACTATACATATTCTAAAGTCATTATAATCAGTACCTTGAAGGTGGCTCTATGGATGGTATGAAATTTTAGATAGTCTATGAAACATTTGGTGTTCATATTTGTCACTCTTGTTTTATCCACTGAAAATTACTGAATTAATATTAGTATCAATTCATTAATTTATTATTTCTATGTAAAAGGTCATTTGGTCCCTATATCCTAAAAATGAAATTTATTTTACTGAAGTTGTATCTCCCATGAATGAAGGAGAAATAAGATAATGTGGACAAAAGAAGAATTTTTTTTCATATAAAATATATTAATACAATGATATTATTAATCCCTTACATTATACCATTGTATTTACTATTTATAGTCAGTATAATAGTAAAAACTTATGAGCTCCTATGGACTTTTATTTTGAGAAGTAGGAAATGTTATTAAAAACAAATTCAAATGGATGAAATAATTAGCCTAATGGATTGTGGTTTTGTTTTTCAACAAAAATAATGATTACAGTTTTATTGGGGATGGATGAAGCTAATAATAATGATGATGAAATTTATGACATTAAAATGGGCTATGATTGATGCATCTTTTGTAAAACATATCATGGTATTTATATTAATAAAAAACATAGATACTATTGAGATAGTTTATATAAAACCATGAAAAGTGCAGATGGTGGGAAAATAGTAATCTATAATTTTCAGAATACTACATATAATAATTTTCTGGAGTTTGAATAGATATTTGATTGAACAAAATAAGAGATAAGATCATGGAGGACAAATGAAATCTAGAATTGATAACGATTCGATGGATTTTATGATCATGATGTTTGGAAAACATGTGAATTGGTAGTCAGAGTGCTTAGTTTATTAATTTGGAGACATTACTTTTATAGAGTATAATATGAAATATATGTTGTTAATGAAATATATATTTGAATATTTATTGAAAATGATATGAATATAAGAACAATTATATTACTAGAATTAATAAACCATTGTGACTATAAGGTTCTGATATAACATTTTGAGTATTATTTTTTCCCATAAATTTTTCATTCAATGTTTAATGAAAATGGGTGGGAAAATAACTTTATTTATTTGAAAAAAAATTCATTTTGATATAGATGTTTATTTTAAAAAAATATTTTTTTCGGGTATTTATAAACAAACGTGATAAATGTTTATTATAATATATCATATAATATGATTTTTGTGCTCATCCAATAATTTCAAAACAAATACATAGGGTTTTAAGGATGTGTAGGGACAATGATGAGTTAAATATAGAAATCATAAAAATATTTCAGTGAAATAAAATATGTTTTATCTTAAAACGTTTGTATTATTTGAAAAATAGATACTTAGTTAATGTGTTCAATTTGAGATGTAATATCTATTTATGTATGGTTAGTGACCTAATTATCTTTAAAATATACATAAAATATATCCATGAACTAAAAGATTTTTTTTTTCAATATATGAAATTTTTATATCGATTAAGGACTGATCCATATTGTTTTTATTAAAGTAAACATTTAGATAATTTTAGTGGTTAATATATTATATTTAAATACCCTTAAAGAATTATCATTTATCGTTATCAGGATATATTTATTGAATATTACCATATATATTCATCTATAATATGTCTTTAAAGAATTTGTTTCCTTAGAGGAAAAATTTAATATAGAGTAAGAAGGCACAGAGATGACATCATACATTCAAATTAATAACCGAGAATGGTTAGAATTGGAATTTATTAGTTAGTCGTATTGATTGATTCATTTATATAGGCCATAAATTGTGGAGTCATCCATTCTATTTGGAAAACATATATACCATATAGATACTTGTTGATAGTGGATCTTTTTATGAGACATCACCTTATAATGTTCAATGGATCCTCTAAACTGGTAGTATATATTTGATGGATATAAGATCTATTAAATATTTTCTAAATGATGGGGTTTTTGGAGAATCATAATGTAAGTTGTGTTGTTTATAATTTTAAGGTGAACGCAATCATCGGAAGCCAATGGTTAAGAATACAAGAGAATTTGAACACATTTAATCCATGTAATAAGATACATTTTAGATACATTTCCTTAAGAATTATTTTCCTATGTTTATTCAACATATGATGTAAAATATGTTATTTAAATTAATGAAAAGGAGGAAGATTCTATGGTGGTGTATAAAGTAAACATCACATGATTGGAATAGCCTGAACCAAATTCTACATGATATATTTTACTAAAAATCAATCACATTTTCCGTAGCATTAAAGGTTATAAACTAAATACCATTGGCCTCTCATGAATTTAAACATTCTATGAAACTTTTTCACTATAAATATAAGGAAGATATAGTATTATATGGTTACCATGTATTCCAAAACAACAATATTAAAAATAGATATAGGTGGTAGTTAATGAGAATATATCCATTGAAGAAATAAGAATGTATGGAAATCATGTTTTTGGATTGTGATTAGTATGGTAAAAACACAATGGGGAATATCATATGAAGTCTAGGAAGTTCAATAAATGTTAGATGTTTTGGAATATTGATCATTATTTCATTGAAATATATCATTTTCGTTCAATGATATATTTTTTAAAATATTAAATAAATTGTTTTATATGTAATTATATGGTTAATTATGTAGATGTGTGTATAAAATATATAATGAAATATGTGACCCAGTAAGAATATAAGATAACGGGTGTGGTGATATTCTTTTTATCCACATCAATAGATATTGGGACATTAATGAAAGAAAAAAGGTATATTATTTGTTTTTGAATATTATGCTAATGTATTTTTTCTTTTTGGATATTGAAATTATTTACTTTCATATAAATATTCTAGTATGTTATAATTTTCACCCCAAGAAATGATTTCATGACTTTGGGTAAATTCACATGGGGATAGTATTAAGGAAATAACAATTTAAAAAGGTATTCTTTTAACTATATATGGAATTTTTCCCTAAAAATCTTTTTGTCTCAATTTTTTTTGAATTTTATTATATCCCTTGTATGGATTAATTTAAAGTAATCATTCTCTTATTTATTATAGAGAAAAATAATAAACAATTCAATATGAGTATATAATTTCATATAATAAATAATCCATACCATTGACTACATATCAAGGAAATTATAAGATGTAAAAATATATAAATGAAATTTATATTTCTCTATAAAACCCCAACCAGATAGCCACCCATAGTTGGCCTGAGCTAGTTATTCACATGATCTCAGGTGTGCCTCCCCATATAACTGAGGATTCCGACAAGCAGCGAGGGACTAATATCAATAATTGGGAGACTATACCCTCTTTATTAGGGAAATACCATAGAGGTAATTAAACAAAATATCCAATTGATATAAAAATACACAAAACAATACAATTGTGAAATGATGAAGAAATATGAAATACAATATCCAAACTAATCACTAGTTGTGACCTAAAAATATGTGGCAAGTGACAATATGAAAAACCCAAAAATAAATAAAGAAGTTGAATACATGAATACTGGTCTGGGATCCATGTTTGGTTCCCCTATCCATGCTCCATCTCAGCTCATTCATCTAACAAAGGTCCCTTTACATTATCCTAAATTGAATCCATGAAATCACTTTGTCTACTAACCAGTCAGTCCGAGTAGAGTGTGAGTACAATCATGTATGACACCAAAAATTTCAACTAAAATAATATCCAGTCTATAACACTTTTTTCATTTTTATAATGAATAAATTACAAGAAATAATGTAACCATATTATATTTTTTCAATTACTAATTATTTTAACACATATCTAATGTGTTCTCGAGGACACAAAAAGATCATTGCATTCATATGCCCAATAAAAATTCATAACAACCCACAAGAGATATTATATATCTGAATTCCAATGATTCCTTTAATCAAATATATTCATATCCATATTCCCTTCCTACCATTCATCATCTAAATTCATTTTTTAATTCCATTTTTTTCATTAATCATCTTTGTTAACATCTAAAATCTATTGTTACCATTAAATGTCTCAATTTAAAATAGAATTCCATTATTATCATTCATAATCTCAGTTAATATATTAATTAATTTGATACCATAAATAATCATAATTAATATCTCACATATATCATAATGTCACATATATTACAATTGAAACTGTACAAAAAAAATACTTTACACAATTCAAACATAAATTAATCTAATTTAGTAATTTTATATTCAAACCATTCAATTAATTAATTAAAAAATTAATTTATCACAAATATTAAATCAAATTAGTCAATAATTAATTAAGCACAAGTATTTCATAAATTAATTCAATAAATAATTAATCACATCCTTTTCATTAATTAACTCAAAAATTAATTAACCACATATCATCCATTTATTAATTAAAAAATTAATTAATCTCATCAATTTCATTAATTAATTCAAAAAATTATTAATTAAATCGAATCCATTAATTAATTCTACAATAAATTAGTCACTTATGTTCAATTAATTAACTGAAGAATTAATTAATCAAATTCAAAAATATCAATATCCCTATAATTAATTTAACAATTAATTATATGAACTCAATCAATTCAATATCCCAATAATTAATTCTATTAATAATTATTCTTATTTAACATATACCAATTTAACAATCAGGTAATGAAATAAATCACCCAATTAATTATTTACATATTAGAAATAAAATTGCAAATCAATAAAGAGAAAATATAAAATTAAATAAATGTAATTATAATCAATATTTTGTTAATTTTATTATATATAACCCACATTAATTCATTGAAAAATTATTAAAAACATCCCCAATTTGAGCGGCATAACTCGAATCAATATGATGAATGAGAACATGAATCAAATCCAGGAAACAAGTTTAAAAAATAATGTTCTGATAATACTTTTTCTATATACATCACAACATATAATTAAAATTCTAAAATAATATGATAGATATGAGAATGCAATTATGAAGAAACCACATACCCAGAGATAGGTAGATATGAAAAATGTGCTTTTAATCACCATTGACGGCGGTCATAGGGACTTGTAATCCATCAAGGATACTCAAAAAATTGTGGAATTGGTTATGTTTGAATTTGTGTTGATTTTGGGCTAATATATGGGTTTGGGTATTTTTAAAACTAATTTTCACTTTAATTAAGAACATGTGAATGGTTTTATGTGAACGGGTACATGATTTTCCAATCTTTGTGACTTATCATTTTGATTCTATTGGGGGTGGGGGCATGGTTTCTTCTTATAGGGAGAATGGTTTGACACACTATGCACTGGCCATGTGAATCCCCAGTTCCAAGGATCACATGGTATCCGTTGTTGGGGTGCATGGATTGTTCAAATCATGCGCCAACCAGAAAGTCCCTCTTAAAATTCCTAATTTCTCAAATTTCACAGAAAACCCCACCATGAAATATACCAAACCAAATGCATACAAAACAATTATAGAAAAGTACCTAAAAATGAAATTGTGAACTCTATATAATTGATCAGGATCATATAATCTCCTTAAATTATAATAGCTTGTCCTCAAGCCTAACTCCCATATATCTATATGATTCTGAATCAAAATGATCAGTCCTCTCAGGAATCATATTAGATTTTTTATCCCATGTCTCCTCGTAAACCTATCCATGTTGCCACAATATATGAAATATTAGTATGACCATTTCCTGCAACACATTATCATTATGATCCATCTCATATATCATATGATCCTCATGAGACGCATCTATCTCAAACTCAGCAAAATCAACATAGTTCATATGAGATGGGTTTGGGTGGTACCTACAATTTTGGGACACATAGAAATCGCTGTGCATAACATTATAACTATTTTTAAGATCCAATCGATACGCCATGATCCCGATTCCCTTGGAAACATTAAATGTCCCACAAAACAAGGGCTCTACCCTACCCTATCTCTATATCATGTGGTGACCTAATCAATGAGACATCTGATGGAATACATGATCACCCTATAAAAACTCTTGGTGTCATCAGCATCAATCAGCATAATACTTTTGTCTCCTCTAAGATGTATCCATATAGTCCCAAATTAGCTGAACATTCTCTAACATCCCTTTAAATGGAATCTATAAAAATAACATTGACTCACCAACCTTCATCAAGCATATAGGTGATCTAAATGTCCTACCATAAATATCCTCATATGGTTTCATCTAAATATTTTACTTCTATGTATTATTAATGTAAAACTCCACTGAATGTAAGTCCTTCTTCTAAGACCCATCAGAGTCTAGGACACTCAACCGATGAATATTCTCAAGAACCGCTATAGTATTCATTGAATACCTATATGTATGTGGGTGGAAATCCATAATCAATAACCATTGTGTATCAATATACCTCTATAAGCCCTTCCAAAAGCAAGAATTAAAGAGTTATTAGTGAAAAAAAAACTATATTTTGTGGAATCTGTGTATTGACAGTATCTCTTGAATGTATTAATATACAAAATAATAAACTGATAATGTCTTCTGTAATAGTATGAAATTTGAAAAATTTTCAAATGGTCCAAAATCACAAAAATAATTTCATTTATATAAGAACTTCTTGGGATACACACTGTAAAATACATAGTAATATCATCACACATCAATTTTAGAATGGAAAACTTCTATAGTAAACCACCAGGTCATTGATGATCTTCCATCGCCTATTGATAGGAGTAGCATCATGCCACAAACACTTCTTTCTCATTTTTCATGCTCGGTCACCAAAAATTTCATCGTAAGTCATTGAATATTTCTATCACACCAGGATGATCCATGCACATTGATTCATAAAATTCATGCATCATCTACTCCCACACACTCATAGGCACAACAAACCAATTCTTTACATAAATGATATCATCCTTATCTATCATCCAAATTGATGGTTTCTCCCCAACCTTAAGAATCTCTTTGAACCACAACATACTTCTTGGCCAGAATTTACATTGCATTCTACTCAGTACTAGACTATTGAACTTCTTCAGACTGAATTTTTATATTTTGTGCATTGGAAGAAAAATCTATTCCCATGCATACATTCTATTCCAAAATCAAATTACATAAAATAATCATCCAATATTCTTTTTTGTAGATATAATAATAATTTTGACAAAATGTATTTTACAACGTTTTGATCCACATACAGAGTAAAATATTTTCCCAATATATAATTCATCCAACCATTGAAAGAATAAACCACTAATACTAACTCTAGGTCATGTCTAGGGATATTATATTAATGTTTCATCAACTTCCAAGACCCATATTACACAACCCAATCTCCATGTATCAACACTACTCCATGTATAATCCCAGAAGCATTAAAATACACAGTATACACTTCACATGGATCAGGATGGATTAGTATTAGTTTCAATTTAAAATGATTCTTCAACTCCTGGAATGAATTATCACATGCGTCCGACCATTCGATGAGTACCCCCCTTAAGGTTATGTCTCGAAATTGGTGTTTCCAAATTATAAAGTCATGGATAAACCTCTATTAATATGTTGATAACCCCATAAAAATAAAATTATAAAAAACTTTCATTGGATTCTCCTAAGAAAGTGCCACCTGAAACATTTTTGAATTTACTATCATACCTTCCATTAATATTCTGTTACCTATAATGTATACCTAAAATATAAAAAAAATCCCTTATATAAATTTTTATAAATCTGATGCTCTCTCATTGAAATCAAGACGATATCATGATTTTGTTAATGATCGCCATGAGTATTAGACTACAACATGATTTCATCCAAAAACACTTCCAAGAACACATGCAGGTATTGGTAGACTATTTTGTTCATTATTTACATAAACACTATTAGTACATTCATTGACCCAAAATTTCTAATGAAGTGCACAGAAATTCCACACATGCTTTGGAAAGATGTCCCCGATAAATCAAAAGGTCAAACTATAAAATGAGTCTACCTAATTATATTGTTTAACATGGAGAAAAATACAATATTCATTGAACATATCAAAGAGATCGTCAATACCTAGATAATGATATCAGTTCTTAATAGTCATACTATTCAACAATCGGTAAGCAACACACAAGCGTAGAGTCATCTCAACCATCATTTCAAACATGACCGAAAAATACCAAGGTGACATACTTAGATGGATAAATTCAATACCATAAAATTCTTCTAGCTATGTATTATTCTCTAGAAGCTCTAACGTTTCCATTCTGTATGGTTTAATAAAAACTAGCTCGACACATAGTATGAGATCAATTGAAAATTTCAAATCTCTCTCAGGTGATAACATTGAGAAGAATTCAGTAAACACATCCTTAGACTTTACCACTATAAGTGGAAAGATGTAATGATTGAAACCCTCATCAAATATCAATATTATATAATATTGATCATTAAGAACCACCATTTTCTAATAAAATGGTATTGCATAGCCTGCCTGGATATCTGATTCCCCACGAAGGACGTAATTTTCTACCATTGGAGATATGAAAATTACTCTCTTGTGGTAGAAAACTACAGGGGCACGGATTGATACTAAATACTCCCTAATAAAAATTAGGTAAAAATATGACATTTCATGAATATAAATGTCCATGTGAAAATGATACTTCCTAACATCAAGGGAAGACCATTATTACTAATAGGGGCATCTTGACTATACACTCAATAATGCATATATATTTCTAACCCTGGTCATGAACTACTCCATCATACACAAACCATTCACAAGTTCTAAAGATATAGAAGATTAAGATGAACCAATATCAAATAGGGTAGTTTCTAATAAAGATTCTACAAGAAGAGTACCTCTCACTGTCAATGGTCCTACCTAACTATCCACAAGGGTAGGCTGAAATGCATACAACTATGAAGTCACACTTCCATGTGATACTATCTGGGATCCCAAAGCTGCACCACTATGCTTATTTGGATTCTCTATTCTCAAATCACCTTGTCCAATACCATTACCTCCATGGCCAGTTGATCTCTAGGTTCTAGACTAATATGGTGTAGAGGACCCCCTACCTACACTCTAGTTTTGTCTATCTCCTCTAACACTGCTTGTCCATCACAGGTTCCTATTGAACATATGTCAATTCCACATCACTATATAAGATTGGAAATCAACTGGTGGTTAGGTACAATGTCTACGATTCTAGCCTCATCTACCAGACTGGTGGAAAAAAACTCTGAAAAATCATTATTAATCGATCCTTCCAATAAACCACTCTTCCTTCTACCCAAGGCTGACATTCACGCAGAGACACTTCCTATTTTTATAAGACATACCTCCTTATCATCCAATAAATACCACCATCCTTTCAATGTATGACTTCATCATGTTCCGCTCAACTATTATATCCAAATACACCACCTCGTCAAACATATTTACAAAAAATATTTTGACCAGGGAATTAATCCAACATTTTAGTCCATCAGGGAAATGTATTGTTGTATCATTTTCATCTCATTACAATGATGCATAAATGAAATGAAAAAATAATATGGAACTAGAGTAGTTCATCTTGGACATGCGTATATGAGTCAACCATAAGAACTCAACTGCTCTCTCCTTTATCAACATCCCTAGATGAAAGTGCTCAAGAAACATCTCTAAAAATTCCTTCAATAACATACCATCAACCTATCCAGTACAATCCAGACCATTCCACTAGTGCTTCAATGATCCGCATTATATAAAATTAGACAACATTACATGATTCTCTACATGAGTCTCTATATGGTCAATTATAGTCTTGATGGACTCAATAAATAAAGATTCCTCCTTAGGTCGACCATCTTCAATAAATGTTAGACCATGATCCAAATGAAACTCCCTCTCTATATTATACGTGATCCTCATAACTTGAATTGTGTAACATTAAATAAAATGCAATAAACGAGCACTATTCTCGTAGAGTTTATCTCATGCTTCTTCACATGACCTTATCAGTGCCTAAGGTTCTACTATGGGTGGAGCATCTCCATTTATAACCTCTTATCTACATATAAATAAGAATCATCATGGAAAAACATCACTACAATTACAAATACACTTCTAATGAAAAATAGCCAAATAATTTTATATTTATCCAGAGGTATTCCATAAAATCCAAAATAGATCATTTCCCCAAAACCCCACCACACCGTCCAAACATAGTCACTATCACTACCCTTAAACAACCTACACCTAGGTCATGGTAAACAATGGTAAGACAATCTCATTAAACATGGTTCTCATTATAAACCCCATTATTCAAATTTTTTAATATTTTCAACTTTTAATTTAGTTACACAAGCCAAAAAATAGTTCATGGTGAATAACATACATAAAAGTTTCCATTATATGAAATCCAAAAATGATGAATGTCACAAAATAATCCATATTTCCAAGAATGATTCTTTCATTATCAACACTCATTAAATTCCAAGTCATGATTCAAACACTAAAAAATTTCAAAAAAATAATAACATCCCAATACACGTTCATCACCCAAGGTGTGATAACATCCAACTGTAATAGAAAGTACCAATAAAAAAATCTCACACTTGGTACATGGGTTTACCCCCATGCATGTGTTAACTACTCCCATGAATGATATAATAACCATGTCTTAGATAGTCATAGTCATTTATCTACGATTCCCATATAATTATAAAATAGAAATAATATAAATCTTTTCTATGAGACTAATTTGTAACATCCCGACCTGGGTTCCACATGTCAGTTCCTCGTGATGGTCGACCACATGACATCATGCACACCACAAAATATTTCGGAGGCCAAAAACTAGAATATAGGTTCTAATATCGATCATGGGGAGACTATGACCTCTTTATTAGAGTAATACCATAATAGAAATAAAAAAAACAATTGATATAACAATATAAATAATAATACTTGTATCACATGATGACCATGTGTGGGAATGAAATATCCAAACAAAATAGTAGAAATGTCACACCAATACATGTGATGTGTCTATACAGAAAACCAGAAAATAAAGACAATGAATAATCATAAATGGTTCCCAACTCCATGTTTAGTTTTTTCATACATGATACATCATGACTCATCCATCCAACATAGGGTCCTTGCATTTAACCATTCCAGAGACCATGAAATCCATTTAGGTAATGATCTAGCAGTCCGAGTTGTGTACGATTACGACTCAATACAACACCACAAAATATTTCTAAAATATTATCTGGTATCTAATTATTCATGAATTTGTATAAACAGTAATGTACAAGAAATAAAATAAATAGTATACATATTTTAAATTAAACATTTCTTAACCATATATCCATCGAGATCCTCATGAAACCAAAAACTCAATACATGCTTCATCACATGTCGAAGTCTGAACATTGCAAAAGGGATATCATATATCTGAATTCCATTATTACCATTCATGGACTAAATTCATATCTTAAAACCATTATTATAATTCATCATCATATTTGATATCTGAATCCCATTGTTACCATTCATTATCTCAATTCCCAAATAAATTCCAGTTTTACCATTGGTCATCTCAATATATATTTGAATTCCATTGTATCCAATAATCATCTTAACTAATATTTGAATTCCATTATTATCATTTATCATCTCAATTATTATCTCTTATATATCCAAATGTCACATAAGTCACAATATATCATATACCCCAAAACCACATTAATTAATTCATCAATTAATTTATCCAATTTAATAATTCCATAATCACATCATTTGAGTTTTTAATTAAGCAATTAAATAATCTAATATATTCAATTAATAAATTCAACATGGATGTAATCACATATTTTTCAATAATTAATTCAAAAGAAATTAATCACATTCATACTATCAATTAATTATACAATTAGTTAATCGCATTCATTCCATTAATTAATTAAGCAATTTATTATCACGTTTATATCATTAATTAATTCAATAATTAATTAATCACATTAATTCCATTATTTAATTAAAAAAATAATTAATCACTTATATTGCATTAGTGAATTCCTCAAATTAATTAATCAAATTAAAAAATCACGATATTCACATTTTTATTCAAAACATTATTTATCCCAGCTCATTCAATTAAATATCCCTATAATTAATTTAATAATTAATTATTCTCATTTAATAATCTCTATTTTACAATCACATAATTAATAAATTTACCAAATTAAAGAATTTGATGTAAGAAACTCAATTTCTAATCACCATATAAAAACTCAATAATTATATACATATAATTGAAATAAAGACACCGGGTATCAAATTATAGACCACCTATATCAATTTGATGACAAAAACATTCCCACAGAAATACCCTATTTGAGCGGAATAACCCTAATCATGATGAAGAATGAGATATTGAATAAATCATAGAAATAGGATAAAAATTAAATGCTAATAATATTTTATTTCGATCAATCACATCAGATAATAACAACCATAAAATAATGGCAGAAGAATTAGAGGGAGATGGGAAACCAATATAAAAGAAGCCACAAACTCAGAGAGGCCAAGAATAGAAATATGGGTTTAGAATCACCATGAACAATGGTTGAAAGGCATAAAAACCCTTCTATGTGACTCAATAAATGAGTGGAATAGGTTATTACTGAGTTTGGGTTGACTTTGGTATTGAATGGTTGTTCAAGAATTTTTAAAACTAATTTTCATGGAAATTGAAAACTCATGCACTATTTGTTTGGAAGGGGTTCATGTTTTTCCAAAACATGAAACATAAACACTTACTTATTTTAGGTGGTGGGGGTGGGGTGCATGGTTTTTCTTATATGTAAAAAAATATGACAACAATGCACTAGCCATGTGAATCTTCTCTCCCATGGGTCACACGATTTGTGGTTCTGTGGAACATGGTTTGGGCCAACCATGCGCCAACCGTACACTACCTCTCCCCCTTCAATTTTTTTGAAATTTCACTCAAAAAATAACCCAAAACAAATAATACTGGAAAAATTGAAAACGAATAATTAAAAATGAGAATCTTACATATCAATAAAATTTTGGTATCATACATGTTATTGTTTTTGAAAATAATGGAAATTTTTAGATTAAATATGTATTTGTAGTTTAATAATATATAGATGTTTTTCAAGATGAACTGAATTGTATTATACCTGATTAGGTAGTTGATTTTACTATTTTGTTTACTTTTTAATGATGACACATTTTCCAAAATAACCTTATCAAATATTTTATGAATAACATACATAATATTAATATTAGTTACTAGAATTTACTGATAAATACATCATTCATCATATAACATCTCTATTGTGTTAATATTTTCATTAAAGAAGTATATTTATATAAAAATATGAATTGATTATACTATGTTGAATAAAATCCATTTTAAAAATAAGTGTATATTTCCTCAAAGCATTGACTTGTTTGATCATCTCATGGGATTTAAATGTAATTTGAATGTTTTTCTTATATCAAAGATGCATAAATTATATTCAAATGAATAAAAATCTTATAAGTAAATATTTTTTAATAGGTATTATATTTATGAGATTTTTTTATTCCATTTGGCTTCAGTAATTCTCTAATTATATTATTCGATCTTATAAATATATTTTTTCAAAAATAGTTTGATAAATATATGGTTTACTTTATTGATGATAATTTTGGTTTTTTTAAAAATCCATGAAGATCATTACAAAATTATATGATTTCTTTGGTAAACCATAGATGAAAAGAAACATTATATAAATATAAATGAGTGGGAATTCTAACTATAAAATATTTCAATCCTCATGTATATTTTCTCTAATGATAGAATAATGTTTGACCATTTTAAAACTAAAGTTTTTATATAATGGCCTATACATACAAAATTTTTAATGATTTCTAGTTTTGAATGATTATATATCTATTAGTAGTCAATATTTGAAAACATATCAATGTTATCTAGACCACAATAAAAATAAGCATGAAGAGAGTTACGTTTATCTTGAAAAATGAATGTGATCAATGATTTTATGAACTAAAAATAATAATTTTAAGTACACTATTTTTGGATCATTGAGACAGAAATGATTAATCTATTATATATTGTGATATCGCATCGAAGGGATTATGCTGTGAAGTAATACATATTTATTATAAAATTTCCTATTATATACATAAACTAATCACTCAGGAAAAAAGTTACTCTACTCATGGTGTTGAATTGGAAGATTCATTTTTATGTTTTATAATTTGGAGAAATTATTTATTTGGAGTATAATGTGAAATATATTATTATAAAAATATAATTTAGTTGTTATTTACTAAAATTGAGATGTATATGATTCAAACTAGATGGGTATAATTGATAAATTATTGTGAATATACAGTTCAATACCATTTATGTAAATAAAAATGTGTATTAGGGGCTTTATGTTTTCAATATAATGGTACCATAACCATGATACATCTTTAACATAATTCTTTTTTTAATTATTTGAATAATTTGATATTAGAAATTGAACATACATAATAGTTTTATATTTTGGTTCAAGTGTCAATACAATAATTTATTGTATAAAAGTTTAATAAAATTCATAAGAGATTGCACAAGTCATATGGAAAGGTATAATTAGTTAAGAAAGGTATTTTTCTTGAATATAGTATTGAAGAATAAAGAGTATTCACTACCTGAATTGTTTTTTGTGATTCATGTAACCCTTATTATAAGAATGAACTTTTTGGTTAGGCTATCCATCATCAATTCATCCAGGAAGTAAAAAACTAAATAGATACCATTGAGATAATTTATGTGGGGAGGGAGTACAGAATAATTTTTGTGATTATACTATTAAATTTTTGAGTTTCTGACAAGTAAAATCTAAATGAAAATTACAGACGCATATAGATTAGAATTTTCTAGTTCCAGAATTGAAATGGGGGAATATAAATATAAATTTATTTGTGAGGCTACCATATAAAACTAAATGTAATAATATGTTTAAGTTAACTATTTACCACATAACAATATAATAAAATTTTATTCCTAATAGAAATTATATGGTCATGAATTATCAGTCATAAATTTATGTTAATGGTAATAATAGTTTATCTTGACACCAAAATTCCATTATATCAGATCACAACCACAGATTCAACTAAAAAATTTGGAAATTACTTCCAATGTCATTAGTAAATGGATTATATTTTTGTATAACCAATCATCCTAAATTTTAAGGAAAATCAAAGATGATGATAAACACATTGGAGGATATTCTTCTTGTTTTTTTATGGATTATCAATATTTTGGGATAGAAAAATGATTTTTTGATTTTTTTTATAATAATAGTTTTTATTCAAGTAAAAAAAAGATTATTCGACGCATTATATGTAATTTCTTTTTGTAACTTTTTTGTATGGACTCCTACAAATTACTCGAAACTTAGCTCATATGATGTTGAATCATTTTTTCCTTTTCATCCATCTCTTCAACCAATTATAATACCAACAAATTTCATACCCCTACTTTTTCCCAACAAGGTTTCTACATGACATTACAAAATAAAACATTTGATTTTTCCATTTATAAACATGAATTCAAGAAATTATTATGATACAATTCATCTAATGGAAGACACGGATTTCAGTATCTATGATAATATAGGGTATAATCCGCCTGAATATCCTATAATGTAAGAATTTATGTTAAATCGTTTTACTCAATCTCAACTTAGTGGAAAATGAATTATAAAGGATCCTTTAAAAACATTGTGTAAATATTGGATCACAATCAGATATAATGGAGTCTGTAACTCAATATACTCTATTTATCACATTAATAAAATGATTATATGATTTATCTAAATATATATCATCTGAAATAGTTTTTTTTTTCAAATTGTTAATAAAAACTCATTTTTTTGTATTACCTTGAGATCTTTTGGGTAATCATATAGAAAAATCTATAAGTATATCTCATTTCAATTATTATTATAAATATTGTTAAATTATTCCAACTTCTATATTTCATTTAACTTTATCATAATTAAAAGTCAATAATTTCATGGTAAAACTAACAATATCTTTCATCATTTTTATCAAATGATAATATTTTCAAGGGAATATATGATTCATGGTTTACCATGTTAGAATGGAATATAAAGGGTTGTAGGATTAATTGATAAATTAATTTTTCAACTAAAAATATCATTATATGAGAAAAAAATTTCTAAATATTATGGGTCATTCATAATGATAATTAATTATAGGAAATTTTAATATATTAATGAAATCTTCAATTATTTGAAAACCTAATCCTTAATTTAATGAATTCATAATTATATCTAACATTGATGATTGTACTAATACATAATAAAAATGGAAATGGTATTTAGATATGAATTCTCCAAATATAGATTCATTAATGTATTAACTATTAGACAATGTTCCCAAAGGTAGAATAGTTAATGATGCAATTTCCATTCGAATCATGGAATATTATATAATATTATAATTATGTGTATTGGGATTCATTTGGAATGATTAATATGAAAAAACTAAATATTTTTTACATTAAAAACTACCCAATCCAAAAAAATAGAACATCTGAATAAATAGAAAACCCCCCTTTATAGATTGAAAATCTATCAAGAAGTATTAAACATTTTTCTTTTAAATTCCAAAAATCATTATTTAAAATTATTATGTATTAAATAATATTATTTCCTTTAAGTTAACTTGATTGGTGGTACCAATTATGAAGCATTGTTCAAAATAAACCATTAGTAGGAACCTAATAATTTTTGAACAATTAAATTATCAGAAAAATTTATAGGTATTAGATACTCATTCATAATAATTTTTTAATAGGATAAAATATTATATTATATTTTTAAAAAAATATTTTGGAATGAAATCACTTGTAAAAAAATTAATATTTTGTAAAAAAATGATAAAACAAATTTTCTTTATAAATTTATTGAAAAATTCCTATACATTTCTAATGATCCTTATTACTCATAAATATACTATAATTTCATTAATTAATACCACAAAAACAATTTCCATATACTAATGGAAGAAACTATTCCCTAATTCCATAAATATAGTAGGTGTATTTTTTATCATGAATTTATTAACTTGAAACTCATAACAATCATAAATACCATGAAAAACTATCCTTAGATAGTCATATTTGATCAAATTATGTTGATTATATGAAATAATAAGGTCAGTATTTGTAACATATTAAGTACACTAGTGTTGATCAAACAATTCATTGAAGAAAAAAAATACTTTTTCTTAATATTCATATTATTGTGTTATCTAAAATAAATAAAAATCCATATAAAACGATAACTTATTTAACAAAAAAACCTCATCACCCCTTGGTGATGTGTTTTGGGATAAAACCCATTTATGTAATTTTTGTAATGATGTTTTCAATTCCAATAGCTCCCCAAGATTTATTTGAATCAAAGGCTTTGAAAGATTAATAATATCAACAATGACGTTAATATTGTATACATCCATCCAATGTTGGAAAATAATATGAGACAATTAGTATTTAGATTAAAAATATCATTTACTATAGGCAGCTAAAAAATCTAAACGGACCCATTTATTTAAATAGAATATGAAATATATCATTCACCCTTATATTTAATAAATTTATATACTTTTTGAACTCAATCATATATATTAATTGAAACTCCCTATAAGAATTTTATGTGACGTCGTTACCATTGTAATATAACTTAGCATGATAAATTGAAGTCCAATATATTCCCAAAATGTCATCAAACTTATCTATAGGTAGGATATCAATATTTGATAGAAAAGACATTCCCAGTATGATAATAGGATGTGTTATATAAATACATATTGCTTTAATACTTTTATGAAATGTTTTTACCAAATATTTTCCCAATTCATTTTTCAGTTAATTCCTTCTATGAATGTAAATTTAAAGGAAATAAAAAATTGAATATATCATAAATATGGAAATTGGAATATTTTGATTAAAAAAGTAATTTTTGGGGAGGAGGTGAAAGAAACCAACCTATAAAGAAAAAAAATATATGAATGTTGGATCAAAATGGTATAAAGCTAGAGACTAATTTCACTATATATAGACATAAATCTAATAACTCCATCCAATTTAGTGGGAAGCTTCACAATATAACTGGATGAAGAGTTTTTTTGGTAAACACTACCTCTGAGTAATTTTTAGTGGAACTATAATGTGATGTAATCGAATCACCACACAATACACCACCATTACACATTATAGAGAATGAATAAAATAATTGCACAATAAATATTTTCATGGTTTGTAAAAACCCTACATACATGAAATAACACTACAAAAATCATCTGTTATAGGTGATATAAATGAATAAAAAACTCTGATCCACTTATTATATACTAATAGGTCGCCAAATATTATTTTTCAAACACACACCTTTTATAAGCTCTAGTATAATAATCAAAGACAGATCACCCCACCTATTTATAGAGGTCTCTGTATAGTCAATTAGTTTCAACAACCTATATGTTGTAGAAAAAAATCATTCATTGAATTAAAAAACTATCACTACATAGTTGTATATTTTTTTCAATCATCAAAAATCCAGTAATAATAAATCTACCCATGTAATTAGTTTCAACCACCAATGAACATGAACTATGAGAGGTACATGTATTGATCTACATCTTAACATCAAATCCTTATCATATTATTGCTCTATTTGATTAATCAATATCAATTCAGCATTATCTAATTTTAACTATCCTATATAAGTTATACATGATGAAAATAATTATTCTTAATGATTTAGAAATATTATAATAGGAAACATCCAGATTGATTGTCTAATTATGTCTCTCTAATCATATTTATCAAGAAAACTACATCTAATGCACCTAAATAATCTTAATCAATCCATAAAATCAAACACATATATATTTCATATTTATATTATCTTTCGTTTTCATTCATTCACCATAGGTATTCCTCTATCTTATTTATATAGTTTCCTATACTCTGTCTAATCATGCAAGTCAACCATAAGCACAATGTTGCCTGATAATTTCATGGAATAGAGAACTTGAAATTTTTTTATTTTTATTTATATTCTTAGAAATATTCTGAATATAAATAATTTTATCCATCAATATGATTAAGTTGATGATACACTTTATATTAATGTGTTTTTTTCATAAAACATTGGTATGATTGAAAGATAAGTGAAACTGTGACTATTATAGAATAATATTCCCCCATCTATTAACTTTTTGAGTTCATTTAGTAATGTTCATAAACCATATCAACTCTCCTATACTTCAATAGAAGTAATGTACTATACTTATATTATAGATAATGTTTCCCATAAATGTATATGATACATCCCACCATCTTTTATGTCACCAATATTAAATACAATTAATTTAGTACATTTTTTTGTTCCATGTCTGTAGAAAAATATTAATCAATAAATCAACACAACTTATCATCATTACTAAAAATAGGAACCAATTTCCTTTAATCATTTAAATTATCATAAGATCCATTTCACAGTGTCCCAATATTTCCATCCACTATTTGACATGAAATGACTACCAACTCTCAATACAAATGAAATATCAGCTCCCATAAAAACGATTTTCTACATCAAACTTCATACAAATGAAGCATATGGAACATTATTCATAAAAATAACATCTTTTTTTATCTATGGTTTTGAGTTTTAATAATTTCTATGTGTCCATCTATGGGATATGAGAAGGGTTTATAACTATATATTTTTATTCCTTGGATGAATGTCCTAATGTATTCAATCTAGGATAAAACTAATGAACCATATTTCATATCCCTCACAATTATCATTCCTTATATATTATTTTATTCCCCAATACTATTCAACTCAAATATTATTAAAATAATTTTCATATATTAATAAATAAATATTACATATATAATGGAATCAATGTTATAGAAAAAATTCAATAATATAAAGAGATGTGTTCTATATTCCAATTACATTTTAAAACAAATTATGGACTCACAATGACTTAAACATTCATTAAATGTTAAGGTGTAAAAATATGACTATATAATTTAATATTATTAATTAAGTCATGATTTATTACATAAGAATAATCTTATTTCAACTCAAAATAAAAAGAATTCATGTTTATTTTTTTACTTAAGAACATTACATAACAACTTAAACAGGGAGTACATTTGAATTCTTGAAAATATCTATAACATTCTCATAACATTACACCATTTTTAAAAATACATGGAATAACCTGGGGACATACATAAGAAAGGGGATATCTATGAATCACAAGAAGGTAACAAAAAATTAAAAACATGAAGAAATTATTACATGGGAGTCACTTTTCATTTCAATGAGATAAAAAGGATTAGGTTTCATAAATATAAATAATGAGGAATATTAAAATATGATAATATAATAGAAACATGGGAATGTTGAAACAAAATTTTACCAGAAATCATAAAATTTCATGTTTAACCACTAAGATTTCTTTTAAAAAAATAAAAAAATTCTATAATGAAATATTTTATCTACTTAATCCCAAACATGACATATCATGATACTAAAACATTAACCAATGCATTTTAGTGCTATAAAATTCTTGATAAACTAGCCACATTAATATCATTTACTAACATATGAGTTTCACAGAGATTATACAACATTATGATGTATTTAATTTGTTTTAACATCGTGATAATGATGTGTGGGTAACATCAATGGATGTACTGAATAAATTATGGATAGTTATATGTAGTTCAATACTAATGAGTAAATATGGGGGTATATATTTACTACACAATCATTTGGCATGAAGAATCAAAAAGAACTTTTGTTAGCATAATGACAGTACTTAATGATTTGTAAAAGGGTTCAGTGAGAGATAATTGTGTCTCTTACCGTATGGATGTCAAACAATAAGTAATATATATATATATATAAACATATCTGAACAATAATAACTCGATGTAAAGTTCATAAAATACATAATATTATCGAATAAATAGTAGATGGAGAGTACCCCTTACAAAATTTTGGAATAGTAATATCATAAGTAAATACTTCAATGAGAGGGTTTACATGTTATATCATTATTAGGGAATACATTAGATTATACTGTGATATTTATAAATTCATGACAATATAAAAAATTGATATTAAAAAGGATAATTACAAATAAGGTGGATCAAAGGGAAAACAAATATGGAAATCCCTTACACTGAGAGGGTGATTCCAAAATCTTAGGAGGAGTCTAGAATAGATAGTGTAGAGTAGTTATGTGTTCTAATGGGGTTTAATTGAGGATAAATGTGGTCATTTGGGGTTCATATAGTAAGATTTAGGGATGTTCGTTAGTATTTCCCAAACATAGATTTGGAAGCTATATAATAATGTAATTACATCTAGAAACCATCCATGGTATTAGCACATGGTTTCTGAAAAATAGGGTTGGATTTCATTATTTTACCAGTCCACGTACTAAACTCACTGAAATAATTTAAATGACGAAGTGAAATTGAGTCATGTTCATAAAGATATGATTTTCAAAAATAAAATATATTATAACTTTAAGTGGATCCATAAAGACTTTTTAAAATTAAACCAAATGACATGTAAATAAAATTATTTTAATTGGAAACATAGATTTCGTCATGGAAAAATTAATAGAACTTATTATATGTATTTTTTTTATGATGTCATAATACACATTTTATTTTTTCTCATATTTAATTTTTACCATTTTTTTTTCAAAGATTGATGAATATTTCACACATGTATAATTTAGACATTATGATTCAAAATATAATATTTATTTTGAACAAATACTTTTATAAACCATTTAAATTAATATTTTTAGAACATGAATCTAAATTTATTGGGAAGTGTTGGTTTCCTTGATAAATGTTTTTCAAACCCTTATAAGAAATACATTTGACTTCATGAAAAAAATTATATTGCCATTTATATTTATTAAAATATTTTAAATTTTAATATTTTGTATAATATAAATTATTTATTATGGTAACAAATTCATCAAAATGTAATTTCTTAATTTTAATTTCATATTAAACAAAAATATATTTTCTTATGAAATTTAATTTTTTTTATAAAGTAACTACAAAAAGTAGAAAATATAATCATTATTCTATTGAAAATAAAATACACAATTTAATATTATTATGATCATGATAAATATCACATTATCACACTAGGAAATTCCTTAATTTTAAAGTTAGTAATTGAGATATTTTCATGGGGTAGTTCGATGCACATGGTTTCTGTTGTGACCTCGATGATCTTGAACTTGTCCAATTAGTGATTTATCTAATTCTTTATTTATGGGATTTATTATTGGTCCTATTCAATTTAAATTATAATTTATTATGTTTCCCTCGACTTCTCTAATAAATTGGATTTATAAGGTATGATCCTACTGGTTGATGTCATCACTTACATTGTCCATGTAAATTGGTTTGATCAAAACCCTATATTTTTTATAATCATTTGATCACTATTAAAAGATTATATATCATTGGAATTTCAAATATGATAGTATAAAATATTCAATAAAAAACATGTTGTTTGTAACTTTTCTATAAAAATATTAAATAAAAATGAATTTAATTCAATCAAAAATGGAATTTTATTTATAATTCATTAGGTTAGTAAATTATTCTCTATTTAGAAATTTGACATATGAAATTTTAATTTCATAAACATAAAACCATGAAGTTTATTCCATTTCATCACCTATTTTGATTATTCTGTGAATTATTTAAACTTTTAGAATCCCTATAGAACTATGATGAGGTGAATTGTCTTATTTATTAGAATTATTTCTCTTAAATAAATGATATATATGAACTACTCCTCATATGAAAGGTATATCTCCATGGGTACCACAATTTAATTTAACACGTATTAGGTTTCTGGTATTAAAATACATAATTTGGATACATAAAACACATCTTATACATGATATATGTGTAGTGGGAGTGTAATTCAATATGATACTGCTCTGTTTTAATTAATGACATCAAAGGGACTGATGTAACATAGACTATGCATTCACTACTTCTCAAATCTCATGAATTTATTCTATGGATAATTATTTCGACATGATGTTTTTAGGGAATCTGTGAAAATGATAATTGGTACATTTTCAAATATCCATTAATGTATAGGTATTGGATTCATCATCCGCATGGATTTTTCCCTCCCATACAATACTAGTAAACATTTAAGGCACATTTTATTGAATATTCTATGATCTCCTTATTCATATTTTCTGACCAATTTTTCTCTCAACGATCATGATACATACAAATTTCTATCTATACTTTTGGATAAGATCATGTTATGTGTATCATCTAGTAGATCTTTATTTAATATTTTATTTGATGTTATGCATAGTTTTGAGAAAAATCATACAACATTTGATTTTTTAATTTTAAACTCCATGGATTTCCCTTTTCTAACATATTCATACTTCAACTAAATTTCCACCTCATCCCTTTAAGAATCATTTTTCTTCTAGAGAAATAATGGTTTATGAATCATTTATCGAATCATTGAATATGGTTTTTCATTTAGGATTCCCATTCAAATAATTTTCATATCTAAGAAGCTCATATTCATCTCAATTGTCATTCCTGATAACTTTTACAAATACTTTCTATATTTAGTGTCTTACACATTATTTTTATATGATTTTATTTTACTCGTCATTTATTATAATTCATCAGCTCTATCAATCTTTGGTGGTTCATATTTGAATTTTTTGTGAGAATATATAATTTAGGATCAAATGAATTTTATATGCTTCACACATTTAACCAGAGAGATAATGAATTCATATTTTCAATATGAAGAATTCAGAATCCATTTCCAGATCATGTGTAGGTATGTTTTTAACAACCATTGAATTTAATTCAAGAAGAAACTATCACTTTTTTTATTTTCAATTAGTATACATTCATATCCCATATTTAAAACATTTTTGTATACAATGATAAGTTCCCCACTTGTGGGTACTTTATATAAAGGTTTTTTGGTAAAATATTTTTAACTACATTAATCTCTATTTAAATTTATTATTCTAGAAAAATATGACACCCAACCAATTTCTAATAGATTTTGCATTTGAAAATTGGATGATATTTTATACAAACCACTGATAATACCTAATCAGTCCAAGTGAACATTAGATATATATCTTAGATGTGAACATTGGCTATCCATAAATTTAATCTATCGTTAAAGAGTAAAAAAATTCAATTTTTTCTGATGAAATTTCATAGCTATGTTACATGGTATAGGTATAAGCTTAATTGTGAACTCAACGTCTCATTTAGGAGTGAGACTAGTATATTTTTTGGGAAACAAATCAGTATATTCCCTCGAAATGGGAAGTTATTCAAGGATGAATTCCTTCTTTATAATTAATGATATTACCTAGATATTATATCTAATTGGGAAATAAAAACCATGATTAAAAAGATGATACAAAAGATGATTCAATATCCTATTTTATCTTTTATAGAATTGAAGGGTGATTCATGGTATAGAGGGTAAATTGAATATCGTAGAAATTTATGTTGGCCTTATAAAAGAAACACCGAAATATAACAAAGAAGAAAAGAATTTACCCTAAAGTGAGACTAATAATATTTTCATGAAGAAACATTCCCATAGACTTCATCATGGAACACAATAATCATATAGGTTGTTTCCATGATGATATCAAATACTTTGGTGTGGTGATTAGATGTTCTTAATGATCATACAATATATGGTATTATGTAATGAATTGAAATACATCATTACATACACAGTTATTAAGTAGACTTTATACATAAATTAGTCACCATGATCCTTCTCATCCTAGTAATTACCTAGTTCCAATAATGTTGGAGATTTTTTTATCCTAATGATTTTCGTCCCTTCGAATAAAGAATTGGACTAGATAATTCCCAACACCTCCAAATTTACGACAATAAAATAAATATGGTAAATTAGATTTAACATTATTTCCATCTATCATATTATTATTTTCTCAATTTAAAAAGGATAATTTATATATAGTCTTTTCACTTTTAAAATATCTACTTGTAACATTGTGACATTTACCTTGTTGCCGCTTTCCATACTTTTTTTTCAAAATGAAATTTTGTATTCTTCTATTTATCTTCATTATAAAATGATCTTACATGAGATTTTTTCCTCCTTTTATTTTACTTCATTTAACATTAAATGACATTACAAATGTCAATTGTAATTTTTGATAGTTTTTTTGAAATAATAATAATTTTATTTCTTGAGATCACATTATGTTGGGAATCTCATTTTGATAGTCATCACATTGCCAATAACATTGCTTGATGATTCTGTTCCTTCTATTTTTAGAAATTGTTTTGATGAAATGGATCTTTATGGATGAATTATTTTAAAATATTTAACACACATATGAGAATCAAACGACATTAAATCGATAATTCATAAATGATATATATTTCATTAACATATGAATTTTTTTTCTTAAATCTATGCCATCAATAATATATTTAATATTATAATCTCTTAGGGTAATTTTATTCCTTTAGATGTGGTTCATAAATATATTGTAAATTTACTTATTAATATCCTCTTAGAGTGTCAAACTATGTAGGAATAAAGGACCATTTTCATCAACTTGGTGATGATCTAGTCTATATCAATGTGCCCTTTTCATGCTTATTACTGCCATGAACCACTATGCATGAGCCGCATCTACTTGTAGTATCTAAACAGAGATATATTTTTTAAACAACTTTCTCTATACATTACCAAAAAATGATGTTTTATTATTTTATTCTTATACCTATGGATTTCCCTATAGTTTCCTAAACCAAATCCCTAAAATAAATATACATTCCATTGATATAAACTACAATAACACTCTTCTTTATTACGCATTAGTTAAAAATTTATAAAATAGTTATACACATAATATAAAGTAGGATATCCAAGATCATAGTATATTTGGCTAATTATATGAATTACATAACAATGTTAATCAGTAATGTAAATTTTCATTATTGAGGACATCCTTAACATGATCTTAATTTTCAATCATTTCTGAAAATTCCATAGATATCTTGGGGAGATACATAATAATATGGTGACATATAAAAACAAATAAAGGAAATAAATAATCACATGAAGAAAGTATTAAATGATAAATAATATTGAAATAAACAGGACAAAAAATGGGAGAGAATCATAAATATAAACAATGAAGCATAATATAATATGATAACAGAAAGGAAACATGAGAATGTGGAAATAATATCAAACATGACATCATAAACATAAGTTAAGGATAATTTTGAAGACATCATATCGTGGTCATCCAAGTCCAATAATGGATTATTTTTACAACGTAATCCCATAAATGATGTTTCATTCGACTAAAACAATAACCAGTTATTTTCAACACTATAAAATACTCAGAATACTTGCTGCATTAATATCATGTACCTAGATACGTGTGACACCTACATCATAAAATATAAGCATGAAACTCTTATATTTTAACCTCATTGAAAATTATTGAGGTTTATATACATGTATATTCATTATTATTTAATGATAGGCACATCTAGTTGAATACCCTTGATGAGAAATGGGGGGTTGAAATTCATTACACAATTATTTGGAATGAAATAATTGCAGTTTAATTTTAGTCATATAACAGTAGTACATACGAGTTCATAAATTTTTTTAATGAGAGTAAAAGGGGTATTTAATAATTATTATATTAATATATATTTGTTATGGATGCATAAAAATATATCCTATAATTAGAAATCATAAATTAAAAGCCCTAAATAGAGGCGATTCTTGAATGAAGAGGATAAGGAGAGGATCCATTACTAAATTTTGGCACTATAACAAAATAGGTAAATGATGTAATGGGAGAGGATGAATTATATCATTTTATATGGAAATATATTGGTATATAGAATGATATTTATAAATTCATGACAAAAAATAAATTGAGATTCAATAGGCTAATTATGAATAAGGTTCTTCAATGGAAACAATAGTAAAATGATATTCCTTGAGAAGGTGATTACAAAATCATGGGTGGAGCTTCATGATAGTCTGGAGGACACATGGGAGGACTGTACAATATAGAGGGAATAATATGTATGTTCAATATGATTTTTTGGGATGAGAAATGGTTTATTATCTAGGTTTAAATTGGACGATAGATGGAATATCATTATTATTTCTCAAACATAGTTTTTGAAATTTCTGTAATAAAGTATTCAAAACAAAAAATAGTTGAATAGTTTTTTCCAATGGATCCTTTATATTTTTAGTGGATTTTATTATCTTATAATTAAAATGTTTGAATTAAAAAAATACCACACTTGGTGACATGTATGTTATTCATGTTAAAAAAATAAATTATTTTAAGGCATACAATATAATATATGTTATGGATGATTAATAAAGGCTTTATAAAATTCATTAAATCCCATTATAATATAATTATATAAATTGAGAATCATATATTTGGTCGTCAAGACATTTTATATCATTTATTACATAACTTTTTTATTTTTAAATTTCCTAATACAAACCTTATTTTATACGGTTTTTACTTTTCACCCAAAAATTATATTGTCTCATAAAATTATAAAAAATTCACCATTATATTATTTTAATGGGATGATTCCAAAAAAATATTAGTTTAAAAAAATAACCCTTTATAATTTTTAATTTTACCTTATAAAAGAAAAAAACTACTATTCAGAACTATTGGTATGTTTGAAAATAATAGTTTTCGAACAATTATTACAAATACATTTGACTTCATAAAACATTTAATTATCATTAATATTTAATGAAAACTATTTAACTGTATTATTTTGTAAACATGTCAATTTTTAATTCATTAATTCATAACAACTGACTTTTGTTATTGGAACTGTATATTACACAAAAATAAAAATTTTGTTTTGTCATATCAAACTCATTTATAAAGTACGAACAACAAGAAATAAAAATAACTTTTTTTCCTCTTGAAAATAAAAAACAAATATTCACATTATGAGGGTCTTGAAACATGAAACCTTTTTACACCATTATAAGACCTAATAGTAAGGTGTGTAACTATTATATTTTCATGGGATGGCTCGACATACATGGTTTGGGTCGTGATCTTGACGTGTTTAGACTTTTCCCTCAAACATTTCTACTCATTCTTTAGTTGTTGGATATCGGCCTAACCATGGTCAAGGGAAAATCCCAATGATGTAATCTTCCATGATTTATCCTATAAATGATTTTCTTGGGGTATGATCCTTGTGGTCATGAAAATATGTTCTTTTTTTCCTGTGTCTATTGTATTTATCAAAACACTATATTCATAGAAATAATATAGAAATTATTCATCAGTTAAATTATTAACGGTTATTATTCATACTTGTTTATTAAATATTATAGGATATAATATTCAAAACACTAAAAAGAGAATATTTTTATATAACCATAATACATAATAGGGAATTTAAATCAATCAGATAGGATATTTTAATTATAAAAGTTTGGGTCATTAAAAAACAGTATACTGAAGTGTCTTGGATATTTCCGCAATTTATAAAGTCTTCATTTAAAATTAAAAATCAACTCCTTCTTCTAATGACCTTCTTAACCTTTGGCCTGAAAGATTTAAATTTATCCTCCAAGTTCCCATGAAGAAATTTTTTATTTACATCCACATTCTTCATAATTAGATCATCATATGAAACATGTTAGGAAGAATAATAATGGTTGTTTGTTTCAAGACTACTAGAAAAATTTCCAAAATTCCAAATTATATTAAAAAAACATTATCCAGCAAACATTATTTTTATATATTTCTTCCATTAAATTACACTGTCATATAAAATACATATTTTTTATAAATCTAATTTTTCCTTCAGGTAGCGCATATAAATCCAAAATTTTATTGAGATTTAAGGAAATCATTTTCAATTCCATAATTATCACCCATTTTTTTGAGTCTCTATGATTTATTTTTTAATCTTGGATGATTGGTCCCATTTTTTCTATAATAATTAATTAATTCATCTCAAAACCAAAAAAAGTAATCGGTTTCCTTATATGAGTGAACCATCACAACATGAACTCATTTTCATATGTTCAAACCTCTTAATTTAATAGTATTTTGTCGGTTAATGGTATTTCTTATTGTTCTCAATATGGTCATTGTTTGAATGAAATTTAACCATATATTAATAGTTTATATGGTCTAGCTGTATCCAGTACCACAAATAATAGAGTTCCGTGGGCTGAGGCTTCCTGTGATTTTTTTGGAATAAGTGATTGTTTTATTTATTCTGTCTGATCACACTATACATTTATAGTTGAACTATCATAAACATCCGTAAAAATGATTCTAATCCTTCCATATAAGTTCTTCATTGAAAATGACATATCAGAATCAATTAATTTTACACTTTTCAAAATCCCATGTGATATAACAAAATTTATCATCACCCCATATAATAAGAAAATATATATTGGATTCTTCCATTGGCATTCCTATATCTTCAGTATTAATATGGGAATTTTTAATTCTTCAAAAGATATTGAGATTTCTGTTCTCAATTATATTTCTTAACCAATGTTCTGAAAGATGGTAACATCCCATTGTTGGAGCTATAATTCTATTAACCGTGAAATTTTATTCAACGCCTCTAATAAAATTTCCATATGCATTGCTAAGTGAACTCTCATACTCTGAGATTTATCTTCATATTTCAAAGGTATTATTTTATCTATTCAAATTTTTTTTGTCGAGTGCCTAAAATAATTATCTCATACATGATACTTGAAATCGTATAGAATATAATAATGTTGTGTTTGAATTATTCCCCATTGTCGTCTATCTAGAATCATTTCAGTCATATATCAAACTCTTTCTCAACAAAAAAATTTCCCTAAATAAATTCATCACAAACATATGGTTCTTTATTTAATAAAAACAAACCTAGTGTTCAAAATCATCAATGAATATAAAAAAATATCATGAACAACAATATTTTTGAATAGTATCGGGTCCCTATACATATAAATTAACAATTTCTTACATTTTATTCTTTCGATTTCTTCCACTCATATTGAAGGAATATCTTGTTTGTTTTCCTAATATATAAAACATTCACATCCTCTAAGGATCATTTGAAAACATTTACATATTACCTTAACCATTATAACTTTAATTGTTTTCTCACTGTGGAATCCAAACCAAAAATACAACCTTTTGGCCTACAAGATAATGTAATTTGAATAGATACAATGTATTCACATTGTTTAGTAACTTATAAGATTCAATTATTTATTTCATGATCATTCACCATGGAACCATATCTAAAATTCTGAAATCAATTAATTTAATTCAAAAAAATATTCTTTTTAATGTCTCACTAATATTATTTTCTTCTAAAAACCACTAACATGTGTTATGTTTTTTATTTTCATGAAAATTATACTTTTTATTTTCATGTTCTCATAATAACTATAAAAATATCAAGAAGATCATTCTATGAATGATATAAACATCCCATTTTACAATTCATAATCAATAATGAAATCTCACTCACTAGTTCAATAAAATAATTTCCAAGAGTCCTAAATCATGGTTCTTCTAGGACAGTCACGATTAGTAATATGTCAGACCCTCCATCAAATCTACTAGACATGTTTTTCTACGTGGAAGAAGAACACTCTATATGATTTTTTCAGTCAATCTTAATATGTAACATTTTTTCAAAAAGTACATATATACAGATTGAACGTGATGATTTATTTTGACTTATTATCTATAAAATTCTCTCTAATGATATCTTCTTCAAATGGTATATCCTATTAAATGAAAAACTTCATCTTGTAATATTAATAAGATTTCTAGATGAAGTATAAACAACCATCCATCCCAAATCCTTATTCACGATCAAGATTAGAAAGTCATCAAATAAAAGATTTGACTTCCCAATATAGTTTTTCACTACTATAACCATTGAATCCAATCTACCTAGAAGGTATGAATGTTGAATAAAATTCCAAACATTATATTCAAATCGTACATCCCATGATACAATCATCCGACACATAATATTGAAGTCCTTTATATGGTTAATCAATACCCAAACACGAGTTTCCTTATATTTTAATTCCTTTATTGGGTTTTGATCTTTCATTATATATTAATGTTTAATTATAAATGATAAAACAAATTGGAGTTTTTGGCCTGTTTTTAACATGTGCAGGTTTAGTGTGAATGGGTAGGGGAGAAAGAATATGGTTGGTGGATGAAAATAGTGTATTTAGTTCAATTTTTTTTATTATTTAAAGGTTAGTAATTGGTTTTTTGCAAACCATGATAAAAAAAATATTAACTATATTGTTGTATTTGGGGAGGGGGGGGTCCATGAGTTGGTCCATGAAATTATTATAGTTAGGTTGAATTGTATGGAAATCTTTATATGGTGTATTTGTTATAAAAAACATGGATTTAATTGTTGGTGAACATATTCCAAATCATATGGATAATGTATGATAGGATTATTTTTTCCTTCTAGTGGAGGGATAATTTTGCGTACAAGGCTTTTAAATAGTGAGAGAAAACCATGAGAGGTTCCCTTATAATTACAAAGGGGTTTTCATTTTTGGGACACACTTTGAAAAATCATGCATCGTTCCCAGATTCATGGAAACATGATATTACCTATTTTCCCTTCCAAATAAAAAACTCCAATAAGAAACCTAATTTCCCAAATTCAATTTTTTCATGTTTACATTCTCCAAAACCCATATTTTTGGGATTCTCTTCCACCCATTAAGCTTATCATTTGATAGTTGGTGAGTTCTTCATGGATTTTTTCTCTTTTCATGTAAAATATCTTCTTTATTATGTTTCATTCCTATTTAATGTGTTGTTCCACTTTGGGAAGAACAATATATTAATGGTTGGCTCGTTTGGATTATTTCATTTGATATTAGTGTAGGTGGTTTGTTTATTTGGGTTATTTATTCTTGATTGTGGAGTTTTATTTCATTTCCACACTATTTAGGTAGGTTTTCCTTGAATTTCCATTTAGAAACAATCAATTTGATGGTTTATCTTTTATAAATAATTTTCCAATTTGTTCTCCATGACATGAATTGTTTAAGTGGATTTTTTATGGACATTTACGTTGGACCATTGATAGATAAATTTTTAAGGGATATTATTGTTCTTACCATATATATATAAATTATGTGATTTCGGATAGTTAAAGAATACCAAATTTTACCTCCCAAATGGATATGGGTGACATAAAGATATGTTTGGCGGCATTATAGTTTTTTTAAATTTTTTGGACAAGTGGGATTATACCTAGTCTGGGGTTTTGGCCTCTTGTGGAATTGTAGCTTATGTGATACCTCGTATGTCACAATATTACTCTTCTTTGTATTCATGAATTCATTATTTTTAATAATTAGGGATGGATCTATGTATTTTTGAGTTACATGAACATATCTATAAGTGCATGGGGTGTTAATAAAGACGAGTACATGAACTTATACATAGAATTTGATAGAATTTCAATTTTCAAGAAACATTTTTTCAACAATTTTTTTCTCGAATTATAAATCATTTCCAACTTTTCTTTTAGTTTCCAAATTACACCCATATAATGAATAATTTTTTTCTAAAAGATATCTTAATAGGCATGTTTGGAACCTTGAGAGGCTCATTTGGCACTTTGGAAAAGTGCTAAGAAAATTTCCTTGGTTCTTGAAATTGTTTCATGTGGAATTTTGTTTTTTTAAAAATGGTTTAATATTTCAATTCTAAATCCCATTTATTACATTATATATTACTTAGGAATTTGTTTCTATGATTAAAATATGTGAATATATGTTTTTAACTTTTAGTTTTTCTTAAAAAAATGCTTAGAACATTGATGAAGTAAAGGACCATTTGGAAATTGTGAAATGTTTCATGTGTGATGGACACCCCTATGGGGATGATAAATTAAGTTAATCATTATTATAAATCGATATAGGATACACTGCTTATTTAGATATAATCATGGTATGTTTGAAACTATTAATAGAGGATGGATGCCCATGTGAACCCTCAAATTTATGGGTTGTTTACTTTCATTATATTATTTATATATTATAGTACTGTAAACACACTATCTTTAATATATATTAACTCACTGGATGTCATTATACATCATTTGAGGGGGCCTACTAGGATTTTATCTCACACTCTATTCTACTTTTCTTTTTTACCTAATAAGATTACAAAAGTATATGTGTGGATATGGGAAAGATCCCAACTACTGGGTTTTCATTAAAACATAGGATAAAAGGATCATAAGACATAGTTTCAGATTTTAATTCTAGATGGGGTAGTTTAGGACTTTTTGTTATTTTGATAAATGCATTTTTCTTTTATATGGATACATATTTTGGCTTATTTATTGAAATATAACAAGATAATTTTTTATATGAGATACCTACTCGTGTAATCAGTTTATATTTATCATGTATGTTGTTCATTGTCCGATTGATTTACTGATTTTTATAATTTTATATTATTGTATACTTGTATTTATAAACTCTATTGATGAGGTAATATTATCATCATATTCACAACCTTAGCCCCCACAACTAGTCGTTTACCTCTAATGTTTGGGGATTTGTGCTTGAGGCTATATGGACATCAAACATGGAGAACCTTCTAGTGGAATTATGGGTCAAGATGTTTCAATTTTTTTTCTGATCACTTTATATTATGAGAATTTTTATTATTTTGAGACAATAGAAATGTATAAGAATTAATGGTAATTTATTAATGTCTTTTTTATGGGTGTAGCTATCCCAAGAATTGAAAACAATACCAATTTCCTTAAAAACATTTTTTTTTCTTGATTTTTATTGTTAAAGTAGATTTAATTCTACCATTGGGTGATGAAATTGAATTATGATTTTTTCATTGATATTATTGTGGGTTATATTTTGTTGAAACCCGGTGAAATTTTGGTATTCCATCTCATGCATCATTTTAGGAACTTGTTAGAACTAACATTCCATGTATTATTCCATTCTATATAGGAATTACTACTTTATTAGATTATATTGTAATATATCCAAGATTGACATTTAATATATGTACTAGATATTATCTAAAATTTACTAGAGAACATCTATGGTACTATTTGAGTCTTCTATAACCTAATCAGTGTCTCACATATAGGGATATAATAGACACCTTATGTAACCAATTCTAGCATGTTGAGACATGGAATAATATTCACATCGACTTGAACGTTTTATGTTGTGCATTATGAGGACACCATATTTTATCATGAAGAATATGGACCCATATGGATCAAGATTTAGTGAACCATTTTTTAATCACATTAATATTATTTGTAATATAATTTGAATGAATATGAAAATAAAACGGTATCTAAACATGCTTTAAGAAGATATCATATCCATGAATTGACTTTAGTAGTGGGTAGCTGGAAGTAACTCTTAAATTTATATGATATATATGTTTCCCAAACCTGAATCAAGTAGAAGGATAAAGGTTGTGGTTCTTATCAAATAATGCGTGTACCTATCATAGTTTAATATATGTTCTCTTGGAGGGTTTTTAATTTCGGTATAATGTATATGCTTGGAATTTTAGAGATATTCGACCGTTACATCCTCCAATGGTATTCCAGGATGGTGGAGGAAAATATTCCCTATAGGATGTAGGACTTGGGCTACATGATGATCCTCCAGTAGAGCCAGATAATGCCCCAGTGACTGTACAAAAAATGGGACCTATGGCATTGTTCTGGGAATGATTTATGTGCTTCATGTAAACCATTCAAAGAGAATTGTGACCTACTCCAACTATGGAAGATTTGACACATGAGTTTTATAAGGAGTATGCACATTTGTTTTCATGGGATGGCAGACCACAAGCTTCAGATTCACATTTAGATGTTATGCTATCTATATTAGAGTATCTCGAGACACCTACTGAGATGTGGGTAATGATATCTACATATATACAACATGATTACACAAAGAAATGTTAGGATATTATTACTCATATGGAAATTTATCTGGAGATGGCCTGGGGGGATTTTTATATGACCTTATATGATAACATCTATCTTGATATTTTGGGGGAAAATAGAGCCCTATAGTTCATGTACATAGATAACGGTTCGTTATCAACCATGTATTATTTGGACCTTTTTATTGAGATCCAGTGTTTCTTGCCAATTTTCATGGATGGTGAGTTTCTATACATAGGGGATTCAGTGATGGTCTATAATTGGAAATCCGATCGCAAGTGAATGTCTATTGGATAACAAAAATTTCAAGAATAGTTAATTAGAAACACATAACAGTGTATTACCAGAGAGAGTCTGGGGGAAAAAGCTTGGATGGATCCACACTAATATCTGTTACTATATTGACCTGTAGTAGAAAAAATAATCTAGATCATTCATGTAGTGATATTAGTATCCAGAGCACATGCTCATGTAGCTAGGTGGGGAGCCGGAAATGTGGTATACTGGGACACATGAGACTTCGAAACATGAGGGACATATTAAAGTGCTCAACTTATGGATGTATAGGTCATATACAGAGCTTTGTTAGAATATTTAAAATGGTAGTTCAAGAGAGAGGGTCTATACTGACTCTACTTATAGTATATGGTTTAAAACCCTCTCATCTGATACGAAGATGAAGTATTGGAAAACGATCAATACGAGGTGGTTGTTGTGGCCTGGGTAGTCAGACTCTATATTTTCTGTGATTGTAGACTAGTTCTACTCATGGTATCAAGGATATATTATAGGTCCATGGATCAATCTCGATATACACAATGAAACAGAATCCTATGGAGAATAATCTTGGACCTTATATTGTGAGAGGTACTTTTCTATTAGCCTATACATTACTATTTTTCTCTTTTTGATACATTGTCTTCTTAATCAATTAAATATTTTGAAATTTTGGATAGTCGTGGGATCAATGTTTAGTGTTATATTGGAATTATGATAATTGACACTACATTGGTGACAAAAATGGAGGATTTAAGAGAGTTCAGGGAGTTCTCACTTCATTTTTGTGGATGTCAATTCATCTGGGATCTTTTTTTCCTCATGATGATAGAGTTTTACATCCTACTCAGTATTGACTTGCTAGTAACTTATTATGTCAACATTAATTTCAATAACTAAGGGGTGGATTCAAGATAAGAATATAGTGGAGAGTTTATTCATAAGGGTGAATAGGATGTGCATCAATGTGGGGTTTTAACAAAGCATCATAGGATGTGTGAAAAAAAAACATATTATGAGTTTATATCAGGACGATCCGGTAACACATCTAGAAGATTTCCCTCTGGTGGTTAATCATTTCAAGGTTTTTTTCCTGAAAATTTCTTTAGGATTACCTCTAGTGTGGGAGGCAGAGTTGGTCTATTGAGCTTGTTCTAATAGATACATTGGTATCCATTTCTTCTTACAGGATGGAAAAAGATGAGATGCAAGAGATCAGGTGGAAACTAGATGATTCAGAGGCAATGGGGATTACGTGACCCATAACTACATTGTTTGTTTAATTGATCCTTTTTGTGAAAAAGGTTGAATGTTCCCATAGGATATGAATGTATTAAAATAAATTAGACCATAAACTGGTTAAGAACCTCTGTCCTCAACCATTTATAGAAGAACATTTTGATCAGCTCTGAGAGTCTTGGTAAATCTTAAAAATTGATCTATGATCAAAACATCTTCAGGTTAATGTTAGACAAACAGGAATACATCACACAACCAGTCATTGTAGGAATACCCTATACGATTATTTTCTCGTGCAATTAAATCTCACATATATTCTAATATCTTTCATGGCACTGATGAACTATGTTTTCCATCCTTATCTAGATTCATTTATATTGGTTTTAATAGATTATTTCTTGTTGTATTTTTAAAATAAACATGACCATTCCAAAATATCTTGATTTCATATTGAATACAATAGGATAGCATAGTTTATATTCTATGCTCACAAAGGTATACTTATGGATGGATCAGATTCACATCATGGTCCATAATATTATAGATACAAAAGAATAATTTGACCTAGAGAAGGTGGGAGATATATTTTACTAGGAGAACACCACGAATGTATTTCATATATACGATTTCATAGAGAAGTATGGATACTATATAGTTTTCCTACATGAAATATAACGCCTAATAACACCACTATCATGATTGAAAAATAATGATGTGATGATTTTATGGTTATAAACTGGTAATGTAGCATTTTAATAGTAAAAAGGGGGATTAAATTCAATTCTGAAACATGTTTTGACAGATCTATGCATGATTTAAATTTTTTACTGGGTTGCATGATGTGTGAGTATACAACCTTTTCATACGCAGGGGGTAGAATCCTTGGAACCATGTATTACCAGTTCAGTCTAGAAAAGATTAATTACCCATCACATAATATCAAGATAGCTGTAGTAGTCCATTATTTTCTATTTTTGACACAATACAATCTTTGAGTGAATTTTGGGATGTACATGCACCAAAAATGCCTCAAGTACATATTTACACATTGTGACTTGAATATGTAGTAGTGAAGGATGGTTTAGAACTAATATCCTTTCTACATCGAGCATGAATATACACCTGGTAAGGTTATTTTAGTGGTCGATGCACTAATCAAGGGGAATTAGATTTTGTTTTTTTCAGTAGGCCAGTAGCGAGTGGTGGTTTATAGGTTTGTTTTATATGATGTAATAGGAGGTTCATGATGGTTAATGGTAGAATTTTATTTTTTATTTATATGTGAACTCTACCTTTATGGATAGATTATGGATGAGGAAGCGATCATATTGTAAGAGATTATCCCAATGAGAGAGTGTGTAAGTTGAGGACCCATCTTCTAGTAGGACCATACGAGAGGATGAGGTTCTACATTCACAAGTTCACCTGTGAGATTCAACAAACATGTGTGAGGATCTTTTGTGATACTTTCATGATTTATATTGGATAGTATACCTCAATCCCTCTGATTTGTATAATGATTTATGTCACTAATACTAGCAGATGGGTATGAAAATATATGTAGTTGGTTTTTTCATGAGATGATCCACCAGTTAGTAGTTATAGAATGAGAACTATCACCTAGTCCAAATTTTATAGAAGCTACCATTTCTCAAGTGGAAATGTAATGGTATTGCGATGGATTTTTTGATTGTCTTACCGAGGACACTGTGTTTCAATTTAATCATTAGGTTTATTGTTCATTGTAAAACAATTGTTTATCATTTTCTACAATTCAAGGAGACATTTTCAGTAGATGAGCTCGAGAGCATGTATATCCATTAGATAGTACAACATCATGGGATTATCATATTATCATTTGGGGTAGGGATGCCCTATTTACATTACAGTTCAAGAAATGGTTAAAGAGGGAATGGGTTAATAGGTCCTTCTGAACACAACATACCACTCTCAAACTAGTTTCTAGTTAGATCGTATGATACATATTCTTGAGGACATGATGCGAGCATGTGTACTATATTTCAGATTCTCTTTGGAGTGGTATATACTATTTTTTGAGTTTACCTACAATAATATTTATCTAGAGACTATATAGATGGAACCTTATATTTATATATGGTAGGTAATGTAGATCATCAATATTATTTTTATAGTAATGTGAGGAAGCATTAGGGGTATCATGTCTCATGTTGGGGATGTTTAAGTCAGTCCAATTCATCATAATGTGGCTAGATTCTACAATGTATTGATATAATTATTACACCGATCACTGAAGAAGACATTTAGCATTCACGAGTTCGTATCTTTTGTTTTTACATCTTTCACCATGGCTAGGATACAGATAGATCAAGAGATAAATTCATCTTTCACCATGATCTTTCTAGTCATTCATGGTTTTGTGGAAAGTCGGGGTGATAGCCTATCAGTCGTAGTTACCTCAATGGTACCAGGTCGTATACAACATCTTACATATATAACAACTATTACATTATCATTAAAACATTCATTATTCTTTTCATACCAAGGAGGTTGGAGATATAGGTACATGTTTCCTCTGATAAAAATTTGATATGTATCATTGACAACGGCTTCAGTGTTCTCTGAGGCTAGTAAGATCCTCATTTCACTGTTCTTTGAAAAAATGACCATTTATAGGAGGAGACATTGGAGTTGGAGGCATACATACATGCTTATTGGATTGATCTACTCCCAGACGAATATTGACAACCCATGGGAGGGCATTCATGGAATGGATTTTATTAAGGGTTAGGATTGGAAGGTCATGAATTTTCATATAGGTTATGTAATTCTTTTATTTATAGTTTATACACCTATTTTTGGACTAATGTATATACCCATTGAGATAGTGGGTCCTATTGTGTTTTCTGGGCAGGTTCAGTGATTATATCTCAACTCTTAGAGGAATAAAACGAGACAACATTACAATAGTAACTATGTTCCCTAATCCACACAGTTTGATGAAACCATGTAGGGTTGAAAAGTGGGCATGAGGATTCCTCCTGGTTTTTCAAATCATATGGATAGAATCCCACTCTAGTTATGGTTAATCTATAGTTTTTTGGAGTGGTCTAGGATTCTATTTACAAATTTTTCTTCAACCTAAGTGTGAAAATCATTTGATGTACACCTCTATACAACAGTGGGCGCATGGTTGGTGCACGGTTTGGCCAACCGTATGTGAAAACCGTGTGACATTGTTTTTTGAAAAAAAATACTTATATCACATAATATTTTTATAAAATTAAAACAAATTTCTCTTTTCTTAAACCAGTGGAATGAACCTACAAGGGACCTCTACTTTGGAATCCTAAAATAGGAATCTAGAGATCATCACTATTTAATCACTGAATCATGTTCTGTCTGAAGAATCAAATTAATCTCATTTTGATCTACACTCCTTTTCTGCAGTTCTTCATTTTACTATAGATCTATATAATTATATAGGTGAAGGATAATATTACCTATTTCTAGGTTAGTATTTTGTTAATAATTTTTCTCAAGATTCAAGTCATATAATGAGATGATACTCGATGAGCACTCTACAACGGACCTATGGCAGGTAGTCTCATTATTTAACATCAACGTAAAGGTTTATATATATATATATATATATATATATATCATTGTGTTTCACACCCTTTTTTCTAGTATATACCCTTGGAAGGGAATTTAATACTTGTTTAAAATTTATAGTTATAAATATTGTAATTAGTCATATTTTTGATAAATTATTAATGGGAATGAACCTTAAATTGGAACCACCCCTTGTGTGTGTTGTTTCTATAAAATAGAACAACTTTGTTAACTTATTAGTTGAATTACCATATAGTTGTTCTACTAAAAAAATTCTATGAGATGTTAAATGATTAAATGTAAATTGTATATTAATTGATTTAAGAAGGTAATAGATGACCATTTCCATAGGATATGGCCTTGTATTTTCTTCTCATGTTGATATCCCCATGCAAGATAATTAAAAGGCTAAGCCATCTAAGAAAACCCAAGCCTAGAGCCACCATTTTAGGTGAAGTTTATTTAAAATGATTAAATTTTATTGATTGATTGGTTGTTACATGCCTTGGGTGACACATGGGTTCTTATATGAATTCGTGTATGTACTCATTTGGACAATCCCTTGCTTAATCATATGTGACACTTGGACTCGCATGTGGGTTTTCAAGGAATATGTCATAATTTTTGTTCTATAAATTCTAGAGTGACACATATATTATTTATTGATTTCCAATTATGAACACTAAGGTAAGGTAATTATTTAAACCATCAGTGAAACTTGGGATCCCTTATTAGACCACCACGTATGGACTGAACATCGATTTTGTTATACCAGAACTAGTGTGATACATGGATTTCAATTAGAATCTCCTTGTATAAGCTCATAAGGTGTTCAGTTTATGTTATGAATGGATCAATATCTGGATTCCAATTTAGGAAGCAAAAGGATGGGATAAATTTAATAATTTAATATCAAATGGAATTATTTAAATGACTCAACATTCAAAACAACGATCATGCATTGATTCAGTTAGTGTCATTCACTTTACTAATATCATAGTTAGTAACCTATTTATCACATTTCTATATGGGGTATGTTGGGAGACATGCCATATCCTGATAATTATTCATTTAAAAGGGTTTGATTTGTTAAACAATACTTGATTATAAATTGATATAGCATTGGCTATTTGTTTGTGACATTTCGGCTAAGGTTGATGTAGGTAGAATAGGATGGCAGTCCATGTGAACCCGGACAATTATGGGTTGTTAATTTTATGTACTTCAATTACATTTTCTAGTGCTACCATCAGAGTATTATAATTTTTATATTCATAGAATAGATAGAATTAGAAACCCTTAGTGGTGGAATACTGGCATCTTAACTCACACATCACTCATTCTACTTTCACTGCCCGAGGAGATTATATGAATACATTTATGGATAAGAGAAGGAATCTTGGTATAGTTTTTTGATTGGTGCTTAAGAGTAGAGGAGAAAAACACTGAGATGAGGATCGTGATGATAATTTCATTAGCTTGGGAATTTTATGGTACATTGTTACATGTAATGTATTGTTGTATGGATACCTATTTTTTAATCTTTTTAGACCTATGGAATGATGGTTTTTTATGATATCCCTTCTAATGATGTTTATGTATATCTATGATGTAAATTTTTAAATTTTCTAGTTGATTGAATCCTTCCTATGGTTTTATATTATTGTATATCAACTATTATACACACTAGTTATGATTGAATGTTTTCCCATATACACACCCTAGGCCCACACTACTAGTCAGAAGCCTCATTCGAATTGGGTAGCTGATCTTGATTCCATGTTGAAAATCGGGCTCAGGGAACCATTCATTGGCTTAGGGTCTAATATGGTTTACATTTTGTTACAATTTATATCTAAAGATATAAATAGGACTATATTGGTGATTAAAACAAGTTTAGTAATGGAATTTTATCACTAGGATGTTCTTGGAAGTGAACCTTGACTACTATAATGGTTTTGAGAGTGAACCCATTACATAATAATATACTTTTATGCGAGAAATGAATAAAAATGATGTTGTTTTATATTCGTATTTGTATTCCCCAATTCCATGTATTATGGTAATGATATTCTATCATGGTTCATACTCTTTTATTTCTTTATGATTCATTTATTGAAAACTACCAATCTTTATCCCATGAATCAATATTATGATCATTGATATGTATTTTATGATTTTCAAATGTTATTATCTGGCTCTCATACCTTTATGAAGATGGTATTCTTTTGTATCACGGTATTTTACACCTAATGTAATATGTTCTCACCCTTTCTGATCATTCCTATCCCCATGTTATGAATAAAGTCATTATGTAGAGTATAAATATAAAAAGAATTGTGTAAGAATATTATTTTGGGTGATTATTAAGATCATTCATGGAATAATAATATTTGTTTTTCTAGTCTCCAAAGTCAATATATCATTAAAATCCTCGTTTTTATGTTTGTTTAATGTAATTAATTTGTAACTAGAAAGTTGAAATATATTTGTATGAAAAGATTTGGTCACTATAGTTGGTATCTGGTGAAATATGTAGTAATTTTATGGAAACAACTATGAGAAAAAATTATCAGGATCCCTACATATATGTATAATGATATGACTAAGTATTAGTCAGTGATTCATAACATTTATTTGAATTTTAGTAAATACTATTGTGAGAATATTCAATGAAATTACATCCCTATATAGATTGGACAAGTGGATATTGATCCATAATAGAGTTACCTATGTGTAATTTTTCAAAAATGGATGATTAATCTATAATTTATCGTAACCCGGTACATGAAAACATGCCTTATTGTAAACTTGTTTTTGACACTACCAGGCTTTATGCATTGTAAATTTAAAAAAATTATAAACCATACTAAAAGTGTTAAATCAATGATGATATTGAATGACACAGGATAAAAATAATTTCCATAAAATTAAAAATATAGTGTCATAATTTATATATCATATAAGTTATTTTTATTGATTATGTGGATTCCCACTATAAATACTATTAATCACACTAGTTTTTTAGTTAATGGAATGATCCATTATTAATTGGATCCAAATTTAATGTGATATAAAATGTGTTGGTGAGAAACCAAACGAGGTGATAAATTATGTGAATGATACTGTGGCTATTCCAAATTAGTTATTAGGATATATGATTACAAACATTCAAATTAACCAACTCTTCAACTGAGTAATCAATAGAATGATATAGATTTTGATGATTTTGGAAGATAGAAACCATAGAGAAAAGAAGATTAAATTTATTATAAGATAAAAATATCGGAAGAAGACCCAAATTCTTCATCTTAGATTAAAGATAATATGTTTAGAGTATGAAAATGGGAACAAAGAAAGTAATTATATAGGGAAATTGTAATTTTTGGATAATTAAATGGATGATAATAATGGTATCCCTAAAATATCATTTACTATTGAAAGATTCATATACGAAAATTATAGGAATTTGGACAAACTAATTTTCTATATGAAAATATCCTTAATATAATCATCATGGTGGTACAAGTAATGGTTATACTACAAATGAAAATGATTATAAAAATGATATATTAAAGGGTGGATATTTTCTAACATAATTTTTTTCACCATTAGAAACTTGAATAAATTATTTCTGATGAATGATATAAAAATATTCAAATTCAATTTTATATGAAAACCTTATTAAGGAATAATATGGTGAATCCATGTTAATGGGTTAAGAATTTTATCAGATAATCTAAATTTTTAATTTTTTTAATTTTATAATTATGTTATACGAATCATAAAATATATATGGATAGTTAGACATAGTTTTTTCTTTATGGATTTTCCAAAATAGGATCAATGGTTTTGATGACCGTGAAATGGAATTTTATGATAAGGTGACATTTTTGTTAATTGAAGATAACTTTTAATATGAACCTATCAATGACAATAAAGTTTTTTGATAATGTGATATCTTTTTGGAATAAGTTAAATTTTATAATCTTTATTTCCATAGACTTGATTAATGATTTTTTAAAAAAAATGGATTATGATTTCCTTAATGAAGTTCATTTAATTATTGAATTTAAGGAATATATTTTATGATATATCAGTTTTTTCAAGGAATGTGGAAGTTTGTTATTTTCCTTAAGGATTTTCTTTAATTCTAGTTGTTACTATGATTATATAAAATATATGACTTTGGTATTCACGTATGTAGAATTTAAAAATAATGATCTAATTTGTGATATTTCTAAGATTAATGGTAGGTTTATTTTGAGAAGTTTAATGAACATATTTAAAGAAAATTCATAAGGGTTATATGTATAACCATTTATAAAATTGTTTATGTTGAATTCTGGATGATATTATAGATGTCAATTTATTATTTTACCATATAATGATTTATGAATAACCTTTTCTAACCAATATTTTATAACAACTTAGATAAAAGTAATCCCTTATCATTCCCTTATTGATATCATTTAGTTATTTTGAAATAAAAAATCATCACTTAGTGTGTGATATGAAATGAATGTTGATCAAAGAAAAAAAACAACGATGATATTGTTCTTATGAAATTTAATGAAACCAAGTGTGTATAACTTCTAACTAAAATTCCCCAATATTTTTAAATTCATCTTGTGGTAAAATGTTGTTCTATTATTATCATATTTATGATATCAATGGAATTTTAGACAAATCTTTTATATATGACATTGTGGTGATTATCCTTCTCCTGGACATGTTCTCTATCATTCTTCATTAGTATTTGGGGGTCATATTTTCTCTTCAATGTCCATTTTTTTCACATCCCAACTACATTATCCTATTTTTAATCCATGAATGTTTTATTCATGATTTCATTCAAACATCACATTCTCATTTCAAGTGGAATTTGGATTATATCATTTCATGATTTGGGTTACAATCATTGGGATTTTAAAATTGTAATACTTTATTATTGAGCAAATCATCAACCTAAAAAGACATAATTCTTAAAGAGGTGTGGTAGAATGTAGAATCCCTAAGACTTTGTGATTTTTCTATCAAATGTATATAATCTTGTAAATATTATTTCTAACAAAAAACAAAGCGTATAAATGAAACCCACCATTATATTAAAATATTATTGTTTAATATGATAGTTATCTCTTGGCCTTCGTAATGGTACTTATTAATATGAATGACTAGATTTTGAACATTTATATTTTAACCATGTATATAAAATTAGTTATTATATGATCAATTAATTATAAAATAAAATTAAAAACTATTTTATGATAGGAAAAATTTGTTCATAGAATTATTTCCATGCAATGAAAATATTTTTACCTCAATAAATTAAACAAACCAGTTTTGGTGAATGATTTTGATGAAATTTATAAATCATATATTGAATAAGATTTTTAACAATCATATTATGTTTATTCTAGATAATAGATAATAATAAATAAATTTTTATTCTTAATAACATTAATTTTTTAAGAAAATCTCCTAATTTTTAATAGTTTTAAAACTACTTTTGACATTATTATAAAATTTATTTGATAAAATAATTTTAATTTTGGAGATAAGCTTGTCTGTAATAACCTAGGATTTTTAAACATGAAATTTATATTTGGTAGTGGGTATGAAAGGAAATAAAAACTATATAAGAAAATATAAAATACCATAAATTTATCAGATATTTAATTTTATAAAAAAATTATGTCTCCTTGATAGCTTTGAAAAGCACGCAACACCATGTCCAAACAAAATATGATAACCTATTAAAGTGTTATTATATTAACAGGACCTGTATATCCTGGACATTATGTTGGATGTTATGAGTAGTAATAATTTAAATATGATAATTTTATTTTTAACATGTGTATAAACTAAATTCAATGTATATCTATTATGTTTAAATAAAATAAAAATGATTTTTAAGAGAAAGAAATTATTTCTAAAAAGTGAATTTTACTTAATGTCTAATTACTCATGAATTATGTACATAATTTAAAACTAATATTTCTCTATTTCATAGTATTTATTTAGAAAAATAATCCGCAATTTTTATGTGAATATATCAATATAATGTTAATGTGTATTTTTGACATTGTTGTGAAATATTTAATTTTTTGTTGAATAATAAAAAATCCTAAAATTAAATTGAACGCTTCATCGTATTTTAATTTTTATATAAATTTTAAATTTAAATTTAATTAATTTTAAATGTTATATTAGTTCAATAATATAACTATTAGTACAAATTAGTAGATTTAAATAATTTTTAAGTTTAATTTTTATATAAAACCATTGTAAATATTTCAGTATTTTCCCTTTCAAAACATGCATTGTCATATCATCTGAAGGATTAATTTTATATTAAATTTTTACTCTTATGTGAATTAAAGTTTTGAATAGTGGATTAAATATTTGAAATAATATTAATCAATATTATCAAATAAGATTAACATAATTTTTCACCAAAATGAACTGTAAAAATAGTTTAATTATTTACTAGGGATAAGGTGAAAATTGATTTACTAGGGGGTTAAACTAAAAAGGAAAGGATTAAAATTGACCTATAATCTCTTTGAAAACCTATTTTATGACATTATTTCGAAATTATCAATTCAATTTATATATAATAATCTATTTTCACCAATATTTCATGTGAAAAACATGCATATACCTTTTTATTTTAAAAAATTACTAGTGTACCACTCATCTAGCCTATAAATGTGCACGCATATAATCTCTTATTCATATCAGAAAAACCATTTATTTCAGTCTAAAAAGTACCAAATAGCTTCCAAAAATCAATCCCCTTGTCCAAGAATCCTTTTTTTTGACTATAAATCAATCATAAGGATTCTTTTACTGCAATACTGAGGATGTTACCAGAAGAAGAGGTAACATTTTTCAGAGCGCTTTTTTATTTTATTTTTTCATCCACCTGTTCAATTATTATTATAGATTTATTTTATAATAACCAGATTTTATAACATATAATGTTATTTTTATGTTAATTTCATGACCAAAATACATCCACACTTCTATCTAATGGGTTATAAAATCACCATTTGTTTATATTGAGGACAACGACCTCACAAACCAATATATTTCTTTCCTCTTCATAACAACCTCTAATGTTTTCATATAAATATGGATATAAACAATATAGATATATATAATTTGTATAATATAATTACACCTCTATAATAATTATATCATATATACCATTGTTTACTTTCCATTCTATAGGGAATATGATAACGTCGTTTGTGTGTATATATTACTACTACCTCATGAAGCGATGTGATTCATCTGTCATTAATTCCTTAAATTGTATATAAAATGGATAAATATAATGAATATATATATATGATAAAAATAAGACAATAATTATATAAAGGTAATATTTTTTTGTAAAAGATAATATATTATTTTATTATTTACAATGGAAAATGATAATTCCATTTGTGTATCTGTCGACTACAACCTCTGTGCAATTATGTGAATCTCATATCATCAACAAAACATAAGAATTTTTTTAAATATAATTATATTTATTAAAATATTGTGGCATATATGAAATTATTATCATTATAAAAATATTAAATATCACATACATTCATTCCATAATGATCATTGAAAAATGGACAAGATACTCATGAATACGTACAACCTACCTTCTACATGATTGTAATGTAGATCATTTTTCATGACCATGTTTCCTATTTTTGGATATTAGTATAATATATGTATATATGTTATAATTAATTCATCATTATTATTCTATATATGTTTAAATTTTTACAAATTGGACCGTATAAAACCCACCAAAGTCATTGTTTGACACATTAGACCAGTATCATTAAAACACCTGATGTAAAATTAATTTATAATGTAATCATATTATCATGTTAAAAAGTGAAATAAATATAATATAAAATTAAAAATAATATTATGAATGTAAATAATTTAAAATGTTTTATTAATCTGGATGATAATGAAAATGCATGATGAGTCAAATTGAGGGTAAGGGTTTTCGTTCTCATTTTTACTTCAAAGAGACAAAATTCATATTCCTAACAATTTTTTGTTCTATATAGTATATTTTTTTTATATTATGTCAAAAATTCATTAATTTTCATGTTATTTAATAATTAAATTATTTATAGTACTTTCATGGATCTTATGTTTCAACTTTATTACAATGTGGTAAGGGTTTATTTAATAATATCACAACTATACATGAATTTTATTTTTCACTTCTCCCTGGGGTGATTTATTTGATATTTAAATCTAATTTTTTTATAATTTATTAACCTTGAGTTATTCATAAACCATTTCATGTAATAGTTAAATTAATCCGCAATTTGTTTCATAAAAATAATAACAAAATGATTTTAAGAAATTTTTTCTTTATTTCCCTCCTTGATCAGAAATCATTTTTCATAAAAACCCATCATTTAATGGAATGTTATAGAATTTTTCTTAAACATTTAAAAATAATAAATTATTTTAATTTTACCAATTTTACATTTTACTAAATTTTCATAATGTATTCTTCATGTATTTCTCAAAAAAAAATATTTCCTTTTTTACTAAAAATGTGAAATGAATCATTATTTAAACATGTAAGGCATGAATTTTTTTCCAAAATCGTGACAAATAAATTCATTAGATGTTATTTTAAATTTTTAAATTTTTTTTTCAAATACAACAGTATAATAATTTTTAAATGTTATTTTTATAATTCATTCCAAATCGAAATTGTTACTTTTAATGATCTTTTAATAATATTTATACTTTTCAACCCCAAAATCTTATTATTTATCATATGATTCAGTAGGGGATCATATATTTATTTAATCTTTATTAATTACTTATATGTTTTTTTAATGTTAATATTTAAGATGCAATTTTTTTTACATTAACCGTATTAATCTAGAATTTTTATGACTATGATTATTGGTTAGAGAAAGAATTAATATTTTTATGATATTTTTCAATATCAATTTTTATATTGATTGTTTTTCAACCCTTTCATATAAGGAATGAATTAGAATTTTTTGGTGAAATGTGTGGCCTTCTATATACCCTCGCTGCATGAGTGGGTCTCATGAGATAGGCAATATATGGTTAGGTCTGAGGACTTACTGATTTATATCGATGTTCTAGTGTAAGGCCTTTATGGTTTTATATATCGTAGAACATATAATTAGAAATATATTTTAGATTTTCATAATTATTATTTACAAAAAAATTAATTCATTTATTGATAGAAGACATTATTATTATTTTAGTTTCAAGTTACGTGTTCATGTTTCATAATCATGTGATTATTTATATATAATTATTTGATCAGTATTTATTCCTACCATATTATGGTTATTTATTTCATTAAATGGAATATGTTTTAGTATTTACATTTCCATATTGATTATGCCTTATTTATTAATACTTACTATTATTTTCTTACCATTATTGGGAATCTGATCTCACCACACCTTTATGATTTATTTTCCCCATGATATGTGGTAGTGTTTTTTGATTTATATACAGGGATATTATTTTGGGAAAATAGTGTTCTCAATGAAAATAATATTTAATTTTTTTTAAATTTTAATTTTATTTTAATATATATATAAATTAAAAACACAAAAAAAATATTTAGTGATTTTTGATGTGTTTCCTTTTATCCTATTTTAATGTAACAATGTAGACACCATCTATGTGATACTTAGTCGTCTCACTATAGATAGTATAAGATAAAGGCTAATAGATATATTGGGAACTAGATTTAACGAAACACATATGAGGGGAAATAACCCTATAATATAATATAAAAATATTTATAGAAAAATATAATAATGATTTTTTAATTAAAAGATTATTTGGTTTCCAATATAAAATAGAGCCATATCTAGATATTAAAAATGGATGTGGTTCCGGAACATCTGTTCCTTTGGGTTATAATACAAAAAATGGTGCATTCCTCTTCAATCAATCATCACATGGTTCATGAAAATAGTCCTTTTTATATATCTCATCTGACATTCCTGGGAGATATTTTTCGGATTATTCATATTTTTTTAAAAAAACAATATGAATGATTTGAAAATAATTATATACCCAAAGAAATACCTATTTATGATTATGAGATTATCTATGAATAAATATTTCAATTTACGTTTTTTATTTCGCAATTTTGGTATTATAAATTTTGTTTCAAAATGATATAATATAATCTAGTGCATTCCATAATTTATAAAGTGCTCTGGTACTGCATATACCTACTGAATATCAATTGATTGGTGTAGGGTAGGGTCGGTGGGTTCGGTGGAGTCCTCCGAATTATGGGCAAAAATGAAACTTGGATGGGTCGTTGCGTGTGGGGGGGGAGATGCATGGGTGCGGCGTCCTGGGTGAAAATACTGGGTTAGTGTCTATGGCTTTCACTGCTTCATTCGGGGAGGGTGATTCTATTTAGGCGGAGGCCCTGGCATTATCCATGGGTTTTGATATGTGCTCCAGTAGGCAGATTCGAGTGTCCTCGGTGGAGACTGATTCCATTCTTCTGTATCGAGCGTTGCTGTATATGGAAAGAATTCGTTGGAGTATTGTTTATGCTGTCAGGAGATGCAAGGTGCTAATGGAGTCTTTAAGGCTGATATTTCATACATGTTGTGAGGGTAATACTGTAGCGGAATATCTGGTGTCAATGGATACAACTAATCGCGGTATAGTTTCTTCTTTTAATTTGGGATCATTTCTTACAGATGGGATGATGTTTGTTTTCACTGATTCGTTGGGGTTGAATTACTCTAGACCTTAGTGATAAATTTATTTTTCGTTTTATTGTGATCTTCCAAAAATAAAAATGTTAACTTTTAGTCAGCAATGAGAATCACATCAATACAAGTAATCTAATGTCTATGAATGATCATTTCATTGATGGGATGAAGAAAATAATTTTATGGTAACTAGTATCCCAAATATTCTCATCATATTAGGAAGTCATAAAATATGAAAAAAATATAGATAAGGTATTATAAATGTCTTGTGTCCTCAAATTAAATCTTTATAGACAACAAGATAGATAAAGGGAATAAGTGATTGAAGGATTTTTCCACTTTTGATAATTTTGGAAGGTAATACCCTAGTATATTCCTAAGGTGAATGAGAATTTTTACATAATTGTAAATATTTACCACCAATACCAAGATTGAAAGTGAGAGAAAATGGTTTCCATTAATCCATTATTAAAGTATGAAGATATGGTTCACTATGAAAATGAATTCCATTAGTATCTAAGGAATGTACCACAAAAAGTTTAGATGAATCATTGTCAATCATATATTATTACCATATATAATTTTGAAAAATAAATATTCTTGTTTTTTGGATTTAGTAATTATTCCACTAAATTAATCTATAGATTATATCTGGGATATAAGAAGGATGATATGTATATGGATTGAACAACATCACTTTATTATTAAGGATTTTAATGAATATGTTGAGTGTTTTTGATGAAAACAAATTGATTCCATGATTACTTTAACTTCTTATAAAATGTATGATTGAGGGAATTATATATCTTAATATGTTTTTGATGATGAGAATTATTTTTTGGATAGTGATATGATTCATATAGAAAATGTAAATTTGATAGTAGTAACTTCCATGGAACTGATTATTGATTTTTCGATAATATGGTCTATGCTATCATTGACGGAGTTAACAAATGTTTTTTGGAATTAATGAATATTTATAATAATTTGGGATTTATGTAAGGAATAAGAATGCATTATTCATTTAAATATACTTTTATGGAAATTCATGTTATTACCATTTATAAATAGATTGCATGATTAATGTATTAACATGGGTTGATATGTAATGATTAATAGCTACTTCACACTGATTGGGTCGTTAATTAAAATTCCAATATGAAAAATTAGGGACCTTATTTCATATGTTCTGGATCATAATCTACTGGACGGGTACTATAGTTAATTATTTGTTAAATGATATTAAATTTTTCTAGGGATCATGTAGACATATTAATAAGGGGGTTTTAGTTAGGTGTGAATTTATTTACAAAATTTGTTACATTACCATTACCCTATTTTATCTTCTTTCACCAGTTGGGATTATGGATCATGTGTAAAATGTAAAATGAATGTGAAAAATACCACTAAATTTTTTTAACAGTTATGTACTATGGCCTACATCCTTACTGCAACAAATGATACCCCTAGTTACATATTCTAGAATATATTTAAATGGTTACAATGGGGATAGTACCATTACCTTCAACACTAAGTCCCATAGTGTATGTATCTATAATCCAACTAGAGATCGCATGTTACCACTTACACAAGTGACTAATGAGTCCAATATATGGATAATTTTAATGAATACCACAGGGTTAGAAACATCCCATATGCATGCTCCAGAGTCTCACTAGTGTTATCCACTACTTCATAGTCCCATTAAATACATCACAGTCTTGATTCACACATGATATGATCTTATAATCTTACTCCATGAGATTACTAGATAAAATTTATCCCTATAAAATTTAAGAATATTTTAATTAGTGTTGTTCTTGTTAAAATAATAAGAATCTCATATAAAATGTTAGATGCCTCAGTAAACTACTACTTTGTCAATTCCTTCTTCTACTAAAGACCTGATCTCACCTAAAAATGAAAAACTCAGATACAAAAAACTAACTAGATAGTGATAGAAATATTATCACAAATTAAGTCTCAAATCATTTTTCACGGATTATATATTTTATATTTCATTTACACTTCTTCAAACCTCATTCATGAAAAAGTTACGATACCTAATTATCGTAATATGTGAAAAAAACACACATTCACAAGATCACCACATTTCTTCACTGTTTCATTCCACACACATAGTATAAAAACACACTATCCAATGTTTATTTAATTTGAAAAAAATTTATGTGTTTCATTCATGTGAATCCACATATATGTGGTTAACCATGAATTCATCCTTGTGATTTTTGTCTTATGGAAACCAAAAACATTGTCCCCATCATATAAATTCATTAACCACATATATTTTGAAAAAACATATTCATGAATACCAAAATCATAGTTTTACTTATTCATGAACTCTAATTCGAAAGGATGTTGGAGTTTAATGCATAGAATTCATTTTTTACAAGTCTACCAAATACAATTCCAACTTGGTAAAACTATTCCATTGCGGAAAATATACACTATTTAATTTCATTAGATTATAAAATTACGATCAATCTCTTCGTTAAATCATTAGAACACATAGATTTTCTGTAATATTTGAAAAATAAAAGAGACATAAAATATTCAATCACGATTACTTATTAGAAACCTTTTTCCTCATGAAGCTAATTAGTGTGAGAGGCAGATACGAATTTTACCAAAGGAACTCTTTTTTCACACAAAACATTGTTTACATGAAAAATGTTCCATGAACCATATGGATTCATGGTTTGGAAAATTGTTCTAGAAATTAAGTTCCCTCAAATCTCAGCAACCAAAAATAACTCCTTGACCTATATTTATATATTATATTCCATCGATCTATCTCATAAACAACATCATATTTCGAATAACACTTCCACTCATTCGTGACACGGCAAACCCCATCATCGATAGAAAATATTTTTAAAATCGCTATATAGAATTGGTTTTATTATTGTTATATTATGAAAATTTAGTTTTTTATATTCTAATCAGATTCTGATTATCAAAACAATCAGATGAATCTTGTAGATCATTGATCAAGCTACATAAATTTAGAATTCAAATCTCGATGAATAGACCTTTGTAGATAAATTTTTGAAGAAGATGAGATGGAGATGTAGATTGAACGACTGGGAAAATTTTGTTAAGTAGATCTCTTGTTTCGGTGGAGAAGGAAATTCAAAAAATGAAATGGATGGAAAAAATTATAAGATCAAATTATTTAAAAGTTATAATTCATTCTACACAATGTTTTATTATCCCACATCGAAACATTCTAAAAATCAGCGCTTTTTGATAATATAGGATAGAGAATGCCCCATCCATAATTAAATATTGAATGACCCCATAATCTCTTGGATCTACCTCACGTATCCACATTCCTCCTCCTATATGAATCCCTACATGGTGGATGACCTTCTTCTCATGCGTCTTCAATAGGTAGTCTTATTCATGTTCTCATGGAATACCCCTAAAGGCCAGATTAGGGGTTTGGATGCCCACCAAAGTAGTGGATATGGTTCCCTGTTATCTCGATAGCTAGTTTGAACCAATATTTTTTATAATAAAACCATAAAATGTGATATTCCATATTATAAAAATCCAAACAATTTAAAATATTCAAACCACAACCATTCCCAAACTAATTCTATACTGAAATACTTTATACGAAAGAAAAACAAATTTCTATGGCTCTTATTAAAATGAAATAATAATTTCCAACAAAGCCGTACTAAATCACATTTTGAATTATTATATTTCATAATATTTCTCTCATTATTGTAAAACAATGTGCCATTTCACTTAAACCAATGACACATGTACATTAGAATAAAAGATCTATTATGTAATTGTTCGAATTAAATACCCATTAAATTTTCACTAATGACCTTAAAAAATCATTTCCTATTCTCGATCATATCTTATTGCAAAAAACATTCACTTAACTAATAAAAACCACACATCACATGGTCTCATTAATCTCTCCCATATAATTTGTTCTAAATATCTTTTTCGTCATAAAAGTAAATGATATATTATCTCCCTAATTAGAAATAAATACAATGAAATAATCATGGGATAAAAATATAATTTCCATAATTCACATTCAACAAATACTATCATTTATTCTATATCTTAGAAACAAATTTTTTTTATGAATGATGAAATCACTACTCGATTAGGAATGAGATAAAATTTATTTTCTAAAATTATACATTAGAAATGATTTTGGTTGAAAACAAGAGTGGTGCAATTTAACATTATTGTTTTTAATTAATTTACCACATGTGATACCAATCGCTAAAATTTTAGGAATTTATCAAAAGCTTTTTAAACAATATAGCTCATACATCTTATAAAATATATTAAAAACATTAAAGGGAAGTAATATTTTCCTCCTTTAAAATTATTTTTCAATTTATCATCATGTGTTCAATATCAACCTTTGGAATTTATTTTTTTATCAATAAAATATTAGAATGTAATCAAAATTACTCGATGATAACAAGACTCAACATTTAGTTTTCTTGTTCTTGGCCAATTTACAATGGTCCATGAAGTTACCACTTTTTCCAAAATAAAATATTTTTTACTTTGGTGAGACATTCTTCCCATAATTCTACAAAACAAATTCATGATAGTTGTTTTTTTAACAACATTCTTCTTTTGTTCACATCTGAAGGTTGACTTGTCGTCTTCATCTCTGACCTACTTTAATTTTTGTTGTGGTATTCTATTCAAATCAATTGATTAGTATTGAATTATAGGTACACCCCATCACTCATCATAAAAATTAAAAAATTCATTTCAATTGGCACATGAATTTTTAATGTAATAATATCTATTCCTGATAGATTGATTCACATTCTTCAAATTATACTTCTATATTTCTAGTTTCGAAACATCTTATTATATTCTCCCTATAAATACAGTCCATCTATAATTTTCATAAAATAAAATATTATGCAAATAATTAATTTCATGTTTACCAATGTTCCACGGGCTTAAATAATATTCAAGAGATCATGAATTCTTTTTTTTTTGATAAGTTCAAACTATCTTTGATATTTACCTTCTTTTGAGAATCACACTATTTATTTTGTTATTTCTTTGTGGAACAAGTATTTAGTATAGCAAACCAAAATTTTCATACATTAATATTACATAATTTTAAAGAAAAACAACATAATAGTATTACACATAGAGGATAAAAAGGTTTAGTGTCTTGGGAAAACTAGGACCATACATAACAAATACAACATCAAGAATAAACATTTATTTAATTTGTTCTTCTCTAGATTCTTATTGGCACGTGTCCTATCCTTATTACATGTATCCACCTGGGGATATACATCAAAAGGGGTGAGATAAAAACATATTAAGAGGATAGATAAGAACAATATAGCATGGGGTGATCATATTCATAACATAGGAAAAGAATCAGGAATATGGGAGGAATCATTAATAAGAGACTTAAAATGTGGCAATGCATAAAAAGGAAACCTCATGTATTACTGGTTAACTACCAGACATGATTGTGACCAAATCTAGAATATTTTTCACATATAATTTCAAATTTACCCATTAGATTCATCACTTTACCAAATTAATTGGAGTGCTATATAATTCCGGGCACACCCGTCACATTTAAAAATTCTGATTGTGCTATATAATTTTTGGTGCACCCATCGCATCATAAAATTATCATTTATCATGACTGCCTCAATGAAAATATAACATAAATTATTATAACAAATCCATAAAAATGAATGTTTTTCATCTCATAAGAACTCATTCATAAAAATTGGGTTCCTAAAAGAATTAGTGAATAACTGACATGTTACAAGAACTGTCAATCTTGAATGAGAAGTAAAAGGTGTGTTCTTGAAAGAAGAGTTATTTTGGGAAGCATTTTATTTTTCATTAATACCAGTGAAAAACATGTATATCCCAGAAAATTAAATTCAATTATTATAAAAATATTTTTATGGAGTAACCATATCAAAAAGGAGTGAAATAGAGAGAACCCAAATTAAGAAAGTTGGCTTTGATAATTTCGCCTTACCATGTATCTGAATGCTACATTTTTTATTGTATTGTATAATGACATTATATCCATTAATTAAAAACTAAAGAAAATTTTTACCTTAATAGTTCTCATTTTGGTTTCATTATGTTATTTAATGGGCTTTTTGATGAGTTATATAGTTTAAAAAAATTTTTTTGGAATGTTTCTTTATATGGTTTTCTTGAGCGTTTCACACGTATTCATGAATTGAAGATTGTGTAGAACATGGTAAAAACATCTCAAACATACATTAAATGTTACTAATGATATTATAGAAGTTAAAATGATATTAATATGAATTAAATTTTATACCATGTGGATGAATCATTAGATAGGAATTTAATGATGATCGTTTGGGTTAATTTGGGCGGTTTTTTGATCATAATGAACTTGTTTTGTTTACTCATATATTAATATGTACATAAGTTAGTTCTAGAACATAAAATAGGACATAATACATATATAATATTCCGTTTAAACCATAAAAATGTTTTCATGACATGTTATTTACGTAGAAATGGAAAAAGAAAACATGACGTTCTTGAAGGTGATAGATTAACACCTTACGAACAATGTTTTTTTATAAAATATAAGGAAGAGGAGAAGGGGGATGGATGGTATAGTATCCCATTAGTATCATAACATTCCATTTTATTTGGAAACTGGAGTCAGCATACAATTTGGATAATGATAGGTTGGGAGATAATAAGAAAATGACATGAAATTGAAAGGGAATTAATGGGAAGACGAAGATAAATGTTTTCTTGAATCCTCCTCTTGAGATCCTTTTTAAGGGGCCCAAACTTGTTCTTTTGATGAGACCAGGAGCTCTTGGATGTGGGATAGGGGCTATGGGAGATTATTTGGTAGATTTTAGAAAATTATTGATTCTTGAGAGATGTGGTTTGTCAAGGGGAGTGGGAGGGGTTATTTAAACATGAGGAGGTAGGTGTTTTTAGTATAAAATATAAAATAAAATAATATATCAAAAGATAGATGTGTAATAGTAGTTTTTTGAAATCCTAAATCATATATTGATATAATATAGTTCTTTTTAGGAAATAATTCATAATTATAATTCAAATACATTAATTTAAAAAATGGAATGTGAAAGAAAGCGAAAAAGACACTTTAAGAAATCACTTTTAGGCTTTAGACTTTGGAATGTTCTTTTTTAGGTTTGGAAATTATTTTTTTTGTATTTTATGGAACCATTTTTGTAATTTCATATAATTTGGACGAACCTAATGTTCTATAATCTTTAAGTCATCATTACGTCATTAATGATTCAATTTAGGATTCACCGAATATGCGGAAAACTGTATTTTTTACTATTCACCAGAAAATTGATGTCTTTCAGAAAAATCACTAAATTTCACCCAAATAATTTTTCGATGTGTAGAATCCAAAAATTAATTCCACTTTCAAAAAGATAAATTTATAAATATAATTAATTTAATATTTAATTAATATCATAATTAACATGAAAAATACAGTTTTTAAAATAAAATAGATTTTATAAGGCTTTCGAAAATTACATAGGGTCATATAAAATTATCTAAATACTAGGTGACATCGATTTGATAATTTATGAACACATTTTATGAAAATAAATTTAAATTTAAATTAATTAATTGATTATAATTAATTATTTATAACGTACAAAAATACCAAACTGTTTACTATGGTCAAATTATCATTTTCTAAGATTCCTAAATTTTATTTAATTAATCGTGGGTGTGGTTACTATTATATGGAAGATGTACAATTCATAAGTATCATGATACTATTCATAATGTTGAGTTACTATTCATAGGGTTAGGTTACTATTCACCAAAAATTATGTTTTTCTTATTGGAAAACACAAATCATCTTGAACACAACAGTGTTTGTCAGATTTTTAAATTCCAAAAATAGAAGGGACAAAATAATGTTTAAAGGTCACATAGAACATAGTAGTTTGTTATGTTGTGACGTTTCGTGATTTTATGATATATTTTTATGAAGGAAATATCCATTGAAATACTTTGGGTCATTACATTCTTCCCCCCTTATGAAATTTCGCCCTCAAAATTTCAGATTACACAAATAGGTGAGGGTAATTCTCCTTCATTTCCTCCTTTAGGTCCCAAGTAGCTTCTTCAAATTTTTGGTTCCTCCACAATACTTTGAAAAGGTGGGTTGTCTTGTATCGTTGTACCTTATCTCTTTGATCGTGAATCTTTACTGGATCCTCCTCATAAGAGAGATCATCTTCCAGCAGCACCACCTCTGAGTTAAGTACTTGTGATGGGTCCGGTATGTACTTCCTCAGTAGTGATACATGAAACACATCACAAACATGAGGCATATTCTGTGTAAGTGCAAGAGGAGAGGCCCCATCTCCAATGTGGTCAAGGATCTCAAAGGGGCAAATATACCTTGAGCTTATCTACCCTTTCTTCTCGATTCACATGACTCTCTTCCATATATATTCGATGGAAAACTTTATCTCCAACGTCAATCTTCGAGTCCCTTTTACGATTGTCAGTATAACTCTTCCTCCGACATTGAGCATCTTTGATGTGTTTCTGGATGACTTGAACCATCTCTAGTATCTCTTGCACAAGATCAGGTCCAAGTTGCTTTCTTTATCCGACTTCATCCCTATAGGTTGGAGTTCTACGTCGCATTCCATAAAGAACTTCATATGAAGCCATATGAATACTCATGTGGAAGCTATGGTTGTATGAGATCTCAACCAATGGGATATGATGATCCCATCCACCTTTGAATTCAATATAAAATACTCATATCATATCATCAAGAATCTTAATAGTCCTTTCAGACTGGCCATCAGTTTGGGGGTGATAGGTCGTGATGAAATTTAATTCAGTACACAAAGCATATTGAAGGCCCCTCCAAAATTTATATGTGAACCTTTGATCACGGTCAGAGACAATTGAGACTGTAACACTGTGCAGTCTCACCACTTCTTTCACATATATCTTTGCAAGTTTTTCAAGTGAGGGATCTTCTCGAATAGCAATAAAATTGGCAGTCTTGGTTAGTCCATCAACCAGGAAAAATATCACATTATTTCCATTTGACATCTTTGGGAGACCCGTGACAAAGTCCATAGTATCATTTTCCCATTTCCACAAGGGTATAGGTAATGTCTTCATCATACCTTTGTACTTTTTTCACTCAGCTTTAACATGTTGACATACCAAGAACCTCTCTATAGATTCCACAATCTCTTTCTTTATGTTATCCTACAAGAAGTTTTCTTGGAGATCACATTACATCTTGTTACTCCCTGGATGTATATAGAATGTTGAGCTATGTGAATTGTCCAATAGCTCCTTATTCATCCCGGGTGATGAAGGCACACAAATCCGTGTTCCAAACTGAATCACACCATTATCGTCGATATGGAAGTCTTGCAGCTTCTCTTTATATACTACAGTCTCACTTTTTTGTCTCTCCTCATCATCCCTTTGTGCTTCATTAATCTTCTCTTGGTTGGATGGTTGCATAATCATTTGGGAAATGTAGGATGTATCCCCTTCCAGTATTATTTCCAAATACATTATTTGTATATAAAAAAGATATGGTCTTTCTCCATCTGTAGCATGGATAGAGTAGCATGTTCTTTTCTACTTAGTGCATCAGCTACATTGTTCGCATTTTCAGGATGGTAGTGAACAGAGAAATCGTAATCCTCGATTAGGTCTAACCATCTTCTTTGATGCATGTTGAGCTCCTTTTGTGTGAAGATATACTTTAGGCTCTTATGGTCGGTGTATATGTCACATTTATCACCATAAAGGTAGTGCCGCCAGATTTTAAATGAAAAAAATCACGACTACCAGCTCTAGATCAAGTTTCAGGTAGTTCGTCTCATGGATCTTCAACTATCGTGATGCATAGGCTATCACATTATCATTTTTCATGAGTACACAACATAATAATTTTTTTGAAGAATCACTGTATATCTCAAAACATTCTCCACATTTTTTTAGTGTGAGTGTAGGTGTAGTGATCAGCCTTATCTTTAGCTCCTTGAATCCTCCCTCACATTATTCCATCCATACATTCTTTACCCCTTTCCCTATTAACAAGTTAGCGGGCTTGGAAATCATGAGAATTTTCTCAAAAAATGTCGGTAGTACCAAACTAATCCAAGAGAACATTGAATTTCCATGACACTAGATGGACTCGGACATTCCTCAATCGCCGTTGTCTTTGAATGATCCACATATATTCCCTCACTTGTGATCACATGTCCTAATAACGTGACTTGATTCATCGAAAAGTCACACTTGTAGAACTTGGCGTACAACTTCTTATCTCTCAATGTTTCCAACACAAGTCTTAGATGTTCTTCATGTTCCTCCTTTATCTTGGAGTAGATGAGAATATCATCAATAAACACTACAACAAATTTCTACATGTAATGTATAAAGACTCTATTCATCAAATCCATGAATATTGTAGGGGCATTATTTAGTCCGAAGGGAATCACCAAAAACTCATAGTGCTCATACCTTGTACGGAAGGCAACCTTCTAAATATCATCCTTCTTTACCTTTACCTGATTATATCCAGAACGAAGATCCACCTTTGAGAATTATTGAGATCCTCTTAAAATATTGAAAAATTCATCAATCCTAGTGATATGATACTTGTTCTTTATGGTGATATTGTTGAGTTCCCAATGATACACAGTCGAATTGTACCATCCTTATTCTTCACAAATAACACTGGTGCACCCCAAGGTGATGCACTAGTGCTTATGAACCCTTTTTCTAGATGGTCTAGTAGCTACTTCATTAGATCCTACAGTTCAATCGGAGCCATCCCATAGGGACACTTTGAGATAAGAGTAGCTCCGGGTATGAGTTCAATAGAAAACACTACCTCACAATCTGGGGGAATTCTGGGTAACTCTTGGGGAAATAAATCGTTGTATTCCCTCACGATGGGCATTTCCTCAATGTTGGCACAATCTGTCGACTCAACCATTTGGGAGAGGTATGTTTCTTTATAGGGAATCAACACCCAAACCATTGAATGATTTTTCAAAGGAGATTCATGATCTTCCGTGAATTTGTGGAGAAGCATGGGATGGTTCAGAATATGAAAAGATATTTCCTTTTCCAAATATTTGATATGTAATCTATATAATGAGATCCAATCTAGTCCCATTATAGCGTCGAATTCCATCCAGGGATGTATTACCAGATTTTCCAGAAGAATCTTCCCACATACGCCAATAGGAGATGAGTAAAACACGTGGGTTTCAATGATTTCTCCACTTGGTGATTTTATATATATCTCTACTTCAAGGATTCATGGATTTGATTCTATAGTTCTTGAAAACATGAAAGATATAAAGGAATGTGTATAACCATAATAAAATAAGACTTCTTCCATTCTTGAGTGAATAAGAAGTGTACCTTGTACGACTTCATAGTCCTGAACCACCTCCGCAATACTGATGACATAAGACTTCCCTTGTTCCTTTGGCTTCGGTGGCTGCCAAAACTGATTACCCTTGAGAGCTCAAGGTTTAGTGCACTGGTTTTCATAGTGCCCTAGCTCCCTATAGTTGTACCATTGAACCATGAGTGGTTATCTCCTTTCGTCATCTACATTCTCCTTCCTTTTTGTGTCCTTTAAACATTCGTTAATATGATTTCCTTCTTTCTCAAACGTAAAGCACTTCTCCATCCCTTTGAGGGAGTTACCATGGTGAAACTTTCCAAATTTTTGGAATGTCGGTTGTTGAGTTTTCTTCCCCCCTTTATCATTAGATCCACAGGCCTGAAACTCTATTTTTCGATTCTTATCCCCATATCCATTGGATCATTCTCCAATCTCCATATCTACTTTGAGGGAACATCGAACAAATTCTTCATAACTCCATCAGTCTCGAATTGCAAGAGCCTATAAATGAAGTGATTTTAATCTACTAAATAATCTATCAATTTTGCTATCACTGTTGTTATCAAAACCCATAGCGTACCATGAAAGCCTTGTGATATTCTCTTCGTAGTTTGTGATAGATTCTATTTTTTTTTCTTGAGATCTATGAATTATCTCTCCATCTTTGTATGAAGATTTCATGGAAAATACTTAATAAGAAACATTATCTTAATGTCTTCCCATTTCATCTCTTCAATTTCATTCCATGTCATGGAGTTTTTAATCAAATCCCATCGTTGATCAGCTTCTCCATCAATATGATAAATGGCCAGAGTCACCTTCTCTGTATTAGAACAATGAAGAACAAAAAAGATCTTCACCATAGAGTTGACCCACTGTTCCGCAACTAGAGTATCAAAAGATCCACAAAACGTCGGTGGTCGTTGCCGCATAAAACATTCGATAGAAAGTTGCTCTCTCTTTGATGAACGAGGGAATTACCCATTATTATTGTTATTTTTCATAACCTGAGACAATTGGGTAAGCATATCCATGATGTTTTGAAGTCCACCTCCCAAATCATTGGGGATTTCGTTTGGGCAATCGTTGCATCAGCTCTCACATGAGTTGTTGGCATGATTTCTCCTGGTTCCCACCATTTTCTAAAATAGAAAAGGATAGAACAAAACATAAGTAAAAAACTCAATAACAAATTATTCATTTAAATAATTTATACCAAATACATAACATATGGTATCCCTATGTAGATATTCTTGTGTGCATTTTTGTACATAGTCTCATGATAGAGGTTTTCGTTAGGGTTCACTAATCCTAATTCCCAAATTAACAAAACCTTTACAATGATACCAGCTATAGAGTCCCATACTTTTGTACATTACTATTACATAATTTTAAATATAAACAAAATAATAGTATTACACATAGAGGATCCAATGGTTCAGTGTCTTGGGAAAACTAGGACCACAAATAACAAATACAACATCAAGCATAAACATTTATTTAATTTCGTCTTCTCTTTCTTCTTAATGGAACTTTTCCTCTCCATAGTACATGTATCCACTTGATGATACACATAAAAAGGGTTGTTATAGATTCCTAGTAATAGGATAGATATGAAAAATATATCTTGGGGTGAGAATATTCATAACATAGGAATAGAATCATTAACATGATAGGAATCATTAATAAGAGACTTCAATTGTGGCAATGCATAAAAATGAATTATTATATTTTATGGAACCATTAATGATATTTAATATAACTGTTCCTAAAATATAGTTATATAATGTTTATTTCATCATTACATCATTAATGGTGCAATTTAGGATACACTGATTATGTGAAACACTGTATTTTTTACAATTCACCCGAAAATTGAAGTTTTTCAGAAAAATCCCAAACATTTAGCCTAACGATTTTTCAACATGTAGATTACAAAAATTAGTTCCATTTTTCAAAAATAATTTTCTAAATATGATTAATTTATTATTTAATTAAAATCATAATTTACATGAAAAATACAGTTTATTTCAAAAATAAAACTGAATTTATAATGGTTTCAAAAATTACGTAGGGTCTTATAAAATTATCTAAAAGCTAGAAGAGATATATTTGATAATTTATGAACACATTTTATGAAAATAATTTTTCATTTAAATTAATTAATTATTTTTAATTATTTATAACATACAAAAATACCAAAATTATTTACTATGGTCAAATTGTCATTTTCTAAGATGCCTAAATTTTAGTTAATTATTCATGGGTGTGGTTACTCTAATTTGGACAATGTAATTTTCATAAGGGTTATAGTACAATTCATATGGCTAGGTTACTATTTGTATGGGTTGGTTACTATTAACCAATAATTATGTTTTTCATATTAGACCCCAGAAATAATCATGAACACAATAGTGTATGTCATATTTTTGATATTCCAAACACAGAAGAGACAAAATTATGTTTAAAGTTCACATAGCACATAATAGTTCATTATGTTGTGTTTTCATGTGATTTTATGATATATTTTTATAAATGGAATTTCCATTGAAATACTTTGGTTCGTTACATTTACACACTTCCTCATGTCCATATTTGAAGATTTTATCAATTCATGAGTATTTTCATGCACCCATGCTTCTCTGGATTTAAATAATTAATCTACACTAGTGAATAAAAATCCTTAGAACACAAATATTTATCTTGAAAAAGGGTAGCCATCTTCAACAATCCATCAGTAGAATTATCTTTACATATCCACAATATCATCTTGAAACTAGATTGGTGGATTTAAAAAATATGACTCATATCAAATGAATCCTTGGTAAAACTACTTTTCACACAATATAGGGAAGTCTCACTTTGTTTCAAATCCACATTTCCCAATTTAAATTCAAGTTCGAAACACATTCTATTGAGAGAAATATTCTCCTCTTCAATCAGTTTTAGGATTTCTTCCCCTTGAATCTTCATCTTCTGAATCTCATCTTCATGCATTTGATTTGTATTTAATAGCACATTTACAGGATCCTTGATTATTTTATCTTCAACTTTCACCTAATGAACTATTATATTCATGTGTTTATTATGTTTCTTATCATGTGTAGCGATAAATTATATAAACACAATTTCAAAAAAACATTTCTCACAAAAAATAAATATCAATTCTTTAATAACTCTTGAATATATTTCATTCCAAAGAGATATTGTTTCCCCCTTTTATTTCATATGTTTTGTTAGAGTGTTGGAGATACTTAATTTTTTATATTATTGATTCTTCCATTGTGTTTTCAGTTCTTCTATCAATATTTTTTAATCACATTGTTCCATGAAAACTATGGTCATACATGTGAAGACTTCATAGGGACCTTTCTTCAAAAGTTTTCTATTTTTTTAATTGATCAAATTTTCAGAGTAGCTCGAACATGATTCATTAAACTTATAATCAACTAGTTTCACCAAAAAAATTACCACATTGAGTTCCTTCATATATAAGATGATCATTAATTATCCTAAATTATAATTTATTATTTTCCACCATTTTTTTATTTTTCTAAGGCATGATTGAATCATTAAAAATTTAAAAATTAGGAGTATATATAATAATTTCCATCAAAATCACTTATAAATTTTATTCAAATTGAAAAATAAATTTCATATACTTTGGATAAAGGAATCGAAAAAAGTAATGCAGATCTAATCAATGTTATCCTATTCTATGATACCAATTGAATTCTTCAATGGGTCGTGTAGTCACAATGAGTGGGGCAAGATTCTGTTGTGACTTGATTTACTATTTTTTGATTAGTTCATTAACCATATTTTAACCAAATTCACATGTAAGAAACTTGAATCCTATATGGAAATTATAAATGTATGTGTAAAAAATAACATAGAATATTTTTTTATGGTTCGATACTTTGACCTTCATCCTTGATGCCAATGGTTATACCCTCATGTTACCGATTAATCACTATATGTAAATTTTTACACAGGGAATGTACCATTACCGTCAACCCTGTGTCACATAGTGTTCTTCAATAGAATCCCAATAGAGAATACATATTCCCACTTACTCAAGTGACTCCTAAGTCCCACATAAAGAACTTTATATTGCATCCCATAATGTCACATGTATCCCACTGGCCTACTCTATAAACTTTCTATATATTTCCACTAAATTAGTGTCCCATGGAAAACATCAAAATATTTGGTCCCAAATGATTTATCAACTGATAGGTTGATATTGTCATCTTCTACTATGAGCATGGAAGATCAAAGTTGTCTTTTTACAATTCAATAATCTTTTCACTAGTGTTATTCTTTCTCAAATAATTTTGATCACCTATAAATTGTCAAATTCCATAGTACAATAATACAAAATCAATTCCTTCTTCTACTGAATAACTAACCTTACTTAACATTAAAAAAATAAAATATAAAACCTCTTAAATACAGATATATATATATTCAATACTTTAGTCTAAAATCACTACAAAATAATTATTCAATTTATATTTCTTGTTATATTTTTCTATCTTCATGCATGTAAAATGTAAAATACATGATCATCTTAATAAGTGAAAAAAACACATTCACAAGATCGTTACATTTATTCATTATTTATATCCAAAAAAATAGTATAAAAATAGAATGTATAATGTTTATTTAATTTGGGATAAATAAATGAATTTCATGAATTTAAAAGAATATATCCATCATTATCCAGGAATAAATACATGTGACGGTATTTTGATTGTAACCAAACACATTTTTCACTTCCTTTTAATGAATTCTCGAACTGTATTGTGAAACAATTATTTAAGAATACCAAATGCATAGTTCCTATTCTTCATTCACACTAATCAGAATGGATGTTAAATGCTAATGCATGAAATTCATTTTTCACAAGTAATTCACTTCCATTCAACCATTTCCATATTATTCCTACAAAAATAATATACAGAATTTAATCACATGATTGTTTACAATTACTGCCATGCTCTTCATGAAACCATGAGAAGACACCCATTCTCTGCAATCATCATCAAAGCGAGGAGACATAAAATGTTCTATCCAAAGAGCTATTCAAAAATCAATTTCTGTAAGAAACTAATGATTTTTTAAAGAACATATAATATTCATCATAGTAACATTATCTTTCAATAAAAATAATGTTTTCATGAAACATCTTATATGAAATAGGGTGATTGATCATGGGGTAATTTAATTTAGAAATTATTTTCTCTCAAAACTCAGAAATAGAACCAAACACATCATATTGTATTTATAGATGATCATCCATAAACCTATATCTTGAAAAATATCTTGTTTGAAACAACACTTTCTCTCCTTCAAGACACCAGAATCACTGTCACTGGACGAAACAATTTTTTCCACTCACTATAAATCATTAATATTTATATTATTTATACAATGAATACTAATTTTTAGTGTATATTGGTCATATTAGAATCATCCAAACACTAAGATGACGATTAGAGATCATGGATCAATCTACTATCAACATACCATGGAAATCATGACGAAGAGACCTCCTTCGATGATGAAACAGTTGAGGTACATTCAATAAACTTTTGCTGGATCCCTAATCAAAATGTGATCACACTCAGCACTTGATTATAATATAGGATGCAAAATTCCCTATCCAGATTTGGTTAGTAAGAGCACACATCACCACTTTGAACAACTGCTTCTGCCTACCTCCTTCATTTTGATTCTATCAAATAGTGGCTCACCTCCCACTCATGCTCCTTATATAAGTGGTCCTATGAAGGTTCTGATGGATTACCCCTGCTAGTCAGCATGGGGTTTTGGATTCCCTCCTATTTAGTGGATGTGGGCCCCATTTGGATGCTTGTATATTTTGAACCCATATTTTTTATAAACATCCCTTTAAATTATAATTCATATTCCATATCATGCAAACCTAGAAACATAAAATACAAAATCCGCACCCATAATAAAAACACTTCTAATCGCATATACTTCATAAAAACACATTATATTTCCATGGATCTTCTTAATATAAATTCATAAATTCAAACTTAACCATAATCAAACCATGTTTTATAGTATTTTTCTACGTCATCTTTTATTAATTATTTTAATACAATGTGCAGATTCTCTTCAAACAATGGAATCTGTATTTTAGATCAATTGAACAGTTCTAAAATAATAATAATTAAAAACATATTCACATTTCACTCATAGCATTAAAAACTAATTGAATTTTCATTTATTATTTTAACAAAAACAACATCAACATCACCAAATGACATGACATTTTACTTCAGTTTTTTAGGTTTATGTTGAACTTTGGAAGCATTTTTACATATTACTGAATTACTGCACCAAAATATGTTTATTCATATTGGATAACACACTCAGAAATCATGTAATGTGTTATTCTATATTAAAATTGTACATTAATTTCTATCTTATATAGTGGACGTTTTAATAACCTTTTGATCGATGTGGGAATTCAAGAATGTTATTTTAAAATTACAATCCCTTGATTACAAGGATCAATATTAAATTAGGGAAAATAATTTATTTAAGGGGGTATTATACAATACCATGATATTTTAAAATGTGGAAATAATATTTGATATTGTTTAGGACACAAAAAAACATGTATATAATGGAATATGACATCCTACTAATTTATGGAATATTTAATTTTTAAAATAAGTTTAACATCATTGAAATATTTCTTTGCACACAACGTTGGGTATGAACAAAATATGATACAATATTAAAATATTTTTATTTAAACATTACCATTATAACCTAGTTTTTATGTAAATGGGTATGAATAGTAATAAATAAATTATATTAACTTTATTTTTTACCCTTGAATAAATTAAGTTAAATATATATTGACTTTTTATGAATTAAATAGAAATTATTTGATAGATAAAAATTGATTTCTAAAAAACTATATTTTTCTAAAAGTAAGATTAGTCATGTATTGCGATCGTATATTAGCAATATTTTTTAAAAATTTTAAAATATTTATAAAAAATAATAAAATTTATTTTTGAATTAATTATATTATTATTATCATTGGGAGAATTTTTTTATATTTTGTTTCATTTTTGACGAATAGTGAAAAATACTAAATTTAAATTGATAAATCATTTTCGTATAAATAATTTTTATAGATAAATTATACAATTTTTTTAACAAATAAATTTAGAATAATATTATATCTTTTAAAAAATACAATATGAATCATTTTCATTATTAAAGTTAATATAAATAAATTTCAAACTTTTGAACATTTTTACTTTTAATGCCCACTTTCTCATTCCATCTGTGGGATAGATAAAAAATTTAATTTTTCCTCATATATTAATGGAATTTGAAAAAATTCATTCCATATTTTGAATGATAATAATTATATTTTCTTATAATTTCAACCAACTTTTTTTAGAAAAGTAATAGTAGAAACTGAAAACATTATTTATCGTAGTTAAGGTAAAAACTGATTAACCGGGAGACAAACTAAATAGATAAGGAATAAAATGATATAAAAACTAGTATAATACCTATTTTAATACCATATTTAGAAATTAAAATTTATAATGATAAAAAATATACGATTTTTATCTTTTTTTACATCTGAAAAATATTGGTACACATTTCTCTTTTGAAAAATTTCAATGTGAAACTCAACTCAACTATAAAAGTCCACCCATCTACTCTCTTAATCACATCCCAAAACACCTTTTTACGAAAACATACCCATGTAACTTCCAAAAATCCATTACCTCATAAATTAACCCTTATTTTTTGATTAAATCCAACCAATTTAGTCTTTTGGAGAAATCCTAAGGAGGTTACCCAATGAAGATGTTACATTATTCGATTTTAATGTTTATTTAATTTCATCCTCCACCTCATTAAATTAAAATTAAACTATTTTGATATTAAAAAATAACTATATTACATATAAATAGATTTAGATATGTTAGGTTCAAGTCATAAAACCAGCAACACATCCTTCAAATGGTTTATAGAAGCATCATTCATATGTAAAATTTAAAATCACCTCACAAACAGATGTCATTCATTTTTCTATTACCAACATTCACAGTATTATATAATGATGGATGTAGAGACCCGAAACTAGACGTACATGGACATTACATTACTTTTGCGGAATACTTAGTACATAACAAAAACACACACACAAGGATCGTAATAGTTTAGTGTCTTTGGAAACTCGGAATATAATCTTCTAATCGTGGTGAAAGATCTTCAACATCTCCCATAAAGATCATCCTTTTTTTAACCTAAAACCTTTCTTTATATCCTGGGGAAAAGAAAACATAAAACGGTGATCTCAAATGCTCAGTAAGGGTAAACAAAAGAAATATCAATCACATCATATTCATAAGAACATAACATTTTGGAAATCTTAACCTGCAAAAGAGAGCATAATTTCATAATAGGGGATAAATCATGGCAGTGAAATGTAATCACAATAATCATAAATTAAAACATGAATCGTTGTGGAATACACACATAATCATAGTGAATCATTTCTTGTTAGTCAAGACGCATTGCCAAGACTATCTTAGTGGACAAAGTCTCTTTCTGAACCGAGTCACCCTCGTTTCAGTCCTGTTTCACTGAACCGGTATAACCTACCATTCCATCCATGTCTATCTCATGAGATATAAAATCATTACCCAATGCATTGGAGGGAGATATAGGTCCCACCCATCCCATAATGGTACCATTCTTATGTGTGCCACAAAATCATAAATCATACATCATTGCATAACCCAAGTAATAAAATGGGATTCTTAAACATCATGCCATCATAATCCATAAACAATTGATATCATTTAATCATAAGAAAATTGAAACCATTAAATCATAGAGACATTTTACTTGAAACATACATATCAAATAATGTCATCTTAGATGGAAAATAGTTTTGAGAAAAACACTTGAAATGAATTCTTGGGGAAAATATCCTTTCTTCTTTAAAATCATTTTCTTTTCACAAAATTTCATGCAATTTTAAAAGATAAGGGTTTTGTTGAAAATAATCATGCAATCTTGTAGAGGAAGCTTCTTTAAAATGAGGTGTTATGAAACCGTAAAAATCCGTTCACTCCGTATAAGTTAAAAATAACATTCTCCTCGTACTTTTGTCAGAAAAGTCAAAAAGTACCTTATATGGTAACCAAAGGAAAGATTCCATTCATATAATGTGGTAAAAAGTCAATAAAGGGTAAAAATGACTTTAAACATTCATGGAAGAATGGTAAAAATTTTATAAAAACATTTTTATAAAACATGGTCATTGATGATAAATGTAACCCTAGTAAATACTTAGGTATAAGCAATCTCGGATAAAAATGAGATTGAAAATTTATCCCTTACCTTAAGTCCGATTTGCTTTGTAAGTGTCCAAAACTCCTGTATAATGATTTAAATAATGTAATTAACTTATTACAGAATCATATTATTTGTTATGATATCATATATGGTTCACTTATGACTTTATATTACCCGTTCTTTTGTAAATTCCATGTTAAAGAAGCATTTTGGTTAAAATCGTTTCATTTATCATAGGGGTTTGGACTTGTTGTTCTTGACATTATTATTACTTATATCATGATTTACTAACTTTAAAAATATAAAACGTGATTTATATATCATATATATTCAGTATATATATATATTTAATAAATATATAAATGAAATGAAACACACCGTTCATGGAGACGGTAGTCCGTACGTACGGATGAACGCTGTTTTCCTTTCCTCATTGTCTTGAATTTAAATAAGTAGATAACATACATATATACATAAATCCAGTTGCCTTATAATGTCATATATTTCATTATTATTGCTTATATATACTTTATAATTATTCTTAAATGGTTAACATGTAGAATGAATCTCATCGCGTCGTGGAGACGGTAGTCCGTACGTACGCACGAGCGATGATATCATTCCCATAGTCGTGGAATTGTGTTGAAGTGTATGTATACTATTTCAGTATCAATATCACTCTATAATAATCATATATAGTTACTCCTTACACCATTATACCCATCCAATTAAGGAGGTGGCGAAAAATAGATTACACCACGGCGTGGAGACGGTATTCCGTACGTACGCACACGCGGTGATTTCATTTTTCTGTAGGATGGATAGAAGGTTAATTAGAGTTGTTTAATATTTATAATAACATACCAGTATATAAGAAATACTGATGTTATTACTTTATCATGAAACAACTAAAGAAGAAGAAGTTGAAGAAGAAAGAAATTGAAAAAGATCGGTAATGGATATTATCTCTTTTTGACGCGCCATTTCTTAACCTCCACTTAAAGAAATAAGGATGGTCTTTGAAGAAGACCAGGACCTCTAGGATGATACTAGGGAAGTGTAGAAGAGATTTTGGAAGGGTTTGGCCGAGCTTGAATGCTCAAATTGGTGTGAGGAGGAGAGGGAGGAGGTGCCCTTTTATAAGGGAGGAGAGGGGCACCTTAGGAATATCTCAAAATATTTTTTTATATTTATGACAAATTCGGTTTATAATGGTTCCAAATGGTCTTATTTCGAAGATAAAGTGGATATGGGTCGAAATCCTCTCATCAAATAGTATTTAAACAAGTTAAGGTTATTATTTTAACCTTATCAATTAGATTTAACTCTAAGTTAAATAATTTAACTTTTACCGTGTCTTTTTGTTTTCTTACACTATATGGTTAATAAACATACTATATCAAGCCAAACGAACCCCAAGTTGTTTATTATTAATATATCTATCCTTATCTAAGTAATTTGGACGAATATTATATTTTTAGGAATTAAATAACAATTAATAATATAATATTTGTTTTAAAAACTAATTTATGTCAATTTCGACACTATTTGGTACATGATTTTTATGAAATTTTTAACAGAATGATAAGTTCGAACCAAGTTACGTAAATCTACAATAACATGTCATATTAACCTATAAAATTAGTTTAAGTCATAAAAAGTCTCAAATTACATTTATTTGGGCATTTATAACATCAATTATGTTAATATTTCCTTAAAAAGGTAATTACTGCATCATCGTTGTGTCATAAATAAAATAAATTAGTTAAAGTATAAAAATTAAAAAAAAAATACCATTATGTAGGAAATCTTTTTATATTTCTAATGAATATTTATAGTCGAAATTATATTATGTATAACCCTATATTAAATTTTTTTTAGTAAATAAACATTGATTTTAACTCTTTTAACTCTTCTTTGAATTAAATAATAATAAATGTCCTAATCTAATACAAGTGTGCCTAAATGGTCATCTTTTTTTCCTATGCTTGTTTTTGGTCGAATTACACTTATCCAATAGAATTTGGACATGTTTTTGGGTAAGAATAATATCATTTTTACCCTTAATTACTCTATTTACTTTTAACCGTGGTAAATAAAAGTAAAAAGTTACTATTCACCAAAAATTATTTTCATCTCATTGAACCACATTTTACATACTGACATCAACCGTGTCTCTCAGAGTTTTGAAATTCCACTCACAGAAGCGGTAAAAATATGTTTTATGAACAATTCAGTTTTTTTAACTACCACTTAGTGGTTTCACTATTCATCAAAAATTGAAAGTTTTCAGAAAAAATACCAAAAATTAGGCCTAAGGTATATTTGATATTATGAACTCAAAAATGATTTCTATTTTACCAAATTCAAAACATATCAGTTTCATTAATTAATTTAAAAATTAATTCCCGTCGTCAAAACAAAAGGCGTGTTTTTAAGAGATAATAACTATCAAAAGATTGACAGTGGTTTATAACTGGTTTACATGTGAAATTACATCCAATGACCAACATTGTATTAAACTGTAAAAATATATTCTAAATATACTTTAAAACCACTCAAATTAATAATTTATCACTATTAATTATTTCTATTGAAAAAGTTGTTTTTAATTAAAATTTAGTAATTTTCACTATTCATCAAAATATGAAAGTTATTCGAAAATCACCAAAATTTCACCCTAAGCTGATTTCGATATTCCGAATCCATAAATGAAGTCCATTTTGAAAAATAAAATTTACAAAATTTCAAAAAGTGGTTATTACTATTCATAACGGCTAGTTTTAATAATATCTTAATAGCATATCGTTGTTTAGCGAAACTTGGTATTGCGTACAACACACGCTATCGTGGAAGGTCGCGATTGCGTGTAATTCAAGCTAGGTCAGAGATGTGTGTTGTGAAAGCTCCTTTTGGAGTATCATATAACAGAAGACATTAATGAAATTAAAAAGAATATTTTTCATAAAATCTCTGGGTGTTACATTCTACCCCCCTTAAAATGAATTTCGCCCTAAAAATTCATCGGGGTTATAAATGGTTTACTATTCGAAAGTTTCATTAATATAAACGAACATCGTAAAAAGGAATACCAAAACCAATCTTTAAAAACAAAAGTATGAAACATAACGGTTACCCAATTAAACTAATCACTGGGTTTCCACATAGGTGAAAATATGGATATGGAAGAGAAATCTAACCATCATGTTCTGATGGAGAGTGGTAGAGAACATGGATATGGAAAATCCAGCAATCACAAAGCCATAAATTTGTGACAATCTAGGGTACCATCTGATTCATCGGATATAAGGGCACTAGGACAACATTTTTGGTTTTCAAGATCATTTCCCTAAAGTTGAAAATTTGAATTAGAATAAATACTTACTTTATTTTGGTACAATCTCACTATTGTTCGTGCCTTGAACAATTTCCACTTCATCTCTTAAATAAATGAAGTTGAATTTGTTATTTGTGAAGTGTTAGCAGATCATGTGATAGAATGATGGGCCATTCCATCTGTCTCAAACAAAAGGTTAGAAAAAATTATATACATAAGTCGATCTATAGTGAGATTAATCATATATGGTTCCTCAAATGGACTTATACTTCACATATCATACTGCTTAATATAATAAAACAAGTTTCTACTAAACAGGGACTTCCTGTAGGCCAGTGGTAGGCGATAAAGGCCATTCACACTTCGGTTGTGGGTTCGATTCCCACAGCCTTGTCCGAAGCGATGGGCTGTCGCCCATCCTGCAGGTTGTCCTTTTTCTAAAGCTATATTACTATAACATCCCATCAATAATACTAACTTATGTCTAACATAATCCATTCCAATCTTTAGGGTTATCCATAATACTTCCGTCCACTCTCAGAGATTTAATACCATCGTTGATCCCCATATATCATATGATATATCTTGTTGGTCACATTCCAAACATTCAGAGGACTTAATCATGTATGCTCTTGAATACCCATTGAACCTTATTGAAGACATGAGTGCTGTTAAAAGTAAACTCTTTCCACATACCAAAATCTTCAAAATTATATGTACTCAAACCATGATATAACCTTCTCCTTATATCAGTCATGAGCTCATGAATACTCTCAAACATTTAATTTTCTCTTTATCCCTTCATTATGCGCATATCATCTACATTCCAAAAATATCTGAATAACCTTTCATGGATACTGGTAACATTATTCATACACTTTCAAAACTCAAGGAAAGGCAACAGTGTAACAATCCTTAGATGTCTCTTTATTCCATAGTACCGTGAGATTACATATACAACATTACACATGATAATCATGTAATCATTCCACTACACTCTTAAACCATTGATCGAGATTCAACAATTCTTTAATCTCAAATATCATTTGTAGTCTCTTCATCATCATCAACATAAATACTACCCATACAACCATACTGATTCTCTTCATGAGACTTTACCTTAGGGCATTGGTTTGCATAATGCCCGTACATTCCACATTTAAAACATTTAACCATTGTTGATGTCGTAGCAATACCATTATCCTCATCCCTGGTGTTAACTGGACCTTTTCCTTTGCACTTACTGGCCTTGTGTCCTTCTTTTACACACCCAAAGCATCTTCCAGTTCCTTTGAAACATTCTCCTTGATGCCTCTTCCCACATGATTTACATAGGGGAAATTGAACTTTCATTCCTCTATGATCATCATGAAACTCCATCTTTATCTTATTAGTCGAGTCAGGAAACTTACCAAATTTTACTTTATTGATCATATTATGAGATTGCTGATTCGGCATAATAATGATGTTTGGACATCCAAATCCCATTTAATTTGGTTGCTCATGAAGAATATCATTCTATTGTCCATCATATCCTGCATTATCGTGAATCATCTTGTTTCCAGCCATTTTCTAAAACCCAAAAAGAATAGTGTGAGAGGAAAAAATCATAATAAAGGGGGAGTAACTTCAATATCTAACATCTTTGGTTTAATCTAATATCGTTTCCATAGTTCTAGGACTATATCCTATACGTATACTTATCCTTAGGGGCATCCCTAGACATACCTTAGAAATATCTCTAGGGATCTCACTAACATTCTCACATCCTAGTTTCCAAAGGTTGACTAAACCTTTACTCTGATACCAACTGTAGAGACCCGAAACTAGAAGTACATGGACATTACATTACTTTTGTGGAATACATAGTACATAACAAAAACACACACACAAGGATCGTAATAGTTTATTGTCTTTGGAAACTGAGAATATAATCGTCTAATCGTGGTGAAAGATCTTCAACATCTCCCATAAAGATCTTCCTTTTTTTAACTTAAAACCTTTATTTATATCCTGGGGAAAAGAAAACATAAAATGGTGAGCTCAAATGCTCAGTAAGGGTAAAAAAAAGAAATATCAATCACATCAAATTCATAAGAACATAACATTTTGGAAATCTTAACCTGCAAAAGAGAGCATAATTTCATAACATGGGATAAATCATGGTAGTGAAATGTAATCACAATAATCATAACTTAAAACATGAATCTTTGTGGCATACACACATAATCATAGAGAATCATTTCTTGTTAGTCTAGACGCATTTCCAGGACTATCTTATTGGACAATGTCCGTTTTTGAACTGAGTCACCCTCGTTTCAGTCCTGTTTCACTGAACCAGTATAACCTACCATTCCAGCCATGTCTTTCTCGTGAGATATAAAATATTTACCCAATGCTTTGGAGGGAGATATAGGTCCCAGCCATCTCATAATGATACCATTCTTATATGTGCCACAAAATCATAAATCATAAATCATTGCATAACCCAAGTAATAAAATGGGATTCTTAAACATCATGCCATCATAATCCATAAACAATTGATATCATTTAATCATTGGAAAATTGAAACCATTAAATCATAGAGACATTTTACTTGAAACATACATATCAAATAATGTCATCTTTGATGGAAAATAGTTTTGAGAAAAACACTTGAAATGAATTCTTGAGGAAAATATCCTTTCTTCTTTAAAATCATTTTCTTTTCACAAAATTTCATGCAATTTTAAAAGATAAGGGTTTTGTTGAAAATAATCATGCAATCTTGTAGAGGAATCTTCTTTAAAATGAGGTGTTATGAAACCGTAAAAATCCGTTCACGCCTTATAAGTTAAAAATAACATTCTCCTCGTACTTTTGTCGGAAAAGTCAAAAAGTACCTTATATGGTAACCAAAGGAAAGATTCCATTCATACAATGCGTTAAAAAGTCAATAAAGGGTAAAAATGACTTTAAACATTCATGGAATAATGGTAAACATTTTATAATTTTTTTTTTATAAAACATGGTCATTGATGATAAATGTAACCCCAATAAATACTTACGTATAAGCAATCTCGGATAAAAATGAGATTGAAAATTTATCCCCTACCTTAAGTCCGATTTGCTTCGTAAGTGTCAGAACCTCCTATATAATGATTTAAATAATTTAATTAACTTATTACAGAATCATATTCATTGTTATGATATCATATATGGTTCACTTATGACTTTATATTACCCGTTCTTTTGTAAATTCAATGTTAAAGAAACGTTTTGGTTAAAATCGTTTCATTTATCGTAGGTGTTTGGACTTGTTTTTCTTGAAATTATTATTACTTATATCATGATTTACTAACTTACAGAATATAAAACATGATTTATATATCATATATATTCAGTATATATATATATATTTAATAAATATATAAATGAAATGAAACACACCGTTCATGGAGACGGTAGTCCGTACGTACGCATGAACGTTGTTTCCTTTCCTCATTGTCTTGAATGGAAGTAAGTAGATGACATACATATATACATAAATCCAGTAGCCTTATAATTTCATATATTTCATTATTATGGCTTATATATACTTTATAATTATTTTTAAATGGTTAACATGGAGAATGAATCTCATCGCGTCGTGGAGACGGTAGTCCGTACGTACGCACGAGCGATGATATCATTCCCATGGTCGTGGAATTGTGTTGAAGTGTATGTATACAATTTCAGTATCAATATCACTCTATAATAATTATATATAGTTATTCCTTACACCATTATACCCATCCAATTAAGGAGGTGGCGGAAAATAGATTACACCACGGTGTGGAGACGGTATTCCGTACGTACGCACGCGCGGTGATTTCCTTTTTCCGTAGGATGGATAGAAGGTTATTTAGAGTTGTTTAATATTTATAATAACATATCAGTATATAATAAATACTTATGTTATTACTTTATCATGAAACCACTAAAGAAGAAGAAGTTGAAGAAGAAAGATATTGAAAAAGATCGGTAATGGATATTACCTCTTTTTGACGCGCCTTTTCTTAACCTCCACTTAAAGAACTATGGATGGTCTTTGAAGAAGGCCAGGACCTCCAGGATGATACTAGGGAAGTGGATAATAGATTTTGGCAGGGTTTGGCCGATCTTGAAGGCTCAAATTGGTGTGAGGAGGAGAGGGAGGAGGTGCCCTTTTATAAGGGAGGAGAGGGGCACCTTAGGAATATCTCAAAATATTATTTTATATTAAGGTCAAATTCGGTTTATAATGGTTCCAAATAGTCTTATTTCTAAGCTAAAGTGGGGATGGGTCGAAATTATCTAATCCAATAGGATTTAGACAAGTTAAGGTTATTATTTTAACCTTATCAATTAGATTTAATTCTAAGTTAAATAATTTAACTTTTACTGTGTCTTTTTGTTTTCTTACACTATATGGTTAATAAACTTACTATATCAAGCCAAACGAACCACAATTTGTTTATTATAAATATATCTATCCTTATCTAAGTCATTTGGCCGAAGCTTATATTTTTAGGAATTAAATAACAATTAATAATATAATATTTGTTTTAAAAACTAATTTATGTCAATTTTGACACTATTTGGTACATGATTTTTATGAAATTTTTAACAGAATGATAAGTTCTAACCAAGTTACTTAAATCAACAATAACATGTCATATTAACCCAGAAAATTAGTTTAAGTCAAAAAAAGTCTAAAATTACATTTATTTGGGCATTTATAACTTCAATTATGTTAATATTGTCTTAAAAAGGTAATTAAAGAATCATCGTTGTGTAATAAATAAATTAAATTATTTAAAGCATAAAAATTACAAATAAAATACCATTATGTAGGAAATCTTTTTATATTTCTAATGAATATTTATAGTCGAAATTATATTATTTATAACCCTATATTAAAATTTTTTTAGTAAATAAACTTTGATTTTAACTCTTTTAACTCTTCTTTGAAATAAATAATAATAAATGTCCTAATCTAATCCAAGTGGGCCTAAATGGTCATATTTTATTCCTAAGAATCTTTTTGGTCGAATTACACTTATCCAATAGAATTTGGACATGTGTTAGGGTAATAATAATATCATTTTTACCCTTAATTACCCTATTTACTTTTAACCGTGGTAAATAAAAGAAAAAAGTTACTATTCACCAAAAATTATTTTCATCTCATTGAACCAAATTTTACATACTAACATCAACCGTGTCTCTCGGATTTTTAAAATTCCACTCACAGAAGCGGTAAAATTATGTTTTATGAAAAATTCAGTTTTTTTAACAACCACTTAGTGGTTTCACTATTCATCAAAAATTGAAAGTTTTCAGAAAAAATACAAAACATTAGGCCTAAGGTATATTTGATATTATGAACTCAAAAATGATTTCTATGTTACCAAATTCAAAACATATCAGTTGCATTAATTAATTTAAAAATTAATTCCCGTCGTCGAAACAAAAGGCGTGTTTTTAAGAGATAATAACTATCAAAAGATTGACACTTGTTTATAACTGGTTTAAATGTGAAATTACATCCAATGACCAACATTGTATTAAATTGTAAAAATATATTCTAAATATACTTTAAAACCACTCAAATTAATAATTTATCACTATTAATTATTTCGATTGAAAAAGATGTTTTTAATTAACATTTAGTAATTTTCACTATTCATCAAAATATGAAAGTTAGTCGAAAATCACGAAAATTTCACCCTAAGATAATTTCGATATTCCGAATCCATAAATGAAGTCCATTTTGAAAAATAAAATTTACAAAATTTCAAAAAGTGGTTATTACTATTCATAACGGCTAGTTTTAATAATATCTTAATAGCATATCGTTGTTTAGTGAAACTTGGTGTTGCGTACAACACACGCTATCGTGGAAGGTCGCGATTGCGTGTAATTCAAGCCAGGTCAGAGATGTGTGTTGTGAAATCTCCTTTTGGAGTAGTGTATAACACAAGACAATTATGAAATTAAAAAGAATATTTTTCATAAAATCTCGGGGTGTTACAATGGATCTAATGAATTTATATGATTTTTATTAAATAATTGTACTTATATTGTAATTATATAATATATTACTTTTTTCATTCCATTATGTAGGTGATAGGATAACGATGCTCATGTGTACGGAAAAACCGACTCGCGAAGCGATGTTTTCATATTTTAATAATTTTTTACCTGTATAGTAATAAATAAAATGTAATTACTATTGGTTACAAAAATGCAAAAATATTGATATTAATTAAATATTTATCATTATGAAAATATAACATATCATTTTCTTTCATACATTAAAAATGACAGTGTCACCCGTGTATGTGTGAAAAACAACCTTCATGAAGGGATGTGAATCTCTTTCTGTCACCACAAAACAATGATGAAATATATAACTATATTTAAAAAAATATAATGGTATTTATGATATAATGAATATTATGTAATGAAAAAATATTACCTACCTTCACTGCATAATGATAATGGGAAAATTGAAATGTTACTCATGGGTACATACGGCCTATCGTCTCCAGGATTAAAATTTTGTTCATTTTCATAGAATATTTTGGATGATTGGTCTGAAAATTAAAAGTGATATATAAATATATAAAATAATTCATGATTATTATTACGTATAATTTTATATAATGACCAGTTTCACCATATTTAACATAGAAGAAGCATTTTTTTGATACCTAATTCAAATATTGTCAAATAATTTGACCTAAAATTAATTGACTAAGTAATCATATATAACATGATAATAAGTGAAATACAAGGAATAATAAATTTGGAAAATTTCCTTAATAAGTTTTAAATATTACATAATTTTTTCCTTTAGGTAGATAAAGAACTTACATGATGATTCGAAATCAATGTAAGGGTATATCATTTCACATTTATTTTTGTGAGACATATGTTATATTCACCACCTATTACTTTTGTGTGGTGTATATACTTCCCTTTTGTATCTTATATAGTTAATTAATTTTTATACATGGATTTTAATGTTTAATTTATTGTTATTCAATTCTTATGGCATGTGATTCAGAGGTTACCATAGTGGTTACTGTTTATTTAATAATCTCAACATTATAGAGAATTTTTTATATTTATGTCCCCATTGGGGAATTATTTTATTTTTCTATATTAAAAACATATTTTCTTCACTAATTGTAATTAATTAAAATTTTCATGTAATAGATCAATTCTCATTCTCATGGTAACATAAAATTTTTATGAAATTTTTTTAAGAAAATCTAACATTATATATCTCCTTGATAGGAAATATTTTTTAATCGTAACCCATGTTTTGTTTTAAAAAATTTAAAAATATTTTTATCCTTTTAAATGATATTTATTAATGAAATATTCACCATATATAATTATTTACAAGTTTTTTTAATGGAATCTTCATGTTCTGTTTTAATAAAATCAGTTTTTCATTTTATTATATATTTGAATTTAATATTTTTTAAAAAATTAAAAAATATGTTAAATTTTCTACCATATTTATGAGACAATGTTTTAAAGAATATTTCACATGTTTTCAACTGTTATTTTAGCATAAAAGTGTTAAAAAAAGTTCTTTTGAACATTTATTTGTAAAAAAATATTTTAATATTAAAAGGTTATTTACATCAAATGTATTTTTAAATATATTTTTACGGTATTTATACTCATCCATAAAGTCAAAAAATTATTTTATCTTGTTATCCATATTCGGTATATATTATTAATATCATAATTATTCATTATTTGGTATGTTTAGTATATGTATGAATGAGTATGTACAATATTATTACCATTCACCTTTTGTTTCCTTGAAAATTCATGATTATTTATGTTGATTGGGGAAAATATTAAAATTTTATATGTTATTTATTCAATAATGATATTTATATTGTTTGTGTTTTACCCATTTTATATGATTAGTGAATTAGAATTTTTAATTTATTGTTTGTCCCACTATAGCCCCTCGATTTATCAGGAGGTCTCACAAGAAAAACTAGATTGGTTTATCCTAGGACATAACCATTAATATATGTATTTGGGAATAGGGCCTTGATGGAAATTGTTATATTAGAACATTGACTTAGTTTTATTTTATATATATATTTAATTGTGAATTCAATCGTTATGAATTCAGTTATGAATCATGCATGTGATTATATATTTTTTATGATTTCCAGGGGTGGGGCTCATGTTCAAGTGATCATTAATATTGAGTTATTTGATTATCATTTATTCGTACAATATTATTCTCATGTTATTGATTAAATATCATGAGTTTCTATTGTTCACTATTTTATATTGATTATGCCTTCTTTATTCATTGCATCTGAAGTATGATTACCCTTGTTGAGAATCTAAGATCACCCATTTCATACGTCATATTTTACCTATAATATAATGAAGTATTTATTGAGTGTTGTGAAGAGTTATTTTATAAGTAATAATGGAATTGTCAATTAAAAACATGGTGTATATTATACTTTTAAATTTAATATAAATTATATATATATATATTGTTTACCAAGAATACTGAATTATTCATTAATTTGGGATGCAGATCCGTGTATAACATTCAATTTTAAAAAATTAGACACCAGCTTTGGGCTACGTGGATTGGTAGTTATATGTTCAATGTTTTCTTTGTGTAATTTTTTTATATTTCTTTTTGTACATAATTAATCTCTTAATATTGAAAAAAATATATTTTTATTTATAATTGTAATTTCATTTAATGATTTTGTAGATGTAAAAATTATTTTAAAGTGGTTTTAAAAGAAACATTTGTTCAATTGTATATCTATTTTTCAAATTAAGTCCATTGGAATCAATTTTATTTTTAATTTTTATATGAAGCATTTTAAACTTTTTATTATTTTCACATTCAAAACTTGTATTCTCATCATGTCTTCACCATTATTTTTAAATAATTTTTTTCACTTCTAAAAATAGATTGTTGGAAAGTGGAATCCATATTTGGAATCATAAAAATTAATATTATATATTAAGATAAAAAGCATTTTATCCATATTTATCATTTTAAATGTTTAAAATTATTTACTTTGGTTAAGGTAAAAATGGGAATACCAAGTGGTTAAAATAAAAAATTAATGGTTACTAATGACCTAGAATATTCCCAACACAATTTTTAAAGAATTATTTCAACATTATAACTTCTAATTATTTTGATTGGTAACTTTTTTATCCATTTTGAAAATATAAAATGTTGGTATTCCACTTTGTTTCAAAAAAATAAAAATGTTTTAGTCACATCACTAATAGAAGGCCACCCCTATCATATCCTAAACACACTACCAAAACAATTTGGTTCTGAAATACCTACCCAAATATCTTCTACTATTCCATACCAAAATATTATAAACATTATTTGTTTCAGAATTTCAACATAAATTTTATTTTCATGCATTCCAAAAACAGTCATCCAATATAAAGTTCACACCCCTAACTGAACATTTTATATTTTTTCATTATAAACCTCCTCAAGTCATATTAAAAAATAATGATATAATAACCATTGTATCTTATATATATTGATATTTTCAATGATAATTGAATGACCTAAATATATCTCCTATTCAATGAAATGGGATATGAAATCCATATTCATGTGTATAGAGGACTATCACCTCACGAGCAGATGTAATTCATTTTCCATTTCCAAATATAATTAATTGATATAAAAATGAATTTTTTATATATTATATTTATGATATTTTTGTTATTTTTATTTCATTATATCACATGACCCTTCTTACCTTCTATTCTATGGGCATTTGAAATCTTCATTCATGTGAACAGCGTAATACCGCCTCAAAATGTGTTGTGATTCATTCACAAAATCCATTGAATGTAATAAGGATGGTTTAAATGATAGTTATTGATATATATATATATATATATATGAAATAATATTATTCTTTAATGGAAGTATATTATTTCACATTATTTCTTTATTCTATTTGGTAAAATGAAATCAATGTTCATCTATATGTATTACCTTCCATCTCTATGAAATATGTATTTCATTTTCTATCTCTAACATTTATAGATCACTAAAAATACATGGACGTAGAATATATATGAAATTTATATTTTTTTTCCAAATTATATACACTATTTAAACATGATAAATGTAATATGTCCACAAAAATTTATAAAGAATACTATAAAAACAAATCATTTAATATCCAAAAGTGATTTTAAGAAGAAATTGTTGAATAACATGAAATAAATGTTCATAAGTAAATCCTATATGTAATTATACATTAGAGTTTGGTTTTTAAATATATTTATAATAAATTTTTATTTATTTTTTGGGAGTTTTGAACATGTACAATTGAAATTGATACTTATGGTAAGAAATTTATAGCCTCTATTTTGTTCCGTGGATACGTATATAGATTCACAACTCCTATATTTTGTGTGACATATAAAAATACCCTTTAACATTTTATATATAATTTAGTTTTTACTCTTTATTTGGAATTCTGATTCAAAAAATTAGTAAAGTAGTACGGTATTTTCTTCTAACTATTTTATTCACTAGGACACAATACCAATTAACCATGTATTTAATTTATATGGTATATATAATGAAAATTATTTTGTTTTAAAATGACTATATATTTACATATCCATTTTAGTATCTCAATTTCATGCAGTTTAGAGTTCACAAGTTATGAAGTTGTCAAGGGTTTTCCCCTTAATATTCATTCCTTGAGACATATGTTATTTTATGGACCTATCTTTTTTATGATTTGTATCTAAAGACCCTTTTAAAATGTAATATAACGAAGTTATTTATTCATTTTTTGAATAATGTTTCATTTAATATTATTCATTCATTGGGATTATAATTCAATGTTCAAAATTTGTAATTGTTTTATGATACGATATAATTGATTATAAAAATTGTTTATGATTATGTTTTGGATAATAAGACATCATGATCGATTTCACAAGTAACTCATTTATTTTCTTCTGCTCTAGTTATTTCATGGGAATCAATTATTTCCCTTCATTTATGTTTCATTTTGTATTTTTATGTTCAATAGAATTTTTTTTTGAATTTTTCTTTCTTTATTTCACTGTTCTATTGAGAAATCATTTTTAACAAAAACCATATTAATAAAAATGAATTCAAAAATGCTTTCTACATTATATTAATAATTTATTAAATAAATACTCATTTTTACTTAAAAAATGAAAGGAATCAAGTGATGTTTTCCAAACAAATATAATTTGTTTTTTACCGAAAAGTTAAAAGGAATATTTTATAAACTGTTTGACATGAATGGAATTTCACCTCATCATGAACATTATATTATTTGAATATTACATTATTATTTTTTATTTTTTATTTCAATGAAAAATATTTTTAAAATGATTTTTCCATAACTTGTTTTTTCAAATAAGAATGGTTATTTTCATTATGATATGTTTTAAATGATTTTTAATTATTAAATTAATATTATTATTATTTATTTTCAATTAAAATGATTTAAATTATTGATTATGAATTTTGCGGTTCAAAAATTGACAACCAATTAATATTTATTTTTCTCAAGAAAATTTCATTTCAGATATTTCAAAATATTTTTCCATATAATATGACATATATTTATGTTACATACAGATTAAAGAATATCAAATAAATATATACCACTCGTATTCTCTCTATGAATGGTTTTCTATTATGGAATAATTATTATAAACCCTATTTCTATTTCAGGGTTAAAGAAAGAAGAAATACTTATAAAACCCACTTCTTTTCTTTGTAAATGCTATGAAGATGTGATAAATTTATTATGAACCCTTTCCCTTTTATAAAGTTAATTATATGATAAATTTTTTATCCAACCCATTTCATTTAATGTTTTATGATATGATGATTTTTTATCTTATGGAACACATACATATAATTTTAATTACATGGTTGGTGGGACCTATATCTCCATAAAATGCATTGGAAAAATATTTATATCTAATGATATAGGAGGGACTATATGTTTAGTGAACCGAGATTAGAAATGGAAATTGTTCTCTATGATTGTCTTGAGAGTGAACCATGATAACTATGATGGTTTCGGAGGTGAAACCATTCATATATGTTATCCAGGGTAGTGAGAAGATACTACTATGTAAATGACATTTTATAAATATTTTTATGCCACAATTCCATGTCTTATACCTATTCTATGATATCACGGTTCATATTATTTTATTTTTTATGATTATTATCTTATGAATTTCCAATATTTATTATATGATATAGTATAATGACTTTTGATATGTACAGTATGGTTTTCAAATATTATTATCATGTTCGCATACACTTTCACTCATGTTATGATTATGTATCTCCCTTGTTTACCCTTACTAATCATCTGATAAAACCCATTCTTATATTTCATTTCCCTAGGTTATGATGAAACCATTTTATGTAGTGTATGTATATGATGAGTACAATGTGGGTTTATTTATATGGGTAATGTTTATGATCATTCAATAAAAAATAAAATGTGTTTGTATTCTCCAATTTAACTATACAATTATGATCTTTAGGTGTGTGTTTCTGTAATGTAATGAATATTTATCTAAAAAGACATTATATCTTTCTATGAAAATCGTGGGTCGCGATAGTTTTTTTTATAGGAAAGGTTTAGTTAAATTTTGGAAACTATGATCATAAAGCTTTTTTTATATCCCAATGTAAATATATAATGATGAGTATAATAACGAGTCAGTTTATAGAAAAATATTTATTTGAATTTTAAAAAATTATAGAGTGACTGGTTTCCATGAAATTGTATCTATGTATATACAGTACAAGTGGATGTGGTTCTAACACATTAGTACCTAGGAGTAATATCATTTGAAAGGGAATATTTATCTAGAATCATTCATCACATGGGTCATAAAATAAAAATACCGTGTCATGATTTAAAAAACATAAAATATATTGGTATTGAATATATGGTTTCCCGCATTGAATATTATTAATCACACAATAATTTTATTTTTAGTTAATTGAAAGAAATATAAAGAACTTCATCACTGATAAATGTAAGATAAAATGTGTTGATGAGAATCCAAATGGAATGGAAAGAAGACTGAAATATGGTATGATTATTCTTAATCAGTTGTCATGATATATTATTACTAACATGACCCTTAAGGAGCTCCCAAACTCACTAGAGAAGATAAGAATATTTTTTTGAGATATTTTGTCTTGAAAATCATAGAAAAATGAAGTCTATGTTCCTTATTTTTCAATAATTTTGGATGAAGAACATAATAGGATATCGTCAGATATCCACATCGACGTCTTGTGATAAGATCCAAACATGTAATCCTTCAACAAGAAATGTATTCTACAAATTTAAATCAACACAGGAATTGTATTTTGTATAGGTTAGACATGGAATTTTTGTAAATCCTTGACATATCAAGAATATAACCAAGAAAAGTCATGCCAATTATCCTGTGTCCTCTAGAAAATCCATCCTTGATCATTTTAGGGCCTTTAGACCAGCCATTTCGATTATGTTATGTCCTTTTCAAAATTAAACTAAACCATTTGATTTTCGTTAAAAATGTATGTTGTGAAACCAATACATGTCCACACATACTCTAACATAGAATATAGATAATCAAGAAGATTGGGCCAACAACCACACCATGTCATGTTGGTATCTAGGGACATGATGGCCCTTTCAAGTAACTATGTATCCAATAATGATCAACATGTAAGCCCTGATTGTGGGATGTATATGACTTCACAAACATTATGGATTCCATAGTGTGTAAGCCCTAATTAATGTATTGATATAAATTCCCACATTTTAGGGTATCCTCAGTGGATAAGCCCTTGTTAAATAGAACTATGAGAACTCTAATTAGTTCTATATCTAGGATATGTAGGAAACTTTCTTAAGTAATGACATAAAATGGTGATCCAAATTGTTTTGTGTATTGTATTATCACCAATATTCCTTCCTTCACAGCCCAATAATTCCTATGGTCATATCATTATTCTTCATTTGTCAGTGGACCTAGAGGGAAACTATAGTCTGTAATACACTATCAGTCGATCAATGAAAACTATGATTTCCACCCTAATAATGACACATAATACATCTTACAAGGTCCAGAGTTGATATCAGAATCAAATTAGGTGTAAGCCCCATAATTAACCTGACATTATAACCATTGGAACCAAGAATTCCCATGGCCTGGTCATTACATCTCATCCACTAGTTGGTCGAGAGGGAAACAACATTGTGGACTCCCCTAACAACATTAATATGACAATACTAGTTCATTCCATAACTCGGATAAATATGATTCCGTCATAAGGCTTGATATTGATATTACACTTCCAAATTTTTTTCCTAGAACCCATGTCTACATCCATATATAGTGATACTGATTACATTCTATGTATCCTTTCAGAAACATACCATAGATCATGTGGGATTAGGACTTGATATGATCATATCATTCACATCTTGAATTTCTACATGAGAGGGTATTATCATTGTGTGAATCATATTTGGTGGCATGATATGACATCCACCATATAATGGTATCCAATTAGGGCATGTCCCAAGGGTTTGATCATACTATGATTACTATAATTCATTCAATAACAAGTATATGAAGAATTCATCCCTATGCATCAATCCCAATACATGGTTCCAATTTACACTCATATATATCCATTTTTTATAATGTTAAATTATATGGGTTTAAAGAACTATGTGTGTATTGAGTCCTGTAATAAACATGATATGTAAGATCCCTCATAAAGACTCAATCCCATCCTCTAAATAGAAATATCCTCCTAAGATGATAGTATGCTATGGATTTCATAATTATATAGATTCAAACTATAAAAAACATTTAGACAATGGCGGTGGAATATGAACGTCAAATATACATAGATTGATACATTAATAGGCCCTCCTTTATGTATAGATGGATTCGATACTTGATTATTTTTTTACAATAACTATTCATGTGTCGGGATGAAGAATATATTATTCCAAATATATTTAATGAATAGTATATTCCGAGAGTAGGCATCAATTCCTCTCCCCAGACTATGATGTTTCATACCATTCATCTTTTTTAACAATGTGAGTTATTAAGTGTCGTTGGGTTTGAAACCCTAATTGACCACCTAACTTTCAAAAGGAGTTCAGTAACTAGTTTTGAATTTGGGAAATATTGGGTGTTTCATTGGATGATATGAATGTATGTTTAACACAACATTAATGATTACATAAACATTGGACCACCAATAATCGAACCCTTAGACCATTTATCCCCAACCATGCATGTGAACTTTCTCATGAAACCATGATGGTGAACAATATATAAAATAATTTAACTAAAAAATTTACTTCAAAAGCTGAATTGGATAGAATTCATTGTTCTTGTTGAACAATATTTTTCCCACAATATGGGTGATCAGAAAAAATGTACTCTTCTAGATGAAACAGAAATAGAGAACCCGAAATGAATCTCTCAAATAGAAAAATGATTTGTTTAACACAAATTAAGATATTTTTTCATATCATACAATAAAATGGACTATACATGAATCTTATTATGGATGAATATGAATAGATGATCCTTTTTATTCCAGGTTCACATGAAATAACTTCATCCTCATTGTGACAAGTCCACCTGATCAGAATTTCTAGGCCAAGAATAAGAATGGAGAATTTTCTTATCCATTAATATATTATTGAAAATGTATAATGCTTACAATGATGAAATGATCAATGAACTTCTTCCTTCTTGACTTCATGATTTCGAATAATTCTCTACAAATTACATACTAACCTAAGATAATATCTTTATATCATGGTCATTATAGAAAATTAGTTATGGAAGAAACCCCAACATGTCCTAAAATGACATCATCTTGCATACACCATCACAGTTGGTTGGAGAATGTAATTGTCTAGTAGTACCAGAAGTGTGGTATAATCTTGACCATTGTGACTTTCCATTAGGGTGTCCAATTTATATAACTAATGATTCTTCATCATAAAAAGAAAAATGTTGCAAATACAATGGTCCTCATTGCATCAACCCACCACATTGGAAGCTTATATTGGATTCACAACAATAACCACCTTTGGTATTTCATGAAGGTGGATTGAGGATCCAATAATGGATCACATCTTGTTCAGGAGCCACTGAGGATGAATTCTATCAGAAATCATTTTTAGAGGCATCCTGCCGGTACCTCTCGTTCACATGACAAGGGTACAACCTAAATATTTTTTATTTAAAACCTCTGAATGGGAAAAAATGATGACACATCAGACATAGAAAGATCTAAACAACTGGGAGTCACCTTATATCCCCACTCCCACTGATGAATCCTGTTGGCGTGCTATGTTTGTAGCTAGTGAGTAGGCTCATATATATCGCCACTCAAATGAAGATTATGGGATTATTATTGTATAATGAAATATTATGGATCATATCTATACATTGTACATGATGTCTAGTGACATATTCCGATGGAAAATGGAGGACAATAGTGGGATCCTATATCACTTCAATTGATGAAATAGTCTAATATAGGGTGAAGACAGAAAATGTGCAGGCTTATATTCCTGTGCACTTTTCTAAAATTCCATTACATTAATAAAATAGTGGAATAAATCCTCCAAAATATTCCTACATTTTTATAGATATAAGAAAGGGAACATATTTCTCTCCCTATATCTAGGGAAGAAAAACACTCTAATCAATTTGAACAAGGGATAACTCCATAGAGAGCGCACATTCGTGCTCCCATCCTGGAAGAATTTCAATATATTTTGGTAAAGTAAGGCATAAGAATGGGATCATATTCTCTTTCCAATTACAGTTCACCATGTGAAAGGGGAACACACCTTAGGATATGCTCATATTCCAAATGAAAAAATCGTCATAATATTCCAAAGGCCCAGAATCAGACTCATATCCTCATTCTGGTTGGGTCTTACCAAGTAAGAGGGGAAAATACCATGGGACAGGCTCATATTCCAATTCAAAAATACTAACGACATACTAAAATGGATTGGTATTAGTATCATATCCCATTTTTAATCGACTCTAACCTTATGTGAGAATCACATTCCTTAGTATAGGATGATATTCTTATTAATTAAGATGCTTGTAATTTTCCAATAGCTCATGAAATCCAACCTTGTATCCTTACCTCTATTGATGAACGATAGCTCCAACATCCTTCTGATGACATAATAGATGAGTCCCATATCCTTTCTCTCATACTGTAGGATTTCTTCCATACTCTTATAGGGAATGAAAATTCAGACTAGGCTCATATTCCATTTCCGTAGAGGGATCACAATGTGGGAGCATCAAATTCCTCTGGATAGGATCGTATTCCATTTGAAAATGACATGTGGCATACTCAAAAGGCTCATGATCGAGGTGATATTCCCATATGTCTAAGGATATCATATTAAGATTAGATCATTCCATGAGATATTCTCATATTTATATCATTGAATGTATATGTATTATTTTTGTATTATCCTAGTAGCAGGATGATGCTCCCACAACACCAGACCATTATCAATATTTTATGGTAGAAATAATATAAGAGAATTATATCCCTAGTAAATCCCAAAAGGAAGCTCTATATATTTGGTCCCCAATATTGAATGAGGATCTTCATTCTAATATTATTAGTTTTAGTGTCCTTGAGGATGTTCAAGAAACATTCTCAACACGCCATGGTAAATAAAGTCTTTAACTGAAGAATAGGAAGAAGATAATTGTCATGAGTTTCCTCTAAATGGTAGAGTGGAGATGGATCAGAGGGAATAAAATCTTGATATCCACTATAGTAAATCTACCTACAATTATATCAATCATAGAAAAAGAAATCATCCCCTTACCAAGATAAATATATATAAGAAGATGATAAAAACACATAATCGTTCATATTGAGAGGTTCTTGAAACACTGGTGTCAATTTCATATAGTTCACCATAAAATTCTATTAACACTACACTCTAGTCAGCAGGAAAACCAATGATGAACATTCTATGGTCTAAAAATATGGTGGTGTGCATGTTTAATTAAGATTAATATAACATTGGCATATAGATAGATTAATCTTGAAAACAACACCCCATGATTTTATAAACCCTTTCTCCTTCTGATTATGAGTTCCCAAAAATGTGAGATAAGGAATTCATGCCTTATCTATTCCATAATATGTGGGATACTCATCATTGATATAGGATAGAAAATTCCCATTTCCAATATACAAGGGTCACATTTAGACAATCAAGAGACTCTGTTGTCATTTAGAACTAAATGTTTTCTTCATATCCTAGGACCCAAAATCAGAAAAGAACAACACAATTCTATATCACACATTCTTCCATTTAAACAATATTCATCAAAAATAGATCATCGATGCGTCATCATGTATGAGTATTTGACAATGGAAATTTTTTAGATTGTTGAACTTCACCATTCCCCTAGAATAGTAGATCCACTCAAATATGGTATCATGTAATTTCCTAGTGTTTTATGAAATATAGGTTTATGAAATCATTCAAGATAGTTGGTCACTGAAATATAATCCACACACTTCGATGGTTCTAAGACTTCTTGAATAGAGTGAGAGAATAGAAAAATGATAAATGTACATTTCCCCTCAAAGAAAGAGGATATAATTTTGGAAATGAAATCTAATGTTATGGTCAACCTTGAAACCATCCATAAATATTATCTCCCATCATGGGATTCCATTTCACCCAACTCATAAAAGAATATGACAATACTAAATTGTGTAAAATGTAGTAGAAACTATCGATGAGAGAAACATACTCTCAAGGATGGGGTAATTTATATAAAAATGTCCACCCCTCGGATCTTCAATTCTTGGGGGGATTTATGAAATATTATATCCATCATAAAACAATCCCCATCCTACTAGGCTGGTGGAATTTAGGTCACAATTTCCATAATGTGGCTCCTCATCCCTAGAGAGATTCATGGGGGAATGAATGAAAATTATAGATCTTATTCATCCCACTATACAAGGGAATTATTCTTAATTTATACAATATGAATAATTAAATCCCTGATTGGGATCATTGAATCCTCAATACCCAGATCACGTAATAACAATTATGGGCCCGCATAGTCCCCAACACATAGGGCTGGGAAAATTTTAATCATCATCATTACTGTAGAAGGAATTTGTAATCTCATAGGTAGGGAGGGAAAATATATAGTTATTATCTCATAAGTACCACCCACCATAAGACATACCTCTTCAAATTGGAGCATATTTGGAAGAAATTAAGAACCCAAAGAAGAGGTAGTGTTTTCACCATCCTCTTTCAAGTTCCGTTCTTCTTCAACTTCTTATTTCTTTGTTATATCTATTATAATATAATAACTCCAGTATCTTATATATATTGTAATGCTATTATAAATATGGTACTACCATATTCATTATTCAATTCATCCATTGAATGACATGTCACCATACGTGCGTACGTACGGCTTACTGTCTCCATGTCATGGTGTAAGTGTTATTCAAAACATTATTCTATGGATGGGTATGAAATTGATGTGTAATGGAAGTAAATAATAAATATAACATGATAATGATTCTTTATATATGATATACCATCCAATTTTATATAATTTTAATATCAAAATAATGTTATTATTGCTCGTGCGTACGTACAAACTACCGTCTCCATGAACGCAATGAGATTCTTTCTCCATCTTATCCATTCAAGTATTATAATCATTTTATGATGAGAATTAATGTTTAAGGATTTGATATCATTCTGGATATTAATAAGAAAAAACCTATCCATAACATACATGGCTTATGTGACAAAACATATAAAATAAAATGAGTAAGTTAACACCCGAAACGACGATAATAATAAGATATTATTAGCAACGAAATGTTAAAAGATCATATATGATATCATATTAAGGTATATGATTCTTGTATAATTTAATAAAAACTAATTCACCATTATACATAAGGTTAACCTACCCTCGACCAAGGAAAAGTACAAGGTAAGGGTTTATTTCACAATCTCTCCATTATCCGAGGTTTTTTATACGTAATTATCTACTGGGACCTCTTTATCATCCACATCCATGTTTCATAAAAATGTATTTCAAAACATTCATAATATTTTACAGAATATGGGTTAAATTAATTTATACCCCTGTTTAAATTTTTATAAGAAGTTTATAAAGGAATCATTCCGTCATTTTCCAAATAATGTCCTTTTTAACCTTTTCGAAAAAATTAAGGTAAGAATGTATTTTTTTTAACTTATACAGTGGGTGCGGCTATTTACAACTGTTATAAAATTGTCGAGGCTTTCCTTACAAGATTATAAGAATATTTTGAATGTAAATGTTTTATTTTATAATTATGTGAATTTAGATGATTTGAAAATGAATATTTTATGAGTTTGTGAATGACACTCTTTAACAAGATCAGAATTTTAAATGTTTTAAAGATTTATCTTTCTAAATATTTTTAATTAATGTCCATGTTTTCAAAATGATTTAAAGTATTTATTTATATGGTAATGAATGTTTTGAAATGATATTTATTTCCAAAAGTTTCAATGTGGTATGAGACACTTTGAATCAAAAATATATTTTAAATTACGTATTTTATAAATGTGTGAGTTTTCAATGATTTCAAAAAAAAGAGTTATTTCCCTAAAATATTTTCGATTTCATCTATGTCAAAATTCATGGATGGATTTTAATCTTATTTGACGTTGATTTATTATGATACAAATCTTCCATATTTTATTGAAGGTTTTGTGATATGTTTGGCTGTGGATGTCTTATTTTTATACCATTCATGGTTTATGGAGGTAGTATTGGCATTTCATATTCTAGTTTTAATACGAATGTTTATGTTAGGTTTAAACCTATACATATGAGGAATTCATTAGACTTAGTAAGTGACGGGTGGAGCCCGATATAGCTCATTGATGCATCAATAGGTCTCATGAGACAAACTAGTGTCTTCGCATGATGTCGTGACAAAATGTTATTTGTAGTCTTGACAAAAGGCCTTGGTTATGTTGTTATGATAGTCTGGCATTATGAATTATATCATTATGAAAGGTGTTATTGATATTTCATTTGATTGTTCGACTATTAGAATATCCATGTGAATAATTAAATGGAAATATTTCATTTCATTTTTTCCATATTATGCTGATGATCAAGTTAAAAAGATTTTGTTTTAGTTATACATTGCCCTAAATGATTATGCTCATTTATGAATGATTCCGCTATATTGTTATCCTTATTGAGTATCTGAGCTCACCCCATTCAATGTTTTTTTTCTAGTATGTGATGATTTAATCTATGAATGAACTACAAGGATAGTATGAGGGAATATAAAGACAAGATGTTGTTGTAGTTGTTTTTTCAATGTATGATGTAATGTAAGACTTATTAATATATCTAGTGATTCCAAGGCAACAAAACTAATCGGTCATTAGAGACATGATCTTTTGTGATCATGCCATTGTTGTATAATAATTCACTGACTCTGGGTAACTGGGGTCGGGCGTTATAGTTTGTATCAGAAGAAGTTTAGTACAAACCATGGAAGCTAGATTTAGATAAACTCTGATTAGAAAACATAGACCTAAGATGGACATTGAGTATTAGTATAGATTAACATCATCTAATTTTGGTATTGTAGATATTTTGTGAGTTTTCTGAGAAATACATCCCTGCATGGATACGAGCAGGTAGAGGCGGGTCTAGCACAGATGTACATAGGGGTAATACTAGAAAACACTGCATTGGGCTAGACTCGAATGGGAACTGGTGCATGATAACGGGCCTTGATGCACTCTTGGTTATGACACTACCGGTGGATATACATAGGATAATTCTGATTTTCATTTCAAACCATTATGAAGGGTTTATGAGTATATACTTTCTCAATGAAAATATCTTTATGATTATGGATTATATCCATAAATCATTCTATTTATGTTAGTTATTTTACATGTTTGGAATTATTCATTTCAATTCATAAACTGACATAGTTTATGCCATTGTATAGAAATGGCGCCCAATAGAAGGAATGTGAACTCCAGCAATACGTATGATCCAATGAATAATAAGGATCATATCTTTCATGGTATTTAGCCATCATTTAGTAGGTAAATAGTCTCCCACGTATAATCATCATATGAAGAAATAATATCATGTGTTGATAAGATAAATAGATACTTCACTGAGTCCTATGGATTTGAAGGGAAGCAAGAGAAGAAACGGATGGAAGAGAGAAAGATGGAAAAATGGAAGAGGGAAAAGAAGAATTTTTCCATATGTGATAACTATGGGAAGAATCACCATGGAACTTTCCTGATGATAATGAGGGTTTATTATAATTGTGGAGAAAAAGGACACTACGTACGTGACTGCAAGGGTAAGAAAAAGGTTTCAAATGTACAATACTTAATCTGCAAGGAGTTGGGACACTACATGAACCAATGTCCAAATCATCAGAGTATGCCCCAAATGATGCTTTTGGATAATAATCATGTTATTATACTACCAAATATGAGTAGGATTGACTAGAGTTCTTATGTTGTTATTAAAGAATTAAGTCATTTGAGTGTTGTATCAACAATGTACTGGTTAATATAATTATGGAGTATATAATGATTGTACTGTAGTACTATTTCATTAAGGACTTGAGATTGTGTGGAACCAAGAAAAATGGCTGAATAGCAGGTTAAAATTTTAGAAAATATATGTTTGAGGGAATGATAAAACATAATATGGTTCTGATAATGAGGAAGTGACTTTGGAATAATAGATGGTTGATTTGAATAAATTATATTGGATATTCTTTACTACCGTGAAACTGATTAATGATTTCTATTACCATAATTGTTGGAGTTTACAAAATTTTTAGGTAGAAAGAGTATATTAATAATTCTATTAGGAATAAAGGAGTATGAATGTAATTAATAAGGTTTTGTGGTAATTTAGGATGTGCAGGGTTTTAAAAGAATACATGAAGAAGGTGTTCACATGTTATTTCGTGGGAATAGAGATCTTCATTGTGTTTACCATCATTACAAATTTTGGACTATGAGTTTGGAAAAATGTATTTTGGATAACTATAGTTTGAGATTATTTTTGATTTCTATAAAAGGACAACCCAGAGGTCGGGCGGCAACCCGTCGTGACAGGCAACGCCGCGAGACATGAACCCGTAACCGAAGGTCGACAAGGGTGTATCACCTACCACTGGCCCACGAGATATCCTGGATTAAATAATGTAGTTTAATTTAAGATGGTCTTGTAAATGAATTATAAATTCATTTTTTACCCCCAAACGAAAAGGGTAAATAGAATATTTTTGTAATGTTTTATTATCTTTTAGAGTGAAAGATGAGTTTGTGGTAGAAATTATTTAAAGGATGGAACTCTACTTGTCAAGTACATATTTTTCTTCTAATCTTATTCTATGAAGAAATTAATTCTTATACTTTATTGAAGTGATATTAAAACAAAAAATGTGTTATCCTAATACCTTATATTTTGTTGAATCGATGGTATTTTAAATCATTATAGATTGATGAATTTAAGGACCTCAATTTTACACGTGTTTGTGATTGATAACCTCAATCAGTACCTATAAATAATTACGTTTTTAATCCAATTATATGTCTCTAATTTCCACCATTGTTCACCTAATTGAGATCATAATTTGGTGGTGACCCTTTCATTTCTCTTTTCCACTTATTAAGACTATATTTTATTAAACCAATTTCTGATGTGGGTTTTCCCACAAAGATATTTTCTATTTTCAACATTTATTATTGAAGAAAAATGTCAAATTGTGACGACACAACTTATTGAAGGAGGGAAGAATGTAACACCCCATGATTTCATAGTGCGTTATTTCTTAAATATAATTCAATAACTTTCACTACACACAACACCGAGTTCATGTTTACTATGACGTACCAAACAAGCCGTTCAAAAGAGGTAATGAATAGTATTAACTGAATTTTGATCTTTATATAATCATTATAATTTTAGAATCCATATTATGATTTTCTTAGACAAAATCTATGAACAAATTCATTTTTTTCAGATAAAAGAATTATTTTTCAAAAAATGCACTTTTATTGACTTTTAATGGTGAACCCTTTATAAATCCAATATTTTAAAATATTATATATTAAATTGGACTAAATAAATTTATTCTTTAGAATGGGGACATAAAAAATTTTAAATGTAACACCTCAATCTTCCACGGTACGCTTCTCTTTAAATAATACAGCAGTGTGTGTTGTACGCAACTTCGAGTTCTAACAAACACCACAACCAATCAAACTAGCTGTTATGAATTGTAATACATACTTTTTCAAATTTTATAAATTTTATATTTCAAAATGGACTTCATATTTGGATTCTTAATATCAAAATTATCTTAGGGTAAAATTTTGGTACTTTTCGGATGACATTCTTATTTGGATGAATAGTAAAAATTAATAAATTTTATTTAAAAACAATTATTTTAATAGAATTAATTTATAGTGATAAATTATGATTTTGAGTGGTTTTAAAGTATATTTAGAATATATTTTTACCATTTAATACAATTTTGTCCATTGGACATAATTTTACATTTAAACCGGACATAAAAAATTATCAATCTTTTGATAATTATTATTTCTTAAAAACACGCTTTTTGTTTTGACAGCGGGAATTCATTTTAAATTAATATCTTCCACTTCTGTGTTTAAAATTTGGAAAAATGGATTCCATATTTGCAATCAGGATTTTCAAATTGTTTAAATATATATCTCTTATTTTTAAACATTTTGAATAATTATTTCGGTAAATATTTTATTTTCCATGGTTAGAGGGTAAATCCGGTAAATAGGGGTAAAAATGAATATTATATTAATATTAATTTACCCTAAAACGGGTCATAACCCTATTGGTTGATAAATGTCCGTCCATGGGTATCTTTTGGTTGATTTTGGGTCCCCATGGATTCACTTGTATGTGATACTGACACTTTATATTAATTAAGTTCAAGTAAATACAAATATGACATAAGCATATATCTTTTAGAAACACTATTTTTACATAGGGATATATATCTATTATATTTTAGACTATAAATATTAATTAGAATGATAAAACGCTTTCCTACATAATTTTATTTTATTTATAATTTTTAGACATTGAAAAATTAAAAATTTATATGACAGAATAATGATGCAGTATTTTCCTTATTAATGAAATAATCAAATAATTGGTATTATAAATAATAAAAATAATAATAATTTGAATGTTTTGAAGATATACACGAATTTTATTGCTTAATATGACATGTTAGTATTTCTTATATGAATTTTTTTTATTAATAAATTTTTTATGACTTTAACAAAAATCAATTATTTTATAGTGTCAAAATTGACATAAATGAGTTTCTAAAACAAATATTATATTATTAATTGATATTCTATTCCAAAAAATCTATGGTTCAGCCAAAGTAATTATATAATGACATGTGAATTATTATTGGATGACTTGGGGGTCTCTTGGATGTATATAGTAAGTTTATTAACCTTATAATATAATAATACAAAGTGACATATTAAATGTCAAACTAATTAACCAAGTGTTAAAAGAAAAAGACAAGGTTAATATAATGACCCAAACCTATCTAAAATATACTAGTTGAACTTATATAGACCCATAACAACCATAGACGTTGAATAATACACTTTTGAGATATTAGAAACCGAATATGATTTTATTATAAATTAATACTTAACATTTTTTCTAAAGAGCCCATCCTCCCCCTTATAAAAAGAGACCACATCCAACCAATTCTGCACATCTTCAAAGCCTTTTGGCTTGACCAAAACCTGCCAAAATATCCTCTAAACTTCCCTCAATTTATCTTATTGACTTTATATTGATCAGAAACCCAACCTAATGAGCCCTTTTGATCAAATCAAAAGGAATAACCCGAAGAAGTGGTAATGTTTTCACAACCCTCATTCAAGTTCCGTTCTTCATCAACCTCTTCTTTCATTGTTATTTCCATTATAAAATAATAACTCCAGTATCTTATATATACTGTCATGTTATTATAAATATGTTACTACCATATTCAGTATTATATCCATCATTTGAATGACATGTCACCATATGTGCGTACGTACGACTTACCGTCTCCACGTCGTGGTGTAATTGTTATTCAAAACATTATTATTTGGATGAGTATGATAATGATGTTTAATTGAAGTAAATAATAAATATAACTTGATAATTATTCTGTATATACGATATACCATCAAATTATATATTATTTTAATATCAAAATAATGATATTGTCGATCGTGCGTACGTATAGACTACCGTCTCCACGAATGCGATGAAATTCATTCTCCATCGTATCCATTCAATTATAATTAACATTTGATGATTATAATTAATGTTTCAGTACATGAGATCATTATGGATATGAATAATATACAACCTATCCAAAACAAACATGGCTTATGTATCAAAACATATAAATGAAAATGAGTAAGTTAACACCCGAAACGACGATAATAATAAGATATTATTATCAAAGCAATGTTAAAAGATCATATATGATATAATATTAATGTATATGATTCTTGTATAATTTAATAACAACTATTTAAATATTATACATGTGTTTATCCTACCCTTGACCAAGGAAATGTATAAGGTAATGGTTTATTTCACAGTCTCTTCATTATCTGAGGTTGTTTATACATAATTATCTACTAGGACCACTTTATCATCCACTTCCATGTTTCTTAAAAATTTATTTCAAAACACTCTTACTATTTTACAGAATATGGGTTAAAGTCATTTATTCCATTTTTTTAATTTTTATAAGATGTTTATAAAGGAAAATTTCCGTCGTTTTCCAAACAAGGTCCTTTTTAACATTTTTGATTGAATTAAGGTTTCAATGTCTTTTTTTAACTTATACGGAGGGTGCGGCTATTTACCGCCATTATAAAATCGTCGAAGCTTCCCCTACAATATTATAAGAGTATTTTGGAAGTAAATGTTTTATTTTATTATTATGTGACATTCAAATGACTCCAAAATGAATATTTTAAGAATTTATGAAAGGTACTCTTTATCAAGATGAAAATTTTAAATGTTTTGACGATTTATCTTTCAAAATATTTTTAATTAATGTCCATTTTTTCAAAAAGATATTAAAGATTTATTTATATATACATGAATGTTTTTAAATGATATTTCTTTTCAAAAGTTTCAAAGTTGTATGGGACACTTTGATTCAAAAATCTCTTTTAAATTACTTCCTTTATAAATGTGTTACATTTTAATGATTTCAAAAAAAAGAGTTATTTCTCTAAAATAGTTTTGATTTCATCTATGTCAAAAAAAAATTGATGGATTTTAATCATATTTTATATTTATTTATTAGTATACAAAACTTTCATATTGTATTGATTGTTTTTAGATATGTTTGACTATGGATGTGTAATATTTATTCCATTCATTGATTATGAAGAAAGTATTGACATTTTGTATGCTAGTTTTAATACAAATGTTTATGATATGTTTATTCCTATTCATATGAGGAATGAATTAGACTTCTTAAGTGATAGGTGGAACCCGCTATAGATCCTCGATGCATCGGTAGTTCTAATGAGACAAACTAGTGTCTTTGCACGAGGCTTTGACGAAATCTTATTCGTTGTCTTGGCATGAGGCCTTGGCTACGTGGTGATGATAGTCTGGAATTATGCATTCCGTTATTAGGAAAGTGGTTATTGATATTCCATGTGACTATTCTATAAGTAGAATATCCATGTGAATAATTAAATGGAAATATTTCATTTCATTTTTTCTATATTATGTTCATGTTCAAGGTTAAAAGGATTTTGTTTTAGTTATAAATTGCCTTAAATGTTTGTTCTCATTTATGAAAGTTTCCACTATATTATTATCCTTACTGAGCATCGGAGCTCACCCCGTCCAATGTTTTATTTATTCCAGGATGGGAAGAAATAATTTATGAATGACCTACAGGGATAGTATGAGGGGATATGAAGACAAGATGTTGTTGTAGTTTTTTTCACTTTATGATGTAATTTAAGACTTATGATATATCTTGTGATTCCAAGGCTACAAAAATAATCGGTCTATCGAGAGTTGATCTTTTGTGATCATGTCGATGTTATGTAACAATGCACCAACTCTAGGTAACTGGTGTCGGGGAGTTACATATTAGGTAGATCAAGCTCAAATATCAATTTGGGTATTTCAAATATGTTTATGAGTTAATTGTTATTTATTAATAAACTTCATAAAATTCCATTTATATAAAGACCTACAACAACATAAATTTGTTTGTACATTGAATATTCTTAAATTTTCTGAAATTCCACCTTAGGGGAAGGATTGGAATATTAAATGACGACAATTACCTCTTAGAGACATGCGAATAAACATATGATAAGGATGATTTAATTTAAAGAGAATTTAAATAAGTAGTAGTTTAATAAAATGTAGTGGTTATAGACTCAAATATATTGGGGACCGATATTAAAATTTGTAGTTTATTCTCAACAACGATTATGTGTTACCGATTAATCTGATTGAGGAAATAGAACTCATCCCAGAGGATTAGGACCCCTCATTTTTTCATCAATACTAATTCCTTGGTCAAATATATAAAATGAGAAAAAAATATTAAAAAATGTATATGGTGTTACAAGAGTATAAATGTGGTATGAAAATGACTTTCTTCATGGCCCCTCTAATCAAGAATGTGAAGTAGATTGCCTCAGATTACTATTTTTCCCTAAAATTCCTCCATTCAATAAGAGGTGAAAGTAGATGTTGATGACCATAAAAACACCTCTCCCATATTTGAGTAAGGAATCTCCACAACCATTGATGAGATCATGTAGATATGTCTTAGAATGGATGAAGACCCACAACCAACATTGATTAGTGTCTCAATACCTCTCAAATGGAAAAATGTTTATATTTAATTTATAAAGAAATATTGATTTGTTTTCTCTTGTAATTATAAATAAATGCTCAATCTCAATCTTAATGGGCCTATACACAGTCTCGGATTACCCAATGAACTCCAGGGTTTCATGTGGCATCCAAGATGATGCTCCCCTCTCAGGATACTAAAGTTTATAAGGATGTTGAGAACATTATTAAATCCAATTTTTTCTATGAGTTAAAACACTAGATATGGATTGTCAATATAATAACTAATAATAAATAAATGTGAATATTAGGGTCTTAACCTATTATAAAAACCATAGTCGACATTACACAAAGGATGAATTTCCATTTTTAGATTCCAAAACTCTTCATTGATACAATATCTAACTTTCAATCCATCTCTTTGTGGGATGGGTAATATGTGTAAAATCTGATAAAGGTGAGCCTTGATTATGGGGAAGCCACTACCTATATATCTCAGTGAGGGATATTTTTATATCAGTTCATTCTCTTTGGATTTATGAATTCTATCACCACCTATCAACATGCCATGAATCATATCTTTAATCCACTCATTGGATTGATAATGAAATGTTACATTAATGACATGGTAGGTAAATCTTGATAGTAATTTTTCACTTCACAGATCTTCAAATAGTCATCGTCATGTTGCACCAACATAGTCTAAAGACTAATCTAATAAAATGATCATTTGGGGTGACATATGAGATGATCAATGGATTTGTAATATTCCACTTTGACTTCCAGGGTTTCCTTAAAAAGACCTGTGGATATCTGAAAATTTCAGCCACATAGAATCTAGAAGAAAAGATTGGGATCCAAGAGAACCATTCCAACATTCAGAATTTCATTGAAAAAATAGATAAAAAATCTATCCCCTACACCATGATAAAGAATAATGGAATCGCAAGTCAATGGGATGAATAATTCCTAGAATCCATTGAGAGTCAAAATAAGTACACACCACTCAAATAGGTCCTCATGCCACTACTGGAAGGAAACTCACTCATATTATTTTTGGACACCATGGAAAAATCATTTGGAAATACCCAAAAATAGAAGAATTCATTTGGGAATGAGAAAAGTCTATACTTATTTATCCAAACTATGATAAGTTATAATACCAGATATTTTAATGTCAATAAGAATTGCCTCACACTAATATATATAGGGTCAATGATGACGGATTACTTGCATCATTACAATGTGCACTTATAAACTCATATTTATTTGATCATGTACATATTTTGTCATATCTTTATAACATGCAATTTAGACCAATATGTGTCCATTAGAAAATTGTATGACATTCATTTCATATAATAGAAGTCTGTTAATGGGTAAAATCTACTTGATTTTCATGTGGAACATCAGACTACTTAATGTAAACCAATGGACTCCAAACATCTCGATGAAGATGTTTTCTATGTCCATAACACACCCAAAACATGGGAGATCTATATTTATGGTGACACTAGAAGTTGTTTTTATAAGATAACAGAAACCCCAAAACACAATTTGGTTTTCATAGGGATTATATTTTTTTCTCTAGAGAATGAAATTTCCCCTACAATTTCTCATAATATGAATGCTGCCTGAATAATGAGTCAAAATACCAATACATCATTGTTGACATAGAAATATCCCTATAGCTACAAATATCCTATATTAACATCATTGGGGAATCAATGCTAGTGATAAAATGAAATTTTTTGAATATTTAAACAGAATGGAATAATTGGACTCACTCACTGGATATGTCATATGAATAATTGGGGAGTTCCCTTTTGAGCCCAAGATAAATCATGTCCCATAATCTAATAATGTTCATGAAAATTGACTAGCTAATCCTATTATAGTCCCGGTCGACTCTGATTAAGAGGAAGCAATATTCTCTATCATGCATCGATGAATGATATCATTGATCATCGTATGTGACATGGATTAAATAAATTAGGTTAAAACCTCCCTCAAGAATGATGAATTTATATCCACCCCTATATTTATGGATCCAATAATAGAATATCACTATAATGGGGCACTCCTGAAATACTGATCCGAAAGGGAAAACATATTACACCGAGCAGATAATTTTACTCTACAAGATAGTAAAAATAAAAAAGATCTCTATATAAGTTATTCATTGATGTAATAATCCTATAATTCATATCATAAAGAGATATTTTAACTATCACAAGAGAGGTCCATCTAGGCTCATATGGAACATAGATGTCTTATACTAGACTCTCCCACCAAATCAAGTGGTTGTCTTACAACCAAAAATCCATGAAATAAAATAGCGTGCAATCAAAAATAGAATTTCATTCATTCCAAATTTATTAAAACATCATCAATCAACCCCTATAATTTCTACAATGAGTTAAATATTCATGATTATTTATTGTATGGGGAATTAAGGTTCTAGATGGAATATCCCCCAGCCACAGCTAAGTAGTTTATGTATATCCTTTCTACCATCAACACCATTTACATGTGGGTTGAGGAAATACAACTCAAGGAAATTTTGATGAAGAATATAATCAACTTCATGAAGTCCTATACCAATAATATATTTAGATTCCAACACATGATATTGAAGGAAACCATAACCATCTTTTTTCTACATAGATGTTGAAATTTTACCTATAGTTCAATATGGAGTACTATCACTCATCCCACTAGCATTAGGTGGTATATTAAAAAATAAGCCATAAATAAGTCCCTATAAAATATAATCCATTATATAGTGAATAAATACAATAAATAATGTTCATACAAGCTCCTCTCTTATTTATGAGAAAATTGTACAACCACATTCACTACTACACAAGAAACATTATATTCATTGGTGTCCAGAATTGAGGTTGTTTTCCCATATAAGTATAGATTCCATCACTTTGAATAGCCTTATATGAAAAATCTCCAATTATGGGAAATCATAAAATTGTTTGGAAGAGTTATAAAAGCACTATTAGAATATTTTTTGTATATTTCACAACCTCAAAATCCATCAGAATTAGAACACATGTGCCTTCTACAAAACAATTTACCTCTGCCTTTTACTTTAACGAGAAATAATATCAGCTTTGAGAAACCCAATGTTACCATAAATGAATCCTATTAATCTAGAAATAAATGGGAAGAAATTTATATTATTAGTAAGGTCCATAGCAATGTAGCTTACTCATTTGAAATGATATACGAATAATATGTCACACCCTCCACAAATTCGAGGATTCTTACGAAATTATTTTTGTAGGCTTTCATAAAGAATTATTGTCTTCATAACCACATGAAATTAAATTGTCCAATAAAAATCCTAACCATTTGATGTTAAACAGTATAGACATCATCCTGACCTAACACCAGTAAATTATATGGAAGATGTATTAACCACATAATATTAAATGGTAATGATCTTTTCTAAATCACTTGATAATAAATTGTAAATAACACATCCAGACCGCATGACTTCAATACTATACAGAACATTTAATGACCAAGTGATGTTAAACGTAATGGGATATTTCTTTACGACATGATATTAAACAAAAAATATGTTGACCTCACCTCATGATGTTATACTACCTGGGAAAAATCATTTCAGAAGTGATTCACAACACACAATATATATTTTCTCTAAAGAATAATTAAATTTCATTGTCCCTATGTGAGAGTCAAGTACACATTGAGAATTTATTATTCCATGCAATATGATTTTCTTGATTACTATCATTAATGTAAACATAGTGACTCTCAGACAAACATTCTTGGTCCTAGCCACAATAATCCCTTTCGTCCACATGAGGTGACCCCCTTCATTACCATATGATGCTAAAATTCATGCTATATGTCATTACCACATGATATAAAACAATATGGATCCCCAAAATTCCTCTCTCATCAGATCGATTCACCTCTGTCCTCACCGGATGATGTTAAATTGCATGGATTATGTCTTTTTAACATGAAACTAAACTGCACGGTTTTTTAGGACTATATATGTTTGTATTCTCATTCCAATGTGATATTAAGGGATTCCTATATCCTATATCATTTTTATTTAACAAAATTATAAAAAATACACATTTCTTTTCACTAATTTATTTCATTTCATGAGGTTAAACTTCTTTGTTCCTTGATTCTCATTCCAACATTAGATCATGTGAGGTTAGTAATGTTTCTTGGGGCTCCCCCAAATGACGAAGAAATATCATCTTACAAAAGGGTTACCATAGTCATAAAACGCAGACCATAAAAGGAACACCATGATTCATCATCGGATGATATTAAACTACATGGTTGATTTCTCTTACATTACATAAAATAATGGATTGCAGTGGAACTTCCCAGAGAGGTCCACTACACAAGGTATTGGTCACCCAACACACCTCTGTTCCATAACAATATGTGACATGATTCATATCATCAAAATATACATAGTGATTCCAAGAACAATATTCCTGATCCCACTAATCATATTCCCATTTCACATCGAGGAGCCTATATCATTTCTGCATGATGTCAAATAACATGCTATATCAATAACTAGGTATCACCTGATTAAATTGATGATAGTATCTGTAATGATGCGTTGATATCGAATCCTTGGACCATCATAAAAAATTAATGGGTACAATTGTCTCATATTTTAATGGGTTAGACCAGTGTATAGATACAATCATCAATGTAATTAGCACCTCTAATTATAGCTACCCACCAATAAGCCAATGCATGGATAAAATAATCTTCCAAGATCGAAATTCTCCTTGACCAATGAATATTCCCTTCAATGATATCTTAAACATTTTTATTTAATTTCCTATACCGATACGATATGATGTTAAACATAAAGGATACAAAAATATTCTTATCGCATGATGTCAAACTGAATGGAAAATCTCTTAGTCACATGACATTACAAATACATGATAAATAAAACCCCAAAATATTAAGTTAATATTTGTTGGCCATCATGCAAAATTATTTCGAATTAAAATAAAAAAATTATTAACCCTATTCAACCATTGAATAGTGTTATTTTATCGTCTATAATCCCACTCATCATATAAATAACACTTCATGTAACGATCACCACTGATTACCAAAAAAGTTTTATTGCCTATGTAACGGAAAATATATCACTCAATTTTTTCATTTGTATATGGATAAGATACTTGACCAACCAACCAGAGACATATTTGACCACTATTATGTGATTTGTGATCATTCAATCCTTTCATCTCCTTGCCTGATCCTAGAACCTGAGGGTGTTCTAGTACATCCATTCCATGATTTTAATATATCATTACTCATGGTCTGGGAATCTCAAACCATGATTTAAAACATTATAATCTCATATTTAGAACAATTTTTGAGTAATCTGAAATTTGGATATCCTAGTTAGCTTCATCTATAAAACTCCCATCATATTAGGTCAATTAGAGTCATGACCATAAACTGATTTCACTTTGTTCAAGGTTTTATGACCTTAATCTCTAGCATATTATAGTAATGATAACAAGACCATAAACAACTAGTTAAGGAAACAAAGAACATGTAAGGTTGAAACTAACAAATGGAATCCTGATAAAGTTTCATGCATTCTCCTCTTAAATTCTTCATCTTTAGTGTTTCAATGAAATTGTGGTGTAACTATATATGGTATAAAGCTCATTGTCATTAAATTATAGCCCTAGTAGAAGCTAATACTTTCTCACAGGACACCATTGTCTAGGAAAAAGTTATATAAATTGTCTATCACATCTCCTCGTGACAATAATGTGTTCCTTATGAAGTCGAACTAATTTTAGGGAGCTCAATCCCTTCAAAAATTTTACATACTACATAAATCACACATCATGATTTGAGCTCCTAATATTTCATATACATTATATATTCTCTGGAAAATGATACTCGTCTTCAGGGAAACATTTTTTCACATTGCATATCTCCCTATGGATCCTACATATGGTCCAGCAGTCATCTATAAAATAATTTATTTCCTTGAAAAAAATTGTATTTTTAATGCTTATGAGCCTAATGTCATAATGAAATAACATAGAACCTTAGTGTGTTCTGTTACACTACACCATGGTATTCTCTTACCATCCCCATGACCCGATCACTTTGCAAAATTATTTACATTGCCCATTATATGACTATTCAAGTCGATTCTACATCTTCACCATCACATCAACATGTATTTTATTCTTAATCAAATAAGGGATTCAATGATCTATTTTCAACACTCTTGATTACCCACACACCTTGACTAAAAAAATAAAATGAATATGGATTGAGATTTACAATTAAATAATAAACTACTATATGGCTCCAGAACACTTTCTGGATTGTTTTTTCTTTATATCCCACATAATTGATCACATGGTTGAGTTTTTACTAATCATTCAGGGCCCTCGAATAAGAAGGGGATCAACTCTACTTTACCATGCATGTAATCCTAATGGACTCATGTATAAAATCATTGAAAGTACAATAAGACACATCTCCTCCTTATAAGAATAGATCTCAAATACTTGTGAGTCCGATTTCACCATAGTAAAACTCATAACCTTATACTGTTCTCATCCATTCATGGAATGATTGTCCAATTCCATTTTCATGATTCATGCTACCAGAGACATGATTTACACAACCCACATTCCAACTATTTATTTGGAATAATCATATCTAGTATTTTTTTCAAACAATATTATACTCATAAATATTCCATGAAAATTGGAAAAGAGCCCAGACACCTCTATATTGACCATGCTACCAAAACATAAGGGCTTTGATCTAAAAACTCGAGGAATCTCCTCCTTAGGAAAACAGAACTCCAATACTCATGATCATTGGAAACACTATGGGAGAATACTGATCATTAGGGTATGTTGGGTCATCACTGGCATGTCTATGCCATATTCCATATTCATTACTCAATTTCTACTAGAAAGAATTTAAATTTCAAGGCATTCCATGTTCAAAGATAAAAGACACTAATATACCATAATAGAATGTATGCGTGAGAAGACACTAAACTACAATAGTAGAATGTTTTGTAAAAAAAACCTAAACTACATATATATAAGTTTTAGGCTAAAATAACTAAACTATAATAATAGAATCAACCATATAAAAGAAACATAACTATATAAGTAGATGTTCCAATCTAAAATACCCTAAAATGAAACAATTTAAACTCCAAGGTAAAATACACTATACTACACTAATAGAAGGTCTAAGATAAAAGACCCTAAATCTGTATAAATAAAAATGATTAAGATAAAATATGATAAACTATTCCACATAAAAGGTATCATTTGAAAAAGAATAAGAATTCATAAATCATATTGGAAAAATACCAGTAAGTTAGTTACCTGAGAAAAAGACCAGTCCAGTCTTGATATGTCTACCCCTACAAGATTCTTAGGGAAAACAATTAGGGAAATATAAATTAGTAATATTTAATTATATTAGGAACCCCAATATGGCCTTATAATAAACCAATTATGCACACTAATTCCATTAAATTAAAAAAATAGATCATTCTCTCTATGGGACATAAATTTCACCTAATTTATCCTTTTGTTAACGAGGTAATATCAAGATCACTTGTAATGATACATCAATAAAGAAAATGAAATCAGTGGGAATGCATGAAGATTTATTGGGAATAATAAATTATGATTTCAACATTCTTATATAGAGATTTTAGTTTTTGAGATAATTATGAAAAAAATGTGCATTGTTAATGATTCAAACAAAATAATATAAACTAAATATCATTCACATAATGAGTGAATGTGAACATGAAAATGAAAAAAATTGGAAGATACATTCATTGATAGCATATAGAAGAAGGGATCTACCCATTTTGGATATTCTCCAAATATTCCATCAAAAAATATACAACTATGATCAAACTACAATAATATTTGATTGTTTGTGCTAGGAAAATCGGCAAGAGTCTAATCAGAATAGTTTACTGGGAAATGAAGTTCCTCCCACCCTAATTAATTAATTACTACCTAAAGATGATGGGTCTAAATAAGAGATGACATCTCATTAACGCTTTCCTCTGTGGTTTCTTGTAATGTTGATTATGTAAAAAGGTCAACCATTGAATCATCTTATATCTCCTCAAATATCAATATCTATGCAGTTAATACATCCATTTGGGAATGAATCTTCAATTAGAACTCAAATATCTTTTCTTACACTATTTATGCTTACATCATTAGTTCAGCTATAGGAGTCTTGAAATCAAGGTCATGCAATCCCATGATGCTTATATCTAGTTATTTTCTCATTAGGATTATTTTTCACATGATTTCATAAAATAGATGGATGCAAAATCCATCATAACCCACATCATGAAATAGTCAGAATATTTTTTCTACTGTACGCATAAAATTTCTATAGGTGTAATTTTAATTAGGGTGTAAATCTATTTTAATACTAGACTAAAGCGTTCTTGATGCACTATATCATTGAGAGTGGTTATATACGATGTTGGAAAACATGTTGAGCTATTGAGAAACCAAGAGAGGGGGGACTATATATTCTTCAATAAATATATTCCTATTACATTACTCATTTTGTGGGTTTCCATCCTTAATTGAATTTTACCCATTGAAGATACGGTAATCTCATAGGAAAAAATGCTTCCTCAATGACTCATCTGATTTTTGAATTATCTCTATCATTTCTATAGACAGTGGTTCAGTAAGAGAAATGGTTTTCTCACATGATGGACATATCTATTTATTACACACCTAGGTCCGGCTTATACCAATGAATGAGAATAATAATAAACATGTAACATGGTAGAACCAATAGAAGGAATGATAATCTCATCATTGGTATCCTCCCATTCCAATGTCATACAAAATAGCGGAAATCTAGGATTTCGTTCTCCCCACACGCCTGCCCATGGGATTGGGTAAACTCTATATATATTTCCAACTGGAGAGTGAACAAGTATGGGGTATACGGATTGTAAACAATCAGCTCAGCCATCATTGCTGCAATAACCCCATCATGAATTGTGATTTTGTGAGACCATTCATTATGAGAACCAACACCATAATCTATAATTAGTCATGTCAAGATAGGTAAGGTGAGAAACTGAAGAGATAGATCGAATAAAAAAATTAGTGTCCTTATTCACACCAAATGATATTACATAAACCTTAGATATGTCTAATATCCTTTGGTGAAACATGGAACCAAGGATACTAATTGTGTCATGATATCTGTTGAAACGTAAGTGCTACACTACCCATACAAATAAAAACACGAAAGGAAGAATGAGTTTATTCTGCATATTTCCCTATTTAATATAGAACAATAGTGGGTAGTGTAGTGAAAGAGTTAGTATGGAAAGATTAAGAAGTTGAATCTCTTGTAGTCGAGTTGTCATTACAACTATTCAAACTCGGATTCCGGAATGTGCATCCTCATCTAGAAAAATCCACATGTTGAAGAAACATAAATAAAAAACATGCCAACATAAGGCTAGAGGAAATATTTTTCATCCCATTCTATCACCATGTGGTGTATTCTATAGGCTGAATGAATGGAAAATATGAACAATGATCATCGTGGAACTATCGAGACGGTATCATGTGAAGTAATATTTCCATTTTCCAAGCTATAATATTATAGAGGAAAACATAGATCTAGTAATTAAAGGATAAAAATGAGTGAATATTCAGATACATCCATATGTTTGATTTAAATTTTTTGAGACTCTACAATTCCAACAACCAATGTCTATTTGATATCATCCTATATGTACATAGTAGGAAGGAATATTTAATATATCTCCCTAAGGGGGAATCCTACCCAATTGATAGATTTCCTACATGATGATTTATTCTTTATTGTGGGATAGATGGAATGAATTGGTACCTAAAAATCAATAGATGATCATTTATCAAAGGAGATATAGCTTATGAAAAAAAATTAATGGGGAATCCCATACATCTTTATAAAGATGGAAAACATGTAACTGGTAAAAAAAATTAAACATCTATAACTAACCTCAAATGGTCATTCCCATTTACCAAAATAGATTCTACTAAGGAGAAAATATATTTGGAGCTCTATTAGCCACCTTGTTTGTTCAAATAATATATGAATATGTTCAAGTATTATTGATTGATGGGTTGGTGGGAGAAATCGTATCCATCTAGACCCATAGGGGAGTTCCATGGCATATTTGACAACCCCTGCGACCGTGATACAAACAGTTGGACATCCCCAAAACTGTCACATAAAAAAATTAGGGGATGTTGAAACCCATAAATAAGGTAGGTTGTAATAAATCGAATTGATGGAAATGTCATTGAGCAGGACAACTCCAAATAGGGTAAGTTAGTGTGATAAAAGATAGTTATGGAATTTGGGTGTGGGAAGCCTTTTTAGAATTTCCTTTTTAGAGAAGATGACAAATCTTGGGTCAATATTATGATTACATTCAATAATATCCCTCATGTTACCCAAAATTAGAGAAAAGTGATGAGGGGTAGATGTCATCCACTAAAAACTCTGTAATATATGTTAGTAAAATGGATGTCCATTCCAGAGAAATCCATAAATCTGGAAGCATCATGTGAATCACATGACCCATAAGGGGGTTCACAATCCCATGACCTAATATAGGTCTTCGAAAACACACCATGAATATACTAAAGAATATATAAACATTCATGACATATCACGGATTGCATAACCCCCAAGACATCTAATAGTAGATTGACCTGTCACGAGACTCTGATTTGCCTGACCCTACCATTTTCACACGATCCACATAACAATGAAATTATCTAGAGACCAAACAATCAGATCATGAAAAAACAACAACATAGAAGTATTGGTGAGGATCAAGAAATTAATGATATTTTATTAATTATTAGTTCATTAATATTTTTAGACAAAAAAATCACATGAAGCAGATACATTGATAAGTTCCAAAAGATAGATATCACGGTCAAATTTTATGGAAGGTATTGTGATGGTATCACATTACTGAATTAGTTCATAAGAGAACTAGAGAATTTAAAGTCAATTTTGAATGATCCACCATCCACTCTAAAATTTATAGGGAACACATTATCATACGAGGAGTCACTCGAATGATAAACTATCTCCCAATACACCGATTAGGGATATCCTAAAGACACCTGTGGAAGTTAAAATTTCAAAGAATTGAGACCTTGTCCCTATAGATGTCACTCATGAGGGGGTAAATTTTTTGAATCTCTCCTAATGATAAATTTTTTTAAAGGAATAAATATCAAAAACATGATTATTATTTTAATCACAATGATACGGAAGATTATGTGGCCAAAACACATGGATCATGTAAACCTCAAAAGGACTCACAATCACATTACCATCAAAATGTAATGTGAATGGTTCATGATAATTGCATGACTATATTCAAATCATATGGTTCCCCTTGGAGAATTATATTTTTCATATGATGGACTCCAATAAATTCACCAATCATGCAGCGACATCCAAGTGAAATCATCCACATTATGAGACATGAAAATTGGTGGTCCAAAAGACAACAAAAAGACCATGTGATCTCTGTTACATGATGAAAAATATCTCATTGACATGTCACCATCATCATGAAATGAGTTTCAGAATTTTCCATTTGACTGTATGTTTCCATGACTATCTCTAATGAAAAACATAAGGGTTCCCCATAAATATGTTTTCAAATAACCATATGTCTATTTATGGTCCGTGAAACCCATCACTAATGGTGAGATTTATTTTCCTTCAAAAAACTCATACAAATATTTTAGATCACCAATTGTTATGAAATATAGATTTAGATAAAAGGGTGAAAGGAATAATATTATTGCATAGAAATGATATGATGGAAAGATTGATAATATTATTATACACTCTAGGCGGTCACCATTGATCCCATGAAGGCCCCCTCACCATGTAAACATGATCTTGTAGAATCTTTATTGACATGATGACATGGTGTGAAGAATAACCCTAAAAAAGAAAACTGTGAATCCTAAATAACCATAGATAATTCATATTCAATCTTGAAAAATCCAATCCATGAGCGTTTTGATCTCATGAAGGCCCATATACATATTGTTCTGACTTTTTGGAACATCTCTGACATGTCCATATGCTAAGGGGAAATCCCTTTAATCATCCTAGATCCAATATGAGTTGAATTGGTGGAACATTCTCAAGGTCAATGAATATCATGTGATGTCGTATATGACCTATAGTACAATATCATGAAGATCATGAAAGAAAATAACTCCACAAAATGCAACCCAAATGTTCCAGATATTTGATATGAAATCAAATAACCAGGGTACTAATGGTTATAAATCCCACCCCCTCAACACAAAATTGCTTCTAGACATCATTTGTGACCCATCACACATAGTAGAACCACATAAGACTCTTCAAGGTGAATAATAAAAGGATAGAAAATTTATATCACCAAGTAGAATTTGGGGAATGACATAATGGGTCACATGGAATCTATATGAACTTCGGGTGATTAGTTTATAGATCATGTGAAGGTCCTGTATTTTGTTATCCGAGTTCTGAAAATGAGGTCTTTCAAATATGTTGGATCACAAAAAACATAAAAACATACATTGGACAATTATATTTAAAATATGAAATAAAAATATGGAATAAACATAAAAAATATGGGAGACTAATGTGAATAAAGATTAATTGATCTTCATGCACATTCCATGATTCATCTAGATCAAGACCTAACATTTGGAAATTTCTTCTATGTCCCATGACATCACCTATACATGCCATTTGAATCATATGATGTGTCTCAGACATGTAAAAAATGTTTCATGATGCACTTCAGGCATACTACTTATGTTCAATGAAGCCCTCCAGGCACACCATCCTAATCATACAATGTCCTCATATCATGTTTCTAAAATTCAGTGTGGACATCATTGTATGTTTGAAAGGTCTCGTAAAGCCTTCTAGTTTTTTCAACAAGATCATTTTGAACCCACAAAACATGTAATCCAAGATCAAACGAATTTCTTCTAGAATTCTCGACTATGTCTTCTAACAAACATCAGACATTCCTTACGTCATCTTGTGATGTCCTCTAGATATTCCATTGAACACAGGTAACGTGTTTAGGACATAATAGCCTAGATATGTCTACACATTCATAGAGATATCAGGTAGAAATCCAAGATATATAATCATGTTCATGTGATTTCCACTGATAAATCCACCCTTGATCCAGTGAAGGCCTTCATAAATTCTATTTGGATTAAGCAATATCCTTCAAACAAGTAATTTGTATCATGAAATTGTATTTTTACATCTCCTCTATATGACTTGGATATGTCTATAATTCTGACGATATGTTAGGAAGACAATCATACTGGTCATGAAAAAAAACCTAACCATGTCATGCAAGCCTCCCATTACATGATAACAATGTCTCATACCCACAAATTCTGGAAAGCACAACAGGTAAATCTTGATATGTAACATGATATAATTGACCACTAATTAGGGAAACCTCACTATGTAATCCCCCTTTGAGTGGCATGATTTGACGGACCACATATTAGGGAAATGTAATTGTATAATACCTAATTAAAATGAACTATGATAACATTGATTCCTTCTATAACCATGATATGTAGTATGTGATCCTAAGTCCTGATCTCAAATAGGAATCCTCATTAGTCTATGTATCCTGATGTTTTCAACATTCCGAAAATTTGGATCCAATAATGTACTTGGGATGATCATATTACAACCTTAGCTAGGGGATTGAGAGTGAATTCATAGTATCTAAACCGTTATCATTTTAAATATAGGAAATTAGATTATTTCCATATCCATTGTCATATAGGACTCCTTCGTATGTCATTAACTCAATTTTGGAATCCACTTTTGCATAAGTCCTATCATGTGTTCAATATTCCGTCCATCCGGGCCCAAACATTCCTATGGGATTATCATTATTCCTTGAATTCTAGGAGATTGAGGGTAAAAACATAGAGTGTAAGCCCATATCAACTGAACTATAATGAAACTGATTCTTTCCATAACAAAGATATGTCTATCACATTTCTGTTGATCGTATTCTATATTAAGCATCCAAAGGGTTTTCCAAGAACATAACTCTCCTAACCATATGTTGTGAGACATATTTATTATTATCCATTGTTTCTCACACTAATCATTGATCATGTTGTATTATAGAGTTTACCAGATCATATCATTTTCCTCATGAAACTCCACCATCCCGAGATACCACAATGTGTAATCCCTATTTCGTGGTATGGTTTGACTACCCCTACAAAGGCATAAAACTCGGAGTAATTCCATTGGGAGTGACTGAACTATGATTAGTTTGATTCCTTATAAAACCCAGATTTATTTGAAACCATTATGAATATCGAGCTCAATACCTTCTGCCAACGTTCCCTCATATATTTCTTTCTATATGATGTTAAATTGCAGAAGTTCTACAATCTAGTACTAATTTTATTCCTATTTTAAATAAGATATGCAGGAGTATTCATAACAGATCAATCATATCCTCGTAATAGTAAAATCCTCCCTTAGTGATAGTAAACTCCAATTTTCTTTTTTATATGTCTTCAAAATATAATCATCTACACAATAATAGGGGTGGATGAAGAATATCTGATACTAACTATGACATCCATTATGTTTATTTCAAATTAGTTCATTATTTGTTATGTAATCATACACATAATACAACCCAAAAGGTCAATATGTATACTATATTTGTGAATTATGATCATTAATTAATTTTTTTTTGATAAAATAAGAATTATGAACACTTCTGTAACATTTTCATATTATTCCATCGTACTTAAACCTACATCAAATAACTTGGGGACATACGTAAGAAAGGGATGAGAAATAAATCCATATAAGGGATTAAAAATATAATATTATAATAAAAGTAAAAAATTTTAGTCAGAAGGAATATAAATGAATAATAAAATGGTAATAATAAAAAACTTGTACAATGAGTCATGATGTAGCATGATAATCATTATGGAAACATGGGAAATGTGTAAAAAACATTAAAAATGGAATCACAATCATTGGTGAATGGTAATCATAATTAATTAATGGAGAAAAATGTACCATTATGGATTAAATTCAATTCCTTATCCATTTCATGTTTTCTAATGAGTCTAAATCTTTACCCAATGCATTGAAGTACTATATTATTTTGGGTGCACCCATCACATTCATTTCATTCACTTGCATAAGTGTGACACATAGATCATAAAACATAGAACCATGTATCCTAAAATTTTATACTGAGATCAAGGATTGATTAAGACATACATGTACGTCCCAAATCCAATAACCATAATGGAATAAGGGTGTACAATATTTATAAAAAATGGGTACAGGCAGTCAATACACAATTGTTTGTCATAGAAAATCACAGAAAACGCTTGGCAGCATATTGAGGGTGTATAAATTTTCAATGGAAGTATTAATGAGAGTGAATATGGTATCTAATCATTTATACATAATAGGGGTACTAAAAGGTATGTGGTACAAAATATCCCAATAATAAAAAATGGTGAAAAATGAATAATATATTGGCAATTATTGATTAATATAGAGAATGAGAGGATCCATTACTAGATTTTTTCATGTTAACTAGTGAAAATAAAGGATCATGGTATGGATTAATGACATGTAAATCTATATCAAATATTTTTTCAAAAAAATGTATAAAAAAGTGAATAGGAAAGATCATATCTTAACATGAACAAATTGAAATTATGTGGCATAAAATAAAAGTGGTGATTGAATAATAATACAGTGGGATATCCCTTACCTTGAGAAGGTGACTCCAAATGTGTATGAAGAGATTTTAGGGAGATTTGGAGGTCTATGGGTGTACTATATAGAGGGTAGGGATATGAAAGGGAATGATCCATGGTTTTTTATTGAACAAAAATTGGATCTTGTGTGGGTTTTTTAGGAATTGTGTGGGGTGATCCTTTAATATTTCTCAAACCTATGTTTTGGAATCCATATAATATTGTAATAATAAACAAATACCAAATCATGGGTTTTTACCATGGTTTCTTCCGAATAGGTGTGGTTTTAATTATATTATATTTCTAATTTCTTAATCATTTAAAATAATACACTTGTTGATGTGGAAATGAGTGATCAAATTAAATAAATGATTTTAAATCCATAAAATGTATAATTGGTTTTAGAGGATTCATAAAGGTTTGTAAAATTACTAAAATAAACATTATATTACATTATTTAATGGTGGAAATATATATTTTTCCATGGATATCCCTTAATGTTTTTATTACATCATTTTTGCATCATTATGATGTCATAATACACACTGAATATTTATATTGTATTTCATTTTTACATAAAAATGATACTATCTTAAAATATAATGAGAAATTCACCACCGAATAATGATGATGTTCTAATGTCAATAATAATTTTTATTTTAACCAAATATTTTTTTATATAAGTGAATATTATCTTTTAATATATGATCAATATTTATTGTTACATGATGGGTTTTGACAATAATATTTTTTGAACCCCTGTAAAAATTATGTTTGACATGATGAAAATTATTTGGGAATTTATATTTAATAAATATTAATTAATAATAATATTTTAAAAAATTATATTTATTTCAAAAATCCATTTATTCATCAAAATAATTTTCTTAATTTATTTTTAATATTACCCAAATATAATTTTTTTGTTTTTTATTGTTTCAAAATAAAAAATTTATAAAAAAATTATAATAAAATTAAAATATATAAATTATTATATAAAATACACATATTAAGATTATTATGGTCATGATAAATATCCCTTTTATATTACATAATACTCCATAAGAGTTAGATGTGTGCGGATGACATGTTCATGGGGCGGTTCGACGTATATGGTTGGGGTTTTGATCTCGATTAGCTGGAAATTCTCTAGTAAATGGTTTATCTCATGATTCTGTTATTGGATCTCATTTGGATCATGGTCAAAGGAAAATACTTGTAATGATATGTCCCTCATAAGATCTATGAAATGGTATCCATAGGGTATGATCCTATAAGTTATGTGCATTACTCACCTTGATTGCATTAGTTGGATTTGTTAAAACCCTATATTTATACTAATCATATGATCACTGTTCGATTAACATATCATCAATAGTAATGATGATTATCAAACATTTAAATACAATAGGTAAAAATCAAACCAAATTAGTGCTTGAGTTTTCTATATCACTAATAGATAATAATTCATTTAATTAAATAATAATGATAATTTTAATATAACATTTTATGATGATACAATATTCTCCCTTTAGAAATTTTACCCATGAAGTTTTCATTTAAACCACTAAAATAGATGAGGGTAATTTTGTTTCATCACTTACTCTAGTTCTAATGTCACGACATCAAACATTTGGTTTCTCATCAGTAGTTTGACCAAGTTCATTGTCTTATTTTATAGAACTCTATCACTATTATCTATTATCTTTACCATCTACTCATCATAGGATATATCATTATCTAACGGTACCACCTATATATTGAGTATATTTGAGGGGTATGGTAAGTTCATCCCTTATAATTATAAATGTATCACTTCATGACAATTTGATAGGCCATGTGGGAGTTATAGTTGATTGGCCACCACTCCAATGAAATCCATTATCTCAAGGGGATCCATGTATCATGGACTATAATTTCCATTCTTCTCAAATCTCATTAACATCTTCCATGAAGGTATATAAAGAAATAAATTGAATCCAAACTCATACTCTAGGTCGCATTAGTAATTATCATCATAGATCTGTTATCGACTCTAACTATAATTAATGTGCTACTGATTTTCTTGATCATTTCAACCACTTTCTCCACCATTACATGTCGTATATGTTTATGTTCCCAAACAGCAACCATATATGAATTTTTTCTACACCTATTCAAATAAAGGGTGTCATAGGAATCCATTTTTATTCTTGATTGGAATCATTTAATAAATTAGAACTTAAATAGATAAATATATTTATATAATAATACTTATCTGTTAACTGAGCATGCTCTCATCATTCCATGAGTTTCTTGATAGTCTGGCTAGATTGATTTTTAGTTTGGGGGTGATATGTCTGGATGATGTTTCACACAATATTTACAAAATGGTGAATAATATTCCATAATAATGAGGTAAATCATGGGTCTCAATCATATAAAATTGATATTGGTGTTCCATGTAGCCTCACCACTTCCATAATGTATACAATTAGATGTTAATAAAGTTATAAGTCCTATCAAATTACAATTAAGTGATCTATCATTGTATGATGATCTAACACAACCCATAAAACATTCATCCTATTTATTTCTTCAAAAGAAAAATTAAAAGTTCCAGGGTTATGTTTTCAAATTTTCATATAGTTATGGGAATAAGTTTTATCATCCATAGTGATTTTTTTCATTTAGCCTACACATATTGAAAAACAGAACACCTTGATGTATACTATATGATCTCCTTTTTCATATTGTCCCACCAATAGTGATCTATAACATCTCGATACAGATTTAGGATTACTGGATGAATCGATAAAGATTAACTATGTTAACCATCCATAAAATCCATTTTAAACTCTTCATTTCTTTGTACACTTATTCATGATCCAAATCACATAACTCATTCTTCATTAACATTAAAATCCAATGGTTTTCCTTTTCTTATTGCTTCAAAATTATTCTAACTTTTCCTATAATCTATTTGTGCATAATTTATCATCTCTAGATTGGATGGTTGAGAAATAATTTGTGAATGGATTGGTCATTTTCCTTCCTCTATGATTCCGATTCCAATCCTTTTTAAATCTAAGTTGATTGAATCCTTATTATTTATCATCAATGATTAAATTATTGGATCCTTTTTACTTACGGAATATAAAAAAATTATATTTTTCCTATATTTTTAGTTTAATTATTATTATAAATCCTCAATTATCTTTTACCATCTTCATTGGAACATATTTATCTCTTATTTGTGAATATATAAATGAGGATTTGTTTTATCCATATATATATCACACCTATCCTTGTAATGATTATGTCACCATATTTTCAATTCAATGATAACTATTTAATAATTCATATCATGTTTTGGGTATTTATATTTATCATCATTCAATTTTTTGAATTCATAGGCTATCAAATTTTCATTTTTCAGTAATACATTTCTCAATACCGTCTTTCAAGCCTCATTGAATTCCACAACCTTTTCTCCACTTATGGGTTGTGTTAGAAAAAATGGACTGATAAGTCTATTTTCAACTACTTGATTCTCTATAATCAATCTTCATTCTAAAAAAACATTACTAACATTTGATGTATCATGGTTATAGGGTTCCAGAATCATGTGAAATTTCTCACAAATCTACAATAAAATAATATATTCCATGGAAAATATTTATATTTTACACATATATTGTCGACGACCATCCTTAAACATCAGATTTCATTGATGGGTGCATAGATATCAAAAATCATATGATATGATTTCTAATAATAATTACTTTCTTCCATGTATAAGTTTGATTTTCAATAAAACATCTCATTTAGGAGGGATTCATGGGAATTATGATGGGAATCACAATAGGGTATTCCCTCACGATGGAAGTCCATCATGGATGATAATTTCCAAAGACTCAATCATTTGATCTAGATTGAACTTCTCCTAGGTAAATGATATCCATGATTAATATGATGCTTCTAATTAAGATTAATCATCCTCCTTTCACTTGTACAGAATCATATGGTGATTCATTTTATGGATGGTCATTTCCTTCTTCAAGAAATTTATATTCCTTTAATAAAAGGAAACCATTCAATGGATATGATAAAATCAAATTTCACTAAAGGTATACTTAAAATATTTTAAAAAATATCATTCCCATAAACATAAACATGTGGTAAAATAATTATATAACTTTTCCCCGATGATATAGAAATATTTCATGTTTTGGAATGATGTTCATAGAAAACAGACAAGATATGATAATCGAGAATGAATTGAATTATGACATTACATACACTACCATAGTGTATATGTTATATATACATAAATCAGCGCAATCCATATTATCATAGGACTTTCCTTGTTCTCTCTATCTTAGAGATTGTTGTTTCTATTCATTGTTATCATTCTTCGGCACAAATAATTTTCTTGGATAACACCCCCTTCTCAAAAATTTATGAAATATGATTCTATATGGGAAATTAGATTGAACATTATTTCCAAATATCAGATTATATATTTATATAGGGTAATTGTATTATTTATTCCCTATATTCACACACATGAAAAAACTCACATTTCTTTTAAGACATTTCCCTTGGTGTAGCTTTACACAATTTTTTCACAAAGGAAATTGTTCTATCCTTCCCACATATCTGTTATTAGGTTATCATCAATAATATGTTTTATTCATATTACTTAATGTATTTGGGAAATAAAATATATTTTAGTTGTTAATTGTGATATTTGATATCTGTTTTTTCATAATCACATGATGTCCTACAAGAGTTCCCATAATGATAGGAATCATGTTTGGGTAGCCATCAAATTTCCATTCACATTTTTTGATTACCTAGTTCATCATTATTATTTACATTTTCTATAATAAAATAAAGACTAGGTGTGAGTATTTTTAAACCATTATACACATTAATGAGATTAAAATTACATTAAGGGGATAAATTATAAATGAAACTCATTTTGTAACATATGAATTTCTTGGTTTTAATCTATGTTATCCATGATCAATTTTGTAACATATAATCTTATGGGGATTTTTGGACCCTTGATAATGATTCTTAATGAGATTAAGAATTTAATTAAAAATATCCCCCAGGACTATCATACTAGATGTGCACAATGGCCCATTTTCATTCAGTAGTTACTGATCGAGTCTAGACCAACATGATGTTTTAAGGTATTTCCATTATAGACATATATTCTCGAGCCACATTGACTTGTAGTATTCAATTGGGATTTATTTTTTTCATAAATCATGTACTATATACGTTACCATAATTTTGGGAAGTTTAATTATACTTTGTTATGTATTTATATATTTTCCTATATTATTTATAATATTAATTCCATAAATAACTAAAAATTTTATTTTATTCCATCCGTGAAAATCATTCTCTTCATTAAACAATAATTCATGATTAGTTACACAATATTACACATTATACAAGTAATAATATCAATATTATAGTGTATTTTAGATTTAGTTTTAGTATCGAACAACATAATACATGGGATATAACATCATTATTGAACACTCCATTAACAATATCATATTATTCCATTACACATAAACCTATATGGGATAAACAAGGGACATATATAAGAAAAATGTAATATACAAAGGCAACTAAATATATAAACATAAAATAACACGATTAAATTAATACATGTTAGACTATATGCATATCAATGGTGAATAAAAGTAATGAGAATCATAAAATTGTGAAATGATGCATTAAATAACATGATAATCATATAGGCCACATTGGAAATGTGCCAAAAATTTTAAACATGGACACATAATCATTGGGAAATTCTACTCACCAAGAAATAAGGGTAAATTTCCCATTATGGATTAGGTTCAATTCCTAACACATTTCATGATGTCTCATGTTATTAAAACATTACCCCACCCAAAGTAATACTATATAATTGTGGGTGCACCTGTCACTTTCATTTCATTCACATGAATAAGTATTCCAAATAGATAATAAATCATGGAATAATTTATAGTTACATTTTATTCACCAATAAATGATTGATGAGAAAATAAATTCAATTATAATGTAAAACAATTATTTGTTCATAATGGTGAACACCATTGATATGAAATGGGTATGTGTATTCACATCACAATTGTTCGACATGGAAGGTCACGGTGAAATTCAGACAACATAAAAGTGGATAATAAATGTTCATGGGAGGGATTGATGAAGGGTAAAAGGGTATAACCTCATTTAGAAATCATAAGGTAAGTAAGATATTATGGGAGAACATATCTAAAAATTAGGAAAATGATATAAAATGATTAAGATAATGATGATTCGTGAATAAATGGGAGATGCTGAATATCCCTTACCAGATTTCGGCATGGTAATTAGTGTACATTTAGGTTCACGTGAGGGATTAATTGGAGTAAAATGGGCATATAACCATTTATAAATAAAATTAATTATAAGGAGGATATGGAATTACATATATAAAAATAATTAATGTAAATTAAGAAGCATACCATAAAAGATGTGTTTTATCAAAAAGGACAGTGGACGATCCTGAACATTGAGAGTGTGATTCCAAATGCTTGGGATGAGGTTTTTGAGAGATTTTGGGAACCAAGGAGGACTCTAGAGAGGGTGTGGAATAGTAAGTATGTGATCTAGTGTTTTTGAGTGATGATAAATTGCGAAATTGGTTGTTTTATATATGATATGTTTGGGGAATTCCTTATTATTTTTCAAACATTGGTTTTGGACTCTATATAATAATGTAATAAAAAAAATGTTTCTATGTTTCATCCCATCAGTTCTACCAAAGAGGGTAATTTTTCATTATCTTATAAGGATAAGGTTAAAAAATATTAAAATATTACCCTTTCTAATGTGGATTTGAGGCATGTCCATAATGAAATTGTTTGAAAACCTAACAAATTATTACTGGTTTTAGAGGATTCATAATGGAATTGTAAAATTAATAAAATTAACATTATATTACATTATCTTTAAGTAAAATAATTTTTTTTGTTTAAACCCATTATAGTATTTATTATATCATTTTGTGTCATTTGATGTTATAATATGCATAGTATATTAATATTGTATTTAATATTTAATGAAAAATAATATTATGTAAGAAAATTATGAAAAGTTAAACAATGGATAATTTCATCATTCTAGATGAAAAAAATTATATTTATTTTAAACAAATAATTTTTTAGATAATTGAATTTTCAATTTTAAAATATATTCTATATTTATTAAGAAATGTTTATTTATTTTTATAATAAATATTTTCAAACACTTATTTAAATTGAATTTTTCTTCATGAAACATTTATGATCTTTTATATTGAGAAATATATTTATTAATTTTTTTTAAAAAAAATCATAATTTTTTTTCAAAAAACCAATAATTTATCAGATGAAATTTCTAAATTGATTTGTAATATTACACAAGAGTCCATTATTGGGTTTTCGTATCAAAATAAAAATAATATATAATATAAAAATGATAAAATGAAAATATATTTATTACAATACATAATGAACATATTCTTTTTATTATGGTCGTATAAACATCCCTATAATACACCTACAAATTCCCTAAGAGTAACATGTGTGACAATGAAACTTTCATGGGGTGGTACGACATAAATGGTTTCGGTCATGGTCTCGAGATGCTTGAACTTCTGACATAAATGGTTAACCTCATTAATAGGTAATTTAATCAAAGATTGGGATTGTTCAAGGAAAATACCTAATGATTCTATCTCCCTCATCAGCTCAGATAAATGAGATTCATATGGTACAATCCAACAGGTAGTGTACATCACTTCTCCTGTCCATGCCAATTGGATTTTTTAAACTAAATATTCATACAAATCGTATGATCACTTTTCAATGGTTATATTTTATGAGTTAATGATTGTTAACAATATCTTAAATATGATAGGATATAATGAAACAAAACTATTTAACGTTTTTTTTTCTATCCATAGTATTTAATAATGAATTTACTTCAATCATTATGGGATTTGTATTTATACAATTTTTGTCATTAAAAATACATATGGACTCATTTATAGGACATTATTTATAAATGGAATGATATATTACATGTTCATTTTTAATGGTAATATGGTCATGTATAGCTATTAAGAAGATATTCTCGATCAAATCACATATCATTAAGAGAGTCGTGGATTCGGAAATATTTAACCACAAGAGGGTGCAATGAGGCCGAAAACCCATCTTATCAGCCAATGAGAGTTCTTATGGGTTGTTGGGTGTGAATACAAAATTAAAATCATTCCATTTGTAAGATGCTTTATACGCATATATATATATATATATATGGGATCTCTTTGGATCCTTTGTGGAAGATAAGCGTGAATGGGGAATCATAAGTGAATGAATGTGAAAATAGTAAACCCCCCACAATCAATCAGTCGGACAATTTTTACCCAAAAAATTGTGTGATCATTCTAATGAAACAAATATTGTAAACCTAAAATAAAATCAGTTGACTATGGAGTCCACATGATAAGATAAAAAGGATAGACATCATTATTCTCATCAGGATATTTTGTTCATGCAATATCGGTGATCAACACAAATATCCCATCCAGAAAAAAAAAATCTCATAATCAGTTCAATTATATATATATCTAGGTAAATATCCATTAATTAGAATAATGACTTACTATTTTTTCACAAATATATAATTAATGGGTATATGTTCTATATAAAATATTCTTATACACAATTAAATGGATTTTCTATCTCTGTGAATGTCCTTCAATAAGAATAATTAGGTACTGTAGGATTATACTATATAGTTAAATGAATATATAAAAAATTAACAGATTATCCTAGTTAATTATATTTTGTTAATATATACTTGAATACCCTTTAATTATACTACTGAATGATATGGTTTCCACACTATATATAATAAGTTGATATTTGGTCACGTAACTAGTTTTATCTTGTTAATTGAATTTTTTTGATATTTATGTTAATTTTATTGATATTTATAAAGAATAATTCGGGATTCAAAATGATAAAATATATAAATTAGGTACTTATAATAAATAAATATTCAATTGTATACATAAATTTTCAATGGTAAGAGAATAAATTAATTATTTAATAATTCCAAAAAAATATGATAATATAATAAAAATAGATATAATACACATTAGGGAAATGAGATTTACTTAACTAGAAACTTCCATATTGATATGATTTAGTGTAAAAGGTGAAATTCTATGAAAATCAAGGTTAATATACTTATGATGTAATATAGTAATGAAAAGATACATATCCTTCGTTCATATTTAGTTAACTTATCAATCTATAAAATAATCGGTCAATAATAATAAAAATAAATAGAATGAAAATATATTTTATATCATGAGTAAATATATATTTTCATTCCTAATATAAGAATTTAAGGATAATAACAACTTTTTTACGAATTATAATCTGAGATAAATTGGGTCTCACAATCATAGGATGTCGTTCTTATTGTTCTTAAAATTATACCGAAAAAATATTTTATAAGAAAATAGATAATTAAAAGGTTACAATAGTGTAAATTTAAAAAATACATTCACATGTTGCGAGATATGGACCATAAGTACAACATGATAACTTATTATAAATAGAATAATATGACAGGGATTGAATAATCAATTATAGGTAAATGATTTATGGAATTAATATAAATCATAATTATTTCAATTGTATTACATAATTAATGAGTTATAAAAATATTTAAACCAAAAAATTAAATTTTCAAATATAAAATATGATGAATAAAAGACCTTACACGAACATATAAACATTTTCAGAAAAATTAATATTTTTAACGACCTAAACTACCTTCTACTTCTGATTTTCATCTGTTAAGTAATGGATTAATCAAGATAATTATGGAGAGTATATTATAAATATTGTTATAAAATTATAGTGGGATGTATGTGTCATGGAATATCCATATTTGTTTCACTATGAGGAGTTTTCTACAGAATATTGTTTTTTTAATATTTTATGTATCAAAGGATGGTGAATTGTGTTTTGGAGGGATATTTTTTAACATGATGTGTGAGATTTTGAAATATAATTTCATTTTATTTAAAATTAATATTTTGTTTCAAAATTGGATGGGTTTGGCATGTTGTCGTGGTCCGTAATTTATTCTTTTATCATGATGCCATTTGGGTAATCTGAAATGATTCCTTTTGAGTATATACTATGAATCAATGTTTTTCAAATATGAATGTTTTTTTCATTATTATATTTTGTTTTTTGATTTATTCTCAAATTATCTATTGATTAATAAATGTCCATTGGAATAGGTATATGGATACACTCATTATGGTGTGGATTCTTCATTGGTTGATTACTTGGATCTATTTTTCTGATGTTTATTACACCATTATTCCTTTTGTGATATTTTATTTTTCTCTTGCGATTTTTGGGTTTGATGTGGGTAGGCTAGTGCTTGTGTTTTATTCCATGGTGGTCCATGTGTAGAGGTGTTACCACCTAGGTTACATCGAAGAGTTCCTTAAATGTATTTAGTTTTAACAGTTTGATAATTATATTCATGGAAATGTAAGGGGGGTTATCAATGTGAATTATAATGTTTTGTTTTGAATAAAACCTATTGTGACATGACCATAACACATTATGAAGTAAAATATTGGTTTCTATTTTTACTAAAAAATTTGTGTTCCTATTGTGTTCATTTTATTTTCCACAACTTCTCCTAAACCGTTGGTGATCAAAAGTAAATCCTTAGTTGTCTATAATCCCATATAATGGCTCATATCCCACAAAATTATGATAATATTACCTATTAGATCAAAGAATATTTCTTTTCCACTGGTCAATTTTCCCCAATAATTAATAGTTAATGTTGAATCATTTGTCTTTATGTGATAAATTTACCTCAAATCATTAATATGATTTTTTTCTTCTTAATTAGGTAAATCAGGCATCACTGGTGACAAATATATTGTGGGGAAATCATGAATTATGGTGTAGATTTTGGAATAAAAAATTCTAACTCAATATGAATGGTTGATTAAGGAGAAGTTCAATTATTTTAATTTAAACTATGTTTACCCTTATTAACTAAAATTTGTGGGATAATATTATCTTTGTTAAGAGGATTATTGGTTAGAAATTGTGGAAGAGTATGAGGATATGATGTGGTTGGATTTTGGAAGTGATGGTTGGGATCATTTTATATTATGGTTATATAGAAATGGTTTGTTTTTTTTGAAAAGAACATAGTTTTAAAAATATATGTTTTCTATTTGTATCGGTTGTGTGGAGAATTATTTGGTGAGGGGATAAGACGATGTGGTGTTTTTTTATATTTTCTTTGTGGCACAAAATATCGAGGGGGGGAAATTTTAAAGGGTAATAGAGATATAATTGATAAATGATAGCCCATAAATGGGGAAATTATTATTCTTTGTATTTTGTTGTATAATAAATAGTAATAGCTTTAATAAATTTGAATAATGAATTGCTTTTAAAAAATGCTTATTACCAATGGGATAAAACAAAAATTTTAAATATGAAACTAAAATTGATTATAAATTGTAAATATGGAATCTTTAAATGAAATGGTTAAATGGGAAGAAAATAATGTTGTTATGGTTATTTAATGGTGACAGTACGATGTTGGATATATTATTGTTATGGTAGTAGTTTTGGGAAAGGGTTGACGATGGTGGGTTGTTTTATATTTTATTTTTTTTGTTTGTATATTTGAGGTGAACCCATTCGTTGGTAATGTATGTGAATACCACATATATTTATATATTATGTTTCTATATAATTTTATATGCACCACCACCTGAGGAATATATCCTTTCTGATTCTCATATCAGTTTTGGTTCTGATTTCCTTCATGAACAACCATGTTATAAAGGAAATAGACGCCTTAGTACTCCCCCTTCCCTTCTCTCCCTTAACACAAAGAATTTTTTTAATTTCTCATGGTAGGTACATATATATGGGAAATAATTTGTTTTGGTTTTGGTGTATATATCTACCACCATACCCTATTATGTGGATTTGGTGTGGGTTCCTAGTGGCGAACATGCTTAGAAGGATGATATAAGAAGGTTTATTTCTATCATGTTCAAGTTACTATAGTGGAGAATGGATGGTATATTTGGTTTTTATGTTGTGATGTGATTTTTTTTGTTTGTATGTGGTTATGGTTATGATATGGTAGGTGATTTTTTAGTCATATGGGTATAAATGGAATTAAAGCATATGGAATATTACATATCAGTTTGTGAGTGAATAGATTAGTGGATAAGTGTTTTTTTAGAACAAGGATAATTTATTTAATAGTATGTTACCCTGGTAGGTATTTTATATTTTTTTGAGCGAGACATGGTTATGTTGGTCTGCACATTACCTAATATATGTGTGAGTTGGTTCTATTATTTTTTTATTGGGGAGTTATTATGCTAATTCAACATTTTCATTAATGGTGCTAAAGATGACCATTAAATATATACATATATTCTCTCCCCATTATATATATATATATATATCCTTTTTCATATTTTTTGGGTATATTTTTTCTTAGTACATTCATTATTATGTCAAGTATTTCGTGGTCGGTGTTCATGGGTTTATTCCAAATATGTGACTTTTTACAAATTTGGTTTATTTTATATATAACATGACATGAAATTTTTGGATGGTACTTTGTTATAGTAAATATTTTTTATTAGTTATTTATAAAATATTCATAGGATTATCTCTAAAATACATTTCATTTATGTGTAATTATACCACTACTGTTAGTTCTAACAGGTCGCCTAATGGAAGACAGATTTGGTTTTTAGTCACATCAACATTGTTGGACCAAGAAAGAATCCTAGTTGGGGGAGATCATGAATCCATGGTAACATATAAATGGATGAGAGTTATGATAGTGGTTAAATATTGGAACTGGGTATGTTTCTATGTATTTTGTTGGAAAATATAATTAATTAAACATAGATTAGACATTTCAAGGGATAATCTATGGTACACTAGAATTTAACTTTCCATATTATCAAACATAATAACCCTATGATCACTAAAAGACTAATAAATATGATATTTTTTATAGGGTGTAGAATTTTGGAAAATGAATCACGTTTTTCTACACATGTTTTTGAATTTATATGATTTTAAAAATGTAAAATTACATTACATAAATGATATTATGTGGATCTACATGTTTTAGGATTAAGAATTTATTTATTTTATTAAAAACCTATGTTATGGATTTAAGGATAATAATTTATTTTATTGAAATTCTCATAAGTTTTCCTTATACTATCTTATGATTCCTTGTAAAGTGTTCCCTTATATTGTGAGTAAATTGTAATCTACATTAATTTTTATATATTGTTATTATATTTATGTCGATTTAGTAGTGAATTAATGTACTTTTTTTAATGGGATATAAATATATTATTAATTAATAACCCAATGAATTAATGTAACTTTTATAATGTAAATAATTAATTGGAAATAATTGAATCCATGATAATTTTGAAACCTATATCGTGGTGATTTTTTGATTTTTCTTAAAATTCATAATTAGGGAAATACCTAATTTTATTACTTATAAAAAATAATATGTTAATAAGATAATAAAAATTTTATTTCTTTAATGATTACGTGAATGAAATATAAAATGGTGTTCCATATTTGTAATATTTTTTCTCTAACGAATCAAATATTTTATTTTAAATAATGTATTTTTAATTTTATATATGTTTAATAAAAAAAGATTTGATAGGGTTTTATAGATGGGATTATTTTCTAAATTTTTTAAATAAATGTTTATGTGTCTATCATTTAAATGTGTATGGGAATGAAAAGTTTGTAAGGAAAAAATTTGTGCATTTCCAATATTACAAATGTGTGGGAATCAAGGGATCTATTCATGATACAAATCATCGTTTTTATAGAATTCAATTGATCATGATTTAATGTGATGATCGTAACCACTAGAGGTTTAACATTATATTTTCCTAATCAAAATATTTTGTTCATAACATGTCCCGCACGCAACTCCAAACTTATATTATCCTAGAAAAAATAGGAAAATGTTATTAATAAAATTTAATAATAATGAAATAAAAAATAAAAAATAATATAATAAAAAATTTGATGCGTAGAAAAAATAGGATTATGAACAATTAAAAGGGTGTTAAATAAACAAATGATGTCTTCTTTATATATCATATTTCAATTTCGAAGATAAATTCCTAAATGTTTTATTTTGAATGGGAAATAATTCATTTTTTTTATTAAAACGGTAATATAATCATAATATTTATTTTTGTGTTTTTTTAAGATAATTTATTTTTTATTGAGTAGTAATGGTTTTAATTTCTCAAATAACATCACATTTATGATACTATCACAATAAATGAATTGGATAAATGTTATTGAAACCATTATATATATATAAATATATTTATAAAGAAATATAAACCATTTAATAATACTAAAATGAATTTATAAAACCCATGTAGAATGTTTTTGATATGTATGTAATATTTTATTGGAAACATTAATTTTTTATATAAAATATTTGTTTTTATTACTTTTAATGAATTGTAATAAAAATATTTAAACTTCAATATAATAATATTCATACTATTTAATAATATAAATTTCGTTTTTGGGCATAAAATTTGATAAGTAGGAATATCTTTAATCACCATGATAATGATAAAAATATTATTTTTAAGGAATTGTTTTAATAACAATGTGTAATTTCTATCTTATGGGATGAATTTATCAATTATAACTAACTAGTCTAATATATTTATTAAAAATAGATGTAATTATATTTACACTGATTAATATTACAAACCAATATTTACATACATAAATGTCACATCTTTTTAGATGAATATTTAATAAATTTCATGAATACATGACCAAGGACTGTAATGATTAGGTGTCTTTAGATATTAGGTACACAGTACTATTATTTAATGAAATATAATGAATATATCGCATGAAGATCTTCCCATTTTGTAATCATTATAAACACACCTTAATTAAAACATTTATTAATAACAAGGGGAAAGTGAATGAATGAAAGGGTGATATCAAATGATTAATAAGGGTAAACATTGAAAATATCACAATATATTCAAATGAAAAAAATAAGACACTAAAAAAATATATGATATCATTATCATCAATTTCAATGTTCACTCACAACAAATCATAGATAATAAAAACAAGTCATGGAATAAAGAATTATCATTCCAAAAGTCATGATTTATTGGAGTGTGAAATAGTCATAATTAATGAATTACAAGCTCATGTCATAAAATTATAACAAAAGAATATGTATATAAATCATTTAATTTGTAAAGGATAACTAAAAAGATCATCAAATATAGTGGATTAGGCCTCATCACCTATTTACCATTGTGTTTCATGCCCATCATCTTGTTTCCCATTATGGATCAATCCCACCAATTTTTTCCACATTATTACCTCATGATATGTAATGATTTACCCTATTAATTAGAGGGAGTTATATGTCTCCCCCTCACACAATTTATATCATATATAAAAAAATTGGGTACAACCACGAAAGTGGCAGACAACGCAGGGAAAAAAATTACATTAAATTGCAAGCTCGGGGACTTAACCCCAAGACTTTCCCCTAACCCCCCCAAACCCTTACCACCCCACCACCAACAGTGGGGCACCAATTAAAATAATATATATTTTCTCCACAATATCATAAAATTGTTATAAAATTATAATCCCCGAAATGAAATGGATTTCATACAACATTTCATCGTAGAATAATCTATGGGAATAAAATGGGTTTTATTAACATATTATAATCATAAACCAAAAGCATATAGAGATGGAATAAATAAAGTATCATTGGATAATATACCGTGTAAGTATTATTTAATATAAAAGTATGTAATCGTATATATGAAATTATTTTAAATGAACATTTAGAACATTTCATATTAAATATAATGCTTTCACAATAAAAATCACCATTTATAAAACTAAAAGATTACAAAAAATAATATACCTTCCATTAATAATATCCTTAGAAACATATAATGAAATATTATTACTATTTAGTTTTCTTTTTGGTGGAATTATTTTTCAATGTCATACATGTTAAAATAATGATTCTTTTACATTTCTTGTTAAAAGAAAATTTCTCCTTGTTATGAAAATGTCATGAATATTAATCTTAAAACACTATTTAAAATGTAAAAAATGGGTAAAAATTTTCATAAAAATCAATGGATTGTATTTATAAAAATTAAATTATTTTTAGAAAACATGGGTGTAGAAGGAAAAGGGTATTCAACTGAAGTGATCAATACAAATTAAATTTATTAAAACAATAATTATGGGATCCATAATACATAAATATTGTAAAATGAAGGGAAAATATATCCTCTATAAATTAATATATAAATATTAAATACACATTTTTATTGAGAGTATGTTCATATTATTTCATCATTGGAATTTTAATCATAATCATTTTGGATAAAAAATGATATTCTAACATTAAAATTTTACCACAATGTTATCTTTTGAATCATAATCCCCAGTATTGAATAACATCAAATAAAACATTAAAAATATTGAAAATAATTTTATTAATGACAGAATATCAAATTTGTGTAATATATAAACCTCATAAAAGAAGATACGTGTGTAATATAACATACATCCCAATAAAGTTAATTTGAGGAAAAAAATCATTTACCTTATGTATCGACTTCCTTGGTACACATTAAAACCACTAGTATGATAAATATAAGTTTATTATAAATATATTTCATAATATTAATAATATTTATAATACTATATATGATTTACTTAATTCCATTTAATAGGATTTTATTAACATTTCCTTGTCAAAATCACATTTTTTGTTAATAAATACTTTGTTTTTTATATATGTTCTGGTTTTGGAATTTTTTATCCTTTTACTATGATCTTAGTATCATCATATACACAATATTAACCATGATATATATTTCTTATATATTTATTATATATTAATTTATATTAATCCACTAATTTTAGTGTAAAAATAGATCACACCATTCATGGAGATGGTAGGCCATATGCACACATAAACGTCGTTTCCATTTTCTCATAGGATGAAATGAACGAAAGTTATATAATATATTTCCATTTTAGAATCATTATTTCATAATATATATATATTTATATATCACATATGTTCTATAAAACTATCATTATTACCATATTTGTAAATTGTATGTAAAGAACAAATCACATCACTTCAAGAGTTGGTAGTGTGTCATACAAATGAGTGATGTAATCATATTCCCATAGAATGTAAACAATGGTTGATTTATGTAATGAAATTAACAAAATAACATTTAATTATATTGTATATAATAATTTTATTATACCATAATGGTTTAAGATTACTTAAAGGATCTATACAAAGAAAAAAAACAAGTTTAATAATTTTAACTATTATTTAGAGTACATATTTTGGTTAATACATAAGTTTTTCATAGGGGGGTTCATAAAAAAATTTCTCTAGGATAAGGGTAGATAAATAAAGAAGAAAATTTTTAGGTCTTTCCTAACACAAATGGGTTTTCAAGTGTGAAAAACGAGGATAAGGGTGTGCTTTTATAAGATAAGGATAGGGAACGCATGGAATTTTTCAAATGAAAATATTATACCCACATATTTTACATAAAAACTCCACAATAACTCTATTCATACTATGTCTCTATAAATACTCATTAAAATAAATATACATTATTTTACATTAATGATGAATATATAATAATGAACATTGGGCCTCTTCTAATAGATAATTCTTTAAATAATGTATAGATGGAACCCATACATGGTTTCAGAACCATTTAATTCCATAAAAATCAATGTTGAACTCAAAAAACATTTTCACCTTATTATATATCCCTCCAATATAATTATGTGCCTCTTTAATAATCACTATGATATACGGTTGAAAACTCATGGGAGAAATATACGATTTATCCCATTCCTTCTAAATTTCTAGATTAATCCTTTGAAAATCAAGATATATTATGTCTTTTTGTACAAATCATGAAAAATCATGAATGATTATTTTGAAAAAATGCATCGGCCACCTTGTCAACTATCACTAGTTTTAATTGTATTAAAAATTCATAATTTCTAATCATTTCTAACAATATTCATTTTTTCATGTTCAAATCATGTGTAAATATATACTCCAATTTTTTTGATCAGTATATATATCATAATTTTATCTATAATGATAATTTAACCATATTATTAATGATAAAAATGTTACAAATATTCACGTGAATTCCATGAAATTTCCCCAACATTAATAGATCTATAAGAAGATGGATCCCTTCTATGTTAACATGGTCAGCGAATTAGAAATTCCTGAAACATTGCACACATGTTGTTGATAAAATCCATCCAAATGAAAAAAATTAAAATCTCAGTTCCCATGGATGGTCTTGAATAATGTAAAATATCATCCATTTTTTATGGATCTACTGAATTACTAGCTCTCGATATTATATAACCCAAAAGTTAATCCTTTTGAACAACAAATGACAATATATTAATTATTAATATAGTTTATAACTCCTAGAGGTATTCATTATAATATTTATTTTGTATTCCTAATCATACATTCTCTTCAAATATATATAATGTAATATATTATATAAATACCACAACAAACTAATCAAATTAATATATAATGAATATATATATTAAATCCATCAATACAGTCTGTTCATTAGTATAACTGAATGAAAACACTCTATATTCATTGTATCCATAAAATTTTTATAATGATTTCATTGGTATATATTCCTTTTTCCCTGTTAATTTATGATATCCAAAATAAATGTTAAATTTTTAAAAGTGTTATCCTCAGGGCTGTTGATGAAACAAGACACCAATATACTTTGGATGATTCCAATTATCAATCTCAATCTTGGCCATCTCCGAATAATCTTCACTGAGTTTCATCTATCTATATTTCTCAATAATAAATAATAGGACAACTCAATACATAATCTCTGTTGAAAATAACTATGTTATCAATATTTACTTGAACTTTCTTATTCATTTCAGACAACCCAATAGTGGTTATTCTATACGTTGTATTTGAAATGGGTGCACCACCATGTATGAGTTATATTGAGAACTCAAAATCATTTTTTGGTTGAATAATAAGAGTATAATTCTAAAATATATCAACAAAATCACAAACTATAGTCATGTATTTGATGTTGAGTTTTCCCCAATCATATTAGACAAATACCTCTCATGAATATGAATTAAGACTCACAAAGTAGATGTAATCCCAATAAAATTTTTCATTCACCATCAACCTGATAAATGATGATGGGTTTATTTGGAATAATAATTTTTAATTCCCATCATTGTAAAATCATATGGTCTCTATATAATTTAATCCAATGCATTCCTAAAATCACATAAAATCCAAACAAATGAAAAATCAAATGATTTTCAAGAAGCATGTTCTCATAATCTTCAATCTGAGGGGAATTATAGACATATGATGAAACCGCCATGCTATAAGTAGTTATTACTAATTACTAAATATGTAATAGTTGTTTTTTTAACTAATAACCTTATCAAATTATTTATATATAATAGTGTGGGTAGATCCAGAATCCAATAAGACATTTACCACCCAATAGTTAATGCATTGCGTACCATTCACCACTAATTCTCATGAAATACCTTGATAGTTGTGATCATATGATATTTTCCATTATAGTTGGGATATGGAGGATATTAATGTTGATCATAAAAAAAATTTATATTCATTCACTATTTGGGATAAGGATCGTAAATTATTAATTAGATTCATAAGAGAGTTGGTGGTGTATTAGTAGCCATCCTCTTCTCCAACATTTGATTGGCCGAACCATTCAATAAATTTTAACATTTACAGGCTCTATACCCCACCCATCCACATATAAAGATCCTCCCATTCATAACCAACAAATTCCAATGATTATTCTAGAAATATTTATATCATGTAATTCCTTGAATTTCCTTTAAATATGTGATTTATTTTCATTTTCATGAACCTCTATCTTTCTTTTCTTATTTAAACCATGATAATATTGTAAATGTTCAGTTCTCATTTATAACCTGAGTGTACATTGTGAAATGTTTTCCACTATACTAATGTCCCAAATCTCTAATTCTATAAGAAGGTTTGGTTTCAAGTCACCAAATAAATTATTAATATTTCTTTCATCTCTGATTATTAAACTAGAGGCATACATTGAAATCCTTATTACATTATCTTGTTAGTCAGTAATAGATTCATCATCCTTCTTCTTAATATCATGGAATTACTTCAAAAAAATTTAAATACTATATGTTGGAATTTATTACTAGGATATATCCCCTTAAACTAATCCCATATTATAGAGTCAATTTCTTCCTCATTCCTTTTATTCATAATAAGTTTTCACCATTGTCATTCCTCACCTTCAATGTATTAAATGGATAAGAAAACAATTTCTTATCCAATGAATTTGATAATAGAAAATATAGTTTAAATGATATTGATGCATCTATCATTTAATATTTTATTAGTGAACCCAAATTTTTGTGTGGATGTTATCTAATTATGAATTCAAAGAAACATTGTTCCCTCCATTGATCTGTTATAACTGCATCCAAATTCAGGACTTGAGATTGTTGCGAGAGAATAGACACAATATTATGCACCATATAGCACTTAAAATTTGGTTTCTGAAGTGGATAATCAATATATTTATCTGAAATATACTACTATCATGGTTCCTCTATGTTTTACCCTTGTATGAAACCAAAAAGAATATATTGAAAAACAATCATCATAGTGGGAAAACACAAAGTCGTAAAAACATAATATAGGTTTACTTAATGAAGACACATTATTATAAATATATGAAACTATAGTTTCTAACATGGATCATACATGATCATCATATATTCATATCATTCATTATTATACATAAATAAATTTTGATTTTACCAAAGTAAATCCCATGGGCGTTTTAAACCAGGTGTGTATTAAGGCCCTTTTTCATTAACCAGATAATGCTCAAGTCAAGACAAATGATCCATTTTCAGGGTTATTACCCCCTAGGTTATTATATTTTAATGCCATATCCACTTTTAGTATAATTAATTGGATGCATTATCATGTAAACCAAATAATTCCTTACGTACCAAAACATTAAGATGGTATCCTATAAATATTCATATCCTAATGGTTGTCACAATTTAAGATATATGTTTGTGAAATGTGGGGATATAGATGACATCCTTAGATCAGGAAAATGGGTTCCTTGTTAGAAAATTAAGGATTTAGGAATGAAAATATAGAATTATTTGACCAGTGATCATCTCAAGTGTTTTTTTCAGGATGATATGTTCCATATTTATGTGAAGATTAAATCTGTTAGGTAAAATCCTATGAATTGTGAAGGATAAATATCTCAGAAAAAAATCATGTTTTTTATTAAGACATTAGGAAACATCTCTTTTTTGTACTGTGATTTTTCTCTACAAAGAATAATTTTTGTGAAACTTCATGTCCCACACGTATTATCAAATTGAGATGTTGTTGAAGAGTGGGTGGATCTTTGAAATTTTTTAATTATACTTCAGGTTGTCATACTAAAAGTGGAGAAACCATGGAATTTTAATGATTTAATCAATATGATAGCTATGATATAGTGATATGTTGATTGCATGATAATAGATATGGGCTTTAGTTTTTATCACATAGTTTTCCATTCAGATGAATGAAAAAAATGTGCATGGGGTTTAGGATCAATTCATCAAAACCTATCTTTCTCTAAATTAGTGAATGAGATCATAATTTTGATCCTTCTATTGTCAATAATAAGCATGATCAAGTCTAGATCAGAGTTTTCCAAATAAAATTGATATATTGGCATCCTCAAACTCTTTGGGACATTACCTCGTCTGTTGGTAACCCAATACAGTTTGATAGGAAAAAGGACAATCCACGATTTCAACATTAAGAAAGGATTTTTTTAGGTTGATATGTATGAAACTGTATTAGATGAAGTTGTTTCAAATTTTATTAATGTGAATATATCATGAATATGAAGTCCAAGGATAGTGATATGGACTTGAATATTGATATTTCAAACTAATTTGATTCAATAAAATGGTGTTAAATTTTTTATACTGAAAATTCATCGATTTTCATAGACAATTATTAGATTGATTTGTTATATACTAAGAGGTTATAGGATTTCTATTCTAGAAATTGTGTCCATAAGGGGTTTATTCGAGTGATCTAGAGGATACATGATGTGTAATCCTATATATGTGATTCTATATTCTATATCTGAGGATTATCATAGTGGGGGACATACAGATCTTTCCAATATTTTTCTTTATCATGAGATTATGGTTTGGAGGGATTTATTTTTACCCTCAAATCTGTTTTATGCTGTTGATATTTTCATTTTTGGTTATTCATATAAATTTACCATCTCATAAATCAAAGTAACTTTTTCACATTATGAAGAATTTGTGGGAAATGTAATTAGCTGGAAAGATTCATCTATTATTTTTGGAATATAAGTTCTGACTTTTAACCAGAATAAGGTAACACAAAACCTTGTTGTGAAGAGAGGTAAAAATCCTTTTATTTACCTTACAGTTCACCTTTTCTAGGATATTGTCAAAATATTATATATATATATATATATATATATGGTATTTATCATAAAATTATTAATCAGGTGGAAACATGAAAAGAGAATACTATGTCTCGATGAGGTAGAATTTGATGTGTCATTTTTATTATCTCCTCAATGTTTGTATACACTATCTCACTATACAAATGTCCAAGAGTCCTCATTATGGAGTTGAATAAAAATATTCCTTGTTTTAATTGGACTACATATATTCAAGAATGTATATTGGCTACAATTACATGAAAAAATATTACCAATCTTGTGGACATGGGAGGAATTAGAGTTTAATATATAAGGATATTAAATGATACCTTGATAAAAAACATCATAAGAATGATCCTTTCCACTTATGAATTTTCATTTGAGTTTCTTCTCACCAAATATGTAAACAAACTTCAGAAATCATATTATATTCATGTTTCATAAACTTTTTGGCCATCTATTAAGCTGGCCAATGGTTAAATTGTGGAATTTTATAATTGTTTTGTTTGTAGGAATTCTCAATAGAAATTTTTGTTAAATCATTTGTTGTCTCAATCAATTAGTGATGATATTGAAATTTCCATTTCTCTGAGGAGTGTTACTATTTCTATGTTAAAAATAATATATATATATAATCTACTGCTTACACATATTATGGAGGAGGTATCCATGTATGATTATTCTGATCCTATCATATTGGATTGAATTTCCAATATTGGGGGTAAATTCGCTACAAAGGATTTATAGGACCCTGTGATACTCTAATTGGGGAAGGGTGAATCAGGGTGTCAACATTTTATTTATAAAACAAGGATATTATTACAACAGAGGTAGGAAATTGATAGACATGTATGATATATGCGATCAAAAAGAAAAAAACCACATGAAAAGAGACCACACATCACTTTTACATCGTTTACCACTAAGGGACACATCCATGGAGCATACACTGATAGGTTTCCGGTCGTATCAAATTCTAAAAAACATCACTAGTTGTGGATTACAAGGATAGGGTATAGTCAATATGTCTAAGGCACACTACCTTTACAAAGGTTTAGGGATAGCTCACTGCATCCATCATATCACTTCCATCGACGCCCTCAAGCTCACTGCCTCGAGGGAAGTCAAACTCAGTTTATCGACTTGAAGTTCGGTTCAATAAATTTGCATTGAAGTATTTGTCTCTATTTAGCACAAGACACTACATGCGTTGAAGTCCCGAATTGATTCACATGAAATAATTGAACGACTAAACAGGATATGCAGAAAATTTTCATAAGAATAACACAAAAGTTGTGTGTAATACCTCAACATGCGTGCAATATTTGGGAATTGTTGCAAAAGATGAATTTAACGCAACACCTCATATCCGTGAATCCCTTAAATTTTTCCAGACTACACCTAAGGGTTCACATTGTCTTTTTTGACTAAATGAACACTTTGTGAAAAAGAATAACAATCATCCAATCATTCATGAAAAAATATTTCGTGCGCCAATGCAACAATATTTACATGGGAAAATGATTAATTCTTCCATGGGTGTAGCCACCTATTTATTGGCCTCGATGACCCAGTGCACATGTTTCCGATGTGTATTTTGGTCAACGTAAGATTCTCTATGATTGCACAAAATCCATTTTGACATCGCATTGGGCATGTAAGAGTATTCCACGCAACCCCATATTTCGCGCTCATTAAAGGCTTTCTCACACATGTTTTATTTTCCATATTTTTTCATTCTGATCCTAAAAATTCCATATGTGCAAGTTTCTAAGACACTTACAAAACCTCATGAAAATATAGTGAGGATTGAAAAAAACACAAAACACACTACATTTCTAGAATAGAATGTCCACAGTTCTGATAGGATTGTTTTAGATACCACTGTAGAACAATGATTTTCCTTCTATCTTGAGTAGTAGGTTTTAGGAAGTATTTCATTTCCCCTACTAACATGCGGATTCATAGGTAAATTTGGAAGCAGTGCCTACCTACCCCGAACTTCCTCCAGCAAACAATACTAAATATTTCTTCATCCGGTTTTTTTAGTCTTCAGGGTGATGAGTGCTCAATTTAATTATATGGGTGTTGTAGGTTTAATTATAGGTATTAGAGTTATATAAAACATTTATTTTGATGTATCCTCATCTTCTAGAGCACTAATTCATTGATTCTATGAATATTTAGAATGGCATGCAATGAAAAATCCACTATCTCATGAATTCTATGGATTTCAGTGTACTTTCATACATATGGAAATAAAGGAATTACTAGGTACTTAATAATAATAAAACTTCATTCCCATATCATGACTTTGATATTCATAATGGGATCCAGATATCATCTAAAATTCAAAATGTGTCAATGAATAATTATTATTCTGATCTATTTATTTTAAGGTCGCCCGGTATCCTAGGAATGGCGAACAAACTATTAGTGGATATATCCATCTTATGGATACCATTAATTTTAAGTTGGTTTAAATTCATTGTAGATGGGGTGGCTTTACGTTCACCAAGGCCCACTGGTCATGGTGCAATTTTTCTCACCCATCAGGTTCTCATTAAGGTTTGTTTATTTATTTTCATTATAAATTGATTGAAAATTGAAGCTGAGCTATGGGATATGATAATGGAAATTAGGTATATTTTCCAATATGGATTTTATGATTTATGAATGGAATCAAATTCATCACTTTCTATGAAAATTTTGAAAGAACACTCAAGGAATATACGATGGAAGATGTCATCACCCTGGATTGATTTCATTTTTCATGAGGACTCGATTTACATTGATGTTATGCATTTCTAAAAAGAGAAATATTAGGTCGATGAATAAATTTCTAAGATAAAATAACAGGGCTCCATTTTAGCTGGTCCTTTTTCTTATAAGATTATTGTTCTTTTCTAGTTTAAGCATATTTTCATGTTGATTTACATATCTATTTCTATATATCTCTTTTGTAATGTCTTATTTGGTACTTGAATTTTAAAATAAAATTTCTTAGGAGCAGGTTCACCAACCTCCTGAACCCTCAGGATAATGGTTCTCACTAAAGATTTAGTATACTATATTTAGTGGTTAATTAAACACTACTCTAATAAAAACTATAACTACCATGTAAGGTTTAAAATAAATTTCACATCCCTTTAGAGGAATTTTCTATATATTTCATGAATACATGACCAAGGAAAATAATGGTTTAGTTTATTTTGATAGTAGAAATATAATATTCATATATAATAAAATATTTTCAATATTTATTATAAACATGTTTCATGTTTTTACACCATATAAGAATTCCATACTTAATACCATTCTTCATAACCCTGGAATTGAAACAAAAGAAAGGGAGAGCTCATATACTGAATAAGGATAAACATGTGAGATATAATTTTATTATCATAAGTAATAATATGATTAAAATAAGGTTATGATGTCATAAACGTGAAATAAAAATGTCAATACCATCATGTAATTGATCAAAAATAGGATTCATGGCCAAATGAATTATCATTCCAAAGGACATTTTTCATGAAGATTTGAAATCTTCATAATTCATGAACTACAGGATCCTTTCATAAAATTAAAGATATAAAATTATAGAAACCATTACATTGTTCATGTTTAACTAAAAATAACATCAAAATTGGGGTTTAGGCCTTATCTCCGTCTAACCATTGTGGATTAAGCTTATCATTGTGTTTCCCATTATGGATCAAGTGTGTTGACATGTGTCCCTATGTAATCTATTGAGATTTAATGAATTCATAAATTAATTTAAGGGAGATATTGTTCCCAAACATAACATAACGAAATTTATACATCTGTGTTCCACAATATCTTAAAACATTCATCATATCCAAAACAATAAATATAAATTTGTTTTAAAAAATATATCATTGAAGCATAACTCGTGGAAATGAAACAGGTTTCATAATCATATTGTCATTATAAAGATGAACCATATAGGAAAATAATAAAAATAGTATCATAGATAATATACCCAGTAAATATTATGTAACATCAAAGGATGTCATCATAGGTGGAATATTAATTTTAAATATCATTTCATACATATTTTTAAAAAAAATTAAATTTGAAATATATATATTTAAAACTAAATGTTCATAAAACATTTTCTAAATCCATTTATTTTAAAATATACATTGAAACATATAAATTATGATTGAAATAATTTAATATTAATAATTTTTTAAAATTTAGTTTATGTATTATACAAATAGAACAAGGATTCCATGTCTATTTTCAGTTAAATCAAAACTGGAGTTGTTAGGAAAACAATATAAACATTGCTTTTAGAAATTTTTTTAAAAAAATATTTAATAATTACATCAATAAATTCTTGGGATATTGTTAAAATAATTTTTATAATATTTTTAGAAAACTTTTATATAGAAGGAAAAGGTTTTTTTGACTGAAAAGAGAAATAAAAATGTTTTTTACTAAATACAATATTTCACTCTCATTAATCCATCATGAGAGGGAAATTAAGAGAAAAAAATTATCCTAAAATTTAATATTTTAAAATAAATTATATGGGTTTATTAATAGGTATATTATATTATTTCTATATGAGAAACCTAATAAAAAAATATCGATAAACAATTAGTTTGTAAGATAAAATCATTACCATTTTTGTATCTTTTGAATCAAAAGACCATGTAATTATAAAAATAAAATTATAGATTAATTATAAATAATATAATTAAATTAATGATATTACATTTAAGTGGGGTAGTATATACACCTCATAGATTTATGATGGTGCGTAAAATAACTTATTTACCATAGAAGGCAATTTGTGGAAAATAATCTAACCTTATTTATCAATATCCTATTTACATAGTCAAAACTCCAATATAATAAATATAAATTTATCATAAATATATTATAAAAACATGACCATATTTATCAAACCCTATATGATTTACATATGACCTTATATTACTATTTTAATAACAGTTCATTGTTAAAATCACTTATAAGATAATAACAGATTTTTTTCATATGTATTGGTTTAGTATTTTTCCAATTATACCATGATTACATATTATGAAGAGTGTAAAAAATTATATAAATATATTATATATTAATTAAATATTTATTTAATTTAATCCATTAATGTTTGATATAGAAATTGAATAACACTATTCATTGTGATGGTATGATATACGTACACAAGAATACTATCTCCAATTTTCCAACATATAAATTGAAAGGATGGTATATAATATTTTATAGTTATATAATCATTTTTTCATATGTATCACATACGTTAATTAATCATAATATTATTTCCATCCATGTAATGAATATTTTAAAGAAGAATCAATTTATTTCATGAGGTGGTAGTTTATTTTACTCACAAGAGACGTTATTGTATTCCCATGGAATGGAAAAGAAGAGAGATGTATGTCATGATATTAAAATAATGACATCTACTTATATTGAATAATTTTATTTTATCATCACCATTTATGACAAGTCTATGTAGTTTTATGAATAAATTAAATAAAAACAAAAATTTAAAAATTTCACCTCTTCTCTGGAGAACCATTTTTGGTTTATACCTAAAGCCTTTTTAGGAGGGTTCCAAATAAAAAATAAGTCCCCTACGATTAGGTTAGAGATGTAATAAAGAAATATTCAATGGTATTTAAAAATAGATATTTTTTTGTATGTACGATGAGGAGATGAGAGGTGTGTACTTTTATAAGTGGGAGAGAGGACACATATTAATGTTTTTTAAAGAAAAATAAGTACCCACGTTTTTTACAATATAAGAGGATCCAAAATGGATAATTTTAAAACCATAAACAAAATAAGTTGTTAATACTTCCAAATAAATTCTGTGGGAAAATATTTAGGTCATTTTACCCCTTATCTTCTTATGTTAATTCCATGGAATGTTGTTTTAATGTTAATTGTGGTAATTAGTTTTTACAATCTTTACAATTAATTTTTACAAAAATATTATGTTATATTTATTATAAAATATAAATAATTCAGATTCCAAATATGAAATACATTTTCAAAAATTACATTCAAATAATTGGAAATTTTTAATTTCTAATTAAACCCATAAACTTGATGACAAAGTGGTTTCTCAAAGATAAATGTTTCCATATAATAGAAAATTTTAATATAAAAATTCAATATATAAATTATTTCTATTAAAAAATTTTGAATATGGAAAATATAATTGATGTTAGTTTACTTTTAAAACTAATAAAAAAAAATAAATCTTTTAAATACCTCTAATGAAAAGGAAATGTTTAATAAAACATAGTTTTTCTTATTAATCATTAAAAATATAATCTTTATAGATAAATATCAAAACTTCATTAGAAGATAATTTTGACATGTAAATTCAAAAAATATTTTATTTTTAAAAATATATTCTACAAATGTGGAATAAATTATTTCTTATTTGGTTATAAAATCCAATAAAAACATATTTGAGAATATAGTATTTTTTTAAAACATATAATTACATTAACAAAAATTAAATAAAATTACATCAAAATTATTCAATTATATGTAACCATTATACATTATATTTACATTTTTTAATTATTTTTCACAGAACCAAATTTAATTGCACGGTTATAATGGTCTTGGTTATATTATAATATTTATAGTATATTAGGATTAATTAAAATCCAATGTTCTATATAATGGAAACTACAGACGAAATTAAATTTATTCATAAAAATATTTCATAAAAATGAGGGGTATAATTTTTTTTGTAAATTATAAAAATTATTAAGAACAAATAATGGTTAAAAACTCATTAAAAACATTTTTCTATATATAAAATATTTTTATTTTAATGTTATATTTTTTGATATATAAAAAAAATTGATTAAATAAATGTTAAAACTAGATTCATCATTCCCAAAATTAGTATAATCCATTAATCTCGATAAATTTAGTTATCCCTCTAAAGAAATACAAAAAAATAAACATATAAGAAAAAATAACAAAAGACATGTTTAAATCATATGTGGAAATAAGGGGGTCATATAAACACATTAATGCTTCCGTTTACCTTCGAAATATCCTTGATACTCATTCCAATTTTCATATTATATGTATATATTTTATGTATTATATACCATATTTTATACATGTATCATATGTCTTTCAATTATAAACAGTTCATAAAGAGGATGTTTAATTCCTTGATGTAAGTATAATTACTATATATCGCTTATCATTATAATATTTCTCTTAAAAAAAACCACATTAATTTAATTAAATAATTATGCTTTTTATACATAATTTTTATACTAATTTAATAATAATTATTTATTTATTTTCATCTAATTCAGAATTCAAAAATTGAATTCATGCGTTTGTACAGACTACCACCTCCATAAACTAATTTATTTCATTTTTCACCAACTTATATCTTCACTAGTTATATGAATGTAATTAAAGAATTAAAAAGAAATATAAAATATACGTTTTATTATTAAGAGAAAAATTATAATCCATATTTATTTAATATCATTCTATTGAAAATGAAAATGTTAATTGTGTGTTGTGTGATCTTATGACTCCCTAAAGTAATGTTTTTCATTTTTAATATTGATTTTAATTTTTCACCAAAACCTCTTAAAATATAATACAAAACAATTCTAAAATATGAAATTTTTATTATTATTATTTTATAATGATTTGAGGTCAAAATAAATAATTCCCCAATAATACTCACACAAAATATTATTGTATTTTTATGTTTTAGTCACTCTAAAAACATAATTGAACTATTCTTTAAAACTCTATCATAGGGTACTATGAGAAATTAAATAATAATATTTTCATTAGTAAATAAAAAATTATTATTATTTTATGGTTATTGAAAAATTATATTATGAATTTGACTTATTATTAGAATACAATATTTAGTCAATAAAACATTAAAAACTATGTAACATGAGTTCAATTTTCATGAAAAATAAAACACATACCCAAAAACAATATAATAAATAAGAATAATATGTTAAACAATGGAATTTAGTAAATGAAATATATGTGAATAATGTTCCCAATAAGTAATATAATAGTCTTAATTTTATTTTTCAAAATGTACGGAATAAGAACTTAGAGAATATGTGCTAAAATAAGGGTTTCTTATCTTAGTTTTCAATCCATTGAGACAAAATTCTTATTATACATAATGTTTTATTTGTATTTGTTTTGCTAAATCCAATTTATCAATATTATCCTGATCCTATAATTATTAATTCTATATATTGTTTCTTTTTAAATTTTATCCTTCAAAGCATTTTGATTTGAATATTCATAATATAGTAAGGTTTTTGCTGACTCAATTTTAATCCATTTGTTTAAAAAATTTCTAATACAACTATATGGTTCCAAATATGACTAATTATACATAATGAATAAATATTTTTTAATTTCCTCATTTTCTTCATGGATTATAAAATTCTTCTTTTAAACCATGTTATCAAATGAGTCTTACCTTAATGATTTTGTTACTTAAAAGAGTTTTAGGACCTCAATTCCAATTTTTTGAAACATAATTCTTTATTATGAACTTTTTTAGTTTTACATGGTTTATATACAACCTATTTATTATATTATTCCATCAATTGTGTTTTCCATCATGGTTTTTTAATTTTATATTCATTATAATTCACATTAATCGGTTTTTCATTTAAATGTTACTTCATAAGTAATATATTTCCATAATAAAATTCATTCTCCTAGAAAAATAAATTCATTATGTGGTTATGAACTATTAAGATATATTTTATCCTTTTTATTTCATTTTCAAATAATAAATTTTTCTTTTTAAAGGGAATTTTTTTCAATTTAGAATTATCATATTTTTTATTAAATACATCTCAAATAAAATCATGAATGTGGTAATTGAAACTATCACTCTTTTTATTGTATCATTAAACTCAATTTTAATATTTTACTTCCCACCAATGCTTCTCTCTATTTTCCCAAACTCAATTATAAATTAATTCATGTGACCCTCTTACATAACTTCACAACATTTCAATGTAAAATTTATTTCTCTATTTATGATGTTTCTTGTTAAATAAAGGGTTTTTAAAATTTTTAAAAGGTTTAATGTATCATTGATATATTTCTTATTTTCAACACCACATATTCTCTATAGATAACATTATGTATTTTTAAATAATATATTATTATTGATTTATTAAAAAAATTAAGACATATAAAATAATTTTGATGGGAAAAAATCCCTCAATGTGTCCTATCAGTATGTTTTGTGTATTTTTGTGTTTGTTGACAAAGCCAGATGACTGCAAAAGAGTGTGATTGGTTTTTTCCAAAGATAGGGTTTTATAGTGGTGCAACTTTCTAGTTTTTACCATGTTTTCAAGCCCCAAAATCAAGATTCTAATGTTTTAAATTTAATTATTTCTTCATATGAGAGAGTATTATGAAAAATGTTGATGAAAATAGGCAAGGGGTGAGAAAAACTTACCAAAATTCAGTGGTCATGTTCCATGTTCCGGGAACGGTACGCGGAGAGGTGGAAATGGTACATGTGTTTTTTTGTATCCAAACATAGTTCATGGAAGAAGGTTATGTTGTATGTGTATAGGATGACATCAGAAGAGGATTTCCATCACATTATATCCAAGGAAGTATGTCGGTGGTGTGGAAAACGATCCATAAATGGCTTGCAGTTCGCAGGGGCTGAAGAATCGTTAATCAGTGGAGCCTGAAATGAATATTTAATAAATCATGGATTAGCGAATATTGATGATATCATTCCTATGTAAGAATTGATAATACCTTGGATTAATTATGAGATTGAACCTTATTAGAGAATAATTTTCTCTTAAAAAATTCTCTGATGTCCGAAATTGGTTCGTGCTGAAGGTGTTTTCCGGGATTCTTAACCGGTAAAAGAAGTTTGGAATGCAGAGGAAGTATTCTGGTACGTGGAAGGTGTTGTCTCGGTATGTGGAGGAGGAATATATAGAACATGAGACAGAGAATTATGCAAGAGTTACGTGTAGGGGGAGCTCTGGTACGTAGAAGCTATGAAAGTCTATGAACAAATAACAGTTCGTAGACAGAGGTTGATTCACAAAGGATGTTCGTGGAATCGATACATGATCACGAAGGTGACTGTAGTATGTGGATGAAGGGTGGTTTACAGAGGCAACATTAGTATGCAGAGGATGTGACCCCATACCAAACCCACTACATTGTACGTGGTTGAACGAGGTGGTTCACAATTTTCTCAAGGAAGCATGAAAATGATTGAATTCTATTTGGGAATGTATATTTTAGCAACTGGAAGTACATGGGTAGGTGGATTTCATCTTCGGTTAAAAATGGAACATCAACAGAGCATTTACGTGTAGTCGAGGATGTAGTAATTCATGAAAATGAAGGGACTTACTTGTCTATATAATTTGTTTTACCTACAAGCCCATAAAATATGAGTGTATTACATTCCAAGAGCAGTGAGCAAAGGAAGAGGAAGACAATGACCCTTTCCACCTGTAGTGAGCTAGAGAAAGAAGAATAGGGAGTGGCCTTTGCAGATGTGTGAGAATTCCCTAAATCATGTAAAGGGAGTGATCATTGGAAAAAAATATCTAGCCTAGACATCGTACTCATTATTAGTAGTGAGCCTTAGTGAATTTGGTACATCTACACATCGTTGTTGTATACTCCTTTGACGTAGCCTAGTGTGGGTAAAACAAGTAAAAATAGCAGTGTCTTGTGCATGATTTCATATTGTTTCATATATTCTATGTAATATAGATAGAATCAATTTTTTTTAAAGAGAAACAAGATACTAAAGGAAAAAAATTTAATATTTCATATCCTAATTCACCCCCCCCCCCTGTAGGATATTCGACCTATGAGACCTAACAATTGGTATCATGGGAACATTTTTTTTATCATTATTGTTTTCTCTGACTTGATTCAGTATTCTATTATCTCGGTATTCCATGGAAAATGATATAAAATCTATGGATAAGCATAATTCAGGTGGTATCCATAAGTGTAGAAGTGTCTGGAGAGATAGTTTTTTTCAATTAATGGAATTAGGTAGTGAATAGAACGATTATTTGGATAAATAATACAAAGAAAATTCATACTCAATCAATAATGTTTATGTAATCAGGGAACAACCTAATATTACAAGCAATGTTGGAGGTACATATAATGAAGAAACTCATAGAAAGAAAAAATGTTGAAGTGATCCAAAAAATAGAGGGATTGGATTAGAAATTGGATGGAGAGATTAAATCAAAAGATATCTGGATCTAAGCATTGGAAATTGAGTTTAATATGATAAGAGGATTAAATAAATGTTTTATTGATGTGACTTTTTATATGAGGGAGAATAATTATTCTCAAGATAAATAACTACAACATATATATAAAAAGTGAGAAAAACCCAAAGCTGGTAACATGGGAAAGAATCATAAATCAAATGAAATTCAGAATCTAAAATACAAAATTGAAGGTTTTGGTAAACAACGATCTGAAATAGTTCAAAAGAATTAAATGCTACAATAAAATAATTCATCCTTCTATAATTATGTTCATCAATGGAAATTGAAAATAAATGAGGAAAGTGATAAGGTTGACAAGCTCACATAAGAACTGGAAGATGATATGAGTAGTGGAATGAATCTCAGAAGAGATCTCAATTCCTTACCTGAATCAAGTGATAAAAATATTCAGAAACTATAGAAATAGATAGAATCAGTCAAGATAGAAAAATAGAATCCAAATGAAAATGGAACTCCTACGATAAAGGATGCACTCTACTTTCTATTTGATTTTCCTTCAGAAGGTGATGATGAAATGAAATCAAAATATGCTACTTAAAAGGAGAAGCAGAAATGGATAATTTTATTCTAAAGGCCATAGATATTGGGTAAATCTAGAATTGGATATGATGATCCCACTTCTATGCAAGAAAGGAAAAGAGTATTGAAAAGTTCCAGAGATAATAAATACCTTGTAGAAGCTAGAGATAGACCTAGATAGTATTTTACCAGAATTAATGACAACAAGTGCTATTTATGTGGGATTCATGGTCATATATCAGGATGTTTTTCAGTGGATAAGGAATTCATTTCATGCTATGAAGATAGATGTTTTACTAAATGTAAGAATAAGAAGAAGTGTCATGAGAAATCAGAATGATAAGTATCTCAGAAGAAATAATTCATCAGATGTTATTACAGTGGAAGAATTGGACACAACATGAGCATGTGTCAAGAAGCCCAGGGGTACAATGTCAAAAGATGAACTCAAGCTACATCAACATCTCAAATGAGAAATGATTAAATGAGTTATTCCACTGGTTTAAATTGTTTTATATGTTCTAATTATGGGAGGTTATCATGACATTGCAATAGGAAGAAAGTGGGAATGGAAAAGGAACTCAAAAATAAATTCCCAACTCTGGTGGTGTATAATGATAAATCCTACATAAAAAGACAAAGTGTAAATTGAAAAATAAGTTTTCTATAATAGGGGAATCATAAAGATATTAATAAAAGGATTATCAATCACCTACCATATCACACTGACAACATATCTCAAGGGGGAAATGTGCAAAAACCAAAAAGATTATGGGGATATATTCTCTAGCTATGAGTAAGATGAATGCATGTTCAATGGAAGAATCACCACCCACAAAAAATTGTGTGGTGGATTAGGTATATTATACAAGAAATATAAACAAATAACATATTGAAGGAATAACTTGTTTTGTGAAACATAGAGAAGTGGAGGAAAGAGGAATATCCCTACAATTGTGGAGGAAGAAAGGGAAGATGACAAGCAAAGAAATTTCTACTCAGAGAAGGAATCAATATATCTGGAATATTGGTGGAAAATAAAATACAAAAATGGGTTCCAAAGGGATTAAACCCATATTGTGAGAAAGGAAAAGACTGTATAATCTACATATCAAAAAAATACTCATCATGTTGGTAATGTATGCCTAGTTTAATATGGATAAAGCAGTTGAAGTTTTCCAGGCAGCTAGAAGAAACAAGGATGCAGTGTGATTCTCTACAAGAAAAAATAAAATGGTTGACCCTACTAGATCAAACAAAATCCTCACATTGAGGATTCCAGATGTTCCACAATCCCTATGTATATAAATTCCATTACATTATGATAATGTGTTTCAGGATCAAAGGGAGATAAGATCCATGGGGAAGTGGAATAAATATATTTAATGTAGTGATGCGATGTGATCCATAATGTCGACTGATTCAAATCAGTTACTAGAGCTAGAGAATGTATTTGGAATAAGTCAATGGAATGAGTTAATGTTATATAGCTGTATAAGACATGTTGAACAAATTGAGTGCAATAGATAGTGATTGTTTTATTAAATTTATCTCTTGTTTCATACTCATGTTTGACTCAACATGAATAGTGGTTTTGTTGATGGATCATTGTTTTGTGGTGAATTTAACCAATAATGATATCATATATATAATTGAGTTAGATAAGTTTCTCAAACATGTAGTCACATTTGAAGAAATGATGCAGCATAAGAAGAATGCTTGTGGGTCTAAGAAATAGACCTTATTACTGGAAGAGATGGACATCATAGGGGGAGATTACTACTTCTTAATTATATTCAACACAATGTTTCTATTATTCAAATAATTTTCAAAAGGATGTGTTCTATGGAAATAATAGTGGAAATGATGAAGAATATATGTTGAAACTAAAGAGATTTAATATTTACACCGGGATTATCCATGGGATCTGAGTTACATTGAATATATATACATTTGTATCATTCCCCATTTCTGGAGTTATTCATCCACCAAGAGAATATGGATTTATGTGAAGAAGCAACAATCATGCACACCATGATTATGTTTTTTTTCTAACAATGTGGTATCCACTGATTGTTTTCGGGATGCCAAGGAGCTAAGAAAGAATTTCAACAATTTTCCCATAAGATATTAATCAAAAGTGATTAAGTGGTAAGAGAATCATGAGGAGAAGATGTAAAAATACCGATTCAGACGAATAATCAGATGATGATACCAATCTGTCTCTTCCTAGGGAGTAGCAAGAAGAGCTGAAATTGATAGGTAGAACATAATTGGTGATCAGACAGCACTAGTGCATACAAGAAGGATGAAGTCTCTACAACAATAATTATACATATCATAATTGGAGCCTAAACTCATTGGTGAAGATGGTAATGATGGTAATTGGGTTTAGGTAATGAGTGAATAGCTTGAACAATTTCAGAATAATCTAGCATGAGAGATGATTCGAGACCCACAAACAAGAATATTATCAGGAAAATAAGGGTCCTTCGCAACAAAATGAATGTAGATGGTTTTTTCATTCAAAATAAATAACGAATGGTGTGAACATGGTACATTCTAATAAATGGTACAAATGTGGATGAGAAATTTTCACCCGTTCCAATGGTGGAGAAAATCAGATTATTCTTGGCCATAGTAGTTCAAAGAATGTTTATGGTTTCTAGATAGATGTCAAATCATCATTTCTGAATGGAGTTCTAGAAGATAATGTTTACATTGAAAACCCAAATGGGTTTTCTTTCATAATTATGAGACCAAATTTTGTAGGATGAAGATGGATTTGTATGGATTGAATCCATCTCCATGATCATGGTATACAAGGCATGATTAGTTTCAAAGGAAGCTGGGTTTCTAGCGTGGTGGAGTTGATTACAATATAAATTCCAACAATAGATGTAGTCTGAGGATGATGGTGTTGGTTTATTTTAATGACGTAATCATTGGTGGATCAAATGAACAATAATGTTGAATATTTTTAGAATTCATGAAAAGCATGTTTGAAATGTTGATGATTGGTTTGCTAACATTTTTCCTTGGATTACAGCTGACCCATAGAATGAATGGCTCATTCATCCCTCAATGTAAATATGTAAATGAGTTTTTGAGATGGTTTGGAATGTATAATTCAAAATAGATGAAGACTATGGTTACTACCAAACTGAGATGATCACGGGATGATGAATGCAAGGCAGTTAATATCATAGAATATAGGAAAATCATTGTAAGTCTGTTGTACCTGATAGCGACAAGGCATGATATTGTCTTTTCCACATTCCATGTAGTGAGGTATCAAAGCCATCCCAAGGAGAGACACATGATTATAGTAAAAATAATATTTATGTATATCATGCGGACGATGAATATTGCCCTAATGTTTGATGACAAATCACATCCAGAGTTATTAGGATGTCAAGATGTGGATTGGGTCAGTTGACTAGATGATAGGAAATCAATATCAGGTGGTACCTTTTATCTTTTAGGGTTGTGTATTTCATGGTTAAGGAAGTAAGAAGATTTCATTTCATTGAGAACCATAGAAGCTGAATACATTGAGGCTACTCAAGATTTCACACAACTATTGTGGATGAAGAATCAACATGATGATATTTGAATTAATGTGAAATCTCTGATCGGAAACCATTTTAAATGTTCATGTGCAATAAATTTGATAAAAAATCTAGTTATTAACCTAAGGGAAAAGAACATTGAAATAAAATATCATTTTATCAAGGGGAATGAGGAGACAAATCTTGTGAAGTTGGAGTATGTGCCTATAGGAAAACAAGTTGTAGATATTCATAAAACGTACTTACCCAATGAAGCGTTTGAATGGATTCGATGGGCTCTCGGAGTCCAGTCGACATACTGAAATTGAAAATTTGAGGATGTTGGACCCACCCCTCTCCATGAGGTATGATGTGTCATTCCCTAGTGTGATGAAATGTGTTCTTTACCTAGTTGCAGACAACCTTGATGTTCCCTTTGGGTTCATTGACAGTGGGGGAAAAATTGTGACTTCCAGGAGGAGAAAAGACATGACGAGAATCTGTTATGTGGAGTAGCGAGATAGGGGGATTTGAAGCTGTGAAAAAGCTATTTGGATGAGAAATAATATAGGGGGATCATTTAATATTAGGATACTATAATTGATCGATTAATGATTATATATCTTGATGGTTGAGGTTCGTGATGAATGTTGACCATTGGTATTAGTTTGGTATCATCACATGGTGATTATCAATGATATGTTTTCTTGATGAACATTGAATTATAATCATGTTTCTCATGATGATCATGGATCATGTGGGATTAGTGTATGTGTTGAGTAAATTCTTGATCTCTATTGTAATCACGTAAGGCGAATGGTTGATGATGTTGGATGATGTTTTAATGAGGTATCAAAGTATGAAGGAATTATTATGAGAAGAGTTATCAGTAAACCCAAAGGGGGATATTTTTTTAAAAATATCTCAAGGAATCCTCTAGGTATGTTTTGGGTATGTTTGTGCTTGTTAACAAAGCCAGATGATCACAAGTGAGTATGATTTATTTTTTCCGAAGACTAGTTTTTAAGGTTTCATAGTTTCATAGTGTTTGTCAAGTTTTAGGGCCTCAAAATTGGGAGTTTGATGTTAAAAAAATAAATTCATTATAAGAGTGAATTTTATGAATAATGTTGATGAAAATTGGAAATGGGTGAGAACTGCAAACCATAATACATGGGTCGTGTACCATGTTCCGCGAACAGTACGCAAAGGTGTGTAAACTGTACACATGTGTGGTTAGTGAACCAAACACGGTTTCTTGAAGAAGGTGATGCAGTATGAGGATAGCTTGAATACATTAGGTAATATCGACCATGTTGGATCCAATACACTACAAGGGTGAGTTAAAAAATGGTTCACGGATGGCATGTAGTTCACAGCGGTTGATGACTCGAAAAGCGATGGTGGCTGAATTGAATATTTGGAAAATATTGGATTAGCGGATTTTATGGTTATCGTGTCTTATATGAGAATCTCTAATCCCGCTTATTACTGTGGAGATTGAACATTACTAATGAATTCATTTTGCTATCGGAATTTGGAAAAGTCCAAAATTGGTTTGTGCTGAAGGTGTTTGTGGGGTTTCATATCCCACAAAGGAAGTCTGGTACGTTTATGAGGAAGACTAGTACACAGAAGGAGTTGTCTCGGTACGCATAGGAGGAATCTCTAGTACGTGAGAGAAAGAGTTCCTCAACCAGTACGTGGAGGGGGACATCTAGAATGCGGAAGCGAAGGCAGTCCATGAACAAACTAATAGTTCGCAGACAGAGGGTGATTCAAATAGGAGGTTCGTGAAATCTGTATGTGGTAGTGGTATGTGATCCCAAAGGCGGAGGCAGTCTACAGACAAATGGTGGTTTGCAGCGGCCACATCAGTACGCGATGGAATTAGCTAGTTCTCTATTTTCTCATTGAATCCTAAAAAACATCATTTATGTTTGCTAATGTATTTTCTGGTACATAGCAATGCCCATGAAGGTATATTTCATCATCGGGTGAAAACGGATGTTCAACAAAGCATCTACATATATTTGAGGATGCATGAATTCATGATAATTAAGGGAACGACTTGTCTATAAACTGTGATTGACCTAAAAGACCATAAAATGGGAGATGATTCTATTCCACGAGAAGTTAGAGAGGAAGAGTAAGACGATGACACTTTAAAACGGACGTGAGACAAATATAGAGGCATAGGGAGTGACCATTGGAATGCAGTGAGCAGACCCTAAACAATATAAAGGAAGTGATGTTGGGAATAGAAGATATAGCCTAAACATTTTACTCATTATTGGTAGTGATCCTCATTAAATTTGGTACATCAGCACATCTCCATTGTACGCTCTTTTAACATAGCCATGTGTGGGTAAACCAACTAAAAATAGCCATGTCCATATATTTCTGTGGGAGGAAGAGTGAATTGAGTTTTAATAACAACAAAACAATATATTAAATGAAAATGTTTTAATCTATCATACCCTAATTCACCCCCCTCTAGATGTTAGACCAGGTGGACCTAGAAACTTTTTTATATCCTAATCAAAATGAATTTTCATTAGAATCTAGTGACTTTATCTATAAGAATTTATTCATAAAAATAATAATAAATATCATTTTAAATATTTTTTGTAAAAATTTATTTTCCTTCACATTGAAACACATTCCAAAATTTATGGTTTTTTAAAGTAATTCATATATCCATTATTTGAAGTGTATAAAAAAATTATTTTCATTGTTAAATGGTCAATTTCGTCATGATTTTCATTGAAAAATTATACTATTCTTCTAAAATTATACTTAATATAATCAATAATTTTTTACCCATATTATAAATAGTGGTCAATGTAAAATATATATAAGTGAAATAATCCATTACTAACTTTTTCTTTTCTAGTCAATAAATTCTTATGGTTTTTTATCTAATGTATTTCCTCTTAGAAATTTCCATTTTTCCTTCATTTGATTGATTTGATTTCAACTATATTCCATACATTCCTTTTTTGAGAAAATTATAGATTAAAAATCTATCCCTTATACATATGGTGTAAATACTATTTTTGATTTATTATCTTGATTGAATGATATTTTCATATAATGTTACTCAATACCTTTAGATACCCATTTATTTTCCATGTGTATGTCATTTTTTGACTATTGGTGGAATAATGAATAATTTTTTATGTGATTCCATTTAAATTTTTTAATAAACCCCTTTTCATTCAATGGTATTTTATGTTCTGAGGAATGATTTATTTCGAGTGGTACTCATTTTTATTGATGAATGATGGGTGTGGTCATATATCACCCTACACTACATTGGTTAAAAGTTAATATCTCATGAGACAAGTATACGCACGCACAATTCAGATTTTTTTAATTTGTGGGTGAATGTGGGTTACTCAGAATGTTGATGACTCCTAATACTAATGTTTTTAGAACATTTTTATGGTACCTTGTTGTTCTACTCTCATGGATCATGATTATCGACAAATGATTCTCCCTATTTTTTATACCTTACATATTATATTATAAGCTATATTCCATTGCTCATGATTCGTGATTTATTGTTTTTTGGTTATGATATTATTTTTTTTACCCAAGTACATATTTATACCAATATGTCATTCATATTCTCATTTAATATCATTAGTTTTTATCAGTTATGTTTTCCCTTATTAAGAATTTGGGATCACAGATTTTACACATGTTTTAAATTCATCAAGCTATATAAAAATTAATATTAATTATATTTCAGGAATAGATTCTTGGGTATATAATTTATGGGATATGATGAAGTCTTGATATAGATTATCCATTTTCTTATAATTTGTGGAAAATTCTATGGGTTGAAAAAATCATGGATTTTTTTTTATGAATTGTCCTGATAAACTATACCTATAAACCTAAAATATCTTGGGAATGTATTATAATTAAATATTTTTTTAGTATATGTAATTGAGATAGTTACATCTATAGTGAATCATATTGAAATTTATGAAAACATATGTTTTTCCCTTGTAATTTATTATCGATCTCATTACATTCATGGGGACTCTTGTTATTGTTGTGCTTTAAACATTATTGGTAGTAATAAGAAATGGGTTATAATATTTATCTATGGATTTATGTATAACATTTTATTAATGATTTAAATTTTTTTTATCAAATAATATTAGTATAGAATTATAAAGGAAATGATATTTTTTATAGAGTATAAGATGGTTTTGAGATTTGAGGGTGTTGTGGTCAATGTGACTATTTTAGTAGGTTTGATAATTCTCTATTATTAAAATGTGATTTAGTCTTTTAAAGTATTTTTCATTGATCTAATTTTTTGGTTAAATTTATTTCATCATGTCATTATCAATGTGTTATGCAAATAATGTAGAATAATGATTCATAAGAAAATATATTTTCTATATTTTAGATGAAATAAGTTTTCAGGTCACTTAGTGGAGGGTAGGGACATGATTATGAGTAGTTATCAGAAGAATTTGATTTTAAATATGAAATTAATGGGACATATTATAATAACCCAATTAATTATTACACATTTAAATATTATTTATTATATAAATATTCACTTAATACAAATCATATGATCGAGAGGTCTAGTATATTTGTTGATTTAGAACATTACATAAGAACATAAAACAAAAAATAAACATAAATATTGAAAACTTGTTTTACATAACCACAATATTCATTCATAAATATCATTTCATGGGATAATGTGAGGACATGCATAAGAAAAGTGTGAGCTATAATGCTCAGTAATGGAGTAAACATGGAATATCATGATGAAGACAATACATGTTATTCAATGGACATATCAAAAGAGCGCAAAAGAAACATGAACATAAAGTAAACATATAACATTATATTAACAATAGGGATATGTGGAAACACCACAAAATATTATTATTTCTAATTCTTTCACCATGGAGTGCGTGTCCATCTCGTTTGAGGAAGAAAGGCATAGTTTTGTAGCCTCACATTCCCTCTTTCCAAAGGCGGGCGACATCTGTTACTTGTTCAGGAATGTTTTTACTTGATAAAAACTAGATGACAGGATATTATTTCCCCCTTCCATGGATTCATCCTCATAAATCATCACCTATTCCGGGTCTCCCATATAGATTTAAGAGATTCTTCATGAATCTCTTCCTGGTGCAATATAATCATGGACAACAGTTAATTACACTTCTTCTTTTGGGACGTTCCACGAGGTTCAATCAGGGTAGAAGCCTTTGGTTATTGGAGTAGTCACGTTTGACATCACTGGCATGTCTGGGAACTGGGACACTGGTGTTTCTACATTTTTTCCCTTAATATAGGGCCTCTCAGGTGCACAGATGCCCGAGGAATCCCACATCGAACGTGGGGAATCATATTCCATGGGCATGTATCTGAGGGTTTCCTCAGCTTCACATTTTTATCACAGGGTATGCTGCATGTTTAATGTCCAACAGAGATAGATCAGACAGATCAGAACACTGACCAGAGTGGATCATATGGGTACGACCCCTCGGGGAACACCGATATTGGGGCCAACATGTGGCAGCCTGGGTAAGAATCGAAATGGATGATGGAGCATTTGAATGAATTGGATGGTGAGTGGTATAGAATCATCATGCGTATGAAGATGGTTGTGGGATTGAGCTTCAAAGGAGCTTCCAATCTATCCCAATGGTAGGGAATCAAAGACCACATAGTTCATCTGATGACGGCTTACCGCTGATTGGGGTTTTCAACGGCTTTCCACTGTATGGGGTCGTAACAACTTACCACTGGATAAGAATTTCAATGTCTTATCAATGAATTGGATCATAATGGCATACATCTGGATGGGGTCTCAACGACATAAAGGTATTCAGAGATACCGAGTGTTGTGATTGCACCTTTAGGAGGATTCCTACATACCTTAACTTGGCAAGGATCTAAGTCCACATAGATCGGAATGGGGGAATATGGGGACTACATTCTGAGACAACCCAAAGTGTTGGTGAACCGATATGAATATGGACAGAACAACCGAGGTTGTGGGCATGATCTTCGTGGAAGCATCCACATACCATGCCTTATAAATGATCAAAGACCGCATAGTTTTGGAGGGGGTCAGTGAAATGACATGAAAGAGGTCCTGGGGTCCAATGGGTGGTGGGCTTGAACCTTGTAGTGGCTTCCTATGTAACTTTCCATAGCAAGGAGCAATGAACACATTGTTCAGGAGTGGGGGGTGGCGAACTGATGTGAAGGAGGACCTGGTGTCCAATGGGTGGTGCACTTGAACCTCATGGAGGCTTCCTACGACCCTACCTTATCAACGATCAAAGACCACATAGTTCATTTGGGGGTTTTGTGTACCGATGTGAAGGAGGACCTGGGGTCCAATGGGTGGTCAGCTTTAACATCGTGGGAGATTCCTACGTACCCTACCTTATCATGGATCGAAGACCATGTAGTTTAGGAATGGGGTAGGTGAAATGATGTGAAGGAGGACCTAGGTTCCAATGGTTGGGGGGAAGAAATCTTGTGGAGGCTTCCTACGTACCCTGCCTTAGGAAGGGTCAAAGACCACAGAGATCCGGAGTGGGTTAGTGAACCAACGTGAAGGAGGTCCTAGGGTCCAATGGGTAGTGGTCATGAACCTCTTGGAGGATTCATATGTACCCTTTCATAGTAAGGATCAATGACAATATACTTCAGGATGGCGTGGGGATTACAGTCCAGGCAGTTCACGTAGAATTTCATGGTCGGTGCTTACTCTATGCCCACATGAGTCATGCTCGGTGTGAGAAACAAGAGGCAGTAAGGACCTGCCAATCACGTCGTGAACGGATTGTCTGTGAGAGGTGATGTGTGGCTTAAATGTGATCGCAACCCAAAGAGAAAACATGGGCTTATGCATGTTTAGTGGTCCTAAGAGGTTGGGAATTACTCCCGGATGGAGGCCGAGTGGTGCCAAACCCAGTGGGAGAGGGATTTGGCAGTGAAGAAAGAGGGGTTCGGCATCGATCCCCCCCTCTGTTTCATGGTATCGGAGAAGAAAGGAGAATCAGAGATGATACCTCCTACATGAAAATATAGGGGCTTCCACCAAGATGGTTGCCCTTCGCGCTCGTAGGATAAATGGGTGAAGTCACAGTATGACATCATGTGATGAGGACGACGTTTCATGGAAGTTTAACATCCTGTAGCATGGTCGAGGTTGGTTCACGCCACACCCCAAGGACATACATAACCGATACCCTCTGTACCATGGTGAAGAGAGGGGACATGAAACACTGTTTCTGGCGGGTGTTATGGAGTGACCATTGGGGGTCCACCATAGTGTGGCTATGAGAAGAAGCAATAGAATTTAGCATGCCTATGCGAAGAAGCATGATGGGAAGCAATGCAACGGGATGTATCGTCCAAGGGACTTTGAAGTTGCTTCGGCCAAACCTACGAGGTTACACGGGAGAGGGAGCTTCAGATCAAAGGGGTTTATGAGTAGAGGCCTCATAGAGCTCTGGTACTCTATGCAAGGGAAGGGATTTGTGATGGTGTGGGCTTCGTGAAGTGAAATGTCCTAGCCTAGGCATATGGAATAGGTTCATACAAGAGGTTCTTTGCAATGTGGAATGGTGTTCGTGAAGAAAATCCATGTTAATAATGGGTGCCTCATGAAGAAAGGACCTATAATGCAATGTGCATCATAAGGAACAATGAATTGGACTTAGAATTTTAATCACGTGTGCATGGGGTGTGCTTCGCGAAACATAAATGATCTGTGATGACATGAGTCCCCGTGAGGTTATCCTTCCATCGTGAAGGCCCATGGTCATCACGATATGGAATCCCTCTCGAAAGAAGGGGAGAATATAAGGAAAAGGTTAGGTAATTCACAAAGAAAGTGTACATTGAGCAGCTCATGGTTCGTAGAGTAGAGAGTGCTTCGCGATTTGAGAGCCAAGAAGTGGAAATGTTGGATGATAGGTGTTTTCGGCCTTGGGGAGGCCGGTATATTTAGGCAAGAGGCACCACTGAGCATTGCTCACTCGGTGCGAAGTTGGATTCCACTCTGTGGAGGGCTCGCGAACGTCAGTGGGGAACATAGAACATCCCGCCTCTATGCTTTGCGGTAGGCTCTCAAACATCCAAGGGGCTCACGGAGCATCCCGCATCTGTGCATTGTTGCAGGCTCGTGAATGTCATAGGGGCTCGCAGTGCATCCAGCCTCCATGTTTCGCAGTGGGCCTATGAACGTTAAAGGGGCTCAGGGAGCATCCCACCTCCTGGCTTCGCAGCGGTCTCACCAAAGTCAAAGGGTCTCATTAAGCATCCTGCCTCCTAGCTTCATGACGTGCTCTTGAATGTCAAAGGGTCTCATGAAGAAACCCGCCTCCAGGCTTCGAGGCAGGCTCACAGGGCCATAGCGCTCTGCGAAAGGTCTTCACGAGGAATCTATGGCGCCTTTATCACTGAGCGGGAAAGTGATGGGTCGACTAGGTGCAAAGTGAAGATCATTGCGGTCAAGATGCCCCACCATGTGGCGGTGGTCATTGCCTATAAATGGAGTGCCTGACTCCTCTTTGTTCCATTCTCTACATCATGATTTTGGATTTTATCTCTCTCGATTCATGAAGCTTAGAGTACTCCATGATTACTCTCCGTGAATCAGGCCTTCAGATTATCACCACATAGCAAGCCTTTGTCATTGCATTTTTGTGCTTTGAGACTACGCATACGGAAGCCAAGGTAGGGGTCCACAAATAGACTCTGCGAATGCACTCTGCAAACGAGTTCATGACCGAACCAAAATAGTCTCCCTAACCTAAAAGACATAAAGGCTGATCAAGAATCTTCCCAGGGGTCCTTGCAGATGCTGCCCAAAAGGATGAGATGGTGAATAACTTGGTTTTAAAATAAATAGTTTGAAGCCAATCTGATCAGGGTTATTTGGTGGATCTACTATTAGTGTTCCAGAGGAACTACCAGTTATGAAATAAGTTGCCATATTATGATTTCAGGCTGAGGGATGACATCTTCATTCTGAAGGTAGTCAGGATGAACCAACATACTAGTTTAGGAGAACGTCATGCCAGCACTGATGGTTCAGGGCAGCTGACGGTCATGCCCGGGAGGACTTCACACCCGTCATTGTTGTCTACTTATAAAACCACCTGAATAATGTTGAATGTAATGAGTTGCAGCTATATTGTTCTCCCCCATGCAGTGTATGTTATTGAAGGCGGCTCTGGGGAACCCATAGAAGGGGTTGTATGAAGAGTGAGACATAAGCCATTGAGGAAACATCACAGACGATTGGGCCTGGGCCTACTGGGTAGGAACCTCTTTTGAGGATTTTTGGGCGGAGCTAAGAAGAGTGGGCCTGTATGAGGAAGCTTGGGTCTCCATGTTTCAAATCTACTAGCCGATTCATCTGATGCTGGAGCTGTTGAGCAGTTGGTCATCGAGGACCAACACATTCCATTTTCACCACTGGGAAGCCGAAATCAGCTTGTGGGATGTCAACCATATCTCATGGGTACCAATATTGGGGGCTATGTATTAAAAATTTCTCCACGTCATGATTGCGTGGGAGTACACAGAGCAAATGTCGCTGCTAGCGATGGCATTGATGAAGCTTGTACCAGGAGAGGACAAGGCGGAAGTGAGGGATGTCCATTTCAAGCTGTGGTTCAAATCCTTCCTAATCTTCCTGGAGAACATGCAGTTTTTGGTGAGTCCTCAGACATTCCGGAAGGGGGCCCAGAGTAAGGAGTACTCATACTATAGACTTTTTGAAGACATCTAGTGGAAGAGGCTGGGATTTAGTGTCATCACTGAACAACAATCGATAGTCAGGATGGCAGCATTCATCATAGCTCTCATCTGTGGTTAGATCATACCAGTGAGGGACACCAACATGGGAGTGCAATGAAGCACATTTTTTATGATGTCCATGTTGGTGACAGGAGGACGGGTCAACCTCGGCTTCCCGATGCTTGCCAAGCTGTATAAGATATCGCGACATATCAAGGCGGTGAGGAGGCCGTAGAGAATATGCGAGCCCTTACACCTCTTATATGGGTGGATAAAAGAACACATAAAGGGGGTTTATGAAAACCCTAACCCCATTTACCCTCTAGGATCTAACATCCCCCCAACAATCCTGAATGTTGTTGGGAGCATTCTACCCAATTTGACTGCACCGTCAGTTCAGAACTGAGTGTGGAAGGTGGAGGAGTTCAACTTACAACCATTCTTATTGCTGACGGGGGTATTCACTGACGATGTTTGGGGAATAGAGGAGCAGTGTGCCTAACTATTGGCCTCTCGAGTTGGATTTTTGGTGGAATGGGTGAATTTTGATTCTGTCTGTGTGTCGTAAACTCTGCAATTATTTTCTCTAAAATTCTAGTGCATGCATCGACTGACCATGTAGGTATATCAAGGTGTTCTCTACATGTATCCCTAGTGTGTGACGAGGCCGATGTGGCTCTTGTTCACATGGTATGATGGGATGATATTAAACTAGATAACTCTATCGACCGCTGTTGTCGGGTTAGTGAAGAAATATGCCTAGTGATGGGTGGCAGCCTACCCAAGAAAAATTTTGTAGCAACCAACAATTCAATTTGATGATGGCATGCCTCCGAAACATCAGGTTCAAGGTCTTAAGGTGTTAGGGGAATCTCGTGGTGGAGGGGCTATCGTAGCGGTAAGGCCTGCACCAGTTGAGGGAGGGGAAGCAGTGGCAAAAGACTTGGTGGTCCCAGAAGAGAAGATCTATCATGAGGGGAGTACACCTAGAGGGTTCCATAGAATATCCACTCACGATCTAGGGAAGTGGTTTTACCTCATTGATATGGCAGATACTATTGAATTCCTTGTGGGCTAGGACATCTGGGAAGTTAACCGACAATTCCTCGACCCGTTGAGGAAGTGGCAATATCAGAACTGTTACTGGATGGATTTTCTTGGGATATGACCTATTAGGGCCGGCTTTCCGGTATCCCATGTGAAGTTGAATTAGTACTTGATAGATCTAGAGGATTTTGTGCTCACCCAAGGTACCTTGAATACGCTAACTAATCAAGTCAAGGTGTAGCTCAATCACTACACTCCCCCGCAGTTGTTGTCTACTGATGTAAGGGAATGAGTCCCTCACTCAGATGAATCAAATGAATCCTCCTGGGGAGATGAGGATGGGAGAGCGAGCTCGTTGGATGAGGGTGAAGTGAACGATCCAGACTCAGATCATGAAGAGTTCTCCGAGGCCCTTGTGGTAACGATTTAAAACCCCTTCTTCAGGGCCCACATTCAGATAATTCTCGACTCCTTGCAAACATCTAAATTGTGCAGGAGTGCCTTGTGCACAGAAATAGTTCTCACCATTCAAGAGATATAGATGCTGGGCCTTCGGGGTCCATGCATACTCTCGGGGAGATCAGCATGTCCGATGGGCAGGAAATCCCAAAGTGGCTCCTGAATCACCAAACCATTCAAAAATATATGGAGATCTATGCATCGAGTTCCCTAACGACATCAACCCAAGAGTGAGACTGAGAATTCGGTCTCTATAATTATACTCTACCAACTTAATGATTATCATCCATTTAACATGTTAACTGACGTGCATGCTCCATTTTTTGAGTGAACTATCCTTCATACTCTGTGGTTTTCCCTGGTGAGGTTGTTCGATACCCCTGACTATGCCTTCCCCTGGGGAATGCTAGTGACGGTGGAGGTGGATGTCCATATTGATCGAATAGTGGTGCTCCTGATCACCAGTGGGATGATCAGGGAGACAGATCTTGAGATCATTGAGGTGGGGTCCGACGATGAGGATCGGTCGGACTGCCCAAGTCCCTCTATTACTGATTGAACACTTAATGAGGATCCAACTGATGAGTTCATAGGGACATTCCCTGCATATGATCCTACCAACCACGCTAACTAGGAAGAGTCACACTATGATGAAAAGGACAGTAGAATTGTCTGTCGCTGATCATTGAAGCAGATCAAGCGCTTCATTGATGACACCCCCTAAGCACTATGGAAGGATGAGATGGAAAAACTTCGCTCGCCATTGTGTAGACTGTGTGATGGGTGAGTGGATTCCCAATTTCATCACATGCTCATCTGAGAACATATGGCAGAGAAGATTCAAAAGCATCACCGTGGCCTCGGTGTGGGTTGGCAGGGGAGGAAGGAAGTGAACATTAAGAGGCTCCAGGAGGCTGATGATGAGGTCCAATGGCTGAAAACTCGGATCGACAAGCACTCAACCTACCTCAACGTGCAATCTGGGACAATATTGTGATTGAAGGCCTAGATGGAAGAGGTTGAAGAGGGCATGAAGGGAGCCTATGATGAAATTATCATTATTCGGACTGGTGTGGAATGGTTCCAAATTGTGGTTGATGAATTTCGCACCATCGTGGCTGAGGAGAAGCGGGAACTGAACACGATGCATCAAATCCTGGACGCCACCAGCCAGAGGGTGGCGGAACTGCTACCCTCCTTTGATGAGGTTAACCCATCCATGGATGGGGTCGATCTTATGGTGTTTTGAACCATATAGCCTTTGAATGAACATTAATTTTTTGATTATTTCATGCCAACATCAAGAATGAGTTTTGTTATTTGTGTGGGTTAATTGCATTCCTTCACATTTGTGGAGCGTCTAGCGATCTATCCCTATGCTAATGTGGTTTGGTCCTGATGTGAGAATCAATGGAAGTCCACATTATTTGTCGTGTTCAAATTTAGGAGTGAAAACAAGGTTTCAGGAATCAATGAGTTTGAATAACCAATCTAGATTCCTGGGAAGAGAATGGATAGACCTGACTGGAGAATGAAGCTCTCAGAATAGCTGAATTACTATTTTCCCAGCGTGCTCATGTGCACGAGCATGGTAATTCCAAGGGCACTAGAATAAATCTCAAAATAAGGGAATGGAATGTGTGAATTACAATACCCCAAATTCAGAAAACTATGAGGATGAGGTGACAATAAAAGATAACTTCTGATTGTGTTTGAAACCCAGAATCTATATTGTGTTAGCCTGAATTGGGTATGAAAAAGAAGGGCTGAACGCTGACCATATTTGGAACACGAGGCCTAACTTAGAATGTCATCGATTAGCCTTATGGAACATTGGATCAGGATAGTAGTCAATCCATAGGCTAAGCCTCCATTATGTTATGGGGTTCCTTTAGACGTGAGAGAGGACGATGGTCAGAATAAAGGGAATACAATGTATGAGAGTGGAGTGAAGGGTTGTTTGACTAGAGTCCAAAACTTTTTAAATTACACCACCATGGTGGATACACATTAGGTGTATACACCGGCCTGATCATAGATCAAAAATACACTTGAACAAGACCTCTTTGATGAAGAAATAGTCACCTCCCAATGTTTATCGTGGGGAATCCCAAACATGTTTAGGGTAAAGCCTCAATTTCATGGTTCCCTAATGAGCTCAGGTGATGGGACCAGATAATTAGGGGGGAAACATAAATTATAGTTCCTGAGGCTGGACCCAGAGGTAGGATTTCAGGGGTTCCAATGTATCCCATCAGAATGGGAATCAAGAAAAATCTAATTCTCAAAGCATAGTTTAGCGTCATGAGTGATGATTAAAGGCATGTGTGGAAATGGATGTGCAAGTACACGTCCTACCCGAACTACTAATCCCACGTGAGTCGTGATCGATGTGGGAAATAAGAATTTGTGATGGGAAATTCCTAGCATAGGGAGACACATGTTAAGGATGATGATTCATTTGTTGACATACGTGTCACTGATGTTGAACCACCTATTTAACATACCTAGAACCAGGGAAGAGTGAATCCGAGTATGTTGGGATTCCACATGGAAATAAGGAAGTTGAAATGTGTGAATCATGATGATTGAGATCTGAACCACAATGATGGTGGTGTGATTATAGGGGATAACTATTGACAATGTTCAAAACACAATATCCATACCGCGTTTTCCTGGAATGGGGAGAGACATATGAGGGTCGATCGCTAACCATGTTTGAAACACATGAGATGTCGCAAATGTCATCCTTGTTTTTTAGGGACGTTGGCCCAAAATGGTGGGTGAGTTGTGGCGGCATGAGACCAGGCCATGAAGGGGGTCCCATCGGATGTGGAAGAGGATGATGATCCGAATAACATGCTCACAAATAATGGACATGGAATGAGGGGAATGTCCCCATAATAATTCAACACATCGGGTTCTTTGTCAGAACGCATCTGAGTATGACAGTGAGATGTATCAGAAATCTGGAGTCGAGTCCCCTCCCAAGGACAAGGGTCCTGGGGCCGCACACTACCAGTTTAAGGTCCTAAGGTGGACCGTTAAGGGGGGTATTGTATTAATGGGTTGTGTTCTTGTTGGTGAAATAGCCAAAAGAGACGTTCATATCACAAAGGGAGAACATAGTTTATGGACATAGACCTCATACAATGCTAGGAAAGGATATGGGACATACATGGTGTGGATATTAAAAACCCAACATGAATTAGAATCTGAATTACTCCCCACACCACATGTTCCAAAATGATTTTGGGCCAAGGGGACTAAAAAGAAGGGACATGATTTTGGATTCATGGGGGTGAACCCGTAGACAAAAAATGATGGGGAATTTCTACATATCCCATGAGAATGCGAATCAAGTCAACCATATTTCTAAGAGGTGACACGGTAGGGTAACAATGCTAGGGGTAATAGGATGTGCGGGTCTGGCCCTCGCATTAAAAGAAGCCACATATGATAATTCTTGTTTTTCCTTTAGGATGAATGGAGGTGTTTTTTATTAGGGGATGGTCCTAGAATAGATAATCCAAGCTTCGCAACAAGAATCAAGCCAAATGAAGGAATTGATGAATGGTATGGTGTTGGACCGATTCCAAACAAGGCTTCCTTTGAGCAACATCACCACAAATATATGATGATTTTCATCGTTCAACTTGTATGATACTATCACAGGTTAGGGTCATGTCACTGGACCAACCACACACTATAATATTGAGTGGCATAGACATAGTAAGGACGAGGCTAAAGGGGGAATGGTCAAGATGAAATAATTCAAACCTAACGTGAATGAGGAAGAGGTCCCAAACCACACCGTGTGTGATTCTGAGAAAGAAAACATTGGCCAAGGGGCCAAAAATATTTAAGAGAATATAATGAAGGGGAGAATAGCTCTAAATTAAGCTGGACCTATAGACGAAATTTCTAGGTATTCCTACATATCCCATGGAATTGGAATCAAGCTGTAGTTTGTTCTACAATGGGAAAATACAATAAGATATTAGTTTAAGGTCCTAAAACATGGACCATGGATAAGTGGGACTATTCCATGTAAGTGCGGACATTAATGTTATCCCTAAGCCTACATGAGTTGGACTCGGTGTAGGAATCAAGGGAGGATGAGGTATTTCCAATACGTAAAATACATGTAAAGTGGAAATCGGTTGAGCACTGAATTATTGCTTATCGTGGATTTTTCATCCTAACGTGTGGATGAGAACTGAGGAATAGTACTAAGAGCCTTTAAATTTTACTTGGACAGATGAGGTGTAGAAGGGTGTGAGTTATATAACCGACATTTTGGGATTAATGGGGTTGGCCAGAAGATATAGGATAACTATTGACCATGTTCGAAACACGTCATCCATATCGCATTACCCTTATTGGGAACAACAAATGAGAATCAACCACTGAACAAAATCAAAACACTGGACTTGTATCAATTTTTTGCTTAGAACACTTGAGGACATTGGCCCGTAACGGTAGGAGGGAACTTGGACCAAGAATCCATTACATTTAGGGGTCCCTTTGGATTTGAAATATTATAGAATCCCTAATGAATGGGAACATTAAGCCAGAAAAAATGGGGGAAAGCATGTCCGAGAAGAATCTGACATTCCAGGTGCTAAACTTGATTACCCTTGGGATCATTGGTGAATCACCGAAGAGGACCGATTGGCTCATCTTGAGAATGACCAATTTGAAAAGATGTGGATAGTGCAAGGTGAAGGAAAACTATCAGAAGGAGGAGGTAAATTGCACGATTATTACAACACCTGATGTGTGTGAGAACATAATCCCATACCACACCATTTATCCTATGTGAGAACCTGGGATGGGGGGGGGGCCTAAAAAGGCCAAGGGGCCAAAGGATGGGCCTTGGATGGAAAGGCCTAACCAGTTCATAGTTTACTAACTTGCAGTGAGGATGAATAATTCTGTAAGATACCCCAAACAAGGGTGGTGTACGGCGTGACGAGTAACCCGATGTGAATGAGGACATAATTCGAAACCACAACGTAGAATCCAGAAAGATTTAAGACTTGGTTCGAGGCCTGAAAATGAGCACCTGAAGTGTGGTAGGGACTATACTAACAGTATGGATGATAAATCATAGGAGGTATGTTTCAAGGCAATATGCATGGCATGAAGAAATAATCTGACATGAATGAGGCCATAAGTCCTCCCCACACCACACAACCCTAAATGATAACTTGAGCTAGGGTCCAGAAATGACCAAGGGGCTGGAAAAGGCCAAGGGGCCTGGGGATATGTGTCCCAGACAATTGTTGCCATATGACTTCTTGGGCAGTTACCACCTCATCACAGCTGCTAAGCCCACGTGAGTAGTGCTCGGTGTGGGAAACAAGGATCTGGATACGACTCTCACAACCATATAGGGGTCTAATTGCAGGCCCCAGATGAAGGGAGTTCATCACTTGGAGATACACCGGGTCAGAACGAACCACTACACTCAATGTTCGGGACATCGTTGGGTGGCTCTGACAATAATTGGATAGCTGTTGACCATATTCGAAACACAGCATCCTTGTAGTGACCTGAACTCAGAACAACAAATGGGCATAGACCATTGACCATATTCACAAAGTGGGATTTGTATAAATTTTTTTATGGACAATTTCAAGGGAGTTGGCCCAAAGAGGTAGGATAGCCCTTGTCCTGATCATCCCTACCAATTGGGGTCCCTTATGGATCAGAGAGATGATGGAATCCCAATCAATGTAGTTGGTGAAGAATATTTGTTCCCATCTATCAAAGAGGAGGACACCTCCGGGCAGTGGACCATATGTTGTGATCGATATGAGCTCAATGTGAATAGGGGAAAAATCATGCACCACACCATATTTCTTGACCCGAGTGGAGATTCTGGTATTTGGGCTAGGCCAACATATGATATTTCTGAGCGTTCCTACGTATCCCCTATGGTTGGGAATCAAGTCAATTGAATTTATTGAAGGCCATGTAGTTTAGCGTCATACAGTGAGGATGTGGGATGATAGAAGAACTGGGAGTGGGAACAAAGTGTGACCATTGTAATCCTGGCATGAGTGGGACTAAAGAATCCAACACCATATCATGCAAGGATTGTCCGAGAGAACTATACCCGGGGGTAGTCAAGGAAAATAGTTTGGGGTTGGGCTCAAGATGAAATGTTTGAGCATTCCTACATATCCAATGCATATGGTAATCAAGACACTCATAATTCTAAGGGTTCAATTTAACATCTTGCAGGATGACATACAGTTTATCATCATGTAGAAAAAAGTAGTTTAAGGTCATTCGGGACCTTCATTTAGTTTATTTTCAAGTGTGACCGAACGATTTAAGGTCATAATGACCCATCTTGCAGTTTAGGTTCTTGTGGGACCGTCATGCAGTTTAAGGTCATGCAGGACCAAGGGGTTCATGCAACTTATTTGTTGAGGAACATTGAATTGTTGAGAGGAGTTATACGCTCACCATCCATGGTCACCAGGGAGTATACACCATTTTTGTTAATCCTAGTGAATTATGTAAGGTCCTTCCCATTTGGGCTCCAACATGGGTGGTTTCCTGTCAGAGATCATTGGTGTCTGGATAGATAATAGCATTTCGTGTTGTAGGAATGAACGAAGGATAACCTCTTGTTGAAGTCTCTAGCTATCTTATTTTTATGCCATTCATGATTGTGCAGGGCATGAACCCTATTATCATCACGTGCTTCCAATATATCTAGACGAATTTTGGCTACCTTATCTTATGCCTGCTGGTCATAGACCGTAGTGTGTAACCATGGAAGTTGGATCACGATAGGTAGGATGACCTCAGCTCCGTAAACCAGGGAATATGGGTTCACCTTGGTGGAATTACAAGATATTGTCTAATAATCCCAGTGGGAATTGTGGGGATTATCCGAAAAAATGCTTCTTGTTCTGACTAACCATTTTCTGAAAAATGTTAGAGGGGTTTTTTCGAATGCCGCATTCTGTCAATTTGCATGCTCGTGGTAGTGGGATGTATGGTTCGAATAGATGTTGTACTTGGATTAAAATTTATTCATCTCACCTGCTCAGAAGATCATTCTGTTATCGGTGAGGATGGAAAGAGGGACACCAAACTGGTAGATGATATTAGAGATAACAAAGTTGATGATAAAACGGGCCTTGACATCCTTGAGTAGAACTACTTCTTCCCACTTGGAAAAGAAATTTGTGGTAGTCAGGATGAACCTAAATTGGAAAGATTTCACTGGTGGATATGGTCTCATGAAATCAAGTCCCCACACCACAAATGGACAAGAGTACTTGGTGGAGTGTAGAATTTATAGCGGTCGATGCATTAATTTAGCATGAATTTGGCAGGCGTGACATCTCTTGGAGAACTCAATGCAATCATGGATCATGGAGGGCCAGATGTACCACAATCTATGGATCTGATGGGATAGCATCGACATATTCTAGTGATCCCCATAGGAACAGGTGTCAACCTCTGCATGCCCAAATAAATATCAACTCCTTTGATGAAACAGAGGATAACAACATCGAACCCGCGCTTATGAATGATCTGATCAAGATTGGGACAACTCTAGAGGGTAAACCGCAATGCGCAGTGTCAGATTCATTCGTTCTCGGCTCAATCAGTCGAAAGGAAACCATTTTGGAGATACTCGAAAATGAGGGCTCTCCATTTGTGGGAAACTTCAACCACTACATCTGAGAAACCTGGGTGTCTTTATATAAGGGATCCGACGGCAAATGGCTTATCATTAGGTCGTCGACATCATCTGGGGTGACGAGGGAAATTACTCTATTATGTGCCACATGTATAATCAGATCATCCTGCTCATGTTCTACAAGAGATGGATCGAGGACGACCAAGGAATCCAATTGGTCGTTCTGAGATTGAGGGACATGAGTAACATCCGACCGAGATTGAAACTAGGCCATTAGCTAGAGGGTGAGCTCCAACAATGGTACGGGCACCAGCTTTCTAACAACGTAGTATCTTTTGATTTTCATGATGACAAGTTCGAAATCCCCTCTCACATGGAAATTTGGAACATCAATCTCAAGGGCCAGCGCTGGGCTATTGATAGGAGCCTAATACATTGCCTCATTTTTTGTGCAACAATCTGAAAAAAGGAATGAGTACGAATGAATATCTTACGTCGCGGTGATGGAGAAAATTATCGAATCTACTCTATTGAGTCTGGGATCTTTGAGCCTCGACCCGGTGGGGCTTCAAGAGGTTCTATCAAAGTGCATATTCCAGTATGGGATGGAATGTACTGCTAAGAGGATTGACTCATCAGGAAAATAGAGATCCAAGGATTTTCTAGAACGAGCTTGATGGGAAGCAAGGAAGTCTGCTAATGATTTCCCCATGATATCTTTCTGAGGGACGAACGTGATGTTGAACTGCTGAAGAATCACGACCCACCGATCTAGGTGGAAGTTCAACATGGGTCTATTCAGAATGTACATCAGCGGGTCTACTCGAGAAACCAGCTATACCTCATGGTGCTACAATTAGTGTCACAATTTCTGTACTGTGAATTCCTGTGCAGGTATGATCTTTTCGAAGGGGGAGTATCTGGTCTTCGTATCGATGAGAATATAACAGAAGTAGTAGTGGCTGTTTTTTGTCCCCTCATTGTTATTCTGGGCATGGAGGGCACCAAGAGATCATTCAAGGGAAGTCACGTACAGGATCAATGGATTTTTGGAGACGAGTGGCATCAAGACTGAAGGCTAGAGAAATTACTACTTGATTTCCAAGAACACAGTCTGCTACTCATTGTCTGATTCGTATGTGGTTCCATTCTTTATTAGTCGGGAAAAGGGCATACACTTTCCGGCCAGATTCGCAATGAATTGGAATATGTAGGATAAGTGGCCATTGAAACCTTGAAGCTCTCGAATGTTGCAAGGGAGAGTCATCTAACTAATAGACATGATCTTTTCATGGAGGATCTTGATGCCCCAGTACCTGAAAAAAATACCATGGAACTCCCCAGAGTTGACTTTGAAGGCACATTTCAACGGGTTCATATTCAGTTAGCGGGAACTGAGGAAACCAAACTATTTCTAAAGGTGATTGAGGTTGTCCTGAAGCTGGAAAGTCTTGAATACCTGATTTTCCACATAGAATTCCACCAATGTCCTGAGGATTGGATTGAATATGTGATGCATGGTCTGCTGAAAGGTGGAACTTGATTTCTTTAAGCAGAAGGGAATGAACAGGTAACAAAATGTACCTTTTTGCACCCTGAAATCTGTGGACATTTCATTCTCGAGGGACAACTTGATCTGATTATATTTGTAGTACACATCTATAAAGGAAAGGGATCAGAAACCAGCCATGGCATCGATAAAAAATTCCATCATAAGAAGGGGAAAATAATCCTTTGAGCACACCTAGTTGAGATATCATAAGTCGATACAGACCCTGATCTATCTCTTCATATTCCTAACTAGCACAATGTTGTCTAGCCACATGTGGTACTGGACTTCCTTAAAGAAGTTTTCAATGATGAGATTGTGAAATTCAGCCTCGAGCATGACATCGTGAGAAGGATGTATCTTTCTGGTAGGTTTCGTGAACCCATGATTATTTATCAGAAGGCCGAGGCGGTGGATGGCTATCTGAGGATATAGTCCTATAATCTCATCATAACTCTAGAAAAACATGTCACTATGTTTTTTAAGGAAGTCCACATATCGCTTCTACTCTTTGAGTGACATGGCGGCACTGATCAATGTGGGTCTCAGATCTACCTTGCTACCAAGGTTCACCTGTACTTGTTCATCCACCATGGTAGATATGTCCTCTTCAATGGTAGGAAGATATTCCTCCAGTATATCGTCTTCAATTGTAGAGGAGGGATCTCAAGAGTGAGAAGCCTCCTCTGGGTTGGCAGATTCCGACGGGAGGCTGTTACTAGCCCGAGCAGGAGTGGTCACTACATCGTGAGATTCTGGTATTTTCGAAACCATAGAAATGAATGTCGTCAATCAAATCCCATCTAGTCTTCAGCCCAAGGGGCCACACATGATGATATCAAAGCAGTAGAGGCATTTTGGATTATGACGGTTAATTCCAGCCTCACAAAATAGACATGTATAACGTATTACAGTTGCCATGGGGCTATTATCCTGATACCTTATGGGGGTAGGAGGATTTGGGATCCGTAGAGTCTGTTTTGTGTATGAGTATGATGTGATTATCAGTCTTCACTTGGACTTGAAAATATGCCCCTCCCTTGAACTATATACAACAAATCATTGCCCCATGTTAGGGGTTGTGGCCTCCAATCGATGGATTTGGAAGACGTAGTCATCATGTAGACCTGAGAAAGGGTCAATTTCAATCACGACGGGTTCAACCTCATTGTCCTGAATCTTCTTTTTCTAGCTCTTATAATAGTTGGAAACAAGGTAGCGGGCTTCACAAGAGATGAAAGTAGATTTTTCACCATGGATTATTCCTACTCGACTGTTGAAGGAGTACATAAGGAATTGGTTATTTGATGAGGGGACTATCACGTGCAGGTGGAGCAATGGTCTACCCATCAATGCATTGTATGCAGTGTCTAGGGAGACTAAGATAAACTCGATGTTGGAAACTAGGCCACTGAACTAGGTATTCAAACAGATCATAGCAACTGGGGGCTGATATATCCTGTCCTATACCTAGATTCTAAAATCAGAGGGAGTCAAGTCATCTTTGGATAACCGCAACATCTGCGGTGTCTATGTCGTGAAAAGGTTAATCCTAGAGCCAGAGTCAATAAGATAGCGGCGAACCTCCACTCTATTAAATTGATCGGTAATGTATAGTGGAAGGATGTGCCTCTATATGGGAGAGCCTATATTTTCTCCAATAACTGAAATGATATCATAAAATTCAGCGGTCTCGGCCATATCAGTATGAAAGGCTTCTGTAGAAGCTAACACCGTCTCAAACTAGAGGGGGATTCCTAAAGACTCAGTGAGGGCCTCATGCATATCTGAAGACTAGTGAAGGGCCATGAGGCTGGAAATTCTCACTGGGATGCTGGAAATGTTGTTGAAAACATCATACATCCATTCCAGGAGTGAACTTCTACTTGTAGGGGGCCGCTCGGTGATAGAAGCGATGGCTGACCCTGCCAGTAGGGCCAGCGACTGACTGGTGTAGGCCATATCCTGCTGCCCACTAGTCTAAGCCCTCATTGTAGCTACCAGAAGTGGTCAAGATAACTGAGACCAGACTATAGAGGGGCGAGTCTAGTAGCATCTTGGTTGAAGTGGTTCTTCCTGATCCAGTAACACAAATGGTGGTGTAGGTGAGCCTAATGACACCAGATGTTTAGGTTGTACGTGCTGAACTCTGTGTTGGTCTTGCTTTCGTGTCTTAGTGGCATGCACGACATGAATGGAGGTGCCAACTGATGTGCCTCGATGACCCAAGTGGTCATGTCACCAATGAAATTGTCATCGGCTAAGGACATTACAAAGGTTCTCCTAGTGCTCCCCGTCGTCGGGAGTCATATATGGATTTTCCAACTCCACTGTATTAACTGAAGTGTTCCCTTGACTATGACTTGAAGAGTCATCGATTACTGGTAATATTTTGGTCGGAATCCCCATCTACCGAGGCATTAAGTCACTGATAGTGCAAGACTATGATAGCATTAGTGGGGTGCATTGCCTTCTCTTGCGCCGTAGACAATTGCTCTTCTGGGAAAGGCTGGATGGGATGATGATGTCGAAGTAGCGGCTGCAGATTCTAAAAGATTTAGCTAATATAGGCATTCACGAATGATACCATGGGCCCACACAACTATTTTTCGAGACATCCAGTCGACATACTTATAGGACTCGCTCTTAGAAACCTGCTGCCACTCACCCCCATTATCAATGCTCCTGTCTGGCCGTACGATAATGCATGCCACTTGTGCCAAGGCCGGGGCCAGCCTGACTATGTTTTTGTCAACCATTTCTTGAAGAAAATATTTTATTACATAGCACTAATTGATGGTGTTCCCAAGAATCCAATGACAAGGGCATTAGTTGGGGCGATCATTGAGGTTATACTCTTCTGGCCTTCTGTAGTAAGGAAAACGCAGAATCGATTTTTCCCAGACACTTCAGAAATAGTCAAAGACATGATTCTTATTGAATGAGTATGTATTGTTTCTTATTTTTTGAAAGGGGGGACTTAGAGCCTAGCCCTGAGGAGGAGTTGGAGGATCCTGTTGAGGAGTCAGAGCGTGGTTGCCTTGCCTAGGCAGTGGTGGCGCTTTCCGCGGGGCACCTGCCAATTCTGAGGAAGCCGCTCCGGGCTGGAGGCTGCACCTATAGTGGAGGGCCTCTACAAGGTTAGGGATGTGGCTCTACCAGTAACAATTATAGCTGCATGGGGGCCTCTATTTGGGACACTGTGGCGGGCTTGGCTCTATCAACCCTCTTTATTGGAATTACAAGGGCAATAGAAGTGCATGGATGGCCTGTTGCGTGGATTCTTCTAGTTGTTGGGCCTTATCTGAGAAGTCTCTAAATCTCCCGGGGTAGATCTGGATTATCAGAGAGGGAACTAGCTCTGTCTTGACATTTCCTACACACATTGTCAGTAATTTCTCTTGAGTCAGTGGCATGTCAAGGGAATATGTAAGCCTCTTCTGCCGGGAAATAAATTCCACGACACTCCCATCCAACCATTTTTGCATTTGAAGAGGTATGCGATGCTCGTTTTCCTTGTGGTGGAGAAGAACTAGTATATGAATTTCCTACGAAGGTCCTGCTAGCTTGTTACGGATCTGACGGGAAGCTGGTTGTACCAGATGAATGATGGCCCTTCCAATGTCTAAACACAACAGTGGAGCATGGAAACCTTTTGCAGCACTGGAGTCCCTAAAATTGACATACACATTGAGTTGAAGTGGGAGAATGAATACAGCTGGTCCCCCATCCCATTAAAGGGGGGGAGGTGGGATTCCTTAAACACAGAGGTGTCGACATATCGTCCACCCATTCTTGGAATGCCTTGCCATCAGGCGGGATTTCCACCTGTCGTGTTTCCAATGCCTCATGGAGTTCAATGAGTGACACCATAGGATCATCTAGGTAGGTGTCCATATCTTGATAGGGATCCCTAACCACGAGGGCGTTGGTAGGTTTTCCACAAGGTATGCAGACCTAGCATCTCACGGAGCGGTTGGTGGCATGAGCCTCAGGGCGGCTAGGGGAGACCGAGATGGGTCCAATTGATTGTCATGTCTTTCAGGTGGGTTTGGTGAGACATACTACGCCATCTTTCCATGATTTCTGGCCTCAATACTATCTGCTGGGGCAGGACGGTCAGGGTTTTTTTGAGGCCGCTCGCAGAGGGGAAGTTGTTCTTGCCCCTACTGCCTTGGCCTTGGGTTACCATATTCTGGTTTTCTCTCTACAGCACATTCATACAATAAATCATTGACCAATATCATCTACTCAGAATGTGTTTGATGCAATGTGTCCTTCTCAAAGTCATTATTTGCCTTTTTCACTGAGGCGGACGGTTCAGAGTGCATGGAAGATCTGACATGCTCTTTACCCTTACCGACATTCCAGCTAAGTACCAATGCCTATGTGGGCATAAGCAGACCTAGAAGTTCACTCTTCTGGAGAGTAACCCTCCCCAATGGGTCCAATAGTGGTGGAACACCCTCGGGGGGTAAGTCCCCATACAAAAGCTCCAACTCATCCTCCTCGTCCACTTTGTCGGCCATGTTGACCATGACCCTTTCTGGGGGAATGTCATCGCTATCGCCTAGCATGTAGGGATGCCACAAAATAGGACTGAAGTGGAGGGAAACATACTTCCCCCAGCCATAGAATCTTTCATGGGGGAATCCTCCTTGATGATCTTGCAGAGTATCATGAATCTCTAAACGAATTGTTCTTAGAGGACCCTACGGTGGCCTGGTGACTCGGGGCACTGAGCCACAAGGAGCGTAGCTAGATCAACAAGATGACATTGCTCGCCAACGCCTTTGAAATGCACTTGGTTCCTGGGATAAACCACTCACTTATGTTGAAGGAGAAATTGCATCGCCCAACGGGTATGGCTGAAACATTCAACTTCCTCTAGGGTGAGGGATTCCGACGCGCGAAAATTCAGTGCTACCATAGGCGAGACCGTCTCGAGGAATTGGTCCGCTGAGAGGATGTTATATAAGTTCTCAGGCATGGATTCATGTTTTGGCCCTTGATTTCTAGACTCATCAACTAGAGGTTGTTGTGGAACTGGCAGTGGTATTGAGGAAGACTAATGGAACTACAGGCTGGCGGGTGGAGAGTACGGCGAATGGGATGACTGGAAGACGAATCTCGTGTTGTCTTCCAAAGAGTGTAGCGACCTGGCCTCTACATCGTGATATGATGGGATGACATCCATATTTCCTAGTTCAGGGTATATGGCCAATGGTGATAGGTTGTGATGCAGCTCGCCCGCCATTGGTACGCAGAATAGTTCTATGTGACCTCTTGTCAAGGTAGAGAGCGCTTCTGGCGACGACGGTGGTGATTTCATGACCGTAACCTATGGGGTCACTAGTTTTTCATCATCCAAGATATAAATTAGGGGGGAGGCGGGAATACTATGGAAATCACATTCCGTGAGCACTATGCTGATGTGCCTTATTCCTGCCCCATCCATTGACTCGGATGATCGAGAGGAGGGTTCTCATGCTGGGTCACATTCCCTTTCAGAGTCTGAGAAGAAAACCACATTGATCTTCTTTGGAACTTCCCAGAATTATTCTTATGGAGGTACTGAACCTCATTCCTACCCCTGGGTGGCTACTCAGGGCATGGCATATTTCTAACACAAGGTCCTTTGGCTACATTGGTGCTAAGGTGGAGAGAATTTCCACCTAAGTATGTCACTGTGCGGGGAGCGCCGATACAAATGTCGAAGGGGAAATGGGGAGGACCTCCATGGAAGAGTCTAGAGAGGGTAAGTCCCCTACCAGAACTGGCATGATCATGGGGAGGGCATTCTTGCGTCTTTTCCCAGGTGACCTCAGTACGTGGAGGCCCCTTGTACTGGTCTACCTAAACACGATGAGGACATCTATGTTGGGATCTAGTGAGGGGAGGCTAGTCTTCACCCCTTTGGTATCTGAGGAGAGTCGGACCTTCACCAGTTTCTAAGAGGACACGAGGAGTATACCCGCGTTGAAGAGAGACCGGATGGGCAATGTATCTACATCAGCAGTCGAGGGCAAGATGAATGACTCCATACCTAGTGTAAAGGGAATGGGGGAGGCTTCTGTACCGAGTATCACCATCGTAGGGAAGGTCCTCATTAGGATTTATGGTGGAACGGGATGGACATCCATACCGAGATTCGATGTATGGAAGGATCTTTCTTTCCATGGTAGTGGTATAAGGAGGACCTTTGAACTAAGTGGAATCACAATGGGTGAGCTTGCGATGGCCACTGCCTATGTTGGTGACCATGAGAGTCGACCAAGCCTACTCGTGGGGTGGTTGGTGCCCCGATCATAGTCGAGCGTATATGTGCATATGATTATTATATACAGGTAACTACTGATATGTGTTGGTGGTTGCTCGGTCCACAGTAGCCTTTGACATTGATGCTTGTTGGAGGGTTTCCTCAGTATGTGACTAACGCAGGAGTCGTGTTAGACGAACCAGTGCTGGTGGTGTGGGTATGTTTCTTTACCTACTCCTCATCCAGCAAGACAGGGAAGCGGAACTAATGCAACAGGGTGGGAGCGCTCGCAGGGAGCCCCTGGAATGGGACTGTGACCGGGCTGGACTAGACGTCACCTACATCGTAAGTGTAAGTCAGTGATTCCTCAATGTGTTCCAGGTAGAGGCTCCCGAAACGGTTATTTGTCTGCATGGGGAGCAGCGGCTATCTGTGCATCCCTAAGGGGAATTGTTGGTGATGAGGCATAGATGCCTCCAGACTCAGGCGGGCTATATCCCAGGTCAGGATTAAGCCCTCCACTTGATAACAAGGTATAAGGTCATTGATCACCAATTTTTGGATGACCTAGGATGGGGAGATGAGTTATAAGAGCCCTAGGTCCATGGGTGTAGAGACCATTATGGATGAGGTGGAACCACATGGGACTGTCGTGTTGGCACTGACCCTTCCCCTTTTTTGGTGTGCTGGTGGAGATCGCGTTCTGAGTGCAATAACTTGATTCTTGAGAAGCAGGGAGATTAAATCATCAGTTATGAAAGAAAAAGAAACCAATGACAAATTCCCCAGGGCCATCCCTTCGTCTATGACTGGTAAGATAAATCCACGCTAACAATGTCATAGAATGGGATGTCCAACATTCTACTACCCCATCTTCTGGTGAGTTCCACGCTAGGCCTGCTCTTTTCTCAGAGGGACCTGGTGCTGAATAACTGGATCTAGTGACATGCTAATCCATTGATTCCTCGAATGAAACTAATCTTCCTATTGAGGAGAAAAAAATAAACCTTGGTTTCAACATTTCGATTTCCAACTCTTTCACTAGGGTGCGCGCGTCCGTCGCGTTTGAGGACGAAAGGAGTGGTTTTGTTTCCCGCATTCCCGCTTTCCAATGGTGGGTGGCATCTGCTCCGTGTTTAGTGATGTTTTCTCCTTGATCAAAATGGGATGATGGGATGTCATTTTCTCCGTCTGTGGATTACTCTTTGGATCTCATCGCCTAGTATGGATCTCCCTTATTGATTTAAGACGTTGTTTGTGAAACTCATCCTACCTTCATATCTTCATGGATACCAGTTAATTAAACATCTTCTGTCAGGATATTCCAAGGGGTCTGCTCATGGTATCAACCTTCGGATAGGGGAGTATTCACGTTGGACATCACTAGCATGTTTGGGTGATAGGACACTAGCACGTCGGATTACAGTCACTTATTTTATGGATTCTCAAGGGGCCGGAAGCCAGAGGAATCTACATCAAATGTGGGGAATCAAATTCTATGGGCATGTATATGAGGTTTTCCTCAGTTTCACATGTTTTACACATGATATTACACAAGTTTAACATCTAGTAAAGATGGATCAGACTGATCAGAACACATACTAGAGTGGATCAGATGTGTGCAACACTTGGGGGAACACCGGTATTGGGTCCAACGTATGGTTGGATTCATGAATGATGTTAAATGTAATGGAGAATGGAGTGTCATGATCCCACTGGGATTTAGCGGCCCAGATAAGAATCAGGATGGATAATGGAGTGTTTGTATGAAGTGGATGGTTAATGGGATGGATCCATCATAAGGATTATGATGGTTTTTATCATGAGCCTCGAAGGGGTTCTTACGTAACCCCGTGGAAGGAAATCAAAGACCATGTAGTTCATCTGACAATGGCATACCGCCAATTGGGGTTTTCAATGGCATATCGTTGGATCGGGTCCCAACAACTTGTCGCTGGATAAGAATTTAAATGACTTACCGTTGAATAGGATCAAAACATATTACCATTGAATGGGTTAACAATGGCATAAATGTGGTTGGAGTGGCCGAGTTTTGGGCTTGCACCTACCCTGCTATGTCAGGGACCATAGTCCACGTAGTTCGGAAGGAGGATCCATAAGTTGGATTTCTGATCAAACTTAGACCTATATGATGAATTGAGTGGAGTTTGGATGATAGTAGGGCAGAGTTTGGGTGAGCCAAATGGATTTGAAGGTATGAATTAGAGAGAAGGGGTAGTTCCTTTTTACAAGAGGTGTGATGGGAACCTTTGGAAAAGTTAGAAATATTATTTTATAATAAATTCATATTCAGTTTATAATGGCTCCAAACTGATTTATTTCATGGATAAGGTGGGTATTGGTCGAAAACAACACAACCAAAAGGTTTTAGATAGTTTTGGGTCACTTTAGTAACATTATCATTTAGTATTAACTCTTTGTTAATTAGTTTGACATTTTCCATGTCTCATTGTATTTTTATAATATATGGTTAATAAACATACTATATACATCCAAGAGACCCCTATGTAGTCCATTAATGATACAAATATCATGAAATAATTCCTTTGGATGAACCATTGATTTTTAGGAATAGAATATGAATTAATAATATAATATTTGTTTTAAAAACTTCTTTATGACAATTTTGACACTATTTAATCATTGATTTTTGTTAAAGTCTTAACAACTTATTTAATTTCTAACCAAATTAATTTATAAAATCCTAAAATGTCTTATTAAACAATAAAATTCCTGTATGTCATCAAAACATTAAAATTATATTTATTTTAACAGTTATAATGCAAATTATTTGATTGTTTTATTAATAAGGAAAATACTACATCATTATTATGTCATAAATAAATTCAATTATTCAATGCTGAAAAATTATAAATAAACAACATTATGTAGGAAATATTTTTATGTTTAGAATTAATATTTATAGTTCAAAAAATAACATGTATAAACCTATGTAAAAAAAGTTTTTCTATAAGATATATGCTTATGTCATTTTTTAATTTACTTTAACTTAATAAATATTAACTGTCCTTAGCACTTTCAAGTTTCTCCATGGGGTCCTAAAATAGACCCAAAGATTACCATGGTCGTAAATATATCAACAAATAGGGTTTGGACATGTTTTATGGTAAATTAATATTATTATAATATTATTTTTACCCTTATTTACCGGATTTACCCTTTTAACCATGGTAAGTAAAATATTTACCAAAGTAATTATTCAAAATGTCTAAAAATAATATTTTCCTATTTACACAATTTGGAACTACTGATTATAAATATGGAATCCATTTTTATAATTTCAAAACACCATAGTGGTAGAAATTAATATAAAATTAATTCTCGTGGTTAAAACAAAAACCTTGATTTTAAGAGATAATAACTATCAAAAGATTGGCACTTTCTTATGTCCAATTTAAACGTGAAATTATGTACAATGACCAAAATTGGATTAAATGGTAAAAATAAAATCTAGATATACTCTAAAAATACTCAAATAAATAATTTATCACTATTCATTATTTTCGATTAAATTTTTTTTACTTAAAATTTATTAATTTTCAATATTCACCCAAATATTAAAGTTATCTGGAAAACACCAAAAATTTATTGAAACTAAATTATTATTTATTTATTCTATAGTAGAAGATTATTGTTTCAAATTATATATATAAATGTTTAAAATATTGGATTTAAAACGGGTTCGCCATTAAAATTTTGTAAAACTGCATTTTGCGAAAAATACTTCTTTTATCTGAAAAAAATGAATTTGTTCTTATATTATGTCTAAAATGCTCATAATATGGATTATAAAATTATATGGATTATATAATGTTAAATATACTATTAATACTATTTATAACCGCTTTTTAATGACTAGTTTGGTAAGTCATGGTGCACTTGAACTCAGTGTTGCGTGTTGTTCAAGTTATTGAATTATTTTGAAGAAATAATGCACAATGAAATCTTAGGGTTTTACATTCTCCCCTCCTCCAATAAATTGCATCCTCACAATTTCAAATTGTTTTTTGAAAATAAAAGGTTGAAAAAAGAAAATATCATTGTGGGAATACCCACATCTGAAATTGGGTTAATAAAATTTAGACATAATAAGAGGAAAAGAGAAATGAAAGGCTCGCCACCAAATTATGATATCGATTAGGAGAACATTGGTGGAAATTAGAGAAATATAATTAGAGGAAAATGTAAATATTTATAGGTATTGGTTGGGGTTATCAATCACAAAAAATTGTAAAATTGAGGTCCTTAAATTTATTAATCTACGATGATTTAAAATACCATCGGTTCAACAATAATAATTTATTAGGATAACTCATTTTCGGTTTGAAGATTAATTAAATAAAGTATATTAATTGATTTCTTTATAGAATAAGAGAGGAAGAAAAATATATAGTTTAAAAGTAGAGTTCCACCCTTTAACTAATTTCTACCAAAAACTGATCTTTCACTCTACAAGATAATAGAACTTAAAAAATATTCGACTTATTCAATTCGTTTAGGGTTCAAAAAAATGAATTTATAATTCATCTACATGACCTTCTTAAAAAAACTACATTATTCAATCTAGGACATATCGTGGGCTAGTGGTAGGTGATAAACCCTTTTCGCCATTCGGTTGCGGGTTCATGTCTCGTGGCATTTCCGGTCACGACAGGTTGCCGCCCGACCTCCGGGTTTTCCTTTTATGGCAATCAAAAATAATCTTAAATGAAAGTTATCCAAAATAAATTTTTCTAAACTCACAGTACAACATTTTTAAGTAAGGTACACACAATGAAGATCTTTTTTTCACATAATAACATGTGAACACAGTCATAATGCATTCTTTTAAAACACTACAACATCCTGAATTACCACAAAACCATATTGATTACATTCATGCTCCCATATTCCTTATAGAATACTGGATATACTCCTTCTATAATAAAATGTTGTAAACTCTAACAATTATGGATTATAAAAATCTTTAGTCAGTTTCATGGTAGTCAGGAATATCCAGTATAATTTATCCAAATTAACCATCTCTTATTCCAAAATCACTTCCTCATTATCGTGACCATATTAAAGATTACCATTCCATCAACAATGTATTTTCCAAAAAGTGTATCTTATTATTAAGTCATTTTCCTTATAACCATATAATCTCAAATCCTTAATAAAATAGTACGGTAGTACAATCCTTATTTATCTCCATAATTCATATGACCAGTATATTGTTGATACAACACTCAAATGAAATTACTCTATAATAACAACATAAGAACAGTAGTCATTCCTCTTCATCTGAGGTAATATCACAACTTGATTATTATCTATTAGCATAATTTTTGGTATACTATGATGACTGGGAAATTGATTCAAGTAGTGTACCAATGCATTTTAGTAGGAGCATTTTAAATTTAAAAATTTATTCATAACCTGGTAATCACGTACTTGGTGTCCTTTTTCTCCACACTAATAACAAACTCTCATTCCCTTCAAGCATTTTCCAAGGTGATTATTTCCACAGTTATCACATATGGTAAAATCCTTCTTTTCCATATTCCCTTTATCCATATTTATCTCTTCCATCCATTTCTTCTCAGGCTTCCCTTCAAATCCATAGGATTCAGAGAAATCTATACATATACTATTATCAAATGATACTATTTCTTCATATGTTGAGAACAAATGGGAGAATATTTCCCTTATAAATTTTGACTTAATAACATGAATGATATGTGCCTTCTTACTCTTTCGATCATACTTATTGTTAGAGTTCTCATTCCTTCTACTGGGTGCCATTTATATACAAAGTCATAAAATATGTCAGTTTATGAATTGTAAAGGAATAATTCCAATCTATTAAAATACCTAACCTAAATTGAATGATTTATGGATATAATCAATAATCATAAATATGTATTAAATGAGGAAGATTATAGTCATAAACCCTTCATTATGATTTGTAATGAAAATGAGAATTATCCTAAGCATATCCCCCGGGAGTGTCGTAACCAAGAGTTCGTCAAGGACCATTGTCGTGCACTTGTTCTCATTTGAGTCTACCTCAATACAGTGTTTTCAATTTTTACCCCTAGGTACATTTGTACAAGAGCTGCCTCTACCTGCTCGTATACAGACAGGGATGTATTTCTCGGAAAACTCATAAAATCTCTACAATACAAAAATTCTAGGAAGTTCGTCTACAATAATCCTAAAATTCCATGATAGGTATATGCGTGCTAATTAGAGTTTATCTAAATCTAGCTTCCAGGGTTAGTACTAAACATCATATGATACCAAATTTAACGCCCCAACCACAATTACCCAGAGTCAGTGCACTATTACATAACATTGGCATGATCACAAAAGATAATGTCTCAAAAGACCGATTAGTTTAGTAGCATTGGAAACACTAGACACATTCATTAGTCATACATTACATTATAAAGTAAAAAAAATACAACAACATCTTGTTTTCATATCCCCTCATACTATCCCTGTAGGTCATTCAAAAAATACGTTTTCATAAACTGGAAAAAATAAAACATTGAAAGGGGTGAGCTCAAATTCTCAGTAAGGATAACAATATAGCGGAAACATTCATAAATAAGAATAAACATTTAAGGCAATGTATAACTAAAACAAAATCCTTTTATACATGAACTTCATCATAATATGGAAAAAAATTAAATGATGTAATTGCATTTACTTATTCACATGGATATTCTACTAGTCGAATAATCACATGAAATATCAATAACCACTTTCATAATGATGGAATGCATAATGCCAGACTATCATAACCACATAGTCAAGGCCTTGTACCAAGAATACAAATAAGATTTTGTCAAGGCCTTGTGCCAGGACACTATTTTGTCTCCTGAGACCAACAGATGCATCGATGAGCTATAGCGGGTTCCACCCGTCACTTATTAAGTCCAATTCATTCCTCATATGAACATGTTTAAACATAACATAAAATTACGTTTTAAAACTAGCATACGAAATGTCAACACTTTCTCCATAAACCATGAATGGGATAAAAATAACACATCCATAGTAAAACATATCACAAAACCATCGATACAATATGTATGTTTTTTATCATAAAAAATCAACTTCAAATAACCTTAAAATCCATCCAAAGATTTTTTAATAGATGAAATAAAAAATATTTGAGAGAAATATCTCTTTTTTTTAAATCATTTAAAATTCACATAAACAAAATAAAAAATTTAATGTGAAAATATTTTTATAATCTTGTAAGGGAAGATTCAATGATTTTATAATGGAGGAAAATAACAACACATTTTGTATAAGTTAAAAAGCATTCTTACCTTAATTTTTTTCGAAAAGGTTAAAAAGTACCTTGTTTGGAAAACGATGGAAAGATTACTTTCAAAACACATAAGGGTATAAATGTCAATAACCAATTGTATAGTAAATAGTAAAAATGTTTGGAAATATATTTTTACAAAACATGTATGTGGATGATAAAGAGGGTCATAGTAGATTTATACGTAAAAACAACCTTGGATAATAAAGAGAATGTAAAATTAACCCTTACCTTGTACTTTTCCTTGGTCGAGGGTAATTTAACCTCTTGTATAATAGTGAAATAATAATTATTAAATTATACAAGAATCATATAAATTAATATGATATCATATATGATCTTTTAACATTACTTGTTAATAATATCTTAGTATTATCGTCGTTCCTGGTGTTAACTTACTCATTTACTTTTATATGTTTTGTTACATAAGATGTGTTTGTTATGGATTGGGTGTATCTTATTCATATCTAGAATGATATAGATTCCTTAAACATTATTTTTAATCATCAAATGAGAATATGTCTTTAATGGATAAGATGGGGAATGAATCTCATCACGTTCATGGAGACGATAGTCCGTACGTACGCACGAGCGACAATATCATTCTTTTGATATTAAAATATTATATAATTTGTTAGTATATCAAATATATAGAATAATTATAATTTTATATTTATTATTTAATTAAATTTCACAACATTAACATATCTATCCAAATAATAATGTTTTGAATAACAATTACACCACGACGTGGAGATGGTAATCCTTACGTACGCACGTATGGTGACTTGTCATTCATAGAATGGATAGAATACTGAATATGGTTGTACCATATTTATAATAATCACATTGCATATAGAAGATACTGATGTTATTGTTTTAGAATGAAAATAACAAATAAATAGGAAGTTGAAGAAGAAAGGAAGCTGAAAGATGGTGGTGAAAACAATACCTCTTCTTCGGGTTCTTTCTTTTGATTTGATAAAAATGGCTCCTTAGGATGGATTTCTGATAAAAATAATCCATCTATGTTTAAGTGAGGGATGTTGGGAGGATATTTGGGCAAACTTTGGCTGAGCCAAATGGCGTTGAATATATTAATTAGAGAGACGAGGGAGTGCCCTTTTATAAGAGGGGTGAGAGGTACCTTTGGAAAAGCTACAAATATTAGTTTATAATAAATTAATATTCGTATTATAATGTCTCCAAACTGATTTATTTCAAGGATAAGGTGAGGAAGAATCGAAAAAAACTCAATCTATAGGTTTTTGATAGTTGTGGGTTACTTTATTAAACTTATATTTTAGTTTTAACTCTTTGTTAATTAGTTTGACATTTACTATATCTCTTTGTATTTTTATATTATATGGTTAATAAAATTACAATATACATCCAAGAGACCCCCAAGTGGTCCATTAATTATACACCTATAATGATATATGTTCAATGACTGATCGTTAGATTTTTAGGAATATAATATGAATTAATAATATAATATTTATTTTAAAAACTCCTTTATGTCAATTTTGACACTATTTAATAATTGATTTATGTTAAAGTCGTAACAACTTTATTAATTTGAAAAAAAATCATTTAATAAATTATAACATGTCATATTAACCTATAAAATTCACGTACGTCATCAAAAAATTAAAATTATATTTATTTTAACATTTATATTACCAATTATTTTATTCTTTTATTAATAAGGAAAATACTTCAACAATATTGCGTCATAAATAAATTTAGTTATTCAAGGTATAAAAATTAAAATTGAAATACCATTATGTAGGAAATACTTTTATATTTCTAATGAATATTTATAGTAGAAAATATAACATATATAACCATAAGTAAATATTGTTGTGCTAAATGATATATGCTTATGTAATTTCTGCATTTACTTTAACTTAATTAATACAAAGTGACCTTATCACTTAAAAGTGGCACCATGGGGTTCAGAAATCGACCCAATGAATCCCATGGCCAGAAATGTATCAAAAAATAGGTTTAGAAAATATTTTAGGGCCAATTAATATTATTATAAAATTAAATTTTACCCTTATTTACCGGATTTACCCTTTAACCATGGTAAATAAAATATTTACCGAAGTAATTATTCAAAATGTATAAAAATAATAGTTACCTATTTAAAAAATTTGGACTTACTGATTCTAAATATGGAATCCATTTTTTTAAATTCAACACAAAAAAGTGGAAAAAATAAATTTAATATTAATACCTGTTGTTAAAACAAAAATTGAGTTTTTAAGAGATAATAACTATCAAATGATTGGAACTTACTTACGTCCAGTTTAATTGTGAAATTATGTCCAATGACCAAAATTGGATTTAATGGTAAAAATATAATCAATTTATACTCTAGAATCACTCAAATTCATAACTTATTACTATTAGTTATTTCGATTAAAAAATAGGTTTTTAATTAAAATTTAGTAATTTTCCTTATTCACCCAAATATGAAAGTTATCAGAAAAACACAAAAAAATTCTGTAACTAAATTATTATGTCTATATTCTCAAAAAGAATTTTATTTTGTCAAATTGAATTTATAATAGTTTCAAATATTGGATTTTAAAGGGTTCACCATTAAAAGATGGTAAAAGTGTATTTTTTGAAAACTACTTCTTTTATCAGAAAAAATGAATTTTTTCTTACATTATGTCTATGAAACTCATAATTTGGTTTCTAAAATTATAAAGATTATATAATGTTAAAAATTCAGTTAATAATATTCATAACTGCTTTTGAACGGCTAGTTTGGTAAGTCGTGGTGCGCATGAACTCAGTGTTGCATGTAGTGCAAGTTATTGAATTATTTTGAAAAATAACGCACTATGAAATCTTGGGGTGTTACATGGAAGAATCCTATGTACCCTGACTTAACAAGGATCAAAGACCACACAGTTCAGTAGGGTGGTTGGTGAACCGATGTTAAGGGGGGCCTGGGCTCCAATGGGTGGTGGTATTTAACCTCGTGGAGGCTTCCTACATTCCATGACTTAGTAAGGATCAAAGACAATGTAGTTCATGATGGGGGTCGGTGAACCGACGTGACAGAGGACCTATGGTGTAATTGGGGGTGGGATTGAACCTCATGGGGGTTTCTTATGTACCCCTTCATAGCATGGAACAAAAACCATGTTGTTCCGGAGGTGGGTCGGTGAACCAGCATGGAGGGTGATTTGGGGTCCAATGGGTGGGGGGCCTGAACCTCCTAGAGGATTCCTATGTACCCAGCATTAGAAAGGATAAAATACAACATAGTTTAGGAGGGGGTTCAGTGAACTGACGTGAAGGAGGACCTGCGGTCAAATAGGAGGTCTGAATGCACCTCGTGGAGGCTTCCTACATACCCTACCTTCGCAAGGATCAAAGAACACGTAGTTCCTGATGGAGTGGGACTTAAAATCTAGGTTTCCCATGGAGGATGTCATGGTCGATGCTTAATATATGTCCACATGAGTCATGCTCGGTGTGAGAAACAAGAGGCAGGAGATACTTGATGATCACATAGCAAAAGGTGCATCCATGCGAGGTGAGGCGTGGCTTACACGTGATCACAACACAAAGAGGAAAAAGGGATTATGCGTGGTTTTCATCCAGAAGAGGTTGGAACATACTACACGATGGAGGCCTAGTGGAGACAATGCCATGTGGGAGAGGGATTTGTAATTGAAGAAAGGAGGGGTCCAGCATTCCCCATGCCCCCCCCACTCTCTGGTCCTTGGTACCGAAGAAGAAATGAGGGACATGAATGATGCCTCCTACAAGAAGAGCAAGGGGATTACATGATGATGGTTACCCTTTCCCCACGTAGGATGCATGGGGGGAAGTAACAGTTTATCATCATGTGTTGAGGATGATGGTGCTTCGTATTTTAAAATCCTACAGCTCAGAGGATGAGGGTTCAATACGCACCCCTAGGACATACATAACTGGTACCCTCTACACCTTAGTGAAGAGAGGGGACATGAAATGTCGTGGTTAGGGGGTGTTATGGAGTGAACGATTGGGGGTCCTTGTAAGCATATCTATGTCAAGAAGAAATAGTCATTAATGTGCCTATAAGAAGAAGCGTGATGAAAATCAACACAATAGGAAGTATCTTAAAAGGGACTTTGAAGTTGCTTCATGCGAACCTAGAAGGTTTCATGGGAGAGGAAGTTGCAGAGAAAAGGGGTTTATGAGTAGAGGCCTCATAGAGCTCTGGTGCTCTATGCAAAGGAAGGGCTTTGTGATGGTGCAGGGTTCTCAATGTGAAACGGCCTAGACTAGAAATATAGAATTAGTGTATACAAGAGTTTATTTTTGAAGTGTAAGGGAGTTTTAAAATCAAATCCCTACGATGCAAGGGTGCCTCACGATGCAAGGTGTTGTGAAGTAATCTGCTTCGCGAGGAAAAATGAATTTTTCATAGAATTTAAGTCACGTTTGCATGGGGGTGCTTCACGAATCATAAACACCCCGCAATGACCCGAGTCCCCGTGGGGAGCTTCTTCCTTTGTAATGACTCGTGGGATTCATGAAAGGCATCCCTCTCAAAAGAGGGGGTGATAACAGGGGAAAGGGGAGGCACATCGCGGAGCCAAAGTACCATGAGCAGTTCATGGTTCATAGAGAATAGAGGGCTTCATGATTTGAGATATAGGAAGAGGAAAGGTCATATTATCCGTTTTTGGGCTTTGGGGAGGCCAGTATTTATAGGCAATAGGGGTTGCGGAGCGGCGCTCTCTCGGCGTGAGGATGGATTCCACTCCGTGGCGGGCTCACAAACGTCAACAGAGCTCATGGAGAATCTCGCCTAAGTTCTTCGTGGGAAGTATTCGAATTTGATAGATGATTGCAGAGCATCCCTCCTCCGTGCTTCGTGGTAGGCTCATGAACATAAAAGGGGCTTACTGGGCATCTAGCCTCTGTGCTTCACAGCGGGATCACGAACGTCAATGGAGCTCACAGAGTATCCCACCTCCTGGCTTCGTGGTGGGATCACGAATGTCAATGGGGCACGCCGAGCATCCCACATCCTAGCTTCGTGGTGGGCTCGCGAATGTCAAAGGGGCTCATGTTGAATCCCAACACTGGGCTTCGGGGCGGGCTCGTGGGGCCATGGCACTCTACGAAAGTTCTTTGCGAGGAAGCATCAAATCCTTTCTTATTAATATTCTCCCTTCCGATTTTTGGCGCCAACAATTATATCATCATGACCTATGGCTCATTGCACATTAATTATAATGAGTAAAATCTCATTGCAAATGAAATAACATGATTAAACCCTCATTTCACATTAATTAACATGTTTAAAACCATGTTTATAATGGAGTATCATGATACTAAAAATTACTGAATGCATTGAAGCACTATAAGGGTGAACCCTTCATAATCATTTAGTTTCCATATATAAGTATGAAACATAGATCAATCAACACCAATTAATTAAAAATCATAATTTATTCCATAAAAAGGGAATGTAGAAAAAATACATGTAATTATCTAATAAATAACTTCATGGGAAAAAATATGAACACCCTTGGTTGAGAAATGGGTATGGTATTCAATACACAATGATTTTGGCAGCGAATATCAAGGAGTAATTTCAACATCATAATGACATCAAATAAAAATTCATAAAACGGGTTTATGAGAGAGAAATTGGACCCTCATAATTGAAGAAGTAAATGAAATTAATGGTATGTTGAAACATATTTTTCCAATATATGAAATGTAATTTAATATATATAACATAATATAAATGATTTAAATGGAAAAAGGGGGTGAAAAATAATTTATGGAATTTCAGCAAGGTAATGTAAGTATATAAATGATAATGGATGTCATAATGATAGTTGAAGTAAGAAATAGTTATTTATAGATTTAATCTACAGTAAGGGTAGTATTTATTTTCATATCCCATCCTATGAAAATAAAAATTTAAATGTATATCTTAAATGTAGTGCTTGATAAAAGAGGAAAGTGAAAGATTCCTTATGGGTGTTTGGCATTGAGACAGGTGTACTTAAAGGATCATAGGGGGGATTAATGAAAGTGAAAGAAATATATAATTATTTATAAATAAATATTTTATAAAGGGGATCATGGAAAAAAATATCCCATGATATTAAATTGAATCTATGATGCATTATATAAAAAAGTTCTTGAATGGAAATAAGAATAGTGAAATCCCTTAAGGAATATTTGCAAAGTAATAGAACGGGTAAGGGTCTAAATGTGAGGAATAAATGATCCATAATTCAAATAACATAAAATGGAATGTAGGAAATTTTTTATTAAAGGATTAAAAAATAACCAATTGAAATTAATAAGACTAATATCAGACAAGGTTCATGATAGAAAATAGGAGATAATTGTTAGGATCCATTACATGGATGTGTGACTCAAAAAGGTTGGGGGAGGTTCTTGGGAGATTTGGGGAGGCATGGGAGGGCTCTATGTATCAGTGGGTAGAGGTTGATTGAGCTTCAAATAGTTTTAGTGGAGATAAAATTGATATTGGGTGGGTTTATATAGGAAAGTAGGCGGTTTCTTTATTATTTTGGTTTTGGACACTACACAATAAAATATTCAAAACAAAAAACCATCCCATAGTATTAATCATTGATTCTAAAAATTGGTGTGGTATGCATCATATTATAAGGCCAAGGGAAGAACATTATAAAATATTTTCATTTATTATGTCAAGGTGAGTCAAACTATAAAATAAAATTGTTTTAAAATCCTAAAATATTGAATAGTCTTGAATGATTCACTATACATTACAAAATTAATCACACAAATATAAAATCACATTACATTAAAGATAAAAAATATATTGGGGAGAATAAAACTTTTACAATATTTTATTACTTCTCAATTATGTCATTATTATGTCATAAAACACAATATATATATATATATATATATACAATATTTATTTTTTACCCAATATTTTGACAGTCGTAGAAGATTCGGAAAAGTTCACCATTGGATAATTTCAACGACCTGATTCCAAATAAATCATTTTATTTATTAATATTCAAATATGTTAATTTTCACATTTAAAATAAAATCTCATATTTATTAAAAATTTTCGTGTTTATACAACAATAGCATTCACACTTTAATAAAAGATAATGTTAACATCATGAATATTATATTATAATTAATACTTAATAAATGTAATTTAATAATAATTATTTTTTAAAATATTACTTATTTCAAAAATACAATAATTCATCATCATATATTTCTTAATTGAATTCAAATATTAATAAAAAATATTATTTTTTCATTAGAAAAACATTGATAAAGTTACAATAATAGATTGAAAGTATATTAATTATTCTATAAAAAATAAACATAATTCTAGGGTCTTGATACATATACCTTTATTACACCCCCATACGCATGTTGAGTAAGGTATTTGATGGTGGGGCTTTCATGGGTCCATTCAGTGAACATGGTTTGTGATGTGTTCTTGATGAACTTAAACTTCTCTCATAAATAGTTTAACTCATGCTTATATTTCAGATCTAGGCTTTGGATTGGTCTAAATAAGGGCCAAGAAATGTTATCTCACTCCGAAGATCTGATAAATGGGCTTCATAGGGTATGATCCAACTGGTAGAGGTCATTATTTAAATTGACTATGCCAAGAGGATTTGTTAAAACCCTGTATTTCTACAAGTATTGTGATCACTGTTTAATAGATATATTATAATGGGTAAGGATACTTAACAGACATTTGAATACAATTGGATAGATTAAATTAAAATGAGTGCATGTTTCATCAATATCCATAAGACATTTAATTAAAAGAAATGAAATTTTATTCATAAATATTTTGGTCGTTACAACCTTCCTCCCTAAGAAATTACACCATAAAAAATTACTAATCACACATCAAAATATATGAGGGTAACTTTGCTAAATCACATCTACTAGTTTCCAAATTCACTTTTCAAACAAGTGATTTCCCCAAAATACCTTTCAAAGGGGAATCATCTTATTTCGTAGATATATTTCACTATGATCTAACATATTCACCGTATTTTCCTCCTTTGAATGTTCATTATTCAATGGTACGACCTCTGGATTGAGTACATGTGATGGGTTAGGAATGTATGTCCCCTAGAGTGATATATGGATTACATCAAGTACTTGAGATAGGCATGGTGGTAGTTCTAGTTGATAGGCCACTGCTCTGACGTGATCAATGATCTCAAAATAGACTATGTTCCTTGGAGTAATATTTCCCTTCTTAGAAAATCTCATAAATCATTTCCATGGAGATACGAAGAGGAATACCATGTCTCCAACAAGAAACTCTAGGTCTCATTTTTGATTGTCATAATATATCTTTTTTTGAAAATTGGAATATTTTATGTGTTGTGGGATGGACTTAATTATTCCCACCATTTCTTAAACAACTTCCACACATAAATGTTTTATTCTCAAACTTCATCCCATAATTTTGGTGTTCATCAAAACTTCCAATAACGGGCATCAAAAAGAGCCAAATGGATCCTTGATTGGAAACTATTTTTGTAGGGGAACTCCACCAAAGGAAGATGTTATTACCATTAACCTTTTACGTCCATTACGAAAGGCCTAAAAATTCCATCAAGTGTCTAGATAGTATACTCAGATTTTCCATCAGTTTGAGTGTGATAGGTCATACTAATATTCAACTTAGTGTTTAGAGAGTACTTTATAATCTTCTAGAACATATAGGGGAATATTTTATCTCTATCAAACATAATCAATAGTGGAACTCCATAATTCCTTACCAATTATCTGATGTATTTCCTTGATAGTTGATCTATAGAGAAATCCTTTTGAATTGCAATGAGGTGTTTTTTCTTTCTAAAATGATTAAAAACAACTTATATAGAATTGATACCTTTGGAAGACTTTGGATGACTGGTGGAAATGTCTATGGTGATGTTTTTCTATTTCCTTGTTGGTATGGGTAATGGTTTTATCATCCCCATAAAATTATTCCTCCTAGCCTTCACATGCTGACATGCCAGGAACATTGATGTGTATTCAACATTCTCCTTCTTCATGTTATCCAAAAAATAGTGCTCTCAGAGATCGTGATGAATATATGTGTTTCCTAGTTGAATGGAGAAATTCGAACTATATATGTCATCCAAAAGATCTTATTTTACTCAGGATTTGATGGAATACATAGTCTCAATCCAAATCTCACAATTCATTCTTTATTAACATTGGACTCTGGGGATCTCCCCTTAATAATAGTATCCACATTCTTCTAAATTCCCACAATACCAATTTCAGCATCCATAAACCTTTCCAAATGATAAATTTGAGCAATCATTTGTGAATGTACTAATTATTTTCCCATCATTATGATTCCCATGTCTGTCCTCATCAAATCAATAATGAATTCATTATTTTCAATTCTCATCAATGATAGAATTTTTAGGTCCTTTCTACTTACAGAATCCTACACCTTGATCTCATTACCGAGGTGGTAATGGATTGAGTATTCATAATCCTTACTGAGCTCTAACAATCATCATTGGAACATATTCATCTTTTTTGGTGTGAATATATATTTGAGACTTCTAGGATCATTATATATTTCACACTTCCCCCAAATGAGATAATTCTGCATAATTTTCAATGAAAATATCACAGCTCACAACTCCATATCATTCATGGGATAGTTTTTATCCTTAATTTTCGACTTACATTAGGTATAGGCAATGAATTTTTCATTTTTCATCAATACACAGCCCAAACCTTTCTTTGAAGCATCGATAATGATTACAGAAATCTCCCCACTTGATGGTAGATTGAGTACAAGTACAGTGATAATACTTTTATTCTAATCCATGATTCACATTCCTCACTCTAATAAAACAAGAATCACTTCTATGTTTTCTTGGTAATACAGTTTGAAAATCATGAGAAATTACTCTAATGTTGGAAATAATATCTAGATAACCCTTGAAATCTATGGATATCCATCACAGATGTTAGCATCAGTCACCCCTTAATTGAATTTATATTGGAAGTATCTATAGATATCCTCATACTTGTGATGATATGAACCATGAATATGACTTAAATCAACCAGAACTCACGGTTGTTGTACTTTTCAAAGATATTATCCTTTCACAAGGTCTCTAGAATATTAATTAGATGCTCCACATGCTCCACCTTGTGTTTTGTGTATATTAGAATATCTTCTATAAAAAAAATCCCTATTTTTTGAGGTAATCTCTAAATACTATATCAATCAAGTCCATGTATATTTCTAGAATATTAGTGAGTCAAAATGGAATCACCATATGTCACACCCCGACCATCACATCATTTAAATTTAATTATTCTGGGTCTTGTTTTCTTTTTTTTAGTTGCAGTTTGAACCAATTTTGTTTTGAAAGAAGTTGGGACCTTATACGGGGGCGCGACCGTATGCGCATTCGTGCGTAGTTCCCAACATTAATAAGAAAACGTTTTATGATTAAAATTTCTTGTGACATTGGCGCGCGACTATTCTGCGACCATGCTCACGTATGTGTGTGGTTTCCGAACTCAATAACTAATGTTTTTTTTTCGAAAATGATTTTACTGTTTTAGTATCATTATTAGTATTGTTATTACATAAGTTAATAATTTAATTAGGTTATGGTTGTAATCATTTTATTCTAGTTGATACTTTAATTTGGTCATTTTTATTGTTAGGGATTTATTATTTTTAGTTCTATTATTAGTATTATAATTTTTTATTATTATTAATTAGATTTTTTTGTTTTATTATTTTATTTTTATTTTATTTATTTTCCTTTTTTACTCCTCTTTTCTATTATCTTTTTTTTCTTTCTTTTTCTTTCTCTCATTTCTCCCGCCCTTCCATGCGCCTTTTCCCTTTTTTCCCTCTGTCGCGTTTCTTCTCCCCCTCTCCTTGGTCTGTCGTGCTACATACCCCCTAACCCTAGCGGTATTCTCCTTTTCGGCTGGCCACCCTCCATCCTCTCCAGCGAACCAGGTTCCTACTCCTCCATGGTGGTGCGACGCCCTCGCCCCGAGCTTCCTTTGCGCGCGCGCGCACCCGTCTCTCTCCCATTGCGGCCCGTCTCTCTCCCATCACGACGCCTCTCTTCCGGCCGGACCGACGACCCAAGCCGCTTCACCATCTTGCTGGAATCCTTTGGCACACCGCACGCCGCACACCACACACCCTTCCCCTCATGCGACTCCCGCCGTTGCGCAGCAGCCCCCATTGAACCTTTGAGCCATGACCCCCCTCTCCCTCTCTACTTGTCTCCGTCGCACCGCAAAACCTAACAGGCCTCCTACCATCAAAAAAAAAAATTCGGTACCCACTTCCCTTCTCTAGGATGGCCTTCCTCCAGGTAAAACCTCCTCCTCAAAATTGTGGTTTTTATTTGTATTAATTGGGGTTTCAGTTTTCATTTGGTTTAATTTTGGTGTAACTGGATTGATGTTTTGATGCTAGAGTTCATTTGAATTGATTGCAGCGAATTTAGTGTGCGATTGGAGTTTGCGCATCAGGTTGCGAAGTTTTCTACATTCCAGGTAGGTGGTTCCATGTTCAATTGTTATTTGATTAATTAATTTGTAATTTTAATTAGTTTAGAGTGTTGTTTAACTAATTTGCGTGGCATAAATTGGTTTCTTTTTGAAGTTTAATGTGAATTGAAATATGTTTAGTAGCGTGTTGTCATAGTATGCGTACTTGCTGCTGAAATCTCATTTCTGTTTAATTGTTAGTGTGTTTTTTTATTTGTGAGGCTGGCATACAAATTAGTTTGTTTGATGTAATTTGTTTTTTTAGGTTAGTATGTCTTAATGTGTTTATTAGTGTTTTTAGGTGATATGAGTAAGTTGTCACTATGTGAACCAATGTCAGACAATTCACCAGTGTTTTATGAACCGTGCAGTTACTTTGTTAGGATGTGCAAGGGGTGAAATTGGTGTTTTGGAGTAGCTTCGGTATGCGTTCTGTCGTAAAGGAACATTTGAGTGTATTTTAGTTGATTTGGTTGTTCGGCGTATTTTCAAATGGGTTGGCATGTTTTTCTGGTGGTTTTTTTAATCACGTGTGTGATGCATATTTGGTTCCTGTGGTGGCGTTGTGTGCGTGTGGTTATGTGAGGGGGTTTGGGTCGGTCTAACGTGTAGAGCGGTGTTTTGCTCTTAAAAAAAATTATTTATGAAAATCTGAATTGTTTTATTAAATAATTATTAAGGGTGAAAATTGTTTTGGGTAAATAGTGTGAATATTTTTGGTGCTTAAAGTCATGCGACGTGTGTGGAATTTGTTTAATAAATTTTGTTAGTGGCGTGTATGATAATGAAAGTGTTCTCTTTGATTGTACAGTTGTTTTAATTAGTTATATAACTACTGCAGATTTATCTTTGAGATATTTTTAGAGTGCTTATTTCAAATGGATTTTTGGGTGTGCAAATGGTGGTTTTGGTGTGTGTAGGACATTGTCTAGTTTGAATATATTTTTATGACATGTGACATGATCTTGAAATTGGTTTGAGCACAAACTGGGATGCCCGGGTAGCTAGGAGAGTAGACTAGACTAGTGGGCTAGTGTTATGGAGGTGACTCAACCCAGTTTCACTAGCAGGACTGACGATTGCAACACTAACTAAACATGTGCTGTTATGAGGGTCGTGGTCTTCTAAACCACGTTTTCTGAGGGTCGTGGCCATCTAAGCCACGTTTTCTGAGGGTCGTGGCCTTCTAAGCCACGTTTCACCAAGACACGAAGATTTAGGGGCCCAAGATAGCTAACACCCATGTGGCCTCTCCCATATTAGTGCTCATTGGTTACTTTACGCTAATCGGTGTGACACTTTGGTTATTTTAAAAGTAAGTGTGTGTGTGTGTGTGTTTTAATTTAAGTTGTTCCTTTTTAAAACTGTTTTCTCTAAACCCGTTTTCTCTAAAGTTGTTCAAGATTTTAGTTCTTTTCTTTAATTAAAGATTCAAATGTATTTTTCATTTCATAATTGTGCATGGAACCTTTTCTCGGTGGCATCTTACTGGAATTTTGCCTCACACACTACATACACCTTTGGGTGTATGTAGATTCTTTTTTTTATTCCAGGTTGAGGCGGCTTAGCATTGGTGGTTCAGGTTGTCGGTGGCATCATTGTGTTGGTTTGATGGTGGTGGATTCAGAATGTGACTCCTCATGTCGCACAGAGGTTTGTGTTGGAGTTTTGGTTTCCTATGATGTAGTCTCTCTTCGGTTTTTGGTTTAAGTTGTAAACATTAAATCTGAACTTGGTATAGGGGTCTATTTGGTTGTTTTTAGTTTCAAACTTTTCAGCTTGTTGTCTGTTTTATATTTATTCATCTGGGTAAATCGTTCCCAAGATAGTCTTTAATACCCGGGCACTTGTGCCTGCCCGTGGGGATCGGGAACGCCCTTCGGGTCTTGCCGCGGACCGGTTCGGGTGCCGGGTCGGATGGCAACCCGGCCTGGTTCGTGACACCATAAACTCATAATTCTCAAACATTCTATAAAATGTAGTCTTGGGATATCCTCTTTCTTCACCCAAAAATAGTAATATTCCAATCATATATCCACATTGGATAAGTATTTTCCTCCATCTAGTTGATCAAATATGTCATCTTTTAATAAATAATGAAACATTTTCTTTACCATGATTTTGTTGAGCTTATGATAATTAATGAAATGTTGGGATGAAACATCTTTCTTCATGACAAAGAGGATAGGTTCACCCCATGGTGAAGCACTAGAGCGTATAAAACCATTATAAATATTATCTTATAGTTGTTTCGTTATATCCTCAATCTCGAAAATTTCTATTCTATATGGAGTGTTGGATATTTGAAATTCTCGGGCTAAAATATCAATCAAGAATAAATCATCTCTTCTAGGAGGAAGACCATATAATTACTCTAGAAACACATCAGTGAATTCCATCACAATAAAAATGTTTTAGAGGAAGGTTATGTCCTTAAAATTAATCATATAAGAAAGATACATGTGCTCATTGTAAATTAATATTCAAGATTGATATGATGGTGTTAATAAAGATTCATCCTCCTCCATGTACATTTATAGAATCAGGGGTTGATTCATCACATGTACAGTGATTTCCCCCTCTCAGAAATTTATGATAGCTCTATATAGGTAAATCCAATACATTCCAGTAATTACATAAAATTATACTCGAGGGAGTATTATGAGGTTCAATAGGATGTTCAATAAAAAAATTTTGGTAGATAGAGGAGTTATATAAATATGATTCAATAATTTCCCCATTCTTTGTTTTCACCGACATCACCAATTCCATTATTTGTTGTTGTATTTTTATTATTGTAATAAAATTTCAAGATATAATATAAGGTTTAGAAACATAATCAAGATGAATGTTCTATATTATTGAATTAATAACATGTTTACCTATCACCACATCTTTTTCATGATTCACTTAGGTTTTAGTGATGGAAAAAGATCACCCTTTCTTCCTTGGATGTTTTTACCTCCCAATAACCTTGTCTTATAGAACATGTTTTCAAAGATAAATTTTTCCTTGCAGTTATAGAAATTAAAAATGATATAAGGGTCAATCAGAGCATTACATTCCTCTATCACATTGAGCGGATTCTCATGTTGGGAAATATTGGTCAGGTTCACATCTCTTCCACACCTATATAATTTCTTTTATCGTTTTAGGAAATTTTAGGGGTCCTTCTCTCCTCACTTTTGACAAGCATGGTTCTATAATTTCATTGAACCATAGTATTTATCCATCAGACCACCAAAATCAAATTCCACATTCCATTTCATATCCTCTTGATAACCCTCATATTCTCTAATCTCTATATCACCTTTGATGGAACATCTGACAGTTTCCTCATAGCTATCAAAGTCACAGATCACGGAGGCTTTCCTTAGGCTGGGTTTTAGCACACCAAAGACGTGGTAAACCTTGTATTTTGGAATAATAAATATCTACAGGTGTATCATGAAAGACATTAATGGTTTTCCTCATATACTCTGATGGGTCTGTCATCTATTTTCTTGAGGGTACTGACGTCCCGTCCAATATTAAGGAAGAGAGTGTAGGGAAAGTATTTATCAAAACATATTTTCTATAAATCTATCCATTCCATCACATAGATCTATCTCATAGGCATAATATTTTTTTATTATTCTCCAACATTTAACAGATTCAAATTTATATAATATGAACCTGAATAACCATCTCTTAATTGGATTATTTAAGGAGGTATATTATCTTCTCAATGGAGATGATCTATTTTTTAGTGACTGAGGGATCATATGATCCATTAAATGTTGGAGGCCTTTATATCATGAAGATCTTGATTGCGACATGTTAGTTATTAGGGGGGTTTGAAATTCCACATGATCCATGATTCTATTCTAATATTGACTTAACTGAGAGAGTATAAAGACAAAGTTAGTTATTTATACTCCTATCGGATTGGGCATTTCATGGGAATCATCACATTTGATCTATGCAAAAATTGTTATCCGGATTCTTCTAACTATCATTAATTGTCTAGAATAAAAGGAAAATTAGGGGTAACTATTTTAAACTATTGAACAAATAATGTGGAATCCAATAGCAAATAAAGATAAAATATAAATTACATTTATCTGTTTTTCTTATTAATTTATAGGCTTCGATCTATGTTATCAATTGTATACTTTTTAACATATAATTTTATTGGATTTTTTCCTTAATAATTTCTTAACTACGATTATGTATTTACCAAATCATATCCCTTAAGAGTTTCGAACCAGATTACAAAAATTACCACTACTATGCACCAGTTCGCATTTTTTTCTAGCTCAAAGCGGCGATTTTAGGTTTTACCCCTAAATACATATGTGCCAAATCCATATCAAGTTACTTTTATAAAGGCATGGATGTATTTTATAGATTATCCACTTACTCTATACTTATAAAAATATGGGAATGTTTTATTTATACTTAGTCTTATCCCCACAGATTTCAATATATTTTTCTAATATTAATCCCAAGAATCACTAAACCCATCGTCTGATACCAACTTTAACAACCCATGCATTTATTAAAAATTTAGTCATTATTTAATACATAAATTGCACTTAATAATACACAGAAGATAAAGAGGTATAGTGTGTTGGGGGATTCAGAACAATACATAACAACATTAAACATGAAATACAAATCTTTATTGAAAACTTCTTTTACATGACAACAACATTCTTTCATACTTAACATTGCATCGGACAACCTAAGGATATACATAAGAAACGATAGAGCTATAAAGCCTAGCAAGGGAATAAACATGAAATAACATGAGGAATAAAATACATGTTAATAACTAGGTATATCAATTTATCACAAAATAAACTTTACCATAATATCCTGATACATGATAATATTCATAACATGGAAATGTGTCAACAACATAAAACATGATATTATCATGATCCAATGCTCATTGCACATGGAATAGAATGATAAACCCTAATTTCACAAGAATTAAGATGATAAAACCACAATATCACATTAATTAGCATGATTAAACCCTCATTCAACATGGTGTATCATGATAATAAACATTACCCAATGCATCTAAGCGCTATCAGGGAGAACCCTTCATAAACAGTTCATTTTCATGTATACGTGTGCCACAAAGATCATAAAACATGGATTCATTAGAAATAATAAATTACTCAACAAAAAAGAAATCTAGAATAAATAAATGTAAGTCCCCAATAAAAAATTACATGATCTTAATTTTGAATACACTTGGTAGAGAAATCGGTATGGTATTCACTCTAGGATGATTTTGGAATAGAAAATCATTGTGAATTTTTGGTGGTATAACAACATCAAATAGAAATTCATAAAATGGGTTGATGAGAGATAAAGGAGTATCATTTCATTTATACATGAAATGGACAGTAAGGGGATTATGTAACATAATATTCCAAAACATTAAATGGAATTTAATATGAATACTATAAAAAAATTTCATTTAATTGGAATGAGGAGAGAGAAATCCATTATGAAATTCTGGCATGGTAACTGGTGTATATATAGGATAATGAATGGATTAAAGAGAGTGAAAAGAAAAGAAAATTTATTATAAATAAAATTCAAATTAATGGGAATATTTATGAACATATCCTAACATATGAAAATTGAAATTATAAGGCATATCATGAAAGGAGTTCTTAAAAAAAGTAGAAAGTGTAATACTCTTTACAGGATTTCTGGATAGTGATAGGTGTACATAGATGATCATAGAAGGGATTAATGAGAGTTACTAGAAGATATCATCATTTATACATAAATTTAACCATAATATTATCATGTAACATAATATCAAATTATATGAAATGGAATCTATGAAGAAAAATATAAAATAAGTCCTTTAATGGAAATAAGAAGATAGAAACCCCATACGGAATTTCGGCATAGAAACTTCTTAGCTAAGGGTCCAAATGAAGGGGTATAAATGAAACCTCATTAAAATAATAAATAATGGAAATTTGGTAATTTATTATAAAATTATGACAAAATAACCAATTGAAATTTAAAAAACTAATTTCAAACAAGTATTTTGAATTGAACGGTAGAGAGAATAGTGAGGTTCCTTTACATGGAAGTGAGACTCCAATGGATTGTTTAAGGCCTTATGAGATCTTGGGGGAATTTTGGGAGGGATCTTGGGAGTAGGGGGAAGATGTTGGTTGAGAATCAATGATGTTGAGTGAAGTGAAATGGGAGAAAGGGTGGGTTTATATAAGAAAGGATGGGGATTTCATTATTATTTTTCTTTTGGACACCATACAATAAAATATCCAAATACATGAACAATACAATGTTTTTTGGATATTTTTTATGGTAATGGAGAGTGTTTTATATTATTTTATTATAGTAGGGTAAAACTATGATAAAATATTTACCATTCTCATGTGGAGGTGGGTCACACTCTGAAGGAAATTAATTTTAAATATTAAAATATTGTATAAGTCATGGAGGATTCATTATGGATTTATAAAATAAATTTGTTAAATCCAAAACCACATTATTTTAAATATAAAACATATATTTGGACGAATATATATTTTTTTAATTTATTAAAAAACAATTGGGCCATTATGATGTTCTGAAACATATTATATATTTATACGATATTTAATTTTTTCCAAAATATTGGACAATCTCCAAAAATTATGAAAAATTAACCTTTGTATAATTTCAATATCATGCTTCCAAATATAATATTCATTTTATCTATATAATATTAAACATTGTTGATTTATCTATTTTAAAATAAAATTATAAATTAATTGAAAATTTTGGGATTTTGACAATAATAATTTTCAAACCATAAAAAAGTTACTTTTAACTTTATTGAAATTATATCATCATTATTAATTAATGAATTTAATTTGATAATATTATTTTATCAAAAGATTATTGTTTTAAAAAATAAATTAAATCATCAAAATATATTCCTTAATTGAATTCGAATATTGACTGAAAATACTATATCTACTATAAGGCCCCAGCGTTAAACTTTACTTAATCATGAGTTATTACAAGATTACACTTTGAGGATCTTTTCAGGTTTAGAGTTTTAGAGAATTAGATCATGAAACATGCATTACATTCCACATTTAAACAAAGTGGTTACATAAAAGACAATATTCATTCTTCCCATCAACGGAAAAATATTGAAAATAAAACATGGATTCTTTCTTGACACATCCTTGACACTATCATCACATCACGCACCTTTCCCTTGACCTGTGAAAAACATTTCAAAAACATGGGATGAGCATAAAAAGCTCAGTAAGGGTTATAAAAATATGGAAAGGAAACATGAGTTCATATATACATAAGAATGAAATCATACATTACCCATAAAACATAGGCACTTTAACATACCTCATAAAACCATGAATAAATAATAAAAAAACATAAGACATAAAGGTAACTTGAGGCATTCATAACATTCTTACGTAGGGAGTAACCCTCTTGGTTATGTTTGGAATACCCATCACAGTATATTCCCTAAATCTCTTCGGAGAAACCTTAACGTTTCACTTCTTTGCGTTACCCAATGCATTTGAGAGCTATATCGGGCTCACCCACCCTTAGTTTATCTTGGAACCACCCGTATTCATAACAATTCCCAAGAACCATAACATAATCTTATCACATAAAACATGCATAAAGGAAACATAACATTTCCACCTTTCAATCACAAGATATCAATACAACACATTGATATAAAAACATTATGAAAACTATTTTCAACACCAAAATAAAAGAAAAGTAAAACATGATATTTATTTTTCTTTTAAAAAGAAGGTATGGCTTGTAGAGGAAGCTGAAACCCAAATAACAGTCATGGCGGCGGAGAAGTCGTTGTCGCCGCATACGTACGACAAAAACATTCCCTTTTTTCGTTTTATAAAATTCTTCATATAAAAAAGATTCCTTTTGGATAAACGTAAAAGTCAAAGGGGTTTATACACCACATAAAAGAAGGTTGTGTATAAAATAAAATATGCCTCAATGAAAGGAGATTGAGTCGAAGTCCCATACAAAGACGGTATCCTTGGATTAAGGATAAATCAATTACATAATTATGTGTGAAAAACTAATACATAAAATATAAGTGGATATTATGTGTAAAAAAATCAGAGGTTATTCACACATATTCATAGAACGACATATTCAAGGAGTACAAGCTTATCCCAAAGAATCGAAATTGGGTTAAGACATTCCCTTGATATAATTAGACAGCCTAACGGCGTCACTTCAAAATTTGGAAAAAGAGTTGATGAGAGATAAAAAGGGTGTCTCATCACTTGGACATAAAATTTAAATCAATAAGGTTATATAGGAACATATCCCAAAATAATATTATGTGAATTAAAAGACATAACAAAATAAGTCTTTTAAAAAGAGGAGGGTGAAAGGTTCCCTTACCGACATGGGTATCTTTCGAAACATACTTCCCGTGAAAGAAGGATAATACATCATTTATGTAAATACTCATAAATGAAAGAATATTACACAAAGAGTAAAATAATGGTCAGTATATACACCGCTAAAAGGAAATTGTGGGAAATGTATCATAAATATCATGGGAATAAAATTGAGATAAAAAATCCCTTACTAAAACTCGACAGCCTAACAGCGCCACATAAAACATCCAAAAATGGATTGATGAGATCAAAAAGGGTATCTCATCAAATTACAACAAAATGTACAGAAAGAGGAATATGAAATAACATACCCCATCATAACAAATAGGAGCTTAAAAGAAGTGACATAAAGTGGAGTACTTAAAGAGAAAGAGAGAGGTTAGATCTCTTAAGAAAATTCGGCAGCCTAACGGCGACACTCGAAACTTCCAAAATGGATTTAAGAGAGATAATAGGGTCTCTCATTATATGAACATAAAAATTACAGTAAGATTAATATAAAAGAACATCCCAATAACAAGAAATATGAGCTTAGAAGGATTGACATAAAAGAGTGTACTTAAAAAGAAAGAGTGGAGTAGGATCCCTTAACTCAAGTCCAACTTGTCTTGTTCGTTTCTTTATATTACTGAATAATAAACTTTGGTAAATTAAAAATTTCCTAAGTAGGTCATTTAGAGATTATTATTAAGTTAATATCACATATTATAATGTTATAATAATTGTTTAATAATGTTAGTTCATATCAGACGTTTTTGCCAATGTTTGGTACATGAGTCAAAAATGAACTTGTTTAAAAAAAAGATTGCTAATGTAGTTATAAGTAAATAATTTCCAGAATAGTATTAATGATTAAAATATCATATATATCTAGTAAATTTTTATTTCATACTATTCCATATCATTTGGAGATAAAAAACGAAAAGCACCGTTCATGGAGACGGTAGGCCGTACGTACGCATGAACGCTACTTTCATTTTTTGTCATATTAATGGAATTAAAACAAAATGAGAGAGATATATATATATTATAATTCTAGAATGATATCCATAATTTTGATGTAATATATTACATATATATCCATTATATATATGTACTTATAGTATTAAATAACATTTTGAGATAAGAAATGAAATGTACCGTTCATGGAGACTATAAACCGTACGTACGCATGAACGCTACTTCCATTTCTATTTCATATTTAATGGAATTAAAACATAATGATACATAATAGTATTTTAATTCCAGTATGGTATCATATATAATATCATTAAATATATCCTTTATACGTACCACATATGGTATTAACAAATCAAATCACTTTGAGGGGGCGGTAGTCCGCACTTCCTTAAATGAAGATATCGCGTTTACCCATAATGGAAACCATAAAGGTATGCCCAAAATGAATAATAAAGAAGATTAAGGAAATAATAAACATATTATATATCATATATACATATATTGTTATCTTAATGGCCACCTTTTAAGGTGTTAATATAATGTTAAACAATCATCGTTTTGGGAGGCCGAAATTTTCCATCCACGGAAATAGTATGTTCTTTAACCATTAGATGTAAGTGTGTGAAAGTGTAGCTCTAATAATTCTTATAAAAACATCCTAGTATATTTATGATACTGGATTTGTTACAAAATAAATGAATAAAAAGAGTTTAGGGGGTTGGAGAAGCAAAATAAAACAAAAGTACTCAAGTGAAGACATTACCTTAAAATCGGGTAACTCTCTTTGGTTTGAGATATAAGGCTTCCTTGGGAAGACTTATGCCCAATGTGAGGATTCAAGGAGTAAGAGAGTGAATTGGAGAGACAAAATGGGCAGGGGTTGGCCGAGCCAAAGGCTTTGGGAGTGTGGGTAAGGAGGTATGGGTGGGGGCCTTTTATAAGAGGAGAGGAGGGGCACTCTTGTAAAGTTAAAAAATGTTACTTTATTTTCAAAAGAGTTTTAGATTTTAAAGGTCCCACAGTGATGTATTTCGAGGCTAAGGTGATAAGGGTTCTAAATCCACTCATCAAATAGGTTTTTGACATGTGTATGTCCTAGATATTACATTATCTTTCCATTTTATTTAAATAGTTAAATAATGAGGTCATCGCTGCATCATCATGATGTCATAAATAATTTAATTTATTTAATGTCTAAAAATTATAGAAAAAAATAGTATTATGTAGGAATTTTTTTATCTTTCCAATGAATATTTATAGTCAAAAATCTGATTTGTAGAACCCCATGTAAAAATTGTTTTAGTAAAACATTTCATGTTTGTCTCATTTTTACTTTAACTTTAAATAAAAAGATATTAATGTCATTTTCCAACCAAAGTGGATTCAAGGGGTCCCCAAGTTGTCCCATGGGTTGTCTTGGTAGGACATGACACATCCAATGAGGTTAAGACATGTGTCACGTTCATTTCATAGTACTTAAACTTTATTTTTACCTTAAACTACAGTAATTACCTCTAATCGCGATTAAAAACTTAATAAGTTACTATTCACCAAAAAATTATTTTTATCCCATTGAACCACATTTTACCTCTTAATGACAACCATGTATGTTTAATTTTTGATTTAAAAACACAAATATGGCAAAATTTCATTTAAATGGAAAAATCAGTTTTTATAAGTACCACTTAGTGGTTTCACTATTCATCAAAAATTGATGTTTTTCAGAAAAATCCCAAAAATTCACCCTAAGATATATTTGATATTCCGAATTCAAAAATGAAGTCTATTTTACTAAATTCAAAACATATAAGTCGCATTAATTAATTTAATAATTAATTTCCACTGTCAGATCAAATAGCGTATTTTTTATGAAACAATAACTATCAAAAGATTGACACTAGTTTAAGTCTGATTTCAAAGTGAAATTAATTTCAAAGACCACTATTTGATTTTATGGTAATAATATATTGTAATTTCACTTTAAAACCAATTAAAAAGATAATCTAATCATATAAATAAATTAGATTAAAAAGAGGTATTGAATTAAAATACAACATTTTACACTATTCATTAAAAAATGAACTTTATCGGAAAGATACCAAAAATTTACACAAAGTAATTTTTGATGTCCCAATTATTAATAATAGTTTTATTTGGTCCAATAGAATGTATAAGAGTGAACAAAACTATATTGAATGACGGTTCTCCATCAAAAGGTGATAAGTGAACCTTTAGTGAAAACTAGGGCATATACGCCTAAAATCGAATTATTTCCATATTTTATGCCTTTATCTTTTGTTGGATAAATGTAAAATCATTAAAAACCATGTATAATCATATTTTAGTTATTTCTATTCATTCCCGCCAAAACAACGACTACATGTTAACTACCATTTAAAATAATATTATTTTATTATTAGAGTGCAACGTAAGATTTCCAAGAAACTCGTTGTTGCGTGTTGGGTACGCCATCGAGCATAGCGTCCCCTTTAAAGTCATATTAATACTTTATTCACAAATATGGATAAATATGAAAATTTCATATTATTTATTTACCAGGGGTGTTACATCCTTCCCCCCTTTTGGGAATTGCGTCCTATCAATTTTTAAAATTGAGCTTTGAAACATCCTTGAAAGTCCCACATCGGAACAAGAGTCGGTAAAACAATCACTTTAAAATAAAGGAAGATAAGTACAGAGGCCACCCGAGTTAACCCATATGTAGAAAAAAATGGACAAGGAAGAAAAATCAAAGGGTCATGTTCTTGAGGGAGAGTCATAGTAAACATGTCTAGGAGAAAGTTAACCATAAGAAAATCACAAACTTGTGATGGGTTAAACCGTATTCGATTCCCTAGTAGGAAAAGTTAATAGACAACATTTCTTTTAAGTTACTTTTTATTGAGGAATTTATTCATAAGGAAACAGAATCACATATCATGTTGACTTTCAACTTTTACTAGATTCCTTAATCAAACTCATATTTTTTTCCAAAAGACGAGTATTTAGGGAGACTTGTTCGCATTAAGAGTACTATAATAAACTTTTAGAAAATAACCTAATCCTCCAAATAGAACTATATACATCCCATGTATTTAGGCTTTAACCAAAACCAAAACCAAAAAGGTTAGTACAAGGTCAGATAATCCAGAAAAGGATAACCCATTAAAAAGAAAATCTATGCATAATATCCAAAATTTGTCCAACAAAACCCAAAGTTCAACGATGACCATACGATAAACAATTTGTCCATAAAATTATTCAAAGTAACCCAATCTATGATTGAAACCCAAATATTTGAAGGATTTAGTCACATAGTCTTCCAAGTTAAATCGTAACATTTATCTCCAAACAATATCAGTTGATCCTAAAGTCTCGTATTGAAAAGTAATTAACCTAATCACATATCCTCCATGATAGGTTAATAATTTTCATAAATAACCCAAAATCAACTTAATATTAATTCATAAAATCATCTAACTAAAAAGAATCGGTCAAACTAACCAGGGACCTCACATAGTCCAGTGGTAGGCGATAAATACCAGTCGCACAATGGTTGTGGGTTCGATTCCCGCAGATTTGTCCGACGCGACGGGTTGTCACACGGTCTGCGTGTTGTCCTTTTTCCAAAACTATATAATTAATAAATCATTCCCCAAAAAGATATAAAATCATAAAAAATGATCATAACATATTTTAACGTCAATTTTATCTCATGCCTTTGATTTTGCAGCATATCATATAATAACCCATAATTACCTCAAAAGTAAGGATCATATAAACTCTAATGGTTACCTTTATAATTATTACCTCAACTTCCACATAGATTGGTCATCTCGTACTTGATGCATTAAAGATCATACCAAGGTTCAAGTGGTTGATGATGACTCCTTGATAGTTGGTTTAGAACAACCACGATTTTCCTCATTGAATCCCCCATTTTATCTAGTATCTTAATCATATAACCACCAAAGTTTCCTTCAAACCTGTTGCCTCTTTGGTGCCTGCTAGATCCATCCATTCACTAAAAATAGAAATGTCAGTGTGAGTATATCAACAAAACCATCATGTACTAATGAGGAAGGTAAACACTAAGATACACTTACTCATTCACTTTATCTGAAGATAGAGCTCTTTCTGAAATCCTAACCATTATGGTAATGTCACTTATGCTTAAAGAATACCCTAACCTCTAAAGTTATCTAAACCGACCTTTGATACCAACTATAAGGCCCCAGCCTTAAACCTTACTTAATCTTGAGTTATTACATGATTACACATTGAGGATCTTTTCAGGTTTAGAGTTTTAGAGAATTAGATCATGAAACATGCATTACATTCCACATTTAAACAAAGTGGTTACATAAAAGACAATATTCATTCTTCCCATCAACGGAAACATATTGAAAATAAAACATGGATTCTTTCTTGACACATCCTTGACACTATCATCACATCATGTACCTTTCCCTTGACCTGTGAAAAACATTTCAAAAACTTGGGATTAGCATAAAAAGCTCAGTAAGGGTTATAAAAATATGGAAAGGAAACATGAGTTCATATATACATAAGAATGAAATCACACATTACCCATAAAACATAGGAACTTTAACATACCTCATCAAACCATGAATAAATCATAGAAAACATAAGACATAAAGGTAACTTGAGGCATTCATAAAATTCTTACGTAGGGAGTAACCCTCTTGGTTACGTTTGGAATACCCATCACAGTATATTCCTTAAATCTCTTCAGAGAAACCTTAACGTTTCACTCCTTCACGTTACCCAATGCATTGGAGAGCTATATCGGGCTCACTCGCCATTAGTTTATCACAGAACCAACCGTATTCATAACAATGACCAAGAACCATAACATAATCTTATCACATAAAACATGCATACAGGAAACATATCATTTCCACCTTTCAATCACAAGATACTAATACAACACATTGATATAAAAACAGTATGAAAACTATTTTCAATACCAAAATAAAAGAAAAGTAAAAAATGATATTTATTTTTCTTTTAAAAAGAATGTATGTCTTGTAGAGGAAGCCGAAACCCAAATAACAGTCACTATGGCGGAGAAGTCGTTGTCGCCGCATACGTACAAAAAAAACATTCCCTTTTGTCATTTTTTAAAACCTTTCGTATAAAAAATATTCCTTTTGGATAAACGTAAAAGTCAAAGGGGTTTATACACCGTATAAAAGAAGGTTGTGTATAAAATAAAATATGCCTCAATGAAATGAGATTGAGACAAAGTCCCATACAAAGATGGTATCCTTGGATTAAGGATAAATCAATTACATAATTATGTGTGACAAACTAATACACCAAATATAAGTGGATATTAAGTGTAAAACAATCATAGGTCATTCACACATATTCATAGAACGACATATTCAAGGAGTACAAGCTTATCCCAAAGAATCAAAATTGGGTTAAGAAGTTCCCATTCAATAAGTAGACAGCCTAACGGCGTCACTTCAAAATTCAGAAAAAGAGTTGATGAGAGATAAAAAGGGTATCTCATCACTTGGACATAAAATTTACATCAATAAGGATATAGAGGAACATATCCCAAAATAATATTATGTGAATTAAAAGACATAACAAAATAAGTCTTTTAAAAAGAGGAGCGTGAAAGGTTCCCTTACCGACATGGGTATCTTTCGAAACATACGCCCCGTGAAAGAAGGACAAAACATAATTGATGTAAATACTCATAAATGAAAGAATATTACACAATGAGTAAAATAATGGTCAGTACATACACCACTCAAAGGAAATTGTGTTGAAATGTAGCATAAATCTCATGGGAATAAAAGTGAGATGAAAAATCCCTTACGAAAACTCGGCAGCCTAACAGCGCCACTTAAAACTTCCAAAAATGGATTCATGTGATCAAATATGATATCTCATCACATTACAACAAAATTTACAGAATGAGGAATATGAAATAACAACCCCCATCATAACAAATATGAGCTTAAAAGAAGTGACATAAAGGGGAGTACTTAAAGAGAAAGAGAGAGGTTAGATCTCTGGCGAAAATTCGGCAGCCTAACGACGCCACTCGAAACGTCCAAAATGGATTGATGAGAGAGAATAGGGTCTCTCATCATATGAACATAAAAATTACAGTAAGATTAATATAAAATAAAATCCCAATAACAAGAAAGATGATCTTAGAAGGATTGACATAAAAGAGTGTACTTAAAAAGAAAGAGTGGAGTAGGATCCCTTACCTCAAGTCCTACTTGTCTTGTTCGTTTCTTTATATTCCTGAATAATAAACATTGGTCAATTAATAATTTACTAATTACCACCTTTATATATTATTATTCTGTTCATATCACATATTATAATGTTATAATAATTGATTAATAATGTTAGTTTATATCAGACGTTTTTGCTGATTTTTGGTACATGAGTCAAAAATGAACTTGTTTAAATAAAAGATTGCTCATGTAGTTATAAGTAAAAAATTTCCAGAATAGTATTAATGATTAAAATATCATATATATCCAGTAAATATTCATTTCATACTATTCCATATCATTTGGAGATAAAAAAAGAAAAGCACCGTTCATGGAGATGGTAGGCCGTACGTACGCATGAATGCTACTTTCATTTTTTGTCATATTAATGGAATTAAAACAAAATGAGAGATATATATATATATTATAATTCCAGAATGATATCCATAATTTCGATGTAATATATTACATATATATCCATTATATATATGTACTTATAGTATTACATAACATTTTGAGATAAGAAATGAAATGTACCGTTCATGGAGACGGTAAGCCGTACGTACGCATGAACGCTACTTCCATTTCTATTTCATATTTAATGGAATTAAAACATAATGATACATAATAGTATTTTAATTCCAGTATGGTATCATATATAATATCATTAAATATATCCTTTATACGTACCACATATGGTATTAACGAATCTAATCACTTTGAGGGGGCGGTAGTCCACACTTCATTAAATGAAGATATCGCGTTTACCCATAATGGAAACCATAAAGGTATGCCCAAAATGAAAAATACATAAGCTTAAGGAAATTATAAACATATTATATATCATATATAAATATAGTGTCATCTTAATGGCCTCCTTTGATGGTGTTAAAAGAATGTTGAACAATCATCGTTTCGGGAGGCTGAAATTCACCATCCACGGAAACAGTATGTTCTTTAACCATTAGATGTAAGTGTGTAAAAGTGTAGCTCGAATACTTCTTATAAAAACATCCTAGTATATTTATTATACTGTATTTGTTACAAAAGAAATGAATAAAAAGAGTTTATGGGGTTGGAGAAGCAAAATAAAACAAAAGTACTCAAGTGAAGACTTTACCTTAAAATCGGGTAACTCCCTTTGGTTTGAGCTCAAAGGCTTCCTTGGGATAACTTCTGCCCAAAGTGAGGATTCAAGGAGTAATAGAGTGAAGTGGAGAGACAAAATTGGCAAGTTTTGGCCGAGCCAAAGGCTTTGGGAGTGTGGGTAAGGAGGTAGGGGTGGGGGCCTTTTATAAGAGGAGAGGAGGGGCACTCTTGTAAAGTTACAAAATGTTACTTTATATTCAAATTATTTTCGGTTTTAAAGGTCCCAAACTGATGTATTTCAAGGATAAGGTGATAAGGGTTCTAAAACCACTCATCCAATAGGTTTTGGAAATGTTTAGGTCTTAGATATTACATTATCTTTCCATTTTTTTAAATCGTTAAATAATGAGGTCATCGCTGCATCATCATGATGTCATAAATAATTTAATTTATTTAATGTCTAAAAATTATAAAAAAACTACTATGATTTAGTAAATTATTTTATCTTTCCAATTAATATTTATAGTAAAAAATCTGATTTGTATAACCCCATGTAAAAATTGTTTTAGTAAAACATTTCATGTTTGTCTCATTTTTTACTTTAACTTTAAATAAAAAGATATTAATGTCATTTTCCCACCAAAGTGGCTTCATGGGGTCCCCAAGTTGACCCATGTGTTGTATTGGTCGGAAATGAAACATCCAATTAGGTTAATACATGTGTAAAGTTCATTTCATATTACTTAAACATTATTTTTACCCTAAACTACACTAATTACCTCTAATCACGATTAAAAACTTAATAAGTTACTATTCACCAAAAAATTATTTTTATCCCAATGAACCACATTTTACTTCTTAATGACAAACATTTAGGTCATATTTTTGAAATTAAAAACACAAATATGGAAAAATTTCATTTAAACGGAAAAATCAGTTTTTATAAGTACCACTTAGTGGTTTCACTATTCTTCAAAAATTGAAGTTTTTCAGAAAAATCCCAAAAATTCACCCTAAGCTATATTTGATATTCCGAATTCAAAAATGAAGTCTAATTTACAAATTTAAAAACATATAAGTCACATTAATTAATTTAATAATTAATTCCCGCCGTCAGATCAAATAGCGTGTTTTTATGAAACAATAAGTATTAAAAGATTGACACTAGTTTAAGTCTGATTTCAAAGTGAAATTAATTCCAACGACCACTATTGGATTTAATGGTAAAAATATATTCTAATTTCACTTTAAAATCAATTAAAAAGATAATCTAATCATATAAATAAATTATATTAAAAAGAGGTTTTGAATTAAAATACAACATTTTACACTATTCATTAAAAAAAGGAACTTTATTGGAAAGATACCAAAAATTTACGCAAATTAAATTTTGATTTCACGATTCATAAGAAGAGTTTTATTTGGTCCAATAGAATGTATAAGAGTGAAAAAAACTATATTTAATGACGGTTCGCCATCAAAAGGCGATAAGTGAACTTTTAGTGAAAACTAGGGCATATACGCCTAAAATCGAATTATTTCCGTATTTTATGCCTTTATCTTTTATTGGATAAATGTAAAAACATTTAAAAACATGTATACTCTTATTTTAGTTATTTCTATGCATTCCCGTCAATACAACGACTACATGTTAACTACCATTTAAAATAATATTATTTTATTATTAGAGTGCAACGTAAGATTCCCAAGAAACTCGTTGTTACGTGTTGGGTACGCCATCGATCATAGAATCCCCTTTAAAGTCATATTAATACTTTATTCACAAATATGGATAAATATAAAAATGTCATATTCTTTATTTACCTGGGGTGTTACATCTACTGTACAAAATCCGTTACAAAGTAACAATAATATAATTAATGTATATTCATTATTCTATAAAAAAATAATCCTGATTATATGGTCTTGATAAATATCAATTTAATTCACCATAATATTCATTAAGAGTGAGGTGTGTGATTTTGGGGTTTTCTTGGGGCCATTTAGTGAACATTGTTTGGGTCGTGATCCCGATGAGATTGAACGTCCCCCATAAACAGTTTATCTCATACGTAACTTATTGGATAACATCATGGGATTGGTCTATAGAAAACCATAAATTTATATTTCCCTAAAAATCATGGATATATAGGCTTAATAGGGTATGATATTTCTAGTTGGGTCCGTTATCTCTTTTATCTATTCCAGCCTTATTTTTTAAATATGTATCATTATATTAGTCATGTGATCATTGTTCAATGACCATATAATCAATGATAAGGATACTTAATGATAATCTAAATACAATTGGGGATATTAAAAAAATAGGATTGAATTTTGTTTTATATCCATAATAAATTTAATAAATATAAATGTAATTTTACTCATATATGTTTGGGTCTTTACACATATGATCAATTTTGAGGTGTCTTGGTAGTGGGTTTTCATTGAGGTGTGGCTCAAGTGTGGTGGAAGATGAACTATGGATGGAAAAAATACCTTTCATGGAATGATTCCATACCATGATGAAGATGGAAATTTTTTCGCATGTGTGGTATAAAAAAATTATGAATTTGATTTTTGATTTTTCAGAATGTGATTCCAATGTGGACGATCACATTATAATATTTTGTGCAATGTTTATCTAAAATCTGGATCTTTTAGCTAATAAGGACATATGAGTGTGATGTTTTGAGTATTCCATAATGCCTGAGATTCAATGGAGGGGTTTTAGTTTATATTTTACATATTAAATGGAATTGAGGAATCTTTTGGGAATAATAGAATCATATTTAATTTATAATAATAAATGATTTATATATAATTTCTATGTGAATCTAATATGAAAAATAGAGGATAATTTTTTCTTTGGGAGTTTTCTAATTCTTATTTTATTTTTATTAATATAAATTAATCATTATTATTATAAGTATAAATAAACATATTCCTTGTGAAATGGGGGAACTGATAGTAAATGTGATTGTTGGTTTTTGGTTTTTATGATTTTTGGGTCAAGATATTTTTCATCGAGTAATGTTCTTCGTCTTTGGTAACAATCTTTTCATGAGGTTTTAATATTGTTTTTGAATTTGAATAGTTGATATATTATAATTAAATTACATTATACAAATAATAAATATCTAATTAAATATCCTTTATCATTCTATTTTAAATCTTATTGAAAAATTATCACTATAAATCCATGAAAATGGTTCTAAAAGTAGATTCATTTTTTTAACAAGAGATTTTAGTTATCATTTTCTGAGATAAAATAAAATTTTATTTAGGTTTTTGGATTTAAATTATAATCTTATATTTTTTTTAATGTATTAAGTCATTGAGAAGCTAAAATTTTTTTTTTATTAAAATAATATGTTTTATAAATCTAATCTCTTAAGATTTATTATCATTATTAAATTATTACTATTTATAAAAGAGATGGATTTTTGGGATGAAATAATATATGTTATTATTATTTTACTAAAACATTTAATACGTTATAGATAATATAATTATTGTATTTGTGGTAACAATTATAGGGTTAGGATTTAGAAAATCATTATTTGAAAATGGATTTGTCGAGTATAATGGAATGAACGTTTTAATCTAGTGAATTTGTGTCATGAACTTGTTTTATGTGGTTGAATGATATTCAAAGGGGACAATTGATGCTATGATATTTCAACTTGGAGAGTTAATCCGTGGTGTGATATCCAAAGTCACGATAAGAAATGATAACTATTGTAGATAGAGGTTTTATTAATGACGAATCCCAATTTGATGAATTGGCGACATTAGTGTGTTGTACTATGATTTATGATGCTCATTGTTGAGGAAGTTTCATGGAACTTGTGTTATGGACATGAGAGTTGGGGTATTTATTTTCATTTGGAGTAAGAGTAGTCATTGCATAATGTTATTTAGAATGTCAGGAAGGCTAAATATTGGGAATTTTTGGGAAATTTAGAATTCATATAAAATATTAATGAAACTTTTGATATTAAGATATGTCTTACAGAGTTTTGATGAATCTTATAGATTCTATTTTACTGATTTCATGGTCGTCACAATATTTTGTGGTTCATGAATTGACATGCCAAGGGGAACATATGTGATTTTCTATGATTTTTCATCAGAGTGTGGATTTATATTCTAGAATGTGTACATTGGGAGAATAATTTTTGTAGAAAAAGTAATTATATTTCATGACGTGGGATCTTAATCGAAATGTGTGGACCTAGAAGATGAGTTTATATGGTTCAATTTTTTGAAGAAGTCACATGATTTTGATTTGGTCCTGGAATAAAACATCCTCATTAATATTATGTTAGAATGTAATATTATATTTAAATGATGGGATAAAAGGGTGTTTTTTGCATGATATTCAAAGAATATATGGAATTATCCTTATCATTGTGTGAGAAGGATCTATTCCACTATAGTTATATAAATTCCAATGTTTTGCTACATTCTTAAGTTCCTCATAAGTCTTATATTTCTATTTTATTTCATACAAAACTCAAGTGATATTAGGTGTTTCCTTTGATTTCATCGAGTTCCATTTTTTTGATTTATCCATTCTCATCAGTAGATTGACTGGTGTTGATTGGAGGTGATTTATTCTTCTTTTCTTCCTTGGTTTTCTAAATATTACATGTTTATGATTTTTGTGGTATTGGTTTTTTTCATTTTCGGTGATTTTAGTACATGTATTTGTTAATGTTGATTTGATCAATGTTGATGATGATTTTACATTGTGTTATTTTTCCTTTTTATCACCGCTATTTCCTTGTTTTTATAGAATGATTTTTAATGCACTGTTTGAGGTAGGGATTTTAAGTAATATCTATTTTTTTAATATAAATGTAACATGATCTATCATCCTTTTTATTGATGGTATAGATTCACTAAATGAATATAATTAATCGGAATAATTAAATCGAGGATAATGTTGTACATATCATTAGTTGAATTGTTTTCATTATTTTACATATGTGATTGTTGCCTTACTTCAGTTTTTTTTGTAAATCAATTTCTATTATGAATGTATATGGGTTGTTTCTATGATTAAATTGACGAAATAGACTCTCAAAAAATTATCATCATGTAAATATGTTAATGAATTAGATGTGTTGAATCTATAACTATGTTAATATTTTATTTTTATGAGACATTAAATTAATATGTAAGGGTGATTTAAAATTTGGGGGAGTGAAGTTCTTATTATTGAGATTGGTTATCAGGTGTTATCAACATGATTGTTTTATTTTAACTTGTGTGGTTCTGTTAGTCAATGTTTTGGATTTTTGGTGATAAATGTATGTGTTATTAACTATTCATTAGATGTACCTATACATTGTTGGATTGAATTGTTGATTATATTAATGTAAAATGGTTATATGATTGGTAGTATGTAAAATGGATGTGTTTTTTGGAATATTCTTCTTAGTTTATAGATCATTTTATAGTGTTTGGTTGATTAATATTTAGATGTTCTTAAGTTTCAAGGGTGTAACATAAGGTTATCTGTAATGATGAAACTAATAAAAGTTATGGAATAGAATAATAAAATCAATGGGTTATTAAAGGAATGTTAATAATTGAAATATATGGGTAATTTTTAGAATTAATCTCATTAATGGATAATTAATAGTTGTTAATTTAATAAGGTATTAAAGTGCTTAATAAAAGTAACATCATAGGTAAATGTTAAATCTAGTAATTCATAAAATATTTTATTAAATGTAATATTAAGAATGATTTTGTTAAAAAAAAATTATATAATGTTGAGTTATTTGATGTTGTAAAATTTTGTAGTGAATGTAGAGCATATTGGTGGTGGTGTGGTTTTTTTAATTTTCTATTTTTGTGGATTCAATGTGAAACCTTATTCTAGTTTTTTGTGTCGTATTATATATGGGATATCATTTCATGGGGATTTAAAACTCACCTACCCGAGTAGAATAACCTTACATATTCCCAATGGGTTTTCCCCAACATGTAGGATAGTGAGGGAACATATGGCTAACAACACCACCTTTATTCTTTTTTCATATTATCGTTATGTAAATGTAGTTATAGTACATAGTGTAGGTTGTTAATTGTTGGAGGAGGGAACACGGTTAATTTCCATCATAATCTCAATACCCTACAATGATGAATATGTGATGACATTTTGCGATGTGATGATGATGTTTCTATATGATGTAATGCATTGGTGGAAATGTGATGATGTTTTTAGATAATTTTTTTATACATTACATGGATTTTATCCAATACAGGGTGTGATGTTTCATGGACATGGATGAGATTAATAACAAAAGGATAATTTCAAATAGGATGTTAGAGAAAAAAACGAGTAAGTAGTTTCAAGTTACTTATTGATTCATTCTTATGTAATTATGTTGTTATACTTGTATTCAATATTATATGATAACTCCTAGGAGGGTTATTGGGATAGTTTTCTTATAATGTTCTTATTGGTTGTACAATTTATCGACTATATAAAAAGTATGATTCTTTAACATTTTCTAGAGAGGTATTTTTGATAATTGTACTATATAGAAGTCTATTATCAACCCAATATAAATAATTCTCTTTTTTAGGATTCCATTCGATTTTTAGAAATTTATCTTGACCTCATTATATTGAGGCATGGATTTGATCATAGAGTTTCTTCCTATAATATTTATTTTTGAACTATATTTTAGATACTGTTATTTTAATGACATTACTACGCATTATATTATTTATGGGTACATGTTTTTATTTATTTTTTAGAGTTTATTAGTGGTTGTATCATCATTTTATTAGGATTTATGGTGCTAATACCTCCAATTTTCTGAATTTATTTGCTTGGGGGTAGTCTCTAACATGGTGAACATTCATTTTTTTCCTCATGTATAACTGTCAAAATCAACTAATATCCTGAATGGTATTTTTTGTGGGGGTGGGTTAGGAAAAATGTTATCTAAACTATCTATTCAAATTAGCATAGTGTATGATGTTTGGAAAAAGTGGGAATTACATGGGAATGATAATATAAAATTTTTAATTGAACATAGTGTATTATGTAACATGTAATACCATCCAATGAATTTGTTATTAGGTCCCTTAAAGATCTGATGTAAATAACTTAAGGTTACAAAAAATCCTGAGTGAGATAAAGATAATTTATTTCTAGATACCTAAGAGATATATATTCATCATATATGTTCCAATTGTGTGTTAATTTTTGTGATCAGGAAGAAATATAAAAATGAAAATTATTTATGAAACTTATATGAATTCTACTCTAATATTATTTAGGGATGTACATCATATTTTATATAAATTTATTTTAAATCATTTATGTGTGGGTCTAGTTGGTTAGGTATAGTAGTACAATCTGGTTGACTACCAATGGGTTGATCCAAATGAGGAGGATATATTATAGATTAATATGTTGTGTGATTTATGGAATTATGGATAAGTAATGTATGAGGAAATGATCTCCGACATACACATGGAGTGTTGGTTAGAAGTTCTCAACGTGAACATCATATTTATACAGGGGATAGAATAGTAGAAAGTGTTAATTGAAATTCTAATGATTGGATGAGTAGTTTTTTATGAATTTATTTTTTACATCAGTATTTTGACTAATGTATTGGAATATTTAATAGATTTTAGTGGTATTTTCTTGCCAAGTTATCATCAATAATAATGAGGTAATTGAAGTGGAAGAAGATTCAATAACTTCATATGTGGAGCCTTACCATTTTGAAGCTTTTTCATTTCATCAAGGACTATTTTACGTCATCTCTGATCAATTCTATGATGAGGATCCCAGAACACATTGGCTCGAGGAGGACATTATCCCAATTATTTTTTACACCGTCACCCTAATTAGGTTGTCTATATATTTTCTTATATATTATAAGGCATAATTAAGAGATATGATGAATAAATATATGGTATCTTCATATGAGAGGAGAAATCATGGATTTTCATTGAATAGATTTATTATTTTGGAATCTCAGTTATTGGGGCCTATGATGTTTCATCCAGTTTGGAGTAGTCCTCATAAGTATTCTTCCTTGATATCTGGGGTTGGAATCTCTGATCAATCTATCAGGGGATCCATCTATATGTTATTTTCTAATAATATACATAGTCACTACTAATTTTCATTCTAGAATTATATTGGAGTCCAGTATAGTATAGGTTATCATCATTTATTTCATCTGTAGAAACACCTTCCATAACATCCTTATCTGTAGTAGGGAAAATAGAAATTCAATCAACAAAGAGTAGATAATGTTTTGTGAGGATAACACTACGATTTCATACACCATAATGATCTAAAGGAGGAGTTTTTACACATATGAAGTCATCAAAACAATTGTTGGGGAGTTACATGTGGTTAGCTTCATTTTATAAGAGGTGGTAGTTCTAGATGAGCCATACATTGTCCAATGTATCTTATATTTATCACATAATTTAAATTTGTAATTATTGTGCTATAGTTTGTCTCATAACATCATTTCTCCTTCCATTTTCTATGCATTAGGACACATGTTGGTGACATATATTGTTCCCTTAATGTTGAATATTCTATTTCATGATTATATGAGTTTTCATGAAATATTTCATGGTTTATATTATATAAAGGGAATCATCGGTCATAAAGGGATATATTTTTTATGTGGGTTAAACCCTATGATGTCATTCTATTCATCAAACGGTTGAATACTATATGTTTGGCCATCGATATCTTTTGGAGTAGAGTTGTATTTGATGATGAAGATAAACATCATGTTGTTTACATTGGTAAGGGGATTATCGGGTGGGTGGTAGGTGTTTATAGATGTTATCATCTCAGTTAGAAGCAGTGTCTTTGATTCATAATAGTAAGATGTGGAGATTCGTCCATGAGTAATTTAGGACATTTATGATTTCTTCCATTGAGGTATGGTATCCCTACCCCCTCTTCAGGTAATATTGAGTACGAGATAGAGTGGAAACATGGTGTCTCTCATATTTCTATGGCTCTATACTGGATGTACCCTTCCTATATACTCGATGTGATGATCTATGGAGAATATTCGATTCATTAGAGTTATATCATTCCATGTATGTCATATTGGGGCGATCTGGTGTTATTATCTAATATAGAGAATGGTGGTATAAGGATGTATATAAGAAACCCGAGCATAAACCATGTGATTATATATAATATTTACCCCTATAATGGATAAGTAATTTATTTATATAATTTAAGATATCTAGATATTTTTTAATGAATTATCTTATTTAGAAATGCCCTTGGATGTGAGTGAGTGTGGTGTATATAATAAATAATACATCCAGACGCCATTATAGAAACATTAACATCAGAGTTGTGCTTTTCAGAGTATAAACTAAACCCAATAATTTTATTGGACTCATGAAATTTATGTTCCATGTGTTGCTATATCAGTTTGGGGTTATATTAACAACAACAGGCTCATATAATTGATGTCTATCGAGGAGTATTATAATAATGGTAGGGTTGTTTCATAGCTCATTTTTCAAAAAAAAAATAACTAATTATAAATTTTTTCAGGAGGTTTTTTTGATTTTAATAGATTTATTTTATCAATCATGTTGTGTCTCAATAGCAGGTGTTAGTCGATCCTTCCCAAATTGAGGTATATGCTTCATGGGAATTACTAGATAATGATTTATTGGTATATATTATAAATGGGTTTTAGTACTACTATTATATGTTCAATTATTTTTTATCATGTGTAATAGAATCAATAAAAGATTTCAATATGAAGGACAAGGAATTTTCATAGGATAATTAGTGTCTGGAAACATTCAAAAACATTAATGGTAAATTGATAAGCCGAAATCAACCTATGTTTCTAGTGTGTGGAGTTATAATAGATGTTTTTCGTGACCCTTATCCACATTATTTTGGATTAAACTTAAGTAAATAGTTGTTATTAATCTCATATGGTTCTTGGTAGTCACATAAATATCAAAACAAATATTACACCCATGACCTTGAGTATATGGTGGGGGTATCGTCTCTGATGTTTTCTAGACATTACCTCATCATGGATTTCATTTTGTTCTTCAAAGGTCACAAGATATTAATGTATATTTCTCTTAATAGGATCTAAACAACACAATCAGTGGTGAATAATTTTAATAAAAAAATATTATTTCAATGTATCCTACAATTATATGGAAATCATTGTGGTTGATAATGCGCTCAGTAGATAGTCTATAAGAGATGTTGTTCGGGAGTCTATATATGTATGGATCATTATAGTATAGTGTTGGGTGATTAATGTTTTTGTATAGGAGGATATTGGTATAGGATTATTAAACCATGTTATAGTGTCATACTAATAGATTTAGTGGTAAGAGGATTCTCAATTGGAAGTCATGAAGATAAGGGAGATGTGAGATCTCTTTTTCCACAATGATTCACTTGATGGATAGTCTGAGAATGGTTGGAAATATATATTATTTCATAGGAGAGTTTTTGTTCCACCTCTATTGTGAGAGGATGTTTTCTATTATTTTAAATGCTCATCCAAAATAGTTATTTCAAGTATATCCAAAATGTATCAATCTTTTAAGAGTCTTAACTACTAAAATAGTAAATTTTAACATCAATTTTTTATTTATGTAATGTTTTATCTGATGTAAATGTAGTTGATAATGTATGTATTTTTAAAATGTAGGTTCTAAAAAATGATGTTGAAATCATTATTTTGAGACATCCAAAATAATTTGTTCTTATATCTAGCATTAAAATTGAATCATTTAGACCTTCGATGTTAGTTATTTTCATAATTCACCATGATAGTTCCTTATTTTAAATAATAAATTTTGATGAATAGTCCTCAATGAGATGAAATTTTTAGAAAATTGTAGAATCAAAATGAAAATAGTAAAAATAAAAAAAATCATCAACTAAATATCCCTAATTTTCATTGTTTCCTTCTGAACATAATATCATTTGTTGAAATTAATTTCCCAGAGAGAAAATAAGTCATGTGGAATCACAAACTATTCTTGGAAACACATTTTCAGCTCAATATTTTAATCATCATTATAAATAATTATCATCACTACTTGATTATATTTATATGTATTCATCACAGAAAAAAATCATCAAGATTTATGCCATTGAATAAAACCATTATCAAAAAAATTATTATATCATGATAAATACCATGATGTCATCTTTGAATTATAATGTGATGGAATGAAAGTGTGTATCAGAGGGGCAGAGTGGATATTTCATTAGTTGATGGATTATATTCTATAAAGTGTACTTAAAAATGAATATCCCTGATGTAATATATTTTGTATTGTACTTTAAAAAGTTGAATTGCTCTATTAATGAAATGAAACATCATTTCATTATGATAAGAAATTTTAATTTTAATATTTTTATAGGAGTAATTTATGTTAAAACCCACTGTGAAATGGTTTGAATTTTGGTATTATAAATAAATAATGTAAAACATATGTAACATCAATTAGTATGTAATAAACATTATATCCCATATGTTAATTCTGTTTTTCCAATTACTGTACCACTATTTTTTAATGATAATGTGTTCATAAGGGGATTTTTTATCATGATGATTTTTTGTTAGAAGTTGAAGGAAGATCTTAATGGTCCATAAGTTTTATTGCATTAATTTAATTCCCAATATTAGATATTTGTGGGTATTTCGCTGGATTTTTTTCACCAGTTTACAATGCTCCTAGTGAGGGTACATTATTATTTTGTAAATTATGAACAAGTTAATGATGTCAGATCATTGAACGGAAATCGGGGAGTTGCGATTCATTGATATTCTTGAAATGTAGTATATTGATAAGATAGTGTTTCTTAATGGAGTACTAGGGGTTATAATATTTAATTAGGACCCTCATTTTATCACGAGATCATAGGGAGGCCACTACCCCTATTTTATATATAAACAAAACCATAAAATATCTCTCGATCATCAAATGGTTGGATAAAATAGTAAACTATTATGGAAGTTGAGGAAATGATTCATGCTTACATTTTATATTTTTAGAGGAATGCGGGTGAAGAACCATCCCTTGGTTGAGTTTTATTATAATAATAGACAAATTTTATCCATGGGTATGGTTTCCATCTCATAATTCTATCTGAATCCTTGAAATTAAATATTATTCTTGACTATGGTTGGCGTGTTAATGGTCCTTACACTAGGATATGGAGTACATAAAATCAATATTGAATTAGGTCATTTGAGAATGGAGGAAGGTGGAATAAGATAGTTCGATTTCTTAAGTTGATAAATAGTGGAAGTATTTAGATTATTAGTTTAGTGATAATGTGTTATTTATGGTTTATCCACATCATTGATAGAGGAGGTTTGTCCTAGAGTGTAATATCTATATAATATTTATTATCCCTTCATTGGTTTTGGGGGATGTCTCTAAAGTAGTGAATCAGTTATCTCTCTATTTATAGGTAAACCAGATGCACAATTTAATTTGAGTTTCAGAGTTTCATTGGTATATTCTATAAAAATTATATGTGGTCTATTATGTAGATTTGGATATAAAGCATTATAGTATATTTTTATAGAAGTTCGTTGAGATCAAGGATAACATGTAGATGATTTTGTGTAGGTTAGTTATTCCTTTGGTTTATGTTTTATGGAGTAATGTTGCCTTAAATGATTGTACATGGGAGAATTTGTAAGATATGTTTCTATAGTATCCTAATCCATTTTTAGTTTTTATTATTTTATAATGGGATGTACATATCTTTTATGATATCATTGATCAATTCATGAAATTATATTTTATATGGCCCCATAGTGTTGTTTTCTTCTTTTGTGGTGTTAGTGTTTTTGTTTGGGACGAATCTCCCAATGAGTGATGGGGATTCTAAATTTAGTTATCCATATATATATATATATATTTATTATAAAATATGAAACTCTTTTATAGGTTTCCAAATAATAAATAATCCCTTCCTTACCAGTATCATGTTGTCTTTTTGGTGGTAGTGTAATTTAGATGAGATTGGATGTAGAGGCTCATTATTAGAGATTATATTTGATCTAAAATAGTTATTTCAAGACGTTTAAGTCATAGTCACTATATAAGGGAATGAATATAGAAGATAATGGATCTTTGGTTGACATGAAAAGACACATAATATTTTTCATGGACTCGGTGAATAGTTCATGAGAATTTGATTTCATGTTATCTTATATTGAAGCATCAGTCATGGAATGATGTTGTGTGTTCCAATAAAAAGGCATATAATTGGATATTTTATACAATTTGATAAGAGAAACAAAATTATTTAATATTATATCATTTAGATGCATCTTATGAACTTTTTAGGAATCTTACTTTTCATCATTATCAATTTCCCAACAATGGAGTGAAGGATTTCTTCACTACAAAATACTCCTTATTGAGTTTTTGAGATTTTTCATGTATGGGAATAGAGATAGAACCATATTCATAATGAAATGGAGTATGAAATGTTGACATTGGAGGATCTTCCAATTGGATGTCATCTAGTGACCACCTCTATCATATTATGAGCTCTTAAATGATTAGTTTTGACGGTTCTATATTTGGTTATTTGATGTAGTGATTAATTGGGTATTATATGACCCATACATAGTAGTATTTGTAACTCCCAGACCCTAGTTACCTAGATTTATGGTATTATTACATAACATTGGAGTTATCAAAAGTGATCATGTCTCGAAAGAAGAGTTAGTTTAGTAGCCTTGAAGTACTAGATACTCACAGAAGTTCTAAATTATATTATAAAATGATAATAAACAACAACATTTTCTCTATTGAACACATTCATATCCCTTAGACTATCCCTGCAGGTCATTCAAAATATACTTTGTTGTATCTTGGGAGAAATAATACATATTAAGGGGTGAGCTCAGATGCTCAATAAGGATAACCATACAGCGGAAACATTTATAAATAAGAATAAATATTAAAGTAAATACATAAGAATAAAACACAAACCTTTTCAACATAATCATTAGAAAAATATGAGAAATATATATCAAATAATTCCATTTAATTATTTACATGGATATTCTTCTAATAGAATAATCTCATTAAATATCAATAGCCAATTTAATAATGATGGAATGCTTTATTCCAAACATCATGACCACATAGTTAAGGCCTCATGGAAAAACTAAAAATAATATTATGTCAAGGCCTTGTGTAGGGATACTAGTTTTTCTCATGAGACATATTGATCATCAAGGAGCTATAGCGGGCTCAACTCGTCACATACGGAAACCAAAGCATTTCTCCTTTGAAAAGTTTGAATCATTACATAAACATTTGTATTAAAACTAGCATACTAAATGATAATAAAATAACCATATATCTTGAATGGTATAATAAATAAGACCTCCATAGTACAACGTATCAAAAAACCTTCAATACAATATGGAATATTGGTATCATAAAACATCAACTTCAAACAAGTATAAAATCAATTAAAGGATGTTGACATAGAAGAAATCAAAACTACTTGAGAGAAAAATATCATTAAATTTTGAAATCATTTTAAAAACATATAATTATAGACGAAAACATTTAATTTGGAAATATTCCTATATTCTTTCATGGGGAGGTTCAATGGTTTTATAATGGGGGAGACTAACTGCACCCACCGTTTAAGTTAGAAAAACATTCTTACCATAATTTGTCGAAAAGGTCATAAAATACATTGTTTGGAAAATGATGGAAGGATTCCTTTCAACACATTTTATAATAATTAATAAAAGGGTATAAATGAAATTAACACATATTCTAGTAAATATTAAAAAAATTGAAATACATTTTTAAGAAACATGGATGTGGATGATAAAGAGGTCTTTGAAAATACTTACGTAAAAACAACCTGGGATAATAAAGAGATTGTGAAATTTACCCTTAACATGTTCTTTTCCTTGGCCGAGGGGATATTAAAATCATGTATAATTGTTAAATAATTGTTATTAAATTATACATGATTCAAATATATAAATATTTTATCATATATGATATTCAATTATTGATTTTTTAATAATATTTTAGTAGTATTATAATCATTTTGGGTGTTAACGGATTCATTTTAATTTATATGTTTTGTTACATAAGTCATGTAATTTTTTGTATAGGATGTATTTGATTTATATCTAAAATGATAATATGTTCATAAAAATTATTTTTAATCATAAAATGATAATTATTCCAGAATGGTAATGATGTGGTATGAACATCATTGCATTCGGGGGGACAATAATCTGTATTGATACACGAGTGACAATATCATTCTATTAATGGTGTAATCATATATAATTGATTGTAATATCATATATGCAGAATGATTAACATGTTATGCATATTATTTACATCAGTTATAATAATTATTATACCCATACAAATAATTAAGTGTTTGAATTACAAACTACTCCACGATGTGGAGACGGTATGTTATACGTACATACATATGGTGACTTTGTCATTTATTGGATGGATAGAAAAAGGAATATTGTTTTACAACATTTATAATAACATCAAAATATATATAAGACACTAGATTTATTATTTTGGTATGGAAACAACAATGAAAGATGACATGGAAGATGTTAAGAACTTGAAAGAGGTGGTGAAATTATTATCTCTTCTTCAGGTGTTTCTGTTTGAGTTGACCAAAAGGCTCATTAGGATGGATTTATGATCAATATAAGGCCTCTAAGATTAATTTAGGGAAGTTGTAAGGATATTTGGTTAGGGGTGAGCCGATCCAAATGGAATTGGAAGTTTGATTTTGAGAGAAGTGGAAGTACCCTTTTATAAGAGAGGTGAGGGTCACTTTAGGAAAGGCTTGAAATATTAGTTTATTATACAATCATATTCGGCTTATAATGAATCCAAAAGTATTTATATTTAGGATACAGTAAGTATGGGTCGAAAAAATATAATCCAATAGGTTTTATATTGGTTTATGAATAAATATTAACCTTATATTTTAGATTTAACACTTAGTTAAATAGTTTAATTTTTACCCTGTATTCTTGTATTATTATATTATATGGAAAATAATCATTCAATAAAATTCCAAGTGAACCCCATGTTGTTCATTAATGATATATCTATTATTTTATAAGTTCATTGGAAGAACATTATATTTTTAGGACTATTATATCATTTAATAATATAGTTTTTTTTTGAAAATTTATTTATTTCAATTTTGATAATATATGGGGTTTTTTGTTATAGTCATAACAACATGATTACATAGAAACAAATTCATTTAATCAACTCTATCATGTCATATTAACCTTAAAAATTGGTGTAGTTAATAAAATGCATCATATTTGCTTAAATTGGATACTTATAATATCAATTATTTTAATCATTCATTAATAAGGTAACTAATGCATCATAATTGTTTCATAAATAAATTTAATTATTTAATGTCTAAAAATTGTAAATAAAATACAATTATAAAGGTAATTTTGTTATCTTTCTAATTAATATTTATTTTCTAATTTATCTTCTTCTAAAACCCTATATTAAAAAAATTATATATGAAACTTTGAATTTAATAATTTTAACTCTTCTTTAAATAAAATAATAATAAATGTCCTAATCTAATCCAAGTTGACCTAAAGTATCCTATTTTTTTCCTTTGGTTAATTTTGGTCAAAATAAACTTATCCAATAGAATTAGGACATGTTTTCGAGTAATAATAATATAATTTTTACCCTTAATTACCCTTTTTACATTTTTCCATTGTAAATAAAAGTAAAAAAGTTACTATTCACCAAAAATTATTTTCATCATTTTGAACAACATTTTACATACTAATATCAACCATGTCTCTCGTATTTTTTAAATTCATTTCACAGAAGTGTTAAAATTATGTTTTATGCAAAATTTTAAATGCAATTAGAAGGTGGGTAAAAGATAGTAATAAGTTCAATAAAATTTTATACAGCTCATTTTATTATAAAAATGACTCAAATGGATTAAATTGAAATAATAAATGTATTATGTATCATTTATTACTCAAAATAAATAAAATAAATAATTATTTAAATAAGAAGTAGGTTTTAAACAATAACTAATTGTTTTTAACTATTCATCAAAAAATGAATGTTTTCAGAAAAATACCAAAAACTAACCCTAATCTAATTTCAATATTCGGAATGCAAAAATGAAGTCAATTTTTAAAAATAATATTTATAAAATTTCAAAATGTGGGTACTAGTATTTATAACAGCTAGTTTGATTGATCGTGGTGTGTTAAAAATCCAAGCTATGTACAACGGAAGCTACTGCATTATTCAAAGGGAATTATACCATGGAAGCTTGGGGTGTTACATTATCCCCTCCTTCAAATAATTTTGTCCTCAAAATTTCTATAATATTACTACATATAAATAATATGATGGTTTTTCATTACATGTTCCTAAGGTTCCCGTGTTTCCTCTTCAATCTTATTATTTCATCATATAAATTTTACCAGATGATTCGTCCGGTTTCTCAACACTTGTTCACTTGTATCAAAAATCCTGACAGTCACTTCACAATAACACAGATCATGTTACATTTCTAATTCTTTGTAGGTGATTACATGCATAGGGTCTGGCCTGTATTTTCTAAACATTTATAATTGGAACACATCATGAACCATGGAGAGACATGGCAACATTTCTAAACGGTAAGCTACAATTCCAATTAGTTCAAGAATTTGGAAAGGTTTGATGTAACTAGGGCTTAATTTACCCTTCTTTATAAATCATATAGAAACCATCCATAGAGCTAAATTCACAAAAAAAATGATCTCCTACATGAAATTCCAAGTCCTTCCTTTAGTTTTCGGCATAGCTCTTTCTCCTAATTTGAGCATCTTTGATGTGGGGTTGGATAACCTTCACCTATTCGACTGTTTCTTTAACATGTTCTATTTAAAAGAATTTTATTTCACCAAAAACATCCCAACAAGTTGGTCTACGACATCTCTTTCCCTAAAATTCTTCATATGTTTCCATCTGAATAGTTGAATGGAAGCTATTGTTATAGGAAAATTATACCATTGGTAAATATTGAGCCCATATACCTTGAAAGTCTAGTAAAATATATCTCATTGTGTATTTGATGGTTTGAATAGTCTGTTCTAACATTCCATCTGTTTTAGAGTAGTAGGTAGTTCTCATATAATGTTCAGTATCCAAGGCCTTTAGAAAACTTTTCTTGAATCATGATGTAAAATTTCTATCACGATCCAAAACAATCGATTGGGGTACTCCCTGAAGTCATAAAACATCATAAATATATAGTTTTGCCCGATGTTCAGGTGTTAAAGCTTATCTTATGCAAAGAAAATGTGCCGACACGGTAAGATAATCAAGAATGACCCATATTGCATCAAATCTTTTAAGAGTCCTTTGTAGCCCCATGAAAAATTCAATCGTAATATTATCCCATTTACACTTAGGTATGAGAATAGGTTGTATGAATCCTATAGGATGATGTCTCTTAGATTTAACATTATGACAATCCATATATCTTGACACATAATTAACAACCTCTCTGTTCATGTTGTCCCACTAAAAATGTTCCTTCAAATATCTAAAAATCATGGTTCTCCCTGGGTGTATAGAGAAATTGGAGCTATGAGAATCATCCAACAATTCTATTTTTAGAAAACGTATATCGAGGTCACAATGTCTCTTCACAAATTTGAAAATCCCATCTTTGTATACGAAGTCACTCAATATCCCATCATTCATAGCTTTAATATTCTTTTGAAACTCATCGTCATCAGTTTGATAACTCTTTATCATTTATAGTAAAGATGGTTTGGAAACCATATGAAAAAATATTAATGTTTCACCTTCCAAAGTTATTCCCATATCCTTTTTTACTAGATACATGAATATAGGATCCCTCTCAATTCTCATCATTTCAAAACTCCATGATCCTTCTCAAAGAATCTTCCAACTTATTTTCCTTCCCTAGTTGGTAGAGTATAGTGAAATCATAATCCATGAGAAGTTTAATCCATCGTCTTTTCCTAATGTTGAGTTCATTCTTTGAGAAATTATACTTCAAACTCTTGTGACCAGTATATATCTCACATTTATTTCCATAGAGATAGTGTCTCCAAATAACCAAAGAAAATACTATAGTTTCTAACTCAATATCATGAGTAGGATAGTTTTGTTCATGAATTTTTAGCTATCGTGATTCATAGGCAATAACTATATCATTTTGTATAAGGACACAACAAATTATTTTCATTTAATAATCACTATAAATAACAATCCCGTCATTCCTCGATGGTAGCGTCAATATAAGATAATTGAATAATCTTCTCTTCATTTATTGAAAACATTTTTCACAGTCATATTTCAAAAAAAAAAATATAACCCATTTACATGTGAGCTGAGTTAAAGGGTTAGCTAATCATGAAAAATTATGGATGAAATGTTGATAATAACCTGCTAAAACAATAAATTTGTGTAACTCAGTTATAATTATCAGTGATAGCCATTCATGTATTACCTTTTTCTTTGAAGGATAAACAGATATTCCATCCTTAGAGACAATACGACCTAGAAAAAAAATCGACTGAAGCTAGATTTCACACCTGATCGACTGAAGCTAGAATTCACACCTAACAAACATCCTATATAATTCATTTCAACTCAGGGTTTTCAGAATAGCATGCAAGTGATTTTCATGATCATTATAGATGTTTTTCGTAAACCAATATATCATCAATAAATACCACTACAAAGACATCAAGATATTCCTTGAAAACGTTTTTCATTAGATCCATGAAAATATAGGGTTCATTAGTCAGTCTAAAAGGAATTACTATAAACTTGTAATGCCCGTACCTGGTTCAAAATGATGTTTTTGGAATTTCTTCCTTCGTCACACACAACTGATGATATCCAGATCGATGCTTAATAATTTAAAAATATTGACCTCCATGTATTTGATCGAATAAATACTCAATGTTAGGTAGGGGATAATTTTTCTTTATTATTATTTCATTGATCTCCCTTTAGTCATTGCACAACCTCATAGATCCATATTTCTTCTTAACAAAAAGAACAGGGGTCCCCATGGAGAAACACTAGGGTGCATAAATAACTTATTACTCAATTACTATTGTTTTTTCATTAGTTCCACTAATTCCAAAATGCCCAATCTATAAGGGGTCTTCGATATGGGCATTGAACTAGGAATTCAATCAATGGAAAACCCAATTTCACATTCCTCAGGATGTCCAGGTATATCCTCTATAAATGCATCAACATATTATTGTGCAATAGGTACATCCTCAATTTTAACATTCCATTCCTCACCCATAGTTATTTTATTCTCTACCTCCTCAATAAATGAATTTAATTGAGCTACTAGGGGTGGATATAGATATAAATCAGATGGTGACGTTTCTGCTTCAATGATAAGGTACTTCCTATCATCTTCAAAAATTACAACCTCATTCTTCTTACAATAAATTTTCATATCATGGTTTGAAATCCTTTCCATACCGTGGATTATATCAAATTCAATATTGGGTATGATGATGACATAAGAAGAAAAATAATGTCCTTATGCCATAATTGGAACAGATTCACAAAACATTATTGCAATGATACTTTCATTAAGATTTTTTACTGATAACTCCCTTGTTAAATAAAATTTGAAATACCTAATTTTCATAGAAAACTGTGATGATATAAAATAATGCGAAGATCCAGAATAAAAAAAAAGCATTGGCTAAGCATGATTAAATCATTAAATTACCATCCACCACGTCTTTTAGAGCATCAACCTCTGCAGTACTGATCTCATAAGTTTGTTCATTCTACCTTTTCCTTTTTTGAGATAAGTTTCCTTGGCGCATATGACATTCATTTGAATAATGCCAAATTTCTCTACAATTGTAGCATTCAACATTGTTATCCTCTTTATTTCCCTTGCAATCATGAGCTTGGGGGCCCTTTTCACTACACATGTAACCGACAACCATTCCCTTCAAGAATGTACTGTGGTGTTTCTTCCCCCATTTACTGCAGTTTTGATATTCAACTTATCCAATATTTATATTATTTTAATTTCTAGAGTGATCAAAAAATCCATTCTTGTCTTGTTTTTCTTTAAAGTCATAAGACTCAGAGAATTCCTTTTCTTTCTTGATAGCACATGAGACAATATCTTCATACAATGAGAAGGATTATGATACTAATTATCAACAGAGAAATGGTTTTAACCCATAAAAGAATATATCAATCATACTTTTTATGTTACATATATAATCTATTATATGCCTTGCTAACCTTGTAATGTTAGCCTCATACTTTGTGAAATTATCATCCTCCTTTTGCCTCAGACTCAAAAATTTCATTTTCATATACTCAAAATGGTCTCATGGAATATATTTTTCTAAGAAAATATCATTAAACTCCCTCCATTCCATATATTATACTTCAACATCTTCCTTGGTGTTTTGAATCAATGACCACCATTGATCTACATCTCTAGTGAGACGATAAACTGTCATGAAAACATTCTCCATTTCGCTACTTCCAAATGCATGAATTCTTTTCTATAAGGAACTTATCCATGGTTGTGCTAAAAATTGATTTGTAGACCATTTGAATCTTGGTGGATATTACCTCATTAAGCTTTCTAACATTGATCTTCCATATCTTGGAATAGGGTGCTTCATACAGGTAAGGTTATCATTCATAACCTGAGTGAGTTGTCCTAGTACAGTGATAAAATGATCAACACCAGTTTCATCACAAGCTACTCTCAAATTATCTTGAGTAGCAGGGGAATCCTACATTGATTATGTGTGTTTATATGGTTTCCATTTTTCCACTATGTTCAATTTCTAAAAAGTGTCATACACTGTATTTGTTTATGAATCGCAATACATAATTCCAATCTTGTAAAACACATAACAATAACTGAAAAGTATATGAATATAATACATAATAATAAAAATAATTTTTTTGAGGATACATATACTCCATTATAATTCATAATGGTTCGTAATGAAAATGTGAATTATCATAATCATATCTCCTAGGTGTGTTGTAAACAAAAGTGAATCAAGGCCCGTTGTCATGTACCAGGATACCATGGGTCATGCCTGAAAATCCTTATCGGTGTTTTCACTCCCATGTACATCTATTCTAGAGTAGCCTCTATATGCTCGTATCTAGACAGGGAATTATTTCATGGAAAACTCAAAAAACCTCAACATTACCAAATTTCTAGGAAGTTATTCTATAAGAATCCTTGAAGTCTATCTTAGGGTATTGTTCTCTAATCAGAGTTTTTTCAAAATCTAGCTTCCAAGGTTTGTACTAAACATTTTTGGATACCAACTGTAATTCCCCAACCCCAGTTACCCAAATTTGGTTCATTATAACATAACATTGGCATGATCACTTGAGATCATATCTCAAAAGGCCGATTAGTTTAGTTGCCTTGGATATATTAGATACATACATAAGTTTTACATTAAATTATATAATTAAAAACAACAATATTGTGTCTATTGACCACATTCATATCCCTTAGACAATCCCTACAGGTCATTCATAATATACTTTTTCATACAAGAAAAAATAAAATATCGAAAGGGGTGAGCTCATATTCTTAGTAAGGATAATAATATAGCCGAAACTTTAATAAATAATCATAAAAATTTAAGGAAATAAATTAGACAAAAACACGTGACTTTTAAACATAATATTCATAATAATATGGAAAAGATAAATCAAATAATGAAATTTACTTATTCATGTGTATATTCTACTAGGTGAATAATCACTTGTAATATCAATAGCCAATTTCATAATGATGGAATTCATACTTCCATACTTCATAACCACAAAGTCAAGGCCTTGTGACGAAACTAGAAATAATATTTTTTCAAGACCTTGTGCTGAGTCACTAGGTTTTCTCCTAATACCTACCGATGCATCGAGAAGCTATAGAAATCTCCACCCGTCACATACTAAGTCCAATTCATTCCTCATATGAAAAGTCAGAAACATAAATTAAACCTTCGTATTAAAACTATAATACTAAATGTTAATGCATTAACCATAAACCATGAATGGTATAAAAAAATAACACATCAACATTAAATCATATTAGAAAAACTTCAATACAAAATGGGAGATTTGTATCATAATCAATAAACTTCAAACAAGTACAAAATCTATTAAATGATTTTGACATAGATGAAATCAAAACAATTTGAGAGAAATGTATCATTCCATTTTTAAAACATTTAAAAATTATTTAATAATAATAAAATAGATTTATTTTGAACATATTGTTATATGATTTTAAGGGAATCATCAAAGGTGTTATAATGGTGGAGAATAATTGCACCCAACGTATTATTTAAAAATACATTCTTAGCTTAATTTGTCGAAAATGTCATAATGTACATTGTTTGGAAACGAATAGAATGCTTCTATTCAAACCATTTTATAAGAAATAAAATAAGGGTATAAATGAAATTATCCAGAAGTCTATTAAATATTAATAAAAAAATTTAAATTCATTTGTAATAAACACGTATGTGGATGATAAAGAGGTCCAAGTAGATACTTATGTACAAACAACCTCGGATAATAAAGAGATTGTGAAAGTTACCCTTACCTAGTACATTTACATGGTCAAGGGGAATTTAACCCCCTATATAATATTTAAATCATCGTGTTTAAATTATACATGAATCATATTCATAAATATGATATCATATATGATCTTCAATTATTTCTATGTTAATAATATTTTAGTAGTTTCATCATTTCTGGTGATAACTGATTTATTTTCCTTTATATGTTTTTTACGTAAGTAATGTTTGTTATGGATATGATGTATTTGATTCATATCCAGAACGATATTATGTTCTTAAACATTATTTTTAATCATAAAATGAAATTTATTCTTGAATGGTAATGATGCGGAATGAATCTCATCGCATTTTTGGGGACAGTAATCCGTATAGACACACAAGCAACAATAGCATTCTATTGATGGTGGAAACATATTTAATTGGATGGTATATCATGTATTAAAAATAATTAACATGTTATATTAATTATTTAAATCATTTATACTCATTATTATAACCATCCGAATAATGAATTGTTTGAACAACAAACTACACCACGATGTGGAGATGGTAAGCTGTACATACACACATATAGTGACTTTTTCATTTATAGGATGGATAGAATAAAGATTATTCATGTACCATATTTATCATAACACCACATTATGTACAAGGTAATCGATTTTTTATTTTGGTATGTAAACAATAAATAATGTGGAAGTCGAAAGATGAAAAGAACAAGAAAGGGGGTGGTGAAATTATTACAACTTCTTCGGGTGTTTCCTTTTGAGTTGATCAAAATGTTCAATATGATGGCTTTCTAATCAAAGTAAGGCATCGAGGTTGAATTGAGGTATTTGGGGAGGATATTTGGGTAGGTTTTGGCCAAAACAAATGGCTCTGGATGTGTGATTTTGATAGAAGGGGAAGTACCCTTCTATAAGATATGTGAGGATCACTTTAGAAACGATTTGAAATATTAGTTTATCATAGAATCATTTTATATTTATAATGGCTCCAAACAGATTTATTTCTAGGATAATGTGGGGATGGGTCAAAACCGTTCAACCAATAGGTTTTAGATAGGTTTAGCCCACCGTATTAACCTAATCTTTACGATTTAACTCTTGGTTAAATAGTTTATCATTTACCATGTATTCTTGTATTATTATATTATATGATTAATAATCATACTATAAAATTCAAAGAGAAACCCATGTGATTAATTTATGATATATCAATTATTATATAAGTCCATTTTCTGAACATTATATTTTTAGGACTATTATAACTTTAAATAATTTATTATTTTTTTAAAAAAATTATGTGTGTCAATTTTGATACAATTTGGTATTTTGTTTTTGTTAAATTTATAACAGCATGATTGCTTCAAAAAAATCATATAATCAACCATAACATGTGATATTAACCTTTTAAATTAGTTTAGTTCTTCAAAAGTATAAAATTATATTTTTTTGGATATTTATAACATCAATTATTTTAATCATTCATTAATAAGGTAATTACTCCATCGTAATTGTGTCATGAGTAAATTTAATTATTTACTGTCTAAAAATTAAAAATAAAATACTATTATGTAGGAAATATTTTTATATTTCTAATTAATATTTATATTCTAATTTATCTTATGTATAACACTACATTAAAAATGTTTTAGTTATGAAACATTGAATTAAACACTATTAAATCTTTATTAAATATTATAATAATAAATGTCCTAATCTAATCCATGTGGACCAAAAGGATCATATTTTTTACTAAGTTTGAGTTTGGATTAAATGAAATTATCTAATAGAACTAGGACATGTGTTAAGGTATTAATAATAACATTTTTAACATTAGTTACCCTATTTTCTTTTAACCGTGGTAAATAAAAGTAAAAAAGGTACTATTCTGAAAAAGTTATTTTCATCCTATTGAAATATATTTTACTTAATGATATCAACTATTTCTATTGTATTTTTGAAATTCATTTCGCATAAGTAGTAAAATTATGTTTTATTCAAAGTTTCAAATTCTTTTAGAAGGTCTGTAAAAGACGGTAAAAAGTTCAATAAAATTTTAAACATCTAATTTTATTATAATAATGACTTCACATAATTACATTGAACTAATATTGGTATTATTTATCTATATTTAATTAAAATAAATAAATAAAATAATTATTTAAAAAAGAAGTATATTTTAAACAATAACGCAGTGTTTTCACTCTTCATGAAAAATTGAATGTTTTCAGAAAAATACAAAAAATTCACCCTAAGATAATTTCGATATTACATCTTAAAAAATGATGTCACTTTTGAAAATAATATTTATAAAATTTCTAATAGTAGTTATTACTATTCATAATGGTTAGTTTTATTTGACATGGTGGGTTAAAACTCCATGTTGCTTACATCACAACTACTACAAAATTCAAAGGGAAGCTTACTATGGAAGCTTGGGGTGTTACAATATTTTATTAGGATATTGTTTTATATTTAAATTAGTGTACCTAAGTGGATTTATGATTCAATTTCAACAGTTTCCATTGAAATATCCATATTCTGGTGTAATTATGATCTACCATTCCCCATTTCCATAAATTCATATATTGATATAAATTCAATTATTAATTAGAATCCCGATATTTTCATTAGATATCTATCAATACTCATGGAATAAAATTTATTTCCATGGAGTATATGTAATTTTAATTAGTGATATTTATCCATTTGATTCAAGAGATTGATCGGTGGTAATATGAGGTGAGTTCTAATTATAATCTTCATCAGTTTTCTCAATGTTCATTATCACTAATGGTTTTGGAATTAGTGATGTTCAATTATATATAGTGATTGTTCATGGATGAATTGTATATATTTTTATGTTTTTTTGGATTATCCATTCCATTATTTGGACATGGGATCATTATTATCTCATATTTCTTATTCATGTATTTTTCATGTACCGGATGTGGTAGGGGATTTGAGAACATTAGTTTTCTTGTATAATGTTGATGTTAATTTTTATTTGAATTAGGTTCATGATATATATGGAATTAATGAATATAATGAATTGAACTAAAGATATTGATTATAATTGGTTTAATTTCAGTTATTTACATGTTTCTATGTTTTTTCCTTACGTGATTGTTAGAACCCATTATTATTGAAATAATTTTTATGATGAGAAATTGTTATATAATGTTTTTTTGATTAAAATAGATTAATAAACTTTTAAAAAAGCCTTATAATTTATAAATGGTATTGAATTAATTTCATAGAATTTGGAATTTAGCTATTATTTCATGTGTAAGAGTGATTGAACAAATGTTGAAGAATACATTAAAGAGGTGGAAAATAAGATATGATTATCTCTTAAATTTTTTATTATGTATCACATGTATGATTTTTCTTATTAGTTTTAATTTTATGGGTTGGGTTATGATTTTTGTTGCTAGTCGGTATTTTTTGTATTTATTGGGCAGTAAGAATGGTCATTCTTTTTCATTGTTGGATAGTGGAAATGATTTTGTATATGGAATAGTGGTATAGATGTATTTTGGAAAGAGAAAGTGTTATGTGCTTATTTTGAGAGTTGATGGATTATGTTATGGGAAAGTTGTTTTGTAGATAGTTTATGTTTTTGATGATGTTCTCTAGTTTCCTAACAGTATTGGAATTTTATTAACAATGATAAACTTATTTAATGGATTGGGATGGAATTTAATAAACTAGAGGCAATGAATTTAATGTTCATAATTGAAATGGATGGTTAATAAAAATAATGACTGTGAAAAATGGAAAATAAATCATTTTGAATTATATATGTTATTTAATGGGTTAGTGAATGTAAAATGGATATTAAATATTTTATATGAATGAAATTAAGCTATGAGATTAAATGTGAAATTTTTTAAGGATAGCGTGGCTATTTTGTAAGGAAATTTGAACTATTTTGTGGTATAAAAATTACAAATTTTTTAGTGCATAGTTAGGATTGTGTGGATAATGTGATGGTATGCATGTTTTGTTTTAGTATGAACCTTTAGGATGTATTTCTATATGTATATATATATATATATATTATGTTTCCCATATGATTTCATAAGCATCCCTTCGAATTTGATAACCTTACTGATGTCTAAATATTTTGGGTTCTATATGTTTTATCCAATATCCAGATTATTAATGGAATATATTGTTTCAATATAAATCTTCCCCACTCTCCCATAGTGTTATGAAACATGTTGTGATGGATCAATGCATACTGGTTAAGATGTTGTGAAAATGGTATTTAGTGAGGATTAATCATTGTAAGAGGAGGGAATTAGGTTATTTTTCCATAATATACAAGAGAACCTATTACAATGGATATTTAATGGGGATGTGATGTGTAGTGATGATGTTGTGATACCAATATAAAATGTAATGTGGTGGTAGATATGTGTTGTAGACAATGATGGGGATCTTTTAAATATTCTGTGGTGGTGATATGATATTTAGTGTGATGCATTGGGACTATATAATTTATTAGCATCACAAGGATGTCATTTATTATGGAGTGTTATTGATAAAAAGTGCCTTAGTGGTTATATGTGACCACTTGATATATTCTTCTCCTATTAAGTTATTAAACATGTGTATGATGATGGGAGGGAAACCCTTGGTGATTTTTGTAGATAATTGACCTGCTAATTTCTTTTTGGATTTTCTATTGATTAACTAAAGAATTATCCTAGTCCATCCTCATTTAAATGTGAGGTATTAAAGATTATACAATAATGTATATATGTTTTCTCACACTTATATATTTAAAAATTCATTTTTTGGGGTGAGTTTGGAGATCTACCCTTACCTTGCTAGCTATGAACATAGAGTTGTAGATGGATTTTCTAGAGATGGGTTCAATTTTTCTGTATTGTTTTCTAGAATTATATTTGTTTAATATTACCATCCATTAGGTTAATTATTCGGTATTTATTTTTATATATGATGTGGTGTTTATAGTTTGTTTTCATACATTGTTCATATGAAATATAAGCAATGTGTCTCCAATTATTTTGATGTATACCCTCTGTGTAAGTCACTATGACTAGGTCTATTGGAGGTGGAAATTAGTGGGGTTACCATAAAATTTATTTGAATCCCTAGAGTGGCTCATAGTAGGGAAGGTCTTGAGATAAAGGATTATAAGTGCGTAATAAATTTTTTGTGTATTATAATCAATTAAAAATAGTTAATTTTTCTTCTTTGGGGTTAGATATTCATTACATTATATTTTTTATGTACTGTTTATGATTTATTTCCATCATTTGTGGTCAATTTTGGAGTTTATTATTCCCTTTTCATGTTTTAGATTTAGAATTTTTTTAGTGTCATAATAATTATTAATTTTTATCCTTATGATACAATCATTTTTGGTAATGATGTTTTTATTGTTCGACTGGTATCTTCTGGTGAGGTAAGAGTATCATGGAAATGGTTATTATTTGTTATTTTGTGTTGATTATTCAGGAACAAAAAAATATTACAGGTATCTGTTATAGGTGTACTAATATTCATGGATCATTTCTTGAAATCACTTCGGCATTGGAGGTGTCAAAATGAAGTCAAAGGGGAGAGGATGGAGTGAAATTTTATATTTCATCTATAATTATCTTTTTTGAGGTGTCCCAATTTTTTACACTATAAGTTTTTTGTCTAGGAGATATGGTTGTTATGTGTGATGGTTTTTTATGTCATGAAGCATTGGGTTTCAACCTGATAGTTTTTCTATGGAACAAGATCTGATATATGAGACATCACTGTTACATTATTCTGATGTCGAATTATTGTTTTAGTGTTATGATGTGTGATCTAGAAGTTATGGTCCTCGTATTATTCATATAAAGAGAAGTCATTGGGTTAATATAAGTTGATGTCATTTGAGATTATATTACAAAAAAATAATTGTACTATAATAGTAGGTATTATAGTATCATGATCCGGAGTTATTTCTGGTTAATATTATTTGATATTCTACCTAGTCTCAAATAAGTTGTATTGGAATGTGGTTAAAGAATATGGAATTATGTACTAAGAGGTCATTTTTTGTGCTTGGTTTATCATTGTTTTTTGTGTAGTAGTTCATTTAATTATGTCTTATTTTATTATAGTTTTGGATGGGCATAAGGTAAAAATATCATTGTGTATTCCTTATTTCCCATAGGATCATGCATAAGGTCCTAAATAACTACTTTAAATGATGGAATTCATTAAATTCATTTAAGTTAAAAAGTTTGAAAATGAGGTTATGGAATCAAAAATTGGTGGTCATAGTGTCATTTCAAAAATAAAATTTTAATCGAACTAGTTGTTGTGTTACAATATCCCATCACATAATAGTACATTGTTTCCTAGTTTGTAGTGTAATGTTAATTTTGCTCTATAATTTATTATACATCCCCTAACTTCTATTAAACCCAATGTGATCATATATGCTTATTTTTTTATCTTCAATATTCTCTAGCAACTTCTTTTTATTTTAGTAAAGAGATTAATCTCCTTGAACTCCATTGTGATTCTATTTACTTTTATATTTAATAATTTTCATATGTTATTTATTTTTTGACTAATATTGAAGAGGTCTTAGGTTCAGTTTGGTTTATGTGGTGTTAAGTAATTGACATTTCCTAATCAATTAACAGTTTTTAGTGCTATCATTGAATATTTATTTATCATGATGATCCAATCGTTCATATTTTAATTATATAATTTTTAATTCACCAAATGAGGTATGAGATTTGTTACTAATAATATATCACTTATATATATTTCGTGAAATTTTCATTACATTTTTTTTCAATTGGGGGATTGTTAGAATTAACCAAATAATGATAATTAACTGAATAAATGAAATTTGTAGGTAAAATAGAAAATCATATGTTCATTTCTTAATTCATTGTAAATGATGATTTATTGATACATTTCATTTGATGTTATTTTTTTCTGAAATAATTCATTCTACTGATGAAATATTTTGAATTACCATTCATAATAGCTTAAAAACATAATGATGGACACAAAATGGAGAAGGTATAAATTTTTATTTAATGATTCTCTAGTATATAAATCAGAGATTAAAAGGATATGGGAATATTTCTAGTGAAATGTTTTTTACATAGTTCATTATTATTCTTGTAACATCCCAGCCCAAGTGCCACATACTTGTGATATATGCAGATCAATCACATGAATTCAAGTGCACCTCTCCTTACACCAGGGGTTGTTGACTAGCTGTGAAAGTCTGATAAGTCGATCATGGGGTGGATATACCCTATTTTATTAGAGTAAAACACTAGTAGAAATAAATAAGAAATAGTTGATACATATATATAATCATAAAAAACACCTATATAAAGATAAACAATTAGATAACTACAATATCTAACAAAAGTAGAAATAATTTCATGTTAATGTTCATGTCACGTGTCTAAAAGGAAAAACCATAAAAAGAAACAAAATACTCCTAAATAGTCCCAAACCATGTATACAACCCCGAAACATGATCCATCCCATCTCAGCCATCTAACATGGGGCCCTTTCCCTTATCATGTCCTACATCCATGTAATCTATTTGGTACTAATCAAGAGGTCTGAGTATAGTGTGAGTGAAACTCAGTAGACCACAACCAATGGTGTCTAAAATAAATCCATTCAATAAAAGATTTATGAGACTGTATAAAAAATATTTAAAAATCCTATATAAGTAGTTATTAAATTATAAATTAATAATTATTAAACAACATAATCCACTATTTTCCTAGGGACACACATTCATTAATACCTTCTTCTACCCACACTAGACTTAAGCCATAAAACATAATAAATTCATGTTTCATTATTTCTGTAACATAGCCCTATATTACATTACATATGTTTTGGGTGTATAATTCAATTTCTTGTATCCCGATTATCAAACATGTATATATTTATATATCATGGAATAGAAGTTCATTTATAGCACCCCAGTTCTCATTCATGCATATAAACCTCTTGTATATATAATCATGTATAATACCCCTATTATCAATAGTTCACACATATTATTGGTTTATATCATCATGTCTAGGACCGCATTTATTAACCATAATGATAGGTAAATCAATAGAATATATCTTCAGGTCAAGGCCCCATTTAAAAATTATGAATATATATCCCCACTAGTCTAGATCATCATTTATAGAAACTAGTTTATCAACGATAAATTATTTAATCAATTATCTAATCAATCCCAATTAATTAATTCATAAATTATTTAATCACACCTCTTTTCCATTTACCAATTCAATAATTAATTAATCATTCACATACCAATCATTTAATAATTAATTCACCAATTAATTATTCCAAATATACAATTAAAAAATTTGATAGTTAACTCAACAATAAATAATCCCTAAATTCCAAATTTAATACTCTCATAATTCAATAATAAATTAATTATCCAAATTCCATAATTACTGATATTTAATCAAATCTCTATTTCATTAGTTTACACAATGATTATTAATTGAACGATTAGTTATCCCAAGTTCACAATACCAAATATTCAATCAAATCATCAATTCCTAAATTCATGGCTTTAATATTAGTTAATCAATTAATTATCCTAATTCAAAAATTTCCAGCATCTCATAATTATTTCTCTAATTAATTATCACATTCATCAATCTAAAATCTCACAATTTCACAAGAATCTCAGTTAATTAATTTAAATCTTTAATTAATTCAATTAGATATTTTTATTGATAAAAACTCTTGAAATTATACAACTAATATATTAATAATAAATAATATGACTATGGGATTTCAATTTTACACCACGTACCTCAAATCGTTGATGAACTCTTCCCCAAAAGGAATTCCCTCCATTGGACAACATAACAACATAGATTGGAATTCAGATATCAAAATTATAAATCATTATTAAATAAATAATGATCATAAGAATATAGATCTAGATATACATTCCTATATCTAGATATCATCAAATTGGATTAGATCTAATAAAACAGTGGATACATTACATTAATTGAATGAGATAATAAAGGAGGATGAATGGGAATGTGATGATATTGAGTCCACTTACTGGGATTGGATAATATCATTGATCTAGGTTTTGAATCACAAGTAATGGTTGTATAACAGCCTTTAAATAACATCAAAATGATTCAATAACATTAAATACCTTCTATAATGGAATGAGGGTCAAAATGGTTGAGTTTTCGGGGTTCAAGGTATTTAAAAAAGGGGTAAATTTAATTCTCGTACATGGATTCCTAGGAAAAGGTGGCTGGTTTTACCTAGCCGTACTCCAACCATGCTGATAATTTTTTTGGGGTGCACATCATTCTTTTTTAGGGAGAACTATTTGAAAATCCATGCACCAGCCATGTAAACCCTCATTTTCTAGGGTTTCACGGTCCCCTTGCTCGAGCTCATAGTTTTCTCAAACCATGCTCTAACCACTGAAAACCCATTTTTCATAATTATTTCATTATCATTCACCCAATAAAACCCTATAGTAAAACCCAATTTAATGTTAATTAAACAAAAACAAAAAGATACTAAAATTAAAGCACAATTCAACTTCAAAAATATTAGGATCTTATAGTCTCCCCACGTTATAACATATCATCAATGAGCTGCACTCCAATGCTTCACTATGATTCTAACCAAAAAAGATCAACCCATTGAGCCCTCATATCTATACTCCCTTTCACTGTTTCCTCATACAAATGACCATGTTTCATAAATGCATGAAGAATAAACAAGATCATTCCCAGAAACACTTTATCACAATGATCGAACACATTTTTCTGAAGGTCCACAGAGGATGAATATATCTTATGGTCAAAATCATCCACATCGATCACATGATAAGGATTAGTGTGATATTACCATTGTTATGATACATGGAAAACATCCTACATAGAATTTTATTTTTTCAGAAGGCCCAATCGATATGCCACTAGCTTTACTCTTTCCATATCCATAAACGGTCTCTGAAACCTAGGTTCCAACTTTCCTTGTCATTGTATCATGTGGCAACCTAACCACGAAATGAGATGAAGGAATACATGATCACCCTCTATAATATCTAGGTGTCTTCTCCATTTATCTTCATATGACTTCTTCCTACTCTATGTCATACCCATATGATTCCAAATCAGAAGTACCTTCTCTAATGAATCTTGCATGAGAATCATTCCAAACTACATCGACTCACTTGCCTCCATCTAGTATAGCAGTGATCTACATATCCTACCATAAAGAGTCTCACATGGTGACATATGTATGGAATCATGGTAGTTGGTGTTATAAGAATACTCCAAAATAATGAAAATGCTTCTATGAAGATCAAAAAAAGTCAAGAACACATTCCTATAGTATTTCCTCATGCTCATTTATAGGACATTATGAGTTCTCATTTTTCTGGGGGTGGAAATTTTTACTGTAAAACTTGTACGTCCAAAGCTCCTTCTGTAATCCCAATAAGAATCACGATTTTAACAATTGGACATGATTTATAACTATAGTCTGTGGCACCCCATGTAGATAGATTATTTATCATCTATAAAAATACCCCAGCTATCCCACTATGAATGGCTCCCATAGAAGTATGAAATGTGCAATTTTCATCAACTAATCAACTAAAATCCAGATAGAGACATTAATATTATGCATCATCAAAAGTCCCACCACACGGTCCATGTTCAGGAAATCAAAATTCAATTCTATAGTGGGAAATAAATTTAGTAAACTTCTAGGATGTTGATTCTCAGCCTTCAACATCTGATAGGTGAGACATTGTGTCACAAAACATGTTATCTCCTTCATCATTCTTCTCTACTAGAACTATCATCATGGGCCACATAACATTTTTATCACACCTGGATGTACTATCCACTTCAAGGCATGAAATTTTTCCATGATCTCCCCTATCATTCTCATAGTCACAACAACCCAATTCCTGATGTAGATGATATCATACTCATCTTCCATACAATATGAAGGTGACTTCCCACCTTCATGGATGTTCATCTTGTTCAAACACTCTAGATCCTCATATTAAATACCTAAAATTATTTAGAAGAGTGTAGAATCCACTATAACTGATAAGAGATTCATTTGGTCCTGACTATAATGAACCACCATAGCATTTCATCCAATAAAATTCATAATCTTCCACTCAGTACATGAATCCTAAACAATATATGTATGATATTCCCTTCATAAAAGATCTGTAACACTATTACCCTTTCTGGGAATATATGCTAGATCAAAATTTAATCACCTCATATACTGCACCCATTTATGATACTGAATATTGAAATCTCACTAGGAGAAGATGCACCATAAGATCTTTTGATCAGTAAATAATGTCAACTTCTCGACCAACATATAGTGTTGTGAACACTTAAAAGAATAAACCACTTCCTCTAGATCTAGTTAATGTGTACGGTAGTTTTTTTCAAGTGGACTCAACTACCAAGACATGTATCCCACAACTCAATCTTCATGAATCAACACAACTCTATTCCCAATACCAGATTTGTCAAAACACACTATATATATAAGGCCCCAGCCTTAAACCTTACTTAATATTGAATTAAATGAATAATTCACATTGAGGATCTTTTCAGGTTTAGAGTTTTAGAGAATTAGAACATAACTATTACATCTAAAAAGATTACAAAGTAGACACTTCTACTAAGTCTCCATAAAATAAAAACTCTTAAAAAGAAAGATGTCTAGATTCCATGTTTTAGATAGCATGAAATTCCCTTGATCCCATCCTTGACCTTATTCCACTTTAAGTCCTGTGAAAAACATTTCGAAAAACTTGGGGTGAGCATAAAAAGCTCAGTAAGGGATACAAAAATAATGAAAACTGTTAGTTTTTCAAACATCAAGTAAACCATGTATACTATATCAAAGTAATACCTTCACCTTCATGAAGTAGTAAAAAGAAAATCTTCACTGAATAAAGTATCATTACTTACCTTTTTGTAACCAAAATATTACCATAAAACCCATATAAAGAACACATAGAATATATAAAGGTAACTTGGGACATAAACATACTTAAGTGGAATAACCATACGGTTGACTTCCACACATATCACTTAATGGAATAGCCATACGGCCAATTTCCATACATACTTAATGGAATAGCCACACGGCCGACTTCCATACCCAATGCATTGGAGGTTATAACGTAACCACCCGTCCTGGTATTCACGGCACCACCCGTCATATGGTTTATAACGTAACCACCCGTTAAAATGTCCAAGTACCAATATAAAATCATAAAACATAAAACCAATATAAAGGAATGATAACATTTCCACATTTCAATCAAAATATATCATAAATATATTGACATAATAGAATCCTTTCTCAAAACCATTTTCAATACCAAAATACATAAAAGAGTATATGGTATTTATTTTATTCTAAAAACATTACAGCTTGTTGAGAAAGCCAAAGATCAAATAATACTCGCGGCGGTGGAAAAAGGTCGTTGTCACCGCGTACGTTAAAAATAAACATTCCTTTTTGTCGTTTAGTAAAACGCTTTGTAGAAAAAGATTCCTTTTGTATAAAAGTAAAATTCAAAGGAGTTTATACACCGTGTAAAAGAAAGTTGTGTATAAAACGAAATATGCCTCAATGAAAGGAGATTGAGACGAAGTCCCTTACCTCGGGTCCGACTTGACTCGATCGTTCTTTAACGTCCTGAATAATAAACATGAGTTAATTTATACTTGATTAAGAACCTTTTTAAAGTTCATTATTCCTTTTATATCACTTATTTCCATGTTATAAACATTATGTAACCATTTAAGATAATAATGTTTGTTTTTTCAATATTTGGTTCTTAAGTCGAATGTTGACTTCTTACAATTACATGTTGTTCGTGTGGTCAAAATTTCATTATATCCAGAATGAAATTCCTGATTTGGATATCATATATATCATATATATCCAGCATATACATGTATTTATAATATTACATAATCATTTAGAGTTAAGAAATGAAATGCACCATTCATGGAGACGGTAAGCCGTACGTACGCATGAACGCTACTTTCATTTCTTTGTCATATTAGTGGAATTAAAACTAAATGAGAGGTATGTATATTTTAATTACAGAATTATATTCATCATTTAGATATATCATTAATTATATATATCCATTATATACATGTACTTTTAATAGTACATTACATTTAGGGATAAGAAATGAAATGCACCGTTCATGGAGACGGTAAGCCGTACGTACGCATGAACGCTACTTTCATTTCTATCTCATACTTTAATGGAAAGAAATAATAATGATATAGAGGTATATTATAATTCCAGTATAACATCATATATAATAACATTAAATCAATCCTTTATACGTCCCACATATGGCATTAACGAATCACATCACTTTGAGGGGGCGGTAGTCCGCACTTCCTTAAATGAAGATATCATGTTTAACCAAAATGGAAACCATAAAGGTATGCCAAAAATGAAAAATACAGAAGTTTAAAGAAAACATAAACATATTATATATCATATATAAAAATAGTGACATCATAATGGCCACCCTTGAAGGTGTTAAATGAGTATTGAACAATCATCGTTTCGGGAGGCAGAATTTCGCCATCCACGGAAACCGTATGTTCTTTAACCATTTGATGTAGTTGTGTGAGATTGTAGTTCAAATAAATATTATAACAATATCCTAGTATATTGAAGATACTGGTGTTGTTACAAAAGAAGTAAATAAAAAGAGTTTAGAGGGTTGGAGAAGCAAAATAAAACAAATGAACAAGAGAGAATGAATTACCTTTAAAAGTGTAACTCCCTTTTGATTTGAGCCTAAAGGCTTCCTTTGAAAAGATTCTGCCCAAAGGGAATCCTCTAGGATGAGGAGAGGGATGTGGAGAGAGTAATTGGGAAGGGTTTGGACGAGCCAAATGCTTGAGGAGTGTGTGAAATGAGGTAGAGGTGGGGTCCTTTTATAAGAGGAGAGGAGGGACACTTTTGGAAAGTAAAGAAATATTACTTTATTTGAAAATGTGTTTCGGTTTTAAAAGGTCCCACATTGATATAATTCGTGGATAAGATGATAAGGGTTCGAAATCCACTCATCCAATTGGTTTTGGCCATGTGTAGGTTTTAGATGTTCCATTATCTTTCCATTTTATTTAAATCGTCAAATAATGATGTCATCGCTGCATCATTATTATGTCATACATAATTTAATTTATTTAATGTCTAAAAATTATAAAAAAAATACTATGATGTAGGGAATCTTTGTAGCTTTCCAATGTCTATTTATAATCAAAATGTTGACTTGTATAACCCCACTCAAAAATTATTTTAGTAAAACAATTTATGTTAGTGTCATTTTCACTTTAACATTAAATAATAATATATTAATGTCATTTTCCAACTAAAGTGGCTCCATGGGGTCCCCAAGTTGGACAATGGCTTGTCTTGGTCGGCCATGACTCACCCAATAGGTGTAGGACAAGTGTCATGGTGTTTTCACATTCTTATAATACCATTTTTACCTTAAACTACACTAATTACCTATAATCGCGATTAATGAAAAAAATAACTATTCACCAAAAGATTATTTTAATCTCATTGAACCACGTTTTACTTCTTAATGACAACCATGTATGTCGGATTTTCAAAATTCAATACACATTAGTGGTAAACTTTCATTTAACTGAAAAATCAGTTTGCTTGATTACCACTTAGTGGTTTCACTATTCATCAAAAATTGAAGTTTTTCAGAAAATTACCAAAAATTCACCCTAAGCTATATTTGATATTCCGAATTCAAAAATGAAGTCCATTTTACAAAATTCAAAACATATAAGTCAAATTAATTAATTTAATAATTAATTCACGTTGTCATGACAAATAGCGTGTTTTTGTGAAACAATAAGTATCAAAAGATTGACACCAGTTTAAGTCCAATTTCAAAGTGAAATTGATTCCAATGACCACCATTGGATTAACTGGTAAAAATATTTTCTAATTTCACTTTAAAACGAATTAAAATAATAATCTAATCATATAAATAATTTAGATTAAAAAGAGGTTTTGAATTAAAATACAACATTTTACACTATTCATAAAAAAGAACTTTATCAGAAAGGTACCAAAAATTTACACAAAGTAAATTTTGATGTCCTGATTCTATAGAAAAGTTATATTTGGTCCAATAGAATTTATAAGATCTATCAAAACTATATTTAATGGCGGTTCTCCATCAAAAGGTGATAAGTGAACCTTTCGTGAAAATTAGGGTATAAATGCCTAAAATTGAACTCTTTCCATATTTTAAGCCTTTATCTTTTATTTGGTAAAAGTATAAACATTTAAAAACATATCTAATCATATTTTAGTTATTTCTATCCATTCCATCCAGTACAACGGCTACTTGTTAACTAACATTTAAAATAATATTATTTTATTACTAGTGTGCTACGTAAGTTTCAAAGAAACTCATCGTTGCGTATCAGGTACGCTATCGAACATAGCAACCCCTTTAAAATAAAATTACTATTTAATTCGTAAATATTAATAAATATGAAAATTCTTTATTCTTTATTTACCTGGGATGTTACAATATACTCATCACCATTATCAGGTAGGATCAATACTGGTGTTGTTGTAATATTCTTCTTTAAATCCCATAAATCATTCGCACATTCTTCTTACCATTCAACCTTTATCTCTTTCTTGGTCAAGCCTATCTGTGGTGGTGCCAAATGGAAAAATTCATAGATAAATATCTTATGATATATTGATAACACCAGAAATCAGTGGATAACAAGAACATTTTTTGACTACTCACAAGATATGACTACTTAAACCATCTCTAATACATTGAAAATCATTCGTTTAAGATGATTTTCCCCGTGATGTGTATCTGGTGAATAAAAAATTCTCACATTGATATCTTGTCATATAGTTTGTTCTCTCTCAATGTAATCAGTATGGTTTGAATATATTGGGCACGATCATCACGAGTATTGGAGTACACCAACTCATCGTCCAAGAATATCAGAAGAAACTAATCTAGGTACGGTTGGAATATATATATTTTTAATTTTTATAAACACTTCTGGTGTTTTCGTCAACCCAAACTATATTATGACGAATTCATAATGGTGATACTTGCTTTTAAAAGAAGCACTCGATATACCATAAGTCCAAAAACTCAGCTGATGATACAATTATCTCAAGTATATCATCAATAATAAAAAATATCATCTCAATTGTTCAAATATATCATCAATACATGGAATATGATATCAATTATTCACATCCATTTGATACAAATTCTGATAATTGACACTATTGGATGTACATTGAACCATCTTCTTTTCAAAAAAAATAATTGATCCTTAATGGATGTACTCGGTTAGATTAACCCTTTACCCTCCAACTCCTCATGATGGTTCTTGATCTCATGATTTTCTATTGGTTCCATTCTGTATGGTGGAATAGATATAAAACCATCCACCACCATGATCTAAATAGTGAATTAAACATGTATTTCATGTATAAACCCTGAGATGTCTTCCGGAAAAAATCCAAGAAATTGTTCCAACAGTAGAGGAAAGACTTATTTCATTACAACTCTATATTCATGTAATAAATTAGCATCCTCAATTATGATATCTTCTAGTTTCTAAATTATTTTCCTTCTTCATCTTTAATGAATATCCCACTCACCATCGTTAATGTTATTTCCACCATAAAGAGATGTAAATATTTATTTCCTATGGTAATAATCAATTTGAGCTCGGTATGAAACTAGAAAGTACATTCCCATAATTAGGTCAAAGTTTAAAATTTCATGGTTATTGAGATCCAATAAAAAAATTTACTCCCTGATCTCAAGAGAACTATCCTTGAAAAAAAATATGTCTATATATCGAACACCAAACTGTGTTTCCATAGTCACATTCCCGCTCACAAAATCCACCCTAGGATCAAAAAATTAAAATTCTATTATGATATAATGGAATGAGAGGAATCCACATAAATAATGGGTCTAGAAAATGTAGATACTACAAGAATAGTACATATCACTACAGATGGATCATCCTCGCTATCCACAACTATAGGTTTCAAAACATGCAACAGTCCGACCACTTCTCCCAATGATTTTTTCTGACTCCCCTAAGTTTCAGAACTATAATAATATGGGAACTCCATCCTATAAGAAACACATCCACTACATCTATCACCTCATATAGTAGAAGAACAGTTTCTAGAATAATATGGTGTAAAAGATGCACTTCCAGTACCCTTGTTCGGTCTAGCCCATCCATCACTACACATTTTTATTGGATTCTTGCAGAACATCAGTAGATGTCAAATCATTACATAGGCTCAACACTCTACTGCTATATTGATATAATTTTTATGAAGGTGTCTAGGACTACCACCTTGGTAGAAAAGTACTTCATCATTATTCTCAGCGATAGATCCTGCAGATAACCCACATAGTTTCCCTCATCCCTAAATAATGTTATCAAAATAACGATGCCTACTCTTGAAATATGTACCTAAAGATAATCCAAAAAACCCCATATCCACCACTAGATGAATATTTTAGGATCCCCAATAAAAATTATATCTAGATTCACCACTTCTAGTACCTTATTTTGCCCAATGATATTCACCTGGTACTTTATTTGACACCTAATTCCATCCTGATAGAATATTCCTGATGTACCCTCATCATCAATAATTCTATAGAAAAGATATGGAAATCAAAAAATAATCCAAAATATTCTATCCAAGACATTATCCCCTCGTCAATATCATGAACTTAGTTGATCCCACCTGCCTCAGCCTTTATTGGTAGAGGTTCTCTATGAACATATCCAAGAAGTCGTCCCATAGCATACCATCAGTCTAACTAGTCTGATCTCGTACGGCTCACCAACACTTCACTGATCCTCATAGAATGAAAAAATAAAACATGACAATATTCTTTGTTGGATTCTTCAAATGTTCAAGTATCATCTCGATCATCTCAACCCAAAACACATCTACCTACATGCATTTATCTACAGTAAAATTCGAAGGGTTCTATAACTAAAACACCAATTTTAGATCATATCATGTCATCACAACCTTCATTGGGACTCTTTCTTTGAATTTCATGATGTGAGAAAAGATCTGTTGAAGCTTATCACCTGTTTCCTCACCTAAAACTATCGGTGCCTCATGTTCCTCTTTTAGTAAACCATCTTAATCCATCTCCTCCTTCTTTCCTCTAAAAATGCATCCTACTGAAATCATGTCTCTAAAATCACAAACATTTTTCATAGGACTCATAAAACAATTAATCACATTTATGTTATGGAAAATTCACAAAAATTCACAACAAGTATTTTCCCCAATCCTCACTACACATTCAAAACCGAGGGACCTTTACTTCCATTAACCATCCTACACATTGGTCTTGGTTATCAAATGGTATTCAAATTTTTTATCTTTTGGGTTCCCATTCAGATGCACATTTATTTTCATTTTACATCATTTTACCATTCTGAATTTCAAATGAGGAACCATTTAAATTTAATTTCACAAGACCAAAAAAACTATTTAACTTGAACGACATACCCAAAAACAATTTTCCCATTCATTCTTAAAATGGTGAATGTCACTGAATAATCTTGTGTGCCCAGAATGATGAATGATGACCCAACTCTTGTTTTATTTTGGGCCACAAATAAATTTTGAGAAATATCAACAACAATTATCACAACCCATAATAAGTGCATCATACATGGTGAAATAACATTCAACTTTGACATAAAACAACAATAAAAATAACCCCACCTAGAGAATGAGTCGTTTTCCACATTCAAGGTCTTGAAACATCTATGCATGATCCCATTACCAAGCCCCGAATTTTCCTTGTCTATTGTATAAATTTACCAAATAGTAAGAAAAAATAACAAGAAAAGAAAACATCATTGATACCAATTGTAATTTCTTGGATCAGGTGCCACGCACCAGTTCCTGGAGCCAGTCAGTCATAAGAACTCATGCACACCTCATCGTATGCCAAAGACTGCAAACTAGTAGCAACAATATGTTTAGTAGATAATGGGAAAAATATACATTTATTTAATATATTCAAACACCATCATTAATAAATAAAAAATAACAGAATAATATATATAACCATAAACAACGCCAATATCAAGATAACAATAAATGAACAAAAAATATAAGTAAAGTTGAAAGAATATCATACTGACCAATGTGTCAAGTGTCTAAAATGAAATTCCAAAATAAAAACACTAACTACTCATAGTGGGACCCAAAACATTTTCGTTTCCCAAAACCAAGCTTCATCCCAACGTAGCCATCTAACATGGGGCCCTTTCCCTTAACCTATCTTATTAGCATGAAATCTCTTTGGTTACTGATCGAGAAGCCTGAGTAGAGTGTGAGTGAAACTTATTAGGCCACAACCAACAGTCCCTTAAATAAATAATGTCAAAAATATGTGTATGTACTTTTATAATGAAATAAATAAAATTCCTTATTAAATAGTTATTACAATATAAGATAATATTTTTTAAACTACATAAACCACCAAGTACCTAGGGACACCAGTTAATCAATACCTTCTTCGGCCCACGCGTTGTCTGAATAATATAACATACTCGATTCATATATCATTATTTCAACCACATAGCCTCATATTCCATTGAAAATGTTTTTGGATTAGAATGTCACGTCTAGGAACCCATTTATCAAACATGCATATATATATGATGGCATAGAACATAATGTCTAGCACCAAAGTTTTTAATCATGCATATATACCATTAGCATAGATCGTTATTTCTAGCACCCAAAATTCTAAAATTTGGGCACATTTTATTTGTGTAGGCTATAATGTATAAGACCCCATTTATCAACCATACCAATATATCTCTCAATGGATTATATTTTCATTCATATATCCCATTTAAAAATTATGTTTTAATATCCTTATCAGCCTAGATTATCAGGTCTAAATTCCTATTATCGACTATTAATTAATTCAAAAAGTAATTAATCCAAGAGTATTATTTAATTCATAAAGTATATAATCACACATCTTTTTTCATTAATCAATTCAAGAATTTTTTTACTATTCACATACTACGCATTTAATGATTAATTCAAAAATTAATTAGTCCTAATTTATAATTGAAAAATTTGATTATTAACTCAAAAATTAATTATCCCTGAATTCTTAATTTATTACTTTGGTATTTCAGTCATAAATTAATAATCTCTATTCCAAAATCACCAATATTCAATCAAATTCCCAATTCATCCATTTAATACTTAAGAATTAATTCAACAATTAATCAATGAAATTCAATAATTCAAAAAATTCAATAAAATCCACAATTATGAAATTCATGCCTTGATAATGAATTAATCTATTATTCATCCTAATTACACAAAATTTTGAGTTTCATAATTAATTTTCCAATTAATTATCTTTTTCGTCGATCCAAAATCTCATAATTCCAGAATCATCTGTAAAAATTTATTTACCGCATTATGTAATTCAATTATACATTTCAATTTCTAAAAAACACTAGAAATTATACAATATTCAGATAAATAATCAGAATTATGACTATGGTATTTAAATTTTAGACCACATAGCATGATTCATTGTCAAAATTTCACCCAATGAGAATACACCAATCTCGGCAGCATAATGGGGTAGATTTGAATCCATGTCTAAAAACCCTAAATCATGATAAAATACATTATGATCATAGGATTTTAGTTCAACATCTAAAATCCAATATCCAGAAAATAGCAATTCATTTTAGATCAAACTGAAAAGTTGATGCCTTCAATGAAATGAACGATATAAGAAAAGAGGATATATGAAAAAGTGAGGTGATTGAGTCCACTTACTGGGAAAGGAGAAGATCATCGATCTGGGATTCTAATTGTGAATAATGGTGGTTATACATACAAGTAATCCCTCCATAAATATCCATAAATTGAAATAACTCATATGGTTGAATGAGGATATAAATGGATGAGTTTCTAGGGTTCCATAAATTATAAAAAAATCAAAATAATTTTAATCCTTCTTATGGTTACTTTGGTAGGAGAGCATAATTTTCCCTTACTATGCACCAACCGTGAGCCAATTGTATTTATGTTGCACAGTTTTTCATTTTTAGGGAGCACAATATGGCAAAATAGATGCTAGTTATACAAACCCTCACTATCTAGGGATGCATGGATTTTTGGGTTGGGTGTATGGTTTTCTCTATCCATCTCTAACCATGAAAACCCACTATTTCTTCAATTTTTTTTAATTTTCACCAAAACACACACCAAGGTAATAACCAATTTAAAGTCACTTTAATAAAAAAAGCACCATAAATTATATATCGAGTCAACTCTAGAAATGTATGGGATCTTAGAATTTTTATTGTTTCTTTATATATCAAATATTATTGGTTTATTTATGGTGTGATATGTTTGGTTGTTGTGCGGTTGTGATATAATTTCCCTTTTACATGGAACATTGTAAGAATAAATGAAACATTTAATGGGTAATGGGGATCTAATTTATAAATGATTTTCTATCAATCTGATAATGTTTTCAGTTGGAATATATTTATATAAAAAATGGATATGTAAATAATAAATGAGATTGATGTGAATTATTAAGGTCATGTAATGAAAGGTGGTTTAAATAAATGTTTAATAATAAATGTGTAAAAAAGAATTTAACATGGTTTTAAAATAATAAAATTAATTTTTTTTAAAAACATGTTCAAATAAAAATTAAATAATGTTGTTACGTATATTTTATTGTCGGATAGTAAGGGATTATAATTATTTATTTATGAAATTATATATTTCTAATTAATGATGATTTTTAGGTAGTTCGTGTGAGATATTGTGGTGTTGATTTTTTTTGGTGAAACCCTACTCATGAATTTTGTGCAACTTCTATAAAAATTGAATGTTAACATTCTATCTCATATGCATCACCACTAAAGAAAAATATCCTTTATGATTCCCATATATATTTTTTGTTTTTGGGTGTCTTCTAAATCATGAATGTTATAGATGGAATGGATGGTAGTATTATTGATCTAATTTACTCTCCCTTCATAAATATTATGGGAATTGATGGATCTGAGTATATATTTATTGTTTATAAATTAATTATGTATTGTTGAAAATTTATACTATAATACCCTGATATATTTTTATTATATGGATATATGATGTGGGACATACACAAAAGGAGGAGGACCCAAATAAAATTTCCATTAAGGTAATGTTACCCTATATTGGGAAGGATGATATATGTAGTTGGAATGTGGTGATACAATATGAATATATGGGTATATGTTTATTATTTTTTATGGTATGTGGTCATATTTTTATATGGGTATATAAGGGATTAAATCTTAGGATCTGTGTCATTGAGGTGTGAGAGTCATGAAATTAGTGACGAAGTGGTTGTGGGGTAAATGTTTCCATTATTGTTTAATAATATGTTACTATACCATGGATGCAATATTCTATGAGTGATCTATGAAGAGTGTTATTGGTTATTTACCTAATATATTTCAATTATGGTTCTACTATTTGTTCCCTTAGGGTTTAGTATTATTCTTCCACATTTACATGAGATGTTCTGAGATAAACCTAAAAAGTATATCAATATTCTCACCCCATTCAATATATTTCTATTTTTAATATTTATTAAAGAGATTAGGTGCATTGACTAAAAATACAGACTCTTGGAGGTAATGTATTGATTATATGAGTTTCTTCCATAAAAGGTATTTTCTTCATTTGAATATTAATTTTTTATAAAATTACATATATTTATGGGGTACTAGTTTTTAATAATAGTAATTGTAGTTCATATGTGTATTATCTTATATTTAGGGGATTATAAGGATGATTCCTCCCATTTATCTAAGAATATTCCCATTCATCTATCCTCAAACATGTGTCCAATTGTAGGAATCCATCAAGGGTAACACTCATATTCACTAAAAACCAAGAGTGTCTCCCAATGGGGTTGGTTCATGACATAATCACAGTGAATGAGTTATATATTATCAATTATATATATATATATTTATTATTATAAAATATTAATATATATATATAATAAAAACTAAATTGACTCTAAAAGATTTTATTAAAAAAGTATTTCTACATTGTTGGAAAATGAGAAGAATAGAATCCCTTAAATTACATAAACATTTTATCCAAGAACCAAAACTTATAACCATCTAAAATACTCATTAATAATGAGATATATATGAGACAAAATCCTAGATAGATATATTAATATTATCTCAAATATGTTGGGTGGATTGATGATAATGAGCATTGAGAATTAAAGTGTATGGTGAGTGGATTCCCAAAACATAAATTATTCATTATTTTATTTTTCCAATATCTTACATTCTTCATAAAAACTAGTAATTCCTTATTAAATCTATTAGTTATAAATTATAATACTATTTTCATTAAATATATTACGAGAAATAATATGCTTCAATATGGCTGTGTATTCATGTGTAAAGTGTAATATTTATTATATATTTCAATATTTCAACTCTTTTACTGTACCTTACAATGTTTTGAAAAAAATTCCATATTTCTATGTTTGAATTATTATTTAAAAATATGTATTCCATTTTATAAAAATTATTCCCAAATAATGGGAACATTATATTTTAAATAAAATCTTTTTGGAACATTTTCTTTGTGAAATATGTTTTTTCAAATAGTTCCATTACCAATAAAATTCCAAAATTACTATTCAAATATCCACTATATAAAAAAAAATAATTATATATGATAGAAATCCTCTATATTTGATAAATTAATTAAAAATTGAATGAATAAATTCATTATAACTTATTGTTTTAGTGAATACTTTTTAAGATATACTTATAATATAAAATTTTAATATATCAAAACCTAATCATCATATAATGTATTAGATTATAAATATATAAATATTTCATTAAAAGTAAAGATTAATAAAAATAATATTAATATTTTTTAGTTTAAATTATATTTTATATCCCTTTTAATGAAATATTATAATATTTTCGTTAATGAACATGAATCATGTCATGAAATTAAAATATATATAACAACTTAGTATATTATTTTCTACTGTAATGTGCTTCAATTAACTTTATAATATTTAGAATAATATGGAAAAAATAGGATTCAAATTAATACATTACAATTCCAATGACCATATGAATATAAAACAATGATCAGGAGAAATTTATTGATCAAAGAATCATGATTTCAGTAAAATATGTTATATATATATATATCCATTTTTATAAATAATTAAAATTCCAAGATATATGCATATAATTCCATTTAAAAATATATAGTAATGAGCCTTATTTATTAACACTCTTCAGAACCTGAAGAATGGAAATATATAGATATATTTAAGTTTTAATAATATGATAAATGGAATCCATAGTGTATTATAAAAACTTCATTTCAAGATAAATGATATTTCTATAACAATAAAATAATTTCACAAGATATTTTATTTTTAAGGTAAAATTAAAAAAATTAATGCTATATATATAACTATTTAAAATAATTATATTATAAGTATAAGGAATATATATTCAATAGACATTGAATAAAAAATGAACTCCTATAATTTTTTATTATAATTTTAAATTTATGATTTTCAAAGAACATATACATTTATGTCATATTTAATATTTCAAGTGATAAACTCTTTATATAGGTGAAATTTTTGTTATTGACCATGAGGTGAAAAATATTAGTTATTTACACAAACAAAAAAATTATAAAAGTCTTTTTATTTAATGGTGTGTTGAATATAAAAAATTAATATTTCATCTCTAATAACATTATTTATTTTTTTGTAGAAAAAAATCATTATATCCAATTTTTATTACATTAAATATTATTAATATCTTCTCTCAATACAAATTAAATATGGTCACCATTTATTATATAGATGTATATTATGTTAATTATGTTATAAAATTTTCATTCTTATCATATTCATCTATTTTGTATTACCTCTGTACTATTTGGTTTCCCATTAAAAAAAATTAAAATAATAAAATCATTACTCAAATATATGAAAATTATATATATGAAACATTGGATTTTATATCCACCCACCAAATATAAATTGTGTCCTCACAATTTTTACATAAAATTTATCATCAAAGGTTTATAAATGATTAATTGTTTTAAGGAATGATTTTTTCAGTTTCTACCAACATTTACAAACCATTATATAATATATTAAACAACCAAAATCTATTATGAATATGTATTATAATAAATCAGGTAGAATTATTAACTGAAAAGGTTTATATATATTATTCGTAAACTTTTTTTTTGTAAAATGAAGGATATTATCCCATATATTTTTAAATCCTACGTTCCAAATTAATATCTAATTGAAATAAATTACTAAAATCTTCCACAAAGATATATTCAATATAATTAATTTGGTTATTAAGATAATCCAAAATATTTTCCAAAATCATTGAAATAGTTCTGTTTCTTGTAATATGTTTAATTGTATAGTAAATTGAGTATCTAATTTTTTTAATGAACACTACTAGGTAGAAATTAAATAAAATTATTATAAACAATGATATTAATATATTATACAATTTTTCTAGGAAACATTATATTCATGACTCATAAAAATATCTATAATTTGATGACTTTTTACTATTAATTTTATGTCTTATACCAATGTATTACTAAATATCGTTTTTAATGACTCTTAAAAACATTCTTTGATGCTAACTACCATACACTCAACCCTAGTCACACAGATCCATTGTGTTCTTTGATACATGGTCACAATATTAAATGTGATCACATAATAAATATATATTGTTTATAAATACATAGGAGACTATATACATACATTAAATTTCATTAAACTATATAGATATATTAATTCTATGTACATAAAACATATTTTAAATGTGTTATAATTAGTCAAATAATATTATCTTTAGTTTTTCGAGCATTTTACTTATATTCATTTCATAATGAATATTGAAATTAAACAAAAGGGTGATCTCAAATTCATAGTATGTGATAAAATACAATAACAAATAAAATAGTTAATTAATTCATAAACAATATATAAATAATAGATAAATGAATGATTCCACATTGTTGGATACATAAGTATGATATAATCCATGCATTACATGATCTGGGAAATAAATATTCCTATGGATATTAAGAATAAAATTTATAATAATGTTGGAATGTATAATTTTGAACATCGTAACCATAATATAATGTCCATGTTCCCATAGATCATACTATAGAGTTAAGGCCTCATTCTGAGACATTGTACAGAAATGTTTTGGACTACACCAAATTTCATTTCTATATTATCTCATGAGACTTACTTATTCATCGAGGGATATATAAACTTGGGCCCCATCTGTTAAATAATTGGTCCAATGTGTTTCAAATTAGAATGAAAAGCCTAAATAATATAATATATAATTATACAAATGAACAAGTTTAAAAAAATATAATAAATTATTAATAATTAAATATAAAAAATAATGATATTATAAATTTTCAATATTTTCCCAATAATATAAATGGTATGTTTATCACGGAAAAATCCTTAATTATAAATAATTCTTTATTGGGTACCAATACCATACATAATAAATTATCACATTTCACATTCCTTTGATCCTAATAGGAATATTGATTATATGAGTCTCATGGTGTGTAATCATTAATCAAAATAATCAATCACATGGTATTGACACAATAGTGAATTACTGTTTATGTTTTCATGATAAATGATTATATTTATTAATTAAACTATTATGATATCATGTTGAATACCTGTTAATAAAAAAAATAATATTTTCAATACTCACTTTATATATTAAAAATTAATATTCAACCAGGTTAATAGGGAATCGTAGTCAGTCAGATTTTATGACTATCCATGTCAATAAGGATTAATTATTATAATTATTTCCAAACATTCCACATGATATACAATTAATGGCTATTTCGAAATATCAATAGTTTTCTCTTTTAATCTAATTTTACATGTATCTAGTTGAATTATATAGAATGATTTTAGGAATAATTATGGATTCACAATGTTATAACATGTACCCTTGTCATTTGATAAATATGTAAATTTTATTCTTATGTTATTATAACATTATATAATTTAATTTTTTTTTAATATTACATATGATTTTTAAATATTATAAGGTCAATGAAAAATGAAAAAAATTGATATAAAAATTGATGAATACAATACCCTAGACCCAACTATAGAAGGAAAACATTGCATATTGAAACTATTGAACAATGTTCACATTAAAAAGATTAAATCAATAATTTAATACATATATTAATTTTTGAATTTAAATTTACTCTAATTAAATTCAATTTCAAAAATCACATATCAAACTTTTTAATAATATAGTTTTTTAGAGTTTAATAAAATAACTGATTTTTATGTGGATTTATTTTGCATGAACTATCACTTTTATAATATTATAATATTATAAAAATGACATAAATGTCATTGAAATATTTTATATTAAATATATATATATATATATAATAAAATAATTATTTGAAATTTGAAAATTTTCATTTAAAAAACCCTTAAATATCAATATGAAAACTTTTATAATAATTCATTCAAAAAAACCATTTTTTGCGCTTATTTTGATATTTATATATTTAAAATTATAGGAATATAAAATAAATGATTTTATTTAATTTCTATTGTCTAAATTTACATATTAGTTTAAAATATGAATTTTCGTAATAATACTAATAATATTACTCAGATTTACTTTAGTTACAATAATATTGGTTAAAAATTTTTCTAAAAGTTTATTTTATTAATATTGTGTAATTTTTATCTAATTTAATAAATAATCACATATAGATCAGGATTATTATATAATTTGAAAACTATATATAAATATTCTAATAATAATTCATTTTTAAATCAATACTAAATCTGATTAGGAACACATAATTGTGATTATATCATTTTCAACCAAAAATCAAATACATTATATAGTTTCAAATAGAAGTTAATTGAATCATAATTAAAAATGAAGTTGGATTAAATTGAGGATAATATTATTTTTATAACAACCTTGTTTGGTTAAGTGGGTTAATTTATATATATAATGAAATAAAAATTATGTAGATAAAAACGTATTACCATCGTAAAAACCATAATGAGAAAATGGAAAAACATTAACGGTAAACAAATAAATAAATGTTTAAAAAAAGTTTTAATTATTATATGAGGACTTTTATACACAATAATACCCCAATATATATTATTTTTAACTTTTATAGTCATTTGGAGTCAAATATTTTATTTATATCACTGAAAAGTAAAGGTTAGTCACAAAATATCCATTTTCATCACTTATAAAATTGGCACACATTCTCCACATTATACCAAACAAATAACGTATAATTTTTTTTGAAAACCAGAAATTTATTTTCTCATATTACCCTATTACAAATAATAAGTCTCCTCTTATACATTATTTATAATATGTAATATATTAATTTGTTGATTTTTAAGAGAAAACATAAGCTCTCGACGTAAGTAAAAAAATCTTTAAAATATTTTCTCCTTAATCATTCTCTCCCTGATATTTTATATTAAAAACAATGTAATGAAATATTTATAATTTGTTTACTCAGAGGATAATATATTAATTAAATATCCATTTTTTTCTCTATATCTATTATGAAAATAAAGAAAAATCGTATATGTGATTCGACGAACTACTGCCTCAATTAATCAAAAAATCAATTTTTTGCATAACCTCTCATGGTTGGTTTTATTTATGGAATTTTTGAATAAATATTTCATAAATAAAATAACTATTATTATGAAATTTGAAATTATCATATACCTCAATTATATCTCATTAGTCATGAAATGTAAATGTGATGTCTGTGTTGCATGAGATAACACCAATATGATGTACTATAGTTCATTTTTCTCTAGTTTATTTCTTATTAACTAAACCCTATTTATATATGAATATCCACCACAAATGTGTTTAATTAATATCATTAATTTCCTTTAATAATAGTATAATGTCAATAAGAGCTCAATTTTGTAATCATAATCATCCATTAACTATAGTGCAATTATGCTTACTCTATCCACATACTAAAATGATTTTATGAAAATATATAATAGATAAAAATTAGAACATAATAAAAAATATATTACAATTTCATAAAAAAATAATTATTTTTTAGTTTTTAGGAACTGTATATATTAATTATTTTAATTATTAATAAAAATCATCATTAATAACTAAAATTACTTAAATAAGATAACAATGATTTCAATTTAATTCTACATAACTAAAAACATTATGGATTTATATAATATATTTATAAATAAATCAATTTTATTTACTATAGTATGTTATATTATTGATTAATTAAATAATATTTCAAAAAACTAATGAACTACATCTGTATTATTAAACTAGTTCATATTTATCATGATTAATCAACCATAATATTGGAAATCGATTATAAATAATAATACAACCGTAGATATTAAATGTAAAATATGTTGAAAAAATATTATAATTTTTAATTATGTTATGAAATACTTGACTATTATAGATATTTTTTATACACCATGTTAGTGACCATTTAGATAAATGAGATTAATGTTATATGTTTTCCATATCAATTTCCACACTTTGAGACATGTATTATATTATGCACCAAATGTCATTTATGTTTTTTTATATATATCCTATTTTATATTATATATTATGAAATTACATTAAATTAGGGAATTTGAAAATCTGTTTTAATGTCACTCATTTAAGAGTTTATTATTGAATTACTACACAATCCATATGTGCTATTTTCCATATCAACAATCCTTATTTGGGACTCAAGAAATATTCACCACTTACTTAATTTTATATGGTTCAGGAATTTCAATTGAATACATTTTACAATCTACCTCAGGGATTTTAATGGATTTAATATTGTATAGTATTATTCCTCACTCGTATTCTTTTTATGTAATTAGTTACCAAAACAATTTCAAAACATAATCTTTTCCTTTATAGAAAACACATTCCTAGTTTTGGTAATGTTAATTTGTGTATAGTTTCCTAGAAAATACAACCATTGATACTAGAAGGTGGATGATGCTTTTTAATAGATGAACCAAGGGGTAATCATCCCTAAAATGGGTGTTTTGGAATTGACTTGATAATAATTGTAATGAATTATGAGTGTTCCTAGGACTACCCACATGGCTAGACACTCTTGTTGGGTATGCATTGAAATATTCGCTTCATGAACCATGATGATGATTTTTTTCCTACCATCTTCTTTCTCTCTTACTAATGAAAAATATTTAATTCAATAACTATTTTCCGCATATAATACATCACATTTAATGTTCCCACACTGTTATATTTCAGTGACATAGGCACTTCTTGAAACATTAATGACACCAATAACTTATAAATGTATTAAGGGGTACACTATTATACTTCAAAATTATGTCATTAAATGGAAAAGTATTTTTTAAAATATTTTTATATAGACAACCGATTTTTTATTCATATGGAGGTTAAATATGGAATGATAAAAAATGTATATATATCTCTTATGGTGAATGAAATGTGCATAATATAGTAATGGTTGGGGAACAAAATAGTACAACCTCTTAATGAATATATATATCTTCTCACACAATATATATAAGGTTTTTGTGTACACCACTCCCCATTTCCATGTAGTGTCTTGGCATGATACCATGATATAATTATTTGATGTCTAGAATTATGCCTTCCATTTATAAGAGAAAAATGATTATATTATCCGCTTATTCAATTATTTTCATGGGAAACAAATACCTTCATTTTTGATTGTTATGGATTAATTTTTATTACTAATTCCTAATATAAAACATATTCCATGTTTATGTTAGGATAGATTATTATACATGATACTTCATATAATGAATCATAGATCACACTTACTTGTTTTATATCTTCAGGGAAACCTAGAGGGAAATATTGTGTGATTTATTAGGATATGGTTGAAGTGATACTAACGTTAACACATTCTGTTTATCTAGTTTCATTTTCACCAATGTTATTTGTCTATGTATAAAGTCTTCATTGAGTATTGATTAGTTTAATTTGGTTGTGACACTTATATTATGTAGTAATCATGTAATATAAATACATCATCTAGGTTTTATCAGTTTAGTTTATTACAATGTATACAACCAAAACTATATGATACACATTAATAATTTCAAATTTCATTAAAGAGAATATTTCAGGTTAAATATTTTTTATGGAAAATGTGAAATTGATCCAAAACCAATTTTAATTAACATGATACCTGATCGAGGCTCCACCTAAATCAACTAAATTATCATTACATATAATTATTTACCTCTAATAAATAATACATCCATAATTGAAGAAATAAATGCAATGATTGGGGATTTTTTATAATGAGACAATAATATTTTTTATATCATTGTATAATTTCATTGTAATAAGGTCTTATAAATGGATTTTAATGTGTGTAAAATTAGGTATAAAATTCATATAATACCATAAGGGTATCACTTAAAATGATATTAATAAAATATTAGATTAATAACATGGAAATTTAAAACTATAAAAAAATTGTATATATAAATTTAAAATAATATGAAAAAAATCATTAAAACATCATGGTAATGTCTAATAAAAAGGGTAATATAATAGGGATTGGATAATCTCTCATGGATCATATATCATTATGATGATGATATGAAAAAAATAAAAAAATGTGATCATATAAAAATGATTCACTGATATTTTTTTATATCAAAATATATTAATGAAAGGCAAATGCAAAATAAGTTCTCAATTATCTCATGTTTTTTTCATTATAATGGTGTAACATCCTAAAAATATGATAATCTATTTCATCACCTAACCTAGATATGGGGGTATTCTAATTGGAAATTAATTCCAACGGTTTATGTGTTATTATGATTTTTTACCTATTCAAAAGCATATGAAAGAAACATTGGGTCATGGATTTTTCTCTCTAAAGCTAGGATTTGTATAGATTTATGATTGGAGTGTTAGTTTCAATGTTCTAAAATATAACATTATTTACTCAAGTGTGGGTAATGTTTTTGTATTAGAATGGATAATGTCAAACCCCAAAATTCATAATGACATTTCATCATCAATTGGAGTTCCTATTAAAATTGTTAAGAAGTCTGTACAATATAGATTTGGTTGTTTCTTTAAGGTTCTTGATTAATGAGACTTAATTTCACTTTTTTTTGAAAAAGTGATCATATCAAAAAATGATGATGAGATAAAGATTAATATTTTTTATGAGAAACTCCTTGATATTTATTCTAACAATAAGATCATATTACATTAAATTGATAAATTTATAAGGGATATTATATGTTAATTTTGTTCAATTACAAGACATGATATTGAAATATTAAGGAAGAGAGTTTCGAATATCCATATCCAAGGTAGTATTGGCAAGTTCACCTTTGAAGGGGACCCAATAATGGAGTTCATTGGTCCAAATGATAAGAAATATATTCTGCATAATTCTTTGAATTTAATGAGTATATTGTTTTTTTCTGGTTCCTTACGTATAGGGAAACACATGTATCTAATTAGGGAAGTCTAAGGGATTTGAACGTATATAGCGGTTTTATTTCCAAGAATAAACTTTTCTTGGGAAGGAGTTAGATGGGATCTCTGTATAGGGATAGGATATACAAGGGATGAATGCTAGTATATGGTGTGTCATTCAGTATTATAGTAGATCTATAATTTCTCTTGAATTGACCATAGAAAAAGAACATCAATTATCTTCACGAAGAGGGTAAGAAGCCTCAGACACAAATGATTTTCGAGGGTTTTTGATGGATATTTGTAAGTAGCCTTTTCAGGTATAAGATGGTCATTCAGAGCATGTTGTTGTTTTAAAATGAGTTTTAGAGCATGGATTTATAAATTCTAGGACACACATAAACTATGTATATATTATATTTATTACTCAGGTTGGTAATATTTTTCTATTCATCATTGAAAACCCTCAAGGTCCTCTTTTTCATGATGGTAGTCAAAAAAAAGATAAATTTTGGGTTGGTTGTGATATTTTAATGGAGTTGTTTGACATTGATCCTACTGAAAAAAAACTATTGACACACTAATTCTCTCGTATTTTATGTCGACATTATTGATGTTTTTCATGAGGGTCATGACATTATAGAGAAATTCAATAACCACTAGATTCTAAAAAAATATTGTAATCCACTACAAAAAATTGAATTATACCAACATAAATTTATTAAAAACTAATATTTCTATTGTTAAAAATGAGAAATTCCAAAAAACATTAAGTTTTATTTGTATTTATATTAAGTACCAAAACGTGTTTTACCATCAGATTCTTCTGTTGGTATTAATCATGCAATACACCCATATCATTTACCAATACATAAATCCATTACATTATCATATTAATACCAACGTTTTTACCAATGATTGAATATATTATTACTAAAAAACTATTGCAAATATTTTTTATCATTAATAATTTTTTTTTCAATAAATCATTCAATTATTATATCGAAGAAAAATCAATTAAATTTTATATATATATTATTATATTAATTGAAAAATTAGATATTCAATTCCAATTGATTTATTAAAAATATCCCCATAATAATGATTATATTTTCCAATGTTATTCACTTAGTATACAATTAAATATTTTTTATAAAAAAATGAAATAATTACTATAATTGAATTTATGAAACATAACAAATAAAAACATGGAAATATAATAATATATAATAAACAAAATTTAAATATATGTTATTAGTAATCAATATTAACATATTGAAATTTAATTTTATATTATAAAACAATAATATTGATTTTTTTAAATATTATTTCCACACACTGTCTCTATAGGTGTCTCTATACCTAAATCTCTTATCTGCTTCAAGAATACCCTATCATTTGTTTTTCCTTAACTTACTGTACTTCCCTACTTCATTGTTTGCCAGATTTGTTTCCACTATGGTTTCCATGAACCCTACCAATCAGTATCCCATCCACTGTTACATTCCTCCATCCTCATCGTTCTCAATGACTCCGCCTCAAGAAGAAGTCCTTATTATCCAATGTGCACTTCTGAAACTCCCCGTAGAAGGCCGATAATTCGTAAAAAAATTCTGGTAATCCTTCTCACACCATGTATTCTAGAAATTTCAATTCATGAATATGATTCAGGTTTCCACTATCTTCCCTACACAACATAATAAAACCAATCCACCCTATATTTCTATATTTCAGGTAAAAAATATTTCAGTCTTTCATTTTTTTTATGTCTTCTACTACATTATTGTGGAACCCCAAGATTGACATCATATTTTCCCATTAAATTAATGATTTCTACAAACCCAATATGTATCTCTTCATCTCTACTGATATTTTTGTTGTTTCCAGATACTAGCTTCACACACTGTTAAATATTAATACTAATTTGGTCTTTATTTAATTAATTTCTATAACACAGTAGTCTAGATAATATTGGTGGGTTCCATTTTTTGCCTCCCACTTATCACTATTTAACATTGTATTTCATAAATAAATTATATTTTTATTCCCAATGAATACAATATATGTGCGTTTTTTATATTTTATATACTATATGCACAATTCATATGTGATATATGAATACTTAATATCCACCACAAGATTAATACATATTCATCTTCAGAATATTATTATTTTTAATTATCAATCATATCATAATTCAACCTCATCTTCCAGTCTTTAATGTCTGGATGAAATAATTAAACAAATGATGAAAATTTCTTAATATCTGTATTCAATTACTTAGATATGTATTTTTTCAAATATTTTATATACTATAAAATTTTAATATCATGATTGGGTTGTATGACTTATAATGTTGAATGTTATTCATATATTTCATGTTCATGTATATGATTTTTGAAATATTAAAAAATAATTTTTTATAAAGTCATCCAACGTGGAATTAACAAAAACATGAGCTCAACCATGAGTTCATATAAATTATATAAACTATTTTTTTCAAGATTAAATCTTTTGTGTAATGAGAACACGAATTCTAATATAGCTACCTAATTAAAAACTATATGATTTGATAATTCTCAATCTAATGAACCATTATAAAATCATATGTCATTAACTTAAACCACAACATCTGTTTCGTGCAATACTTATAACATATTGTAAATATTTTTTTTATTTTTGGGAAAAAAACTCCCTATAAATCATATTAATAAATGAAATTCATTATTTACTCTAGGTTTTGTTTTAATTTTATATATACTAATGAAAATTTTATAATTTATATGCATTAATTAATAAATCTCTTTCTGTTTATGCTCATATTACTGTCCATATGTATTAATTATACCAATTAGAATATAATTTTTATTTTTATTAATACAAAACTAATAATTTATATACTATTTAATTCATTTATTTCCATGAATAATTATATAATTTTCCATACTTATTTATTACTGCAGGTGAATTTCATTTTTAATACTTACTATTAATTGACATCTCATGTATATCAATTAATTTTTAAAAATCATTCCATTATTGTTTATTAAAATGAGATATGAATGTTTAAATTATATGATGCGGATTAGTCATTGTGCATGAATTATATTAAATATTTGACCAGTTGAATTATTTTTCCTCTATTTCATTTAAACACAGCATAGAAACAATGAAATATATTTATATGTAAACAATTTCATCACATGATTAATTGTACCACACTGTGATTCCATTTTAAAATGACCATAAATAAATAAAAATTTTATGTTATGCACCTATTATTAAATTATTCATAAAATAATATAATATTAATTAAAATAAATCACATGATGCATAACACAAATAATATATGATAAAATATGACATTATAAAAATCGGCTCAAGGCCAGGTAATGATAAACAACACACTGTGTGGAAGTACATGCATAGAAATGTGTTTAGTTTTTGTGTTATAGATTAATCCATGTATCCATTTTCACTACATTGGTTTTCATATATTACATATCTATGGTGTTTTATCATATAATTAAACTCCATTATATTTCATGTTGAAAGGTACAAATTGGGTTAAGAACCTTCTATTTAATGGATGTTTATTTTTTCCTCTCTTTCCCACATATTTCATTTTAATAATGTTTTTATATCTTTTAGAGCCACTTATGATTTTATATTTGGTACTATAATGATTATAGTTCTTATTTGTACCTTATTCATATTTTCATTATTGTTATTGGATTAGATTATTGGGGAGGATAACATTATTGAATTTCATGTTCTTGTTTACACAACAAAATAACATAGAGGGATCCGACTACCTCCCTAGTATCGAACTTCTCTTACCATCACTAACTTGAGGTAACCCGGTTTATATTATATAAAAAAATCATTTTTCATGTCTTCATCATTATCTTCTATGTCGATTCTCTTATCATTGTGGTTTAGATGCATTTATATGTCACTTTGAAGCCCGTGAGTATTGGTGGAGGTATGTTTGAAGGCTTTGTTAGTTATTTGATAGAACATACACTATCATAAATCAATTTACAGAGTCTACATGTTCTTTTGAAATGATTACCTGGTCTTTACATTAGGACAGATCAACTAGTATGTATGTTGACATTTGGTTATTACATAAATCACTACTATTCTCAATCTAAAAAGATGAGTTTCATGAAAAAAATATATCTTATACAGCAACATGGCTTGGAAAATTGGTATATATTTGTAAAATACATTGAAATATTAAAAAATGTGTTTTTGATTTCAGGGCACCCATATAATTATTGCATTCACACCCAATATATAATATTATTATATCAACATATTTTTGGCCTCTATTTTACTATTGTAAATCAGTATATGCTCGACTGAAATTTATTTTTATTGTGCGTCCATAGATTATACATACATATATATATATATATATATATATATTCTCTAAATATATGGTCTATGAATATATGGTCCCAATATATATATACATTCTAAATATATATTCTGAGATATATCATGAATGTATATTCTAAATCCATGTATACAAATATAGGTTTAGAGGCATGCATGAACAGACACACACATATGATTCTGTTTATAAACTGGGGATTTTTATTACATTCACATAAGGAAAACCTATTCGTATCATCCTATAAATGATATTTACTATGTTAACAATAGTTTATTAGGTTTGAACCTTCAATACAAGATTCAGGGTTTTCAATTCAACAGTTTTAGTTCATTACCATTTTTCAAAATTAAAATTTCATATTCCATTAAACATTTATTTTCTTCCAGGAACCATTCGATTTCAAAAATTTTATCTTGACGACTAATCTAGTTTTCCAAAATGAATGTTTATTTACACAATTTGTATAAATTTTTTATATCATTGAATACATTGTGAAGTCTAAATATTTGCATCAAAAAAATATATTATAAATTTTTTTCAACACTAAATTTGAGGTCATGTGGCCAGAGTTGTGATAGTTCATCCAAATATTATAAAATTTTCCTTTAAAATTAATCTCACCCATGAGTCCCAACAATATAGAGATTTATGGATACTGAAATGGATTTTATTTTGGTTTTCATGTATTTTAATTTTCATACATTGAAACCCGTCAAATGTCAGTTCATCCAAATTTCAAAATGTATTCTTTTGAAACTACTCTAACTCTTTCAAGACAATAATAGTGAGATTTATAGATAATTTATGGTTTATGATTGTGGATTCTATTTTTTCATATTTAATATCCGGAAAACATGTATTGTTTAAAACTGCACATTAATTTAATCTTTTTTAAATTTTTATAAATGGCATTGCATAAATGTTGACTTTTAAATTGAATAATGTAAAACTTTTTATTATTACATCACTTAAATGAAAATTATATTCTAAAAATATGCATCATAAAAACTAGTACATATATAAAAAATTCCAATTCTAGTACTTGTATTTGGAAAAAATCATCTACAAAAATGTGAAATCCATTAGTTATATCATTTTTTCAGCCACATTTGAAAAAATATATTCTTAATACTATTTGTTTAACTACTTATAATACTAATAATATATTCAACTCAATCGTAAACATCTTATAATAAATATTTTTATTATATATTTCATTGTGTTGAAAACTGTTCGTAGAATCATATATTTCACTTTTTGTATGTTACTATTTGTTTATAATCATTATCCTTTATTTTCACTAGTCATTATCAGTTTTCATAATCAAATTATTTTTACCAAATATATCGCAATAAAAGTTTCTATTACATGAAATATATTTCATATTTTTATAACTCTTTTATGAATTACATTTGTGAATGATTTTGTTTCTTTTTGGTTTAATAATGAATATCAATCTGTATAACAATAAAATTATACAGTATCATGTTTTAATAGTGATGCATTTGTTCCTTATAGGATTGTAAATAACTACATTTTATGGGAAAAAATCATCTACTTCTATGGAAGGACATAAATATTGATCTGATAATGAATGAGAAGATGAAACATTTGGTATTAAAATTTATCTTTTACTCCATGAGTGATCCAATAATCTGTGACTATTCTGGTGTTCCAAAATATTAAAAATGATGATTACCTACATGTTCTCATTAGAAATATAAGACTAACATAGGTATATTCAGATATATCTAATATTAATATTAATTTGGGAACCCAAATGATTCTTTAAATATTATCAGGACTACATTTAGTTGAATTATTAATGAAAGAATTTTATTTTTTTGCATTTTATCAATTTACAGGGAAATATTTTTATTTTTGATGATTGGTTTCCTATTTTCCACTTATACAAATTATGTTTCACTAATGGGGCTTCCATGAAGAGTCAGTTGGATGTGATTAAAAGGTAGATCTAGTGCACGTGTACACATTTTGAATGAAAAAACCTTGAAGTATATGAATTTGGAGTCAGTGACGGTATAAGTATTGCTAGAGTCCACCTTGATGGAAATTGTAAGTGTAGAGATGGTGAACTTATGTCCAATTATTAGAACATAGACCAAGTGGATGATTTAAAGAAGATTCTAAATGTAATATCCATTAGCATCATGGAATCCTTCCAACTACCTTTTGGATCACCCCTAAATCATGTCACTCAATGAATATGTTTCATAAAAAAATGTGTTCATGGATTAGCCTTTTGAAGCTATTGAATGGAAGAATGATCAGAGATTTTTCTTAATAAATCACAAGGGTGATAGGACAGGTGAAACATCAAAAATTCAATGTTTCTATAAATATATCATGAGAGAGCTATGATAGGTGTTGTATCAAACATGGATCTGTGTTCTACTAAAAAAAATGTATGATGTTGAATTTGTGCATGTCCATATTTATAGTAGTAGAGAATAACTCATGTGAAGCGATGGGGATTCCATGAAATGGATGTATGTTGTTTGAGGGAAATATATTAATGATGTTTCATTGATTTCAATGTAAATTCTCTTGTTGTTTGAACATGTTTTTAACATGTATTTAAAAATTTTCACAGAGTTCATGTCTTCTCCTAAACTATTAACACATATTTAAATTATATTTGAATGTGATTTTTCATATTCTCTATTTTTTCAAATTTAAAAATATTATGATTACTATATAATAAATAAACTAATATATTATATATATCTTTATATTAATAAATATAATATAAAATTTTGAAAATAAATATTTGTATACAATCATTTATAATACAATTTATAAACACATATTAATTATCGGTATTGTTTATAAATGTTATTAATATTAGAGACTAATATATTTGTCATATTACTATGTTGATAAATAATTTAAAAACATATTTATTATCTATTGGTATTATTTAAATAGTAACAGAATCATTTTATCTGTCACAATAACATTTACAATAGAGTTTTTACCATTAATTCAGTTTTAGGGACAAATGTGTTGGTAAAATGATTTTCCAAAATAAAATGTTATTTTACAAAATTATTTATCCCTATTGGAAACATTTAAATATTTTGCAGTAATTAACATCTACGGAAGGTGATGATACATCACCAAGGAGATGCTACAGGGATTCAGTTGCAATGAGAATGATCAAGGATGATGAATGTTTTTCTTTAGTTCCAATGAACAAATCCAAACAATGTAAGGATTATTCTCAAGTTAAGACACTATGAGTAGTTGAAAAATACATTAATTTAAATGGGATGAGGGATAAATCTAACTAATTCATCTCCATTAGAGATGATTCAAACTCGGATTATTTTGAGAATTTTAATCCACTCGGCAATGATCATTGTTGTAATCTTTCATTTGTATTTTCATTGAATAAGGAAATGGTTTATATGTATAACACATTTCTCATCCAATCTATTACTTCCTTTGATTCATTCCTTTTAATTAAATAATGGAGATCAACCAAAATCTTTCTAGTGTGAAATTCAAGGTTCATAATCACAACATCTAACCACCATAACCCTTCAAGAAGAACTAGAAAACTATGTGAGATAATCATTGAGAGATAAATGAATATGTATGTCAAACATCGTGTATGAAATAATTAGAAGATTTAGTGGGTATTTATTGGATTGGTGAGTGTTATATCAATGGGAATATTATTCATTATTTTATTATTTTATTATTAAAAATTTTCAAATACAACCTATATGCCAATATTTTCTCCCATAATGCACTTTAATAATTTTTTATTTACTTTATGTAAATATATCAATATGAAACTGACAATAAACATTACAAAATCTTGTTATTTCATTATATTTAACTTTAATGTATTCCTATTGATATTTCTGATATATAGTTTTAGTTAATTAGTGAATAAACCAAACATATCTACCCATAAGAATACAATGTGGGTACTACTAAAAAACTATTCATTTCTTCAAAAATACAAAATTATTTAATAAAAAACTAAACCATTTCATGAAAAATCCTCACAACATTATTCTTTACATCTTATTTTGTATTACCCAACCATAAATACAAAAAAAAATCAACACATTTTACGAGAACAAAAAAAATAATCATGGAATATAAAAAAAATGAAAGAATCGATTATTCCATGAATACTTATAAAAATATGAAATTATAATCATAAGACATACTTATCACCCATAATTATCATAAAATTAATTTTTGAAAAAATACATTTCCATATACATATAAAACATATATAAAATCATATATGTATCATGGGGAATTATATATTTAAAGATATGACCCTCGTGGAAACCATATGACTTATAACCCTCACTGATACCTTACAATGAAACCCTCGCGACTACCTTATGGTGTAACAATCACGGTTACACTTTGAATAACCATTACTACCATCATCTAACATAAACATACAAAATTCATCTTAGGGATAAATAAGTTCCAACCTTCATCAACAATAATTTCCATCAACCAAAAAATAATCATTAATCCTGAATATATGGAACATTAAATATATCATTTTAAATTTTAAAAAAGAGACATTAAAGTGGATTTAAAAATGGAATGTCTATTACAATGGGTTATTATAACATAACATGTATTAAAAACTATTGTATAATTGTTCATAGAGATCTATTATTATATGAAAGAATCATATTAATATTTATAATTAATTCTATGATCATATTATAACATCATTCCACCAATTTGGTATTAATACATTATTATATTCATTGTATTAGGTGTATTTATTAAATGGTTTCTATAGTTATTTAATTATAGATTTTATTTTAGAATGGAAGGATACTCCATAGGTGGAATGAAATGGTATTTATTATGTGAGTACCATCAACACATACTTAATGGTTTTCAAGTCACCAGTTTTAGTTCAACAAAATTTTTCAAAATTAAAAATAAATATTCCATAGAACATTTATATTCTACCATGATCCAGTAGTTTTAAAAACATTTATCATGAAGACCAATGTAGTTTTCAAAACAAAATGTTTATTTAAGAAATTTTTTTCAATTTTATATATCATTGATTACATTGTGAATTCTGTTGAAAAATATTTTTTGTTACTATTTTAAAAGAGATCAAATAAAAAAAAGAACTGCCCTTCAAGGAGGACGAAAAAATTGAAGTCCAAGGGTATCCCCTTGCACCACAGTAATACACTCAAGGGGAAGAAAATAAATTGTGAATTATAAATATTTGCATAAAAAATATATAATATAAATTTTTTTCAACACTCAATGTGTGGCCTTGTGGCCAGAGTGGGGATAAATCATCCAGATATTATGATATTTTCATTTAATATTAGTATCACATTTTTATACCAAAAACAACAATATTTATGGATACTTGAATGGTTTTGATTTTGGTTTTCAGGTATTTCAAATTTCTGATCCTTAAAACAGTCAAATGTCGGTTAATCAAAATTTCAATATGTTTTCTTTTGAAACTATTCTAACTCTTTCAAGACCAGAATAGTGAGATTTTGGGATAATTTAATTTTTTTGATTGTGGATTCCATGTTTTTCAGATATAATATCAGGATAACATGTATGGTTTAAAACTAGACATAAATTTCTCTTTTGTTATCTATTTATATATGACATTACAAACATGCGGAATTTTAATTTGATGAATCTAATAATTTTTAGTATTCCATCACATATATGAACATATTATTCTGAATATTTATATAATAAAAACAAGTATATATATAAACAATTTACATTCACAAACATGTATTTCTAAAAAAACATCAAAATAAACATGAATTACATTAGATATATCAATTTTTTCAAACACTTTTGTAAAAATATTATCATAATACTATTTTTTTATCTACCTATAATACTAATAATATATTCAACTCAATAATAAAAATATTATAATAAATTTTATAATTATATATTCTATTATGTTGAAGATTTTTCATAGAATCACATATTCCAGTTTTTGTATGTTACTATTTGATTTTAATCATCATTCATCTTATTTCAAAGGTCATTATCAGTTTTGTTAATCAAATAATTTTCACTAAATGTATTGCAACAAATGGTTTGATTGTATTCTATGTATTTATTAGTCTTATAACTCTTATAATAATTCCTTTAGTGAATGATTTAGTTTCTGTTTTGTTAAACAATGAATATTTATCCACATAACAAAGAAATTATACTGTATTGTGTTTTAATAATGATGTAGTTGTCCCCCATAGGTATGTAAATCACTTCATTTTATGGGAAAAAAGTGTTATCATCTATATAAAGACATGAATATTTTTCAAATGATCAATGATAAGGTCACATATTTGTTATTAAAATTGAACTTATACTACTTGAGTATCCTATAATCCTTGAATATACTAGAGTTCCAAAATATTACAAACGACGATTACCAATATGTTCTCATTAGTAACTCAAGTCCTACATAGGTTTATTAAGATATATCTAATATTAATCTTATTTTTGATCCCAAATGATCCCATAAATGTTATGAGGACTACATTTAGTTTAGTTATTATTGAAAGAATTGTATTTGTTCCGCATGTTAACAATTTTTAGAGTAAAAATATTATTTTTTTCGAGTTGTTTCCTTTTTTAAACATATAAAAATTGTGTTTCATTGATGGGGATTCAATTAAGATTCAATTGGATGTGACGGAAAAGGTATGTCAATGAACGAGTACACATTTTTGAATGAGGAGACCTTGAAGGAGATTAATTTGGATTTGGTGACGGTGTAGGTGAATCTGTAGTCCAAATCCATGGAAATTGTAAGGGATGAGTTTGTGAACTTCTGTACCATTATTTAAACACAGATCAAGTGGAGGATATAGAGGAGAATCTTAAGGGAATATCCATTATCATTGTAGAATCCCTCCACCTAACTTCTATTTCACCCCTAAATAATGTCACTCGATGAATATGTTTCATCAAAAAATGTGATGATTGAGTATATTTTTGATGCTATTGATTGAAAAAATGATCATATATTTGCTCATAAGGGTTCATGGGGGAGCTGGGACATGGGATCCATCAAACACGAAATTATTCTAGAAATCATGCATGAGGGAGCTAGGTCAGGTGTTGAATCAAACATGGATGGGTGGTCCAATAAAATCAAATGTATGATGTTGAATTAGTGCATGTACAGATTCAATATAGTAGAGAATAGATCTTGTGAAGTAGTGTGGATTACATGACATGGATTTATGATGTTTTTGGGAAATAGATTAGTGATGTTTCATTGATTTCTAGGTAAATTCTCATAGTGTTTTATCATGTTTTGAACATGTTTGTAATATGATTCATGGAGTTATTGTCTTCTCCAGTAATTTTAACATGTATTTAAATTATATCTGAATGTGATTTTTCATATTCGCTATTTTATGCCAATTTTATATTTTTTTGTTTATTATATAATAAATAAAATAATATATATATATATATATATTCAAAAATATTATATAATATTTTAAAAATAAACATTTCAATACCAATATTTATAATATAATTTACAAACACATATTTTTTATTGGTATTGTTTATAAATGTAATTAATGTTAGAGACTGGTTTATTTTTAATATTAATATGTTTCTAAAAAATATTACAGATATATACATTATCTGTTGGTATTATTTTAATTTCAAGAGAATTAATTTATCTGTCACCATTACTTTAGGTATAAACTTTTTACCATTAATTTATCATTAGGGAAATATTTGCTGGTGAAATGTTTTTCCAACATAAAATGTGATTTTACAAAAATATTTTTCCCTATTGGAAAAAAATAATTCGTAGTTATTTAACTCCTATAGAAGTTGATGATCCATCACCTAGTATATCCTACAGGGATTCAAATACAATGAGAATGATCAAGGATGATGAATGTTTTTCTTTAGTTCCTAGAATATATCCAAACCAATTAAGGATTATTCTCATGTAAGTTCACTATGAGAACATGATCTATACATTCTTTTAGATGGGATGAGGTATCAAGCTAACTAATTCATCTCCTTCAGAGATGATTCTGGATTTGAAGATTTTTAGAATTTAAATCCACTAAACAATGATCATTGTTGTAATCTTTCATTTCTATTTGCATTGAATGAGGTAATGGTTTATATGTATTACCACATTCTCAGTCACTCTTTTATTTATTATTGTGTTTTTTTATTCAATAAAGGAGATCAACCCAAACATTTCTAGTATGAAATTCAAGGTTCATAACCAGACCTTCTATGCACCAAAACCCTTCATGAATCAATAGATAATTATGTGAGCTAATATTTGAGAGACTAATGATTATGTCTATCAAACATGGAGTGTGAAATAAGGAGAATATTTAGTGGGTATTTATTGAATTTGTGAGTTTTATCTCAACTGAAAAATTATTCATTATTTTAATTTTTTATTATCATAATTTCCCTAATACACACAGTATGCCAAACATTTCTCCTATAATGTACTTTAATATTTTTTATTTACTTTATGTAAATATATTTATAAGGAACTGACATTAGAAATTAAAAAATCTTATTAATTCTATACAATTAACTTTCTTATATGCCCATAGTTCTTTTTTTCATACAGTTTTAGTGAATTATAGAATAAACCAAATATATCAACCCATAGGCATACAATTTGAGTACTACTAAAATAGTATTCATTGCATCCAAAATAAAAAATTATTTAATAAAGCATTAAATAATTTCCTGAAAAATCCTATCAACATTCCTTTTCTCTTCTTATTTTCTATTAACCATCCATAAAACCTATGAAAAAAAATTAAAAACATGTAACGAGCACCAAAAATTTCATCCTGGAGTATAAAATGAAGGAACAAATCTATTATTCCATGAATACGTCTAATGATATGAAATCATTTTGAAAATACATAATTGTCACACATAATTATCATACATTTACTTTGGGAAAACATAATATTGCAATAAAACATATAAAACATAAATAAAAATATATAAGTATCTTTTGGAATTACATACATAAGATTCTAACCCTAGTGGATATCATATAACTTTAAACCCTCATGGATACCTTACAATGAATCCCTCATGGCTACCTTTTGGTGTAACTATCACAGTTACACATGGAGTAACCATTACGGTCAATATCAAACATAAACATACCAATTTCATTAGAAGGATATATAGGTTCTAACCTTCATCATAAATAATTCTGAAGAACCAAAAAATAATCCTGAATCATGAATACTTGCGACATAAAATATTTCATTATAGTTTTGTAAAAGGAGACATTAAAGAAGATTTAAATAAGCAATGTACATAAAATTATGTTCTTATAACATTAAATGTCATAAAAACTATTGTATAATTGTTTATAGTGTGTTTTAATATATTAAAGAAACATATTAATATTTATAATTAATTATATGATAATATTATAACATCATTCCACCCATTTGGTATTAATAAATTATTGTTTTCATTATTTCTGGTGTATTTATTTCATGGTTTCTATAGTTGGTTCATGGTAGATTTTATTTTCAAATACATGGAAACTCCATTAGTTGAGTGATATGGTATTAATAGGTTTCAATAATTTTAAATGATACCATTTATTTGTTCTGATATTAGGTTGAATAATTAGATAATACATTATTGTAAATGATTTAATTTATTTTGGATGTTTTTATTGAAATCATGAACATATAACATTTTTTTCAATATCAATTGTATATATTTAAAGGATCCATAATATTATATAACTTATAATAATTTTAATAAAATATTATTTAACTAAAATTTGGTTTTAATGACCAGTAGTGGTGTAGTAAAATAAAATGAAAATTTAATGTCCACAAAGCCGGTGAATCGACATGTCACATATGATTCTTCCATTTTCTAGAATAAGAGTAGAAGAGGGATGGTTTTGGTGATGGATATTCCATTATAAAAATGAAATTCTTGTATATATATGATAATTTAGGTATCATGCTTCTTTTTTATAGGGGAGGTTAGGAGAGATTAATAAAAGTAAAGAATTTGAAAAAAATAGAAACAGACAATGGATTTTACCTCTTGAATTCTCTTCCTTGAGAACCACATTAAGGAACCTGGTTTTGGCATTTTTGTGATACTAGAATGTATTAAACATGAGTAATAGTCATGGGAAGTGAATTGGGAAGAAATTAAACATGCTTTAAAACATTTAGGTGTGAGGATAAGAGGTGGTGAGGGTGGTATTTATAGTGGAGGTGAAGAGTGTTTTCTCATTCTCATATGGATTAGATTATTATTTTGGATGAAGAAATTGAATAGATGATGAATTATAACTAAATATATAAAACATATTAATGGTAAATTTGATATATTGTGCTTAAATCATCCTTACATCATTTATGACTCAATAATTAATTGTTTTGTTAAATATTTTAAATTATTGTATTTTCGTAGCTACAAAAAATTCATGTAATTTAGAAAATTACGAAATATTCACCCCAAATATATTTTGAGATGTAGAGCACAAAAATAATCCCAATTTTATGAAAATAATTTTCTAAATACGATATATTTAATTTTTCAGTGAAATCAATATTTGTTTAACAAATATAAAATTTTTAATTTATAAATTATTTTATAACATGCTAAATAATTAATTAAGGTATCACAAAATTATATTATAATCATAAGAAAAAAACACTAATTTATAAATATATTATATTAAAATGAATTTTCTTATAAATAATTACATAATTTATAATATTGTAAATAAAAATTTATGTTTCACAAGAATAGAAACACTTAAATTATCATTTTAAAAAAATTATAATTTGTTAAATTATTTTATTTCTTGATGAAAAAAATTGATTTTAATATTACCGGGGCTATGAAATTATACCTACATTCAGTAAACTACTTCCTCCTAATTTTTATTCACATATAAAAAATTAGATGATACATTCCCCTCATATAATTTCCAAATTCCCATGTTTATTTTTCAACTATGTGGTTTGTCCAAAACAATTGAAACTATTGTAGCAATGGTTTCAGGTTTATAACTATTTCATTATGATTTTTTAGTTATGTAATGTATATGAGTAATGTTTTGGAGATTATATAGTTCTTTGTGAGGGGGGGGGGGATATTTTATATGTTCATAGTTTGGAAAACGCCAAAAACACATATAGGTAACCATTCATAATGAAACAAGGGATAAAAGAAAATTTCATAGGAAGCACAAGGTTTATCCATACCATGTGGTAGCCTTAGAGAAACCATGGAATTTAGAGAAATTTTGAGACAGTGAGCTTTTTCATGGTTGGTGTATGGTTTGGTAACCATTTAAAAAAATCATGCAGGGTTCATCCTTACGGTAGTGGCTATCGGACAGTTAGCATTGAATTTGCCTAAACATGCGAATAAAATGTGTTTCGTTAGAAAAATATATTCTAAATATGTGGAAAAAGGATGGATTTATTTTTAAATGTACTTTTTTTCAAAAATGTCCCTAATTTAGGATTTTTCCAACCAAATTTTTGGATAACCTCTTCCCCTTCATTTACGAAGAAATATATAAGCTTCTCTTGGTGATGTTATCTCATTATCACGGTATGTGTTTGTTCTGGGATATTCTTTTTTATTTTTCTATGATCATCTTCTTTATATCACTAGTTTTTGTAGATATATGTCTTTTGTGTCTATATAAAAAATACTTGGTTACATTTATGAATATATTATTCTTTTCTGATGATAGGGGAAGTGATATAATGCATGGTCATAGAGAATAACCCAATTTTGTAGAAGTTTTTTATACCATTCAACATTTTCTCTATAAAACCTTATATATGTGGCATCACTCTCAAATAATCTATTTTCAATATGAAGTCTTGATTACAAATTCACTTTCTAATGAGATATATTGTGTATAATCAATTGAAATATGATAAAAAAACCTTATTGAGTGAAGGTTTATGGAAATTGGAAAAGTTGGCATTTTTTTGGAATGATATTATGGTAACATTATTTAGAAATGTTGATTTTATACTGAATACTGGTTATACTAATTGGACTAATGGTTTACAATAATGATTTTGAATTATTTAAATGGTTATGAACACACATGGGATGTCATGGGATTGAATGGTTGTTTGGCGTGTGTTCAAATGCATTAGGATATATAAGACTATATAGTAACCCCCCCCCCCAAATGTTTTGTAAAAATATCGGTATAACATACGCTTATCACAATGTTATACTATGTGGCATCATCATGGAGGACTAAACACTACTTGTGAGTATACGGAGGTCCATGTTTCATGCATGGTTTGATGTGTGGATATGTTGAATGAAATAGTTATTACATCATGCAACATGGAAGATGGTTTAATGTATAGTTTGATTGTTTTCCTTAGAACTTGATGTTGTTTGTAGAAAATATGTTAACAGGAACATACTCATATTTTGATATAAAATTATTTAGAAATTGTTTTACAGAAGATGTTTTATATTAATTTCTCTAACATGTTCTTTCTAAGTGGTTTGAGTGGGGAAGTTACTGGGTAAAATATACTCAGTTTCATTACTCACCCCCACTTTGGAACATTGTTTCTCTTTCAGATTGTGTACCATGACCTGGGAAATGGTAATGTATTACAAACATTTAGTATTAATTTGTGATAAATGGGATGTAAATGGTAAAGGATCAGGGATCATGTGGATCATTAAAGTTATTTTGTAATATTTATGTTTTGATAATATTTTCTTTTATTGTGCACTTTGATATTGTTGCCTTCATCAATTTTACTATATGGTTGGTTTTCATATAAATGAGTAATTTGAGTTATATTTCATTGATATCATGCTCCATTTAATAGTTTATTTGGTTATGTCTTGTTATTTGGGTGTGTCTTTATCAATAGTAAAAATCACCCCCACCAGTTTAATGAAGCCTTGGAATTTATTATCAGCTATTAGAATCATGTGGATGTCTTTTAAGTCCATCTAAAATTAAACCACATTCTATTTCAATTGAAAATTGTGGGACCATACAAGTGGTATCAGATATGTCCTTTTGAATATCATTCTAGAACATTTCTTCTTTGAAATTGCATTGGTTTTCAGTATTCATGTTTAAAATAATTTTGTCTCTTCTATACATCGGGTTGGTATAATAGATTATGATTGTCAATACATGATATGTAGGGAATAAAATTCGTGTTTAGCCTGTATATGCTGAACTTCAAGTAACCAGGGAGCTGTGTACCTATGTATTTTAAATAAACATAAAAGATATGAAATCTCATTATCATGTGTTTAACCAATGAGATAAGAATAACATGATTTAGATGAATGAAATATCACTATGAGTGCATTGATTATTTTGAGCCATGATAAAAGACTTGGTGAAAATTTTAAATTTATGAAATACATAGAAATAAATTAAAAAAAAGACATTGAAAATAGCACGATTGATGTTATTTTGAAAATTGTTTGATTTTAAAAAAATGTTTAAATTTTCCATAAACGATTGAAGAAATTAATAATTAATGTTTGGAAATGATTTTTTTAATTATATGATTTGATAAAATTAAAATTTAAAGTACATCAGTTAATATAGATATATTCTTATCGTGTTTATTTGGTTTCTATAATTGGAACCCAGTAGGCAACATTGAATCGAATGAGAGGAATATGTATAAAATATGGTTTCACCCAATACACATGTGAACCAAAATCTAGTTCAATGTATAGTCAAATATTTTCAAGATATGGATATGAAAAATATAATCTATAAACCAAGGAATTTGGATCATTCCATCTAGTTCTATAAGGAGAACCTAACTATATTCAATGGTGATTCTAAACTCCAGAAGGATGATTTTTGGTTGAATAGGTTGAATTTTATATTCAATTTAATTATCAAACTAGTACAGATGAAAGTCAATTTGGAGACTTACATGCTGGAAGATCTTTCACATCAATGGTTGGATTTATTGATTCTGGCTAAATTAGATCGATTAATTACATGGGGGGATTTTGAATAATTATACAACAAACAATTCATTCCCCATGTGTTCTGAATTCAAAGAACAATTGACTTATTTAGCATAATGTATGAAAATATTTCACTAACATATTATATTGTTATATTCATGATTTTAGTGTGCTTTTCATCTTATATTTCTACTAGTACGGCCTTGAAGGCACACTTCATTGAATTCATTATGAGATAGAGGATTCGATAAAAATCCCTCTGTTATGTATATTGGATTATTTATAGTTGGTGAATATATTAATAGTGTAATAAAGGGACATATTATCATCTATGGATTGTGGAGGATTGTTGATACAAATTGGAAATGGGGGGAACTATAATTTTTGGAGGAAGTTTTAGAGAGATACTTATTTCCAAGGTGGGAGCATAAATCTATATCACGTAGATGGATTAGTGATACTTCTTCCATGGAATAATAGTAATGTGAAAAGTATGCAATGTGGTTTTCATGATTACATAATGAGCAAGTCTATGACACAATATAGGTCATTCCATAACTGTAATCAAATTGGTCATATTCAAATCTATTGTCATAGTGCTCTGAGGTCCGGTTCTTGGGACAGTTCTCAGGTGTCAAAAGAATCATATTCCATGACTAAACAAGGGAAAGAAAAGAAATATATTCATCAGAATAGGGACAACCATGGTGATTCAAGGAATACCATGACTCCCCGATATGTTCAATATATATAGGGATATAAGGAAGAAAGAGTGGTGACAAATCAATTATATGGATTTGAACACATAATAATGGATGATCAGGATAGACCATCAACCATGAGAGGTATTATTAATTTAAATTATATCCTTTTTCATTTGTTTTTGATATGTGTGAATCCTTGTCCTTTATTACTTCTCGTGTCATTAATTTTGTAAGATAAAAACTTGAGATGATGCCTTCTATGACAAAACATCAATCTCTTCTCATGCAGATAGAATTTCAAGCCTTGGCATGTAAAGAATGTTGTTTAATTTTCAATATATCTAAACTAATTTTCGATTTATCTCTACATGATATGGATGATTGTGATATATTAATGGGTATGTATTTTTTTACAACATTCAATGATCACATCGAGTGTTATAGTATAATGGTTATTTTCATGATTGAGGATGGCATTGAGAATCTCATTAGATGAGAAAGGGATGCAAATATAAGTGAAACTAACATGTTGGCTCTAGCTGTTTGAATGAACTATTACCAGTTGGTGAGTTTGACTTTGGCATCATTGGAAAAGATTGAGAAGAATAGTTCTCCAGTAGTGGTGGATCAATTTCCATATGTGTTTCCAAAAATAATCTTAGAATATCCACCTGTATGTGATGTGGGGTTTATAATTCTTCTCTTTTAAGGGACTATACCTATCCCACATCCTTCTTATCTAATGGAATGAAATGAATTAAGGGAATCAATTTTTTTTGATGATTTTTAATGAAAAAGGTACATTTTGTCGATCACATCTCTTGTGGAAGAACATATATTTTTTAAGATAAATATAGATGTAACACATCAGCTATGTGTATCTTATCATATGTTCAACCATGTTTATGATAAAAAATTTGTAACCAATTCAACACATTTATTATCTATTTTACTAGTTAAGGTGATCTCAATGGTTCCCTAAGATAGACTTGTGATTAGGATATCAACAATTTAGATATCAGAAGAAGGATATCTTGATGATATCTTTCTGAATAATATATGTCCATTATGATTATGTAGTAATGCATTTCTTTCATAAAAATACACCTACAGTCTTTATGAAATTGAATAATTATATATTTCAGAGATGTATTGATTTTTGGGTGGTTTTTGTAGAAAACATACTAGTGTGTTAAATAACAAAGGATGAGAATGAGATACACCTGTAAATAGTGTTGGGAATGTTAAGTGACCATCATCTGAATTACAAATTATCAATGTGTGTCTTATGGTTATAGTAGGTTTGTTTCCATGGACATTTAATTTCAAAAAGTGTTGTTTTTGTTGATTTATATAAGATAGAATTAGTTATCTCTTATCAACTTCCAAAGAATGTCATTGAGATATGAAGTCTTCTTGGTCTCACTGGTAATTACTGATGCTTTGTTTGTGATTTTTTGTGACTATATTTGCCTATTAATTCATAAAATAATAATAATGATTAATTACAATGGGACAAGGAATTTCATATTATGATTCATGAGTTGATAGTTTTCTTCACATCAACAAAATTATTGATTTTTCCATAATCATCAGAAGGCTATGTGGTGTATTATGATTCTTCAAGACTAGGGGTGGGATGTGTTCTCATGAAGGTAGATCAGTTTTTGTTTATGACTCAAATATATTAATATTTTAGGATACGAACAACCAAAAACATTTTTTGGATATAGGCTTTGTAGTCCATGCCTTGAAGGCATAGTGTCATTACCTATTTGTTGAGAAATTTAATCTGTTTATAGACCATAAGAGCGTGGAACATATTTTCTCACAAAGGGATTTGAGCATGAGAAAAAGGAGATGGATGTAATATCTAAATATTGTCACCTCTGACATTATGTGTACACAAGGTAATATAAATTTGGTTCTTGATTCATTGAATAGAAATTCATATGCTCATTTGAAAGAAATAATCATCAGATGAGTGGCAGTTGATGTCATTACATATCGACATGCATGTGGAATGTGAATACCAATGTGATTTTTTGAATTTATTCCTAGTTTTTGTGGTTCATGATTTATTAAATTTTTTTATAGGGGCAAATACATCTGATTCCGAATGTTTTTAGATGCGTTTAGTACTCAATGGTGGGAATATAATTGAGGGATAGAAGCTGTATGAGTGTTTAGTGTTGGGGTTTAGAAATCAGATATTCATATCGATGGATTTTCAATAGAATCATCTACCTTTTGTCAACATTAAATAAGGGATGTTCATCCTTGAATAAAGATGATTTATGAGGTGTTGAATGTATAGTTTATTTCTGATGACCTGAAAATAAAGGTGAATGAGTTGATTTCAAGATTCCTAATTTGTTAGCAAGTGCAGGCATAGTATTTTTGACCAGCAGGTATGTTCCAGTCTATACCTATTTTTATTTGGATGTTGGAGCATATATCTATGCATTATTTAATTTATATCCCAATAATTGTTTGAAAACATGATTCCATATGGGTGACAGTGGATCATCCCACCTTGTTAGATCATTTCATCCCTTTTCATGATTCCCATAAGGTGCAGTAATTTTAAAAAATATATATCTAAGAAGTGGTAATGATGCATGGAGTAGTACTTCTAATTGTATCAAAAACAGATCAGAGTTTTACATCTCATTTATCTAAATACATATAGATATCCCTTGTAAATGAGTTGAGTATGATTATAGTGTATTTTATATAGATTGTAAGGCAATCTAAAATAATGATACAAACATTAGAAGTCATGTTGTGGGCTTATGTAATGGATTTTGGTGGCTTGTGGGAAGAGCATATACAAATAGTGACATTATTATATGGAAATAGTTATTATGTCCCCATACAAATGGATTTGTTTGAATCATTGTATATATTTTCTTTCCTTTATCATGTTTTTTGGGGGAAACAAGTGAGAGATCACTTGTTGGGTCCATCCTAGTCCTGAAAACAATGGATATGATTCAATTGATTTTGAAATAGAAGGAGACAACTCTGTTTCATCCTAAAAGGTAGGTAGAATATCTTCGACAGTCATTGTCATTCATGGTATGTTACCATGGGTTCATGAAGATATCTCCAAGACATGTAAATATTTGTATTAGAATGATGGATATGTTATCACCTCAATACATAGGTCCTTTTGAGTTACCAAAACATGTTGGTGAGGTCACATATAGGTTCTCATTTCCACCATTGATCAGTGTTATCATATATCTCATCTAAGAAAGTATCATCCTTATCTGGATCATGTGATTTGATGGGATCATGTTGAAGTATATTCGGACGCTTCAATAGTAAATATCTCATTGCATATTGTGGATTTGAAAGAGAATGTATTACATGGTAAAAGCATTGTTCTTCTATTGGATTTATGGTAAAATTGTAAAATTCAGGAAGATACATGGGAATACAATAGAGAAATGAATATCAATGGACAATACACATTCAAATTAATGATGGATTTCTACTTCACATTGATAGATTTTATAGTTGTGTAGAGAATTTTTCATCCATGTTTTCATGTTAGTAACCCCGTATTTATAATTATTATGTATATAAAGTATATGGGTGATTTTTGGGAGAGTTCAGAGAAATTTTTGGTTGTTTTAGGGATTTTACACAGGTGAACTATTCGTTCACAGTTTGGGAAAAATGTAAAACACCTATAGGAATCCATTCATAGCGAAGCTGGGTATAAGGGGAAGGTGGATTAGTGGCACATGGTTTTTCCAAACCATATGGTAGCCTAGGAGAAACCAGGAAAAGTGATGAAATTTTGAAAAAGTTAGACATGGAATGGTTTGTGCATGGTTTGGTATCTGTGTGATCAATCTATATGATGTTCATACTTAATGCAATGGCTAAAAAATAGTTAGTGTATAGTTCACATAATCATGATACTATACTATGAGTTTTTAGAGAAATATATCCTAAAAAAGTGAATCTAGTTCGACATGGTGTTTTAAGGACCTTTCTTTCCAAAACAGACCTATCTCATAATTTGTTCCTCTCAATGGATGGAGTACCACTTTTAATCATTTGGGAAGCAATATGATGTATTCTCTTATTGATTTGAATTTGTATTCTTGTGGAAAGTGTACATTCTTATATGTTTTTGGTTCTTCTTCTTAGATCCTCATATCTTTCCCTATAAATTTCATATATCTATTTCATTTATTGATAGATCTATGTTATTTTATTCTTATGAATATATTTGGATTTTTTTTGTTATAGTGGAAGATATCTATGGTGGGATCATGGATATTTAACCCACATTCATTAAAGTTCTTCATTTTATTCGTTGTTTTTGCATTAAAACACAAGGATTGTGGATTCACTATCAACTCCTCTACTTATAGTATGATGTATTTATTTAAAATTAATGGATTTTCTTTTAATTTTTTATTTATTCACTATACAATGTTTGATTAAAAATCTCATGATTGATAGTTTGTGTATATTGGGAAATTTAGTTTTTTGTTTGAACGATATTTTCGTTATATGATTTTGAAATGATTATTTTAAAATTATTGTTGGTTTTGACAATTGAAAAAATAGTTTTCAATAATGATGTTATTTTATTGAAATGGTATTTGGAACACTTGGGTTGGAATGGGGTTTCTTGGTTATGTGTAATATGTTCATATGAATTGGAATGTATAATGTCTTAAAATTACACCATTAAAGGATGGGATCGATATCGGTTTGATGTACCCCATTCAATGTCATACACAATGTAATGGATTAGTGGAAGTATCACTCACCACCCATGATTATATGGAGGTCTATCTTACAAGAAAGTTAGTATGTGTGGATATGTGGAATGGAATTTAATTCAATTATGGAACATAGAAAATGTTTTAACCAATTGTTCGTTTGTTTTCCTTGGATGTTTATGTTTTTTTTTGAGAAAATGGTTTAATTATAACTTTTTTATATTTTGTTATAAACTATTTTAATTTTTTTTGTATAAACTATTTTATATAAATCTCGGTAACATGTTTTACCCTAGTGGAATGAGTAGGGAAGTCATTGGGTAAAATCTACTGAGATTCATTACTCACCCCGGATTTGGCATGTTAGTGCTTTTAGAGATGTTTTTATTGGTATATAGGAAAACAAAATGTATTATACACCTTAATTAGTACATTGTGATACTTGGTCAATCATTGACGTTGGAACAAGGATCATATTCAAAAAACAATTTATGTTGAAAATCTGGTCCAAAGACATAGTATATTGAATAAGAAGGAAATGTGTAGACTTTGTTAGTTGGACAACAATAACCCCCACCACATTGCTATGTTGTGGATTGTTCATTTGTATTACCACAAATTCAATTGATATATTTTTCCATTTCCACATTGGTATTGTAAAATTTTGAAGCATACAATATTGTAGTTTTCCACTACATTAACCTTTTAACAATTAATTCATTTCATGGTAAAATATACAATATCTATTTTTATTCCATACCACCAGTAAACTCTAGAATTCCACTGTACTACTTAGTTATTCCAGGATGAACTAAAACCAAATAACATTGAGCATCAAAAATAATCTTCATATGGGGATCACAGTGCACACATATTATCCCTCCAAATATCAAAAAATAATCTTTTTAAATGTTAAATTCTTTAAACATACCATTTTTAACCAACTCTACCTCTTTCTCTAACCCTAATTCATCCTTCATTTCTGACATAATTACGTATGACAGAGATGCCTGTAATGGCTCCTTAAACATGATGGAGGAATTTTATTTACTAAAAACATCCAAGACAATATGTATTATATCATAAAACAATGTTTCATGTTACAAACGTAACATGGTTAATGATTCCTTTTGTTTTTTACTAAAGGGAACTTCCACTTTGTTTGCTTTACCAAGATGGTAATTTATTAATAAATCATAAATTGCTTTTTCAATTCTAGACAAATTCTATTCTTCATGTTAAATTCTCTCTGAGTAAAATTATACTCCAACCTTTTTGGGTTAGTATATATTTAAAATTTTGATCCATATAAATGATGAATCTAATTTTTCAATGAATTAAAACCAAACTTAAAATTTAAAATATAGTTAGGGGGAAATTTAAGTCAGTATATTCAGTTTTATTTTCATGAAGCATAAGCAATTACAAGATCATTCAGCATTAGAAAAAACCTTGTCTATTCAATGTTTCATCACAGTAGATGAGAAAACTACAATTTCTAGAAGGAAGATCAAAAACTGAAATAATCAACAATCTTCTTTTAAAATTTTTAAAACATTTTACACAACCTTCGTTGCAAATAAATTTGACCTCATTTTGTGTTAACTTATGTAGATTGATAGATAATCATTCATTGTTTTCTAAAAAATTATTATATCCTATTATACCAACAAAAAAATGAATCACTGTAACATTTTTATCTCTTTTATATTCATCACCTACTTTTGATTTGTATGAATCAATATTTAATCCATTCTTATTTATGATGTTCCCAAGAAAAAAATATTTTGCAAAAAAATCTCTTTTGCTAAATTTTATTTATAAATTATTATCATTGAGTGTTTTCCAATAAATAATTAATTTTTTCATGATGCTAAAAATGTTTTGAAAAAGAAAATATATCATCACAAAAAACAACCACAAACATATCAAATAATTGATGGAAATGTATATTCGTAAGATCCATAAATATAGTAGAAGAATTTTTTAAACTATGTGTAACAATAACAGACTACTAATTTCTATATTTAGTATAGAATTAAATTTTTGGAATTTCATCATCCTTCACTTTCAACAGATGGTACCCGGATCACATGTCAATCTTGAAAAAACGATAAGATTCATGGAGTTGATCAAAGAAGTCATTGATATGAGTAAATTGATACTTATTAATAATTACAATGTTATTAAACGATATGAAAACAATGAAAAGGATTGAGGAGAAATATTTATTTTTAACAATCAAAATATGATTACCCCAAGGTGATGTTATAGGAAAGTGAGGCCTTTATCAAAGATCTCCTGAAACTACTTATTTAAATAAATTTTTTTTACTTGTTCCATTCTATAAGGGGTATTGAAATTATCTTAGAATTAGGCACTAATTCAAAGGTAAATTGGAATTTTTGATCATTTATAACACCATGTACCTCATTTGTAAAAACATCTATGTATTCATTTACCACATCCACAAAATTTATCAGAACAGTTTCCTTATTTTCAATAATATGTGAAATATAGTATTCATTTCCATATTTTAATAGTTTTTCAACATCTTGATATGTCTTTAATTAAATGGTTTCATTATTGTATAATAATTGAAACTCTTTCTGAAAATTAACATTTTATCTCTCCAATCAATCATACCATGATAAATAGAAAGGCATTCCATACACAATGATGACCTAAAACTCCAATAAGTTTCTAATAATAAACATTGAAGGTATTGTATTTCCAAATAAAAGAAGAGGATGATTCTTCTCATTCTATTTTACATTAATATTTCCCCAGGTGTTTTAACCATATGTTATGGTTTCATTTCATAATCTAAAATTTCAAAATTATCAAAAACGTTTTCATAAGTAAATGAATGTGTATACCCCATATCAAAAAAACATTAGAAAACTATGAGTAAAAAAAATAAAGTACCTTATTCTACCTCATTGTATGGACCAACATCTAATGACGTATTCAAAAAGTTGACAACATAATATTTCTTCTTGTAATCATGCTTCTTTCCATCATTTAGGTCTTTCTTTGTGTAGGTATTTTCATAATTCCTCATCTTACCACATTTAAAATAATTTACAATTTTTCTATTTGAATAAATGTAAATATAATTTTAATAGAAAATATTCGTCCAGATCTTCAAAATTAAAATATCTAAATCACTTCATAGTTTTGATAAATCATTCCGCATCATTCTTCGAACCCCACTTTTCAAAAACTGGAAATTTGAAATTCTTACCCTCATATTGCATTGATGTATTATTACCCATTGTATACCATTTGGACCATTTCATCTTGTTATTTTCAATGTGTATGTGATCATCAGGCATCACAAAAGATTCTAATAAATTTCAAATCCTTGAGATTCTAATTCCCATTGATATCTTGGGTTCAATCATGATAAAAAATTATTTATTTTAATATCATGATCATGAATAAGATGTGGAGTGTACCTTTCCAATCAAGTGAATTTTTCATTATAAAAACCATTGAATCTTCCTCCATATGATTCAATTAAATTAATTTCATTTCTTTAATATGTCAATCCACCATAGAAAAATATTTTATAAGGATAATATTATTAAACTAATCTAATTTCAATGCATAGATCTCAACATTATCCATGAGATCCATTAAAATTCACTACCACTAGTCATGTTATCCCTCAAAATGTTAAATAAAAGGAATAAAATTTTAATAATATGAGTACCTTGTGACATCTAATATCATTAAAATGGGTTTAATCCAACTTTTAGCCATCACTGGGTGAAAAGATCCCTAGAAAATCCAAGGGTGTTGCCTCATAAAATGATCCACTTCCATCATGTTCCATTGTGGTAGTTTTGGTTGTTCACATTGATGAATTACATTCCCATTTATATCCTACATCGGCTGACCTATTACTTCCAAACTCTTCTCAATTCCAATCTCTATTATTCCATGTTGTAAATATGGAATGTTATGAGCCTCTTAGACCCTTATAACTTCTCGTTCCTTATTTCATCGAAGGAAAACCTTTCTTAACAGGCATATCATAGATTAGGAAACATGGTAATCTTTAAATAATAAAACATTTTAGAATAATGATATGGTAAAAAAAACATATTTTTATTCTTTTTACATCATTGTGACCCATAAAGTTATCTAAACCATTATATGATACCAACTATAAGGACACGACCATAAAAATTACATAATATAGTAAATTATATAGAAATAAATATCTTATATTCCCATTGATATTTTTTGGAAAATTATTTTAGTGAATTAGAACATAATTCATACATATCAACCTTATATTATAAAATTTTGTACAACTAAAACAATAACAATTTCCTCCCAACAACAAAATTTTTTATTAACACTTGAAATTTATGCATGAAAAATATTTAAAACATTCACCATAGATTTTTATTTCATCCTAAACAGCTTTTAAAAATATGGATAACAGTTTATAACATTGTATGAGAACAAAAACCTCATCAAGGAAAATAAAAATATTGAATGAAACCATTATTCCATAAGTACTTATAAACATTTGAAATCTTTTTCACAAAGGCATACTTCTCACATATAATAATAATAATATTAAATTACCAAAACAAGATATTTATATGAATATAGAAAACATAAATAAAACCTTATAGTTAACTTGGGGAATTACATAGTTGATATATTAACCCCCATGGCTACCATATGATTTTAAACCCTAATTTCTACCTTACAATGTAAATGTCATGGCCGCCTTATGGTGTAACCATCAGAGTTACACCTGGAATATCCATTAAATCTATCTTATTACATAAACATAGACAATTAGTTGGAGTGATTTATATAGTACAAAAACATTAACATAAAAAATTATCAATAAATAGAACATAACTATTAAACCTTTATTATTGAATTGTAAAGAAAATTATTCTGAATTTGTTACAAATAGACATTAAAGAGAACATTAAAAGGGAAGTCTCTTACATATGATTTGTTTTACTTAAAAGGTTTTATAACATTCTATTTAATGTTGTAAAGAGGGTAATTAATATATTAAAGAACTATATTCATATTTATTATTATTATTTTTTTGAGAAGAAAGAAGGATAATATTAATGATGAAGATCACCAGCCGTACATAAGCAGAGCCATGAAGGGAAATTGTCCAGCCATAGCTGGTTGACATCAAAGTGGCATGAGGACCCCAGCTGATGGGACACATTATATCATACACTTTTGGTAAATGAGAAGGTGAAACAATAGAATCCTTGGCGCAACGAGTGGATTCTTCGGATGATAAAGAAAAAGGATTGGAGTCCGTCGTCATGGGGGTTAATGGCATTGATAACAGAGAGGCAGTCTGACTCAATGGTAATATCCACCCATCCACGTTCTGCAGCGTGCATCATGCCTGCTAGGATGGCAGCAGCCTCAGTAACTGCAGGTTCCCAGGAGGCCTGATGGGATTCAACTTTTTCCACCACAATCTGGCCTAGATGATTTCACGCCAGGATACCGAGAGCAACAAGCCCATCCTTGGGGAGTGAAGCATCCACGTTAATCTTAAGACTCCCTTATGGTGGGGGGGGGGGTCCATTGAGGGGGGTAGGAGGGGGGGAATCTGGCCCAACATGTCCATTGTGGTCCTTCCAGCCCTCAATCTATGAAGTTGCTTGTTCAATCCAAATCTCAGGAGGGTGATGAATGTGGTGGAAAACTGAGTCATTACGCCGAACCCAAATGATCCAGGATAGGGTACAACAGGAGCTGGCATCGATTGGTGATAGAGAGGAGCACCATCACATCAGAAGATCTGGGAGATCAGAGAAAAAAATCAGAGAAGCATCCGAAGCCGGGCCCCATTTGTTCAAGATTTCCTTGGCTCTCGTGCATTGAGGGATGGTGTGCTAGAGAGTTTCAGGAATATTCGGGTAGAAATTACAGGATTCACCATTTTCCATGTGATGGTAAACAAGGAGGCTCATAGTAGGGAGGGTGCCCGTGCAGACCTGCCAACACGATTGTCATACTTTAGGGGGGACTTTGAGCTTCCAATGCGAATTCCATGGTCCATCGTCACGGTCGAGAGAGTGAATGTCACGAGACAGTATGTACCCAGATCTCACCGTGTAGTCACCTGAGAGATCATTGGTCCAAAACAGATGGTCGTGGCCTGCATCAAGGACACATGGGATGCAAAAAATAATTTTTTGGTCTCTTTCATTAAACAAGTCCTTGATCTTTTCCACACACCACCCCGGGCCCTGATCCAAAAAGAGGTAGTTTATAGTCACGTCTTCAAGACCATGTTGGGTGGGGGATGTGGCCTGCATGCCATCCTTGTCGACAAGCCATGGATCGGTCCATATTTTGACAGATGAGCCATTTCCAATCCTCCAGGCCACCCCTTTCTCAAGGAGATTTCGGCCCCCCCAAATACTTCTCCAGAGGAAGCTAGTACGGGGTCCTAGAAAGGAGCCAACGAAGTCTTTGTGGGGGAAGTACTTGGCACAAAGTACCCACACACCCAAAGATGATGGAAGGTTCAAAAGGTGCCATCCTTGATTGGCCATCAATGCGCCGTTGAACAAAAGAAGGTTCTGGAATCCCATCCCTCCCCCCGACTTGGGTTTGCATAGTTTCTCCCAGGCAACCCAGTGGGGTATATTTCTTCCATCGTTTTTCCCCCACCAGAAGTTCGCAGTATTAGAATGGATCAGGTTGATGATGGCCATCAGGATCATAAACATAGACATAAAGTAGTTTGGGATAGACTGAATTACTGCTTTAGTGAGTGTTCATTTTCTCGCATTGGAGATTCATTTTGGGGTCCCACCATGAATATTTTTCTTAATTATGTCCACCAGGGCTGCAATGATTTCTTTTTTGGACCAGCCAATCACTGTATGGAGTCTGAGATACATTTGGTGTTTATCAACCATATGTAATCTTACATATGCACAAAGCTCAGCTCTCTTGGCTGGATGCACTTCTGCACTGAAGGAGATTTCCGATTTATCGTGGTTGATACAATGTCCAGACGCCCACTCATATTGCTGAATCGCATGTTTTATCACTCAAAACTCATTAATAATGGATCTAGAGAAAAGGAGGTGGTTGTCGGTGATGAAAATATGTGACACATGTGGGCTCTTACGGCAGACCTTTGCTCCATGAATAGATGAAGAGGATGTAGCCCTAGAAATAAGGTTAGAGAAGACGTCAACCACCATGATAAAGAGAAAAGGGGAGAGAGGATCTCCATGGCGCAGGCCTTGGTTTGGGGCGAATCCTCTAGTAAGATCCCCATTGACTTTGATTATGAAGGAGACGGTCGAGATGCAGTGCATGATGATATCTGTCCATTTAGTGCAGAAGCCCATTCTCCACATCACAGCTCTTAAGAATTGCCATTCCACTTTATCCTAGGCTTTGGTCATATCCAGTTTCCACAACGTGGTTACTTTTTTCACAGTGGAACATGTTTTCATATTTATAATTAGTTATATGTTCTTCTTATAACATAATTCGACCCATTTGTTAATAATATTTTATTATTTAAATACTTTAGAGTGTATTTATTTCATGGTTTCCATGGATGGTTCATTATAAATATTTTAATTGAATGGATGTAAAACATCAGAAGTGGAATAAAATTGTATTAATATGTTTCCATAATTTAAATTTATACAACATATAATTTTTCTTATGATATAGGGATAAATAATTTTACAAATAATTAATGAAAATGATATAATTTATTTTGGCTGTTTTGATGACCATCACAAATATATATCATTTTATCCAATATCATGGTTATATATTGGTTCCATGACATTAAATAGTTAATAAATTATATAAAAATATTAAATAACTATAATAATTTTTCTATGACATGTCTTCAGGGCAGTAAATGAAAATGAAAATTAGACGTTCACAATGTCGGTGAATCGACACCTCAAAGATAATGCATTCATTTTATATAATAAGAATAGTTGATAGAGGATTTAGATGATGAATATTACATTATCAAATTATAATTCTAGTATATTTAATATAATTGATTTATTATGTCACTTTGGATAGGGGATTAAGGATATAAAAATAAATAAAAAGAATATGATAATAAAATAAAAAAAAACAAATAGGAATTTACCTCTGGAATTCTCCTCATTCAGAACCTCCTTGAAGAGCATGTTGTTGGATATTGCGGGAGACCGATAGGTCTTGAATGTGGGGAATATGAATGGGAAGGTAATTTGGTGGAAATTAAACAAGATACAATGTTTTTATGTGTGAGGAGAGGAGGTGGTGAGGCGTGGTATTAATAGTGGATGAGCACATTGTTTTCTCATTATTATATTCATTAGTTTATTTTTTTAAATCAAGACTATATACTTTGTGAGAATTATCACTATATATATTAATATAATGAAATAGTGATCATGATTATGGGGATATATCCATCTTTCATCTTTAATGAAAAAATAATTCATGAATTTGTTAAATGTTGTAAATTACTATATTTTATTATTTAACAAAAGATCATGTACATTACAAAATACAAAAAATTCATCCAGACCAGTTTTTGATTTGTAGAATTTAAAATGTTTCTCAATTTCATTAAAAAAAATTTCAAACTATTATAAATTTATTTCTTAATTTAAAAATTTATTTATTCCAAAAAATAACAATTTTTAAAATTATAACCGATTTTATAACACATAAAATAAATTTAATTGAGTTATCATAAAAGTATATTATAATAATAAGATAAAAAAATATGAATTTATGAATATATTCTATGATGATAAATTTTCATTCAAATCATTATATGAATTATAAAATTGGAAATAAATATTTATGAATCACAAAAATAATAATAGTTAAGTAATCATTTTAAAAACAACTATATACTTATTTCAGGATATAAATATATCATATCATCAATTATTAGATGAATAAATTTTATATATACACACATAGTTGAGGATACTATTATATTATTATATATTCTTTAATATTTTTAAATACCACTAATTTCGTTATAAATTTATATTGTGTTTAACTAATTTATTCTTGGTTGAAAAAATATATTTTATGAGTCCTTTGGTTGTTGAATTATCCCCAGATTCTAGAAATTTTATCCTTGAAATTTTTATTCACTTTTTAAAAAATTGATGATAATATTCCCACATATCATTTTCATATTTCGACGTTTCTTCTTCAACCATGTGGTTTCTTTTAAAAACCATAACCTATTAAATTGCATTACTCCGCATAAAATACTCTCTATGATTATGAATATGAACACTTTTATCTTCATAACCAAGATTAATTTCTGAATGAACATCTGATGTGCTAAAAATTGTGATGAATTAGTAATATAGTTTCTTAAAATCAAAACATTTAAAACATTGTGTACGAGAGTTAAACTCAGAGGTAATGCTACTCAGTTGGTAATTGGTCCAATATTCTCCAAGATTTAAAATCGTCCAATGAAATATATAATTTGTTGACACATCGTGCAAAAATGCATCACACTTTACAGTGGATAAATTATAATAATGAAATGTTTACCTACCTCAAAAAAACATTTCCTCCTAAAATCCACATAAACTTTATGCCTACTCCAAGTTTTCCACATGTGTTATTGGATCACCTTAACTTGACCAAAAACCTCCTCTATAAATTTTTCTCTATCATCTTCCTTTCAAAAACATCATCTAAAAATCTAGGTTTCTAACATGGGTGATTTTTATGTATTTTTCGGAAAACTTTTAATTTTTCATGAATAGTGAAATACATTGTGTTAATGTTTAAAAACAAATTTTTATGTCAATAATTAGTTGTTTTATAAAAACTTATATTTGGTAAAAATAGATACTTAATAACTATATATTTTCAATGTAATTCATTGGAGTAATTTTATAACAATATTATATATATAAATTTTAATTGAAATTTTTACTGCCTTTTACCCACCTTCTTAGAGTATTTGCACATTTCGATAAAACCTAATTTTACAACTTATATGAGTTGAATTTCAAAAATCTGAGATACTTATTTGAAATCAGTAAGTAAATTTTTTTCTTCAATAAGATGAAAATAATTTTTGGTGAAAAGTAACTATTGACTTTTATTTACCACGTTTAAATATAAATTGTGAAATTAAAGGTAATAATGAAATTATAATTAACCTAACACATGTTCTAATTATATTGGATAAGTAGCCATTGAAAAAATAAACCATAGGAATAAAACATGATCCTTTTTTTAAAATGGATTATATTAGGACATTTGTTATTAGTTTTTTTAAAGATGAGCTAAAAGTGTTAAATTAAAATTTTAATAACTAAAACATTTTAAATATTTGGTTATACAAAAGATAAATTAAACTATAAATATTAATTAATAATATAAAAATATTTCCTATATAAATTTATTTTATTTAAAAAAATTAGACATTAAATAATAAAATTTATTTATGATACAATGATGATGTTGTAATTACCTTATTAATGAATGGTTAAAATAATTAATATTATAAATATCTAAATAAATTTAATATAGGAAATTTTTATGAATTACAATAATTTTGTAAGTTAATATTACATTTTTTGGGTTGTTTAAATAAGTATTATTTTATGTGATAAAGTTGTATTCACTGTAACAAAAACAAATAACAAATAATGTCCAAATTGACACAAATAAGTTTTTAAAATTAATACTATATTATTAATTGATATAATATTTCTAAAAATCCAATCATCATCCAAAGGACATAGATAAGGTTATATATATCAATAATAAACCACATTAGGTTATCTTGTATTTTTTATGGTATGATAATTAACAATTTATTATAATAAAACAAGAATACATATTAAAAGTTAAACTATTTAACAAATAGATAAATATGAAAGATAAGGTTAATATAGTGACCTAAAAATATCTAAAACCTATTTGTTGAATGTTTTTCGAACCATACCATCCTTATACTCTAATAAATAATTTTTGAGGTCTTATAAACTATAAATAAGTCTATAATAAAATATCATTTCAAACATTTAATAAAGTGACCCTCACCTCTCTTATAAAAGGGTACCACCCCTTCTCAGAAAATCACAACTCCAATGCCATTTTTCTTGGCCAAACCCTTCTCAAATATAATACAATCTACCCCCAACCCCCTTCGACTGAGATTCCTTACTTTTATCAGAAATCAAACCTAAGGAGCCCTCTTGATGAACTCAAAAGGAAACACCTGAAGAAGAGGTAATAATATCACCACCTATTTCAAAGATCTTTTCTTCTCCTACATTATCTTTCATTATTGTTTCCATACCAAAATAATAACTCCAATGACATATAAATAATATTATTTTATTATAAACATGTTACAACAATAATCATTATTCTATTCATCATATGAATGACAATTCACCGTACGTACGTACAAACGGCTTACCGTCTCCACGTCGTGGTGTAGTTTGTTATTCAATCACATAATTATTTTTATGTGTATAATAATGAGTATAAATGATATAAATAATAAATATAACATGTTAATGGTTCATTAAATATAATATACCATCCAATTACATATGATTTCACCATCAATTTAATGATATTGTCGCTCGTGCGTATGTACGGATTGTCGTTCCACGAATGCGGTGAAATTTATTCTCCATCATACCCATTCAATATTAATATTCATTTAATGTTTTAAAATAATGTTTTAATATCATTATGAATATGAGTCAAATAAATCCAATCCATTACAGACATGTCTTACATAACCATGAATATAATGGAAAACGTGTCAGTTAACACATGAAACAATGATACTACTGAAATATTATTAACAAATAAAAATAAAAAGAACGTATATGACATAATATTTATGTATGTGGTTCTTTAATAATTTAATAACAATGATTTAACTATTATACAGTAGGTTAACAAGCCATCGATCAAGGAAATGTACAAGGTAAGGGTTAATTCTACCTTCTCGTCATTATCCAAGGTTGATTATATGTGAGTATCAACTGGGACCACTTATCATTAAAATTTGTGTTTCTCAAAAATGTATTTCAATTTTTTTCATATTTCCTATTATATGGTTTGAAGTCATTTATACCCTTGTTTTACATTTTATAAATTTCTTTGAAAGGAATTTTTCCATCATTTTTAAAAAAAGGTACTTTATGACCTTTTCGATGAATTATGAAATATTGTTAACTTATACAGTGAGTGCGGCTATTTTACGCTAACTATAACAGTTTCGATGCTTCCATTAAAAGCTTATGATAATTTTTTACAAATAAATGTTTTCTTTTAAAATTAGGGGACTTTAATATTATTTCAAAATAGAAATAGATATTTCTCTAAAATAGTTTTTGATTTAATCTATGTTAACATCCTTTAATGGATTTTACACTTGTTTGAAGTGGAATTATTATGATACAATCTTCCATAATGTATTGAAGGTTTTGTGATATGTTCGACTATGGAAGTGTTATTTTTATACCATTCATGTTATATGGATAATGTATTTACATTTCGTATGGTAGTTTTAATACGAATGTTTATTTTATGATTTAAACTTCTCATATGAGGAATGCATTGGACCTATTATGTGACGGATGGAGCCTGTTATAGCTCGTCGATGCATCAGTAGATCTCAAGAGACAAACTTGTGTCTTGGAACAAGTCCTTGACAAAATCTTATTCATAGATTTGGCACGAGGCCTTGACTATGTGGTTATGATGTCCAACAATATGCATTCCTTCATTATAAAACTCGCTATTGATATTAAATGTGTTTAATAGACTAGTTGAATATCCATAAGAATAATTAAATTGCTTTATTTTGATTTATATTTTCCATATTATTCTTATTTTTTAATTTTAAAAAGGATTTTGTTTTAATCTTATACATTTCCTTAAATGTGATGTTTATTTATGAATGTTTCGGCTATATTGTTATCCATACTGAGCATCTGAGCTGAAACCTTTCTATGTTTAGTTTTACCAGGATGAAAATTTTATTTTATTGTTTTCCTAAATGGATAGGATATGGGATATCAGTGTTTTTAATGGGGACAAAAATAATGTTGTTGTTTTTATTTCATGATGTAATATAAAACTTATGTATGTATCTTGTATGTCCACTGCTACTAAACTGATCAGTCAATCTAGACATGCTTACTTATATCATGTCAATGTCATGTAATAATGCATCGACTCTGGGTAAATATAGTCAGAAAGTTATAGTTGTTATCTGTGTAGGTTTATTACAAAAATCGGAAGCTAGATTCAGAAAAAACTCTGATTAGATAACATTACCCTACGGAAGACTTTGAGGATTAGTATAAATTAATTTATAAGAAATTTTGGTAATATAGAGATTTTGTGTATTTTCCAATAAATTAATCCATGTCCGGATATGATCTGGTGAAGGCAGCTCTGACACATATGTAACTAGGAGTGAAAACCCTGACAAGGTGTTTCAGGCTTGACCCGGGGTATCCTGGTACACGACAACGAGCCTTGTTGTACTCTTGGGTACGAAATGCTTGGGGGATATGCTTAGGATAATTAACATTTTATTTAAAATCCATTATGAAGGATTTATGTGTATGTACATCCTCAATGAAAACATTTTTGTGATTATTTATTATATCCTTAATATTTTCAATTAATGTTATGTGTTTTACATGTTTGGAATTATGTATTATGATTCATAAACTGATCTTGTGTATTCCATTATTTATAAATGGAACCTAGATGAAGGAATGGAAACAGTATGAATATATTCAATTCATGTAGGGATATCCCTCCTGCTCGAGATAATTATAGTGGAGGTGGTGATGCAACTAGTGCTGATTAGCTTATAACTATATTGGGAAAACTCACAAAGGTTATGAATACTAACATCACTCGTACGGAACACCCTAATCCACAATGCGGAGGATCAATGTTAGACCTCTTCATGAGGTATCATCCACTAAAATTATATTGGACTACAAATAAATTTGTGTCTAAACAATGGATAAGTTCCTTAGATAAAACATTTCATTCATTGGGGATTTGCAAAAGGGAAAAAGTTGTCATGACAGTTTATCACCTCACAAGAGGTGTAGATCACTATAGGTCATTAATTCAAAACAGAATGGATGATGAATAATTATAAAATATAGAACGGAAGAAGTTTAAAAATATTTTATTAGAAAAATACATTCCTTGTGACCATCGAGTGGATATGGAAAAAGAATTTCTGAGTCTGAGGAAAAAAGAGGATTAGAATGTCGCAAAGTATTAGGCTAACATTAAAAAGTTATCAAATCATGTTGCAGATTATATATATAATACATGGAGTAATATTGAATTATTATTTGATGGTTTAACACCATTTCTCCTCAAGCATTAGTCTCACAACCCATATTATCATACGAGGATATTGTCTCTTGTTTTATAAGGGAAAAAAGGAATTATCTATGTCTTACGACATTAATGCAAGGAAACAGAAAAAGATATCTGTTGAACACTCTTAAAATGGAAATATATAGAAGAAGGGAAAATATTAATATTAATGATACAATAAATGTGGGAAGAAATACTCCAGCACTTTCCTGAAGGGGAATGGGAGTCTTCTACTAGTGTGGGGAAAATTGTCATCGAGCTCGTTATTGTAAGGGAATGAATGAGGTTGTCAATGTTGAATGCTACAATTATAGAGAAATGGGGAATTATGAAAATGAATTTCTGTAGCACCAAGGAAACATACTCATAAAAGGACAAAGAAAGGAAGGCCATGCTTATTTGATCACTACTGCTGAGGTTGAAGCTCCGAAAGATGTGGTGGTAGGTAATATAATGGTTTCATCAAGATTATCCAATGATTTATTTGATTTTGCATCATCAAATTGTTTTATATATTCCCAGTTAAAAAAAGTATATAAATTCAATTTTATTTAACAAAGTAGTTGTCAGTCAAAACTACTAAGGGAAGTACCATTAAAACCATTGTTTGGAATCGGTTTCCATTTGAGAAAATAAATGTTCTTTATCTACTGATATCATCTTCATATCCATTATTTAATTTGATATAATTCACACTATGGATTGGATTTCATCACTTGATGTGAAAATTTATTGTAATAAGATAGAGTTTACAATTTTTGATGATGATAAGAAGTACATTATCATTAGAGCAGAAATGTCACCACATAATTCTTATCTAGATCCATCCCTTGTAGCTCAACTCAATTTAATTATATGGTAGGAAGATAATGAAATAACTATGGGCGAGTAAAGGAATGTTAACAGAGTGTATGTACAATGTTTAAAAGAATATGTTGAGGTATTTCAGAGGATTTAACTGGATATCCTCCAGAAATAGAAATTTAGATTCCCATTGATTTAATTATTGGTTCAAGGCCCATATCAATCACCCATTATAGAATATCCACTATAGAATTAGTGGAACTAATGAAACAACTACTGGAATTTAGTGATAAATGATTTATTCATCATAATTTTTCTTAACGGGGTGACCCTGTTCTTTTATAATATAGAAAGATGGATCTATGAGGTTGTGCATTGGCCACAGGGAGATAAATGCTATAACAATAATGACCAAGTATAACTTACCTTGCATTGGTGATTTATTTGATCAACTTCATGGAGCATAATATTTTTCAAAGAATGACCATTGATCTAGATATCATCAGTTCTGTGTGAATAAGGAAGATATTCAGAAAACACCATTTCAAACCAGGTAAAGCATTACAAGTTTATAGTAATGCTTGGATTGACTAATTCACCCTCTATCTTCATGGATATAATGAATATAATTTCAAGGAATGTTTTGGGAAATTTTTAGTGGTATTTATTAATGATATATTGGTATACTAAAAAATCTACAAGGATCATAAAAGTCACTTGTACACTATTCTAAAACCCCTCAGAAGAAATGAGTTATATTTTAAGATTACCAAGTGTGAATTCTGGTTTTAGGAAATTTCTTTTCTTTGCCATATTATATATAATTATTGAAATTTTTTTGATCCTTCTAAGACAAAAGAAATATACGAAAGGATAGAATCATTGAGTATAACATAGGTACAAAATTTTAGTGGTTTAGCAGGTTATTATCATCATTTCATCCACAATTTTTCCCGATTGTCTAAACCATTAACGAGGAACACAAATAATGGGGTTAAATATATTTGGGCCAAAGAGTGAGAACAATGTTTTGAAGAAATGAAGATAATGTTAGTCAATGATCTTATCTTGAATCTAATATCGAGGAATGATGGGTTTGGTAATTATAGTGATGCTTCAAAGAAAGGTCTTGGTTGTGTTCTTATACATAATTATAAGGTTATTCATAGGCATCATGACAGCTAAAAATTCATGAACAAAACTATCCCACTCTTGATCCTGTGTTAGCAGTTGTAATATTTTCTTTGAGGATATGTATACACTATCTCAATAGTGAAAATTTTGAGATATATACTGATCTCATGTGTTTGAAGTATATTTTGCCACATAAATAACTCTTCATGAGGCAAAGACGATGTCTTGAACTACTCAAGGATTCTGATTGTACTAGAAACTACCACATGGGGATGTCTTGTAAAGTGGAAGATTCTTTGAGCAGAAAGGATCATGTAGTTCTGAATTGGATTAGAGTTTAAAGGGAGCCTATGTTCTTGGATCTTTTGAATATTGATATGGGAATAATCATGGAAGATGATACATCAATAATTTTTCAAATGGTTGATAAAAAAACATTATTAGAAATGATAAAATGTTTTCAGACTGATGAAGAGGATATTTAAAAGAAAATTAATGCTGTGAATGATGGGAGATTGATCAATTTCGTATATAATGATGAAATTTTAAAATTTGGGAAGAGGCATTGTGTTCCTGAGATACATGATCTAAAAAATGGAATTGTTGGAAAATTCTCAAAGATTTAATTTCCCTATACACCCTGGTAGTGCTTTGATGTATATAGATTTGAAAAAACGTTTTTAGTGGGACAACATGAAGAGATAGATCACTGATTTTGTGGTAATATGTATAGTTTGTTATCAATTGAAAGCTGGAAGACAACATCCAACATGAGTTATGAAACCTCTTCCCATACCTGAGTGGAAATGGGATTATATTACAATGTATTTTCTCATGGGACTACCAAAGACTCATATAAGGAATGATACAATATGTGTCACTATTGATCCCCTTACCATGTCAGAACATTTTCATTCTATATGATAAAATTTACCACTTGAACATCTCACAGAACTATATAATATTGATGTTTTAAGACTTTATGGATTACCCCTATCGATTTTTTCTGACTGTGATCCCCTTTTTTACATCAAGATTCCGGAAAAGTATTCAGAAGTCCTTGGATACTAAACTTCGTTCAGGCACTACCTACCACCCTCAAACTAGTGGGCAATCAAAATGGACTATTCAAACCATAGAAGCCATTTTGAGATCATTCTCACATGATTTTCAATGTATGTGGTATTAGTTGTTACCTATGGTAGAATTTTCCTATAATAATACCTTTGATTTAATTATTCAGATGGAAGCATATAAAGCGTTATATGGAAGGAGATTCCGCCAACCAACTTGTTGGGTTGATGATTGTGAATGAGAACTTGTAGGCCTACAATTTATTGAGGAAACAATGGAAAAGGTTAAGGTTATCCAATCCCCCATAAAATCATCTCAAAGTAGGAAAAAGAGCTATTTCAATAATTGAAGGATTTGAAATTTCAAGTTGGAGACCATATTTTCTTGAATTTATCTCCATGAAAGGGAGTTATATGATTCATTAAGAAGGGTAAATTAATTTCCTGGAATATCGGACCTTTATAAATTTTTGAACTAATTGGGTTTGTAGCTTACCATTTTGAAATGTCTCCAAGTCTCTCCAAAGTTTATGATGTGTTCTACGTATCACTATTTAGAAAATACATTCCATACCAAATTCATGTACTCACCTATGATGAAATAGAACCAGAACCTGACCTATCATATTGCAAAGAGAATATCATAAATCATGATACAAGAGAACAAGATTTGAGATACGAGGCAACTCGTCTAGTAAAAGTTCTATGAAGAAACCATATGATGGAAGAGGCAATGTGGGAAACTGAGTAACATGTGATGAAGAACCACCCTAATCATTTTATGCAATAATATTCTATAAATATATAGGTTGAAATTATTTAATGGAGGATCGAATGTAACACCCCAATCATCCATGGTACGTTTCCCTTTGAATAATGTAATAGCTTCTGTTGTATGCAACATAGTTATTCTACGCAACATTGAGTATATATATATATATATTCAATTTATAAATTAAATATGGTTGGATTCTTTTATAAAAAATAACGAAGGATTCTTGCACAACACGCAACCCTGACTTGGCTTGCATTACATGCAATCGCGACCTTCCTTGATAGCGTGTATTGTACGCAATACCGGGTGTTACTAAACAACGATATATTATTATAATATTATTATGAACTAGCCATTATGAATAGTATTAACTAAATTTTGAATTTTATAACATTATTATTCATATTATACATTTTCTAGAACATGTTATAAGAACAAAAAAAAAATTTCGGGTAAAATAAGTATTTTTAAAAAAATACAGTTTTTCCGCCTTTTGATGGCGCACCCACTTTATATCTAGTTTTTGAAATGTATATAAGTTCCATTTGACAAAATAAAATTATTCTTTGGAATCAAGAAAAAAATTTCCTTTGGATAAATTTTTCATTTTATTCTGATGACTTTCATATTTTAATGAATAGTAAAACACGCTATATTTTAATTAAAAACAACTTTTTTCATCGTAATAACTTATGTGGTTAAATTATAATATTTAATGGTTTTAAAGTATAAATTGAATATATTTTTACCATTTAATATAATGTATGTCATTATCATTGATTTTACCATGAATTCGTAGGTTAAATCAATTCAATCTTTTGCAATGTTTTAAAGAAAACCAGTTTTCTTTCGACAACAGGATTAATTTTAATTTAATTTCTGAAAATTTTGTGTATAGAATTTTGAAAAATGGATTCCATATTTGGAATCAGTGGGTACAAATTATGTTAATAAGATACTTTTTATTTTTGGGCATTGTGAATAATAACTACGGTAAATTTTATTTTCTATAGTTAAAGGTAAATAGGGTAATTAAGGGTAAAAATAAGATTATAAAATTACCCTAACACCTGTAAAAATCCTATTGGATGAATAAAAGTCGACCCATAGCACCTAAGGGTCGGATTAGATTCATTTAATGGAATTTTTTCCATGAAAATAAGTTATTATTATTAAAACCAAAAAATGAGACAACATGTCACTTTCATAAATCTTATAAGTATAATAATTTTAATTTAGTGATAAAATTCATGAATATTCTAAGATGAATAGTCTCAAGAAAGGTAATACTATTATCTACATCATAAGAGTTTATTTAGAATTTTTAGAGATTAAATAATTATCATTTATTATGACACAAAGATGATGCAGTAATTATCTTATTAATGAAATATTGACATAATTGATGTTATAAATACCCAAATAAATGTAATTTAATACTTTTTATGAATTAAACTAATTTTATATGTTACTATAACATGTTATTATTGATTGAATTTACTTTTTTCGAACTAATCATTCTGTTATGATTTTCAAAAAAATCAATTACTAAATACTGTCAAAATTGACATAAAATAGTTTTTAAAACAAATATTATATTATTAATTGTTATTTTATTCTTAAAAATATAAGGTTCTGTCCAATTACTTAGATAAGGTTATATATATTAATAATAAACAACTTTGGGTTCGTTTGCCTTCTTATAGTAAGTTTATTAACCTTATAGTATAAGAACACAAGAAGACACAGTAAAAGTAAAATTATTTAACTTAATGTTAAATCTAAATGGTAATGTTAAAATAGGAACCTAAACTTGTCTACATTTTATTGTATGAGATTATTTCGTCCCATCCCCACATTAGCTTCTAAATAAATCAATTTGGAGCTATTTAAAACCGAACTTGACTTTATAATAAAATAATATTTTTAGTTTTTCTAAGGGAGCCCCTCTCCTCCCTTATAAAAGGGAACCTCCTCCCTCTCCTCCTCACAACAATTTGAGACTTCAAACTCAGCCAACCCCTGCCAAATTCTCTTCTACACTTCCCTAGAAACATCCTAGAGGTTCTGGTCTTCTTCAAAGACCAATTTTAGTGCCTCAAAAAGAGATCTCAAAGAGGGGCTTCAAAGAAGTGGTAATGTCCGTTACCGATTCTTTCATCTTTATCTCTTCTTCCACTTCTTCTTCTTTAGATGATTCATTATGATGTAATAACATCAGTATCACTCATATAATTATATGTTATTATAAGTATGAAACAACCCTATTTCACCATCTATACATCCTACGGAAAAGGAAATCACCGCGCGTGTGTACGTACGGAATACCGTCTTCATGCCGTGGTGTAATCTATTTTCCACCACCACCATACATGGATGCGTATAATGGTGTAAATAATAACTATATATAATTATTTTAAAGTTATATTGATTCTATAATAGTATACATACACTCCAATAAAATCCCATGATCATGAGAACGATATCATCGCTCCTGCGTACGTACGGACTACCGTCTCCACGACGCGATGGGATTCATTCTCCATGTTAACCATTTAAGAATGATTACAAAGTATATATAAGAAATAATAATGAAATATATGTAATTATAAGTCTACTGGATTTATGTATATATGTATGTCATCTACTTAACTCCATTCAACTCAATGAGGAAACGAAAACAGCGTTCATGCGTACGCACGGCCTACTGTCTCCATGAACGGTGTATTTCTTTCCATTTATCGATCTATTATATATATGTATATTCTGAATATATATTATATATAAATCATGTTTTATATTCTGAAATTAAGTAACCATGATCTAAGTAATCATATGAATAATTACAAGTAAAAACACAAACGACAAATGAGACGATTTTATCCAAAATGCTCTTTAACATGGAATTTACAAAAGAACGGGTAATATAAAGTCATAAGTGAACCATATATGATATCATAACAATGATTATGATTCTGGAATAAGTCAATGACATTATGTAAATCATTATAGAGGAGGCTCGGACACTTACGAAGCAAATCGGACCTAAGGTAAGGGAAATATCACAATCTCATTTTTATCCGAGATTGTTTATACTTTGGCATTTACTGGGGTGTATTTTATCATCCACATCCCTGTTTCCTCAATATGTATTATTATTTCCATTCAACTACAATTTTTTAATCCTATTTTACCTTTTGGTGAGTTTTTAGTAAAAGATATGAATGGAATTTTTGTCATTTTTTGTACGAGGTACTTTTTTGACTTTTCTGACAAAAGTACGAGAAGAATGTTTTTTTAACTTATACGGCATGAATGGATTTTTAAAAAATTATTTCCAAGAAGCTTACTTTACAAGTTTTCATGTATATTTTTAATCAACTTCTTTTAGTTTAAGATTTTATTACAAGTTAAGAAAGGAAATTTTTTTTGAAGTAGAAAGGATATTTTCCTCAAGAATGGAGTTCAAGTGTTTTATCAAAATTATTTTCCATCTAAGATAAAATAGGGTTCTGATTCTATCCCTATCATTACATTGATTTGATTATGTAGTGATGGAATTATTTTTATGAATTCATTTATCTTATATGAATTGTTTTATAATGTCACGATGTTTAAGAATTCCATTTTTATTACATTGGTTATGCAATGATGTATGATTTAGGATTTTGTGGAACACATAAGAATGGTATCATTATGAGATGGGTGGGACCTATATCTCCCTCCAATGCATTGGGTAAAGATTTTAAATGTCATGAGATAGACATGGTTGGAACGGTAGGTTAAACAGGTTCAGTGAAACTGGACTGAAACGAGGGTGACTCGGTTCAGAAATGGACTTTGTCCACTTAGATAGTCTTGCCAATGAGTCTTGACTAATAAGAAAAGATTCTCTATGATTATGTGTGTATGCCACAAAGTTTCATGTTTTAAGTTTTGATTATTGGGATTTCATTTCACTAATATGATTTATCCCATGTTATGAAATTATGCTCTCTTTTGCAGGTTAAGATTTCCAAAATTTTATGTTCTTATGAATATGATGTGATTGATATTTCTTTTGTTTACCCTTACTGAGCATTTGGGCTCACCCTTTTATGTTTTCTTTTCCCCAGGATATAAAGAATGGTTTTAGGTAAAATAAGTAAGATCTTTAAGGGATATGTTGAAGATCTTTCACCATGATTAGAAGATTATATTTCGAGTATCCAAAGACACTAAACTATTACGATCCTTGTGTGTGTGTTTTTTGTTATGTACTAAGTATTCCTCAAAAGTATTGTAATGTCCATGTACGTCAACCTTCAGGTCTCTACAGTTGGTATCAGAGGAAAGGTTTAGTCAACCTTTGTAAACTAGGATGCGAAAACTTTAGTGAGATCCCTAGATATATTTCTAAGGTATGTCTAGGGATGTCTCTAAGGTTAAGTATACGTATAGGTTATAGTCCTAGAATTGCTCTAAGGATCTTATAATTTTACCTAAGATGTTAGATATTGAGGGTACTCCCCCTTTACTATGTTGTTTTCTCTAGCATGATTTTTCCTCTCACATATTTTTTTTTGTGTTTTAGTTAATGGAGGGAACCAGAAGGAATTCAGTTAACATTGAATCCAATGGAAAAATTGGTGACTATGAGAAAACAAATTGTGTAATGCCTAGAGTGAATGATATTGTGATTATGCCGAATCAGTCATCGCGATATATGATTAACAAGGTGAGATTTAGTGGTATGCCTAATTCATCAAATAAGAGGAAGATAGACTATTATGCATGTTCGCATATTGAGGAGCATAATGAAAGGAAGATTGAGATTTCTAAAGAAGGGAAGAAGAACCTTGAGGAATACCTCAAATGGATGGACCGATGTAATCTGTGTGGAGAAAAGGTTCATAGAGTGACAGACTATTATGGAGTTCAATGTATTATTTGTGGAGAACATGGGCATTACCCAACTCAATGCCATGACCTAAAAAGTTACTTCTAAATCAAGGAAGGACTTATTCCAGGACAATCATTGAAGAGGATGGATTGAAGTGTTTATGTATTGGTATTCAATAATAATGTTGTTGAGGTAATTTTATTGTGTATTGGAATATTTTTGTATTAGTCTATTGTGGTTTTCAATAATTTTAAGGTACCTGTAACCATGAAAAGTGATTCAAATATTTTGGAAATCAGATGATATGCACATAATGAAGGGATACAGAGAAAATGAAATGTTTGACAGTATTCATGAGCTCATGATTGATATAAGGACTAAGTGATATCATGGTTTGAGTATATACAATTTTGAGGATTTTGGTATGTGGAAACTGTTAACTTTTAACTGCATTCATGTTTTCACTATGGTTCAATGGGTATTCATTTTTCAAGAGAATACATGATTAAGGTATTCACATAATTGGAATGTGACCAACAAGATATATGGGGGATAAATGATGATATTAACTTTCTTGGTTGATGACATTTCAAGTAATCGTTTTATTTATACTATGAGATTGGACCGAAGTATTTTAGATAATCCTAAAGATTGGAATGAATTATCTTGTACATAAGTTAGTATTGTTTAAGGATAGAACTTTTTTTTTGATATTATTGATGGATTGTTATAGTAATGTAGTTTTAGAAAAAGTAGAACCTGCAGGACGGGTGACAGCCCATCACGTCGGACAAGCCTGTGGGAATCGAACCCACAACCGAAGTGCGACTGGCCTTTATCACCTACCACTGGCCTAAAGGAAGTCCCTGTTTAGTAAAAACTAGTTTTATTATATTAAGCAGTATGATATATGAAGTATAAGTCCATTTTAGGAACCGTATATGATTAATATCTCTATAGATGGACTTATGTATTTTTGTTGATAACGTTTCTAACCTTTTGTTTGAGACAGATGGAATGACCCATCATTCTATCACATGATCTGCTAACACATCACGAAGGACAAATTCAACTTCATTTCATTAAGAGATGAAGTGGGAATTTTCCAAAGAATGACCAACGGTGGGACTATACCAAAATCACAAAAGTATTTTTCTAATTCCAATTTCATCAACATTAGGGAAATGATCTGGAAAACCAAAAATGTTGTCCTAGTGTTCTTATATCTGATGAATCAGATGGTACCTTAGATCATCGCAAATTTATGGCTTTGTGATTGCAGGCTTTTCCATAGCCATGTTCTCTACCACTGTCCATCAGAACATGATGGTTATATTTTTGTTCCATATCCATATTTTCACCTATGTTCTCCTACGTGGAAACCCAGTGATGAATTAATATGGGTAAAAGTTACATTTAATACTTTAGTTTTTAAAGCCATGTTTTGGTATTCCTTTTTATGATGTGGGTTTCTATTAAACAAACTTTCGAATAGTAAACCATTTATAACCCTGATGAATTTCGAGGGAGAAATTCATTTTAAGGGGGGTAGAATGTAACACCCCAATATTTTATGAAATATATTCTTTTAATTTCATTAATTTCTTGTGTTGTATGCTACACCAAGATTACCTTGCGCTATACGCAACACCGTATTAGCTTGCAGTATACACAACACTATTGTTGGATCGTGTTACACACAATTTTGATAATAGTTATTCTACGCAACATTGAGTATATATATATATATATATATATTCAATGTGTAAATGAAATATGTTTGTATTCTGTTATACAAAACAACGAAGGATTCTTGAACTACACGCAACCCTGACTTGGCTTGCATTACACGCAATCACGACCATCCTCGATAGTGTGTGTTGTATGCAATATCGGGTGTTACTAAACAACAATATATTATTATAATATTATTATGAACTAGCCGTTATGAATATTATTAACTAGATTTTTAATTTTATAACATTATTATTCATCTTACACATTTTCTAGAACATGTTATAAGAACAAAATAATATTTTCGGGTAAAATAAGTATTTTTCAAAAATTACAGTTTTTCCGCCTTTTGATGGCGCACCCACTTTATATCTTGTTTTTTAAATGTTTATAAGTTCCATTTGACAAAATATAATTATTCTTTGGAATAAAAAAATAAAAATTTACTTTGGATAAATTTTTCATTTTATTCTGATGACTTTTATATTTTAATGAATAGTAAAAACACGCTATATTTTAATTAAAAACAACTTTTTTCATCGTAATAAATTATGTTGTTAAATTATAATATTTAATGGTTTTAAAGTATAAATATAATATATTTTTACCATTTAATATAATTTATGTCATTAGCATTTATTTTACCTTGAATTCGTAGGTTAAATCAATTCAATCTTTTGCAATGTTTTAAAAAAAACATGTTTTCTTTCGACAACGGGATTAATTTTAATTTAATTTATGCAAATTTTTTATATTGAATTTGGAAAAATGGATTCCATATTTGTAATCAGTGGGTAGAAATTATGTTAATAAGCTACTTTTTATTTTTGGGCATTGTGAATAGTAACTACGGTAAATTTTATTTACTATAGTTAAAGATAAATCAGGTAATTAAGGGTAAAAATAAGATTATAAAATTATCCTAACACATGTAAAAATACTATTGGATAAATAAAAGTCGACCCATATCACCTAAGGTTCGTATTAGATTCATTTAATAGAATTGTTTCCAGGAAAATAAGTTAATTATTATTAAAACCAAGGAATGTGACAACATGTCACTTTCTTAAATCTTATAAGTATAATAATTTTAATTTAGTGATAAACTTCATGAAAATACTAACATGAATAGTATACTGAAATTTATTACCATTATATACATCATACGAATTTATTTAGAATTTTTAGAGACTAAATAATTATCATTTATTATGAAACAAAGATGATGCAGTAATTATCTTATTAATGAAATATTGACATAATTGATGTTATAAATACCCAAATAAATGTAACATAAGACTTTTTATGAATTAAAATAATTTTATAGGTTACTATGACATGTTAGTATTGATTTAATTAACCTTTTTAGAACTAATCATTCTTTTATGATTTTCAAAAAAATCAATTACTAAATAGTGTCAAAATTGACAAAAATAGTTTTTAAAAAAATTATTATATTATTAATTGATATTTTATTCATAAAAATCTAAGGATCGGCCAAATGACTTAGATAAGGTTCTATATATTAATAATAAACAACTTGGGGTTCTTTTGGCTTCTTATAGCATGTTTATTAACCTTATAGTATAAAAATAGAAGAAAACACAGTAAAAGTAAAATTATTTATCTTAATGTTAAATCTAAATGATATGTTTAAAATAGGAACCTAAACTTGTATAAATTTTATTGGATGAGAGTATTTCGACCCATCTCCACCTTTGTTTCTAAATAAATCAATTTGGAGCTATTTAAAACCGATCTTGACTTTATAATAAAATAATATTTTTAGTTTTTCTAAAGGAGCCCCTCTCCTCCCTTATAAAAGGGAACCTCCTCCCTCTCCTCCTCACACCAATTTGAGCCTCCATGCTCGGCCAACCCCTGCCAAATTCTCTTCTCAACTTCCCTAGAAACATCCTAGAGGTTCTGGGCTTCCACAAATACCAATTTTAGTGTCCTAAAAGGAGATCTCAAATAGGCGCTTCAATGAAGAGGTAATGTCCGTTACCGATTCCTTCATCTTTATTTCTTCTTCCACTTATTCTTCTTTAGATGTTTAATTATGATGTAATAACATCAGTATCACTCATATACTGATATTTTATTATAAGTATGAAACGACCCTATTTCACCATCTATCCATCCTACGAAAAACGAAATCACCGTGCGTGCGTACGTACGGAATACCGTATCCACGCCGTGGTGTAATCTATTTTCCACCACCACCTTACTTGGATGGGTATAATGGTGAAAATAATAACTATATATAATTATTATAAATTGATATTGATTCTTTAATAGTATACATACACTCCAATAAAATCCCACGATCATGAGAACGATGTCATCGATCGTGCGTACGTACGGACTGCCGTCTCCACGACGCGATGAGATTCATTCTCCATGTTAACCATTTAAGAATGATTACAAAGTATATAAAAGAAATAATAATGAAATATATGACATTATAAAGCTACTGGATTTATGTATATATGTATGTCATCTACTTAATTCCATTCAACTCAATGAGAAAACAAAAACAGCGTTCATGCGTACGTACGGCCTAACGTCTCCATGAACGGTGTATTTCCTTCCATTTATCGATCTATTATATATATGTATATTCTGAATATAAATTATATATAAATCATGTTTTATATTCTGGAATTAAGTAACCATGATCTAAGTAATCATATGAATAATTATAAGTTAAAACACGAACAACAAATGAGACGATTTTACCCAGAATGCTTTTTAACATGGAATTTACAAAAGAATGGGTAATATAAAGTCATAAGTGAACCATATATGATATAATAACAATGATTATGATTCTGGAATAAGTCAATGACATTATTTAAATTATTACACAGATTGTTCGGACACTTACGAAGAAAATCGGACCTAAGGTAAGGGAAATATCACAATCTCATTTTTATCCGAGATTGTTTATACTTTGGCATTTACTGGGATGTATTTTATCATCCACATCCATTTTTCCTCTATATGTAATATTATTTCCATTCACCAACAATTGTTTAAATACTATTTTTCCTTAGGTGTGTTTTTAGTAAATGATATGGAAGGAATCTTTTGTCGTTTTTTCTACGAGGTACTTTTTTGACTTTTCCGACAAAAGTACGAGAAGAATGTTTTTTTAACTTATATGGCATGAATGGATTTTTAAAAAATTATTTCCAAGAATATTACATTACAAGTTTTCAAGTTTATTTTTAATCAACTTATTTTAGTTTAAAATTTAATGACATGTTAAGAAAGGAAATATGTTTTTGAAGTAGAAAGGATATTTCCCACAAGAATGGAGTTCAAGTGTTTTATAAAAATTATTTTCCATGTAAAATAATTAGGGTTCTGATTCTATCCCTATCATTACATTGATTTGATTATGTTGTGATGGAATTATTTTTATGAATTCAATTATCTTATATGAATTGTTTTATATTGTCACGATATTTAAGAATTCCATTTTTATTACATGGGTTATGCAATGATGTATGATTTATGATTTTGTGTCACACATAAGAATGGTATCATTATGAGATGGGTGGGAACTATATCTCTCTCCAATGAATTGGGTAAAGATTTTATATCTCATGAGATAGACATGGATGGAATGGTAGGTTAAACCGGTTCAGTGAAACAGGACTGAAACGAGGGTGACTCGGTTCAGAAATGGACTTTGTCCACTAAGATAGTCTTGGCAATGAGTCTTGACTAATAAGAAATGATTATCTATGATTATGTGTGTATGCCAAAAAGTTTCATGTTTTAAGTTATAATTATTTGGATTTCATTTCACTACTATGATTTATCCCATGTTATGAAATTATGCTCTCTTTTGCAGGTTAAGATTTCCAAAATGTTATGTTCTTATGAATATGATGTGATTGATATTTCTTTTGCTTAACCTTACTGAGCAATTGAGCTCACCCTTTTATGTTTTCTTTTCCCCAGGATATAAAGAATGGTTTTAGGTAAAAAAAGGAAGATCTTTATGGGAGATTTTAAATATCTTTCACCACGATTAGAATATTATATTCCGAGTTTCCAAAGACACTAAACTATTACGATCCTTGTGTGTGTGTTTTTGTTATGTACTAAGTATTCTGCAAAAGTAATGTAATGTCCATGTACGTCAAGCTTCGGGTCTCTACATATAATTACCCTAACACATGTCTTAATAATATTGGATAAGTTTTTTCGACCAAAATCAACCCTTGGAAAAAAAATATGATCCTTTTGGTCCACTTATATTAGATTAGGACATTTACTATTATTTAACTTAAAGAAGAGTTAAATTTGAAAAATTCATATTTTTATAACTAAAACATTATTCATATTGTTTTACAAATACGTTAAATTCATCTATAAATATTCATTAGAAATCTAAAAATATTTCTTACATAATTTTATTTTATTTAAAAGATTTACACATTAAATAATAAAATTTATTTATTATACAATGATGATGCAATAATTACTTTATCAATGAAATATTAAAATAATTGATATTATAAATATAAACATAAATGTAAATTTATTATTTTGAGGAAATACACTAATTTAATATGTTAATATAATATTTTTGAGTTTATTAAATAAATTTTGTTCTAGGTGATAATGTTTTTATGACATTCACAAAAACAAAATACCAAACACTGTCAAAATTGACATAAATAAGTTTTTTAAACAAAAAATATATTATTAATTGATATAATATTTCATGAAATGTATGGTTTGGTAAAATTATTTAGATAAGTGTATATATATCAAAAATTAACCACATGAGGTTCTCTTGGATTTATATATTAATATTAATAACAATTAATTTAAATAATACAAGAATACATGGTAAAAGTAAAACTATTTAACTAATAGTTAAATCTAAAAGATAATGTTAATATAGTGACATAAACATATCTAAAACCTATTGGATGATGGGTTTTCGAACCATCACCACATTATCCTAGAAATAAATAATTTTTGAGCCATTATAGACAGAATAGGATTGAATAATAAAATAATATTTCTTGCTTTTCCTAAAGTGATCATCACCACTCATATAAATGGGTACTTCCCATTATCTCAATATCACACCTCCAAACACATTTGGCTAGGCCAAAACCTACTCAAATTACAAACCAAATACACTCCCTTAGACCTAAAGGCCAAAATTTCATCTTAAATCCATCCTGTGGATCTCTTTTGATCAACTCAAAAAAAAACACCAGAAGAAGAGGTAATAATTTCACCACATCTTCCAATGTTCTTTTCTTCTTAAACATCCTCTTTCATTGTTCTTTCCACAACAAAATAAAAACACCATAACCTTATATATACTTTGATGTTATTATATATACGATACAACCATATTCCTTATTATATCCATCACATGAATGACATGTCCCCTTACTTGCGTACGTACTGATTACCGTCTCCACGTTGTGGTGTTGTTTGTTATTCAAACCCTTTATTATTTGTATGGGTATAATAATGAGTATAACTAATGTAAATAATAAATATAATTTTTTAATGATTATATATATATGATATATCGTTCAATTACATAATATTTCATCATCAATATAATTATATTGTCGCTCGTGCGTACGTATGGATTATAGTCTCCACGAAAGCAATGAAATTAATTCTCCATCATAACCATTCAAGTATACTTTTAATATCATGATTAAAAATAGTGTTTAAATATAATTATAGATATTAATCAAATACATACCATACATAACAAACATGTCTTACATAACGAATCATATTATGGAGAATGAGTTAGTCAACAGACGAAACAATGATACAACTGAAATATTATTAACAAATCAATATTCAAAAATCATATATGATGTCATATTTATGTATGTGGTTATTTTATAAGTTAACAAAATTTATTTAACTATTATATATGAGGTTAAAATACCCTTAATCAAGGAAAAGTACAAGGTAAGGGTTAATTCTACAATCTCTTCATTATCCGAGGTTGTTTATACATTAGTGTTTTCTATGACCTCTTTATTATCCACATATGTATTTCATAAAATTGTATTTCAAAACATTTTTACTAATTCATATAATATTAATTAAATACATTTATACCCATTTTTGACATTTTATAATTTTTTTGAAAGGAATCATTATATCATCTTCCAAATAACGTACTTTATGACCTTTTCTATGAATTAGTGAATGAATATTTTTTTCAGTTATACAATGAGTGAAGATATTTTCTTTCGATTATAACACCAAAAATGCTTACCTTAAAATCTTATAAAAATATTTTCAAAATAAATGTTTTATTTTATAATTATGTGACTTTTAAATTATTTCAGAATATTAAGAGATATTTCAATCAATTAATTTTCATTTCATCTATGTCACCATCCATTGAGGATTTTGAACTTATTTAATGTTGATTTATTAGGAGTAAATGTTAAATATTGTATTGAGTGTTTTGTTATATGTTTGACTATGAATGTGTTATTTTATACCATTCATGGTTTATAGATAAATTATTAACATTTAGTAATCTAGTTTTAATATGAATTATTATGTTATGATTCATTCTTTTCATATGCAGAATTAATTAGACATAGTACGTGACTGGTAGAGCCCGTTATAGCTCCTCAATGAATCCGTAGGTCTCATGAGACAAACATAGGTCTTTAAAAAAGGTATTTAAATAATATTATTTTTAATCATGGAACAATTCCTTGAATATGTGGTGATGATGTCCAACATTATGAATTTCAGAATTATGAAATTGGCTGTTGATATTAAATGTGATTATTTGACTAGTAGAATATCCCATTTAATAATTAAATGGAATTATTTTTTTATATTTTCCATATAATTATGAAGATTATGTTTATAAGGAATTTTTTTAGTCTTATAAAATTCCTTAAATTTTTATGCTTATTTATAAATTTTCTTCTATATTGTTATCTTTAATGAGAATCTTAGCACACCACTTTCTATGTATATTTTTTCCTAGATGTGAAGTATTATTTTATGGTTGACCTATAGGGATATGATAAGGGATATAATTGTGTTCAAAGGGGAAAAATTCTGTTGTTTTTTTCTTTCACGATGTTATGTAAAACCTATGTATGTATCTAGTACTTCTAAGACTACTAAACCGATCGGTCTTTTGAGACAAGATTCTTTAAATATTTCAAATGAAATGTAATAATGCAACAACTTTGGGTAACTATGGTCAAAGAGTTACCTAATTTGAGTTTCCAAACATACCAAAAAGAAATTGATACACTCTCATGGAAGTCTTGGTGATGACGTTGTTAAATAATAAAAATTCAGTCTCCTCCATGACATAAATTATAGAAGAGATGCCTAGGGAAATGTATCAAAAGAACTAAAATATTTTTGTTCTATGTTGAAGGACAGAATTATAAAATAAAATATCATGGAAAAATAAAGAGTTCGGTTAGATAAATTGGGACAACAATTTTTTTCATAGGAATTTACTAGATTTTCAATGTTTTGGATGTGGGGAATTTAGGATCTAAAAAAACTGGTTCAAAAAATCTGAAGGACTATGATGACAATCGACATCGAAAACCTCTTAGACCATAAGAATATAGATAAAATATGAAATGAATATTATTCATGTAGAAATTAATTTTTTTACTCCATATTTCTATCTATATAATGTCATGTATTTTTTAACATATTAGAAAATGGGTAACAAAAAATTAATGATATATTATTTGTAACAATAGTATAAGAATCCACTTTATGGTTTGTGGGAAGTTCCATCCCATGGATGTTTATCTTTATTAATAATTATAATTTTGTTGTCATATTTACCAAGCACTTATATTAAATTTATTATATGTAAATATCCATTGATATCGTAAATAAAACCATGATAAACTACTAGGGTATAATTAAATAGGATCTCTTTAATGAAATTACTCTCATTAATGGAGTTTCAAAATATTGTGGATGATATTTATACATGGGGGAGATTGTAAAACCCAAAAATAATACTATATATCATTCCATAAAAAAATTTAATGTGTTTGGTAGATATCTAAAAACATAAAACTCAAACTAAATTGAGATTTCAAATATTATATAAATATAATCAAGAAAATTATTATAATGAAAAAAAACATATAGTGAATGAAAATATATAAACAAATTAAAAAAATTTACATTTAAAAGATATATAATTAATTTTATTAAACATTCAAAATGATTTTTTAATCATAATTAACTATTTCAAGTATTAATAAACTGAAAAAACCAAATGAAAATGAATTTTATGATAATACATAATATTTCAGTATTAACATTCCTTATATTATAAATTAATATGATATAACATTGAGAACAAATAATATTTAAGAATGTTATTTTTGAAATAAAACTAGTTTAGAATATAATTTAAATTTAAATGCAACATATAGAAATTTTAAAATTTGAATTTTACAAAAATAACATCATTTGTTAATTCCATATATAACTATTATCATTAGGTTTATATTTTAGTTTTTTATAAAATAATTGTTTTTAGGTGAATACTGAAAAATTTATTTTTGACCAAAGAACATAATAATCTTGAAATAGATTTTTATAAGAAACATTCATTGGTAAACTAATTGTTCAATAAGTAAAAATAAGAAATTAATAGTAATATTATATTGAATTAAAAACCTTATTGTAAGCATTATAGAGTCATATGTAATATTTTCCAATAAAATATTATTTTTGTCCTTTAATTTTAATAAATATTATTTTTTGTAAAATATGCTTTTGCATTTATTAAAATAATCATACAATGTATTTGTCTATAACAATTCAATTAGTTTTAGAATAATCAAATTCATTTATAATTTTATCATATATATAAAGTTTATTAATAAATTGAACATTGACTAAAAACAGGTTTTTATGCATTATATTCTATAATGATAAAATTTAATTATATTTTTCATAAAAAATACTATCTATTAAAATGGATTTAATATTTAAAATCATTCGGTATTAATTATTCAATAAATATTTTGTTTTAAAATAATTAATGTAAATTATTTATGTATAACCTAGTTACCATGGTGATATCTAAAATAGTAAAATTAATAAATCATTGAGTAAGGGGATTTTAACATGTTTTTAATTGAGATTTTTATATATAAATGACCATATGTCATCCTAAAATCAATTATCTCTCATTTTTTATTCTCCTATAATGTGAAAAATGATCTCTCATTATATTAAGTTAATTTATTTTTCAAAATTCTTTTCTCCATAATTATAATGGGGGCCTTTCTCAAAAAATTCAATGCAAACTAAAAATATATATTTAATATTAACACTATACTCTTATTTTATATCATATAATCCTAAATCACTTACATAATATTTTTATCATAATTAATTATCCTAATTCCTCCAATTACATGGAATCATCATAGGAAAATTTAATGTTCTCAATATAAGTATGCATTTTCTTCAAAATTTTTCATACTTTCTATCTTAAATATTAATTAAAATTTCCAAAATTAAAATATAATAACATATTTATTTTATTTATACTCAATTTTTTTTTAAAATTCAATAACTATTAACCACTTTTAAAATTTCCAATTAACAAAAATGAAACCATCATTTTTGTGTTGCCTGAACTACCGCCCCCACGAAGTAACATATCATGTTTTTCATTTGGTTTATTTATTAATTTCTAAAAAAAATTACCATAAAATTCACCACCTTTAAATTTTATAAATATTATAATAATTATTATTTAATATTATTATTATTCCACATTTAACCAATTTCATAATTTAAATAATCTTTTAATTATGGTATGATCATGTTTATGTATATCTAGCCAGCTACATATACAATGCGATAAAATAATATCATTGATGAATATGGGACCATAATTAATTAAAACATAAGATGTTAATAATTATATAACTGTGTTATTATATTTATAGTATGGTAACAATAATATTAACATCATTAATTTAGATACCATTTTTAATTTGTTGAAATCACTGAAGCATGCTTGTAATTGTGTTAGTCTCTAAGGATCCTAACCAAAATATACATATAATTATATAATATCAAAATATGAAACTATATTGCATAAATTAAAGCACCTTTAATATTTTAGTAATGATAAAATATTAATAATAACATAGAACTACACCGATAATATGAAAATAGTTCAATATTATCAAAATTACTCTCACTCAATATTTTAAATAAGTAAGAATAAACTAATGTATATATAAGATAATATATATTAATGTGGGGTAAAATGGTTATAATTATGATTAATTTTATAATTTTTTTATTAACATGGTTATGTTTTTTATAATGGATTTTAGAGAATATTCAATTAAATTAAGATAAATAGTAATGTTTTTTCATGACTCAGTATCATTTCATGAGCCATCATGATTCTTTTATACTATGCTTTTGAAAAATGTATTGATTATATTCTACCACGGTAATATATTTCTTAATATATATTGGTAAGGTGGGATTTTTATTTCAATTTTTTACCATATGGGATTTATTTAAGTAAAATATATTAATGATGGCCATTATTCTCATCTGATTTAAAAATTATTTCCTATCCTTTCAAATATTCCATTTCCCACCAAGTTTATCTTTTTTATTTAGACAACCCAAAATTGTTTTATAAATTTTTAACCTCTTAATTTCTATATAAATATTTTTTAATCTGTTTTATTACTATTTTTTGATTCATTTTTAAAAGAAAGTGTTTAAAAATTATAAAAATATTTTCCATCACATCATAATAAAATGTTTTATATTCCACACTACATTACTCTTTGATAACATTTATTTCTTTTCCATTTACATTAAATGAATAATATTACAAATGAAAAATTTCTCAAAAAATTCAATTTTCCTTTTTATTATGTATTTTTAATGTGATCCAAAATATATTATTTTGTAAAAATGTTTAGGGTGTTTTCAAAAAAAATTACTTGTTTAATTAGATATTCATATTTATCAAAATAATAATTATTATTTCTTTGTGAATTATTCTGATTTATTCACCCTCTAAATTTAATTATGAATTAATGTTTTCGGGGAAGTGAATTTTTGTTATCAATAATCATCGTTATTAGAGTCAATCATTGGCACACAATTTTAATGTTTTTGATTTCTATATCAAATTAAATGGGGTTTTCATTAATGTTGAATAATAATAATTTAGAATTTTTAGAAACTAATTTTTATTTACAAGGGTTCTTTATGATTTGATACATGAATGATTTTCAATTACAACATGTAATAATGGATAAATGAAATGTAGTTCATACATGACCCTACAATGTAATTATTCAATTTATATATCCCATGAGATAATATAGTATGGAACTTTATGGATATGATCAGAAATTAAGGTTGAGCCTCCAAGGATATTCTCCCAAAAAAGAGTAATTATTCTTTGATATTCTCAAACAGTAAATGTAACACCCCAAGTAAATAAATAATATGACATTTTTTCATTTTTCCATATTTTTGAATAAAATATTAATATTAAATTAAAGGGGACTCTATGCTCGATTGCGTACCCAATACGGAACAACGAGTTTCTTGGAAATCTTACGTTACACTCTAATAATAAAATAATATTATTTTAAATGGTAGTTAACGCCTAGCTGTTGTAATGGCGGGAATGAAGAAGACTAACTAAAAAATGATTATATATGTTTGTCAAAGATTTTTACTTTTTACAATAAATTTTGGAGGATTAAAAATGCGAATGAATCCAATTTTAAGCGTAAACATTCTAATATTATTTAAAAGGTCGATTAACCACCTTTTGATGGAGAAACTCTTTTAAATACACTTTTGGACAATTTTATGTGTTATATATGACAAAATAAAATTCTTCTTTAGAATCAGGACATCAAAATTTACTTTTTGTAAATTTTTGGTATTTTTCCGATAAAGTTCAATTTTTAATGAATAGTGAAAAATGTTGTATTTTAATTCAAAACCTCTTTTTAATATAATTTATTTATGTGATTATATTATATTATTAATTGGTTTTAAAGTGAAAATAGAATATATTTTTACCATTTAATCCAATAGTGGTCGTTGTAATTAATTTCATCTTGAAATTTTACTTAAACTAGTGTTAATCTTTTGATACTTATTGTTTCATAAAAACACGCTATTTGCTCTAACAGCGGGAATTAATTATTAAATTAATAAATGTAACTTATATTTTTTAAAATTTTTAAAATAGACACCATTTTTGAATTCATAATATCAAATATAGCTTAGGGTGAATTTTTGGTATTTTTCTGGAAAACATCAATTTTTAATGAATAGTAAAACCACTAAGTGGTAATTAAAAAACCGATTTTTCGTTTAAATGAAATTTTACCACCTCTGTGTTTTGAATTTCAAAAATCCGACATACATGGTTGTCATTAAGAAGTAAAATGTGGTTCAATGGGATTAAAATAATTTTTTTTGGTGAATAGTAACTTTTAAGTTTTAATCACGATTAAAGGTAATTAGTGTAGTTTAAGGTAAAAATAATGTTTCAATAATATTAAATGACCTAGACACATGTCCTAACCTCATTGGATGAGTCATGGAAGACCAGGAAATTCCATGGTTCCACTTGGGTACCCCATGGAGCCACTTTGGATTGGAAATGAAATAAATACCTTTTTATTTAAAGTTAAAATTAAAATGTCACAAACATGTGTTGTTTTAAAAAAATAATTTTTTCATGGGGATATATAAGTCATATATTGGTCTATAAATATTCAATAGAAAGATAAAAATATTTCCTACATCATGGTATTTTTTTATAATTTTTAGAAATTAAATACATTAATTTATTTATGACACCGTGATGATGCAGTGATTACCTCATAAATGGATGATTTAAATAAAATGATAGGATAGGGTGCAATATAAGTCTTAAACTTGTAATAAACATATTGGATGTGTGGATTTCGAAACCTTACCAAGTTATCCTCGAAATATATCCTTTTGGGACCTTTTAAATTCGAAAATCATTTTATAATAAAGTAATAGTTTATAACTTTCCAAGAGTGTCCCTCCTCTCCTCTTATAAAAGGCCCCCAACTCTACCACCTTAAACACACCTCTCAAGCCTTTGGCTCGGCCAACCCTACACATTTCATCACTCCACATTCCTCTATTCATCATTTAAGCCTCACTTTGGGCAGAATCCTTTCCTAGGAAGCCTTTGAGATCGAATCAAAGAGAGTTACCCGATTTAAATGTAATGTCTTCCCCTGTGTTCTTCTGTTTTATTTTTTTCTCCAAACCCCTAAACTCTTTTTATTACTTTTTTTTGTAAGAAAACCAGTATCTAAAATATACTAGGATTTTGTTATAAGAAGTATTCGAGCTACACTTTCACACACCTCTGTCTAATGGTTAAAGAACATACTATTTCTGTGGATGGCGAATTACTGCCTCACGAAACGATGATTGTTCAATAGTATTTTAACACCTTCAAAGGTGGCAATTAAGATGTCACTCTATTTATATATGGTATATAATAATTTTATGTTTTCCTTATGATTTGGTATTTTTCATTTATTGAATACCTTTATGGTTTCCATTATGGGTAAACGCGATATCTTCATTTTAGAAAGTGCGGACTACTGCCCCCTCAAAGTGATTTGATTCGTTAATGCCATATGTGGGATGTTTAAAGGATGTAATTAATGGTATTAAATATGATATCATACTGGAATTATAATATACCTTTATATAATTATTAATTAATTCCATTGAATAAAAAAAATGAAAGTAGCGTTCATGCGTATGTACGACTTACGGTCTCCATGAACGGTACATTTCATTTCATATCTCCAAATGTTATGTAGTATTATAATAAATATATATAATAGATATATTTGTAATATATTACATCTAAATGATGGATATCATTTTGTAATTATAATATATATATATCTCCTTTTGTTTTAATTTCATTAATATGACAAAAAATGAAAGTAGCGTTCATGCGTACGTACGGCCTACCATCTCCATGAACGGTGCTTTTAATTTTTTATCTCCAAATAATATGGAATAGTATAAAATGAATATATACTGGATATATATGATATTTAAAACATCAATACTATTTTGGATATGATGTACCTATAACTACATGAAAAATTCTCTTCCAACAACTTCGATTTTTACTCATGTACCAACATCGACAAAAACGTCTGATATGAACTCACTTTATTAACCAATTATTATAACCTTATAATATGTGATATTAAATGAATAATAATATTTAAATTAGGTCCTTAAGAAATTATAAATTGATCAAATTTTATTATTCAGTAGATTAAAGAATGATCGAGTCATATCGGACACGAGGTAAGGGATCATACCCCTCTTTTTCTTTTTAAGTACACTCTTTTATGACATTCCTTTTAAGCTTATCATTCTTATGATTAGGATTTTCTTTTATATTAATACTACAGTACGTTTCATTTTCATATGATAAGAGATCCTATTTTCTATCATCAATCCATTTTGGAAGTTTTGAGTGGCGCCGTTAGGCTGCCGAATTTTCGTAAGAGATCTAACCTCTCTCTTTCTTTTTAAGTACTCTCCTTTATGACACTTCTTTTAAGCTCCTCTTTGTTATGATGGGGGATGTTATTTTATATTCCTCTTCCAGTAAATTTTATTGTAATATGATTAGATACCCTATTTGATCTCATCAACCCTTTTTTGGAAGTTTTAAGTGTCACCGTTAGGCTGACGAGTTTTCGTAAGGGATTTTTCATCTCACTTTTAGTCCCGTGAGATTTATGCTAAATTTCCAACTATTTACTTTGAGTGGTGTATGTACATCCAATTATTATATTGTTTGTGTAATATAATTTCATTTATGGGTATTTACTTATTCATTTTATGACCCTTCTTCAATGAGGTGTACATTTCGAAAGTAACCCAAGTCGGTAAGGGAACCTTTCACCCTTCTCTTTTTAAATGACTTCTTTTGTTATGTCTTTTAATTAACATACTATTGTGTTGGTATATGTTCTTATATATCCTTATTGATTTAAATTTTATTTCCAAGTGTTGAGATACTCTTTATATCTCTCATCAACTCTTTTTCTGAATTTTGAAGTGACGCTGTTAGGATGTCCAATTTTTGCAAGGGAACATCTTATCCCAATTTTGATTCTTTGGGATAAACTTGTACTCCATGAATATGTCATTCTATGGATATGTGAGAATGTCCACTAATTGTTTTACACTTAATATACACTTATATTTGGTGTATTCATTTTTTACACATAATTATGTAATTGATTTATCCTTAATCCAAGGATACCGTCTTTGTAAGGGACATCATCTCAATCTCCTTTCATTGAGGAATATTTGGTTTTATACACAAATTTCTTTTTTACGGTGTATAAACACCTTTTACTTTTCATTTATTCAAAAGGAATAATTTTATACGAAGCGTTTTACTAAACGACAAAAAGTGTGTTTTTCTTGTCGTACGTATGCGGCGACAACGACTTCACCGCCGCCGTGACCATTATTTGAGTTTCGGCTTCCTCTACAATCCATAACTTTTTTTGAATGAAAAATAAATTCCATGTTTTACTCTTCATTTATTTTGGTATTTAAAATGGTTTTCATAATGTTTTTACATCAATGTGTTTTATTGATATCTTGTGATTAAAATGTGGAAATGATATGTTTCCTTTATACATGTTTTATGTGATACGATTATGTTATGGTTCTTGGAAATTATTATGAAGACGGGTGGTTCCGTGATAAACTCAGGGAGGGTGAGCCTGATATAGATCTCCAATGCATTGGGTAACACGAAGAGGATAAACGTTACGGTTTCTCCGAAGAGATTTATGGAATATATTGTGATGGGTATTCCAAACGTAACCAAGAGGGTTACTCCATACGTAAGAATGTTATTAATGCCTCAAGTTACCTTTATGTATTATGATTTATATGATTTATTCATTATTTGATGAGGTATGCTAAAATTCTTAGGTTTTATGAGTAAAGTATGATTTCATACATGGATTAATGTTTTCTTTTCATACTTTTATATCCCTTACTGAGCTTTTCATGCTCATCCCATGTTTTTGAACTGTTTTTCACAGGTCATGAGAAAGGTGCATGATATGATGATAGTGTCAAGGAAGTGTCAAGAAAGAATCCATGTTTTATTTTAAATATGTTTTCTTTGATGGGAAAAAAACGAATTCTATCTCTTATGTAACCACTTTGTTTAACTGTGGAATGTAATTCATGATTTATGATCTAATTCTCTAAAACTCTAAACCTGAAAAGATACTCAATGTGAATTATTAATTTAAATCAATATTAATTAAGGTTTAAGGCCGGGGCCTTATAGTTGGTATCAAAGGTCGGTTTAGATAACTATAGAGGTTAGGGTATTCTATAAGCATAAGTGACATTACCATAATGGCTAGGATTTCAGAAAGAGTCACAGTTTTAGATAAAGTGAATGAGTAAGTATATCTTAGTGTTTGTCTTCCTCATCAGTAAATTATGGTTTTGTTGATATACTCACTCTGACATTTTTGTTTTTAGTGAATGGATGGATCTAGCAGGCACCAAAGTGACAATAGGTTTGAAGGAAACTGTGGTGGTTCTCTGATTAGGAGACTGTATGAAATGGGGGATTCAATGAGGAAACTCATTGTTTTTCTAAACCAAATATCAAGGAGTCATGATCAACCACTTGTACCTTGGTATGTTCTTTAATGCATCATGTATGAGATGACCAATCGATGTGGAAGTTCAGGTAATAATTATAAAGGTAACCATTAGGGTTTATATGATCCTTACATTTGATGTAATTATGGGTTATTATATATTATGATGGAAAATGAAAGGCATGAGATAAAATTGAGGTTAAAATATGTTATGGTTATTTTTTAAGATTTTATCTTATTTTGGGGAATGTTTTATGAATTATATAGTTTTGGAAAAAGGATAACATGCAGACCGTGTGACAACCCGTCGCATCGGACAAAGCTGTGGGAATCGAAACCACAACCAATGTGCGACTGGTATTTATCGCCTACTACTGGACTGCGTGATGTCCCTGGTTAGTTTGACTGATTATTTTTAGTTAGATGATTTTAGGAATCATAAGTATGTTTATTTTGGATTATCTATGTAAATGATTAACCTATCATGGAGGATATGTGATTAGGTTAATTACTTTTCAATATGAGAATTTAAGAGAAACTGATGTTATTTGGAGATAAAAGTTAATTTGTACGTTGGAAGACTATGTGAATAAATATTTCAAATATTTGGGTTTCAATCGTAGTTTGGTTTACCTTGAAGATTTTTATGGACAATTGTTTATCGAATGGTCTTCGTTTAACTTTGGGTTTTTTGGAAAAATTTTGGAGATTAAGAATAGATTTTCTTTTTATAAAGGATTATACTTTTGTGGATTATCTGATCTCATACTAACAATTTTGTATTTGTATTTTTCTAAAGTCAAGGGAAATATATAGTTCTCTTTTTTTGATTATGTGATTCTCAAAAAGTTGATTATATTACTCTTAATGGGGACAAGAATTCCTAAATACTCGTCATTTGGAGAAAATATGAGTTTGATTAAGGAATCTAGAAAACGATGAAAGTCTACGTGACAAGTAAGTATGTTTCATTATGATTTAGTTAAGCTCAAAAATAAATTCCTCAATGAAGAGTAACTTAAAAAAAAAATTTTGTCTCTTAAATTTTCCTACTGCGGAATCGAATACCGTTTAACCCATCACAAGTTTGTGATTTTCTTTTGGTTAACATTCTCATAGACATGTTTACTATCACTCTCCATCAGAACATGACCTTTTTATTCCTCCATGTCCATATTTTCATACTTGGAATCCTAATATGGGTTAACTCGAGTGACCTTTGTACTTCTCTTTCTTTATTTTAAAGTGATTGTTTTATTGAGTCTTGTTCCGATGTGGGATTTTCAATGATGTTTCCAAGACCAATTTTAATATTGTGAGGACGCAATTCTAAAAAGGGGGAAAGGATATAACACCCCAGGTAAATAAATAATATGACATTTTCACATTTATCCATATTTTTGAATAAAATATTAATATTACTTTAAAGGGGACGCTATGCTCGATGGCGTACCCAATACGCAACAACGAATTTCATGGGAATCTTACATTGCTCTCTAATAATAAAATAATATTATTTTAAATTGTAGTTAACGCCTAGCTGTTGTAATGGTGATAATGAACAGAACTAACAACAAAATGATTATATAATTTTGTCAAATATTTTTACTTTCTACAATAAATTTGGGAGGATTAAAAATGCGAATGAATCCAATTTTAAGCGTAAACATTCTAATATTCATTAAAAGGTCGATTAACCGCCTTTTGATGGAGAACCTATTTTAAATCCAATTTTTGAAAATTTTATGTGTTATATTTGACAAAATTAAATTCTTATTTAGAATCGGGACATCAATATTTACTTTGTGTAAATTTTTGGAATTTTTCCGATAAGGTTCATTTTTTAACGAATAGTGAGTAATGTTGTATTTTAATTAAAAACCTCTTTTTAATCTAATTTATTTATATGATTTGATTATCATTTTAATTGGTTTTAAAGTGAAATTAGAATATATTTTTACCATTTAATCCAATATTGGTCATTGGAATTATTTTCATCTTGAAATTGGACTTAAACTAGTGTCAATATTTTGATACTTATTTTTTCATAAAAACACGCTATTTGCTCTGACAGCTTGAATTAATTATTAAATTAATTAATGTAACTTATATGTTTTTAAATTTTTAAAATAGACACCATTTTAGAATTAGGAATATCAAATATTTCTTAGGGTGAATTTTTGTTATTTTTCTAGAAAACTTCAATTTTTGATGAATAGTAAAACCACTAAGTGGAACTTAAAAAACTGATTTTTCTTTTAAATGAAATTTTACCACCTCTTTGTTTTGAATTTCAAAAATCCGACATACATGGTTGTCATTAAGAAGTAAAATTTGGTTCAATGGGATTAAAATAATTTTTTTTGAATAGTAACTTTTATGTTTTAATCGCGATTAGAGATAATTAGTGTAGTTTAAAGTAAAAATAATGTTTTAATAATATGAAATGATCTAGAAACATGTACTACCCTCATTGGATGAGTCATGGCCGACCAAGACAATCCATGTGTCAACTTGGGGACCCCATGGAGACACTTTGGTTGGAAATGAAATAAATACCTTTTTATTTAAAGTTAAAATTAAAATGTCACAAACACGTGTTGTTTTACTAAAAGAATTTTTACATCGGGTTATATAAGTCATATCATAGACTATAAATATTCATTAGAAAGATAAAAATATTACCTATATCATAATTGTTTTTTAATTTTTAGACATTATATAAATTAATTTATTTAAGACACCGTGATGATGCAGTGATTACCTCATAAATGAACGATTTAAATAAAATGAGAAGATAGGGTGAAATCTAAGTCTTACAATTTTCATAAACCTATTGGATGGGTGTATTTAGAAACCTTACCAGGAACTATAGGAATACTGTAGCAGGAACTATAGCATCATTGTGGGACCTTTTAAATCTGAAAATCCTTTTAAAATAAAGTAACATTTCTTTAGTTTCCAAGAGTGCCTCTCCTCTCCTCTTATAAAAGGCCCCCACCTCTATCACCTTACCCACACTTCCAAAGCCTTTGGCTTGGCCAAACCCTGCCCATTTTGCCTCTCCACATCCCTCTCTAGTAGGAACTGTAGCAGTACTGTAGAAGTACTGTAGCAGGAACTGTAGCAGTACTGTAGTAGGACTGTAGCGGGAACTGTAGTGGGAAATGTAGCAGTACTGTAGTGGGAACTGTAGCAGCACTGTAGCGGGCACTGTTTGGCACTATAGCAGCCGGAGATATGCCCCTGTTTGGGCCTTCAGGCATCAGATTCTGTCCCTGAGTCCTTCATTGGCCTTCGGGCACCCAGGCCTTCGGGTCAGTTGGGCCTTCAGGCTATCCATATGGCCTTCGGGTCACCTGCAGATACAAACTAGTCCAAACTACAATGAACAAGCTCTACAAGGAGGATGAGAAAAAGAACTTTCACCACAGCAGGAGCTAAACGGATTGCAAGAATGAGAGGTTATGGAAACTGCCATCGGGACAAGCCTGTGCATGCACGGGAATGCCTAGCCGAACAACCATGTGGAGGTGAAGAGCCGATTTCAATGATGAAGATGCTGGGGAGGAGCAGTTCCAAGTTGTCAGTCTGGGTTGTATGGTATGTTTGTGCCTAGAGGCATTGGTTCCTATATGGCCTACGGGCATGTAATAGGGTTCCACCTCATCCCTTGAATGGTGGATTATCAATCAATAAAAAATGAAGGCCTTCGAGCCATTGGAGGAGGACATAACCTATATACATACCCTCTTCTTTTAAATTTGAAATGAAACTATTATTAGGGTGTACAGAGAACTCCCACACCATGAACTGATGTAATTTATTTTCCATCACCACCTCTCATGTATATTTATAATTATGTTTTTATTCTCTATATATTATATTCATGATATAATTATAATTCAATAAAATTAATATTACATCTAATTTTTTATGTTTTCTTTCATTTAAAAAGATAATATCATTTGAACGTACATGTGGAGTATCACCTCTACAAAGTGATGTGAATCATTTTTCAGAACCACATCACATTGATGATATATATAACTATATTTATAATAATTAGTTTTATTTTAATGATATAATTAACAATATAAAAATATAAAAATATACATACATTATGTCTTGCATGATCATTGAATATTAAAAACGTGACTCATGTGTATGTACAAACTACCCCCTCAATGAATTTAATGTAATTCATTTTTCAATATTCATATTTAATTATGGTTTTTAAAAGAAATATTTTTTTATAAAATTATTATTATTTCATGATTTTTATTTTTTGGATTATGGAATAATGACCTTATTAACCATAGTCATCCTACCAATGTCACTTTCGATATATTATCTGAATATCTTCAAAACACCCTTTATAAACATACATGAATAAATTATTGAATATAATATTGTTATAAATAACAATAATTTAAAAATATACATGACTGTGTGATTGGAAAATTCAATAATTAACATAATTTTATTATTTATAATGATAAATAATGTTTGTGATGATTTAGATTCAAGGTAAGGGACACTTTAAATTAAAATAACGTTGTATATGAAAAAATGATGTAAATATTAATTTATAATATTATCCATCCATATTCATATTGTATGGTCCTGAAAATTCCTCATTTAAGATGAAGAAAATTCCATCAAACCTAGAAAAATGAAAGATATAAAATACTGAAGAAGATAGGAAGAAAAATCATGATGAAACCAAATTTAACAAGGGGATGGAGAGGTGTTGCGAACTATAATAAAAGATCATAAACCACCGCTCCACATAGATGTAAGTTGAAAGGGAATTTCATACATGAACTAAATTGTTTTTGGAATGATTATTATTGAGCCGGCTCTCATGAACTGCGTTGTTGGTGATATGGAGACGGAAAATTATGAACTGACATACAATATCACCTGTGAACTATGTGGTTCACGGGATGAGATAGAATCCCTAGCCCCCATAAATGATGACCATAAAGACTATCTCCATCAAGAAATTCCATAAAAGGTTCTATGTTTCCTATCAATCTGGTGCCTCAACATCTCCTCAAAAAAACCAAGAAGGGGATCAAATTATCTTTCTTGAGGGAAGAGAAAAGTGCTTTGATGTCAAGAAAAAAAGGGACGATGTATGGTGAAAAAATATAAGGTGTTGGAGGAATCCCACTCACACACAAAGAAGTTCATAGAGGCCATCACGTGAACCATATGTAGTTTTTTCTTTTCATAATTCCAACTGATGAACCAATTACAGAAGAACTTACAAAAAATCTAATATATGTATGTGGTGTTGTTCGTATAATTGAGGCGTCATTTTCTAACCATGTAATCTAATAAAAAATTGTTTGGTGACCCCAAATGTAGAAGATAGTTTACAGAATCCCCTGCATAGAAGACGGTTTGTGGACTCCCCAACATGGAAGACAGTTTGTAGACTCCCCTTGTGAAAGACAGATTGTGGACTCACCTATGAGGAATACCGCACATGGAATTCCCATTGTGAAAAACAGTTCACAGAATGCCTTATAAAAAAACTTCACAGAATCCCCCTATGAAAATAGCATTTCACAGACACCCCTATGAGGACATAAAGTTCACGAATTATCTTCATCGGACGACACTTCACAAATAAACCTTTGTGGAAACTGGTTTGCAGGAACTCTTTGTTTAAAAAAGATCATGGATTACCCTTTGTGGATGATTGTACATGAAAACTCCTATGTAGACGACGATACATAGATGACGAAATGCAGATAACTCCTTTGTGGCTAGAAATTCAAAAACACCGTTATATAGAAGTTATAATAAGGCCAACTCTATTTTGGCTTGCCTTATGAAGAAATTACTATGCACCTACCAATCCATACTGTGGGAAAGGTGCCCCTGAACCCCTTCTTGGGTTCACATCCAGGTCGTGGTCCCGACCCTTTTCGTCAGTGCCTTTGTTGCAGTCACTCACCCCACTGTAAAAAGGAGTGTCTCACCATGAAAAATTCAGGCATGATGGATGATATTTTCCATTACACCCTTATGCCACTCCAACATCCATCCCATAAGTTCCATGAGTTGAGATACTCCTCATGATACTCCAAATATCCCATCACATGCATTTTATAGCAGGTTGATCTAGAATTATATCAACATTCATGTTCTAAATATTTCTTAAATGATTGGACATACCATTCTCCATCTATCAAACTTTGAGTCTTGGTTGATTTTGGATCTTTATAATCCATCTCATCCATCAGAAATTGATGGCCAGTGTCTTGTTGACACCTCTTCTTAACTGTGCGCATAATGCCCCAAAATCTCTACATAATTTAACCACTAGTAGTACTAGCAACTAGAGTCATATTTTTCCTCAGGATAGGGTTTTCCTATATCTATACTCCCAAAGGATTTCATGCCCTGTTTCCTTTCTCCTGATATAAAAACCCCTAGAATCATGGTTTACACATTACACCCCTCTCATATTTGAGTAAAGTCTGTGCATCCTGACACGATTATCCTCTAGTAAATCATGGATTCTATAACAATTAGTCCAAACTATATGACCATAGACTATGAGTTATTGTCCACACCACGTGACATTAATCATTATAGTATTAGTCCTTGATTCACAACATTAAACTGTGATGCTGTCATCGAAGATATATGACATTAAACATTATTATACATAGTAATTTTGTATCTTCATAAATCATCTCGACCATCGGAAATGGATGATCATTGTAATTAGGAAACCAATTCGTGACTATACACACAATTCCCCTACAACTCTACGTATGTTTCTCAAAAAAATAGGCATGTAAACTAGAGAAAAAATATAATTTCGGAGAGGTTTTTCATACCTCTGTATTCCACAATGGATTCAATGCCTTGTATAATTTCTCCTGATTCTAGATCCTCTATAATTAGGGTTTACACATTCCATCCCTCTCAGGTTCAAGGCATGAAAAACACCCCAAAATGATTATAATTCATTTAATCATCGTCCTAGATATATGACTTTAAAAAATAGTATACCCCATGTAAGGATCAATAGTGAACTCATCCTGAGTTATGTCTCTATCAATTTCATGGGAGGGGTGCTCGTGATCCTCTTAGGATCATTCCGATATACATCCGGATAGATCCTTAGATGTGGCTATCTTGTATATCAACATGGGAGAAAAAATTGGCATATTCAAATCCCCTCTTTGTCTATCCCTTTGATCTCTCATACCTTAAATCAGTAGATAATGTGGGATGTATGAATTTTAAATCCACTTCCCCCCAGTTTCTCACACCGATCATGACTCACATGGGCTTAGAGGTTGGTGGGAATCATGAAATCTCCATAACCCAAAATATTCGGCCTCCTCATAGGTATAAGATCAAAATATAATGAACTATGAGAACTCTAATTCCATCTCTAACCTGGATATGTAGGATGTCATTCTGAAGGCCTGAGTTGAAATGGGAATCTCCCATTAGAAATCCCCAATAAAATTCCATCTACCATTAATCTATGATTACTTTGATTTATGCTCTAAACAAGAAATATAGGACATTTGTATGAATGACCGAACATAAATGGGCAGATCCCATGAAGAATCCCCAATCATATTTCATCTCCCAATGTACAATAATAAATATAATTCCTTCTCAAACTAGGATACATTGGATGTCCACATAAGTCCGGAGATCAATTGATGTTCTCTTTAAAAGATAGTACCAATAAAATCCCCTGGCTCAAGAGGGAATCCTCTTCAGGTATAATCTCTGATATGATTCTTCCAAAAAGGCGCCCTATATGGTGTAAGTCCCAACTATATCTGCTCATGTGGACAGATTCCACACGTAATCCCCACTAAATCGAACAACATGGGATTGGATTCCTCTCATGATGAATCATAGGAATCCCATATCATGGGTTTGACCCGAACATTAAAAATATCTCTCATTCCCCTTGATGATGAAAAACTCTAAACATCCTTTTGATATGGTTAATGTAAGTGCTTTCTCAATAATGTCTATACCCACACATAATTTGGATGATCTTTCTTTTCTAGGAATATATTGTGAAAACATTCTTATGAATGAACTTAGGATTAATGAAAATATGTAAATTTCTTAAATATATAATAGATTCCTATAATATGAAATAATTCCCTCAAAAGTGTTTTATGGGATAGAACTCCCATCCACTGGAAAAATGGAGTCCTTAATTGTTGTTGGCCAAATCATCAAAAAAGTGTTTCCCTTTGGGATGCAGGTCCATGAATCATGGATAGAAGGGTCATTGGCTGTTTCATTATGCACGAATAAACGTGTTAGAGAATATATGGGGAACACATACCCAACAAAGGCCGATTTCCCAAACACTTATCCCCTTGAAATCACCCACTGGGAACAAGAAAATGTGGCACCTCCTTCACCGCGTAAAAACGATATATTGTCCTGTCTCGGTGGGACAATCTCTCCCCCACCAAAAGTGATATGATTTGAATTGGGTTGAAATAATATTCATTAAATTATATTATCGATTTATTTATATAATATATTTTAAAAGGATATCTTAGGCCATATATTATTTTTTTAAACGTTTTAGAAAGGAATCGTTTAAAATATTTTATACAGAATGTTTTGATTATCATTACAAAAGTAAAAAAATGAATTTTTTATTATAACATGTAATGTTTCAATGTCCTTTTACACCTCCTTAATCATTATTTGATGTATCTATTTCATTACAATATTTTTTTTCTTCAAAAAAACCCATCATTCCCTTTGTGTTCTGGGTAGTTTGGTTTTTAATTTTTTTAAATAGAATGGATATTTGGATATGATGTAATGCTCTTTTATGGGGGATAAGAATATTATTATGAATTTAATGTACAAAATTAAAAATATTTATGTGTTATGATTATGTTATGGTTATTTATAATTCTTTATAATGATGTTTGTTTCCTTTATAAACCATGTATGGGTTGTTCCATTATAATCCAAGGATGGGTGATCCCATTATAATCAATATATTAGAGGGTCCATGATATCCAAATAATGTATTGTGTTATTAAGAAAATTTTGATGGGTGTTCACCATATTGTTTATTAATTTTGTAAGAGTGATATTTAAAATGATGTCTCATTTTACGTACATAAATTTTTATATTTTTCATGGTTTTTATTGAAATCTCAAAACATCACATGGTAATATAATTAACTTATGTTTGAAGGAAAATGTTTTCTACTTATTAAGGGTGAAAATTATAACATTGTTAAAATTTATTCCTGAGATTATTATGGTTTCAAATAAAAATGTATGAGTTTTATTTTTAATATTTCTAATGAATTTTTTATGAAAATAATTGGGTAGAGATGTTGATTTATTTTTTAAAGAAAATGTAAATTTTGATCCAAATTATTATTCAGAAATGGAATTTTATTTATGTGAATTTATATACTAACATATTGTCATCGTTGTTTTTATATTTCTTAATATGTATTTTTTATCTCATCCAACATTTTTAAATTTTGTTCATTGAGTATTAATGATGAGTAATTTCAAGGATGAGGATAATATGAAAAATATAAATAATTGGCATCAAAAGAAACATGTAATATCTTAGAGGATTGATTTTATTAGAAAATATGAATCTATGTGAATGTAATCAAATTGTGATGTAATATTTATATATGCAAGTGATGTCAAACAAATCTTTAAAAGAATGTAGTATAATGATCCTAAAATAAAATTGAATGAATTTATATATTAAAAAATAAATATTGAGTAATGATTCAGGTCAATTCCTTATAGTTGTTATTAGAGGAAATGTTTTAATAACTCCTGATGTTAGTATTTTTTTATATGTATATAAATTATATATTTCTAATACTTTATAGGAAAATATGTTGGTTTGAACTCAAATGTTAGTAATATCATATAACCATTGGTGTTATCATGTTAAGGAGAAATATTATTATTTTTGAGATTTGAATTAGAAGGTTAATCAATATAGGTATCACGTATTTGATTGTTTGTGTAGTGTATAATTTCTATGGGTACAATATTTTGAAGGAACATTTTTATCTTAACATAAAATAATAAATTCCATGTTTTAATGATGTTCTTTTCTACCGATTAATGATATTTTTCATGATGAAATGAAAAGGATCTCACACAACCTTCTTAACCCTTCCAGTTATTTTAATCATCTTCATCATGAAAAAATATTTTTCAAATGATTTGAATTCTTTTTAACTTCCAAATCTCCTATAAGATACTATTTTATCTCTTTGAAAGCTTCCCAGTTATCCAAATTTTCGTTTTATTTTATTTCAAAATAACAACTTGTCCATCTCATTTAAAAATAGATACACCATTATGGAATTGAATGTTTATTTTCAAGAGATAAAGACTTCATGATGAATGATAAAGGGGATATAAACAATATAAAAGAATACCACAATGACTAGATTTAATGAATGAATTATTTTCATATTTCCAATTTGAAACCTGATTTGGATGATATTGAAAAATAATAAGAACATATTTCATATTGTAGATTTTTCAAAATAAATTATTATTCCATAAGATTGAAAATAATGTTTAATTGTTTCAAATGAAAAAAAGATGGTGAATTTGTTTACGTAGAGATTTTTTCTAGATTATGATGTATTGGTATTCTATCAATGATATTAGGAAATACTCTAAATATTCCATTGAAAATTGGAATAGATAATGGTGATAATTTTTGGGGGAAATTAATAGAGTTTAGATAGATGTTTGATTTATATATAAAAATTATGCTTAACATGTGTAAAAATTATTTAAGGAATATTGCCTATTATTTTTTTGTAAATATGTTTAATGTTATTGATAACCATTAGGTTATATATGATAATTGATATTGAGGAAATTTGAGTTATTAAAATTTGGGAACATATGTTTGAAAAGTGGTTTGAGGATTATGTGATTAATGTTTTTTTAGAATTAGTTCACTCTTTCTGGATCCTAATGTGATTCGGGTAATAAAAAATATTAAGGGATTTCATTTGTGGTGTAATATTTGAATTTTATTTTGGAAGCAGATATGATTTTAATGGAAATTTATAGTAACCCAAATAAATTATTTAAATGATTAGTATTTTTTTGAGATAATATAATTTTGGAATAAAATATTTTGGGTATATAACTTTTTGAGTGACTAATACTAATCATACATTAATAATAAATTAATATGGAATGAATTTATGATAATATCCTTCTATTTTATGAATTTCACACATGGTCAAGAAAATTTTGAAAATTTTATTGTTATGAACCTATCAAATTATCTATATTGAACATTATAAATTACAATGAATTATTTTCGAGATTATAATTGTATTAAATCATATGAAAGTTTATTCGTTCTGGGAATTATCTTAACTTTTGATAACCATTTTTTCGTTATTCTCTAATGACAGGAGTGAAATGATTAAAGGATGATATTATACTTATCAAGTAAAAACATTTCATTATTGTTCAAGCCTAGAAGTGAAATAATTCCGAAAATATAATAATAGGATATTGAAAGACACAATATTATTTTACCTTATTATCTGAGGACTCTATGGTATTTTATAGTGGCCAGTGTTTTTCATCACTCTCCATCGCTATTTAGAAATTGTTTTCTTCATGCCAATATTTTCAATTCCCACTAATGTTCACCTATTCTAAAACAACTATATCTGTTATTTTTTATGACCTTCATATAGTAATTTCCAACAATTGAAAAACCCAATTTATTAACCCTATTTAAAATGCGGGTTTTCAAAAATGGTGTTTTAAATGTCATCAATTTGATTATCAAATTCTTATAAAAAATTTAGGTGATAATTTTTTATAGGTGGGAAATGTAGTATCCCTATATTTTAAAATCACACTAAGTCTAATTGCATATTAAACACACAACAATGGGATTAAACAATCAATGAAATATAGTTATTTAAATATTATAGATATAACCTAGCCATTAAATTAGTGGGAATCAATATGATGATCTGTATAACGAAATATAATTTTAGATATCCTACTCAATATAAATTTATTGATTAATTATTAATAAAGAAGCACTCATGTTTTTAAAAAATTCATTCTGCGCTTCAAAAAAATGTTTTAAAAAATATTATAATTTCATTTTTTGAGAGGATAGTACTATAAATTTATAATAAATTTGTAAGTGTTGTTTTATAAAAGTTATATAATTTTGGAAATAAACATTTCAAAATTATCTTATAGTGAATGTTTGTGATTTTTTAGAAATGATTTATTCTCTAGTGAATAGTGAATATTCTGATTTTTATTGAAAATTATATTTTTTATTCAGGAATACAGAGTGTTCCAATTTTTAAAATGGTTTAAATGTAAAAATACTTCTATTAGATTATTTATAATCCAATTATGTTTATCAGAATCAATTTTATAGATAAATATTGGAAAAAAATTTTAATACCTAAAAAATGAATGTTTCAGAAATAAAAAAGAATATCTCATTTCAATTTAATCATTAATATTATATTAATATTCCACACATACCAAAATTGAATCATGAAAATTTGATTCAAAATATGGAATATGGACTGCTTAATTTTGTAAATTATTCCATATTATTTTCATTCAATATGAATACTAATAGTAAATAAATATTTGTCACCATAGAAGGGTTAAATCAGATAATTAATTTTAAAAATAATACTTAAAGGGAAAATAAATGACCCTAAAACTTCCAATTTTGATATTTTATCAGTAGATTTCATCAATATACATCCAAGTTTAGAATATATGGAATTGGGGTTCCATATATAGAGGATTTTTACCGTTATAAAATATAATTAAAAGTAGAAGTTAAAAATTTCACTTTATTTTAATATATACAATATATTGTGAAATGGATGAAAAAATATGGTTTTCATAAAAAAAATTATTTCAAAAATTAATTAATATTCATTATCATGGTAATTTATATTTATTTGTTTATACATGAAATAATTTACCTAAATTTTAATGCAACAATAACACAGTGTTTCTGCAATTACAAGAACAATCTTTTAAATGATTTTAAATACATCAAAATTGATCTATATTGGGCATTTTGTTGTTTTTAATGAAATTTTATGATATATATAATATATTATATATTTTTTAATGTATAATATTTTAATTTTATTGTTGTATTGTTTTCTTTAACGGAAAATTTACGTAATAGTGTAAAAAATGTAATTAATTATATTTTATGATAAATAATATGTCATAAAATTATTTAAAAGAACTAATAATAATGAAATAATTCAATTAATATTATAAATAGACTAAAAATTCATAATTCATCCATTTATTCTCAAATTATTACCTACTATGTAAAGTCATCACTATGGTTATGGTTAAAATTAGACAATTAAATGGACAAACCCCCAATGATAGGTTTAAAATAATAAAAATATTTATAAATATTTGAATGGGTAATTAGATTAAAATAAAATTATATTAAAATTAAATATAATTTTTTTGGAAACATTTGTTACAATTATAGAACATAATATATTATAATATTTCATGTATTTCAAAAAATTACAATAATAATATTTTGTAAAAAATAAAATGTTATTAAATTAATTAATGATATTATAAATAATGCATTAGTCCATTTTATTGGCATATAGTTTATAATATCAACCATGGTCAATTTAGGGAAAATTTGACTTTAATTGTATCTATATTGTCCCATAATGAGTAAAATAATTTGTTAACATAGTAATCATTAAATAGGGTAAACATATGTTAAACCAAAATAAAAATGCTAAATACATAATCTAAAAATGTAAAAAAATATTTAATGAGAATATGTTTACACATAAACATATTAACATTGCGTTTAACTTTTTTTTTAAATTCATTCAAAGGATTTAACAATCAATCTTCATACAAATATTATATCCATCATTTTATACATTTTGTACAAAAATAAAATTGAATTTTTTATTTTATCTTATATGGTATCAACAATCATTTCCAAAACTAAATATTTTATTTTATTTTTTAATTAAATTTAAATTGTTTAATTTTTCATCAAATGAAAATCATTTTCCCATTTTTTCTTATTATTTTTATTCATAAATGGATTTTTAAATGAATATTTATGTCAATATCAAAAAAATATTATGGGTTCCATGAATATTTTTAGGAGTATATTGTTGAAAATTGAATGCTTTTATGTGTTATGGTTAATTTATAATTCTTTTCAATAGTTTATGATTAAAAATTTTTAAATTAAAAACCAAGGACATCCAGTTTAGTTATATTTAAAGGATGAGTGGTTTTGTTATAAACTGAAGATTGGTAGTTCCATGATATAAGTCCAATGAATTGGGCCCTCTAAATAATTTTTATGGAAGTTGAGTGTATTGGTTATTAAATTATGGAGATAGTTATAGAAAAAAGGCATCCCAATGTACGTGCTTGATTTATTTATTCATTTTATGGGTTTTTTTTAAAAATTCAATATTTTAAAAGGTATGAAAATGAGATTATGATGAATAGATAGTATTTTCTACATCAAATGCGTGAAATAAATAATTTTTTTTATAAAAATAATAATTTTATTATGATTTCAAAGAACCTTTCTATGAGTTTTATATTCATGTTTTCTAATGAATTGTTTCATGAAAATATATTGGTAGAGGTGTACATTTCCTATGTTTGAAATGGTTATATATTGATCTCAAATGTAATTCTAATAATGGAATTCTTTTATTAAAATTCGTAGACTAACATATTTACGTACTTCATTTTGTGTCCGTTGATATGATTTTGGTTCTCATAAGTTTTTAATAAAAAAATCTTAGGGGTTTATGGATTATTAGGGATAATGATGATGTAATGATGAAAATTATGAGGATATTCCCTGAAAAGAAAACTTATTATATCTTAACATTTTTTGGAAACATGGAAACTACAAGAAAAAGGACTACTTTCTCATGTAATATATATATATATATATATATATATATATTTGTGTGTGTGTAGATTATGGTATAATTCATTAAATTGATAAAATATAAAGATAATAAAGTGGAAGAGAATTATTTACTAAATTGAAACTCAATATAATATATTTTTTATGGTTGGATACTTTTAAACAAATGGATTTTTTATCTTATGGAAATATTGACTATCATGGAGTTTTCTTTTAGGTCTTATATGCAAATAAAATAAAAATTAATAGAAAATTCCAATATTTTACAAAATATGTCCATGTCGGTGTAAAACTCATTCGCACTTTCCTTCATACTGAAGAATATTGAGTGTAATTCACACTTCTTTCACCACCATCATATAAGAATCAATGTGTTTTAATATTCCATGGGGCATGTCTAGAAGCATGCACAAATTCATGTTTCATATGTAATGATTATAAGGGATTCATGAATGGGGTTCATGCCTCATATTGATAGAATTTATAAATAGATTCTTACCCCTCCACCATCTATTTATTTTATTCCATCAATAAATTTTACATTTATACTCTATTAGACCTCTTTATAAACATATATTTCTATCATTTTTTGGAAAAAATTTCAATTTCAATATTTTTATTGTCAAATTGAATTATTTATTTTTGTGTATGAATTTTTTATGCAATTTTTATGGTTGTATAAACATTTGAATAAATTTTAATTGTACGATTTAATTTCAATATGAAATATTTTTCATTTATATGAATTAGTTATTGTTAAAGGATTTATAAAATTTAGCTATCGTATTTTAATGATTGTCTTTTTATATATAAAATAAAAAAATTTATATATAAAAGATATATTAGTGTTTAAAAAATATTTTTTTTATTTAAATTAAGCATAACTATATTTGAATGTATTTCTTTATATTCATTTAGTATATTTATAGTAAAATAATTTAAAATTTAAAATTATAAACACATAAATAAGTAAGGTTAATTTAACTACATATTTTATAAAAATATATTTCTAATATTTATTTTTGAAAAATATTAATAAATTAATTTGTATATAATTATATATATTTATGTTTTTCGGTTATACATCATATTGAAATGTATTTTAATTTAAAACACACTATTATATATATATATATTATTATTATTATTATTAATGATACAAAAATACAATTAATAAATTTTTTATATTATATTAATTATAAATAATTATTTCCCCCTGTACTTATGTATAAAATATAATAATTTTATTTATAGATATATATATATTATTTCTTCGAAAAAATGAATATATTATTAATTGATTTAATTATATTTAATGTAACATAATATTTCAAAATTATAATAGTTGTTTAAGTGTAAATGATATTACTTTTGTTAATTAAAATTAATGAAATTTAGAATTAGTAATATTTTGAGTAGCTATATATAAAATAATAATATTTCTATTTTGAAAACTATAGTTTTTTAATATATATATATACATATATTTAACATTGAAAATATTTTACTCCTCAAATGATGAAAGAACCCTAAGAGCATCTCAGTATCATTATTTACCCAGTATTATAAAATTTATATTTCCATTATGTATACATCCCACTAATATATAGGTAGAAGGAATCATTAGAAGGAATACGAGACAACATCTAATAACAGGAACCATAAGAGAGTTATTTTCAGGAATTCCAACACTATCATGTGGCCTAAAGAAAAACTGTAGCCAATTTCAACAAGACAACATCCTTGGAATTCTTTTCATATAATGATTATGGTACTACTATTACAGTTCATATTTCTATAGATTATATAACTATTAGTATATATAACGTTCAAATAAGATAATAAAGTGTGTTGGATTGATGATTTGTTTGAATGGCTGATAGAAATGATGTAGTTGGAGTCTCGGACTTCACCCTTGCCAAATTCCACAGAGATCACAATCCAATCATAGTGTAAATTTACACTAATTTTAATATTTCATCCTCTCTCCCATTTAATGTCAAAAATGGATGGTTTGTTATTCCTGGTTGTGGGAATGTTAAATTTTATTCATGGAAGATGGAATCACATAGAATACCCCTCAAAATTCTTTTTAGTGGGTTGAAATTTACCAATGGGATCTTAAAGGAATGTGGTAGGATGACATTATCTAAACTAGATTTTGATATCAAAGATGCTGAAGAATAAATCACATGATTTCAAAATAGAAAAACAAAAAAAAATTATCTATCGTATGATGATTTCCAATATCTCTCCAAATGTGATGATCTCATTGTTTTTAAAGATAGAATCGATCACAATCAACTTAATGTTAGATGGTAGATGGATGGTGGTATTTTCTTAAAAAAAATTCATCATCTACATAATGAGAAGAGAGTAAGGAGAAGAAATTGTCCCATAAACATTAATGGATGTATTTTTACTTTTAAAAAACAATATATCCAATGTGGTGGTAGAATTTCACGACCCGTCCTCGGGGCCCGTGTCGTGACTACCCCAAGCCCGCCTTCCAGAGGCCAGGGGGTGGAGACTAGCACCAAAGGCATAAATCCCGATAACTGGGAAGGCATTGCCTTTATAAAAGTAAACAAAACACTACAGAGTACGAGCGAAAGCAAAATACTAAGTAGAAAAGAAAGTGCTGAAAATTAAATGGGCCAGAATACAAAACCATATGAAAATACAACTACAACTAAAGAAGTACAACAGAATAATACAACTACTGGTAGAATGGAAGCAGCTCCTGGGTCGTCCTCCTCGGAGCCTACCTGATGGGTAGGTACAGATGGCGCAGCTCCTGGATCGTCCACCACGGATCCTACCTGAAGGGTAGGTACAGATAGCCTCCACAACGCTCTCGCCCGTCAACCTCCTCCATGTGTCATCTCGTCACGAAGTCTACCTCCGGATACTGACTCGTTGTGTAGTCCACCTCCGGGTACCATCCAGTCCACGAACACTCGGCCTCCGTCAGCACTGTTGTAGTCTGCAACCAATACAATGAGGTACGGGCATAGCCCGTGCAGGGGTGAGTATAATGATACACAGTAGGGACCCCGAGACCCTCAAGGTCTCACTAAAAACCAACAGGGATAACCATAAGAAGATATCAACAGATAACCTATACTTAGGTATATGCCCATACATATACTTATGTTATCAAGCAACCCATCTCAATCATGAGGAAAACTCCAAGATCATGAAATCAATGGATAACCACTACCCAGGTATATGCCCATACATATACCTAAGTTATCAGGTGACCCATCTCAATCATGAGGTAAACACAAAGGACAAAAGTCTCAGCTCAAACAAGGATTTTCATTATCGAAACCGTAACTGCTGAAGAGCTCCGTCTCTAGAGTGTACAGTGGTCCTTCCATGACTTCAAGTTACTGCTCACTAACCTACGACTGCTGAGGTACTTCTCCTGTCGAGTACCACGGGTCAGCCACCCAAACACAGTAGTGATTCCCACCGAGGTATGTCACCATAACACAGTAGTGCACACCCCCTAGTAGCCTGCTGAGGTACTCTCCGGACGAGTACCGCAGGTCTGCACTGTCACACATGTAGTGCTCCATCCGCCATGGGTCTGCCTCTCACAAAGCAGTGATCCGTCCACTGGGCTAGTCGACTCACTCCAAGTCGAGTCGGTCATGCAATCTTCAGGTTTCAGTCGGCTACACGGTCTCCGTACTCAGCACGCTCGTCTCCGGGAGGGTCCGCTACACAAGCTACAGGTCGATACTCCACGTATCCCAATGTCCCATGAAGAAGTATCTCAATGGACCGCCTCGTCATAGGGGTCTCAACGCAACAGACGACGCGTCAATCGGACGCTCGGTCTGGGAGTTATTAGCCTTTTCGTCCTAGGGGCCCGGTTGGTTTCGAGTGTGGACCAACCCAAACGTATCTCAACTGTACCCTAAACTCTCATAGGTTAAACACAAAGGGACCGTTTCTCCACGTGATCACCAACTCCGTTGAAGGTTCGTCAAACGGACATCTGGTCTGAAAGATATCAGCTTTTCCGTTCCAGGGGCCCAGTTGGATTTCAGGTACAATCCAACACAGCCACTATCCAACTGCATCCAAAACTCATGAAAAGTATTCCAAATGTTCTGCCTCATCAAGAGGAATTCAACGAGACAGACGGTGCGTCAATCAGACGCCCGATCTATGAGTTATTGGCTTTTCCGTTCCAGGGGCCTGGTTGAATTTCGTGAGCGAACCAACCCGACCGTACTCTGACGACATCCAAACATCAAGCGAAGTAATCCAAAAGATCCGTCTCACATAGAGAAATCCATCAAAGTCGACGGCACGTCAATCGGACATCCCGAACTCAAGATATAAGCGTTTCCGCTCTGAGGGCCCGGTTGGTTTCGTATCCGAACCAACCCGGCCGAACTCAAAGTATTCCGAAACCTTGAGTGATGTATACCAAAACGGCCCACTCGTTCCAAGGATTTCTACGCAACTGACGGTGCGTCGATCAGAGGTCCTTAGCCCATGATAAGGGGAAATGACCCAAGAGGGTATGGAAATGGGGGGTCTGGGCCCGGACCGACCTGACCCGACCCCCCCCCCCTCGGGCGGCCCGAACCGGGTCGACCTGGCTCGGTCCGGCCCGGCCGGCTAGACCGGCCAGCCGTGGCTCATCCAGCGCGGCCGAGTGGAAGACGCGGAGCGGGGGTGCACGGTCCCCCCCTCACCGCTAATTGAAGCCGGAGGCAACCGCTGCCGCGCCGGCGTGGCGCGCCTCTACTGCATTCCGCGGACCATCGGACGCGCTCCGGTGGTCCGTTTCTCCTACCGTCTTCTCCAACGGTCCTCCTGGGACCCGACCTTCATTGCGAAGGGATTCAAACGTCATAGCATCCTCCTTCGTCTTCGTCTATCGATCTGCACATCGATAAACAAGCTGCGGAGGGTTGGCGGGCCGTGTTTGTTCGGCCCGCGTCCTCCGCGTTAGGTGTTATCAATTGGCTAATAATAAAAACATGATTTTTATCATTTATGAGGGTATAATTTATCCAAAAAAATTATACTAATGCCTTTCAATCAAAACCCACGCACGAGAGTTTAAAATTTGAATACGCGGCGTGACGACGTCGCGCATTCTTGCCGCTCGATCCCGCGCGGCATGACGATGTCGTGAATCCTTGCCGCTCGATCCCGCACGGTGCGACGACACCGCGTCAATTTCATTTGATCCGCAACAATAAGAAAAACAAAAAGGTATGGTGCGGTCGTGTTTGTGCGGTCCGGCCTCCTTCCATTAACTGATATCATGCGGTCCGAATGTCGCGGATAAAAGACGGAAGAGATTCACATAAGGAAAAATCACATAAACCCCCTACCTCATGCAAGCTTGAACGGAGGTCCGTCGAACGAGGATTCATAGCGGGATGAGACGTCACGGAAGTAGACGTCGCAGAAGAAGACATCGTGGAAGAAGACGTCGCGGAAGAGGACGTCGCGGAAGAACCGTCGTGGTAAAAGGCGTCACGTAGTCGGTCTCCGAGGACTCGGCATTCTTCGACAGAGTTCGATGAGTTCTTCGCGTTCTTCGCGTTTTTCTATGAAGAAGATGAAGAACTCTAGCTTTCCTTATCTTTTCTCCCCAAACCTTTCAAGCAACAAATGTTTCAAACCCAAAATAAAATAATCTTTATTTATTAACATAACATACATTTGAATTGCAAGAGTTTAAAATTCAAATAACCACACTTAACTCACTTAATTAATAACATAAGTTATTAAACGTAAGTTTTCAAATATTAAATGTGAGTTGGGGGGGTTAAAGAATGTGAAGAATTTTGGAATTTTTGGGAAGGTGAAGGGGTAGGGTTCATGTGGGCCCCACCACCTTCATAACCTCCCTTGGGAAGTTGGGTGGTAACCCAACTTCCACCCAAAGCCTAATCCACTTAGTTAAAATAAAAATTGTTGTTTAATTTTTATTTCAACTTCAACTAATTCCAACAACTTACCACGTGTAAACACAAATTCGGAAGTGGCATTCCTAAGAAATTACCGGTGCTACGGTTCGATCAGTGCCCTCAGAATTCGATTCCGAGCACCAGTTCAAAAGTTAATAATTCCCGCTCATTCGTTCACTGAACGTACCCGATCCAAATTTCGGAAAATGATTCCGAGCACACCGGGCCTCGGAATCAGGCGCCGTCAAAAACTACGTTCATGTAAAATTCCAAAGAAATTTAAGAAAAAAATTTCCTTGAAATTTCCGGGTCTTTATATTACTCCCACCTCAGGGCTTTACATCCCCGTAAAGCTTCAACACAATCTAGGCTCATAAAAGATGTATTGAGAACGCACCTGAGCCTTCTGCTCCCATGTGCTTACCTGGAGGTTCCGTACTGCCAAAGAAAGCACACCCGAGGAATCGACCGTCCTTATAGGATCCGCTTCTGTCGATTCTCGATCCCTACAGGAACCTCCATGGAAGTAACCCCATCGCCATCATCCTGCTCATCATGGTCGATGATATGTGAAGGGTCGAGCGCGTGTCTCCTCAGTTGAGATACCTAAAAAAACGTCGTGAACCTGGTGCAACCGAGGTGGATGGGTCAAGTGGTAAAGCACCCAGACTACCCAGCTGAGGACCTAGAAAGGTCCGTTGAACCTCGGAGATAAATTTCCACCCTGGCCACATCTCCGTTAACCTCGTCGAGGTGAGACCCGTATAAGGACGTGATCATCATCCTCAAACTCTAGATCTCTCCAATTCCTGTAGAATTGAAACTCAAATGACTACTTCCACGAGGGTATGGTTGACCGACTCAAGAGTGATCGGTCGCACCCTCTTGTGAAAGAGTTTATCCTGTGCTGTCTGGGGTTTCCTTTTCGCTGACCAAGGAAAACCCATCTCGACGTCGTAGTTAAACCACAACCTTTTTTCCTAATACAGTCAATCAGTGTATGAAATGTGGATCCAATCCATAATCAGACCAACGTCGTAAGGACTCGACGTTGCCACCAAGATATTCCAACTGAAACTCTCACCTCGAGGGTCTGAAAACACTTTCGGCGTAAGTGTGATTATCGAGTCTACTCCCAAGGTATCTCCGGACGTGAGGGTAAAGTCCACGGCTTACCATAAAATCTAGGTCTGGAACAAGATTTGTGAAAGTAAGGAATGATTCATATCGACGTCTGTTACTACAGCAGCTAGTAGTGGAAACAAATTGTCCCTTGAATCATTTTTAGAGGCATTGGGGCACACTCCTTGACCTCATGCAACTACTCTCTTCCTCCTCCCTCCAGCTTCCTGAGCCTGGTGGGGATAACTAAGGCGGGTGGTTTTAGCATATTAAGATGTACACCACCTCATGATTCTCTCCTAGCTCTGCCTCTACGTCTGCTGCTTTGCAGACTCATCTCTCCTTAAAACTTCCTCTTCTTTAAACATTTATCATGCTTGAGTCTCTAAGACTGGAGCCAGTTTTCTTTTTCTTACTGCACTGTGCAGTCTTCATCCGCTCCTGGATGATCTGAAGGAGCTGCTAAAATTTTTCCATTGCCGAAAAGAGAAATTCAGTCTAATCCCATGGATGAACCACGCCCATTACCTAATACAGTCAATCCTGACATGAATGACACATTCACGCCATGGATGATGTCGTAAGGCCTCGACGTAACTAAAAAAAGATCCAACTGTCACTCTCGCCTCCAAGGGTCGAGTCACACTGTCAGCATCAGTGTGAGGTCACTAGGTCTCCTCCAGTAGAAATCTCAAAAGTGAGGGTCAAGTCAACAGTTTTAACCAGGACCACTCAGTATAAACCAAACAAAAGGTCAGGAAAGCAAACAAAGATAAGTGTCTTTTTATTATTGCAGCTCATATTACAAAGACAAGAATCCAACAACAACATGGAGCTAGAAGTACAAAGGATGTATCCACTAGTTCCCCTCCTGTCCACCTGCTCCTGGAGCTCTACTTCCATGTCCACTCCACGGTTTTTGCTCAAGAACCCGCCGCTACTTCTACCTCAGTGGCTCCTCCAAAGCCTGTGGATCAACTGTATGATGACTCAGACAGTCACGTGCCTGGTGACCCTTTCCGTCACATGAGTAACACTATCTGTTTATGGCACGCCCAGCTCTGTCCCCACCACGGGTTCCCCGTACCACCGATCCTAAAACCCGAGATCGCCCAACTGCTGGTTTGGTCCTCCTGGACCTCTGCATCATCTGTCTACTACCCACAGATGACTCGTCTACTGATCGAAAAACACGTAGCAAAGGCAGCTGCTCCTGAACACGCTCAGGGTGTAGTGCTACTGGCACAAACTCCACCTTGAAGAAGGTCTCGAAGTCTTCCCAAGCGAAGGTCATCCCGTCGCAAAATTGGAACAAGTGGCTCCACCACCTGTCTGTTGCTGCCTGAAGAAGGCTGGCAGCAAAGATCACCATGAAGTTTTCCGGTGTCCCCACTAGCCTAAAGACTCTCACCACAGCCTCCAGCCAAGCCTCGGCCGCCTGCTGGTCCATCCATCCCCGAAACCTAGGTGGCCTCTGGCGTTGGAACTCGTGCAGCGCACTCAAGTGGCGTGTGTCGCCTACTACAGGGGCTGGTGGCATCGGTGGACCAACGTATGGTAGTACCGCTGGTGCCTCCGCTGGTGCCTCAACTGTAAGAGGGCCCTGTACCGAAGCCTCATCGCTCGGCAGGCTTTTAGTACGCACATCCCTCTGGGCTCTAGCTGGTCGTCCGTGAAAAGTCATCCTGAAAGAAACATCGTGACACGGTCAAACGATTATACCTGGTGAGATGACCTGGTTCGAGATGATAATTAAATAAAACTTTTGGAAACACACAAGCAATCAGTGTTTTCGTGCACAAAGTCGGAATTCAGTTGTCAGGGTCCTGGTGTATGGATATGTCGGCTGCCCGCACCAACACTGGACTCCCTGAACTGAAGACCAAACTCGGTACCCTTAACACTATTGCTTCACAGAAAGAAAATATCATAGTTATATGTTCTGCGGTAGAACCGACTCCTCTGATACCAATTTGTCACGACCCGTCCTCAGGGCCCGTGCCATGACTACCCCAAGCCCGCCTTCCATAGGCTAGGGGCTGGCGACTAGCACCAAAGGCATAAATCCAGATAACTGGGAAGGAATTTTTTTTATACAAGTAAACAAAACACCACAGAGTACGAGTAGAAGAAAAACACTAAGTATAATAGAAAGTGCTGAAAAGTAAATGGGCCAGAATACAAACCAAAATGAAAGTACAACTACAACTGAACAAGTACAACAGAATAAGACAACAACTGGTAGAACGGAAGTCGCTCCTGGTTCGTCGTCCTCGGATCCTACCTGAAGAGTAGGTATAGATGGTGCAGCTCCTGGATTGTCCACCACGGATCCTACATAAAGGGTAGGTACAGATAGCCTCCACAATGCTATCGCCCGTCAACCTCCTCCGTGTGTCGTCTCTTCATGAAGTCCACCTCCGAATACTGACTCGTCATGTAGTCCACCTCCGGGTACCGTCCAGTCCTCGAACACTCGGCCTCCATCAGCACTGCCGTCGTCTGCAACCAACACAACGAGGTGCGGGCATAGCCCGTGCAGGGGAGAGTATAACGATACTATGTAGGGACCCCAAGACTCTCAAGGTCTCACTAAAAACCAACAAGGATAACCACAAGAAGATCTCAACAGATAACCTCTAGTTAGGTATATTCCCATGAATATACCTAAGTTATCAAGAAACCCATCTCAATCATGAGGAAAACACCAAGATCATGAAATCAATGGATAACCACTACCCAGGTATATGCCCATACATATACCTAAGTTTTCAAGTGACCCATCTCAATCATGAGGTAAACACAAAGGTCAAAAGTCTCATCTCAAACCAGTATTTTCATTATCGAAACCGTAACTGCTGAAGAGCTCCGTCTCTGGAGTGTACAATGGTCCTGCCATGACTCCGAGGTATTGCTCACTAACCTAAGACTGTTGAGGTACTCCTCATGTCGAGTATCGCGGTCAGCCACCCAAATACAGTAGTCCTTCCCGCCGAGGTATGTCACCCAAACACAGTAGTGCACACCCCCTAGTAGCCTGCAGAGGTACTCTCCGGACGAGTACCGCGGGTCTGCACTGTCACATAGGTAGTGCTCCTTCCTCCATGGGTCTGCACCTCACAAAGTAGTGCTCCGTCCACTGGGCTATTTGACTACCTCCAAGTCGAGTCGGTCAAGAAGTCGTTAGGTTTCAGTCGGCTACACGGTCTCCGTACTCCGCATGCTCGTCTCCGGGAGGGTCCACTCCACGAGCTACAGGTTGATACTCCAAGTATCCCAAAGTCCCACGAAGAAGTATCTCAATGGACCGACTCATCATAGGGGTCTCAATGCAACAGACGGCGCATCAATCGGACGCCTGGTCTGGGAGTTATTAGCCTTTTCGTCCTAGGGGCCCGGTTGGTTTCGAGTGTGAACCAACCCGGCCGTATCTCAACTGTACCCCGAACTCTCATAGGGTAAACTCAAAGGGACCGTTTCTCCACGTTATCACCAACACCGCTGACGGTTCGTCAAACGGACGTCCGGTCTGAAAGATATCAGCTTTTACGTTCCAGGGGCCCAGTTGGATTTCAGGTACAATCCAACCCGGCCACTATCCAAATGCATCCAAAACTTGGGAGAAGTATTCCAAAAGTTCCGTCTCATCAAAAGGAAATCAGCGAGACAGACAGTGCGTCAATCGGACGCCCGGTCTATGAGTTATTGGCTTTTCCGTTCCAGGGGCCCGGTTTGATTTCGTGAGCGAACGAACCCGAAGGCACTCCGACATCATCCAAACCTCGAGCGGAGAATGCCAAAAGATCTTTCTCCCTTAGAGGAATCCAACAAAGTCGACGGCACGTCAATCGGACGTCCGGAACTCAAGATATAAGTGTTTCTGCTCCGAGGGCCCGGTTGGTTTTGTATCCAAACCTACCTGGCCGAACACAAAGTATTCTGAAACCTTGAATGAAATATATTGAAACGACCGTATCGTTACAAGGATCGCTACGCAACTGATGGTGCGTCGATCGGAGGTCTGTAGCCCAAGATATGGGCAAAAGACCCAAGAGGGTCTGAAAACGGGGGTTTGGGCCCGGACCGACCCGACCCGACAGGCTCGGTCCGGCCCGGCCGGCTCGGTCCGGCTTGACCGGCCCACCGTGGCTCGGCCAGCGCGACAGGGCGGAAGTCTCGGAGCAGGGGTGCATGGTCCCCCCCTCGCCGCTAATTGAAGCTGGCGACAACCGCCGCCAGTCGCCGGCGCGGCGCGCCGCCGCTGCCTTCCGCGGACCACCGGACGCGCTCCGGTGGTCCGTTTCTCCAGCCGTCTTCGCCAACGGTCCAACCGGGACCCGACCATCACTACGAGGGGATTCAAATGCCATAGCGGCCTACTTAATCGTCATCTGTCGATCCGCACATCGATAAACAAGCTGCGGAGGGTTTTCGGGCCGTGTTAGTTCGGCCCGCGTCCTCCACGTTAGGTGTTATCAATTGGCTAATAATAAACACATGATTTTAATCATTGACGAGGGTATAATTTATCCAAAATAAATTATACGAATGACTTGCAATCAAAACCCACACACAAGAGTTTAAAATTTGAATACGTGGCGTGACGATGTCGCACATTCTTGCCACTCGATCCCACGTGGCGTGACGATGTCGTGCATCCTTGCCGCTCGATCCCGCGTGGTGCGACGGCACCACGACAATTTCATTCAATCCGAAACAACAAGAAAAACAAAAAGGGAGGGGGACAGTCATGTTTTTGCGGTCCGGCCTCCTCCCGTTAACTGATATCATGCGTTCCAAATGTCGCGGATAAAAGACGAAAGAGAATCACGTAAGGAAAAATCATGTAAACCCCCTACCTCGTGCGAGTTTGAACGGAGGTTTGTCGAACGAGGATTTGTCGCGAGATAAGACGTGGCGGAAGGAGATGTGGAGGAAGAAGACGTCGCGGAAGAAGACGTCATGGAAGAGGACGTCGTGGAAGAACCGTCGCGGTAAAAGGCGTCGCGTAGTCGGTCACCGAGGACTCGGCGTTCTTCGATGGAGTTCGATGCGTTCTTCGCGTTCTTCGTGTTCTTCGACGAAGAAGATGAAGAACTCTAGATTTCCTTAGCTTTTCTCCCCAAACCATTCAAGCAAAAAAGGTTCCAACACCAAAATAAAAAAATCTTAGCTCTTATTTTATTAACATAACAAACATTTGAATTTCAAGAGTTTAAAATTTAAATAACCACACTTAAGTTACTTAATTAATAACATAAGTTATTAAACATAAGTTGTAAAATATTAACTATGAGTTGAGGGGGGTTAAAGAATGTGAAGAGTTATGGAAGGTTAGGGAATGTGAAGGGGTAGGGTTTGTGTGGGCCCCACCACCTTCATAACCTCCATTGGGAAGTTGGGTGGTAACCAAACTTCCACCCAAAACCTAATCCACTTAGTTAAAATAAAAATTGTAGTTTAATTTTTATTTCAACTTCCACAAATTCCAACAACATACCACGTGTAAATGAAACTTCAGAAGTGATGTTCCTAAGCAATTACCGGTGCTACGGTTCCATCGGTTCCCTCAGAATTCGATTCCGAGCACCGGTTCAAAAGTTAGGAATTCCCGCTCTTTCGTTCACTGAACGTACCCGAGACAAACTTCAGAAAATGATTCCGGGCACATTGGGCCTCGGAATATGGCACCGTCAGAAACTGCGTTCTTGTAAAATTCCAAAGAAAATTAAGAAAATATTTTCCTTGAAATTTCCGGGTCTTTACATAGATTTTTTTTAAGATATGTACTATGGTGATGGGAATGAAATAACTCAAAGGACAGTTTAAAATATTATCCCTCCCATTAGGGATAATCAATGAAAATCTCTCTTCAGGGATACTTTTGAAGTGGAATTCAATTCATCCCTCTTCCCCCCTCAACATGGAATTATCTATTGTCCCATATAGCATTAGAACCAATTTTTTCGGGATCTGGGGAGATATCTTTCATGACATGGTTAAAAATTATTTTAATTTAATTCTTCAATCATGGATATATTCTTCATGATATTAATTATAAATTCATTAAACTTATACCCAATAATGATAATAATGTACCAATCAAATACATCAAGTCAATTTCTCTTAGGAACACTATTCAAAATATTATTAGTTAAATCATTATGACCAAAATAGGAGAAATGGTTCGGGTATCATCACCTCAAACTAGTTTGGTATTTTCCATGGGATAACCATCTATAAATAATTATTTATATCCTCAAAAAGAATTAATCTTATGAGTATTAAATTTATGGATTTAAATTTTATCTCAAAATTTATATATCTAATGATTTTGAAATTATAGAATGTTGTTTTATCCTTAATGTGCTAAAAAGATTCATTTATGAAATGATATTATTGAATTAATCATCACTATTATCAGTTATTAAAGGATAACCATTCTTATTAATATATCTTCCAAAGTTTAATTTCAATATACATGTTGTGTTATACTATTAGATCCTCATTCATGACTTCTTTTAGTAATTGTATAATAATACACGTGAATGAGAATCATTGAGCTTTATCACAATGGTATTTACAAGTCAATCAAGGCATGAAAATGATCTTTCAATCCATTACATTTTCTATATTTGCTAATTATATTCTCTTATATGGATAAGCGCATAATACAATCATATCTATTGAACAATATTTTTTTCTCACTATGTGGAAATTTAAGGACAGTCCATCTGTTGGCCAAAAATTTTAAATTGTTTTCAGGGATTTATTACCCATAACCAAGAAACATATGATTATTAAATCCCTTGGAGTTATAATGGGATATCTTAATATTATTTTTCTTATATTTCACCTATTTCAGAGAAAATTGAAAGGCTTTATTCTTAGTGATATATGTGATTAGTATAATTAGTCAACATACTTGGTGGAAAAGAAAATATAGGTCCCTTGATTAATGATTTTTATTTGTTAGCTTAGTCATCACCTCCACATTTGTGTATATATTATCTCTATATTGATGACCTCTAGGTCTCATTAAAGACCTAAAAATTATTATAATATTAATATTAACATGATATGTCCATGAAATAGATATTTTATATATTTCGTGAAGGGAATCCAGTAACCCAACTAGTATGGGGGGTTCACATCAATGACCTCAAGATAATTATTGATTTATTTCATTATTAATTCACTTGGAATCTCATAATGTATAATAAAAGATCATTTTATCTAATTTAAATCATTTCCAATGAAAGAATCCTAGATGGGTGCTCTCATTATCTTATATCATCAATTTGGACTACTATCATGTATTACTTCATTGACATCATTTATAATACTAAATGGTTGTTTAGAATGCAATCAAACATCATCCACTTCAGTACCCCTAGCTAGAAATACCCATCAAGGATATCATATAAATATCTCTAAATAATCATCAAATGTATATTTTTTATATCATTCTAGATGAAAGAAAATAAAAAAACTCTCCCATCTAATTGAGTTGGACATTCAGAGATACTCCATCATGCATATAGACAATATTACAGTTATTCCAAAAAAACTAGACAAACATCTAGGATTTCAATAGTATGAAATGTGATGCCACCACGGTGACTGACTCATGGCCGACAATGTTCATGGTATACATAATTCAGCCTTCAAGGTTTATAATTTTTTATAAAATTTGGAGAAGTATATTTCCATCTCATGAAGATCATAAAGGATATTGATATCATTTTTATTCATTATTTTTTATCTAAGATCCATGGATGATGTTCAATATATACTTATAGGATGAGTATTAATATAGGAAATCTGGAAATATTAAGGATGTCTATTTGAAATTAATACTTTAACATAATATCAGTAATGAAATTTAATGGGGTACATATGTGATGCTATATTGTGTTTGAAAATTTATAATCACAAACTAGTGGTTACTTCTTTTGTTATTAAAAATAACTTAATATAATGAAATTCATTCTTTTTTTGACGTCCAGATCCCCACATTTCAGGAAGTTAAGATTTCCTTTCATAGGAAAATATCTACCGAATCCAAAAATGGGAGCAACGCATAATTAAATATACCTTAAAAAACATAGTCTTCACAGTGTTCTTAGAAGGTCCGTGTGTCCAAGGATGTTGTAATATTTCTATTGGATCCCACTAATCCACTCATGGATCAATATTATTAATGATGGCGTGAAATGTGGAACCCAAGGTTTCTTAGGATATAGATGTACTTTCCCCACCCATTGTGGGCTTGTTAATGGTTTATTTATCCCTATATTTGAATTTGAATTTCTGATGAAGTAGACCATACAACCATTATTTATTCCATAAAATTCGCTCCCCTCCATCATTGGAATCCTTTATGGAATGATTCTCATTTTTAAAAATACATTTAAGACCTGATGGAAAGATTAAGGAATGTTCTGTGGAATATCCAACTATATAGAATTTAATGTCTCTATGTTTCATGTCACCTCAGGATAATTGTATCACATGCATATAGAGAAGAAATCAATTTATCATATGCCTTGTCGAATAATTAAATCATTAGTATTAGCAGGATGTGCTCCTTTAAGGATCATGAAGACCTTGCATTAATTGTAGATGTTGATACGTTAGGTGAGATACACTCCAATTGTTGTAAAAAATTTCTAATGTATGAATTTCATATTTTTTTTAAACAATTTGGATGGTGTTTTCCTAGGTCATATACCATTTTTATATAATTGTAGTAGATTGAAAATTAAATAAATATATAATATATTATTGGATACATAAATAAATATAAGTATTCATGTATATTATTTTTAAAAATATATTTGTAATAATAATTACATACAAACCTATATATAAAAAATTATTTGAAAAAATATAAATCGAAACTGATATCATATATGTTATATATTTTGAATATAATATTTTATAAATAATCATGATAATATTTAAAAGAAGTCATTGTATAAAAATCTATATTTATATATTTATATTTTAAAGCAGGTAATGTAAATAGATGTGTATATATATTGATATTTTTTATTAGATATAGTTATAAATACAGTTAAAATACGTTGATCATAAATAGTTTCCAAAATATTAAGTTAAATATATTTTTTGATGACTTATATTGATATGACCAACCAATGTATGATTGATGTTTTATGTCATCTATTTTATATGTGGTTATACAATTTGTAATAATTAAATAATATTTTACTCATTGATGAAGTATGTGTCATCCCTATCTCTGTGTTTGTAACGATCAACATGTCTATTTAAAAAATTAATTTACCCCAAGCCACTAGACCCCCTCACTTACATGCGAGTTACATAGTCATAAATGGCCATTTGAAAAGTGGTGTTGTAGTTTGATCGTTCAGTTCGACACAATTACTAAATGGATAATAGTATATTCTAGAATCTGAAAAAATATATGGTTTAGAATGTCCCCATGGGTTTTTATCAAATAATTCTAAACCAATCCATAAAAACTCTGAAGATCAAGTAATGGTTATTTAATCATAACTAGCTAAAACATGTTATTCCATTGATGATGTAGTATAAATTTACGTAAAAAATTATTAACTTTTCATTATTGGTTTTCATGTGTGCATTAATATACATCAATAGTGGTGTAATACATTTTGATCATGGTTTGAGATATTGTGTTTAACATACAAGAGTGTAAAATCATCATTAATGTCAAAATATAAAAATATGTACATAAATATATAGATATATCTTCATTATTTAATATAATTATATGTAATGTTAAAATATATATAACATAATAAACATCCCAAAAAATATGTGAAGATTATTTCTTGATTAATGATCTTCAAATTACTGTCCAAAATATTATTTTCATTGCAAGTCGTATTTTTTTTCTGATTATTTATTTTATAGAAATTCACTGATCTAAAGATGACCGAAAAATATATGAATGGAATTATTTGTTATATTTTATTCTATACACTTATATAATTTTTAATAATTTCATATTCCTTTCCTCATTGAAAACCCCTATGTCATCCCTATATCTATGAATGTAAGTACTTGCCTGTCCAAAAAAAATGTTGTATATCCCAACCCTCTTTACCCCCTCACTTGTATGTGAGTAACAATGTAATAAATGAGTCTTCAGTAAGAGTCATTATTGTTAAATAATGGATTTTGACTCCATGAATTAATAGAGAATGATGGATATTGAAATATATGATAATAGAGGTTCTCAGATTTCTCACATAGATTTTGGTTTGTTTGTCAAAAAATAGTAAACCAATATTTAAAAAATTCTCAAGATTAATTCATAAATATTTAATCTTAAATAATTAAATCATTTTCAATTTAATTATGATGTTTAAATATATATAATATTTTGTTAAATTATTTTTCTAGTAAATAATATCTACATCAATACATTGAAATGGGGAGAGAAATTATTCAAATTATTGATTTGTCTATTATTTTACACCTACCAAATTGGGAAATCATCATGAATCAGTGACATTGGATAATGTTCATAGGAATATTAAAATTATCTTAAAGAAGATGGTTGGTCATTTATTATTTCAATTATATATTAATGTTTTCAATATGTGGATGATAAATATAAAATTCAATATCTTATGCTCGATGATGAGGATTGAATGGAGGCATCATAATTGTTCAGGAAACACTGTAGTAAATTTTTAATGGAATTATATATTTCTATTGATTCAATCAATAAGGTGTGACCTACTAATATAAAAACACTTTATTGGATATCAGTAAAATTTTGTAATTAAAAATATTCAAATTCATTTTCATATTATGTGAATCTAGTAATATAAATTATTTTTGATGAAGAAAATCGAAATATGGAATGATTTATAGTGTACATCCTCATCGACTCTCTATATTTAATAAATGATACCTTATATGATGAGGAAGTATTAGATGATGATGAAGGATATGATGTAGATGGAGATGATGTGTGTAAAATCCCATTTAGGGATTCTTTGACAGATATAATAGAACAAGTCCGTGGTAATCATCCATTATTACATATATCCATAGTCAAGGGAATGTCATGTGCACGCCATTTTGATTGGGATGTCATTACACCAACTATTGAACACCATAATATTATTATAAGAAACACATCTGCATAAATTGATAACAAAAGATTTTTTAGATAGGATTTATAAAATAAAACTACATAAAATATTTTCTTATAGAAATAACACATTGCGAGACATTTTTCATTTGTGGTTGATATGTCTATGATGGAAAAATACCTCAATGGGTGTGACAAAATCGAGCATGAATATAAATTTTGAATGTTGGAAATAAATGGTAAATTATTTCATGATGTATCATAACTGTATAGGAAGGCTTATAGAACCCTGATATTTTACAATATATATCTTCTTCAAAAAAAATAAATTTCTTCTATAGTTCACATTTCACACAACATAGAGTTTAAAAATACATCAATATAATATTAAATATTTTTATTTTAACTGAAGACGTTAAGTTGGAAGATATGAATATGATTAACTAAATTATAAAATTATATTTCACACATGTTTATAAAATTTATTCAGTGATTACAAATTAATTTTATATGAAAATAAAAAACAATTGATTATACATGATGCATTTTTATTAAAAAACTATTTTTATGCCCATAATAAAATTTAATCCTAATAAATTAAATTTTTCACTATTATTGAAATATATTAAAGAAATATATATTATATATTATGAAAATGTTTAAAAATTTATATCATTAGTTTTAATTGATTAAGATAAGAATAAAACTAATTTAAGAATTAATGGATGGATTTATCTTAGGACAATATTGTTATCATTTGATGTCACACAAGTTTTAAATAATGTTTTGAAACTTTTATGAATTTTATAATAAAAAATAATCTTATTATATGAAAATGAAATATAAAAATATAATTGGTTTTTAAATTTTTTGTATGTTCTAACAAGCTTCACATTTTAATATATAGTGAAAATACTAGATTTTAATTGAAAAAAATGTTTCATGTAAATGATTTATTGTATTTAATTATAGTTATAAATATTTTTAAAATAAAATTTGATAATTTGATATTATTTATTCTAAATTAGGTCATTAAAATCCATTTTTAAATGCAATTGGATATGAAAACATCTCAATATTTTGAATATTTTTACTTCAAAAATAGTTCTCTCATCTCATCTGTAGGAATAATTTTTATTGGTTTTGTGATTTTATTTATCCTAAATGGATTATATATTTGTATTTAAATGAGTAAAAGTTATTAAAATGTTCCCTTTTTTTAATTTGATTAGTATCTTTGATAATTTATGATACCACGGTTATGGGTTAATCATGTAACTAAATGTAAAAATAACATTATAAATATTAGAAAATTAATATAACACTTGTCTTGATTTTTTTGATGGGTTAGTATCAATAAAAAGTGTCATTTTTCTTATTTTACAGAATCTTGGAGCCACATGGTTTAATTTAAGGCTTTTATTGTATTTTGTTCTTTGGAAACTCAAATATGTCAAACTCATGTTTTTAATAAGATTTACACTTATAATTAGTGGTTATTTAGAATATATATTAAACAATAAAAAATAATTTTTAAAAAACATTATTTTCATCTTGTTAAAGTTTTTTAGGATTTTTGGGAATAAATAATTACCTTAAAGTATTACACATTAATGATGCAGTAATTGTTTAATTATTTGAAATTATAATTAAATGATATTAAAATATTAAAATAAATATAATTTGTGAAAATTAATATCATCGAGAAAATTTATATATGAAATAGAAATATTATCTATCTACTAAATTATATGGTTCAATGTTATCTTATATTTATGAAAATTTTAATATGTCATGTAATGAATAGTATCGAAATTGACATTATTGATATTTGAAAATAAATAAAATTCTATTTAATGATATAAATTTCATAAAAATATATCATTTGGTAAAATTATTTGGATAATGTTTTAAATGTTATGGATGCCCCATTTATTGTTATTTTAAAATATTATTATACCAAAATTACCTTTCAATGTGTAAAAACACATGTTTTCACTATAAGAGTTAAAGGGTTTAAATAATGGTTAAAACCAAAACATAAGGGTAAGAATGTGACCTAAAATTTTCGAAAAAAAATTTGGATGGGATTATTATGACACATAAATATATTATAAATGAAATAAATAAATTCTTATCTACTAATAATTGATTATTAATTTATATCAATTTTTTATTTTGAGAGTTCCCAATAGTACCCCTCAACTCAATTATAAAAGGGAAATTCCCACTTACTTCATTGCACTAATTTCATAAATATATCTCAACCAAAACTGGCCCATTTATCATCTCAAATTACTTTTTTATGTTATAGATTCTTTTTTCTTTATAAAATACCTTCTTTTGTTCAATTCAGATGATATTAAAGGATGAATGCCGAAGAAAATGTTATTTTATTTATCATCTCTTTCTATATTGTTTCTTGTTTCAATTCCATCATTTCTTTTTATACATGATAAATTAATAAATATAATATCATATATATTTTGATATGTAATTATGAATATGGTATAAAAATATTCTACCTTCTAACCATCCAACAAAAAATTAAATCATCATGCGTGTGTACATGCGGCATACCGTCTCCACGCCATGGTGTAAACTGTTTTTCTTCAAAACATTATATTGATTTGTATAATTGGGTGTATAATGGATATTTATGTGATCATAATTACATGATATTGATTATGTAAAAATTAATATACCATCCACTTTATTACCATATCTCTTTAAAGTTATTGATGTTGTCACTCATGTGTAAATATGGAATATCATCTTCACCACGTGATGTGATTCCTTTTCCATGATATCCATTAAAGAGTGAAAATAAAATGATTATAATTAATAAATAAGATATCGATGAAATTAATAAAATTATATATTTTAATGAAATATATCATATATATAATAAACAATACTTAATTTAATATTCATGCATGGGAATATGTATTAGTTAACAACCGAAAAAGGTAATAATGAATTATTCTTAATAAACATGTGTTGATATGATATAAGAGGGTAATATATTATATCATATGTATGAATATTATTGTGGTATAAATTAATAACATTATCTAATCCATTATATTAGATGTTAAATGAAATCTAACTAATTTAAAACACACTATAAGGGTTATCTCATCTCACATTTACTTTAGTGAGATATATTCCTAATTCACCGCTTATTTTTGTTGTCTAATGAATAATATTCTCTTTTGAAATTGTTTATCATATATATCCTTAATATCCATATATTATAGGTTTTATTTAATTTATTTTGTTAATTTGTCTTATAATTCAAATGTATCAATGTGCTATGGGACACATTAAAAATATTAATGATTATTTTCCACAATAATTTCGGAAAGATATTATTTAAATTATATTAATCTATGTGAAAAACATTTTTTGAATCTTATTGCTCATTTATTTTTATCTCAAATATTACTATATTCCATATATCATTAAATTTATATTTATTAGTATTATTGATGATTTTCTATTTGATATCATTCACAAAATTACTCTGTATTGTTTGTTACTATGTTTAAAATATATGGAAGGTTATATAAATATTATTATAGTTTGAATATAAATATATATATGTTGATTATGTTTCACTAATTTCATATGATGAATTCAGTAGATTTATTTATTGACGGTCAAATACCACTATATCCCCTCAATGCATCATTTGGTGTCACGAGGCACACTAGTTTTTGTATTGGCTAAGGCCTTACCCATTTATGTATGGTGTCTTGGCTAAATACATGATAGTTTGTTTATGATTTCCAAAATTATGAGTTCCATCTCTATCATTATAGAATCATTCAAATGTGTTTCTTCTTCCACTTACACTCTATGTGTTTTTCCCTGATAAATTAAAACATATAGTATAATATATATTATGAGATGTTATTATTTGTATGTTATAACCATATTCCACCTTTTATCTATCCTACTAAATATGAATGTACTATGTGCGCGTACATACAGCTTACCATGTCCACATCATGGTGTAATCCGTTTTTCATATCCACTTTACATGGATGGGTTTAATGATTGAAATAATATAAATATATGATAATAACTACATGATATTTATTCTGTAAATATTTATATACCATACACTTCTTTACCCATTCACCATTAATGAAATAATATCATCGATTGTGCTTATGTACGACCTACCGTCTTCATGACGCGATGTGATTCAATTTCCATGTTAAATATTAATGAATGATTATAAAAATTTATATAATGAATAAATATGATATCTATGTACTAAATATAATTCTTTATATGAATATAATATATATCATTCTTATGAAATTTGACTTACATGACAAATATTGCGCGGGAAAATGAAGTCGTTAACACTTTAAACAAGGGTAATAACTAAATATTATTAATAAATAAGTGATAAGATGATAGAAGAGCATCATATATGATATAATATACAAAAATATTTATCATTAATAAATTAATAAAATAATTTTAATAATTATTCATTGGGATGAAGAACTTTTAACAGAAGAAAAGAATAAGGTAAGGGGACTTTGGTCTCACTTTTACATCAATGAGATATCTTCTTTATTCACAACTTATTTTTATTATGATTTTTATATATGGATACTTTGTCATGTAATATCATTAATATACTTATTATCATGATATTATATATTCAATATAATTTTATTCATTCATGTGTCATAGTATTCAAATGTTTCTAGGAGGCGTGGGACACATTGGAATATTAAAAGATAATTTTTCTTCAAGAATTACACAAAAATCACATTTAAAATAATTTCATCTATTTAAACATCATTTTTTTTGAATATTATGATTCATTAAGTTCTATATCTAATGATACAAACATCCATATTTTCTTAAATTTATATTGATTAGTTTGACTGGTGATGCATTATTTGATACCATTCACCATATTACACTATATGGTTTGAGATTTTATTTTCAGAATGGCATGATTTTTTATAATTTTTATGCTAGTTTCAATAAAAATTTATATGTTCATTTTGAATCACCAAATGTATATGAGGAATTTACTTTAAATATTACATGATAGGCAGGGCCCGCTATAGCCACTCACTGCATCAGTGTGTCTTATAATACCAAATTGTTGGGGGTATTGGCTGAGGCCTTTCCCGTTTATGGATAATGATTGGCCGAATCATGGATGGCATGTTTAAGATTTCCAAAATTATTCAGTCCATCATTATAATATTATTATTTGATATTACCTATGATTAATTACCTATAATTATATATATGGTTATTTTTTATAGATCAAGTGATTATTTATATAATGAAATTTATTCCCTCTATATAATTCTCAAGATATCTTAAATGGTATGTTTGTTTGTTATTCAGATTTCCTTATTGTTTATGCTTATTTATTTAAGATATAGTTTGATGTACACTTACCCTTACTAGGAATCTGATCTCATCCTATTATTATGTGTTGGTTTTACCAAGGATGTAAAGATACATATTAAGATTTACATTCAGAGATAATCTAAGATAGTAATGTTGTTTTAAAAGGAATTAATATGTTTTATATTTTCAATTTTAATGTAATATCCTATTTGGAATACTTGTTACCAAGACTATTAACTATTTCATCATTTGTTATATGATCACCTATACATAGTAAAATTGTAATCAATTAAGGCATCGACTTGTGGCTATAGGGCCAGGGTCTTTGAAATGCCCACATACTAGTGTACATCAATGATTTTCATAGGACCACTCTTCACTTGATGTAGTGTTTATATCTACTATTATTTTATATAGGATTTGAACATTTCATTTTTTTCTTGTATCACCTATTTGGGATCAAATAAAATAGTTGTTTAAATACAAGATTTGATATGGAAAATCACAAAAAGAAAAAAATTCACTTGTGAAATTTTATGGTGGCTGGGTTGAATCATTTTTATTATTGCAACAACTAATTAGATTTTTGTATCTAAAAAAGTAGGTTATATTTTATTTGGACACCATTGAGTAGGTCTTCCTAAAACATTTATTTGATCAAACATAGGTAATAATGCATATGATATTTTGGGAATTCAATCCATGTATCTATTCTTCTTGTCATCGTAAAAAACATATTTCATGATTATGATAATTTTATTTTCGGTAAGTATACATGAGTTCTAAATATTTCTACCACATGTGATTGTAATTATAAACCTCTCCCAAATTCATTTTCCATTATATAATTGATGAATTTAGAATCATGGTGTGGTTCTTTTTCATGTATAGAAACTCATGTTACACAAAGACAAGGATAATAAATTATTCACGATCACTATAAAATGGTTATATAGGTCATCAACTAGGATGGACATTCATGATTATAATGGAATTCATATCATTAATATTACATCATATATGTTTTTATTAATGTGCCTAATCATCTCAAATATGATGTAATAAATAAAGAGATCATCTTGTAGGTTTTGTTTTCATAAAAAAAATACTATTTGGATTTAAAAAAAATATCTATTTAAATACATTATTCTCTTCTAGTTGACAAATTAGGAGTCTTAATAGGGAAAATTTGATCTGTGGCATGATAAAATTAAGAACTCTAATAAATATATATCAGATTAGATCATATGTATTTTAAGGAAGAAATTTTTATTATTGTATGATAGTGGAACGAGATATAATCATATGACCAGAAATATCATGGACTATAAAAATGGGTCTTCAAGGGTGTTAGTAAATAATATATCATAAGGTTATTATAGGAGAATTTATTTTTCTTTTAATTACTTTGTTGAATGATCCTTATAGGAATACAAGAGGATGCAATGTTGAATGTATTTTCGCTTGAATTTAAAAAGAGACATTGTTAAGATTTTTCCGGATACATAATCATTTCAATATAACACCATTGATTTGGTAGGGATCTACTTTGAGGAAATATAGAGTTATGACCCACTCATAGGAAAAAATGGTCGAGTGTAATTGGATTAAATAAAAAAGAAATAATTTTTCTTTTTCTTTTTTAAATGAATTGAGATATCCTTGTTAACATTTTTATAACTTTTTAATTAGTTATCTTATCATGGAAATCCTATGCTTACCTAGTGTATAACATGAGAACTCTTGAAAACTATACTTGTAAACCATGAAATCATATTTTTTATATTCATGCATTTAAATTATATATTAATAAAATGACTAAGGTCCCTCATAATTCTATGTTTCATTTTGAAGCATGTTTGCATTACTATCTATTTTCAATTCTGTTCTATTTCATTTATGTTGTTATTGATATTACCATGATCCACCATTTGGGATGAACAAAGTCTTATCATGATGGAAATAAGATATATTGTGATATAAAATGGGGATTGGGACTATGATGCAATTGTTTTCCCAAAAGAAGGGAATACCCATAAAAAGTATCTTAATGTGGCCTCAAGGGGGCACTTTACATAAAATATTACCAGTTTTATATATTTTATCATTACCCTGTTAATGTTTTTTGTTTCTAGAACTTTAATTTATGGAATTTTAATTTATGGTTTATTTCCCTTTAATAAAATTTTAATTTTTGGTTTGAATCCCAAATAATTATATGATATTTCACTAATTAAAAATTTAACACATAGTGGAAATGAATAATAATATGTTTGACCTCTAAATGAATTATAATTAAAGTGTTCCCTGGAATCACATAAAGTGGTGTCATTAATATTTTCATTAAGGTTGTTTGTTTGAAATAAAAGAGTATAATTTTTTCATAGAATGAAATTATTATCATATATAATATCTACTCCCATTATGATTTACGTTGTTGATTATATCATGTTGTCTCTTCTACTATGTAGGATTTTAATCATAGTATATATTCATAGTAATTTTTATTTATTAATTAAACATCATTGGTCATCATTTATTCCTAAAATTGATATAGTAGGTTAAAAAATCATTCATAACCATTTGTTAAGATAATTTTTCATGATGATAATTAATTATCAATTAAGATTGTATAACTAATTTTTATTATTGTGTTTTTTAAAAAATAAAATAAAAAAGTTATTTAGTTAAAAATAAAAATACTAATGATACAAAATGTGAAAATGATGGATCATACATTGTTAACACTCCAACATTGAAATGTTTCACTTCTATTAAAACAGGGATGTTATGTTCCTACCATGTTAATATATAGGTCTCACCATTGACATCATCATTCACTAACACTTTTAAAAATCCATAATCTTCATTGCGTAGGATTCTATGGCTTAGCGATTTCATACTTCAACTTTATCAATCATGATCTCATTGTTACTCTAGTATATTGATTGATTCTAGAGACATATACATTTACTATTATAGTGGGAGGGATGACGATTTATCTTGATGATGTGCCAATTATATTGGGCATCCCCATCATGGGTGTGGTTGTGGTGGACCATGTTTGTGGGTAGTTGTCGGATTTAGTTCATATATTAATTGTAATTTGTGTCAGGGATGATGTGAGGACTATCTACATGATTCAATTATGTATTTTATGGACTTATGATCACTTCACTCATCCATTTGGTGATTTATAAATAATCACAATTCATGGATTTTCACATAGATATATTCTATGACTTATTGGAGGCACTGTCTTGATTAATAATTCAACAAAAATTACCAAATTGATGTGTTTTCCATTAAATTATGTCATGAACCAGGAATTGATGTATATTTGGTGGCCTTCAATAATTTTATATACATATATATCATTATGCATTACATGTCGCATCAATAAGATGTATATATTAGGAAATTTTATTATTATGTAGATATCCCCACATGGGTGGTGGTATATTTTTCCTTCAATCATATGTGAAAATAGATTTTATAAATTTGTATAATTAAATAAAAAAATAAAAAATTTATCTATAGGTTGATTTAGGTACGTATACATTTATATAGAGCCAAACATGATTTCTATGTTCAGAGACATATACTTGACCATCTGTAATTGGAAAACATAAATTATTAAAATTTATATAGTTACATTTTAATTATATACTCTATTGGATTTGATTTATTAATTTCTTATTTTTATAATATTTTTGGTTTCAAAGATACCATATATTGAGTATGTCATCTAGAGTCTCTCACCATAGTGTTCGGTGACACTTGCATCCATACCATGCTCCATACCTATTATTCATTTTCATATTGTTGAGTGAAATCATGTTGGTAGAGTTATAAGGCAGTTTGGATTCTATCATCCCATTCATATAGTGTTGTGTCATTTTCCTTCAATTTATTCCTTGATGATATCCAAGAAGTGATACTTCAACTATATGGGATATCAGAAACACTATATAAAAATATGGTTTTATATTTGTGAGTCCCAATTATGAGGGGTTGTTATCGTATTAATTCATCATTAATGTAAATTGGATTATGATCCCTAGAATTGCACGTCAGAATTCATATATCTTATGTTACATGGATGTGGCTATCATCAAATAGTACTCATTTTTATTTACAATATTGAACATTTTTATTAGAAATGGTTAATTGCATTATTGTTTTTAAAAGGATTCTCATGTCATAAAACTCAATCTTATATTTGATCCCATAGAGGTAGGCACATTTAACCAAGCCAATTTTCACAGTGTGTTGAAATATCTCCTTCTTTACATGGATGATATTTATTATTTATTTGTTTTCTATGACATGAGAAGATGAGGATGTCGAGTTTGATATAGATGCACCCTAGGGTGATTACCCTATTGTGGATTTAGTACATTATGATGTGGTATATGTGGAGGTTGTTCAACATGATTTTACAAATAATTTCATGCCTCCTACTGCATATGATCCATAGTCGCAAAAATACATAGAGGAACAGTTGTAGGCACGACCATGACCACACAAAAATCTACAACAATAGTTTACTACTAAATAACATCTTGATGCATCTGTAAGTGATTCATCTATATAGTCAGCTAGTGTTAGATTTTCTGTAATAATAATGGAGGATTGGACTATGTTTCAGTCTTTATTTTTCTCTCATCCATATATATCAACTACATAGAATCCATCAAATTGACATGGTGGAGAGAGTTACAGTTGGTTGTCAATTTCCTTATAGATTTGACAGGGTATGGGCAATGAGACTGTATATCCAATACTTGTCACAAAGATGATTTGGTGGTATCTGTTGAAGATGATACATGGGAGATGTGTTCATCATATCATAAGCATCGATAGACATGATGTTAACATGTTTTTTATTCACCCTGTTGTAGCAAAATGGACAACCCAGGAGAGTGATGTTCGATACAATGATATATGTTATATATTATTTATAAATCATTTGTTTATATTATCTAAAAACATAGTAATATATTATATTTTCATTCATTAATAATGAAAATCATATAAATTAGATATTAATATAAATGTTTTAAATGGTGAAGAATCATTGATATTAATAACTATATTGTTAATAATAATAATAATTATTTATTAGTTATATTAAAACTTTTTATTAATTTCATACATATTATGTATAATAAAAATATATTAACTTTATTATGAAATATTAATAATATTATTAATTTTGAATTCAATACCTATTATTAAAATTAATAATTTTTATTATATTATTAAATAATAAGTAATTAATTAAAAACACCATATAAGATAATATAAGTAATATAATTGTTAACTAGTGAATTTATTATTCTATTAAAATTTTTTATTTATATTATTAAACAATTTTTTTTGGTTATTATAAATACAATTATTTTAATTAAATGATTATATATTAACTATTAAAAATAAAATGTACAATTTATACTTAAAAATTATAGTACACGTTAAGAAATTACAAATAAATATATGAACCCAAATATCACAAAGATTTATAAATGAAAAATAACCAATTTTAGTTATTATACTCTTATTTAATTAATAAAATAGAAGTATTTTAGTAATTAATGAAAAATAATATATTTGATAACTTATAAATATATTTCCTATTAATAAATTTCAAATAGTTATAAGGAAAAAAAAATTACGTAAAATTATAAATATATTAATAAAAATAATTAATTAATAATCGGTATTATATTATATTGTATATAAATTATATTTTTTTAATTATGTATCTATATTATTAATAATTATTTAATATTATCTATATTAAATATACTATTTGTTGCTTATTAAAATAAACTATTAAGTAACATTACAAAAAAATGTATGAGGGCGTGTGAACCATGTTTATTTCTCCTTCAGGGTCCTAGAAGTGCAAATGTCATCAACAATTCTTTTCCAATAGGGGATGTATTAACAGATTTCACACCACCCTCTACCCATTATTCAAATATGTGAAGTCCTATACAAAATTATTTTTTCACAAAATAAAACATAGTATTCTCTTCATATTTTTATGCATCATATGATAATTTTAGAATAAAAAACCTTAGGAATAGAGTATAGTGTGAGTGAAAGGGGATAATATATTCAAATGATATTATTAATATTGTACATAAACTGATATTACAATGAAATTAGAATAAGAACATTAAAATTTAGAAGGATATAATAATGGAAATGTAAATAATAATTTAAAATACAGAAAAAATACTCTTACAAATACATGTTATTGATTTTAAAAAATGTCAAGATGAATGAAATAGCATAATACCCTGGTACTTTAAATAGAATAATACATTCAATAGCATACAAAACACAAAACATTGAGCTTAACTGAATTGTAAAATGTAATTACTGACATTTTCATTATACCCATTCCATTGAATTCTAATGTATAAAATGGATTAAAAGAAATATGACTTATATATAAATTCGTCATTCGATGAAAACTTATTGATTAATTCTTATGAAATTATCACATCAATATATGTAATGTCATTTTAGTCATAAAAAAATGCAATCTTCAAAATGGTATTTTTTTTCTTTTATGAGTAAATATTATAAAAAATTTCTGAATATTTTGGAAATTGTATTTTATAAAAAAGATATTATTTTATAAATAACCATATAAGAATTATCTAATGGGGAATTTTTTTTTGAAATGTAGGATTTTTCAATGAATGATGAAAATACAGATTTTATTTGAAAATGGTATTTTCTTTTAAATAATTTTTAAATTCAAAGTCTATTTTAGTTTATTTTTAAAATATAATTTATTATTTTTGATTAATAATAATAAACTTATATTATTTGGAATTAATTTTATACTTCAATATTTCCATGATTAATTTTGTATCCAAAAAATAATTGTTTCTAGAAATATTCATTTATACATTGTGTTTCGAAGGCTTGTGATTAAAATAAATTAATATAAATAAGTAAATTTAAATTTTATAATATTATTCCATATTTGGAATCATTATATCTATAATTTTCTAAATAATATAAATTTTAAAATCTTATAAATCGTAACTTCAGTAACCCTTTCTACCATAGTAAATGATAAAACATGTTTTTAAGAATAAAAATAAAATAATTAAGAACCAAAAATTATTCTAATATTTTTCTAAATATTAATTGATGATTATATTTATTACATAATCATCTAATATTCATATATATGGCATTTTATTCAATTTATAAGTGATCTTTTCCATTATATTGTTTTATATAATGAAAAGAAAAAATTTTCATTCTCCTTGGTTTATTATCTCTAAATTTTTGAAATAGTGATAAATAGAGGATCTATTTGGTTATAAAATATTATTTCAAAGATAAAGTATTTTTATCATTTGTATTTAAAAAAAACATATATATAATAACCTTCAATGATTATGCAATATTGTCATTGTGTTTTTGCATGTCATAGGAAATTCAACAAACTTATTTTAACAACCCTAAAAAAATATAATTTGACAATTTTTTGAGTTAAACACTTTTTTTAGATACATATGACATTATATAGAGGTATTATGGTAAAATATTCAAATTCCATGGTTTTCATGTAGTTTTAAAATTCATATAAAATTAGTAGTTCCTAAATTGATATTAATTTTATATTATGATATGTATTATTTTATTAAAATAATTAAAACTCAAAAAATCTTATGATCTCCGAGGAGATTTGGATATGGTTTAAAATATCATACATTGTCAATTTATTTTTCTATTTCACTTAAATATTTAATTTCATCACTCATAATAAGTAAAATAATCATTATTTCAACGAAATTTCCAAAAGGGATAATATGGGGTTTAAATAAAAAGATAAGGGTAAAAAGTCACCTTAACATGCCTAAAATTTATTATATGAATTAATTTCAACCTATTAATATCATATATTTTATCAAAATAATTTTTTATCCATCTATAAATTAAAATTATTTTATACTAATTTAACAAATTATGAAATCCCAATAGTTCCCCTCCCCTATCTTATAAAATGATACCTATTTTTCTCATTTATTCACACATGAAGAACAATATTTATCATCCATGACCTACATAGATACCTTATGTAAATCCCTACTCACAATATATAGAACTTATATTCATCATAAATCTATTCAATAAAGGATTATTTTGTAAGCCTTAAGATGACGTTTGATGGAGATATATAGTTTATGAAAAATATTTTTTTATTTCTCATAAACCTATTTAAATGTTCTTCTAAAAAGGTGAAATAATAACACATGTATCCTCCATATACATAGAAGTTATTATATTAATTACTAACCTATATCCATCTCATATTCTATCAAATAGGAAATGATACCTTAAATTGTGTGTATGGAGGAGTACTTCATTGTGAATCTAGGAATTTTTTTTTTCAATCACCACCTATTTTGATTCACTTTAATGATGGAACTAATGTATATATAAGATATTAATGAAATACTTATATTTAAAAAAAATTCAAATATCATATAATTTTTTTACTTTCCATACACTAAAAAATGGCAACGTCCTTTGTGCATATGTGTAGACTACAACCTCCATGAAGGGATAAGATTAATTTTTAATCACTAGATCACATGGAATATATATATATATATAATGAAATAATATTTAATTTATTATAAAATTATCATTCTGTAAAAATAAAATAAAACTAATCTTTTTTTACATAATGATAATAGAACAATGGAACCATTACTCATGCATACATATGTCTTACAGCCTCCATGATTGTAAGGCAATTAATTTTTCATAAACATATTTAATATTTGGCTTTAAAAGATTAATTAATTTTAAAAATGATAATTATTTAAGGATTAATAGTGTGTATATGATTAATTAATTACCCATTTAACCACGTTCAAGACAATAATTATTTTTGGAAATTAAATTATTAAGGTTCTCAAAGTAACTAACATGAACATAACTAACTATGTAATTAACAATGAAATTAATTCTAAAATAATATTCTTAAGTTCAAAGAAACATTTGCCCAAAAAGAGGAAAATAATGAAATATAAACATAAAAAAAGGATAGTGAAGATTTATGGGGGCCTAAAATAATAAAACCCATGAGCATCTTCTTCTAAGAGACTCATCCCCTCATCCATAAAAGAGCTCATTCTAGGAATTCAATACGCCATTTAAAATTTTCCCACTATTATAGTAGAAACGTATTCTACATTATTTACATCACACCATACTTGTACGACTCCCACATCACTGTTAATAAGTCCCACACTCCTCCTAACAATGTAAGAAATCGACTAAGGAGTATTAACTAAACCACCATGGGAATTGGGAAGGGTAATGTGGTCAGTTTCAACGTCCACAAACTAATATTATTATGAATTCATAAAATAAGACCTGTGAGATTCAACATTGCCTTCTCTTGGAGGGCATCCCCAATGAAAATGTGCACTATGAACATGATATTGACAGCCCCCAATGATCATTTAACACACCTCCTCCCCTCATAACCCCTATACTCAACAATCTATCTATGTTATGTTATGAACAAAAGAGAAGAGGTTTCCAGTGAATCTCATTTCCTTGTATATCATTCTAGGAAGAATGATTTTTAATATAAGTAGGTTTTAGGCTGAGGCTGGGAGTATCTTCTTTGTTTTAATGAGGTGATTCATATGAACCGGAAGGATACTGGTTCTAGTAGAAAATTTTCTTCATGTGCCTAAGGTTTCATCAACCTTGGAAATGTTCTATTCATTCCATGTGCTCTAAACTCTTATTAAGATAACATGAGATCTTTACTTCCACTCAAACCCTTCAAATACAATAAAATAGAACCCATATTATCAAAATATTCATCCCTAAGCATTCTGGGAGGAGACTACCATCATGTCACCAATCACACATCACACTATACAACCTAATTCCCCTTATGATAAAATGTATTATGATATATCCTCCATTTTTCCCTACAACACAATCTCTTGGAAACTATATAAATTATTGTACACTTAATATTAAGATAAATTCATAGTACATAGTTCTTAATATTCCATATACTAAAGTTATAATTTTATAGATCCTTCTTATGCTACACCACCTCTCTCCACATGGCCTCAAGATTAGGATTTTTCATCACCCTTTTGATACCATTCAATAATAATTTACTGAATTAGTATCCCATAAAAAGACACATATCTGGTTTTTTATTCATCTCAACGTGATTGAAATGATCTCTTGGATTCATTTTCATTGTAGTGTTGATGAAATTTGGTTGCATGCATGAATTCATGAAGGTAAAATCCATAACCAGGAAGTTGGGGAACCTAATATCAGATATGGACTACTTGTGATACTAATACAAAATGTCCCCCCATCTCACGATCCATTGGGTATGGATTTGGAGAGATGTAATATGATGATGAATAACAAACCATAGGCAGTAAATCTTAACTTTTCCCATAACCTTGTCACTTTTTTTATTTCAAATACATAGCCTAGAGTTTTTATTCATCAATAACCTCCCACACCATCATCACATGCATGTATTTGAGGATGTTAAAAAGTCTTTTCACATTAATTCCTCCAACCTCCATAGTCTTATCCATTCTTACCTAGGATGCCCGATCAACCTTTCCATCCTAATTAGAATCCCATATTAATGCTGTTGGAATTTTATCAATGTGAGCGATGAATACCTTCAGATCCTTTGTATTATAGAGAGAATGGATCTGAATGGGAAAATGTATTCTATTAACTAGATTGGTTCTTCCACCAAATGAGAAGTAATCATTTTTCTAATTCAAAATTATCCCAATGATATAATATGAAATTTTATAAAATAAATCTATGATTCAACTACACATTGAAATGGGTGAACCAATGTAATCTATAGTAAATGATATACTCTAAATGTACAAATAAATTATAAGTGAGGAAGACCTCATATCTAAGCACCTTGTGGTGATATAGATGCTAATTTCCGTTTGATACATAAGATTCCCACTCAATTAGAAAAAATTATTCTAGTAATTTTTTGAATGCCTTGAATAATCTATTTCAAGTGTTATCAAATATTGTGTTATAATGATAAAACATGAGGTGTGGGATGGTACATGGGAATTTCTTTCATTGATAATGAATCACACCCCACCGGTATGATACTTCTATTGATGAGGTGGTTGAAGAAATCGTGGGTGATCTAATCAGCATTTTTATATAATTAATGTATATGGGGACTACACAATGAAATTGATGCACCTAGGTAATCCATAGGATAAATTATCCTCAACATGCCCAAATAAGTTATCAGTGAGGAGGACCTCCTATCTAAAATCTAGGTGAAAATATAGATTTTTATTTTATTTTTATTGGTGAGCCTTCCACTAGAATTTCAAAAGTATTTATGTACTTTGTTGACTTCCCAAACGATATATTGCCAGAATTACAAAATCTTATGGTATCATTTGCCAATATAAGGTGTGATATGGTACATGGTAACTATTTTAATCAGTAAGTAATCATCTCCCCCAACAATATACACTGGTTTATAAGACTGTTATGGACATAATTGGTGATAATGAAAAGAGTATAGGATAAATTGTATCATGTCCCGAGTCCATGGAATACATTGAAAAAACTGTTGCTTGGCCCCAATATGGAAATTATGATCCGAAAGGAATTGAGGAACCTAAACATAAGATCACTGGCCTGGGAGTAAAATCCCATTTTTTTACATCCCCTTGATGATAAAGTTCCATTCAACTTGGTCATATTATTTTTTCATATCCATCTTGATATCCATTTTTTATCTGAGGACCTTTCAGCTTATTTCACTAATCACTTGTTCAGACAATGTGACCTCTCCTGAATAAACACCACCATTAAAAACCCATGTTGTTCATCTGATATCTATCATGGGAGATATGTGGATACTGTTATGTCTATCACCCCTTCTAGTAAATTTTAATGATAATTGAACATGTTTACCAAAAAATAGTGATGAAGTGCTTACGTATCCATCATCTTGGGAATTAACACAAGTTTGGAAGAACATGCAACATAATGGAGGCATCCCCCCAAAATAAATCTTGAAATCTACTTACCATATCCCTTATAATCAGTTCACATGAATCTCTATAGAATGATTCTTGAAATTGATCTGGTCTGGACACACTCTCCAAGTTGACCCCTCTCATTTCCACATACATAACCTAATCTTCAGGAATGTTTTCCATGAAACCATTATTATAATATGGATCCTCTGTAAGAACCATGTAATGAAATTATTTATATCCCCTTAGATAAAAAACTCTCTTGTATGGCTTGGGACCTGCCATTATATATTTTAAAAAGGATTTTTTCATTCATTCTAACACTCCACTATCATTAGAATAGGTTATGTATTCTATTATTATATTATGTTTGATGATCCATCTATTATTTATAATACGGACCAGTGAAATGTTCTTATTCAATCAAATTTTTAGAGACATTTAACCCTTGAATGGACACCCAATATCTTCTCCTACATTATTTGAAAAATTGCATTTTTATTAGATTGCTCATAGAATAGTGTCTCATCCCAATATCATTCCTGACTGATCCCTAGACATTCAACATCTTCCTTAAAAACCCCTATATCATATGAGTGGCGTGGGTGTTGATTCATGATCTAGGAGTTGAGATCAACATTGATCCTTTAGTGTTTACTATGAATCCCCAACCACACATTTCCCTGTGTAGATTAATTCCATGATGAAATCACCACATTGTGATACCGTGGGATGTTGATCCACTTGTGAGATAAGGACAAGAATCAAATGTGGTATTTCTTAGGAGACAAAACAACCAAAAATGGGGAATTATTATATTAAATTCTAACAAGGTGTGATAACATAACATCTGGTTAATATGAAATGGGTTGGAAATTGAAAATTCAATGGTCCTTAATGGCGCCATGTTTTGATGTTTTGTCTCTAGTAATTTCACCATGTAAAACACGAGTCTTTTAATGTATTTTATTGGAAAAATTAATAAAAATGGGTAGTTTTGAATTTATTTTAAAATTGTGCAATAATGGTGGAATAATCGATATTCCCTTCCCCCACCCCACGACATTTTTCCTAGCTTGAAGATATGGAATAGGATGCAAGGGGTAACGTCTGTCTCATTTTCCTTAGACGAACGGTGGCATCATCGATGACACCATTCACCTGACAGAATAAAAAAGGCGGCATCACTAATGTGACCTATACTTTAACTCCATATAATAGGCCACCCCCTTCTCCCCACTTACATTTTCAACCATATCACTTCATTCAACTTATTCTCTAACTAAATATAATATTTTTTCACGTGGACTGCTGTCAGTGGTGAAATATAAGGCTTTTTTTTAATAATATATTAAAGAAATTTTTTAATTAATTTAATTAATTAATATATTTAATTTAATTATTTTTAGTTCTAAAATTGACATTTTTTATGTAATATAGTTATTTCTAAATATTTTGATTTTTATGTTGTTAAATTAGTTACATATTGTTTGGAATAATATTTATTATTAGTTATGACTAAGTATAGATTATGTATAGAATATATAAGGATTAAATATTTTAAAATTTTGGTAGCATAATGATTATGTGGTTATCTAAGAAATGATATCCATGTATGAAAAAAAAACATGTGGATAAGGCTCTGGCACAGATATACCTCTGGGTAAAATCTGAATGGACTACTATGAGCTAGACATGAACATGAACACATGAATGAATGTAGAACCTACTGCACACCTAATTTGACACTTCTAGGGGAGATGATTTATATTATTAATATTGTATTTTTAAACTACTAAAATACATAAGAAATTAAAAATAAAATCAATATATTTAGCAATGATAGAATGATAATTATGATGATATTGAATGAAATTGACAAGGAGTAGATGTATTAGTTGTATATATTTTAGAAGAAATAATTATTATTAGCAATGATTAATTATAGATTAATTAATGAATAACTTAAGATTAAAAAATTTATACAACACTGAGGAGATAATAATTATTAAATAATGAATAATATATGATTAATGAGTGAATAAGGGATTATAATATATTGATTAAAGAATGATTACCCAATGAAAAACTTAATAATGACTAAATAGTGAATAAAGAATGATTAACATTGTAAAAACATTAATAAGAATCATTAGTATCGTAGATTATTATATAATAAAATGTATTAAAATTTTCATATCATATGTTTTATATTATTTAGAAATAATATTTATTAATAATATTTATTAATTAAAAATTAATTAATGAGTAACATAGTATTATAAAATTAATAAATATAATGATTAGATAATGGTAGTTATGATCATATAAAATGAAATGGAGTAGAACAAACACATTAAATAACACATCAATTCTTTATAATAAACAAGAAATACCATGAAGTCAGTCAATAGATTGTAGCTTGGATGAGATGATACTCACTTCATACATGATGTAAATCCATCTTTCTTTCACTTTTTAGATTAATAACAATTACGAAATATATGTACTTAACATTGTAATTTTTAAATCGTTCGTACATCTAATAAAATCGAAGATATTTTTTAGAAAGATTTTTTTTTTCAAATTTCATAGGTTATATAAATATCTTTCAAAGATGTTATTAATGTATGATGTGAAAATAATCAGGATAATATCTCATATCCTACATGAAGTTCATGTCATCCAAACCGCATCCTATTGAAAAATTTCATTGTTTTTTTGTATTTTTTAATGAATTCATGTTTTATATGGCATTCATGTTCTTCTACATTTTAGTTTATATGATCATTATTTTAATCTTATCTATGTTAAAAAAACAAATTTGATATTTAATCTTCTTTTGACCTCAATTTACAAAACATTATGTGACTTTTATTTTATGAACATTTTTTTAATTAAATATAAATATCATTATCATGATCAAAATTGTATTTTGACATAGAGTGTCATGATTACCATGATGTACTACTACAGAGAGGTTATTCAAACTGAGCAAGGAACATCTTAATATACAGAACCAATAATAGTTGTTAGTATATGTGATGGTATAACCCTAATTGACCTTCATGACTGAATTTTTGGTTCCGTAAAATTGGGACCTGATCAAGAGATCAAGTATATGAGCTATAAAAATTTTCAATTCCCATTTATATTGTGGCATCTATCTTGTACATTCGTTGCTAATTCATAGTGAATCCAATCAAAGAATTTATTTTCATAGAAATCAGATAGTACCATGATTGGGTTATCTATTTATGTTTCTACAGTATAATAATAACTCGTAGTTGTAAAATGAAATAGATTTAAATGAATGGTTAAAGATGGCCCGCCCCATGAAGTTAAGCCTATTCCAAATATGGAAGAAGAGAAAAACCTAGATGATTTCTTTTATATACATGTCTATTTGAATTTATATGAGGATATTCATAATGATGGAACAAATGGTAAAAATAGTTCTAATGAGGAGGAACCATCATAAAGTTGTCAGTATGTTTATAGAAATGCATTAGTTGTATGACAACCTCGACCCACAATAAATCATCCACCACTCTTGGAATATTTTCTAGAAGCAATGAAATGTATTCCTAAATTCAATAGTAATGTTCTCAAGCTCACAAATCTGTTTCCCAGTGTTATACCAAATATGATTAGTGATCTGGACAAAACCATATATGATGGAAGGAATTTTCCATGTAATGATGCTGTAAAAAGCACAATAAAGAGATTTCTCATTGACAGATAAAACATATATATAGTTAAGGATTTAGGTCAATGTAAATATATCAAATGGTGAGGAATATATGGGTATGATTGTGTATTATACATGAGGGAGATTATGAATGTTTCATTGGAGTTTGGAGAAACATGATTATTGTGGTAGATCATACTTGCATTTAGCAAAGCCTGACACAAGATCATACCTCATTCAATATAGATTTTTTTTCATTCCTTATCATTGAGATTATTTGGACATGAAAATATGTTCTGATAACTCTTCTGCAAAGAGGGGATACAAAAAACATTCAGTTATAATATTTCATATAATAAACTATTTATGGTTAAATAGAAGGAAATTATGAAGGTCTATCGTGATTGGGGTGACTCGTATCAAGTGTTGCTGCCATTTATATCCATATTATGGTAGCATAACCAAACTATATTACCTATTGATACAAATAAACATGTGTCTCAAGATAAATTACTTTATCCCTCTTGTGTTCAATTTAATCGTTTGTTCTCAACATTCCTCCCTTGTATGTCTGCATTTCGTATCAACAAACAATTCTTTCATATTGATGGAATATTTCTATATAAAAAATATAAGGTCATATTGTTGATTACCTAAAATATACAAGGCAACCTTTCACCTCTTTTTCTTTTCCTTTACATAGTGGAGAAGTAAAATGTTGAATCATGTAGTTGGTTTTTGTCAAGTATATGAAACAATTTCACCTACATTTGGGGTGTTTATTTGATATCTGATTGAAATCAAGAAATTAATGATGAAATCAATACAGACCCTAATATATGCAGATACCCAAATTCACATCATCGGTTCCCCATTATATGAATTTCTAGCAACGTGTGGAAAACATTTTTTAGTGAACATATAAAGAAGAAAATCTGGAGGCTTAGTGTGCATTGTCTTTATCATTTTATACTATTACACTATAAAGATAAAATCAATTTATGAAAAATATATTCTCTTCTATGTAGCATATGAGCCCGATGATGACTGTTTAGATAACAATTCAAAAAAATAAAAAAGTCTAAATAGAAGTGTACTATTACATGATGTTGATTCCAAAAGAGAAATTGACATTGGAATATAACTTGGGGGAAGAGGTAAAAAACATGAACACAAAAATTGTGGAGTGCATCAATGGTGTCTCTATATGACTTCTCATATTATCAGTAATTTCCCTAGTTCAATAGACATTATAACATTTCATTAAGTAATTTTTTGATAGGAAAACAAATCGATACTTGGATGTAATTCATCATGGGATATGGTAGGGAATACACATTCACCGAGTGATTTTAGAGAATATTTAATAAGCTTCAGGTTATCATGTCTTCATTTTTTATAAGAAGAATCTTCATTTTCTATTAAAGTTAATTAGGACCCAATCACAATTTGTATTGGTGAAATAGTTGTTGTATTACTAGATATTAGGTAATGTCAATGTGGAATCATTCAGGCCTTACAGTTTCCATGCGCACTACCCATCGAATCATCATCCTTTGTAAACATATCATGAGAATCATATGCTGATCTAGTGTACCATATAGAAATAACTTATAACTATTTTGATGCACCATTGATGCCTATTAGAGTTTTTTATTATTTACCAATGCTCGAAGGGCAGCCAATAGTGATACCAGACATCAACTAGTTGTATTCTTATGGGAGACCGAAGCCCAGCAGGATTCGTAATGAGATGGACTGGCCTCATGAACAAGGGAAGCATCTGGGATGCACCATATTTCATCGACGAGGTCCAAACCAGAAATTATTCCATAACATTGTTGGTTTGAGTTTACATTTTCTACCACAATGATGTATTGTCTTGATTTTGATATTCTCATATTGTAGGATATATGTTCTTATCTTTTATTCTTACCTCATTTTTTTAATAATTATGTGAATAATATTCTAATAAACTTTTATATAATGAAATAATTGTATCCTATATTACGGTATAAGAAGAGGTTATTATATTTCTGAATAATAATGATTATACAACCAACCATCTTGGTAAATATAAGTTACACTCTCAAAATCATGATAAAAAAACATTTTCAATGTATATATTCATACGTTACCTTTGATTACAACTATGTGGAGGTTATACAAATTGTGAAATGATCTTTTTATTGTGAACAAAAAATAATAGTGGTTAGTAAAACTGATTCTGTATCACTAACTGAAACCTCAAGATTGAATTTTTGGGAAATGAACCACAACACAGAAGGAATTTTCACAATGACGACAATGATGGAATTTGATTATGTTATCACCATCATGGGGGTCATCGTATAGCCTGTGTCAGGGTTCAATTCAAAAAATTTCATTCATGAAGCACAGTGAGTGTAACAAAATGAGTTTTACATGTGATAAAATAATCATGAAACATACCATCATTTGAGAAATTATACATAAATGAAAAATCACATCATTTTTTAATAAACCATTACATAATGAAGACATGATGTACATATATGTAAATTTATAAATCATTATGATAAAAAACACCATATTAAAGGTAAAAAATATCTTGATAACATTTTAGTAATACACATTGAAAAACATGAATACATTCCCCGTAATATTGGTAAAAATAACTTCATAAAACAATATGTATAAAAATGGCATGTCTTGCCTTCAACAAGTCATAAAATTTTCCTGACTATAATGTTATATTTATATATTACACCTTTGAAAAATTTCTTTTGTTTATATATAGATGTTTGATACCATAATACTCACTCAGCTTGATATCAATGATTATTAGGTCATGTTAGATGGTGGTGAGGATTGATCGATCTGGGTGTGTCGAACATTCAATTTTCATCATAGGTATCCTCCACATTCTATTAGACCATAATTGAACCGTTACGGATTTTATGGAATTTCAATATTGGATTTCACATTTTTTGACCATCCTTAGCATGTTTCCCTCATACAGAGGTGGGGACCAGAGACACACACATTATATATGCTAGATGCAGAGATGACCATTAACCTCCAAGATGTGGCAGTGTTTCATGGTCTTCCTATCCAGGGGAAGCTTTTATAGGTCCCACTCATGAATCTTGTCCCGAACTTGGTAAACGCATGTTAGGAATCAACATTTATTTTGGCCATACAGTGATAGAAGGATAATTGATATATATGTCTTGGTTGGAGGATCAGATAGCACATTTACCCAATGATGGAACAAGAGGACTCTCATGTTTTATTAATTTGTATATTTATTACGAATCATTGGAGGGACCATTTGTAGTGATCACTCGGAGATTCAAGTGCACATGATATATATAGCCATACTAAAATACATTGATTTATCTAGGAAATACAGATGAAGATCAACCTACACGGAATACAAATAATGATCATTATGTCATATATCCTACAATGAACACAAAGACCTGTGAGGATGCATCATCCTTATCTAGACATGGGCATGGGAGTGCATCCCCATAGTCCTCCATCAGCTTTCGGGTCTGTGGAATTCTATAGAGGTGTCGAATGATGCTCAACATGGATGCTGATATGACCGCTCATATTTATTGCTTTCTAATTCTACTAGGAGTTATTGAATTTAATCTCTCATTTTTCTTCACTATCGATGTTGTACTTTATAGGTGTTGTTAGTGACATAGTTTCTACATGGTTTTGAGACACCATTTGAGAACATATCATCTTAAGTTGGATTGTCTCTTACCCAACAAAGAATTTATATAAAATATATCACTCTATAAAAAATATAATAATAGATTTAGTTTTTGATTTTAGTATTGATCTTTTTGGAAAAATGTCACATGTATTTTTAGATTTCATGGCATACATACTAGACTATAATGGACCAATTTCCACTATACATCACTATTATCCGTTAGGATTCTAGGGTTTGTAGTGCCCATCATTCACTTCTATATTATTGAGTGGTATAAACATGATAGATTCATGCACTAGTTTTTCTATGTTTAGCTGATTCTATTGACGAAAAGACTGAAATATATGTTTCATGACATGAAGCTGATAGGTAGGAAGGATAAGTATTGGTGCTGATTACATGCCAGATTTTTTATCTATTGTCACAGATATCTAGTGTTTTCTATCCAGGGTGTACCATTAATTCAATTCATTCTTTCGGAGAAGGTCGTGTATGAGCCATGGTATAGACTGAATATTGTACATTACATTATCAGAGACAAAAATATATACATAAAATTGAATGCTAATAAATTTTCATTAATATTTTATTGAACTCTTTTCTAATTCCTTTTGAAATTTTATATAAGGAACTGACTCAGAGCATCTCATTGGCATGCGTAATGAAGAAGAGTTGTTCATTAGTGATCCAGCCGTAAATGCTAATGCACTAGAGCTGAAGTCATATTATGGTGTCCTTTAATAGATCATATATAATATTTCAACCTAGAGAGAGGAGGTTCCTACCCCATCGGAACATCCTATAGCAACTTCATGTGTTGTGGAGCCATGATGATGAAAACGTAGGCAAAGTGATGTTTCATGTGAGGCCACACCTGTTCGATAGGATGTGGCCATCCGTCTTGAAGTAAAACCTTTGATGATTGAGGTTGTTCCTCAGGAAGCATGGTATCTATCTGTTTTCACATTATATTCACTATTCTCTCCAGCTTGGGGTCCATATCCATCCCAACCATGGGGTCCAGATTCATTATAGCCTTGGGTTCTAGCTCCATCATAGTGTTGGTAACCCACTGTGAAGAAGGTAGGCCCTTCTACTACCCTAGTAGGAGAAGGATCATGCGAATAGAAATACATTTAATTTACACCTATTTCCCATAACACACAGGTGGAGGATTTGACAGTTGACATTTCAGTGCCTGAGGATCAGCCCTTTCCTGGTCATCAAACCTCACAACAAACTCGAAGCTCCCATCCTATTCGCATACCACCATGTGGGATAGAATCTAGTCACCATAGATATAGACATTTATTGTACATGTTCGTTTATATGTTTTAAGTCTATTGAAATGATTATAATGTTATTAGTATCATTCTTTCTTATAATGATATCCATTTTTACTGTTTTCATTATTATTTTTGGCACAATTTATATTTTACATCTTTCAAATTCGTATACTTAAAACAGAGGATTAATTATTAATTTTCAATTAGCTAACATTAAATGATTGTAAAATATAAATTATAAAAACAATGTTAATAATATTTAAAAGATATCATAAACATCTAAAAATTAGTTGAAAATAAAAATTCATTCATAAATAAAATAAATAAATGAAAATGAATGGAATGTATGAAAAGATACTCAGAAGATAGAGTGAAAAAATGGAATGTCGGGGGAAATCCAAATCCACCTGCATGTATTTGGAATAATAAAAAATAAAAAATATAAGACCCATATGAATTAAAATGTGAACAAAGATTAGATATATAACAAATTTTCAAAAATAAATTGTTTTTCTTGTAGTTTATATTTTATAGGATTTCAATGTCACATTCCTGAAACTTTTTTTATGTTTCAAGTTAGTGTATTTGAAATATAATATATTATAATTCATATTAATTTATGGTGAAATTTTTTTTATTTTTTAATATATATTATATTTTTAATTCATGTTTCAATTAGGATTTATATTGGTTTTATTATTTATATTTTATAGGCTTCTAAAGTCACATTTTTGACAAAAATTATTTTTTGAGTTGGTGATTTTGAAATCTTATAAATTATTTTTCATCATCAATTTTTACAAATATATTTTTATTTTTGATTATTAATTATATTCTCAACCCATGTTTTAATTTTAATTGAATTTATTCTTATTTTTTATATTTTATAGGCTTTCAAAACACATACATGAATCTTTATTATGTTTCAAGTCGGTTTCGTTGAAAGCTTGTATATTATTTTTCATCAATTTTTTTATGAAATTCTTTATTTCAACTTTTTCATATATATTTAATAATTTTTAGTTTTCATTTATTTAGGTCTTATAGTTTATATATTATCATCATTCAAAGCCAGAAACATGAAAAACTTTTAGGTTTCAATTTCGTGACTTTGGAAGCTTATAAATTAATTTTGATCAACATTTTTATGAAATTAATTTTATTCTCAATTATTTATTATATTTTTTTTAATTTTTTTAATTTTCAATTATATTTTTCATATAGTTTACTTTTTATAGGATTTTATAGCCACATTCAAGACACATTTTTTGGTTTCATGATTGTGTTTTTGATAGCTGATAAATAAATTTTCATCATCATTAATTATGAAATGATTTTATTTTTTGACTATTTGTTATATGTTTAATCCATGTTTTAACATGCATTTATATTGGTATTATAGTTTATATTTTATAGTCAAAAAAATTATCATAATTGAAACAATTTTACATTTTATGTTGGTGGCTTTGAAAGATTATAAATTATTTTTCATCAACATTTTTTATGAAATTATATTTATTTTAGAATGTTTATTATATTTTTACTCCATGTATTGAGTTTCATTAATATTTGTATTATAGTTTTATTTTATATGCTATCAAATTCATATAAGTGAAATTTTTTTATGTTTTAATTTGGTGGCTTTGAAATCATATAAATTAATTTTCATAAACCTTTTTACGATATTTTTTTATTTTCAACAAAATATTATATGTTTAATCGATGTTTTAATTTTTATTTTTATAAGTCTTATATTTTATATTATATAAGCTTTATAATTCATTTAGTTGAAATATTTTTTAATCTAACATCTAAAATATGGAATGTTGTACACAAGGAATGGAGTACAATAATCCCACATAAAAAATACATAATGATTTCCAGGTGAATCCCTATTATAAAAGAGAGTCATGACTAACAGGTTCGGTCAAAATCTAGATTGTAACAATAATAGTACTTCTGGATAGTAAATAAGAGATAAATGTTTCTGAAATTTATTTGTTATATATATATATATAACAAAATTAAAAATAAAATAAAAATTTATTTAAATAAAAAAATATTTAAAATAGGAAAAAATTTGTTTTAGGGGAATGTTTGTAGCGTCAATTCAACCATTGATACACAATTTAAAAAAATAACCTGTGCATTTTAAAAAAATAAAATAATTTTTTTAAAAAAACCACTATAAGAAATCTTCATTATATAAAATGTCGAGAATTCTACATAAATCCATGAACGAGATGAATACATCACTGTAATCTGATAGAAAGTATCATCTACCCATTCCTCTTTAAAATAAACTACTATATTAATGTTACCTCCCACAAACCGTAGGGAATCCCGATGTTGAAGGATACCGGTTCATTACATAAGGGTTCCATGATCGGAGCATCGTAATTCTTATATAAATGTAAAGATGAAGTGCCTATTACTAGAACTCATTTTTATATTGAATCAATATTCTAATGAAAAAATGAGATCAACTGATATGTTTTAATTTTAGATGATACATAAGTGTTTGTTTTGGTTGTTGCAGTTCAAGATGTTTTTCATCCTTATTTTTTGTTGAAAATACATTATTTTGGTGGAGCTTTTCATTGGGTTGTGAACTGAAACTAAAGGGATGTTGGTGGTTCATAACACATAAGTAATGATGTTTGTCTGAATCCTGAAACCTAGGCCTAGAGTTTTCCCAAATAATATATATTTATTGAAAACAAGATGAACCCAGAAATATCCCATGGTGACTTTTCACCCTGATACTATGAAAGAGGGTGTACTAATGGCATTTTGGAATGTGAACTCATACAAAATCCATTAAATTCCATAGAGGGAGACAAATGTTTGGGAGGATGAAGGACCATTACTTTAGTTGAAACCCTCCTCAACAACCTAGAGTGGGTTGCATGAGAATCATATTTTGAAGCATCCCTGGAATGCGATTGCATTTTGAAGCCATCAAATGAATAATCCTCAGAAGGCTTGGGCTGGTGAGGGAGGACACGTTTTGGAAGGGCCATGATGCATATAATGGATTTTCCTCATTCCAAGGATCCATGAGAATAAAAATTTTGCTACATGGGCCAATAGTGGAATACATGAATTGTATTGAATTATAGGGTACCAGAGACAAGTAATGCTGATCGTTGACTTCAATAAGTCCTTGTATATATATATCGTGGGATCCCAAGTGCACTTGAGGTGAAACTCCAAAAGAAATTCCAAAATCTCTATTCATAGCTCGAATCACCTTGTTTGAATTATACTAACTGGAGACACCAGTAGCCGATGAAGAATCTGCAAAATTACATGAAACACCCTTCTTTCTAACACCTATCATAACTGAAAAAACACTCCAACAATTGGTGTTGGGGGTTGCGTTTTGCAAGGAAATCCCCCGTTGAAATAGCCTTGACCCATTGGGTATAAAATAAGTTCAAATAATCCCAAAATTTAAAACAAAATCATTATGTTTTTTTCAGTATTTTTAACATAATTCCCAAAAAAATTATTTATATAATAAAATTCGATAAACCAGAATCAAAATTATTTATCAATGAATAATTAACAAACTAGTTGAAAACACAACTAGACTCGTCATATTCATCTTCAATAACAAAAGAAATTACATGAACCGAGATAATCTCAATAATAAGATAAAAATTAGGTAGATACATTCCTTGATAAATTCAAGAAGGAAAATTCTTAATAGCTTCTATTTTAAAAAAATAAATCCATAAAAAATTTGAATTAAATACTAAAAGAAAACATTCAATATTAACCTGTTTGAAAATTTAATGCGGAATGTAGTAGAATGACACTAAGGATTACATTCTTTAGAAAATTGGCCAACATGCATGATGTAGAGAAACCGAAGGTCTGTACTATGAGAAAATAAAATGGTGAAAAAATTTAAAAAAAACATTACAACACAAATTACATAACAAAAAAAACAAGCTATTAGAGGATTAAAATAATATCTACGGATAACACATATGAGATTTATCCCCACTTACAAGGGCTCATTCTAAACATTATCGAAGAAGATTATTGGCGTTGGAACTAAAATCATCATCAATTTTTAGTCTGATCCATGTGAGTATACACACCATATGATTTCTACAACAACCCGAAGGCTATCCACACTGTGTTGGGTATCCCAATCTACTTTTGTCGTCCCTTGGGTTCAAGACCACAGACAATATCCTCTATAAAGTCAATCTCTACTACTCCTTCTCATGAAAACAATGAGCATCCCAATAGCTTCACTATGCTTCACTAGTTAGTATGATTGGACAACCCAGATGACCATATCCTCTCCGTGGTTGACCTCCATCACTAATACCTCTCTATCAGAAAAAAAAATTTCTTCCAAAACGGAAACCCTAGACCTGCAACATCGTGGTCTATGATCACCACATAATTAAAATCGCACCATCATGGTCCATGTCTGCTGAAAAAATCTTGATCAAAAAAATTTTAAGGACCGCCTGCTTCATGAACAATAGCTGATAGGTTCACACTTTATTGCTATCTAGTAAGTGGCATCCTTTATGAGATCCTGTACAAATTGAAGTAGCATTTCAAGACCATTGAGATAGCAATGGACTTCATCACCCACTCCCTATTTTGATGTCCCAAAGATGACACCACCACTATAAAGACATACATCAATGATCAGATCTGATCCACCGATGGCATATCAGGAATATCGATGAATCTTAACATAATTTGTTTTGAATGAATCAAGGAGGTGAGGTCCATGCTTATTGCGAAACCTCACATATTTGAAGTCGATTAGTATGCCACTAGAGAATACCAAGGAGCCTCATTCATGGATATTTCGCTCAATAATGATCATTGCATTGAAGTTGTTCTACACCTATCTAGATCCAAAATCCCATGCATGTTTTATGAAATAGAGGAAGAAATCCCTACAATAAAACTAAATCGAGGAACAACAAAGGGAGCACCAAGAGGGACTAGCTCACCATGCATACGGTGTATGTGGAAAGGGTGGTTCACCATTTTCTAGATCTGTGTAAAAGATTAAAATAAAATGAATTATAAATAATAACATTTTAATTAACAATAGAAAAATGTAAATCCAAATTTAATAATTATCTACATAGATAATTAAAATGCGTGAACATAGTTTAACATGAACAAATAGCTTACTCTCCACCATGAAAATTAAAACCACACCACATTCTGATTATAAACTAGATAAAACCATTAAATTAGTAATCGCATCCAAAATAGGAGAAAACCAACACGATATGAAACAAAAATTCCCCCTTAACAAGAATCAATGGGACATACAGCGCCCAAATTGATGACCATCAAAATAGCTACTAAATATTCTTAGAAATAAAAAACTCTAAACAAAAACAGAGATCATACATGCACATACGTGATCCGACCTCTGATCACATGCCATCTAGGATGTCACAAACTTCTAATAAGAACGTGTACACATGTAGGAAACACAATAGTACCAATCCATTAAAACCATGGCATAACAACCATGTCATAAAATTCAAAAATAATTTATCGTAGAAAAAAAGTGAAATCATGAAGATAACATGAATAAAAAAGATGAGAAATCAATCATATAAACACAAAATAGTCTTTATATAAATCTACAAAATCTATAAATATCTCTACTTATAGGGAAGACAATGCATTAAACCCATCAAATAGGAGATGTTCTTCAACAATCTGGTACCACTACAACTCTGATGCATTCCCAAGAGTCCTATGGGAAAATTCTAAACCCACGAGAACACCTATGATCCAAGGGAAGATAGTTACTAACCATGATATCTCATCATATTATAGCTTCCTTACTATATCATGGAACCACCTCTAATATATAAAGAGATCCCGATATAACAACCATGAAACCTGATCATCATTAAACCAATTCATATGACACTGACTATCTAAACACTATTAATTCCCTTTCACCACACATAATCTGTATCAAACTAGATTAAACATCCGAAAACTAGAAAACATACCTCACGACCAAAAGAAAGTGATCTATCGGATTACTCTCCAAAGAAAAATGGAAGAACCAGTAGATCAATATTCTAGAAAAACCAAGCCACACACCCCACTACAAACCGATACACTCTCACCCAGCACAATATCTCACAAACCCCTCTTAACCACGAAATAGGAGACACACATAGGTAGAAATTACCAAGAGGAATCTTTATAGTTCAGACAAGAAAATTATAAGGGGAAAACCAGGCATAAAAAACAACAATAAAACATATTGAAAAATTATAGCCAATGAGAGTAATGACCAATGTTGAAAAAGAATCCAAAAATGATGTATAGTAAAAGCCACTAAAAATTCATTTAAAACACTGAATTATCAATTTGAAAACATTATATCCCAAAATTATTCCCAATTTACCTATGATACCACTTGTTGGTGGTTTCTCTATACAAGGTAGTCCCCCATCGAAATTACCAAGATCTATTGTGTATAAATTAGGTTCTCATAATCCCAAAACTAAAAATCACAATGTTATTTTTATTTCTGTCGTATTACTAACATAATAAAAATAAATAATAAAATTGATTCATCTAGAAATATTATATAAACCTGAACTAAAATTATTTCAAAATTAATATATCATAATCCTAGGGGAAATAAAACTAGACTCATTAAGTTCTTTTTATAGAAGAAAACCCAGTTCTTGAACATACAGATTCACTACACCAAGTTAAACAATAGGTAGCAGCATGAAATGATAAATTCCAGCATGAAAATACTTAATAGATTCTAATTAATCAAATAAATCTGAACCCATCTTGAAATAAATCCCAGAATCATATATTCATCATTAACTAGGTTGATAACATAGTGTGGAATGTAATAAAAGGACATAATGATTTATGTTCGTCGAATAATAGGCCTACTTTCACGGGGTAGATTCATCATACGTTTTTTCTTTGAAAAAAATATTATTAATTACAACATGAAAAGGAAACAAATTGCGCACATGACATAAAAAACAAAAAAGATACCAAAGGCTTTAAAAAAATTACAAAGGAAAACACATATGTAACCAAGACCCCCTTACTAGGGCTCGTTATGACCATTGTCAAATATTAAACTTGGTGATGGAACTAAAATAATCATTTTAGACAAGTATGATTCATGTGATTCGATCCCCCATTAGGTTTAGGTTATTTCCAATGGCTCCTCACATAGTTTTGGGTATTTCAATCGAGCTTCAGCATCCCTTGGGTTCAAGAACACGAACACCATCTTATCTATGTTTGATATTTACTACTCCTTATAAAGAAAACTAGGAGTATCCTGAAAACCAAACTCATCTTCTACACCAATTAGGATTGGTCAATAAATAGGACTGATGATTTTCTGTCGTTGACCTCCATCACTGATACCTATCTATCAGAATAACCAACCGTCACCCAATACGGAAACCCAAGACTCATGGAACTGTGGTATAATATCACCATCGAATCCCATGTGAACAATCAAGGTCCATTTTTTAGTGCCACTTTGTAGTTATAACCCAAATAATAGCAATTCGATCTCAAGAAAAATTTCCACTTTCAGCACATGTCACCGCTATCTGATAAATGACTTCCATGACTTGATCTGGTACGATTTAAAGCCTCAACACATGATCATCGATTCCACCATGGACGTCATTCCCCGCTGAATGTGTCGACACCACATGGATGACACTACCGCCAAAATGACTCACTCTGATATCAGAAATGAGTATCTAATTCTATATATGGTGTGTCGATGAAGCTTCCAAGAAGCCACTCCGTAATAATGATGAAGGAATGATCCAAGCTTGTCATTAAACCTTGCAGATTTTAGGTTGACCAGCATATCGCTTGAGAGGACTGAGATGCCTCCTTCATGGATGCTTGGAAAAATCGTGTCCATAGAACCAAAGCCATGCCACCCCTATCTTGATAACAACACATGTTCCCTCAATAAGAAGGAGTGGATGAAATCCCTACAAAAAAATATATCTAGGATTAATTGGGGGAACATCAACCAGGAAGATCATGTCATGCGTACGTTGTATATGGAAAGGTCGGTTCCCACTTTTCCATCTCTCCATAATAACAAAAAAGAAAATTCATATTAAAGAATTAAATTTTAATTAACAGTAAGAAAACATGACACCAAATTTGAAAAATTGGAAAAGAGTGGTCATGTAGATGGTATAATGAAGAAAACCTAGGATATAGAGTGTACATAAGATTTTTTGACTGATCTATTGAATCTTTCACTCATAGAAGGATCTCATATTGGAGGGGATTATAATTATATATGTCAACAAAAATCCTATCAACCAAATACTCCTCAAGTTGGAGAGTACTCTCCACCACACAAACAAATCCCCCAAACAAGTCTTAGAGGGCATCGAGGATAGATAAGTTCTGAAAACAGATAGGGAGACATAAGAGATGGATATATACCACCACATAATGGGATTCTCTTCCTATTTAATTATCCTTATACCTATAATAAAGGGTGAATCTCAATCGAATGAATACCTTGGGAGAAAAACACCATGCCTACATAAAATCATACCTCAATTCCAACACAATGAAAAAATACTTAAGATTAAGGGAAGAGATTTTTTCTGGAGCATCTAGACACCCGGATGCCATGAAATTCTTGAAGTGAGGATGTTCTGCTTTTTTGATCACAAACATTTTCCCCAATTTCTAGTGAAGAAGATATAAGGCTCTTGGATTGGTTTGAGTAGGAAAATCGATCATCAGACCACTACCAATGAGAGAAAGAACATGGATCTTCACAGAGATCTCAAGAAAACGCATACGAGAAATCAGAGATGCCAGTTGGGGGGAATAATTTGATGGGAAACATAGATTTTTGGTGATAAAAAACACAAAAATAATTGATGAAAACTGAATAACAAAAATAATTGAAATGGTATGGTAGTCTTCCTACATATACGTGAGAAGGGGTTCATTTCTATATTTATTCAATATGGATCTAACGTCATAGCATGCATAGAGTTACAAAAAAATGATAGTTTGTTACACGTACATGGGATTCTATACGATTTTAAAGAGAATAATCATATCACATATCTTTTGTTTTTCCTTTACCCGAATAAGATAATCCTATCACCGGCTATATCAACGGTTGGGTTCCCACTATGGATGACTCACTATACATGTAGCCAACAAAAGAGGAAACATATTCCAAAAAAATAATCCCACATTTGGGAGTTCTTTCCACAAATCTATCCATCATGACCAATTTGGCACAAATTCAAGACCCACGGTCTCCTTGAAGGAGTCCATCTTCCCATTCTCTAGAACCTTCTTCATCTAGTATTACCTATTATCATTGGTGTGGATTTTTTGAACAACTAACAATCGTTGGTTCATCAAATTTCAGATCTAGTGATATCATACATAGAGGAGTTTGGACATTGAATTAAATATTGGGTTCTTTATAATATTAATGGCACAATGACTATCAAAATATAGAATATAAGTTTCCTCAGACATTCCCAGCTCCTTTAAAATCATTTTCATCCATAATATCTCTTTTTCAGCCCTCAGTGACCATGATATATTCTACTTGAATGGTGGATATGGAAACACACTTTTGAAGTCATGATTTACCTGGGACTTCTCCAACAGTAAAAGTTATCTTATACCAAAACATGTATTTTGTCATTTCTATATCTCCAACCATATTAGTATATTTGTATCCATCTAAAACATGTTTGTCACTTACAAAACATAGCAACTGACTCGATTTACCTCGAAGATACCTCAATATCCATTTGAATGATGTCCAATGTTCTTTTCCTTGACCTGATTAGAATATGATAACAACACCAATAGAATGATCAATTTTTGGTCTGGTTCACACCATGGAATACATATGACTTTTGACTGCTGACTAGTGATAAACATTTTCAATTTCTTTTTTCTCCTCTTCACTCAATGGAAAATGATCTTTCGTGATCCTGAAATGAATTTCATGTTGAGTGTCAACTAGTTTTTCCTTTCTCATGTAGAACCTTTAGAGAACCTTTTCATTTTATCAATCCCGAGATATCCAAATGTTGTGATTCCTCCAGTGACGAGTAATCTCCATACCAAGAATCTGAGTTGCACCTCCCAAATACATCCTTTCAAATGGCTTGTTCAAATCTTTCATTAACATACCAATCTTGGTGTTATCTTTTCCAATAATCAGAAAATCATTAACATAAAGCAATAAGATAATAAAACCACCATTAGTAAACAATTTTATGAAATCAATGTGATTAAAAGTCCTCCTCTCATTGTATTTTTCCCCATAAATTAGTCAAATTTTCTTTTCCATTTCCATTATGCATGTTTTAGACCATATAATTGTTTTTGAGCTTTCATACTAGGATTTATTTCCCTTTCACTTGAAATACATAATTTTTCACCATGTATATAAACACATCAAGATCACAAATTAAAAATAGACCTTAGGTCCAATTTTGGATCCACCAAGTTTAGATTAGCCTCCAATCAGAGAACAACTTTGATAGAATACATTTTAACAACATGTGATTTTTTTATCAAAGTCAATATATTTCTTCTGACTGAATCCCTTCACAACCATCACAACTCTATAGTGCGGCTATGAGATGTCATCTTATCTATTAATTCTATACACCCACTTGTTCTTTAGTGTCTACATTAAATTCGGTAACACTACCAAATCAAATGTACAGTTCTTGTGTAAGGATATCATCGCCTCTAGCATGGGATTCATCTATTCAATCTGATGGTCACTGCTAATTGCATCATCATAACAATCTAGATATCCATCATAAGTGAGAATCAAATACATTGGTGGTGAGTATCTATGACTCAGTTTTCATTCTCTTGTGGATCATCTCAACAATGCATCGGGTGGAATCTATTATGCAGTATCATGTGGTGGAGACATATTACCTAGTAGTGATGTATCATCAATTTCACAAATCTCTCTGTCACTAGATGGTACTAATGTGGTGAAACTGGTTCCACATTGATTGTAATTTCCTAAGGCATCTTATACTCTTCATTTTATGGATTATCAAAATCATTAAATGCATAATACTCAAGAAAAAAAACATCTCTACTTCTAAAGAACCTTATTTTGATTGTATCCTAGAGTCGGTATCCAAAGTACTCATGAGTGTATCCCAAAAAGATACACTTCTTTCCTTTTACATAAATATTTTCCTAATCATTATTTTGGATGTGAACAAATTCTCCTATAGAAAAATACTCTCAAGTGTTTATGTGAAACATCATGACATGTCGATACACATTCTAGAACATCATAATTCAATGTAACTATTTGACAATGGTTGATAAAATAATCTATGGTACACATTAACTCTCCCAAAATTATGATTTGTAGCTTTTAATTTAAGAAAATACATAGGATTCTTTGAAAAATAGTTATATTCAGCCTCTATGAAAGAGAGTTATGTTGATCTATCTTAGGTACAAATTATTCGCTGTTGATGCTGAAACACCTGTTGTGCTCCTTAAATGGACCATGGTACTCTTATCCATTGTCTTCTCACTCACACTTTAACTGCCAACACATTTCACTTTCCACCATTACAAGAAAATACTAGAAAACTTATTGTACATAATCATTATTTTTCAAAGAAAATTCAATGGTATTTCAATAATGATCATCTATGAATGAATCAAAATAAATAGAACATCTTATCGACTTAGTACTCATCATGCACACATCAGTGTGAATCAAATCTAAAAAAATATTTCAGGCTGGTATATAACCATGAAATGATAATCTATTTTAGTTTCCTATGATTCATTCAACAAAAGTATTAAAATGTATAACGTTTAGTACTAACAATAAAAGATTCATAGAGAGAATTAAGATACGTCTCTAACTCATGTGACTAAGATACTTTGGATAAACATTTGTAAGAACATCTTTTCAGGTGGTATTAACTTCTCCTCCACACAGTCTGAAATTTTTTAGAGAAATAAATGTATCTTATATTCCATCAGTAATTACGATATTACATTTGGTATGCTTCCATTTACCATCACCAATGAAAATAATATATCCGTCATCATCAAGAATTCAACTGGATATCTTAAAGAGGCGGATAACAAAAACATGCCTCGCGTCCTTCAATAATAACATACATCCAATATTAGTTTCCAAGAAATATTACCAAAACATTTAATTTCTGATTCACCGTCATTACCCATATATACATGTCTAAAACTATATTATGTGTAAGATGATAGGATATATCGTATTAAAGTCAAATGGTAGGAGGAACCAGAATCAATCACCCTTGTCATGTCTTGACTTTCATTACAATAATTATTTTCATCTTGGACAATAACTATTTAGTAATTAACTACTGCATCATCAATACTTTTTGATCTTACCATGAAAATTTATTTGATTTGATTTCAACATTCTACACTCTCAGATGAAGTGTTTTTTATTTCAATTGTGATCTCAGTTCATTTCTTATCATGATCGATATTTCAATCACTTCCTATATTATATAACTTGGTAAAGAGGTTCTTTTCCTCTTCTTCTTCATTGTTATTTTTACATCACTAATATTTCAGTGAGAAGAGCCTCTTATTAAGGTTTATGTCCTTCATCCATCCTTCGGGACACATTATAAAGTATTCTATATTTCACTATCTTTATAGTGGTAGTTCCATCTGGTGTAGAATTATTGAGTGAGACAACTAGTGTGTCCCTCATTTCATTAAATAACACAATATTAACAGTTCCCCAAACACATCATCAATCATAATTTTCTTAGAATTAAACTGACCAAAAATAAATTGGAACTCACTCATGTGCTCTTATATATTGGTCTTATAATTCTATTTTATGTTGACAAGACGGTGTATCTGGTTTTCTTTATTCTGCGTGGTTTTCCTCAGATATATCATTTTTAATGTTTTCTATAGAAGATATGCATTGTGTTCATTTGAAAAAAAAAATTAAGATTCTCTGGTTGATCAACTATATGATTTGGGTAGTGTAGCTTCTATATAGCATGTCCCACCCTATATTAATTGGTGTGGTACTAAATAATGTCTTATCCCTATGTTAATTGATTGTTGAATAATCCTACACTTGAGATGAAATTGGATTAGAGGTATCCAAAATTTGTTTACACAAATAATTAATACCTAAAAATTATGCATTTTCTATTTCTAGATGGCATAATAAAACGTAGTTATTATAAACATAGAACTAATATTTTCATCAATTTATGAAGTGAAAATTTCAAAAATCAAACAATAGAGTTGTGTCAAAAATTGATGAAATAGATGGAATCAACTCATAGATCTCTCGCAACCAACTCTGATTGGGCAAATTATAGAAAATAAAATTTAAACAGTTTGGATCTACCGATCATGCGGTGATGACATGGATCACCGGAATAGTGGTTAGAAAAGTCATCGTTGTCATGAATAGTGAACTCGTCCCAAAGAAGGGGTACAATAGAATATATAGTTTGATTGAATATTTGATCAGCTCTACCAGGTTTATTTCATCTCTGTTTTGGACCTATCTTACACTATTATAATTGTTTCACTGATACCATTCAAGATGAAATCACATAAACAATTCTGAGAAATATAAATTTTCCGGTCACCAGATGACTTCACTCTTATTTCGTAATTTCAAACCCAAATTCTAATTGAGCACATTGTTGGGGTAGTGGAGCTTCGTGGCGATTAAACACAAAAAAATGAATAAAACGGAAGAACATAATGGATTTAAGTTGTTCGGTGGTGCACCTATGTTCACTGGAGAAGGGGGTCGTTCTATATTTCTTCTATCTGAATCAAGCAGTAGAGAATGCGTAGACTTACAATGGATTTTTCTTGTTTTTTATAGGTACTTAAAATTATATCCTTATTTAAATAAAACAAGTCTATCTAATTTATTCATTTGTTTATCTACTAGAAGAAGGTAATACCACAATCAGTTGTGTCAATGGTTGGACACCCACAAAGTAAGACCTTCTGTTGTGGTTTCCAACAATGAAGAAAACTTTTTCAGAAAAAAGTATCCAACAATTTGGAGGGGCCTACATCAATGTTGTAAATATAGGGAAACATATATGACATATACTCTAGGGAAATGAGATATGAGAAAATCGTATTATGTAGTGTCCATCTATTGAGAGGAGATGGTTATCGGAAAGGCAATGACCTGATCATATGGAATTTACGATCGGGGGTGTAATGCTAAATTTTTAGTGGGAGGAGAATCCATTTCCTATAAAAGATAATACCTATTAAATTAATCATCAATCTATAAGGGTTTGGTATTAAACCTATAAAATGTTCTAAATAAATAATATAATTGGTTGGATTTTATTACAGAGGTATTAAAGAAATATATAGCAGGTCTGGACTCTAGCAATGGGATTTCTTCTACATATTCTTCTTTAAGGAATGTTTTATTGCTATTCACCATATTAATTTTATATGGTGTATATTATATATTTTTACATGTTATATCATGAATCCATTAAAATTAATCATATTTTATGTTGTATTTTAATGAAATTTATTGAAGGACTCTTGATTGGGAAGATATGCTAGCGGTAAGAGATATCATAATTACATTTTCATTATTTTGGTTATTCTACTTATTCATTGATTCTTTTAAGACAAATTATGTTTGAAATGATTTTTTTTTAAATTTATTTTTTATTTTATTATATATTTTTTTGAATTAAACTTTTGATACTGAATCACTCCATCTGTTGTTTCTGAATTCAATGATATGATATTTTTAAGGGTTATTCATCTAAAATTCCTTTTATTTGTGAAAAATATGTATGAAATACTCATATATTCATCTATGAAGTGTGCGTTATTCCAATATTAAATGTTATATCATTATAATAAATATGTAAATTTCACTAATGTTTCATCAGAATAAATTCTTACATGTGTATTATGAATGAAAAGTTGCCATAATGGTAAAATCTTTACCTTACAATCTCATTTATATTCAGAATAGTTTATGTTAATGGTTGTTGTGGAGGAAATATTTGGATCTCACATTCTTAAAACACACCTATTTTCATCTCCTCTAGTTATGAATGTGGTTCATATGTTTAACTTCTATTTTCACCATTTTTATTGAATAAACATCAATAAATGTTTTTGTAAGGGATCCTATATTTAATTTTGTGGTTTTATGCTTTGGATTGAATATTTGTTCCCATATTTGTTGATATGAAATATAGAAGAATAAAGATTATGTTTTTAAAAATATATCAATTAGTGAAGGTTTGATGATGTTACCATTCGTATCAAAGTATGGTTCCGATAACCTTAGAGATTATAAATTTTTTGGGGATGTAATCAAAATATTTATGAATTACATCATGTGTTTACAATTTTATGTTTGATCATCAATTCAATGTCTTATGCCTCCATTTTTAGTTTTTCTGTTATGAAATTTTGAAGTGGTTAATGTAATGTTGGGATATGTTTTATGGGGATGAGGTATATGATACCCTTAGGATTAATGTGAGGTATTATTTGAGGTAGTATACCATTATTATTTTTAATATTCATATAATGGTACTGGTGGCCATTAGGTTTTACCACATCATTGATGATGAAGTAATTATGGGTCTTTACAATAAAGGAACATAATATATAACTATCCATGAGATTGAATGCTAATTTGGTAAATTTGAGACTAATGGAAAAGATATTTATGTTGGGTAACAGTATTCCATTAAGATAAATAGAATGTTATTGAATTTTATTTTAGTAATAATGGTTGAAATATATTTTTAATCAATTTATTGTGTGTTTTGGCAATTTAGGTAATTTATTTAAAATATTTTCATAACTTGTAGATTATATTATTTGGGAATATACATTTTTGGTATGATAAAATAATCTTTTTTTCTAATTGCAGATAAATAATAAATTTATCATGGATGAATATGTGATGAAGTCACTCTAATCATTGGGTTTCAATATCATTAATTATTATTTGAAGACCAGTCTTTTTTTCATCAGATAAATGATTATTTATTTAGGTAATTTTTTTACCTCGTTCTAACCATTTTTTGAAACTAGAAACTATCTCTACGACAATAGATATATACCCATTGTTTAGAAAAACTATGGGTATATACCATTTTTTGAAACATATAGCCATATAATTTTAAAATCCTTTGGTATGGCCCCATACATATCCTTCCATTCACATGCTACTCATCCCCCACCCCTTCAGTAAGCCCTAATCTCTACTCCTATAAGCACATTCCTCACTGGCCTCCCCTCCCCTCCCTTCCTCCACCTCGACCTCAACCTCGTAGCCTCTACCTCTGCCAATGACTCATCCTCGACCTACCGACCCATGGCTCACAACCCATGCCTCACTACCTCTATCTTGACCTCCCAGAATCCACCTATTTCCCCCTGCCTCCCTCCCTACCCTTTCTTGCCTCCACATTCACCTCCACATCTGCCTCTACCTCTACCTCCTGAAATTCCCCTCTTTACCTCTACCTCCTTGACTTAGCTTCACCATCTCCTCAAGCTTCACCTCAGGTCCCACCATTACCAATCCATAAACCCTAATGTACTTATGTATCCTTGATTAATAACCAAATCTTTCTTATCTAGAAATTAATTTTTAGCATCTTGACTATTTGATCATACCACTAAGATCAACATGTTAAAACCAATTCATTACGCTTTAATCAACATCAATATTTATCGAATGCATCATTGGATTGTTCACATAAAAATCTATTTAGGTGACTCTAATTTAAAATTTCATCTTAAAAATAAAATATCAACTATTTATTTTCATTTTAATTTTATTGGACGATTAATTTGTAGTTAATATCATCAACGGTTCCAGAGTACCCCCACCGCCCACAAGCCTAGGATTACAATACATGACATATTATTTGGATTATCTATTATCAGACATCTAGTTTGAGGTATTTTTTCATTTTATTATGTTATTCATCTCCAATTTTACAATGTAATTCTAATTTCATTATTCTCATTTCCTATTTTCCAACTACATTCCCATTATCTCAATTTCTATCTCTTTTAAATGACATTGGAGGTAATTTTTTTAATATAATTTTTTTCTTTATTGATTTCTTCCTCCTTCATTCTATTATAACAAACCTATGTTTGAAGAATGCATGTTTAGTTCTGATGATATTAAATCTTATATTTACCAATGTTATTTTTTTATGTTTATGTTTCATCAATTATTTTCTTCACTACATTAAATTTAATATATTTTTATTACCAAGATATTCTTATCAATTGTGATCGTGATTTATTTTTTAGTAAAATAAATTATCATTCTAGATATTCTACTCGTACATTCATAATCATTTTATATGAATAATTAATATTTTCAGATTGATATAACTCAATATATATTAAATTAATACACCTCTTTTAAACTCCATCACTCTAATGTTTTATATTTTTGGATATTACATCAGTAGAATTACATTTTTGATAAAATAGAAGGTTTCTACAAATCCTCATCAATTCTCTCCATTAACCGACTAAATTGGTGTCAAGTTTTATACACTTTATAGATATATATATTCCACCAAATATGCAATAATATAATTTTTTACACTATAATTTGGATTTTATATTTGGAATTCCATTTTTGTCTATCATATAGGGGTCTACTAAAAGATATATGTTTTTTATTCAATATGTATTCTAAATTTTGATTGTATAAAATTATGATGATTAGATTTTTTTCCTTCAATTGATATATGTTTATTACTAATAATTTTTCATTACTCTTTTAATAACAAATAGTTAGTATATGATGATATTTTTTATGTATTTTTGATTCATACATATCACATGTAACAATAGGTCCTAAACATCATAGTCTAGATTTAAATTTGATGATCTTAATGTGATACAATAGACCATAATAATAGATACATATCAGATGATATATAATATACAAATATTTTTAACAATGTCCTTTAATACATAATATTGTTATACAATACCCATTCGATGTTCTTTCTGTTGTTATACACTATCGTTTGATTTTAATAATAGGTTTCCTTGATTTATATTAATTTCAATAGTGGACCTACCCATTTATATTTCTGGATATGATAGATAATAAATCATATATTTTCATTGTTTTAATACTTTAATTATATATTTTCTATCCCATCAACTGAATCATATAGTAATAAATGTAATGTACTTCATCTAATAGTTATCCCATAAACTTTTGTATCTCAATGTAATGTATATGAATATACCCATATTTGGGTAACTACCAACGTAAATTATCTTATAAATAAATATTTCAAACATAATACCCAATGTATAAAAAAGAATTATTTATGGTTTCTCTTAATTTTTTGTTTTTTTACATTATAATTATTTTTAGAAATGAAAATTTGATACAATTTTTAATGTTTTAATTTTTAAGATTTTGGAGTATAATTAAGATAATTTTTTCAATAGTATTTCTTGTGTGTGGGATTTTTTCTATAATCCCTTTAATAATTTTTGGATTATTAGAGAGACCATGTTATTAGGTGTTCCTATTTTTTATCAATGATAAAATGAATAAAGGAGTAGTATTTTATTTATCATCTATTTTATTTATGATGGACAAAATAATATGATATTATTGGTTTCATATTCTCTATTTATTTCATTTTATATCACTACAACTTAACCCTATATTGTTTTGGGGGTTTCTCTTTTGGTTGATTCTTAATGATTAGGGATCTTGTGTCCTATGAAAAAATGTTCTAGCCACCTCCATCATGGGGACTGGGTTTGTTATGAGTTTTGGGAATGTTTTTTCTGCCTCAATTTTTTCCCTTTTTAAAATTTATGGTTTCTAAGGTTATTATTTTTCAGTTTTCTTCTATAGTATTTTGGTCCTCTAGTGGTGTTTTCAGGTTTCAATTTTTAAAATATTCTTTCACATGTATGAATAGGTATGAATATACATATAAGTGTTCTCCCATATATAAATATTCACTCATGGATGTATGAATTTATATATTGGGTATATTTGTTATTACATATAGATATGATTAATGCCTAAGTGTGTAAGGTAATGTGGTATATGAAAGTATAATAATATATGTATTATCCCAATGAACATAAATGGTCATTGAAATATATTAATAGGGGATAGGTTCCCTTATATATATATTCTAAATTGCATATGTGTTCATGTGGTAAAGGGAAGATTTCAGTTTCTGTCACCATAAGCCTAACACCTTGAGTTTGAGGCAGGTTGACTTATGATTTGGAATTTTAATTTTAAGAATCTCTAACTGATAGTATTTAACATAAAATTTTTCTACTAAACATAGATATTTATTTTTTATATTAATTGTTCAAAATAGACACGATGAATTTTTTTTACTGATATAAAGTCGAGAGAAATTGAATTATAATAAATTGAATGAAATCAAACATCTTATATGAAGAAAAAACGAAAATAATATTAATTTTATTAACCTATAAACAATAAAATTGTATATTCCTAAATCTGTCTACAAAAAATTAAATTACCAAATACTGAATAGGTTAATTACCACTAACCAGATCAAAAAGAAATATTATCTTTTTGTACCGAAGTGAATCATACATTATAATCATAATCCAGATAGACCTCTCTTAACGTATCTTAATTAGGGATGCATCAAACATAATGAAACAAGATGAACCATCAGAATCCAAACCAAATATGATTAAGAAATCTAAACCCTAATAAAGTAGAACTAAATAATGTGAAACCATAAAAACTGATAGTGGATAGTATAAATCCAAATAAAAATTATAATCAATAATTGAAAAAAAATAATTCACAAAATATACAAAACTTTGTTGTATAAATGTAAATAAGATCAACCAACATAGATCTAGAATTATAAAAACCAAGAAAATATAATTCAAACAGAAAACATTAGAAGAAACAAAATCAGAACTAGTGAAACTAATAAAACATGAATAAATCTATTATTAAAAATGTCAAATTAAATTACACTAATTATAATGATTTAAAAACATTATGACCACAACCGAATTGAACTAAACTAAAGTAAACCAGAATAATTTAACAAAATATAATCGAATTGAATCAATTATAAACAAAATTAATAAAATTTTCATAGATAATATATACAAAAACAATATTAAATAAATTTAATGAAAATGTACCAAACAAACTTGTATCGATCAAAATTTACCCAACATTTCTTTTTCAATGAAGATTTAATCAAAACTAAAATGAAGGTAAAACCATAAAACAGACCGTTCACTGAAAATACATAACTAAAATAAAACATAAATGAATTGATTTGATAAAAATCAATAGGAATTTACCTGAAATACATAAAAAAATTGTTCTCTACGATGTTAATGTTAATTTAACTAGGCCAAAAAATAACCACTATCAACCTAATTAAACAATACATCACATAACAAATAAATTTTTTGAATAGATATACAAAACCAAAAAATAGATAGAACCATATATTCTTGATCTAATCAAATAAGTTTCTCTCTTTCTTGTAGAATGACGTTTGCACCGATAGGGTGTTGTGTTTCGTATATGATAGGAGGTGACATGTATAGTCACCATAGATAGGTTTTATGGAGTTTATTTTTTATATTATTTTCTTTATATAATCATCCACGTAGGAATTTTTATAATATAAAATGATGAAAGGTATTAATATATTTTGAAGGGTGCTATTAGGGAAACAAAGGCTAATATATGGGTTTATTTACATGGGAGATATATTGGGGTAGTGAAGGAATTAATTAGTGTGTTTCATTTGTTATACCTTTATTCCATGTTGCTTATATTAATTTTCTTCTCCTTCAGCATGGAAATACAACATATATATAGTTCATGCATTAAATTTACTTATATTCTAATAATTTTTTTAATTAATGTTTGTGGGATAAATTTTTTTTGACTGGTAATTCCTTGAATGAAAAACAACTCTTTGATCTCAAGGGCATAGATTATTGACCATATCTGTCCTTGTCTTTCCTATGTTAGAGTCTAACTAGGTCATTATTATGTCTGAAGCCTGGGGATAGGAAACATGGAATATCTAGGGGGTTTGTAATATCTAGGAGTGAATTATTAATTCACATGAAAAATTATTGAGTACATTGTAATTGATAATGAGGAGATGTGGGATACCATGAAATTTATATAGATTCAATAAATACTATGGGTATAAAAGATGGTAAAATGTTAATGTGTTGGGAATACTAAATGTAAGTTCACATTAATAACCAATTTGATAGTGTCATATCATATCTTGAGTTGCGGTACATTATTGTATTTAATGATTATAATCCATCCCAATACAGTAATATAAATACCTTGGTTCCAAAAATAATTTATCATATACTAGATAGTTTGGTTTGAAATTACCAGTAAGACCTTTATTGACCCCCATCAGATTTATCCAAATTTAATTTCAATTATTTCAATCCAAATAACATTTTATAGATTCCAATAACTAATATTACCATGAATCAACTAATAATATCACTATACTTTTCTAGGTGGATACAATGGTTCACAAAGATAGTGATGGAGTGGAACTAATCCACTATGATGGGTCAAGTACAATAATTGATAACTAATCATATTGGTTGGATTAAAATGAGTATATTATGAAATTAGATTGTTTTTAAGTCTATAATTATTGGGAACCTCTATTCTAGTCTTAAAATTGGACTAAGAAAACAAATTGATTATTTTTAAATGATGATGTGATTTAAGAATATAGTTTCTCATTAATATGTGTAGGTTTTTCCCAATGAAATCATGTATTATAAATTAAACTTTTTGGTTCTTAATAGTACTTTAGATATTTCCTCAAGAGAATGTTAGAATTAAAATATTCCATTTAAATAATTTGTTTCATAGCACATTCTCAATTAAAAACATTATTGATAATGGTTTACTATGAATGCCTATGTTTGTTGAATTGGTATAGCATGGTCCTCTTGGATAATGAATGGATGAATTCATGCATTTCATTTATATAGAAGGTAGTAACTCCATTGTGAAATCATTGGGGTTGAAGAGACAACACACCACTTCTCTATGGGTTTGGGGTTAAAGCACCGCATTCCTAATTTTGGGGCACTATAGAAACTCTGACAAACAATTGAAGAGCGGATCAGACGACACTGTGATGGTACTATAGCAACTCAAATCATACTCTCTCTAGAACATAACTACCAGAATTAGGGTAAACCCCAGTATAGGTGTCCATAGAGTAGTTTAGAAATTCTCTATTGATAGTTATAATAATTTAATTTTACAGTGTGGGATAGAATTCAATGAGAAACTGAGAAAATTATGATAGATGTCATAAACCAACAAAACTAGACTCAACTAGATTGATTTCTAGATAGACTATTTAATGTTGATTGGTTGAATAGGTTTGATATTTACCAATGTTTATATATTAATTAATTTTTGTACAACATAGATTATGGACTTCTTCCATTCACTCTTGATATCAACCATGTTCATTGGTATGCATATTTTATAGGTTTGAGGAGGTAGGAAGGATACTACTGCCAGTTTGGGATATGTGTTTATACCCATGGTTAAATGAACCATGTGTATATTATACATGGTGAGATAATATATACCTATGGATTTTTAAAATACAGATATATATATATATATATTCTAATGGTTTAACTAAATCAATGGATATTATTCTTATCTCCAAGACTATACCGAAACATTCTATAACAACTATGTGAATATCTCTTTTCCAACACCATTGGATGCCACCTTTCATGGAACAGTGGGTATACGTATTGTTTCTATTAGTGTTTATTTTCATTAATATCTATGGAAATGATGGATATCTTTTTATCTTTTATGGTTTATTTGATCAATGAGAATTTTATTTTACTTTTTTAGGCATAAAAAATTCTTCATTAATAAGAATTTTTTTAGTAAAAGTTTTGATTATTATGGAAATTGAATAAAGGATTAAATTTTACTTAAACATTAAGAATAGTTCCTTATTACGGTAAAATAAATCCTAAACACTATGAAATTATGATAAAATATAAAAAATATACTTTTATTTCAAATTTTAATGATTTTAGACCCTCTAAACACCTTTTTGGTTTATGGTACTGTAGTTATTAAATTTTCCATTGACCATTCAATTTCTTATGATCAATAATCATTGTCTATCTCTATCATTATTTAGAAATTATTATTATTATTATATCTAAATATTTTAACATCCCACTAAATTCATTTTATTTAAAAACTTAGTTATGTTTTTTTTGATATGACCTTCATATTTCCCTTCCCATCTTATCAAGATGAATTTTTATTAACCCTTTTTATGATGTTAGATCTTAACAAAGGTATTACTAATAAAAAAAAATTAATTTGTAAGAACATGGAAAAAATTTGTTAAATGGGGTAGAATTTAATATCTCTATATTTTATAATATTTATTTTTTTAATACCATTCAAAATATAGAACAATGAGCAATAATGATCCATGAAATATTATGATTTAAATATGATAGTTATATCATATCAATTTAATTGGTGTGTTTGAATAAGATTAAAAAAATTAAGAAGTATATGTAAATTTATTAATCAATGATTTTTTTGATTATTTCTGATAAAATAAGTACTTGATACTAATTAATGTTATTTATTTAGGAAAAATATGTTTTCTTCAAAAATTGTTTTTATTTATTTATACGAGTTAATGTTATATAAAATTTTTTAATATTTAAAAAAAATTATTTGATAATAATGATGTAATTTTAGAAATAACCATACTAAAATTACCTTATGGTGAAATATGGATATTTTTCTAAAAGGTTTTATTTTTTAATGAATAGTGAAAAATAATTATTTTTATTCAATACTCTATTTTATTTTAAATTAGTTATAAAATAAAATTATATTTTGGATTATTTTTAAAATAAAAGTAGGTCCTTTTATTAATTATAATCCATATATAGTCTTTGGAATGAATTTTATACATTAATTTGGTAAGAAAAACTTATATAAAAATGAGTTGTTGTAAAAAAATCTTTTTTCATCACGTTTTGTGTGGTTAATATTAAATTAAAATGTAAAACTTATGTAAATTAAATTTTAAGAATTAAATTTATTAATATAAATATATGGGTAAAAATTTGGTAAATCATTCCCATTTAATTTTGGATGTTATTAATTTTTAATTTCGTGTATTTGTTAACATGGTGAAGGGTAAATCCGATAATTTAGGTTAAAAATAAAATTATGAGGTCTAATAAATAACCATATAACATTTATAAATTTTATTGGATGATTTATTATTTTCCACTATCTCCCAAAATTCAAATATATGGTCATTTTCCATTTGTCCATTATTTTGACCATAGTATAATTTGATACAAACAAAAGAAAAAAAATGGAATTCTCTTTTTTTTTATTCTAAATAAATTTTATACATATTGATTAACAGATGATATTTTTGGTTAATATGTATTATTTTAAATATAAATTGTATTTAATCATGGTTCATTATTTATTATTTTATGTGATGTAATAATTCACTTTTATTCTTACGCAGCACTAACACAGTGCATGTGTATGTAGTAGATAATTCAATACAATTATTATAAAAAAGCCAAAAATAATTTTATTTTAGAGAATTTTTGTGTTCCACTATCATTTTATTCTATAACAAAATATTATATAGTTTTTAATTCACTATATTTGAATTTTATTTATATCTTTAAATTTTAGAGTCAAATTAATTGAACAGTTCAAAAATTGTCATTAATGTTATTTTATGACAAATAATATTTTATTAAAAAATATCAAACTCAAAAAAATAATTTTTTTTCAAATATTTTTGTTATATTTTTTTAAAATATTATCCATGGTAAATTTATTATCAAATTTTACATTCATAGTGACATTCATGAATCATAATGAGAAAAAAAATTGTTTCATGTTAATTGTAAAAAGGGTTAATGAAGGTCTAAACCAAAATATAAGGGTTAAAACATCACCTATACTAGATAAATTTTATTATACGTGATTATATTTACCTCTACCCATTCTATATTCTAAATACAATATTTTGGATCCACATAATGATGAAAAATTAATTTATATTATTTTAATATATTAATAAATTCAAAAACTGCACCTACCCTCTCATATAAATGCATACATATTCTTTTCATTTATAAACACAACAATTTCAATTATTGTAGACAATACCTACACAAATCGATTCCTGAAACACCTATTAATATATTAGAGTCATTTTTTGATTATATGTACAATCCAATATTTATTTTTGTGCAAACCATAATAGGATGTCTGAAGAATAGTTATAGTTCTTAACAAAGAATTTTTATTTTATTTCTTCATATAACTCCATAAAAAATTAGTATATATTTATGAAATAGTAACAGTAGTATCATATATATTCATAGATTTTATTATGTTTATTACATGACTTATATCCATCTCGTCTTCCATAATATGGGTAATAAAACCATCATTCGTGTGTATGGTGGACTAACTCCAATGGCCCGCCGGCCTTCATTTTTTATTGATTTTTGATAATCCACCTTTCAAGGGGTGAGGTGAAACCTTTACAAGGCCCATAGGCATAAGTATTACATGGCCCGCATGCCTTAGAGGAATATATTTCCCATTAGATTCAAAAATTAACTATAACCCAGACTAACTACGTGGAACTACTCCCCCCAAGCATCTACATCGTGAAATCGGTACTCCACCTTCACATGGCTGTTCGGCTAGGCATTCCCATGAATGAAAAGGCTTGTCCCTATGGAAGGTTCCATACTATCTCATTCTTTCAATCTGTTTAGCTTCTTCTAGGGTGAAAGCTCCTTACTCCTCCTCCTTCTGAAGCGTGTTCTTTGTAGGTTGTATAGTTTTCATTTGAACATAAGGTGACCCAAGGGCCTTGAGTTGGCTCGAAGGCTTTACTGACACGAAGGCCTGGGTGGCCCGAAGTCCTTAAAGGACTCAAAGACCAAATTGGTTGCCCAAAGTCCCAAACAGAGGAATATTCCCAGCTGCAATAGTGCCAAACAGTGCCCACTACAGTTCCCGATATAGTTCTAAATAGTACCTACTAAAATACTACTTCAGTACCAAGATGTTAGCCTCTTCCTAGATTTGATCTCAGGTCTCCTAGATGCGCTTATGGAGTCCCCACCAACTAGGTTGAGACTCATATGCGGTGGACTACCACCTCACGAATGGGTTTTTTTTTCAGACAACTATACTTAATAGTTGTTGTAATGATGAATATGAATTATTTATATGATATTAGTGATATATTTATCATTTTAATACATTAATATATCATCTATTTTCTTGACATTCCATATAATAATGAATGATATCATCGTTCATGTGTACATGTGAACAACCACCTTGATGAAGTGATATAACTTGTTTTTCATCACCACATATGATAAAAGATATATATAAGTATATTAAAATATATAATATTTTTTATGATATAATTAAAAACAAAAAAAAATCCATTTCATATATAATGATCATCGAAAATGGAATTATTTATATAGAATACATATAACTTATTATCTATATTGTTGTAATGTAATTTGTTTTGCATAACAATATTTAATGATACATTTAGAATGTATAATTAATTAATATAAAAGATTATTATTTGATTATTATTTTCCTATATATTATTAAACATAGACCCCTTTCACCATTGTAATCACACTAATGCAGTTTAGAAATTATGGATTGAGAATTTTCAAAGTACGAGATAGGGAATTAACTGACTAAATAATTAACTATGTAATTAAAAAAATGATTCAAGGATAAGGAATTGACCAATAAAATGTTTGTAATAAATAATATAATTGACATTAATATATTATAGAGGTATTAAAATATTTATACTGAATTTCTGGACTCGTGGTAAGGGAATTCCATTTAATTTTCCTTTATTATGGAATTTTTTGGTGTTATTCACCTAATTTATTTTATATCATTTATATACTATAGTTTTATGAGTTATATATTTAGTCATCCATTCTTCATGAAATTATTTGTTTCAATATGAAATAATTAATTCAATGATATTTTTATTGTGAAGTTACCAAAGCGGTAAAAGGTTTATTAACAAAATTTCCATTCTTTGGGTTATAACAAATCTTCATTTATTTTGATTTGATAATATTATGTGTGAAATTAAATTTCTTATTTTATGTTATATATCAACTTATTTATTTGGATTTTAATATCTGACACATAATATATACATTTATTAATTCTCAATTTAATGATATGATCTTTTCAAATGTTATTTGTCTCAAATTCAATTTATTTTTGGCATACGTTTAGGATATGCACCTATCATATTTTATGTTCTCCAAATACTTTACCTTTGACATGTCATATAATGAGAATCCTTATGTTCCAGATATTTAATGATTCATTTGAAGTTTTTATTTCATGGTTCTTATGACCGAAATGTTAGAAAAGTTATAAAGTCATTATGTTACAATCTCATTACATTTCATGATTATTTAGGTTCAATTATATTTTAGAGGAAATCATATGATCTTTTTTTCTTGGAACACATACATTATCATCTCCTCTAGTTATTATTTTTATTGTCATGTTTAATTTTTTATTTCAATCACTATTTATTTAATCAACATCATGAAATTTATTTATAAGTGATACAATATTTCATTTTGATATTATAAGTTTGGATGACAAAAATCGGGTCAGATTTATCACTATGGAAGCCAAAACAGTAAAGTCATTATTTTAATCATCAGATCTGAGAGTGTGTATTTTGGTATGTTATAGATAGGATAATATATCATATATAAAATAATATATGGAATATTAAACTAGAAATATATGTTTCAGGGATCATAAAAAGGGTGGATTTTAAAATAAATTTAAACAAAATAATTACATTTATAGAATAAATACCTAGTCGAAACCTTGATTCTGTACAATAAAAGAATATGAAATTATATAATCTGAGTGAATGAATAATATAAATTAAAAAATGGAATATAATATTTATATTAGATATATCATCACGTGAAGAGAAAAATTGATAGATATTATTATAAAAACCTTTTTTATAGGAATTGAAAATGAGGGGAAAACAATTTGAGTTTTACAAAACAATTTAGTAATTAGATGTATTTGTTCTCTCCAAAGGTGTTATCTCTCTATATGAACTTCACATATTCTAGGTTTTACTCTTAGAGCACATAGTGTTATCAATGGATTCATGGCCATGTATAGGCTCGTCTTCATGTTCTAGGGGTTCCCCCTTCGATCTTTATTCACTTTTTCTCCGCATTTTTTAACACATTTCATCATTCAATGTAAATCCTTCCACTCCATGCATGGATTTTTTCCTTTAAAGATTATTTCTCTAGTGATATCTATGTTTATTTCCATGTTATGTATTAGGTCGATGAAGTTGGTTGGTATGTTTTGTGTCTCATACTTCATCCTCAGTTAAAAATTCAGTTCTCAGTAGTGTCCCTTCAAGCCTAGGGTGGAACTGGTTTATCTACCATGACATATAGGACTCTTATTCTTCCACTAGTATCATCCTAGGTTTTATATAGTGGATTATATCTCATTTTGGGTTTTTTAGATCTTAGATTCACGTAATGTGGTTTTTTATAATTTTTGTTGGTGGCCCTCTTCTAGTACCACTGTTAGTGAAGATGTCTGATTTGTTCGTATTTAGTGGCCTGTATCTCTTTTTATATATGACCCTATAGTGGTATTAGAAGATGATGTTTCTGGTATGGTCCCAACATTTGTTTTTTGGTTTCATTGGTGGATATTTATTTTTTACTAGTTCTTGAAAGTCATTCTTTTCTCCAAATGAGAGCTTCTAACAACAAATTTTTTTTAAACAATGTCATATATATAAGAATGGAATCTTGAGAGATTTAAAATTAAATAACTCAACAATTTTTTCATAATGAAAATAGAATAGGGGATGAGTATTTATAGGTGCGATGAGTTGAATCGATTAAAATAAATTATTCCTTATGTTTTTTATTTCATTATCTCATGTGCTCCACTAATACTCTAGATCCAATTAGATCCATTAATTTCACACTATCATTGGTGGTTCCAACAATAGTTTAGGATCAATAAAATTTTAAAATTAAGTCTTTAATAATAATCTAAAAATTCATTTTAACCCTTATTTACCACATTTAACCCTTATTAAGGTATTTTATATTTTTCAATAAAATTTACAAATTTAACCCCATAGTGAAGTAAAAAATCTTAATTAAAAGTACATAATATGTTTGAAAATAATAATCATTTAATGATGGTAAATTTTACTTCCAAATACTTATAAAAATTATTTTTCGATACAATAGATATTATTCAATATATATATATATTACCATTACATCTCCATCATTATTTTTTAATGTTTATATTATCTTAAATTGACATAGATATCAATCATAATAATCATCTAAATATAAAGAATTAATTTCAAAATGAAAAAAAATAAAAACATTCAAATATAATTTATTAGTTAAAAATATGTTATTTAACATTTTAAATGAAATTTTTATTATAATCGAACACAGAAATCAAATGTTTTATTATATTATAAATATGTTTTATATTATTTGATAATTAAATTAATTAAAAAAAATTCCAAAAATGTTCATTTAGTATAAAATATATATTTTAACCCTTTATACTAATATAATATTTTATCATTTGACCCACATGAAATAGTATATGACATTAAAATATATATATAATTTTAATAAATTATTTTCAATTTTTAAAATCTATAATTACTATTAAAATAACTAAAATACTAGGAATGAATATTAATATCCTATGAAACCTATCTATTAATATGGATTTATTAAAATAAAACTATACTCATGAGAATTGTAGTTATCAAAGAATCAAGAATCCAATAAAAGATATTATATAATATTATAATTTTAAATAATTAAATTTCTAATGTATATGAAAATTATTCTATTAGACTCACTGTAAGAAAACCATTATTAAATAATATTACTAAAAAATTTAAAAATTACTACATACATATAAATTATAAATATAAAAACATGAGAATTAGAATCTATAATGCATTATAAAATCATAATTCTTGGATGAATAATAATTCAATTAAATTTAATGATTTTAATATGATTTTGTACATGTATATAAGTATTATATAAATTATAATCTTCTATAAATAAATATAATAAATACTTTTATTTCCTATTGAATATTTAGAATTATTAAATACTCATTGGTATTTAACACATAAACAACCACTATTGAATACTCAAATGTTGAATCCCTCAGAATTTTTAATTTCATATCATGTTGGTCTATATAGTCCCTTGAAGTCAACACTTAAATCTATGGGTGAAAAGTTGATTGGATCATCCCAAAATGAATATTTAATTTTAGATATTCCCCCTCTTTTTATAGAACACGGCATCTAAAAATCCATTATTAGTGGTTGGAATAAATTATCTTCTAGAACAACGTATAATGCCCCCAGTATAAACCATTTCGTTAGGGATGTTATTACCAAACAAGCTTTTTTAGGGTCCCCTTATAGGAAAATGAATGGTCATTACACTGGGGAGTCTACCATGCCTCTCATAATTGTTTCTCTTAAGGTATAAGGTTTGGATGACTATGATAAAATGTTTATTCTTTCTTATTAAAATTTAGGTAATCAACCACTTCTCATGATCAAATCATTGATTTTATTCTAAATAAAATGAAAACATATCATTATTCATGTGAATGTTTCATTAAACATTCTATTGTTCTCTCAAAATATATTGGTCTAGGTGATTTGGAATATTTTTTGGGACAAGAAATCATTTCCCTCTATAAGAAACAATAATTTTGAGATAAAAATAATGTGAATAATGTGGAAGAAAATGGATTTTGTAAATAACATGAACCCCCTCCCAATTAAAAGGGTTTAAAACCATGCAATATATAAGGATATAAATAATATAAAATGGGTGATGAATATATCTCAATATTACAAAAATAAAATTCTCAAAATATTTTTCATTGATTAAATAGTGGAAATCCTCATAAATACTACAAAAATAATGAACTACATTTAGGAGACTATGAATGTCAAATATGATGATTTTATAATAGCAGATTAGTACCTTTTATAGATAATATTTACCTCTCTGGTCACCCTCCATCAATGACAAAATTAAATGAGGTAAATTAAAGGAAGAGTTATTTTCCTTTTAAAAAATTAAAGTGGTGGTGTGTTTTTTCATTTTATATAATTCTTCATATATATATCTCCCGTAAAAAATTTGATTAATAAATTATGATATTTAAAAAAATTAACTCTATCTTCCAAACCATTATTCCAACAAACCTATGTGGTTTCTTGAGGATTTTAATAATCTGAACATATTATAGTCAATAACCATCATTAATAAATATAAATTATATTATTTATTATTGTTTATATATAAATATATTCACATCATTTTTCTAACATATGATGAATAAAATGATATTTTACAACAATGTGATTCATCCTTGAATGAAAAATGATGGATTCTTTATAAGGCACAGTGCACCATATCTATCATGAAATAATAGAATTTGCTTCTGTTTATATCTATTATAATCAGACAACCATCTCATTCAAAATATCATATTTATAAGACTTTTTATAATCCATATAATCCTCCTCATTTATGGATAAATCTATAATTTACAATAAATTAGAAATCTGGATCACAGTTCCTCCTGTATGAGTATACACATAACCTGTTATGGATATCCTCCAAATAAATTCACCAATAAATTCTAAATCAACATACGGTGTGATGGTTAAACTTGATCCTAAATAACATAATATATCTTTTGAGTTCTCCATGATGTATCTTAGGATCATATTCACCTACTTCCAATTCTTCAGTCCTCGATTTTCTATGTACCATTTGATTTCACCCATTGTATGCGAAATTTATGTTTTAGTATATTCAAAAATGAACAAGAAAATTGACCATTTCTGATGCATATTGTACTAGGGACATCTCCATCCTATCTTTATTTTTTCTAGTACTCATTACATAGTATAATTTAAATTAATATAATAGAGGTAGATATTGGATTAGATTCAATCATTTTATCAAATTTAATGACATTACTAATCTCTATATATTAGATAAGTAATCACATAATTTTTTTATTAGAAAATTTCTTTTCTATGAATCATGTTTTCTCATCCCAAGACTATCATATAAACTCCATGGTTGACTATGCCTTAATCAAGTGGATCAGATCATTATTTTTCCCTCCAACCTATATGACATCCACATAAAATAGAATAATAAAAAAATACAATCATAACCCCTAAAATTAGGACAGAGATATAAATTAGGTATTTTGTATAAAAATACAATGATATTTGAATAAAAAATATCCTTTATATACACTATACTGTATGTTGTAGAAAATAAAATAAATTTTCGATCAAAAAATTGGGCTCTCTTTAACTTCTCATGAAAAACATCTAATTAAATATTATATATCTCTTAATAAAAATAACCATAAAGAAAAATATTTATGACATCTGGCTTACCAAGATTTAAGTATTATATAACATACAATTCCAAAACTATTTGAACAGTCAACCATCTAAAATATAAGAAAATATTTAATTAAAAATAAATACAATCATTCATATCATATCTTTTTACCACCCATCTCACATGATATTTTTCCACATATTCCTTTCTATCATGTGTGATATAAAAGAAATTTTTTTTCTTAGAGGACTTATTTATTTGAGGATAAAATCAAAATCCAAATAATTATTATTGTGCAGAGATTCATATTCCTCAACACAACTTTCTTCCAGGAAGACATGTCTGGACACATGGTCTCATATATAAAAGAAGATATCTCTCCATCCCCTATCAATAACCAGTTAGTAAGTTTTATCTCAGGGAAAATATAATGATATATTGGGATTTTTTATCATTATTGGACTATTATGGTCTAGGATCAACATATTCTTAATCATCGTGATATTATATTAAGTCATAGAAAACATGTTCCACTTTTGATTCATCCTATACCTCAAAATTAGTAGATTTTGTGTTATCTTTCTCCATAGAACCATAAATCATCATATTTACCTTGTATTTTAAAAACACACTTCCTTTTTATTGATACTATTTTTTGAATTGGTATCCCCAAAATTATACCCCTTTAAACAATTAATGTATCCCAAGAATATATATTTCCATGATCTCAAATCCAGCGTTGACCTTTCATAGTCATTAATCTTTTATTAAACAGACATTAAAATATATATAAATGATAATTTATTGTGGTTTTACCAGTCTGTATCTCTATCAGTGCATTCAAATAACTCCCCACATAAGGATATAGATTTCTACATAATATCTCAACTTTACAGCTTCATCATAGAATTTCATGGATACATCTACAATATTCAACATCAACATTTTTATATTAAAATAGGATTTATTCATCAACTCATCCACATAATTTTACTAAGGAGTAAATTCCACTATGAAAAATACATTTATTTCATCATTTTGAATAAAAGAATAAAAATACAAAATTTAATATTCTATAAAACTTTTAGCACTAAAACACATGAACTTTTTTCCAGATTCAAGATCTTTTACGGATTTAAAATTTTTTATGACATCAAAAAGATATGAATATATCTTGATTGGGTAACCCCAAAATTTCTTTGTATAATATTCAATAAAATATAAAATATACCTTTCTGATCCCAAATATATAATTACATTATTCCAAATGTTTGATTGGATCGACATTCATAATTCATTACTCCACATATTTGACATCCTGAACATTAATATATAGTTCTTTATCAAAACACCATGATCAAAAATGGTAAGTATAACTTTATATGGCTAGGATGAATCTTTTGATATGTAAGAATCTTTAGGACTCATTCTATTATATGGAAAATCCTCTGATTTTCATGATCTGATCAACACATTCATTGAGGTCTTTGATGAAACAATTATCTATAACTCCATTTACATTTATACCAAAAATTGTATAGTTTCATTGAGACATTATACACCTTTATCACCAAACTAACATCCTTCACACTATTAAGTACTCATTTCATGGTGAGATTATTTCATCTAATATTATCAAATTCTCCAAATGAAAATAAATCCTTCATTATAAATTTATAATTATGTACTCCTTGTATGGTTCTAAATATACAATTATGTATATTAATTTTTTTGGAACTTACACTAAAAATAATCATGTTGTGATCCTAACCCATTAAAAAAAGTGTGTTGGGGATATGTTTATACTATAAATCCCATCCTAATAAGATTTAATGTTCTATGTTTCTTCTAAATTAATTATTCTTTTTTCGTTGAGTTGATGGACATATTTAGTAGTCATTACAAATACACAAGCTAAAACATATTAATTTGTTGAATTACTCACCAAAATTCATTGATAGATATTTCAAACATTACATTTGTTGAAAAAGTATTTCTTGTTGTTCCCCTTCTTACCAAAACTATAACTTGTGATCTTTTTCATATTTCATCATGATCTGGATTTACCAAGATTCCAGATCCCACTAGTTATGTCAATTGAATGATTATCTATTTGGTTTAATTTTTTATATATGTTATTTTTTATTGTACTATTTTTCTTATTAAATATCCATAGATTCAACCTCATTGATGAGAAATATATCCATCAGGATATTATTGGTGATATTGATAATGAGTTGGTCATATGAATATAGGGAAATCAAAAGTAAAATCTCTATACATTCGTTATCTACAATTTTATATCCGAATAATTTAGGAAGAGAAAACATTGTATTGCAGATCATTGTGTGGTCAGATACTTTTGATTATTCTGCATTTTTTTTGAATATCTAATATTCTCTCTATGATTTGTTTTTTTAATGAAATGGCCACATATATATTCTTCAGAGTATATAAATTTCACTTTCCAAATTTTCACCTATAATTCATTACTGTATCATTTTTCCGAAGATAAATAGATGTTGGATATTAAATTCTCATCTATGTGATTGTGTTTTCCACTATAACACCAAATTTGTTTCCCAAATGATCAAAAAGAAATTATTATTTTTAGCATCTATTTCAAATTCATTTTCCAAAATTGATAATTCTTCCCATATAATTTTTCAATCTCTATTTTCACAACCACGAGGACATGAAACCAATTTAAAAACTCCAAAAGATCTATAATGGATTTTCTATCACTCATTAGGATCAAAAAATGATTGTCTATTCACTGTGAAAATAATTGTGTGGTAGAAATATGTGATAATTTTTGATATAAATGATTGAAAACTATAAAATGAATAAACACCCAAAAGGAAAGGTGAAAAAATTATTTCAAAATAAAAGGATCTCACTATAGGAAAATGTGTATTAGTTCTTTCTCTATATAAATTTTTAAGGAGAAAATTTAAAAAATATTAACCCTTTAATGAATGTATAAAACCCTCACCAATACCAATAAAATAATAAACTATAAAAAGGATGTGTTTAATTATAAATATGATTATTTCTATAGAAGTGGGGGACTCCTTTTATAGGAAATACTCATCCCACCCCTACCTCCATGACCAAGTTAAATTAGGACTGTTAAAGCGGGTGGTGTTTCCCTTTCATTAAATAATCTGGGATGGCATTATTTTCATTTTTCAAAATAATACATATAACAATATCATTTTTAAATATTGATTGGTTTGGATAATGATTGTATGATGATCTATGTTTTTGATATTAAAATATTTGAAAACTACCATTTTTACTCTTAAAATGGAAAATGAATTTTCATTAGAATTTAGATATTCCGTCTATTTATTTATGGATTCATCAACCTAAACATCAAATTATTTTTTATGATATATTTTTTCATCATGTAATTATAAATTTTAGTTGGAATTTATTGAACTATTATGATCAAATTATTATTCTTCTCTACCCCATGTATCTAAAAATTTTCATTTAGATAAATTTACCTTAGTAACTACCTGGAAGTTACCAACTAAAGATAGAATGAGTTTCAATATTTCCAATTTATTTTTTGTGACTCACTTCTACACTTATGATGCTCAGGTCAGCTTTGGATCCTTATCATCAGTTATTTTTTAAAGAAATGGAATAACAATGGGAATAAAAAAATTAGATCAGTTAGTGCTCAGGCATTTTGGTATAACAATTCCCAGTATGATTTCCTCTATTGTATGGTGTACCGATTTTATCTATCTCCAAAAAAAATTTCTACACTACTCCTATAATGGCCCGAAGGAATTAATTTTTTTTATAATACACCATTAAAGGAATGAGGTGGAACCCTTACAAGGATCGTAGGGGTAAGTATTACATGGCCTGTAGGCCTTAGAGGAATTCATTATCCGTAAGATTCAACTATTACATACAACCCAGACCAACTACATGGAACTGCTCTTCCGCAGCATCTTCATCATGAAATCAGCTCTCCAACTTTGCATGGCTATTCGACTATCCTTTACCATGCATGTATAGGCTTGTCTTGGTGGTAGGTTTTATACCCTCTCAATCTTGAAAACTGTTTAGCTTCTCCTATGTTGAATGCTCCTCGATCATCCTCCTTATAAAGCTTGTTTCTTATAGTTTGTCTAGTTTTCATATGCACTTAAGGTTTCATGATGTCCTTGAGGTGGCCCGAATGCCTTACTAAACCAATTACATTGGTGGCCTGAGGGCCTTAAAGGACGAGGGGACCAAATCGGTGGCCCGAAGCCCCTAACATGGGAATATTCTTGGATGCTACAGTGCCAAACATTACCAACTACAATGACCACTACAGTACCTGCTACTGTATTTCACTATTTCTAATACAACACTACTATATTACTACTACAGTACCCTAGAAATTATCCTCTTCATGGATTTTATCAGGGGTGGCCTGGATGAACTTAAGGAGTCCTCACCAACTGGGTTGAGGCTCATGTGAAACATTGTACACTACTCTTGGGACTCAAATTAACACATTATTCCCACACAATTTCTCACCATTGTGGTATAATATATGATTTCTCTCCTTATGAAACCACTAGTAATTGTTGAGTATCTTATTTTTAATGGCCCGACTCTTTAGAATAAGTTATTTTACTTGGTTAATTTTTGGTTTGAAATTTCCCCCTTAAGCCGATGTGTGGAACCCCTCATGAACCATTTAACATTCCCATATATATGGTGACATCAATGATAACAAGGAATAATTAACCATCTATAATTATTAGTTTTATCTACTATAAATAGATATAAATGAATTTCATTTCTTGGTTTAATCCTTTTCCTTGAGGATAAGACTTATAAAAATGCACCACCATCAGGATTTCTCAATGTCATAATATATGGAAATTATGATGGCTAGTTCTATCACCTAATATTATATAACATTGAGAAATCATGGTATCAAATAGGTATTAAAATAGATATTAAATATTTTATCTTAGGCTTTTCACTATCCATATAATATATTTCTTAATATAGAATATTCTAGGTGTTGGCGGCTTATAAAATAAGGAATATAATTATAATCATATTATCTTAGAACATATTTATATCATGGTGCTATAGTGACCAAATACAATAGTATACCATCTTTTTTTATTTTCTAGAATGTCTTATTTCCAAAATTTCCTTCATTTTACTCCAAGAATCATTCATATATGAGCTTTGATAAAGGAAATGACAGACATCGAGTTTATAAATTCCTCAAAAATATATATTATAATAATATCATCTAAAATGATTCTATCCTATACCTATTTATTGTTTGTTGTCAATGAGTTGTTATTGAAGGAAATAGATATAAGGAGGCTTATAAATATTTAAAATCATGTCCATTTAGTGGGTCATTTGGGAATATTTCAATGCTATTTTGTTCAAAGTGGAGAAATTGGGAGAAAAAAACACACAAGGAAGGAAATATAACAATTTAAGAATATTTTGTATCCAACCCAACTCATAATAAATATATTTGAAATAGGAAACTTCACATCACGAACAAACAAATAGACCACATTATTATATGTGTTATCCACGATTACATTTTTGATCATTTTTATTACCTCAATAAAATTCAAAATATACTAGTGATGAATATCTCTTGGAACATGACTGTTAAGTTTCCATTTATCCCAATGCTAAAAGAACAATGCGGTAATAAAGAAATATTTTATTTTATTTCCCTTTTGGGGACTATGTGGATTTCTTGGAGCTTATTCTGCATTCTTATAATCCTAAAACAAATACCCCCATTGTTTCTTCTTTATTCTATGCTAAAAAATTATTATTCTTACTATAGTTTTTTAATTTGATGATTTTTCTCCAAGTACATTCATAATCCAAATTTAAAGATGGATAAACATAATGTTTCATTTACTGAAAATAATAGGTCATGATTTAGACATATTAAAAGTTATTTTTCATTATTATGTAGTTTTCTAGTATGATTATTTTTTCTCATACAATTTTTTATGGTTTTATGCAATGGATTAAACCCGAATTAGCCATGTAAATAATCAATATAATAGTTATTGAGATGTATTTTCTCTTGAAAATTTTTATATATGAGATGGAATAGAATTTTTTTATCATTGTGCCCCAAATATTTTCCATATATATGGTTCATGTTGTATATAAAAAAGTTAAATGTAGGGAATACCATTCTGTTGATTCCTTTGGGAGGAAACATCCACATTATTTTATTGGTTCCACTGAGCCACTAGTCTCTGAGAAATAAATCAATACCAATTAAAATATATTTATCATTTTTCTATGTTCAGAGCATGAAAATTTAATTTTTGTTTTTTATCATTGGAATGGTGATGAAGAGTAGGGGTAGACTCTTATTAAGAACACAAGAGAACCAAAAAATTTGAATCTATAAAATATAATGACTTTTAGGGGATATTTCTAAGGATGTAATTCAATAATATTATATAAATAAATATCAAAACGTAATTACTTGAACATAAGAAACATGATGATGAATATATTGGTACATATGAAGGTAATTTTAAAATACTTACAATGTATGATTATGTTTTAATCATCATACCCGAATGAGAAAATGATCAATTCTATGGTGGACTAAAATCATGTATTCAAAAGTCAATGGATATAACAGAATTTAGTAGCTATGAATAAATAATTTGATTTTAACTAATGGTTGAAATTGAAATTTTATATTCCCAAATTTCTTATGGTTGTAATAAAAAATGGATGAATATGTATAATGAAAACTCAATGGTGGAATGAAATTATATCCATCAACATTCTAGAAATATGGGATGAAGAATCTTGGGAATTTATAAAATGGATCTAGGAGGTGATTTTAATTTTCAAAGGCATGTCATAATTTCATATAATTCCCAAATGTGATTTAGGAGATTGATAAAGAAATTTAGTTTAAGAGTTCATCAACTAATATACCCCCTACACTCTAATGAATCCAGTGCAAATAGTTTGGGAATTTTAGAAATAAATGCTTTAATACTAAGGATACAATGGATGAGAAACTAAAAAACCTCAAAATAATAAGGGAAAATGGAAATATTATGAAATCATAAATGATGATGTGAATCATGATACATGGGGAATACTTTTACTCCCCTCCATAGTTGGAAATTTCATTTTTCATTTTATATGAATGAGCACTATGAAGAAGTTATTTTTTATCCATTTTTTCGATTTCATGTGATTATATCAATCTACATGTACAATGGAATAACAAAATAACATTTCATATTCTATTATTACGAGGATGAACACATGATTCCAATGAAAATTTCTTTATATATGATAAGATATTATTTAAGGAATACAGTTTTATTTATATTTTGTAAGTCTATATATCTCCATGTTATATTTATATCAGAATTATTGAAACCCACATGATTTTATTAGTATAAGGTTGACTATAAGATCAAATTCATTGACTCCCCTTTTGAAGATTTATATTTTGGGATTTTATCAAGATTAATGATATTTAAATATTTATATATATATATATATATGAAAATACAACCATCATGTTAGTATTTTATTTATTTATAAATATATTTTAGGAGTAATTTCTCTATAATTTTTTTCACTATGATTAATGATACTACTATCTATTATGGATTATCATATCATTTTTGTAGAGGTAGTTATGGTTTTTATTTGATCACAATACGAATTCAACACAATTGATTACTATCAGAGAATTTCTCTCTTTAGTTGTACTTCCAAAAATATAAATAACGTAAGTGGAAAGATTTCATGAGGTGCCACATTCAATTTTATCGAATTAGGATCCAAAATTTATTCTCAATGTTTTGGAAAAACTATATACAAGATGTTGATAAAAAAGATTACATTAATCATTACATATCATCCTCTAAATGATAGTCTAAAAAATTAAAAATCTAGAGTATATTATAATATATTGTTTTACAAATTTTGAAGGTGGTTTTCCTAGGAACCTTTTTATATATTTATTTTATAATGAAAATCGATTTCACTCGAGCATCAAATAGATCTGTATTAATCCCCTTATAAAAAAAGTGTATTTCTATAACGCAATTGGAGATGTTTCATAATTAATTCTATTGGGACTTGAGAAAGCCAATTATATGTAAGAGTAGGTTCTTTTCTTTGAATAATTTGTATAGAAGAAAAAAACCTAAAAAATGTTATGATGATAATCGTCAATGCAATCTAGACATTAATGTTTGTGAGAATATGTTACTATAAATATTTCTGTGGAAAAATGAAGGAAAAAATAATCCCTAGGTTTATCGGTACCTTGGAAAATATTTCTCATATCTTGATGGTTTCTTATTGATTGGGACTTAAACATAATCTCTTTCAAGTTCAATATTTGTTCATTACATTCATCCTAAGGATGTACATACATGATTCATTTACTGTAATTAACTCATATGTCATAATACACCAGAATTATTTTTCTTATAAGGAAAACATTGTAAGGATTTTAGATCAAATATATAAGGTTCTAAAAAACAAGAACACCCCCATGGTCAATGTTCTATGAAAACCCCCACCAGATTTAGTAATCCATCTAAGAACTTGAGTATATAATGAGATAGAAGTGTCATCTTTTTTTATATCATATTTATGAATTTCTATGGTGAAATTCATATTAATGGGGTAAAATGTAACTCCCTTAGTTCGTATGAGTTTTTTTCTAAATTTTTATATTTTTTTGATTCTATTTACTATAAAAAACACCAATTTAAGCATGTTCTACATGAAACATTTGGTTATCTAGTGTTACACATGATACTATGTTTTAAGAAAACCATGATATATTTCTAATATTATTATAAGGTAATTTTTATACCTTATCTATTAATCCTAAGAGTTTTATTAGTTATTAAAACTTTTTTAATATTATGTATAATTTTTTATATAATTAAAATATATTTATTTGTGATTATTGGAAAATTAAATATATGTTTCGAAAAATTTATTTTCTCACAGTAAAAATATATTTTTTTATGAACATTAATTAAATTATATTTTCACAGTATCATGAAATTAATTTTTTAAAATTAAAATAAATTTTTGAAATAATAATTTCAAAATAATGATTAGTTGAATTGTTGGTATTTTTCTAAATATATTCATTTTTTGATGAATAGTGAAAAAATTATGAATTTTAATTGAAATATACATTTACCTTTTCATATATTTATAAATATACATAACATATTATTTTGGGTTTAATATAAAAATATATTTATTAAACCAAAATTAATAAAATTTTCGATATATTATTCACTTTCATATTGAATTTTGATATGAAAGCATTGTAAAAATTTGAACATTTTCTCTTAAAATCCTAACTTTCCCATCACATATATGGGATTAATTTTAAATTAAATTTTACCAAATATATGAATGGAATATGGAAAAATTAATAAAATACTAAAATTAATATTAATTTATATTATCTAATAAGTTGAAATTACTTTTGGACCAAGATTATTAGTGAATGCATTAACAATTAATTAACATTGTTAAGGTAATAATGGGTTTACCGTTGGTTAAAATACAATTATAAGGGTAAAAATTACATATACACATCTCTAAAAACTATTTAATTTGAATATATTGACCATTAAATCTCCAATGTTATATAATGTCCAATTTTCTATCCCTTATGACATATGAAAATTTTGGGATCACTCAATAATTTTCAAAAAAACCAAGTATGCCTCTCCCCCGCTTATAAAAGGAATCCTCATCTCGTATCTTCTTCAAACCATTAGAAAACATATAGATAAAAAATACCCACTCAAATTAATTACAATTTTCCTTCTTCCCATCCTAGATTCCATATGTGTGACACAAATCTGACAATGGTAGGATTTTTGTGCAAACCTAAAGTTGATACATGAATAAGAGAGAACATTCATCAACGAGTGTTTTTTATTACTTCCAGCAACTTGTTAAAATATTATTATGACAAATGGGTTTAAAAACCTCAGTATCTTCCATATATTTATAATTTTTAAAATAAATTTAATGACCCTTGACCATATCCACTTCCGTCAAATGGGTTAGAAAATCATCGTTCATGTGTATGGTGGACTACAGCCTAGAGAACAGATGTCATTCGTTAATACATTAACACAATTAAAAATTGTAAATAAATATTGATTAGTTTTTTATATTATATTATTTTATTATTATTATTTTTTAAAATTTATATCATACATACCTTCATGATTTTAATTTTGTGAGAATATGATAATTCCACTCCTATGTACGGTAGACTACCGCCTCTTAAAGTGATTTGATTCATTCATTATTTACATGGAATTTATTGTGGATGGTTTTAAATAATATATGTTATATATAATAAATAAAATATATTTTTATTGGTAATATATTTCATTTACCATTCAATTTTTCAATCTGATAAAAAAATGGGAAGAACTTTTATACGTATATAAGGCCTACCGTCTCGACGAATTGGTTGTTTCTATTTTTATATTTAAGATTTATTAATTAATATATTAAATATATACTGAGAATATATAATATTTATATCATGGTTAATATTATGTATATTATTTAACCATAATCCATGTAATATTATCATAAGTAACACATTAAGACATTTACAAAAACAAAAGAATTTATTACCGGAAATGGTATTTTAACAATAATTTTTTAATAAATCATTATTAAATGGCATTAGTAAATCATGTATGGAATGATATATTTAGTTATTTATCTATAATATAATTAAAATAAAATTAGATTTTTTATACAGGAGTTTCAATCATTCACGGAGGAATTCAAGACTTACGTTATGATATTTTCATCTATTTTTTATTTTTATGTGAGACACATGCATTATTCACAATATGTTTCTTATACAAAGTGTATATACACCACATGAATTTGTATTATTATTCCTATTATTAAATTTATTTTTTTTCCATATCCATTTGGGAATCTCTATTTCATGTGTACTTCAGTTTCATAGATTCGAATTTGGTAAGGTATTTTTGCATCAATTTTACTTTTTTCATATGTATGTTATATTGTAAACATTTTTTTATTTGTATATAATAACCCTTTGTCATTTTATATCATGAATATAATTAGTATGATGATATTATGGGTTTCATTTAATTTTAATCTTTTATGGGGATTATGATTTAAAGTTACCAAATTTGTAAGAGACATATGTTACAATCTCTTCCTTTATCAATATAGTATATTATCTTTCCTTTGATGATGAAATATTATGTTCAATATATCAATAATAATATTAATATTATTATCCTATAATTATTCATGATATTTAAATGTAATAGTACCAAATTCTTAGTCTTTTGTATTTTAAATAATTGAGAAATTGCATTTAATGAAATCTTGTGTTCTTTCTCTCTTTGGTTGGAAACATGTTTTATTCCAAAACCATGTTTCCTATAATAAATTCCAAAAATATGTTTTCAATATCCAATGATTTTAAATGTAACTTTTTTAGAAATTTTTTTATTTTTATAAATTTTTGTAAAAGGGATATTCATATCATTTTCATAACAATATGTGTTTTTATTTTATATGAAATGTTAAAGGAATCAACCTCTTTTTCTGTAGGTCATGAATGAAATTACATAATTTCATCAACAATAATTAATTTCAATATTACTTTAGAATAATACATGTTTCTTTTCAAATGAAATTATTTTTTAAAAGGTTCGGCTTTTTTAAAAAATCAAATCCAAACTGATATTTTCCAAAAGAAATGTTACAAATCATTTTTCATGTATTGTTTATATGATTTAGTTATTATTTATATTAATTGGTACATCCAAAATATTTTCTTATATTTATTTTTGAAATTTTATTTTAGAATAAAACTTCTTGTCCTCCTGAAATTATTCTGTTTTCCTCTCAAAATAAATTTTCAACATATATTCCACCCTTTAATGTTACTTATGCTTTACTTATGATAAGATTAATCAATTACATTATTATTCCTTTTATTTAGGGTTAATTTCTATGTTGATGATATGTTTATGAAACCGATTTACTTATCATTTGTTATGATATGGTGAATTGATGAAGTTTTTAGGAGACTCATTCACTTTACATGTATTATGTTGTAATGATATGCTGAATATTTTACAATATTGTTTCACACATAAATATAGTTTTTATTTTGAGACGGATATGACATATATATCCCTCCAACTCATTAGGTATGTATTTATATCTCATGATATAATGATTGAAAATATGTTAATGGACTTGATCCATTTTGATAAAAAGTGGTGGGTTTCCCTATAATGGGATATAAGTGTGTCGAATCCACACTGTGAAATAGGTGTGGCCTAATCCACAATAGAAAACATGTTCATCCTTATCCACAATCGGAATAATGTGATAATTCCTAATACACTATGTTGATGGTGTTAGTATTTTTCTGTTACATATGAAATGGTTTTATTTATTTATGATGGTGCCACACTTTTATCATATAAACTTATGGTTAATGATGGATTTTTGATGATTAATCACTCTTAAGGGCCATGTTTCCTAAAATAAAAAAGTTTTATTCCCTTAATATTATTTAGGATCCTTGACTAGTGAGGTATGATCTTTATAAGTGATGTCCACCATCACATACGACACATTGTTATATTATTCAATAATATGATTTAGATTGATATCTCTTATGTTCACCCTTACAAAGAATCTAATATCACCATTTATTATGATACCTTCTAATGGATTATAAAGAATGGCTTAGGTATGGAATTATAAAGAGTAATACTACTAGAGATGATCATTGTGGTAGATATTGAATATCATTCAAAAGATTAGAATATTCTATTACAGGTTTCCAAAGTCACAAATCCTTTACATTTCATAGGATTTTATATTTAAAATGTATTTAATATTCATATAAAAATATGTAATATCCATGTGTGGGAAGCGTGGGTAATTATACTTAGAAATGAAAAATATATAGTATATAATACTCATTTTAAAAAATACTTCATTTATTGCAATGAAACAAAAAATTACTCTGCCTGAACATGAACACCCATTAAGAAAAAATATAAAAAAATCATATATATATATATGTGGATTATTTATTATATATTTATTATGATAGTTTTCATTAATTTTATATAAGCATATGTATGATATTATCTTTTCTAGAAACTAAAGTGGTGAATAAAATATTGATATTACAATGTCAAATAAATCATTTCATACATTGAAAGCTATCAATGTATGATTCATAGAAAATATGAACTACCCATTAATCCATAAACTAAAAACTATATTCCATATATGAAATCAATACAACGAGTTTTGGGTGACACATCACAACATCTCCTGTGATGAGATGATTTTATGATTCCCCTCTTGGTGAGTAAAATTTAAAAATATATCTTGAAATAATCTAGAAAAGTTTTTAGTACATTATTTATATTGAAAAGTATAATTTTTTTCTACAAAATCATTGTCAACATTATTCTTATAAAAATAATACCTAATAATATTATTTATCAAAATTTGTTAAATTATATTTTTTAAATATGTCAATAGAACTCAAATTTTTTCATGTATTAGATAAAAAAATACCATAAATCCCTGGAGGTGTACGTGATGGTTTTGTTAAATGTAATGAGTATATCCATGAATGATTCTAAAATACTCCACCTATATATTGATTAAATATATAGACTCGTTATTATTTCAAAAATTAATATTATTTTAAACAAAATAATAATCCCCTAAATATTACTTTTTTATATTCACATGACCCTTCAAAATAAATATCAGTTAAAGAAAATATATTATTTTTTTAGAGGTACTAAAATATTCAAACATTATGCAATATATTTGCCTATTTTTTATTAGAAATAATTATATAAATATATTCTGGATCACTCTATTTACAACCAACAATTATGGAATTTAATAAAAAAACATTCTATCATTTATGAAAGCCTACGAATCATTCTATTACACTCTGTGATATTCATAAATTATTCTAAATCATCTTTTATCAATTTAACTTCCATTTGAATTATATATGATATATATTTAAATATTCAAGTATTTCATTCATTTAATATTTCTATATTATACCAATAAAGGAAATTAAGAAATCCTTTATCTTGGTTGACATCCTATAGATATAATAATAAATGATAATTATTTGATTAACAACATTTCTACTTCACTAAAATTATATAATATAATTTTTTAATACTTTTTTTATTGAAAAACAAATGATAATATTATAATGTTTTATTAGTACCATTAAATTACATTCAAAATATCTCTTTCCATATAGAAATTGATCCATAAAATATTCTTTTGGTGAAATTTCATCATACATTAGTTGAATAAGGAGTACCAAACCAAAATTAACTATTATAATCCATAATATATTTAATTAATATACACAACTTTAAAGGAACTGTCTCATAAATTTGTGTGGGAGGGGTGAATTAGTGATCTTTTCAATTTTTAAATTTATTCTTTCTTGTGAAAAAACCTTCACATCATATTAAATATATTCCATTTTTCTAAAAATTAAGCATCCAATTAGAACTACAGGAACACAAGTATGTACACAGTTTACTACTCAAAAAGAGTAACTAGTTCAAGGCATGTTTTAGAAATAATAAAATACCATAAAATCCTCTATGAAAAATCTTTTCTAGTTTAACATCCTCACATTTTCATTACACTATGACCAAACAACAGTGCATGTTTTTTCTATACAGATAATGATATAATGAATGTCTATAAAAAATTATAAACCTTTACTAATAGGTTCAACTAATTTTATTTTTGATACTTGAAAAAATTTAACTATTTATATTCTTAAGAACCACTTTTTCTTCACCTCTCAAATCTATTAATAGGTAAGAACATATTCAATCATTTTTTCATCTTTCAAATGTATTTTTATATTATGGCGATTAGGAAAAATTATCTTCAAGGTTTTTCCATTATTTTATATAAACATTAATAACATACATATTACAAGATCATTTTTTTATATCAATTTAAAAGATTTTATAGTAAGTCCTTCTTAGGGATATTTTCTTCAAATTATCTATATTTTTTAAATTTATTCTTCTTCTTCATCAACCTAGAGATTCCAAGTTTGGAAGCATCCATTCTAAAAACCCAAACTGAATGAATTTCATCTGTTGTCACTATATGAAGAAAACATACATTTAAATTTTATCTTTTACAAATGAATGATCAGTACACCTCGTACATTGTTCCTTAAAACATTATATAGGCACATTCTAGAGTCCCCAAATGAAAAAACCAATTTAGTTTCCTTCTCACCCAAAAAAATAAATTCAAAACCTCTACTCAAAAAGTACAATGAAATATTATCTATAATTAAAGAGGATTTTGAATGAATTCACGAATATTTTGTGTCATTAACTATCAGAAAAGTTTTATAATATATGGGGAGAATCACAAAATTTTAATGATATTTCAAACATTAAGATGCCAAATCAACATCATTAAATTTATTTACATTTTTGAAAACATATTAAATAACTAAGAACCATCAAGAAAATTATTCCACAGAATGATCTTCTATTATGAATTTTGTAACTGATGATCTGTCTATAAAATATCTGTTCAGTTATTCCTTTACGAACCAAATAGGTTCTTCTCAAATGAAATTACCAATGGAATTTTTGATTGATTGTATCATATGTTTTATAAGGCTGTCATGCTTCATTAGATTTTATTTGTTGAAAATTATATAAACAATTATTCTAATTATCTAGAACCATCTTGTATCATATTTTGAAACATTATACCACAAGTTCTTCTGATTTTATTATAGGAACCTAAAAATCTAGTATTTTTACATTTTCCAATTATGGAAATTGTATAAAGAGTTTTTTCAATAGTTTTTTTCCAGATAGATTTTCAAATTGCATTCTTACCATCCTCTCTTTTAATACATTAGAAAATATATTATTAATCTATAAATAGCACATGATTTTTTCCAATTATTTTATAAAAAAGTGTTTGTTTTATTCAAAAAAATTTACCATTCCTTACAACCGTAACAACACTCCTTTGATTGACTTACCTTAGAATCTCAAAACAAGAACATCTTAAAGCCTCTATTTACAATATTTCATGAACATATAATACAAGTTTATATGGGATACTGAGAGAAACTCTTATCATAGATCAACCAAAAACACTTCCCATCCAAACCTTTTTCTGATTTTTTTATCCATTTAATTTCACATGACATAGTAAATTGAAACATTCTATATCTATTGGATTTTTCAGACATGAACATTTATGACAGAGAGTATTCAGAAAGTTTCTTTCTATAAGTGAAAGAACATCACATAGCCAAAACATCCAATCTTGATGAATCTCTGAACAAAAAATTCATCTACAATCTTCCTTTGATGTTCAAAGTTTGAATATTTTATATATAAATTAATACCCCCCATAAATAAAAAAAATCTCATCCCTAAAACACAATATTGGATCATAATTTTTTACAACTCATGATGTAGGGAACATTAATAATATAAAATCATCATTAATGTTTTTTCAAAAATGTTGGATTTTAGAAGAAAAATTTAATACTGTTGTAGCTAAACCTCCACCACATAATATTTAACCAATATAATTTGAAACAAAAACTAAATTTGTCCCTTTTTTACTTATGAACTCATTTTTAAAATTCATAACAATGAAAAAAAATTACATAATAAGGTTATGTTTCTAAAAAATGATAAAAAATACAAATCACTTATGATCATCAAATTCAAAAACAAATCAAAAAAACATCCATCATACATAGAATCTCATTAATACATCTTGTTCACAAAAATTTCCCCATTTTTTTATTGACAACTAAGAATCCTAAATAAATGAAAATATGTAACTCAATAGATGGATTAATTATCCTGAAAATATAATCTACTATAGAAAAAACAATGATGTAAATAATAATAATTTAACAGTAAAAAATGTTCTCCAATTTTAGTGACTTAGGAACCTTAGAAACCATATTTCATTCAAAAAAATTCCACTTTCACATGCATGACCAATTTTTAATACATATACTCGAAATATACTGTTAAAAAAATCACACCTTCTGAAATCAAAACTTACTCTATTTAAAAACTCCACCAATATAAATTCCATCCTTAAAAGGTTAAGCACTGACCAATTGAAATAGTTTTGTCACTTTTCCCCCCTAAAAATATTAAATTACAAGAAGTGATAGGGGACATAAATAAAATACCATATCCTTGAAGATAGGAAGGTTTTACCCCTTGTTTATCCATAAGAAGAAAAATGTTTACTTCCACAATGGTTTATCGAATATATCATCAACTTGTTTTATTGTAGGAATATACTCATGATTACATTCATTCATATCCACATGTTCTTTTATGAAGTGATTTTTTATATAAATATTCGATTAATGAGAATGTTGAAAATTAATTTTACTGATATTTATAGCACATTGATTATCACAATAATAGAGTAGGGGAAACATCATTTATAATAACAAATATTCTATCTATGTTATCAAACACTTATGATGTCTAGTACCTTCATTGGTAGAAATATACTCAAATTTATATATACTGTGTTTTATAGAATTTATCTACATTTATTTCAAATTACACATCTTTACCCCAGAAAGAAAACCCCACCATATGTGGATCATCAATCATCAACATTTTAAACCTAATTAGAATTTGTAAAACCAAAAAAAAATCAATCCCTCCGGAGATATCTTATTTTATATAAATATTTATTAGTCAGTTCATATATCTAATAATTTTCTTTCTTATAGTGAGATTATATTCTATTACACCACTTTGGAATATTTCACACAAAGTAACAACATATATTATATTTATCCATAATTCCATTATGTTTTAAAAACATCCAAAAAAATTCCTAAACTTGTTAGGATTTACTTCCATACCTTATCTATCTTTAGACAACATTATTCTCACTAAAACTAGTATAGAAAATGGTTTTTAATATTTCATTCCCAATTTCCATATATGTTCGAACGCATAATTATCATGGGATGTGATGATATACATCATCTCCTATATAATAAATAATGTATTTCAATTCTCCCAAAATATAAATTTCAAAAATAACTCCTCTATTCCAAAAAATACACAAATCGTTCATAATAACAACCCAAAATGATTATTTAATGAGAATTAAAATAAAAATGAGGGAAAAATCTTGATTTTATTTTATGTGGATGTCACAATAAAATACTCTTTCTTAATTTTTATCGTCCTTAATATAGTATCAAATTTTTAATACCAAGATTGAAGTTCTTTATTTAACACATATAAATCCATTTTCAACTTAAACGAATAAATTTCATCATTCCACGTCTCAAATACCCATGGTTATTCAATGTAAAAATTATCCTAATGTTCTATATTATTAAAATACAACTCTACATCCATCGAAAAAATTTTATAACATAGTTTTGCGATGAGAAAAAACAATTTTTTTCGAGTTTCTAAACTTTTCACCAGTGAAAATTTCTTATCAAAATTAATTCCTTCATATTTTGAGTATCCTTTACAAACTAGTTATTCCTTGTTTATTATCACTTCACTTCCTTTATTAAACTATTTTTGAAACACCCACTTTTTTCTGATAACATTTTTTTTATAGGTACATGTTCTCAAGTTTCAATCTTATCAATCTAATGCACCTCTCAATTCAAAACATCGATGAACACTAAAAGGTCAGTATATTTTTTAATAGAATTTTTCATGAATTTTGAATATATGGATGTTTTTGAAGTTATCCTTGAGGTTATTCTTGTTCTAACCTCTGGTTACATATCTCCACTGTTTTTTTTAACTACCACATAATTTCTTAACCAAGGAAGATATGAAAAATATTTTACTTTATCACTATAAATAGTTTAGTCAACATATTTATTTTGATAAACCTTTCCACATTTATCAGTTTTAATCTCCCCATATTCCACATATACATCTATTTATGATACTATATTATTAGGTATTTCATGGAATTTTACATCTATAAAATAAAATATATTTATTTCTTTTTTATTAAAACATATGTTTCCTCTTCCACTAGGATAATAGAAAAGAAATATTCCATCTACACAACTCCGATAAAATATACCAATATTTACACCATTTACTTTTATAATGCAGGTAATGTAGAAAACCATTAGGTTCTCCAAACATCGGGTTTATATAACTTTATGGACCTACATACCATTAAACTAGTGTTCAGACTATTGGATCACATGACCATAAGCATGCCCTCAATATATTCTAGAGGTTGCAAACTAGCAGTGTGGGTGTATAGAGAAGATATTTGGGAGAATATAAGCCCATGGTAAGAGTATCACAATGATGTAATAGATAATAATGAATAGAGAACAGCATACATATTAATAAATGAACAACATAACAATGGTATAATAATATAAATTGAATACATCAAATAGAAACACCAATATACAATAGATTAATGCATTTCCTGAATATGATACATAACTAAAACAAAATATATAAAACATATGAAATGGTAATGTAAGGAAAATAATTAAGGCATAAAAATTTTACCAATGGAAATCTCCACAATAATTCAAATATCTAGCTCAGTCGTATGATCCTAACTCTCAAGTACATGTTATACAACATAAGAAATCCATCATGGCCTATAAAAAAAGAACGTCTACTTGGGTGCCTTAGTGAATGGAAACCCAAGTAGTGTGTAAAATATAAATATCAGTATATTCCCACCTACAGATTCCACAACTGAATCCATTACATAATATAATGTAAATTAGAGTTCATGTAATATTAATAAATAAATACTACTTATCAAAAAAATGAATCTTGGTTTTCTTAGCTTCTAATGGGATACCAAAACGACACTACCAACATTGGCTCACAACCGGAATGAAATGTCTAAAAAATATAAATATATATATTAAAATTATATATAGTACAATAATATTGTGAATCAATATATACGAAACTAGTCTGTGACAATACTAAATTCCAATATAACTAAAATACTAGTAGCTGACTAGATCGTGCGTAACTCAGACATCCATAACTAGTCTAAACGAGCATGTATGATCATTTAATAGGGTATATTCTCTATAATAAAATATTTTGAGATATGCCATGCACCAATACTCATGATGGGGAGTGAGTATTCATAGAAACACTCCAATCACTGTACATGGCGCATAAATCTCAATGACCTAGTAATATGACTCGTGTGAGTTCCCTTGATCGAGATGCGAAGTTAAGGATTGTGATAGAACCTTACTCTGTTTAAGCCTTACCATCTTTCTATATCCTATCTATAATGCTTATTAATATTTATAATTAATGGTTGTGAGGCAAAACCTCTCATTCCATGCATTTATCGATCATATATAAAGGTAGCATCATGTTTATAATACAAGCCATGAGGAAATTCCAATCATGATTTACACTTATTAATAAATTATCATTAATGAATAAAACATCAATTAAGTAATATATATCATGAAAAAAAATGAATTTCATTTCCACCCATTCTCAATTATTTTTAAATAAATTTTATAGATCAATTAACCTATGTCGTGATATTGAAAATATAACAACAGGCATGGTCATACCACCCTTTTTAATTTTATTTCAATATAACCATTAATTTCTCTCAAAGAAGTATAGAAATCATGAACCTTTTAACCCAATAATAAGTTCAATTTAACATACTAAATCATTAAAACCCAATTTATAAAGCTCAATGAAATCTTTTGAGGTTCCATTTGAAAAAATTGAATTACCAACATGGGTAAATCTAATTGAAAGATGGGATAATCACATAGTAGGTTCCTTGGATCATTTTCAATTAATAATTAATAAAGGGAAAATAAATTTAAGGACACCTATAAGGGACATGTTCAATGATTTATATAGACTAAAAATGAAATTGAATTAAAAATCAAAGACCAGAGCTATATGAAAATTATAATTTGAGTCATAAATCATCACTATGAGATTTTGAAGAATGTGCACCTCATTAGATGTATTTTTGTATTAAAGAATGGATATTTTTATCCAAAAATATAATATAGAATAATAAAAAATTAATTCCAAAGGGAATGTATTAATTCATCAAAAAATGAATTTCAAAATATATACTAATTATTTAAATTGAATTATGATGGATCAAATGTCATTTAGAAGGTGCCATCATAATTTTAAAAAATTAGAAGGGGAAAATACATTATCCAAAAAAATTGAACACTTAGGAGATTTTCATGGAATTTATTTCAGTAAATATAAAGAAAAAACACATGGAACATCAATTTAGTGTCCATACATGAAGTTCACCAAATCTAATTCACTGAACATGGTTCAACATATATGCTTTAAGGTGCAAGAATAATTCCAATATGAAGGATCCATTTATTAGGAATCACACAGAAAAGGGTGAAATGTGCACAATAATACAATTTTTTAGAATAATAGAAAAATGATGGAAATGTAATAGACCACATACCTCATACAATGAATGATATACCAACCCAATATCAATCTTTGATCCAATCAGGATAGGAAGAAATCAATGAAACGAAGATTTTCCCGGAAATAGTGAAAATGATATCACACTGAAATAGAGGAACCCAACGGATAAAGAATATTAAATATATTAGATATCATAAATGAAATTATTAACCTAGATTTATAGATACTAACAGTGAAATATTCATATGACATATAGAGAATAGACCTTCATTCCTAGCTTGGAGAGAAGGAGGATCCCACTACATAGGGAGTGGAGGCTCACCATATTACATGAGGAGAAGTGAAATAATAATTGAAACCTAATGTTTTAGATAGTGAAAATGGATTATTTTACTATAAAGAAAGTTTTTATGGTTTGGACACATGGTTTTTCCAAACTGTGTGCTAACCATGTGGCACCCATTTCATAAGAAAACTCCTTGCATAGTTTGACTCGCAATATTACCCTAGTCGTGGAAAACCATGTGAGGAATAGTGTGAGGTTACTTCCTATAATAACTAATACATTACATATGTGTGTAGGTTTTTGGGTAATCTATTAATAGAATCTGTGGGGAACACCTGCTCCACTGAAACAGGTCGCATAGTTTTCTTTGGTGGGTTGTACGGTTTTTAACAAACTATGTGCCTCTGTCAAACCCTCCAAAACATGATATTTCTGGTCCCATCTCTTTTGAAACTCACCAAGACACCTGATAATCCTTTTGAGAATTTATCCAAGTCTAAAAACAACACATTTATGTATTCCAACACTAATAATAATATTCCAAATCTTTGTTTTCAAAACTGATCATCTAGTAAATGTCAAATGTATAAATTCCCTTAGTATTTCACCTCAACTCAAGGCACTAGCCATTAAAACAATCCCACCAAGGAAATTATCATCAATGAGAATCCTTTTAGAATAACAAAAACTTTACCCAACCTAAAATGGGTCCTGAATTCTCATTAAAATGGACACATTGTATTTTTTAATTCCCAACACACCTTAGAGCATTCGTTTATGTGCGACACTTAATCTATGAAAACTAGATCTAACACTAATCTCTAGATTGAAACACATAAATGGATCATACCTAATCATGTTTAACAAGAGACATGATATTTCACCATCTTGAAAATCATCATGCTAATATTAGTTCCCACCATAGAAGATAACATTAGAAAAGGGGTGAAATATGATCCATGGTACCTCCAGAACCAGAATTCCCAAAAAAAGCATGCATATAAGAATTGTAGATATGATATTCACATTATTTCCTTAAACTAAATCATCATATTTGTATATTAAGTCATATTTGGGACATTATTGAACATAATTTTTTGAATCCCATTCAATCCAACTGAAATGGGTCAAGCGATATTTCCATGAATGATGTATTCAACCTTCTAAACAACACTCTTTATTACCCAATAGTGTGATTCAAAATAGTTTCATCCCTACCATACATACTGGATGGAGGGATAACATGTTGATCCACATTTGGATGACCATTCCCACAATACCTGACTTACATAGCCGATGTATCCTGAAAACAACCTGGCATAGGAAACCATTATTTTAAAAATGGAACCACGATGTCTTCTTCTATGGAATAAACCATTTACAACAAACAGTTCTACTAAAGTCCATACTTGAATTATAGTGTTATTTCATGGTTGAACCATAACCTGACAATTTAATATTTTGTGCCACACCACAAAAATTTTGTCACTGAGATGCGTCCAAATGGATTCATTTAAATTTTAAAACAACACCTCAGAGCTTAAAAACAATTACATGGTAAACTCAGGTTCGACCAGATTGTGTCCAAGGAACAATCTAAATTTGTCTATCCTTCATGTTTTATGTGATATGTTGGTACTAGAACATAACAACCCCTTTAAATTACTGACAATGCTTAGAGTATCATCTACATGGCTATCAAGATAGGAGAGACGACTAATGTCTAAGAGACTATCAATGGAATCCATACACGAGAACCCAATGGAGACACAAGATTATCCATGCCTCAATAAGAACAATATCTAAAAATGAAATAAATAGAAAACTATTTAATAAAAATGAACTATGTTTTATAAGGTTAGTTTTCAATTGGATCAACACTATCTCAGTGCATCAAAGAATATGTCATGATATGTGACATTCTCATCACTGAGCCAGAGTACACGAATAGGGTTTGAACAGTTTCAAGTCATTAATTACCAACTACTGTAATGATGAAAAATTAATCCAAACTAGTTATTTTGAATTTTGAATCCATGTTTCACCCACTGATGAAATATTATTAAGAAATCATAAGCCTTTCCCCTGATGTACTTTTTTGATCATTTATATTTCACCACCTAATTCCATTTAATAACAATTGTGTTTTTGAAGGTCGCATCCCCATCCAAACATAATAATTTTATTTTTCCAAGAATGAATTTACATTTACATGACTCTCCAACCTCACAAGAATTCAAACAATCCAACCATTATAAAATGGACCCCCTTGGTTGGGTACCTTATACCTGGAAGAGAAAAAACCACTTGAACCAATCCAACACTGCCCACTTTAGGAGTTTCCTAGCCATAGAAAAATGATGAACATACAAGCCTCACTAAAACATGCTAAATTAGAACATCTATAAATGTATTCATTTAAGAAATCAACACAAAAACCAAAACCAGACCAATTAGCATGTAAAAAAACATGAATATATGAAATCATTCTTATGAATTGAGATGAAGTTCACTACATTACCTTGTAATTCACTCAACTACATAGATGACCTAATATCATACTCCGAAAACCAAGGTTCAATGATTTCATTGAACACACCCATATAATTTCATCATTTATCATTTAATAACCACCATGTAGGTGAACACATATGAATCTACAATTACATGAGATAATGGAAAATCCTGAATATAACTCATAGTCTTGTAATCACAATGATTTTATGGATGGGATGGCATTTTCAAGATATTTATCCCAAATATGTATTTCCCCATATAACCATTAACCTGGGTGACATCGTATCATTTCATCCATCACTGGGGAACTACAATGGGTCAAGAGACCTACAAAAAAACCAACCATACCGTAGGGTTGTCCAAAAATCCAAAACCAAGCATTGAATAATGCTCACTTCCATTACACGGAATAGGAATATTTTGAACTCCCATCCAAACAAGGCTGTCACTCAAAAGATATATGTCTTACAAGGGACAACAGCACCCGAATAACAGCAAATTTCAAAAATCCCACATGATTAGCAAGGCATATATGATCTTAGGGTGATTACTATTATCATATAGCCTCTTATTAACCACACACATTGACCCAATCACTTGTACATGATAAAAAAATCACTAGATCAAAATAATTTCATCTATGAAATTTCTAAAAGAATAAGGCCTGTGGAAAATGATCATGACTCGATTAAATGGAATCTCAAAAGGAAATTCCAAAGATACCCTTGTAAGAGTCTTTAACAAGGGACACCACTTTAGGTACCATTTTAAGGAATTTCATTTATTTACATTCGATCATGATAATTTTAAGAGATTTTAATTAGAACATCAAGAAAAAATTAAAAAAAAAGACACTTAGTAATTGATTTTAATAATTCAAAAAAAGCATTAATGTATTATAATAAATCCTTTCAGAGATTTAGAATTTAATGAAATCCCATTATAAATTAATAAGTTGATCAATTAAATCCTTTTTACAGTCATAACAAATAAGGTGACCTACAAGGATATTATTAGGCCAACACAGGTTGATAAAAAAGAAACCCAATAATAGTTTCTTATTATAGAAATAAAAAACTCCCAAATAGGTCATCCTAGAGAAACATGCCACAACATACCTACTTGGGTCCTTTTGTACATTTTATCGTGTCAATAAATTAATTTTTTAAAAGAAAAAAATAACCTTTTTCATATAAAACCATCTCAATGTGTACAATGCTTAGATAAACAATGGTTTGATTTCATGGGTTCCCCCACCCTAATCTATATGCACACATGCACTTTACAGACCGATTCCTATATAACATTTAATAAAAACTAATCCCATTTTAGAATATAACATGATAATATATATAATGGTCCTGTTCTATGGTGGCCATCTACCAATCCATAAAGCACCCATATAACATACAACATGGAATTTGGCTCCCAATACACATAAAAATATCACCTTATAATCATAACATTATTATCATTTTAATATGTTTTTTATAAACTGGTCACCTTTTCCTAGTTATAAGATTCTCATACTCCTTTCCACTAAAAATGTCTCATGTTTCAATCACAACCAATATAATTAGCCAATGAAACCAATTTTATATCATCACTTCTAGGCATGTTATATTGTACAGTAAACATAGTGAAGCATGATTTGAATATAGATGCATGAAATATAAATAGGTAAGGTATTTAAAAAACATGAAAGCATGGAATATAGATATCATGTCATATAATCCAAATAATCAAGTATCCTATAATCCAACTATATTACATAGAATTTTCTTTACATATTAATCTCTATGTTCCTATAATAATGCATGTAATGATATGATACTTCCTTGTCATAACAAGACAAGGGTAATATACAATGAATCTCATGAATCAATAAGTAGTAGAATGTAAAATATTAAATCCATGTGAAATAATAATCTATTTTAATATCAATCTTCACGTACAATAATACACTCCGTAGATAATTTTTCATTTCTCAGTGGGTGGAATGATTTGTCAAAGACATGCATATTTACCATGCACAAAAAAACTCCTAGTATCATGTATACCAACCAAAAATAGCAAGATAAAAAAATTTGGCTCTGATTCCACTTTTTAACATATCATCATGACTTACCGCAAAAATAATAATCGAACTAGTGGATCACATGGCCTCAAGTGTGCCTCTCATTACGCTAGAGGATATTAACAAGCAGCTGGGGACTATTGAGGTGATAGTGGGGATACTATACCGTCATGACCAATGTAGAAAGAAAGTGTAATAGATAATAATGAATATAAAATTGTATATTATGTAATAAATGAACAACAAAATTGTGGATGAATAATATAAAATGAATATAAAATTGGTGAAATGAAAATATAAAACATACCCATTGATGTTTTTATGGTGATACATATTTAAAATAAAAGCCTTATAGTATGTGGAAAGATACAATACGGTATAAAAAGAAAAAAATTAAAAGCCTCATGTGTGATCTCTACGAGCATCCCGAGCACCTACTCAGTCTTGTGCTCCAATATCCAAGGTAAAATCTAAATAGAACAAGCAATCAATCATGGTACAATGGAAAATAATTTCTAATCGGGTATAACAGTGCAATTTTAGCCCAAGCACGACCTGAGATATAAATCTCATTATGTTCCCATCCATAGAGTCTACATGTTAATCTAGTAAAAAATGTAAAGTAATGTATTGTGCATGTAATAGGAATAAATAAACAAAAATAAATAAATAAATAAATTCCAATAAACATATGATTCAATGGGATACCTGGAACACACTACCTTCTTTAGTCCATGGCCAGAATGAATTTTTTGGCCAGTATCTATATATATCGTAATATATAGATATATATATATGTTATTATATACTGTGTCCTTATATATAAACCAGGTGTGTGCTGATGCAAAAAGGACACATACATGGAATACTAGTTACCAAATGCAAAGGGGCATAACTCAGACATCCATAACCATTCTAAATAATCATATAAGCGGACACAATATGGTACATTCCCTTCTTCACAAAAGAGTTTGAAATGCTGTTAAAAACACTCAAGATGGAGAGCGAGGCACCATAAAAACACTATAATAAAGGGATATGGTTCATAAATCCTAATTACCAAATAGTATTACTAGTGAGAGATGTTTTACTCAACACTCAATGTAAGGGATCATGATTGTTCCATGCTCAACAGAACCCTTACCATCATTCAACATCTAATGTATAATGTGTATTTAAATGTATAATAAACATACATGAGGAGAAAACCCTAATGTTTTTCATTATTTAAGCCATTATCATCAATATATTACATTTCAATTAATCTTTGTACATAGAATTTAATAACCAATGTGTCTTTTTCATCCTTTCATAGGTCATTTCAAATAAATAGTTTTGTTTAGTTCACAAAATTTGTTCTATTTAAATAATCAAATGAGGCATGGTCATACCACCATGTTCTATTCCATTTCAAGATAACCATTCATTTCAGTAAAGGAATAAATGAAATCAAAAACATTACAACCCTTTTGTACATGCCATTTAATTTATTAATGCATGATAAACCTATTTATTGAGCTCAATGAGCATTTAAGAGGTGTTATTGGAAAAAGGAAAGTTACATACAAGGGTAATTCTAATTAAAATCTGGTACATGCATCTAGGAGGTTCCTTGGTTCATTAAACATTTATAATGAAAATAGGTCAACTCCATTTAAGGACATCTCTAAAGTTGATATTCTTAATAGCCTATATACCAAAAATGAAATAGAAGTACAAATGAAGGACTAATGAAATATGTCCAAGTAATTTTTAAATCATAAATCATCACTCTGAGATTTTGAATACAACCCACCACATATTAGTTGTTTTATTATAAAAACAATAATTAGCTTATCAAAAAAATAATTTATCATAAATTATCCTTCATTCCAGTGAGAATGTCTCAATTCTGCAAAGGAATAATTTTAAAATATCAACTAAGAATGGAAATTCAATTATAAAGGTTCAAATAGCATTTATATGGCGCCATCATCATTTTAACAAAAGCCTATAAGGGAAAATTCAATTATCTTACAAAGAATAATAAAAGGAGGTGTTCCAGGAATTTATTCCATTAGTTATAATGGTGGAAAACACTTGTCACAACAATTGTGTGTCCATAAATGAGGATCACCATCTTTAATTCCATAAAAAATATAAAAAAACATTCATAATCAAGAAATGATCATTTTAATACGAAGGATCCATGTATTAGTCACCACCCAAAAAGGTTTGAATGCGGGAAAACAAAACTATTTATGAAATATATGGAAAATGAGAGAAGAGTCCTAAACCACATACCACATTCCATGAGTGATAAAATAATTCAGTAGCATGATCTGATTCTATCAGTTTTGGAAGAAATAAATGAATTATACATTTCTCCTAAAAATAGTGAAAATGATATTGCACCAAAATAGTGAAACATATGGAACAAAGAACAAGAAATAGTATTCATAGGATCTATGATCTTAATATTTTGGATCCAAAGACACCAATGGACAAAAATTCATAAAAAAGTTGAGTAAGAGATCTCCATTCCTAGCTCGGAGAGGTAGAGGGGCCCACTGCATAGTCAGAGGAGGTTCAGGTGGCTATTAGAGGATAAAGAAAAGTTGAAATGAAAAATATGTTTTTATTAAGGTAGAAATAGACATATTTCCATAAAAACATTGTTTCATGATTTTTCCACACCATTTTACACACATTGTTACCTTAACCATGCACCAACCCTAAGATAAATAGTGTGTGGTACTAACTATGGGAATTTACTATGCGAGAAGGGTGCATGGTTTGTGTAAAATATGAGCAACCTTTATGAGGAATATCTTCTCTTATGAAATAGGGCACATTGTTTTCTATTGAGGGTCATAAAATACAGTTCTAGAAGCCACCAAGATGTGCCCCATACACAGTTGGTGACATGGCCTCATGGGAATTTCCCCAAATGATAGAGGATTTAAACTAGAAGGGAGGGCCTTGAGTGTAATTGTGGGGAAAATATGCCCTCAATGGGAGTGTAATGCAGTGGAAATAAATAGATAAAAATAGCGGAAGTAGTAATAATAACATGCAATAAGTAAACAACGAATGACTGATGAAATTAACAACTAGAGCACATATATAAATGATTCAGGATTCATATGTCTATGAAAAGAGCCAAACAAGTCACAATGATCGAAAACAGTACTAAACCCAAATTCAAGAAAGAAAATAAACTCTAACTTTATCAGAAGAATCATATAGATACCATGCTCTCCTGCTCAATTGTAATCAAGTACCTAAAGTAGACGGGATCATTCGGTTATCTATACATACATCAATATAATCTGTTGTTTGGTCCCAAAAGAATGACCCAAACAGGGTGTGATACAAATCTCAGTTAGAAACTGCCCAAATATCCAAGCCTGATAGTCAGTGTAGAGACCTGAAGCTTGACATACATGGGCATTACATTACTTTTTCGGAATACTTAGTACATAACAAAAACACACATAGAAGGATCGTAATAGTTTATTGTCTTTGGAAACTCGGAATATAATCTTCTAATCGTGGTGAAAGATCTTCCACATCTCCCATAAAGATCTTCCTTTTTTTTACCTAAAAAATTTCATTATATCCTGGGGAAAAGAAAACATAAAAGGGTGAGTTCAAATGCTTAGTAAGGGTAAACAAAATAAATATCAATGACATCATATACATAAGAACATAACATTTTGGAAATATTAACCTGCAAAAGATAGCATAATTTTATAACATGGGATAAATCATAGTAGTGAAATGAAATCCCAATAATCATAACTTAAAACATGAAACATTGTGTCATACACACATAATCATAGAGAATCGTTTCTTATTATTCAAGACTCATTGCCAAGACTATCTTAGTGGACAAATTCCATTTCTGAACAGAGTCACCCTCGTTTCAGTCCTGTTTCACTGAACCGGTTTAACCTACCGTTCCAGCCATGTCTATCTCATGAGATATAAAATCAGAACCCAATGCATTGGAGGGAGATATAGGTCCCACACATCTCATAATGATACCATTCTTATGTGTGCCACAAAATCATAAATCATACATTATTTCATAACCCATGTAATAAAAATGGAATTCTTAAACATCGTGACATTATAAAATAATTCATATAAGATAAATGAATTCATAAAAATAATTCCATCACAACATAATCAAATCAATATAATGATAGGGATAGAATCATAACCCTATTTTATCTTATATGGAAAATAATTTTGATAAAACACTTGAACTCCATTCTTGAGGAAAATATCCTTTCTACTTCAAAAACATTTTCCCTTTCATAACATGTCATAATATTTTAAACTAAAAGAAGTTGATTAAAAATAAACTTGAAAACATGTAAAGGAAGCTTCATGGAAATAATGTTTTAAAAATCCATTCATTCCGTATAAGTTAAAAAAACATTCCTCTCGTACATTTTTCGGAAAAGTCAAAAAAGTACCTCGTACGAAAAACGACAAAAGATTCCTTTCATATCTATTACTAAAAACTCACCGAAGGGTAAAATAGGATTTAAAAAATTATAGATGAATGGAAATAATAATACATATTGAGTAAACAGGGATGTGGATGATAAAATACACCCTAGTAAATGCCAAAGTATAAACAATCTTGGATAAAAATGAGATTGTGATATTTCCCTTACCTTAGGTCTGATTTGCTTCGTAAGTGTCTGAACCTCCTCTTCTTTGAAGCGCCTCATTGAGATGTCCTTTTAGGGAACTAAAATTGGTCTTTGAGGAAGACCAGAACCTCTAGGATGTTTCTAGGGAAGTGTAGAAGAGAATTTGCCAGAGGTTGGCCGAGCTTGAAGGCTCAAATTGGTGTGAGGAGTAGAGGGAGGAGGTGCCCTTTTATAAGGGAGGATAAGAGCTCCTTTGGAAAACCTAAAAATATTATTTTATTATAAAGCCAATTTCGGTTTTAAATAGATAAAAATTGATTTATTTCGAATCTAATGTGGGGATGGTTCGAAATCCTCTCATCCAATAAAATTTAGACAAGTTTAGGTTCCTATTTTATCCTTATCATTTAGATTTAACGTTAAGTTAAATAATTTTACTTTTACCGTGTCTTCTTGTGTTCTTATACTATAAGGTTAATAACCTTACTATAAGAAGCCAATAGAACCCCATGTTGTTTATTATTAATATATATATCCTTATATAGGACATTTTTCTGATCCTTAGATTTGTAATAATAAAATAAAAAATAATAATATAATATTTTGTTTAAAAAATATTTTATGTCAATTTTGAAACTATTTAGTAATTGATTTTTGTGAAAATCATAACAGAATGATTAGTTCAAAAAAATTTAATTAAATCAATATTAACAAGTCATATTAACCTATAAAATTAGTTTAATTCATAGAAAGTCTTAAATTACATTTATTTGGGTATTTATAACATCAATTATGTCAATATTTATTTAATAAGATAATTACTGCATCATCTTTGTGTCATAATAAATGATAATTATTTTATCTCTAAAAATTCTAAATAAATTCCTATGATGTAGATAATTGTATTACCTTTCTGGAGACTGTTCATTTTCGAATTTCAATGATTTTTATCACTAAATTAAAATTATTATACTTATAAGATTTAAGAAAGTGACATGTTGTCACATTCTTTGGTTTTAAGAATAATTAACTTATTTTCATGGACACAAGTCCATTAAATGAATCTAATCCGACCCTTAGGTGATATGGGACGACTTTTAGTCATCCAATACGATTTTTCTAAGTGTTAGGGTAATTTTATAATATAATTTTTACCCTTAATTACCCGATTTACCTCTAACTATAGTAAATAAAATTTACCATAGTTACTATTCACAATGCCCAAAAATAAAAAGTATCTTATTAACATAATTTGGACCCAATTATTCCAAATATGGAATCCATTTTTACAAAATCAATATAAAAAATTTTCAGAAATTAAATTAAAATTAATCCTGTTGTCGAAAGAAAAAGGGTTTTTCATTAAAACATTGCAAAAGATTGAATTGATTTAACCTACGAATTCAAGGTAAAATCAATTCTAATGACATAAATTATATTGAATGGTAAAAATATATTCTATTTATACTTTAAAACCATTAAATATTATAATTTAACCACATAAGTTATTACGATGAAAAATGTTGTTTTTAATTAAAATATAGCTTGTTTTTACTATTCATTAGAATATGAAAGTCATCATAATAAAATGAAAAATTTATCCAAAGTAAATTATTATTTCTTTATTCCAAATAATAATTTTATTTTGTCTAATGGAACTTATAAAAATTTCAAAAACTAGATTTAAATTGTGTGCGCCATCAAAAGACGGAAAAACTGTATTTTTTGAAAAATACGTTTTTTACCCGAAAAATTTATTTTGTTCTTATAACATGTTCTAGAAAATGTGTAAGATGAATAATAATGGTATAAAATTCAAAATTTAGTTAATACTATTCATAACGGCTAGTTCATAATAATATTATAATAATATATCGTTGTTTAGTAACACCCGGTATTGCATACAACACACGCTATCGAGGAAAGTCGTGATTGCATGTAATGCAAGACAAGTCAGGGTTGCGTGTTGTGCAAGAATCCTTCATTGTTTTTTATAACAGAATCCAACCATATTTCATTTATACATTGAATATATATATATATATATATATATATATTCTCAATGTTGCGTAGAATAACTATTATCAAAATTGTGTGTAACACGATCCAAGAATAGTGTTGCATATACTGAAAGCTAATACGGTGTTGCGTATAGTGCAAGGTAATCATGGTGTAACATAAAACACAAGACATTAATGAAATCAAAAGAATATTTTTCATAAAATCTTGGGGTGTTACATACTACCCCCTTAAAATGAATTTCGCCCTCGAAATTAGTCGGGGTTATAAATGGTTTACTATTAGATAGTTTGTTTTATATAAACCCACATCGTAAAAAGGAATACCAAAACATGGCTTTAAAAACAAAAGTATGAAATGTAATGGTTACCCAAATTAACTCATCACTGGGTTTCCACGTAGGAGAGCATAGGTGAAAATATGGATATGGAAGAAAAATCTAACCATCATGTTCTGATGGAGAGTGGTAGAGAACATGGCTATGGAAAAGCCAGCAATCACAAAGCCAAAAATTTGTGACGATCTAAGGTACCATCTGATTCATCAGATATAAGAGCACTAGGACATCATTTTTGGTTTTCAAGATCATTTCCCTAAAGTTGATGAAATTGGAATTAGAAGAAATACTTTCGTGATTTTGGTATAGTAACACTGTTGGTCGTTCTTTGGGCAATTCCCACTTCATCTCTTAATGAAATGAAGTTGAATTTTTCATTCGTGATGTGTTAGCAGATCATGTGATAAAATGATGGTTCATTCCATCTGTCTCAAACAAAAGGTTAGAAATGTTATCAAAAAAAATACATAAGTCCATCTATAGAGTGATTAATCATATATGGTTCCTAAAATGGACTTATACTTCATATATCATACTGATTAATATAATAAAACTACTTTTTACTAAACAGGGACTTCCTGTAGGCCAGTGGTAGGCGATAAAGGCCAGTCGCACTTCGGTTGTGGGTTCGATTCCCACAGCCTTGTCTGACGCGATGGTCTGTCGCCCGTCCTGCAGGTTGTCCTTTTTCTAAAACTACATTACTATAACATCCCATCAATAATATCAAAAAAAACTTCTATCCTTAAACAATACTAACTTATGTACAAAATAATTCATTCCAATCTTTAGGATTATCTAAAATACTTCGGTCAAAGCTCATAGTATAAATAAAACGATTACATGAAATGTCATCAACCAAGCATGTGAATATCATCATTTATCCCCCATATATCTTGTTGGTCATATTCCAATCATGTGAATACCTTAATCATGTATTCTCTTGAAAAATTAATACCCATTGAACCATAGTGAAAACATGAATGCAGTTAAAAGTTAACACATTCCACATACCAAAATCATCAAAATTATGTATACTCAAACCATGATATCACATAGTCCTTATATCAATCATGAGCTCATGAATACTATCAAACATTTCATTTTCTTCGTATCCCTTCATTATATGCATATCATCTACTTTCAAAAATATTTGAATCACTTTTCATGGTTACCTGTACCTTAAAATCATTGAAAACCACAATATACTAATACAAAAATATTCCAATACACAAAAAAATTACCTCAACAACATTATTCTTGAATACCAATACATAAACACTTAAATCCATCCTCTTCAATTATTATCCTGGAATAAGTCCTTCCTTGATTTAGAAGTAGCTTTTTAGGTTAGGGCATTGAGTTGGGTAATGCCCATGTTCTCCACAAATAATACATTGAACTCCATAACAGTCTGTCACTCTATGACCCTTTTCTCCACACAGATAAAATCGGTCCCTCCATTTGAGGTATTCCTCAAGCTTCTTCTTCCCTTCTTTATAAATCTCAATCTTCCTTTCTTTATGCTCCTCAATATGAGAACATGCATAATAGTCTATCTTCCTCTTATTTGATGAATTAGGCATAACACTAAATTTCACCTTGTTAATCATATATCGCGATGACTGATTCAACATAATCACAATATCTTTCTCTCTAGGCATTACACAATTTTTTTGCTCATAGTCACCAATTTGTCCATTGAATTCAATGTTAACCGAATCCCGTCTGGTTCCCTCCATTAACTAAAACACTAAAAGAAATCTATGAGAGGAAAAATCATGCTAGAGAAAACAACATAGTAAAGGGGGAGTACTCTCAATATATAACATCTTAGGTTAAATTATAATATCCTTAGCGCAATTCTAGGACTATAACCTATACGTATACTTAACCATAGAGACATCCCTAGACATACCTTAGAAATATATCTAGGGATCACACTAATATTTTCGCATCCTAGATTCCAAAGGATGACTAATCCTTTCCTATGAACCAATAGTAGAGACCTAAAGCTTAACATACATGGACATTACATTACTTTTGCGGAATACCTAGTACATAACAAAAACACACACACAATGATCGTAATAGCTTAATTTCTTTGGAAAATCAGAATATAATCTTCTAATCGTGGTGAAAGATCTTCAACATCTCCCATAAAGTTCTTCCTTTTTTTTACCTAAAACCTTTCATTATATCTTAGGGAAAAGAAAAAATAAAAGGGTGAGGTAAAATGCTCAGTAATGGTAAACAAAAGAAATATCAATCACATCATATTCATAAGAACATAACATTTTGGAAATCTTAACCTGCAAAAGAGAGTATAATTTAATAACATGGGATAAATCATAGTAGTGAAATGAAATCCCAATAATCATAACTTAAAACATGATACTTTGTGGAATACACACATAATCATTGAGAATCATTTCTTATTAGTCAAGACTCATTTACAAGACTATCTTAGTGGACAAAGTCCATTTTTGAACCGAGTCACCCTCGTTTCATTCCTATTTCACTGAACCGGTTTAACCTACCGTTCCAGCCATGTCTATCTCATGAGATATAAAATATTTACCCAATGCATTGGAGGGAGATATAGGTCCCACCCATCTCATAATGATACCATTATTATATGTTCCACAAAATCAGAAATCATACATCATTTCGTAACCCATGTAATAAAAATGGAATTCTTAAACATCGTGACATTATAAAACAATTCATATAAGATAAATGAATTCATAAAAATAATTCCATCACTACATAATCAAATCAATGTAATGATAGGGATATAATCAGAACCCTATTTTATCTTAGATGGAATATAATTTTGATAAAACACTTGAACTCCATTCTTGAGGAAAATATCTTTTCTACTTCAAAAACAATTTTCCTTTCTTAACATGTCGTAAAATTTTAAACTAAAAGAAGTTGATTAAAAATAAACTTTAAAACATGTAAAGGAAGCTTCATGGAAATAATTTTTTAAAAATCCATTCATGTCGTATAAGTTAAAAAAATATTCTTCTCGTACTTTTGTCAGAAAAGTCAAAAAAGAACCTCATACGAAAAACGACAAAATATTCCTTTCATATCATTTACTAAAAACTCACCGAAGGGTAAAATAGGATTTAAACAATTGTAGGTGAATAGAAATAATATTACATATTGAGGAAACAGGGATTTGGATGATAAAATACACCCCAGTAAATGCCAATGTATAAACAATCTCAGATAAAAATGAGATTGTGCTATTTCCCTTACCTTAGGTCCTATTTGCTTCGTAAGTGTCCGAACCTCCTCTTCTTTGAAGTTCCTCTTTGAGATCTCATTTAAGGGAACTAAAATTTGTCTTTGAGGAAGACCCTAACCTCTAGGATGTTTCTAGGGATGTGGAGAAGAAAATTTGGCAGGGGTTGGCCGAGCTTGAAGGCTCAAATTGGTGTGAGGAGGAGAGGGAGGAGGTGCCCTTTTATAAGGGAGGAGAGGAGCTCCTTTGGAAAAACTAAAAATATTATTTTATTATAAAGTCAAGTTCGGTTTTAAATAGCTCCAATTTGATTTATTTCGAAGCTAAGGTGGGGATGGTTCGAAATCCTCTCATAAAATAAAATTTAGACAAGTTTAGGTTCCTATTTTAAACTTATCATTTAGATTTAACATTAAGTTAAATAATTTTACTTTTACCGTGTCTTCTTGTGTTCTTATACAATAAGGTTAATAACCTTACTATAAGAAGAAAAATGAACCCCAAGTTGTTTATTATTAATATACATAACCTTATATATGTCATTTGGACGAACCATAGATTTTTATGAATAAAATAACAATTAATAATATAATATTTGTTTTAAAAACTATTTTATGTCAATTTTGACACTATTTAGTAATTGATTTTTGTGAAAATCATAACAGAATGATTAGTTCGAAAAAATTTAATTAATTCAATACTAAAATGTCATATTAACCTATTAAATTAGTTGAATTCACAAAAAGTCTTAAATTACATTTATTTGGGTATTTATAACATCAATTATGTCAATATTTCATAAATAAGAAAATTACTGCATCATCTTTGTGTCATAATAAATGATAATTATTTAATATCTAAAAATTATAAATAATTCCTATGATGTATATAATTGTATTACCTTTCTTGAGACTATTCATGTTCGAATTTTCCTAAAGTTTATCACTAAATTACAATTATTATACTTATAAGATTTAAGAAAGTGACATGTTGTCACATTCTTTGGTTTTAATAATAATTAAATTATTTTCACTGACAAAAGTCCATTAAATGAATCTAATCCGATCCCTAGGTGATATGGGTCGACTTCTAGTCATCCAATAGAATTTTTCCAAGTGTTAGGGTAATTTTATAATCTTATTTTTACCCTTAATTACCCGATTTACCTTTAACTTTAGTAAATAAAATTTACCGTAGTTACTATTCACAATGCACAAAAATAAAAAGTAGCTTATTAACATAATTTGGACCCACTGATTCCAAATATGGAATAAGTTTTTCCTAATTCAATACACAAAATTTTCAGAAATTAAATTAAAATTAACCCCTTTGTCGAAAGAAAACAGGTTTTTCTTTAAAACATTGCAAAAGATTGAGTTGATTTAACATATGAATTCAAGGTAAAATCAATGATAATGACATAAATTATATTATATGGTAAAAATATATTCTATTTATACTTTAAAACCATTAAATTTTATAATTTAACCACATAAGTTATTATGATGAAAAAAGATGTTTTTAATTAAAATATAGCGTGTTTTTACTATTCATTAAAATATGAAAGTCATCAGAATAAAATGAAAAATTTATCCAAAGTAAATTTTTATTTCTTTATTCCAAAGAATAATTTTATTTTTTCAAATGGAACTTATAGAAATTTCAAAAACTAGATTTAATGTTGGTGCGCCATCAAAAGGCGGCAAAATTGTATTTTTTGAAAAATACTTATTTTACCCGAAAATTTATTTTGTTCTTATAACATGTTCTAGAAAATGTGTAAGATGAATAATAATGTTATAAAATTCAAAATGTAGTTAATACTATTCATAACTTGTAGTTCATAATAATATTATAATAATATATCTTTGTTTAGTAACACCCGGTATTGCGTACAACACACGCTATCGAGGAAGGTCGTGATTGCGTGTAATGCAATCCAAGTCAGGGTTGCGTGTTGTGCAAGAATCCTTCGTTGTTTTGTATAACAGAATCCAACCATATTTAATTTCTACATTGAACATATATATATATATTCAATGTTGCGTAGAATAACTATTATCAAAATTGTGTGTAACATGATCCAAGAATAGTGTTGTGTATACTGCAAGCTAATACGGTGTTGCGTAAAGCGCAAGGTAATCTTGGTGTAGCATAAAACACAAGACATTAATGAAATCAAAAGAATATTTTTCATAAAATCTTGGGGTTTTAAAGTCAGAAAATATATATGGCAGACAATAAGAAAAAAAGAAGAATTAAACAAGGAAGTAATCCATAGTAAACAATACTACTATTTCAATTTCATCATTTTCAATTACCAATTTAGTCAACCAAACACAATTACAAGCAACCCTGTTGATGGTTCTCAAAGCATATCCCCTCTTGTTCAGCCAAATAAATGAAATTAATAAAGACTCTCTATGTAAGAAGTCACTGTCAATTCCCCCTATAGTCTTGTGTAATCAAAGACTCTCTAAGGAAGAACTCACCATTAATTCCTCATATACTCTTTTAACGGTAACTACAGACACTCTGAGGATGAAATCAATTTCAATTCCTCATGTGGTCGTGTAACGTATCTATAGATACTTTGAGGGAGCACTCAACATCAATCCCACCTATGGTCTTTTAGTGTGATAATTTTAACAGTCACTTTGGGAAAACCCTCAATTTCAATTTCCCCTATGGTCTCAATACACTAGGTTCCCACAGCCCCGCGTAAATGATACATACACAAACTATAAAAAAAATCCAAAGTAACCCTCAATGTACTACATGATCAATTAGCTAAAAGGAATGTAAAAACATAACAGATTGATAATCAATCCAACCTAACAAGACTAAGAATGATTAAAAATAGCCTAATAGGGAAAAGACCAAACAGTCAAAATCAACCAAGCATGAGAAAACACATCCATAGCATTACAGTTATCTCTATTCACAAACAACAACCTCTTATTCAAATATACAAGTAATATAAGGAATTAATAGGATAAAACCCCCTAAATATGTCATTCCGAGAATGGGGGTATTGGGCACTTTTTCACATATTACTCATTGAAAAACTTCAGAAAATAAAAAAACCACCTACCTCAGCATTGTACAAATGATATAAATGAACCTCAGGCCTTTACAAACCCTAGAACACTATAGATATACAAAATTGCTAAAAAAATTCAACCAATAATAAATCATGAATGTGGTGAAATCAAGAGAAGAGGATTTAGTAGAAGGAAGAGATTACTGTGGAAATTCAAACCAATTTGATGGAAGTTGATTCAGAGAAAAGATGAAGAGTTCGAGGCTTGGAGATGAATAATTGGTATCATTATCTCCAATACGAGATGGATGAAGAAGAATTGTGTTCTTCCGATTAGACATCACCTTAGTCCATTTAATGAAAAAAAGAACACTATGGGTCTTTAAAATTCACATAGTGAGTTCTTGTGTTTACCGAGCTTCTCTTTATGTGGTCTCCAGGTCAACCCACAAGACATTTTTTTCGGTCGTTACACATCTAGTACATAGATACCTGAGGAAACGGTGTACACGACATGTACTCCTAAAATTTCTAGAAACTCTACTTTTTTCTAAAAACACCAGAAAATAATATTCATACGAGAAAAGAAGATCCGAGTTCTTAATAATATCGTCCCTTAAAGAAATACATCCAAAAATATCACTAACTTGGTGGCATACAATAAGAAACATCAAATATCTCTGGCCACTATGATCTTACATAGACCCCCCTATCCCAGGTCTCGGCATGTACTCGCATGTGCTTCCATAAAAATCATACCAGAGGAACAGACCAACAACGGTGAACCTTCACACTTTGATCATCAATCTGGAAAGGATGCTCCTCAAATGATGCGTCCACCGCTAGCTCATCCACCTCGGGTTGAAATACATTAGATGAGTATGAGAAGTAATGCTATAGCGGTGAAACGTAGAACACATCATGCATTTCCCGATTCCTCTGTGGTAACTATAACTGATACCATCCCGACCCATTCCAAAACCTCAAATGACCCAACGTATATCGGCGAAAGCGTACCCTATCTTCTAATCCTATTATATCCCAAACACGGTGTGACATGTAGGATAACCTGATCCCCAATGTCAAACTCTAGTGGTCATCCTCTCTGATCAGCATAAAACTTTTGTCGTGACTATGTAAAGCCATAATCTTCTGAATGATCTCTTTATTCTCTGTGGTCTCTTGGAAAAGACATGTTCAAAGCATAGTGGCCTCTCCTACCTCCAGCCAACATAAGGAAGATCGACATGGCCTACCTTGAAAAGCCTCATAAGGTTCCATCTGACTAGTTGTTGGAAAATTATTATTGTATGAATACTCCACAAGATGTATGTGTTTCTCCCAAGAACCTCGAAAGAAAAGGAAACATGCTCGAATCATGTCCTCCAGCACCTGAATTGTACGCTCAGACTGGCCATCTGTCTGGGGGTGGTAAGTTGTACTAAGAAGTACATATATACCCAATGACATATGGAATCCTTGCCAGACCTGATAAGTAAAACAAAATCCCTATTTGAAACAATGGAATGTTGAACTCCATGTAAATTTATAATATCTCAGATGTAAAACCTTCCCAAATCATCAATAAGGAATGAATCCTTGATCGGTGAGATGTGAGAATATTTTGTTAGTCTTTCAATGAAAACCCAAATATTGTCAGTCCCTCGAGGTAATCTCGGAAAAACCTATCAAATAGTGAATCACGACATCGTTCCACTTCCACTCGATAATGACTAACTACTGCAAAAGACCTGTTGTTTGCTAATGCTCTGCCTTCACTTATTGATATGTGGAACACCTCATTAAAAAACTAAAAACATCTACTTTCATACCTAGCCACCAATACTAATGGTGAAGATCTCGATACATCTTGGTGATACTAGGATGAACTTTCCAAACTGAGGAATGAAATATCCATATCAACTCCTCATGTATGTCTGATGGCACCCACACAAACCCATGAAATCATAAAATCTCATCATCTCTTTCTGTCCATCTAGTAATAAGATCCTCTCCTGACACACTCTCCCGTATGACTGGGCCTTTCGAAACTGATAGTTCCCTCATCTGAAATCGGTCATGTAGAGTAGAGGTAATTGGTACAAAATAATGAAATGTCTTCCCTTTTCTGTCATGCACCTCCAAATGCATCTCAAAGAAAAGAGAAATAATTCGCCACTCACAGTTGTCCTCTTGAAAATCTTGTACCTGAGTCCTCTTTCTCAATGCATCATCCACAACATTTTCTTTCCCTGGCGTATTAACAAGCCCAAAATCAATGAAATTAAAGTACTCGATCAACCTTCACTTTCTCAAATTCAGGTCACACTGAGTGAGGATAAAATTGAGACTTTTTTCATCGGTGAAAAACCAAAAAATGATCTCCCAGAATATAATTACCCCAACATTGTAAGGCATAAAAACCCATCCAACTTGAGATCATGCATTGGGTAATTCCTCCCATGTGGCCTCAACTACTGAGACCCATACATAATGACTCCTCCCAACACAAGTAATACTCCAATCCTGATACCTAATGCATTAAAATACTCACTATATCTCTTTCCGGACATTGGAAATACTATTATCAGTGCTGAAGCCAACCTCCTTTTCATCTCCTAAAAGGCTGACTTAGAAGATTCTGACCACAGGTACTTCATACCATTTTTATTCAGTCTCGTTGGTGTCCTTAATAAGCATGAGTAGTCCTATACGAAATGTATGTCGTAACCAGCCAGCTCTAGAAAACTCATCCACTCAATGACATTATTCATCTTCTCATAGGAAACTACTTCGCTAACATTCTCTAGTATGATAATACTCATGTCTCTGAGATAACATGACCCATGAAGTGAATTTGTCCATCAAAATGTGGCATTTTGATATCATTTCATATAACTGATTCTCTCTCAGTGTACTCAAAATGAACTCTAGATGTGTGGCATGATCGAGTTGAGTGTGAGAGTATACAAATATATCTTCCATGAAGACCTCTACAAATGAATCCTTGTATGTATGGATCACTCTGTTTGTTATTTTTATGAATATTGCAGGCACGTTCGGGAGACCAAACGGAGAAATCACATACTGGTATAGAACATACCTACTCTGAAAGGCAGTAGGAGTTATATATGATGGTCTAATGCGCAACTTATGATAACCAAATTCCATGTAAATATTCAAGAACATTTGGGCTCCTTGAAGCTGGTCAAAGAGATCATCAATCCTTGACAAGGGATATCATTTATTGACTAAAAAAATGTTCAACATCATATAATAAACACAAAGTATAAGGGAACACATTGCCTTCATTGCAAATAGGAACAACAAACCCCACAGAGAATTAATAGTTCGGATGAAACCCATTTCCTACAACTCCTCCAAATATTTCTTAAGCTCTTGTAACTCTAGTGTAGCAATCTTATAGTAATGAATAGAAACTGGTTCCACTCCTAGAACAACTCTATATAAAATTCCACCACTCCATCTAGAAGAAAACATGAGAAGTCCTCTCGAAAGACATCGCTGAAATGATTGACCACTGGAAGGATGTCGAACTATTATGTCCCCTGGTCATCCAAATATAGACTAGAAATTTGGGTTGTAACTCTGCCTAACCCATGATTCTCAGAACCTGACCTGCTCGCATGGACATCCCATTCTCCCTTATGTAGAAAAAATATACCCTCTACTGTCATGAAACTCACACTATAGAAATAGCAGTAAAAAACTTCTTTTTAAGGGAACTAACTAATCCATTCCAACTAGGACATCATATCCCATCATCTATAATACATAGAGGTCCCGTAAGAAGTGAAACCCACCAACCTCTATAGTGATCTCCTTGTACTATTGTACACTAGCCATTATTATCCCCAATAGAGTGTTCAACATGAACACATCAGTAGAAGAAAATAAACAGAGACCAATTCCCTCCATAATAGCGATAGATATGAAACTGTTGGAATACACAAAAACAAAAAATTTAGAATCTAAAACCAAGGAAACTTTGATCATACCTCGAATAATAGAGGTTCTGGGATCCTACTCATGTTGGGTCATCTCTACCATAGACGTTTGGACTATACCATGACCCTGTGACCCTACCAGACCACCCTGAGCTAATCAACCATGTAGTCACTGAAAGCCTATCGACAGGCTACCATGGCTGCAACCTCCACCTCGGCCTGAATGGCCGGAAGAACTCCAGTTCCCAGACTGATGATAAACTGGTGGTGCTGCTTCTAAATAGGGAGTCATATAGGAACTCTGATCACCAGCTACTGGTGAGAACTGACAATAGCGCTGAATATGAACCATCCTACCGTAATATTCGTACAGGACTGGGACTCTCGGGAAATTTGGCCTCATATTCCTGACATTCCAACACTGGTAGCATACCACATGGCTAACTGGAGGTGTGTCTCCTCTACTAAAATCTCCATGTGTAGACTCCCTTTGGTGCTTCCTACTATCATCTGTAGAAGCACTAACTATGATTATTGATCCTCCCTATCCCACATCTATAGAATCCCTCATGTTGCACTACTTGATCAGGGCCTGGTTGACTATAGAAGATATAATTGTAAATCTGAATATGTTCACCTAATCCTGAATGTCTTCTGTGGGACCATCCTAAATCATCCTCACTAAGAATAACTCATATCCCCCTAGAATAGGTGTAAAGCACTACATATCTGTGAAGCACGTAGAATACTCCATAAATGAAATATTACTCTACTTTAGACTCATGAACTCTTAGGCTCGATGATCCCTCAAAGTCTCCCAGTATATGTAATCATAGAAGGAATGCTGAAATTAATCCCATGAAATACCCTAATAGCATCCCGCCTATAAGATCACATCCCAACATCCCTTGGTGGACTCCCGAAGCATAAACATAGTGAGCTTCACCCTCCTCTCGGTAGGTGTCTTCTGATGCTTTATGATCAAAAGCATGGAATCTAACCATGATTATGTAGCCTGAGGTCTTCCATCCTCTGTGATGGTGGAAGTATGATGCTGGTGGAACAACTATGTGAACTCTGCCATATATGGGGTAGGTTTCGGTACTCCTCATAAGATATACCTGAACTTTATAAAGCCCTCTCACAAATGTGTGTCAACACCTATGTCCAGAATGATAGCTGGTGCCAAAACTGGATCTACATGGGGATCTGCGGGTAGTCCCTAATCAACCATGTCTGGTGCCTGATCACTTCCATATAAATGGAATACAGCTGGAGTACAACGTGGTGGAATGGATATTCAAGGTCAAGTGCACACCTTAGATCAGGATTATCAAGGATAGAAACTTAGATGTTCATGAATGGAACTAGATAGGGAAATCATTCATGTTTTTCAAAACATGCATACATGACCTATTTGTTCCAGACACAACATGTACTATCTACCCAACATGCACCTGTGTCATTTGTCACACGGCTTGAAACATGGTCAAAACACACGTCGTGTACTTCTGGTACACGGCGTGTTCCACTAATGATTTCCCGACCCCGTGTCTCTACCCACACAACCAGTGACATAGTATGTGACTACAAGGAATGTACACACATTACAAGACGTGTACATATTGTACACGGTGTGTAATTAATAAAAAAATTTCCTTCCCAAATAGAAAGATACATGGGGTGTATTTATAATTACATGCCCTGTATTCTAGTTTTTTCCGGACAATAAGCCTTAGAAACAACTCCGGATCCCAAAATACATTGAAACAAACTTTAAAGTGCCAAATATCAATCAGCAAGGGCCCATAAAACCCACAAACCAGAACTTGGAATATTATACATCTTTTATACAAGAAATTACTAGGCAATAACCCCCAAAATTCTGACCCATGCGGGCCCATAACACCTCAAGAACCAAATTTTTGTGTTCATTCAAGAAGTATCATATAATGACATTACCATATCAAACAATAGGTCTACTATCAAGGCATATATCCCATCAAAATTCATATTTATCACAACATATATCACAACAACACTATCGATAATTCATCCTACATGGCATGGAAAAGATGTGTTGCACGTGATTTCTAGCATGTGCCTTTATGATGCTGGAGATGGAATACCCTCATCTCTTTGGGTTTCAACAGTAATATATCCTTAATAATATCAAAAATAACAACAGAAAAAATTTTCATCACCCAAAAGTGAAATCAAATAAACTATAGTAATTGAAAAACCAGAAAAATCGTAGAGTACAAGGTAAATTGGATTCTCCCTGTACATGGGTTAGCTACTCTCAGGAACAGCTTATTACCAAGTATTTATTTCTTCCTATCCCTGGCTATAGGACCAAAAAGTAAGTTCAGAAGAAAAATAACCCTATGATACAACTTTGTATCATCCTAGTCCCGGAATCTATCTACTGGTTCCCCATGCCTGGTTGGTCATATAGCCTCAAGGGCATTTCCCCAAAGGCCAGAGGCTACCAACTAGCAGCGAGGGCCTTGGGTGTGATTGTGCGGAAACAATACCCTCCATGGCAGATTAACACAGTGGAAATAAATAGATAACAATAGAAAAGAGGTAATAATAACATAAATATGTATAAAGTGTATGACTGAAGAAAAAACAAATATAGCACATATAAAAGTAGTGCATTGTACATATGTCTAGGAAAATAGCCAAACAAGTCACAATGTTGGAATATAGTACTAAACCATAGAAAAAGACAAAAAATAAACTCCAGCTACATCACAAGCCTCAACTTTCTCACATGATCTCCTCCTCCACATTAATCAAGTACCTGAAATAGAAGAGCACTTGTACATATCAATACCTATAGCAATATAATCTAGTATTTCCCAGAATCATTACCCAAATAGGGTGTTAGAAAAATCTCAGTAGGCAACTTCCCAAAGATTTGTGCCTAATTGTCAGTGAATATATATATGGCATATAAAAATCCAAAAAGAAGCAGTAAAAAATAATTAATCCATAGTAAACCATCATATAGTTTTAATAACATCTTCTAAATTTAAAAATTTAGTCAACCAAACAAAGTTACAAGAAACCCTCTGGGATGTTTTAATATCCTAGGACCTCTGGTTCAGCCCATAAAAGGAATGTAATAAAACTCTCTGAGTAAGAACTCACTGTCAATTCCCCTATAATCTTTTGTAATCAAAGTATCTCTGAGTAATCACTCACCATCAATTATCCCTATAGTCTTTTAATGGTAACTACAGACACTCCGAGGAAGAACTCAATGTGAATTCCTCATGTGGTCTTGTTACATATCTATAGACACACTGAGGGATAACTCAACATCAATCCCCCATATGGTCTCGCAGTGTGCTAATTATAACAGAAACTCTAGGAAAACCATCAACATGAATTCCTCTTATGGTCTCACTACACCGTGTTCTTACAGCCCCATGTAATGCATTCGGATAGAAACAATAAACATCAACAAATGAAAATTACAATGTACTACATGGATAATTAGCTGAAAGGCGTGGAACTACATAAGGGATAGATAATCACTACATCTTAGAAATACTAAAAATGGGAACAAATATCCTAACAGGAAAAACAATACCAAAAAATCAAAATCAAACTAGAATGAGAAAACATATCCATAGCATTGAAATTAAATCTATTCTAAATAAACAACCTCTTATTCAAATATACAAGGCATAGCCAGAATTAACTATGTTAATGTACCTAAACACGCAATACCCTGAACGAGGGTATTTGTCACTTTTGTATATATAACTCAATGACTAACAACGAGAAGGAAAAATAGACCTACCTCAGCATTTTACAAATGATATACGTGAAAATCAGGAATTGAATCACCCTATAACACCACAGATGTAAAAAGCACTAAAAAAATTTAACTGGGAATAACTCATGAAAGAGAATAAATCCAAATATGGGGCTCTAGAATAAGGAAGAACTTCTCATGGTGGTTACAACACAACCAATGACGATCGATTCCGAGAACGAATGAAGAATCGAAGTCTCAGAGATGAATCAGTAGTCCCATTCACTCCTGGACAGGACGAATGATGAAGATGTCTGTTCTTCTGATTAGATGCGACCTCGGTCCATATAATGAAAAAAAGTGAACGGAGTATCCTTTAAATGTACATGGTGTGTACTCTCCGTTTCTGAGCTCCACATTAGGTTGTCTCCTGGTCACCCCACACAGCCATGTGTCCGGCTGTTACATGTCGAACACACAGCTACCAGCAGTAACCGAGTACATGGTGTGTACTCATTAAATTTCTAGAAACATATATTTTTTCCCGAAGACACAAAAAAAATTGATTCATACCTGAAAATAATATCTTGGGTCTTATATAATTCATGAATATGGTCAAAGGAAATATTTATTCTAATTATAAATTATTGTACTGACAGTACACCATTAAAAACCATGAGAAGTATCACGCTCAATCACCCCCCACACATTTCCACAAGTTTTTTAAAAAAAATCATAACCACTTTTATGGGGAAATGGGAACCCATAAAAAGATAAGATTCTAAAAAACCTCAATCACAATATGATGTAATCAATAAATTATATAAAAATTTAAAAATACCAAAATGCATTACATTATATAATAGAAATTCAATTGAGGTAACCTTAATATATGAATTTTCCTTGATGGGATTCTTAATGTGGTATTCCATATTCTACTTGGTCTATACATGATCCTTAGTACATAATTTATCCTTATTGAAACAAAATATTGAAATATGATTCTTTTTATTGATCCAAGTGGTTTTTTTGTTCATTCACATGAACGTAGAGTGGTCTTTTGACCTTTTTGGGGGCATCCTCATTTGAGACCTAGATTGGGAAGGACTATTATTATATCACATTATTAGTATTTAGAAGAATTAAATAATTTTTATCTATGTCAACCCTCTCTTATTCTACAATATTCTAAGAATTAGAAGTTGTTTCCATATTTTGTTATGGGGATATTTTTTGGTGTAGAGAGATTTCCACAACCACGTCACATGTAGTTTATTTAAGATCCACATTCAATCTGTTATCCCTATATGATCTTTCATTGGGTAAAAAGATCGAAATATCTCATCATTCGGACAGTACTTATTAAATACAACTACCCTTTGGGGATTCAACAACAATAATAAATCTATTTTCAAGGTAGCGTCATTTTCTTAAATATCTTGTGACTTGAGGGATAGAATGGGTAGTTTTGATACTTCCATATCTATGGTATCCTCACATACTAGATGTACCCCTCTTAATTAAAAAGGGTCTTCTTACATTTCATTGAAGAGGACCAACAATACCCTTATATAGTTCTTCTTCCTTACACTTAAAGGAACATGTTTCAGAATTAGATTTCTTCTCAACTTCATTTTCATCCATCCATCCTCAAAAAAGATTATTCCATTTGAGATCTTCCTCCTCACTATCTCATCCTCTGAGTGTCTTGGATAACCAACACCCATCACCACAAAACTATTCTGAATTACTACCCTATTGGAAGGCTCAATGAAATTTCCTTGATGATCCATAATTTTTATTAAACCTTATTGAACAAGAGACCCCTACCTTGTATTCAATACAGAATATAGACCATGTAAATTATAAGTCGCAAAAACAACCCATGATTCACCTTATGTTTTAGATCCATTACCCAAATAAGCATCATGTTTCACGATCTCCATTCAATTATCTGTAACTCGATTTTTAACAATATTTGTTAAGGGGGGAGGGTATGTGTGAGGGACTATCCTAGACTCACCTAGAACCTATTCATTAAATAGGAAATCAAACAATCCACTCCTAAAATAAGAAAAAAAATCCATGAACCTTTGATCCTTATTCATAAGTTTGAGATTTTCTTGAGTAGGGACTAGGATGATTCTATCTTCAAGAACTGAAATACTAGTAGTGATGCTAGAAAAAGCTTGATGATCCATACAAATATGTCCCCATCAAGAAACCAATTGTCCCATAAAATTTGAAAAGGAGATATAAAATGTCCATGATTCAAATTCCACATTGTATTTTCAATGAAACTCTTCACCAACTGCAATCTAGATCGACCCAACTATATTTTTGCGACATCTTCTTCAACACATATACAAGAGAAAATATTGTGAAAATTTGTGATATTTAGAAAATATGAACATAGAAAATGTCATACAATGTTCCCTAGAATTAATATGATCAATAAATTTTACAAAGAAATAGGTATCGAATGAAAAAAACCTACAGTACCATATATGGATTATTTTAATTCATATGAAAATAATATATCCAAGAAAAGAAGAAGAAATAGGATGTACTGTGACATCAAGGAGCTCTATATCAAGTATATATCATGATGTATACTGAATAAAAACATATCATGATATTCTTCATGTCAAGAAAATCTATAGTCACACACTCCCTTAAACCCCATGAATTGGACCTTATCTTGTTGAATGAATCAACCGAATGACAATACCGAGTTAAGAACACAACCAAATTTAAGATAATGAGAACCAAATAATTATTGAACTATGAGGTTTAAATCAGAACTACGTCATCTAGGAGAGCTCTAGAGAGCCGATATCAGGAAATGTATTCAAATATTTCCAATTTATTGTAGAATTATATTATTTCATTCAATAAAACCATTTTTCATTATTGTGTATAGTGAAATTATCTCAAGAAAAATGACATGTTTTTCAAGATAATATCAGATATATTAGTTTTTATATTAAAAACCATGTAGAATTATTAACATCCTTTCAGAACATCCATATTACTCCCATACATATATCCTTATCTTCATATAAATTTTCATTACAACTATTTTATGTTTCGAAAACATTATTCATATAGTGTGAGTAAATTTATCTATGAAATAAATAATGTAATTTTCTATATTTTTTTATTTTTGACACATCATTCGACAAATTTAATAATGTATAAGCTCCATGGGTCAGGTTGAATGAATTTAAACATTATTATTTACAAAATTTGAAATATTTTTCTTCTGAAAATTGGACCAAGAACAATCTCATATTATTTCCATGATAAGAGTACCATGAAAACTATCTCTCTTTATCAAAATTCTCATATTTTTTTTGAATCAAATTTCTCATGGTTCATTGGGATTTATTAATAACTCTATATTCATTAATTATGTTCTAAACAAACTAATATTTTCTAAAAAAATTATTACCTTCATCACAATGTTTTGAAACAGGTAGTATGTATTGTTTTATCCTATCAATAAAACCAGACATTTGGATTTTAACTTTTCTTTCTCAATTATGGAATATATAATTGTTTTGATTAGGTGTTACTCATAATTTTCAAAATTCATTCTATCTTCATTAAAATATTCAACATTACTCAATAACATAAAATATCTTATAATGTGTTAATAACACCAACAATCCAAAATCCAGTGGCATTATCCTTTTGTAGCTTTGAGATTACATTCAACAACAAAATATTTTTCCTTTAATTTTTATTTAATCACATATGGATTCTGGGGATTGTTGTACTATTTATTTGGTGCTCATAATATAATAAAAAACACATTTTTAATAAATTAATTATGTCCACATCTTTTCAAAATAGTTTCCAAGGGGTGGAATCTATTTTCCTTCTTCCTAAAAACATTTTTAGTTTGTCTTCATTGAGTGGATTGACTCTCCTTGAATCTTTTCATCCAATTTTATTTTGATTAATATAATGTTTTTGATTAAGAAAAAACATATTCACATTATGAAAAAATAAACCACGATAACTATAGTAAACATAAATGGATTATTTTCCTTTGAAACATCCATTATATCAAGGGTTTTGTAGCTTCTCTTCAGGAGCATTCTTACTTTCCATGTTCAGAATTTATTGCACACCAATGTTTTTTTATCTTTTGATATTTTCTTCTTCAAATAAAACTTTTTTTCAACATCAACAAAATCACCATTTGTAGTAATTTTTTTTTCAAGCATCAAAATGTTAGGTACTTCGGATTTTTCAACTTTTTTTATTTTTCCTACATATGATTTTCAGCAATTTGTTACACTAAAAATAACCTCATATTTCTAATAAAAATTTTAAACTAATTTTCGTTCATCCTCAATATACTTTATCATCTTATAACATTCACTAAATTATGTAACTATTTTTTGGAAATTTTAAATTCCTTACTCAGGTTTAGAAAGTTTTTGTTTACTAAGTTCTAACATTTCCTCCTTTACATTAAATTTTTCTTCAATAATGAAATTTATTTTTTTAATATCAGCAACCATCATCTTCATATTATTAATATCTTTTATAAATATATATTTTTATTCAATAATAAATTCTTGATTAATTACTAAAGTACTTTCATTCTTAAAAATATATATCTCTATTTTAAGTCTTATAATCATTCGATGAAAGATTTTTAACTCTATAATCTATGAAATTTAAAATTGAGTTTCTTACACCTTATAACTAAATATTTCATAACTTTTGGCCATTTTTGTATCCTCTTTTATCGATGATATTATTTTAAGTTGAATCTTCACTAAAGTATTCAACATATTCACCACTATTATGATTATCATCAAATTTGTAAAAGGAGATTTTCCATTTGGATTCACAAATCATTAAATCCTTCCAGTAGGAATAGGATATAAACTTGTATACAAATTTCATAAAGGATATTATTTGATTTAATATATCCTTATAATTTATTTATAATTCTTTCTTCTTGGGAAATTTTCATTCAAATTACCAATAGATCCATAATACAAAAATATTAGTGGTAACTTCCATTTACATATTTATATACCACTTTTTAAATTTTAAAATTAAAATAACATAAAATTATAAAACAAATACTAACCTAAAATTCATTGGTAGATTCACTAACATTCACATCATTAGTAATCTTCTAATATATTTCATTTTTATGAGATTGTTAGGAAATTTATTAATCAGTCTTCCCATTCTATAACATAGTTTCTCTCTTCACACTTAATAATTGATGAGGATGATATTTAAAGCATACAATGATATTGTTTAAGGATCTCCATCGTTAAAATAGAACACATTGGAATCAAATAAATTAGTAATAATTCATCTGATATTATTAGCCATGTTTTAATCTCCAAATATGTATCTATGGAATCTTATAGTTCTTATAATGTAATTTATGCATTGAATAAATCAACTACATATTCATATGCACCTATTTTTATATCATAACAAATAAGCCTCCATATATATTACATTTATTTAATAATATTTGTATTTCCATTAAATATTTTCTTAAACTTATCCCAACTAACTTTATAAGTTCGAACTCCTTTAAATCTGATAAACTCACTTTCACAGTGTGGGGAAATTATATTATTTCTACCAAACCCATAATTATCCCATATTTTATTATTAGAAACCATTAGAGATACATTCTCCTAACGAAGAGGGAAACCATTTTCTGTATCTCCAATTACATCATAAATAAGAAACATCAGATATGGAATCATTCTACTATTCTAGCTATGATATTTATTACTATCAAAAACGGAAATCCCCTTATTATTCATAAAATTTTTAACATCCATTTCATGTTTTCTATTCTTACAAAAATGAGAAAGAGTGAATGACGGGAAACATTTACATTGATATTAATTTAGAGGAAAAATGTGATAAATTATATAAGTGGATTGAATAAACCTTATTTTTTATTTCTAAAATTTCTTCCTTCTTATGAAAAAATCATCACATCATTTGAAAGAGTTTTAACATAACTGAAAAAGTAGAATCCATTCACAACCATAGAAACGCAAGTATTTACAATGTTATTTACTTAACATTACTAGGTAGTCCTTATCATCATTAGAAAATAATATTATACAAGACAATCCACTAGAAAAAAATATTTTTTTATGTGGTCACAACAAGCAAAAAATATATATAAACGTTCACTGTATTATGGTTCAAACAAAAGAGAATTTCATTTACATATAGATAAACATTTAAATAATAATTTTTAATTTAATTTAGAAACCATAACCAATAGGTTCATAATATTTTAACTATGATTATTTAATGAAAATCACTTTTTATATTCTTTCAAAACACATCCTCTTCACTATCTTACCCAGAATCATGTAAGAACATATGTAATAATCTTTTAATCTATACAATTGATTTTAATTAAATTCCATACATAAAGATTAATAATTCCTTCAAAAAACATATATTAATTCTTTTTTTTCTAGATCATCTGAATATATAGGATAATAATACATTATGGATTTTTCATATGATTGATCCTGATCAAAACTTCTCAGGTTATTTAAAACATCTTGTTTCTCGTCTTCTGCATCCAAGATATTATTTAGTTTTAAAAATACCCAATTTAAACATGAAATGGTCGTAGTTTTTCTAATGTATTTGTATAAACCAAATTCTATAACAGTTCATATTTTATGAACTCATGATTAGTAAACTTTATACTTTTTTACTTTCACACTTATTATAAGAACATTTGAGAGAGCACTCGTGGTAAAACCTATTTTGTTTACCTCTTTCTAAAAACATGAATTTAAAAACTCTTCAAAAAAGTTATTGAAATATTATCTTCAAATCAAGTAACTTTTTTATGATTTTTGGGTATTTTTAGAAACATAACCCTTCATTAATAATCCATAAAATAGGGGGAAATAATAATATTCATCTGATATATTTATAACATTCAAGGAAATTATCAACATCATCACATTTAGTTACCTTTACAAAAAAAATCTAAATAAATTCATATTAGAAAAAAATTATTCAAAAAAAATTTATTCTGCTCTTAATTTGGAAACATATATTACATCTATAAAATCATAGTCTGATTCATCATTAACAACAATAAAAATATCTTTTCAATATACGGTTAAAATTCATTATTTTTTATTAATTTCATAGAACTTTTTGATAATTGTATTCCTCTATTAAATACATTATAATAAATTATATATAATAAATTAATCTAATCATCAATAAAAAACTCCTATAATCACTTGAATCATTATACTAATTGTTTTTCTAGTTATCTTTTTTAAACATCAACTTTATAACATAATAAATTTTATTTATAATGGAGATTTTACAAAGAATTTCATCGATAGACTTCATTTGGAGAATTGCTGCGATGTAATTTTTCAATTCTCTCTCTTTCATAACATTATAATCATTCCAAAATTATCTAAAATCACCAAATTCTTCCAGATTAATATTTCTAAAAAACAGTTTTTATGGAAAATAAGATAAGCATCCCTTAAAACCTCCTCAAATAATTTTTTCTCTATATAATTCAAATACTCCAAATAAAAAATTCATAAATCCTTAACAATAATAAATTATTAAACATACACGGTAATATTTTTTGATTTAATGAAAAACTATTTTCATATCTCATCTATGAAATATTATCAACAAATCCTTTGTTCACTTTTCCTATCAGATGAACTTCACATGACGTATTAAGGTGAAACATTTTATGTCTAAAGGTAATTATCCAACAGAACATTGTCTGATGAAAAATCAACATAAATGTTTCTTGGATAAATGAAACCAATTCATTATACAACAATATTCAACATTGGTGAATACTAAACAAAAATTCAGCTGATTTATTTTATAGAAATTCATATTATAATCATTTTTTTAAAAAATAAAATTATCTCATTTTATCTTAATAAATTTCTCATCCATCCAACTCAAAAATTGATGTTGAGGTCTCAAAACTTTTCATGTTGGTGAATTTCATAATAAAAAATAATTTTCAATTTATTTTGTCCAAACACAGTTTTTCTAATGATATTGTGATATCTTTTTTTAATACAATTCTAGCATACAAATGTCAATTAATTGTATTTTTAACAAAAAACACAATCTGGTCTTTTTGTATATATTATCCTCTTTGTTGAAAGTATTAACAAATTAAATAAACTTTTATTCCTAAAATATTTATGTTTAAAAAATTCTTTTATAACTAACAACATTTTTAGGAAGAACATCATAAAAAGATATGAAAAACAACTTCAAACATCTTTAGATACATATTTTACCAACATGGTACTAACACAATTTACATACATAATAATTTAGGTAAAAACCATCCTGTAGATAAATATAAACTTTATTCTCTAGAGAAACATAAATAAAATATTATCTCTTTACTATTTTTTTAGTTTCTAATTATTTCTTACTATATAATATCAAGGAATGTTTTACATTTTATCATGTATTTCTAGAAAAATTAAAATTTCTTGTATTTATTCTAGATGGTTCTATTTCTATTTATAGGACTATATAAATAATATGGTGTTATTACAAGCTCTTATAAATCTCCCACCATAGGGTAAATTTTTTTCTAGGGTGATGTGTCTTATATTAATTTTTTTCACCCCACCTATTTATAGTTTTTGGGGTTTTCTACAAGTTTATTGTATGGATATACATTTACTATGAATAAAAAAAATTAGTCAAAATAAATATTTTTATAGACATCACATATTGACATATAATTTTTAAAAAACTAAAATTTAACTTCTCTTGATAATGAAATATATTTTCAATAACAAAATTTATTTGAGAGTAAATAAAACCATCCCATATGATTTTTAATAATTTGGTCATGTCCTTCATTATATTCATTGTTATAGAATATACACCTTACACCAGTTGAGAATCTTTTTGATAAAACATGTGAAAAAATTAAATTTCCTTATATAATTAATTTCATCTAATTTTAACTAGATTATTTTTATGTGTAAATATATTATATTTTTTAACATATATGATATACTTTTATTGGAAATGTTTCAATGATTTAGGAGAATAAATATATGATTATTTTATATAATATTATGCCTCTAAATCACCTCTCTTATGTTGTAAATCATTTAAATGAAGTTATAGATATCTATTTTTATTATCCACCTCTTATTATAGTTCAATATTATAATTAATTTATTCATTATATATACAACAGTATTAAAATCATGGATTTTCAACTTTTTCACTATATTATTAAAAATATCAAGTACCTTTACTTTAAAATAATAACCCTTTAAAATATATTTAACGCACTTCCCTTAAAATATTAAATATGTATTCTAATTATTAAAATGGAACATTTTTTTTCCAAACATGAAGAAATAAATTTTGAATGGGTTTTATTTAATACACATCTCATACTGAGTAAAATATTTCCAAGGGATTAACACATAGATGTTCATAACATTAAAATATTTTTAAGGAAATTTATTCAAATCTTTCATAGTAACATATTTTATTAAAATAATTTATTACATATACATGAAATTTAAATGTTGTTTCTCTCTAAAAAGTAATTTCTTCCTGATATTATCATAGTAAAAAATTTACAAATGGTGATATGTTTTTTAGTTATCATAACTTATCAATATTTTTCTATTCAGTTCCATAAAATTATTTGAGTATGGTTATCCACTTTTCATAATGGAATACAGAAAACCATATCAACCACTAGTTATTTTCCATGAAATTTTTTCGATTGATTTTCAATACTTAATCAATATTTTTATTATCCTAATGAAATAACATATATTATATTTTTCCCTATATTAATTTTTTATTCACCTATCCATAAAAAATAATATGAACATCTCCATTTAGTTTACAAGACATTATTAATTATAATGTGTTTGTTTTAATTGTATTCATAATTACATTGAAGGCACAACATATATTTTTCCCATCTCTCATATATTTTGGAACAAAAGGTCAAATATTTATTCTAAATAGGTTCATTTTTTCTAATTTATATACCTTATTCTTTTAATCCATAAATCAATTTCAAAATGTTATATCATAATAAATAATATTTCATTCTTTGTGACATGAGACAAGTTCCCACTAGTTTTATATTGTTTCAAAAAAAATTCCTATATTTTTTTAGATTATATGTTATATGTTTGAGATGTTCACCACATTACGTAGTTAAATATACTAAATCACAATCAAAATGATATATGACCTCCCATTTATAAATTACACCTATTTATTTTTAATTTTATTTTTATTTGTAATGAAGATTAATTTTATAATATCTAAATACATTTAGTGTCTCTTACATTGAGTTATGCTAAAGAATTATAAATTTTGTTATGAATTCAATTCCATTTCTTTGTAAACGTTCATTCATAAGTAGTGATCATAAAATAAAAAAAATCCTTCCCTAATATCATCAATATTTTATTTTATAATATATAAAAAATTGTAATTGGGAATTTTTCAATATTTTGGCATGCATTTCATTATTTTTATTATCAGAATAGTATTTTATTCATCTTTATAGAAATTTATCGTATTAATAAAACAAAATATATATGGATAAATCATATGCAGTATATGATATAATAATAATTAATCATATCTTTTTGTAAACATTAAGAAACATATTGTTCCTCAATTGTCTCTAATTTTAAACACATTCAAGTATCAATGTTATGCCATAGTGTTCCATAATATTTCCAATAACCCTATTGTTAAAAATATCTTTAAAAACAAATTTTCTCTAGAGTATAATTTTACTAACAAAATACTACATTTTAAATTTTTTATATAACTGAGGAGTTTAGTTTTGAAGTTTTTAATACCTCACTTCTATTACCAACATATATTTAACCAGTATTTCTATCATAGTGTGATATTTTTATTCAAAAAATCATCAAGATATCTCGCAGCATTATTGAAGATTTTTCACCTTTTTATTAATTATATAACAAAATTATAACGTTTTCTCTTGTAAAAAGAATCCTAACTTTTCTCCATGATCATTATAATTTTAAAAAAATCATCAATGATTTCAAAATTTTGGAATCATAATTTCATAAAATCATTTAGTTAATCAATAATTTGGATTACTTATATAACATGGTTATCATTGTAACATGAACTAATATCATAACTTCACATTCTATTTTAAATTTCATTTAAATATTCATATAGAAATTTAGATATATTATTGTTTTTTATCATAAAAAATTACCCGTGAAATATAATATTAAACACATTATTATTTTATGATGGAACATTAATTTCATAAATGGATACACTATGGTTTATTTAGATTTTAATTAATCCCTTATGTTATATCTCATTTTCAATAACCACATCAACAGTTTCATTATTCCTAATTGAAATATTCATATAATCATATCCAATTTCGTTAAAATATTAAATATTGAAATATTATTTACCTATACCATTGACATATTTATTTTAAAAATAATTCACTAAATCATTCAATCATTTGTATTTTAGAAGAAAAATCCTAATATTTTCCATTTTTGAATTATTTTTTCTTTTTCTTCAATGAAACTCTGCATGAACTTTAAAAGAATTCATAACATATTTAACAAATATTTGGCATCCTATTACATTCATTCAGGTACTTATACCTCTATTGTTTTTTGTTTCCTTATTGTTTGGGTTTGTGTCATGACATTTGATGGTGTTGGTAATTTTTGTTAGTGTTACAAAAATTCCATGGTTGTATGATTGGTTTAATTAGTGAAATCCTTATATTAATCTATCAAAGAAATTTTGAGTAATAGTTTAGGAGGGATGTGGTAGATAAATAATTGTGAAATTAATTTACACCAAAAAACCATTTTTTAAACATATGTTTTTATCAGTGCATAAGTTGTGATAATGGATTGTGGTGTAGATAGACATATGCTATAGAGATTTATATATGTAAAAAATTGATCGATAATCATGTTTAACCTAATGGGAAAACATTTTTAAATATGTGGGACATGAATAAAATAGTGACAAAAATGTTTCATTTACATTGTAAATTCCTTTTACCTAGTGAGTTTTTTTATTCTAAAACCCTTGAAATGTTATTCTTATATCATGTTGCCTCTTTTATCAATTCCTAGGGTGACTCCAAGGGAATTTTGGAAATTTCTTATCTTGGGAAATACTTAGTTTCTTTTTAATTTTTAATGAGATTCCCCACATTGGATTTTCCATCTATTTTAGGATTATAATTTGTTGAAATGTGATCTTTTAGTTTATAATTAAATTGGATTTGTTCTTGATGTTTTTTGATAAATTTTCATCATTTTTTATCCTTTTTTCAATATTATTGTTGAAATTCATATCACAGGTTTTTATCATGTAATACCTTGATTTAATGGATGGTCATTTTATATGTATTTATCTATACAATTTAAATCTTAATTTTATGCATTTAGTTGATTTTATTTTTCATTAATGATTTTAAAACCCCTAAATATAATTGATTTTTTCTGGGATTCTTAAATGGAATAGAGTTTTTGAAAACCACCAATTCCAATGTAATTTAAATGTGGGGTATAATTATGAAAAAAGGAAGGCATTATTGAAAATATATTTTAAAAAACGATTGATATTTGATAATTGTGCAAAATAATTAATTTCAAAAATGATATTAGAATGGAATTAAATTGTTAAAGACATAAGATTTTTTTTGAAAATGAAAATTCATATTGAAAATTAAATTTGGGAAATTGAAATGTGGATAATGAAATGAAATGAAATTATTTAGTTTCCCATTTATTGATTTTTAGTTTAAATAACATGTTATCCTAGGTAGTTAGTGGTGACGATGACAATTATTTTTGGTCTCATACTCCCTAGAAATGGATTAATGATGACAACACTAACTAAAATAGTGTGGCAAGAATGCTTATGATGGTTTCCCCTAATGGGGTGTACACTACCAATAATGGGTTCCCCTATTAGTGTGTAGATTTATTTTCTGTACACACCTATCATTATCCATGATCCTTATGAGATGTTTGAGGATATTATAATCATAAACTCACTTACCATAGGGCTTTTTACAAGGTTATATATGTTTTATAACATTATTATGAAGTCCATTGATTATTTAACTACTTTATTCATTCCATATATATGATATATTTCATACAAAAAATTATCATTTAATTATAATTTTTTAATAAATATATGACATATTTTTGTATTTTAATCAGGTTTTGAGAAAATGATAAAATGAATTCCATGCCTTTTTTAGTATTAAATAAAAAAAATTAATAATTTATTAAAGGGAACTTGGTAAGACCGTAATGGAATTTATAGATCACACCACACCATTACCTTTAGGAGTTTGTAGATTTTGTTATGCTAGGATTGTGTAAAGTTAATGCACCTCTTGGATGAGGAGGATGTTCATGACCCTTTAGACCATGGTGTGGTGATGGGGATTGGGGGATATGTGATCCACATAATACTCATGTGTTTTGATACCTTTAATGGGTTTGATTTTTTCATCTTTAGATGATGAAACCCTTATAATTTTATGTACATCTTTATGTTGGTTACTTTTTTACTATATGATTCTAGAACATTTAGCCTTTTGGGTATTGAGAATATAGAATTTTATATTATTCATTATACTATATTGTTTAAAATTCATTCCCAGTTATTTCGAGAATGATGTAAGGTTTGATTTGAAAACCCATGGGTATCATGAATTCCCTTCAAGATATGTCAAGAATAGATTAGGTATCTCTTTACTAAGGTATTTAGGATGTTTCATTACATATTTTTATCCAAGGTGAAGATTTTGTGTCTTTTTATGAAGTCAGTATGCAGTGGGGATGCCATAGTAGATATAAGGAAGGATTAATGAGAATTAGGAAGTATTTGAAAATGATTTAATATCCATCTCTCCTCAAAATAATCATTACGACAGTATGGGTTTTCGTGAATAGGTTCATTGAAGAATATTTTTTGACGTGATTGTAGTTTATTCCATAATTATAAAATGAGTATCTTGGAAACACTATTATTAAATTATAATTTATATAATTGATATTACATAAAGTATTATTTTATTTTATTTTTACTATGTACTATTTCAAATGTTTCAATGGCAATTGCTTATATTATGTTGAAACATTCATCCAAGAAGATATTTTATTATAAAGAAGAACAAATCTATTGTTGAACCATATTAGGATAATCGTATAGTGGAACCATGTATTGTTGAGATGTGGGTGTACATCTTACATGTTTTATGATAGGTAGGTACACTCATTATTGATTATTCTTTGCCTATGGAACCATAAATTGATGAAATATGTGATCACTGGGTATAGTTTTTTCATCAGAAACCACAGTAATTACAAGGATCTAATGATCCTAAAGAGGTATAGTATTGGCTAAAAAAGATAATTATACTCTATGAGTTCATGGATATTCTTAATTAATTATTGGGAAATTATTCTACATTTAAGTTGGATTGACGTAGTCGGAGATGATAGAATTTAATTGTGATATATAAAAAGAATGAAGGCTTCAAGTAAATGTATATTAGAGATCTTTACACCAATCATTTCTATACATAGTTCATGGAAATAGAAAAAATAATTGATTTTCTCAACCTCCATATAGGTTATAGAACCATGATATAGTAATTAAAACTTTTTCTTGAACATATTCACTTAGCTCCTCAACTGGTGACTATTGGGAAACCAATATCTCAAGGTTTTCATATGGGTATTCAAGGATAAATCTGATCTCTTTTATTCTAACAGTTCCACACATCTTATGATGACATAATAGACAGATAATTGAAGGCATATCTTGACCTGGCAATTATGCTAGGGTTAAAAGGAGTTCCCCTTTCTCCAAGTGGCAGTTGGTTAGTCCCTTAAATGGTAATAGAAATCATGATGACCCTCATGGTGGTTCATGATATATTTTTTATACTTAAACACATGTAGTACCTTGAATATTCCCCATGACTAAATCTCAGTGTAGAAGGGTTGGGTATTTGAGGTTGGATTTCTCTGTGACACTAAATATCTGTAGTTTTTTTTGGTCTTTCAGGACACCAACAATTGTTATTCCATTTCCATTTTGATCCATGTAGTGTTACACTCTCATCATCATAATATCTAACTATATTTGAATTAGATATATAATCGAATAAGGGGTTAAATCCATAATAATCCGGAATAGTGCCTCTTTATGCAGTGGAAGTTTCTCCCAAGTATGTTGATGCGTGTCCAATAACATGGAGAGGTACCATCACTGTATGATTATCTTTAATGAAAATTAATTTATTATTTGTTCATCTCACTTATTTATATCAACCGATGTTATTAACCTAATATGTAATCTTATGGAACATTATCATATGTGATGGATATTGATACACCCTGCAGAAGAAAGAAGGAGAACTGTATTCGATTTCCAACATGATTTCTCTCTTTAGAATATTTTTAGATCATAATTAGTTTTCTTGTTCTCGACATGAACCATATAGTTTTTATTTTTGGGTTGGATTATTCAATCCCTCATAAATATGAGATTGAAAATTATCTCAAGTGGGGCACCTTTTCTATTCCTGGTGGGGTGTTTCAAATCATATTGAGAGAGTCGTTCTAGATTTCAACTAGATCCCGATATCCTTTTCCAGAGATGGTTTTGGTAATATTTGTGTATTCTATTTTACTAGGATAAATAATCATTAAGAGATGATTTAAATCTTGTTTTCAATTATTGTACTAATGTTTTCCTTATGAAATTATTAGTTTTCCTCTTATAAGAAAGGTAGATTTCATTATCAATTTCGTTCATGGTATATTACTGATGTTTATTACATCTTAAAATATTGATCTAGACGAGTTATGATTATTGATGACTCATTTGGATGACCTTATATTTAATTCATTAATTTTATTGAGTGTCTCACCTTTGATGGAAACTATTCACTTTCAAAATAAAGACGATGGAACACTTTTCCATCATGTTGATTAGAAAAATATAAATTGAGTTATTGAAAAGAATAAAAATTTAATACCACAGATTGATAATCTAGATGGGTCTATGTGTTTTTTGATGATTCAACTTTGAACTAGTTATCACTAGTTGAGAATAAAAGAATTTGACACTAAAATGACCACCATTTGGAGAAGGTATGTCCATTAAGAGTATCATGTCATGATATTTAGTCACACTAATGATTTTATAGTTTTTATGTCTTTGATGAATAGGATATTTTAATAGTGTCATGACTCTTTTATGGTGTTATTTGTGGAAAACATTTTTTATTGTACTCTCAAACCAAGGGGTACCATGTGTGTTATTTGATATTATTTCATGAATTTTTTATATATCACATACCTTACAAAAACCTTTTCAAATGTAATTTATGTATTTGAGAATTAAATTTATTTAGATGATTGGTCTCCGACCAAGGTATTTTATTTGGTCCTGAGAAGGAGAGAGCTATTATGAAATGGGAGAAAACAAATAATGCCATTGAGAAACAATGCTTATTTGGATTGTCAGAATATTACCATAGGTTTGTAAAATATTTCATGATGTTTTATTATCTAATTATCACTCACACATAGAAGGTAGTGATTTTAATTTGGGATGATAAATATTAGAGTTCATTTATTTAGTTTAAATATAATTTCAATTTGATACATATGTTTACTCTTCCAGATGCAGGGTAGGGATATGAATTCTTTTGTGAGGAATTTGGTTCGGTTTGGGGATGTATTATTATTCATAGAAATCATGTGGTTGATTATGTTTCTAGAAATAATATTCCACACAATAATATTTATTTGACCTATGAAATTGACATCACAATTGGGAGGCATGCTCTTTAGAGCGTGTATGGTTACCTATTAAATGAAAATATTGATGTTTATTCTTACAACAAATTATTTATTGATATCTTCTCTCAAAAATATTTTAATCACAAGTAGAGGAATTGTGTGTGGTACCTTTTAGTAGTTTTATTTTTAGATTTCTCACTCCCAAGGTAAAAAAAATTCATCACGGATGTGTTGAGAAGAAATATCAAGCCTAGGTGGTGATAGAATCATCAGAATATTGGAATATGTTAGATTTCATTAATTAGTGGAACAAATGATTCTAGGATGAAGATAGTATTATTGTGTTCAAAATCCTGAAGTTTAACTCCTCTATTCATGATATGATTCCTTATGAACATCTTCTTTATGATAAATTTCCTATCCCTATGGACTCTCTTTATAGTGGGCGACAATCGACGAGAGGTCATTCACTTATGATGGTATCCTAATTTTTCAAAAATAATTTTATGGTCCATTTAGTTATGAGTATGTATATGGTGGATTATTTTTTTGTTCCCAATGGATGGTGAACTCGAGTAACATAATGATATTATTGATATATGGTGAAAATTCTGGTGTTTGTGTGTGAGATGAGATATAACTACCAATATATCGCATTAGAATACCTTCCAAAGAATCAAATAATAGTTTCAAAGACATTAAGGATTCTTTTATCCACTTCAAGTTCCAAATTGTAAGTGATATTATATTTTTATAGATGTTGTGGTTGGGTTGAAGCATAACCCTTTGAAGATGAATGCAATATGATATTTGATTAATAGTCTATACAAATGAACTCACTTTATACCCATTCATGATACAAAAAATCTAGATGAATTTTTATGTGTCTATGTTTATGATATTTCTATGTTTCATGGATTTCCTTCTACTATAATCTCTAATATAGTGTTGAACCCCATAATTGTGTACCATGCACTTTTCTATAAAAAAATATGAGGAAAGTATGACTATAAAAATAACAACATATTTTTCAGGAGGGACTTGAATGTGGGTTTGTTGGGTATTCATTTTATAATGGATTATATATTTTCCCTTATTATACTATTTTTACATTCTAATTATTCTATTTATTTAGACATTCCCTTATCGAAAAAAACATTCTATGCATGATTACAAATTGGCTAGATCTACCAAGTGCACATGTGGGAGTCATAATAACCACACCCAGAGAGCCATACAAATATCCGACCAATTGTATGAATATGGGTGATTATTTCACCCACATTGGCCGCACATCATTCATAAAATCCAATGTGGGATACATGTTTTAAAATACTTTTTTTATATATACTCATGAATTTTCACATATTCTTTCATGATTTTAGGTATAATTATCTATGAAATAGATTCCAAGGATCGAAATGTTTAGTTTCATTGGAAGAGAAGCTACCTAATTGGATAAAATGATATGAAAATAAAAACACCATTACATTAATCTTCATAATTATCTCCCAACTCCTTTTGAGCTCATATTAACATATTGGATTACATGGTGCATACATTTACAAAAGGGATGAGCAAAAAAATCAAGTAATGGAATATACATGGGAATAATGCATAAAAAACTTGTTAAAACGATTAAATTGATAACATTAAAAGAATGGGTCATTAATAAAAATATATAAGGATATAATATTGAACAAGGAATAATATTATAATGTAAATATTGAAATTTTAAGAAACATATAACATGATATAAACATGAGCCATGTCTAACTTCCAAGAATATATCACGTGGTGGGAAAAATATAATAATGGATTAGGTTTACCCATAACCCCATACATAACATCTCATAAGACTAAACATTACCAAATTCTTTAGTTTTCTATCTAGATAAACCCCTTATAACATGTTCATGAATATGTGTTCAACACTAATAAATCATACATAGTGAATAAACATAAGAGTTACCAATGTAATGAAATGGGTATCATAATAATGTTTTAAGGAATAACCAAAGGGTGTATCATAATATTATACATAAAAGAATAAATATAAATAATCATTCGATATTAATTAATGAAAAATAATAATTTACCATTATAAATTTTTTATAATTGTTGTGAAAAAAGTAAAAATGAGTTGTCAAGTAACCATAGATATTTGCCTTAGAAGATGGGTTCTAAGAGAATAGGTATTGAACCTTTAAAATGGGAAGAGGATAATATTTTACATAAAACCTTGTGTGGAATAAAATGGTTTTCTAATTAATAATGTGTCTTTAATAAATCATATATTTTTAAAAAATTTTGATTTAGTGATACTTTAAAAGATGTAAATAAAATAGATATGTTCTGTTTAATCAACATTTTGGAAGGAATTAAGTATGTAACATTAAATAATTTCATATCCCCATCAAATAAAGATTATTTAAACATGGTATATCTTTGTGATACATATATTTATAAATTAAAATAATTATTTAATACTAATGAAGTGATTATGTTTTCTTAATAAGGTTAAAATGTAACTTAAACGAAATGTGGAGGTCAAAATAATCCCTTAACTTATGATCGAATGTATTCTGCACTTAAACAAAATTCTCAATATAATCATATTAGATTAACTAATTAATTAATTTAGAATATATTATTAGTTTAATTTAAAAATTATTATTTTATTAAGTTCATTTATGTTAATCTATATCAGTTATGATGTTCTATTTCATCGTTCCAGATGCATTCATTTTCATAAGTTCATGGTTGGTTTACTTGTATATAATTATCCAATTTATTTTTAAATGAGAATAATTATACAAAAGATATATTATATATTATTAATCCACGTATATCATTTTAAATGGTCCCATATATAATTTCGTTCATGAATGAAGATAATTCATTTGATAAAATGTCAATGTTACAGGTTTCGTTTATTTTGGGGATTTTTCTAACCATCGAAAACTAAATTTGTTTTATTTGACATTATGTTTATAAATTAGTTACATAAAATGAAACAATTTATAATATAAATATTATTAAATTACTTTACAATGAAAATAGTTTTATAAATATCCTTGAATGGAGTATTTGGAAATGAATAATCATTAACCATAGAGAGGGTTAACTGCAATAATTTTGATAAGAGTTTCATTTCATTGATTCAGAGGAGATGTTAAAGGTGGGGTATATAATATGTTACACCATTAAAATTAAATTAAATTATATACATGATACTATAGTTATTAATCTTTTATGGATGAAGTAAGTGATGAGAGGGTGTAAGAAGAAATGAAATTAAAAGAGATTTTTTTGAGATAGTTACCTCTTGAATATCACATCCATGATAGACACCTTAAGAATCATGTAATTGGTATTTTATTGGTATGATAAGTTATTTTAAATTTTTAATTTTAATTTCAATTGAATTTTATAGAATATTTTTCAATATTTAAATTTTATAATGTGTGATAGGAAGCAGTGGTGAGAGGTGGTATTTATAGGGGGAGGAGTGGGTGTTTTTGAATATTAAATTCATTACTGTATTATTCATTCTCAATATTAGAAAGAGTGTTTATTTATATTTATAATTATATTAAATAGTGATTTAGGGTTTTAGATAAATTTTTCTTACATCATCAATGAATCAAAATTCATGTATTTCACTTATAATGTTATGTTACGTAAATTATATTATTTCCCTATTCACCAAAAATTCAATTATTTTATAAAAATCCAAAAAATTTACCCTAACCATTTTTCAATGTTTATATTTAAAAAATGTAATTTTTTTAAAATTAATTTCCTAAATATGATAATAAAAATTTAAAATAAGAATCTCTATTTATTCGAAAAATATTGATTTTAATTTTATAATTCATTTTATAAGCCTTCAAAGAACACATTAGTGTCTCATAGAGTTGTATTATTATTATTATAATAAAACATAATATTAATGAATGAATATATTTAATGAAATTACATTTTCTTTTATGTTATTATATTATTTATAATATTGTAAATAAACATTGATGTTTTACAAATATACCAACAACTAATTTATAAATTTAAATCATTTAGTTTCTTATACCATGAAATAATATATCATGATTTCATTTATAGGTTACATAAATTTTAATTTTTAACATTCATATGTGATGTTACTATTCTGATAGCCATGTTACTATTCCTAGAATTTATTTTACTATTCCAACTATCAGGTTACAATTCCAACGGTATATGTTATGTAATTTCTATACATAACTTTTATTTCATTCACTCACTGTTGAAATATGTTTTATATTAATGGGATATATATATAATTTCATATTAAAATATGAATACTATATTTTTATCATTTTATTTTATTTCTAATTCTTTGTTCATTAGTGCGGTCATTTTATTCGATTGATCAAACCAAAATATTCCTATTCTTATTATATTATATTGTCATTACATTCCACTATAATATTTGAAATTCTATTTGGTTTTTTTGATACTAATGTGTCATTAGTAATTTATCAAAATAATGATTTTATTGGGTTATATATTAAATTTATGTGTTTTATAACATAATTATAAGAACAAAATTCCATTGATAAAATTCAGGGTTGTTAAATTTTTTCCCAAATATGAAATTTCACCCTAAAAATTTCATTTTCCATACTAATGTGAAAAAATGTGATGGTATTTATCCTTCATCACATCCATTGGTTCCTATGTCACATCATCATACTTATGGTTTCCCAATAGTATCTTGGCCACATCAATGGTCTTTTTACATACAACCATGTCTCTCTAGTCCAAAATCATCATCGTCTACTCAACATAAGAGAGATCATTTTCCATTTGTACCATGTCTAAGATTAATACATTTTTGGTATCTAGTATGTACGTCTTCAAGATAGATACATGGAATATAGCATGAAAAAGATACATGGTTGGTGGATGTTCTCTCTGAAAGGCCACAACTTTGACATGATCAATAATCATAAAGGGTCTACTGTGCTTGGAAATTAGCTTCTTTTATTCCAAAATCGCATGGACCTCTAAGACAGATTTATGTAGAGGAATACCTTGTTACCAACCTCAAACATTAATCCTTGTTGATGATTATTTGTATAGATCTTATATACATTTTGGGATTTCTAAATATGCTATTGGATGGTCTCCACCTTTTCTACAATTTCCAAAATAAATTTAGTTTACATCATCATACATTCACCAACGTCATCCAAACATGAAAATTATCTACATATTTTCATATAAATGGATTTATATAGAATCATTTTGATGATTTATTTGAATATATTTTTGAAAGAGAAATTGACAAGTGTATAATGTAGATCCGAAACTCTAAATTTTATTGAACATGCTCTCAATATATCTTCTATTGCCTAAATATTCCACTCAGACTGGCCATCAATTTTTGGTTAATATGTTTTATTGAATTACATATCATTATTTCGATTATATTGGATAGATTTCTAAAACATGGAGGTTTTTTTCAGATAAAAATCATATATAATAAATAATAACACTCCATACAACCTCACCATTTCTATAAAATATATCCATGCATGTTGGTTGAGTGAGAAATCCCCTCAAATCATGATAAACTGATCAGTCATTATAAGATGATAAACAATGACCCATATGGCCTCATTTTCTCTATATGTCTTCCGAATTTATGTTAAAAAGTCCATAGCGATGTCTTCCCTTATCCATTTAAGTATGATTAATGGGTGAATTATCCCCTTATATTTTTTCTTTTAAAACTTCACATGATGAAATAACAGAAACTCTAAAATATATTTCTGTATATTCATCATCATATTTTCACATCAATTCTTCTCTTATATTTCATAACACATCTTTGTTCTCCTTGGTGGATATAGAAGGTTGATATATTTAAATCATTTAGAATCTCATTCATTATCTCTAGATTGGATTGTATACATAGTCTTGATCCATGTCTTACTACACCTTCTTCATCAATTTTGAAATCCACTAATTTCTCGTTCTTATATCTTCCACCATCTTATGAATTTAAATATCATTTCTTTGATTATAAATTATCTTATATTAATGTCATGGTTGAAAGTTTTTTAAAAATAATGATGATGTAGCTTCTTTTATGATTTTTATATCCATCCATTCCAAGTCTATGAAAATTGTATCATTCTCATTTCTAGTAATTGGTAATGTTACCTGATCCATTCTTCTTTGATCATCTTCTACATTATTGTCCTTATCGGGATGGTAATGGAATGAGAATTAATAATAAATTATAAGATAAAACCATATTCTATGGAGAATATTAAACCTCCCAATTTTAAGTATATATTTGAGTCTCTTCTTATTATTATATATCTCACACTTCTCCCCATAGAGATAATGTTGAAATATTATCAACATGACGATCACATCATCCAACTCCAGATCATGGGTGGGGTACTATTGATCATGAAATATTAATCTCCATTTGGAATAAGATATCATGTTATGATGTTGAATTGGTATATATAATAACCCCTTATTTGATGCATCTCTATATATAAAAAATAGTTCCCCTATTGTTGGTTGTGTAAGTACCCTTGTAGGGATTAACCTATTTTCTAACTATTTAATGAATGGTTCAAATCCTATAGTCCATACAATCATTAATCCATTACAAGTTAGATTGTTTTGTGGATTTAAAAAGCAAGATATTTTCGTCAAAAAACATTGGTAAGACCCTGGGAGTCTAAGGAAACTATGGATCTCCATTACATATGTTTTTCTGGGAAACTATTCAATTACCCTTGTTTTAGAAGGGTCAATAGATATCCCTTTTCTTGTGATAAAATAATCCAAGAATTATTCTTCCTCCATTCATAACTCAAATTTAAGAATCATTGTAATCTCTATCTCCCATTTAAAATTATTTGGCACACTATTTGAATGATCTTCATGTCCTCCCACAACCCAGATTATGGTATGTGAGGTGAAGGAGTGTAATTATCCATAATCATACACAGAATAAACCAAAAATTATTTCAAATAAATCATGCCTCAAAAAATTTATATCCCATATGGTGAAGTAAATTTGAAGGTATGAAACTAACCACACCCATCTCATCACCCCAACTGGACTTGGATACATTCACCTCAATATCCTCACATTGGTCTAGGTAACTTGGGAAAAGAGATATCACCAGGATATCCTTAGATAGATATATCACCAGTAATATATGAACATAAACCTTATTTAATTACTTCTTATGATAACATGTGACCCGAACTAGAAGAAATTCCTAAAAAAAGATGCTAATGATGTAGATATTGAAGATAGAAACCGATGATAGACTAAATAATTTGATTCGAACTAACATTGATGATAGCCCTATCCTCTATAAATAATTGACATAAAAAGTAGTGTCCTATTATAGATTAAATAACTATTTCATTCATAACAGTGGTGTTATATTTTAGAGATTGAATCCATGTTAGTTAGGAACCCAACTATCCCATCATTCAATACACTCCATCTAAATATTTACATCTAGAAAATATTTTTTATCCTCCCTATGATTTAATAATTTAAATCAACTCTTTCTTTTAATTATCCTCCAAATATATATGAAATATAAATGAAATGAACGTATATATGATATTTGGGAACAATGCCTTCTCAGTGTGTCAAACTCTGCACTCTTCATTAAGAAAAAATCTATGGTACAAATTAATAATAACCATAATCATAATTCTATGATCATGAACACTTAGGATCCCTTTATGGTGAGATAATACCTCCTTCCACTTCATTTCCTTAATCATCAAATATAAGGACCCGACCTTATTACATAAAAAATATTTAATTTAGTCAAGAAATAACATCCTTGCACATTGAGGATATTTTCATGTTTATATCATTAGAGAGTAAGTACAAAGAATTCTTAACATTACACATTATTACAGAGTGGATACAATAAAAAATGTTTCCAATTTTTCAAAATAAAAACATTAAATCATAAAACAAGACTCCTTGTCAATTCTTCAACATTTATCATGGCGTCCTTCCTTGTATTACACATCCATTAACTTGTGAAAATCATTTAAAAGCTTGGGATGAGCACAAAAACTCATTAAGGGATGAAAAAGGAAGGAAAGAGAACATAAGTCCATGAAAACTCATAACGTATGAAAACATTTTCAAAAGACATGATTGTCACTCATATATACTTACTTTGTGTAACATGAGATTTAAACAATATCCACACAAACATGAGAACATAAATATAATCATAGATGTATCTTGGGGCATTACTTATATAATTTTGTAACCATTCATGGATACCTTATAATTTTTAACCCTCTTGTCAACCTTACTTTGTGTAACCATCACAGTTACACATGGAGTAACCATATGACCGACCTCCAACTTACACATACCGAATGCATTGGATGTAGATATAGGTCCCAACCCTCATCATTAATAATTCCCAAGAACCAAAACAAAATCATTGAACATGAAAAATTTCATGAAAACATTGTTTGGGAATTTAGTAAATCCGAATTTTAAAAGGGGAATTTTAAAGAAAAGCCCCATATAAATATGATACAATTGAATATAGTCTTAATAAAGTGGATGTAATATGTATATATAATGTAAATACACATTATAAAACATAATATAAACAAAATATACCACAAAAAAATTAAATAGCACATAAATAATGATATAGAAGGTTAACCCAATGAAGGGAAATCGGGTTAAGAATTCTGTTACCTCTGGTTTGTCTTACTTACAACAGGTTTAAACCTCTTGTATAATGGTTAAAAGAGTTTTAATAATATTTTATAGAAACATTTTCATGTTTATATCATCTTATATTATCATTTCAAAACTTTATTTCACCATTTAACTGTTAGTATTTTTCCCCTTGCACTGTTTTTGGGTGAATTCATTACATGATTTCCATGATTGGTTCATGATGGATGTTCTTGTTGATTGGAAGTGAAACACCAGAATTGGAATATATTATTATTTAAATATATCCAGTAACATTAATTATACCATTTACAATTTTGAATTCTTTCATGAGGATGATTCATAAGTTAAGACATTAATGATGTTCATTTAGATCATTTTAGTGGTTCTTCGATAATAACAACCACAATTTTTATTATAAATTAGAACCATGAGTACAAAAGAATTCAAGAACCATGGGTGAGTAATAAAACATATATTATAACCGGATTCAACCATATAAATGGTTTCATGACCACACTTGAATAAATTAATGGAAATTGGAACCACATCGTCCACGATGTCGATAATTCACCACATAACGGACAATGTTTTTATTCCTTAAATAAGTGGGGGAATATATGAATAATGTTGAGTAATTTTCCATAAAAATGATAACATCCATAATATACATGATTTATAGATATTTCATTTCTATTGGTTAAGGAGATAGGAAGAATGAGTATGGAAGGAACTCAAAATAAAAGAATAAGTTATAAATCTCTTACAAAAATTCGACAGCCCAACGGCTATGCGACAGGGTTCTAAAAAACATTATGAAGAGATGGGAAAAGGGTCACCCATCCAGAAATGAATCATAATACAGAATAGATCAAGAATAAGAATGAAACAAGAAGCTTTTTTGGAATCATGAAAGATATTCCACATAAAAGATAACATGAATGGAAAAAGAATGAAATCGAGAATTTTCCTACCTAGTAGAGTAACCCTTAATACATGAAGGATGGGACATTAGGGGATTCAAGAAACTTTGGGAGGAATTCTATGAAGGTTAGTAGGCTATAGATTCATTGAGGGAGAATTGGGAATTAATTAAATGAAGGGAAGAGTTGGTATTTATAGGAAAAGTGAGGGATTATTTTAATAATTATCTAGGGACACCTCATGAGTGGTATTAGAAAAACCATGGGCTTGCCCATGGTATTTGCCCATGGTATAAGAAACTTGTTACACCTCACATCATATTTAACTATACACATGTTGAACAGATTTATGACATCATTATTACATCATTAATGATGTCATTAACAAATCGAAACTAAAAACTGTATATTTTAGTATTCACAAAAAAATCAATTGTTTCAGAAAAATTCCCAAAATTCACCCTTAACATTTATCGACGTGTAGATTTCAAAATTGAAGTCAATTTTTTGAAAATAATTTTTTAAATATGTTTAATTTTTTTTAAATAAAATCATACTAAATTTAAAAATTATTGATTTAAAAACTATAACTACTTTTATATCACATTGAAAAACTAATCAAGATGTTATTATTTTAAGTCCTTAAAAAATAAAATAATAATACAATTTACTATTCATTTGGGTCATATTACTATTCATATTACTATTCACAAGGGTATGTTACTATTCACCAAAAAACATGTTGGATCCAATGGACTACAAATAACATACTGAACACAATTGTAGATGATAGTTTCTTGAAATTCAAAACATTGAAGTAGTAAAATTTTGTTTAAAGGCAAGTTATAAATATCTACTTAAAAAAATGTTCCGTGAAATTCAATTTATTTTTTAAAAAACATACGGTGTTACATTATCCCTACCTTCTTGAAATTTTTTCCTTGAAATTTTATTTACTTATTAAACAACTGAGGGTATGTTTCTATCGTAGAATTTTCCGACTCCCATGTTTCTTCTTCAACCATGTGGTTTCTCCACAAAACCATTACCTGTTGGATTAAATTATTCCGCAATACATGTTCTCTTCGATCAAGAATCTGAACTGGTTCCTCTTTATAATAATGGTTCTCTTCCAGCTGAACTGCTTATGGGATCAAGACATGTGATGAATCTGGCACACACTTTCTCAACATCGAAACAAGAAAATCATTGTGTACCTGAAACAAGCTCATAGGCAAAGCTACTTATTATGCAACTGTTCCTTCATTCTCCATGATATCAAAAGGACCGATGAACCATGGACATAGCTTCCCTTTCTTACCAATACACATCACACTTTTATAAGGAGAGATTTTAAGGAAAACCTGGTCACCTATCTTGAAAGAGAAGTCTTTCCTTCTTTTATTGGCATAACTTTTCTGCCTACTCTAAGCTGTCCTCATGTGCTGCTGGATCACACTCACTTTATCATCCACTAATTCTACTTATTCTGGCCCCATAAACATTCATTCACCAACTTCATCCCAAAACAATGGAGTCCGACACTTCTTCCCATACAAGGCCACAAAAGGTTCCATCTGAATACTAGATGAAAACTGTTATTATAAGAAAAATCATCTAAAGAAACATGCTTATCCCAACTTCCCTGATATTCCACTGAACAAGCTCGAAGCATATCCTCTAACATTTTAATCGTTCATTCTGACTGCCCATCTGATTGAGGATGAAAAGTTGTACTGAAATTTACCTTTGTGCCCATCAACATCTGAAGTCCCATCCAAAAGTTAAAAGTGAACCTATGATCTCAGTCAGATACAATGGAAAGAGTAACACCATGTAACCTGACAATCTCCTTGAGGTGCAATAGAGAAATCTGATCCAAAGTCATTGTATCTCGAATAGAAAGAAAATGTGAAGATTTTTTCAGCCGATCAGCAATAACCCAAATCTAATTGTTACCACTAAATGTATTTGGTATTCCCACCATTATGTTTGTGGATACATTCTCTTATTTCCACTCTTGCATTGGAAAAGGCTGAATCATCCCCTTCAGTAATTGCAACTCTACTTAAACCTATTGACACGTCAAACATTTCATAGTAAAATTAGCAATATCTCTTTTCATTCCATCCCACCAATAATACTCCTGAAGGTCTCTATACATCTTAGTACTGCCCTGATGAATAGAAAATGGATAAATATGAGCATCATACAATAATTATTTCATCAAATGAGAATCACTAGGCACACACAACCTTTTTTCAAATCTTAAAACACAATCATTATCTAGATTATATTATGGAAACTTACCCATTTTAACAAATTCTACATTTTTCTGTAGATCACGTTCTTTTTCTACACTTTCTTAATTATATCATACAATTACGACTACACTAAAATCGGAAACAAAACCGAGGTATTTCGTACACCAAGAACATCAAATAAAAAATTCAACAAATCATTTATCAATGGATAATTTTCCAAACATAGCATGGTTAATGATGCATGATATTTCTGACTTAATGCATCTGCCACTTTGTGTTCTTTTCCAGGATGGTAATTTACTGTTCATTCATAATACATTATAAGTTCTAGACATCTTCTCTTCCTCCTGTTTAATTCCTTATGATTGAATATATTCATTAGAAATTTATGGTCAGTATATATTTGGCATTTGGTTCCGTATAGACGAGGCATCCAAATATTCAAATGAAAAACTACAGCTGCCAATTCCAAATCATGTGTGGGATAATTTTGATCATTAGTTTTTTGTTATCACGAATAATGGGAAATTACATGATAATCCTACATCAAAACAAAACCATGTCCCTTCAATGAATCGTCACTGTAGATGACAAACTCATCGTTCCAGGAAGGTATGGACAGATCTTGAGCATTCACCAATATCTTCTTCATTTTTTGAAAACAAACATCACATTCCTTAGTCCAAACAAATTAAACCCCTTTCCATGTTAAATTAGTTATATGGCTAGATAACCTTTGAAAGTTCTTAACAAATTGTCTATAATAACCTGCTAACACAAAAAAACTACGAATCTATATATCATTTCGGGTTCATGGCCATTCATCAACTACATTTGTTTTGGTTGGATCAACTATTATTCTATAATTATTTATAATGTTCTGATGAAAATAAATCTATTGCAACAAAAAATCACACTTTATGAATTTTACATACAATTTCTTTTCTTTTAAAGATTACAAAACAACCCTTATATGTTTTTCATGATCCTCATTATTTTTAGAAAATACCATAATTTCATCAATAAATACACCCACAAGCTTATCCAAGAACTCATGAAATACTTTATTCATAAGAGTCGTGAATATAGCAGGTGCATTATTTTGATCCAAATGGAATAACAATATATTCATATTTTCCATATCTAATACGAATAGAAGTTTTCGGGATGTCATCCTCCTTTACCTTCAGCTTATGGTATTCGGATATCAAGTCAATCTTAGAAATTTACTAAGCTCCCTAGAGCAGACTAAACAAGTCATCGATATGAGGCAAATGATACATGTTTTTAACAGTGATGTTATTCAAAGCTCTATAATCAATGCAACGTCTCATGGAACTATCTTTGTATTTAACAAACAAAATAGGGGCTCCCCATGGTGAAGTGCTTGGATGAATGAAGACATTGTCAAGAAAATATTGTAACTGATTTTTCAATTCAAGAAGATCTATTGGATTCATACGATATGGGGGTTTTGAATTTTACATAGCATCATGAACTAATTCAATGGGTAATTTGACTTCTTTATCAGGTATGAAACCAGGAAACTAATCAGGAAAAACATCAAGGTATTCATTTACCACAGCACATCATTAATTTGAATAGTTCTCCGGTTTTCAACAATATGAACAAGTTAACTTACATTTCAATATTTCAATAGTTTCTCAGCTTCCTGATATGTTATCAATTGTATGGGTTCATTATTATATTAATCTTGAAACTCTTTCAGAAAAAAAAAACTTCTTTAGATCTACAGTTAATCTTAGCATGATAATCAGAAAGCCAGTCCAGCCCTAGAATAACATCAAACACGACTAAGGGTAAAACAAAAAGGTTTGCAGGTATTGTCTTTCGACAAACCATAATATAAATATTCTTATAATTATCATTGCTAAAACATTTCCCCTGGTGTTTTAACAACAAATTATGGTCACATTCGTTGAGTTGATTTTTCAAATTTACTAAAAAATTTCTTAGGGATGAAGGAATGTGTAGACCCCATATCAACCAAAACATTAGCAAAATATGAGTGAGGAAATAAAGTACCTGATATAACTTCACTGGATGGCCCGGCATCTGCTGACATGGTCGAAAATGATCTCACTACACCTTTCTACTTATAGTCTTTCTTCTTTGCATCATTTAGATCTCTCTTTGGGAAGGCATTTTCATAGTGACCCATCTCACAACATTTAAAACACTTTACAGTTTGATATTCAGGATTAGACATTAGATCATTTTCATTGCAATCTCATGCCATATGTCCAAACATATCACATTTAAAACACTTCCCATTTTTGCTAATACATTCCCCAGGGTGCTGATTACCACACTTTTCTCAAACTGGAAATTGTATTTTCTTACCATCATATTTCTTTGGTTCATTCTTACCCATTGCTTGTCAACTGGACCTCTTTTTCTCTTTGTTTCCAAAATGCACATAATCATTAGTAAAATCTATTTCTACCCTATCAACACATCGGAAAAATTACTCATAACTTTTTAATTCATGGGAGACCAATGAACTTCGATACCTTTGCATCAGTCCTGAGTAAAAGTGGTTGATTTTGCTATCAAGATCCAGAATAAGATTTGGTGCAAACCTCGCCAGTTGGATGAAGTTCACTTCATAAAAAGCCACTGAATCTTCCTCCTTCTATTTCAATTCAAGGAATTGCTTCTCCATTCTATATCACACCACCTTAGAAAAATATTTTTCAAAGAAAATACTTTTAAATTCATCCCACTCTAAGGAATCAAAATCCTCTCTACCCCTGATATTCCGTAACATTGACCACCACTGATCAGCTTCCCCTTCTAAATGATAAATGGAAAGACTTACATTTTGATTGTCTAAACATCCCATAACATCGAATATCCTTTCAAGGGCTTTGATCCATCCTTCAGCTGCTACTGGGTCCGAAGATCCATTGAATGCAAGAGGATGTTGTCTCATAAAATGTTTCACTACTGTCATGTTCAGTTGTGGTACCTCTATTGGTTATCTTACATGGATGCTACCACAATTCATTATCTGTGTTAGCTGATCCATTACAGTCACAAACTGCTCGGTTCCAATTTCTACCCTTCCAGGCTCTAGTTTTAGTAGGGTGCCATTTTGTCGGTGCCTCTCCTCTTAAGCATCCATGTTCATTCTACGGACAACCATTCTGAACAAACATGTCGTAGATAAAGAAACTTGGTAATATTTAGATGCAATAACATTTCAAATTAAACAAGGAGTGAATATCATTTATTGTATTCTATTTTCACCACCATAACCTTTTAATTTTATCTAAACCATCCTCTGATACCAACTATATAGACTCGACCTTTTTACATATAAAAACAATAATTTAGTTAAGAAAACTCTCCCTTTTAAATTGAGGATCATTTCAAGTTTAGAGCTTTAAGGTGTTTGGAAAAAACATTCATTAAATTAAACATTTTTATACAGTGGATACCATAAAACAGTATCTATTTTTTCAAAATATAAATAATTAAATCTTAAAAAACAACTCCATGACAATTCTTAACAATTTAACATGGATACCTTCTTTTTCATACACATCCATTAACCTTTTAAAATCATCTAAAAACTTAGTATGGGAACAAAATCACAGGAAGGGATGAAAAATGAAGGAAATTTCACAAAAGTCAATGAATACATGTAACGTATGAAATCATTTTCAAAAGACATACTTGTTGCTCATATATACTAACATCGTGTAACATGAGATTTACACAATATGCACAAAAACATGAGAACATAAATATAATCATAGAGGTATCTTGGGGAATTACTTACATAATTTTATAACCATTCTTGGCTACCTTATAATTTGTAACCCTCATGGCTACCTTACTATGTGTAACCATCACAGTTACACTTGGAGTAACCATACAGAAGACCTCCAACATACACATACCCAGTGCATTGGAGGGAGATATAGGTCTCACCCTTCATCATTAATAATTACCAAGAACCAAAACATATTCATACAACATGATTAATTCCAAATACATTACCTTTGGAAATTTGGTAAATTGAATTTTAAAAGAGGATTTTTAAAGAAAAGCCCCTTATAAATATCATACCATTGAAGAGATCCTTAATAGAGTATATAGAGTATGTATATATAATTTAAATACACCGAATAAAAAATAATATAAACATAACCCAGCCCACAACATTTTAAATCTCACATAAATAATGAAGTAGAAGGTTAACCCAAAGAATGTAAATCGGGTTGAGAATTTGCATACCTCAGGATTGTCTAACTTCCATCTCATTTAAACCTCCTATATAATGGTTAAAAGAGTGTCATTAATATTTTAATGACACATTTTCAGGTTTATAACATTATTTATTATCATTTCAAAACTTCATTTCACCCTTTAATAGTTAGTATTTTTCTCCTTGAACTGTTTTTGGGTGAATTCTTTACATGATTTACATGATTGGTTCATGATGGATTTTCTTATTGATTGGAGGTGAAACTCCATAATTGGAATGAATTAGTATTTTCATATATCCTGTAACATAAATTATACCATTTATTATTTTTAATTCATTCATTTGGATGATACATAAGTTAAAACATTAATGATGTTCGTTTAGATCATTTTAGAGGTTCTTTGATAATAACAACCACATTTTGTCTTATAAATTAGACCCATGAGTACAAAAGAATTACAGAACAAGGGGTGAGTCATATCACATATATTATAACATGTTTTAACCATATAAATATTTTTATGACCAGACTTGATAGATTTAATGGAAATTGATACCACATAGTCCATGATGTTGATAATTCAACACATAACAGACAATGTTTCTATTCCTTAAATAAGTGGGGGAAGAGTAGATTAATGATGAGTAATTTTTCATAAAAATTATAACATCCATAATATAAATTATTTATGGAGATTTTATGCCTCTTTGGTAAGGAGATATGATGAAATAGTAAGGAAGGATATCAAAATAAAAGAATAAGTGAGATATCTCATATAAAAATACGGCATCCCAACGACTATGCGACAGGGTTCTAGAAAACAATAAGAAGAGAGCGGAAAAGGTTCCCACATCCAGAAATTAATCATAATATAGAATAGATCAAGAATAAAATGTGAACAAGAACATGGTATGGAATCTTGATAGATATACCACATAAAAGACCACTTGAATGGAAAAATAAAGAATTTGAGAGTTTTTTTCCTTGTAGAGTAACCCTTATAAAATGACGGTTGGGACCTTGGGGGATTGAGGAAACCTTGGGAAGACTACTATGAAGGTAATGAGGCCAGAGATTCATTGAGGGAGAATTGGGAATGAATTCAATGAAGGGACGAGTTGGTATTTATATGAAAAATGAGGGATTATTTTAATAATTTTGAAGGGACTCCTCATGAGTGGTATTTCAAAAACCATGGTCTTGCCCATGGTATTTGTCCATGGTATAAGACACATTGGATACCTATCATTTTATTTAACTATACACAAGTCGACCATATTTATTACATCATTATTACATCATTAATGATGTTATTAATAAACATAAACTAAAAACTGTATTTTTTACTATTCACCGAAAAATCAACTATTTCAAAAAAATTCCCAAAATTCTCCCCAACCATTTATCGACGTTTGTATTTAAAAAAATAAAGTCCATTTTTCGAAAATAATATTTTAAACACTTATTATTTAATCTTTAAATAAAATAATACTTAATTCAAAAATAAATAAATTAAAAACTAAAACTGCTTTTATATCACATTGAAAAATTAATAAAGATGATATTATCATAATACCGTAAGAAAATAAAATAATAATACAATTTACTATTCATAAGGGTAGGTTACTATTCACCAAAAAACACGTTTTTTCTAATAAACTACAAATAACTTACTGAACACAATTATAGATGACAATTTCTTGCAATTCAAAACATAGAAGTGGAAATATTATGTTTAAAGTCTCATAATAAATATCTACTTAAAACAATGATCGATGCATTAATATTTATTTTATGAAAAACATGGGGTGTTACATCAATGATATAAAATCCAAAAGGAACTCCTATTATAAATTTTTCCATAAGACATCCAATTACATCCATTTTCTATGATACAATTTCAACCATTAACCTACTTATACATTCATCAAACTGTCCATAAGTAGAACACAATACTTAACATTAGATAATAATGAACTAATAAATATATCCACCAACTCTAAAAAACTTTTCTTTACTAAATTAGTGATACTTCTCTCATACTTCATGCTATTCATCTGAATTACAAGACGATGACAATGTTCGTATTCCAATTTTTCCTATTATTTATTCCACCACCTACATTTCTTCTATTTATCATAGGATTAATCTTCTATGATAATGATAAATAGTTTTTTTACACAAAGATTCAGTTCATTATTATTCTAACAGAGGTTTCCCATTGTTTTATGAGTTTTACATATGGGTCATATGTTTATTTGGTTTTTCACTATGGAAGGAAACACATTTTAACTTGATTCAGATTGATTTGATATAGGTGTCACTATGTTTTCCAATTAATTTTATATTCAATATGTTATTTATTTTTATCAATACTATTTTATTGAATGTATGCATATAAGTGATTTTTTTTATTTTTAAATTTATTCAATGAACTTTTTTGTTTCCATAAAAGTTTCCAAATATAAATTTCAAATTTTTATTAGAATAAATATATACTCAAAATAAATTATTGAAAATGGATATATAGTTATTAATAATTTTTTTAATGGTTTCTGATTGAATTGAATTTTTTTCTAGTATTAAGGGATTAATAAAGGTGTTTTACTAAGGATTTTGTAAAATAAAAAAAGGCTCATCATCTTGTACAACAGCTTTTTAGAGGATAATTTTCACTATTAAAAATAATACATATTACTTATATGAGACCCTAAACATCCCCCTTATTATTATTTTCATTCCATAAATGGGTGTTTTTTAGAATATGTGGTGTCTGGATGCTGAATAATGGTTTGTTTCTTATAACGGAGTTCGACAGGAGGTGAGAGATATTGACTAAATTGTATTGTTTCATTTGTTTCATGGTTGAATGATCACCTCTACTATATTGAAATAATTAGAACCCATTTTATCTAATATAAATTCTATATGTGTGTGGTACTACTCTACTATTGGAACCCGGGAAAGTTTCTTATGATATTTTCACCCTTTCAAGGGTTGAAAATTATGGTTCTCCAACACTTCCTGATTGAATAGTTCGGTGAGTCATCTTGTTAGGAGACACATAAAAGGCTGTTAAATATAAGAACTAGATCCATTAGCATTCTATTTATATCCACGATTTTGAAAAATGATAATTTTTTCTTTGATAGGGTATTCCATACAGGGGATTTATCTCTTCATTTTTTTCATTTTTACCCCATCTTTTCAATTCTAATGGATTCCCTTAACTTATTTCATGATGAATCCCATTCCATTTTAGTTCCTACTTTGTATCAAGATTTAACCTATATTATTGTTTTTATTTTTATATGTGGTTTTAAATTATAGTTTATAAAGTATGACTTACAATGGTTTTGGGAAGTGGTTTTATTATTATGAGATAATAAATAGTTCATGACTATTTCACATTCAAAATAGGTTTGACATAAATTATTTGTTTCATTAAACGTGAATAAAGTAATATTGTTCGATATTATTAATTCACTTAATTTTGAAATCGTTATATTATATTGTATTTTAACCTAGTATTTACGAACCTCTTAAAGAGAGGTATTACATTAACCCCATGGTGATATCCTACTAGACATGTTTGATCAAACCTTGCATACACACTAAAATATTGGTATATGTAGCTTCTTGTTGTAAATATGATCGATGTTTTTTTAGATTGCTGTTATATTTTTGGGTCGATGATAGAGATTTCGGATGTAGCAAAAAACAATGGTTTTCATAGTGATGGTTTCAAGATATGGTTCAAAGTTTATTATACTTTTGGTTATTGTTGTGTTGGAAAATTTTCATGTGGTAGTTATATTCTTTTTTTCATTCCCTTGTATCATGTAACTTTTTACACTATATCTTTTTATTTATGATATCAGTGGGTTATTTATTTCATTGTTCCATCCATATTTTTTATTTTATTATTTGAAGTAGAAATCATTCCCATGGTGATTTTCCACAATATAAATGCACTAGTTACCTACCCTTGGGAATTTGGAATTCTATTTTGGCCTAATGGAGACCTGAGTCCATTCTCCCATATATGAAAACAAATATATATTTATTAAAAATTCTATCAAATCCTTAGATCTCATTTAAAAATACAATCTATAATTATATCTTTTTATATAGTAAATGTTGTGTAATGTAGAATAGTAATTTTGAGAATTGAGTTGTAAGTGAAGGGATAGCCTCACAATCATTTTCAATCCCTAATTCTTACGTTAATAGTGGCACTTGTGATTTGGATTTCATTTTGATACTTCAGGGAATTTTAAATTGTCGTATTTTGTTCCTCATTTGAATATTGAGAATTTTATTAGGTGTCTATTTTTGGAATTTAGAGATTGAGGCGAAGAAGAATCTGAATATTGAGTTTGCAATTCATCGACTGATAAAACATACATTGAACAATTTATTTATTTCAGTCATATTATAGAATAAATTTTAGTATTATATCATGAACCATAAAACTACATAACCTAATCCAAAAAAATAATTCATCATGATTAGTTTTGTTATTTGTGCCTCATGATTCTTCGATTGGATTAGGAGATTATGTGTGGGTAAAAGGATAATAGATATTCTTGTGATATATTTATCTCTTTGGATTTATTTATATTTAATAATGTGATTTTCATTCATAATGTTATTATTATTAAATTTATTTCCATGTTTATGAGAAAGATGATTTTATGAAAATATGATTATAAAACTGATTCCCATGGGCTATTTGATATGAGTTCTTTGATTATCATTATATTTTATAAAAATATATTTATTTCATTATGATGTATGTCCAAAATTCAGTCAAATTAATGTGGTTTTTTTACATAAATTACATAAATTGGCCTAATTAATTTATAAATTATACTAAAGATGGTAATATGATTTAATATCTTATAATTTTAAATAGAGTGGTTTATTTTAACGTTGTTGGGTTATTTTCCAAAGAGGCTCATTTTTTTTTCAAATGTGTCCATTGGTAAAAGGGTTATTTGGAATTTATTATTGATTGTTGGTTATTTTAATTAAATAGATGCTTTGAGACAAATTTTTTATGTGTTTCATTGGTCGTTTTATCTAAATTTATTTATACCTTGTTTGTTAAAAGGTATATTAATTAAGGATTATGAAGCATTAATTAATAAATTTAATCTATTATTTTTTATAAAAAATCTATCTTAATGGTGTAGAAAATAACTAAAAGGTTTTCCATTGAGTATGCTCTAAAAGGGTAGTCTAATCATAATTTATAATGTTTCCTTAATGTTATGGTTTTCTTCCCAAGTAATGAATAAAGCGGTGGATATGAAATATTTCCTCCCTTTTAAACCCTAAAACCAAAAAAATTATTTGGAATCAAACTTATTTATATGGAAATCATGGTATATCTAATGATATAGAGTTTCTTGAAAATATGTAATGAATTCTCAATTCAATTGAGACCCAAATATTATTAAGGGTGATAGCTGTTGATGTCCTCAATAAATTTCCAAGACAATAGTGGTGAATTTTGACATGCCTTCTCATTTTTTAATTAAAATTTAATATTTTTTTTCAATATTATGTTATTTCAATAGTTCACTCTTGAGTGTGTGAAATTGAAAAAAAAACTATTGATTTCATGATCCTTCATCAAGCTGTTTGAATGGTGAAAGATTATTTTGGTTATTTTTAATAGTTGTTTCTTTATTTCTCAAGTTAATCATAAATGACCCTGAGAGTGTGATTATATATTGGGTTGATGACTCAAAACATACATTGCATCAGATGCAGTAGATTTTGGCCTGAATTCTTCTATTAAGATGGTTATAGAGTCCATGAAGATAGATTCCAATAATCATAGTAATGTGAGAAGCGTAATGCCTTCATTTCACTATGTTAGGATAAAGGTAACCCATTTGATGTGGGGTATAAGAAGTGTAAGTCCTTAGTTGAAATAAAATATGGTTTTTCTTCATGAGTCCTTACAGTCCCACATGGGGGGAAGAGTACACATTTTTTCTTCTTGTGAATGGCTAAGGGATGTTCTATGACCTTTACGTTTAATTATTCAAAGACCTACCTTCATTGCAATCATTTAAGTAATAATTAATATATTATAAGCTATCATATGAAAATAGAATCATGTGTGATCTGGTTTTGGGTCACTAATGAACATATATTTTTTTAGTGGGTTTAAATATAATTGGTTCTTCTATGGTATTTCTTGTTGGATATTTCTTATGAGTATTTATTTGGACGTTTTATGTGATGTTTACTATGTATGGTTATCCTTGTTGTTATTTTTTGGAATCTTTTTATTGATTCATAGTTATATGATGACACCCAATTTTGGATAGGCATACATGGGCCGGACTATGAGTAGTTTATTGGGTAACTATGAATTGTGATGAATTATTTAGGATCATATAAAAGATGGGGTTTTGTTTTAATCTGGTTGAGTTCACCTTAATTGAGTTTTTTTGTATAATTTCTTAGGTTATCCATCACAAGTTGTCTTTTACCCTATGTTTGTACATTTCTCCCTACATGTTGCTTCTTTTTCTGGTCATTAAATTTTTCTACTTTATGATAGAGTTGTTTTAGGGGATATTATAATGGTTTTATGTAATTTTTATGTGAAAAATATTATTTTAGTTTGCGTTGTATTTATCTAGGGGATTAGATCAATTACATATGGATGGTTTGTTATAGTTTTTAGATAAATTAGTTTCATTTTATTTTAGAGATAATGTTGATTCTCATAGGTATTTTTATACAAGTAGATGTTTCATCTGTTTTTTTCACCATCTATAATAATTATAAATTTTAAAATAACATAAAATAGTTTACTATTTTCGTATAAATCTAGGTAGATGGTTGATGTTTAGCTATTATTGAAGACCTATAATTTTCATGAGGAATTGGGTTTCATTTTTTGATGATATCAACGGCCAATTTTTGATATGGTATCAAGAAGATATTTTGTATATTGTCACCTTCAATATTGACCTAGTATTTCTAATGAACTATTGTGGCATGGTGGGGATAATTATGAAACACTTCTGATACTATTGATTTCTATATTGTATTATTTTATATTATTTTGAGCTGTTTGATTTAAATTTTGAAGATTTAAATTCTTAATTTTTCTCATATTCTATGGAATTTTAAAAAAATATCAAGGTTTGTAGTAACTTTTTGAATAAAATATAGATGTTGCAATAAACATGTCATTATTGATTTTTATGGCATTACACAGTTTTCCTAACCATGTGGGTATCCTAGGAATATATACTTCATCATTGTTTATAGGGGTAAGCTCACATTGGTATTTTATAGTTAATGTTAACCATGAATATATCCCTTATGTAGTGGGGGAGTTAATCCTATAGCTCTCACATGGATATAAAATTGTGATGTTACCCCTATAAAAAACATGAAGTATATATCCTTTTGGTCATCCCTCTCGTGAGATCATGGAGGGATATTTATCCTTTCTCCTCCATTTTTTAACTCTTACTCTTGATCTCATGTAGATTATAAGGTAATTGATTCTACTTTTTCCATTTATTTATTCCTCATTTAACAATTATTTCAATTCTCCAAGGATTATCCTTCACCTATAACCCAAAATCACTATTTTAACTAGGGTTTTGGTTTGTGATGATTGTAAACAAGAGGTTTCATTGGTTTTGGTGTATAATAGGGAATTCTATATTTAATTGGGTTCTCACCATGGAAGGTAAAATATTGTATATTTATTAGTAATCATTTTAGGAATGCATTTATACGTCCTTTCATTATTTTGTAATTTAATGTCTGATGGAGTATTAGAAAATCATTTTTATTAAAAAGAATGATATATGAAACATATTTTTCATGTTTAACAATTATTTCCATGAATTGTTTTCTTCTCATAAATGGTTTCTTGTATTCATTTAAATATTTTCTTTATTTATTACATATGCCATGCCCTTTATGAAAATTGCACAATAAATAGTTAAAATTGACTCTTAAAAAAGTGTTGTTTAAAATTTAAATTTTGATTTCAGAAGTATGTTTAATGAAGAATTTATAAAATGAAAGAAAAATTATTGACATAAACAGTCACTTTTTTATTAGGAATTCCCATTTGTATTGTTTAAAACAAATCCTCATGAGATATGTGGGACCATTGTGACGAATTGTATTAAATTTTATTCCATTATTGGGTGGTTTATGGATCATGTGGTTATTGGATGATGAATGAATGGGTGGTTTATAATGAGGGGGTTGGTTGAAAGTTGGGACATATTTGTTATACTAAATTGGTTTATTTGTTTACTAGTGGATTATTAGACTTCATAATATTGAGTACATGGGAACCATTTGTAGGTAAAATATTTTTTTGTTACTTGTTACGCTAGTTTAGTGTGATCATGATGGATAGTGATATAGGACAATCTCTACTTCACACGGGTTATAATTGGATGATCTCGACCAACTTTTAATGGATATTCATGATGGGATATGTTTCTAGGAGACACATATGGGTTGAGTGAATTAGAGAACCTAGTAGAGAAATATTATTGTTGGATACTTGAGTAGGAATAATGACACCTTCTCCTTTATAGGTGAGGTGAACGAAGCTAAACCTATATTTATTTTACATCATTACCATAACATAAAAATTAATTCACAAAAAATAATTTTCCCATGAATGTATGGTTTATTATATTTAAGCACTAGCCAAATAAGAATGTTATTTGGTAACACTTGTGAAAATATCTCCATAATTAGTCCACACTAAACTCAATTCTATTAATATAATAACTAATATAGATCTTCATAACCTTCGGCAAGTAAATATATGAATGGTTTCATAATATGATAAAACATGAGTAGCATATAAATATATTAACAAAAAGATCATGGAATAATAAGAGTTCATCCTAAGTCTTTATATATTCTCATGTAATATTAATTGAACAAACTATTATAATATAATAAGAGTGTGATATAAAAAACATGATCCATAGTGAAAAATCATAATCATATGATATAGAAACATGGAATGTCATTGAATCATAGAATATCCCTAAATTATGGAACTAAAAAGAAAAAAACATCACATTTTGAATAAATTCAGATATGTCCCTGATTCATTATTTATTGAAATATAAGACCATAACCAATTAATTAGTTGTACAAATAACACTCTGACCATAATCATATTTATGTATCGGTTCAGTAAGATTTCAATAATTCAACATATCATGTAAAACCATTAAGATAAAATTGGTTTCATTTATACTATCACAAAGAACCCATGGAATGAAAACTGGATTTCACAACATTTCCAAATGGTTTCACAAAAATTGAACTCTAGAAGATAAATGTACAAAAAATTCAATCACGAAAAAATATTATTTTAATAATAAACTTAAATTTAGATTTATTAAATATTATTTATATGGAAGTAAATACTTTGTAGATAAAAATGATACATTTTTTTAAACGATAAAAGAGTAATTTGAAACCGTTTTAAACCTAGCTACAAAATAATAAGTTACCAATCACATTAAAATATGATTTTTGATAAGGTAAAGTGAAAAAATTTAAAATATATATTAAAAATTAACATCAAAAATAGATATTATAAATGATATAAATACATCAAATATGAAATTTTGAGTGGGAAATAAAGTATTTTATTAAAAAACTGATTGAAAAACATTTTACTATTTTGAAATAAATTCATTGAAAAATAACTCATCAAAATAGTAATAAAAATCATTTTTTCAGTCAGTAGAATAGAAATATGGAGGTCACTAGAGAAAATAAATATTAAGGTTTCCATATAAAAATGAAAACATGGGTGGGAAAGAAAAATATTGAAAAGAATGAGAAATTGATGTTAAATTAGATGAGCATTATTCTCATCAATTATATAAATTTTAGATTTGAATTAAACAAGATAAAAAGTTGAATTATAATTATAAATTTTCACATGTATATAAAATGAATTATAATTTATTCATATAATATAATAAAACCATTCGGTAAACCTATAGGAAAAAAACAATCATTATAACTCAAGAAAAAAGTTCAGTCAAGGAAAACCCCTTACATTGTCGTTATATTTCGAATTGATAACCAATTAAAGGTAAAAAATAGATGGATCTATAAATCAATTTAATTTCCTGAAAAATTATGAAAAAAACATTGGAAAAATATACAACCCAAAAATAGAACATGTGTTTATTAATCATCATATCTTAGTGAAGAAAAATTAATATATAAAGACCCTTATAACTTTGGTATCCTTTGAATTGAAATACAATTAAATAATAGAAAAATAATGGTTCTTAATCCCTCATTTAATACATTAATGTAGTAAAACACATTCATTTATAAGTAATATCACCTTATATAATGTATCATGGGGAACAATGAGAAATGTACTTTAAAAAAATTAAACTGCATGAGAAAAAATCCAATGCCTTAATCCCAAAATCTACTAAAGAATTTAAATATAATGTAATAAAAAATGACTATTCTAATATCATATTTAGTAACCATATTTATATATATATACTTTTATATGAATCATTTTTATTTATTATATACATGTATATTAGTTAGATATTATCTGTTTTTAATATATTTTGTGATTAATCATAATCATTTTGAATTACATTTGTAATTGTGATATTGTTTTTCATTATTACCCAAAAAACTGTTCTAAGAATATAAAATATAATTTAATTTATTATTTGTAAAAATTAATAATTTTTAATTTCATTCTATGGGATTTTAGTTATGATCCTTAAAGATTAAATCAGTAATGAGCATGCTTTGTTGATTTTTAAAAAACAAATATCGATATCTAAATTAATGAGATTAATGTTAATGTTAACATGAAAAAATTAAAATAAAAAACCTATTTCAATTTTTATATCATATACTCTTATTAATTATGTTCTCAATGTAATTCATGATTATATTTTATTGAATTTTCTAGTATTTGGTTAGATTGACACGAACATAAACATTCAACAATTATTAGATTCTTATGATCTCAATTTGTCATAATATCAATATATGGAGTCATAATGACAATTTTTAGGTTTTATTAATGTACTAAATCAAATTTTAGGATAATTATAAGTAGGTTTAATTTATAACAAACTATTACATATTATGAATAAATTATTTTCTTTCTTAGTAAACTCTTTTTTATAGTTAAATTTATAATGATCATTTGATAATAATATTATTAATATGTGGTCCACTTTGTATTACCATAATCATAATAATCTCATTAAATTAATACTTATCCATTAAATTAATTATCTTTTCCATCCAATAAAGGTGGTGATGAAAAATAGAATACACCATTCCATGGAGGGGGTAGTCCAAACATACAAATGGATGATGATTAAATTCACCATTGAACGAGAGAAATGTATAATTTTGTTTATTATTTAAATTTTTTATAAATCATAGAATCATTATTAATATTATAAATATTTCATATTTGGAAAATAAATTTAATGTGTTAAAGTAAATTAAACACATCGTTTCGTACTGGTGGTAGTCTGGACATATTCTCGATCAATGATGTTTTATTTTTCATCAGGGATGGGATTTAACGAGTAATATTTACCATAATAATATATATATATTAATAATAAATTTTTCACAAAATTAAAGTGGATAAAAACATTTTTCTAATTAATATTATGAATAAATGACCATGGAGTAATAAATACTAATGATGAGAAATTGGGATTTATCTTTGAATATCTTTAGAAATAGAGACTGTAGGAAAAATGATTGAGACTAAAGGCTTATGATCTTGAAAGAGGATTCATGAGGTAGAAAAATAGAGGTCTAAGTATGATAATATAATTTTTATGTGTATTATGATGTGGTGGAAATGATCCCACTTCGTATGTTAAGATAGGGGTAATTTTTAGAAGTACCCAATACATTTAAATAATAGTAGGTCATTACTCAAGTGTCAAAATATCCAAAAGATTAAAATAAAAAATGAGATGAGTTACATATAGTCTAAATCTCATCCATACACCATAGAAGAATGTTTTTAAATAATTTTGGTCTTTTCACTTATTAAGAACCTTTTTTTTATTTTTTACTTTCACTGTGGTATCAAAGTATTTTTTTACCTCAGTAATTAATTTTAATGACCAAAAAATAAAACTTCACTTATTTAATATATTTAAGTGGTTTATTTAAAATATGGAATTTATTTTATCAAATATTATCTATATGGTTTTGAAATGGTAATTTTACAATTAATTCACATAACACATAAAAATAGTTTTCTAGAAAAATAGTGTTCTTAAGATAAAAATATATTTGCTGGTTGAAATTATAAATTTTATTATATTTATTTAAATTAATAGGTTAATTGTAAAAGAAAATTATGTATTTAAAAAAATTTAAAACATAATACTACCATGAAAATGATTAATTAAAACAAAATACCTAAAACATTTTTAAAAAATTTAAATAAAATGTAACCTATGTTCAAAAATGTTAACATAGTTTTTATAAGTTCAGAATAATCTTTAAAATGAAAACATTTGCTCCAAAAATAAATACATGGTTAATTATAATTTTTAATAAAATGGTATCCTTTTTATTATACATGATAATGTCATAAAATTTCAAATTTGGTAAAATTGTATTTTTCACTACTCATTGAAAAATTAACTATTCTGAAAAAATCCTAAACATTGTCCTATGATAATTTTTACATGAGTTATAAGTATATGGGATTATTTTTTAAATTCTAATAATTTAATTTAAGAATTTGGAAAAAACAAAAACATATTGATATAGTGAAAACTCCTTTTTTATAAAAACAACCATTTTAAAATATTAATTGTTATTACTTATATGTCTAATCAGCTACAAATGATATTAGTTTTAATATGTTATTCATAAAAATAAATATGTTTTTAAAAAATAACTTATCTATAATATATTTAGTTTCTTAAAATAAATCCCAAAAATCCATTTATATAAAAATATACATTTATAAGTGAAAAAAAAATCGTGTGAATTTTATAAATGTTTTAGAAAAAATAATTTTTTTCCATAAAATTATAAATGAAAAAAAGTATAAAATAAATATGATAAATAACACATTTCATTAATCATTACATGATTATAAAATTCATGTTTTTTAATTAACCCCTTAAATTCCTTACATAATATAATAACATATAGTAATTTATAATGGAAGTTGTGGGTTGTGATTTTGAATGAATAGATATTTTGGAATTTTCCATATACCTAAACATCAATAAAATATTATTTATCTCAAATCAGAATTGTTAGAATAATGATTATGTTTGGTCTATGAAAATAAGTAGTGAAGACACATCTTTTCCATGATCTAACAAATGATCATAAAAAAGAATACGTCAACCGCAAGATGTCATTTCCTTCCTTAGTTGTTATATATTTTATAATAAGGTTTCTTAATTTGATAATTATTATATTATAATTAATACTTTTTAAAATTAATATGGTTACTTATTTTGGTGATACATATAGATCATTAGATAAAAATTATAATTATTTAATGAAAATATATAATGAAACATCAGGTAATTACATTATCCCCCTTCCCCTGAAATAAAGTTCGTCATTGATTTTGTAATTAGTCTTAACATATTAAATAGGTAAGGGTGTCTATATTATATGCAAGAATTTGAATTTAATTTTCAATCAGGTTTTATTCACAATATCATTAGTATGACTTGTTAACTCATATTTTCCCTCATAATAGTAATATAAATTTTTTTTAGTATTAGAATTAATCATTTGTAAAAACTACAATAATATAATTTTAGTAATTTTTTCATTGGGGATTTATATTAATTCTTAAATGGTGTTCATGGGTTTTTTAGATGTAATTTTCATACATTGAATCTTATCAAGTCCTCTAGTCAATGATATTTAATCCATGCTTAATATAACAAAAAATATTAATAAAGGATTATTGGAATTTAGAAGAATTATATTCCTATAAACTACCTATCAGAGAGTATTTAAATACATCTGATATAATAATTGAACCACTAATTTTTTTTTAAATAATTCAACATCTATTTATAAGGGAAAATATTTTTATTTTCTTATATGTTACAATGAAGCTAGAAGAATTTGTGAATACAACACTCATAGTTCTTTAGAATGTGATCTGTGTTCCCCATTCCATATCATTTTCCCAAACCACTTTTATAGTTGTGGATTCATATGATTTCACATATCCTATAATTTTAATGTTCATATCATCCATGTTTTCCCTTGGATTTGGTTATTGGCATTGATAATTCCCATGCTCCCCTCATTTATGAAATTTATCTATTAGCGGAATATCTATATGAACTCTACTTTTTTTACTATAACCACTGAGATATTCAATTTTATTCAAAAAAATATTTTATATATAATCTATCTTTCCACACATTACACACTGTTAGTTCCTTTATGAAGTCCCCATTAGTGATTTTTTAAAAAAAAATTACATAAATAAAATTTAATCATTATTCAAGAATCAAATTCATCACAAAAACATTCGTAATAAAATTTCATTCTATTCTATGATGGGTTTTGGATATGAAAATTAGTTCACAATGATAATTGTAATTCACGATGGGGTGTTTAGTATAATCCCATGATTTCTTACTCTAACTTCTAACACATTAGATTTCTTTTGATACAATCTCTACATTTTTAATGGAATCCATTTTTAACATGGTTTATTTTGTATTCAACCATTTTTAAAACTAAAAGGGATAAATGTGAGGTCTCAATAATTATCATGATAAGAGAATTATCATAAATTATATTTTTAAAAAATCAACCTCAAAATGTTTTTCACTTTAAAAACATCACACTAGATTTTAGTTCAAACTAAATAACTCTTGGTTAAATCTAGTTTTTTTAGGATGGGTTCTCTGACACATAATAGAAAAAATAACATAACATCGTAAAATCCTTCATAATGGATTATATATAAAATTTTATTACTCTTTAATCCTTTTTTTATTATAAAATTACCCATTTAAATCGTATGTGTGAACCAAAACTACATCAATATCTAAAATACTAAAAGGGAAAGTCATCCCATATAGAGACTATAGGAAATTTCCCTCCCTGGTGACAATATAGTTATGTCAAGACACCATCATCGTATGACAACACAACTAGTTGTCTCATGAAGGGTGTCATGGGCCTCGTAGTGGTGGAGAAATCTATACCCTCTCGTTCTTCCGAATCCAAATGGAAAATCACGGGTGGAAAATTTCCACTCTAACTCCTCATCTAGAGTTGTTCAACAATTACTGTCTAGGTTCTTTCACATACCAAAATCAAAATCCATCATAATAAATCACATCCTTGATGCTTCCAACCTATAGAATCATATAAATATAGAACCATCAAATGATGTATTCAATCAGTCACCCTCACACCCCAAATCACCATTAAGACCACCACTTGAATCCCCTTCAGAGAGAGTTATGGAGTATTGGAGAAAGAGACGTGGAACTAGTGGAAAATTATCGATATGGATGAAGTCACCATACCCCCCTTCCAAAAACCACCACAATGTAGAAAAAACATCATAGAATCCAAAAAGTTAACCAAAATCAACTCATCCAACCACATTAGTTCACATTACCTTTCAAAGAAAAGCCTAAAATACTATATTTCACTAACACATCTGGTCTCTCTCCCTCACATACCAAATCAACATGAATTCCAGCACTAAGATCTATAGCGGAGAGAATGGTGGAATCCTAAATCGAGATAATAGGATCAATATTATTGTATAAATGAGCTTTCATCATTACCAATAAAACAAAATCTGGCACCCAAATCATCATGTACAAGAGTAAAGATTATGTTGATACTCTACCATCATTTTTCTGGGTCATTACCCTTAGGTGCACCATTTCCACTGCCACATCTAGTTTCCTTTATCAAGGATGGGATTTAATTTCAATGAAAACAACAAAATAATTACTTTAAAATATTGTGATGTTATTATTTATACAGAATTATCTATATGGTTTTGACAAAATTTATCGCATCCTAATCCCAAGATGTAAATTAACTAATCCTACAAAATAACTAATTCCTACTCTAAAACCAAATGTGGTGACCCAAGTTGAAAATCTATTTATTTTATATTATTTCTATAACAAAAACATTAAATCTCAAAAAAATTTCACACAATCAAAAGTACATAAGGATTAGTGTATTTGAGGACTATCTACATTAGAAAAATAATTTGAAAAACTTGTGAACATTTCCGAAAAATTTATCATATATATCCTCCCATATAGACTTTCCATAACCTACATTAATCTTCATTACCATAGGAATTTAATAATAAGAAAGAGGAAAAATAAAATTATTCATAAGGGTAATAATAATTAACATTTCATCAAGTTTTGGATCATAAGAAAATTCGGAAACATGTGTAAGAGAATAATATAATTTTCATCCTCCACAAGTCATCATAATAGTATATTTAATCTCAAATAAACAAAAATTTTACAAGGAACAAGTGTGTGAGATAATAAATATAATCCATGAAGCATAACTATAGGAATATGACATAGAATCATGGAATTTCATTAAATCATATCATAAAAAAATATATATGGAACAAAAAATAAGAAAAAAAATCATATTTTCAAAAAAGCCATGCATTTACATTCTAATTTATCTCATGCAGTATAAAACAATAACCAGTTAGGTTTTTGGTGATATATTCCCCTATATAAAATAATCCATTGGTATGTTTTCTATAATATATCAATCATTAAACTTATCATAAATTAAAATGGGATTAAAATGGGTTTCATTCATAATATAATAAATAACCCATGGAAATAAAAAATGGGTTTTACAATATTTCTAAATGGTATAACAAAAATTGATTTCAAGGAGGTAAATGATATGTATAGAAAATTATAGCTCATGATAATAGTATTTCATAAAATATTTTTAATGTAAATTAAGAAAAATTATTTCATGGTAAACATACCCTTTAGATATAAATAAATAAAATGTTAGTAATCATTAAAATTTCTATTATAAAATGTTATAATATTTTCATAAAGGAATAAGTTATGTGTCACAATAAAAGGTAATTTTCAAAATGGTTAAGTGAAAATTTTTAAACAAAAATTTATTTTAAAATAAAAATCCTAAAATTTAACATCGAAAATATATTATGGAAATCAAGAGGAACTGTTTGGTGGAAGAGAAATCATTTTATTACGAGAGGATGAAAATAATTTTTAATAATTTTAAATACCTTTTTATTAAACCAGTAAATTTAAAAGAAAAACAACTTTTTTTTAATATAATTCAGAAAATATAATGATTACCTATGATTAAACATAATTGGGTTTCCAGAAAAAAATGAAAACATTCATTGGAATTAGAAATATGGATGAGGAGGAGAAATAGTCATTAAAGTTGATGAGATTTATTCCAACAATGATATAATTTTTCGAAATATATAAAATTATGTAAAGACGTGAATTAAATAATTAACATTGCCTATATATTTATTGTCTTATAAAATCATTATTGAATTATTGAAATCCATCCTGAAAAACAATATTAAAAAATAATTATTATGACTCAAAAAAAATGTTTTTATAATAAGAACACCATATATCATCGTTATAATATGGATTAAAAAATTATGAAAGGTATAACATGATATGGATTGGTAAATCCCATATATTTTATGAAAAAATATAAAAATATAAATCCATGGAAAATACTTACAATATATAAATGAACTATGTTGTGAATACACATCAGATCTCAATGAATCAAAATTGAGATAAAAACCATTACAACATTGGTATCAATTTAATTGAAATATGTTTAATAGAAGAACATAATAGGTCCCCTAAACCCACATGAAATAAATTAATATTGTATAATATATTCATTAGAATTTAATCTCACCATGTCAAAGTTTTCATTGTGCACATTATGAAATACGTCTCAAGAAAATAAATTCGAGAAAAAGAACCCCTTACCTTAATTCATGAATACTAATAAAGATATTGAATCACATGTATATAAAACATAACAATATAAGCTATTTATTTAACAAATATATAAATTGCTTAATTATTTAAAAACTCTATTTATTTTTATTCTCTATATGTATATTAGTTAATTAAAACCTATTTTAATATTGTATGTGAGTAATCTTGATTTTTTTAAACTATTCTCATAATAGTAGTGTTATTCATAATTATAATTACAAAAATTAATCACTCCATGATCCTAAATGTTAATATAATTTGTGACTTATTAATATTTATAATGTTATAATTTCATTTTTGTTTGTTTTTATTATGATCTCTATAGATAAAATAGGTCATGAGCATGTATAAATTATTTTTAATGATATAAAAATAGTATTTAATTAATGAGATTAATAATAAGTTTATTATAATAAAGAAGATAAAATAAATATTTAATTATTTATATAATATATTATAAATAAATATGATCTGAAATATATCCATGTTATTATTTTATATCATTGTTCCACTAGGTGGATAAATAGATCTACAACGAATGAAATATTAATTAATAGATGATTATGATTAGATTAAGTTTAATATCATCATTCAAGAGGCATAATGATATTTTTAGGATTTATTAATTTAATAAAAAATAATTTCATTTATTTAAATGATATCATAATGAATATATAACTACTACATAGTATGAATATATAATTTTCCCTCTTAGTACGCCCATTATAAATGATAGAATTTATGAAATTAAAATTATTTATCATATAATTAATATATAATCGAATTTTTCATTCCATAATAATAATAATATTTTAAAATAAAATTTATAAATTAAACACATTATAATGATTATACATCATATGTGGTGAAGAAAAGTGGAATACAATTTTCCCTAGAGGTAATCTGCACATACACATTGATAGTGATTTAATTTTCAATAGATTGTGAGAAATGTGTTATATGTTTTATTATTTAAAAATTTATAATCATTCATAAATATCAATAATTTTCATTAATTTTTACACTATTACCATCCATGTAATGTGATAAATGAATGTGAACCACATTTTTTCATAGAGGTGGTAGTCTACATAGATGCATGATTGATGTAGTTTGTTATTAGTTGACGAAAATGATTAAATAATGATAGATCCATTAATGTAATAACATTTTTTATATTAATAATTATAATGATATCATTATATTTGGGATTCATGAAAATTTCATAAAGAGGATGATTAATAGTTGTAGACTAAGGTGTAATAAAGAAACATGTGGAAATTTTACGATTTCTCTTATAAATGTCCTGATAAATGGATAACATAGTAAAACTAATTGATAGTAGTGGATTATGAACATGTGATATTATTAAAGGAGAAATGAAATTGAATATTTTATGTATTAAATTATAATTTATGGGTGTATCCTTAAGTGGTGGAATTGATCCCCATTCTTAATTTAATAAAAGGGTAATTCTAGAAGTTCACATTACATCTCAATAATGGTATGTCACTATTAAAGGTTAAAAGGCTCCAAAGGTCTAGAATAATGGTTTTTATGATGGGTTTTCTATAAAAAAATAATACACATACTTGGAGGAACTATTTTTAAATTCTTATATCCTTTACACATATTAAAACTCTTTTTCCCATTTTTTACTTTTTCCATGGTAACTAATGTTTTTACCGTTGGTAGTTAATTTTAGTGAACAAAATTCAAATTTTACTTATGGTTTGACATTTAAATTATGATTTAATATATGAAAAATATTACCAAATAAAATATCTATGTCATACAAAATATTATTTCTCAATTAATTCACTTGATGCATATAAAAAGATTCTTTTAAAAAATTGTGTTTTAAAGAATAAAATTTATGTTCACGTTAAAATTATAAATTTTATTAATTTTCATGAAATAATTTAGTTCATTATAAATCTAGTAAAATATTTTTTTCATTTTAAAAAATATAAAATGGAATTTTACCGTTAAAATGTATAATTAAAATAAAAAGATATAGATTGTATTAAAATTTTAATATATTGTTACCTATGTTATAAATATTAAATATAAGTTTTCGATGTTAAAAATAATATATTTAATGAATAATTTTGTCCCTTAACCAATAAATATATGAATAAAAATATAACAAAAAAATCGTATTGATATTCTGAGGTTTTAATTTTCGTTTAACATAAAAATATTATAGCTTACTAATAAAGGTTTATTTATGTTTTTTTATTTTTTACAGCTCATAAATAACATGAAAATCTTAGGACATGTTTATAAATTTTTATGAAAAGTGGTGGTTGGATAGTTTTTATAAGATATAATTGATCAGATGAAAGATAATTAGGCTCTAAAAATACTCAATGGGACAATGAACCGTGTCTTTAAGATAGAGAAAATTAGGTTTTTATTTTACCCTATTAAAAGTACCAAAAATCAAGATTATTATAATATATTCATGGTTCTAGATGAATTAATTTAAATAATGGAATTATAAGAACAAAATAATTTTTTATTGTCTCATTAGAAAACATTTTTTTAATGATTTCATGGGATATAGGTCTCTAATAAAATTAATCAAATAGAGGAAACCAGAAAAAAACATAGGAAAGTGGTTTAAATAAAAATTCACCAGGAAAAGAAACCATGGTATTTCTTGACAGAGTAACTCAAAAACTCCATAAAAATAAAACATGTAATGAATTTTTGGATGGAGTAATTAGTGTGATGAATAATTGGATAGAGATCAATGGATCCAAATAAAGTGTTTATAAAGTCATATAATATGATGATATTGTTCTAGATGTTTAATATATAAATAATCACAAATGAATGTTATTGACTATGGAAAACATTTCATAATTAATTTGAGATCATTTATTTTTAGATAAGAAAAAATATTCTACACTTCTTTTGAATGGTATCAATTTTGGTTCATTGTAAGAGGTCAAATAAAGAAATAATTATACAAGATATTAATATTTATAGTGGGAAATTAAAATATATATTTTTTATTATATATTATTTATTACAGTAACAGAGAGTATAAAATGTATAGCTGGTTCATTTTCAATGGTTTTGAATAATTAAGGGTATTACTAAGGACAATTATTGATATTTTACTTGAAGTGTCCGATAGAGAGGTACTAGATGAATAGGTACCACACAAAGAAGTATTGGGGAAAATATACTAGAATGAGAGGTATGTGAATTTTGTTTTTGAATTAATAATTACTAGAATGAGATGTACCAAATTTACTGGTGAAATATTTTATTCAATATAATGAATAATAACTCTAAGAAAGTAAATTGCAATTAATTCATGTAGCATAGTGATGAAATTTTGAAGTTTGTTGGTAAAGGTTAATTTTATTATATAGAAATTATATTATAATATTAATTATGCAATAAAAAATTAATTATCAAAAGAATATAGTGATATAAAAATCGCAGATATACCATTAATTTAATAATTTATAATGTATTATTTCTAGTGGATGTATGGTCTCTTATTGTTTCTAGATCATTCCAAGTACTATATACTCATGTTGAGTAGTGGGAATTTATTGTTCATATGGTTGTGAGTGTCATTTTTTAGAATAGTTAACTTTCACTAACCTTAGGTAATGGTTGTTTTCATAGATATGAAATATAAATTAAATACCACAGATCCCCCCTCATAGTGGCCACACATATTATAACGGATACTTTTATTTTGTATCAGTCCACATGTTCCTTAATTATCCCATAGATATTTTATATTTAATGAAGGATAATCCTTACATGGATATTAGAATATTAGTTAATGGGAAAGGTATTTCTATCTATTATGGGATGAATGATCATATCTAAAAATAAAAAATGCTACCTAATATGTTATCCATTAGTTAAAAAGTTTATTTAATTTTATGTAGCTAGTTTCGCTTATCATACTAATGGTTATCCCATAGTGACTAATACATTAAATATTTGGAGAGTATATATTTTAATGAATTAATTTATTTACGTTCTAAAAATGTGAAGTGGGGTATAGTAAATTATAAAAGGAAAGTTACCATTGATGTGATTGAACTAAATATCCATATACAATTAATATAAAATTATCTTAGGATAATGTAAGATAAATATACTGATGAATGAGGTGTAATGTCTAGAATAAATCTGATTAAGAATTCAAAAAATTAAAACACTTATTCAAAATGAAAGGATAAGAAATTATATATATATATATAATCATTTTTCCCAAATTTGAGAAATATGATCATAATGATGTGGAATCTAAAAAATTCAGTGATGATGGTGGTGAGAAGATTCTTACTACAAAAGTAAATGACAGTATTTTTACCAGTGGTGAAAGAATAAAATATAAATAAATGGAATAAGTAAGAAATATGGTGTTTATTACTAAAATTGACATGAAATAATTTCATTCAGAAATTGATAAACATAAGAAATAAATAATGTTAAAGAAATATTTTCAACCAGTTGACTATAAAGAAATAGTTCATAAAAATAAATTTAAGGATTTTTCAAATAGTTAAAAAAATTAATAAGTTAAATGCTGATGATAAAATCACTACAACAGTATTGAATAAAATAAAAGGATGAAATAGATTGAATTTGACCTTATAAATAATAGACTAATTGACACTAAATAAGGAATGTCAAACATTTGAAATTAAATCATGGAAATTTTTTTTTGTTTTATGGTGTGTATAACACGTAAGGATCGATAAAAATCATTATAAGAGGTTTAAAACATTTATTAAAATTTATATAAAAGGAATAAATCCCAATACACTGTATATGTATGCAGAATAAAAAAATTATAAAGTTATAGAATGTCTAGGAAATAAAACTCTAAATAAAAACTAATATAACTAGAAACATTTGTAAGACTAAAAATTAAGTTTGACATACTGCAGGAGATGAAAATATTACACCGAATGTTTGTATCACAATAATGATCCAAGGTTGTTGGTATGAATAATGTTGTAATATAGATACGCAATTCCGGAAATGTGTAGGTTTTATAGGAAAATATATTTTCTAGGGATATTATTGGTACTAGGGAGGATTTAGGCAACAATGACAATATTTTTGTTCAATTATAATAACATAAATTATTCCAGGAGATATTTGAGGAATATTTTGCGGTAGATACAAGACACTCTATTAAGGATATATGAGAAATCCATTTTGAAAACGGAAAATAGTAAAAAGTCAATGAAAATACTATTGTTTTTAAAATCAAATATGAGGACACAACGAGATTACAACCTTTGATGTTTTATAATGGGTGTTCTTGAAATATCAATAGATATTTTATGATTTTAAATTTTTTAAATATTATCAATAAGGGATATTAAATATTAAAAATTATGGATCACTCAAAATCTAAGGCATTGGAACTCCTATCATTGAAAGAAATCTAGATGTGTTCGTATTTATTGATTGATCGAAAAATAAATTGAGTGTTTCATTTATTTAGGATGAATATAAATATATTTTTCAGAATATATGTATTTATTTTTTAAAATATTAAATATTGGAAAGTGGTAACAAGATATCAATGAACCAATGGAAATTTGAATCATGTTGGAGATAAATATGTTTCATGATCTATGATCCCGATGGTTGAAAATAATTATTAAATGAATGGTATGGACATATTTTTTAGAGAATTATTAATATTATAATAAGGATAGGAATTATTAATTATGTTCCAAACATGATAAGAATTAAAAAATTTATTTAATAGTCTAAAAAGGATAGATTTCAAATTCAGTACATTAGAGTGTTGAGATACATAAAAATCATCCCTTATAAGCTCATTTATTATGACATATATGGGTCCATGAGAAATAAATCAAGAAATAGGGATAATTATTTGAGTTCCAATATTTATTAATTGAATATTATTATAATTATTATATTTATGAATCAAAAATATTAGGGTCTCAATATGTTTATGAATTTCAAGATAAGTACTCAAAAATAATATGGATACTCTATAATGAATATCTGAACTAAAAATAGGGATAAATATTAAAATGAAATGTTTTACTACTCTATTTAAAATCATGGAATTCATTATAAATTTATTAAACCATACACTATACAATGAAATTGTGTTACTTAAATATAGAATATAATTTTGTTTGATATGGAAATAACCATACTGATTTAACATTATACTTTTCAAATCATATATAGATAAGATATCTCAGAATTAGTTCACATTTAGAATCATTATTTCTGCAATATAAACATATATATAACTCTATAAATGAGTTATAATAAGAAATATATAAATTTTATTTACTCAACTGATGTTAAAATGTTTAATAATTATGGTAGAATGGGTTAAAATTCAACTGTAAATATTAGAGGAAGTGAATATTAATAGTATCTTATTAAACAACATAAATTATTTTCTAGTAGATTTAATGATATAGAATGTGTATAAGATGAATATATTTATTGTTAAACATCATGTGATGATGTATATTTTTTACAGCTCATCCATGGATGAGGTAGAATGTGGGGGTCCAAAATATATTTAGAGGTCAAGGGTGACAAGATCATACTAGAAGAACATCAAGGATAGTTATAGATACCTCCTTTTTTCAGATGTTGATCCATGAGATTTTGATATATCATTAAAGAATCAAGAGTGTATTGACTCCATGAATAAATGACTGGATCACATTGAGAAGAATAATATGTGGGAGTTGGTTCAAAATTTGATGATAAAAAATGTAATATGAATAATGTGGGTCTTCAAGAACATGTTGAATAAAATAGGTGAATTGAAAAGAAATAAGGAAAGTTTAGTTTCTAATAGATTCTTATATTTTAAATGAATTTATTTTGATGATATTTTTTACCTAAAATATATAATTTAAACCATATCATTCATTATTATTTTTACATCAAACATGATATATAAGATATTCCATGTGGATGTAAACCCTTCTATTCTCGATGCAGATCTCAATGAAGAATTTTATATTGAGAACCCATTTATATTTTTTCATGGTTAGGATTAGAAATATATATTAATTTTAAATCTGTCTTCCTATGGTTTAAAAATATAATTTAGAGCTATATATTCAAAAAAATTGAAGATGATGAATTATGGAAAATAATTATTTGATAGAAAACATTACATAAAATAAATTAACAAGGATTATCTCATTGTGTTGATTTATGTTGAGGATATCATATTTTCAAGGAATATTTAACAGTATGAAGGATTTACCAAATAAATAAATATATTATTTGAAATATATTTACTAGGAGGAATGTGGTACTTTATTTCCTTGAAAATTTATCAAAATAATGATCACATTTTCATTTCAAAACTAAAATTTGATAAGGAATTGATTAAATAATTCTGAATATAAGATTAAAAAAATATTTCCACAGTAATATTAATGGTAAAAATGTGTTTAAGTATGATTTTAGAAGGAATATTGATACTAAATTATTTAGGGAGTGGATTGGAAGTGTACTATAATTAAAAACCTATAGAACGTACATGGGTTGTGTCTTTAACTTCTATGGTATATATTAAAGTGTGAAGAAATAAAAAAACCACGGAAAATTAATTCTCATATACAACAAGTGAATAATATATTGTGGGATAACTTGTGATATAAATGTGATGTTGTATTTTTATCTATAAAAATATAGACTAGGAAGGTTGTTTCAAGGATAGAATATCCACATATAGTTGAATTTTATTTCTAGATGAAAAATGTCTATGTTGGAAATCAAAGAAGAAAATTATAGGGAATTTATTAACTACCAATGATTAGTATGTAGTATCCTCTCATGCTTCAAAACAATTCATTTGGATGGACACATAGTTGGAATTATATTTTATTGATGTGAAGATTCCCCTTCTCTTAGAATGTTGTAATCAAAGTAAAATAAATCTAAAAAATACTCTAGTATCATAAAAAATATCTAAGAACATAAATATTAAAAAAAATTATCAATGAATATTTTGAAATAAATTTACTAATGCTTTACATTGTAAAAACAAAAGAGTTTGTTGCTGATATATTCACCAAACCATTATTGATCAACACCTTTTCAAAAGATATTGTTCATTATGGGCATTCAAGTTCTCACTCATAATGGCTAAGGTATGTGATCATTGTTTCCTCTCACACCATGTATTTAGATATTTTTGTCTTAGGGGGAGAAATATGAAAACATAATTATATCCATTAATTTGTGTTTTACCATTAAAGGGAAAGTATATATTTATGGGGACTTTTTTATGGTCTATTTAAGTGTTTGTATGTACTTTTTCTTTACAATATGATGTTTCTTGTTTCAGATAATGAGAATTTATATTTAAAAAAACGATACAAATAATTTTTATTCACTACATTTGGAAAACATTGTATTTTAATTCAATGAATCTTATTTCATTAACTAATTTTGATCGTAGAGACTTAGAATTATTTGACGTTGATCAATTAATTTGGTTTTAGAGTTTCCTTGATTTATATTCCTTGTTTAAAAAAAACCAAAGGATGATATTGTGTATACCAAGAGTTGTTGTGTTTTTATTGGAAATAGAAATAAGAGGGTTAACAAAGAATGGGGTTTTTAGGTTGTTGTATTTGTTTTCAACATATAAATCACTTGAGAATGTTGTGCCTTACTTGTATAGTTTCTAGACCAGAAGTTATTTAAAGGAGTCAAGAGGTTTCCTTTTATTGGATTGAAGATTGTGTCTATCCTAAAATATTCACTCAAATAACACACCAGTACTTTCAGACAAGGGAAAATAGGTAATAATTTTTGTTTCTTCAATGTAGAAAACATCATGATTATTATAATGTATTCATGATTGTAGATGAACTTTTTATAAGAGGTAATTGAAATAATAATATTTTTTAATATAGTATCATAAATAAATGATTTTTGAATAAATTAATTAAATACAGGTCTCCATAAAAATTCATCCGGAAGAGGTTCCTAGACTACATAATCATTTAGAGGATTATATAGAGAGTAATCAGATAGATAACGATGAGTGTTTTGGATAGAGTAACTCAAAATACACTAGCTATAAGAATGTAATGAATTACCTATATATGAATTCATACAAATAATAATTAAAATGGGGTTTTAGAATCAATACAAAGTTTTTTTAATGTAATTCATTGTGATGATGGTTAGATAAAAATTCAATGTCTCAATGATTGAAATGGAAAGATCATGATAATATTTGGGATTTAAAGAATCATCAATGACAATTAAAACTAATATTCGAGGAAATCTCTTATGAAGTTTGTGATGTGTAGATATTTTTTATTTTCATTCTCAACTTGGTTTTTATAATATCTCTAACCCTTTTATAATTACTAGTAATTATTTTTAGGGATTTAAAATTTATTATGTCTTTGTGTTTAGTTTATATCTCAAGATATTGTTAACATATTTTCATTTAAAAAAAGTTTGGATCAATATCTAAGACATTTATCCTGATTTAGTTAATTTATATGAATGTATTAAAAAGTCTTATTAGAGCTTAAAACATTATCAAATGTTTTGAGACGTTTTTTTAAGATATATAATTTCAAATTATTTTTACTTCTATATTTTCAAAATATAATGATATTTGCTAGTTAGATTGAGGTGGTCCTTATCCCATTGGAAGGCTCTCAAATTTCTCAAAATATTAGCCGTTTGGACACTTTGCCAAACGTGATGTAAAAAGCCTCCAAAATAAGAGAATTTTGTGTGGGCCAATTTTATGTTATTTTTTAAATGTATTTGTCCCAATTTTTGATCTCCATATAAGTTTTTATCCCAAAAAAATCATCCATATGTTGGTGAAATTAACATAACATTTGTATTATATGAAACCAATGTTTTAGTTGAATGTTGGGTTCAGAATCCTATCATTATTTAAATGATCACCATCATAGATTGAAATGGTCCCACATTTCTCGAGTTGATACTTACATTTTCATCAAATATGTACATCAATATTTTAGTTTGTATCTTCATTTTGGAGTTTATGTCAGATAATATTAATAATACATTAATATTTTATAACATTAGAAGTATTTGTATGGTTAAAGGATGCTTGAAATTACTAAATATCATTCACTGATCCATGATCTATCAGATACTATAAAATGTATCTATTTGATGAAAATTTACAGTGAAATCATGTTGTACTAAAAACATTATATAATAGACGTTGTATATAACTGAAATAATACACCATAATTATTCTATAATAACTATGGGAAAAACTGTATATTGCAACGGGGTATTTTCAATGGGAATTAATCCTGTCGTAAACAGTATATCGTAGAGGATAATTGTGACAGGGGGTTTGTACCGTCACAAATGGTAATGTGCGCTTTGGCGTGGGAAGGTTATTTTCGATGGGTGGATCCCCCGGTCTCAAATGGTGTGTCGGTTGGAGGGTATTTACGATGAGTCCCGCCCCAAATACCGGCTTTAGTAAATGTGTTTTTGCGATGGCGCTTACATCAATGGAAGATCATGTTTAAAGGTATCTTTATTTTATTTAAATTTGTATCTATTTAATTTTTATGTTAATTTTAATTATTATTGATTAGTTGTAATTAAATTAGATTTAAATTGTTTTGTTATATGTATTTTGGTAATAAATAGTAATAATTAGTAATAATTAGTAATAATTAGTAATTTTTAGTAATATTTTGTAATAAATAGTAATAAATAGTTATAAATAGTTATAAATAGTTCAAAATATTAATAGTTATTAATAATTAGTAATAAATAGTAAAAATTAAAAATAATTAGGAATAAATAGAAATAAATAGGAATAAATAAAATTAAATAAAAAAATATTGGAATAATTAGTAATAAAGAGAAATAATTAGTAATAACAGTGAATAATTAGTAAAAATTAGTAATAAATAGTAATAAATAGTACTAAATAGTAATAAATAGTAATAAATATTAATAATTAGTAATAACTAGTAATAACTAGTACCTCCCCTGTGCATACGCACGATGCCATAATTCAAATTTTATTTTCAAAAGTGTATTAAAAATTATAGTTGATAATTATAATAATTAGTTAAAAATATGTTAAATTTACATTGTATAGTGATAGACAATATTGAAAAGAAATGAAAAAAAGATCACCAATATGAATATATATATGAAAAAGAACGAAAAAAACATGATGTAAAAAGATACATAGAAAATTAAGATGTATCATTCAGTAAGTATAAAAAATAATGAAACTTTATTTTCACCATAGAGAAACAAAAAAATTGATGTATCCTAAACATATAATTATAAATTTTACAAATTAACATTGAATCATTAAAATTGAAATTATGATAGTTACTTGTCACATATTGTTTTGAAATCGAGGAAAAATTAAACATGTCAATAGAGAATGTTTTCTTTATAATAACATGGGTAACAATAGTAACATTTGGTACATTTCATGGATTATGTGTGATACACCTCATTATGAAACAGTGTGAGGAAAATAACTATTATTAATAGACTGATTGAAGTGACCTGTTTCGTTGCTGCAATCCTCACATCCTCATTTATCAGTAGAAAGGATAAAAATATGCTCCACATCCTAAGGAATGAAATTTTTAAAATTTAATGACTACAAAGTGGTTTAATGAAATGTTATCATCATTGCTACAATCATGACATAGTTTCTGCAATTCTAACATCCTAATGACTGTAAAATAGTGTCGTGCAATAGTATACCTCATCAAAAAATATTAAAATATGATCATTTTATATACATTTAACAAATAAAATCAATCATTCATTCTAATTGTGTAGATTCCAAATTTTATGTTTGATTAATGATAGAATAATTTTATAAATAATGTGTGAAAATATAGAACAAAATTTATAAATCACAATTTAATTTAACACCAACAACGAATAAAATCGTCAAAAAAGAATAAAATATGGTAGTCATATTCCAAAAAAAATCTATTCAATGAGATCATGTTAAAGTGGGAGGATAACTCAGATACTTTTCCTAATTATGAAAATAAACATGTGACTGAAATTAACCACAACCATTATGGTATACAAAATAGAATAAAATAAATAAACTTCAAAAGAGGTAAAATAATTTACTATAATCATAAAGATCAATATTTGATTATAAAATTGCAACAAGATTTTATATTCTACAATTTCACCCTATTATGTAGCATGAATATAATATATTTTCCGCATACTATTATGTTTCATGATTACATGTTTCGAGCCAACTGGAATATCATTAGACTAAATAAATAATTCATTGGAATAGTTATGGATTTTTATCAAACATAATCACAATAGAAACTCATATAATTCTATAAGAAATGAATGAGAATTTATTTTCACTATGGAGAAAAAATATAACATATGAAACATTTAAAAAAATAAAAAGTAATAATAAACATTGAAACTAGTTAATTGAAATTATGACTAACAGATATTATTTTGAAACAAAATAAATTAAAAATAAATACTCCACAATAGTATATGTTTTATACAGAAAATGGGAAATTCGAAATAAAAACATCTATTAATTGGGAAAATTGTAGAGGTCATAATTACATAAAAATCTTAATCCATCTTGCATGAAGTCTTCTATAAGTGTGCATATATGCTAAAATGGATGACCACTTTTGGATGATGGTTCACAGTAATTAAGCACAATACAGCTGTTTAATATACCTGATAAATAAGATACTAAAAAATTTGTAGTGTATCACCTAAACTAATCAGAAAGGATACTTTTGTGTTATATTTATTATAATTGTTTACCAGTAACCAGTAAAAAAGTTTGAGTTAAAAGTTGATTTAAATATGTATAAGCTAATTTAAAAAGTATTGGTGAAATAAGGTTTTTTTGATACCTTTCAAATGGGCCCCTTAATATCAGTCAGTTTTGTCGATCTTCTTGTTTATATTTTCCTATAGTTGGGAATAACGTTCCTTGGCCTGGCTTGTTGATGAGGCATCACCTCAAGACATTGTAACTATTCATTAGACCGCATCATTATAATCAAAACCATCAACAGATTTTTCTACATAAATCAATAACATAAATCACAATGTTGACATAAATATTTACGAATGTAATAATTAGAGTATAATTAATGATGTTTATGAAATTCCAGTTGAGAAGATCAAATTGCACTATTTTAATCATAACATAAATGGAACTGGAAAAAAATATATTGTTTAATCAAATGATGTAATTAAAATAAGACAATGAATGATGAAAACATGTACATGAGTAGATGATACATCTGTATTTGTTGTAGGATATTCATTGTCACTATTGCAGCTAACTCCTAAACATCATTCAATAATAAAATAACAGAATCAATGAGGTTTTAAAATTAATTTTCTATTAGTGGAATCATGAATTGTGATCCAATGATTAACCCTAACCTGATAAATACAGAATATGAAGTATTATAAATAATATTTTATGGAGAATTCATCAATTAAATAGGTATTTTGAAACATTAAAACTGCACATGTGAAATCTGGGAAAATGATACCTATTTTTGAATATTTTCACTATAATAAAATAATGAAAAATTTAGCTATTTTTGATATACCGGAATTGATGTTAGAAGACATGATTTTTAACCTCTCATACCCTAAAATAAATACCATATTTTCAATGGTAGTACACATAAATTGTATTTGGTTTGAGTGATGTAGATGTCTAAAAGTTTCTATAACATCAATTCAAAGTTTTTTTAATTCACTAATAGTCTTAGAACCTCGTACGCAACATAAAATTATATCTACCTATATCAAGTGAAAATCCTCCATCTACATAATCAGCATCATCTCTTATCTTATGCAACCACATCATAAAAAAATTGAAATTAAATGGCAATTTAGAAGGTTCACATAAAATAATATCTGAAAAAGCATGTGTCAATAAATCTTTGTTGATACAATCAATGTCTAACTACTGTATATAAAACTATATGTATATTGCATGATAATGATATTGTTATTTTTCGTTATGAAATACAGCACAACAGAATAAACACATCCCGGGACTTGACCCCAGGTAAGCCACAACCATCCCCCGCTAATTGACTGAAAATAGTCAGTTTATTGAAATGAAATAAAAAGTCAATTTATAGAACATGCATATATTTTCTAATATTTCATCTATCAGGGATAAACAGAAGTAATGAGCACTATCAATTTCATGTAACTACATGTATATTCACAAGAATTAAATAAATAGATATTGAATATAAATTTCTTTTACCATGCATGAAACATAATTAAAATTGAGAAAAAATATTTTATATTGGAAGGATAATCAGTCTAGTAATTAACTATGATATGAACTGTTTTCAATTCTACCTCAATAATGTTATCAAAATAGTTTTTTCATAAGTATTTTTCATATAAAATATTGAGGAAATTTCATTATCACATATTAACTACTAATATGATTATCAATGCATCGAGAGTTTCATGCAAAACTAATACAGTTTTTATATTCAATACACTGTTATATAAGTTGTTAAGGCATTCAAATTCTTTTTCATATTAAACATTACTTATGTAACTGTATATTAAATTTTTGGGACATTCTAGTTATACTTATTATTTGTTAATTTAGCATATCAAATTTTGTTTTTTATTGAATGTTATTTAGTAGTTTTTATAAAATCAGATAAAACACCACAAAGAATCCAGATGACATCCCTGAAAAATGTTAAATGAAAATAAAAATAGGAAATGCAGCACCTTTCTAAAACCCGGTGCCTTACCCTTGGATCCACTTCATGCTCTCCTCATATTCTCCTGTCATTTTTGCTGAGAAATCATTTCATGACCAACCTCTACTATTTATTAAGTTTCCATGACCTTCCTATAAACAACATTCAACAAAGCTGGCCGAAGGAAATTTTATTCTACATAAGGAATCAAAAAGCATGATAATATAATATACAAGTGAAATGAAATTTCAGTACATGATAATGCAATATATAGTTGAATATAAACTTCAATATGATGTTATATTGAAACAACTATAAAAATAGGAATGTAGACTGCAATTACTGTACAACATGAACTAATATAAACTCATATAAAGAATGCAATATAAATCGATGTAAAATGTAATATAAAATTCAGTTCCAGTTCAAGTTATAATTATTAAAAAACTATGGAAGTCATGGAATTAAATACAAACTATGATCTTACATACCATAGGTATTTCCATGTGCCAATCATTGACTATAATGGATTTGAGATAATTATTCATGAATTATGACCAGAATGGATTTGAATATGTGAATGACATAACCTATTAATTTCATTGAGATTTATATACTTTCAGATTACCTTGATTTCTACTATTAATAAAATAGTTAGGTGAATAGAAGAACAAGATTGCAAGAAAGCCTATTAATGAAAAATTGAGAACAATCAGCTTTTTTCGATCTTGTCCATGTCTTTCATGGCCTGATCAATTTGATACTGAAAAGTTGGATCCATACCGGTGAGTGCTTCATATATTTTCTCATCAACGTTCTAGATAGCATAACGCATTACTATAGTTTCGTATTTATAGACCTGATACATATAAGTTACAAAAGAAATATGCAATCCCAAAATCATTACAAACATGTGCATTCTAATAAATTACCGTTAATAAAGAACAAATATTGTTAAAAATTATAAATCCAAATTTTTTAGGTTCTTGTCACGTATATGTTATATGAATTATTGAAACTAGAATAATAATAAACATGTACATTAGAAGAAATTACTATTAAAAATGAATAGACATTGTTAACAAATATAAAAAGATATATTCCAGTTTACAAATTTGAATAGAGACGAATAGAGAAGTAGAATACGAATTTGTATATTAAATAAATTTGGAAAAATAGATCCCTGAAATAAATTCAATAAAATTATAGAATGTTGTAACAAAAACCATTTCATTACTGCTCAATTATGTCAATTAAACACTACTTATATGGCATGAGGAGAACATACCATAATATGAATGACCACAATTTCAGCATCTATGAAATAGAAAACCGATGTATAAATTAAATGTTGTGAAGAATTAAACATTGCATAAATTCTAATCCACAAAACAATGAAATTCAAGAGCATGCCTCTGTATAGATAGATCCCTAAAACAACATCAATAAAATTATAGAATAATGTAACAACAGCCATTTCATTACTTCTCAAATAAGTCAATTAAACAGTAATATAATTGCATGAGGAGAATATACAATAACACGAATGACCACCATTTCAGAATCTTTGAATGATCAAACTGTTGGATAAAATGGAAGTAGATAAAAATGAAATAGTGGAGGAATTATAGTCCAGAAAACTATGAAATTCAAGAACATTTCTCAAATCTCTGAAACAACATTTTGAAAATTATTGAATCGCGTAACAACAACCACATCATTACTACTCAAATAGATTTATTAAACACCACTAAAATGGAATGAGAAGAGCATACCCTAATGCGAATGACCACAATTTCAACATATTTGAATCAACAAAATGCTGGATAAATGGACATTATTGATCAATAATACATTGAATGAAAACTAAACCAAAAAACAATGAACCTAAAAAACAGTCACATGAGATATGTCATTATAATGCAAGAAGGGTGAAATGACACATGTTAGGTATAAAGATGAAAAACATTATACAAAAATTGGTATCACTGTAACACTTATGTTTCAATGGAATGTGGGTGGTGGTAGAGCGATGAAATTATAGTGGTAAATATATTTGATAATATTAAAATATTAAAAAATGTGGAAAAAATTCAATATAAACAAACCCGATTATCCTTGCACCTGAAAATCGATGTCATGGATGATAATAGAGTAAAGAAGCTAGTAGAATAATTAAAAACATAAATCATATGATGGGGAAAACATATTAATACATATTCAAATGTCTATGGGATTGTGAAGTGCAAAACATACCAAACGAATGTGATGAGTCATCGAACAGTTGCGCTGTTATATGGATCGAGAGAAGGATGGGAAAATGAGATGTCGCTGTAATGAAAGAAGAACTGTTAATTGACACATGTCATGTATGAAGAATAAAAATTGCGAATAGTATGTTTGCACGAATGAACATGAAAATTCATTACCACTGGTCATCCCCATTGCATGATCATTGTAAAATCATTTTTTAGAAGCAGACTAAAAAAAATGAAAGAAAAACCCATCAAATGAATATAGTCAAACCAGAATTGAAATTTTAATACATATTAATCATGGATTCTAATAAGAGTTTGGAAAGATATAATTCCAAAGGAACCAATTGTAATAAATATTAATGTGCAGAACCTCAAAGAAATCAATATAATTTCAAAGCAGAAACTAAAACATACCACAATTGTTTTACATCTTGAATAATTTAGGACGAAATTGATTGAAGTACCATTGATGCTCTTTCTTTATGTTTCACGACAAGAACAGATTCTCTAATGTGGAATAGGGATGTATTCCAACTAAAATAGACAGTGGATTTATAATGTAGGGATAGAACAAGATACACATAATAATATTGTATTTATACATTCATTTTAAAACTATAGAATGTGGGGTTTCCTTTTCTATGGTTTTTCATAGGAGAAATCAGAACTAACATCAAATTTCATAGACCGAAATTGTCTGTTGAAGGTAATCATGTTAATGGAAGACAAATAAAATGGAGGTGTTGTTTTCTAGTAGTAATTCCTTATAGCGATAGATATAGTTAAGCGAGATATGGAACTTTCCTGGTGTTGAAGCTGACAGCTGGTGTTGTTGCCGATCGAGATACTTGGACCGCTTGTTTCAACAGAAGAACACCGTGGGATGCACATGTTGATGTATCAAGCCGCAATATAGGCGAAAAGGTAGATCCAGCGGGATCTGTGAGATTGAAGATATGCGGACATGTATATGCAGGAAGAACAATATATAACTCGATGAAGCTTACGAATGCTCTGATACAAAAATATGGAAGTAAGAAAGGTACTATAAAGCGATCTGCGAGAAGAGAGACGACAAGAAACATCAATGTTAGGGCAGTCAATCACAAACCCTACCGAAGCTCGATTGATACCGTAACCTTCATCGACTTAGTCCAGCTGCACGTTGGAAACTGGAAGCTCGTCGATGACTGGCACACCGCGAAGGGAGGAGACGGGAGGAAAATTAGTAGTGCTGCATAGGAAACTGTAGCACAGAAGAATCCCTAAACAGGAGGGTGGGATTGAAGTATTGCGGGGGATATGGGATTCCCGTCATGGGAGGAACATAATGGTGTAGAGGAAACCAGAGATCTAGAAAGAGATGTTGATGCGTGATGTACCTTAATCGGAGTAGCCAATGACTGTCGTTAAGAGGGATATGGATTAGCTGGAGAAGAGGAGGATCAGAACTGATGGGATAGTGTTTAGCTCAAATCGTCGAGGTAGAGGAAACCCGATATCGGGACAAGCTGAAACCCTAGACTTTGGGTAGTGGATACGTCGGAGGGTTGGGATTGGGAGTCGCAGAATACGGAGGAGGATATTAGGTAGTTTTTGAGGTGTGGAGGCGTGGCTATCTCGGGTGGTGACACAAAGGCAGAAAAATGCCAAGTTTAGAAGATATATAGATAAGTAATAAATATTAAGAATTAGTAGTAAATAGTAACAAATAGTAATTATTAGTAATAATTAGTTATAATTAAAAATAATTTGTTATAATTTGTAATAATTACTAATAATTAGTAATAATTGTTCATAAATAGTAAAAAATACTAATAATTATTTATAAATAGTAATAGATCATAATAATTAGTAATAAATAGGAATAAATATGAATAATTAGTAATAAATATGAATAAATGGGAATTAATAGGAATAAATAGAAATAATTAGTAATAAACAGGAATAATTAAAAATAATTAGAAATAATTAGTAATAAATTAGAAATAATTAAGAATAAATTTGAAATAATTAGTAATAAATTGCAATAATTGTTAAATAGTAATAAATAATAATAATCAGTAATGAATAGGAATAATAATGAAATTATAATAAATCAGAATAATTAATAAATAGTAATAAGTAGAAATAATTAGAAATAAATGGGAATAATTAGTAATAAATAGGAAAAATTAGTAATAGAGGAATAATTAGTAAAAAATATTAATAATTAGTAATAAATATGAATAATTAGTAACGAATAGGAATAATTAATAATAAAAGAAATAATTAGTAAAAAATATTATTAAAAAATAATAAATAGGAATGAATAGTAAAAAATAGTAAAAAATAGTAATAATTAGTAATAATTAGTAAAAATTACTAAAAATTATTAATAATATGCAATAAATATTAATAATTAGTAATAAATAAGAATAATTATTAATAAATATGAATAAATTGTAATAATTAGTAATAAATAGGAATAATTAGTAATAATTAGTAATAAATGGGAATAATTAGCAATAAATAAGAATAAATAGGAATAAATAGTATTAAATAGGAATAATTAGTAATAAATAGGAATAATTAGTAATAATTAGTAATAAATAGTAATAATTATAAATAATTAGTATTAAATTGTAATAAATAGGAATAATTTGTAATAAATAGCAATAATTAGAAATAAATATTAATAACTAGTAATAATTAATAATAATTAGTAATAATTAGTAATAATTAGTCATAATTATTAATAAATAGTAATAATTTGTAATAATAAGTAATAATTAGATATAAATATTAATAAATTGTAATAATTATTAATAAATATTAATAATTAGTAATAAATAGTAATAATTAGTAATAAATAGTTATAAATTATAATAAATAGTAATAAATAGTAATAAAAAGTAATAAATATTAATAATTACAAATAAATAAAAATAAATAGGAAAAAATAGTTATAAATATTAATAAATAGTAATAAATAGTAATACATTGCAGTAAATAGCAATAACTAGTAATAATTAGTAATAATTGGTAATAATTGGTAAAAAATAGTAATAATTAGTAATAATTAGTAATAATTAGTAAAAAATAGTAATAATTTGTAATAATTAGTAATAATTAGTAATAAATAGTAATAAATAGTAATTATTAGTAATAGGTATTTATAAATAGAAATAAAAAGCTATAATTAGTAATAATTAAGAATAATATGGAATAACTATGAATAAATTGGAATAAATTGGAATAAATATGAATAAATAGGAATAAATAGTAATTATTCGGAATAAATAAACAATTATATGAATAAATAACAATAATTGTAAATAAATGAAAATAAATAACAATAAATAGCAATAAATAACAATAAATAGGAATAAATAAGAATAAATAAGAATAAATAGCAATAGATATCCAAAAAAAGAATAAATATCAATAAATAGAATTAAATAGAAATAAATAGTAATAAATTGCAATAAATAGCAATAAATAGCTGTAAATAGAAATAAATAGCATTAATTAGAAATAAATAGCAATAATTAGCAATAAATAGAAATAAATAGCAATAAATAGAAAGATTTAGAAATAAATATGAAGACTTAGTAACAATTAGTAATAATTAGTAATAATAATAATTTTTATTAATTTGTAATAATGTGAAATAATTTTTAATAATTAGTAATAATTTGGAATAATTTGGAATAATTTGGTATAATTTGAAATAATTTGGAATAATTTGTAATAATTTGTAATAAATAGTAATAATAAGGAATAAATAGGAAAAATTTGTAATAAATAAGACTAAATAGTAATGAATTGAAATAAATAACAGTAAATAGTAATAATTAGCAATAAAGAGTAATAATTAGCAATAAATAGTAAGAATTAACAATAAATTGTATCAATTAGAAATAAATAGTCAGAATTAGAAATAAATAGTAAGAATTAGCAATAAAATGTAAGAATTAGCAATAAATAGTATGAATTTTCAAAAAATAAACATAATTACGAATAAATAGTAGGAATTATAAATAAATATGAAATAATTTGAATAATTAGTAACAATGAATAAAAATTACTAATAATTAGTCACAATTAGTAACAATTAGTATCAATTAGTAAAAAATGAACAAATAGGAAGAAAATCAATTGTAATAAATTGTAATAACTTGTAATAACTTGTCAGAATTTCTAATGGATTGACAGCACTCCTTTTGCTCGATGACGCTTCTCCTTTCAATATTTACTGACTCAAAACATTATGAAAAGTATGCTTAAACATTTTCATATCTAATATGATATGCATGAGATTGAATATGCATTCATTGGAATGCCTTTTTCATAATTTTTTCAAGCGGTGATAGTTTCAAGAAGATGATTCATCGACGAAAAGGGGGCTCTATTGTCCGACGACTCATTTACATGAAAAATTCTCAAATAGAAATCACAATGAAGCTTCTTCTAGGAGGTACACATATTCATTGTCGTGCATAATAGAATGAATATGCATACCTCCGAGCAGATTCTTGATTGTGATTTCATTGTGAGAAAGTTGCAAGTAAATGAGCTGTCAGACAAAAGAGTAGTCATCAATCCACTAGAAGTTGTGTCTCATGTAAGTAATGGTATTTATTAAGTTGTTGTTTTAATTATTTAGATTTTTTAGATAGTGTATTTATAATTTAAAATTACCCAAAAATATTAATGACATTATATTATGTTGAAAAATATGGACCAATGAAGTAGACAAAAATCATAATAAGATTATCATTCATGAAAAAATAAGAATTGAAATCCAAACGGTTCTGGTTTAAATAAAGTATATATTGAGTCTGTTGAGTTTTTATTATCATTTTCATGATCAAAACTAGAATATGTTTCAGAAGGCATAATAAAGTTTCCTTGTAAAAAATGTGCTCTGAGAACATTTGACACATTTGATATGGTTGGGGAAAATCTCATGCGATTTCATTTTCAACATGATTATGTTTTTTGTTATCAACACGGTGAACGTAGTTCCAGAGAAAATACTAAAAACTTTATTTCAGATCTATCATAGTTTAAAAATTTATTACATGATGTTGTTGGTCCATCTTTTCAACAAACTGAAACTAAAGATGATATTGATTTAACTCATGAGTTAGAAACATCAGAATTTCATGAGATGTTGAGGTCTGCTGAGGATTCATTATATATTGGTTGCAAGATAACAAAATTAAGAGCGGTGGTAAAATTTATGGCTATTAAATTAGATAATTCAATGTCGAAAAACTATTTTGATCAGATATTTTCTTTGGTTAAAAAACTATGACATGAATAAAATGTGTTGACAACAAATTACTATGACAGAAAGAGTCAGGTTTGTAATCTGATCCTTATTTATCAGATGATTCATGCATTTCTAAATGATTTCATCATATATTCTGCTGAAAATGATTCATTGGATAGTTTTCCCTCATGGGGACAATCGATGTATAAAGAAGCTCAACCAGGGAATTCTAGATCGATTCCAGTAAAACAGTTGAGATATTTACCCCTTACACCCATGTTGTAGTGTTTATTTATGTCCCAGAACACAACGTCAATGATGTCATGGAACAAAACAAGGAATCCATCTGATAAAAGATTGAATCATCCATCTGATGGTGATTCATGGAAACACTATGACTGTCTGCATCCATCATTTTCTTTCGAAGACCAAAATGTGTGATTGGGCCTTTCTACTGATGGTTTCTGTCCATTGTCTTCTTATGGTAGTTAGTATTCATGTTGGCCTATCTTTATAACTCTGTACAATATACCTCCATGGATGTTCATGAAGGAGCCTTATATATTTTTTACATTATTAACAACAGGACATCGAAAAATGAATATTTATGTTTATTTGAAACCATTGATTGATGACTTAAATTCATTGTGGTGTGTTATTATTTGTATATATGATGTTGCTGCGAAACAAAATTTCATATTAAAAGATGCATTGATGTAAATTATTAGTGAATTCTGGAATATGGAATGTTATCTGGATTGAGTACACATGGTCTGAAATCATGTCCTTACTATATGAATGATAAGAAATACTATACGATTTCCACTTGAAAAAACCCTATTATTTTGATAGCCACCGCATATTTCTTCCAACCGATCATACTTTTGGAGGACAAAATCTCATTTCATAAAAGGTATAATTTAAAGGCATAAACCTCCGATAATTATCTCAGGTACAATGTTAAAATCAATTTTATTTTCATCACCTCTCATCACATTTGGACGAATAATAAACCAACAAAAAATTCATGGATTTAGGAAAAAACATAATTGGATAAAATGAATCATTTTTTGGGATCACTCATATTGTTCTGATTTTTTGGACTGCCACATGTTGGATGTCATTCATATTTAGAAGAAATATTTTGATAATTTATTTCATACAGTTTTGGATACACCAAGTAAGACCAAATATACTGTAAAGGCAAGATTAGATCTTGCCCAAATTAATAGTCGACCCGAACTTGAACTATTTAAAAATGATAGATCATAGAGGTTAATGAATCCCAAAGCAGCATATACACTATCCAAATAGAGTCTCTTAATATTTTTACAGTGGATTTCAGATTTGAGACATCCATATGGCTATGCTTCCAATTTGGGTAGATGTGTTTTGAGTGGTTGTATTAACGGATTAAAAAGTCATTATTGTCATGTTATAATGGAAAAACTTATGACGATTGGATTTTGTGTTTTGTCAAATTATATGTAAACTGGAAAAAATATTTTCGCCAGTTTTCATTGACTCAATAGAACATATTATATCACATTTCCCACATAAATCTAAATGTGGAGTTCCAGTACAGTTTCTATGGATGTACCCATTTAAGTGATGCATGTAGAAATTGATGAAAACAGTACATAACAAAGAATCAATTATAGGATCAATTGCTGAATCTTAGTTTTCAACAGGAAATTTATTTTTTCTGCTCTTATTTTTTTTGAATCTCAATATCCCTCAAAACACAATCGCATGGGACGAAAAGAGTGTAATTTTAATGATGAAATGGAAAATCGATTAGTATTTTTAAATTATCCAAATCTTGGTTTCATTGGAGTTCATGAATGATGGATTTCAAATGATGACCATCATAGAGCACATACATAAGCTCTCATCAACTGTGAAGAAATTGCATCATTTGTACTATGAGTGCTTATATCAATTATAATATAATTTATGATACAGTATATAATCATATTTTATTTGTATGTTATTTGATAATCATATGAAAAAAAAAATTTACACAAATTACAATAACTGGTCTTGAATAATTTGGACAAAAAGGAATTCGTAATGGTTTCAAAAACTTATAACATAAATTATTGATGGTTTAATATCATTTCCGTTTATTATTTATCTTATTAATAATTTTTTAAAAAATTTTAATTAGTCTCAACATGGTAAAAAAATTGATAAGTGATTGTGTATATTGAGTAACCCTCCATCAAAAATGGTTAAATATTTGAATGAATATATGGTGAATGGTTTTCAATTTCATACACACGCAGATGGGGAATAAAAAAAATGAACAATGATGTTTTCTTGAGAGGATCACATCACAAAGAAACTGAATTTGACATTTTTGGAATTTTGGATGAAATTATAGAACTGTGTTATCTTGGATTAAATTACATATTGATGTATAAATATCAGTGGTTTGATACTGAGAGAGTATTGTATGTTCATCCAACTCAATGAATCATCGATATTAAATAGAAAAGTCTTGTTGTAGTAAACAAACAATTTTTACTAGCTCTAAAAGAACATCAAATTTATTACGAAAAGTATTGTGCTACTTCATGAGACTTGAGTGATTGGTGGAGCATAATAAAAATGAAATTTAAAAAAATTAGTTTACTCAAAATGAATGTGGTTCTATTGAAGTGGAATGAATTGAAATTTTTCAAGAGACTACTCAAAATCAATCTTTTTCACAAAGAGACATGAATATTGATGATGACACTCCACAAATAAGGATCGATGATGAAAAAGATGTTAATGATGTTACACTTGAATTTGAAATGACAAGAGACAATGAAACTGAAACTCATATGGATATTGATGATGTTGGGGAGGAGGATGAAGGCATTGAAATTGAACAACTATTGAGATGAGGATAAAGATAGATATTGACATTGTTAAATGAAGTTATAATCATAACGAATATATATCAATATATAATAGTTTTTTTCAACTATCTGCTAACAAAAATCATTTTGTGTTTCATATGGATTCTGATCTATTTCGTGTGTTTCAGGATGCCGATCTACCTTTGGTTGAAGGGGATTGTGGACCATTTGAGCCTTTTTCTACTGACGGTTCAGGGGGTATGCAGAGGGGGTGTGGTCTTTCGCCACTGATGATTCCTAACCCTATCCCTGAGCGACGTCCATGTCTTGGCTTAGATCCACACACACGGTGGTATGGTAACCTATATATATATATTATTTAGCTTTCATTAATTTATTTATATACCTACTAATGATTTGATTATTTATTCATTTTTCATAGTTTTGCGCATATAGCTATTGGACAGGAGCACTATCTTGGGAAATTATTTTTCACAGCCATGGACCACATGGGATCATATTATCATTGATGTGCAGCGAGACATGATCGATCATTGGCTGGTCCGTAAATAAATAATATTAATTTTGAAATATATTTTATTAATAACATGATATTTTAAATTATTTTTTGGGTTTATGGAATCCCATTGATGATAGCATGTGTGATGTTATCTACACAGCGTAGCACATGTCTATGTGTGACTGTCTCAATTAGTTTTTGCACAATTTGAGAAGAACAAACCTTAAAAAAGCATAAATAACAGAATTTTATGAGTTGTGTTGAGCCCACAGACCAGAGTAGATTTCATCTCAAGTTTGGGATTGATTATGTTTACACTGGTTGGGTGGTGGATTTCAGAGGAGATCTTCAGTGGGATTGTAGAACCGAGGGAGACAGGAGGTGACAAATCGAGCTAGTATCCGTACATTTAGTACGCATAGAGAGAATTTTTTAATAATATTATTTATATATTTTATAAAACATTAAATATAAACAGTTTATTTTATATTTTTGTAGCTAGTGGAGTATCCTGATATTACGGAGTTCGACGTTTATTGAATGATGTACAATGATCCAGCCACTGGAGAGATTAGAGGTGATCGCCAGTGTTGAATTGTGGTTATTATTATTTTATTAGTTTGACAGTTAACATCATATAATATTTATACCATTTTAATTTCAAATTGGAATTGAAGGTGCCATATGAAGTTGCGACCTTTCAGAGACAAGATGGGAGTCAGGACGAGATTACTGAGCAGACCAGTGCAAACCAATTCGATGAGGCAATATGGATGCACGCAACACAATATGACTTTGAGAAGGGATGAGTAGTTGGTATCAACTCTCATTTAACTCATGGTACTTATTATGGTACTACTGCGATGTCGGCATCCAGCTTCAAAGGAGATCATGGAGAGGCATCATCTTCTACCTCACAATATCAGGAAAAGATGTAAAATCAGTCTAAGATTATAGAGAGTTTTCAGAAGCAGCATGAATAGATGTGTTGTGGGAAGGAGCAGCTACAATAGTATCATGAGAAGGAGATGCATCGATGGCAATAGTAGCAGCAATAACAGCATCACGATTAGATGGAGTACATGCACCGTCTAACTCATAGGTTAAGGATAGATTTTTCTCCACCATCTCCTACAGCTCCTCTACCTCCTCCTAAAGATGACCCCCCAGTGATTTGTTTTTTTATTTAAAAAACATATTAATTGAAGATTTATTTTACTATGAAATATTTACAGTTTCAGTCTTTATATTGGTACAAATATTGCATAATTTTTTTATTTTTAATAATTTACTATTTGTTATTAGTATTATATTTTTTAATATTTGTTTATTTTACTAATAATAAGATTTTATGATTTTTTATATTTTTTCTAAATATTGAGAATTGTAATAATTTTTTATTATTTTAATAAAATTAATATTAATTTTTTATTAATCATAATTTTATTAAATATACTTTTTTAGAAATAATTTTTTTAATGTCTGGTTATTTTACTAATAATAATTTTTTTATTAATAATAATTTTATTGGATGTTTATTATTATGTTTGGTATTTTCGACGGGTCCTTTTGCAATGGGATCCCATCAGAAATGATTTAAATATAAATTTTTATTAATAGTGGTTGCGACGGGACGACTGGCCCATCACAACTACTATTTTCGACAGGCCCATCGCAAAATGTTTTTATATATATAATGTATATAATTGGAAACATATTTGTGACTGTGCAGTTCCCCGTTGCAAATATGTTTGTGATGGTTCATCACAAAAGGTTTATTATTATATAATGCATATAATCAGAGGATTATTTGTGACGAGGACATTTCTTAACTCAAATACTATTTTTTTGATGGGCCCATCGGAAAAAAATACTATTTGCAATGTTGTTTTCTGTAATGGGCTGTTTACAACGGGGCCCCATTGCTAAATCCTATTTGCGATGGGATCCTATCGCAAATAGCACATATCAAATACCTCTAATTCCAGTAATGAATTCTATATACTGTGAAAACACTCTATCTTATGAAAACATTTTTGAATATCTGTAGAGTCATTGCATGTAGTATTCACTTAAGCTAGAATGTTAACACAATTATGAAATCATTGAATAAATTAGTGTGTGATTGTAATTATGGATCAATATGATATAAAATTAATATTATCTACACATGGATGAGAATAAGGACCCAGTAAAGTTGATGAATGTGTATGTAGGGAATCTCCATCAAGTGTAGAGGAAATTATATAGTGAAATAGAGAAGGTCATGTTTTTCATGATAATCAGAGACATTATCTCGAGCAGATTGGATATGAACTACTATTAATGGAATTAATTATGGTGATATATTGAGTTTGGAAGTAATCCCACGACCAAAAAAAGAAACTATGCTAATGAATTGGTCTAAAGAATATGACAACAATCTAAATTTTATGATTCTATATTTCATGTTGATTTTATTATATCTATCTTTTGTGATATTATAATATTTATTCCATATATTTTATGTATTCAAATAATATTATCAAATTCAAATGAAATTATTAATTTCATTGCAATGAATTTCATTAATATTTAATTGTTTATTTATTAGATTATCAGTTATGAGTATTTTAGTAACAATGGGGGTATTATTATAGTTAAAATGGTAATATTTGAATTCTATTTATGGTTTTCATTCCAGATTTAAGGGTATATTGAGATCAAATTCAATGGAAAATTTTAAATGGAGATTTAAACTATTTCTATTTACACAAATGATGTATTCAATGCTACGAGTATATTTGGAAAATATCATAGGAACTATTCAAATTATTTTCAATTCATTTATTATAAACTAATTCTGTAGATGGAAGATTATTGAATCATCCTTGTGATATCCTTGAAAATTTCCATGGATGAACCAATGTATTATTTTAAAATAAATTGTTATCATAATTCTATTAAATATTTATTTTGGGAATATGACAATGGTCAAAAGTTAAAAAATTTGAAAATAAAATATTCTTATTGACTCAATTATTATTAAAATTTTTTAGGAATCAAATATATCTACAACAACTATAAAGTTTTTGAGTTGTAGGAGAAGGTAGAGAACACACTTACGTAACATTAATATACACAAAAAAATTCTATACTAGTGATAAGAAAATATTTTTGTTATAATTTTTATATAATTTTTCAAATAAGAAGAAAGATCAAAATCCTTGAAAAACTATTGGCCATTGCAATTTTAATTAAATATCATATAAATATATAAGTGTGGGAGGGAACTATGTTCTTAAGCTACATCGAAATTAAAAATCTCATATACTTTATTAAATGTTCCCCTTCTTACACTCAGACATATTTGGAATGTTATATACTAAAAATATGATATAAAGGTTCACTATAAACGAATAATACATGTTGTACAGTGTAAAAAACCAACACCCAATTATCAAGGTCCCCAAATTAATGGAACTACAAAGGTAAAATAACTCTGCTCACAAATAGAGCATTGGTGGAATAGACTACGGGATATTTTTTCCTCAAAACAATTATAATTATAATTTTATATTCTTTATGTTGTTTATTTCTATAGTATTACTCATCATTAATAGATAAAAAAATTAATTACTTTATTTCAAGAGGGGAAACATAAATTCTATCAGATTTTTAACAGGATTCAGTTCATCCTCCATCATGCATCATTGTAAATTTTATCCCATACTAATAAATGGTATTATAGGTAAGGAACTATTTATAGATATATTTGAAAAAATAATATTGTTTCTACCTAATACCTATATGTAGTGTCCAAGGGATGTCGTTATTTTTAGAAACATTTGAATTTATTATGTTTTCGTACCTCGTATAAAAAAGTGGTATCAGATATTAGTATATTTTAGAGAATATTTATGATTTATTTTGGAATTTATACAACCAATTTAATAATCAAGTTGAACTCAAATTTTAGCCGCTGATTATAATGAAGTGATATTTGTGATCCATTCTTCACATGATTATGAGTGATAATAATGAATTTTGGAAACCATAAATGATTATTTATTTGAAGAATCATGAAATTAATGTTTACATGAAAGGTATAAACTATTATATAATTCCTAATGGAGAACATGAAAAGTGTAATTCTTTTAAATAGAATAATTATGATATTAATTCAAAGTCTATGAAATGTATTACTTGTGTATAAAAAAATATGGAATTAAATTTAGTTTTTTATTATAATAAAAATTGTAGAAAGTGGGAGAACATTATGGTTTCTTATAAAGGAAATAATAATTTGTGAAAACAGAGAAAAATGTTATTAAATGGTAATAAGATATATGTAGGATGTAGGATTATGAAAGGATGACACAGATGAATATGTGATTTACATAAACATTCAATGATGTTGCTGACTTGGGAATACCAATTCTAGATCTAGATGAGATTTTAATGGTTCATGGATTATTATATTCTATGTGGAATTGAATATTGGATTATATTTGAAAAACCACACTATTCAAGAAATAAAAATTGTTGGAATTAATCATAAACTTGATGATTTGTGATTCATTTTTTCATGTTGTAGTTGAAGATCATGTTTCTATCGAAAAGGATATTGGTGCACTTGATGTTTTGAAGGATGAATTTTTTTATTCGGATTATAGTTTAGATTTAAGTGATTACTTAGCATCTCTCTCTCTATAGAATTTATAAATATTTACAAAAATATAAATGATAAATTAATGAACAATAATGAGAAGGAGGTCATAATATTTAAATGTGATAAGAAATGACATTTGATACCCAAATACCATCAACGAAAGGCTCAAAGGAGTGATCATTATAATAGGAAATGAAATAAATCCATTAAATATATTTTTTGTGCATATAAAGATTCATGTGATCAAACTATTTCTAACTTTATAAATGATAATGAAATAATAATGAAATCAATGTTTCGTGGCTCACATTGATGAGGTACAATAATATTTCTCTCATAGTTCTATTTTTTTTAAAAAAAATAATTCCATGAGAATAATTAACAATATTATACGATTCACAAAAATTTTTAATCCTTAAATATATATCATTGAAAACTTTGAAAATATTATGATTTTATATTTATTGAAAAAAATATTCTTATTATCCTAATTATATATTCAATATATAATTATTCCAAAAAATAATGTGTTTTCAAAAAAGTAGAAATAAGGAATTATTTGATGAATTTGATTAAATAAACATGTTTATATCATGGTTAATAGGTGGAAGAATTATTTTAAAAAACTCTTTGATAAAATAAATTTAATAAAATAGACTTGGAATATATAGTAATGGAGAAATTCCAAAATTATTTATTAATTATTTTGTTTCTATTGTAAAATAATAAGTTTTTATAGTGTTATATGTATTCATTTTTGTGTTACAGAACATTATTATAATGAAATAAATTGTATAAGTCCTTAATTTTGTGGTGTACATAATTTTTATTACTCAAAATAATTATTTAAATATAAATTTGTAATTTATACTCCAAATAAACATCTTTAGTCACCTAAGACAATATTTGATAACACTACTGGGCCTAAAGAATTATGGGTTGTAATAGAAATGTGTTTTTGATATTTTTTATATTAATACTACTTGAATTCATTTCATATAATTATTTTATTGTTTGGAATTTATGTAAACTTTTTTGATTAAATTCATAATTATTTTACAATGAATGAAAATCCTTGAAGATATTCATTATTTAAAATGAAATATCCTTAGAGATGGAACTATTAATATACAACAAATATTTAATTTATATTTCAATATTAAAAAACGAAATTTTTTATATTTGGTAGAAGTTATTTTAAATTTTTTATCATTTATTCCTTTATATTTGATTGTTCTTATTCTTGAATTATTAAATCTTTTTATTCACTCTGTTATTTTATATGGTGAATTAAATCCATGAATAATTTTGTTAACTTCATTCATGTTATTTAAAATTGTATCTATTTAATTTTATTTTTATTATAATTATATGTTTAATGTATTGATATATAAAAGAATTGTTATTTTAGCATGAGTGTATGTTTTATTTTTATGGAATAAATTAATAAATTTATCTCTTTATTTTATTTATTGAAATTTTTTTAGAACATCTTGAAAAACGTGTTAATATTAATCATGTCTCCTTGTGTTTAAATGTTTTTTGTAGGGTGTTTTATGTTATTTTTTCTAAATTTTATAAAGTGTAGTAGTTTATTTTTTCATTAAAAAAGATTTTATCATGACCCTTTCTTCTATATTTATATAATCTTTGCGATGAAGAATAATATGTTTTATATGTTTTATTTTTACATGATTTGATCTTATTTTATAATAGAATTTTTTATATTTACAAAAGGGGTACAGTAATGCTTTATTTTTTTATTATAAAAAAAATTGTAGATTGTTGAGTGGATCATTTTTTATTCCATTTTCATCATCGGTTTGATAATTAATTCATCATGTTTTTGTTTTACGAAATTTTTTTAATTTTATATTTATTACATCTCTATGTATAGTTTATATCATACCTTATAGGGATGAGATTCTAAAATAACATAGTGCAATGTATATGAAATAAATTTATAATGATTTTATTAATTTACATGAAAGGAAAAATAGGTTATTTTGGTAATCTATAAATTATCATATGTTTTGTGATGTTTCTTCCAGACAATATTTTCTCAAATTATCTGTTTCTTCTGAATTTATATGATATTGTGATTTGTAAAAGTGTGAATGATAGGGTTGTTAATCTATAATAAAGGTATCAAAATTATCTAAATATAATTCTTTTGGATCGTTTTTAAAATATGATGATAAAAGCATCTAGAAATGAGAAAAACTTGTGGTGGTATACTGCACAAATTTTCATAAGGTTATTCATCTGAACTTTCGTATCCACATTATGATTTATACCATATTGGGAAAATGAATCTAACATTAGTATTTGATGAACCCATGTTTGAGTTAAAATTTGGGTTCATAAACCTATGGTTTTAGAAATGATCCTTGTGTTGAAATGAATTAATCCCTACATTTATCATGCTGATCCCTACATTTTCATTAAAGCTAAACATTATGTTTGTACATAGTATAATATTATTAGAACACATATCAAATAATCTAAATAATACATTCATATACCATGATATTAGATTTATTTTTATGGTTTGACTAATCTTTTCATTTCTACATTCTATGAAATAATCCATACTCTCTCAGATTCCATAATTTTATTCTGAACTCTTGTTACAATATCTATAGACCTCACATGCAGTATTAACTCATGATGGAAGATGAAAATTGTTAAGTAATTATTGAAGAATCATGTGCTTGTCATTGTGACTAATGTCTGATTATCAACATGGATCTAAAATATATCATTGATAAATCAGTTTATCCTGGATGAGAATAATGACTCATTACACAAGAGTCTAGATTATATGGGGAATCTTCTTAACGTATATTGGAGCTTTTATGAAAAAATATATAATGTGTTGAACTACATGATAAACTAAGAAATTAGCTCATTTAGAATGATATAATTTATAATAGACATCATGAATTATTATAATATCATGTGGTTATGAATAATTATATGATAATAATGGATGTTATGAAATTTAATTCATACAATGAATAATCTATTATATCAAGATTACAATTCTTTATATCATGTTGATTTAATTATATCTATATACTATGATATTATCTATTTTATTCTCTATAGATTACATATTTAATAGATATCCAAAAAATTCAAGGAAGCTAATCTAATTTATTATAATGAAATTCATTGAAATATTTATTATTATATATAAGATTATTAGTTATTTTATTTTGGAAATAAAGGTTTTATTTTTATGAATCCAATTTAAATATTTTAATTATTCTAATGGTGATACTCATAGATTTATAGGTTAGTTGAGAAAAAATTTAAAGGAGGGCTTTGAATATTAATTTTAGCTATTTATATTTGCAATTAGGAAGTATTCAAAACTAATATTATTATTTATATATTATCTAAGGAACTATTCAAACTATAATGAATTCATTTCTCGTAGATTTAATCTGAAACTAAATGAAGAAGGAATAATCATTAGTGCCAAAAATTTAATTTTTATTTATATTTTCTTATTATTATCATGAGGATTTATTTAAGAAACATTTAAATGGACATTCTAAAATTATGTAGAAAAAAAATATTCTTGACATAATTATTTAAAATTATCAAAGGAATAGAAGAGGTCTCTAATGACTATATTTTGTATTGATGTTGATGTAAAAGTTATAGAACACATTGAAGTAACACTATTTGAAAAAAATAATAAACACTTTGTGCTGAAAAATAACTTTGTTATTATTTTGGTAATATTAATCAAAAAATAATAAATCCAACACCCTTTGAAATTTTGTTCGTTACTGCTGCTCTTTATTGATGATCGTATACATATTTCATTTGTGGATGAAATTTTGTATTAAATACACATCATCTTTTTTAATATCATGATTTTTATTGAAATGTTTAATACTTGTACTATATTTTTATTATATTGTTATCTTCTTGAAAAATCATTTAAGGTTCCCCATAAAATAATCTAACCTATTGTAAGGTTTATACTTCCCACATATGGTTATAGTGTTCTGTGGATAAAATGACATTCTTAGTAATAATCACCAAAGTCGTGGAGAGATCATTTCTAGAGTGGAATAGGGGATATATTTTCCCAGAACCACAATTTATTTTTTTTGTCTCACTATTTTGTCTTGGGAGATTTGTCTTGGGATATTTAAATTTGATGTTGAAACTTCTAGCTTGTTTTTTAATGAATTTATGATTAAAAAAATGAAATCATGTGAATTGTGTAGATTTGATGTGATAACTAAGAATATTGAGAGTTATATTAGTCTAATTATCAGATAGAGATGTACCAAATTAAGATGTACAAGATAGAGAAGTATTGAATGATTTTGTACTATATGAGAGGTATGAAACAAAATCTTCAGGGAGGTGTCAAAAAAGTGGCTCTAGAAGAACATCTAATAGATAGATATGTATAAAAAGAATTCTATAAAGCTATTGTACAAGAAAAATAAGTAGATAAATTTAATAAATGTAAAATGAGAATAATTCAAGTAACATAGTGATAATGTGTTGATGCTTTTTCATGAAGGTTCATTTTATTGATATAGAAATTTTTTATCATATTAGTTGTGCAAGAATAATAATTACTTTCAAATTAATATAGTGTTATGAAGATGATTTATATACCAACCATGTTGTATTAATTGAAGGATTTATTTCTAGTGGATGTATTTTACTATTTTGTTAATGACCATTGCAATGATTGTATACTCCTATTGTATAAAGAACCTTGTAATTTTTTCACTTCTCATGGTCGTGTTTGTGTGTTGTTTTTTAGAGAATTCAATTCTCTCAAAACAGAGGTGAATGTTTTTTTGAAAGAGGTAATGTGAAAAATGATGGAAAATTTTTTCACCCCCACTATTCATATATATATTAACCGGAACCTTCAATAATTATTTATTATATGATGATAAATTTATAAAATTAACATTTAAAAAAATATATTTTCAATGTTCAATTAATAATAATCTTTTTTAGAAAAAACATTATATTTAATCATCAACTAATATTTATATACATAATCAAAAAACGAATATAAATTTTTCAAATAATAATTATATAATTTATGAATTTTACTTTTATATAAAAATATAATGATATATATATAACATTTTTCATTAAAAAATAACCTTTTTAAAATATTAATACATTAAGTGTTTATTTCCTAATAATGAATTATAAAATTAATTATAATATATTATTTATATAAGAAATATATTAATAATATCAATAATTAATAATATATAAAATATATTTTGTTTCTAATAAAATTATATTAAAAAATTGAATTTTAGAATGAATATATTTTTAAGAGTAAAATGAACATTTTTATAATTTCAAAGAATTAGTACATGAAGTTTATTTTTCTTTATATGTAAAAAAATAAATGTATAAAATAAATATGATAAAAAAATCATTATGTTTATAATTACATGTTCTTATCATTATAATGTTTTCATGTATAACCCCATGGCATCTTCATGTGAGATCTAAAAATTATGTAACATTTTTTGGTGGTCAAGGGTGGTGATTATGATAGAATGGATATTTTAGACATTTACATGATCATGAATTTATATTAAATTATATTTATATCATATCATATTTGTTTGATTTCATCATATGCATATTCTCGGTAAAACCCTAGTAAAGCAACCTCCATTCCATTCTCAAACAAATCACCATTATAAAGTAGAATTTTTCTACCAAATTTCAAAAAAATTCCTGTTGTTTTTATATTTTTTAATATGGTTAATTAATTTTACATAGGCTATAATATAATGGTCTAATTTTAATTATAATGAGTCATATTATCATTTTATATTGGGGTTACATGTAATAAAATCTATAAAAATAATATTTATTTTAGGAAAATTCATAGTAAAATTATGGGTCATTGCAATAGGTGGTTCCATGTTGGGGATTTGTCTCTTTATGTTTTCAGGCCTCCCAGTTTTAATGTGTTTGTTGTGGAACCCCTATCCTTATTTCCTACTAATTATCTTTTCTTTTGATTTATACATTGTATCATGCTTTAACATTTATGTTAGTATTTATTTACATTAAATTGTTTTCAAATATGGTTTAATGGGATGTTTTTCAAATGTTATGGGAAAATGGTTTTTTTAGTTTTAGATAAGAATAGATTCTTAGTCATTTTATGTTTCCAAACTAGTTTAATAAAAATGATTTATTTCATTAAATATGATTTGAGGAATATGGAATGACATTACTTAATAATTTTATATTGAAATGATTATTTTATATTAGAGCTAAGAATATGATTTGTAAACTACCTAATGAAAGTTATTACATAGACTCCTTAATGTTATCATTTAGGGATTTTTCACTAACACCCTATATACATAGTCATTAATGTTGGTATGAATCTTCATTTTGTAAATATGATATAGGTTTCCTCTACATGTTGGATTTTTATTTTTGGTTTTTCAATGGTGTTTTGGAATCTAGTGTGAAAAATTGGGTTGCATGGATTTTGTTTCATAGTATGGCTTGTATTTTATTTGATTTTTGGTTACAACTGTGTAGGATTATTTATTATTTTGTTGTTATATTCCTTTTTTATTTATCATTAATTACTATAATAAATACCATATATCATAATATTTATGTGATGAGTTAGTTGTTTTTTTAATAATGCCATGTCATGTACATTGATTTTTTATTTAAGAGAGATATCATGTCTATGGTGATGTTCAATGATTCCTAGGCCCCAGGTACAAACCTATGGGGGTTCATAATACCCGTTAGGACCAATTGTGATATAATTTGGGTGATGGTTTAGTGAAAAAAATTGGATGGTTTGCTATAAATTTGATCATATCCTTGATTTACATTAGGGTCTAGGTTTCGAAAATATTTCTTATTATTTTGGAATATTGGTGGAAAGGATAATATAAATAAAAAATATATAAAGTTTGGTGAATGGAGGGCCTCATTATCTCTTTATCACCCTAATCTTTGAGTTATTATGGGTAGTCGATATCGGTATTTTGTTAAATCATTCATATTTTTTAAAATTTTAGTATTTTGATCCACATTGGAGTGTTTAGTGTTGTTAAGGGTTATTCATGAAATTTTTGGATAGTAATAGAGAAGAATAAAAGATTTTAGGTTGTACTACATTGACTAATAAACCATGAAATTACTAAGTTCTTGATTTTAGACAGATTTTAGGGACATTTTCAAGACTTTCACAAGACCCATAAAATCGGGTAGTCTAATAATGATAAGTTCTTCATCCATTTTTATATAATTATTTACTCCCCAAGATTGATGGTTCACTTTAGTTAATTAGTTGATTATAAAAGGATAAATGGTCCAACTGAGATAGGATTATATGGTTGGATATGTTTTTAATTTAAATTATTGATATTCCTTGTTTATGTGATTATGGTGAATTTCATTTATATTTGTGTTAAAAGTGGTATTTATTGAAAATACTATTTTAAAAATAGAGTCTATGGGATGTTTTAAAGGAGTTTCTTTAATTATAATGGGATATTTTATATTTTTTTATTTAATTTTGATCTGTTTGAAAAAAAAATTAAAATTATTCTCAGATTTTTACTCGAACATTTTAAATGCCATTTTTAATATTGTAAATGATTTTAAAGAATGTAATAAGATTTTATTTCATATAATTATATATAGTGTGTTATTTTGAAAATATTGGTTTATATTCAAAATATGGGAATTTTCTTTCAAATGTCTGACTTTCTAAAATGTGGATTTCAAATTTCTTATTTAGAATTATTAAAAGTAAATATTCATTTTTTAGCAATATTTTCTAGTTTTAATGGGGTTTATCTGATTTAATAATTATCTTGGTTGATAAATGGTTTATTCATTATTTTTGGTGATACATGAATTGAAAATGTTCGTGTTCTGTATTATTTAGAGAATACCTCCCAAGAGGATTAGTAAAGAAAATATAAGGATTTCTATCATGGTTGATCTATTAGGTAAATCCTCTCATCTCATAGGAACGATCCATCCAGTTTGGAAATTATATCGAGACTCTAAATATAGTGGTAAAATTATAATGTTATCATCTCATAAACCACATCCTAAATCTCATTATTAAGTAAATTTATAAAATTTATGTAAATCACTATTTTTCTAATATAGTTGAGTTTCTATAAATTATAGAGGTAATTCCAAAAACTCTTGAGAATCCTTCATCATAAAGTTTTATAGTTGTTTATGTATTTCCCAAATAACCAATTCAAGGTTGTCTAAGGTTATAGTTTTTTCTATATTGTGTAAGGATTTGTCCTATTATTTTATTAAGATGATGTTTTTATAATGGTTTTATCCATAGGGAATGAAATCTAAAAACATCATCGAGTTCATGATCCATTTTCAAGGCGAATGAATGATGAAATATATTTATTGATTGATATTCATAGTTGGTGGTTTTAATTATTTGGGAGGATGAAAATAAATATGAGAGAGATCTTATCATTTGGGAGGATGTCTCCACACAAACATTTTATTATCTATGTTTTGTTTTGTTTTGATATTTTAAAATAGATATGTGAGGAGGTAATATAGTTGGGTTCAATTTAACCTAGTAATCCAAGAAGTTCATTTCATTGATTACATTGAGTAATGATGTTGGATACACATTTTTTAGAGTATAGGTTGGAAAGGTCCAAATTGGTTATATATATGGTTCAATCTTCCAAAAAACTAATTTTCTTTCATGGGAAGAAGGGACCACTTATGTGCTTCTTGTACTGGTATCTAGGGAACTCTATGAGGATACCCACACATTTCATCTATATACATTTTATTATTTCATATTTATATTCAATACATCGTATAATAACAAACACCCCAAAAATATATAGGTTTAGTGTCTTTTGATAGATGATACATAATGAAATTATTTAATAAAATAACTTCAACATTTCCCATAAATTTCATCTCACAATATACACTTCATGCACATACCTTAATTAAAACATTTATTCATAATAATGGGAAAGAAAACATAATAAATGGTGAGTTCATTTGATCTGTATGGGTGAACACAAGATTTATTTTTTAGTTATTATAAATAATAAAAAGATAATAATTAGTATCTGATAATGTAATCATGACTTAGGAAAATAATATCCACATAGATAGAGATCATTAATCCAAAATCCTGTAATATTTCATAATCATTACAAAAGACACAAGTTATAGGTTTTTGTAATCACAAATAGTCAATCATGATCTATTAGAAAATATCATAACCATAACACATAATATTGTGTTATATATATAAGCATAATAAATCACTTCTTTAGTCGAGGATCCTTCCAATAATATCATAATAAATTGACTTAATTACCCATTATATCATTTATATTGACAATATTCACTCCCTAAAAAATCATAGTGCATAGATACACTAATCAAGTTTCGCTCTGAATTCCAATACATATTATCTCATTATATATGAATCTGTATCCAATTAATTGTAGGGATATATAATTACATGCACACCCATTACATTATGAATACCCTAAATATATATTCCATTCTCTCATAAACCATGCATCACATAATAATATCAAAACCAATGGAAAATAAGATGTTTTAAAAAATATATCATTTTCAAATAATTATAATCCCTCCAGAGAAATCAATTAAATGGTATCATAGTAGCATTCATTATCCCATCATATTTTAATTAACACATGATAAAGAAATGGGTTTTTTGTAATCATTCTAAAATCATCGTCAATATTAGTCATCCAAATTTTTTTATGGAATCATATGATCATATACAAATTAAAACATAACAGCTTTTCAAATATGTTGAAATTGAATAAGATTTACATTAAATGTTTATTTGAACCATTCATTTGAAATATGAGAAAAATATCCATTTATTTTGAAAACATTTTCACAAAATAATCCCAAAATATTTAGAAAAGTTTATTATATGAAAATAACTATTGAAAAATGTAAAGGAAGATCCAAATAAATGGTCATGTAGGTAGAAAACCCAATTCCTACCATATTCATTAGAAGATAAAATTCATTTCAATATTTTTCATAATGTCAAAACAAATCATTCTGAATGTTTTTCTTAAAATGAATTACTTTTAAAAATTGTAAGTAATGTAAAAGTCAATGAAAATGGCCTTTTAAAAATAGTTAATGTATCAAAAAAACATCCCTAATTTTTTTATCAACATATATGTTGATGGAAAAAATTTATGAAAATGTTAAAACAAATGTTATCATTTCTTAAAAAAATTCTCATTCATTTAGGTACCTAATAATGGAAAAAGATATTATTACATTTAAATTATAGAAATAACCAAAAAAAAATATATGTGGATTAAAGTATAAGATCTATATAATTTACATTAAAAATATTTATATTAAATTATCTCAAAAATAAATAAGATTATAATATAAACCCTTACATCTAATCTTTGCATTCTTTGAACATGTTTAAACCTTATATTTTTTTAGAGGCCAACATTGGATTACACTTTATAATTTCATAGGTAGATCTTAGGGTAAGACCAGAAGATCAATAAAAAAGGGATGGGGTATAGGAATGATTTTGTGTAGGACATGGATGATAAAGATAGCTTAATTATTTTTGAATAATGTAATAGAAGAGGTACCCTTTAAAAAGTTAGAAGAGGGAAACACATCGACTTACATAAAATATTTAAATAATGTAAAGCCAGCTTCTTGTGAATGTGGATCCAAATGAACAATAATAAATAAAATCAATATGATAAAGTCAAAATATCTTAAAATTAAAATATCTAGTAATGTTTAAGTGTAATTTTACACATATTTCGTTATTTTACACCCCCTTGCACATTCGGTAAAACATTTTTCAACATAACTTTTGAAACAATGTATTTCTATATTTACCAATCATTATAAAATATTTAAATTAAAACTATTAAATTATATTAATTATTATAATAAAAAATATGGAATAAATTTTACTATATTCAATTTCTATATGTTACAAAAAGTAATTTTAAATTACGTGCACAAAATGAAATTAAATCCAATTTTAAGAAAAATTAATTTATTGGAATAAAATTGTGTTTGAATTCATTATTTTCCATGAAAATATATTATAATAACGTTAGAATATCTTATATATATATATATCATATATATTTCATTAATATCATTAACTAATAATTATTTAATTAATTAAATAATATAAAAACCCAATTTTCACCCATCAAAATATTTATATAATCATAACTCATTTGACATCCAAATATCTTTTTTTTAACCAATTGATAAAAAATAAATTCCATTAATACATGATAGAAAAATATTTTAATTATATGAAAAATTAACCATTTAATAAAACATTCAAGATAAAAACAAAGCTTCTAAACAAAATATTTTAAAATAGTTATTTTGGATAAATAGTATTGCCTATCCGAATTATAAATTATTTTAGATAACATTATTGTATAGAAATAAAATATAATATGATTCATTTTATAATTTATAAAATATAATCAAATAATTTTACTATCTCATGTATATAATTCTATCATCCATTTCAAATTAATGAAGGAAAATATATCATAAAATATGAAGTTGTCACATTCTTACACCCTTATAAATTTTCTATATTAAAATTATACAAATATAATATAAATTCCTTATGAAAATTGTTCCCCATCACATCCTCAGGTTACCACACAGCTTCCTCAATATTGTGGTTTTTTCACAAAACATTGACCATGTGAGTGGTCTTGTTCCACATTATTCTCTATCTTTGACCATTAATCTCTATTGGTTATTCTATATAAGAGTAATATTTATTCAATGATATGGCCTATATGTTTAGTACATTTGAAGGATTAGTTATGTAAATCATTAATATATATACATGGCATGCAGTATAAACTTGATTGATATTTGGGGTAATTGCCAAGTGATATGAAAAGGTCCTGATGTGATCAATAATTTTGAAGTGAAATATATATATAGTTCTAATATTATCCTTTTTTCAAAATCACATAACCTTTTAACAGGGAGATTTCGATAGGAATACATTGTAACCAAACATTGATCTCTGCATATCATCAGTTATTGTTTGAATAAATTTTCTATCAACTAAAAGATTCCCTAATTAGATTATAAATTTCTCTAACCATCCATGTCATTTCCGTAGTTATCATAAAACCCAATTTCTTTCATTATAAAAATTTATCCCTGTACATATGTCAAACATTATCAAAAAACATTAGATTTATACACTTCATATCATTGGGATATTTTTAACAACCCATCTGAATGCTTGAGTGAATGATGTATATTTAATAAAACTAGACCAGAGAGAGGTGTTCATTAACACCCCATTTAAAATAAAAATAACATGACCTCAACATATATTCAAGGGTTGTAGTGGTCTTATAAGACTGAAAATTTGTTCGAGGATTATATGAAGTTCACATGATCTACTGTTTATTTAAATATTTGTTGATTTTTTTCTAGAACATTGAGGTTACACTAAACCCCAATAATATACATTATAATATAGTACTATATAATTCTTTTCTACATAATTAATTCATATCCGGAAAATTTATGAAGAGTAAAATATTCATTGATAGATGTAACATGTGAGAACATTGAAATTAATCTAATAAAACCTATTTACAATTATGACCTTTAATGGTTGTTTTTTAAATTCAATCATGAAATAAATAGTGACGTTTCCCTATTTCTATTCTATTATATGTAATATTTGTAACATCATCATAGAATTATTCTCTCAGCCTAAATTTTTTGAAAAACTAGGCACTTAGATATATACTCTATAATATCTCTCTTAATGTTGTACCACCAAAAATATTAACTTTTATATATATATATATAAACATCTCTCAATTTATACTTCTAGAATTAATATATAATTAAGAACTATGAGAGTCTTCCACACTATTATGGAAATGTGTTATAGCCACAAGCCTATATCCACAATTTAGTTGGTATTTGGTTTTAGGTTGTCTTATAACCACATAAATTCTAAAACCTTGAATTTAAAATGGATAAACCCATGGGGAAAAAGTGCATGTGGATTCAAATCCTAAAATGATTTATCGCCCACATGACTCATCTACCAACCGCAATCCCCTCCCTTAGTGGGACTCATCACCCTCCCTCAAAACCCTTCTTCCTTTGCACTGACTGATTGATTATCCTCTGGTCTATCCTTTACAAATTCTCCATCTGGTTCCTCCATTAATCATGTGTCCCCATCCCCTTCATTGTACATTCCTCTACTCCTCTACCCCCTTTTGCGTGCATTGCATCGCCAATTGGTGCATCTATCTAACCAATACCTTCTACGAGAATGATTTACACAAGTGGACCACTACACATTTTGTGAATATTTTAGCGATTATAACATCACAAATTCTTGTCTACCAAGAAATTCATACCTATCTCCAATGATCATTCATCTCTACCTTTATAATATATGGTGATTTTCAAGGTTCCAACCCTACTAAAAATGATTCAAATGTGAAAAAAACATATAGGTATAAAAAAACGAGGGATCTTTCTAGTCCACTTAAATTAACATTTAATCTATGTTGTTTACATTTATATACACACAAATCATAATTTCTATAAGATTTCAATGTGACTTATCCACTACAATAGTGAACCTTGTGTTTCTCCATCAAATTTGTTACCACACCCAATTTTTTATATTTCCATATCGAAATAACATCAACCTCTTAACCATTCACTTCAACTACTTGATAGATATTTTATAATAGTAGAAACTGGATGGTATATTAATATATATGGTTAGCTGTATTGGTTTTAATCACTCATCCCTTCATATAATATTAAATAACCAGGACTGTCTGTAAATTTTTTTCAAGTGAATTCAGTTTTATTATGTGCCTCACATGTATTTAATTAATATAATAGTAGCAATGGATTATTCATATTCATCCAAATATTTTTAACTCATTTATAATTTTAATTTAATCTTATATTCCAACGATACATTTAATTTTAAATCATTTATGATCAATATAGTAACATATTTTATTGGTATAATATTTTTTAAAACTAAAATAAATTACTAGAAAATTATTTTTTGTATTACATTTTACATTTTCGTAATATATATAAACTGATATATCCATTAAATAAATATTTATTTGTTTTGAATCTCAGTTAAAAATGAATTTTTTTCTTGTCATTTTCTTTTTCAGGTTTTCTTAAACATGTTTTTCAAATGATTATTTTTATCCAGACACTTAATTCATGGTGGTTTACAAATAGTAATTTTCTTTCTCTATCCATTACATTACATGAGGAATACATTCCATAGGAACATGGTTATTATTCAACTGGATTAGGGAATCAAATGGTTCTATTATGGTAAATATTAAATACTATCATTAATTATTTTTTTAAACTAAAGGATTTTATTTTAATTATTTCACTTAATGTTTCTCTATAATGATAGATTCATTTCAAGTCACAAATATAAATTGTGTATTTTCATTTTAAAGATAGTGGGTTACTTTGAAAATTGATTTTCAGTAGGTTTAATACCATCGATGTCATAGTGAAAGCTCATTTTGTACTCCTTGTGAGTGAGTTTCAAACATGAAATTGCATGATGGACCATTTTATGGTTGGATCATTAATTCAAATTATGGAATTCCCAACCTATATTTTTTCATATAATGTTAAATATAAATGGTATTGTTAACCCTTGATGTTTAGGAGTGGATTAGTTTTCATTTATTCTCTATATTTGGTTTGATTACATTCAGTTTCTATATTATTATTTCAAAAAAGTTGCAATTTTTTTTGTACACATGAAAAGATGAGTTGAAAGTGTTGTACGGTTTTGTAAATTTAGTTATAAGGAAATTATTTCTTGTAAAAATATTTACATTTAAATTTTTCTAGAGTATTTGATAATTTTTTATCAAAGTTGATTGATTTTATGGTCTATTACAGATAAATTTTTATTACAGTTGTTTGATGTTATGGTATGTTCTAATTATTTATATTTCCAAATTTTTTTGAATGATTTGATAACTATGATTTTTTAAATTGATTATAGAATCATGTTATCTAAAAATCACTATAATCATAAAGTATTTGGATTCCTAGATATCAATGAGTTTTTCAGATTCCAGATACTAGAGATAAATTTTAAAAGTATTCCTTTTTTATGTTTTCAATATTTCACAATTTTAGAATCATTTGATCAGGTGCTCACATTAGTTGATTCTTAAATATAAATAGAACCACAAATCATTTAGTAGGACATCTACTAAGAATGTATCAATTACCAATACATATAGATAAAGTTAATCAGTTGATTCACACTGAATTTTTAATTATAATATTTCATGGTGTAATTATTGAGTAACGTTGAAGTACATTCAAGCACACAATTAATAGTTTCATATAATTGATTGTATAATTCATATCACTGGATAGCCTTTTTAAAAATTGTTTTTTTATATGGATTTCTTGATTAAAAATTACTTATGGGTTTGTTTTTGTGTTATTTTTTAACATTTCCTCTTATTAAGTTTTTTTGTTACTCAATGTGGATTTTAAATTATTATATTCACTATTTTTAATTTAAAAAAATATTTATTCATCTCAAATATTATTTTTTCAAAAAAAGTATTATTAATAATGATATATTTAAAATTCCATCTCATTGTATGTTTATAGAAAAAATATATTAAAATTATAATAAATGAAAATTTTTAAATATATATTTTTTACTTGTTCGCACATATTTTAAGAATATATGTATGTCCTCAATTATGAGATATATACCTTAGTTAAAATAAATTTTTTAATACTTCCTATGAATAGACTATTTGTGAATTTTTTACATTATTTTCATTCCTCCATTATGAATTTAACATTCACATATCCCAAATGATTACAATGTGAGTTAAATATAATCATCTAAAATGATTTTATTTATATATATAAACTATTTGGTGCTTCCATTATAAATCAAATCCTTCATCATCTCTCACATTTTTTGTGTGTTAATTTTAGAGATTTGAGTCATTATTTTGATGGAGAAACCATTCTTGAAAGTAGTAATCATAAATTATTTTTATCATGGAACTTCAAAATCAATAGAGATTTAAGAACAGTTTACTCCAATAAGATGATAAATGAATAAAAAACATGAAAAGTTAGAGTGAATAAAATTTCAATACCCTTATCTATGGAAACCCTATACTTAAAATTATATTTAAAATACCTTCAATCTAATTTTTCTACATTCACATACATGAATTTAAAATGTTTCATCAATTATTATTATTGATTCATTAATATAAAAATTATAGGAAAAAGTAATACATTAGGTTATATGTAATGAATATAAAATATGTTGTTCATTATGATATAAATATCCAATATTACATACACATTGAAAAATACTAAAATATAAAAAGGAAGTAAAAAATAATTCCTAAAAAATAAATATTCTATTTCTTATAATCATATGAATACATATATACAAACAAATTTTGTAGGTTTAAAAAACTTATGTTACTGATTAAACAAATGAAAAACCAAGAAAAAATTTATTTTCACACCCCAAATTAAATGCATTTTTACCATGCCATTAGGGATCTTTAACTATCTACTCTTAAACCCATCGGCTTATTGGTATGAGGCCACTGGCTTTCCTATGGGATTTTTCGCACCGCTTCAGGACAGTGATGTCCAATGATTAGCTACTAAGAGCCCATTGTGTATATGGTCTAGGTAGTCAGTGGAATTCTTGGAGATATTCCATTAATTCCTCATTGAACCGAATAATAGTTATAGTATTCATATCTCATATTGAATCATTATCCATCCTTTACTAATTTAGAAGCCTATTTTTGTCTTCCAATATCATGTCATGCCTTGAACACATAATTTAACACGGGTTCATGCCTTCCAAAAGATTCATCAATGCCTTTAATCATCAATGTTAATTTTTATTAAGAAGAAAAAAAACATAAAAAACAAACAAATAGCTAAAAAAATCCCCATTAAATTGAAATTGGAAAATATTTAAATGAAATTGTTGATTCCCAATTGGATTATTAGTGATAATTAAAACTATATGTGATAAGTACAATATACTTCACATGGTTTTGTAGGATTTTAGTTTTTTCTATTTGTGACTATTTCATCAATAAAAAACTAATTGTTTTCCTAAATATATAGTATCCTTAAGGACAATATTGCCTATATTATTCCCTATATTCGCACTGTATTTATACCATAGTGGTTTTTAAACTACATTATTCTGCATTCTTGTATATGCATACTCTATGCATTAAATGAAGAGTAAGGAAAACCACAATAAATGTAACTATTGTATACATATATAATAAAATAATTTGAAGATGGTAGGTATAAAACTAATATAATAATATTAATCTATATTCTTATAATATCCATCTATTATTTTAAATTAAATAAACATTGTATCTCATGTTCTAGAGTGGTTTTCTGACTATTACATGTGTTCCCACAATTATTTTTATAAATTTTATTTCTATTTATATAAACTATATTTTGGGTACTTATTTATGTGTTTGAATTCATGTGTTATATATTATTTTCTATTTGAGTTATTTTTTATATTGTATCCTTGTAGTTTTTTATTATGTTATATTCTTAAATGTTTGTGGAATTCCAAAAATGTTGGGATTTATGTATCGGAGATTGGTTTATACAGTGTATTCCTGGTAGGGATTTATGTGTCATAGGATGTATATAATAAATATCAATCATATATTTAGTAATCAATGTAATCATTGGAATGATATTTCGTATTTTTATTATTTTCAATTTAATTTTAATTTCTGGTTCTCTTAAAGAAGTATTTATGGAATTTTATACAACTATTTTGTTTTGGGAGAATATCTAAATCATCTTTTCAAGGTTTTACAACAATGTGTTACTATGATTCATCTTCAATTGATTCTTCTTATTATATTTCAGTACATGGAATGACCATATCCAATATCTATAATTATTATCGATTATCCTAACTCACTATTCACACACAAACATGTCTCTTTGTTATTACAGTGTGCTAGAGAACATTAATGAACCAACACAATATATATATAAAAAGACATAGTTAGGAAAATATATACCAGTTTGTAGTGTATGTGGTCGCTTAATTGGTTGGAGATGATGCAAGTTTCTATAAAGATGTTGTACAATTTTTAGACTAACAAGGTATCATTAAAGAATAACGTAAATGATTTTACCATTCAATGATAATTATTCATGTGAGTAATGGTTTCTCATGTATACATGATTTCATTGGCTAGAAACACTTCATACAAATATTCTTGGTATAATCCATTTTGTAATCATGGTGGAAGACTCATCATGGAAAGTTAAAAATTCATATACCAATAGAAAAAAACAACAAGAATTTTCTTGAATTCATCTATTTGATACTCACTTATTATTATACCATGTTTTTATTGATGAATTTTTTTTGATAAATTTCATCACATATGTATGTATATGTGTACACATGTTGAAATATGCACTCAATTAGTAATTAGTTAGTTGATGAATTTTTTTTACCCCGCTAAGTAGGTTATTATCACATATTCCATGTTCATTTCGGTGGACATACATATCTACGTTCAGAATATTATGTCTTTTTGGTGGACATTTCGGTGGAAATGTATTTACTATGTTTGCTAATGTATGATTGAAAGTATATTTTTATTTAGGAAATTTAAATTTAACTTTTAAACCAAAGGAAAAACATAATGATAGTAATTGAAACATATTGATGACCTGCTAATTAGTTTGGTATCAGACATGGATTAGTGATGGAATATGTTCATGGTTAGTCAAAATTTCCTCACATTTCAATTAAATGTATATATAAAATTTTAAATTGTTTATAATTTAACATAATAACCAAAAAATATAAAACAATAATATTTAATTATTATGAATTAGGGAAATAGAATTATTTTTAATTCATTCATAGTGTAGCCATCTTTAATACCCCCAAATACATGTTGGATCCAAACATAAACAATACAAATATCAAGGGCCATATCATTTCTATTTATTTATAAATTGATAGTTTCCTTAGTTACCGACCCTTGAAAAATAGTATATTATTTTTATTTGATACATTTTGAATATTGATGTTGTAAATACACTAGATTCAAATATTTATTACTCTAAAAATGTTAACAAAAAGTTATAACTATTTTGATTGAACTGTGAATATCAAATTTGATCAAATGTGAAAAAATATGAAATATATAGGTATAATTTTCCTTGTCTTATTCATAATTTTATTCATTAGAGCACCATCCCATTTTTATCTTCTCCACCATTTCCCATGATAGGTAGTATAATGTGCAGGAAATGCTAGTGGCATTGTTTGCAAGGTGTGGGTAGTGTAGTGTACAGGTAGAGTAGTGTATAGTAAGTGCAACTGGATTTGATTATATGATGTAGGAGGTGTATTGTGCAGGGTGAAGTGAAGTTACTACGAACATTAATCTCTCCCCTCCCTCTATTCCCCCTCTTTATTATTTTAAAACTACCTCAAGATGGATTCTGTATGAAACTGTTGTGTGAGGATCACATCAATTCTTCTCTCTGACCTATATTACCCTCCTGTAATATAAATTAATGATTATAGGGGTGTCCCTTTCCCTATTTTTTATCTTCATTTAATTCATTATGTTTAGTCTTGTGGATCATTTCAAGATTAATCTTCCTGACCAACCCTAAAAATAAGAAAGTTTCTATTATGAAATTCAATGGCTCATTGTAGTGAAGAATTGTCTCATATTTTCATAAGTTCTCATTCCTCCATCATGTTTCACTTCAATGTGGAATATTTTCTTACACCACACTACCCTTTATGGAACATTATTTCATGCCAGTTTCATTTATGATTAACGATATAACTATATTGAAGTATCTCATAGACCATAGATCTGAACGTGTTATCAATGAGATCAAGGAACATTAATATCACGCATTGGTAATCATGATAGTTATTTTATAATTTTATGAAAATAATCTATATTTCCACTTTTTATAGAACTATTATAGTTTTCATCCATTATTATTGAAAAAATAGGGATGTCTTCAAAATAAATTTTTATATTTTTAATATATTTAATCAAGTGGTGGAGAATTGGGAGGCAATGTCAAAAAAATCTCAAAATCTTGTTGGATATTTGATTGAAACAAAAATAATACAATAAAAAAGAAAAAAGGGATCTACTAATTGGGTTATTTTAGTTTCTATTTGTTTCCAAACTGCTACATATTTAATTTATGAAAATTTTATGTTACCCTCAATAGTTAATATATATTTAGAATTTCATTGAATCACTAGGATAAGTTCACATGCATATTTTTGTTTTGATATTTTATCATGATAAATGATTTACATCATTACATCATTATATATAATCATTCCCTATTTATTTCTTACATAATCAATTATTGTATTATTGTATCAACTAGATCATTATATTGGGTATTTTTCATCATAGTTTATAAAACCACATTTTATGATTTCTATTTTATCAATTATTATCAGTTGTGAAGATATGTATGATGAAATATCCATACTTTTCACCAATCCATGATGATTTATAATTTTTCTATTAATATGGCTGGGAATAATAAAATTTTTGTGTAATTAATGGAGTGGCATATGATATTTATCGTTTTTTATTTTTCACATTAATAAAAAAATGTTTTTTTATTTATTTATAATTACATTTATCCTTTTAGAGTATTTTAAAATTCCTAGAACTTACTTGAATATACATAGTTTTCTTTCATCCTGTTTATTTTCACCATATTCATTCACCATCTCCTAACCTTGTTTATATTATGTTGTTTGATTAAATAAAGCTAAAAAATTTGTTCTACATTGAAAACTTATATTTCACCATTTTACTCACTCTTTTTAGATAATATTGTTTTAAGATCATTACATTTATAATGTAAGGATTTTTTATTTGGATTACCATGATTTTACCATTTCATACCTCTCTACTAATTTTTTTATTTATATGTTTTCATTCTAAATATATCCAATTTTCATCTTATTATTTAAAATAATATTCCTAAACTAATTTAATTTTGTGTTTTGACTATAATAATCTTATTCCCTGATAGATGAGAGTATGATGGGCCTATATATCATCTAAAAAATAATTATGATTATGTGTTTTTTGATATATCATCTTCACAAGTTATGTATTACAATTAATTTGACCCCAAATGTAAAAAAATACTTATTTCATTTATCACTATTGATATGAAGATAAAAAGAATAAGTGGAATATGTTCTATTCCTAGAAAAAAACATCACTTAAATGAATAATTTAATTGGGGTGATAACAAGAGAGCAGTGAGGGGGAATAATTTTGAATGAAATCATTAATTTGTGACTTTTCTTCCATGAATGTATTTGTGAATTATTGGTATTGTGACTAGATGACCATACTGATAATAAATATAGAAAAGGAATAAATTTTAAATAATAAAATACTTAAATTAAACCCATGTACTATAATATTAAATATTGGTGAATATACCAAAGTTCTAGTGCTGTTGTTTTGTATACATAAATTAATATACTTGATGTAAAAAATTTATATGTTTATATTTTCTTATGCAAGTTTTCATGTATAGCCTTTTGTTCGAATTGTGGATAGTATGATAACATATCATTCTACTGATCGAATGATAATGAACATTCCCATGCACAGTCATTCCCATTTTATTCATTGTTCATAGTGAGCCTTCTTAAGAACTTTTATTTTATATGGGTACTAAACTCAAGAACGAGATTAATGATTTGGCCCGTGATGTATCTGAAAAAGATGTAGCCATTGAAGAATATTTTTTGGTTCAACCATCAAATTACTAATAGTTCCACCACCCCATTATTTTTCTTATACTGATTCATATAATCTTGTTCTAGAATTCTTTTAGTAATAATTATTCTTCTATATATGGGTAAATAAATTTTTTGAATTCATCCATTTATTTTGGTTCTTCAGAAAAATTATAAGTTACAAGTGATTTATAGGTTCAATATTGGAACAACTCATTCATTATGGGTAAAGTTGGGTTCATTATTCACAGAATTATTATGAGGAAAGATATTACCCTGAATTTTCATTCTCCTTTGAAAATAATATCCATTGGAAGTGAATGTGTTACATTTTATAGGGAATTTATTCAGATCTTCTCTAGTTATAAAACCATCACACTCTGAGCCATTTTGATTTAGGTTATTAATTTAGGTATCCCCGAATTAACTAAGATGAAATAAAGAATTTCCCCCCATTATTTTTTCTTTTTTTTTTAAAATTTAGATGGATACATTATTAAAGAGGAAAATACTTGAAGAACACATCCAAAAAGGGTATGGGTTGAGTCCAAAAGTGTAGGAGAAATGAAGGTTTCTAAGTGGATATTATGAATGGATGAACAAGACAAGTGAGTCCAGGAGGGGAATTGAAATGGATGGGATGGTTGATGATGAATACAATTTTTTTATCATTGAGGTTTATTTTACCTATTATGTAATAACACTAATGGATTGTATATCTAAATTTTAAATATTTCATTTTCCACATTATAAATGAACTTACATAATCCAATGAAAAGCTTTATGAATTGTATTATTTCATTTGTTTTTTGAGAATGTGCATATAATTGCCATAGTTTTGAACTGTTGTAATAGATCTTGTTTCACAATATCTATTGTGGATATAGGTTTAATGCCATGATTTCTAATGTCGTACAAGTCCTATAAACACAATTTTATACCAATGATACACATTGATTGAAATAACCTATAGCAATTGTATGATATCATGGATAGGTCTAGTTACATGGTGGAAATATTTATTATAGTCATGGAACTATTACCACACTAATAGGATCTATAGTTCCTCATACTATGGGTATTACCTAAATCCATAGTTTTGGGACCTATACTCATTGTTATAAACCATGGAAGTGGACTAAATATTTTGTAGTTTCCAACAAATTTTTCTTTAAGACATGTATTTATGGGACATTTTCTAATTTCTTAAATGTATCTTTATGTCATAGTAATTGTCAAACTCATGAACACTCATCAAATTATTCTATAGTTACACATCTTTCTATTCAACCACTTTAATCATCATATAGATGGATGGTGGAACATTCTTCTGAGAAAGCAAGGATATTTCTTCATTTATTATGATTTTTAGGTCAATCCACTACAAATTTATATGTATTTGATCTCTTCGATCTTTATCATGGACAAACGATCTTGGTCTCTTTGACTCAAATTACCATTCACCTTGTTCTCCTTCCTAAGTTGTTAGTGTGTTGAGTATTCATGATCTTTAATCGAATGAAAATATCTCCTTTGGTGCATAATCCACCCCTTTGTGAATATATACTTCAATTTTTTAGGACCCATATATATATCACATATTTTACCATATAAGTAATTCTTATATATTTTTAATGAAACAATATCTTCTTCCATCTTTAAATCAAGTTATGATAAAATCATCCCATGAATTTTCTGTTTGAGTAGGAAATATTCTATCATGAGTTAATTTTTCATGAGGATGAATTCCAATCCCTTTAAAGATTCATCACTACAGATCATAAACCCTTCTCCACTATAGGGCAGGGTAAGAATAGGTTCACTGACCATCCTTCTTCTCGTCTCCTTGAAATTTTCATCACATTCATCTATCTAATGAAATTTTTCTCCCTTATAAGTAAAATTATTTATTTAATTATATAACCATGATAAATCCCTCACATTTGTTTGGTAGTATCTATAAAACCAATGAATACAATAGATCTTTATCACCATGGTTGGTCTGGCCCATTGTTTAATATCGTTCGTTTTTGATGGATCCACTAATATACCATCAGTTTAGATTGTATGAACCAATATTTTAACTTTCTACAAAATAAATTCACAATTTATGAAATTACAATATATATGTTATCCTTACGCAAAATCGTCAATGAAATCTCTAAATCTTATTTATATACATAATTTCTCATTGAATATATAGTATTATCTTCTATAAAGACTACCAAAAAAATGTCAAGTTAATACTTAAAGGCTCTATTAATTAAATACATGATGATAGTGGGACTGTTAGTATGTCTTAATAACATCACTATATATCCATAATGACTACTAATCATACATGAGGTTTTCTTGGGTATAACCATGTTTGTTGACCCTTAATTGATGATATCTAGAATGAAGGCCAATTTGATAAAAATAGTGATCTCTGCATAGTTGATCAAATATGTCATCAATATGGGATAAATGATGATTTTTCTTAATATTGATCTTTTTCTGTTCTTGATAATCAATGTAAAGAAACACTGAACCATCTCCCTTATTAATAAAATGGATAATGGAACCTCATGGTGACATACTAGGGTGTATGAATCCCATATCATGAATCATGTTAACTTTATTCTTCAATTTTTGAAACTCAATTGGGTTCATTCTATATGGAGTCAATAAAGTAGGTGTATAATTTGGTATGAGTTCTATTTAAGTCCCAAAATCATGATTTTGGGGAAGACTAGGTATGTATTTATGAAATACATCAGCATAATCTAAAAAAATAGATTTATAATTTTATTTGGGTTTCTCCCCAACCATTTTATTTTAATAATCATTATAAATAGGTACTATGACTGATACAATGGAAGTAAATTCCATTGGATCATTATATATATCCTTTCATTGAAATTATATCATACGTTATTTTAGAATGTCACAAATCCCTCACTCAAAAAGTACCCCTCCTAGGTAGGAAATTAAGGAAGATAAATAATTATACCTAAGTCCTACGCATACTATTCCATGGGATTTTATAATAACAAAGTGTATAAAAATCACATATATAGAATGTATTACCCAGTAAAATGATGTAGTATCATGGGATAGGATAAAAAACCAAGATACTACATTACATGATTTAACTTTCAACCCAAAACTATCCCAAATTTCATGATTGAGGTCATGAAAATATAAAAAATATTTTCCAAATAAATACCATAATACCATTATATCAAAGATACTAAACAAAAGATCAATAGTCCATGCTAGTAATGCATATCTCGATCCCCAGTTTCCTCTTTGATACGTAAAAAATTATTTTATATATATGATGGGTGGGAATAAATTGTAAATTTAATTTGATAATACATAATATCTCAAGTGCACATGTGAAATTAGAATACTAATAAAATATTGAATAAATTATAGAACCATTATGCATGAAAACATTTCAACGAACCCATCCTAGCCTCAACATGTCATTCTCACAAAAACAAGCATCCAATATATTAAAATAGTATCAAAAGAACACAAATCAAGGCATCCCACAATTGCTTCCCTATTGATTTTCCACTATAACACCCTAATATCAAATTTCATATACTCATATCCCTTTCATACTTATCACATCACATATCCATCCATATCTGGTGTGGATTAGGATATATACCTACCTATACCAACCACCCACAAGGTCAAGCATCTAGTGTTATCATCAACAATCATTGCATCACAACCTTGACCCTCATCTAATGTAGTAGGGTATCATGAATGTCTACGTCATAAACCACATTCCCTCTTCCCACCATACATGAATCCTACAATATATCACATCCTCTTCACCTATGGGTAATCTCCAACACCAACCACTATAATCATTTTATAATCTATATCACCAACCCATATCATATCCGGGTAATACCCAACACTAACTTGTATCATCACTACTATTCAAGGAAGACTGGGGAATAGGGGGTATTCATCCATCTATATCACCACAAATCGAGTGGTTGGAATAAACAAATAAATCCTAAAACAATTGGGAATTTGAATGGGATTCTAGCTCAGTTCTGGATCATATATAAATAACATAAAATAAATGATATATATATAACATAATGACGAATATGTGGTTTAAAAAACTACATTATAATACTCCAAATAAGCACTACTACAACATACAAAATCTATCATCAACAGTAACAACGCTAAATCTGTCACACCACAAATCCATTATAGATAGCCACACATTTCCACTCAAAATTGTAAGTTTCACTATTTTTACATATATTGAGTTTTCACTAACTCCCATTTACTAAGTCATTTATTTTCACATTAACACAAACCATTAATTTAGTGTTAAATTCTTTAATCTGATTAACACACATCAATTCCATCCCATTCTATTTTAGTTAGTAACCCATGTTATTTAATTTCATAATTATAATTTATTTCATGGATAACCAAGAAATAAATAAAACAAAAACATTGATTTACTATACAATCCCACATTAACCATCACCACAACACCGCCTTATCTAAACATTCTAACAACAATAACCCCCATCTCAACCACCACACAAAAAACCCACCAAAAAGCACAACCACCACACATCACCATTGTCACACATCTTCACAAATCACATCCTATACCAATTAACCATCATATTCATTCTCCAAAAATTCCAAAAGACATCTAGTCAGAAATATTACTGCACAGTATCCAACATCACACAGAAAAATACAATAAAACCTATAACAAATAATATCACATATTAGTTTTGAAAATTTATGATCAATAGATTACATTAAATAAAATCATTATTTATCATTAGTAACCCCACATAAATTCCATATTTACATGGGTAACTAATACATTATCCATATATTCATTATTATAATTCTTTTAGTGTGTGATCAAATAGGGAATATAGTAAGGGTCTAACCTACAAATATACCACAACACACACATGGCTCTCAACAACCATGATTTTCATTATATGTATACATGTATTCATATTATGATTAAAATAATATCCTCAATTTAGTAAAACGTGGGATTTATCTACATTAACATCAATTTATATAAATATAATTAATTGTACTCAATAAGAGTAATAGTAAAATTTTCTAAATGGAATAAAAAATAATTTAATCCCCATACATGAAGGTAAATACAGAGTGAATATGGATCCCCTACCGCAACGAAGCATTATGATTCATCATTGACTATGTGGTTAATAAGAAATAACTTGGACAACCTAACCCCACAATGAATCCTTAAAATCAACATAAACAACGCCAAAGGATCATAAAGAAAAAATCTGAAATTTAGCCAGATCAAAACATTATCAACAGTGTGAATCCTTAAAATAAGAATGAATGCGAATATGAGGATAAAGAGGAGAACCCCCCCCCCCTTATGTTTCTAATTATTAAACTTTAGAATAAAAGGATAAAACAGGTATAAAGGGGATGGATGGTCTCCATAACTTTTATTGGGCTTATCCAAAATATTAGAGGGGTAAATGAATTTATGTGAGCCCTAGTATTTATAAAAAATATGGGCCAAAAAAATTCGTGGAATGAAACATATATTTACATCACAATTTCTCTGGTGGCCCTTCAATTCATGTTTTGAATCCAGATCGAGCTGTGAACTACTCAAAGTAAAAACCTGATTAATATCCTCTAATTTTCATGGAACCTAAAGATAAAATAAAATCACATCACGAATAATTCATTCAAATAATGAGTTCATTAAGAAAATAACTCCCATTTAAATATTCAATAAATAAATCTCCATCATCCAAGAAATTAATATCCTATCACATTGTGAAAACATATTAACATCATGAAAACACAAATTCAAAAAATCGCATTCCCAAACTCTGTTGAACCCTCATAGAGCAACCTTCAATCACCACATACTCTTAAAACCATCAATGTAACATGACCAGAAGTATCATATCATTACAATATATTCCTCTCAAAATATTCTCATCCTTGATAATAAAAACCAATCCAAATGTAGTTGGAATGTATCTAAAAAACCATCCCATAAGATACCTCTCAAGGACCTCGTTACACCCTTAACACTACCTTTGATGGAACACATAAGTAACAACCCAAGTAATTAATGAATAATATATTTTAATATATACTTCTATTTATGAATTATATTGTGTTTTAGAGGCTTCAAATGGGAATAAATCTAATCTTAGTCATAGAATACTCTAATATTTTCAAAAGATTATTTTACTGCATTTTGATGGCACACCATTTTTAAATCTGACATTTCACAATTTTATAAGTACTATTTGTCAATATAATATTATTATTTAGAATTGGGACATTGAAATTTATTTTGGTTAATTTTTTGGTATTTTTCTAACAATGTTCATTTTTTAATGAATAGTGAATAAAACTGCATTTTACTTCAAAACTACTTTTTCATCTAATTTAATTATATTGATATATTATATTTTTAATTGGTTATAATGTTTAATAAGAATATATATTTACCATTTAATTCAATGGTGGTCTTTATAATTAATTTCACTTTGAAATTGGACATAAACAATTGTCAATCTTTTGATAGATATTGTTTTAAAAAAAAATTCTATTTGATTTGGCAGAAGAAATTATTTTTACAATAGTTACTGAAATTTATGTGTTTGTAATTTTGTAAAATGGATTCCATATTTCGAATCAGATGTTCCAAATTATGTAATTAATACATTTTTTTTTCGAAATTATGAATAGTAACATCGATAATTATCTTTAATTATCGTGATTAATTAATAATCGGGTAGTTAAGGGTAATGAAATAATATCATAATATTATAAAATAAACCCAAAATGTGTCCTAATAATCTTGGTTGTGTCATGTCCTACCATGAGATGCCTTTTTCCAACTTGGGGACCCCATGGAATCTCTTTTCTTTGGTAGTGTCCTTTTATCATATCATTTTTAATGAAAGGAAAATATAACAAAACAATGTAACACCTATGTAAAACAATTTTAATTTTGTTTAAATAAATGATATATTAGTCTATAAATAGTAATTGGATTGATAAAAATATTTCCTGCATCATGGTATTTGTTTAAAATTTTTAGACATTATATAAATAGAATTTCTTATGACACCATTATGATGCATTGATTAACTAATTAATGAACGATTTAAATAATAAGAAAAGATAAGGTAATATATAAAACATACACTTGTAAAAAACCAATTGGATGGTTGTATTTCGAACACTTATCACCGTATCCTCGAAATATATCTTTATGGGACCTTTAAAATCCGTAAAAAAAATTATAATAAAGTAACATTTCAAACCTTTTCAAAAGTGACCATCCTCCCTCTTATAAAAGGCCCCCACCTCTACCCCCTCACCCACACCTCTAAATACATGGATCATCCATACTCTGATCATATTATCTCTCCACATACCAATATTACTCCTAGAATCCTCACATTGGGAAGAAGTCTTTCCAAGGAAGCCTCTGGCTCAAATCAATAAGAGTTGCCTGATTTAGAGGTAGTGTCTTCTCTCGAGTTTCATTCTATTATATTCCTTCTTCAGTCCCCAATATATTATTATTACATTATCCCATAATAACACCAGTATCCTCAATATAATAGAGTTTTTTTATGATAATGACTCTACCTACACTTACATACACCTCCATTTAATGGTAAAAGAACATTCAGTTTCTATGGGTGGCGAATTACTGCCTCACGGAATGATGATTGTTCAATCTTATTTTAACCCATTTAATGGGTGTAATTATTATGGAACTATATCTATATATTATATATGTTATATTTTTTTCCACTCAATAATTCTTTATTTTTTATATATAACATACCTTTATGCTTTTCATGTTGTGCAAATGTGATAATTTCATCTGAGGAAGTGTGGACTACCGCCCCTCAGGTGATGTGACTCGTTCATGACAAACATGGAATTTATAAATAATATAATTCATTAAATTATTCTACATATATAAAATATATATTATACTGGAATTATAGTATATATATATATTTCTCATTTAGTTTTAATTTTTTCAATATGACAATGAAATGAAAGTAGCGTTCATGTGTACATATGACCTACCATATCCATGAACGGTGAATTTCATTTTTTAACTCAAAATATTATGAAATAGTATAAAATGAATATATAATAGATATATATGATATTTAAATCATTAATACTATTCTTTAGATTATGTACTTATAACTACATGGACAATTCTTTTCAAACAATTTTATTATTCACTCATGTACAGAACATCGACAAAACATATGATATGAACTCCCATATTTAACTAATTATTATAACATGATAATATGTGACATGAACTGAATAATAAGATTTATAGGAAGTCCTTAATGAATTATAAATTGACCAATGTTTATTATTCAGGGATATAATGAAACGAACAAGACAAGTGGGACTTGAGGTAAAGGACTTCCTCTCAATCTCCTTTCGTTGAGGAATCCTTAAATTTATATAGGACCTTATTTTATAAGTTTTATAATAAAACCTTTTGAGTTTAAATTTCATTTAAAAGGAATCTTTTTTAAAGGAATCATTTTACTAAATGACAAAAGAAATGTTTTTGTCTTACCTGTGCGGTGACAATGACTTCTCCACTTCCATGACCATTATTTGAGTTTTGGCTTCCACTAAAAGCCATAAATTATTTAAATGAAAAATAAATAAAATGTTTTAATTTTTTTTTATTTTTGGTATTGAAAATGTTTTTGATAATGTTATGATTATATCGATGTGTGGTATTGATATCTTTTGATTGAAATGTAGAAATGTTATGTTTCCTTTATGCATGTTTTATGTGATACGATTATGTAATGGTTCATGGGCAGAGTTTATGAAATCGGGTGGCTCCATGATAAACTAAGGGCTGGTGAGCCGAAGATAGCTCTCCAATGCATTGGGTAAATCGAAGGAGTTAAACTCTAAGGTTTCTCCGATGATATTTAAGGAATATACTATGATGGGTATTCCAAACATAACCATGAGTTTTACTCCCTACATAAGAATGATATGAATGCCTCAAGTTACCATTATATCTTATTATTTCTATGAGTTATTCCTAAATCTTATGATTTCATGAGGTATGTTAATGTTCTTATGTTTTATGAGTAAAGTATGATTTCATTGATTCTTCTGTATACATGGAATAATGTTTTATTTCTATATTTTTATATCCCTTACTGAGCCTTTTATTCTCATCCCATGTTTTCGAAATGTTTTACACAGGTCAAGGGAAATGTACATGATGTGATTATAGTGTCGATGAAGTGTCCAGAAAGAAACCATGTTTTATTTTAAATATGTTTTCTTGGGTGGAAAAAAATGAGTATTGCATTTGATATAACCAACTTGGTTAAATGTGGAATGTAATGCATGATTTATGATCTAATTCTCAAAAAATCCAAACCTGGAAAGATCTTCAATTTGAATTCTTGAAATAACCAAAGATTAAGTAATTTTAATGTCTGGGGAATTATAGTTGGTATCAACGGTCAGTTTAGATAACTTTAGGAGTTATAATTATATTAAATGATTATCAAAATATATTTTTTTACATTGTGGTCAAATTGAAATGATATAGCATTTAAGGATTACTATGTTTCTTCATCCAAGACATGTTTCTTCAGAATGGTTTTCCACAGAGGAACAGGGAAGTAGTTCTAGGAAGGAAAATAGAAGGAAATGACCTTCCAAATAAGCATCCTGATATAGTCTGAATTGGAACTGAATATTTTGTTGTAGTAAGGGCACAATTGACTCATGCGATAAATGGTGGTGGTATCCATGCACAAGATAAACCAGATCAACTACAAAGTAACATGTCAGTGGCGGAACATTTAATGAGGAATTATTCCCCATCATTAAAAGGATTATCTATCCCTGTGCTAGCTGAAGGGTGGATTAAAGTAATGGAGATGATTTTTGATGTCATGGGGTGATCAGAAAATCAAAAGGATAGTCTTGTTGTTTACAATTTGGAGGGTGAAATAGATCAGTGGTGGTCGATGGGGAAAAATATCAGCGATGCTGATGAGATTGTTGCTCTTGACTGGGATGAATTCAAAGGTATGTTTCTTGAGAAATATTTTCTTAAGGATGTTAGACTTGGGATGGAAAAACAATTCTTGGAATTGAGGAAAGATGACGAATCAGTGGCTTTTTATGATGAAAAGTTCACTTGATTGGAATGGTATGCTCCAAATTTTATTTGAGACCCTGTTAGTAAAATAAATCATTTTTAAAGAGGATTAAAGCCAAAATATCGAAGGGCATTCGCTTCTCGTGAGTTCAAATGTTATGAAAATCTTTTTCAAAGTGGTGAGAAGGTGGAAATAGTGTTTTCTGATGAGCAAGTGATCTATGAAAAACAACAGAAGAAGAGACCGAGGTGGCAGGATAAAGGGTAGAATACTTCAAAATGGGTTGATGGTAAGAAAACTAAGTTTGTAGTTTGTGATAAATGTTGTAAAATGCATGCTGGGGAATTTCATTTGAATTCTGAAAAGTGCATCTTCTTTGGTAAGATGGGACATAAGGCTCGTGATTGAACTGGAAAATATCTAGGTAAAGGTAAGACCAAACTTGATTTACATATAGTGAAATGATTCAAGTGCAATGAGATGGGTCATTATGCAAATGAGTGTTCTATAAAGAGCTCGAATGAAGGGAAGCAGTCAGAATACAAGCAGAAAAGTGTGGTGAAATTGTTTGCAACTACTTCAGTAGATGTTGTGCCATAAAATAAAGTGGTATCAGGTACTTTTTTTGTTTTTTAGATTATTCCAATGTGTTGTTTGATTCAGGGTCTACACATTCTTTAGTCTCTAATAACTTTTCTATTAATTGGGAATTCCATCTCAAGAAATGACTCCTGAACTTGTGGTAAAAACACATGGGGGAAATGTTGAGTCAAATTTTTTTTTGAATATTCTTATCCTTATCTGTGGAAGGAACCTACATGAAAAACTTATTGTTTTACCTCTAGTAGAGTGTTATGATATCATATATATGGATTGGCTCTCTGTTTACCATGCTATGATTGACTACAGAGATAAAGTTGTTTCTCTTCCAAAAGACTTTCAATTTTTGTACAAGAATGAACCCTTACTGTTGGTATCATATCAAGAGGCTGGGAAACTTGTAAAAGATGGAAATGAATGTTACCATGCACATATTTTTGAAAACAAAGAAAAATTCCAGATTAATGATGTACCAATGGTAAATGAGTATCCTGATGTTTTTTCTGATGAGTTTCATGTAATAATAGAAGATTATGATGTTGAATTTACTATTGACTTTGCTCCTGATGCTATGAAAATTTCAAAACCCCCTTACCAAATTCCTCAAATTGAACTTTTATATTTGAAGGATCAATTGCAAGATTAATTAGAGAAAAGTTTTGTTCAACCTAGCACATAACCATGGGGTTCTGCTGTATTATTTGTTAAAAAAAAGATGGTTCAATGAGACATTGCATTGATTATAGAGCCTTGAATAACATCACTATTAAGAAAAAATATCCTTTGCCTCATATCGATGATTTTTTTGATCAGCTCCATGGAGCTCAATATTTATCGAATATTAAATTGAGATCGGGGTACCATTAGTTAAAGTAAAAGGAAGCAGATATTCCGAAAACCACATTTCATACAAGATATGTTCATTATGAATTTGTAGTTATGCCTTTTGGGTAAACTAATTCACCTACTCTATTCATGGACCTTATGAATATAATTTTCCATGAGTTCCTGGACATGTTTGTGTTTGTTTTCATTGATGATATTTTGGTGTTTTCTAAAAGTAAAGAGGAGAATGAAATTTATTTAAGGGTTATTTTAAAAACCTTAAAAGAAAAGAAATTTTATGGGAAATTCAACAATTTTGAGTTTTGATTGCAACCAATTTCTTTCCTTGAACACATTGTTTCTTAAGATGGAATTACGGCTGATCCTAAAAAAACAATGGTTTTTAAATAATGTCCAAGACCGACAAATATAACCAAGATTCGTAGTTTTCCTGGTTTGGTAGGATATTACGGAAGTTTTTTTTAAAAAAATTCACATTTTTCTAGCCCATTAACTAAGCTAACTCCAAAGGGTGTTATGTTTATCTGGAAAAAAGAATGTGATGATTGTTTTCAGGAATTGAATTGGTGAATTCGTTATTATTGGCACTACCTTCCTGGAATGGTGAGTTTGATATCTACAGTGATGATTCATTGAAAGGAATTGGTTGCGTCCTAATATAGAATTATCCTGCAATTTCTTATGCTTCCCTTCAGTTGAATACTCATGATATAAATTACCCAAAAATGATTTGGAATTAGCTGCTGTTGTTTTCCCTTTGAAAATATGGATGCATAATTTATTTGTTGTAATGTGTGAAATATATACTGATCAAAAATGATTAATGTATATATTCACTCAGAATTAATTGAACATGAGACAGAGGAGATGACTAGAAGTAATTAAGGATTATGATTGTACAATTCACTAGCACCCACGAAAAGAAAATAAAGTGGAGATTCTTTGAATCGAAAATGTAATGATTCATTAACAATGTTACATTTGGAACATGATCCTTTGGTTAAGGATTTTATAAATTTTGGTTTTGAAGTTGTTGGTGTAGTAAATTCTTCTGTTTTGTTTTAGGTTTCAGTGAAATCTTCTCTAACATAAAGAATTAAGCAAGCACAGAAGCAAGACAGTGAGTTGCAAAAAAGGTAGAGCTAGTTTAGAAGGGTATGTTACCTTAATTAATCATTGATAATAATTGTGTTTTGATATTTGGGAAGATATTGTGTGTTCCTTGTGATTCCCAGTTGAAGAGAGAGTTGTTATGTGAAGCTCATAGTTCTCAATTTTCATCTTCTCCAGGAAGTACTCAGATGTATAGAGATATTAGGGACTGTTACCGGTGGGATGTAATGAAAAGATATATTTCTTATTTAACTATGATGTTTTTTACTTGTCAATAGTTTAAAGAAGAGCGACAGTTACCAAACGTGATGCTTCAGCCTTTACCAGTGCCTGAGTAGAAATTGGAGAATATATCCATGTACTTCGTTGTGAGATTACCGAAGACATGCTGAGGTAATAATGAAATCTGGGTTATTGTTGATCGTTTGACTAAATCTGCTCTTTTCCTTGATATATGAGATACTTTTTCCCTAGCTCAACTTTCTCGATTGTATATTAATGAGACAGTCAGGTTACACGGAGTTCCCCTCTCCATTGTATCTAATCATGATCACATGTTCACTTCATACTTTTGGAAAGGCCATTAGAAGCTATTGGGTACTTAATTAAAATTTAGTACATCTTTTCATCCTCAATCAGATGGGCAGTCATAATGAACAATTCATACTGTAGAGGATATGCTACATTTTTGTTTGATAGATTATCTGCGTAGTTGGGACCAACATCTTTCTATGGTTGAGTTTTCTTATAATAACTATTTTCATTCCAGTATACAGATGGAACCATTTGTGGAATTATATGTGAAGTGGTGTCGAACTACATCTTTTTGGGATGAAGTGTGTGAAAGGATGTTTACGAGACCAGAATTGGTAGAAGAGTTGGATTTAAACGTTCTGCTGATAAAGAAACTCATGATAACAGCTCAAAGCAGGGAAAAATGTTATGCGGACTACAGGAGGAAGGATGTCTCTTTTGAAGTAGGTGATCATGTCTTTCTCAAAGTTTCACCATGGAAAAGTGTGATGTGATTTGGTCAGAAAGGTAAGATGAGTCCAAGTTTCATTGGACCATAAGAAATTATGGATAGAGTTGGATCAGTTGCATACCGATTGGCCTTACCACTGAGTTTATCTCAGGTATATAATGTTTTTCATGATTCAATGTTAAGGAAGTACATGCCTGATCCATCTCATGTTTTCAGTCCAGAGGTAGTTTAGTTGGAAGAGAATCTATCTTATCAGAAACAACCGGTCCAGATTCTTAACAACGTGGAGAAAGTGTTGTGGAAGAAGGTGATTCATCAAGTAATGTTTCTATGGAAAACCCATATTGTAGAAGAGGCAACATGGGAATCTGAAAATGCAATGAGGGATAAATACCACCACTTATTCGATAAGTAAATAAATTTCGGGAACACAATTTCCTAATGGGGGAAGGATGTAACATCCCATGTAAGTAAAGAATAATAAATTTATATATCTATTTCTATTCCTGAATTAGATAGTTTTTTAGAGGATTAAAATCAGAATAAATCCAATCTTAGGCATATAATACTCTAATATTTTTAAAAGATTGTTTTACCACCTTTTGATGGAAAACCATTTTTAAATCTAACGATTGAAATTTGTATAAGCTCTATTTTTTAAAATAAACATATTCTATAGAATTGGGAACTTGAAATTTTCTTTGGATAATTTTTTTTATTTTTTGTGACAATGATCATTTTTTAATGAATAGTGAAAATACTGCATTTTACATCAAAACTATTTTTTAATCTAATTTAATTATAAGGATAGATTATCTTTTTAATTGTTTATAATGTGTAATTAGAATATATTTTTACCCTTTAATTCAATTGTGGTCATTAGAATTAATTTCACTTTGAAATTGGTTGTAAACAATTGTCAATCATTTGATAGATATTGTTTCTTAAAAACACGCAATTTGTTTTGACAACGGGAATTATTTTTAATTTTATTACAGAAATTTTATTTTTTTAATTTGGTAAAATGGATTCCATATTTGGAATCCTAAGGTCTAAATTATTTAATTAAGACATTTTTGTTTTTGGAAATTATGAATAATAACGATGATAATTATCTTTAATTACTGTGATTAATTAGTAATCGTGTAGTTAAGGGTAATTAAATAGTATCCTAATAATATAAAATGACCCCAAAATTTGTCTAAATCCTCTTTGTTTTGTCATGGACGACTTTTAGATGCCTTGTGACATCTTGGGGACCCCATCGAATCACTTTTGTCTGATAGTGACCTTTTATCATATTATTTATAATGAAACGAAAATATAACCAAACTATGTAACGCCTAAGTAAAACAATTTTAATTTTTTATCATAAATGATATCATAGACTATAAATAGTCATTGTAAAGATAATAATATTTTATACATAATGGTAGTTTTTTTATAATTTTTAGACATTAAATAAATAAATTTATTTATGACACAATGGTGGTGTAGTGATTACCTTATTAATTAATGATTTAAATAAAATGAAATGATACAGTAAAATATAAGACATAAACTTGTCAAACCCCTATTGTATGGGTGGATTTCTAACCCTTATCACCTTATCCTAGAAATATTTCTTTGTGGGACCGTTAAAATCTGAAAACCGTTTTATAATAAAGTAACATTTCAAGACATTCCAAAAGTGACCCTCCTCCCTCTTATAAAAGCCCCCCACCTCAACCATCTTACCCACACCTCTCAAGCCCATGGTTCATCCATCCTCTGATCATATTATCTCTCAACATCCTTCTCTTATTACTAGAAGCCTCACTTTGGGATGATGTCTTTCCAAGGATTCCTTTGGCTCAAATCAAAAAGAGTTACACGATTTAGAGGTAATGCCTTCTCTCGAGTATCATTATTTTATTTTCCTTCTTCACCCACCACTATATTCTTATAATTTGATCCCATAAAAACACTTGTATACATAATTTACTAGGATTTAGTTATGATAAGGATTCTACCTACACTTACACACACCTCCATCTAATTGTTAAAAAACATACTATTTTTGTGGGTGGCGAATTACTGCCACATGAAACGATGATTGTTCAATCTTATTTTAACACCCTTAATGGTGACCAATATGATGGAACTATATTTATATATTATATTTATTATATTTATGTTATCACAATACTTCTGTATTTTATATTTACAAAATATCTTTATGCTTTTCATGTGGTGAGAAAACGATAATTTCTTCTGAGGAAGTGTGGACTACCACCCCCTCAAGTGATGTGACTCGTTCATGCAAAACATGGAATTTATAAAGAATTTATTTAATGAATTTATTTTACCAATATAAAATATATATTATAATGGAATTATAATATATATATGTCTCATTTAGTTTTAATTCCTTCAATATGATAATGAAATGAATGTAGCCTTCACGTGTAAGTATGGCCTACCGTCTCAATGAATGGTTCATTTCATTTTATTATATTCAAAAGTTATCTAATAGTATAAAATAAATATATAGATGAAATATGTGATATTAAAATCATTAATACCATTCTTAAGATGATGTACATATAACTATATGGGAAATTCTTTTCATAGAACTACATTTTTAACTCATGTACCGAACATCGACAAAACATATGATATGAACTCACATAATTAACTAATTATTATAACATGATAATATGTGATATTAATAGAATAATAATCTTTAAAAGAATTCCTTATGAAAATATAAATTGAACAATGATTATTATTCTGGGATATAAAGAAATGAACAAGACAAACCGTACTTGAGGTGAGGGACTTCATCTCAATCTTCTTTCATTTAGGCATACTTCAATTATTATACGACCTTCTATTATTAGTTGTATAATAAACAATTTTGAATTTAAATTTCTTTAAAAAGGAATATTTTTTACATGAAGCGTTTTACTAAACGAAAATGGATTTTTTCTGTCTTACGTATACGGCGACAATGACTTCCCTGCCGTTGTGCCCATTATTTGAGTTTCGTCTTCCTCTATAAGCCGTAACTTTTTTAAATGAAAAATAAATACCATGTTTTTCTTGTCTTTTCTTTTGGTATTGAAAATTTTTTTGATAATGTTTTGATTATATCAATGTCTTTTATTGATATCTTGTGATTGAAATGTGGAAATGTTATGTTTCCTATATGCATGTTTTATGTGATACGATTATGTTACGGTTCTTGGGCATAGTTTATGAAATCATATGGTTATGTGATAAAATAATGGAGGGGGAGCCCGAGATAGCTCTCCAATTCATTGGGTAATGCGAAGGAGTTAAAAGAAACGGTTTTACAGAAGAGATTTAGGGAATATATTGTGATGGGTATTCCAAACATAACCGCGAGGGTTACTCCATATGTAAGAATGTTATGAATGCCTCAGGATACCATTATGTCTTATGATTTTATGAGTATTTAATAAACCTTATGATTTCCTAAGGTATGTTAATGTGAATATTTTTTATGTGTAAATTATGATTTCATTGATTCTTTTGTATACATGGACTAATGTTTTCTTTCCATATTTTTATATCCCTTACTGAGCTTTTTATGCTCATCCAAAGTTTCTGAAATGTTTTTCATAGGTCAAGGGAAATGTACATGTTTTTACAATAGTGTCGAGGAAGTGTCAAGAAAGAGACCATGTTTGATTTTAAATATGTTTCCTTTGGTGGAATAAAATGAGTATTGTCTTTGATTTAACAAACTTGTATAAATATGGAATGTAATGCATGATTTATGATCTAATTATCTAAAACTCTAAGCCTGAAAATATCCATAATAGGAATTCTTGGAATAACCCCAGATAATGAAATGTTTATGGTTGGGGCCTTATAACATCAATATGAGATAAAACATCTTGAAAACATCTGACACAACGACATCACATTCTCAATAGAAAAAACATCATATGATATTACCCCAACCACAAGACAACTTTTTTCTAGGTAATTACACTAGAATGTTTTTCATCCTCTACATAGCCCAAATCAATAAAAACCTTAAACATCATAAAACATTATCATAGGAACACAAATCAAGGAAAACCACCCTTTATATCAACATATTTCCTTCTATGGGAATGAAGAACTCGCTCAGATGGTTTTTTAAATGTATCATAAACATAATGTGTCTTGATATACAAGGGGATCTCTCCTCTTCATATACTCAAATAAATTTTACACGACATGAAAAATGGAAAAATTAACATCTCAAAATCGTTATGGTAAAAAAATAAATTCATTAAATAAAATAATAACAATGAAAAAATACTAAAAACTATGGGTACTTGAATCATATTTATATCATGTGATCCAAAGAACACTCCTCTAGAACACCATACCTCTATATCATACAAAACAATGAGATCATTTTTTCAAAAAACCTTCTATAACGATAATGGGAATCTAATGGTCACTCCACATAGAATGTTCCATCCTCATTATCTATCTCTCCCACGGGAATTATGTGGGAGTCATGGGGAAGATACCGATGAAGTCAGAAAACATGTATGATAATGTGGTTCCTTTCCATACCCGGTGATAGTTCTAACCAATACACCACCTATCCATCATTCATTAACACATAAAAAGGCCCAAAAACCGAGGAAAAATCTTAATCCTTAGGTTAAACCTATGCACAACCCAATGAGGCAAAACGCGGAAAAACATGTGTTGTCTTACCTCATACTCCATGGGGATCCACCAAAAATCAACATGGTCCTATTGAATGTTATTTACCACAGTCAACATCTTTCAAAAAATTTGTATCTTCTTATTCATGATCATTAATATATCATAACTATGAACTGATGACACCCCAAATCCTATCCAACACAATGGAGAATGAATTTACATCCCATAAAATTATACTAATGGATCGATGGATTGTGTTGAGTGGTAGATATTTTTATTGGAGGACATAAACATAGGTAGGATCTTTGTTGATGAACTTCCAAAATCCAAGGTGCATGATCACAACAAATCCTTTGGTGATTGGATGGTTCACTTCATTATCCCATCAGTTTAAAGGTTGAAATAAGTGCTCAGGAGAAACTCGTATCTAGATGCATGTTTCAACGCCCTCTAGAACCATGGGTTTAAATGAGGATTCCAATTAGAGATTTTGTTCCTTAGTACCGCTTGAATTATGACCACATAATCCATATAAATCCTCTCTAAAAAATCCACAACTATCAATTCATCGATCACTAGAAAATGAGAAACCTCAGTAGTTATTCAATTGTCCCCCAAACTATATCACATAATCTCAGAACATAGGAATACTAGTTTATGTAATCCATCTAGATTTCATTTTATTTCAAATGGGAAAAATCCAGGGGATGAAACCAACCTCCTTGAAAATTGTGTTAATCTTTAACATGAGGAAAAAACAAACACCTCACCACAAACCCTACCACTATATATTTCATCCCTTGCTATTAAATATGTCTCCTCAAGCCATGAAACATCTTATTCACTTAATGATGTAATACTAAAGGTGTGATATAATACTCATAGTGAACTAACATTCTCATTTCCAATATAACAGACCTCTTACCATAAAACAATACCTTGTTCTGATTATCCCAATGGAGAATCACTCCTTCCATCACAGTCATTCATCACCTCTACCAATGAGTCTCCCCATTAATAATTCTAAACATAGTGAATCAATGATGACTCCACAATGATTTAATGAAGATAACCTCAACCACTTATCTCCCCTAAATCATGATTTAACACTATAAACTCATCCATCCCACTCTAAACATCTACAAAATATTGAACCACATCTCTTTGTTACTTATTAATTAGTGAATAGTAAATAACATTCGTCTTTTTTGATGTGAAAGTGATCTTAAAATTATAATCATTGAGAGAATCCATCCCCCTCCAATAACATAGATTCCAATATTTTTAATTGAAAACAATTTTTAGACTATTATGGTCCATGAAAACAAAAATGATCTCTTAAATGAGGTAATTTCCCCATGTTTTCAGTGCAAACACAATTTCTTCTAACTGCAGATCATGGGTTCCAATGTTAAACTCATGGGGACACAGATTCCTATAAAAATAATAGATCATCTTCCTCTAGTGAGTGAATATTAATCCAAATACTACAAGATATGCATTATTGAACACCAAAAACAATATACCATCCAATAGAAAATGAAACATTGTGGAACTAGTCAACTTCTCCTTTGGGTAACCAAATGCTCTTTGGAATTATTCATTGCAAAAAAAATTATGGTCCCTCCTGGTAATTTATTTTTCATTGATATAATCAAAGAAAAGTTGGAATAATAAATTGGTAATATCCCAAAATGTCAAAAAAATGATCCTTTTTAAAATTATTAGTTTAAAGCCAAGAAACAACTACCTCAACCATACATTGGTCCATAGACATACCATATTAATTCAACACATGTTCAACAAAATGCACCTCTCACATCCAAAAATAACAGATGGATTTCATTCCATGTAGATTATTGTTTGGAAAGACCTATACAATAGCTCAATGATGCTGAGCATGATCCAATTACAATATCAAGTATGTAAATATATTTTTGATGAACATGTTGATGAAATGGTATAGGAACTCATTAAATATTGAGTTCATGAGAAACATTTAGATAGTTGGTGAATTCGTGACACTTGACGACATGTCCATGAACTCGAAGTTCCCATATCTTCACCAAGAGGAAGGCTTTAAGGAATCATAATATGTTAACCTTATCTGGTGATATCTAGACCAAAAATATATTTTTGAAATCTATCTATCTCCATTTATCTGGTCAAATATATCAAAGATTCTTATAATAGAGTTACTATTCATTGAGATCACATGATTAAAACTCTAGTATTCTATGAAAATCCCCATATTATTGTCCACCTTGTTAACAAATGACACTACAAAACCCAAAGGAAACACACATAGTCATATGATACATATATTCATTATATCATCAAACTATATACTCATCTTTGGTAACCTCATATGTTTCATTCAATAGAGATACATAAAAATTACAGAAACTATTAGTTGAAAATATGTCCAAAATTCTACATCATGTTTATGGGGTAATGTCATAGCCTTCTCTGTGAAATCATCCAGAAAGTTTTTCCACTAAATTAGGAAATTTGTTTTCTGATATTTTCTTAATATCCCATCCAACTAAGATATAATAGGCTCTACTTGTTTACAAAAAATAAGATAACACCACTCTCCAAAAAAACCACTCGTTGTCCCTTCATATCTGAAAACAAAACACTCTATTTAAATTAGTCGATGAATTCATGCGTAGAATATATCCAATCCATGCCCATAACATCCTCATATGGTGGTACATTTGGAATAATAAATCCCCCATTAACTATTGTTTCTATATAAGTACTCTATATCTCTTACACACATCAAATAAATAATCCTAACTTCTAAATAATTTAGATAACACAAGGGGCACAGGAAGTCCTTCCACTTCTAGTCCCATGGTATAGACCAAATTAGGCAAAACAAATGGGTGTCAGGTTACAAAAACAATCAACGGTAAAATAATGGTAGATGATAAAAATAAATTTAATTTAACATTTTATTGATAATAATTGATATAATTTACTCCCATTATTGTAAATATGTTTATTTAAAAAATATTTGGGAATAGATCATTGATATGAAAATTTGATGAAAACTCTAGTTTTTTTAATTTAATTATCAATTTAGTATTTTAGTTATGAATATTTTAATGTGACTTATTTGAAAATATAGTTTGGTAATAGTTTTCTTAACTCAATGGGATACAACATTTATTCTATAAATCCATGATTTATTGTTCAATTGATTTGAATAAATTGGTAATGCTGTCAATGTTGGAATGGACACACTATATTGGACACAACTTCCTTCTTTGGGTTAAAAAATATCCATGTGTTCTTTTAAAAGTTCTAGATTTAGAAATAATAAATAAGACCTGATTTCCCACAAATACTTCTTCTGGAATGATTGTTCCCCAATCAAATTTTTTTTGTATTATCAAATGAAACTTTTAATGGGGAAGTGTTAACCTAGTACAACTCTAACCAGATATATCCATCAGACCAAAAAAAACACCATATCCCGCAAATCCCGCCCATATCGAAGAACAAACATCTATGAGAAACAAAAAAATAAAATTTCAACATTAAAAATAAATATAGTCATGGAAAAAGAACCACCCTAAAACCCATTCTCATCTATGTAGTTCATAGCTGCAAACTACCATCCACAGAACATCAATGTCACCAGAAAAAAAAGCACCACACCAAGAAGACCTCGATTGAAAGGAATTCCACAAACAGAAGGAACTGGGCAAATCAATCCTTGGACAATGAGTGTCTTAAAACATCTACACTGATGTGACAATATCCATCATCCTTGAGAAATAAATACCTCTGGTGACCTCATGATCCACCAAAACCCTCCAAAATACTGTGAAACAAAAATGCTTTATGAAGCCCAGTGAGCATCGAGGAAATCAGCATCAAAGTAGATCATGAACCGACATACCCCCAATCGTCGTAACACATTCTCCTCTATCATCCTTTCGGCAACAATGGATAAGGGGGTATGGGCATGCCATATATTGCTGGTATAATAATATATGTTTTTCTTTTCCATTTTAATTCATCATTTGATGAGGGAGGATATTAAGCTAGGATCTCCTCCAAAATGTTATTCTATTCCTCTTCATTGTTGTAATATTTTGTTATTGAAAAACCTTTATAATAATCATTCATTTCTTATGTTATATTCATTTTATTATTCAATATTTTACTTTTTTGGAATGGAAATAAATTAATAAATGGTTTTTTTTATACCCTTTATAAAACTTTTGGAATGTAATTTGTTTCTATGATGACTATACCACCAATATAAATTAATTTTTTATTATTTGATATACCAATAAACATATTCATTAATATATTTTGAATAAACGAAGTTCTATAATTCAATTAATATTATGTATGAGTTGAGTTTTAAATTAAAAATAATCTAAGAAATCAAATGAACTATTAACACAAATCCTGTGAGGTCGAGAATTGTGGAAATTGTTAGAGCACTAGATTATTCGGTAAAACAAAAAAAATCAATCGATAAATTTGTAGAGTTTAAATAAAATACCATGACAGAAATTATCCTCATTTCAAAATTGGATATTTTCCCTAAGTTACCATTTACTATAATATATCCTTGGAATGATAATCATGGTAGGGTGCGACGATTTCATGTTCTGAAGCAAACCTATGGTATTATTCATTTCATCTTAGTGGTAAATTTAATTCTCGAAGGGTTTAGACGTAGAACAATTATGGGATTTAAATAAAATGGATAGTAAATTAAATGATAATGATTAATAAGTAATTTAAATGGTATAGTAAGATCGATTAAACATTGTAAAATATTTCCAGACAACATAATTTTTTATTTTTTCTATATCTCGTTTAAAAAAAACTAAATACATTCTTCTTCCAGCATAAATATTCTTGTTTTATAAACGAGAAACACCCCTATTGATTTAAGTAGTATCTTTATCTTTTTAATTTTATTTTAAAAATATGGTTAATATTTTATTTTCATTACTTCCTCCTTTGATAGATGATCTTTTTCAGCTACTCTGCTCCACCTAATAAAACAAAAAACCACACATCATTTTAGAGAACCGATGACAATGACTCTCAAATTCGCACTATTTTCATGATTTAATGTCCATATTTCAACCAATTATAGGTTTTTATTTTATTATCCATTCATTTTTTCTTATCCTCATAAATAAATATTTCCCCGTTCTCCATATTCCACTTTTTTAAAATTTTTGTGGACCATCAACTCTAACTTCTCATATTATTATTATTATCCCCCTTTGAAAATTTCCATTTTATTTGATTTATGAAAAAAAAAATTCATGCGGATTTATTATATCTTAATCCTAAGATTGAAAATATCCTTACTGCATTAAATAGATAATCACACTATATGGTATGTGTCAAAATTAAACTAGAAATAGAATTCCTCTATTGTAAGAAAATTGAAATTTTAAGAACGTATGAAAGAAACCTAAAACTAGAATCGATAGATGAAAAAAAATTATTAATTTAATTGGACCATTAAAGATTTAGATTCAACATATAATGACTATTTTCCAAAATTTATTACACAACAAAATATAAAATCAGACATTGAACTAAAATCTGGATTGGTACACCTTATACAATTATTTCAATTCCTCTATAGAAAGGCTCCAAAAAAACCTTCAAAAGAATTTAATTTTCTTTTATGATGCTTGAAATACAGATATATGTCTGAATATCAAATCAAATAATGATAATTCCTACTATCACTTGATGTAACTATAAAATATTGGATTAAGTATTTACAACATAATTTTGTATCATGATGGACTGATTTGAAATGTTTTTTCTTTAAAATATTTTTTACAGCATCAAGGACCACTTATATATTAAAATAGATCTTGGGAATCAATCATGAAAAAAGGGGTTTAATGTATGGGTAGTGGGAGTAATTCAAGAGGTCTTGGTAAAGCTTCACACTTAACCAAATAAATGTGAAAATCGTCATGTTGTACTTTTACTGAGGTATCACACCTATGGAGAGGCATATAGAGGATGTTTCAGCTAGAGGGGTGTTGTTAACCAATACCCCAATAGCATTACATGCATTTATTAGAAAGATAGAAAAAATTCAAATAATTTGGTGATTTAGGTACACCACATGTTGGAGGAGTACATAAATTAAGACCTTATTCTTTTTAGAATCATTTAATATATAATAAATTGTATGAATTTACCATAATGGTGAGACATATTTATTTGGATCAAAAGAAATCTCTAAGGACACATGCAAGGTCTCCTAGAATTTTCACTAAAATAGGACACCCAAGAGACTGTATCCACCACACACAATAAACAAAAGATTGTACTACTATATTCTTTGGGTGACCATATAAGAAGAATCAACAACCACATATGAAAAAGGAGATTGATTTTATTTCATTTATATATAACCATGGATTGAAATATCAATCAAATATATTGTGTTTCTCTAGTCTACAACAAAATCCACCTTTAAAAAAAATCTAACATCCTCCTCCAAACCAATACGTTTTTCAAAACCCCAAAAGGATTTTTCATGCCCAATAATAAATAAGTAAATAATAATGGAATTTTAAAAATATGAAAGATTCTAATAATGATAACCTTTAGAAACAAATTGTTCTTAATCACCATAATTTTCTGAAGAGTCATCGTTTAGAGGTGAGGGAGTTGATGAATCATATGAGCCAAATTTACACTTCCCTCCATGATCTGTTAAGTAAGAACTCTAGAAATATTCCTTTCAAACCTACATGAAATCCAAAGGGTAATATCAGTTCTATAACATGTATTAGAAGGAAGTAAATGACTGATATAACTTCATGTATCACTCCACTAGGATTCAACACCACACTGATGAAATCCAAATTAAAACTAGCTGATTAGCATCTAATGGATAAAGACAATTGTATGAAAAATAATGATTATTTTCCTCTAGAAACCCTTCCATTCCCAAATAGATTCTATGAAACCAAAAATATTTCCAAATAGATGATGAATAGAAGATTTTTTGGACACATTCATGCACGTTGACATAAAAAAACACTTATTGAGGCAATTAATAAAATTACAAGGTGTGGAAAATTCTTAAAATAACATTGTTCCAATCAGTGAAGGATATAGGTAAATTATTGTATCAATAATGGATGGAATATTTCAGCACTCATATCAAAAACATAATAAATCCCTACAAATTTAAAGGATTATGGGAAATTCTTCATCTTATTCACCATTGGGTGTTACATTTTGTATCTGTTACATGATTAAGAGATCTATAAATGTGATTCCTCAATCTATATTATATTCCCTATAGGTTTTTCAGTTGAAGCTTATGAGAAAGGTGGTGCATTAAAAAAATAGATATATTTCATATCCAGTGGGATTCCTTAAGGATATAATTGATTAGGTAAGGGTAATGATATTTCCCAACGATTTAAATGTGGATAAATTGGAGGACCATCAGGAATATTCTTGTTCTCTGATTAACATAGGTAATACCTTAATCAAATATGAAAAAATGATCATAAATTTCTAGGATGGAACACATTCCATTGATTCTATAGAATAATTTGTGATATTTAATGTTCTGGACTCCATGAAGTAGCTCTTATAGGACTATTATTAATTTCTATCTCCCATTTGAAACTAAAATGTAAAATCCTCTTGGACTTTGATTGTCCAATTATTATAGATATTATGAGTATTCGTTCTAGTTGGATGTCTTAGATCACTTACAACCCTATTCCTAATGAACAAACATCTCTTGGATTTGATATTTATGAGGACTAATATTCTTATTCTGATCATGTTCACATTTATCATGACACGCCTATTGAGTATTCTGATGTATTTTATGCATTATTAATTGGTATTGATTATGTATATTTTAATTTTGATGTTCATTGTGCACATATATTATTTCCATCATTGTCAATCACCCTTATATTAGAACTCAAGCCATTTAAACCAAATATCAAACACTCATACATGTTGAGTTGTCAGAGATTACCTTTTATAATTACTAATAATCATCATTTTGAACATAAAGAAAATATTTAATCTTCTAATGTATAACCTTATGGAAATTGGGTAGACCATTGATTACATACCTATCCTTATCCCCTCCATTTGGATGCATTGGAATTTTTTGAGTATGGGGATAAACTAGTCAGGAAACCATAAAGAAGAATTGATGCAACTCTTTTTAAATTTGATAAAAAATAAGTTGAAAATTTACTCGAGATGAGTATCATTTATACCATTTAAAAATATCAGTGGTTGAGTCTATTTTAGGTTCTATATAATTTTTTTACTATTGTTAGAAATGATAGAGAGGATTTATTTATAATCTGGATGAAAATTTTTGGTGTGTTTGTATTTATTATAGGAAACTAAATCAATACACTTTCATGAACTGTTTTCCCCCTCCATTATATTTATCAAATACTTGTGAAAATTATTTTGATGTCGCAATACTATTTTATGGATTGATTTTATGGATATTTTCAGGTCCATATATCTCTAGAGGATCAAGATAAGAAAACATTCACTTCTCTATTCAGTACATTTTCCTTCCTAAGGATTCCATTAAAATATCACAATTCCCTTGGTACCTAATAGAGATGTATGTTGAATATTTTTTCAAATTTCATTGTGACAAGTATGGAGGTAATTTTTTTTTATTTTACAGTTTATTGATCTTCATTTGAGGATTGTATCTTTAGTTTCAGATGGTTTCGAATCACTGTTTTGAGAATTATTTTGTTTGGGACTTTGAAAAATGTCATTTCATGGTAGAACATGGATCTTTAATTAGTCGTGTAGTATCAAAATATGGAATAGGGGTTGATAGATATATGGTAGACATTATTTGATCCCTTCCATATCAATCATGTGTGCACGATGTAAGATCATTCATTGTGAATACATGATTCTATCGATGATTCAATAGAGAATTCAATAATTTTTCTCTACCCTTATCATTATTAAATAAAAAATATATTGACTTATTGTTTTATAAATCATGAAGGGTATTATATGATGAGATAAAAGTGTCTAGAAAATCCACTGATCATACAACCGCCATGGTGGGAGAATCCTTTCATGATTATCTATGATACGCCCAACTTCACTGTTGGAGTCATCTTATCTTAGAGGGAGAAAGCGCAATCCCATGTGACTTCATATGTGTCAAGGAATTTTGATTCAGCGAAGGAAAATTAGACCACAATGTAAAATGAGTTTCTTACCATTATATTTTCTATAGAGAAATTCGGTCATATTTATTTTCCTCTAATGTTTGTTATATTTTCTATCCATGAATCAATGAGGTAACTTTTGAAGAAGATTGTTTTAAATCCCAGACATATCTGGCAGATTCTCATTCTTCTAGAATTTGGTATTGAGATAAAAGTATATAAGTGGTTATAAAAAAGGTTGACAGACCACTTGAGTAGGATTACTTTCAAACTATAGGATGAAACCTTTTATCAAGTACCACTTTAGGACACATTCCCCAATGATAATCTCTATGTCATCTTAGGTATGCATCCATGGTATGAAGATTTGGTGAACAACCTTGTTTCCTATAAAATTCCAATAAATCTAAAGAAATATCATTTCAATAAATTAAAGAGTTTTACTTATTATTATGTGTGTGATTATCCCTATCTATAACCCATGTATAGTGACAATGTAATTAGTAGATGTGTGCTTGATCATGAAGTTTTTTAGTTTTTTCTCATACCCTTTCCTTTGGTGTAAAATTTGGACCACAATGAATAAATAGAAATTTTATAGACTCGGAATTATATTTTCCACGAATATTTTTTATTTACCATATATTTTTTAATTCCTTCTCGGATTTCAAACAAACTGGAGACATTTTGATGATATATGAGATACCCCAACAACCCATATTGATATGCATGATTTTTAATGTTTGGTGAATTTATTTAATTTGACATTTTAAAGTTCAATTGGTTTATTATAAATTTTTTCCTCTTTTGATTATGTTTGAAAATAGGTGGAGGCCAAGGCTAGAAATACTGAAGATTCTCTGGTTGTATTGTATTTTTTCAATGTTTAAATTTTCATTCAATATGGAGTACAAAATTCAATCATAAGTGACAAAGGGACATTTTTTTCACATAGAATTTTCCTCTATCTTTCAAAATTATGTGTTGATGCATAAAACGTATACACCATACCACCCCCAGACAAATGGTTATGCTATGATTTGATATTGAGAGTTAAAATAAATTTTGGAGAAACTTGTGTAGCCTAATATAATTGATTAGATAAATCACTTTCATGATGTATTTCAGGATTATGTGATGGAATACAAGAGTCCCATAAGTATGTCCAAATTTACGATTTTTCTTAGAATTCATTTCGTGCCCCCATGGACGTTAAGCATTGGGCATATTATGATATGAAAAAATGCATCAATGGTTTTTTTTCTTAAGAGGTCAAAGGAAGATACAAATTTAAGAGATTGAGGAGATTTTATTTTAATCATATGATAAATCAAGCCTTTTCCGGTAAAGATTAAACAAATATCATGATATAATGATCTAAAAAATAGAGTTTCGTGTAGGGAATAATTTCCTACTCTATAGTACATGAATGAAGCTGATTTCAATAAGTTTCATTCTAAATGGTTAGGTACTTATGTTATATATAATTGTTCACCATTTTCTATAGTGGAGATCATGAAAAATCTCAAATGAAGAATATTTAGAGTCAATGGGAAACATTTTAAGTAATACATTGAGGGACTTCACACCCGCACAAATGATTTCAATGCACTATATAACCCTATAATCACTATAGTATATTAGGTTGTTCAAAAACCATTAACTTTTATATTATTTTTCATATTAAAAATTATTAATTTCATCTACACATATCTTCTCATTGGATAACATTGAGAAAAATTATATATTTTAAGTGTTCTGGAGTTGAAAACATTTGTAGGTAGCACTTTTTTATTTTCATTTTTATTTTTTGTGTGTGTTTTCTATTAGTTTTTCTATTAAATTTTAAAAAAAATGTAGTGTATGATAAAAATGGAAAAAATTAAATCATGTAGCGCTCTATTTTACATGCGTAACATTTAAAAAATGAATGTTTTCATTATTAATTGGTATCATGATAAGCATGAGAATTATTTCATCCTCATGGGTACATTTATTTTGAAATATATTTCTTCAATGATATGATCATTTTTTTCATTATAAAACCTTATAGATTTTGACATAATTATTTATGATATTTGTTCATATTAAATTATTTCATTGATTTCACCACAAAAATATTTATTCAAGCATTTCCAGTGAAATATTTCTTACTTAGTTGATAGTATATCCATGTTTGGTGAAAAATAATCATTTATCAATGGTTAATCCATACATTAAATTATCTTCTAATATGTCTCATTACAATTTCAAATTGACTTATTCCATCATGCGGGGATATCTAGGTCAGGAGCATATGTTTTTATATTAGGAAATTCATTAGTGAATGGCTCTTGAATTTTGATTTCAAAGAAATGTTGACCATGTTCAGTGAATTATACCAAGTAAGAATAATTTTTTAAATTGAACTAAATATTCTAAATAAAGGGTGGAAATTTGATCTTTAAATGGTTGGCACAAACACATTGGGAATTAATATAATGGTAGACACATAACCTTTTTTTCTATTATTGGTTTCATTAATATCACTTGAAATAATTTTAATTCAATTTATTAGATGACTAATTTCGAATTTATTGATATTGACAACTTATGGGATTCTTACCATTCCTATATTTCCACTATGGATAAGGAATATGAACATGCTTGCCTTGTCACAATTTTTTAGAATACATGATATGAGGTTTTTCCCATGTATGAAAAAGACTCAATGTGGTGGAGATGATAAAAAAATTATTGAATATTTTAATGATAATAAAATACATAATTCATCACATTTTTTAATGATGTTTATCTATGAAAATTTTTGGATTAGATCATTCATTTGAAATTTTGTTGAAAATTCTATTTTTCCCTTATACAGTTCAATGTACTATTTCGGCCATAAATATTTTAATTTTAACTATTTGAACTTAAAATTTTGTTACAACATTCCACAATCAAGGGGATATAACTTTTGTTAAGGACATCTGAGATGGATCATGAATTTTATTAGAGTAAATGGCCCATGAATTAAAAAATGTAATGGACTATCCAAATTGGACACCACTTTATTAATATGGCCATAACATATTTAAAATTTCATAGATAGAGCCCCATTTTTACATTATCAAGAAGACTAATTTTATTACCAATAATTATTCTATAAGGATATTTTGTTATTGCATTTTGGAGGTCAAATAGTCAGTTCAGGTTGGATTAAAATATTTAGATGAATTTATTATTCACCAATGTCTTGAAACCCTAGACTCCCTTCCACTAAATAAATATGGGATTTTCACATTTAGTGGGGTTCTTCTGTCACTTATAGTATTTGGATTAGAATAGATGTGGGTACTATCAATTTCAATACACCATTGGATGAGGGATGATTTCAAGTTAGGATCTCCACCAAAATTCTCTTATTTTTTTCTTCATTGTCCTAATATTGATGTTATTTGAAGAAAATATCTATATATATTATATTTTTTATGATATTTTCATTTTTACTCTTCTATATTTTAAATCATTTGGTTGGAACACAGGATTATAAAGGTTATTGGGGCATACCCTTTCTATTCCTTTGTGACAGAAATTTGTTTCTATGAGGACTACTCTTCCAATTAGAAATTAATTTTACTTATTAATCTATTTAACTCTTAAATTATTCGTTTATTTATTTAGAATCATTGATATAATTTAATTCATGTAATATGATCTATAAATTGAGTTATTAATTTAAAACAAAAAAATAAACAAATTTAACATTTAACTCAAAACACCTTAGGATGAGAATTGTGTAAATTGTGAGAGCTTAATATTATTTTCTAAAATGAAACCAAAAAGGAACATTTTTTGTGATATAAGAAAAATTCCTTAAGTTAATTAATCATCATTTAAAATATTGATATATTCTTTAATTTTACAGGGACAATAGGATAGCCTTGGAGCAGCCATCAAAGGATGTTGTTGTGATGTCATGTTGTGAAGATGTTCAATAGAATAACTCATTTTATATTATTCAAAAAGTGAATTCACATAGGGTTCTAAGATCAAAAAATTATAAGGTATCATGATTAATTGGTTTTTATTTAAAATTATAATTAATAATAATAAAGTTAATAGGTAATGATATATCAATTATTTTATAAAATGTTTTTAAAAAAACATATTGAGTATTCTCAATAGCATTTCAAAAAATATATATTTATTTTAGAATAATTATTATTATTTTAGAAATGAGAAACACCCTCCATTATTTTAAATAGTGTTTTTATTTTATTTGAAAAATACCTTTAATAAATTGTTTGAATTAATTACTCCTTTGAGAGATGACCTTGGTCATCCACTCTTCTACACCTAAAAATGAAAAACCCACAAATCAGTTGAGGGAACACAAGATAATACCTTTTTTGGTGATAAATTGGACATAACTAAATCAACCTATTTCTTTATAGGAACTTCCTTATCCATCGCACGAATCTTTCAATCCCATTTATTCTACATCCATATTAATAGTCCCCATGACTTTATTCTTTCCTAGGTCACAAAGAATGAGGACCATCATGAGGTTGTCACTTACAAAAAAATCTTATCTCATCTTATGAAACACTTTTAGTGGTCCCAAATGATGAAAATTCGTTATAGATAACTAGTGATACTACAGAAAAGGGCATGACCCCCATTTGAAAATGGCTTACCCAATTGGTCAACCACAATGACCGGTGATGACCATGTACCCAATATAAAGAGAATAAAATATATATATTCTTTGTAGGAGATAGAGATCTACCTTCCCTATAAGGATATTCAGTAATCATCCAATATCAATTCCCCCATAGTCAAACCCCAAAATCCATAAACATCTAGGACCTACTACATAAATCTATACTCATGGATATTCCATGTTGACTAGACTCTCAAGGTTCACCACCTAGATAAACAATAATCCTAATAACCTCCCCCTTATTATGATTTTGTAGGTTACTTAGAGCATAAATAGGGTGATCATGAACCTAATTTCTAGGAACTATGCCTACTACATATTCTAAACTCTAGACTCCTAATTCTGAAATACATCAAGAGAAAAGTGTACTAATTCCATGAACATGTTCCGAATCATCCACAAACATAGGATCCACTATGGAAGGGAGAGAAACTCGTAGATATTTACTACCTTCATTGTCGATGACAAAAATTCTAAATGAAATTATTTTTGAATGTCTATCCAGAACACATCTACCTCTTTGTAGTCACCAAAATATTGAATAAAACACTATTGAACATCAAATATCATATTAATAAGTACAGGTGGAACCAATAACTCATTTTGAACTCAAATTAGACTGAAATAAATATCAATATCCTCCAAACTTCTCTATGTATCTAGATCATAAACACTCCCCTCAAACTTCTCTATGATTTTCTAATAAAAGGCATGAAAATCTCTCTGTCATTCCTCATTCTCCCCTGTTAGGTTGATCATCTGTTGAGAAATCAGTTTATAATACTGAACCTATACTACCTTATCTACTCGTGGATAATGAATAAAATCCATTATTTGAAATAAAGGGGAATCCATATTCCCAAAATCCATGAATTTTATCAAAATACATTTAATTAATTCTTTTTAATTTCCTTAAATAACCAAATTTTGACACGGGAATAATAAACCATATTAAGATACATCTACTTGGTCACATCCCTACAAATAGGTCTAAATCAATTTTACATTAAATAATATATGTTTACTTTCATCATATCATGGGGGCCCTAAAATCATGTTTCCTAGCTAACCTCCCAGGCCTAGGTATTACACTAAGATCAAAAAATATTGATAACATACCAACCCATGAAATAATCATGATTCTTAACTCAAATCACTATTCAATCACTCATCAAAAATCTTTGATAACACTCTATCAGAACCACTTCCCTCCAAAAGTACCCCTTATCAGCTAGAAATGAAGGAAGAGAGATAATGACCCTCAATTACCACCTTCGATAGGCTCCATATTGGGGAGGAATACTGAGGGTATTGGAATATAAAATATAGAGGGAATTAACCTCTACAATGATATAGGATAGGAAGATTAGATAATAACTCGCCAATAAACATCCATACATGATATAAATGTAAACATAAAACCATGCCATAATCCTTGATAAAAGATCCCTAGATATAAATAAATGTCTCCAACTGAATTCCAAATGACATTCCTAAAGTATCAGCATACTTACAACCACAAAAACCAAGAAGGTAATCCCCATATTGATCCCCATAATCCACCTGGATACCTGAAAAATGATTTATATAAAATTCATGTGATCATAATATGTATAATCTATAGGATCATACCTAAGGTATCAAGTGCGCAAGTGAAAAGAGCATACTAATGCACTAGTTAATAGAAAATAATATTTCACCAAAAGAGTTCAACTATCCATTCCAAGTCTCACCATGGAATGATCACCAAAAGAAATATCCTATATAGTAATATTGTATCAAAAGAACAAAAAAAAAATTCTTCATTATTGATATCCCAGTAATTTCCGTCTCTCATAACCGAATGTCAAATTTATGGTGCACTGATCCCTTTTATACATCTCACATTACATATCTAGAAATATTCTAGGCGGTTCAAGATGTATCTCTACGAGTCCCGAACAACAATAGACTCTATCGTACTATTATAACCTTTCTTATAATCACATCATAACCTCATCGCATAACTATGGTAGTGGGCTATTGAAAATGTGAAAGAAAACAACCTCATTCCCTCCTACCACAACGTATGACCCCCACCACAAATCAAAACCCCATTACCTTTGTGTATTCCCCAAAACTAAACCATATTATTACAAGGTAATTTCAAACAATAACCCATATCATCCCTAGGTAATATTAAATCCCAAACCGTATCATCAAATATACTGATGGTAGAGAATGGATGATTAGTATCCCAACATCTATATCACAACCAATTCTGATGTTGTGGAAAACTCTTGGGGGATAAAATATTTAGGTCTTTCTAAAGTTGTACGACATAGTTGAGGTGTATATATAAATAACATACAATAAATTATTGATATATTGAACATAATACCCAATTTAGGGGATAATAAAAACTACATTCGCATACTCGACAACACCATCAGTACACCATATAACATCCTCATGTCCACTACCACAACTAAATTCAACACCCCACACAACCACAACACATAAACATAGATTTCCACATTCAATTATAGGTTCCAACATTTTCCAAATTTAATGTGTTCCAACTTACAATCATTTAATAATAATTTTCATTTAAAATTAACATATACCATTCATTTATTATTCAATTCATTTATGATAATTACCACACATCAATTCAAAACATTATAATTCATTTACCAACCCTTTTCATTTCATTTTTGTATTACAATGTATTCCATGCACAACTAAGAAACTATCACAAACACACTATTAAATAACTCTCCCTTATCACATTAATCGTCACATAAATTCCACATTATCCATGATATATCACCATAAAAACAACTTATCTTATCAACCACACACAACTAACATCAAACATCACAACCACCTCACATCGCCAAAATCACACATTCTCCCATGTCGCATCCCAGGCCAACCAAACCATTCATCACTACCCCCACACAATTCACAACCCAGTTAGTCACGAACTCATCTACCCAATATTACACATCAATATAGGTAACAATATTAGGACCAATTGGGGCTTATATACCCTGCGAGGGGGGGTGAATTAGGGTATAGATATTCTTTTCCAAAATTCATTCTGCCCCACTGGATCATGACATCATTATTACAAAGGTAACGTTGCTTGATTGTATGTTTTAATTATTATGAAAACTTTTATTCTTTACCTGATGATAATGATTTGAATGCAATGCATGGAAGCATGCATGAAAACAAAAAATATTTTTACATTGTTCTCTCTCATTGGGCTACGTCCAAGGAGCATACAACAGCGATGTTCCACTATACCATATCCACTAAGGATCACATAAAATTTACAATGTTCCGAATAGTTCAATTCTATGCCCAGGCTCACTGACATTATAGTGTTTAGGGTCAGCTAACTACTTTCCCAAGGGTCACTCCTCGTATATCTTTCTCTAGCTCACTACCGTTGGAGAGGATCGCCTTATTCCTCTTCCTTTTCTCAGAGCTCTAGAAACGATCTAATCACAGTTTATAGAACTTTAGGTCTCTTCATTATCACTAATGAATACATCCTCTATTGTATTTTGATGATCTGTTGAAGTCATACTTTCACATGTATACAAATCTCTCTTTGCACCAAAGGTATTGGGAAATCTTCCAGCATCTACGCAGCCCTGAATCACTGTCGTACTTCAACCATACATGGTGACCTTCTCTAAGCCAGTGTGCAAGTCTTAGTGAACAAGTTATTATTGGCTCGCAAGTCCTCCTCAACTTCTACTTGCACAGCCCACCACCACTTGCGCGGCCCCCACACATATGCGACGGGTGATCTGATTTTTTTTCTAAGTGTAGAACATGTGCCGAATGAGGAGGGTTAGACCTCAATTTATATACATTTTGACACCGTGCGCGACGACGTGCAAGTATTCCCTCAGTGTGCATGTCTCGGTGCACAAGTCTCTGTCACGCATGTCACTTGTGTGACTAACCATAGAACGTGGGCACCCCTTTTCCCTTAGCCATATATTGATGTTTTGATATTGAAAAACATATGGCGTAAATGTTTCCTCTACTTGAAGACAACGTCATGCAAGTCCCTTTTACAAAACTACTTTTATTCATTTTTAAATTTTCAGGCCCAAATATTAGGTAAACTCTAGAAAACCACACCACCATGTATCTTCTCTTTTTGTACCGCCTCCAGATCATCAATTCCTTTGTCGAAGTTCATGAATCAAACATTGATCATTAACCACAACCCATGAATTCAACATGCCACCATGAAATCCCCTTTTTCAAAAAATTTGTACGTCATGGGTTTCTTTGTCAACAATCACAACCTTGATGTCCACTTTTTCAACAAACACAGTCACCTAAAAAATGCTTCAATGATATCTTCAGAGATTTTTTTCCCAACAATCTAGCACTTTGGGTTTGTTGACAACTCTTTCATAAAAAGATACATCTTTAATTATTCATCCAACATTTGCCTAATGCGATTATGATAGCGATAAAGGATTTACTCAACACATAATCTAAACCCACATGAGCAATGCCAGACCTGGGAAATGAGAGTTAATGAAAATTTCAACAATAAATCAACTCAACTCAGACACCCACAAATGACACCAAACTGATAAAATTTTTGGAAATATTATTACCGCATTCCAACACCATGCTTCTGCTTTTAACACAATCCTTAGTTGTCGTGATATCTATTCTTTGATCGATCTCTTCTTGAATCGTCAGATTTAATATTCTCCCGCTGTCTCATTGCTCCCCCCTATCTCACTGCTCCACCTCTCAGCTTCTCCCCATAGAAATCACGATTTATCAAATTTACACACTGTAGCAATCATGATATATCAAATTGACACACTTTATCCCCCTTGAACAATCACTATTTTCTACCCATTTGTCAAAGAACCCAAAGGACACTCCATTGTAGTATTTAACAGAGTAGAGAACACATATCTGCACCTTAGGGGAAAACACGTCATTCCTCAGGGATAGGGGATTTCAACTTCCACACTCTATTAAGTGCAGGGAGTGGACTGAACTCCCAGATCCTATTGATGCCACTCAAAATCTTCCTTTGGTATTTCCTTTGTCAGAATTTCTATAACCTATAGCTCTATAGGCACATACTCAAACATCACGATTCCCTGCTCAACCTTCTCCTTGATAAAATGACACTTTATCTCGATGTGCACTGTCCATGAGTGATGGATGGGATTTTTTCTGAGATTTATAGCACTTGTGTTATCACACTGGATTATGATTAGAGACTTCACTTCAACTCCCATATATTCGAGCTGCTAATTTATTGATAATAATTGTGTGCTTGCTTGAGTTACAGAAATATACTCAGTTTCTACAGTGCTCAATAAAATAAAATCTTGCTTCTTGCTTAGCCATGAAATATACAATCCTCCAAGATAGAATGCACCACCTGACTTTGATTTTCTATCATCCATTGAACTGGCACAATCTGCATCAGTATATCCTAATAACTCTATCTGAGATTTTCCATTATATGTCAAGATGAAATCCATTGTGCCCTTGATACACCAAAGTCTTCTTTTCACTGCAAGAATTTGTCATTCCTTTGGAATACGCTGATATATAGCTACATGGAATGTGGCGAAAACAATATCAGGCCTGGTTGCGGTCAAGTACAACAAACTTCCAATAATTTTCCAGTATTCTGGGATATTAACTTCCTTGCCATCTTCATCATTGGACAGTTTCATCCAGGTTTCAATTGGAGTCTTCATCTCTGTTGAATTTTCCATTCCAATTAATTTCAAATCCTCCTTGGCATATTTGGAATTAGAAATGAATGTTTCATTCCTTCCTTGTGTCACCTGAAAATGAAGGAAAAACATTTTCTCTCCAATCATTGAAATATCGAACTTAGTTTTCATGAAATCGGAAAAATGTCTTCACCGAGCTTCATCTGATCCCCCAAATATTATGTCATCAACATAAACCAACACCATCATCCTTTGATTACTGTCGTTGATGAAATAGAGATTGTAATCAGCTCCCCCATGCGGGAAATGAAGCTTTTTCATGTACTGATAAATACTTGAGTACCATGCTCTTGGTTCTTGTTTTAGCCCATAAAATTCCTTCTTCAGTATGAAAACCTTGTTCTCATCCTCATGAATGAGAAAACCGTATGGATGCTCAATATACACCTCCTCTTCTAGAACACCATTCAGGAATGCTGATTTGACATCCATCTGGATTACTTTGAACTTCTGTTGCAATGAAATGGCTAAGAATAATCTGAATTTATTCAGCCCAGAAACTGGTGCAAATGTCTTATCAACATCTATTCCCTATATCTGGGAGTATCCTTTGCACACTATTAGTTATTTTTTTCGATCCACTGTGTCGTATTAATCCATCTTGTTGCGAAAGACCCATTTAGTCCCGATGAAAATCTTATCTGTTGGTCTCGAAACAGTCTCCCTTGTCTTGTTCTTTTCAATATGATCAAGATCATTATTCTTAGCATGAACCCTGTTTTCATCTTCAGCTAAATCAGCAAATAATTTTGGCTCTATCTGAGAAAATAAATATGTCTGTTTTAGTGACTTCATTCTTCTTGTCTAAACTGGAGTTCTCTGATCGCCAATGATATTCTGCATATCAATTTCAGCTCAAATCATTGGCTTCCTTGCAGACACAGACTTGACACGTTCTTATTCATCATCAGTGAATTCTTCTAAGTCATCATCTGCCACTTCTACTACCCCTGAGCCTCTTACTAGATCCTTACTTTCAACAGAAAACTTGTCACTATATCAGTGTTCAATGAAGTAATTTCTTACAACTAATTTTATGATATTCTTGTTGAAACATTGTTGATACTCTCTCGAAGCTTCATGGTATCCTGAAAACAGTTAGCTGATACCACATTGTTATAACACAATAGATAATCAAGATATGCATGATTATTAATACTTATCTGGTAATATGTCTTCCCTTGATTGAATACACATGTGTTAATTCATCTAATTATTTTTTTTGTTGGATACTACATCTGATTTTTCTATTGAATGATGCCCTTATGTTATGCAAGACATCATGGGGTTAGGCCACTGTTAAGACCCATAAAAATTCAACTTCTCTTGCATCATCTATTCTCATTTTGAACTCGGAATTGAGAAATTATCAAAATCACTAAGACTACTAAGTTGGCACACAATTTAGGAAACTAGAGACAAAGTTAATAACACAATCACTTCCTATTATGCTCAGTTTCTCCCTTATTCTTCATCCTTGGTACGTGATTCGAGTCAATCGAAACTCTAAAGCACATCACTTCCCCACATTGCATCTTTAGATGCCACTTCCCCTTGGATTGTATCAACATAACACCCGAAACACTTGAATCATCAGTTATCAAAATTTATATACATAGGGAGAGGGGTTCTTCTAGAGTCCTCAAGAAGATTATTGTGGTTGTTACCAATGGGTCAACCCATTGATTATTTCTTATAGAGCATCACACTACTTCCATGCTTCTTCTAGATTACTAACCAACTTCAACTGTTCTTGACATATGACTAGGAATTCTTTACCCACATTTGAAGAATTTTTCTGATATGTAGATTCGGTATGCTTGTCCTTACTCATACTTTGAGGTTTAAACCCACTAGTAGAAATTTCCTTCTTTGATTTTCCAGCAACATGACACTTACCTTGATTTTATCTCTTAGTATGAATCTATCTTCTTGTCATCTTCCTTTCCCTATTCCACCATTACATGGATTTTTCTTTTTCCTCCAGTTCTCTCTGTGGAACACGACATGTGAATTTTTTAACACATTCTTTTTTATCATTCTGTTATCAGATATATGATTCACCACAATATTTTTCACTGGTGGTGAGTCTTCCACTGAATGTGCATTCGTCTTACTCACAGCTGGAGTATAACATCTCTTAATCTTCCAGGTTTGTTCACATTCTCTCCATGAGAGTTGTTAAATTTGTCTTCCAGTTCATAATTTCTTATCACGCACCCATGGAGTTTAGAATCTCCTTTTGAGTTTCTCTTCCTCTCTTGCATTCTTCTCGTTGAAATTTCTTTCCAAGTTCCAATAATTTGAATATATAAAACAATTTCCATCAAATACATACCTCATTTCATCATTTCTCTGTCAAGATGTTGATGCATCTTGAGTTATTCCTCTGACATTGAGCTCTTGATCTTCTTCACACATACTCATGGTGTGTCCCATTCTTCCATAGTAATTGCATCTCATGAGTGCTTTCCTCTGGGAGACACTTCTTTCTGATTTATCATAACACATCTTCTTCTTCTCATATCTATTAATGTTTACATTTTCATCACCTGAGATGTATTCCTATGCCTCTGGATAGTAGCTCAATGTATGACTATGAATCCCACAAAAATAGCACATGCTATAATTTCTTCCTGTAAATGCCTTTTTAGGCCTATCTCCAGCACCTACCTGGTTTTTCTTATCTTTGGATATTTTCACTGCACTTTTCATATCACGCATATGACTGAGATCATCATATCCAATTCTATATTTTCCAAATATTTATGGCCATTGGGATGGTAGAATCATTTCATTCTTCTCCTATTATTTAGGATATTTGTCTTTCATTTCATCATCACCTGCCATAGGATAATCAAATAATAAGTGAAGTGCATCCTTCAACTTGGGCTTATCTTTGGACTTAGATTTCTAAATTTCATTCATGACTGATTCTAGCTCTTCTTCAAACTTTTGAATCATCATATACCTTGATTTAGGTTGGTCATTGAGTTCTCTTATGAGATTATTTCCACAATTCATCTCATCTTCCAGTTTTCATTTGAGCTTTTCTACCATGTCACTTTTCTCATTTACTTTTAATTTTTCCTGAAAGACTTATTCTGAGATAGATACATTATCTTGTTGTAGCCTTTGATTCTTCTGAAACTTTTCAGTCAACATTGTAGATAGATCATAATTTCTGGATTTTAGACTCTGAACTAGATCTGACTCATGATTCTCTTAATAACAATTATCCTTTTGTTTCCCTTTCATTCTAGGAATCTTTTGAATTTATTCTCCTTGATAATCATTCTTATCATTTAGGTCAGTAGCTTCATCTATAATCCCTTGATTTAATCCTCTTATCATATAGACCTCAATTTCTAATAGTTGGATCTGTATATCTTTATATTTATCTTCTTCATCAAATTTATGATAAAATTTTATTATCATGTTGAAAACATCTACTGGTGGCCAACTTCTTAAAAATTCTTCATAATCATTTTCTTCTGTATCATTTTGATGTTCTTGTACTTCACTCATTCCTACATCATGATTTAGTGAATCAATATTTTCCATATCAGTTTCATCCAGACCTTCCTTTAGTAAGCTATTTGATTCATTTTGTTGAATCACACTTTTTCCATATACACTTCTACAATGAGGGATACCACTTGACTTTTGATTATTCTTTGATGTTTTTCCATGTTCCATGACAGAACGAGATAAGAGAAAATTGATTTAACCACACAAATAGACTACACCATTTCGGATAAAACAAATATGATAAAAGCAACCTTCCCTCAGATTCCAATTGTTAGGACCAATATGGGCCTATATACCTTGAGAGGGGGGTGAATCATGGTATGGATATTCTTTTCCAAAATTCAACCTGCCCCACTGGATCTTGAACTCATTATTAAAAGGGTCATATTTCTAGTAGATTGTGTTAATTATTATCACTACATTCCTTATTTATGTAATGATAATTCTTTGAATGCAATGTAGGGAAGCAAGAAGGCAGAAACATATATTTTTACTTGGATTTCCCTCACTAGGCTTCTTACAAGGAGCATACAACAACGATGGGCCGTTGTACCGAATCCACTAAGGCTCACTTCCAATTTACAATGTTCGGGCTACATCACTTCTATGCCCAGAATCACTGCCATTACAATGTTTATGGTTAGCTCACTACATTCCAGAGGGTCACTCCCTGTCTCTCTCTATCTGGCTCACTGCAATTGGAGAGGATCGCCGTATTCATCTTTCTTTACTCACTACTCTGGAAGTGATCCACTCACAGTTTATACACCTGGAGTTCTCTTCTTTATCACTAATGAATATATCCTCTGGTGTATGTGGTTGCTCTGTTGAGGTCCAAAATTCAGTTGTATATGAATCTCTCTTTGCACAAAAGGTATTGGGCAATCATCCAGCTTCTACACATCCCTGAATCACTGTCGTACTTCAACCATACTTGGCGCCCGTATATAAGCCAGTGTGCTAGTCTCTGCGCACAAGTTTTAACTGGCGCGCAAGTCCTCCTCAACCACTAGCACGACACAAGCCTATGTTACTTCAAACTTGTGTGACACAAACCCTTTTACACCAAAACCAATATTGGTGTGAAACCATCAACTGTCGGGTTTTTTCAAAATATGGTCCTCAAGTCCACCTCAACCACTTTCCCAAAACCTCCTTCTTCAACTCTAATCTTGGTTGACTCAAATCCATTCATGCCCAAACCACCTTGGGTGCGCAACTATCATTTGTCTCATAACTTCTACATGCATCACCCACAACCACTTACGTGACCACCACACCTGCATGATGGGATCTCTAATTTTCTATATGTGTTGAACTTGTGAAGAATGACGAGGAGTCGTAGTCTATTTATAGGCATTTAGAGACCCTGCGTGATAGCGCACATGTCTCCCCTCGACACACAAGTCTCAGTGTGCAAGTCTCTGCCGCGCAAGTCACATGCGCGACCAACCCTAGAACTTGGGTTTCCCATTTCCCTTTTCCATATTTTGATGTTTTTATCTTGAAAAACATATGGCACACATTTCTCCTCTCCATCAACAAAATGGCTTTCAAGTCCCATTTCAAAAACCACTTTTCTTTATTTGTCAATTTTTAGGCCCAAAAATTTGAGAAACACTGGAAAACAATGCCACCTTGTGTCTGCAGTTTTTGTACCGCCTCCAGATCATCCAGTCCTTTGTCAATATTCTTGAATCAAACATGGTTCATTAACAATAGCCCTTGAACTTGACATGCCACCATGAAATCCCCTTTTTCAACAAATTTGTATGTCATGGTTTGCTTTATCAAAAATCACAACACAGATGTCCACTTTGTCAACAAACGCAATTACCTCAAATATAATTCAATGATACCTTCAGGGATTTTCTCATTACAATATCACCCTTTGGGTTTTTTACAACTATTTCATAAAATGATACATCATTAATTATTCATCCACCATTTTCCCAATACGATTCTGATAGCAATCAAGGATTTACTCAACACATACTATAAGCCCACATGGGAAATGCCCACCGTGAGAAACAATAGTAAAGGAAAAGTTCATCAATGAATCACTTCATCTATAAAACCCACTTTTGACACCAACCTAATACCAATTTTTGGGAATAATATTACTACATTCCAACACCATGCTTATGCTTTTATCACGATCCTCAACTATTGTGATATCTATTCTTTGATCGTTGACTACTATCATCATCAGATTTAATATTCTCCCCTGGTGTCATTGCTCTCCCCATATCTCACTGCTCCACCTGTCAGCTCCCCCCATAGAAATCATGATTTATCATATTGACACACTATAGCAATCCGGATTTATCAAATTTCCACACTTTCTCTCCCTTGAACAATCACTATTTTCTCCCCCTTTGTTAACGAACCCAAAGGTCACTCCTTTTCAGTCTGTAACAAAGTAGAGAACACATATCAGCATATTAATGAAAAACACATCAAACCTCGGGGAGAGGGGGATTTCCACTTCCATGCTCTTTTAAGTGTGGGGAGTTGACTGAACTCCCAGATCCAGTCGATTCCTCTCAAATGTTTCCTAGGGTAGGGCCTTTGTCAAAATGTCTATAACCTGTAGATCTGTAGGCACGTAATCCAACCTCATGAATCCCTTCTCAACCTTATCCTTGATAAAATGGTACTTCATATCAATTTTATTTGTCCTTGAGTGATGGAAATGATTTTTAATGAGAATTATATCACTTGATTTATCACGCTAGATTCTGATCGGAGACATCACTTCAACTCCCATATCTTCAAGCTGCTGCTTCATCCACAATAATTGTGTGCATTTTTGAGTGGCCGCAATATACTCAGCTTCTGCATTGCTCAATGAAATGCAATATTTCTTCATTTTTATCCAATAAATACAAAATCCACAAATATAGAATGCACCACCTGATGTTGATTTTCTATCATCCACTGACCCGGCCCAGTCTGCATCAGTATATCCCAATAACTCTGTCTGAGATTTTCCATTATATGTCCAGCCAAAATCTATCATTCCCATGATATATCAAAGTATTCATTTCACTACAATCATGTGTCTTTCCCTAGGATTATGTTGATATCTCTTAGTTTGGCATTTGGAAAAAGAAATATGAGGCCTTGTTGCGGTCAAGTACACAAAACATCCAATAATTTTCCTGTATTCTATGATATTAAATGCCTTTCCATCCCCATATTTGGACAGTTTCGTATAGATTGGAAATGGAGTCCTCATCTACTTGGAATTGTCCATTAAAAATATTTTCAAAACCTCCTTGGTATATTTGGATTGATAAATTAATGATTCATTCCTTCCTTGTGTAACCTTTAGACCAAAGAAAAACATTAGCTCTCAAATTATTGACATTTCAAATACATTTTTCATGAAATCGGAAAACGTTCTGCACTAAGCTTTATCTGATCCCCCAAATATTATGACATCGACATAAACCAACACCATCATCCTTTGATTACTATATATGATGAAATAGAGATTGTAATCAACCCCCCCATGCTGGAAACCATGATTTTTCAATTACTTATCAATCCATGAGTACCATCCTCTTGATTCTTGTTTTAGCCAATAAAATGCCTTCTTCTGTAAGAAATCCTTGTTATCATCCTCATGAATGAGAAAACCGTTTGGCTAATCAATATATAAATCCTCTTCTAGATCTCCATTCAAGAATGTAGATTTGACATCCATCTATAACACCATGAACTTCTGTTGCACTACAATGGCTAGGAATAATCTGATTGTCTCCAGCTTTTCAACTGGTGAAAATGTCTCATCAAAATCCATTCCCTCTATCTGGGAGTATCCTTTTCACACTAGTCGTGCTTTTTTTCGAACCACTAAGCCATCTTCATTCATCTTGTTGTGAAAGACCAATTTAGTCCTGATGACATTCTTATCTGCTGGTCTCCAAACAATCTCCCTTATCTAGTTTTTTTCAATCCGATCAAGCTCTTCATTCATAGCCTGAATCCTGTTTTTATCTTCATATGCATCTACAATGAATTTTGGCCCTACCTAAGATAAGAATGTTTTTTTTGTGGTGACTTTATTCTTCTTTTCTGAACTGGAGCTGTCTAATCACCAATGATATTCCAAATATGAATTTCAGCTCGACTCATTGGCTTCCTTGTAGACATAGACATGACACTTTCTGGTAGATCATCAGTGTCTTCTTCTATGTCAGCATCAGCCACTACTACTACCCATTAGTCTCTTACCACATCATCAATTTCATCTGAAAACTTGTCACTGTATTAGTGTTCAATGACATCATTTATTTCAATTACATTTCTGATCTTCTTGTTGAAACATTGTGGATACTCTCTCGTAATTGTTTAGTATCCTGAAAAGAGTTAGCTGATACCACATTGTTAGAACTAAATACATAAGCATGAGATGGATGATTATTGATGCTTCTCTGGTAATATTTCATCCCTCGATTTAAAACTCTTGAGAAAATTCATCTATTTTTTTCATTGATGGATATTGCATCTGATTTTTCTATTGAATGTTTTCCCTATGTTATGCAAGACTTCTTGGGGTTAGGCCACTATTTATACCCATAAGCATTCTTCTTCTCCTACATAATCTATTCTCATCTTCCACTCAGAATTTAGACATTATCAAAATCTCTAATCCTGCTGAGTTGGCAGTCGGTGTAGGAAATAAGAGACAAAGTTAATAACACAATAAATTACTATTGTGATGTATTACTCCCCTTCTTCATCATCTTTGGTACCTAATTTGAGACAATTGTATCATCGAATCATATCACTTCTCCACTTCTAATCGTTAGATTCCACATCCCCATGGATCGTTTCTCCCTAAAACCTAAAACACATGAATCATCAGTTATCAACATTTATATACATTGGGAGAGGGGTTCTTCTGGAGTCTTCAAGAAGAAGATTGTGGTTGATCCCAATTGTTCAACCCATTGATTCTTTCTTGTAGAGCATCACACTCATTCCTTGATTCTTCTAGCTGCCTAGCCAACTTCAACTGTTCTGTCCATATGACTAGGAATTCTTTAACCACATTCCATTCCTTTTTCTGATATGTATATTCGGTATGCTTGCTCTTCCTAATACATTGAGGTTTAAACACACTAGTACACATTTACTTCTTTGATGTTCCACCAACATGACACTTCCCCTAATTCCTTCTCTGAGTAGGAATCTCTCTTCTTTTCATCTTCATTTCATTTTTCCACCATTGCAGGGATTTTACTTTTCCAATTAGTTCTCTTTGTGGCACATGACATGTAAATTTTTCAATGCATTCATTGTTTAACGATTTTTTTTCAGATATATGATCCACCACACTATTTTTCACTGATGATGAGTTTCCACTAAATGTGCATTCTTCTTACTCACAGCTGGAGTAGATCTTCCCTTAATCTTCCTGGTTTGTTCACATTCTCTCCATGTGAGTTGTTCACTTTATCTTCTAGTGCATAATTTCTTATCATGAACACCTGGAGTTTGGTATCACCTTTTCAGTTCCTTTTCCTTTATTTCATTCTTCTTGAGGCAATTCCATGCCAAGTTCCCATAATTTGAACATATAAAACATTTTCCATCAAAGTAATACATCATTTCATCATTTCCCTATCGATATGTTGATGCATATTGAGTTCTTACTCTAACATTTATCTCCTGAGCTTCCTGACCCATACTTATGGTGTGTCCCATTCTTCCACAGTAATAGAATCTGATGAGTTCTTTCCATTGAGAGGCTGTTCTTTTTGATTTCTCATTACAAATCTTCTTCTTCTCAGATCTAGTAATGTTTTTATTTTCATATCCTGAGACGTATTCCCGTGCCTCTGGACAGAATCCTGATGTATGACCATGAATCCCACAAAAATTGAACATTCTATCATTTCTTCTTGTAAATGCATTTTTAATTCTATCTCTAGCGCCTATAAGGTTTTTGTTATCTCTGGATGTTTTCATTTCACATTTCCTATCATGCATTATATTGAGATCATCATATCCAATTCCATATTTTTCGGTTATGGATGTCACTTGGGATGATACAATCCTTTCATGCTTCTCCTATGATGTATCATATTTGGCTTTCATTTCATCATCACCTGCCGATGGATAATCAAATAATAAGTTATATTCATCCTTCAACTTGGGTTAATCTTTGGATTTATATTTCTCCATTTCTTTCTAGACTTATTCTAGCTCTTCTTACATCTTTTGAATCATCATATCCTTTGATTCAAGTTGGTCATTGAGTTCTCTTATATGATTATTTCCACATCTCATCACATCTTCCAGTTGTTATGTGAGCTTATCTACCATATCACTTTGCTCCTTTACTTTTAATTTTTCCTGAAAAACTGATTCAGAGATAGATACATACTATTGTTTTAGCCTTTGATTATTCTGAACTTTTTCAGACAAAATTCTATCTAGATCATCATTTATGGCTTTTAGACTCTGATCTACATCTGAGCCTTGATTCTCATCATAACCATCAGCGTTTTGTTTCCCTTTCATTCTAGCCATATTTTTAATTTCTTCTCCTTGAGAATCATTATTCTCCTTTAGGTTAGTAGCCACATCGATAATCCTATGATTTAAACCTCTTCTCTTGTTGACTTCAATTCCCAATACATGGATCCGGATATCTTTAGATTTAGCTTCTTAATCCAATTTCTGATCCAATTTCTTTGTCACGTTGACAAAATCTACTGGTGGCCTCCTTCTTAAAACTTTTTCATATCAGTTGCTTCGGTATCATTTTGATGTTCATGTACTTCACTCAGTCCTACATCATGATTGAGTGAATCAATGTTTTCCCTATCAGTATCATCCAGACCATCGTTCAGTAATCTGTATGATTCTTTTAGTTGAATCACACTTTTTCTATAAACACTTCCACACTTAGGGATACCACCTGACTTCTAATTCTTCTTTGTTGTTTTCCCCCTTTACATGACACACCAAGATAAGAGAAAATTTATTTAACCAAAAATATTGACTATACCAAGTTGGATCAAACAAATATGATAAAAGAAACCTTCCCTCTAGTACCAATTTTAATGACCAATATAGGCCTATATACCCTAGGTGGGAGGGTGGATCCAGGGTATGGATATTCATTTCTGAAATTCATCCTACCCCACTGGATCTTGACCTTTTTATTAAAAATTTCACTTTTCTTTCACATTTGTGTTAATTATTATCACTTATTTTCTTTTTTTTCTGATGATAATGCTTTAAATTCAATGCAGGGAAGCAAGCAGCTAGACACAGAGATTATTACATGGTTCACCCTCATTGTGCTACATCCAAGGAGCATACAACGACATTGTGTCATTATACCAAATCAAATAAGGCTCACATGCAATTTATAATGTTCAGGATATATCACTTCTATGCCCAGGCTCACCGCCATGACATTGTTTAGGGTCAGCTCACTACTATCCCAAGGGTCACTCTATGTCTCTCTCTCTCTAGATCACTTCCAATTGAGAGGATCTCCTTCTTACTCTTCCATTTCTCACTTCTATGGAAAGGATCTACTCACAGTTTATAGACCAATAGGTATCTTCATTATCACAAATGAATACCTCCTCTGTCATATGTGGATTCTCTGTTGATGTCCATCTTTCACCCGTATATGAATCGCTCTTTGCACAGAAGGTATCGGGAATCTTCCAACATCTACACAGCCCCGAATCACTGCAGTACTTAAACCATACTTGGTGCCCTTCTCTAAGCCGGAAAACAAGTCTCAGCATTCAAGTTATAAATAGCGTGCATGTCCTCCTCAGCCACATGCACGACAAAAGATTCTAGAACTTCAAACTTGTGTGACACACAAAAATTTACACCCAAACCAATATTTGCGAGAAACCATCAACTGTCACGTTTCTTCAAAATCTGGCATGCAATTCCACCTCAACCACTTGCGCGACACCACTTTATTCAACTCTAAACTTGGGAAACTCACTTCCTTTGTCTCCCAAACCACCTTGGATGCACAATTATCACCTAGCACGCAACTTCTACTTGTGTGACCCACCACCACATGCGTAACCACCAAACCCTCGTGACAAGAGCTATGATTTTCTCAAAGTGTTGAACTTGTGCAGAATGAGGAGTGGTCGTCCTCTATTTATAAGCATTTTGACACCCTGTGCGATGACGCACATGTCTCCCCTCGGCGTACAAGTCCCGGAGCACAAGTCCCTACCGCACAAGTCACTTGTGCACACAACCCTAGAACTTGGGTGCCCCATTTCCCTTTTCCATACTTTGATGTTATGATATTGAAAAACATATGGTGCTCAAGTTTCCTCTCCTTCAAGACAACGTCACGCAATTCCCTTTACCATATTTTGGTGTTCCCATCCATTCCTTTGTCGATGTTCTTGAATCAAAAATGGATCGCTAACCACAACCCTTGAACTCGACATGCCACCATGAAATCCCCATTTTCAACAAATTTGTATGTCATGGTTTTCTTTGTCAACAATCACAACAAAGATTTCCACATTGTAAACAAACACAATCACCTCAAAAAAATTACAATGATACCTTGAGGGATTTTTTCCCAACAAACCCAAAAATCAAAAACATGTATATTATCACATCTAGGATTCCACAATTTATTTAAAAGGGATACATTTCATTACTTCATTATTTTTCATGGGTGTTATCAATGTAATTTGAGACTTCCTTGGGAAAGCAGTTCAATAGCCTGTAATACATCAGTAGCCCTTTATTTAGGGTGAGACCAAAAAAACAACACAACAAGGGTATCACTTATATATCCACTACCAAAACATCCAGGCTCCCAATAACTACGATTTTCATAAATTGATACAATAATACCTAATACCATCAACAATATCATGAATGTAGTAAAACATGGGATTTATCAATATTACAATCAACTCATATTCAGGAAATTTTTTATCTTCATTAAGTTTACTATTACTATCCACCCAATATAAGTATAAAATATAAAATACACCCACATGCACATAAATTAGTGGAGAATGATGATCCCCTACACCAAAGAGCAATTTTGATTCTCCACACACTAAAGGTTGAAGGAGAAAAAAAAAACAGGATATAAAAACCACATAAGGAATCCTAAAATCAACATAAAACACACAATTGGATTATCAAATTTTTATCCATAACCCACCCAAATCAAAACACCATCACCCATAGTGAATCCATTAATTGTGAAAAATATAAACAAGGGGATAAATTGGGGAACTGACTAAGAATATCCAAGGATAAATCTCTTGATGAAAAGGATCAAATTATGCAGAAATGGTTTCGGTGAACTCGCAAAATTAGATAGGTTTTCTTCAAAATATGAGAGAATTAATGAATGTCTGGTGAAAACTATTATTTAAAAACAAGTTAGTCCACAACACATTCATGGTGTAAAAAACATATTCATGTCATGAGTATTTTGGATTCCCTCCAATTCAAGATTTTAATTTATTTTAGGCTATGTACTCATCAAACTCAAAACACAGAATACATCTACTACATTTAATTGAAGCTTACAATATAGTTAATTCACATCATGAATCATTTCACCATGTCATGTTTTCAATAAGAACAAAACTCACATTTGAAACGCAAATTTGTGAATTTATAGAAACTACATTGTGAAAAATATATAATGTTGTGAATCCCAATTCACATCATGAATAAACTATTGTTTTATAATTGTAGCCCCAAAATCTTTTAAAACTCATTGACACTAAACTACACACCCCCAAATCCCAAACCATCATTGAAATGTGACCATAGATAACAAATTAATACAAAAAATATAAAATTTTAATTACATAATTCAAAAATTGATATAGGATCTATATAGAGTTATTTAATCAATTCCAAATGTCATAGAAAATTTAACTATAGGGAGAATCAAACGACTTTTATGAGGCACGCCCCCACAAACATATATAGGTCCTATATAATTAAGATGTGATGATCATACCTTTAAGGGTATTTAATTATAAATAATCATTTAATCAAGTAGATGGTGATATTAAAAACATATAAAAATTATAATCCATAAAAGAGTAGGTATATCTTAAATAAAATAAGACATTTATAATTATATAGTGGATTGTATGTGTAACTTTCACCACATTGTTTTCATGACCCACTTCAATAGTTGTGATCTCATGAGATTTCCCATTACCGCTTTCATTAAGGGGGTTTTGACACTAATTTTCATTATTTACTCTCAAATTCAATAACTATTTGGTGAGATGTCATTAATCATTAAAATTATAGAATTATAATATTGGTGGAACATTTATTTTATGTTATCACAAATTCATTCATTAACTGGACTCTTCAAATGAATTTGATATTATTTTTCTCACGATCCTTCTTTTTCACCTTTAAAATATTTACAAGAACCATAAGGAAATTTTCATTATGATTCCTTTTATGATTCTTTCCTAAATGTTTTTGAATTTTACTTCTACTATGGGTTTTATTTTTAGACACTCTTTGAAATTACATATTTCAATTATTATCCCCAAAACCATGTGAACTATGATGGTCTCGCAACTGTATTTCTCTATTGAGAGAAAATACCATGATTTCATCATAGATATAAATTTATTTTATAAATAATTCCTTTATGAGACTTGTTTCCAAGACACAAAACAATATATCAATATTTCTTTTAGATTCTATTATATAACTCACATTATAAATTTGATTTATTATGAAATTTTCCTCATAGTCCTTAATGTATTCATCATCATTATACATTACTTCTAAAAATTACGTATAATTTTTCGTGATAAGTGATTGGAAAAAATATTATCAATTTATATAAATATATTTTAATGACATTTAATTAAATTCTCCCTCCTTCCCTGTAATCATGATATGATTCCTACAATGAAATTATTTTCCTTGAAAATGATATATTGTTTGGAATATTAATTCATGTTCTGAGTTTTGAGGAATAGAAAAAAAGATTCTCTGTTTCTTATCCGTTTCTCACTAATTAGTGGATCTGTTAACCCAATAAAAGATGGTAGATATTTCCTTATGACGGAATCAATTGAATATAGTTACTTCCTTTTCTAATTTGGAATCCAATCATGAATCAATTATTTAAAAAATTGTGTAAAAATACCACCTGATTACATATTCCATCTCCAAAAAATTTTTGTTTCTCTAGAGGACAATAATTTCATTTTATATCACATTCAACGATAACATGATTTCTCCTAGTTTCATGAATTTACTATAACCAAAAAATGTTGTGTCATTAACTATAATCCTATTGAATAATCATGTAATAATGAAAATTCATTCATATGGCATATTAATCATGACACCTTCTTATCAATATAAGACTCATTAGGTTTAACATAGTTCATCCATAGTTATCATCTATTGAAATACTCCATAATGATTCTTAATGAAAATGTGAATTAATAAAATAATATCCCCAATTAGTAGCCAGCTAGGTGTGAAGTCTTAGTGTCACTCTAGGAGAACATGAGATGATTGATTTAATATCAAATTTCCACTTTTAGAGTTGGTACCACTATTTTCATTGGCACAATATATTCATCCACGTTCTAGTATCTAGAAAGTGATATATTTTCTAATAAAACAATATAATATCTACATTAAAAAACATTATGATGTAATCAAATACATAGCCATATCCTAATGATTATCAACATTGTTATCCATCCTAATATCCAAAAATAATTAAACCCTTATTTGTTACCTATAGAGGTAACGTAATAATTTCATACATATATACTACATCATTTTATATTAATATTCACTACATCTGATAATAATACTTGGCCCATAACTATAAAGGATTATTTTAATTAGAAACTAGATAAATACTGATCATATTTTATAAAAGATATTCAACATCACATACAAATTTATTCTCACATTGTACACATATTAAACATACATAACATAAACAAATATTCAAAACCTAGGGAAAGTATACAGAAGAATGGTTGGCATCACATTGTCATTAAGGTTAATCATGAGATGTATCAGTCTATGATCATAAGTGACCATAATATAATAATAAGTTTATGATTAAATGATCATAAATTTTAAAAATCATAACCAATTATTTAAATATCCTAAATAATATATCACATAATAAGTCATTTTCATAACTGAAATATAATCCATAAGTGTCTATAATTTTCAATAATCATTCTTGGTTCATAAAAACATATCATAAACCTAAGAGATAAATTTTTTAATACACATAACTATAGAAAATCAATTCCTTAGTCCAGGATCCCTTACAATACAATCATAGTGGATTGTATTAACTCCTCATTCCCTAATTTCCATACTCAGGGTTCTCTCCAAAGACTATCATAGTGTATGAATTCCCTTACTAAACTATTTTCACTCACATTTATCGTCCTTAGTATCACATGAGATATCATTATTTTTCCAATGTACTGTAGATCTATATAATTTTAGTCCCACCTATCATATAATAAAAACTATACATATGTGTTCCATAAAATCATTAAAACATTAATCATATCATTATAGAGAATGAATATGATCGGTATTATAACATAATTTTTTATCTCATCAATGAAGAATTTACCAGTGGGGAAGGAATTAGTTTTTTGTAATCGTCATAATATCATCAACATCATAAGTAATGTAAAAAATAGATAGAATCATAAGATTTTATCCCATGTCAATGAAAAAAATACTTGAAGGTGTTAACATGGAAGAGAAACTCCATTAAATGAATATTCAAACCTTTCTTGGAAAATACAGAAAACCATCATTTCCTCTAAATGATTTTTTCCTAAAAATTCACAAAATATCGAGAAAATTCTCTTCATTTAAACTATCTATAAAAACTTATAATGGAATATTCAAAGGAAATAATAGTCAGGATGGACAAAAACATGTTAATACCATATACAATAAAAGAGAAAATCATTTTCATAATTTTGATAAAAATAAAAAAACATATATAGAAAATATTTCATTGAAATAATTTTTTAAAGCACTCTATGTAAATTAAGAGGTAATGAAAATAAATTTTTTAAAATATTTCATCTATAAATAAATATATATATATATATATATATATTAATTTTTATGGGAATAGACATAGATGATAATATTCATCTACCATGGTGGATATAAATTCAAATTATCATTAAAATTGTTTGTGGTATGTTAACTAATAAAGAGAGGAAAAATGTACAATTATAAGAAAATTATTAGAATAATACATGGAAAATAAAATATATATTGTTTTAAATATAATATCCATATAATTTACCTCAATTGAAATTTAGTATATAAATTCCCAAAATAATTTTGGATTCTAACAAAAGCCCTTACCTATAGTTGTACCTTGCTTTGTATGTGTTCAAACCTATACTTCATTAGGATACCTCATTTTGGATACACCTTAATCCTTATTAAGATGATCTTTGTGTAATACAAGGAGCAGAAGAATGAATCAAGGTAATATAAGTAGGTTTTGGGTTTGTTTTTAATGATCTATAGTGCTCAATGTTTTTGAATAGGGGTAGATAAGAGGATACATTTTATATGTGAGTAGAGGGTCACTCATGGAATTACCTAAAATATTTAAATATCATAACGTCAATTTCATTGGAATGTAGATCCAAATGAGATATAAATTAAATATTTGATATAATAATGTTTAAATATAACCATAAAATAATTTTTAGACTATTTTATTTGGTTTTTTTAACATTATCTATTAGTTTAACCCCCCCCCCCCAGTACAACATTTTTAATGCTAATCGTGGTAACAAAATTTTACTATATTTTATTCATTAAAAAAAATTATGTATACCCTGGTACATTATAATAATCATTAATATTCATAATATACAATACATTTTATGTGATTTAATTTATATAACTAGAATAAATTAATTTTAAATTTACAATCTATAATGTAGTGAAAATCATTTTTTTAGAAAAATGAATTTTTAATCCTCAAACTGAGTTTAACATCATTATTTTCCTATTAAAATTATTAGATAAATGTTAAAATATCTAATTGAATATATATTATATATGTTTTCATAAAATAATTAATCATGAAATTTATAATTTATTTATCAAGTTAAAATAACATTGGGTACACATAAAAATAGTTTTATTAAAAATTTCCCCTTTTATCTTCGAATGTTTTCATTTTATCCAATTCGTAAATAAAGAATTCATTTTACAAAGGACTACACAATATTTTTATAATTTTTACACTATAAATTAATATATTAAATATGAATAAGTTAACATTTAATTAAACATAAATGATACAAACTATGCATTAAATCAAAATATTTCAATATAGTTCTTCAGGATCAAAAGTATTTCCTATGTGAATAAAAATTAATTATCGATAATTTAATATCAATTAAATAAAATATAATGTAATTATTTTTTTAATTAAAAAAAATATTAAATTATTTCAATGATTCATGAAAATTAAATCTATCATACACATATAATTTATACCATATAAATATATGATAAAATCTCAGTGTGATATAATATAGAATAATTTTTTTGAATGATCAATAGTCCTACATCTATTGTAGCTATTTTCGATATCATTGAATATTATTTAAGCCATTATATCATAATAGGTCTCATGCCTGATTTGGTTTAATAATGATTTCTAATCGCTTAATTTTCTTCTAGTGGTTTCAAATATGATCGATTCTTTTGAGGTAGTTCTTATTGGATGTTTATTATGACTGTTTCTTTTATTTTTTTATAAGATGCTGAATATGTGTTTTTATGATTGTGAATGGTTAGTGGATATTTGTTTCATATTAATTAGGTTTATTTTGTCACCTTATTAGGGATGTAAATACATTATAATGACTCTAGGTTCTTATTTATGTGAATATGAAATAGGATACAGCAAACATGATCATGAACTAACTTGTATTCTATTTAAACCTAGTTAAGTTCACCTTAAGTGATTGTTTTTTCAAATGGGTAATAGGTTACCCATTATTACATTTCTATTGACAACTTGATGGACTTATGATTATCCTTTTTGAGGATTTTGTGGTTTCATAGCTTGTATGTTTTAGGATGGATGTGCATTTCTAGATCATTTGAGGGATTCATGGAATTGTTCTTAAAGATGACCAATTGTTTATTGGGGGTTCTATTTCTCTAAGGGATTTAATTTTTTTCCTGCATTCGGTTTCTTGTGGTGGGTGGACGATGTTGTTTCATTGCGTAATACAGAAAAAGTTTATTCTTGGAGGGATTGTTTTTCATGAAGGAGTGTTTTACGATTGTATCACTATTTAAGTGATTTATAAATAGTACGGAGACCTAATATGGGTCTCTATTTTTCTTGAATTCGGGTAGGTTGTTGTGGATTAACTATGATTGAAGAAAAAATATTTTCTTAAATAATTAGTTTTCATTTTTTTTATTATGTTAGGTTCTTGTTGGTATTGGGGAATTATGTAGAGATATGGTATTTCATCATCTTCTACATTGACTTCTTTCTTTACAATGATATTAATTGGCATGTTGGGAGAATTGTAAATCCCTTGTGTTAAAGTTGTTGAATATTTTGTTCTATTTTATATTATTTAATGTTAATTAATGTTTTGATATGTTATTATCATTAAATATCTAAATTTTGCAATGTATTTTGGTTATTTTTGGTTTGTAAATAGTTAGTAGTAACCATGTAGCAACTATAACGATGGTGATTCAGAGATGATAGTGATTATTTATGTGGTTTTTATATGGGTTTTCCAACCATATAGGGAATCCAAATAAATCACGTGACATGCTTTTGGGTATGGGTAATCTCTCATGGGTATCACAAGGTTAATGATAACAATACAAATTGTCATTATACAGGTGGTATTTCTTCCAGTATATCATGTTTCATTGAAAAATGGTTTGTAAAATCATGTACCCAAACAATTTGGACTATACATAATCACATAAAAATTGGTTTTACTAATTTTCATTTCATGAATTTTAACATTGGGAATTTCATATTCCCTTTCATTCATTCGATCAGCAATCTCATGAGCACAAGGAATGATCCTTCTCATTTCAAACCAATTTTGGATCACTTCCTCTATATTTTAAGTGGAATCTAAGGTTTTACATCTCCCATGTTCTTTTATTTATTCATTTTCTATTATTTTCCATTTATCCTTGGTTTTACATTCTCCTAAAACCCAAAATCATTTTATTTATTAGGGTATCAGTTCGAGTAGAATCTAACTGAGGGTATTCATCTTTTGTTCTCTATAGTTGCAGATTCATTGTTAATATAGGTTTTCTTCATATAATTTCACATATTTTTACTTGAATATTATTTATTTATGGTTTTCATTTCAAAATTCTCTATATCTTTTTAAATTATTGGTGATCTTTAGTTTTATTAATTAATTTTTATTACTTTTATGGATATATGGAATATTTTTTGGTGTTTCTTAACTATTTCTATGTACATTGGGCATGGAATAAAAGATTTTTATAATGAATTTAATATTCTTCCTCAAATAACTCAATATTCATTCCATGCCCTTTATTAAAATGTATCTGTATATCTTTAAAAATTATTTTCATTTTTATAAACGAATTTTTTATATGAAATTTATTTGTGGATGATTATAATTGATTTATAAAAATTGACTAATGTGTAGTTTGTTAAATAAAAAAATATTATTGATTTATCATGCTTCATTTTTATTATACACCCTCATTTGTCACATTAAATTAACACCTTGTGAAATATGTGATTCCCATATTATTCCCCTTGTATTTATTTTATTTCCCTTAATGGGTGGAATTCAGACTATTTGGTGTTTGTTTGATGAGTGAAGGGGTTGTTTCTTATGATGGAGTTGGAGGCAATGTGAAATATAATGATTTTATTAGATTGATGTATTTGTTTCCTTTTTGATTTCTCACATCAAATATATTTACATAATGGGAACCATGGGAAGCTAATTTAAGTTCTGAATATGTTTTGAACTAGTCTACTCTGTATAAGATGGATTTATCCTAAGGATATTAATTATTTCCCAGGTGTTGGAATTGGTATATCCCTAAAACATTTTGAGGAATATAATATATGGTATATATTTATATAAATCACATATAGGAACAGTGAATATGAGAACTAGCTCCAGTGTCATTATACTTAGATCCTAGTGTGTGATCGGTGACACATGTTCCTTGATTAGTGGTTATATCTTGGGGTTATCTCTACATGCTTACATATTTAACATTTTAATTGTATTAATTATGGATCTTCTTACCATAATGCATGATAATCAACATCAATTTAGTTTCCCAATTTATATCACTCTTTAACCATTGTGTGTTTTTTTGTATCTTTTTCATTATTTTCAAATATGATTATAATGTTATGTTTTTCAAATGATTTGGGAAAATTATTTTTTTTCTGAGAACATAATAGTTCATTGTTTTTTTGGGTTTCAATTTTTTTTAGTATATATGATTTTTTTCAGAAAGTGTGGTTAATGGAATATGGTTTTATTTTACTAAGTCACATTATGTTGAAACCATAGTTTTTTATTGTAGTTCAAACAGTTTCTTATGTACTTTTTAATAAATGGAATTTAATAGACTCATTGGTGATATCCTATATTTCCTTTTGACTCACACTCTACATAATCACTCATGTATGTCTGTTTGAAGTTGAATGTTTTATATAGTATCTTGGATTGGTCGTCATATTGGATTTCTATTTTTTGGTTGCTGATGGTAAGTTAGGATATGGAAGCAAACTATGGTTGTCTTGTGCTGTTTTAATGGAATTTTTCATATTTTATTTTATATTTGTCTACCATTTATTTTTCTAATTTGGAATGTGGTAGTTATATACCTTTTTCATTTTTTTATAATATTTTTTTATATGTTCTATATCTATTAAATTATGTGATGAGTTGGTTGTCTATTTGTTCATGTAATCTTTACTTATTTTATTTATTTTTTGATGGAGAAATTGTTCCTATAGAGATATTTTATTTTTGATAGGAACTAGTTTCTGATACATGGGTATCAAGAACTACCATTGGTCTTAGTGGCAAGTAGAGTTGGATAATGGGGTAGTGGAAACCAGGGATAATTTATTATAAACATAGATTTTGGGGAAAATTCTCAGAACCCAAAACATTTGGGTGTCTGTAATTTTTTTTGACACGGGTGGGGTGAAAATAAAAAACCAAAGAGAATATAATGATGGATATTCACACACAAATTAAATCCAAGGGCCACGTTCAAAAATCCTTATAAATAACATTTGTCTACTATTCCACCATCACTATCAATTAAAAATTTTCATTTACTCTACAATACAACCAGTCATATACCTCTTGAAAACAACCAAATCACAATCCATAGCTTCTCATTTAAACGTTTACCCATACTTTTAAAGATTCTCCAATTTCTATTCTTATTATTATTTATTACTCATATTTAATGTTAAACTATTAAATAGACAAAACCCACCCTATTTCAGTTCTATTCCCCATTTATTAAATGTTAAATCATATTCATTTAAAACTTCATTAGTTTTGGAATAACAACCCCATTTCAAGTTCATTATTAATCCATTACATCCAATAAAAAAAATATTTTCTTAAAATCATGAAAATATAAAAAAAAATTCCATTCTTTTTGAAATAATCCCAAAGAAGACCACACTCCATTACCAACCACTTCACCTTCCTCAATCTATGTAACATCATCTAAAACTGTATCACAAAACATGACAACTGGGAACCAAAATCATACCCTTCCATTTGTAAAAACCATATCAACACTTCCAAAAATTTCGTAGTCATAAAACACAGACCAAAAAAATAACCCATAACATAAATATTCCCATCCACTCACTGATAACATATGTAAATCACACTCACACTACAAAATTTTCCATTATCATTCTAGGAATATAAATTATATGCCGGCACAAAAAATAATATGAACTCTAAATAATGATAAATTTTCTTTTTATTACTAACATTAATTAACATTAAATTATTTTGGGTAATTATAATATATTAAAATATCAATAATAAAGGTTTCATAAAAAAACATTGTATAAAAGGGATATCTATTAACAATAAAACTCACAATAATCGTTCAAATTAAGTGGGGTATATTAACATAGAATAATCATGTTCACACTAGACTACATTATAAAAAATTATCCATTTGTTTGAATCATATTATTATATATTTATTTATTCCTTTTTAACAATTAAACTATTACAATTGCATCACATGAAATAGCATAGAAATATAGATAACCACATATGTAAATCTTCTTTTTTTACTTATCCAACATTGTATTTATTTATCATCATAGTTCAATTTATAATAATTATACAAATAACCAAAATCATGTTAGTACAGTGATTTTTACAAATAAGTGTGATAGTATTTTCACCCATATCTCAATATGAAGCATCAAATAACCATTTCACGAGAGTGGGTGGAATGGGAATAAACCACCTTTGGATTTGAATTGAAACTCTCCAGAATATATTAACATAGTAAATCTATCAAGGAATTCTAAAATGTATAATCTAATACAGAGGAACATAAACCACATGACCCTGTATTAGAAATGAAATTAATAAAGAGAGGAGGATGGGGGAATAATGTATTTAGAATCCAGAGGATCAATCCCAATTATCCAAAAGTTTTATATTATCCAATGGAATGACTAGGGGTGGTGAGGGGGCTTGGTTTCGACTAGGGATTAAAGGGAAAGATTGAATATCAAAACAAGGAAGATCATACCATATATTTATTGTATAATTTCAAGTAATGTATTCCATGTTGTATTTAATCCCACTATTCCAATAGTGCACCTCGGTCAAAGGTGATCTAAGTCTACCACATTTGAAAGAGCCACATCCCCTAAATTTCACATGATTTATAAACTGAATTTAAATGAATTTGACAAACACAATGACTTTTCCTATGTTATATTTCATAGAGGGTCATATTCTAGGTATGACACCATGAGCCCTCAGAAACACATAGGTAGAAATCACATTCCATGCCCAATACTTTTTCATGGTGAGCCCCAGATATATGTTTCCTTCATATCTCAGGCATCTCAGCCTCCCCTTGAATTCACCCCCACTCATCACCATAGTCATTTCAAGGTGATAATTTTGTAGATATAGATTCATTGAATTCCAATCACTTCACTCTATGTGTTTCATAAACCCCCATTTCCCATAAAAATAATGTCCTTGGATAGCAGAATCACCACACCCTTCACCATGACGTGCTTACCACCCCAATATCTGATAAGGGTATCTCAAAATGAAAAGAACCATAAACCACAACCATTTTGAACATTGTGGTTCAATTTAGCCGCAAAATGGCCAGATCCATGGACATTATTCAAAAATGATCACCCACTACAATATGTAGCTATAAAAACCGACCTTGATGTTGTGGTATTTTAGAATTCCAAACTCAACCCTAAAGTCCTAGATTTTCCATCTATTTTTTAATTATATGGAATTATTATGACTTTGTGAAAATTAATGATGAGTGATTTTGAGGCTCGGTGTGCCTAGAATGAATTTCTGAACATTTTTTAGGTATGTTCAGTAAATGAATGAGGAGAGTTTTCTAACTTTTGAACCGTTGATAGGATTAAAAATCAGACAGTACCATAAAATTCACAAAAAAAAGGATTCAGTTAAGGGAGAAATCACATCTACCATTTTATATCCAGATAAAAAGATAGATTTTGGGACCATTAAAATAATAATAATAATAATTAATTAATTTTCATTTTCATTATTTTTCTCCAATGGACAAGTGGGAACGTGCGACCAATGATGTGTCAATCCAAAAAATGGAATTACCATTCAATCATAAGTTACATCATCGTTGGGTAATTAAGAAGGCTATTAATTAATGATCCCCCTTATGTCCCATGAGCGTTAGACACCCTCCCCCTTTTCTATTTATATGGAGCATGAGAAGATGTGTCGACACTACTTTACCAAATAACGAAGTGCTGGTAAAGTGTAGTGACACCAAAAACATGGAGGATGATGATGATTCCAGTGAGCGGTGATGAGCGACACGGAAACCCTGAACTGATGATTTACGATTGAGTGATGACGTTGTAGGCTATTTGGAATGGATGACGATGACCGACCCACATCCTCAATTTCCAGTGTTTCTCCATTTATTTTTAGGCAGGGGTTTGTTTTTGTTATATTCAAGTGGTTTTTCATGAACCCTTAATTCCAAAATCAAAATTACAAGCTATCATAGATGGAGCAGGCCCAACGAACCTAGCCCTGACCCTCCTCTACCATGATACCCTTGTTTCTCTCTGGAAGGCCGTCGGCATAGCAGAACCAACTGGCTACGATGGAAGCGTTGTACCATCACACACTGAAAGAGGTGGTCATGGAGTTCATTGGAGCAGTTGGAACTAGACGACCATGGAGGAGGGGCAACAATTTTTCGCACACTACCTATAACAAGGGTTCTAGGTTCATTAGCCATGGTTGTCCTAGGAGGTAGAAGAATAGGGTTGCACGACCAGAGCACCACCGGTGGGAAAGAGTCCATGATCGATGTTGTGGAGGAGGAGGAACCGATCGTGTGGGTTATGCGGCGACCAGGTGGTGCCCACATGGCACCACTTTTTCACAATCCGAAAGGCCTCTCTGCCATTCGGAAAACCCGGGGACTCATCCCCCCTTTCCAACTCGGGCGGACAATGGGCCACACCACATGTGGGCCGCGACTCACATAGTCGAGCCTCCTGCCCAGCGAGTTGTGCCCCCTTGTGGGATGTGCTACCTATTGTGGGCCACCCACTTGTAGGTCAGGCCGAACCTCAGCCCAGCCCAGCCGAGTCAGTCCCTGGCCCAACCAGACCCAAAAAATAATTACAGGGTCATATCATGAAAACTAGATGTTCGTTTGATGAACCGACATTAGTGTTGGGATCCTTGGATCAAGAGAAGCCTTTTGGGATACTCCACAAGAGTTTTGGAGATAATTGGAGTATTGTCGAGTGGGATCAATCCCAAATCCAACCAGGCATTTGGAACAAAAACGCTTATAAATTAAAGACCAAGCGTCTGTTTTACTCACCGTTTGACACACTGGAACCCCAATAACATATCATTCCTTTGGGTTACTCAATTATAAAGATTAGTGGTAGTCGAGGTATGAACAATATTTCAAGTGAGAGATTCTATGGAACTCGATCACACCAAGTTCAATGAATCCTATGGCTAGATGTAATGTGAATAAAGAACATCATTCCTATGTGGGTCATCATCTATCGATCTACTGTGGGTCAGCTTCTATTTGTTCCTATGTGGTTCATATCTCAATGATCCTGTGTGGGTCAGCACATACCAATCCTACGTGGGTCAAATCTTGTGTGGGTTAGTAGGGCTTAGTACTTATTGATCATGAGTGGGTCAAAAATATTTCTTCTTAACAGAATAAGATAATCTAGCATACGAATAATAATATATACTTTAGTACTTATGTTACACCAAATTTGGAGTTGAGTATTTTCATCTTTATGATGTTACATGTGTGGTACCTTTATCTTCATGATGTTACCATTTCAGTACATCTATTTTCGTGGTGTTACCTCTATGGTACATCTATCTTCATAGTGTTACATATATTATACTTCTACGATTGTGGTGTTGTCATAGTGGTGTTACCTATGTGGTACTTCTACCTTTGTTGTGTTGTCATCGTGGTGATACCTATGTTGTACTTCTATCACCATGGTATTTCTTGTGTGGTATTTCTACATTCGTGGGGTTACCGTTGTGGTATTCTTTCTTCATGTATGAGATGTGTATATCAAGATAACTTAGGTATATGTATTTTCATAAACCTATGTATACTTTATGTAATGCTTTATGGTTTTTTCTTTGTAAGATTCTAGGAGACCTACGAGGGTCTGAGGGACGCTACTGAGTATCGGTGTACTCACCCCTGCACGGGTTGTGTCCACACGTTTTTGTGTCTTGTGAAGATGACATACAATGTTGATCGATGTTGAGGGATCCAGGACCGGACAAAGCTCATTGTTGGACTATTTGGTGTGACGGGACGTAGGGACTACTAATCTTGAGTGGTACCTATCCTTATGGTAGGATCCTCAATGGAAGATCCAGGAGCTGTTTTTCAATTTTCATTTGTATTTTCACTTTTTAGTTGTACTTTTACATTTTAATTGGGATTTTAATCTAGCCTGTTTACATTCATCACACTTTTACTACAGTAGTTTAATTCGTAGTTTCATAATGTTGTGTTCTTGGACTATGTGTCTGTACAGTTTGAAAATCGAATGCCTTCCTATATTTGGGATATGCCTTTCCTAGGATAGTTTCCATCCAATGGTCTATGGAAGGTGTTCTTGGGGTAGTCATGACAAGGGCCCTGAGAGATAGGCCATGAAAAAGTGGTATTAGAGGAGTTGGTTCTACCGAAGAACTAAGACTCTGCTCATTTCTATGTGGATATAGTGTTAAGTGTTATGAGTGTGGTTTTCGGTTAGGGGAATCCAGTATTGGTGCAGCGGTTGTTGTATCCATACACCAGGACCATGACTTCGGATTTCCAACTATGTTCATGAAAACACAAATTGCGTGTGTTTAGAAAATTATTTCTTAATATATCTTTGAGTCTTTTAACTGGGTATAACATATTGACCGTGGGACACCTGTCTCATATGAAGATGCCGCCATGTAGAAATCCCTCTAGGATTTATGAGAGAGTACATGTTGTCGGCCCACAGAGTGATGTGGCCTCAGTGAAGGGCCCTATTACGACTTTAGAATCTTCAGGTCAAGTACCAGCAGCACCACTAACTATAGGGAATATGTTTCCACCAGCCCCACTAGCAAGGGGTGCATGATGAAAAAGTGAAATGCACATGTTTCAGGGGAATATTCCTCTTAGGTTATTAGGAGAGACGGACCCGTAGGCAATTGAGGACTGACTGGAGGCTGTAGCAAGAATTTTCCTCCTGGTTGGGACACCAGCTGACCTTTTGGTGATCTTAGCAGCCAGCCTTTTTCAGGCAGTAGTATGGAGATGGGATAGATTGATTCTCTAGATACACGATGAGGTGACCCTCATCTGGGTGGACTTTGAGAGATTTTTTATGTTATAGTTCGTCCCAGCGACCTTACACTCTGGGCGTATACATGAGTTGATACACTTATAGTATGGAAGCATGATTGTGTCCCAATACTCAGTGAGGTTCACTAATCTCTACTACTACTATACCAATATGGTACGGGACGCTTTCTTTAGAGTCTGGACCGTTGATTAGGGTCTTCAATGGGAGATCGGAGAATTTATCATATTGCCCAGCATTCCGATGCAAGCTGGGGTGCTAGAGAGAGTTCTTTGGTGGAGAGCTTGCTAGTTGAGCAGGAACCAATAGCGAGAGCCACCACTAGACACCAGTTTGCAGAATAATCTACATTAGGTAGTAGACGGATGATGTTGGGGCCCAAATGGGCCAGATCATCTAGTGGATGACCTCATGATATAGGGTCAGTGGTGCAGGAATATATGATAGAGGATGATAGATGAGAAGCAAGCAATGCCACTTGTGCGACAAGCAAGGTCACATGGAACATAACTACCTTCCCCACCATATGGATGAACATAAAATGGTTGGGGGACCATTCAGGCAGAGGGAAATATTTGATCATGGAGGTCCACAGGTAGTAGGTGAATGTAGCAGAGGATATGGTTGTATAGAAGTTTGTGGGAGGTGATTCAAGGTTATACCACCACCACCTCCAGTTTTTCCACTCCAGCAATAGGGAGCAGGTGGAAAAGGATTAGCACAGCTCTAGGTAGTTAAGGCATACATCCACGACTCTCCAGAATTGATTAGAGGTATGATATTTGTCTACTCCACCTTATAATTAGTACTTATAGGCACATGTTCCAGTAACTCTATTATTTCCATAGCCCTCTTTCGGAGCTCGGAGATTCTGGTGGAGTCGTTGGATCGATCCTCACTGCTAGAGACTCTTACCGGAGGGGATTCAATGATTTCACATTTTTTCCGGTAGTGTGAGCTTACTCTCGGATGTGATAACTTCATATAGGATCTTATAGTAGCGGTGTCGAGGCTATACGACATCATCGTGCGTATGGACTGGTTATCCACATTCCATTCCCATACTGACTGTATTAGGCACAAAGATTCTTGTGTTCCTGAGGATGAGACTAAATTTCCTATTAACCAATGATAAGGGAACCTTTGCAGCACAATATAGACTCACCCAGAGGAGGGTGTAGTCGATTACTCATCATTGGTTTTCCCTTACCCTCAGAGCAGTTGATGTTCAGTGTTCGAGCTATCCTATAGTTATAGAAGAATATGTCGATGTCTTTACTGATGATGTTCTATGACTACCTCCTCACAGAGAGGTAGATATTTACATCGACTTGTACCCTAGGACGTGATTGATATCTATGTCAGCATATCAGATGGCTCCGGTGGAGCTTCGTGAGATAAAGGTACAGATGGAGGACATGAAAAGGAAGGGGTTCATAAGGCCCATTGATTTTCTATAGGCATCCCCGATTTTGCACTCCATGAAGGAAGACGAGATTTTAAGACTCTGTGTGGAAAATCGCCACCTAAACCATGTGATTGTGAGAAACAAGTATACACTTCCTAGGATTTATGATCATTTTAATCACTAGAAGGGATCTCATTGGTTTTCAATGATAGACCTTAGATTGGGCTATCATCAGCTCACGGTACGAGATGAGGATTGCAGAAGACGACCATCAGATCTAGGTATGTCCAACATGAGTTCTTTGTTATTCCATATGGTATGATCAATTCTCCAACAGTGTTCTTGGGACTCTTGAATAGAATCATCCAACCAATCCTTGATTGCTTTGTGGTGGTCTTCATCGAGGACATCTTGATATACTTAGTGAAATAGGAGGAGAATTCCTATCATCTGTAGATAGTTTTGGATACACTCTGAGAGCACAATAATTATGGTAAGCTCTTGAAGTTCCAGTTCTAGATACGATAGGTCTACTTTCTGGGACACGTTATGTCACCGGCTGGAGTGGAAATGGATCCAGGGAAGATATCGGTTCTGATTTTTTAAGATCCCACCAGGAGTGTGACCGAGGTGAAGAGTTTCTTGGGCTTGGATAAATACTACAGGAGATTCATGCATGAAGTTTCCACGGAATTGGAACCCTTGTCAGCGTTGACGGAGAAGGGACAATCCTTCATGTGGAACAAGAGATGCCAGTAGAGTTTATGGAGATGAGGATGATATTGACGAGTGCCCCTGTCTTGAGGCTACCAGAAGAGGGCTTTTACTATGTAGTCTACTTTGAAATATCAGGGACTAGACTAGGGAGTGTCCAAATGTAGGAGTGAGTAGTGATCGGCTACCTCTCACTAAAGCTAAGGCAACATGAGAATAACTATGCTACCCAGGACCTGGAGTTAGCAGTAGTGGTATTCTCCGTGATGATGTGGGGAAACTACTTGATGGGTGAATGTTTTATAGTCTACTTTGAGCACAACAGTATAATGCATTTCTTCTCTCTAAAGGACCTGAACCTAAGACAATGATGATGGTTAGAGTTACTCCATTACAATGTCTTTGAGTTAGTCTATACTCCTAGGAAGGGGAACGTACTGGTAGATGAACTTGGCATGAGCTCTTGTCTACAGTTGCTGAGTGAGGCGGCAGATCATCTAGTTACGTTGCAAAAATACTTTGTGGATTGATATAGATTAGCATACCTCTAGTCTATGACTATCATTCCTCCACTTCATCAGCGTGTATGGGGTGCACAACTAGGGGACATTGACTACGAGGCTCGATGAGCTCAGATATCCTCAGGAGAGGCACCTGATGAATTTTCTGAAGGTGTGGAGCACGTCATCCTCTTAAAAGGACCTACCATAGTACTAGTGTCTCTACAGGAGGAGGTATTGAGGGAGTTCCATATGTCCCCTCTGGAGGAACATCCTAGTATGGTGAAGATGTAACAAGACCTCTGACGTCAGCACTAGTGATTTGGGATAAAGAAGGAAGTGGCAGAGATTATTTATAGATGCCTCACTTGAAAACAAGTGAAGGACAACCATCTGGTTCTAGCAGGTTTAGTGCAGCCACAAGAGGTTCCTGAGTGGAATTGGGGTGGAATCTCCATGGACTTTGTGACATGACATACACGTATGTCCAAGGGACATGATTTTATTTGGGTGATCATTGACCGACTCACCAATTCGGCACACATCCTACCTTACCAAGAGAAGGCACAAGTAGAGGTATTGGGGAGCCTCTATGTACATGAGATTATGAGACTTCATTGGGTGACATATATGATCATCTCTAACCGTAACACACGTTTTACTTCTCAATAGTTGAAGAGATTTTCGGAGGCATTCGAGACCCAGCTACCTTTGAGAACCACCTTTCATTATCAGATGGATGGTCAGACAGAGTAGACCATACGGACTCTGGAAGGTATACTTCTTGCTTGTGTCCAAGATTATGTCCACAGTTGGGAGGATCACATTCCCTTGGTGGAGTTATCATACAATAACAGTTATCACGCCATTATTGGTATGGCACCATTTGAGGCCTTGTAAAGTTGACCATGCTGATCACCTCTATGCTCGATGGTCCTAGGGAAGACATCACTTATGGGTCCAGAGTACTTACGGGATACCACTGAGAAGGTGAAGATTATCTAGGAGTGGATGAAGACTCCCAGAGTTGGAAGAAGTCTTATTCTGATAGGAGACAAATACCATTAGTGTTTCATGAGGGGGATCACGTATTCTTGATTCTCCCCTCAACATGGACTATGGAGATTTGTCCAAGGCAAATAATTATCACCAATATTTATCAGACCATTTCTGATACTTCGGGGGATAGGTGAGGTGTCATACCACATGGAAAATCCACTTTAGTTAGACAGGGTTCATGACATCTTCAACATATCCCAGCTAAGGAGATACGTGAATGACCCATATCCATTCATTGACCACATAGAGATGGACTTTGTTGATGGGGTGACATTTACAGAGGATCCAGTAGATATTGATGATCAACATGAGAGATTCCTTCATGGGAGGTTGATACCTGTAGTATGTGTTCTCTAGAGGAATTGGAACATTTAGAAGAGCACTTGGGAGTGGGAGGCTCATATTCATGATTATACCCCAATTGGTTTTATTAGTCTATATTGTGGATTTTGGTGATGAAAATACGTAAGGTGGGGAGAATGTAAAGAACCATATTTTAAATTTTTTTAATTATATGTAATTATTACGAGTCTGTGAAAATTGATGGCATGTGATTCCATGTCCCGGTGTGCCCAAAATGTATTTAAAAACTTTTTTATGGTATGTTCAATAAATGCGCGAGCGACATTTTATAAATATTAAACCAGTGCTTGGATTAATGATCTATGGGAACCGTTGAATCCGCAGCACTGAGATTCTCTTAATGGAGAATTCACTTTAACAGCATTAGGTCCAGAGAAAAAGTTAGATTTTGGGACTTTCAAAAAAATAATAAAATTAACTTGGTTAATTTCAATTCTCATTCTTTTCCTCCAATTGACTAGCAGGAACATGGGACCAACGTTGTGTCAAGACAATAAAATTCTTGACCTTTCAATCCTATGTAACAACATCATTGGGGAATTAGAAGGTTATAATTAATGAGCCCCATTAATTCCCATGAGATTTAAATACCCTTCCTCTATCCTATTTAAATAGAGCGTGAGGAGAGGTGTCAGCACTACTTCACCAAGAAACGATGTGCTGGTAAAGTGTTGTGATGTCAAAACCATGGAGGATGGAGACGTTTCCGGTGAGTGGTGATGAGTGGAACTGATGCCCCGAACCAAAGACCGATGATCGAGCGACATCGTTGGATAATAGTTATGGGGGACGGCGAACACCGACCGAATTCCTCAATAATGTGAGCTTCTCCATCATTAGTGGGGTAGGGGTTTGTTTTTGTTTAATTCAATTGATTTTTATTGAACCCTTTAATCCTACCTCATAATTACAGTCAAAGGCGAAGGGTGTGGGACTAACAAACCTAGACCAAACCCTCCGCTAACTTGAAATCCTTGCACCTCCATGGATGAACGTCGGAGTGGAAACCCCAACCGGCTATGATGAAGGTGTCATGTCATTTCACTCCATAGGAAGAGGCTGCAAAACTATGCCATGGTGGTCAACAGAGCGTCTGACACCGGTTGATCATAGAGGAGGTGTGGCGTGTAGTCACGCGCCCCTAATTCATGTAGTTGCAAATTTTATTTCCATTATAACAGTTGACCGTATTTATATACTAACCATAGTTTGATACTATAATCTCCTTCCCATCATGGTTTCCATTGAATCTCTAAACATCATAGAGGCCCTTACTATGTTTTATCCTCTATTTTTTTTTTAATGAAACTCCTCCTTAGTCAAGATAATGTGACTTACCATTCCATAAGATTCATTTTTAATGTTGTACCACACCTCCATGTCTTTGAGTTGACCAGTGAGTTACTCCATTATATGTTTCATGAGATCAATGAGATTACTAATGGAAATAGAACCCTGTGTATACATGGGCGGAAAAATGTGATTAAAATCATTGACCTACCACTCATCCTCAATATTTTAACCCAAGATATTTAGATCATTAATATGACTAGTAATGTGAATTGAGAAATCATATTTAAACATGATATATTCTATCATTATGTGAAATGTTCATGATTTTGTCTTGTGTATGTGCTCAACACCCATCTGAATGGTCTTTACAACATCTCAAGCATGATTAACTATTTCATTTATGATAATAATTGTTTGCATCATAGGTAGAACAAATTTAGGAACGAAAATAAATTCTTTCAGTCATCTTGGTAACTACCATGTCCCTAGTTGATCGCTTCCCAATGTCCATGAACATAAAAATTTAACATCATTTAGAGACCCTAAAGCCTTAGTTTTTCCCTATAAAATTTTGTATACTGTCATAAATACCATAAACATCCCCATCCTTGACACCTTAATGTTTCAACTATTGTTTCCACTTCTATTATTATCACCATGAATATCTATTGCTGGCGAGGATTTTGAATTACCAACTATTTTGTACTTCATCATCACCAAAATAAAATTATCAACCTTTTATACAAAGGATTGGAAACAAAATGGAATGGTCACATACCCCACATGATAAAATGCTTCAATGGATAGAAAAACATTATTGAACATCTTAAAATGATGGAAATGTATCACCTCCAGTTTGAGGTATGTAGCCATTGATTATTCCTTTTTATGTGTTTCAGTGCATGAGATTTGTTGGGAAGAGGTTGGGAGAGTATAGAATTGGTTTGAATGAGTTTCGGGGAATTTAATCGAGATCACTGTTTGATCATTGATAGGGGAAACCATGAGGGTTCTCTAGGAAACTGTGTAGGGGGAGGCAATTGGCATTGTACGACATGTGAATGGATTTAAAAACCGTGCGTGGAAACCATGAAGATCCTTGCTCTCGAGGCAGTAGTGTGCGCACGACTTTCCAAACCATGAAGACTAACCATGCGGCAACTTAATGTTGGTGTTTTTAAGTCTGATCTCCCTCAGGCTTGACCTAAATCACTCCAATCTTCCTCCCACACGAGCCTCAGTCGTGTTTTTCAGTTCTCAGTGGTTTGAAGGGTTCTCCCACTCGGTATGGAAGCATTTGAAGTGGTTTCATGGCGGATTGAAGGTGGTTTCTCCTGGGTAAGTCTCTCATCTTGATTTCCTTGTGTTTTTTTCTAGATCTACATCCATCTCATTCTTGGTTTTCTATATATACAGCTTTTTTTGTACATCTATGGTTGTGGTTTCCTTTGATGATGATTTTAAGGCTAATGAATGTTAGCTAAGGGGATCTATAGAAGTTTCTGTGGGGAGTTCACTGGATTTGAGGCATCATTTCTCGTGGGCCAATTTCAGGAGAACCCTAAAGGTAGGTGTCTTCTCTCTCAACTCCACTTGTTTAGAACTAGTGGATTTTGGTTATAATTAATTTTTTGTACTGAAAATTAATTGTGGCTTGATGTGTGAAATTTATTGGTAATCCCTTGTATGATGTTTTTGATATTTTTAAGAAAAGGGGGATTTTGTGATGAAATTATATTGTTGTGAATTTTAAAATAAAGATTTTAAAATTGGTTGCTGATACTGATTTGGGAAAATGGTTGATGAAAATGGTTTTCAATAATGATGTAGTTTTATTTAAATGTTATATGACAAGGAAAATAATTTTCAATAAATCGGTGATTTATTTAAGTGGTTTGAAATGCAACAGAATTTATTGATTCTCTGATGCTGTGACCTTGGTGGGTTGTCTTCTTATTATGGCGTGATTTGAATGTTGTGTGACTAAGGTGATAAGGACAACTATAAAACGGGGATGGATAGTGGATGGAAGGGCCACAATCAAAAGAGAAGTTGATGGGAAGTGCCACTTGTTTTGAATGGTTTAAACAGGATGGATGAATGCTCCACTATTAAGGATGTTATATTGGGTGTTGCATTGCATCATTGGATGTAAAGTGTGAATGGGTGAATGGGTTGGGCGGAAGTCCCGCTGTTTTTGATGTTTGTTGTGTACTGCATTGCAATATGTAATGGTTGTGCTAATGTGTAAATGATGAAATGGATTGTGGCTTGTTTGTTTGGGTTTCCTGTGGTTCCTTTCTTTGGGTGAGATGGCTTGGTAAGGATATGTTTGTATTATGGTAATGGTTTCACTTGTGATTATTTTATATAAAATGTTTTATATAAATGTGCTAAAGGTTTTATCCTAGTGGTGTGTGTAGGGATGTCATTTGGAGAAAACATATGGAGTTTTAGTACTCACCCCCTACTTTGGAACATTGGTGTCTTTGCAGATATCATGTACTATGACATGAGTATAGGTATGTTATCACCCTCCTTCAGTGGATGATTTTGATTTCTTGGTGGATCTTGGAGCTTGGTGTGGAGATGTGGTGGTATCTTGGATCATGGGTTTTTGTTGTTTAGTTTTCTCTTTGTTCTCTAATGTGGGGTAGACATGTCCAGTTGTATTGATATTGGGATGTATTATGGAACAACTTGGTTGTGTTTTGGGAATACATACTGGAATATTTTATTGACATGCATCATATAGTGGTTGTTATTGGATTATTTGGTTTGTTTTGTCTTAAGAGAAAATTGATCCCCCAACTTTTTCTCGAAGCCCTCGACATTTATTTCCAGCCTTTGATGCCTTGGGAACACCGCATAAGGACAAGTAACCCTCAATGCCTCCTCAATCCAATGGGGTTGGGGCGGGGTGTTACAAATGATATCCGAATGTTTGGTCAATTGGAGTTGATTATTAGATTTGGAGTTGACATTCATTGTGGTATATTCCTTGAGTCAGGATGTAGCATCACATAGGAAGGTCGGAACATGAACTGATTATCATAAAAATATGTAACTAACCCGTTTATACTGAACATCATGTTACTAGGGAGTTGGGTAAATAAGTGTTTTGGAGACACTTATAAGAATCAGATATCTCATTGTCATGGGTGTAGAAAATGAGATGAGTATGGCATGCATGGTAGAAATTAATTCCCACTTGGATGCATATTTCATTGGGGCGTAATGATTTATGGTGTGATATGAATGTGTGGATTTTGAAAAATATGAATGGGGTTTCAAAATAGAAGGATTTGAAACATGGAAACTGGTGGTATTTTGAAAATGGTTTAGCTTTCAAAAAAATTGGTGAAACATGGGAAATGTGAACTTATGGAAATCATTTTTGTGATAGTGATGTGTAATTAGATTTGAAATGTGAATACTTGATATCTACGGAAGTGAGAATCATGGTTTTTTGTTTTTTGTTTATAGAAATGGCACTGGGTAGGTGTCGTAGAGACCAACCGGAAGAGGCTGCTGAGAAAGTGGTTGCACCAGAGCCTCAGGTGAACCCACAGTTAGTGAAAAGTATAGTTCAAGATTTCCAATATGTTGAAAGTAGAAATAAAGAAGATGAAACATGGAATGTGGATCATGCAGTTCAGTTTCAAAAGTAGAAACCACAAATCTTCAGTGGCAATTTAGAGCCGAAGAGGGAAGAAGCATCAATGAATATAATTAACAAGATCATTGAGTTCTTTGGAATGCCTGTAGAATTGAAAGTGAAGATGGTCACGTATATGTTGGAAGATCATTCCCTTCAGTGTTGGGAGATGGAAATCGAAGTAGGGATAGACCAGTTTATGATGTGGGAAGGATTTGAAGAATATTTTATTAAACAATTCTACCCACATACGTTCAGAATTCAGCGCACGGTAGATTTATTTGGTTTGAAAAAAGAGCATATGTCCGTGACTGATTATTTAGCTCATTATATGAACTTAGTGCAGTTTGAATCCGAGGTGGCATATAGCACGTTGTTGTAGGCAAGGATTTTGGAAGAAGTTTTAACACAAGAAACCTGTTCAAATATACTGGTGATGTGTATAGATGATTACACAGAGATGGTGAATAGTGCCTCAGTGGCTGATCGGGATCTGATCGGTGCTCCTGGAAGATAAATCATGGTGGTACCCATGGGGAATAGTGGGAACACTAACACTGGGTTTAAGAGGATGAGGTACACTTATTCCCATGGTGGGAGTTTGGCACATAATCCGACATCAGGATCAGTGAATCTTATTTTGAAGCCCCAAAACAAACCAGGAAGTTTTCAATGTGGTTCTTCGAGCCAAATCAAACTATATTGTATGATACAACTTCAAGAATGTCATAATTGTAAGAAGATGGGTCATCTGCAGTGTTATTTTCAGAATACTCCAAGGTCGAGTTCACGTGACACTCCTCAGGTATTATAGATGTCATACACTTTGACGGGACGAGGGCAGCAGTATACCCCTCGATAGCAGAGTAATGTGGGTCATGGAGATTCTTCGAATACCACGACGACTTATTAGGGAAATAAACAACAGAGTGTGGAAAATATACATGTATCTGGAGCTGAGCAGGTTTTGTTTGATGATCAGTCAGGACCATCCATGGTTCGAGGTACTATTCTTTTAAATTATACATTTAGGAATGTGCTGTTTGATATGGGTGCTTCACACACTTTTATTATTGCACGTGTAGTTGATATGCTGGGTTGAAAGGTAGAAATGATGCCCCGGGTTTTGAAACCTAAAACACCTCTGGGTCGAAGAGAGTGTCATGCCTTCTTGTTTAGAGCATTTTGTATCATTGTGGGAGAGTTTGAGATAACATGGAATTTCTCAGTGCTTGAGATGGTTGGGTATGATGTAATCCTAGCACTGGATTGGCTAGTGGTGTTTAAGGCCCACATAGACTGTAATGCGTAGACAGTGACTTTTACGACACACAATGGTGTTAGAAATCTTTTTATATGAGAGAGACATGAAAGTAAGGGTGCAACAGGTTTTTTGGAAACACCAGTTGGCACATCATCGTATCAACTGGCGGTGTTGTCGTTAGAGTCAGTAAAGGGTGTTGAGCAGAGTGTTCTTCTGGCAGTTGTGGATTAGTTCATGGATTGTTTTCCTGAAGATTTCTCTGATTTTACCTCGTGTATGAGAAGTGGATTTTATGATTGATCTCCATCTGGGGACCAATCCTATCTCACTTCCGTCTTACCTGATGGCACCTACTGAATTGCGAGAAATGAAAGTACAATTGGAGGAGTTAGAAGACAAATGGTTTATCTGGCCTATCACGTCTCCGTGGGCAGCCCCCATGTTGTTTGTGAAAAAAGGTGGATGGAACTTTGAGACTCTGTTATCCTTATTATATACTTAACCAAGTTAAAATAAAGAACATATATCCACTTCCCTGAATTGATGATTTGTTCGACCATTTGAGCGGAGGCCAGTGGTTCTCCAAGATCGACCTGAGGATGGGATATCATCAATTGCCGGTTTGGAAGGATGATATTCCTAAAAGAGAATTCAGAAGTAGATATGGCCACTATAAATATGTGGTTATGCCCATTGGTCTAACGAATTCACCAGTGGAGTTTATGGAATTGATGAATCAGGAATTTGCGATATATATGGATTGTTTTATGGTGGTTTTTGTAGATGTTATTTTGTTGTATTCAATGACAATGGTGGAGCATTAGTAGCACTTGGAGACAGTGCTATGGATCTTGAGGGATCATCGGTTGTATACAAAATTGTCAAAGTGTGACCTTTGGATACAAGAAGTCTGTTTCGTGGCCATGTGATTTCTGAAAGGGGTGTTTCAGTGGATCGAGAAATTATAGAGGATATTACCTCGTCGAAACCACCAGAGAATGCATTTGATATACAGAGTTTCATTGGTCTAGCTAGGTATTATGGGCATTTTGTTTGTGATTTTTCACGTTTGGCTTTTCTAATGATAGATTTGACAAAAAAGAATGTTCCATTCCAGTGGAATGAACAGTCTCAGCAGTGTTTCAAAGAGCTAAAGGGTCACCTTACATTAGTACCAATCATTGTTTTTTCAGATCCAGGAAAATGGAATGTGGTGTATTGTGATGCATCAAGATCAGGGTTGGGGTGCATTCTCGTGCAAGGGAATCACATGGTTTCGTATGGCTCACGACAGTTGAGGGTGATTGATAACAACTACCCAACTCATCATTTGGAGTTGGCAATAGTGCTTCATTTTTTGAAAGTGTGGCGTCATTATCTCTTTGGTGAGATTTACAAAGTATATACAAATCATAAGAACTTGAAACCAATTTTCTGACCATGGGATTTAATCATGAAGAAAAGTAGAGGGATTTAATATCTTTATATGTTTTATTTTCACATGATGTAAATGCCAGGTAAGTGAAATTAGGTTGTGGATGCCATAAGTTGAAAATCATTTGCTCAGGTGGTGAAACAAGATTTGGACCCCTAGTAGTTGATGTCACTTATAGCTAAAATGAAGTTTGAATGTGAGGACCAAGAAGATAGAACAGTCTTATATCTGGTTTTGTTTATTTCGGACTTGGTTGTCCTGGTTTGAGGGGCACAAATATCTAATTCTGAGTGTGTGACAATGGGGGTCAATAGTCAATGGTGGGGAGACCATTGAGGGTTGGAAACTGAATAGATATTCAATTTTGTGTTTTTGGAATCAAATGGTGGTACCTGTTTCATGTCAGGAGGATCTTCTCATGGCGTATCATCATTCCAAGTGTGTTATTAATCATGTAATTCAGAATATTTATAAAGTGTTGAAAGCAAAATTCTGGTGGGCTGGTATGAAAATAAGAGTGGCTGAGTTTGTTTCGAGATGCCTGACTTGCCAGTAGGTCAAGGATGAGAATCAGAGCCCCGCAGTAATGCATTAGTCATTACAAATCCCTGTTTGGAAGTAGGAGAAAATATCAATGGATTTTGTCACAAGTCTCCCAAGAATGGCCAGAAAGCATGATTCCATTTGGGTGATAGTTGATCGGCTAATGAAGTCGGCCCATTTCATCTCGATTCATGAATCTCATACAGTGGACGAACTGTCATAAATATATATCCTAGAGGTGGTAAAAGTCATGGTGTTCCATTTTTGATTGTATCAGATAGAGATATGAGGATTACATCTCATTTTTAGAAAACCTTGCAGCAATCCCTTCAGACACAGTTGACTATGAGCACAGCCTATCACCCTCAGACGGATGGTCAATACGAGAGAACGATACAAACATTGGAGGATATGTTGTGGTCTTGTGCTATAGATTTTGATGTCTCTTGGGAGGAGCACTTGTCATTGGTTGAGTTATTGTACAATAACAGTTATTAGGAATCTATACATATAGCTCCGTTAGTAGCATTGTATTGCCTGATGTGCCGTTCTCCAATATGTATGGTGGAAACCAGTGAGTCCACAATAGTTGGACCGAGCCTTTTCCAGGAGACTACGAAAAAGATCATGTTGATTAGTAAGATAATGGAGATGAATTAGAGTAATCAAAAAGCATTTGCTTATCTTCATCGACGGTTGTTGTCATTCGAGGTCAGTGATCATCTTGTCTTGAGGATCTCTCCTAGTTTGAGACATCGTCAGTTTGGGAAGTAGGGAATGTTATCTCCGAGGTATACTGTACCTTTTGAGATACTTGAGCAGGTTGGTGAGGTGGCTTAATGATTGGATTTTACATGTAGATTCAGCATGGTGTACAATGTTTTTCATGTGTCATAATTGAAAAAGTATCAGCCGGATTGTGACCAGGTGATTTGTTAGGATCATGTTGAGCTAGAACCAGATTCTTCGATGGTGCACATGCCATTGCAGGTTATGGATAAGCAAGAGAAAGTCTTGCATGGTAAACGCATTGGTTTAATTCATGTTTTCTTGCAGCATGGTCAGATTCAATAGGAGACTTGTGAGGGGGAGAAAGAGATGGCTGAGTAGGGGCTCGAGCTCTTTCGAAAAAGGACGGGTTCACTACTTTTTGAGGTAGGAAATTCCAATGGTGTAGAGAATGTAGCATCCCTGGTTTGAGGTATGTAACCCTTTTTATTCCTTTTTATGTGTTTAAATTTCATGATATGTGTTGTCAATTGGTTGGGAGAGTTCGGAATGGGTTTGATGGACTTTGGGGGCTTTTCATGGGGCGCACGGTTTGAGCATGGTTTGGGGAAACCGTGCGGGTGCTCCAGAAAATCGTGTAGGGGGTGGTAGTATGCTTTGCACGGCCTCCACACAGTTTTCCAAACCGTGCAAGGAAAACATGTGGACCCTTGCTCTCAAGGCAGTAGCGTGTGCACGGTTATCTTACGATTTTACAAACAGTGTAGAGTAATCGTGCGACCACTTAATGTTGGGGTTTTTAAGTCTGGGCTCCCTCGGGCATGACCTAAATCACTCCAATATTCCTCCCACTCATGCCTCACTTAGTTTTTTCGGTTCTTAGGGGTTGTAAGGGTTCCCCCACTCGGTATAAAAGCATTTAAAAGGGGTTTCAAGGTGGATTGAAGGTGGTTTCTCTCGGGTAAGTCTCTCTTCATGGTTTCTTTGTGTTTTCCTATAGATCTATATCCCAATCTTTCGTGGATTTCTAGATCTGCACGTATTGTGTATATATCAAGGGTTTTATTTTCCTTGTATAATGATTTTAAGGCTTGTTAATGTTATGTAATTGGATCTATATAGGTTTCGGTGGTGCGTTTGCCGAATTTGAGGCGCATTTTCTCGTGGATCGATTTATTAGGAACGCTAATGGTAGATGGGTTCTCTCTCGACTCCACATGGTTAGAACTAGTGGTTTTTGGTTACAATTTTTTTTGATGAAAATTAATTGTCTCTTGATGTGAGAAATTGATTGTAAATCCCTTGTGGGATGTTTTGGGGATTTTTGGGGAAAGGGGGTTTTGTGATGAAATGTTATTATTGTGAATTTTAATATTGGTTGTAGAGATTGATTTCGGAAAATTGTTGATAAAAAAGGTTTTCAATAAAGATGTTTTTTTATTGACATGTTATTTGGCATGGAAAATGATTTCAATAAATGGTTGATTTATTGAAGTGGATTGATATGCAATGGAATTTGTTGATTGCAGAATGTTGTGTCCATGGTGGGTTGAATGCTTGGTTATAGCTTGATGGGAATGTTGTGTGAAAGTGGAGAGAAGTAACACAATAAAAAGGGGATGGATATTGGATGGAAGGTCCACCATCAAAAGATAAGGGGATGAGAAGTGCCACTCTTTTTGAATGGGTGAAATGGGTTGGAAGAAAGCTCCAGTATTATGGTTGTTTTGTTGTGTGTTTCTTTGCATAGATGGAACTAAAATATGAATGGGTGAACGGTTTAGATAGAACTCCCACCGTTTTGGTTGTTTATTGTGAATTATATTGCCTGACATGGAAATCATTTTTTTTCACTTTCTGATGCCGGTTTAAGGTGTTGCCGGTACCCATACATCCCTTAATCCACTTCTCCACATCCGGATGAAAAACACATTTCAAATTTGAAAATCAGGTCACCGCTAGCCGCCTCGATCATCGAACCCGTATCATCATCACACGCCCACGATCGTATTAAGACTGTCAACAAATCTCGTGGAATCACTGACATACCTCGCGCCACGCACCGCACGTCAATACAACAGCCCGCACTCAAATCGAACCATTGTCACGCGCCACACATTCACCGGAACACCGACGAGATGCACCGGCTCCCGTCGTCGTCATCACCGGTGACCATCGTGGTCATCCCGGGGAAACTTCACCAAAAAAACAGCATGTCTCCAGCGAGAGAACTCGTCCATCTTCATCCATTGACGTCGTCAAACAACAACAAATCAACACCATTCAGACATCATCCCAACACCAGAACACCAGTGAGCATCACCGACACCCTTCATTAAGCAATCACCCGCGCCGACGACGAGAAATAGCACATCACCGCTGGGGGACCCTTCCCCGATTTCAGCGAGGAAGAAACCCTCGTCACTGGTATCAGTGAGGTAGAAACCCTCGGCAAAAAACCACCAGATCCATCCACAAAACACAACATAAAAAAATAGAAATCACCCATGGATTTTGGTGTGGTGCAGTGGTGGTCTCATGTCTCATTGGGTTTTGTTGTTTAGTTTCAATATTATTCTCTGATGTGGTGTAGACATGTATAGTTTTATTGGTTTTGGGATGTATTGTGGAACAAATAATTGGAATTTCAGAAATACATGCTGGAATATTTTATTGACATACATCTTATAGTGGTTGTTAATGGATTGTTTTGTTGGTTTTTTCTTAAGGGAAATCGTTCCAAAACTTGTTCTCGAAACCCTTGGCATTTATTTCCAGCCTTTATCGCCTTAAGAATGTCTCTTAAGGCCAAATAACCCTCAACGCCTCCTGAAGAAAGTGAGGTCGAGGTGGGGTGTTACAAAAAAGAACCTCTCTTATGAGTTCCTCAAAACCATTTGATGGAACTAAACAAAAACTACAAATAAAAAATAAAAATATTCTTAAATATAATAAATATAACTCAATAAGAAATTTTTATAATATTAGGAGTTGGGTGCAACATTGGGGGAATGTACTACAGTTACACGAGGTGGGAATGAATCAATGGAAGTTTCCATTTTTTTTCCAATAGGCATTGCCATTTTCAATATAAAGTCTCGACCACAGAAGCCTAGAGTCGATTCCTTACTTAATTATATTGTTATGATTGAACGGAATCAAATCCTGAAGGATCAAATAATTTAGCAGTCCTGCTGAAATAAATACATACATGAAATCAAATATATGTTTTAGAAGATAAAATACACAATTAATTTTCTTCAAACTCTCCAATATTTAACTTAGTGTTACCCTAAAAATAATTCATAATACATATCTTTTTATACTGGGAAAAAATAATTCTTAAGAAATGGGTGATCTCATATGCTTAGTAAGGGTATGAGTACAATGAATACTATGAGTAAATATGGAATAGATAGTATGACAAGGTAAATAATTGATACAAATAAAATTTTAATAATCATAGGAGCTAGGAAACATAACCACAAACATTTTGAAAAATCATATAATCACATGGAATAATAGTCCTTATAGAATGACTAATTTTTGATGTCTACAATATCTTGATCTATCCTCATGATAGTTACTATCAAGATCTGTCCTCATTAATTTTTAATTATGTGGGTTGAAACTCATCTGATTTGTGATGGGATCTATCCTCCTGACAATTTTAAACTTCTTGGAAACAAATGTGAAGGGGTTTTCCCCCAATGATTTCATCTTATGGGACCCACCGATGATCATGGGGATATTAAGGGACCTTCATGTCATTTACTTAATCCAATTCATTCCTCATATGAAAACATAAACAACATAAACATTCATATTAATATAGTAGCATATGAAATGTGAATATTTTAACCATAAACCATAAATGTTATCAAAATAGAACATCAATAGAAAAACAAATCATAAACCATTAAATAAATTAAATTAGATTATATCATAAGAGATCAACATGAATAAAAAATAATATTCATCAATTGATGTTCAAGGAGTTGAAAATAATTTTAAAATTCATCAGAAATATCTTGCAAAAATTAACATTTTTCTTTGAAGTCATTTATTTAAATGTTGTGAAATTTTTAATGAAAACATTTGAATTAAAAATACCTTTGTAAACATTTAAATTAAGCTTCAAAATATCATGTAACCATGATGGAGATAAAAGAAACTCATAACATATAAGTTAAAAACAAACAATCTTTCTAGTTTTTTTTGTAGAAAATGTCATAATGCACATTGTTTAGAAAATGAAAAAAATATTCCTTTAAAAACATTTTATATTATTTTTAAAATGGTTGAAAGAATTAAAAAATTGTAAGATAATGGAAAAATTAATTTTTAAAATATTTTTATGAAATATGTACATGGATGAAAAATATTCCACACAAGATACTTATGGATGAACAATTTCGAATAATAATGAGATTGTGAAATTCAACCTTACATTGTACATTCAATTAGTTTATATTTATTTATCCTCATTTATAATTTACTAAAACATGTAATATAGTTATTAAAAAACCATATCTATATTTATGAAATAATATTTGATGTTTTTATATTGTTTTGAAAATAATATTCTATAATTACCCTTGTTTTGACATGTTTCTTAATTAAAGTTTTGTTAATTATGGATAGAATATATATAATTTATCTAAATAATGATAATAAGATCATAGATATTATTTTAACTGATTTTATATATTTATTTAACCATTCATGAATGGTTAACATTTGAAATGAATCTCATCGCATCATGGAGACAGTAGGTTCCACGTATGTACAAGCAACGACATCACTCCCTTAATAGTGAAAGAGTAAAGATGTAGACTATATATTAATTTTTTAGAAAATAAGTATCATGTTATAATTATAATATATATATTTATTATTTTGATCATTATAATCATCCAAATAAAGTGGTTATGAAAAACAGATTGAACCACCACATTGAGATAATAAGCCATACGTATGCACATGCGGTGTTTTTGTTTTTCCTAGGATGGATAAATCATGGAATATAGTGTTACCAAAATCATAATAAAATATCATAATATAGATGATACTGTAGTTATTAATTAATTAATTAAACAAAATATAACTACGAAGTAGATGATGAAATGAACATGAATGAGTTAGTAAAAATGATTACCTCTACTTTGGCAGATATCATTTAGATCTCTTCTTAAGAGGTCTATAGTTTGTTTTTTGTTAGGATCTAAACCTATAGAACTTGCCTAAGTATTTTGGGGAGATAAATTGATAGATTTTTGTCAAGATATATCGTTAATATTGGTTTGAGTAAGTGAGGTATGAGGTACCCTTTTATAATTGAGGTGAGGGGTACTTTGAGAAATCAAAAAAATAATAAAATATAACACGGATATTATAGATCCAAATACTATAGAATGTAATTTAAATGAATTTATTATGAAAAAATTGATCATATGTTATCCCATTTGTTATTATTTAATATTTTGTATGATATTAATATAATTTAATATTATATTATTTCAATAAAATCTCATTATTATTAAATTTGATACTATTCTTTTAATTTGACATTAAATACATCATGGAAAAGAAGTAATTCTAAGTTAATTTTTTAAAACAAATATATTATATTATATAGACATTAAAAATTTGGTATACTAACTAACTAGTCCCAAATATATCAAAATTAATACTTTTAAAATCAATTATTTTAATTTTCTGTTAATTAAATAAATACTGTTTTACTATTAAAAAAATTAATTTAACATAATTATATAGTTTTAAATAATTAAAAATAAAAAATATATAATGAAAATAACTTCATTAAGATTTCAATGATAATATAATTTTTTAATATCTGGATTTTTCCCTATTTAAACACATAAAATATTATAAATACCAAGGGAGCCACATTTTATAACTCTCTTTGATTTAAATAATATCGATGTTATTATCATTAAAATGTTTCAATTAAACAAATAAAACAAAATATTTAGATGAAAAGGTATGAATCCTTTCAATAGTATAATTTTTAGATAAATTTTGGTCACATTATTACCGTTATCCATTTGATTGAACACATATTTAACCACTTTAACTCTTATCGTGACAACATGTTCTATTTAATCCAAAAGTGTAAATATAGTTAATCAAAAATTCCAAAAAAAAATAAATGGACCATTTATGACATATTTAAATTTATCACAATCACTTGAACTAATTTTTTTTAATTTGATATAATTTTGTAAAATATTATTTATTTTTAAAAATCATTAGTGTCAATTTTGACACTATTCATTACATGATTTTATAAAAATATCATATCATCATGATATCTTTGAAAAAATATTTTATCACAAAAGTCATATGTGAAAGTAATTTATAAAATTCTGTTATGTCATTGATTATATCAAATTTTATTTATTTTAATATTTTTAATATCATTAATTTGAATTTTCCATTAATCAAACAATTTATGCATCCTCATTGTACAAGCCATTATTTTAAGTAATTTCTCCCTAAAAATTAAAAATAATTTATCATGATTAATATTAAAATTTTATATTTTAAAATTATATTTATATAAAAATATATCTTTTGAATAATCATATTTTAACATGTAATAGTTATTAAAAACAAGAGTGTTACTTATTGGACATTCCTAAGAATATAATACTATAAAGGACCAAAAGTCATACAAGGAGATCCAAGAGTACATACAATAAGACAATTAACAATTTTAATGGAAAATAACTCATCTTATATAATTAGTATATGTTTTTGGGTAATTTAATAATTTTTATAATATTATGTTTACCCTTTATTACCCAATTTACCCTTAAATGATGTAATTAGTTTTAGTTACCTTTAATAATATTTTTGGTCAAAAACTACGTTGATCTTATTAGACAAAAAATTTCATACTAATTAAAAAAAATTGTATTTACATTAATCAAAATTTAATTAATTTAGGTGGAAAAGTTAATTTTTATGCTAATCCTATAGATGTGATGACAAAGTGTCTTAGAGTAAAAACATCGAATATTTTGTTATGTTTTTATATCTAAATCTAATGAGAAATTGCTTCTAATGACCTAAATTGGATTATGACATGTAAAATTGATATAATTGTACATCAAAACTAATTATATATAATTTATCTATATTTATAAATTATATGAAAATTACATTTTGAACTAACATGTAGTATTTTTCATTATTCAACAAAAAATGAAACATCTTGGAAAAATACCAAAAATTCAACCAAAGTAAATTATTATATTGTTCTTAAAAATGAGAGGTTTATTTTGTAAAATAAACTATATAAATATGTCTCAAATTTTTTTAAAGTAGGTTCTCCATTAAAAGGCTGGTAAAACAACATTTATAAAAATATTTCTTTTTAATGCGTAAAATTGAATACATTCTCATCTTATTCCAAAAAAATAATTTTAATGAATGAAAAAACAATTTTTTAAATATATAATATATGAATTTCATAATTTTGAGAATACTATTCATTCCCCCTAACGTAACAAAAAGTTTAAAAATTACAATATTTAATAGTATATCACGGTTCATTTTAGCTCGGTGTAGCGTGCTTTATAAGATAACAAAGAAATTAAAATAATTTTAAAGGAAAAATTTCATAAAAATCATGGGATTTTACATTCCACCATCCTTAAAAAAAATTTATTCTCTCAATTTGAAATTGCATATGAAAATCAAATGTTGATACTTGAAAATTAATTTGTGGGAAAGCCATATCAAAAATATGGTTCATAAAACATTATCTTAATAAGAGGAAAGGGGAGATCTGACAGTCACTAAGAAATATTTATTTTGAATAGGAAAACATTAGTTGGAAGTGACACAGAAGACATGACAGAGAAATAAAATGATCATGTTCTAATAGAGAGTGGTAGAAAACTTGGTTAGAATAATTTAGACCATCACAGAACTATAAATTTGATATTGGTTAAAGAGACGATTGATTTGTCAGAAAAACAAATTTAATGGATAACATTTTTTTGTTCCAATTTCCATTTCTAATGTTTAGATATAATTTTACAATCTAGATAAGATCTTGAGAATATAAACAAAACTAATTTCCATCGAGGTAATAAATATAATATCATCCTTTGGATGTGCTTCAATCTATTTTTATGTCATCACTCGCACCCAAAAAATGAATGTTAAAGATGAATTTTTCACAGTTGGAGAATTTTTATGAATATTAATATCCATGAGTCATTCCTTCGTCATTTATAAGTTATCAAAACTAAAATTATTTTCATAGGTTATCCAATAAAATAAATTATACTTTAACCGCATGCAATAATATCAAAAGTTCAAATCAATCCATTCAAACCTTAGGGATCATCCAAAATACATCTATTCAAAATCAATGTTCAAATATTATATAAATAAGGTCACTAAATTTCCAAAATCCACTTAAAAATAGATTTTCCCAATAAAACATAATGTCGATATTTTTTCACATATGAAAAACCCATAATGATAACATGAATTATTAAAAATCATTAATTAAGATGTTATGTTGTACAATCCTTACATATAAAATTGTTAGTATAACTATAATATCATAACATAATTCTTGAATAAAAAATACATTAATTATTCCAATTATATTATAGTAATAGCACATGTTTGGCCTTTATCCCTTGGATTTTTTGAGTTATAATTCTTTGACGCTTGGGACATTTATTTTTGTAGTTCCCCATTCCACTATAGTTGAAACAACGAATATCAGGCTTCTATTTCTTCCCTTTCGATTATTTTTCCTGCTAACAATTTTGTCCACACATAAAACAAATACACAATCCTTTAAATCATTTCCCATGGTGATTATTTCTACAATTATCACATGTCGGATAATCCTTTTTTCTCTTATTCTCTTTATCCATCTTATGCTCTATTGTCTTATTCTTTTCATTCTTTCATTTCAAGTCATAATACTTGTAGAATTATTTCTCTATCTGGATATCACATCAGACTATATATTTATATAATGAGAAATTTTTGGTGTAACACACCAAGAATTCATAGTATGTTATTTCTTCAAAGTAATTCAATAACTTGCACTACACACAACACCGAGTTCAAGAATCCCACGACTTACCAAACAAGCCATTAAAAAGCGGTTATGAATATTATTTACTAAATATTAAATTTTATATAATCCTAATAATTTTATAATCCATATTATGACTTTCTTATACATAATGTAAGAACAAATTCATTTTTTTCAGATAAAAGTAGAATTTTTCAAAAAATGAAATTTTACTACCTTTTAATGGACTACCATTATTAAATCCAATATTTGAATATTTTATATATTCATTTTGACAATATAATCTTCTTCATTATAATCAGGATATAATTATTTAGTTTCAATAAATATTTGGTGTTGTTCCGATAACTTTCATATTTGTGTGAATATTGAAAAATATTTTATTTTATCTGAAAAATATTTTTTAATCAAAATAACATATAGTATAAAATTATACATTTTAATGGTTTTAAATTATATATAGATTATATTTTTACCATTTAATCAAATTCTGGCCATTATAAGTAATTTCTCATTGACATTTGACTTAAACAATTGTCAATATTTTGATAATTATTATTTCTTAAAAATACGCTTTTTAGATTTGACAACATGAATTAATTATAAATTAATTAATGAAACTACTATGTTTTTAAATTGATAAAATTTAATTCATTTTTGAAATCAGAATATCAAAATTATTTTAGGTTGAATTTTTGGTATTTTTCTGAACACATTCAATTTTTGATGAATAGTGAAAACCACTACGTTTTTGTTTAAAACTGACATTTTAATTAAATAAATAATTATTTTATTTAAATTTATTTTAAGAAAAAATAGATACATAATAAATATATTAGTTCAATCTAATTCATTGGAGTATGTTTTATACTAATATTAGATGTGTAAAATATTATTGAACTTTTTCCCGTCCATTACCCGCCTTCAAAGAGCATTTGAAAATTTGTATAAAACATAATTTTACCTCTTCGATGATTTGAATTTCAAAAATCTAAGATACATGGTTAAACATAGTATGTATAATGTGGTTAAATATGATTTAAATAATTTTTGGTGAACAATAACTTTTGACTTTTATTTACAACAGTTAAAAGTAAATAGAGTAATTAAGGGTAAAATGATATCATAGTTTTCCAAACATATGTACTAATACTATTGGATAAGTGAAATTAGACAAAAAACAACCTTAGGAATAAAACATGACCCTTTTGGTACACATGGATTAGATTAGGAAATTTATTATTATTTAATTTAATGATGAGTTAAAACTGTTAAATTTAAATTTTCATATCTAAAACATTTTTATATAGGGTTATACAAAAAATAAAATCGACTATAAATATTAATTAGAAAGAAAAAATATATTTCCTACATAATGGTATTTTATTTATAATATTTAGGAATTATATAATTTAATTTAATTATGAGACAATAATGATGCAGTAATTACCTTATTAATAGAAGATAAAAATAATTTATATTATAAAAATGCAAATAAATGTAATTTTATACTTTTTATGAATTCCACTTCTTTTATAGGCTTATATAACATGTTAGTGTTGATTTGATAAATTTCCTTCTATGTGATATTGTTTTTATAACATTCAAAAACCAAAATAAAAAATACTGTCAAATTTGAGAAAAATTAATTTTTAAAACAAATACTATATTATTGGATGATATAATATTCTCAAAAATCATAGGATCGGACAAAGGGATTAAATAATTTTATATTTGTAATTAATTAACCACTTTAGGTTATGTTGGATGTTTATATTATTTTTATTAACCATATAGTGTAATTATACCAGAAGACACAGTAAAAGTTAAATTATACAACTTAGAGATAAATCTAAAAGATACGTTTAAAATGGTAACATAAACCTTCTTAAAACCTATTGGATGAGAATATTTCAACTGATTACTTCTTTATATTCAAAATAAATCAATTTGGTTCCATTATAAACATAATATAATTTTATTAAAATATAATATTTCAATCCTTTCTTAAGGTGTCCATCACCCCTTTTATAAAAGGACACTCCCCCTTTTTCTCAAATTCACACCATCAAAACCATTTAGATCGGCTATACCAAGCCCAAATATCCTCCCAAATTTCCTCCATTAATCTTATAGTCCTTCCATTGATCATAAATCCATCATAAAGATCCCCTTTGATCAAGTAAAAATGAAGAACCCAAAGAATAGGTTAATATTTTATCACCTCTTTCAACTTCTTTTCTTCTTCCACTTCCACTTTCATTTTTGTTTAAATACTAAAATAATAACTCAAATATATCTTATATACTGTGATTTATTATATAAATGGTACAAGAATATTTGATATTCTATCCATCCTATAAAAGACAGAGTCACCATAAGTGAAAACGTACAGATTACCATCTCCACATTGTGGTGTAGTTTGTTATTAAAATATTTCATTATTTGGATGTTTATAAAAATTAGTATAACTGATGTCAATAATAAATATAACATGTTAGTGATTCTATATATATGATATGAAATCCAATTAAGTACAATTTCTCCATAAATGAAATGATATAGTCGCTCGTGTGTACGTACCGACTACCGTCTCCATGGCGCAATGCGATTCATTTCCATGATCACCATTAAATGATGAATACAAAAATATAAATATTATTAATAATTATTTAATATATGACATAATAATTATAATATATATATATATACATATATCTTATTATCTTTCTTCCGTTCAATACGATATGAAAAAGGAAACATCGTTTATACTTACGAACGACATACCGTCTCCATAAATGGTGCCTTCCATTTAATATATCTATCAATTATAAATATTTATATTGTAAATATATATAATATATAAATTAATATTTATATTCTTGAAGTATTTAAATCATTATCTAAATTATACAATCAAGGATAACAAGTTATAACATGTACGATAAAGAAAGTAATTATAACCTAAAATGTTAATATATCATGGAAATGATTATTAAATGGGTGGTATAAAGTCATAAATGGATAATATATTATATCATAATTATGTATATGGTATTTTATAACTTAATAACAATGATTTAACTATTAAAAAAGAGGTTAACGTACCCTCATCCAAGTAAAAGTCTATGGTAAGGGTTAATTTCATAATATATTTTTTATCCAAAGTTGTTTTGTATGTAAGTATCTTTTGGGACGTCTTTATCATCAAAATCCATGTTTCATTGATATGTATTTCAAATCATTTTTACTGTTTAATAGACAATCTGTTAATGTAAATTAAACCCATATTTGACCATATATTTTTTTTGAAAGAATCGTTCCATCGTTTTCCAAACAATGTACTGTATGACCTTTTTGACAAAATTAAGGTAAGAATGTTTTTTTATCTTATATAGTGGGTTTGGATATTTTCTGCCATTATTAAATCGTTGAATCATCCCTTACAAACATATAATAATATTTTCAAAATAAATGTTTTATTTATAATTATATGACTCTTAAAAGAATTCAAAATAGAAATAGATATTTCTATCAAATTGTTTTGATTTCATCTATGTCATCATCCCATGATAAATTTTGCATTTGCATGAAGTTGATTTATTATGATACAAATAAACCATATTGTATTTATGTTTATTTGATATGTTTGACTATGTAAGAGTAATTTTTATGTCATTCATGGTTTATGGTTAAAGTATTGACATTTCGTATTCTAGTTTTAATACGAATGTTTATTTTATATTTTATCCTTTTCATAAGATGAATGTATTAGACTAGTATGTTCTGGGTTGAGGAATGTTAAAAATAATCACTCCGATTTTGGGTCTGGTTACAATAGACCCTCCTAGTTGGAGTCTAGTTAGAGAGGCTCTCCGGGTTGGAGTTCGGTTATAGAGGCTCTCCAGGTTGGAGTGCGGTAATATAGGCTCTCTGGGTTGGGGTTTGGTTAAAGTGAGCCCCTGGGTCCTTGAATGAGGCCTTGAAATAGAAATTAAACTCCAGTACTGTACATTCTCTCAATATGAAATTATTAATTACATGTGATTATTCAACTAGTATAATATACATGTTCATGTTTATATAGTAATTTTTTATTTATTTTTTCTATATTATGTTGAATATTATTTTTAAAAGTCTATTGTTTTTATTAAAAATATTCCCTTAAAAGTTTATAGCTTCTTCAAAATTATTTACCCTTAAAGAGAATTTGAGCTCACATGTTTCTTATGTTTTATTTTCCCAGGATCCTAAGAAGTGTTTTATGTTTGAGATGCATGGTTAAGATAAGTGAACAATGTCATTCTCAAAGGATTTTTTTGTGTTGTATGTTAGAAAGTGTAATGTAACGTTCTTGTATGTAATCTATTTTATAAGACAGCTAAACTGATCGGTATTTCGGGACTTGATTCCTTGTAATCATGCCAATGTATTAAAATAAAGCACCGACTCTGGAAATCGAGGGTCAGTGTGTTACAGTTTGTATCAGAGGAAGTTTAGCAATAACTTTGGAAACTAGATTTAGTACAACCTTGATTAGAGCACATTACCCAATGATATAATTTGAATATTAGTATAGAATAACTTCCTAGAATTTATGTAATGTAGATATTTTGTGAGTTTTCCAAGAAAACACATCCCTGTATAGACACGAGTAGGTAGTGGCGGGTATAGCATAGATATACATTGGGTAAAACCGAAAAACACGGCTTTGAGTTAGGCTCGAACGGGACCTGGTGCACGAAAATGGGCCTTGTTTCACTGTTGGTTACGACACTCCTAGGGGATATTCCTTGGATAATTCTAATTTTCATTAAAAATAATTATGAAGGATTTATGAGTATATACCACCTCAAAAAAAATATTTTTATGAATACTGATTATATCCTTAAATTGTTCAATTTACATTAGGTATTTTACATGTTAGGAATTATTCATTGAGATTCATAAATTGACCTATTATATGCCATTGTATAAAAATGATGCCCAGTAGAAAGAATGAGAACTCCAACAATACGTATGATCCAAAGAGTAAAAAGGATCATATCATTCATAGAATTATGCCAACATTTAAATGGGAAATAGTCTCGCATGTATTCTCAACATATGCAGAAATAATATCATTTGTTAATAAGATAACTATGAATTCTCTGAGTCTTATGACTTTTAAGGGATGAAAGAGAAGAAAACTATGGTAGAGATAAAGATGGGTAAAGTTAATAGGGGAAAGTCATATTTTCCCATATGTGATAAATGTGGAACAAATCCCATTGGTTAAATCATGATGGGAATGGGAGTTTGTTATAATTGTGGAGAAAAAGGAAACCAAGTACGTGATTTCATGGGTATGAAAAAAGGTTACAAATGTAAAATGCTTCATCTGCAAGGTGTTGGGACACTATGCGAATCAATGTGCCAGTCTTCAGTGTATACCACAAATAATGATATTGGATAATAATCAAGTTATTATACTAACTCATGTGAAGAGGAATGACTAATGTTCTTATGTTGTTATTATATAATTATTTCATTTTAATTTTGTATCAAAAATATATTGGTTTTATGATTTATGGAGATAAATAATTATTGTACTGCAATACTATTTTATTGAGGATTTGAGATTATATGGTTCTATGAAAAGTGACTTAAAAAAGCTACACTTTTTGGAAAATACATAGTTTAAATAAATGTAATATTTAATATGTTCTTGATAAAGAGTTAGTGATTTTGAAATAATATATGGTTGATTTGGATAATTTATATTGGATATTATTTACATCCTCAGAATTTATTAATAGTTTGTTTATTTCATCATTGCTAGAATATTTAAAAATTTTGGATATAAAGAATATATCCATTATTCTATAAATAATAAGTGAGTATGAATGTAATAAATAAGGTTTTATGGTAATTTATAGTGTTACCATGTTTTAAAATAATACATGATAAAGGTTATCACATGTTATTATGTGGAAAAAAGGATCTCCATTTTGTTTAACTTCTATATAAATATGGGACTGTGAGTTTGGATAGATGTATTTTGGATATGTCTAAAGGTTGGAATGGATTATGTTTGAAATTGGATTCTATAGTTAATGATACTTTTGGATTCTTATAAAAAGGATAACCCAGAGGTCAGGCGAAAACCAGTCACGTCCGGTAAGGCCGCGAGACGTGAACCCGTAACCGAAGGGCGGCAAGGCTGCGTCACCTTCCACTAGCCTACATGATGTCCTGGATTGTATCATGTAGTTTTTTTAAAGGCTCTGATAGGTGAATTATAAATTTATTATTTTTGTAACCCTATACAATTAGGATAAATAGAATAGATATTTTTTTGAAATCTTTTCGAGTGACAGATGAGTTTGTTGTAGGAATTAGTTGATATATGAAACAATACATATCAAGTATATATATATATATATATATATTATTTTTTTCTCTCTAATTCAATTGATAAATTAATTCTTAAACATTTGGGAAGGGATCTTCAAACAAAAAATGTGTTATCCTAATACCTTATTTTTTGTTGAACCGATGGAATTTTAAATCATTATAGATTGATGGATTTAAGGCCATCAATTTTAAACTTGTTTGTGATTGATGACCTCAATCATTCCCCATAAATATTTATATTTTCATAAAATTATTTTTCTCTAATTTACCAATGTTCTCCTAATCAAGATCATAATTTTGTGGTGACCCTTTCATTTCCCTTTTCCTCATATTAAGACAAAAGTTTATTAACCCAATTTTTGGTGTGGGTTTTCCCACAAAGGTATATTCTAATTTCAACCTTTTATTTTCGATGACCAATTTCAAATTACGAGGAAGCAATTTATTGAAGGAGGGAAGAATGTCACACCCTATGATTTCATAGTATGTTATTTCTTCAAAGTAATTAAATAACTTTCACTATACACAACATTGAGTTCAAGCGCACCACGACATACCAAAATAGCCATTCAAAAGCGGTTATGAATAATATTCAAAAAAAAATTGAACTTTATATAATCTTAATAATTTTAGAATTCATATTATGAGTTTCTTAGATATAATATTAGAAAAAAATTATTTTTTCATATAAAATATATATTTTTTTAAAAATGCAATTTTACTGCCTTTTAATGGAGAATACTTTTTAAATCCAATATTTGAAACTTTTATATATTCAATTTGACAAAATAAACTTATTCTTTATAATTTATACATAATAATTTAGTTCCAATAAATTTTTAGTGTTGTTCTGATAACTTTCATATTTAAGTGAATAGTGAAAAATACTATATATTATCTATAATCAACTTTATAATAAAAATAATTTATAGTTTAAATTATTAATTTTAATTATTTTGAAGTATAAAGAGATTATATTTTTACCATTTAATCCAATTCTGTTCATTGTAAGTAATATCACATTAGAATATGACATAAACAAGTGTCAATCTTTTAATAGTTATTATTTCTTAAAAATACGCTTTTTGGTTTTGACAATGGAAATTAATTTTAAATTATTTAATTAAACTTATATGTTTTTAAATTGGTAAAATAGAATTAAATTTTGAATTAATAATGTCAAAATTATCTAAAGGTGAATTTTTGGTATTTTTCGGAAAACTTTTAATTTTTGTGAATAGAGAAAACACATTGTTATTGTTTAAAAACAACTTTTTATTTAAATAATTATTTATTTTATGGAAATTTATTATAAGTAAAAATAAATGCATAATAACAATTTTAGTTCCATTTAATTCAAAGGAATATTTTTTATAATAAAATTAGATATAAAAAATATTATTGATCTTTTTACCGTCTTTTTCCCACCATCATGGAGCATTTAAAAATATTTATAAAACATAATTTTACCACTTCAGTGAATTGAATTTCAAAAATCTGTGAGACACAATTAACCTCAGTAATTAAAATGTTGTTCATTAAGATGAAAATAATTTTTGGTGAATAATAACTTTTGACTTTTATTTTCCAAAGTTAAAAGTAAATAGGGTAATTTAGGGTAAAAATGTTATTATAATTACCTTAACATATGTCATAATTCTAATGGATAAAATTATACCAAAAGACCTTAGGAATAATATATGACCCTTTAGGTCCACTAGTATTAGATTAGGACATTTATTATTATTTAATTTAAAGAAGAGTTAAAAGTATTAAATTCATATTTTCATAACTAAAACATTTTACTATGGGGTTATACATAAGATCAATTTGACTATAACTATTAATTAGAAAGATAAAAATGTTTACTACATTATGGTATTTTATTTAAATTTTTTAGACATTAAATAATTTAATGTATTTATTAGACAATGATGATGTAGTAATTACTTTATTAATGAAGCAATAAAATAATTGATATTATAAATTTTGAAATAATATTAATTTCACACTTTTGATGAATTCCAATAATTTTCTAGGGTAATATGACATGTTAGGGTTGTTTAGATAAATGTTTTTCTAATTAATATGTTTCTTATGACTTTCAAAAAAACAAAATACCAAATAGTGTCAAAATGGACATAAATAAATTTTTAAAACATATACTATATTATTGGTTGATATAATATTCTTAGAAATTAATTTTTCCGAAAAAAGGATTAAATAATATTATATATTTCATTAATGAAAAACTTATGGTTCTCTTGGATGCTTATTGTATGTTTATTAACCATGCAGTTTAAGAATACAAGAAGACACAGTAAAAGTAAAATTATTTAACTTAGAGTTAAATCTAAAAGATAAGGTTAAAATGATAACCTAAACTTTTCTAATACCTTTTTGATTATAGGATTTCTAACCATACCCACTTTACCTTAGAAATAAATCAATGTTAATCCATTATAAACCAAAGAGGATTTTATTATAAAATAATATGTCAATCTTTTCTTAAGGTTCCCCTCACTTCTCTTATAAAAGGGAACTCACCCTTTTCTCAAATTCACACATTCAATGCAATTTGGCTCATCCAAACCCCACCCAAATATCCCCCCATCATTCCTCCCTTCATCCTAGATGCATTCCATTGGTCATAAAGGCAAACTATGGAGCCCTTTTGATCACGTCAAAAAGAAGAACCCAAAGAAGAGGTAAATATTTCATCACCTCTTTCATGATCATTTCTTCGTCCACTTATTCTTTATTTGTTGTTTCCATAATAAAATAATAAATCCAGTATCTCTTATATACTGTTATGTTATTGTAAAAATGGTAAAACCATATTAATTATTCTATCCATCAAATAAATGACAATGTCACCATACGTGTGTACGTACGGATTACCATCTCCATATCGTGGTGATGTTTATAATTCAAACATTTCATTATTTGGATGGGTATAATAATAAGTATAATTGATGTAAATAATAAATATAAAATGTGAATGATTCTGTATATATGATATATCATCTAATTACAAATTATTTCTCCATCAATATAATTATATTGTCGCTCGTGCATACGTACGGATTACCGTCTCCACTACACGATGTGATTAATTTCCACCATCACCATTCTATGATGATTATAAATATATAAATTATTAATAAGTATGTAATATATGAAATAATAATGCTAATGTATATATATATATATACTTAAAAATATATTATTCTTTAACTTCTTTTCAATACGATATGAAAACTGAAACATCATTTATGCCTACGAATGGCGTACCGTCTCCATAAACGGTGCACTCCATTTCAAATATCTATCTATTATAAATATTTATATTCTAAATATATATGATATATAAATCAAGGATAATATTATAGATGTATTTAAATCATGATCTAAATTATTTGATCAATTATATCAATTTAAAACATGTACGATAAAGAATGTGATTATAACCTAAAATGTTAATTTAAAAAGCAAATCAATATTAAATGGGTAGTATAAATTCATAAATGGAACATATATGATATCATAATTATGTATATGGTTATTTTATAATTTAATAAAAATTATTTAACTTTTATACATGAGGTTAATGTACCCTCATCCAAGGAAAAGTACAAGGTAAGTGTTAATTTCATAATCGCTTTATTGTGAGAGGTTGTTTTTACATAAGAATCTACTAGGACCTCTTAATCATCGACATCCATGTTTCATAAAAATTTATTTCAAATTTATTCACTATTTAATAGACAATGGGTTAATGATATTTATACCTTGATTTGACCTTATATGTTTTTGAATGGAATTTTTTCGTTGTTTTCCAAACATGGTACTTTATGACCTTTTTGAAAAATTTAAGGTAAGAATGTTTTTTGAACTTATACATCGGGTGCGGCTATTTTCCGCCATTATAACATCGTTGACACTTCCCTAACAAGATTATAAGAATAATTAAAAAATAAATTTTTTCTAATAATTATGTGACTCATAAATGATTTCAAAATATAAAGAGATATTTCTCTCAAATGGTTTTTATTTTATCTAGGTCAGTATACTTTGATAATTTTTACAATTGTGTGAAGTTTATTTATTATGATAAAAATCTTCTATATTGTATTTATGGTTTTGTGATATGTTTGACTGTGGATAAGTTATGTTTATGATATTCATGGTTTATAAATAATATATTGACATTGTGTATGCTAGTTTTAATATGAATGTTTATGTTATATTTTAACCGTTTCTTAAGATTAATTTATTGGACTAGTATGATTCAGGTTGAAAACAGGTAAAAGCAAGCCCTCCAGGTTGGGTCTGGATACAGCAGACCCTCCGGGATGGAGTCTGATTACAGAGGCTCTCTAGGTTCGAGTTAGGTTACATAGGCTCTCCGGGATGGAGTTTGGTTTTAGAGTCTTTATGGGTTGGGGTCTCGTTACAGTTATCCCCAAGGTCATGACATGAGGCCTTAACACAAAAATTAAAGTTTGGTATTGTACCTTCAATCATTATGAAATTAACTTTTAGATGTGATTTTAAGACTAGTATAATATCCATGTTCATGTTTATGTGGTAATGGTTGATTTATTTTTTCCATATTATGTTCAAGTATATTTTTAAACGGCTATTGTTTTTATTACTGATCTTTCCATAAAAGAATATAGCTTCTTCTAAATTATATACCCTTACTGAGCATCTGAGCACATCCCTTATGTTTTATTTTATTTTCCCCGGATCCAAAGAAGTGTTTTATGTTTGAGATGCAGGGTTATGATAAGGGGACAATGGAATTATCAAAGAATTTTATTTTTTGTGTTGTATGTTAGAAAGTGTAATGTAACATTCATATATATAATCTATTTTCCAAGACTTCTAAACTGATCATCCTTTTGGGACATGATTTCTTGTAATCATGCCAATGTATTAAAATAATGCACCAACTCTAGGAATCGAGTGTCGGGCATTACATTGGGAGACCAATTCCTTTCAATGGAATTTCATTAACCCATCAATTATATTATCAATCTTACCCCTTAGGATACATATTTAGTTTATAGCGTGCCTTTATATCATTGTAAATTTTTATTCATTTTGAGTAACCTTATCATCCTCCATTTTCCATAGGCCTCGTAATTTCCTCTCTATATCATCTCTCTATTCAAAAAGAAAAATATTATTCTAAGAAGAGCTCCTTAGAATCCATAAATTTCATGTTTCATATTTCCTCATCCTCCTTAGTGTTCTATGTTGATGACCAACATTGATCCATATCTCAAGAAGTATGATAAACTACCACAAACCAAGCCATGTCGCCATCCGAACCGGCACTCGACCAGGACCACAGAAAGACCCTAGGGGAATTCTTAATCCCCACAGGCTGGCAGAAGTTCCCAAGTACCAAAAAACAAGGGAAAATTTTAATTGAAATTAGAGAAATAAAAAAAATAAACATGATAGATAAACTGAAACTGAAAAACTGTCAATCAAACGGGCCTTCACAAAAAAAATGTCTACAACTCAAACCAATAACTAAAATGAAACAACAACATTAGAAACTAAAAAAATGAATAAAACCTCCCGGTAATAAGAGAGTCCACATCAACACCACCCTGTATGAGAAGACCAACTGAAACCTGAACCACTATCACTGAGCATTATGTGACAACCTATAATACACTTGAAACAATGTCTACAAATAGCCAAAGGTGTATGCAGGGTGTGTGAGAAAATCATAGTAGGAAGTCACCCAATAAAAAGACTCCATGCCACAACACCTAATAAATAATTTAACCTGATTACCCAAAACCATACATCTAAAATTCATTGTTTTTAGAGAAAACATTTTAAATGTTCAACTAACTGAATAGGCCACACTAAAAAATCCATTTCACAAACATTATTTTAATGTGGAAAACGAAATTTACTAAGAACTCAGACATACACAAGTGGTCTTCCATATACTGATGGAGGGCACCACGTCATGGGTAGTAGAGGACTCTGGGTAAATCCCTTAAGGTTTAGGTAGCTCGAGTGGAGCGCTAGAACCTCGTATCTCATTGAAAATGAACCATAAAAATATCTCTTCTCATGCACATGAGCCACTACTAGGGAGAATACCCATAACCTAGTGGTCCCACAATATCATCATCATCATAGTTTAGTTAGTGTTGTCATCATAAAACATTCTACATGAAATAAGGGCAAAACCCCATGAGATCACTAGCATTATAGTTCAAATTCTCCCACCAAGATACTTGGGGTTTCCCTTGTGCTCAATCAAGTTCCATATTTATATATTGTATCACATTCACCTATCACAAACCACAAAATTCATTACACAAAAAGGACACCATTTTTAAACCCAAACCATATTTAAAACACATGCACACCAAAATACCTTTCTAAAATACTCTTGTAGTTACATGCTCATTTAACAAATCCCCATTTAGCAACACTAAATGAATAACATAATCAATTTTTACAACATAGAAAGCATTAGTAAATAGAAAAACAAGATATTACACAAAAAAATACCTAATTTTGAAAGGTAAATCCATTTCAAATCACTTTCTTAACACATTTACATTAAAACTAGTTTCACACAACATTCACAAATAAAGGAACAGCTTGCACCAATTTAAAAAACCACCAACTGATACGAATCGGGCTTCCACCAAAAATATGTCTCATTTAATATAAACACACTACTTTAAAATCATTGTCATAATTAACTATTTCAAAAACATGGCTTTCATGCAATATAAATAAATCGATACATATTTTAAATATTTATTTAATCATTTCAAGAAAAACAAAGAAGACTTTACACAAAAATCTTCTTGATTCAATTTACTGACGCTACTTTAAATACAAATACCCATTTTAACCTTATCAAAATATGTATTCCATTGTTCAACAATTTATAGTTCATTTTCAAAAGTGCACAACAAGACATACACACCCAATGTGACTCATTTTACTTTTTAAAATCACCATTTAAATCTACACACACATCAAAGACCTTGGAAACACACTTCGAACCATTAAAATAAACATCAGAATACATTCTAGGGACATTAAATATAAACACACATTAAAACACAACCAAGTCCCAATATTAAAATCCACTCAAAGCATTTAAAAACTAAATAAATTTTGAAAACATTATATGAACCACATAATTTAGGTAATAAATCATTTAAATTTTATAAAATATCAACATGTGGTGCAACCAATTTTTACATCAAACATTCCCAGTTTACATAAAAATAATGTCACTTTAAAACTAACACCCAACATTATCACACTAAAACACTCTTGGCACCTTAAAATTGAAAAATAAAACATGTTTTTAAAACAATACCACAACATTCACGCCCAAAGCACTCCTACCTTAATTTTAAATCATATTCTTGACATTTAAAAATATAAATCACCTTGAAATTATTATTTTCACAATTTGATGAAAGTGTAGAACACATCCACATTTTTAAGCAAGCGTAACAAAATTATAAAAGGGTGTTAAGGAATTGAGCCACCTATCATTGAAGTTGAATTTCCATCAAATTGGTTTGAAACACCAATAGATCCACAAACTCACCACACAATGATCAAATTAAACCCTAAAACAAGATTTCAAACCCAAAAAATTCAATATCTTACCCTAAAAAGGATCCAACTTGATGAACAACCAAATCTTAAGAGATATAAAAGATAAGATTCTCTACCTGAGGGGTTTTAATCTATGAATGAAGGGTGATTCAATGATGGGGAAGCCAGAGCGGGTAAGGCTGCTGGCTGGGAGCAGGGGTGTGGCACTTGGTTTTTTGGGGTGGTCGCGCGACAGCACGAGCCAGTCTGGCATAGGGTTGGGGTGGCGGTATAAGTTGGCCTGACCGAGGGTGGGGTATGGAGGAGGTGCGACACTGTTAAAGGGAGGGTAGGGTGGCGATATCATTAGGCGGTGAGAGGGGGGAGATCCGCCGATCTATCTTGGAGGGATTCAATGATAAAGGGGGGGGGGAATGTGGGGGGGGGGGGGGGGGGCTGGCCAGCCCTAAGGGCAAAAAAACAAAAAAAAAACAAAATTAAAATAAAAACTAATAATAATAATAATAACTACTTTTATAATTTAATTTTAAAATCATGGTAATATTAATAATTTATGTTTATAATAATAATAACATTTTCTGAATCAGCAATTTTACAAATAAAAAATAAAAAAATTACTAATAAAATTGTTATTCTTAACACTAATAATAATAATAATAATATCTTCAAAAAATATTATTATTATTGCAATTATAATAATTACTTAAATATTTATTATTATTTTTATTTTATTTTATTTCCATTTCCTTATCCATCACATTTTGTTTGTTATCATTGAACATCGGGCAGGTCATGCGGTGAATTAGGTGAGGTCACACAGTGACCCTGGCAAGCCTGAACAGCTACGACCGGGGTTTGATGGACACAGTCAAGGCCAAAACATGTGTTTTAAATTAAAACAAAAATATTTAATTCAGGCTTCAAGTAGAACTACCTGATAATAAAAAAATCAATAAAATAAATAATTTACAAATGATTGTTTTGACAATTCCCCCCACCATAGTTCTTTTTTTCCCGTAAAATCCACAACTTTTGCTGGACCCCAAAGTAGAAAGTGACATCCCCATGAGGATCGAAATGAATTCCCACGAAAAATGAGAGGGAATATAAAAACACATTGTTCTCAGAGAAAGTGACTTAAATGAAAACCTCAACAAACTTTTAAAATTTCTTTTCACTATGTGTTTCCCACCCCAAAAGTGATAGGACACCTCTAGTTTATTGAACCTAGAAAGGAACTATCTCACCCATAGAACCGAACATCATAAGCTAGAAAACCTCATACACAATTAAAACCAAACCAAACCATTTGGATCTCATGTAATAAATGGTCAAAAAAATTCCAATAAACACTCTTCTCGTTTAACACAAAGCCATATTTATAAATGGAACCAAAAAAGTCCACATAGAGAAGCTCGAAGAGGCTCCCCACCATTAGAAGCATACTAACACCCAAGATGAAATTTGACATGAGGAGGCCTTGGCGGACATCCCATCATTATTAAAAAGGTCGACACAGACTCTTTCCAGAGACATTTGTGTGAGATCCACCGTGGGCTTCCCCACCATTAGAATTGACATAAGGTACAAAACGTTGAAAATTTTCCAATGGTGACCAAAACACCCCACCACAAGGGGGAATGGAGGGAGGGGCCCAACCACCGAGAGGTCAAAACCACGACCTATGACCAAAACGCATCATTACGTCCCTGGATGAGAACTATTAAAATCTTAGACCTATTTACCCCGAAAACCTCATAAGTACCACTAAAAACGATGACATTCGGTGGGACATAACCCTCAGGACATAGGTAATGAGACAACCACGCCTCCTCATAGCCACGAGAAAACTCACACACCCAAATAGGATATTTAGAATGGATAAGCTATAGGAAATTATTTAATCCTCCTTCATTGTAACACCCCAATCTTCCATGGTATGTTTCCCTTTGAACAATGCAATAACTGGCATTGTATGCAACTTCGAGATTCTAACACACCACGACCAATCAAACTAGCCATTATGAATAATAATACTGACTTTTTGAAATTTTATAAATTTTATAGTTCAAAATGGGATTCATTTTTGGATTCGGAATATCGAAATTAGCTTAGCAAGAATTTTTGGTATATTTCGGAAATCATTCAATTTTTTATGAATAGTGAAAAAACATTGAGTTATAGTTTAAAACCAAATTTTTATTTAAATAATTATTTATTTGTTTAAATTTAATTATGTTCAAAACAGACGCATAATACCTATATATGTTCAATGTAAATCATTGTTTTCAATTTATAATAATTTTAGATATATAAATATTTCTTAGAACTTTTCACCGTCTTTTACCCATCTCCTGAGAGAATTTGAAAATTCACACAAAACATTATTTTACCGCTTCTATGAGTGGAATTTAAAAAATCCGAGAGACAAGGTTGATATCAGTATGTAAAATGTAATACAATGAGATTAAAATAATTTTTGATGAATAGTAATTTTTTACTTTTATTTCCCATGGTTAAAAGTAAATAAGGTAATTAAGCGAAAATATGATATTTCTATTACCCTAAAACATTTTTTAATTCTATTGGACAATTTTATATAAACCAAAATCAACCTTAGGAATAAATTATTATCATTTAGGTCCACCTGGATTAGATTATGACGTTTATTGTTATTTAATTCAAAGAAGAGTTAAAAGAGTTAAAATCAAAGTTTAATTACTAAATCATTTTTAATATAGGGTAAAATATAAGAAAAAATCGATTTTAAATATTAATTAGAAATATTAAATTATTTCCTACATAATGGTATTTTATTTATAATTTTTAGACATTAAATAATTTAATTTATTTATGACACAATGGTGATGTAGTAATTATCTAATTAATGATATATTAAAGTAATTGATATTATAAATATCCAAATAAATGTTATTTTAGACTTTTTATGATTTGCAATAATTTTCTAGGTTAATATGACATATTAGTATTGGTTATATGAATTTTATTAGAAGTAATAATGATGTTATGAATTTATAAAAAACTAAATTCCAAATAGTTCCAAAATTGACATAAAAGAGTATTGAAATAAAATATTTTATTATTAATTGGTATTTTATTCCTAAGAATCTATGGATCGAAAACATGACTTATATAATGATATTTTTATCATTAATGGACCACTTGGGGGTCTCCGGGAAGTTTATAGTAAGTTTATTAACAATATAATATAAAAATAATAGAGACATGGTATATATCAAACTAATTAAATTATAGTTAAAACTAAAATATAAGTTTAATAAAGTGAACCAAACCTGTATAAAACCTATTGGTTGAGTTGTTTTAGACCCATACCTACCTTATCCTATAAATAAATCAGTTTGGTTCCATTATAAAAAGAATATGAATTTATCATAAAATAATATTTCTAGATTTTTCAAAGGTGCCCCTCACCCCTCTTATAAAATGGCAATCCCCCTTCTCTCTAATTAACACCATCAAATCCTTTTGTCTCGGCCAAAACCTACCCAAATATCCTATCCACTTCCATCACTTCATCCTAGAGTCCCTACATTTGTCATAAAGCCAACATAAAGAGCCCTTTTGATCAAATCAAATGGAAGAACCCGAAGAAGAGGTAATAATTTAACCACCCTCTTTCAGTTCATTTATTCTTACACTTATTATTTATTTGTTATTTTCATTCAAAAATAATAACTATATTATATAATATATAATGGGATTTTATTATAAATATGTTAGATCCATATTCATTATTCTATCCTTCTTTTTAATGAGATGTCACCATACGTGCGTACGTACTGATTACCGTCTCCACGTCGTGGTGTAATTGTTATTCAATACATTATTATTTGTATGGTTATAATAATGATGTGTAATTCATATAAATAGTATATATAACATGATAAGTATTCTGTATATATGATGTAACATCCAATTATATATTATTTTAATATCAAAAGAATGATATTTTCCCTCGTGCGTACGTACGGATTACCGTCTCCCTGAACGCGATGAGATTCATTCCCCATTTTATCCATTCAAGACTAAATTTCATTTGATGATTAAAAATAATATTTATAGACATGATATAATTCTGGATTTGAATAAGATACGTCCCATCCTTAGCAAAGATGGCTCACATAACAAATAATATAAAGGAAAATGAATCTGTTAACACCCAAAACGACGATAATACTAAGATATTATTAAGAAATCAATGTTAAAATATCATATATGACATCATATTAATGTATATTATAATTCTATAATTCAATAAAAAATATTTCACCATTGAAAATGAGGTTAACCACCCTCGTCCAAGTAAAATGTACAAGTACGGGGTTTCTTATCTCACATTAAATTCTGTGAGAATTCCATTATTCACCACTTATTTATTGCATGTGGTGTGTGTACTGCCCGTGATTGTATTCATTATGTAATATAATTTAATTTATGGATATTTACTTCATGATTGTATGGTCCTTATTTCATGGGTGTATGGTTCGTATGTTACCAAATCAATATGGGAATTTGAAATTAAAATTTCCACTCATTCGGCTTTACGCATACTTCATTGATTATTTTACTCCAAGATTATTTGTGGAATCACTATTCATTTTCTTATGTCATAATTTCCACTCCCTTTTCTGTGGATATACTTTTGATACCCATAATCACTTAACTGATAATTTCTCAAGTCATCGATATGAACTTGATAAGAGTAATTTAAACTCAATCTCCCATTGTTGAGTTAAGTATCCAATTCCTTGGTTTTGTTTTTACAAGAATATGTGTGAATGTCCTCTGATTGATTTACACATAATATCCAATAATATTGATTTTATTTAAATTTTTCACATATAATTATGTTGTTGAATTATCCTTAACCTAAGGATATGGTCTTTATAAGAGAATTCATCTCAATTTACATTCCATTGAGACTTCTTTTTTGTTATACACCAAATCACTTTTATATGGTGTATATAATGTACATTGACATATTATATCTTGAATCCCATTATTCCCATGAAATAATTAAGTATTTAGTACTCAATTATTTGTATTCAAGTGTCTCTCTTATGGTTAGAAACTGTAAGTAAAATATCATTTTAAATGTTTTAACGATTTATTATTCAAAATCATTCTCATTAATGTACATGTGTTAAAAATGTTTTTGAGTATTTATTTATATGGGGAATTAATGTATTAAAATTAAAATTCATTTTAAAACATTCTATGTGGTATGGGACACTTTGATTCAAAAATCAAATTTTAAAAGGCTTCTTGAAAAATAGTGTGACTTTTAAATGTTTGCAAGAAAAGGGGGTTATTTCACTAAAATAGTTTTGATGATTATTTTCATCTATGTTACTATCCTTCATTATTGTCAATTAAGGTTAATATGTTACAATAAAATATTCAATGATATATTGAATGAGTTACGTTTGATTGTGGATTGGCTATTTTATACCATTCATGGTTTGTGGATAAATTATTGACATTTCGTATGCTAGTTTTAAATAGAATGTTTATGTTATGTTTAAACCTATTAATATGGGGAATGCATTGGACTTAGTATGTGACTGCTAGAGCCTGCTATAGCTCCTTGATTCACTTTTAGGTCTCATGATACAAACCAGTGTCTTAGCACAAGGCCATGACAAAATCTTATTTGTAGTCTTGGCACAAGTCCTTGACTATGTGGTTATGATAGTCTGGCATTATTTATTCCATCATTATGAATCTGGATATTGATATTTCATGGGATTATTCAACTAGTCGAATATCAATGTGAATAATTAAATGGAATTATTTCTTTTATTTATTCCATTTTATGTCGAAGTTCAATCTTAAAAGGCTTTTGTTTTAGTTATAAATTTACATAAATGTTTATACTTATTTATTAATGTTTCTACTATATTTTCATCCTTATTGGGCATCTGAGATCATCCCTTTCTATGTTTTATTTTTCCCAGGATGTGAAGAAGTATTTTATGAATGACCTGCATGGATAGTATGAGGGGATATGGGGGTGGACTATGGAGACCATGTTGTTGTAATTTTTACTTTAAGATGTACTTTAAACGTTATGAATGTATGTAATGTTTCCAAGGCTACTAAACTTATCAGTATTTCAAGACTTGATCTTTTGTGATCATGCCACTGTTATGTAATAAGGCACCGACTCTGGGTAACTGGGGTTGGGGCGTTACATTCACCTTCAATACGGACAATAGAAATAAGTTTGGGGTCCCACACATTCCTGGGATCCTGACCACGAGCTAGCTTCACTCCAAGGCCTATGGCATGAGACCTTATGTTTGAAGAATCTACTGACTCACAGCAAGGTATTAAAGACTCCCGGATGGATCTTCTCTTTATAGAGTCACACACAACCACACCAGAACTAAGACAACACAAAAAAAAAACACAACACACTACGACATACAACTTCATCCACACACACCATTTACCATCCGAAGAGATAAAACAGTGCATGTGCATCACCCTTGCCACACTGAATGAGAACAAAACATCACAAATCATCACTGAACCAAATGATTGAAATTGAGGGAAACCTTATATTGAGAAGGTCTTCAAACTTAGTCTTAAACAATATAGGATTCCTACAATCGATTGTTGCATCCCCATGTGACTGGGTCTACCACACTAGTAGAATAACACAACCCCTTTCTTAAATGAAAACAATAAAGGACCAAAGGTAATTTAGAATATAAGTCATCACTGACAACTCGAGGCTGCTTCCATTATTCCCCACTGGAATCTCCTTCACCATTTCAAAATAGGGAAATCAACTTAATGTGGTGAAAAATCACTCTATACTATCAAATGTCTAAATGAAAGGCAAGTTTCATTCAACCCCTCTCAAATCACTCTTCGGATGTGATAGGATCCTCTTGATTATAAAGAGGGGTGGGTTCAATCCTAGAATTCAAGAAGAGAGTCCTTCGATAAACTAGAAGGACTCCCAACAGTGAATTGAACATGGATGCACATCAACCGCATGTTAACGCTTAATGGGGGTATACACTAGACATGAAAGAAAACCATAGTCCCAATCAAACTAGTCCAATGGTAAAGAAATAAAACAAGAGTCCAATAAACGTGTAGGAGGAAACACTACATGGGCTTCCCAAATAATTTTTCAAAAGAAAATACAAACCACATAGTTTCACACCAGCTGACCAATAATAATTCAAACTCAAGACACGAATTAGTCAAAAATGATTCTCGGCTCAAAACTACTCACATAAAACATTTTCTAAAAATACATTGAAACACCAAACAACCACCAATTATTAAAACACCCAATCATTTTTACATAAAAACCAAATTTCCATGAATTAAAAAAAAGAGACTAGGAATGATACAAGTTGAAAATTGTGTCAGTTGGTGATTGGGACATATGGTTGGCGGCCATATGCTAATAATTCCTTCACCACAGAGAGTATTTTAGGACAACATCCCTAGCTCCACATTTATTTCCAGACACTGTGAGCTCACTGAGACCACTGACCCTACTCAATTTTCATTTCCCCTAAATGAGATTAACCACAATGAACAATGACTTAGACAAAACCCAACTTATCCTGGTTACTCGAGTCCCACCATTTCATGTTCTAGACAAGAACCTTTCTCATCACTAAAAAATCATTTTTACAACACACACCAATGTTGTATTCCTTGACTCTATCCCAAAACAACACAACCCAAAAGATCTAACCTCATTTGATACCATTTTTTCATGAACCAAGCCTAGTAACCATCTATCCTGACGCCCCACCCGGTCCGTGACATAGCCCTAAGGGGCCTTATTGATCCCTATAGGTTGGCACAAGTGCTGGAGTACCAAAAAAACAAGGGAATGATTTACCTGAAATGAGAGACATAAAAACAGTCAACATGATAGATAAATAGAAACCTAAAAACTATCAGTCAAAAAATACCTTAAACTAAAAACAAACATAAAGGAATATGACTAGTACCAATAAATAAAATGAAATGACAATAATGGAAACTAAATCTCTCACTCAAACCTCCCGGCAACAAGAGAGGCCACATCAACACAACCCTGCTTGAGAAGACCAACTTCAACCTGAACCACCATCACTGAGCATGATGTCACAACCTATAATATAGAAGAAACATTGTCTACATACACACAATGGTGTATGCAGGGTGTGAGAGAATAGCCGAGTAGGAAGTCACCCAATAGAAAGATTCCATTCCAAAACACCTAAGAGATAAATTAACATGCTTATTCAAAACCATACATTTAGAATTCATTGTTTATAAGGAAAAAATTTTATAAGTTAAAACTAAAGGAAAATATAACACTACGAAAAACCATTAAACAATCATTATTTTATAGCGGAAAAGAAAATCTACGAAGAAAAAAACATACACAAGTGGTCTTACATATGCCGATGGAGGGCACCATGTCATGGGTAGTAGATCACTATAGATAAATACACTATGATTTATCTACCGTGAGTGGGGCCCTAGAACCTCATATTTCAGTGAAAAAGTATCCACACAAATATCCTTTCTCATGAACACAATCCACTACTAGGGAGAATACCCATAACTTAGTTGTTCCCCAATATCATCATCATCATAGTTTAGTTTGTGTTGTCATCGTCAAACTTGATATGTGAAACATGGGACAAACCCCACGTGATAACTAGCATACTAGTTCTAGTCATACCACTAAGATACCCGGGGTTTCCCTTGGTCTCAATGATGTTCCACATTTTTATAGTATATCACATTCACATATCACAAACAACACAAGAAATTACACACAAATTCCACCATTTTCATACCAAAACCATTTAAAAAACGTTCACATTAAAATTCCTTTCCAAAATACAATTGTGGTTATATACTCATTACAAAAATCCCAATTTGGAAACACTGAATGAATATATTATTCAATTAGAACAACATAGAAGGTATTAGTAAATATCATAACAAGGGCTTACACAATAAACATACCTAATTTCAAAAAGGAAAGCCATTTCAAATCACTTTCATAACACATTCACCTTAAAAATAGTTTCACACCACTTTCCCTATTAACATAACCTCTTGAACCACTTATAGAACACCACCAAGTTACGCGAAGAGCGTTTACAACAAAAAACACGTTTCCTTTTATATAAAGTCATTACATTAAAAACAAATGCATACTCAACTCTTTCAAAAACACAGATTTCCCTCTATCTGAATAAATCAATAAAACTTTTAACTATTTATTAAATCATTTAAACAATAAAATAATAATAATTTACACAAAAAACAACTGGGTTCGATTTAGTGATGTTAATTTATAACCAAATACCCAGGGTAACCATATCAATATATGTCTTCCACTGTTCAACAATTTTCAGTTCAATTTCAAAGGTGCACAACAAGGAAAACAAACAAAAAGTGACTCATTTAACTTTTTAAATCTCCATTTAAATCTACAGACACATCGAAGTCCTTGGAAATGAACTTCGCACCATCCAAATGACCTTTAGAATACTTTTGTAGGGAAAATACATCAAAACACACATTAAAACATAGCCATATCCCTATATTAAAATCCACTCCCTAACTTTTAAAACTCAATCCATTTTGAAAATAGTATACACACCACATAATTTAGGTAATAATCCATTTGAATAATTTATAAAATATCAACATGTGGTGTAACCAAGGATTACACCAAGATTACCTAGTTTCACATAAAAAGTAAGTCACTTGAAAACTGACGCCAAACATTATCAAACTAAAACATGCTTAACACCTAAGAACCAATTCATAAATCATATTTGTAAAAAAACACAAAAATTTTCATGCACGAATCACAACTGCATTCATTTTCATTTCGATCATGAAAATTTAAACATATAAACCACCATGAAATTATTCTTCACACCATGAAAAGAAATGGTAGAAGACACCCCCAATTTTAAAAAAGCATAATAAAATTATCATATGGTGTTACAGTGTGTAACTACTTACCATTGGTGATGAATTTCAAAAAAATTGGTGTGAAACACCAATCGCACCACGAACGTACCAAAAAAATATCTAATTAAACACTAAAACATGTATTCGAACAAAAAAAACAAAATCAACCCCTAAAAAGGAACCAAACCGCATAACAACCAAAACTAAAGAAGGAAAAAAGGAGAAGAGACAACACCAGAGAGGGGTTTTTTGCACTGATGGAGGGGAGGAACCGATGGGGAAGCCGGAGCCGGAGAAGCAGCTGGTTAGAAGCAGTAGTCCAACACTGGGTTTTTTGGGGGAGGTTACGCGACAGCGTGAGCCATTCTTAAATGGGGTTGGGGCGATGGCATGATCCGACCAGTCTATGGGTAGGGAGGTGGAATGACACCATACAATGGAGGGGAGGGTTGTGAGCTAGGTTTGAGAGGGGATAGACACTGAGCTGGGTAGGAGGGATCTGATGGGAATGTGGGGGAATGGGAGTGGGGTACTTTCCAGCCATAAGGGGAAAAACAACAACAAAAAACAAAAAGAAAAAGAAAAACTTATAATAATAATAATAACTATTTTTATTATTAATTTTAGGGTATAATTTTCAAAACATGGTAATATTAAAAATTTATATTTATAATAATATTATTATTATTGACATCATCAATTTTACAATAAAAATAATAATAAAAGTAATTAAGAATATTTTTATTCTTTACACAAATAATAATAATTATAAAAATAATATCTTCAAAAAATATTATTATAATTATAATTAATATAATTTCATAAATCATTATTATGATTTTTATTTTTATTTTATTACAATTTCATTATCCATCACATTTTGTTTTTTTGGCCTTGAAAATTGGGCCTCTCATGTAGTGAACCGGGATAGGTCACGTGGTGACCCTGATAATTTTGCGCGACATTGACTGGGGTTCATTGTATGTGGTCAAGGAAAAAACATGCGTTTTAACATTAGAACTCAAAGATTTAAGTCAGGATTCAGTCCAAACTACCAGATACTAAGAAAATTAAAAAAATAAATAAAAAACGTTGGGTGTGACCCAAGGGGCATTCCTGATCCCCAAAGGCTGTCAAAATTTCTTGGGTACCAAAAAAACAAGGGAACAATTTAACCAAAATGAGAGACATAAAAACAATCAACAAGATAGATAAACTGAAACTAAAAAATTTTCTATCAAAAATTACCATAAACTAAAAAAACATAATGGTCTACAACTCGAACCAATAACAAAAATATGAAAATAATAAAAACTAAAACATGTACTCAAACCTCTCAGAAACAAGGGAGGCCCCCTCAACACCACACTATATGATAAGACCAACTGTAACCTGAATCACTATCACTGAGAACGATGTCAAAACCTTCATTACACAAGAAAAAAGGTCCATATACACCCAATGGTGTATGAAGGGTGTGAGAAAAAATCCCAATTGGTTGTCACCTAGTAAAATTAATCCATGCCACAATAACTGAAAGATATCTTAACATGCTAATTCAAAACCATACTTTTAAAATATTTTTTTAAGGAAAAAAATTTACATGTTAAAACAAGAGGAAAAGGCCATACTAAAAAAATACATATCACAAACATTATTTAAAATAAGAAAATACAATTTACAAATAACACACACATACAAAAGTTTTCCTCTATATACATAAAGAGGGAACCATGTCATGGATATTAGTGCATTGCGGGTATATCACATAAGGTATACCTAGCTCGAGTGGTACCCTAGAACCACATATCATAGAGAAAAGGTAAACAAACAAATATCTGTTCTTGTGTACATGAGAAAATAGTAAGGAGAATACCCATAACCTATTTGTCCCATAATAGCATCATATTGGTAGTTTAGTTAGTGTTTTCATCATCAAACTTACTACATGAAACAGAGGCCAAACCCCATGGGATCACAAGAATACTAGTTCTAGTCTTCTGACCTAGACACCTAGGGTTTCCCTTGTTCTCAATTGTGTTCCACATTCATATAGTTTATCACTTTGACATATCACAAACCACACAATACATTACACAAAAAGGCTGCCATTTGAAAACCAAAACCATTTTTAAAACACACGCACACCAAAATACCTTTCCAAAATATACATGTGGTTACATAGTCATTTCACAAATTCCCATTTTGCAACTCTCAAAGAATTACATAAACAATTTCCAGAACATAGAAACCATTAGTAAATAGAACTATAAGGGATTACACAATAATCATACATTATTTCAAAATGGAAAGACATTTCAAATCACTTTCTTAACACATTCACATTAAAACTAGTTTCGCAACACTATAATAATTAAATAAACCGCTTGCACCAATTATAAAACATGTCCAAGTGATGGGAAGTGGGTTTCCATAAAAAACATGTCTCATTTTCTATTTACACACTAATTTAAAAATATACATATACTCAACTCTTTCAAAAACACTGATTTTTCACCATTTAAATAAATCGCTACATCTTTTAACTATTTATTAAATCGTTTCATGAAAAATCATGAAGACATTACACCAAAATCCACTTGATTCAAATTATTATGCTATATTAAATTTTTTTACCCAAGGTATCTATATCAAAATCTGTTTTCCATTGTTCAAAAATTTGCAGTTCAATTTCAAAAGTGCACAACAAGAAAAACACACCCAAAATGACTCATATTCCATTTTAAAATATCCATTTAAATCTACACATGCATCAAAGACCTTGAAAATGAACTTCTCACCATCCAAACATCCTTTAGAACACTTTATAGGGACATTACATCAAAAAACACATTAAAACACAACCAAATCCATATATTAAAATCCACTCCCAGAATTTAAAAACTCAAACCATTTGGATAACATTATTCGGACCACAAAATTAATGTAATAAAACAGTTGGATAATTTATAAAATATAAAAAAGTGGTACAACAAAGGATTAACTCAAACTTACCCAGTTTCACATAAAAATAATGTAAATTTAATAATAATGCCAAACATTATCACACTAAAACAATCTTCACACCATAAAACAAATACATTAAACATATTTTTTAAAAAACACACCCATTTTTTGGCCCAAAGCACACCCACCATCATTTAAATACTATTCCCAAAATATAAAAACATAAAATGCCTTGAAATTATTATTCACACCATGAAAATAAATGGTAGAACACACCCACAATTTTAAACAAGAATAATGAAATTATCAAAGGGTGTTAACAAATGGAACCATGTACCTTTGAAGACTAATTTCCCAAAAAATGGTGCAAAACACTAATCACACCCTGAACGCACCACACTAAGATAAAATTAAACCGTAAAACAGGAATTCGAACCAAAACGAATAAAAATCGAAGGATAAAAAGTCCCCAACCCGCTAAACAAACAAAGAATAAGAAGGGAAAAAGGATAATAGACTCCACCATAGGATGTTTCATGCATAGAAAAAGGGTGAGGCATCGACTGGGAAGCTATATCCAGTGACGCTGCTGGCTGAGAGAAGGGGTGCGATGTAGAGTTTTCCGGTGAGGTCATGCAATGGCATGGGTCGGTGTGGAAGGTGGTTGGGTAGACGACACGAGCAGGCCTGGATTGGGGGGGGGGGTGGGGAGGCAGAGCAACACCAAACAAGGGAGAGGAGGGTAGTGAGCTAGGTATGAGGGGTGTCACGACCCATCCCCTGAGGCTCGTGCCGTGAATACCCCAAGCCCGCCATCCATAAGCCTGGGGATTACAACTAGCACCAGTGGCCTAAATTCCTAAAATTGGGAAGGCATTTCCATTAAAAATTATAAATCCCACAACAATGTAATATCTGGAAGCAAAAAACTATGTAAAAATGTATACAAAAGGAGTGCTAAAAAGAAAAAGGGTTGGAAATACAAGCCCAGCTCTAAGGTACAAGAAAACTAAAGTACAACAGAAGAAAGGTGAAATAGGTGCTGGATCGTCGTCAAGAAAATCCTACCTGAAGGGTAGGTATAGATAGCCTCTACAACACTCCACGTTAGAATTTCTCCTCCGTGTACCATCATGCCGTGTGATCCACCACTGGGTACCATCTAGTCCTGATCCACTCAGCCTCGGCCAATGTTGTTTGTCGTCTGCAACCAACACAATGAAGTACGAGAATAGCTCGTGCAGGAGTGAGTATAACGATACTCATTAAGGACCATCTAACCCTCAAGGTCTCACAAAATACAACAAGGATAAACCAAAAAGTATTAACTGAACAGATAACCTCACTTAGGTATATTCTCATTCATATACATAAGTTATCATGTAATCGATGTCAATAATGAGAAAAACACAATTTTACTAACTCAACTCTACAAGGATTTTTATTCACATTGATGAAACCATGGATGCTGGAATACACATAAACTTTTGAGTATAGTGGTCCTGCTTCCAAAACCAGGCACTTCCCACTAACCATGGACTACTGAGGTACTCTTCCAGTCGAGTACCGTGAGTCTATCGTGCTCACAGAGTGGCTCTCCCCACTATAGGTCTGCAACCAACTACCCGGCACTCCCCCTAATTGCATAAAGAGGTTCTCATGTGGTCGAGTACCGCATGTCTGCCTCCAACAACCAGGAGAACCTCCATCATGGGTTTTATGCCAACTATGAGGTTCTCCCCCTAATAGCCTACATAGGTAATCCACTTCTCGAGTATCGTGGGTCATCCACCAACTACTAGGCACTCCTCTACTGTGGGTCTACCACTAACTACCACGGTCTCCCCATTTGGCTAGTTGAATCACTCAGAGTTTAATTGGTCAAGCAGACATCATGTCTCAGCCAGCTTCTTGGTCTCTGTGCTCTGCTCGCTCATCTCTAGGATGGTCTGCTCTACGATCTATAGCTCTATACTCCAACAATCATGAAGTCCCAAGAAGAAGTATCTCAACGGTCTGCCTTGTCATATGGGCCTCAATGCAATAGATGGTGCGTCAATCAGATTCTAGGTCTGTGAGTTATAAGCTTTTTAGTCTCAAGGCCCAGTTGGATTCATGTACGATCGAACCTAAGCATATCTCAACATTACCCCGAACTCTAGTGGGGTATACTCAAATGGACGGTCGTGCTCCATGAAATCCAATGTTGCTGATTGTTGTTCAAACAATTGTCTGTTTCCAATGATATGACCAATGGAAGTAACAACCAGTACTGGGCCTGGGTCCGGTCTGACCCGGTCGGACCGACTTAGCCCCACCCAGTCTGGGCTGACCCTGTCTATGTCGACCCGGTCAGCCGGTTGGGTTCGGCCTAGTCTGCTGGACCCAACCCAATGGATTGTGGAAGCCATTCGGCATGAAGGTCACTGTGTAGGTGGCTCGGTGCAGAAGCCCGAGCCGGTTTGGCTAGCGACACCGTGAGGGATGCCGCCGGCTGGCTTAGGAGGCCGACTGTAGCCGGGCATGGCACGCAGGAGGCTGTGGGCAGGCTAGGTAGGGCGCGTTAGTATGTGGGTCGGGTGCGCGGGGTGCAAGAAAACAGCGCGGGGTGCGAGCAGGCAGCGTGGGGCACAGGGCCGGTGGCACAGGGTGCCGGGCAGGCAGCGAGCGGCGCGGGCAGGGTGCATGGGGTATCGGGTAGGCCGGCACCCGGGTAGACCGGTTCAATGGGGCTCGGGCAGGCACGGTCTGACGGTGTTTGGCTGGGAGAACCAATGCCCCGCAGGTGTGGTGCGGTTCATAGAGGGTGTCGGTAGCACGACCTTTTTCTTCCTTTGCCTTCATCACCTCATTGATTCCTCGTCATTCAAACGATTTCCATAAATAAGATCAGCGGAGGGGTCCGGCTAGGTTGGTTTGGCCTGCACCCTCCATAGTTATGGTGGTATCAAGAGGCTCGCCAGTATGAATCACAACAACCGACATTCTTCCTTTTGAGAGAAATTAAGAACAAGGGAAAGTTCATACGTAGATAAAATTAAACCCTACCTTTGATTCGACATCCTTCATTTGTTGAAACAGTTGTGGAAGTTGGTCGACAAAGATGTCTCATGATGGTTGAAGTTTCTAGGAAGATGACGAAGAAGGATAGGCTTCCTTCATTCTTCTCTCTTCGTTGGAATGGGTGTTCCTCATTGGAGAACATCTTTTCTTCAATCACCCATGTGAATTCATTGTGCCAGATAATAAGTTACATTATCTATTATTTCTTTGGAACAAATTAAAAAGTGGTAATTAAATTTAAAATTATCTTTCTCATTTATTCAAGTGTGTTGGAACGTATTAATTGGGGAGTTGTTACCAATTCAAAAAGGAGTAATTAACTAGGTAGGCTCCCCTTTAACCGTGGAGGATTGGAAAAATTAATTACTAGTGGAGGTTAAGAGGCTCCCCTAAATTAATGTGAAGCATAAGAGTTTTCTCCACTTTAATTGGGAGGTTAAGGGGATAATTGCCCGAGTGGTCCCCACCTCATTTATCCTCACATGGTAGGTTGAGTTCGGGTGGTCTCCACCGCCATATCCTCTCATGGAAGGTTAAGGTGGGTTTTCCCCACCTCCAACTCCCATGAGGAGATTTTAACCATCAACACTGACATGGAGGCTCAATAAAATAATGTGTAGCTCACATTATTTTATTATTTTAATAAAGAAAACCCAAAACTAAATTCAATACTTGACTCACTGCCGTCGAAGTGAATTTCTCCTTAAGAAAATACTGGTACTGTGAGTTCAACGGTGCCCTAGAATTTTAGTTCCGAGCAATAGATCAAATGTTATAAAAACATGCTCGTACGTTTACTGATCTTACCCGAAAAAAATATCAGAAATTGATTCCGGTAACACCGGACCTCATAATCAAGCACTGTAAAATATCACGGACTCATAAAATTCCCATGTATTAAAAAAATAATGTGATTTATGGGAATTTAGATTCTCCCCACCTCAGGTATTTATGTCTCCGTAACCTACAACTCGAACTAAGGGAACAAATGGGGGTACTGAGCACGCATCTGAGCCTCCCTCTCTTATGTGCTATCCTGGAGGTTAAAGTGCTACCAACGAACATGCACAAGAGGTATCGACAGTCCACATAGGACCTGATCCTATCATTCCTCAATCTCCACTGAACCCCCATGAATGTCTCTCCATCGTCGAAGTCCATCTCTTCATGGTCTATGTTGTGAGAAGGGTCGTGCACGTATATCCTCAGCTAGGATACGTGGAAGACGCCGTGTACCCGGTACAACTGAGGTGGAAGAGCAAGGCGGTAAGCCACATCTCCTACTCTACTAATGTCATGGAAATGTCCGATGAATCCTGTAGATAACCTTCCTCTTTGGCAAAATATCTGTAAACCTCGTCGTGGGGAGACCCATAGAAAAATGTGCTTCTATCCTCGGACTCTAGAGGTCTCTGTCTCCTATCAGCATACAACATCTGCCTGCTTTGTGTAGTCCTCATCCACTCCTGGATGATATGCACCTTCTATGTGGTAGCCAGTACCATCTCTAGTCCCACTAGTGCTGACTCCCATGGGTCTATTCAGTACAGTGGCGATCTGCATGGTCGACCATACAAGTCCACGAAAGGTTCCATATCAATGGTTGAGTGATAGATGGTGCGGTATGTAAACTCCAACAAAGGTAAGTGATCCTCCCAGCTATGACCAAATACAAGGACACAAGCATTCAACATGTCCTCGAGGGTCTGAATGGTTCGCATAGTTTGACCATCTGTCTGAGGATGGAAGGCAGTGCTAAGACAAAGCTGCGTCCCGAAAGCCTCCTGCAACCCCTTCCATAGCCGGGAAGTAAATCATGTGTCACAATCGAATACAATAGAAAAAGTTTCTCCATGTATCCGCACAAACTCTTACACGTAGTGGTGTCCCAAGATCTCTACTGATACCTGCTCTTTGATCGGTAGGAAGTGGGCTGACATGGTGAGTCGGTTGACGATCACCCCGATAGAGTCATGTCCCGTGGACGTAAGTGGAAGACCCATCATGATGTCCATGGATATCCCATCCCACATCCAATCTCGAATATCTAATGGGTAAACCAAGACTACTAGTACCTGATGCTCCGCCTTCAATTGCGGACAAGTGAGACACTGAGATACAAACTCTGCTACTGCCTTCTTCATACCTGGCCACTAGTGCTGTCATCGAAGGTCTTGTTATATCTTTCCCACTCCTTTATGTATTGTTAAAGGGGATGTGTGGAACTCCCTGAACACATTTTCTTGAAGTGACAACTGTACCATAGTACATCCACTAAAGAGGATGATGTCCTCCCCACCTTCAGAAAATCTATTAGGAGCCAGCCCTGTAAAAATCTGAGCACGTCGTTTCTTGTAGTCGGCGTCTCCACACTATGCCTCCCTAACTCACTGAAGGAGTGAGGGAGTGACTGTAAGAGACTATAGAAAGGATACTCTTTCTCTATCCACAAAGGATTTCTATAAAGAATCTACCTACTATGTTGACTCACATAGAAGTTATATACCAGTTCTCCTACTGAGTGTATCTTCAACCATGCTCCTCTTCCCAAGAGTATTGACTATCTCAAAATCATAGTCCTCGAGGAACTCAATCCAATGTTGTTGTCTAATGTTCTGGTTCTTCTGAGATAAGATGTAACTAAGAAACTTTTGATCAGAGTGCACAGTAAAATGCTCTCCCATCAGATAGTGTCACCACATCCTCAAGGTGAATACCACTACTCCTAAATCCTAGTCATGGGTAGCGTAGTTCTGCTCATGATGTGTCAACTGCCGAGAACCATAAGTGAAAAATGATTTACCATGAATCAGGAGACACCCGAGTCTAGTCCCTGATGCATCACAGTAGACTATGAACCCTACGCCTTCCTCTAGAAGCCTCAAGATGGGGGGCACTAGTCAGCCTCTACCTTAGCTTTTGAAATCTCTGCTGGTATCTCTTCAACCACACGAAGTTTTGCCCCTTCTTCATCAAGGCTGATAGTTGTGTCACAACCTTGTAGATGTCTAGTACGAACCTTCAGTAGTAACATTCCAAACCCAGAAAACTCCTCACTTTTGTCACACTCCTGGGTTCCTCCCAATCAAGTATCACCTCAATCTTCACTGGATCTACTGCAACTCCAGTATCCAAGATGACATGACCCAGACAGTGATCATATCAGATCCAGAACTAGCACATCAAGAGCATACCATAATGCTCCTGCTCTCAGAGTGTGTCCAGTACTACCTGAAACTGGTAGGCATGCTCCTCCTCAGTAGTTCAGCAGATCATAATGTCGTCGATGAAGGCAATGACAAAGAGATAGTGGTAAGGCTTGAAGATCCAATTCATGTGTCCCATGAACACTTCTGTTAAATTAGTTACACCGAACGGCATAACCAAGATATTGTAGTAGCCATTCCAACATCTGAAGGTCATCTTATGAAAATCCTCATCTCGAACTCTGAGCTTGTGATAGCTTGATCTGAAGTCTATCATCGAGAACCACCAAGCTCCCTTCACCAGATCAAAGAGGTCATCAATCCTCGAGAGTGTGTACTTGTTCTTCACGATCACCTGGTTCAGGCGACGGTAGTCGACACAAATCCTCAAGCTCCTATCCACCTTCATGTCGAATAGAATCGAGGCTGCCTAGGGAGAAACACTAGGCCATATGAATCCCTTCCCCAACAAGTCCTCTAGTTGTACCCGTAGCTCACGATTCTCTCTGGGAGCCATCCGATATGATGGTGTAGATATCGGTGCCATCCCGGGGTACATGTCAATGTAGAAGACCACCTCTCTGTAATGAGGTCATCCTGGAACTTCATCAGAGAAAACATCTGCGTACTAGTCAACCACTACAGGATAACTCAGAATCTCATCATCAACTGCTCCGATGGTAAGGCAGTCCAACTAAAGAGTGATCGGTTACACCCTCCTCCGAGTAAGTCTTTCATGTCCTTCAAAGGCTCCCTTCTTGCCGGTGAAGGTGAAACTAGACCCATCCATGTAGACACATCACACATTGTTCCTAATACAGTCGATCTTAGCATGATCGGTAAATAACCAGTCCATAACCATGATGACGTTGTAAGGCCTCGATGCTAATACGAGGAGATCCCAGGGAATGCTCTAGCCTCCTAAAGTAAGATCACACTACCGGCACCAGTGCGTAATCATTGTGTATTATCCTGTTGGAGTCTCTAGCCATATGGATCGATCCATTGGCTCCGTCAGAATCTTCGAGCACTGAATTAGGACAGTGGTAATGAAAGAGTGATTGGCACCTGTGTCTATAATAACTGCAACTACGGTGGATTAGACATAGACTATACCTAGAATCATTTCTGGGGCGCCATGATCATATGTATCGGCTACCTAGAGCTAAGCTCTCCCCTGTCCACCTGCTCCCTACGGTCGGGGTGGACCTACTAGTGGTGGTGGTGGTAACACCTCAAATCATCGCCCACTGCCTACTATGTGACCATAGCCTCTTCTATGTTCGCCTACTCCCAGCAGAACACCTTGATCGAATCTTTGTCTCTTCCTGCGCGGTCCTTCTACTGTCTTCTGATCATATGAACGTCAGGTCGAATAGTCACAAGCCATGTGACCATGCCCACTGTAAGAGTAATAATGTCCTCTCATAGAATGGCTGGCTCTGTCTCTAATACGGGTTCCCCGCACAACCGATTCTGAGTCGTGAGATCATCCACTTATAGTTCTGGTCCTCTTAGACCATTGCGACATCTGTCTACTATTATATGGAGAAGACTCCACTGCATGTCGACTAGTTCTGGGTCTCGCTGCTGGAGACTACTCAACAGGGAAACTCTCCACTAAGAAGGCTCTCTCCAACACCTCTTCATACGTCGGGATGATGGGGGAGATCATGGAAGCATATATCTCTTTGTTGAGTCCCTTCTTTAATGTATGGGCCCTGAAGACTGCGTCTCGTACCATATTAGTGGAGTAGCGTGAGCGGTCTGTGAACCTCGCTGAGTAATGAGATACAGTCATGATGCACTACTGCAGATGAAGTACCTCATGTATACGAAATGTGAAAAGAGTAGTTGGGACAAACTCTACATGAAACAGGCTCTCGAAGTCTGCCCACTGTAGTGTCACCTCTTCATGGACTTGGAGCATTAGGCTCTACCATCTTCCTACTTCTTCCTAATTGAGACTCGCAGGAATGATCACCATGAAGTCAGTTGGTGTCCCTACCAGTCTGAAGACTCTCACCATAACCTCCATCCAATCCTCAGATGCATGAAGGTCCATCTCTCCCCTAAATCTGGGTGGCCTCTGGTGTTCGAACCCGGGCAACACGCTCAATCGGCGTGCATCATCTGCTAATCAGGCTGATGGCATCGGTGTCCCAAAGGAATGTGCTACCGTTGGTACCTCCTCAAGTGACTCTAGTGGAAGAGGTCCCTACCCAGAGGCCGCATCACTCTATTTTCTATTAGAGCGTAAAACTCTCCGGGCTCTAGCCAGTCATCCATGGGGAGGCATCCAGAAGCAAATAGATGCGACACAGTCAAAAGATTTATACCTGGTGAGATGACCTGGTTGAGTTGACTTAAAGAAAAACTTCAAAACACACACACACAATCAGTGTTTTCGTGCACTAAGTCGGAATCAGAATTCAGGGTCCTAGTGTATGGATACATCAGCTGTTCCCCCAACACTAGACTCCATGAAATGAAAACCACACTCGGTACCTTTAACACTATTTTTTCATAGAAAAAAATATCAAAGTCCTATGTTTTGTGGTAGAACTGAATCCTTTGATTCCAATTTGTCACAACCTGTCCCCTAGAGCCCATGCCATGACTACCCCATGCCCACCTTCCATAGGCTACGGGATGGTGATTAGCACCAAAGTCATAAATCCCTAAAATTGGGAAGGCATTGACTTTATAAATTATAACACACACAACAATGTAAAATATGGAAGCCAAACGCTAAGTAAAAATGTATACAAAAGAAGTGCTGAAAATAAAATGGACGTAAAATACAGGACCAACTGTAATGAACAAAGAAACTGATGTACAAAATAAGAAAGGTAAAATAGCTGATGGATCATCATATGGAAAATACTACCAGAATTGTAGGTACATATATCCTCTATATCACTCCACGCCCATCTTTCTCCTCCATGTATCATCACGTCGTTCGATCCACCTCCAGGTACTATCCCGTCTTTGTCCACTCATCCTCTGTCAGCACTGCCCGTCATCTGAAACCAACACAATGATGTGTGGTCATAGCCCGTGCAGAGGTGAGTATAACGATACTCAGTAGGGACCTCGAGAACCTCAAGGTCTTAAAAAACATCACAAGGATTAACCACAATGTATGAGTTCAACAGATAACCTCACTTAGGTATATGCCTATACATATAACTAAGTTATCAAGTAATCCATCTCAATCATGATGAAAACAAAAATTTACTTACTATTCTCAACCAAGATTTTTATTCACATTTTTGAAACCATGGCTGCTGGAGAACTCCTCCTCTGTCGTGTACAGTGGGCCTGCCACCACAACTAGGCGCTTACCACTAACCTTGGATTGCTGAGGTACTCCTCCTATCGAGTATTGTGCGTCTTCCACACTCACATAGAGGCTCTCCCCACTATGGGTCTACCTCCAACTACATGAAGCTCCCCCTAATAGCCTACAGAGGTACTCCTCCTGTCGAGTACCATGGGTCTGCTGCCAACTACCAAGAGCTCCTCCGTAGTGGGTTTGCCGCCAACTAACAGGCGCTCCACCAAATATCCTGCAGAGGTACTCCTCCTGTCGTGTACCACAAGTCTCCCTCTAACTACTAGGTGCTCCTCCACCGTGGGACTGCAGCCAACTACTAGGAGCTCCCCACTGGGCTAGTCGAATCACTCCTAGTCGAATCGGTCAAGCAGTCGTCAGGTCTCAGCCAGCTACTAGGTCTTTGTACTCTGTCCGCTCGTCTCCTGGAGGGTCTGCTCCATGAACTATAGGTCGATACTCCAATTGTCGCGAAGTACAACATAAAAGTATCTCAATGTTCCGCCTTTTCATAGGGGTCTCAACGTAATAGAAGATGTGTCAATCGGACGCCCCATCTGTGAGTTATACTATTTTTAGTCCCGGGGGACCAGTTGGATTCAAGTACGATCCAACCTGACCATATCTCAACATTATCCCGAACTCCAGTGGGGAATACTCAAAGGGATCGTCATGCTCCAAGAAAACCAGTGGCGAAAACAATTTGTCAAGTGGTCGGCTGGTGCCAATGATACAGCCAATGGAAGTAATAGTCAGTAGTGGGCCTAGGTCATGTCTGACCAGGTCAGACCGACTCCGCCCAACCCAGTCTCGGCCGACCCTATCAGACCCACTGGGTCTGACCCAGCCCGTTGGTAGAGTAAGCCTTCTAGTTTTGTCCTGGTATGCTGGGCCTAGCCCAGATGACTATGGTGCGGTTTGTCCTGGAGGTCGCCGCGTAGGCGGCTCGGTCCGGAAGGCCGAGCTGGTTCGGCCAGCAATGCCGCTATGGACGCCGCGGGCCGGTTCAGGAGGCCAGTAGCAGCTGGGTAGGGCATGCGGGAGGCAACAGGTAGGTCGGGCAGGGCGCAACAGGCCGTGGGAAACCTTCAAAGGAGGCCGAATGGGGTGCAATCAAGCCGCACGTGTGGCCGCGCGGAAGGCCGCACGAGGTGTTGGTAGGCTGCGCGGGGTGCGGGTATGCGGTGCGGGACGCCAGGCCTACCGTGCGGGGCACCAGGTAGGCCGCGCGCAGCGTTGGAATGGAGGGCGGGGGCCGGGAAGGCCGCACTTAGCATGGGCAGGTCGGCGGTTGAGGGGGCAGCTGGGCGGGCAGGTTCGGCGCGCCTCGGGCCGGTGGTGTTCGGTCGGGAGCACCGGTGCACCGCGGGGGCGAGGCGGTTCTTAGAGGCCTTGGGTAGCCTGGCCTTTGTCTTCCTCCACCTTATTTTCATTGTTTCTTCATCACCATGACAATGATTACCATAAATAAGATCGACAGAGGGGTTGGGCCATGTGGTTTTAGCCTGCACCCTCCGCAGTTATGTTGGTATGAAGCGGCTCACAAGTAGGAATCACAACAACCATCCTTCTTCAATTTGAGAGAAATGAGAAACATTGGAAAGTTCATACTTAGATAAAATTAAACCCCTCCCTTTGATTAATCATTCATCATTCATTGACAGAGTCGTGGAAGTTGGTTGTCGAAGATGTCTCACGACTGTTGAAGCATCTAGGAAGATGTCGAAGATGGATCGACTTCCTTCATTCTTCGTTCTTCATTGTGAAGGGCGTTCCTCGTTTGAGTACTTCTATTCTTCAATCACACAAGTGAATTCATTATTCCAGATAATAGATTACATAATCTAGTATTTCGCAGGCACAAATTCAAAAGGGGAATTAAATTAATAATGATCCTCATCATTAAATCACGTGTGTTGGCACGTATTAATTGGGGAGTTGGTGCTAATTCAAAAAAGAGTAATTTTCTAGGTTGGATTCCCCTTAGTGGTAGTGGATTGGAAAAATAAAATAATAGGGGAGATGAAGAGGCTCCCCTAAATTAATGTGAAGCTTAAGAGTTTTCTTCACATTAATGGGGAGTTTAAGGGGTTAATAGCCCGGGTGGTCGCCACATCATTTATCCTCACTTGGTAGGTTGATCTTGGTTGGTCCCCACCACCATAACCTCTCATGGGAGGTTAAGGTGTGGTTTCCCCACCTCCAACTCCCATGATGAGATTTTAACCATCATCACTCACATGGTGGATCAATAAAATAATGTGTATCTCACTTTATTTTATTATTTTTATATAGAAAACCCAAAAAATAACTTCAATCTTCGTCTCACTGCCATCTAAGTGAATGCCTCCTTAAGAAAATACCAGAACTGTGAGTTCTTTGGTGCCCTCAGATTTCAGTTCTGAGCACTACTTCAAAATTTATAAAATCCCGCTTGTACATTTACTGAATGTACCCGAACAAAACATCAGAAATTGATTCCGGGCACACCGGGCCTCAGAATCAAGAAACGTAAAATTTTCTGTACTCATAAAATTCCCATGTATTAAAAAAAATCCTCAGGATTCGCAAGCCTTTACAAGGGGGGAGAGACAATGATCTGGGTAGGAGGGATCCGACCGGAAAGTGGGGGAAATCGGGGGAGAGGCACTGGCCATCCCTAAGAGGAAAAAACAACAACAACAAAAGAAACAAATAAAAAAGAAAACAAATAATATTAATAATAATATTTAATTTTAACATTTAATTTTAAAAACATGGTAATATTAATAATTAATTTTGATAATAATAATGACATTAGTGACATCAACAATTTTATAAGAAAAAAAATAAAAAAAGTGATTAATAAATTTTTTATTCTTATCACTATGAATAATAATAGTAATATCTTCAAACCAAAATTATAATTATTTTCATTAAAATAATTCCGTAAATCATTATTAAGTTTATTATTTTTATTTTATTACAATTTCAATATCCATCATTTTTTTTAGTAATCCTTGAACATCGGACTGGTCATGCGGTGAACCGGGTGAGGCCACACGGTGACCTCGGCAAGGCCGCGCGGCTTCGACTAGGGTGTGCTGCACACAGTTATGGCTAAAACATGTGTTTTTTAATTATAACTTGATGATTTAAGTCTGGATTCATCATGAACTACCTGATTCTAATAAAATTAATGAAATAAATTATTATCAAATTATAGGTCTGGCATAAAATTCCATGAAAACATTTTCTCATTCCATACATCCCAAAGAGAGAAATATATTTTCTATGGAAAATCTACATTTTTCATTCTCAAATAGATTTTTATTCCCTTTGATTAATGGAGGATGTTGTCTCATGAAGCAGTTTGACATTATTTCTCTATGATGTGGTTAAGGATGCTTTATATGGGTAAGGATATTATTAAAAATCTGAGTCACATATACATGTTCGGTTACATGTTTTTCAGAACTAGTTTCAGTTCCTGATCAAGCATTATTATAATGAATTAGAGGGAAATCCATGCATGTATTATGTGAATTGATTCATTTTTCATTTCTTCCACTAGGATCCATTTATAAATATTATAATACATGTGATTATGTTATATATCATAATTCTTAATTTCAAACTAGTAATACTTAACATAAAATTAAATTTTATTTCATAGGTAATCTAATAACCATAAATAATCTTTCCTTTTGTGATGTTCTTATATTTTTATCCTCAAAGCCTATATTAGGGTTATGTTAGCTAATCATTTTTTTCTAAATATTGTTTCCATTGTTTCTACAGACCTTCCTATGAGACAAACAGTAACTCCCCGACCCTAGAATACCAGAGCTAGTGACATACTTTATTATATTGGCATGATTACAAAGAATCAAATCCTGAAGGACTGAATAGTCTAGTAGTCTAGGAAAACTAGATCTGAACGTGAAAACAACATTGCAATTAAAAACATATTATACACAGTTAATTTTATTCGATCATGGTTTTGATCCCCTTACTGTACCCCAACATATTAGTCATAATACACATCTTGGAATCCTAGGAAAAAAATAAAACATAACAAATAGGTGAGATCAGATGTTAATTACGGGTAATAATACATGAGAAGCTACTATGAAACATTTCATAAATACTATATAATGGTAAATGAGTTATAAAAATAAAATCTAAATAATCACATGATATAGAAATCTTATCCTTATATATTCTAACTAATCAAATATTCACATGGAATAATAATAATGAAGGAATTCATAATATTGGAAATCCTCAATATCATGATCAATGCTCAATCTAGTTACTGTCAAGATCAATTCTCATGATAGTTTATGTCTGTGGGTTGAAACCCATCTAATATGTATCATGATATATCCTATGGAAAATTTTAAATTACTTGAAAAAATATGAATGGTTTGTTGCAAGTTTATTTCTTTTCCATTGACCAACTGATATTTCAAGGGTCTATAGCAGGCCCCTCCCATCAATTATTAACTCCAAATTTTTCCTAATATGAAAAAAATATATTTTGTATTGAAAAACTAGAATACTAATTGTGAATACTTTAACCAAAAACCCTGAATGGTATCAAACTAGCACACCCACATTCAAACTAATCCTAAAAACTAAAGAAAATTGGTAGAATATATAATAAGATATCAACCTCAAAAAACATAAGATCAAACAAAGTATGTTGAAATAGATGAATTCATTCTTATAAAATCATTATAAATATCTTAAAAAATATACACTTTTAAATTGAAATAATTAATTTAAAAGACAAGAATTTATAAAAGAATACATTTTAATTAAAATAAAATTTATAAACATGTAATGTAATATTCCATACATTAATGTCTCATGATAGTGTAAAATCCTATTAATCCTTATAAGTTAAAAATATAAATTCATTTCATATTTTTATCATAAATTTCATAAAGTACCTTATTTGGAAAATGACAAAAATATTCCTTTGAAATTTTTTTTATAAAAAGTAATACATGGGTAAAAAACATAAAACATTGGAAGGAAAATAATAGAAATATTTTGGAAAATATTTTTAAGAATCATGGATATTGATGATAAATATTCCCAAACAGATACCTATGTATAAAAAATACTGAATAATAATGAGATTGTGAAATTATCTCTTACCTTATACATTCATTTTGACCAATTTTAATTATCATCTTGTATAATGGTTGATAACATGATATTAATTTATACCAAAACCATATATATTTTTATGATATCATATATGATCTTCTTTTATTGTTTTTTTTGTAGTATTTTTCTATTAATCTTGTTTTAGATGTTAACTGCATACTTTTCCTAGGAACATTTTATCATGTAAGTCATTATTCATATAAATAGGATATATATCATTCTTCGTACAAATTATAATAAGTATAAAAATATTATATTTACTCATTATATACATTTTTTAATCAGTCCTTAATGGTTATTATTAGAAATGAGTCACATCGTATCGTGGAGACGGTAGGCCTTACCTATGCATGAGAGACAATTTCATTACCTTAATGGTTAAAGAGTAAAGAAGTGGAAGGTATATTAATTATTTAAATAATCAATATCATTTAATAATTATCATATATATTTATTATTTCCATAATTATACCCATCAAAATAAAGTGGTGATGAAAAACAGAATGCAGTACGTTGTAGAGACGGTAAGTTGTACATACGCATACGTGGTATTTTTGGTTTTCACGGGATGGATAAATCATGGATTATGTTTGTAACATAATAATCATAAATTTTCAGTATATATATGTTACTATATTTCATTCTTTATAATAAAAACAACACATACATACTAAGAATAAGAATAAATGAACCTGAACGATTTAATAAAAATGACTTCCTTATCTTCGGTGGGATTCATTTATATATCTCTTATTAGATCACGATTTGGTATTTTGGATGGACCATAAACTATTGAACATGAATAAAATTGGTCATACAGAATTGGTCTTTTTTTCGATGGAGATAGATTACTGAAATTTGTGTGAGGAAGTGAGGAAGGAGGTACACTTTTATAATTGAGGTGAGGGGTACTTTCAAAAATCCAAAACATAATAAAATAAAATAAGGAAACTATAGCTCCAAACACATAAAAATGACCATTAAATAAATGGCTTAAATTTTTTTTGATCATATCTTATCTCATTTGGGATTATCTAACAATATTGAGATTTTTATATAATGTAATAATATATTAATTCTATAAAATATAGTTATTGTCAAATTTGATACTATTCTTTTAATTTGAAATTAAATACCTAAAGAAAAATTAGAAATTAAAATATAATGTTCTAACACATTTCAATTATATCATATAGGTATATTAAATTAATTATATAGATTAATTGAATTCAAATATATCAAAATTAATACCTATTAAATCAGTTTGGTATTTTTCTCTCAATTAAATATATAATGTTATTGTATTGAAAATGAATTTAAAGTGGTTATATAGTTTCTAAAAAATAAAAAAAATTCTATAATGAAACTAATTTCATCAATATCACAATGGAAATTTAAGTTTTTTCATATCATGAAATATTCCCTATATGAGAATATAAAAGATATTAAATTTTAAGCGAGTGAACTTTTTTAACTATCATTAATTTAAATAATACATAATTAATTGTCATAGAAAAGTGTCACAATAAAAATAAAATTTTATATTAATGTTAAAAGGAACAAATAATATTCATACAATTATTTTTAGACATGTTTAGTTCACATTATTACACTTATCGTTTGGATTTAACCCTTATTTAAACTCTTTAACTCTTACCGTGACAATATATATATTTATTCCTTAAGGGTAAATATAGTTACTACAAGATGAAAAAAGTCCCCTAAATGGAAAATTTATTAAATATATAAATTTATCCAAATAATTTAAAAGAAATTAATATTTTTATGAATTTAATATCTTTAAGTAAAATATTATTTATTTTAAAATATAATAAGTGTCAATTTTGAAACTATTCATTAAATGAATTTCTAAAAAATATCATATCTATATTATATCTTCTTAAAAACTATTTTAAATCATAAATAATATTTTTAATTAATCTCTAGATTTTAGGGATGACATTAATTATTTCAAATTTATTTATATCAATATTTTTAATGTCATATATTTGATTCATCCATCAAATAAACTATTACTAAATCATCAATGTGAAAACCATTTATTAAATTATATCATCCATAAAAACTAAAAATAAAATATCAGGATGAATATAAGAATTTTATATTTGATACTAATATTTTGAGTTGTATATAACTTTTAAATAACCATATATAAAAATGTAATACTTATTAAAATTAAGAGTGTGACATACTGGACATTCAGAAAAATAAAATCTTATAAAATCACTAAAGTAATTCAAGTTGATCCCAGATGCCCTAAAATATCCCCATGTATTCTTTTCATAGAAACACACTCATCCAATAAAATTAGGACATGTGTTAGGGTAATATTATAATGCATATAATATTATTATTACATTTAATTAACCAATTTACCCTTAACTGATGTAATTAATTTTAATTTTTTTTACTAATCTTTTAGGTAAAAAATATGTTGAGATTATTAGACTGAAATTGTAATTATAATTACAACTGTGTATTTCTATTTTCCAAAATTAAATTAACCGCAGTGTAAAAATTAATTTTAATGCAAACCCGTAGATGTGGCAACAAAGCAGGTTAATGTATAAATGCCCAAAAGTTGGTTATGATTTTATATCTAAATTTAATGTGGAAATCATTAAAATGACATAAATTGGTTTAAATGATACAAACTTAGTATAATTATTCTTTAAAAGAAAATTAAAAAAATTATTTTCTATATAGATAAATTAGATTAAAATGTAGTTCTAACTAAAATGCATTATTTTTTGCAGTGAATCAAGAAATGAAACTGCACAAAAAAATATAAGAAAATATAAAAAATAAAATTTTTATTTTCTGATTTAAAAAAAATTATTTTTTCAAATAATTTATATCAAAGTTTCAAAAATTGAGTATAAATTGGATCTTCATTGAATGGTGTTAAAACTCTCTTAGAAAAATTATGGTTTTTAATGATTAAAATTGTATTCATTCTTATATTATTCCTATAAAATAATTTTGATGAATATGAAACCATTATATTAAATATATAATATATAAAATTTATAATTTGGTTAATATTATTTAATCCCTCTAAATTAATGGCTAGTTTTAAAATAGTAATATTTAATTGTATATCACTATTCGTTTATGCCCGATGTTGCATGCAATATAAGATATCAAATAAATTAAATTTATTTAAAAGGATACATATCATAAAATCTAACAACTTTACATTATCCCCTCCTTTATGTGATTTATTCCTCATAATTTAAAATTTCACTTTGAAAATTAAATGTTGATACATGAAAATTAATTTTTTGGAATTCCACAATGAGAATAGTGTTAATAAATATTCAACTTAATAAGAGGGAAAAAGAACTGTAAAGGTCACCACAAAATTAGGCATTTGAATAGGAAAACATTATATTAAAGTGAAAACTAATATATGTAAGAGAAATCAAGAGACCGTGTTCAGATGGAGAGTAATAGAGAACATGGTCATCAGAAATACTAACATCAAAAAGCTATAAATTTTTTATTGGTTAAATAGACAATTGATTTAGTAGAACTATAATTAAATAAAAAGTGATTTTCATTCCAATTTCCAATCCTAGAGTTGAGGGATTATTTCACTATCCCTATGATAACTTTGAAAATAAAAATATTCAATTTTTTTCTAGGTCATAATTTTAATATAATCCTTTGGTGGAGCATCGTTCTCTTATTACTACATCCCTTACACCTAAAAATGAATGTTCATGATAAATATGTTCACACATTAAGAAAATTTATGAATCACAAGATACATGAGTCATTCCTTCCACCCTAAAATGTTATCAAAACCAAAATGGTTAGCATATGTTATCAAATTTGATAAATCATACTTTAAACACAAGTAATAATATAAAAAGTTTTAATCAATAAATTCCATCCTTAATTATCATAAAAAATACATCTGTTTAGATTACATATAAAAAAAATTATAATCAAGGTCACTAGACGAATAAAATCAGTATTACATTATATTTTACAAATACAACATAATAAAACTATTTTTTTCACAAACCAAAAAAAATTAATTAATACAAGAATTCCTAAGTCCCTAAATAATACATATTGAACTATAATACTTAAATATCACATGATTCTTATAACCATAATATAATAACTAAATTATTGAATAAAAAACACAACTATAATAAATATTTCATTTTGACTGTTCTAACAACACAATCTTGACCATGATCAATTTTATTTTTCTAGGTTATAATTCACTGATGATTATATATTTTGTTTTAATAATGCCCTATTTCACTATATTTGAAACAATTAATATCAATATCTCCTTTCTTCCATTTTCAATCTTTTTCCTAGTTACCCTTTCCTCCACTTTTATAAGAAACACACAATCCATTGAAGAAAAATTAAGTGATTATTTATACATTTATCACATTTGGGAAAATACATATTTCCCTTCATCTCTAATTCAATATTCTATTCTAATATCATCTTCTCATATTTATTTCCTTTCTAGTCAAGTGTATTCAATAATTCTTTCTCTATATTGATAGAACAAGAGACTATATCTTTATCTGGTCCGAACGTTTAGGATACAAATTCCTTTAAAATGAATGAATTTATCCCATACAATAAATGATAAAAATTATCCCTTTGATTACATATTTATTCTATATCATGTCTTGATAACCTGATAAAGACGGATTCATATTGAGAAGCATTCTCATCCCCCTTTTTCCTCAGACTCAGAAATTGCATCTCAATATCTGCTATCTTGTTGAGTGGAAAATATATTTGTAATAAATGGTTCTTAAAATCCATCAATTATATGATTTATATTTCCTCATCCTCATTATTATTTTGAATCAATGACTTCCATTGATCCACATATCTATAAAGGTAATAAACTATCAATTCAACTTTATCCCTATCATTAAATCCAATTGAGAGAAATATCTTTTCTATGGAACTTATCTAATTTCCATCCTCAAATGGATATGTATTCCCCTTAAATGTTGGAGGTTGTTGTCCCATTAAGTGTTCTATCATTGTTATTTAATTTTGTGGGTCTCGCTGTTCAATATGGGTAATGTAATTATTCATATCCTGAGTCATCTTTCCTAGTATGGTTATATCTTATTCATCACCAGTTTCAACTCCAGCTCCAACATCCTTATCTTATATTTTAGGGAAACACCAACATGGATTACATTATTTGAAACATTTTCCATTCATTACAATATGAAAAATTTATAAATAACATCATAAACTAGACTAGGATATGTATAATGACCCATACTTTACATACATTGTTATTACTTCAGAATTGAAGCACACTTATTACAACATATAACAAAACCATGAAAGGACCGTATAGGTATAGTGTCTTTAGAAACTGGGAAACATAAACAACTGGTTCATAAAGCATCTACTTTGCCTCCCATTTATTTCATCATATCTAGAGTCCCTTTTTTCCATATTCTACTTAATAACCTTCTTCCTGACCTGGGGATATAAAACATACAAGGGTGAGCTCAAATGCTCAGTAATGGTAAACAAAAGAAATATCAATCACATCATATACATAAGCACATAACTTTTGGAAATATTAACCTGGAAAGGAACTCATAATTTCATAACATGGGATAAATCATAGTAGTGAAATGTAATCCCAAAAATCATAACTTAAAACATGAAACATTGTATCATACACACATAATCATAGAGAATCCTTTCTTATTAGTCAAGACTCATTGTCATGACTATCTTAGTGGACAAAGTCCATTTCTGAATCGAGTTCACTCCTCGTTTCAGTCCTGTTTCACTGAACCAGTATAACATACCATTCCAGCCACGTATATCTCATGAGATATAAAATCTTTACCCAATTCATTGGAGGGAGATATATGTCCCACCCATCTAATAATGATACCATTCTTATGTGTGCCACAAAATCATAAATCATACATCATTGCATAACCCATGTAGTAAAAATGGGATTCTTAAACTACATGACATCATAAAACAATTCATATAAGATAAAGGAATTCATAAAAATATTTACACCACAACATAATCAAATCCATGTAATAATAGGGATAGAAACAGAACCCTATATTATCTTAGATGGAAAATAATTTTGATAAAACACTTGAACTCCATTCTTGAGGAAAATATCATTTCTACTTCAAAAACAATTTTCCTTTCTTAACATGTCATACAATTCTAAACTAAAAGAAGTTGATTAAAAATATACCTCAAAACTTGTAAAGGAATCTTCTTGGAAATAATGTTTTAAAAATCCATTCATGTCGTATAAGTTAAAAAAACATTCTTCTCGTACTTTTGTCGGAAAAGTCAAAAATTACCTCGTATGAAAAATGACAAAAGATTCCACTCATATCTTTTAATAAATACTCATCGAAGGGTAAAATTGGATTTAAACAATTGTAGGTGGATGGAAATAATATTACATATTGAGAAAACAGGGATGTGGATGATAAAATACACCCCAGTAAATACCAAATTATAAACAACATCGGATAAAAATGAGATTGTGATAAAAATGAGATTGTGATATTCTTTGTACGTGTCCAAAACTCCTGTATAATGATTTAAATAATGTTATTGACTTATTCCAGGATCATACATATTTTTATGATATCATATATGGTCATATTCTTAGATTCTTAGTAGTAATATTTCATTTCTACTTGTTATTCGGGTGTTTATAACATTGTGTTCGTATGCGTGTTTTGTCGAATAAATTCTTATTCTTATCTTAAGGTTATAGATACCTAATTTCCAGAATGTTATTAGTGTAATATATATCATATTCATTCATTCAATTCATTTATATAATCATTATGAAATGAAGATCATGTAGAACGAGTCGCATCACATCGTGGAGACGGTATTCCGTACGTACGCACGAGTGATGATATCGTTCCTATGATCATGGAATTGTATTGGAGTGTATGTATAATATTTCAGAATAAATATCACTTTATAATAGTCATATATAGTCATTATTTACACCATTATACCCATCCAAGTAAGGTGGTGGTGGAAAATAGATTACACCACGGCGTGGAGACGGTATTCCGTAAGTACACACGCGCGATGATTTCTTTTTCCGTAGGATGGATGGATGGTGAAATAGGGTTGTTTCATACTTATAATAACATATAAGTATATGATTGATAATTATGTTATTACTTCATAATGAAACAACTAAATAAGAAGATGTGGAAGAAGAAATAAAGATGAAAGAATCGGTAACGGACATTACCTCTTCTTTGAAGTGCTTCTTTGAGACCTCCTTTTAGGTTACTATAATTGGTCTTTGAAGAGGCACAGAACCTCTAAGATGTTTCTAGGGAAGTGTAGAGAAGAAATTGGCAGCGGTTGGATGAGATTGAAGGCTCGATGTGGTGTGAGGAAGAGGGGGAGGAGGTTCCTTTTTATAAGGGAGGAGAGGGGCTCCTTTGAAAAAACTAAAAATATTATTTTATTATATAGTCAAGTTCGGTTTTAAATAGCTCCAAATTGATTTATTTCGAAGCTAAGGTGGGTATGGGTCGCAATACTATCATCCAATATAATTTAGACAAGTTTAGGTTCCTATTTTAATCTTATCATTTATATTTATCATTAAGTTAAATAATTTTAGTTTTACCGTGTCTTCTTGTGTTCTTATACTATAAGGTTAATAAACATACTATAAGCAGCCAAACGAACCCCAAGATGTTTATTATTAATATATATAACCTTATCTATGTCATTTGGACTATCCTTAGATTTTTAGTAATAAGATAACGATTAGTCATATAATATTTGTTTTAAAAACTATTTTATGTCATTTTTAACACTATTTAGTAATTAATTTTTCTGAAAATCGTATGAGAATGATTAGTTCTAAAAAAGTTCATTAAATCAATACTAACATGTCATATTAATCTAAAAAATTAGTGTAATTCATAAAAAGTCTCAAATTACATTTATTTTGGTTTTTATAACATCAATTATGTCAATATTTCATTAATAAATTAATTACGGCATCATCTTTGTGTCGTAAATAAATTAAATTATATAATGTCTACAAATTACAAATAAAATAAAATTATGTAGGAAATCTTTTAATCTTTATAATGAATATTTATAGTCGAATTTATCTTATGTATAACCCCATATTAAAAATGATTTACTTATTAAACTTTGATTTTAACTATTTTAACCCTTCTTTAAATAAATTAATAATAAATGTCCTAATCTAATCCAAGTGGGCCTAAATGGTCATATTTTATTCCTAAGGTTGTTTTTGGTCGAATTAAAATTGTCCAATAGAATTAGGACATGTGTTAGGGTAATAATAATTTCATTTTTATCGTTAATTACCCTATTTACTGTTAACTGTGGTAAAAAAAGTAAAAAGTTACTATTCAGAAAAAAAAATTATTTTCATCTCATTGAACCACATTTTACTTACTAACATCAACTGTGTCTCTCAGAATTTCAAAATTCCACTCACAGAAGCAGTAAAATTAATTTTTATGAAAAATTCAGTTTTTTAACTGCCACATAGTGGTTTCACTATTCAAAAAAAATTAACATTTTCAGAAAAATACCAAAATTTTACCCTAGGCTAATTTCGATATTCCGAATACAAAAATGAAGTTAATTTTGAAAAATAAAATTTAAAAAAATTTCAAAAAGTGGTTATTACTATTCATAACGGCTAGTTTTAATAATATTTTAATAGCATATCATTGTTTAGTGAAACTCGGTATTGCGTACGACGCAAGCTATAGAGGAAGGTCACGATTTCGTGTAAAGAGACCCAAGCAAGTGTTGTGTAGAAAAAGATTCTTTTGTTGATTTATATAACATAAAAGTCTCGGGTGTTACATTCTACCACCCTTAAAATGAAATACACCTCGAAATTCGTCACTTTGTAACAAACAGATGAAGATACCACTCCCTCATCATATCCTCAAGCTCCCATGTGGCTTCTTCTAATTGGTGGTTCCACCATAAAACATTCACCAATAGAGTGGTCTTGTTTCGTAGGACTTTTTCGCTACGATCCAGAATCTCTATTGGTTGTTCTTCATATGAAAGATCTTGCTCCAACGGTACAACTTTTGAGCTGAGTACATGTGAAGGATCAGGTATGTACTTTCTCAGGAGAGATACATGGAACACATCGTGAACTTGAGAGAGATTCGGTGGAAGCGCCAATCGGTAAGCTACCTTCCCAACATGATCCAGTATTTCGAAAGGACCGATATATCCTGGGCTCAACTTCCACTTCTTTCCAAATCTCATAACCCTCTTCCAGGGAGATATTCGTAAGAACACTTTATCACCCACTTCAAACTCTAGGTCTTTTCTTCGGTTGTCGGCATAACTTTTCTTTCGACTCTGAGCTGCTCTTATGTGTTGTTGAATAGATATGACCTTTTCTTCCATTTCATCAATGAGATCAGGTCCTAATAGCTTTCATTCCACAACATCATCCCAGCAAGTTGGAATCCTGCATTTCTTTCCATAGAGAGCTTCATAAAGAGCCATCTGAATACTGGAGTGAAAGATTTTATTATAATAAAATCCCACCAAAGGTAGGTGTTGATCCCAAACACCTTTGAAATCCATAGAGAAAGTTGTCAACATATCTTCTAGAGTTTGAATTGTTCTCTCAGACTGACCGTCTGTCTGAGGATGATAAGCAGTGCTGAAACTCAACTCTGTATCCAGAGTATGCTGAAGACTTCGCCAGAACATCGAGGTAAATCTCGGATCCCGATCAGATATAATAGAAAGTGGTACTCCATGGAATATTACCACTTCCTTTACATATATCCTGGCAAGCTGATCCAGAGAGAAATCATCTCTAATAGTAATGAAGTGTGCAAACTTTGTAAGACGATCAACTATGACCCATATAGCATTATTGCCTTTGGATGTTTTAGGAAGTCCTGTGACAAAGTCCATAGTGATGTTTTCCCATTTCCATTCGGGTATGGGTAATGGTTGTAACATCTCCTTAGACTTCTGTCTCTCAGCTTTAACTTGCTGACAAACCAAGCATCGAGAGACATATTCAGCAACATCTCTTTTCATGCCATCCCACCGGAAGTACTCTTTCAGGTCCCTATACATCTTCGTGCTTCCAGGATGAATAGAGAATGAAGAGCTATGAGCCTCATCCAACATCTCCTTTAATTCGGGGATGGGAGGAACACAAACCTGATTCCAGAACTTTATTAGCCCATCACAATCAAGGTTGAATTCAGGAACATTTCTCACCCTCTTTTGTAACTCGAAATCTTCTTTCTATGCCTCTTTAGTCCTCACATGTATAGATGGTTGAACATTCATTTGAGAAAGATACGATTTTCCCCTTTCATTATAATTCCAAGATCCATCCTTTGTAAATCCATAAATATTGGATCTTTTTTGATCCTCATCATGGATAAACTAGCATGGTCTTGTCAACTTAATGCATCTCCCACCTTGTTTTCTTTCCAAGGGTGGTAATGCATTGAGCAGTTGTAATCCTTAATCAGCTCCAACCATATTCTTTGGCGCATATTCAGCTCCTTTTGTGTGAAAATATACTTTAAACTTTTATAATCAGAATAAATATCACACCTTTCACCATAAATGTAATGGATTCAAATCTTTAATGAAAAGATTACCGCAGCTAACTCCAAATCATGTGTTGGGTAATTTTGCTCATGGATTTTCAACTGTCGTGAGGCATAAGCTATCACCATATCATTTTGCATAAGAACACACTCCAATCCCGTCTTGGATGCCTCACTATAGATCACAAACATTTCTCCACTACAAGGCAGTGTGAAACAGGTGCACTAGATAACCTTCTTTTCAACTCCTTGAAATTCTCTTCACATTCCTCCGTCCAAACAAACTTAAATCCTTTCCGAGTCAACTTGGTGATTGGATTAGATAATCGTGAAAAATCTTTCACAAAACGTCGATAATATCCAGCCAAACCAAGAGAACATCGGATCTCGGTTACTGTTGTTGGTCTTGACCATCTTTCGATAACCTCTGTTTTTGCTGGATCCACGGATATCCCCTCTTTTGAGATTATGTGACCAAAAAATGCAACTTTTTGAAGCCAAAATTCACACTTGGTAAATTTGGTATAAAGAATTTCCTTTCTCAGGGTCTTCAATATAATTCTCAAGTGATCTTTATGTTCTTCCTTGCTCTTTGAATAGATAAGAATATCGTCTATAAAGACTACCACAAATTGATCAAGATAGTCTTTAAAGACTCTATTAATTAGATCCATGAAGATAGCAGGGGCATTAGTAAGACCAAATGGCATCACTATAAATTCATAGTGTCCATACCTTGTACGGAAAGCCATCATTGGTATATCCTCCATTTTGACCCTTAATTGATGATACCCCGAACGAAGATCAATCTTGGAAAAGTATTGAGCTTTGCATAGTTGGTCAAATAGTTCATCAATGTGCGGGAGTGGATATTTTTTCATGATAGTGATCTTGTTAAGATCTCGATAATCAATGCAGAGTCTCATTGATCTATCTTTCTTCTTAACAAAAAGAACAGGTGCTCCCCAAGGTGATGCACTAGTGCGTATGAACCCCTTATCAAGATTCTCTTGGAGTTGCTTCTTCAATTCCTACAACTCAATTGGGTCCATTCTATAAGGTGTCTTTGAAATAGGCAAAACACCCGGTACGAGTTCTATTGAAAACTCAACTTCACGATTCGGTGGAAGACCCGGTAATTCCTCCGGAAATACATCATCAAACTCTCGTACAATGGAAATATTCTTAATCGTGAGTTTCTCACAAACCATTTGAGATAAATAACCTTCATTTCGTGGAATCAATACCCCTAAAATGGTAGAAATTTCCACTAGAAGGTTATGTTCATCCTTACATCGATAGACGATCATAGATTTATCTGGAATATGAAATGTGACTTCCCTTCATTGGTAATTGATATGAGCTCCATGTAGAGAAAGCCAATCCATACCAAGAATCACATCAAATTCCACTATAGGAAGGATCACAAGATTTGCAGGAAGAACTTTCCCACAAACTTCAATCGGAGAAGAATTATAAACTTTTGATGCGACTGTTGTTCCATTAGGTGTTGTCACAACTAACTCAACATCTAATTGTTGAGGTAATACGGCGATACCCTTAGAAAATTCTTCAGTAATAAAGGAGTGGGTGGATCCAGAATCAAATAAAACATTTTCTACTTTAGAGTGGATGGTAAGTGTACATTTCACCACATCGTTATCGTACTCCACATCGCTGATAGAAATTGCATGTGACGTTCCTTTTTCATTAGCCTTAACAGTTTGTTGACGTCAACCATCATCATCAACCCTTGGATTAGGGAATTTATTGGCATAATGTCCCATCTCCTTGCACTTGAAAAATTGAAGTGTAGTAGGTTAATTCTGTGTATCCCATCCTTTGTTTGCATCATTAGACATCTTCTCCCCATCATCGCGGAATTCAAATGCCCGATGAACTTCCTTTCCACATTTGAAACATTTACTTTTCCCTTTAAGACAACTCCCTCCATGTTTCTTTCCACACATTGAGAATAAGGGAAAGCTCATATATTTTTCAGTGTGCTCTTTAGATTTTCCTTTGAATTCCATATTCCTCTTCTTATCAAACCCATATGACTGATGGGTTACTCCATTCTCCATCTCCACTTTGAGAGCACATCGAAAAATTTCCTCATAGCTATTGAAGTCCCTTATGGATAAGGCCCTTCAAAGACATGGATTTAAGCCACTAAAGAATTGATCGATATTACTCTCAGGTTGGATAATAATACCAGAAGCGTACCTTGCAAGTCTTGTAAAATTTTCTTCATAGGTACGAACAGATTCATCATCCTTTTTCATCAGTTCAAGAAACTCTTTCTCCATCTTTGTTCGGAGAATACGAGGGAAGTACTTATTGAAAAATAAATTCTTAAACTCATCCCATTCCATGGACTCAATTTCATCCCTTTGCCTCGTATTCTTAATAAGATTCCACCATTGATCAGCATCACCTTCCAAACGATACACTGCTAATATGACTTTATCATGCTCAGAACATTGAAGAACTGAAAATATCTTTTCAGTAGTACTAATCCATTGTTCAGCAACTAATGGATCAGTATACCCGCTGAATGAAGGTGGATGCTTTCTAATGAAGGATTCAATAAAATGTTGCTCCTTCCTTTGCTCGTTTGGAAGTCCTGTATGATTCATAGCTTGATAAGGTTGTGTGAGCATGGCTATAAGATTTTTCATTCTAGCTCCCCTAACGTTTGGTTTCTCAGGGGGACAATCATTGCATTGCCCATCACATTCCGCATTAACACGGTTCTTTCTGGTTCCAGCCATTGACTAAAACCAAGAAGAATAGCGTGAGCAACAATAATTATAATAGGAAAACCACATATTCAAGAATAAAATTTCATACTTAAGGTCTTATCCTAGGTTATTCATGGTCATTTCTAAAACTCTAAGAATGTGTTCTATGCTTATACTTATCCTTAGGGTTCTTACTAAGGCTTTTACATCCTAGTTTCCAAAGGTTGACTATACATTTCCTCCAATACCAACTATAACGACCCATACTTTAAATACATTGTTATTACTTCAGAATTAAATCACACTTATTAAAACATATAACAAAACCAAGAAAGGACCGTATAGGTATAATGTCTTTAGAAACTGGGAAACATAAACAACTGGTTCATAAAGCATCTACTTTTCCTCCCATTTATTTCATCATTTCTAGAGTCCCTTTTTGGCATATTCTACTTAATAACCTTCTTCCTGACCTGGGGAAATAAAACATACAAAAGTGTGAGCTCAAATGCTCAGTAAGGGTAAACAAAAGAAATATCAATCACATCATATACATAAGCACATAACTTTTGGAAATCTTAACCTGCAAATGAGATCATAATTTCGTAACATGGGATAAATCATAGTAGTGAAATGTAATCCCAATAATTATAACATACAACATTAAACTTTTTGGCATACACACATAATCATATAGAATCATTTCTTATTAGTCATGACTCATTACCAAGACTATCTTAGTGGACAAAGTCCATTTCTGAACCGAGTTCACTCCTCGTTTCAGTCCTATTTCACTGAACCGGTATAAACTACTGTTCCAGCCATGTCTATATCATGAGATATAAAATCGTTACCCAATGCATTGGAGGGAGATATAGGTCCCACCAATCTCATAATGATACCATTCTTATGTGTGCCACAAAATCATAAATCATACCTAATTACATAACCCATGTAGTAAAAATGGGATTCTTAAACAACATGAAATCATAAAACAATTCATATAAGATAAAGGAATTCATAAAAATATTTCCATCACAACATAATCAAATCCATGTAATAATAGGGATAGAAACAGGAACCTATATTATCTTAGATGGAAAATAATTTTGATAAAACACTTGAACTCCATTCTTGAGGAAAATATCCTTTCTACATCAAAAACACTTTTCCTTTCTTAACATGTCATAAAATTATAAACTAAAAGAAGTTGATTAAAAATAAACATTAAAACTTGTAATGGAAGATTCTTGGAAATAATGTTTTAAAAATCCATTCATGCCGTATAAGTTAAAAAAACATTCTTCTCGTACTTTTGTCAGAGAAGTCAAAAAGTACCTCGTATGAAAAATGACAAAAGATTCCTTTCATATCTTTTACTAAAAACACACCGAAGGGTAAAATTGGATTTAAAAAATTGTAGGTGGATGGAAATAATATTACATATTGAGGAAACATGGATGTGGATGATAAAATACACCCCAGTAAATACCAATGTATATACAATCTCGGATAAAAATGAGATTGTGATATTTCCCTTACCTTAGGTCCGATATGCTTTGTACGTGTCTGAACCTCCTGTATAATGATTTAAATAATGTTATTGACTCATTCCAGAATCATAATTATTTTTATGATATCATATATGGTCATATTCTTATCTTCTTAGTAGTAATATTTCATTTCTACTTGTTATTCGGGTGTTTATAACTTTTTGTTCGTATGCGTGTTTTGTCGAATAAATTCTTATTCTTCTCTTTAGGTTATAGATACCTAATTTCCAGAATTTTATTAGTGTAATATATATCATATTCATTCATTCAATTCATTTATATAATCATTATGAAATGAAAATCATGTAGAACGAGTCGCATCACATCGTGGAGACGGTATTCCGTACGTACGCACGAGTGATGATATCATTCCTATGATCATGGAATTGTATTGGAGTGTATGTATAATATTTCAGAATCAATATCACTTTATAATAGTCATATATAGTCAGTATTTACACAATTATACCCATCCAAGTATGGTGGTGGTGGAAAATAGATTACAGCACGGCGTGGAGACGGTATTCCGTACGTACACACGTGCGGTGATTTCTTTTTCCGTAGGATGGATGGATGGTGAAATAGGGTTGTTTCATACTTATAATAACATATAATTATATGAGTGATACCGATGTTATTACTTCATAATGAAACAACTAAAGAAGAAAAAGTGGAAGAAGAAATAAAGATGAAAGAATCGGTAACAGACATTACCTCTTCTTTGAACTTCTTTTTTGAGACCTCCTTTTAGGGTACTAAAATATGTCGTTGAAGAAGACCAGAACCTCTAGGATGTTTCTAGGGAAGTTGAGAGAATAAACTGGCAGGGTTTGGGCGAGCTTGAAGGCTCAAAGTGGTGTGAGGAAGAGGGGTAGGAGGTGCCCTTTTATAAGGGAGGAGAGGGGCTCCTTTGGAAAAACTAAACATATTATTTTATTATAAAGTCATGTTCGGTTTTAAATAGCTCCAAATTGATTTATTTCTAAGCTATGGTGGGTATGGGTCTAAATACTCTCATCCAATGTAATTTAGACAAGTTTAGATTCCTATTTTAATCTTATCATTTAGATTGAACATTAAGTTAAATAATTTTACTTTTACCGTGTCTTCTTGTGTTCTTATACTATAAGGTTAATAAACTTACTATAAGCAGCCAAACGAACCCCAAGTTGTTTATTATTAATATATATAACCTTTTATAAGTCATTTGGACGATCCTTAGATTTTTAGGAATAAAATAACTATTACTAATATAATATTTGTTTTAAAAACTATTTTATGTCAATTTTGACACTATTTAGTAATTAATTTTATTGAAAAACATAAAAGAATGATTAGTTCGAAAAAAGTTTACTAAATCAATACTAACATGTCATATTAATCTTGAAAATTAGTGGAATTTATAAAAAAGCTCAAATTACATTTATTTTGGTGTTTATAACATCAATTATGTCAATATTTCATTAATAAGATAATTATTGCATCATCTTTGTGTCATAAATAAATTAAATTATTTAATGTCTAAAAATTACAAATAAAATACCATTATTTAGGAAATCTTTTTATATTTCTAATGAATTTTTATAGTCGAATTTATCTTATGTATAACCCCATATTAAAAATTATTTACTTATAAAACATTGATTTTATCTATTTTAACCCTTCTTTAAATAAATTAATAATAAATGTCCTCATCTAATCCATGTGGGCCTAAATGGTCATATTTTATTCCTAAGATTGTTTTTGGTCGAATTACACTTATCCAATAGAATTAGGACATGTGTTAGGGTAATAATAATATCATTTTTATACTTAATTACCCTATTTACTTTTAACCGTGGTAAAAAAAATTAAAAAGTTACTATTCACCAAAAATTTATTTTCATCTCATTGAACCACATTTTACTTACTGACATTAACCGTGTCTCTCGGATTTTTGAAATTCCACTCACAGAAGCGGTAAAATTATGTTTTATGAAAAATTCAGTTTTTTAACTACCACTTAGTGGTTTCACTATTCATCAAAAATTGAAAGTTTTCATAACAATACCAAAATTTCACCCTAGGATAATTTCGATATTCCGAATCCAAAAATGAAGTTCATTTTGAAAAATAAAATTTATAAAATTTCAAAAAGTGGTTATTACTATTCATAATGGCTAGTTTTAATAATATTTTAATACCATATCATTGTTTAGTGAAACTTGGCATTACGTACGACGCAAGCTATCGAGGAAGGTCGCGATTTCGTGTAAAGCAAGCCAAGCAAGTGTTGTGTAGAAAAATATTCCTTTTGATGATTTATATAACATAAAAGTCTCGGGTGTAACAATATGAATCATAATTCATATATTAGAAATAGAAACACTTAACATAATTTGAAAATGTTATGAAAATAAAATTTTATAATCAAAAGGGTTCTCTTTCTTTGATGCTTTTATATGATTATCCTCAATGTATATCTTAGGATTATGTCCCCTAATCATTTTTTTCTAAATATTGTTTCCAATTTTTCTACTAAACTTTATGTGATACCAACTGTAATTCCCCGACCCTAGATTCCCGGAGCTGGTTCCTTACTTTATTATATTGGCATGATTACAAATAATCAAATTTTGAAGGGCTGAATAGTTTAGTGGTCTTGGTAAACTAGATACATACCTAAAATTGACATTAAACATTAAAATATAAAATACCCATATAATTTCCTCTCATTATTCCATTAATACCATAAATGTAACCCTACATATCAATCATAATACACATCTTGGAATCCCAGGTAAAAATAAAACACAATAAAGTGGTGAGCCCATATTCTCAGTAAGGGAAATTGTACAGTGTAATCAATGTGTAAATATAAAATTAATAGTATTTAAATGTAAATAAATAATAAAAATTTAATTTAAATAATGATATGAGCTATGCAACATAACCATTGATATTCTAACTAATAAAATAACCTTAGGAAATAATAAAAATGAAAGAAAGATTAATTTTGGACAATTTCACTATCAACAACTATCTTTATAATCATTATTATCAATAACTATCTTCATGACTGTTTAATTCAGCGGGTAGAATGATGTCTGATTTGTGTTAAGAACAAACCTACTAACAATTTTATACTACTTGGAAACAAACATTAAGGGTTTTCACAAACTGATTTCATCTCATTAGACCTACTGATGCTTCAAGGGTCTATAGAAGGCCTCTCCCATCACATAATAAACCCAATTCATTCCGAATATATAAACATAAACAACATAAAAATTGGTATTAAATTACTTGCATATATATTTTGAATATTTTAACCATAAACTATGAATATATCAAAATGAAACACCAACAATCAAATTGATCATAAAGCCTTAAATAAAATAAGGTACATTGAATCATATGATATCAATATAAATAAAAATAAGATTCAAGAAAGGATGTTGACATAGATGAAATACCCAAATAAAATAATTACAAATACCTCAAAAAAATTCCCTTTTACTTTGAAATCATTTAATTAAAAGTAGTGTATTTAATGAAGAAGAAAAATTAAGGAACACTGTAATAATATAAATGAATCTTTAAAATATCAATTCTTCATGATGTTGGTAAAATCCTTTTATGTATTATATGTTTAAAATATACATTATTTTAGAATTTTTATAGAAAAAAGTCATAGTGTATCTGATTTGGAAAATTAAAGAAGTATTTATTTCAAAATCATTTTAGAAATAGTAAAATATAGGTAACAAACTTAAATATTTGGTTGGATAATAGTAAAAATATTTTCAAAAATATTTTTAATAATCATGGAAATATATGATAAATATTCCTCAGTATATATTTTTTTATTAATAATCCCAAATAATAATGAGATTGTGAAATTAACCCTTATCTTGTATGTTCAATTAGTTGAATATTCTTCATTCTCTTGAATAATGGGTAAAAAAATTATTAATTTATACCCGAACTATATCAGTATTTATTATTTTATATAAGGTATTCTTATATCATTTATTTAATAATATTCTATTATTACCCTTCTTTGGGGTGATATCTACTTCATTATCCTATTGATGTTTTATCATGTACGTATTGTTTATTATTAATATGACCTATATCCTTCATTTGAATAATGATAATAAGTTCAAATATATTATATATACCTATTATATACATTTTTAATCAATAATTAATTGTTAATGTTAGAAATTAATAATATCGCCGTGTCGATATGGTAGGACATATGTACGTACGAGCGACGATATCATTCCCTTAATGGTGAAAGAGTATTGAAGTGGATGGTATATTAATTTTTTCTAGAACAAATATCTTGTCATGATTATCACATATATTCATTATTTCCATCATTATAGCCATCAAAATAAATTGGTGATGAAAAACACATTACACCACGATGTGGTGACGGTAATCCCTATGTATGCACATGTAGTGTTTTCAATGCTTTTAGGATGGATAAATCATGTAATATGGTTATATCATAATAATAATAACCTATAAGAAAATATATGATTCTAGAGTTATTATATTATAATGGAAACAACACATAACGTGTATGTAGAATAATAAAAGAACTTGAACGTGTTAGTAAAAATGATTACTCATTTTTCGGAAGACTTCCATTAGATATCTTCTTAAGGAATATAGACATGGTATTTTGGAAGGAAAAATATCTCTAAAAGTAGGATATGGATTTTGGGGAGATAAATGAGTAGATATTTGTAGAAATATTTGGATCAAATTTGAGTGAGGATGTGAGGATGTAGGAACCCTTTTATAATAGAGGTAATGTGTAAATTCAGAATTCCTCAAAATATTGAAATATAATAAGGCTATTATATGTCCAAGGAATTAAATATCGAAATTAAATGAATATTTAAAGACTCTTTCGATCATATATTATAAAATGTTTAATTAGTTATCAATTATGTATTTTTAAATCGTTTTATAATATATTAATTAAATAAAATATCATTTTTGTGAAATTTGATAATATTATTTTAATTTGACTTTAAATACACCACAAAAAAGTGGGATTTCAAATAAAATGTGTTCAAACATCTCAATTATATAATATATGTTTATAAAAATTATTTTAAATATATAATCATCCAAAATATATCAGAATTAATACATTTAAAATCAATTATTTTAATTCTATTTCAATGAAATAAATAATATTTTATTATTGAAAAATCATTAATGTAGTTATATAGTTTTTAAAAATTAAAAATTAAAAAATATTTTAATTAGTATCATAATTTAAATTCATTTTCGTTAATATCATGATTTTGTTTCCATGTGAACAGATAAAAGATATTAAATACAAAGAGAGTGACATTTTTTAACTATCACTAACTTAAATAATATTTAGGTTATTATCATAGAAGAGTGTCCATTAGAAATATAAATTCTATCATAAGGAGATAATGGATTATTTCAATTCAGCATATAATTTTTAGGCTTCTTTAAGTCACATTTTTACCATAATCTTCAGGATTTAACCCTTATTTAATATTTTTAACTCTTACTATGACAACATGTATTTTTATTACTTAAGGGTTTATATAGGTGCTCTAAAATGACAAGCAATCCATAAATTTTTCATTTATTAACTATATAACATTTAAACAATTTTTTAGACTATAATATTATTTTTATGAATTTAATATCATTTATTAAAATATTATTAATTTTTAAATATTATTAGTGTCAATTTTTGAACTTTTCATTACATGAAATTTTAAAAATATCATTTCAATAATATATAATTAGAAAAACATCTTTTATATCATAATTAATATGTCAAAGTATTCTAAAATATCATTTATTACAATATTAATATTAAATTATATTTATTTTCTTATTTTTAATATCATTTATTTTATTATTCCATTAATTCAACAATTACTACATCATCATTATGAAGACCTTAAATTATATTATTACTTACCTAAAAATTTAAAAAAATTAAAATGATTAATATTAACATTTTATATTTAAAATTTCTATTTATATGTTAAAATATCTTCTAAATATCCATATATAAAAATTTAATATTTGTTAAAAATAAGTTTGTGACATATTGGACTTTCCATAGAATAAAATACTATAAAATCCCAAAAGTTAATAATGAGGTTCCAAGAGGCCATAAAATCAGTCCAATTATTATTTTGGTAAAAATTAATCATAAAATAAAATTATTATATGTCTTAGTGTTACTTTTTAATTCTTATAATAATTTTTCCCTTGATAACTTGTTTTACCCTTAACCGTAGTGAAAACTTTTAGTTACTTTTACTGATCGTTTAGGTACAAAACTAATTTTTTCTTATTATAATAAAAAATTCATACTTATTAAAACCTATTTTATACATTTTTTAAAATTCTATTCACTGATGTATAAAAAATATCTTTATCATCAATCTCACAGACAGGATGGTAAAGCGGGTTAAAGAAGAAACGTCCAAAAGTTTGCTAAGTGTTTATATCTAAATTTAATGTGAAATTATTTCTAATTACCTAAATTGGATTAAATAATAGATAATTGGTTTAATTATATTTTAAAACCAAAACAAAACATAATTTAAATATATAAAAAATAGGCAAAAAGGTATTTTTGATCCAAAATGCATAATTTTTCATTATTCATCAAAAAGCGAAACATATTAGAAAAATACCAAGAAATAAACCAAAGTAATTTTTCAAATTCTTATTTAAAATAATAAATTCAATTTTCAAATCAAGTATATAATATTGTTAATAATTGGGTTTGAGAAAGATTCTCCATTAAAATATACAATAACTGCCTTTAGAAAAATATCGGTTTTTAATGCATAAAATTGGATTCATTTTTTCGTAGTCATAATAAATAATACAGATTAATGTAAAAACATTTAATTAAATTTTTAATATATAAATTTCATAATTTTTTTAATACTATTTATCCACTCAAACTTAACAACTAATTCAAAAATAACAATATTTAATAGTATATCATTGTTTTTTAATACCCGTGTTTCATGCAATGTAAGATATCGAAGAAATTAAATTTATTTAAAAGGATACATATCATAAAATCATGTGGTGTAATAGTATATCATTATGAGAGGGTTTTTTTTGAAATATTAGTAAATGGATTCCATATATATGATTGGTTGATTATTGAGGAAGATCTTTTAAATAATTTGTATAAGTTAACATTGATAAAGAAGGAAATGATAATAATAACATTAAAAAATTTAAAAATTGATGTGGGTCTAAAAAATGGATTTCTTTATATCACTATTAAAAATATATTTGAATGAAATAAATTGTTTATCCATTGATATTTTACATCTTAATGCGTGTATTTCGATGAGGGAGATCAATTTTGAATTTATATATTCCATTCTTTATAGAATATATTGAAAATATGGTTATAAATATAAATCCATTGAGATTTCATGAACATCTACTTGAAATTCCTGAAATACCTTCAAAAGGACTAACACTAGTCATATATTTTCAATGGTCTATGTTCTATTGAAGGGTTAATTACATATTCATATAATTATTAATTAGTATGTTAATTCAAAGATGGTTTATGAAATTAATGTAATCCATGATATCTACTACAACTAAACATCCCATCACCATTTCCTCCTTCAAATAATGATCATGTTTATCTTAAAACCTTGATCATGACATTTATTATGAATGGTATATTCACACGCAAAAAATAATAAAATAATTCAAACAATTGGATAATATTGAAAGAGGTAAAAAATTCAGAGGAATGAAAAAATTATATTTTCTCTATTGAGTAAATTTTTCAAATTATACAAGTTTAAATAATTAAAAAAACATCTTAATTTATATAAGAATAAAAAAATCTCTTTCAGGGAGGGGTCAGTTCCTTGAATATTTCCACCATCATTATTAATTATATCTAAATTCATGGATGAAAAATATTAATTTCTCCGATCAAGAAAATAATAATATATCCTATAATAAATTATAAAATTTGTCTACAGTCCCCACACCATCACAATATTAAACTCATTGTTTTCCAATTTTAAAAACATATTAATTATTTACACATCCCCCATTAACATTTATTCCTTAGATCAGTTGAATTTGATTAATCATACAAAAATAATTTCATGTATCTAGGTGGCTGATCCATATATATCACCTCAATAATAAAATTAGAAATGTTGACTTTAGATCTAGCTGATGAATCATTCATTTGTTAAGGGAATTTATTGAGTTCAATAAATTTACGATCTAGTGAAAATACATTACCACAGTTAATGCCTTCCTTTTTCTTGTAGCGTTTTTCAATGAGTCATACATTATATCATTGGACTTCTACTTGAGAGTTATTTTTAAAAAAACCACTTGACACCAAATTTTTTTCACCACTCTAAGAGGTCTACAAATTACCATGATTTTTATCAATGGAATGTATATTTTCGTCCATTTCCTTCCTCCATCATTCAGTGGATTTAGCTTCATCAATGGAAACAAATTCATAAGTCTCCATGAATAAATATGAGTTCACATTCTTTTCTATAGGTTACATTCTCACATTTATTTCTAAAATACATTGAATTTTTTAATATCATATATAAAAGAAATCTGGTTCAATCACTTCTGATATATATGTATTTTGTGATGGTTTAATTGGTTCTTCAACTCCTTGTTCCTCTATTGGGTTTTTTTAAATATTTCACTCAACTTCTAATGTGAATATTCCCACTATTAAATCTTATAATTCATTATATTTTCATGAATATTATTCTTTAATTATAACATATATGTTGAAAATTATATACTTTATTATGGTATTATACTAGTGATATCCTATTGTTAGATATCTATATCACATAGGGGCACACTTCAATGCTATGTTATAAAGAGTTTTTTATTTTATCTCTAGAATATAGAAATAAGAAATTGATCTTAAAAAAGAAATATGACTTACATTGGGCATATGATTAAGCTATACATAATGCTAAATCATTTATAAAATATTTTTTTTGGGTATCTATTGAGTACATACACCGCAATCCATGACTATTTTTTCTAAAAAATCCTTGGAATTCCATTATCATTCACCATGATGCTTCTATATTGAGGGTGGTTCAGTTTTTTCTTTAGACTAATCCATTTAGTTAAGGTGTTTAATCTAATATAAACTAGTTTTAAATACCATCTTACCTTAGATACTTTTAAATAACATTATAGGTTTAATTCCCACCACGATTAGATCATAAATGTTTTGTATGATAGTTGCTTATATTTTCCACTTGTTCATTAAATTCATTAAATATTTAAAACACATATAACTTCTTCTTGATAATGTATATCAATTTTTTCTCTATATAATCAATAAAATATTTATAACATCACTGTCATTCCAAATTTGATTTTATATTCAATAAACCACACATATCAATGTGGCCTAAATCAAGATGAACAATTTCTCTCCAATTTTCCTTCTTTTCAATGTTTTTTCTTTGATTCATATATAGAACTAAAATTTATCATTTTTTATTTGGACATATAATATTAGAAATCACATTCATCATATTTTAATTTCCTAAAAATATCAAACTTTCATTATTTAAATTTCCAAACTTGAGAGTCAATAACCGGTTGTTATCATCATGTACAACCATCAAACTTTGTGGTACATCAGGGTGGTTCATAATATAAAACCTGAGGTTCTTCACCATAGGACATGTTATTACTATATACCCTTTTACATATACAATTTATATTTTTTAATTTTATCATCTTATGTGAAATAAAGATTCCACCAATTTCCCATGATATAATATGTTGGTATTTTTTCGAGTACATTGAATAAATCATAAATGAATTCATAATTTCAATATCATTTCTTAATCAGAGTACATAATATTACATATATATATATTATTAATAGATTACAAAAGAAATATCTCTTTGAACTGCCTCATCTAGGTTTATAAACAGTTTCTTCTATCTTTTCATGTGGCTGATAGTTCCATGATCAACACACCACGTTATGTGATTTTCTGTTTTATTCCATCATCATAGGATATTATCTACTAATGTCCCTTTATTCCATAATTTTGGCCTTCTCGGTGACATTATCAATCGATTTCATACTCTAATAGTCATATCTATAATGTACATAGTTTTGAAAATTATATCATTCAATGTTTTTTTCTGGTTAATGAATATTTAATCATACCTCAACACATGTCCTAGTCATTATGTAGTAATGTTTTTATATCCCCATACTCCTTAATTGTGGGTTATTCCACATCATCTTCTACCATTGGTTTTATTTTCATGTCAATTAATTCCTCCACCTCAGATTCTTTAAAATATCTCAACTTTATCATTTTCGTATATATTTATAGAAGACTTTTATAGTAGAGAATTCTCCACTACATTTTTATTACTTCAGAAATTTACCTTCAATTAATGGTGTCATAGAGATATCATGAGTAATTTGACACTAATTGTCTCTTTGTCTTTGGATTATTCTATGTTAATGACTATGTAATCATATTTCAGATATGTTGAAATCAAAATTTTCTCACATACCCACATGTCATAAATTTGTTTCTATTTCTTAATATTTCCACAATACTACTACATGAGTATGATACTATGAAATAGTTTCAGATAATTACAAAAATAGTTATTCAATATCATCTCACTGATATTGAAGTCATATATATTTCACTTTTTATTCCCCTTTTAATTTTTTGTGAAGTTTTCCTTGTATCACCTATTATGTTTTTGGTGAATCAATAATCTCAAACGTGGCTTCATCAAGGTATTTATAGATGTTATATTAGACCATGTATTCTATCTTATGTTCCACCTGAAGGGTTTCATTTTGAACATTTGGAAGGTAATCCTCCACTGTCTTATATTCTGGAAGATCGTATCCATCCTTCTTGATGTCCATGACATCTCTAGTTTCAAGGAGTCCTCAAATGATGATACAAAAATAATCTTCATTATCCATTATAAATTTGGGAATCAATGATGGAGTAGTATCATGCCCTATGGATGTTGCATGAAATATCCTTCAAATCCTTTAATACCACTAACATGTATATTTGGATAAAAAATTATCATAATAATAATATAAAGATCACTGGTGGTGATTACAGGAGGGAAAAATAAAGAAGACTAAAAACATTTTATCTTCTATTTTTGATAAACTATTCAAAAGATATATGTATCAATACAAGAGAAAAATATCTTAATTTATAGAAACAAAACACATGTATGGTAAGGTTAGTTCCTTGAATCTATCCACTATCATTATTATCCCTGTCAAAATTCATTACTATGAGTATAAATTTTACTGATAAAAAAATTAATTTCTCTTGTTATTAACTCACCAAATCATAGAATTCCATACACACCACCACATAATTGAATTTTTTATTTTTTATTTAAAAAAATATTAATTTTTCAACACATTCTATTTTAATAAAAATTTCCTACCATGTTGCATATGCTATAACAATTTCAGGTTTCTTGTTTTGTGGTTGTAATTTATCCTACATTAATGGTGGTTATTTAATCCCTTTTCACCTTCATCGGGAATTTCCATATAGTGTTATTGGCCAGTAATGGCATTATGATCCATTATTATGCCCATTTTCATGCATGCATTTTGGGTTTTGATAATCATATAATATAAAATGATCTATTTACTTTGTCAACCCCTTTAACACAGTGTCATACATCATTTATGTGTCTATTTACAAGCATTAAAACAATTTATAAGATTAAGATACCCATGATGAAAACAATGTTTTTTCTCTAGCCTCACATGCCAATAGTGTATTGGAATTACCAATAATGTGATATTATTATTTTCTACTAAAATATGTTAAAAATTTTCCTTCTCAAAAAATTCCTTTATTTATATAATACAATCCATTTCCTTCAATTAGTCATTATATACACCACTAATTATGCTGGAAAACCTCTTTTAATAATGAAACAATTAAAATTTTTGTTTCATTGATTTTAGGCATGAAATTCCCTCAATCATAAAACCATATTCATCCTCAAACATATAATTAAAATCCATAATAATGGATATTATTTATATCCAATGTTTAAACTTTAGAGTAAAAAAATAAAATAATTATCAATGAATAATATATTTTAAATAATCATATGAAAAATATTTCTAACTCCTAATATTATTATAAAACTAATTAACCATTCATTTTAATTTTCATCTTAATTCTTCACATATATTCCATTCAGATATTTAAACTTATTAGTAGTATTAATTTACAATTGTGATCTAACATATCGAAAAGGTACTTCTCTCATTACTCAAAAATCACATAATTTAGGTTATACTCAATATCCATTATATAATCTCTATTCAATGTCTTCCATGATTTCTAGATATTAATATAAATATAAAACCAATAAAACATGTGTAATTTCACTATGGAACAATCATTTCTGAGGTTAGGAGGTTAAAATTATTAATTTTATATATTAAAAATTAAATTTATAATATCTTAAGTGCATTGCGAGATAGAAAATAAAAAACACAATGAAAAAATAATACTATAAAAAATATGGAAACAAAATGATAACAACAATAATATCCTCTAAATAATATTATAGGATCTCAAATAATGATATTAAGATTAATGAAATAATAACCATCTTTTAAACATTTATATTTTTTAGTAATATTTTTATTCACTATTTTTATTATCTCCTTAAGAAACATTCATAAAATAATTTAAGGAAATTTATAAACCTTCACACCCTTCATCCAATAAAATAAATTCACATTATCCGTTTTTTTAAATCAATAACATCACTATTAGATCCATAATATTCTTCTTCCCGAATCTTATTCCATTGTTGATCCTTATAAAATAATAATAGTATGGTAGTAATAGTAAATAGACATGTAATTTATCTTTATATAAATTGAATTCAAGGATTATAAAGAATAAAAAATATCAATCATAAGGTAGGTCTCAACAATATGTATACTAAAATAATTTTCATTCATTTGAATCAATTATTTTAATATCATTCAAAATTTTCATTCTTATATTCATTCAATTATGTCTGTTCTATTAGTTACATATATCCTTTGAATATATAAATAATGAATGAATTTGAATTAATATATTAAAATGGTTCAGAATACATATCTAGAGTAGGAAACATAATATTAGACAATCATTCATGGAATTAGATATAAGATTAATTCAATCAACATAATCTTCTGAAAATCAGTGTATAAAAGTGTATAAGTAATTTCTTTTACGTACATAAATTAATTTTCCCAATTTATGATTAGTCAAAAAAATTATCTTTATTCTCTTTACTCATCCACCCATCACTTAAATGATTATATTTTTTTAAAAAAATGTCATTTAAAACACGGTTTAATGAAATTACTATGAAACTCTTCACATTATAAAAAACAAATTCCCCTATAAAGATAAGTGTAGGATTCAATTCATCAAAAATGTATCGAAAATATGGGGAAACTAAAAGATATAATTAATTTAAAGTAACACTCATATAAATGTTGATGTTATTCCCTTTATCAGTTTTATCATTTTATCTTATTTTTAAAACCCTGTACTTGAATGACTGTATGAATGGGTTTGAATTTTCAAGATAATCATAATTTTTTTCAAAAAGGGAGAAATTAATTTTTATAATTGGGTGTTGGTGCGATATACCCATGGATTAAACCCATCAAAATAATTATTAAAATGAGGTTTCTAGTTTAGGAGTTGTTTGATGGTAGCATAAAGGATCAAGGTATTGTACGTGTAACAGAATTCGTAATTTGTTGAAATCATCTAGCTTGTGGTCTAGATAAAATGAATTGTTTCTAAAAAGTACCACCATCTAGATAATGGATCTGCACTAACCAGGTTGTAGAGATTGGTAGTATCTGGAGACACTGCTTAATTCCTCTATTCAGCTGGTGGCCTCAACTCATGGGAAAATGGTGCTTTTTAAGGGGTATAATTATAATTACTACCCCTCGAGTTTCATTTGAGAGGAATCCAAATTTTACACATTCTGTTGTTTGTGAATACATGGGAGCTCCCATATCTCTCTTCCTGGTCCCCCTAGCATATGGTATGGTTTTGGGGTCTATTTCTTAGCGTTTTGTTTAATATTATAATCATAGTTACCCTCTTTGTTATCATATTCATCTACCACAAATTTTTAAATTCATTAGTTTTGGATTTGAATTATGAATAAACCAAATGATGGTGGAATGATCCTAGGATGATGGGGATTATGTGTTTCTTATATTTAGGTTGTCTTAAGATAGCATCTACACACCACTAGTCATTGTTTTGTTTGTGGAATTTGTATGTGTGAGTTTTTGAATGGTATTTGTATAATTATTTTACCATCACTTATGGTTATGTTTATTTTTGTTAGGTATTATTATAGGTAGAGTTCCTAGATTTTTTAATGAACCTTTAGAAGATTTTTTGTCTTAGTTTTCTTGTAGTGGGAATTCCCTGTGTGTTGTATTACCATTTTTTCCAACGCCTTTAATTTGTTTAATTTTTAAGTTGTTAAGTAACTACAACCGGATTATAATTAATATGTTTGGGATGTTTGATAATTAATTAGAGCCTCATGTGGTGTAAGTTTTGATCATCGTCCCTGGATGACCTCGAGTTCTATATTGTAGAGATATGATATAAAATCAGAAATATTAATTAATAAGGTATAAGGTCCCTTTAAAATATCCAACAATATCACCATATTAATTTAAAGGTGCATTATGTAGTTGGTCCATCTTTGTCATGCATTTACCTCGTATAAAACAAATATTTTAATAATTGCTTCACCATAGTTCACATTCCCTTTCTAAAACATATCCAATATTATAGATAACCATAAGCGGGATACCTTTGGAGTAAATAAAAAATGATTTTCTAGGATAGACCATGTGAAATTATGGATGTCTTTATTCAAAAAGGAAATGTGAATGGTAAAATGGTGTTTTAAAAATAGATGGTTTTAGAAATGGAAATGTGTGATGTGTTTATTAACATGAATTTGTTGTTTGGTATATTCTTTTAATGGATAATGAGAAAGGGTTTTATTGAAATTATTATTTTTTTAAGTGAAATTTTGAATTTGAAAAGGAAAATACCCATTGGGTGGTTTTTTTTGAAAGAATTAATTTTTTACTATTATGGTTAATCCTGGGGTGAATTCAACTTTAAAGTGGTTGACGTTAAATATATTGAACCAAGGGGTTTTAAGGGCTATCATGAAATACTGGTTATGGATATGCTGGGTTGACCATGACCCCAAGGGAAATAATGATTATGGGTAACTGAGTGTGACCAAGAGCCCATGGGTTGTAGTAATTATAGGTAACCCATGGTGACAAAAACCATAGGTATGCATTGATTAAGGATAAGACGGGGTGTCCATATCCCTAGGGTATGTGGGGATATTCGGATATGTATATTTCCCTCAGATTCTAGTTTTTAATATTTATGGGTATATTTCACTGAGTTGTGAGTGAGAAGGTTGGAACGTTCATTGTGGCATACTCACAGACACCCCAATACTAACTGAACAAGATTTGTGAAATAATCTGGGTAAACCAAGCCTCAATTTTTATAATTTGACTATATTTCAGCATTGAAATGTTTTAAATGATGTTAATTTTACTTGTTTATCTACATCACATCTATATGTACAATGATGGACATGTTATTTTGGAGACATTGTGGGTGGAGGACTACTAAGTGGTACTCTCACCCTTCTTGGTCTGCTATGGCACATCGGTAACCAATAAGGCGATATTATTTTTTTTAGTATGGGTCTGGTATTTGGTTTCTAGGATAGAGAATAAGAGTTAGGACTTATCCAGGACTCAAATCCATGTTACCTTTTTTCTTGGTTCTGGTAATATTAGGCATTGGGTTTTATGATTTCATGTATTGTACTATAAACATTTCATTTAGTGTGTAATGGTATATTTGGATTATTGTGGGCGCTTTCCTATATTTCATTCTTTTACTCCATTATCTGGATATTGTAACTGATATGATATTAATTTGGATATTTTTATATTTTGATAAACTCGTATAGTCTCCCCATTATAACTTCAATAACCCATGCTACTACTCGGAAGCCTCTGTCATATGCGGAGGAATGCCTGATGTCAAGAAGAGAATTGATCGTGTTACATTTTAACACGTGGGTTGGGTCGGGACATTACAATATGGTATAGGAGCTAATTGTTTTTATTTTACTAGGTTTGGTATGGTAGGAAGAATAATATAAATGTCATGGGAAATGGTATCGACATTGTTTCTTAGACCGATCACCCCACATATGAGGGAAGTCCATGTCCATGCATAACATTAAGAACATAGTCCCCATGTTCATGATTTTCTATGATTTTTTACATGGACTATAGCTTGGAAAACATTCAAAATGTGTTTATAGACATTATATATGGTGGTTCCATATAAGAATATTGTTGGAACCTATATAACCAATCCTATAAAAAGATAAGATACATGTTCTGTGTTTAATTTTTTATTATTGCAAATACAGTCAAAAAAATTCCAATGAAATCTAAAATATAGTTTAACTCTGTAACTATTAATTCACATATTATTTCTCGGATTCTACATTGTGAAAATTTATATATATATATATATATTAAATGGAATTATTTTAGGTGATAAATTATTTTAGGTTTTACCTAGAATATGAGAAAACAATTCTATGTAAAAATTATAATGAATTTCACCCTCTAACTTATACTGGAAATTTCATTTTACTGAGCCTTTTGTTTTAGAAAATTTCAGTTTTAGTGAAAAAATGAGAATGTGATTTTTTTTAAATGTATTCATAATAATGATTTGGTCCAAATGGGTGTCGATGTGAACCTAGATGGAAATAATTTTTGAGCCTTTGTGTGGGAAATTTAGGTTCTAAGAGTTCATGAGTTAGTTGTAGTTCTCTATAACCAAGATACCCATGTTGTGTTGAGGGTTTTATGTGGAACTGTGGGTAAATTTTTACCAACAAAATAGATAGGAATATGTGATTTTGACCTATGTGTTGACCCGATAGTGGGTTTTTGGAATTTTATATGCATGTCACATTTGTCATGGATGTGTGATGTCCTAGGTGTCAGGAATATGGGAGGTTCGATGAGTCGGTTAGGTGGGAGAGTGCAGTGACATTATTTGTTGAAACTCCATATTAGGTATTGGGTTCCTTATAACATTATATGGTGATCCATAAGAGCGGAAGAACTAATCTCTGAGTGCCACTATGTATGTGAGGATGGGGTAGATTTTTTAGTTTCATACATCCATGCATATTGAGTTCCATCTTGTATGTGTTTCAGAACACATGAAGAATTTAGTGTTTTTGGAGAAGAACTTATATGCTAGTTCTTAACAATCATGCACAGTTCTAAATGGCTAGCACCATTTGTATTCATGGCCATGTGGACTCTCTAGTTTGGGTCCACAAGGGTTGATCATTGAAGAATATGGGAATTAAACCTTAGTACTAGTGAAGATGGTCTAAACGATACAGTATAATCTATGGAATTAGAGGCATTCAGGTTTTTGTATGTAGGCATGTGAGATTCCATGGGGATGAAAGTAAATGTTGAATCTGTCTGATGGTTGTGAGTTTGTTTGAGCAGGAGTTACCTAAGGATTAGGAAATCCTTGGAACAGGTTTGATGCATGCATATGGTAAATCTTTTTTCTCTTGAATGGTATATCATGCATAGAGTTGGTGATTTTGTAGCATATAAAATTTATGAGGGAATGATTAGAAATCTTATTGGTAATGTTAACTCATCATTTGTCCTAAAAACATGGTGATAATTTAAATATCATAACATGACCCACTGGGGGCCTCCTGGATGGAATAAGTACAGGCTTTAACTATTCAAATCCAACCACCAATTAGCCATGGGCTAGTGACCAGTGTCGAGTAATCATATCACACACTTGGTAGGACATAGCCTATAGTACTTGTATACACCCACAATCATACTTCTCCATGAAATAGTTTAGATATAATTTATCTAATAACTAAAATTTCATTCATACATATATCCCACAAATATAGTTCAAAAGTATGGTAAATCATGAATGAGGAAATTAATGTCCAACCAAAAAATTTAAAAGGAATCCAAACTACACACAAAGTTAGGGAAAATGTAAAACACATGACTGGTACATGCCTCGGTCGGTCTAGAATTGAACTATGATCTACCTACTCTCAGTACCCCACAAAAAATGTTAATATACCTTTCATCAATAAAATACATGATATGTGCATGGAAATACTATAAAGGTTTTATTATAATAGTACCCATTAGGAAAGAGAAAAACCCCAAAAACAGAAAGAAACTAAAAGTCAATAATTATCTTGACCAAAATATGAAGGAGGAAACCCCAATGAGAGGGAAAAAAATATCTATCATGACCACTACTATATTATACATTACTAGTCATCTCAATCCACATGATATGTCATCCAAGATTAGTGAAATCATTAGGAGTCCAAAAATAACCAAGATATACATGTCTTAGAATCTATGTCTCATGAGATACTGACCTCATAGAATGCTAAAAGATTCTACTTGAGGATCAATGTTATCACTCATATGGGGAATCCCACTCCCCATGTCCTTACATCCCTAATGGTACCAATCAGATAAAAATCACTTATCAATAACATGTCTCTGGATATAACTCTAATTCACAACAATATTGGTCATATTAGTAATATCTTGATCCCTACGCAACCTTATTAGAATTCAAGTGGAGAGGCACACCCCTCGCCACATCACTCACAGTCTAGAGAGATCTATCACTAAAAGAAGCACCAAATACAACCATAGGGTATACAAATTAAGTAAATTTTATTATCTATTATGCCATAGATAAGGGAGTACTAACTCATATCCATCTCGCGAAGCCATTGAAGAACCCATATATGGAGGCCCTCACCTTTCTACATTGGGAGAGAATAATCATCTACCTATGTATCACATGTATCATGTTGAGGGGACCAATCTTCACAACTAAGCTCCATATATGAGGTAGATCCAACTACCATGGAGGACCCACTCCCCACCAGAGCTCAAAGACAGGGGAGTACCACACCATAGATAGAGGACCCACAACCATGTATGTGGGAGTTCTATATCTACTCTTATGAATACTAGGGAGAAACGTCTCCATAAAATTAAAGGGGAGTACCATTATAGGGAGATCTACTCCACAAGTATAGAGGAATCATTCCATCATGTGATATGGGTGTACCATCACTATCTACAAAATGAGTATGGAGGACTCGCTCCATGGGGGTGATATGGGAGTATTATCTCCATAGATAGAGGATCCATGCCCTGGTGTGACAAGGTAATATCATATGTCTTCATATTCTCTGATGATCATGGCTGATCACTACAATCATAATGCATCGCCTAAGGAAGCTTCATGCTCATTATATCTCTCATCGTATCTCTAATGGAAAAACTATGGCCACCATTGCATCCAATGAATAAAATTACTCATTATGGGCTACTCATGGTCCTCCATAAGAATACTAATTATGGAGATGTGTGATTAATAAGCCTCCAAGTGGAGAATATGGAATGTACCAATAGTACACAGAGTGTATCTAGAAACCAACACCTTGGTGTGTCCCTTGTTGTTACTTGGTGTGTATTTGGGATTATGCATGGTGTGTACCTCATGCCACATAGTGTGTGACATAAGCCGATCTCCTAGGAATTGAAATCCACATACATGGTTTGTTGGTTTTGTTTCACCACATGTAATTATCACATGGTACAGGTCATGTCTTTGTTACCATGCGATTAGGCCATGTCGTTGACCCATGACCATGTTCGACACCCCATTTCGGTGTACTTTACATTGTACCTCAACACCACCATGTAACTTGACACATAATCCCAATACATGCCCTCTGATGCATGTCCTGTCATCACTAAGTACAGAAAATTTAGTCCCAAAAAAATCCCCCCACCCAAATAGGAAGAACACTTTTAATTTTCTCTTAGTATACATTTTGTATTATCAGGAATTCCTTACAACCACCTGAAACCCCCAATATTCACCAAAACCCAAAGATCTACCCACGGATTTATAGTAATCATAACATTGAGATAAAACCATAAACAGATGCATAATGAGTGTTCAGTGCTTAAATATCATAAATCCTCCTACATAATGGTGAAATGGTTATAATTTAGGTCCCAAACAATACCTTAAACCTACTCCACCTTAATCGGGTGAAAATCGATGCCAAAATAGGGGATTGGTGGACCCTCATCGCCTCAGTTAGGAATTGGTTCATCTATTGAAATAGGGGGTACACATATTCCATACATGAGAAACCGATACGTAAATGGATTTAATAATTTAATTTTATTAAATTAATAAACATTCTCTTACCACATTCCTAATGGTCACCTCTGACCGAATGTCTAATGTCGAAAAACAATTTTTTGTGCCTATTGTAAAAACCATGTTTGGAACTCAAACATGAAATAATATATATGAAATGAGTCTCCAATTGGGAGTTACACTACATTTACTAAAAAACTACGTGATCCTAATTAAATTTATTTAATATTTTCTATATCATCACATTGAGGCTCTTCGAGCCCCATATTCCCATGACGACTGAACACATGGATTTAAAAATATTATAATAAATATTCCGAAGACTTGCATGGAAAACCATAGTCACCACACTCTCCCATCCAGTAGATATATTCAATCTGTAACGATAAATAATATCTATAAGGGAGAAAAAAGTGCCCTCAAATGGATCTCCCATCCTACTGAGATCACCAAAAGGTTCACATGATGTCTACAAACCTGGACTTAGGGGATAAAAAGGACCAAATAGGGTCATCTCTGTTTAGAAAAAAAAACATCACTGGGTATCCCACAATTATACTCAAAACCTAATAATCTAATCAATCCTAATATACATCCTGAATCAAATCGGCCACATGTCTCCTTAGGTGCAACAGGTGGAAATCACTAAGAAACTCGTCGAACTATAGTCACAGAATCTAAATGTACACCACCTCATTATCTCGATATAGGTACTGATGTAAGAATTATGTCTTTATCCCCCTCTTCATGAATTTATCACTTAAAATCTATCACAACAACAAAATCTAGTCCCATAAACGATGCTTCGTATTGGCTCTAATCATTACCATTGTGACCTATAGGGCCTCTAGAATGTGGCGTCAAATTGTGTTACACTAACGGTGGAGTGAAAACTACACAACATCATATTGAATACCTAAATCATGTTCTCAAAAACCTAAATGGTTCTCTCTATATTTCATAATAACCCCTATTCTAGCCATACTTCTAAGGGAAATCAACCTCCTCCGCACCTCATCTCACAGTTGTACTTGTTTCATTGTCAATCCATAGAATTTCTATGTACTCCCTTCATTTTCAAAACCCATCAAGAACATGTCCAATGGATATCTGGTCACATGAGACCTCATAGAAAAAATCACCCAGGTGTCACTCTCTAGCTTTCTAAAAATGTGGAGGGGTAACCACCAACAACTAGAGACATATTGCATATTCTTCAAACATCTTGTATACATATATGACACCAAGAACATAAGGTTACCAATGATCAACATAGTTCAATGCAATTTTACCTATTGGGCCTTATAGGACAATCCTTCTACAAATATAAAAATATACCATATCTCACAATGATTCATATGTGTTAGTCAATATGCTAACAAAAATATTGTGGTAGTCCTTGGGGTCTAGTATATGAAGAAGAAAACCCTTAGTGGGGAGGTAAACCTCACACATCCTCATATAGATGTCGTCAACTCCACAAAAATAGTAGGGAACTAAAATCTCATGTCATCACTATTCCTATAATAATTCTATACATATGATAAAATTTCAGTTATATCTACCCATAAATGAGCTCTCCCTTCCCAACATATCATCACTCATCTAAAAATGAGGACAATACATCCCAAAAATTGGAAATATTGACACACCCACTGATAGAAACGTTATGATCATGGTTTTTAAGAATATAATACACAATAAAGAAACATCGTAGAACATCTCTCTACCATTACAAGAAGGTTCTATGTGAGGCTCTCCCACCCTTAGAGTCAGATCACATTTCATATAGGAGTACATGACCTCTAATTCTCACTGATGGTTCCACCAAGATTAAGGGTCAAATAAAAATGCTCAACTGGTAGTATTAGGACTCAAATATGGGATAAAATCGAGTATAAGTGGCTCACAACTAAATGTGGACTGTAGTTGGGGAAACAAAGACAAATGTCATAACTAAAACAACACTCAATACTAAGGAATAGAATCTCCTTATAGTTTATTATCATATTTTCCTTCACCCACCTGTCTCTCACAACCAAGGCATGACCTAACACATAAACACACCAAACTACAATAAACACACAAGTGAAAAGAAATCATCTTCCACACTTAAACACTATCTGCTTTGGGTGGCACTTACTCACCCATACAGTTTTGTATCACATCAAATGAATGTGTTAGATTTGAGGAATATTACATCATTCATGTTAGTCTAATGCTATGACAATCATCACCAATAAAGGTATTTACCAACACCCTATTTTAGCCTAGTAAAACAATAACCCATATCCAAGAAGTATCATGAATGATCAATGAACCTTAATAAAAAACTACCAAGGCCATCATACCCTACCAAATTTACATAACCTCTTAGATACCCACTGATCCCAACATGAATGGATAAACCTATTTTCTAAGGAGTATGTCAAACTCTATCTAGGTGATCATCATATCATCATGGGTTTATATCCCCAGAATCCACCATCACCTGACTGATCCCTGAAAAAGGATCGTCTCTAGGACTACCATCTAATTGTGATATTTCCTCATAATTTGTAAATAAGAATAAATAAATAAATCCAGTCATTAGCTTCCTGGGGTTCTGGATCACCCATATAAATAGGTGGTCTCTATCTATGAAACTCAGGCAGTACATCAACCTACGGGAATCCTCTGTCCAATCAATTGGTACAATATATTTCTTAATGGGTAGTATTTCAACTGAGAAACCACAGATAGGTACCACCTCAAGACCATTTCACTACACCATAGCCTCATCACTATGTGGATAATCATCACAATCGCATCATATAACCCTTAATAGATGATTCGATATTGAAATCAAGAACTATTATATATATTTAACATAGTCAAAGGTATATCTAGAGATCTGGCTGAATAATGGCATGAAAACCACATCCCAATTCCTTATGATGCATGTACCTATATTTCTCGATAAACCAATGCCTAAATTTTCCTTGTCAACATGTATCTTATCAGATTCCTGGTTAATGGATATGTTGGCTTTCTCAAAAAAACCGGAGAACATGTCTTAAAATAAAAAGTTGAGACACTTGATCATTTTCACTATAAAACCCAAAGAAATATAACATCTAGAAAACTCCAAACATTGGTCCTAATGAAGGAACTTCTTTGATACCAATCTATCTCGACCTGACCAACTGAGGACCTATTGGATAATGGAAGGTCAAACTTCCACAATCAAAAGGCCACCTCCAATAGTCCATGTCCTGGAGACCAGCACTGAGTACGTTTATCACACACATAGAAACCATAATCCTAAAGTGCTTGTATAAACACACAAACACATTCATCTCCATGAAGTAGTAAAGATATATTAAAACCAATGATAATAAAAATCATACATCCATCCCCAAAATAGATTATGAATGTACTGGAATACATGAAAGAGAAAAATAATATCCTTCCACCAACTAAAAAGGAGTCCATAATACTCAAAAGGAGGGGACTAATTTTAAATTTAGGACTAAGAGACACCTCATTCAGTCTAACTCAGAACTATGATCCAGTCACTAAAGATCTTCAAAGAACACCTTTATGATAACTATGATCCAGAAATGACACAATATGTGTGGGAAATCCCATGCATGGGTGGGTTTCACAATAACTAGTGGGAACACCAAAAACCCAAAATAAAATAGAGTGGCTGAAAGGAAAGAGTTAGCTCGACCAAAAGATATAGGGGGAAACAATTGAGAGGGAGAATAAAGAACTTCATCTTAACCACTCCACAGTTAGTAAAGACAATTCAGATCAACCAACATGGTATGTTAACCAAGATACGTGAAATTATCACATGGAATCCCAATATAACCCTGATTTACTCATTTCAGATTTCATGTCTCATGATGTCCCGACCTCACTAATAGATATAGTATTTTACTCGAGCCTCAATGGTTTCACTCATCCTATTGATCTCACTCTACGAGCCCTTCCATACCTTATATAACTCAACTAATAGATGTTAATCATTGTGAATATATTTCACGGTTTAACTCTATTGACCAACACTATTTGTACAATCTCAAAATTATTATAACCTACATAAGATCATACGAACTCAAGTGTATAGGAACTCCCCTCACCCTGGAAGTCACAGATGAGGGATATTTATCTCCAATACATGCACAACATATAGCCTCATGATAGGAAAAGTATGTATATTCACTTTGTAGCTTCCCCATAGCCGAGGGACTAAAAACTCCTAGAAATATTTCAAAACCTCTGAAGAACCCATATGTTGAGACCCTTATCTCACATTGTCGATGGAAAAATAACATCTAACTACGTATCATGCATATAAATTGGAGGTTCCCACTCCTAGAAACTATTCTCCATTGCTGGGGGAGATCCAACACCTATGGGAACCTAATACCTAAAAAAGATCAAAGATACAGTTGTTAAAATCCATAGATAGAGAACCCACACCTGTTTATAGGAGTTTTCTATCTCTACCTATATTTATCCTAAGGGAGATCCACACCATATTCATAAAGGGTAGTACTTCCCTTAGGAGAACTAATATGTGAGTATGGAGGAATATGACATGTATGCGATAAAGTAGTACTATCCCTGTGGATAAATGACCCACACCCTAGAGTTATAGGGGAGTACCATCACTATTTATATAATGATTATTGAGTAGAAACACCCTAGTGTGATAGGAGAGTACCATATCCAAGGATACATGACTGATTCCTAGGTATTAAAGGGGAGTACCACCTATATTTGAGCTCTTTGAAAATATTTCTTGATCATTGCCTTTTTCACCTTAGAAAATTTCATAATCTTAACTTCTAACACAATATCAATAATTCTAAAAAAAGTCCACCATCATGTCCAATATACAAAACTATTTCTCATATGCTACTCATAGTACTCTCTTTAATTCCTGGTAATGGAGATGCTTGAGGAAGATGTTTCTATGGAGAGTACATTATGTGTACCAAAAATACACTATCATTAAATTTCCCTTGGATTTGTCCCCTCATGTCACATGAAGTGTATTTTGGAATATTTATGGTGTGTACCTCATATAATATGGAGTGAGACCTCGCTAATCTCCTCCAAATGTCCTCTCCCATACACAATTAGCAGTCCATATAACCGCACATAGTGTATACCCATGGTACACTAAATGTATTTCCTACAAAACTACATGGGTATATCCTCAGCTAGTGCTCATGTCAAGCACCCCTTACCCATTTACCTATATATGTACTTCCCCATGGCCACGTCCCTTGACATGGAATCCCTAGTCATGTCCTTGGAGACACTAATTGGGATCGCTAAACGGAATATCTCCCAAGGTCATGAAATGTAGTCCCCAAGTATTATCTTTCCCAAATGGAAATAACACATGACAGGTTCTCTTGGACGACACACCACATGATTAGGAATCTAAAATTAGAATTCGCTATATGCCAGATTAAACCATTTATTTCAGCTAAATCACATAGACCTATCCAATGGGGGTCTCTAACAATAATTATATTGTTATAAAACCAATAAACAACAAATAAATGGGGGTGAAGAATTATATATTGTAAATAATCCTACCACATGGTGAAACACCAAAGCATGAGGTCAGAAACGACTCCTGAAACCTTCTTTACCTTGATCCAGTGACGATTGGTCATAAAAATATGGATCTTCAGCACGTACTCAACTTGGTTCAGCCTCAGGTTGTCTCTCATTCAAGGGGGAGAGGATCCTCCTCTTCCATGCACGAGAAACAAATGAGGATGGTTTTTATTAATTTAATTGTATTATATTAATAAACATCCACTTAATACCGCTACAACGGTCACATCTAACTTTACATCCAACATTGGAAATATTTATGTCACAGTAATGGTTACAATTGTATTCTAGACTCAAATGTGGTCTCATATTTCTGATCTAAGAAAATGATCAAGAGTTATTCTAATTTTGTTGGGAAAAAATGTGTGCAAGATAAAATATTTTCATTATTTGTAATATCAAAGCATAGTGAATCTCCGAGCCCTAAATTCTCATGCCAACTCATCTCCTGGCTTCAAAAATATTACTAGTAATAATACAATGTCTTACATAAAAAAAACAAGATTCGAAATCATTAATGGTCCTATTAGGACATTAGAATTGTTTTCGAGTTTTAATTAGTTAAGAATATAGATTAGATTTATGTGGTTCTGTAGTTTTAAAAAACCACCATGGGTGCTTTGTGCTTGGTGGGACTGGCATATAGAATAGGATTTTCTAGTTTTATGGATTAATGAACTATGATTGGGATAGAATTGTGTTTATTGAGATTGAGTTGGGGCCTTTTGTCTAGAATTTACAATGTCGCAAAACCATTGAGAAATAGTGGAATCTTGGAGGAAAGTACACATTGGAGATGTGTGGTACTATTCATCTTATTGTTGGTTGGTATTGGTAGGCATTACCTTGAAACATAATGAACAGTAATATTTATGTTGGTATTAGGGACCATTGTGGTTGTGATGAGTGGATTATGGGAATGGTTGTTTAGTGCCTCAGTTGAGAAGTAGGGGAACCCTATGGTATGGGTTGAATGATGTATGAGAATTGTGTGAAGTAACATAGTCAATCGTATGTGGACCTTGAAAAAAAACAATGTATAATGTTGAAAATGTGGGAGCATGGATCAGGTGGAGTTTTACCCATGTTGTTTAGATAATAATTGTCTATGTAAATGCACTAGGATCCCTGAGGTATGATCTAGATATTTTGATTAATTTCATTATTAATTTATGATCCTCGTTTCTGTTGGGTTATTATTTTGATTTCGCAAAAAAAAGGAAAATGTTTTCATGAGAAGGGATTTTATATTGAGTTACATTCCCTAAAACTATCATGAGTGATAATTCTAGCACCTTCTAGTGATCATATTTGGTGATGGATAGAGCATGGGCCATGGAGCTCAAAAAATGGTTATGTGATGTGATGACATGATCTGTCTTATGGTATGTTGGTCATAATGGTAAATCCATCTTGAGATGGAGTCTCAAGGTATGTGTTTGATCAGGGGATGATTTTTATAGTTTTTTAGTGATAGTTAATAAATGAGTCAGAATATAGTGGATTCCTCAGTGATTATTGGGATTAGACTCAGAGGTAGTGTTTCTTAGTGTTAATATGTATGTTATAGTACTTGGTTAGTTGTGGTGATCTAATAATTATTCTTTCGATGGTGCATTGGTGCACATGGTATAGAATAAGGGTGGGAATTGAAAATTTAATGATAGACTGTGGAATAACATGAGGAGTTTGTAATAGAATTTTGTGTTTATTTCAGGATTTTCACAAGATGCATTTAGGTCTATGTCATCACTATCGACTGGGTGAATAGTGTATTGATGGTGAAAGTGTAACTTTATTTGGAAGATCCAGTCAAATGTGGTTCTACTCTTTTAATTTAATGATGTTGAATTTGGTGATTTTGAAACTACAGCTCGTACATAATTTTACAATTGGTTATTAAGCCTCAAACATTGGCACAATACTTTTAGGAAAATATGGCTTGCTGGATTAGTTATTGAACAGATTTATTTTCCAATGTAAAGTTACAAATAATATATTCTCATTATGAACTAATTTTTCATTCAAATAATTTATAATGTTAATTTATATATTAATTTTTTTAAAAAATTAAATTATATCAATTATAAATTTATTAATCCAATAAATTTATTTGGTTTCTTTTTTGTGTTGAATTTAGATATAAAAATAATTCAATCTATAGACCATTTTCACATTAAAAACCTACATTCATACCCAACCAACTAGATTAATTTTAAAATAATTTTATCCATTTATATATATTGAATTTTTAAGAATAAGTATTCCATGTTTTAATTTAGGAGTTAAAAAATTAATAAATAGGTCCCTTTTTATTTTTACCTATTTGAATAGTAACATTAATAATTTTTTTACCACAGTTAAGGGTAAATCAGATAATTAAGTGAAACAATTATGAGAATTATTATAAAAATACCCTAACACATTTACTAATTTTATTTTAGGAATGAATTTTATCCCAAAACATCAATTTTTTCGAATTTATGATCTAATGGATTCACTTGGATGACATTAATTCACTTATAGTATTTTATTTTAAGAAGAGTCAAACATTTCTCACTAATGTTTTTAATTATTATAAAATTTTTAATATAGTTTTATCAAGAGGGTATATACATAAATTAATATTATTTTTAAATATAAAATAATTTCATTTATCAGATTAATTTATTTTTTATTTTTAGTTTAGAAATAATAAACCAAAATAATTTCACAATCTTGATGGAGTAATTATTTTATTAATAAATATATCAATTAAATAATATTAATAATATTAAAATAAATATAATTTGAGATACATAAGGTTATAATATAATCAAATATATTACCATTACATGTTAAGTATGTGTTATAATATTTTTTTGATGATATCTTGTTTGATTGATATTTATAAAACTCAATGTAATGATTTATATCAAAATTGAAAATAATGAAATTTTATAATAAATAGTATTTTATTAATATATTTAAGATTATTAAAATTATTAAATTTGACCATAATATATATATAATGATGAAAATTTTATGAATTATCTATTTATGGGTATTTCTGAATTTTGTAGTTCCTATATTAACCCTCAAATTGTGAAAATACATTTTTTCATGGTAAGAGTTAAAGGGGTTAAATAAGGATTAAAACTAAAATATAAGTAATAAAGTGACATAACATTTTTAAATAATTTATTTATGAGATTATTTAAACCCATAATAGTATTTTCTAACAAATAAATCATCGTGGATCTAATTTTAATTGAAAAATAATTTATATAAATTAAATATTTTGAGAGTTTCCAAAAGCTGTACTCACCTCATTTATAAAAGGACACCTCCTCCCTCATTTATTCACAGAACATTGATACTTATATCTCAACAAAAGCCTTAATTATATCTTCTAAAATCCATATACAAGTTATGGGTGTCCTAGTATTCCAAAGTGAACAACCATGGATCCATTAAAAAGATTTCTAAAGGTAGTTCATTGAAGAAATGATAATCCTTTTTACCATATCATTAATGTTCATTTATTCTTCTACATACCATTCATGCATCTATTCCGTACTAAAATAATAACATCAATATAATATATATTTTCATTTTTTTATTATTATGATAAAATTTATTATAGATTTTATCTATCCTAAGAAAAATTGAAGCATTCCACATGCGTACGGACAACTTTCCATGTCCATGCAGTGGTGTAATTTGTTTTCCATCGCCACATTACAAGGATGGTTACAATGATTGATATAGTTGATATATATTTTACTTATTACATTATATTTTTTCTTCATGATAAATATATCACTGAATTAATTACCTTGTTACCCAATTAGAGGAACGATATCATCGTTCGTGTGTACATACGACCTACCGTCTTCACAACGTGATGTGATTCATTTTCTTCATTCAACCATCTAAAATGATTGAAAACATGTATATCGTAAAAAAATATTATATAAATGAAATGAAAATCATTATTAATATTATGTAAATACATCATATTAATATTAGCAGGGACATATATGATAAAACATGCATAATACAATGATGTAGTTAACTGCCAAAATAGGGTTAATAATGAAATGTCAATAAAAAATGGGTGAAACAAATGTTATAAGATAATCTATATGATATCATAAATCTGAATATAGTTATATTATAAATTAAGATAATGTTTTAAACAATTATAAAATTGTTTAAATCTTATTCAAATAATGGAAATTGAAAGGTTAGGGTTTCTCATACTTCTTTTAAATTCATGAGACATATGTTATATTCAACACTTATTCCATTTACTTGTGGAATAATCAACCCAATGATTTATTAAATCCTGAATAACTTTATCATCATGGTATCTAATGTTTCATTTGGAGTTATTTATTTCATGGGTCATATGATTCAACAAATTACAATGCGTTCAGGCATTATTTCACAATCTCATCATTATTCGAGATTGTTTATATTTATGTATACTGAATAATATTTCTATTTCAGGAACATGATTTCTAAAAAAAATCCAAAAATTATTTTTTGGTATCTAATGTTTCATTTGGAGTTATTTCTTTCATGGGTCATAGCATTTTTCAAACATGATAAATTATTCCTTTTGTTAAAAAAATATAAAAATATTATTTTTTAATTTACATCATAAATAGATATTACATACAATATATTTCTTCAATACATTTATGCTTCCCATGAATTATTACATGTTAATTTTAGAAAATATATATTCATTTATAATTTTGTAACATTTCAATCATAAGTGATTTTCAAAAGTGAAAAGGTGTTTCTATAATGGAATATTAAAATAATATATTTAATGTTTTATTACCTATGTCAACATTTTTTGTTTAATTTAATGATAATGGTGTACTCAAATTATAAAATAATTCATATTTATTTGGATTTTTCAGATTAGATTAACTGCGGAAGTATTGATATTTTTTATGACTAGTCATTCTAATATAAATAGTTATTAAATTATTCAGTTGTATTATTTAATCATGTGGGGAATACATTAGACATATTAAGTGATATTTGGGTCCCACTATATCCTCTTAATGATTTGGTTTTTATTTTTATACTATCTATAATAGCTTTTTTCCACGGCCTAACCTATTTATAAGATTCGTAGAATCAAACATTGATGTTGTTAGATTCATGGAAAGACGCCATGATGTTATTAGATTCATTATTGTGAAGCCTCAATATTATATTTTATATGTCTACAATTATTCATTCCTTAATTATTGGATATGTTATTTATTCTCAGATGAATATTCTATTAGTATAATATCAATGGTTAAATTACTATCTCATGTGATTATTTATAGGGAATTATTAGATCATATCTTATTCTGGCTATATTATGATCTTGTTTTTGATTAAATGGAATGTGATTCCATTATTTAACTTTCCATAATTTTTATTTATTGTTTTTTATATAATATAATATATACTTACCCTTATAGAGAATTTGAGATGACCGCATTCAAATGTTTTATATTTCTAGGATTCTATGAATTTTATTATGACTGATATTCAGGGTTATGATAAGGGGAATAATTTGATACTCAATGAAAATAACATTTTTATTTTATTTCTAGAATGTAATTCCAATTTATAATATGTATCTAGTTTACTAAGACTACTAAACTATTCCGACTTTTGGGATGTGATTTATTGTATCTTATACCAATGTAATAAAGGTATAAAATCTCAGCTACTTGAGTGTGGGTTTTTTAGTTTGTATTAGAGAAACTTCATTTGAACCCTTGGGAACTAGATTGTGAAAACATAGATTATATTATAAAACCCTAAAATAAAATTTGGAAATATATACAAATAAACTATGATTATTAATCAGATAGTAGTTATAGATAAATTTTCAATTTAGGTTCTGTGATTCCATAGTTCTATGATTATAAATAATGTTTTATAATGCTATGATCTAATACAGTTTCTTACATTTTTTATAAATGTTCCCTAGAGTACATAATGTAAACCATATCAATGCATGTAGTTATATTCCACTTAATAAATATAATTATTCTTGAGATAAAGATTCAGAATGAGAAAAAACAATTATAAATATATTGGGAATGTTAACTCATGTTATGAGAAATAATATTGCATATATGTAGCAGCATTCTAATCTGCAATATGGTGTAACAATGTTACACTGCTTTATGCATCCACAACCACCGTATTTTTATGGTACAAAAAATCCATTTTTAAATGATAAATTTCTATCTTCTTCAGAAAATATATTTCCCTTTTTGGTATTTAATGATAATTAGAAGGCTATTATGGCAATTTAACATCTATTAGGGGATGAAGATCAATGGTACTCATTTATTCATAACACTAAGGATAAATAAAAATATAAAACATGGAATAGATGGATTTTATGTAACTTTCCATGAAAAAATATTACTCCCATGAGTTATGAGTATATATGGAGAGAAAATTATTGAGTCTCAGAAAAAACAAGGATGAAAATGGGTTTATGTATAAATGTAATATTACAAGATTAAGAGGTCATGTTACGAACTCCTCACATAACATTATGAGTATGATTGATTGTTTATTTGATGGGTTAAATCCACTACTCCAAAGGGAAATGGTCTCCTAATATATCTCATCATACGATGATATAAAATAATTTCTATAAAGATAGAGAAATAATTATTTATGTATTAGTACATTAAGATAATGAAATTTAAGAAGATAACAACAGAGAAGGATTCAGATATAGGAAAGAAGGGAAGTATGACTTTCTAACATTTGATATGTTTGGAAAGAAATGCTAACATACATTCATAAAATGAAATGGAATTTGTATTAAGTGTGGAGAAAAAGGACACCATGCTCATGATTTTAAGAAAAAGATGAATTTTTCAATATTTATTGCTTCTAAATTAAGTATATGGGGCCTTATGAAAATGAATTCCACAAGGGTTAAAAAAATACACCTTAAAATAAGAAAAGGGATCATGGTCAAGCTTAAGATATTTCTATAGTTAAAGTGAAATAATTAATGTATTTAGGTTTTTAGAATCAAAAGTTATGGGCTAAAAGTATATTATCAATAATATTCTAGTTATAAAAATCATGAGATATATAATGATTATAAATCATAACTTCTTCTTTAAGTATTTGGAAGCGTGAATGTTTTTATTAAGGTTTTCAAGGTGATAATATATTCATTATGTGAAATTATGTTGCTTGGGTGATTTAATTTTAATTTTATTCAAAAAAATTATTGATCATCCTTATAAATTTTTTGACATTGCGTTTGGATAGAATGATTTCAAATTAGCCCTAAGGTAACAAATTATGGAATGAATTAAGTTGAACATTGGATGTTATTTTTTGAGTTTAATGTATGATTTATTATATTGGATAACATATAATAAACATTTAGGTATTGATAAATATTTAGAGTATGATGTAATGAGTTAATGACAATAAAATTCATTAAATGTTCTTCAGGTATGAAATACTCATCTTGAATATCCATTTCTCAATATATGTAATGAAGTTGAAATAGATCAAATCACAACCACATGATGATATTATTATTATGACATGGAATGAAATAAATTATGTTTAGTTTCTAATGTTATTATCTCTGTAGTTAAATAACTCTTATACTATAGGAAAAGGATTTTGGAACAAAAATATTATCTGTCTACTTACCTTTCCAGTAAACCAATGGTATTTAAACTTGCCACAGATTTATGGTTTTATGATGGTTAACAATCTAATGCCCATGTTTTCTACAACTATCTATTATAACATCATAGTAATATATTTCTTCCATGCCCATGTTATCACAAAACACTAATTTTATCATATTTTAAAGCTTAATTTTGTGGTGACCTTCGTATTTCCCTTTTTTCTTATTAATATGATGTTTTATTAACTCTATTTACCATGTAATATTCCAACAATAAAATTTTCAAGTATCAACCGCTGATTTTCGAAGTGGCATTTCAATTTTTTTGGATGTTTTTTGTCAAATGAGTGGATAATGTAGCATCATAGGATTTTACAGCATGTATTTTTTTTAAATTTTATACTCTATTAAAACCAACATTGCAAGCAACACTAAATATATAAATAAAATAAAATATTATTATAACCTAATTTTAAAATTTTAATGAATAAATTGTATCAAACAAATTATGAAATTTATTTATTATATTTTTAATATAATTTTAACATTCATCTTATGTTTTTCCTTGATATTATATAAAAAATACACTTTTATGAAATAAAAAATTTATTTTACAAAATGTAGTTTTTCCACCTTTTGATGACACACATTTTTTAAAACTATATTATAAAACATTTAAAAATTATAGTTGAAAAAATAATCTTCATTTTTAAAATCTTATTTTTAAAATAAAATTATGGGGAATTTTTGGCATTTTTCCAAAAAAATTGTTTTTAATTGAATAGTGAATGATACTCCATTTTAATTGAAAATTCAGTTTTCATCTAAATTAATTTTTAATTTGTTTTTAATGTAAAATTATATAATTTATACATATATTAATAAAAATATTGTCATTGTACTATTTTTAATATTGAATTTTGATAAAAAAAAACAATTCAATCTTTGGAACATTTTCACTTCGAAAACTCTATTTTTCTCTAGATCAATAGGATTAATTTTAAAATAATTTTACCACTTTATGTGTTTTATATTTAAAACATTTATTCCATATTTGTTATAATGAGTTCCAAATTAATTATATATGTCCCTTTTATGTTTGGCCAATACAAATAGTAACTTTAATAATTTTTTTATCATGATCAAGGTCAAATACAGTCATTATAGGTAAAAATATTTATGAAAAGGGATGTAAAATTACCCTAAAACTTCACATTATTTTCTTCAATGAGATATTTTCGACCAAAAACATCCTTGGAACTAATTAATGTCCTCTTGGAGAAACCTGTATGACATTAAGATGCTTGTAATTTGTTATTTGAAAAAAATTCAATATTGTCAGTCTATTGGTTTTAATAAGTGTATCATTTTTAATGTGGTGTTATAATGAATGTATATTTGACACTAAATATTTTTTTATAGTAAATGGAATTATATTTATCATATAATTATATTTATAATTGTTTCTGGAAAAATAATTACCTTAAATTCATTCAAAACAGTGATGTATTGAACATTTTACCAATGAAAATTTAAAATAAATAATATTAAAAAAATTAAAAAAAATTATTATAAATAATTGGAATCATATGAGTTTTTTTATTTAATTTAAATAATATATATTAATTAAAATTGTTGGTTCAATGATATATTATGTGATTATATTTTCTAATGTCAATGAAATTAATAGTGTCAAAATTAGTATAAATGATATATTAAAATAAATAATATTTTTATTAATTATATAAAATTTAAAAAACATAAATTAAGAAAAAGGATTTAAATAATGTTTAAAATATCATTAATGATCTATTTATGTTACATTTTCACCTTACAATATCTATATTAACATTTAATGGGTGAAAATATATGTTGTCATGGTAAGAGTTAAAGGGGTTAAATAAGGGTCATAAACAAAATATAAGGTTAATATTGTGACCTAAATTTGTAAGATATTATTTTATGAGATTATTTCAATCCATAATAATCCTAAATTATAAAGAACTTTTCATGAATATATTTTTAATTTAAAATTAATATATATTATTTTAATATTTTAAGAGTTTCCGAATGTGCCACTCATCTTAATTATAAAAGGACACCCCCTCCATCATTTATTTACACTCCATTGAACCTTATATATTGAGAAATACCTTCCTATATATCTTATTATAATCCTTATCCAAATTTTGGAGGTCCATGTGTTTCAAAAAGAAAACCCCTGGAACCTTTAAAAGGAGATCTAGAGGAGGCTTGCCAAAGAAGAGGTAATCTTCTTTACCAACTCATTCTTGTTCATTTATTATTTACATTATTTTTCCAGTATTATTTAAATCATAAAATAATAATTCTAGCATCATATACAAGATTAATTTTATTATGAAAATGGTACAACCGTATTCCACATTTTATCAATCCTATGAAAAATGAAATCATCATGTGTGCGTACATATGGCATATCATCTCCACGTAGTGGGGTCAAATGTTTTTTATCACCACATTACAAGGATGGTTAAAATGATGGATATATGATATATATATATATGGTACTTATGAATAGATATTTATTCTGGATAATTAATATGTAACCATCTTGCTTCATTTTTTAACCATTATTGGAATGATATCATCGCTCGTGCATATGTACGGCCCGCCGTCTCCACGACACGATGTGATTCATTTTTCACATCCAACATTCAGAAATTATTAAAAAAATGTATATAATGAATATATTTGATATATTTGACATTAATTAAATTTTCTATATTATTGAACAACATCCTATGAAGAAAAACTAGGACTTAAATGATATAATAGGAATATGAAAATGACAGAGTTAATAAGAAAAACAAGGGTAATAATGAAATAGTATGAACAAATGGGTGATGGGATGCCATAATAGGATAAAATATCATATAATAAAAAAATATGGTTCTAGTAGAAATTAATAAATGTTTTAAACTATTATACAGAATGTTAAAATATGTTCAACTAATGAAATTTGGAAGGTAATGTTTTCTTGTATAGATTTTACATATGTGAGTCATATGTCATATTTACTACTTATTCATTTTATGGGGTGAATATTATTCATGTTGATATATTACATCGTGAATATATTTTTATTTATCCTATATAATGTTTCAATTGGATTTATTTTCTTTATGGGGTATATAATTAAATTGATTACATAGTGGTATGTTTTATTTAATAATCCCATCATTATTTGAGATCATTTAAGTTATGGTCTCTACTGAGGAATATTTCTATCCCATTAACTTTTTAAAAACAAAGATTTTGTTATAACAAATTTATTTCATACAACCAATTTAACCTTTTTTTCATTAAAAACTAAATGGAATATTCTCTTCATTTTCTAAACAATTTTATTCATGATTTTTATGAAAAAAACTGAGACTGGTTTTTAACTTATATGTTGTTAGTGGATTTTCCCACCATCATAAAGCATTATTTATTCTAATATTCCATTACATAATTTCATGGTCATATTCAAAGAAATTGTTTTCTATTATAATTGCATTGTGTTTTAAACATAATTAATTTTCATAGTGAAAATGGCATTTTATCAATAATAATCAAATAATATATTTAAGATATTTCCATACATGTCATCACTATTTGTCAAATATTATGTTAAGGATGTTTTGTAATGATCCGATACATAAAATTTCTCACGATGGTTTATGATTAGTTTTACTAGGGATGTATTGATATTACATATTATTAGTAATTATAATAAAGATATTTAATAAATTTTTAACATGTATTATTTACTCATGTGAGGAGTGAATTTGAATTAGTATGTGATGGGTGGTGACAACTATATTTTCCTAACAAATTGATAGAAACTAGACTAGGTTTTGGGAAAGATACTACCCATTTAAATAATTTTTAACATGAATCCTTGATGTAGTCATATTCTTGGTATGAATCCTCAAAAAAAATGATTCAGATGTTCACTATTAATAATCCCATCATTATGAGTTTAGTTATTGATTTTAATGGGAGTTTTCAATTAGTAGAATATCCATTGTTAAGTTCATAGCTCATGTGATTATTTATATTTAATTATTGGATAAATATTTATTCTAATCATATTATACTCATGTTACTAATTAAATGGAATGTATTTTAGTTATTTACATTTCCGTAATAGTTGTTTCTTATTTGAGATAGCTTCCGCTAAATACATACCCTTACTAAGCATTTTTTCTCACCCCATTCTTAGGTTTTATATTTTTAGTTTTCTAGGAGAATTATTATGATTCAAATTGATGGTTTTTTCTAAGGGCAATAATGTTATTTGTTTATAGAATATATATTTTTTTGTTAAAAATATAATTTTAATTGAAAATATGCATCTAGTTCACCAATAAAATTATATTATTCACTATTTTTGGATGAAATTCCTTAAATATTATTCTATTATAATTATGTAAGGTAGATCCTCTGGGTTACAAGAGTCAATTTTTACTAGATCAGTGATATCAAATTAGTTTGATCTAGTGATTTGGGAACTACATCATGTGGAATCGTTAGAATGATAAGATCGGGTTTTTATAGGTAGTTTTTGTTGCGAGTGTCATTGATAAGAAGTATCAACTTCTAGTCATGTCTTATGGTTGGGGAACCATGTATAAGTTTATTAGTTAGACAAGGATACCTAAAAATTCCTTGGGTGTTTTACTATTGGATAATGTCATCATATTGTTTTGATGATAAATTCAACTGGTGAATTGTATTCCAATTGTTTCACCACATAGAATTTAATACTACACTCTGCAAGTGTGTTGGGAATTTCGAATTTAGACACGGTATTTTAGTGGGTTCAGTGAATGATGTTTGTTAGGTAATATTTATAGAATCCCACATGGAAAGATCCGAGAAACCATATTAGAATGTGGGTAGGTTTTAAAAACCCATGTAATATGAGTGTATAGATATGTTTAAATTTTTAATAGATTAATTTTAAAAACTAGTGTGTAAATAATTTTTAGAATTGGGGTTGACTATGATATACTAGAGCTAGGATACCCTAAAAGTGGAGTTTTTGGAACAGGTTTTGGGTGTGGGATGTGGTAAAAGGTAGCAGAAAGGCTCAAATGATAGGTATAATTGATTAGGATAGAACTAGTATCCAGTGGATTTGCCAATAAGCCTACAGGTGCCACCTGATTTCATGTGTACATTCACCATCAATCCTGTGGGGGTTCGTTAAGGTGAATAATTAAAATTTTACCGCATTAAATTATTTATTAGGGAATCCATATTTCCCCTAACTTGGATCACATGAACCCGAGAGCTATCCTCCCAATTTTCCTTAGTATCCCCCTACATGTGATGGTTTTAGGCTTTGTTTATTGGTTTTTTCATGTTATATTCTCTACATGGTTACAATCTATGATCTCCTCCAAATCTCCTTATAATTCTGAGATTCTCTAGTTATTGGTTTGAGTTAGGATTCCATCATACGATAGTATAATCATCCTAAAAGGATTGGGATTTTATGTCTATTAGAATAAGAATATACTCAGATAGTGTATTCACACCATTATCCCTTTTTCCGAGGTTATGTGTCTCAGTGAGTTTTTCACGGGATTGGGTATAAATATTTTATCTTCTCTAATCATTAAAATTTTATTTGATAAGGATTTTCTAGGGTTAGTTCCTGGACTGTGGAAATTAACATTAAATGTTCAATGGTCTTTGTTTTTTCTTAGTAAGAATAAATTGTGAGTGGTAATGCCTTTATTACATCATTTTATACTTGTTTAATTTGTGTTATGTTTATAATTAATTATAAATTTTTTATAATTAATCAGTTTGAGTTATATGGAAATGAGTTAGGTATGTGATTGGTGTAAGTGTTGGTCGTCGATCATGGATGAGATTTATCAGAAAATTGTTGAGATAAGACTTAAATTGGAGAAGCTTTATTAAAATTTAGGTTGTATCTTTAAAATAACACAATGTATCTTCTTATTATTTTAGTGGTATATTGTATGGTACAATCACTTGGTCATGCCACTACATAGATTTGATTAATTTTTTAATAATATCTTCATTACATTTTACAATAGAATTATATATCTTGTCCCAAATTAATTGTAACACCAAGTGGAAAGACTTAAGAATAAATTGAAATTGATTTTTTGGGATGAATGTTGAGAAATGATGTATGTTTTGGATTTTAAAAAACTATATTGGAATTGAATTTTTGAAACGGGTTTTCTAAAAGAAAATAATTTTTAAATAGTAGATGTATCTCGTTTTTTAAATGGAAATATGAGATTAGTTTATTGATTTTCCTAGGGTGTTTATTATTATTTTATGAAATGGTTATATTAGAGAGTTTTTAATAAATTTACTTTTTAAAGATAAATATTTTATAAGAAATGTATAATATTTTTTGTGGTGTTTTTTTTTGAAAGAACTAATGTTATTTATTTATGTTTCTGTTTAAAAAAAATAGAAAACTCAAACCCTGGGTGGATATTGGAACTTTTTTTAATATGCTTGGACATAACCAAATGGGATACAATGATTATGGTTAACCTAATGTGATTATTACCATGTGGGGTTCCCTGATTATGATTAACTCAGGGTGGACATGAACATAGGGAACATAGTAATTATGGTTAAATAGGGGTGAACATTACCCTGCTGGGGTAGTTATTATGGATAACCAATGTTGTTCATAAACCTGGTGATATAGGACTCCAAGGATATGTATATTTAAAATGAATTTCTATTAAGACCAAGGATGCATATATTTAACCTAGTCAGAAGTGAGATGTTTGTAATTATCATTATGACATTCTCATAGACAAACTAATACTATTAAAAGTAGTTTTATACCATTCTCGAGCTGAACTTGATCATCAGGTTCTGCATGTGTCTACATTTCAGATTTAAACTGTTTTAAATGATGGTAATTGTACGTGAAAATTTTGTGAACATCTGCAAACACTGTTATGGACTGGTTATTTTAGGGACACCATTGATGGTGGCCTAGAGCATTATACTCACACCCATACTGGGCTTCCATAACACTTTGGTACCCGAGCAGATAGTACATGATTTTAGGTTTAATTATGTTCTTGGTTTTTTATGTTAGAGTATGAGGGTTATAATTGATCCAATACTGAGATATATATTAGTGTTTTTATTAGTTTTTCTATTTTTTATCTTTATGGTGTCTGACTACTATTAATTTACTATATAGGTTTTGATTTTTAAATGCATGGTTTATTTGGATTATTGACGAAACATGCATATATGTCATTGCTATATATCATTATATTGATGTTATATATACTTTATATTATTTATGTGGTTGTTTTACTCTTAAATGTTTGTATAGTCTCCCATTAAACTATCATGGACCTATGCCACTAGTTGTTATCCTCTAGTATATGGGGATGTACACCTATGGTCACAGAACTAGTCTGATTATTTTTCATCAAGTGATCCAAGTCTAGACGTCACATAGTTCTTTTATTATCCACATCATAATCCTAATAATACCAATAAATATATATTAGTGTAAAATAAATTTAAATAAATAAAAAAATATAATTTTTATTAGAATCTACTTCTCAAGACAAATTCCAAAAAAATCTTAAACACTACTTCATGAGAAAGCAAGTAAAATATGGGTGGCCTCTAAATACTTTGTTTAATTTCATTTACCTAAATAGTTTATCTGTATATAAATCATATCATAAAATAATGGATTGTATTTACACAATCAGTATTTAGCAAAAATTTGAATTTATTCTTATCAATATATATAATTCTCCTCTATTTCGTTGAAAGTACCCTCACATTTCTTTAGTTGGGAACTATGTATTGGAATGTATTAATTATTGATCATGAAACTTATGGACATAAAAAACATTTTAATACACCTCTATTTCAACTTTATCTTGTTTCAATTTTCAAATTATCAATTTAACTATTATTTCAACATTATTTTCATCTTAATATACCCTTTATTATTTTATTAATGATTCTCTTTTTTCAAACTTATCGATACATTTGACCCATTAGAGGGTATCATAAACCATTGATTCTATATTAGATTCGTCTTTATCATTAAAATTATCAAAAAGTGATTATACTTCCATTATGTTTTTTGTTTCAATGGATTAATCACCACAAATTTATCAATTGTATATGAATTAAATCATTGTTTTTTTGAATTTTGATCTAAATTGTAAAAATAATATAATATTATAACTTTATTATTTTTTATATTTCTTTTTGTTTTTGAGAAAACATTTTATAATAGTGATAAAAATCTATTAAAATGTATATTTATTATTTCATTATTCATGATATTCATTTAGTTAAACTAAATAAAATACTGAATCTAAATCGAAAGGTGTTGAGAAAATCATTCATCTTGGGAAACCAAATGGGAAGAAATATTTGACTACTCATCAATAAATGAAGAATACAGCCTGATAAATGGAACCAAATGATTTTATTATAGTTTTATATAAAAATTACTTGAATATTAAGGTCTATAATAAATTTAATGTAGAAATTCTCCCATTAATCTATTTTTGGCATTTATTAATGTGGAGGAAGATGAAAATTCTATTTGGAAAGAAAATGTGTAATTCAATAATTATATAAGAACATTTTCTAAACATATCCAAATAATTGCTATTTTTTTAATTACCAAGAAAATAAAATTGGGTAAGAACTCAAAATAAGAAACCATATTTGTAATCAGTAATTTACTATTAAGAAATATGCTCAAAATATTAGTGTACAAAAATAGGAGGGAATATTTTCCACCACTCAATCATATTAATATACACCTTCACCTCCATTCAGATTAATTTGGAAGAAGAGTTTATATATTCTATAAGAATTATATTTTGGAGTCCTTATTTAATTTTCTTATATGTGTTCAACTTCTATCACTTCTTATTCATTCTATATTACCCCTAAAATCAATGGTTAATTATTGAGTGGTTGATGAATGGTAGGTTTTCTTTTTGTAATGATATATTTCATTCAATTTATGGAATAAACCCCTTTCGTTATTTTGTTAAATTGTATTCAATATTAATATTGAATTATTTATTATAAAGTGTCATTTTATTTGGTTTTATGTTCTATTATTGTTTTTTCATTTTACAATAATCATTATCTCCATCCACTATGTTCTAGTTTATATATGAGGGAATGGTCTAGGACATAGTAGTAATGTAAATTGTTATTGTCAATACACATGGGTGGGGTAGAGGATAATATTTATTGTTTTGGGAAAAAAGTAACTGATCGGGTATTTCCTAATTCAATTTTGAAAATTCAATACAATACTCTAACTAATTTAAAAGAGGTTAGCTCTAGCTATGATTTTTGTTAGGGTTATTCTCCCAGTTACCATTTGAACAGTGGAGTGAGTGGAAGAAATTTTAGAATATCACTTTTATTGGATTCTTGGGAGAGTATTAGATTATAGGTAACTATGTTAGTATAAAAGTTTTAAATATGACCTAGAAAGAATCACACATTTTATTAATAAAATTTTCATCCATTTTAAATTTTTTATTATTTCAAAACCATAAAATTTAAAAAAATCCCATTTTTCTCTAATTTAAAGTGAAAACATGATTTTTGTGTGGTTCTTTTTGGCCAAAAACAAGGATAACAACTATACTAAGTTCAAGCATAGGAAAATTTATTTTTAAAATGCATGATAGGAATGTTTCAAAACATGGAATTTTTTTCTAGGAAGAATTTAAAATAATCTAGTAGTAAATATATATTATTCTCAATTAAAAATTTTAAAAAATAGGAAATAATTTGAATCTTATTTTGAGTCACCACAAAAATATTTCAAGGTTATTACCACATTTGGTAGTTATATATGAGGATCTATATTTGTAATAGGTAGAGAGGCATTTATAGTCAACTTCAAGGATCTAATGTAGGATGTCGAACAATCCTTGATTTAAGATTTTCCCATGAAGCTAACAGATATCCCAGAATACTTCCTAGAGTTTCGTATACAATTTTTCAAGGCACGAATTAGAACACACCTCTAACCACGGAAAAAGACATATAATAGGTATAAGAACTACATGAAAACCTTTATCACAATCACATTTTTGGGATGATATCTGAAGAACTCATTGATAATCACATATTACCAAATGATTCACTTAAGGGGGATGAACTAAACATGAATTCACTTATTTTTTTTATTTCTCAAACTCATCTAGACAGACATCATATTTTTTCAAAAATATAAAATCAAAATTTTGGTATTATTACATTGAATAATAAAATGAAGAGGTGATTTATGGTTTTGAAGATCTCTTGATTGGTCTACAACCCTATCATGATAAAACTAGACTATGGATATTCATTATAGAACATAATCTCATGGTCGATACACTCAAAAGAGTATATCATTACATATATTTAATACCATTTAATTTATCATTTCTTGAACTGTTAAATAAATCCTTTTATCCTACATATTAAAAAATAGATAAACTTAATGTGTCCTTGTATCGTGGAGAAAAACATGAAGAACCCATTATTTATGGGTGTATAGAGATAGACATTGAAGAAATGATATCCGAACATGAAGATGAATATGTTAAACAAGTTGAAGTCATAAAAAAGGATGTATGTCCATATTTTATATCACCCATTTAGTGTCCAACACTAGAAGCCACCGAACAGTGCCCCATGATGTTTTCCCACATGACCTCATGTGTGCCTCCCCAGAATCTCGAGGATGCTGACTATTAGTAATGAAATATGGTGTGTATATTGGAAGACAATACCCTCATGAGTCAGAGTGTAACATAGTGGTAATATAAAAACGTGACAATAGGACAATAATAAATAAACATCCATGATAAATAAATAGGTGGAGTCTGAGTAAGAAATAGATATGATAATAAATATTATGAACATGCTATGTAGTTATACAAAAACAAGTACATAATATATAAGGGAAATTAAAATATTTTATATGAAAAAAAAATAAAAAATGATCTAAAGCTTCCTCTACTAGAATCATGAGAATTGGTTCAGTCCTCTACTCCAAAACTCCATCATAGTACTGGAAATCACACATTGAAAATCAGACGCTTTCCTCTATCTAGAACTACATACATGAACCAATGGTGGCCCAAGTAGAGTGTGAGATATAATCAGTCATCCACAACCAACAATGTCAAGATCAATCTAGTATATGCATATAAAATTATTAGTGTACAAAAAATAATTAATTTAAGGAAATAATTAAATAAATACATCAGCTCATGTTATTTATGAGATACATGACCAACTATACCTACATCAACCTATGTCGGATGTACCTTAACCAATTTATTTTGTATGAGATGTTATATAGTCTATAAATAGAACATCATAATTAATGTATACTTGTTGGACTGAGCCTAATAATGTGATTTAGATTTAAGGATGAATCATTTAATTTTAATGAATTATTATCTTCGAATTATATATATGGCATATTTTGAATATACAGAAGATGCATTCTGGGGCCATACAAGTTGAACCATTTCAAGGAACAAAAGTAGCACAGTAGGAGTGTAAAAAATAATCAACATGGTAATATTTGTTTTAAGGTGATCCTTAAATGGAATCCAAAGTATCACTCCTAGAATGGTGTAGAGACAATGAGAACCCTCCTAGTGGGTCCCTCGTATCTCATATAGTGGACTGTGCATAACTCATAGCATGGTAAAACCATCTTTTTATAGATATCATCCACAATGACTCTCCTAGAGAATCGATATCATTTATAAGGATGTAAATAAATCTCATGGTGATCTCATTCAATGAATACCTAGTTTCTCTCCAGATATATATGAAATTCATTCACAAATTCTAATTATAAAGAATAATGAGCCTATCCAAGGTGACCCATAAATGGAATCACAAGTATTTCTCTCAGACTCACATAAAGGTTTGGCTATCAACATCTCATGTCATTTAGAAAGGAATTAATACCATAACACATTATTTAATTTGTTCAATTCATTTCATTAAAACATGGAATGTTATGAAAAATATCATAGGTACGGACTCATGGCTACTCATTTCTCTTAATACTATTATATTCCGATATATTATTTACAATAAAAAACACACCCCATATGTGTTTAAACAATGTAAGAATAACTGAAAAAAGACCATTAAGGAAATACACAAACATAGGGATGGTTCACATTAATGAAATCAACTAATGTGTTGATATTCTAGTGGAGAGGACTGTATTGGGAAAGTAAAACCATTCAATTTAGTTTATTAAAAATTCAGAAGCATTGCAAAAAAATTATGGTGTGTGGAACAAAAACACATGATATAAAACCACTACACACTGATGGAAAATAACTAAAATACATACCTTCTGGTTGTAACACTATCCTTGTCTAGTGGCAGCCAACGAATTGAGATACAGTTTTAGAAAATCAGAAGGACAGACCAAAAACCTGAAATGGGGAATATGATCTCACACTAAATTAGAATATGTGATAGGAACATGAAAAGATAATTATGTATAAAAATAATGATTATATTACCATTATAGATCCAATGTATCCCACAGTGAAGGAAATTGAACATGGGTGAAGGATGAGTGGAAGATCCTTGGTAAGACATAAAAGGTAACAATCTTAGGTATCACCTACTGCAGAAAAGTGGGGATTTTGATAAAATGGGAAACTTCCACCCTTTTAAAAAAATAAATCAGGAATTCAGACAACATGTAATTTTTATGGGATGGGTAAATCTCAGGTTTCTTCTTCATAGGGAAAACCTATATAATAATGTATAGGTGTCCTGGCCAATCCTTCACAAATTCTGTACATAATAAATGTAATTTATCTTGTATATGTCAGGTATTTGGCCAAAATCTAACCTTCATTCATTCTGTAACCTTACCATTTGAAATAAAATTGAACAACCTAAGGACTTAATTAGTTGGACTTAATATACAGAAATCAACTTGACAAGGTTTGACCGAAATTAAATGAAAACATTCCTTTCTGAAATCATAGGACATGAAAACATCCCCAAACTAAAAAAACTCATCCCAAAGCTTCCCTTCCAAGGGTAATAAGGAATCATCTATGAAAATTTTTGTCCACTAAGAACATACATCAGCCTCTGTCTCTTAGGTCTCATCTTCCACACAACCATGATTCCCTAGCACCTGAACTAGAGGAATTGACTTATCTCAGAGAGAAATCAAGATATGATCAATGATACAAATAAATATATCCTCAAAGGACACATCTTCCACCAACTAAAAATCCATAGGGTCATAAAATGAGATGGGTGGTAATGATATTGGAAAATATGTGATATAATTAATATGCCAGACATGACACAATAACAAATTGGGTACTACAATTGATAGGCCATTTCCCTAACTCTATCCACAATCCTGAAAGTATCAACATAAAGGGGTAATATATGTCCCTAACTTTATGTCTGTATATGACTCAATCTAGGTGAAACTCATTGAATGAACCGATTTACCTCCTCTAACTCCAATGATCGATAATAACGATCAGTATATGATTTTTTCTTTGACAATGTTGTAACAATAAAATTTTCAATAAATCTATATTTTTGTTGAATTATCCTAATTAGGATGATGACCATGTATAACTACCTCACCTACCTATATGTATCACTGGTTTTATTGGAATATCCTATATTTAAGGGTCTTATTGGGATACATCTAAATTATTTACTGAATACAATAATTATATGATAACTTGACAAGAGTTATATACAACTCCCAAGAACATCTAAAATCAAGAATAAATTATTATATAATGTCTTATAACACTCATATCATATGCTTGGACTGCCCTACAATATGAGGGTGAAATGATATATTTTGAATCACATGTAAACCCAATTCCTTCTGTAACCCTTGCCCGAACTGTGATGTAAATCCGACATCTTGATTTGATACGATGGAATAGGAAACACCATTAAGACCCACAATCTCCTCGATATAAATATGTCTAAGATCATAAATATATAATGTCCTTTAGAAAGATATAAATTTTGAAGCCTTTTTCAAACTATTAATGATCAAACATACTACATCACTACCTTGAGGTGATCTTGGAAACCTGTAATGAAATCCATAGTGGCATCATTCCATTTCAACTCAAGAATGGATAGAGGCTATATAATTTTTGTAGGTCATTTTTTATCTTCTTTCACATGCTGGCATGTTGAAAACTTCATGAAAAATGATATAATCTTCCACTTCAATCATAGACACCAATACTGATGATTTGAGTATCAGTACATCATGGTAAGCCCATGGTGAACTACCCAAATAGAGGCAATAGGTTCCCACTTCAATTATTCTTATATATCTGATGGCACTGTAAACAACCCCCAAAGTGCATGATATCATTGTCATCAACAAACTGACCATGTGGTTGGTTCTCACCATAGACACATTCCCTTGGGAAGATTCCCTCATAATCTGAAAGTGTATCATCCTTACATGCTCTAGAATAGATGATTTCATTATCAATGTTTATAATACATGATGGTAGTGATATTCCTAAACCACCAAATTCTACTTTGAAAATAAATTCATCAATTTCCCCTCAATTCTTGTATCATGGACATCCTTTTTTTATTCTTTAATCTCAGGGCATCAGCTACTACATTTTCCTTCCTAGGTGGATAAGCAAGTTCAATGTCGAATGACTATACGTATTCTAAAACATGCACTCATTTATAATCAATTAATGATATTTGGAGATATATTTAAGACTTGTATCGACTTTGTAAATAATTAACCTCTCCCCTAGTAGATAATGTCTCCAAAACCAAAAATCATGAAACACAACTACTAGATCATGGTCTTGGATCAGATAATTCATCTCATGGTGTCTCACATGGAGGGACCCATACCCCCCAAATAAATCTCCAAAATTATAACTACTCATAAATTAATTAATAAAAAATCAAAAAAGACTATGTAGGTATTATCTGACTTCGGAAGAATCAGGATCAACATTTAATTTATTCTCCTCTTCAACTCATTAATGGTTATCTCACATGATTCTCAACATACGAATTCCATAACATTTTTATTAAATCCTGTGAGAGGTAATTCAAGGTGGAAATCCTAGATAAATTACCTATAATATCCAGCTATCTCCATGTAACTATGTATGTAAAATACATTCTTGGGATGATCCTAGGAAACAATGAAAATCACCTTCTATGTTTATAAACATACATCCACCTTTGAAATAATATGACCCAAGAAGTGTACCTCATCGATCCAAAAGTGTGATTTTCAGAGTATATCAGATAGTTATCTCTCTCTCATTGTACTCATCATGATCTCAATGTTGTTTGAATTTTAATTTCTAGTGAGAAAAAACACTAATATGTATTCCCCAAGGACTACCATAAATGAATCCATTTACAGGTGGAAAATAGAATTCATCAAGGCCATGAAAATGGTGGGTGGATTCATAAGGCCAAATTGCATAACCAGATACTCGTACAAGTTTTAACAATGCTGGGAAGCTATATGTGGTATGTTAGATGTTGTCAAATTCACCTAATGGTTTCTCAACATCAAATAGATCTTAGAGAAAACATTCACTCCACAAATCTGGTTAAATAAGTCATTGACACAAATAAATGGATATAATTTCTTCACCTTCAGATGGTTCAGCCTTTGAAAATATATGAAAATCTTGAGGGTACTATAATATTTACTAGAAAAAAATGATATGAAAACCCAATGATGATGTACTTGGTCATATAAAACCCTTCGCCTCTAAATCTTCTAATTGCTTCTTGAGTTCATGGATCTCTTTAGGTGCCATCCTATTAGAGGAATGGAAATTTTTGTAGAGCAGGAAACTATATCAATGGTGGAATCCACTTCTCTTACAAGAGGTAGTCTAGAAAAATCATTATGGAAGATATCCTTGAAATGATCCACCACTAGAGGTAATTCTATCAGCTGTATTCTCTGATAAATCATGAAGAGACTATCCATCTAGATTATCATGCATCCCATCCCATGATGGTTGAGTCTAGATGAAATTTACTAGATATCCCATTCTTCATTATAAATTTATGTTATTCCATCAGGTTATGTAAACATCACCCTATATTTGTAGAAATTGACAATGGAAAGATAATGCACTAGCTAGTACATTCTAAGGATGACGTTGAAATTAGTCAGGTAGAGGATAAAAAAATTTCAAATAAAATATTACCCATCAATATCAAGGGGGAAATATATTCCCTAGTTTATATTATGTTATCATAACCCTAATGGTGTGTAGAGAGTCATAACACTATATAATTACTTCATATCTGGGCCCAAACATTCCATAATAGCAATAAATTTAAAAGTATGTGATGAACCTATATCAAATATCTAATATACTAAAGTAGAGGCTACTATAATATTATCTTGTATTGTAGAAGGCCCTAGAATCTTCTCCCCATATGTAGTCTTCACATCATATATATTTATACATCCATGGACCTGGGTTGCAACCTGGCTAACCTGGGCAGGTCTTCGCTTCTTGTACGGATCCTCTAAAGTATGAATACTTTTCAATGAAAACCTCCTAATCCTGACCAGATTTTAGTTGACTAACTCAAATACTGACATGGACATAGTGATATAATACCTTAATAAGGATTAAATGCATTAACGTATCAATATCTAGAAGAGGATATGTTCAAGAAAAGCACTGATGGGGACCTTCCATAGAGAAATCCTAAAACTTCATCAGCTTCCTCATATACTATGGATTTTTATGGAATTCCTTGCCACACTGGTGATATAACACATAGCTATTTGTGTGGGTCATCTGGATGTAATTTCTTCCAAATGTTTCCTTGAAATGTCATTTCCTACCACTAAAGGAATTTCCCCTCTACAAGGAAGTTGAACCACCTGGGATCACATTACTAGATTCCCTTAGGATTAACTCAATGATATGGGTCTTGGACAATATATCAGAAATAATGGTTAGATAAAAAATGTTCACCTATAATTTGATGGAATACACAATCCCATCCCCAAAACAGATTTTATTCATCAACTAATCACTGGTCGAAGTCAGTAAAAAAGGATGATTCTTGTTGAAATGAGATGAGTGCTCCATCAGTGACAGGGCCCCCTGATGTATGTGACTAAACACTCTAGTGCAGTATCCTATCAGAGTATATATAATGAATTATTCAAAAACACCAATCCGAAATTCCTCCTAGATTATACCCTAAGGATATCTATCTTGGGAGATAACAACCCACCAATGCTAGGTATAATCACAAAGCATATAAGTGGGAATCGTGACCCACCACTATGGAAGCATCTGTGTATGCTTGAATAATGAAAACATGGTATCTATAGAAGACATTTCTGCCTGAGGAATTCCATTTTCTGAGAAGGTGGGAGGATAATGCTCTTATAATCCCATAATCAATTATTACATAGTAGGGGAAGGTCACGGGGTTCCCTATATGAACTGCATAAACTGGACCAAACAACCTCAAAACTGAGCATCGACGACCAATGAAATATCAATAGGAGGATACTAAAGAGGAACTATAAAAGGTAATATGGGTTTCTTAGGGCCCACAAACTATTGATTATTTTTGTTTCCACCCTCCATTCATATAACTCAAGGATTTCATGGTGGCTTAGATCTATAATTTTCAAATTGCACACCTTAGATGAGCTATAACATTAGATATAAAATCAAAAGGTGAGAAGGATAAGTACATAGCCTTATTATAAAGGGTTACACCTCAATAACTGATCTTGAATCCAACTCTAGGATACAAGGAAGATTCACATGTTTTATGAAATACTTCCTAAAATCCCACTACTAGGTTAAGGTCTGTTTCAATATCACATATAACATATCCATGGTTCCACTATATGATGTTTCAAAATCAAGGTATAGAGGAAAAAAACCTTTAATTTTCAATTTGTTTCCCCATTTAGAGGTATCCCATTTATTGTAATACAATAATTTATTTGTGTTTTCACTTATTTATATGGATATATATATCAAAATTCAGTTAAACATGTCACTATTACCATCTTATAAAATTCCCATACTCTGTAAATTACAATTTGTACATCCTGTAACTATGATATGACTTTATATCAAGTATCATGATAAAATTAGAAATCTATGGTTATTTGATTACATGAACTACCATTTCTAGTTTATATAAGTCCTTCCACTATAAATATAAATTGGAATTCATAAATAAAATCAACTATGGTTTTAACCGTTTGAACTCATGTATCATGAATATAACATGTAAAATTTGATTAATTAAGGTGTGATTATCAATATATGTTGGAAAACACCCTTTATATTGATATAGGAACATTAATTTAAACCATTATGTTAACCTTATAAGAAAAATTAGTGCATATATTTATATCAAAGAACTCCCAACAATCACATGTAATACAGGAAATGAATGCCGTAATATAGATATGGCATGTCGTAATGCATGAAATGTGAATCATTATATTAATAATATGATTCATCATATTATACCCCCTATCATATCAGGCCTCAGAAAATAATTCGATAATAATAATATCAATAAATAAAAATGTAACAAAACATGTGTTTCACCCAATGGTTAAATTAGTTCCAATGTAACAGGCACAAACCAATAACAACAATAACCCATCACTATTAATTTGGATTTCCCATGTACATAGGTTAGCAACTCCTAGAAACTAAATCATTAAAAAATTCCAATACATCCCCGTACATCCTCGTCTCATGTATAATACCCAAATAGTATGACAAATGTAAAAAATACACGCCTCTAATACAACTTTGAAGCATCCTAGCCTGGATGCCACTAAATGGTGCCCCAATATGGTTGTCCACACAACCTCAACTACACCTCCACATATAATAATGGTTTACAACTAGAAGAAATGGTGTTGGGAGTGTTTTTTGGGAGATTATACCCTCATGATTCAATGTGGATCACAATGATAATATATATACATGGTAATAACTAAATTTTAAATAACCACCAAATATAAATAAACAGTTGGAAACTCAATTATAAATAGATAAAATAATGATTTTCATTATCATGTTACATATATATAACAAAAATGAACACATGGGAAATATGTGAATTAAGAATAAACCATTTGATAGAAAAAATAAAATGTGTTCAAAAGATTCCACTACTGGAATCCTGAGAATTAGCTCAGTCCTCTGGTCTTGAACTCTGTCCTAGTTCATGAAATCAAAAATCATAATCTCGATGCATCCCTGTATCTAAAACTATATAAATATAGTCTACTCAGGTACCAATGGTGGCCTAAGTTGGGTGTGGGATATAATTAGTAGGCCACCACTAATGGTGTCCCGATCAATCCATATGTGCATATAAAATGAGCATTAATACGGTAACAATAAATTCAAGGAAATAATTCAATAAATAATTTGGGTTTGGGTTCCTCATGGGATACCCGACTGACTCTACCTACTTCATCATTAGTAGGATGTCTCATAACCAAGGTTACCTATACAAGATATGATATTGTGTAAAAATGGGTCATTATAAATAAAGTATCCTGATTTGACCGAGCCTAAGAATTTTATTTTTATTAGTAGAATAATAATTTAATTTAAGGAAATAATATCTTGGAATTATATATATGGAACCTCTTTAATTTACATAAGAGGCATCCTTGGCCCATCTAATTTGAACCATATCAAGGAACCCAAGTATCGCACTAGGAGTGAAAATAATAATCAATACCATAATAGTCTATCTAAGGTGTTACATAAAAGGAATCCCAAGTAATACTCTTGATATGGTGTGATGTCAATAAATAAACTTCATGATTGTTCTGGCCCACTATCATAGGGGATCGAGTGTCAATTGTAGCATGGTAAAACCATCTTTCTACCAATACCATCACAGTGACTCTCCTAAGGAACCGGTATCACTCATATGGAGGTAAAGAAAATGCATGGTGATCCCTTCCATGTACTAAATAGTATCTCCCCAAGAATATATTCAATTCATTTACAAATTCAAATTATCTAGCATGATGAGATCATCTATAGTGATTTGTAAATGAAATCCCAAGTATCTCTTCCAGCCTAACAGGATGGCTTGGGTATCAACAAATAATATCATTTATCAAGGATTTAATACCAAAACACTATATCCATTTTTTCTAGTCCATTTAATTAAAACAATGAGTGTTTTGAAAATATGTATAGGCCCTAACACATGACCTCCAATTTTTCATAATTCACTTTGATTATGATAAATTATTTACATAGGAAAACACACCTCATACGTGTTTAAATAATTTAAGGCTAAGTTAAATTAGGTCAATAAATAATGGGACATCTATATGGGTGTCCCAAGTCAAGGATAAAAACAAATGGGTTTATTCACATTGAGTGAGGACCTTATTGGGTATGGAAACCATTCAATTTAAATTATTAAACATTTTAGAGGAGTCGCTAGAAATGACTGGTAAGCAACACAATGGTACATGATATTAAACCACTATATATTGAGGAAAAATAAGTAGCCCTTATAACATAATTCCATAACACACTCCTCATCCATTGTAGTCCCTTTAATTAATTTATAATGGGAGAAATAAATATAATATAGAAAAAAATGAATATATGGAATATGAGCTCACACAAAAATAGGATATCAAATAGGAAGATAGATTATGAAAACAATGAAATGGAATGAGGATCTTACCATTAAAAATCAAATAGGAATGACCGTGAAGGAAATTGAGCATGTATAAATGAGGATCATATGAACCACGATTAGGCATCATAGGGATCTCCCTCGTACAACACCTACTAATGAAAAGGGGGACTTTTATTAAAATGAGACCCACACCCTATAAAAATGAGCTTGGATTTAATATATTGTGCATAATTTACACACAATTTATATCTCATGATTCTTATTCATGGGGAAAACATTGTTCAAGATGTGGAGGAGTCCTAGAAAATCCTTTACACATCATGTACCTATTACATGCCAAGTATTCTAAATACACACCATGTATCTAATATACATAATGTATTTAGCCCAAATCCTGTCTTCTTCCATTCTTCATCCATAACTTCTAAAATAATACGGATCATTATAAAGGAACAATTACCTGGTCTTAAGAAAAATAAAGGAACTCAAAAAGGAATGATTAATTTTTTTTAAAAAAAAGGCATACCTCACTGGTAGGATTTGATGTCACAACCCCAACATCACAAACCTTTTCTTAATTAAAAGGGTATGGATTTAATACACTCTATCCATGGGTACATCAATATAAAATAAATATGATTCAATCTAGAAATAAATATATATGGTGTTTCATCTCAAATAAACTCCAACCGCCATTAGAATATGGATACCATCTAGACTACCCATATAGAGGTAGTCAAAAATCAAGGCTCACAAGTTGTAAAACAATGATATATTAATATTTTTTTATGTATTTTTTATTTTTATTTTTCATTTTCTTTCAAAAAATATATTTTGTTTTATTTTGAATCTTTTCTTATAGGTTTTTAGGAAATATCAATTAGCATATTAACTAAACATTGAATTATAAATAAGTTTGGTTGTACCTCACAAGAATATATACATTCTTACTATGATTCAATTAATAATCGTCTAATTTATTAAATACCCCTGAATGTATCGAGGAGATTTTATCATTTATTGTGTGGTTTTGAGAAACTTTCTTTTTTCAATTTTCAAAATTTCATTTTTTTTTCTAAAAACCAATTATATCATTTTAAAATTTTGGCCTTTTGGTTTTTAAATTTTAGTACCTTTTGAATCTTGTGAGATAAATTTATTATCTCTTCCGTTTTTTAAACCCATTCCAATGAGTTAACCAATTTTTTATCATGAAACCAAACATAAATAAATTTTGAAAACGAATTTTTTCATGTTCAATTATTTGATAATTTATTGTAAAGGCCTATGATTTTTGAATATCATTCCATATATTACTTTATGAATATTTAAAATTACCATACTATAATTATTATAAACCATTATTCACATATTCTTTTCATTAATATAATTTACTAATAGATACAAACAATTCCCTATTTACCTTGTTTTTATTTTTTTATATAAAATATTGTTCAGGAACTTGGGATTTAACTAGATGAGGCATTTAATTGATTTTAAAACCCACATTTTCATGTGAATCCATTTTATTTAGGAATTAATTTATATTTAAACCATGTATCCCTTTTTATTCATGAATAACTTGTTATTTATCCACATTACAAGAAATTTTCCGCTATCTAACCAACACTAGATTAAAATTTTCATGATATAGTTGAGTTATAGTTTGTAGGAGATTCCTTATTGTTTGCTACATCATATTTTTTTTTGAATTTATTGGGGTTTGGATAATTATTAATAGAATAATTTGTTTCTCCTACAAAAAGTTGCGACTTACTTGATCTTTTTGAGAAAATTTCTCAAAATATATGTTTTATAGTTGATTAATAATAAATGTTAAAATTATATATTTTTGAAGATGAAAGGAAATATTTTCATTCAATGAAAATGGAAATATGTCACACCAACATCTTGATATTCAAATCACCCTCACTACAATTAAAGTTCAATTTGTACAGAATTATATATTATTATTAAAATAATTAATTCCATTAACAGAAGTATAGTGGATATCATTGTTACTTTATAAATGTCACTAGTGAGGTATATATGATGAATTTTCAAATATGTTAATAAATAATTTTATATATAAGATATTGAGATGGAGAAAATTCCTTATTAAAAATTATAATCATTCAATTTTTCTTCAAAAATAGGAAAAAAAGTTTCAATTATTCCTCAAAAAACCTGACATTGAAAACCTACAATCTAAAATCCACTTAAAACATAAAAAACTTATATGGCGTATGATAATTCCTTGACGCAGATAAGGTGAAAATGTACGAATTAATCTAGGATTTGGTGAATCTTGATTGTATTTGGAGGTGAAAATACTTTATTAAAATATACACTTGTGTGATGAGGGAATGTCAATGTGAGGTAATTTTTTTATGTTTATAGGGGGATAATATAGAATAAAATTTAATGGCGTGAATGGAGAATATGAAAAAATGGTTTTTGAGTATGCATGATATATTTTAATTCGTGGAGTTAATTTGGTGTATCTCATGTGTATGAGTTTGGAATTTTCGTAGATTCGATTTTGTGGATTACTTGTCCAGTCATCCAATTTGTACATGCAGGGGAATTGATAAATATGATATTCACATGATTTATCAAGTGTTTTTAAATTGATTAATCTATATAAAATTATAAAATTGATATGAATTGATTTTTTTGTGAATTTTGTGCCAAATTTTTAAAATGTATTTTTTCTATAATTTTAATATTTTTTTATCTCTTTGGTATTTCAGACATAACATTTACACTATTAATCCAAATTGAGTAATTCTTTTTTATGATTCCATTTTTTATTGGATTCACTTATAATAACTAACCCATGTGACTAATTTAACTACAAATAAATCAAATGAATCATACAATGTTGTATTTTTTTTGGTTTGTATAATATGAAAACACATATATAAATTAATAATATCTCAGGATACAAGAATAAAAATGAGCTGATTCTATTAAGATCTAAAATAAAACTACAATTTTCAAATCCAAATTTAATCTCATAATGAAATTCACTCTATAATATTCTTTTTCCTTGTATAAAAATAGATGGAGATTAAGATTCTATTCGTCCAATAAAAAATAATTAAAGTATTTCTTAAAAAATCCTACACATGATTAACGATACTGACATTTTAAGGCCACATGAACAGGACATAAGGGAAAAAGTCAAAATAATAAATTATTCTAATAATAAACAATTTACTATACCGAATATGCTCAAAAACATTTGGACAGAAATACGAAGGAAAATTATCTACCCATGAATCTAATAAATAAGTGTCTTTACCTCAATTAAAACATGTTGGGATAAATGTGAGAGATATTATATATGATTCACATGTTGGAGTGATAACTTCATTTTCATCTATGTTTTCAACATCCATCACTTTCCATTTATTCTATGTGACTCGTTGAATGGATGGGAAATTTTTATGTTCTATGGGATTGAGAGGTTTTCGTTTTTTTATTTAATGAGTTTTTTCACATTATTGAATAAAAATATTTATTTATTATGTTAAATTGGTTTCAATATTCATATATTTGACTTTATTATCATTCATGGTCTTATTTTTCTTATATTTGATTACTATTATTTCCATGGATAGTGATCATTATCTCCCTCCACTAGGTTCTGATATATAAATGATATAATGGATTTCGTCTTAGTTGTGAATTAATTTTTATTGATAGTACATGTGGTCGGGTTACAAGACACTATTGCTTGTTTAGGAAAAAATATCATATGTTCAAGTACTTTCTTATCCATTTATGATTATAACCTACAACTCTCTCACACATTGCATGTGAAGTAATCCAAGTTAAGATTTCAATAAATGCTATTCTCACCATCATTATTTTACCAATGGAGTGAGAGGAAGAAAATTAAAAATATTACATTATTAAATTTAGTATAAGGGGTTGGGATATCTTGGAACTATGAAAACATTTCATTTTGAATACTGAACCCAACTTAATCACCCTTGTTATCAAACAATTTTCAAAACCTTTTTTCACTATATTAATTATTTATAAAAGTAAACAATTTTCAAAACACCACATGTTTTCGAATAATTTTAAGTGAAAAATTTTGTTGTTATGTGATATTCTATTTAAATAACATATTTTAAACAATGTATTAAATTATATATTAGGAAATAACTATTTTTTTCATACCTCACATTAGATATATGTCAGTCTCATTAAATTCAACCTACAAATCAGTATCACCATCAAATTTCCCCATACATTGCCCCCTAAATTCATCAAACTTCTTATGAACTTATTTTAATTTATTTTGAACTATTTACAATATCTACATGTATTTACATGCCTCATTTAACAATTACTTAATTCTATATAAGATTCAGTTATCATCACCATAGAATGTTTTTGGGCTATATCATTTCCATTTTATCCCTCCCTTGAGAATGTTTATTTGATGTGAAATATGAGTAGATTGTATGATAAAGGCATAATTCTCACTCATGATGAGTCGATTACCCTCAACCACAATGAAAAATAAAAAATAATATAATATATATATTACAAAAAGATATTGCAAAATTCATTGTCTTAATCTATTAAAATAAGGAATCTATTCTGTTATACTTATCTGAAAACGACACTAAAAACAATGACATCCATATAATGTCATTAATTCTAATAAGATGTAACATTTAGTATTTAAAATTTCAATTACATAAAACTATAAATTGAATCGTGAATTAGAGATAAAATCCATGGTTGGACAAATAGATATAAGGGATTATCATGAAAACATATGTTCCAGAGTTTAGAGTATCATAAAAATATTAAAAAGAAATCATTAAATAAATTAGATATCAATTAATGATAATCACATTATTATATAATAGATGCATGAACATGTGATGTTGGGGGATAAAAAATAAATAATTGGTAGTTTTTTAATTGTCAAAATTTGATGCAAGAAAACACATGGCCTTAGTATTCAATCTTTAACCACTTAATTCACTTCTTCTTATCGGTAATCAATTTGGTTTATTTTGAAATTATGTGATCCAACCTAATATTTTGAAATATCACATAAACTCATTTATGGTTAAGAACTAATCCAAATACAAGTTAATACATTACAAAAGAATTCAGTAATCAATAAAAATGGTCAAACTCTAAATAGTATGAAAATACATGGATGAATGATTGAATAGAATGATAAAAAACAACATTTTTTAAAAACAAAATACTCTGATATCTAATCACGATTCATTTCAAAACTAAAAAAATGAAATTATACCCCTCATTCCATTATTTATAGATAATATAAAACTAAATATAACTATACTCCCCTTTTTCAAAAATCAATATATGAACCGTAGTTGTGATCCTTCAAATCATGAATCTATAAATGGGTTTGGAAATCTAATATTTATTGTTTCTTTCTGTGCCAAATTATTATGTATAAAAAATCTATTTATATTTAATTATATCTCTAAATATATATCACACTTCTCATGGTGGATCTCATGGTTGATCGGAGAATCCATTTTTTGTATTTTTAAATGACACATTTAAATTCTATGTGTGAAACCTAACGACTTCAACCAATAAAAATAATTAAAGGGAAATACATCATAGAAAAAGACTACAAAAATAGCCCCTCCCCAATGACTACATCATTATTTCAATCCTCCATCATCACATGACTGCTAGACTATTTGTCCCATGTAGGGTTACATTGGACCGGTACCGATGGTGAAAGCCATACCCTCTCATTCTTCAAAATCACGATGAACAAAAGCGAGTGAATGCTTTCTTCTTTGGAACCTCAACTGAAGAGAATACTTGTAGCATGACTAGGATCTTTCAAATTTAAGAATAAAAAATCATTAAAGACCTATAATGCAGATGCAAACCATGTAGAGTCATGAACGGGAAGACATAAAATTCAAAATTCAAAATCAGGACTTCCATTTTCATCCTCGAGCCACAAATCACCCTCATCGGATCCTTCAATCCGTTGAATGTATAGACCCGAAATTTCAATGTAAAGTTTTTTAAAAATATATAGTATTTTACAAGTCCATGAAAATTAACTACGTGTGATTCCAAAGCCTCGTGAGCCCAGAATCAATCTCTGTAGATTTTTTCGGATACGTTCATGGAACTTAAGAGTGGTTTTTGGTATCTTTAGAACCAGTTCTCGGAACTGATATCTGAGGGCTCCGTTGAACTCTCTACGCTGGTGATCGCTTAAGGGTACTATCACCTCAGCTACGTTTGGTCATGAATGGATGTTGGTTTTCCATCATTTTGTGGAGGATAAGAAAAGTGTGGTATAAAATAAAATTGAACTAAAATTTTATTTTATTCAAATATTTTTGAATTAAAGTGGGGTCCACCTAAACTGAACCCCCACATTAATTATTACCAAACCACCACCCCCATCTTCAATAAATGATGTGTCTAGAGGGAGACTCCTATAATTGATGCATTTGTTCCCCTTCACTGGGAGTTGCGGGAATTGGCTCTTTGGGTGTTGTAGTAATCCATGGAGGAAGAAATCTTCTTCCACCAATGACGAAAATCTTCTTATTCTTTGATATCCTACTACAAAAAGGGAGGAAGTGTTGTCCTTGAAGAATACTGATGAATTCTTCATCGACTTCTTCATCTTCGTTCCTGACGTCAACGAATCCGAGGTAGGGGTTCAAGATTTGTTATTTGTTTCTCATTCTTCATTTTCCTTCATTGATTATTATTCGAAGAAGCATGCTATAACTCTAACATGGATGGTGTGGGCCGAATGAACATGAACCAAAACCTCAACCTTAGTTTTTTGATTTTCACACTAATCATGGTATGATTCCAGGTTGAGAAATGTTCATCAACGATGGTAGAAGATCCAAGGCAACGTCCAGAGGTGTTCAATGCTAATTCCAGAATCAGAATTGGGCCACCAGAACTCATCTGGTGACCCACGGAAGGTTCCCTGGTGGTTGGAACCGACGAACGTCATCGGTAGAACGAAATGAAGGGAGGCAGGAACTCTGGCCAGCTGTATGGATGGAGGCCGCTCAACCGTGCCGTAAGAGGAGTGGGCCGCAGCCGACATGTCGTCGCGGTGTAGCGGCAGTCAGCACAAGTCTAACCATGAGAAGAACCGGCGGCTTGGGCCGTCGGGTTGTCGAGGAAATTGCATCATAGACTGCGCCACATGGTGGAGTGAGGGGCCACATTCTAGGCCACAGCGATAGAGGATGGGCGGCCGATAGAGCCGCCCCCTGGAGGAGGCACGGCGCAACTACGCCGTGTGTGAGGTGGCTAGCCGTGCGACCAATCGAGAACAGCAGGGCCCGCCGCGTCGGTCCCGTGTGACATGGACTGATGCCATGTGGAACCAGATCAGAACTGCCTGAACGGGTATGCAGTTCGAGACTCCAAGGGGCGTGGTCTCCCCCTAGATGCGGCTAGGGCATACCCCATTTGGACCTCCAGTCGAGGGCCCAGCGTGGGCCAGATCTAGCACGGGTCGGACCTAGCGCGAGCCGGGCCGCTAGCCTTGGGCCTCTTGCGGGCCGGACCCAGCATGGGCCGGGCCGCCCTCGCTGGCAAGGTTAGACCCCATTTTGGACCTTGGTTGGGCCAGGTCGGTCCGATCGGGCTGGACCGGACCCGGACCCACTTTGACATGTTTCCACACTTTTGCCCGTAACATGAGCTACGGCTGTCCGATTGACAAACCATCTGCTGCAACGGAAAATATGGAGGGTGACGATTCATTTGGTATACCCTTCTTCAGGTTTGGACATAGTTGGTGTATGGCCAGGTTGGATTGAATGTAAATCCAAACGGGTCCTCAAAACAAAAATTCCAATAACTCTCAGACCAGTTGTCCAATTGACGTGATGTCTGTCACGTTGGGTTTCTTATTGGAAGATGGATATTTTGGATACATAAACATGGGTATTATTGGAAGTTGATGTATTGAATGTTTGGATGAGGATGGGACCATCTCAGAATCAATCATGTTTTGTGAGGAACCATGTGGTTGGATGCATTGTGATAAAGGGATCCAACGTGGGTACGATAGGACTGAATACTGTTCTAAGATCCTATGTGGGTTCGATAGCTCCAAATACTATTTTAGGATCCTCTTGGGTTCGACAGCTCTGATTACTGTTCCAGAATCCTACGTGGGTTTGACAGCTCTGATTACTTTACCAGGATCCTACGTGGGTTCGACAGAGTGTTTTATTCAATGGACACATCCAATCATATCTATCTCTATACATAAGTTCTATACCTATGTGAGCTGAGCCTTGACTTTGTGTTGTTATCAACGAGTTATCTTTCTTAGTTCGTGGAACAGGTTATGCGTGGGCTCAAGAGTTGGAGCCGGGTTGTATTTGATTATTATATATATGTATGGGAATATACCTAAGTAGGATTTAATGAATCATTGTGTTTGTATTCAAACTAATTTGGATTATCCTTTGTGGATTTTGGGCGAACTTCTGGGGTCTCGAGGACCCTACGGAGTATCATTATACTCACGTCTACATGGACTTCACCCACACATTTTTGTTTCCTGTGTAGATGATGGACATCAGTGATCAAGGCTGAGAGAGATAGACGAGTTGCTTCTCAGAGAATGACTTAGATGAGAAAAACCTTAGGGAAGAGTTGATCGAGATTTGTACCTACCCTTCAGGTTGGATTTCCTAGTGGAAAATCTTGGAGATGATTTCCCTTTTCATGTACATGTAGTTTAGTTGGGTTTGTATACTAGCCCATTTAATTTCAGCACTCTTCACATTATTAGTACTTTTTTCTTATCTTTGGTTGTGTATAGTCTATGTGAGTTGTAGTTTTAAATACAATTACTTCCTTTTTCTTTAGGATATTCCTTTTGGTGCAAGTGACCAGCCCCTGGCCTAATGAAGGTAGGCTTGGGGTAGTCATGGTATGGGCCCGTGGATGGGTCATGACTAATTGGTATCTGAGGAGTCTGTTCTACCATATAACATTGGAATCTGATCTATTAACGACAATAGTCTTATGTTTTTTGGGTTTGGATATCAATTTAGGTAAACCAATGTTGGTGTGGCGACCGATGTATCCATACACGAGGACTCGGACTTCTAATTTCCGACTCACTGCATGAAAACACTGATTGCGTGTGTTATTCAATTGAAAAGTTATAATTGTGATCTCTTTGAGTCAGCTCACCAAGTATAACTTATTGACCATGGCACACAAGTTTTTTTTTCAAGATGGCCTCATGCAGAGAGCCATCCAGAGATCCAGGCTTTGTACGATATGGAAGCCCATCGAGTGATGAGGCCTCGGTGCAGGGCCCTTTCAAAGCAGAGGCACCAGCGGTACCACTACCCGTTGGGCCACCGATGCCAACAACCCCAACAGTAGAGAGTGGACGCCTCCGGAGCGCATTGCATGAGTTCTTGTGCCAAAGGCCTCCCTGGTTCAGGGGTTAGACAAACCCGCATGCAGCTGAGGATTGGCTGGAGGCTGTGGTGAGATTCTTTAGACTTGTATGGATACCGACCGACCATATGGTGATCCATTCCGTGAGTCTCCATCAGGCCGCAACATGAAGATGGTGGAGCCTGATGATCCAGGTGAATGACGAGGAGACACTTCTCTAGGTAGACTTCGAGAGACTGTTTTCAGTTAGAGTTTGTCCCATCCACCCTACATGTAGTGTTGATAAAGGAACTAATTCATCTGCAGTAGGGAAGTATGATAGTGGCACAATACGCATCAAGGTTGTCTGACCTCTTCCAATACTCCACAGATACGGTGCGAGACCGATTATTCAGGGCCTAGACCTTCGAGCAGGGGATAAGGCGAGAGATCATGGCTTCGATGATCTCCCTCAGCATCCTGACGCCGAAACATGTGTTAGAGTGAGCCCTCATAGTAGATATTTTCCTTGCTGAGAATTCCCCAGCATTGAGACCCACCAGCAGGAGTCACGAAGCAGAGTCTTCTACATCTAGTAGCAGACATATGTCATAGAGATCCAAGAAGATCAGGACATCCAGTGGACGACCAAAGGATTCAGGTTTGGTGGTGTGGGGAACCAAAGAAAGAGCCAGTCATATGAGGAGTTGGCAGTGCTATGCATGTGATGATATGGGTTACATGGCTCATGTCTGTCCAACCCGCCATGCAGATAATCAGCAGACGATCTAAGGGCCGCCCAGTCAGAGACAATGATTCGATAGAGGTGGTCTACCAGGAACAGGTGGACATGGTAGAGGAGCTGGTCGCGCAGCTGGCGGTGGGCGACGTATTGAGTTGTTACCGACCCGACCACCAGAAGGTCCACCCCAAATTCAGGGTGTAGGTGTACATGGGATAGCACATCTCCAGGATGTTGAGGCTTACAATCATGGCACTCTGATGATGATTCTAGGTACGGTCTATGTATACTCCACCATAGCTTCAGTACTTATAGTAACAGGTGCCAGTCACTCTTTCATTTCCACTTCCCTCTTTCGAAGCTCGGTGATTTTGACAGAGCTGTTGGCTCGATCCTTATAGCTAGAGAATCCTATAGGAGCGGATTTGCTGATTACACACTAGTGCCGGAAGCATGAGCATACTCTAGGAGGCGATAGATTCGGGTGAGTTCTCCTAGTAGCGGTGTCAAGGCCTTACGCCATCATCTTGGGTATAGTCTGTTTATCTACAGTCCATGCACAGATTGATAGTATTAGGTGTATAGTGTGGTGTGTTCATGAGGATAGGACTAGTTTTACCTTCACTGGTGAGAAGGGAGCCTTTGTGGTGCATGATGGACTTACCTAGAGGATGGGGAAACCGATTACTCATCAGTTGGCTGGCCATATCCTCAGAGCGGTTGATGTGTAGAGTCTTTGCAATCCTATTTTGGTGGATCAGTACATGGATGATTTTCTTGATGAGGTTCCAGGACTACCTCCTCGTAGTGTGGTATACTTTTACATTGACATGTATCACGGGATTACCCAGATATCTATGCCAACATATCAGATGGCTCCCACGGAGCTTCGCGAGGTGAGAGTACAGCTGGAGGACTTGTAGGGGATGGAATTCATCAGGCCTAGTGTTTCTCCCGGGGTAGCCCCAATTCTGTTCGCCAAGAAGGTGGATGGGATCTTAAGGTTTGTGTTGACTATCGGTGCCTAAACCAGGTGACCGTGATGAACAATTACCCACTTCCGAGGATTGATGACCTATTTGATTAGCTGAATGGAGCCATGTCGTTCTCGAAGATAGACCTCAGATGAGGCTATCACCAGCACAGAGTTCGAGATGATGATATGCAGAAGACTGCTTTCAAATTTCGGTTCAACCACTATGAGTTGTTGATTATTACATTAGGCATAACCAGTGTACTATTTGTGTTCATGGGACTCATCAACAAGATCTTCCAGCCATACCATGATACTTTGTGGTAGTCTTCATCGATGAAATTCTGATATACTCAACTACCGTGGAAGATCATGCCTATAATTTGTGGATAGTACTGGACGCACTCCGAGGGCACCAAATTTATAGTATGCTCTCGAAGTGCCAGTTCTGGATATGAGAGGTTCACTTTCTGGGACATGTCATCTCAGATGCTGGAGTTACTGTAGATCCAGCAAAGATTGAGGTCGTGCTAGCTTAGGTGGCACCAAAGAGTGTGACAGAGGTAAAATGTTTTCTAGGATTTTCTGGATTCTAACTGAGGTTTTTTCCAGAAATCTCTAGAGTTTCGGCACCACTATTAGACTTTATGAATGAGGGTAAATCATTTGTGTGCTAAGAGAGATGCCAGCAGAGCTTTCAGGAGCTGAGGAAGAGGCTGAGTAGCGCCCCCATCTTTAGGCTTCCTAATAAGGGTGTTGGGTACGTGGTCTAATGCGATGTATCAGAGACTGGGCTCTGATGCGTCCTGATGCAGGGGCGAGTAGTGATATATTATGGTTCACATCAACTAAGACAGAATGAGAAGAACTATGCTTACCATGACCAATAGTTAACAGTAGTTGTCTTCTCCTTAATGATTTTCCAAAACATTCTGATGGGTAAACTTTTCACAGTTTACTCTGACCACCAGAGTCCTAGGTATATCTTCTCACGGAAAAAACTGAACCAGAGACAATGGAGTTAGCTTGAGTTCCTCCATGACAATGATTTCGAGATAGTCTATACTCCTGGGAAGGGGAACGTTGTAGCAGATGCTCTCAGAAGGAGATCAGGTATTCAACTTCTAGGAAATGTGACTGAGCAGTTAGACACTTTGATGATTTCATATGTGGATTGATATGGAGTAGCTTTCCTACAGTCTCTTATAGTCACACACCCACTCCTTCAGAGATTCAGGGACACACAACGTGGGGATACTGACTATGAGGATCGACATGCACAAATATCCACAGGGCATGCACCTGATAGAATTTCTGTAGGTGGGAAGAACTTCTTTCTCCTCAGAGGACATACCATGGTACCAATGTCACTTCAGAAGGTAGTGTTGAGGGAGTTCCACACCTCACCTCTAGCGGTACATCCAGGTGTGGTGACGATGTACCAGGACCTTCGACGACAGCACAAGTGGCCAGGTATGAAGAAGGTAGTAGTGGAGTTTGTTTCTCGATGCCTCACTTGTTAGCATGTGAAGGAAGAACACTAGGTACCCATAGGCTTGGTTAAGACATTAGAGGTCCCATAGTGGATGTGAGATGAGATATACATGGACTTTGTGATAGTACATACACATACATCCAGGGTACATGACTCGATTTGGGTGATTTTTGACTGACTCACCATGTAGACCCTCTTCCTACTGATTAGAGAGCAGGGTTCCTTAAGGAGCTTGGGACACCTCTATGTGCCTGGGATTATGAGAATACATGGGCTACCTTCGATGAATATCTCTGATCATAATGCATGTATCACTTCCTGTCTATGGAGGGGGTTGTAAGAAGTTGTTGGGATGCAACTTCGTTTGAGCACCATCTTCCATCCTCATATGGACGACCAGACTAAGAGGACCATTCAGACTCTTGAGGACATGCTCCGTGCATGCGTCCTCGAATTCAGTCGCAGCTAGGAGGACCACTTGCCTTTGGTAGAGTTTTCATACAACAACATCTATCACACCCCATCGGGATGGAACCTTTTTAGGCATGTATGGTTGACCATTTAGATCTTCATTGTGTTGGGCCGAGCCCAGGGAGTTAGAACTCATGGGACCGGAGATGGTCTGGGATACCACATAGAAGTTATAGATCATCTAGGAGCGGATGAAGACTTCACAGAACTGGCAAAAGTCCAACACTGATTAGAGATAGAGACCTCTGGATTTATAGGAGAGTAAAAATGTTTTCTTACGGGTCTCACCTCAATGGGGTTTGCAGAGATATGGCCAAGATGGAAAGTTATCCCATGGTTTCATTGGACATTTCAAGTTCCTCAACAGAGTAGGTGAGGTCAGTTACTGCATGGCACATCCCCCTCAGTTGCATCAGGAGCACAACATTTTTCATGTATCCCAGCTGAGGAGATATGTGCATGATCCTACCCACATCATATATTGGGGAGAGCTTGACATCGACGATGGGGTGAATTTTTCAGATGTTCCATTAAAGATAGAGGTTCGATAGGAGAGAGTGCTTCATGGGTGATCGATACCTCTGGTGCATGTGAGATGGTAGCACGGGAACCTCTAGGAGAGCACATGGGAGTGGGAGGATAAGATGTGTGCTCAGTACCCCCACTTGTTTACCTAGTTTAGTTGTGTCTTACAGGGACATAGAGCCCTGAGGTTAGTATAATGTAAAGACCGCGAATTTCCTTGTAATTTTTTAAATATATTGAAATTTTATGAGTCCACAAAAATTGATGGCACGTGATTACGAGGCCAAGTGGGCTCAGAATCAATTTATGATGTTTTGATCGTGTATGTTCTGTGAACTTAAGAGCGAGTTTTGGTATCTTTAGAACCAGTGCTCGGAATTTAAATCCATGGGCAACATTAAACTTGCAGCACAAGTGATTGCTTAAGGGGACCTTCACCCTAGATACGTTTCGTCATGAACTGAATTTGGATTTCCAACCTTTCGTGGAGGATACAAAAGGGCGGAATAAAATAAAATTGAACATAAATTTTATTTTATTGAAATTAATTTGAATTAAGGTGGGGTCCCCCTGGACTAAACTCCCACATTAATTCTTGCCACCCCCCTTCGTCATTAAATGAGGGGATTAGGGGGATACTCTTCAAATTCTTGTATTGTATCCCCTCCTTTGGGAGTTGTGGGAATTGGTGTTTTGGATTTTGGAAGAAACCTTGGAGGAAGAACTATTTTTCTGATAATGACAATCATTTTCTACATCTTTGATCTCTTACCAGAATAACGGAGGAATCGTCATCCTTGAAAAATGCCGACGACGTCATCCTCGACTTCTTCATCTTCATTCACGACATCAAAAAATACAAGGGAGGGGTTCAAGCTTTGTTATTTGTTTCTCATTCTTTATTTTCCATTTTGGAGTAATATTTTAAACTGCATGATATCAGTCTAATGTGGAGGGTGCAGGCCGAATGAACACGGTCTGACCCCTCTGCCATACATTGTGGATTTTGATGCTAATCACGACATGAGTCTGGGTTGAGTTATTTTTTTCAGTGATGGATGCGGATCGAAGGCGATGTCACGAGGATTGTGTGACTACATCCAAAATGAGAATCAGGCCACCAGAACTTGTCTGGTGACCCACGGAAGGTTCTCCCGTGGTCGGAATTGATGAACGACACCGGTAGAACGAAGGGAAGGGTGTCACACACTCCGGTCGGCCGTATAGACAATGGTGTTGCAACCGTGCCATCGGTGGAGTGGGTCGCGGCTGATGTCTACCGGTGGTGCAGTGACAGCCTACATAAGGATGACCGAGAGAAGAACCGGCGGCTCGGGCTACCGGGTTTCCAGGGAAGGCCCGACACAGTGCGAGCCGCGTGGTGGAGTGAGGGGTCATGGCCTTGGCCGTTGTGATGGAGTACGAGTGGCCGTGAGAGCTAGACATTGGTAGAGGCATGGTGAAATAGCATTGCATGAGAGGAAGCGGGCCGCAAGGCTAGTCGAGAACAGTGGGACCGGCCACGGTGGTCCCGCGTGACATGGACCGGCACCACATGGTGCCGGATCTGAACCGCTCGAATGACTAAGTCGTTAGGGAATCCAGGGTGCGCGGCCACCCCCTTGGACACGGCTACAATAGACCCCATAAGGACCGGTAGCCATGGGCACAACACGGGATAGACCCAGCACGAACCGGACCCAGTGGGAGCCTAAACTTGCGCGGGCTAGGCCGCCAGCCGCGGGCCTCACGCAGACCCAGCCCATCATGGGCCGGACCCAGTATGGGCCAGAACCATCACGGGTCGGACCCAGTGGGGGCCAGACACATCATAGGATGGTCCACCCTTGCTGGATGGGTCAGAACCCTGTCCGAACTCGGGTAGGGTTGGTTCGTGTCGGGTCGGTCCGACTAGGTCGGATCGGACCCCTACCCGCTTAGACCTGTTTCCACTCTTTTACCCGTAACATGAGCTATGGGCATACAATTGAAGAACTTTCTATGGTGACAGAATCTCTGGAGCGAGATGGTTTTTTTGGTATACCCCACTTGAGGATTGAACGTAGTTGGGGCTTGGGCTAGTTGGATCGAATGTAAATCCAACCGGGCCCTCGGAATGGAAATGCCAATAACTCTTAGACTGGGAATTTGATTGAAACACTGTTTGTCACATTGGGTTACTTATGGAATGAGTGATGTTTTGGATACATAAACTTGGGACTTCATGGAAGTATATTTATAGAACCTTGGCTTGAGGAGAAGACCCTACTAGAATCAAGCGTGCTTTGTGAGGAACCTTGTGGCTGGCTACATTGTTATAAAGGGACCATACGTGGGTTCGACAGGACTGACAACAGTTCTAGGATCCTATGTGGGTTCAACAGCTCTGACTACTATTCAAGGATCCTTCGTGGGTTCAAAAGCTCTAATTACTATTCCAGGATCCATCATGGGTTCGACATCTCTGAGTATTGTACCAAGATCCAATGTGGGTTCGACATAGTATATTATTCAGCGGCCGCATCTAATAATCTCTATCTCTCTACATAAGTTTTAGACCTATTTGAGATGAGCCTTGACTTAGTGTTTATTTCAACAAGTTATCTTTATTCTTTGTGGATTGGGTTTTTCTTGAGCTCAATAGTTGGAGTTAGTTTATATTTTATTACTTATGTATATGTATGCATATATACCTAAGAAAGGTTGTATGATACATTGTGATTGTAAACTTAATACTTTGGTTGATCCATAGTGGATTTTAGGAGACCTTGGGGGGTCTCGGGGTCCCTACTGAATATCATTATACTCACCCTTTCTTGTGCTTTGCCCGCACTTTGTTGTGTCCTATAAAGATGACATACAGCAGTAATCGAGGCTGATAGATATGGACAGGTGGATTCTCAGAGCTAGACATAGAAGGAACATACCATAGAGACGACTTGATTGAGATCTGTACCTACCCTTCATGCAGGATTTCTAGGTGGACACTCCAAGAGCTATTTTCCCTTTTTACTGTACTTGTACATCAGTTAGGTTTGTATACTGACCCATTTACTTTCAGCATTATTTTCATTATTAGTACGTTTTGGTTATCTCTGGTTCTTTACAGTTTGTGTGAGTTGTAGGTTTAAAGGAAATTCCTTCCCTTTTCTCTGGGATATTTTTTTTTGTGCTACTCGCCAGCCCCAAGCCTAAGGAAGGCGGGATTGGGGTAGTCACGACAAGGGCCCATGGATGGGTCGTGAAAAATTGGTATATGAGGAGTCGGTTCTACCATATATCATTGGACTCTGAACTTTTAACGGCAATAATTTTAGGTTTTTTGGGTGTGGTTATCAGTTTTTGGAAACCGATTTTGGTGTTGTGGCCGATATATCCATACACTGAGACTATGACTTCTGATTTCTGACTCAGTGTAGGAAAACACTAATTTAATGTGTGTTTCATTTGAAAAGATCTCATTTTTATCTATTTGAGTCAACTCATCAATTATAACTTATTGACCATGGCCCACCTGTTTCATTTTTGGATGGCCCTACACAGAGAGCCAGCCAGGGTTCTAGGCTTTATATGAGATGGAAGCCCACCTAGCAATGAGGCCTCGCAGTAGGGCCCTATCACATCGGAGGCACCATCGGTACCAATACTTGTTGGGACACCGATACACTCAACCCCAATAGTAGACAGTGAACGTTGCATGTGTTCCAGCTCCAAAGGCCGCCCAGGATCAGGGTTGAGATGGACCCGTAGACAGCAGAGGATTGGAAGGAGTTTGTGGTGAGTGTCTTCTGACTAGTAGGAAAAATAGTCGACTTATGGTGGTCCTTTTCTTGATTCTTCTTCATGCAGCAACATGAAGATGGTGGAGCCTGATGCTCTAGGTGCATGACAAGGCGACACTTCTCTATGTACACTTCAAGCGCCTATTTCGGGCGGAGTTTTCCCCATCCACCCTACGTGCATTGAGTATATAAAAACAACTTCATATGTAGTAGGTATGAATGATGGTGGAAGAGTAGGAAGTGAGGTTCACCGACCACTCGCGCTACTCCACAAATATGGTGCGGGACCCATTCATCAGGGCCTGGACCTTCAAGCAGGGGATCAGGTGAGAGATCATGGCTTCGATGATCTCCCTCAACATCCAGACACAGGAGAAGGTGTTAGAGATAGCCCTCTTAGTGGATATTTTCCTTGCTGAGAAGACACAAGTAATAGACCCACCACTGGGAGACATGTAGCGGAGTCTTCTATAGCTTGCAATAGACAGTTTTCATAGAGATCCAAGAGGATTAGGCCATCCAATGGACGACCATAGGATATAGTTTCGGTGGTGCATGGTACATGAGACAGATCCAGTCATACGATGAGTATACATTGCTATGCAATCAATGGGTAGGATAACATGTCTTGTGACTATTCGACCCGTTGTGAAGATAATCACCATATTGTGGAAAGACCACCCACGCAGAGACAGAGATTCTATCAAGGGTGTCCGAAGGGAATAAGAGGATGTGGTAGAGGAGCTAGTCGAATAGCTAGCAGTGGGCAATGTTTTGAGGTGTTACCACCACAACCACTAGGAGGTCCACCACAACCGCAGGGAACAGGTGGACAGGGGAGATCTCAGCTCCAGGAAGCAGAGGCTTATGATCATGGTTCTATGAAGTTGAATCAATGTATAGTCTATGTCTACTCCACCGTAGCTGCAGTACTTATAGACACATGTGCTAGTCATTCTTAAAGATCCACTTCCCCCATTCAGAGCTTAGAGATTCCTACAGAACCATTGGTTGAATACTTACGACTATAGATGCCTACAAGAGTGGATTCAAAGATTACGCACTGGATCTAGTAGTGTGAACTTACTCTAGGAGGCGAGATATTCTGCTGGGATCTCCTAGTAGCAGCATCGAGGCCTTACGATGTCATCTTCGGTATAGACTGGTTATCCATAGTCCATTCATAGATTTACTTTATTATGAGAAATGTGTGGTGTGTCAATGAGGATGGGACTAGTTATAACTTCACCGGAAATAAGGGAGCCTTTACGGTGCATGACGGAATTACCTAGAGATGGGGGCAGCTAATTACTCATTAGTTAGCTAGAATTATCCTCAGAGCAGTTGATGTGTAGAGTCTGAGCTATCCTATTATGGTGGATCAGTACGCGGATGTTTTTTTGGATGAGGTGTGAGGACTACCTCCTCACTGAGTTGTAGAATTTTAAATTGACTTGTATCCGAGGATGACACCGATATCTATTCCAGTGTATCATATGGCTCTCGTGGAGCATCATGAGATGCGACTACAGTTGGAGGACTTGCAAGGGAATGGATTCATCAAGCCCAGTGTTTCTCCCTGGGTAGCCATAAATATATTTTTCAAGAAGTAGAATGGGAGCATGAGTCTTTGTGTTGACTATCGGCACCTGAACTAGGTTACCATGGAGAACAAGTACCCACATCCGAGGATTGATGAACTCTTTGATCAGCTTATGGGAGAACGGTTGTTCTCAATGATTGAACTCAGGCCAGGTTATCAGAAGCTCAGAGTTCGAGATGACGATGTGTAGAAGACAACCTTCATATATTGGTACGATCACTATGAGTACATGGTTATGACTTTTTGCATAACCAACACACCATCTTTGTTCATGGTACTCATGAATAGGATCATCCAGCCATTCCTTGATCGCTTTGTGGTAGTCGTCATCGATGACAATCTAATCTACTCCACTACCTAGGAGGATAATGCCTATAATTTGCGGATATTACTAGACACACTCCAAGAGCAGAAACTTTATGCTCATCTATCGAAGAGCTAGTTATGGATATGAAAGGTTCAGATTCATGGAAACTTCATCTCAGATGCTGGAGATGCAGTGGATCCAGAAATGATTGAGCCTGTGCTAGCTTGGGAGCCATCCAGGAGTGTGACAGAGGTATAGAGTTTCCTGGGATTGGCTGGATACTACCATAGGTTTGTGCTAGACTTCTCCAGAGTTGTGGCACCCCTATCATCCTTGACGAAGAAGGGAAAAACCCTTTGTGTGATTGGAGAGATTCCAACAAAGATTTCAGGAGCTAAGGTAGAGGTTGACTAGTTCCCCCATCTCAAGGCTTCTAGATAAGTGCCTTGGGTACGTGGTCTACTCAAATGCATCAGGGACCGAGCATGGATGCGTCTTGATGCAGGAGTGAGAAGTTATTGATTATGGTCTACGTCATGTGAGACAACATGAATAGATGCTACACATGACTTGGAGTTAGTATTAGTGGTCTTTTCCTTGAAGTTGTGGTGACACTATCTGATGGGTGAGTGTTTCACAGTCTACTCTGACCACAAGAGTCTTAGGTATATCTTCTCACAGAAGGACCAGAGACTGAGACAACGAAGTTGGCTTGAGTTCGTCCAGGACTATGATTTCGAGATAGTCTATACTCCTAGGAAGGGGAACATTATAACAGATGATATATGTATGATATTAGGTATTCAGCTGCTAAGAGAGGTTACAAATAATTTTCCCACATTGAATATTTCTTATATGGACCGAGATTGATCCGATTTCCTGTAATATCATACAATCACACCACCACTCATTCAGAGAGTCAGGAAGTTGAAGTGTGGGGATACTGTATGCAAGGCTCTATGTGAAAAGATATCCACAAGGTAGGCACCTGATGGATTTTAATTAGGTGGGATGCACATCATCCTCTCCATAGTATATACCATGGCACCAATATCTCCTCATGAGGTAGTGTTGAAGGAGTTCTACACATCACCTCTATAGGTACATCCAGGTGTGGATAAGTTGTACTAGGACCATCGAAGACAGCACTGGTGGCCAGGTATGAAGAAGGAAGTATAAGAGTTTGTCTCTCGATTCAACACTTTTCATCAATAGAAGGAAGAGAAGCACGTAACAGCAGGCTTGGTTCAGCCTTTAGAGTTCCCAGAGTTGATGTGGTATGGGATATCCATGCATTTTGTGACAGGACTTCCACATATATCTAGGGTACATGTCTCAATTTGGGTTATTGTCGACCGACTCGCCTAGTCATCCCACTTCCTACAGATCAGAGAGTAGGGTTAAGTAGAGAGAATGGGACGCCTCTATGTACAGAAGATTATGCGACTTAATAGGGTACCTTCGACTATTGTCATAGATCGTGATGCATGTTTCACTTCTCGACTATGGAAGGGGCTGCAGGAGGCTGTTAGGACACAACTTTGTTTCAGCACCTCCTTCCACCCTAAGACATATGGCCATACTAAGAAGACCATTCAGACTCTCGAGGACATGCCTTGTGCATGTTTCCTCAACTTCGGTTGCAGCTGGGAAGACCACTTTCGTATAGTGGAGTTTGCATACAACAACATATATCAGCCCACCATTGGGATGGTACCTTTTGAGGCCTTGTATGGTTGACCTTCTAGATCTCCATTGTGTTGGACATACCCCAAGGAGTCATAACTCATTAGACCCAAGACGGTATGAACTACCACGGAGAAGGTGCATATCATCTAGGAGAAGATGAAGAATGCACATAGCTGGCAGAAGTCCTATGCCGATAGGAGACAAAGACCACTAGAGTTCGAGGATATAGACCGTGTTTTCTTTTGGGTCTCACCTCGACAAGGTATGAAGAAATTTGGACGAGACGACAAGATATATTTGAGATTCATTGAAACATTCTAGGTTCTTAGTAGAGTAGGTGAGGTGGATTACCGCCTTACACTTCCCCCCTTAGTTTCACCGAATTCACGATGTTTTTCACGTATCCCAGATGAGGATATACATGTATTATTATACCCACATCATAGACTGGGGTGAGATTGACATCAACGATGGGGTGAATTTTTTGTAGGTTCCTATGGAGATCATGGACTGACATGAGAAAGTATATTGTGGATGATTGATAACTATGGTGTGTGTTCGATGGCAGCACAAGAACCTCTAGTAGAGCACATGGTAGATGCATTCTCAGTACTCCCATTTTCATAACTATTTGAGTTGTGGATTATGAGGACGTAGAGACCTAATTTGGGGAGAATGTAAAGACTTGTAATTTACATGTAATTTTTTTTTAAATATATGGGAATTTTATGAGTTTGTAAAAATTGATGATGTGGGATTCTGATTCTCGGTGTGGTCGGAATAAATTTATGAAGTTTTGATCTGGTACGTTCAGTGAACTTAAGAGCGGGCTTTTGTAACTATAGAACCGGTACTCGGAATTGAAATCTGAGGGAACCGTTGAACTCACTACACTGGTGATTGCATAAGGGGACCTTCACCTCATTTATGTTTGGTCGTGAACAGATGTTGGTTTTCCAATGTTTCGTGTAGGTTAAAAAATGGATGGAATAAAATAAAATTGAACTTGAATTTTATTTTATTCATATCTTTTTGAATTAATATGGGGTCCAGCAAAACTAAATCCCAACGTTAATTCATGGAAACCCCTCACCCCCTACTTCATTAAATGATCTGATTATGGGGAGACTCCATAAATTGATGTGTTTGTTACCCTCTTGGGGAGTTGCGGGAATTGTTGTTTTGGTTGTTGGAAGAAACCTTGGAGGTGGAACTCTTCTTCAGCCAATGATGAACATCTTCTTCTTATTGGATCTTATACTGAAACAAGGGAGGATTTGACTTCCATGAAGAATTCCGATGATGTCGTCCTCAACTTCGTCCTCTACTTTACCGACGTCAATGAATATAACAAAGGGGTTCGTACTTTGTTATTATTTTCTCATTATTAATTTCCTTCATGGATTAATATTGGAAGCTGCATGCTATCACTCTAGAGTGGAGGTGGTGGGTCAAAAGAATAAGGCCTGAACCCTCCACCTTACTATGTGGATTTTTATGCTAATCATGGAATGATTCCGGGTTGAGCAAATTTCTTCAACGATGGTTGCAGAACGAAGGCGACATCCCGGGGAGTGCACAACTACTTCGGGAATGAGAATCGGGCCTCCAGAATGTGTCCGATGACACACAAAAGGTTCACCAGTAGTCGGAACCAAATAATGTCAAATGTAAAATTATGTAAAGTGTGTTAGGCACTCCAGATGGCCGTGTCGATGGTGGCGGTGCAACCGTGCCGGTGGTGGAGCGGGCTGTGGCTGACGGGTCACAACAGTGATGCGGCGGCAGGCACAAGGCAAACCAAAAGAATAACTGATGGCTCGGGCCACCGGGTTTTTGGGGAAGGCGCGTCGCAGTGTGCACCGCGTGGGAGCCAGCTGGCTGCTTGGGTAGCTGGGAACAGTGGGACCCATTGTGTTGGTCCCACATGACATAGACCGGCACCACATGGCACCAGATCTGATCTTCCCGAACGACTAAGCCCTTCGGGACTAAAAGGGGTGCCGCCTCCCCCATGGGAGTGGCTAGGGTGGACCCCATGAGGACCGCTATCCTTAGGTCCAACGATGGCCGGACCCAGCATGGGCCGGGCCACGAGCTGCGGGCCTCACGCAGGCCGACCCCAGCATGGGCAGGACCCTACGGGGGCCGGTCCGCACCCACTGTCTGGGCCACCCTCGAAGACCGGGTCAGACCCAATGACTGGGTCAGATCCCAGTCTGGACGTGAGTCAGGTTGGGTCAGGTCGGGTGGGTCCGACTGGGCCAGACTAGACCTGGACTCGCATTGACCTATTTCCACTCTTTTGCATGTAACTTGAGCTTCGGGCCTCCGATTGATGAACTGTCTGTGGAAACAGAAATCATGGAGGGATAATTTTTTTTTGGTATAACCAAGTTGAGGTTTGGACATATATTGGTTATATCCGTGTTGGATCGAACATAATTCCAACCGGGCCCTCGGAATGGAAATGCCAATAACTCTCAGACCGGGTGTCCGATTGACGTATCGTCTATCACGTTGGGTTTCTTATGGAAAGACGGATCTCATGGATACATCAACATTGTATTTCATGGGTGTTGATGTACATACACTTTCCATGAGGAGAAGAACCTACTTGAATATAGTGTGCATTGTGCGGAACCTTGTGGTTGGATGAATTTTCATAAAGGGATCCTATGTGGGTTTTACTGGACTGACTACTATTCCGTGATCCTACATGGGTTCGACAGCTCCGACAACTTTCCCAGTATATTTCGTGGGATAAAATGATTTGATTACTGTTCGAGGATCCTACGTTTGATTGACTGTTCTGATTACTATACCAGGATCCTACGTGGGTTCGACAGAGTAGATGATTCAATGGATACATCTAATCATCTGTATCACCCATCATATGTTGTATACCTGTATGAGCTGTCCCTTGAATCTGTGTTGTCATCAACAAGTTATCTTTCTTCCTTCGTGGAATGGGTTATTCCTGGGCTCCAGAGTTGGAGCCAATTTTTATTTGATTACTTAGGTATATGTATGGGAATATACCTATGTTGGGATGTGTGATACTTTGTGATTGTATTATTACTACTATGGTTTATACTTAGGGGATTCTTGGAGACCTTCGCGGGTCTCGAGGTCCCTAATGAGTATCGTTATACTCACCCATTCACGTGCTTCACCAGCATATTGTTGTGTCTTGTGCAGATGATGGACAATAGTGATCGAGGCTAAGAGTGATGGATCAGAGGCTGCTCAGAGCTGGACACATACGAGACATGACTCAGGGACAACTTGATTGAGATATGTACCTACCCTTCAGGTAGGATTTACCGGTGGATGATCCAAGAGTTGTTTTCTCGTTTTCCTTTACTTCTACTTCAGTTTGGGTTATATAATGGCCCATTTACTTTCATCACTCTATTCATTAGTTGTACTTTTTGGTTATCTCTGGTTGTGTATAGTCTGTGTGAGCTGCAAGATTATTGGAAATGCCTTCCCTTTTCTCTAGGATATGCTTTTTTGGTGCTAGTTTCCATCCCTTGGCCTAAGGAAGGAGAGCTTGGGGTAGTCACAACATGAGCTCGTAGATGGGTTGTGACATTGAATAACATCACTTGAAGCCAATAGAGACAGAGCAACCACAAGACGCTGACGATCACCCGCCCTTACTTCCCAAAGCACAATGAAGACGACTACTCATATCCACCTCGGAGAGAGTGGAATAAAAATAAAGTAAGATCAATGGAACACATAGCCAATTTTTTTGAAGGGTCTCATCCCCACAGCCCCCAAAATCTAAATCTCATGATGCATATTTTGTTCTGTGGGTCTAATTAAGAAAATAATCATGGTGTATGGTGTCTATGTCTTGGTTTAGTCATGAAATACTTTGTAGAGGGAAAAAATTCATGATATTCAGTAGTTTTCATGTCCTATGCATCATTTTTTTAGATTGAAACTAACCATGATAAACTATGACATTTTTCATAACACCTCAAAATATTTTGATTTTTTTTTCAAATTAATTTTATCTTTTTGATATTTTAAATTTAATGAAACACTTCCAATAGATTATTTTATATATTTGGATTACATTATATGAAACACCATGTTAATCATGAACTGCATGCAATGTAAATTTTATATTTCCCTACAGGTAACTTTGAGGTTAGCTGGCATTACATGTTACAAATATTTTCCATGATGGCTAGTGTGACACAAATGAGTGAGTTTTACAAAACAATAATATCTTATTAAAATATTCATATTTATTATAATAAGATATGACCTAGCTATTAAATTAGTGTTTATTTATAGTACAAACTAATTTAATAAAATATAATTTTTACAAAAATATAAAAATAATTCACATGTTACCCATTATTTATAAATGAACATAATGACCAATGGAATATCAAAATAAATATTAATATTTCTATGGTCATAAATCTTTTGTACCGTAATAAATTACATTAAATATAATTAGTCAATAATATTAATGTAATATATATGCTATATTTCAAATAAAATATTTTTTATATTCATTAAATATATTTGGTCGACTTAAGATAAAAATAAACCCAATTTTATGCTTAAAATCCGATAATTTTTAAAAGGCTTTTTTACAACCTTTAAAAAGAGAAACAATTTTAAATCAAAATTTTAGAACATTTATAGATTTAATGTTAAAAAATAAACATCATATATGAAAATTTGACATAATAACTTACTTAGGGTATATTGTTTCTATTTTTCTAGAAAGTTTTAGTTTTTAAGGAATAATGAAAATACTGAATTTTAGTCCAAATATGCTTTTTCATATAATTTATTTATAAATATAAATTACATTTAAAATTGGTTTACAAGTTTAATTAGATAATATATTTATAAATAAATATTATTTATCTCATTTTAAACAATTTCATATTGAAATTGTATATTAAAACATTGCAAACTTTTATCATATTTACATTAAAAACATGTAGTGTCGTCCCTTCAGCAGATTGATTTTAAATTAATTTCTGCCTCATTTGTAATTGTGATTTGGAAGAATAGATTAAATATTTATAATAATAATAATATATAATTCTTAATACGGCCAAATTAGTTTTTCACCAAAAATATAAGTGAATGAAATTAAATATAATTACATCAATTTAGGAAAAATTAAGATTAAATAAAGACTAAATCATACATTTAAGACTCAAAACAACCTAGAAACATGTCAATGAACCATTTTATAGACATATTTATAAACTATAATCCTATTTATAAAATAATTTCCATTATTGGATCCATGTGACATGTGAAAAACATTTAATGAATTCTTTTTCCAAAATATAACAAAAGTTCCACTCGTCATCCGCTATAAAAAGGCATTCTCTACTCCAATTCATTTATATATCTAAAACCACAAAGGATAAGATAAGATATACTAAAATATCCTATCTAAATCCTTCCATCCTCCTTGTATATTCCCTTAGTTTATAAATACTACCGAGGAAGACCATTGATGAAAACCAAAAGTAGTTACCTAATTAAGAGATAACAGCCTCCCTCAAACTCCATCCTTTTATTTTCTTTCTCCACATCCTAAATTAATATTATTATACTATTATACTGAAAAAAGTATAAGAAATATAATGATATTTTTTTATGATAGTATTTCTACCTTAACATACACACACCTCTATGTAATGGGTAACGAACATACTATTTATGTGTACGACAAACTACCACCTCATTAAATGATGATTAATCATTTTTCCTTTACTACCAATCATGGTGGAAATTATGATAGAAACTATATTTGTATATGTTATATATTATATTAGTTATTTATTTATTCTTATTTACATATTTTTACACAAATATATTAATACTTTCTATTCGGTGTAAATACGATAATTTCCTTTGAGGATGTGTGGACTACTGGCACCTCAAAGCGATGTGATTTTTTCACACACTACATGGATTTAATTAATGAAAGTTTTAGTGATAATATATGATATATATAATTTAATAATTATAATGGAATAATTATATTTATAAAAATATATACTTGTATTTTATGTTCCCTCTTTTATTCAACACGATAATTAAACAGAAACAACATTCATGCGTATATATGGCCTACGATCTCCCTAAATGGTGTATTCCATTTCATCTTTTATATTTTATATATTTTTATACAGAAATATACATAATATAAATTAAATTTATATCATGGATTAAATTATTAGAATCATTATATGTGTATAAGGACCAAATATATAACAAATTTAGGCACATGTGAAAACAAAGCAAATATTACCAGAAGCGTAACCTTAACATGGAATTGTACAAAAGATTGTAATATAATGTAACAATAAAACCATATATGTTATTTTATATAAAAATATGGTTCTAATATATATTTATAATAAATTTATATTTATTATACTGGGGTTTTGAACAAGTACGGCGAGACTCAAGACACTAATTAAGGGAATTTCATATCACTTTTTATTTCTGTGAGTTACATACTTTATTCCCAACCCATTACTTTTGTGTGGTGTGTATACATACCATAGATGTATTCAATGATTATTGTAATTAAAATTTTGGGTATTAACATATCCATTTTATTATATATTGTTCATGGTATATATGTTTCAAAAGTTATCACATCTGTAATGTAATTTTTTATCAATTTCCATCATTGAGATACAGGACATATTATGCATATATATTTTTCCATGAAAGGTATACACTGAATATAAAATTTTATATAATTAATAAACTTATGTTATTTATATTTTATGCTTCATTTAGTTTTATTTTCTTACATGTGGAGTATGGTTCAAAGTTTCCATGTTGTAAGAGTTATTGAAACAAACTCAGTATTTATCGATATTGTTAATGTTTATGTTTCCATTAATGAAATTTTATGATCCAAAAAATAGGATATCTCATGAATGTTTTTATAATATAGTTATAAATGATATATTAATGTCTTGGTAAAAATTTTCAACTATTTTGTACATAATATATTCAAGAAGCATATTTAAGAAAGCCTGAATTTACACTATTTTCAGTCAGAAATCTGTGTTCCTTTAAAACCATTATTTATAAAAAGGGTTTACAAGAATTTTATTCTATTATAGTATAATATTTAAACTATATTCTTTATTTTTTTCTTTTAACATTTTTTTCAACAGAATCTTCTCATCTCTTTCCGAACTAGTCATTTTTAAACCTTTTTACCCTGAAAAAGGAATGTTATTTTTAACACATACGATATGTAAATATTTTCCCATCATCATTGCATTTAATCATCATTTTCATGTTAATAAGGAAAATCTTAAATAACATGTTTTATAAATGTTATTTTTAATGAAATTTTTTTCGAAAAAATTTTAAGATTTATTTATATGTTTTCAAAGATTATTTCAAGGAAATTTTATTTTGAAAAAAGATTTCTAATTTCATTAAAATAATTCAGGGAAAATGGTTTTGAAATTTTATTCATGTTTATTTTAAAAAAATTCAGGGGAAAACGTTTTTGAAAATGATTTGAAGTGTTATTTCTATTTTTTTTAATGATGTTTCAAAGAAAATAGTTTTCTAAATGTTTTATGTTTTAAAATTCATTTTAAAAATGAATGGATATTTTCCTCAAGAAATGTATTAAAAATATATTTCCATGTAATCATCCATCTATTATGAAATTTATTGATGTTACTCATACCCTTATAAGAGATTATTCAAAGGATCCAATCACATTCAATATTTGAATAATATATGTTTTGATTGAATAATGTTTATGAAACGTGTTCCTATTTCACAAGTTCTATAATTTTGAAACCCATTCATCTTCCATGGGATTTATGATTTTGAAATATTATTCTTTTCGTGGGTTTTTATTTCATTAATTGATTTTGAAACCAACCTATTTTCATAGTTTATGATGTCATGAAATTTTAAGGAATCCCATTTCATTTCCAAGTTATTGATTTTATTTTTATAAAACCAATATCTTTTTATGGGTCATGAGAAAATGAATTTTTTATTTTTTTACATGTATGAATGATGTTATTATGTTATTGGTGGGTCATCTATCTCCCTCTATTGAATTGGGTAATGATAAATGTTTTATGGTCTCAAAGGGAACACATGAGGTCATCCCATGGCCAAAATAATAGGATATATGGGAGGACATCACATGCCCAAAATAAGAAGGTACATGGGAGGACATCCAAATCATGAAACAAGACAGTACATGGGTGTACATCTCAAGCCCAAAATAATATGGTACACAGGATGAAATATGAGGCCTGTAACAATATGGTTAATGATAGGTAATACCAATCGCCAAATATGTAAATGGTAGATTATCATAGGACTAATATGTTACTAAGGTATTGGTAGGTATGCTAGATGTTTGATTTTATATCATTATGTGTTTTCCAAAATTCCATTTGTTATTCCAATGTAATAATTTCCTGAATTATGCTCTTTATTTCCTTATTATTAGTGTCTTACAAATTTTAAATATTTATTCCATGATTCATTTGTATGATCTTTCATATATAGGGTATGATCTTCTAATGTTATGATCATGTTCTCATGACCTTATGCTCATGTTTATGCCTATATTTCTCCCTTGTTTACCCTTACTGAGCATCTGAGATCACCGCGTTTTATGTTTCCTTTAACAAGTTATTAGGATATGTATTATGAGTGGTTTATCTATGAATGGTGATAGTACTAATGTACCTAGTTGGACATAATGTTGCTCACATATATACCAGTGTTTATGTATCCATGCTTTAGAAATCAGTAAAATAATACAGTCAACGGGTGTAAGTTTGTACAAAGATTTATTTATTCAGTATAAGTTATATAATTTTTATGTATAAAAAGTAAGGATCACTATATTAAGTATCAGAGAAAATTATTAGTTATCATTTGAATACTAGAAAGAGACAACATTAGTGAGATATATAAGTACATTTATAAGGATATGTATATGAATGTCTTTAAGGATAAGTATAACAATGATCCAATGTTTAAGAAGATATCCTCAAATTTTTGTAATGAATATTTTGTGTGTTTTACTGGAAATACATCCCAATCAAGATACTACGTGTGGATGTGGCTCAATCATAGATATACCTAAGATTAATAACTCTTAAAAGATAGCCCATGCCTGAATCAGGGTAATCTGGTACAATACTATGGGCCTTGCTGCACACCTAGTTTGACAAATGCGGGGGATATAATTTTGAAATTCAGAAACTCTTTTTAATCCATCATGAAGAATTTAAATTTAGGATGTCAATAAATAACCTAGGATTAACCTAATTTATCATATATTGATGAAGTGGTATCCATGATTTAGGCACCCTATAAATAATTTTTCATGATTATATTGTATCCCAATATGAAAAATGTTTCTCATACTATTCTTTTATGGTTTTATTCAATTGAGATAACTAGAAGGAAAATGGATAAAAATAAATGTTTTATATATGGAATGTATATGAATTATAAGAATCCATTTTTCGAAGTGGATATTTCATTATGAGAATCAAGAAGGTGGTACGAGTATTGGTTAAACCTATAACGTTAAGGAGACCGCAAATGACATGTGAATGGTGTGTGATTTTCTTCCAATTTTTTAATACTAAACATAAGAATCATTATTAGATTGGGTTTTATGAACCTTAAGACATGATTCTTGTTTTTTATTCTAGGAAATATGTGTTAAGGAATTAGTTTATGAATCATGATTAATAGTTTAAGAATAATTTTGGATGATTGAGTATTTTTGTTTAGGAATTCAGTTATTATGTTATATGAACCATGAAATATGTAACTATTTTCAATATAAGTTTTAATTAAGGTTTGAAATGGATTTGTTGAATAGTGATTTCATGTAAATGTGACATATTTATTAAGGTAAGGAAACCCTTAATTAATTATTGACATCGATATAATGAAATTTAGATAAATACATGTTGGATATGAATATGTAAATCAGATGGTACAGATTACCCTGGAATTTTTTATTGACAACTTGTTATATGTCATCATTGACGAAGATTAAAAATTCTTAGCATTAAATAATACATCTGGTAAGAATTATAATTAGAAATAATTATTTATTATCAAATGGGTTTTCAATAATTATGGTTATTACAATATTTCACGAGAATATACGATATGGGTATTTCAATTCTTGTAATGTGGAAAAAAGTCATACATTATTATATATGGAGGATCAATGTTAATATGATTTTAAGAATTTCATTCTATAGCTCTAAATTTTCATATTTTTTAAGGGTTATAAGGTTAAAAATTTATGGAATGTTTTTTCCAAACATTATAGCATGTTAGTAAGATTAAAGTATTATCTCATTATATGAGGATTTATGAATATCGGATATCTGTTAAAACATCTTAATGTTGATAATAACATATGAAAAATGGGATTATATATCGTGAATCACATGATATGTTAGTACTTAATGAATGAAAATCTTACCTTCCTTTTTAATGAAATATGTTAACTTGATCAACAAACAACAATGTGTGACATTATCCTAAAATCACGCAAGTATATATTTTTATGAAAATTATTCGCCTTCAGGAAAAAGGATTTTGAAACCAAAAATGTTTTTGTAGTACCTTCTTTTCCGATGAATCAATTGGTCCCATTGATAATTGAAAATTTATGATTTTTTTTGTAAAATTTCTACTGAAAAAGTTCTCTATCAATCCCCCTCAGAACATGATAGTTATATTTCTCTTCTATATCCACGTTTTCACTTCCCACCTATTTCCTCCTATGTGGAAACATATTTATATGTTACCTTGGGTAACCATATTGGTTCCAACATACCCTTTTCAGTGAAATATTGTTTAATCATATTTATGATATGGTTTTCTATTTATAAAAAATTCAAGTATTAAACTTTTGATAACCCACACGATTTTCAAGAGATAAATTCATTTTAAGGGGGATATAATGTAACACTCTTAGATTTTATGTATTATTATTTTTAATTATTTTGACCTTTTTGATATTTTTAATTTCAAGGAATATTGAAAATATATTATTTTATATGTTTGTATTACGTTATATGCAACACCAATTTAATCATGAACTACAGATAACATAAATTTTATATTGCTCTAAATGGTTCATTGAGGTTAGTTTTTGTTACATGAAGCAATGAATTTCCTTTATATGTTGTGTAACATGCATGGTTGAGTTTTTCCAAAAAATAATATATTATTAAAATAATGTTCCTTAATATTATAAGATATAATATAGAAGTTACATTAGAGGATGTGGTTATTAATAACTAATTTATGAAAATATAATGCTTACATAAATATAAGATGATTTCATAGGTTACCGATTAATAATAAATGAATATGAAAACCTATTTTATATAAAATGTAATATTATTATTTTTATCGTCAAAAGGCTATTTTAGCATAAAAAATTAAATTAAATACAATTATTTATTTATATTAGTGTAATATATATGTTATATATCCAATACAATATTATTGATATCCATTCAATAAATTTGATAAAAATGATATATGAACAAACCCAATTTTAGGATTTCAATCCAATATTATTATTAAGTTATTTTTCACACTTTTTTATGAAATAATCATTTTAAATCCAATTTTTGGAACTTTTATAGATTTAACATATTAAAATAAAACTCAAAATTAAAATGGAAACATAATAATTACTTTACGATTAATATTGGGTATTTTTCTTCTAAAGATTCATTTTTTAAAGAATAGTCATAATACTGAATTTTAGTTCAAAATGAATTTTTCATCAAATTTATTTTTAAGGTTCAATTATAGTTTAAATTGGTTTGAACGATTAATTAGATATTATTTTTATCTTTTACTACAATTTATCTCATTGGAACCAATTTTATATTTAAATTGTATATAAAAACATTCAAAATATTTGATCATTTTTATTTTAATTCCCCACTATGTCCTCCCATCAGTGGGATTATTTTTAAATTAATTTATGCCTCTTATGTGATTTGAATTTGGGAATATTAAATCCATATTTCGAATAAAAATAATATATAATGTATAATAAGTTAAAATTAGTTTTAAATAACAAATATTAGTGAAATAAATTAAAACTAATTACATTGGTTGAGGAAAAATTATGCTTAAATATGGAATAAATATTAAATTTAAGACTATAAATGAAATAGAAACTAGTCCAAGAGCCATGCGATGGAAATATTTATACCTTATACCCCATGTAATCAAATTGGTTCCATTATTGGAACCAAATTACATGTTAAAAAATAGTATGGAATTCCATTCTCAAAATATTAGAAGAGTATCTCTCCTCATCCACTATAAAAAGTCCTGCAATCCTCCCTTTTTTTACACCTATAAATCCAAATAGGATCTGAAAATATATAATAAAATATACTATTAAAACCCCTCACTTCCTCCCTGAATCCTAAATTTATTTATAAATTCTCCAATGAATCTATTTCATGCAAACAAAATGGAGTTACCCGATTAAGAGGTAACACCCTCCCTCCAAATCCTTATTATTAATTTGACTCTTGACCACCTCAATTCATATTAATCCATGATTATACAAAAAACATTATCATAAATATACTATAGTTTTTTGTATTTTTTTTACTTACATGTGCATGAACCTCCTTCTAATGGGTAATGAACATGATGTTTATGTGTACGGTAAACTATCGCTTTACAAAACAATGAGTGTTCATCTTATCATTAACACATCTCATGGTGGACATAACGATGAAAACTATGTTTATATATGTTATATATTATATTTATTATGTATTTACGCTTCTAAAACACTTTATATACACATATATTTTTTACTTTCCATTTGGTGTAATTTTGATAATTACGTTTGAGGAAGTGTGGACAACTGTAGCCTCTAAATAATGTGATTCATTCACACACTACATGGAATGTATTAAGGATGGATTTATGGAAAATATTTTATATATATGGTATATAATTTCTAATTTAATATTGGTATATATATATAGTTCATTTACCTTCTTTATTTTAATATTAAAATTAAACGAAAACAACATTCAGGCATATGTACTGCCTAACGTCTCCATGAACGGTGTATTCCATTTTATACTTCTATATTTAATTGATTATTATAATAAAAATACACAAAATATAAAGGATATTTATGTCATGGTTTTAATTATAGAAATCATTATATAAGTATAAGAACCAAATATATAGCAAATTAATATAGCTACGGAAAACAGAGCGAATATTACACAAAGTGTAACCTTAACATGGAATTGTTAACAAATGGTTTATATAGAGACATAAAAAAACCATATATGGTTTTTAATATAATAATATTTTTATAATATTTATTATATTATTTTTATACTTAAAATACTAGGTATTAAAATATCCATTTTATGATATTTCTATCATGCTATTTATTTTTCAAAAGTTACCAAATCGGTAAAGTAATTTTGTCTCAATTTTCCTTCATTGAGACAGAAGCCACGTTATGACCCTGTATTTTTTCATGATGTTTCTGTACATCCACTAAAATAAAATATCATGAAATACCAATTTTTTATAACTTTTAATGTCATGTATTTTCATTTTCTTACACGGGGATTATGGTTATATGTTTCCACGTGGTAAGAGTTGTTTTAAACAATCTCATCGCATTATAATATTATTTATGTTTATGGATCATTTTCTATAATATTATGAACAAACTATTTGGAACTGTCATGAATATTAATCTCCATTATTTATTCATGACATATTAATTTATTTCTATCATTTTCACCCACATTGTTACATAATAGAGTCAATAATGTTTTTTTAAGAAAGCCAGAATTTACCCTCTCTTTAGTCAAGAAATCTATGTTCCTTGAAGACCATGTTTTATAAAAATGGGTCACAAAAATATTATACCATTCTACTGTAATATTAAAAAGAAATATTTACCCATATTTTTTCATTATGTTAAAAGTAATATTCTTATCTCTTTCCGAACAAGTCATTTTTTAAACTTTTTACTGTGAAAAGGGAATATACTTTTTACCTCATACGATATCTATGAATTTACCTACCATCATTTCGTTGATGATTTATTTTCATGTTTTAAAGGTTCATATATGAAAAAATGAATTTTTTATGTAATTTCAATGAAATTGTTTTCAATTTTTTTTTTAAGATTTCGTTTTATGTTCTCAGATAATTTTTCAGGTAAATTATTTTTCAAAAAGGTATGAAGAATATTTAATATGGTTTTAAATAAAATAGTTTTCAAAAAGGATTCATGATTATTTTATAATTTTTATAGGTATATGGTTTTATAAATGTTTACAAGTGTTATTAATAAGGTTTATTTGAATTTTAAAATAAAATTGTTTTCTAATGGTTTTTTAAAATCCTTTTCAATTAAGAATGGATATTTTCCTCATGAAATATATTCAAAATATCTTTCCCAGTTATTTTCCATCTAAGATGACATCCGTTGGATTTACTCATTCCCTAATATGAGATTATAAAAATGTTCCATTCACATTCATTATCTAAATGGTATATGTTTTTATTGAATAATTATTATGAAACTCGCTCCTCATTCATGGGTTATATGATTTTGAAACCCATTCCTCTTCCATTGGGATTATTATTTTGAAACAAACTTATTTTCATGTGTTATTATATTATAATGTGATAATTAAACCCTTATATGGTAACATGTAAGGATGTGATGAAATTTTAATGGTACCAATTTCATTTCATGGGTTGTTATTTGACGTTTATTAAACCTATATCTTTTTATGGGTCATGCTTTGATGAAAATTATATTTTGTAGCACATGTATGAATTTTTTTCTTATGAGATGCTGGGACTAATATCTCCCACCAATGAATTAGATAATGATTAGTGTTTTATGAGCTCAATGTTTATAAGGGTGGGCATCCCAATCCCAAAACAAGATGGTATGTGGGAGGAAATACCAATCCCAAAAGAATATGGTAGATGGGAGTAATTCTGAAGACCAAAACACTAGGGTACATGGGAGGACATGTCAACCATGGAATTAGATGGTACATGGGAGGACATCCCATGCTCAAAATAAGAGGGTACATGGGGAAAAACACTAAACCAAAAGTAGGTACATGAGTTATTGTACCAAGATTAACATGTTACTATGGTCTTGGTAGGTAACCTATAAATAATATTTTATATCCTTACGTGTTTTCCACAATTAACTTCTTTTACTCCTACGCTATGATTTTATAAATGATGTTCTTTATTTCTATAGGATTCATGTACTATGAAGTAACAAAATTTATTCCAGGATTCATGTTTTTGATTATGATATACAGTGTGCGATATTTTAATTTTATGATCACGTTCTCATCACCTATTCTAATGTTCATGACTCTATTTCTCCTTAATTTACCCTTACTGTGCATCAAATATTACCCCTTTTATGTATCTGTCCATAGTTTTTGTGGATATGTTTTATGTGTGATGTGTTTAAGAAGGGTTCTAGTCCTAATAAACCTAGTGGGATCAAATTTATCAATCTTATTTAATAGTTTTTATGTTTCCATGTTTACTAAGGTACTAAACTAATACATGCATTGAGTGTCTGTTTGTATTATTTTTTAGTGTTTAACAAATGTGATGTAATGCCTACGTATTAAAAGTAATGTTTAATGTATTATCTATTATTTAAATGTCATGGTTTATTCCCAAGAATTATTATTAACAATTCATGGTTCCCTATTCTCCTGTTTGGTTCTATAATTCTTCTCAAATCCCTATTTTATTATTATTATCTTCCTTAGTGATATTTTGGTAGTGTTGGTGGATTTTTGGGTCCCTCATCTCATTATCCTATGTCCTTATGGTTTGTTTTGTTTTCTATTGCCATACATTATATAATTTTTTACTTAAAATTCATACAAAGGTATGTAAGTGCATGCATTATATTTTCTATTGATTATGGAAGAAGGATTGATGTGTTGTAGATTTGGTGCATCATATTTTTGAGGTTGTGATAATTTTATAAAATATTTTGAAATCTTAACATTGTGGTGTCATTCAGTATTAATTCATAGTGTTTTAATTAAATTTTATCTTCAATTAATAATGTGTTAATCTGTTTTAAGCATGATTTATCTTTCTTTTGGTAAATAGGTGAAAATAGACTTAATAAAAATATTTATTTTAATTCAACCAAGACACATGTTGGTCAAATTTGATATATATGTTTCTTTTATAATATTGTTTTTATTATTTATTATTATTGTTCTATGAATGATTTATGAATAAAATATAATGTCTATATATAGTTTAATTAATTATTTTTGATAATAAAATAAAATTTGTAATATTGATGAAAATGTAGAAAAATAAATGTTGTGGATTTATTTTCGTTTTGTTTATTAAAAGTAAAATTTTTATTAAGGACCAATGAATAAAAAACAATTTTCATAGAAATTGGGTATTAATTTTTTTAATGAATTGTTTTTAATAGTTGAGGATGTTTTAGTGGTTTTATATAATGGTGTAATTGAACTGGGTATGAACTATAGGTTAGGTTAATCAAGAGGCTTCATTTTTGTTCATATTGTTCTGTTAGATTTTGTGGGAGTAGGATTTTTTGATTATATTGTAATAAGGGAGTGTAATGGATTATGTGGCTTTCTGGTGTTTAATTTTGACGACATTGACATAATATATTCATTTTAATTACCTCAATTAGTAAACAATTTGTATTAAATAGAAAATAAAGATAATATTAAATGATAAATTTATTTGTTTTAATTAATGAAAATTTTAAAACTTTGATGGGTTAAGTATGTGGTAAAACATTATTGATAATGAATAATATTGAAATTGGAAGGTAGTTATTATTAATCAGATAGGATAGTAGAATTAGTTATTACAACATATGATGTTGGTAACATATACATTAATATTTAATTAGAAATTATATATGAAAAAGGAAAATGTTCCATTATTTTCATATTGTTTTCTTTTGTGGGATTATTTTTAGCTTTTTATGTGTCTATAGGTGGTATTGGTTTTTGTTTTATAGTATTGTAAGTATTATAGTGGGATGTTTTTATATGTATGATGATATAATGTATACCATATGTTGGGCTAGGGTGCAATATTATACTAATTTTATGTTTCATTATTTATTACGCATCACTACTCTAGTTAAGTAACCTAAAACATTTCAGGTATGATGTTTTGGGAACTATATATATCCCAAATATTTATAAAATTTGTTATATTAATGGATTAATAATCCTTGAATCCCACTGTTCCTTCTCTTCATAGTGAGGTTCTATGGTTATGTGTGAGTGATTTGGAATTAGATAGTAATGTGGTATGTGGTAGTAGTGTTGTAATGTTGTGTTTATGAAGTATGTGGGTGTTGTATGTGGATTTAATGTGTAATAGTTTCTATGATATTATGTATGTGGTTGTGGTATGTGGATGAGGTATGTGTCCATGGAATGTGGTTTTTTTGGATATGGGATGGGATGTGAGAATTAGGATGTATATCCATGGGATGTAAGGACAAGTGGATCAGATGGGATGAATGTGTGGGGGTACCTTACCTGATATATACTTTTTATTACTGAATTATTATTTTGGAATGTGTATTTGGTGAGTGTCAGTTTAGGGGGATGTGTGGTAATTTATCTGATATATGTAATAAGGAAATTCTACTACTTTTTCATAATGGATTTAGTATGGTTGTACAATATTTTCACAAGTCATTCTATGGAGTGATATATCAAATATAATATTATGGTCACACACTTTTTTTTATATTTTCTAATGATTTAAAATTTAGTGTTGGTGATCTGAATCTAAATAACTCGCTTATGTTTTGGTTTTTTATTAGAGTTGGATTTCTAATTTTATTATATTTTGGTAATTATTATTTTCATTAGGATTATTTTATTATGTATGAAATTACTGGCATTAGTAAAGGATATGTACTATTTTTTATTTGTATTGTAGATATTGATTGGATTATTTATTTATTTTATTGTAATTATATAGTGTAATCCCACTCATCTTGTTTGTGATATACCCTCGGTTCTATTTACCATCCTATTTTCAAATAGAGGTGTGTTGTGATCGAAAATTATATCTTCATTATCGGTGTAAGTGGGGTTCTAGTGGGGATGCATCATAAAAATCTATTTTGTATTAATTGGTTCAATTTAATCAATTCAAAAATGATGAACCAGGTTTGGTTATGTTCTTCTTCTATAGATGGATAACACTATGTTTTTAGGCTCTCCATTGTGATTTCTATTGGCAGATATCATGTGATTGTGGTTTCTTCAACTTTTTGGGTTATGTATCTTCCTTACCTATGCTTGTTGTTCATCATCTATTATTACTACTACAAAATAAGATTATAGCCATGGTTTTAAACCGAGGTTATATGTTATAGCCATTGTTTACTCAATCATGGTAGGTATTTTCATGGATGTTGGGTAAATCATATAGCCATGGTTTGAACTTTGGCTATAGGGATCTTGACACATTTCAAATTGTAGATATAGGATTGTAGCCATGGTTTGAACTGTGGATACTCCCCAATAGCCATGGTTTGAAAGTAACTCCATAGGCTAAAATCACTCATCATCTATAGCCACGATTTTGGACCCTGGCTATAGGCCATCAAATTTCCTAAAAAACTAGCATCATTCAACCGGTGTTGGAGACTTACACCCCCTTCAATCACATGCCACATTGCACCCCCCCCCCGACACACAACCCTCCTTTCACCCCCCTACACACTGTTACACCCCCTGCACACCCACATGTCCCCCTTACACACCCCCACCTTCCACACATTCACACCACATGCACCACCCCTTTTATACACCCCCATTGCACCCCCCCCCCCCCCACTCCTCGATACCACCCCACCCCTCATGGACACCCCTTAGACAGACCCCCATCACCCCAACCCCTAGACAAACACCCCCCGGGGCAGCAACACACCCCCACCCCCTAGACAGACACACCCTTCACATCCCCCTTACAGCCCCCTTGCACCCCTGCACACCGCCCATGCACCCCCGATCCCCTTGCACACACCCATTGCACCCCCCCCCCCCCCAAACATATATAGGCACACCCCCACTACACACCTCTTACACCACCCCCACTAGACCCCTTGCACCACCCCTACTTTACACCACACCTACACACCCCCACTACACACCCCTTACACCCCCACTGTTGGAACCCCCTTGCCCCACCCCTACTGGATACCCCCATGCACACCCATGGCCCCATAAAACACCTTGAACCCTGACCCCCCGGATAGAAACCCTCATGAAAATCACTCCCTGGATTGCAGCCCCCACCCCCAACCCCTGGACATCCCCCATCCCACCCCCTAGATATACACCCCACAAAGTAGACAGAAAAACATACCCCTGAACAGACACCACCCTACACCACTGACCCCCACCCACATCCCTTCTCCCATTGAACACACCCCATTTCCCACATGCACAAAACCCTTCACACCTCAACTGCTCACCCCTTGCACCACCCTACTACACACCCCTTGCACCACCTCTTCTGGACACCCCCTACTGCACACCCATTCCCCCTGCACAAACCCCTTGAACCACCACCTTTATCATCCCTTTCACCCCCCTCACACCGCAGACCCTTTCACACATCCCTCAACATCCAGACGCAGGCGAAGGTGTTAGAGCTAGCCCTCTTAGTGGATATTTTCCTTGCTGAGCACACACAAGTAACAGATCCACCACCAGGAGTCATGTAGCAGAGTCTTCTATAACTTGCAGTAGATAGTTGTCATAGATATCCAAGAGGATTAGGCCATCCAATGGACAACCATAGGATATAGGTTCGGTGGTGTGGGGCACCCGAGACAGATCCAGTCATAAGAGTAGTATGCATTGCTACGCAAGCAATGGGTAAGATCACATGGCTTGTGACTGTCCGACCCGCCGTGATGATAATCAGAAGATGGTCGAAGGACCACCCATGCAGAGACAGAGATTATATCAAGGTGTTATGAATGGAATAAGTGGACGTTGTTGAGTATCTAGTCGAATAGATAGCAGTGGGTGACGTTTTGTGGTGTTACCACCACAACCACCAAGGGGTCCACCCCAACTGCAGGGAGCAGGTGGACAGGGGAGATGTCAGCTACAGGAAGCTGAGGCTTATGATCATGGTTCTCTGTAGATGATTCAAGGTACAGTCTATCTCTACTCCACTGTAGCTGTCGTACTTATAGACACAAGTGCTAGTCATTCTTAAATTTTAACTTCCCCCATTCAGAGCTCGGAGATTCCTACGGAACCATTGGCACAATCCTTACGACTAGAGACTCCTACAAGAGTTGATTCGAAGATTACGCACCAGATTCACCAGTGTTAACATACTCTATGGGGAGATATCATCTACTGGGATCTCCTAGTAGTAGCATCGAGACATTACGTTGTCATCTTCGGTATAGACTGGTTATCCATAGTCCATTCTTAGATTTACTGCATTGTGAAAAATGTGTGGTGTGTCCATGAGGATGGGACTAGGTATACCTTCACCGGAAAGAAGAGATACTTTGAGGAGCATGATAGAATTACCTAGAGAAGGGGGAAACTGATTACTCATTAGTTTTCTAGACTTATACTTAGAGTGGTTGATGTGTAGATTCTGAGATATCCTATTGTGGTGGATCAATACGTGGATGTTTTTCTGGATGAGGTGTGAGGACTACCTTCTCACTGAGTGGTAGAATGTTAAATTGACTTGTATCCGAGGATGACACCGATATATATTCTATGTATCAGATGGATCCCATGGAGAATCATGAGATTCAACTACAGTTGGAGGACTTGCAGGGGAAGGGATTCATCAAGCTCAGTTTTTCTCCCTAGGTAGCCCCAAATATATTAGTCAAGAAGGCGACTGGGAGATTGAGTATTTGTGCTGACTATCGGCACCAGAACTAGGTGACCATGAAGATGAAGTACCCACATTTGAGGATTGATGACCTCTTTGATCAGCTGAAGGGATAATGGTGGTTCTTAAAGATTGAACACATGCCAAGCTATCAGAATCTTAGAGTTCGAGATGACGATGTGTATAAGACAAACTCCTGATGTCCGTACGATCACTATGAGTACTAGTTTATGACTTTTGGCATAACCAACACACCATATTTGTTCATGGTTCTCAAAAATAGGATCTTCCAGCCATTCCTTGATCGGTTTGTGATAGTCTTCATAGATTATAATCTAATCTATTTGACTACCTAGGAGGATCAGGCCTATAATTTGAGGATATTACTAGACACACTCCGAGAGCAGCAACATTATGGTAATAACTTGAAGTGCTAGTTATGGATCTTAAAGGATCGCATTCATGGACACTTCATCTCAGATTATGGAGATGCAGTGGATCTATCATTGATTGAGGCTACGCTAGCTTGGGAGCCATCCCAGAGTGTGACGAAGGTATAGAGTTTCCTGGGTTTGGATGGATACTACCAGAGGTTTGTGCCAGATTTCTCGAGAGTAATACCACCCCTATCAGCCTTGATGAAGAAGGGGAAACAATTTGTGTGCTTGGAGAGATGACAACAAAGATTTTAGGAGCTAAGGTTGAGGATGACTAGTTTCCCCATCTTGAGGCTTCTAGAGAAGGGCCATGGGTACGTGGTATACTGCAATGCATCAGGGACTGAGCATGGATGCGTCCTGATGTGGGAGTGAGTAGTGGTAGATTATGGTTTACGTCAACTGAGACAACATGAACAGATTCTACACGTGACCTATAGTTAGTATTAGTGGTCTTCGCCTTGAAGTTTTGGTGATACTATCGGATGGGTGAGAGTTTCACAGACTACTTTGACCACTAGAGTCTTAGGTATATCTTCTCACAGAAGGACCAAAACATGAGACAACGAAGTTGGCTTGAGTTCCTCCAGGACTATGATTTTGAGATAATCTATACTCCTGGGAAGGGGAACATTAGAGCAGATGCTCTCAGTAAGATATTAGGTATTCAGCTGCTAAGAGAGTTGACACAGCAGTTGGCGGCATTACAGATTTCTTATATGGACCGAGATAGATCTGATTTCATGTAGTCTCTTACAATCACACCCCCACTCATTCAGAGAGTCAGGGAGGTGAAGCGTGGGGATAATGAATGTGATGCTCTTCATGAACAGATATTCACAAGGTAGGCACCTGATGGATTTTAATTAGGTGGGATGCACATCATTCTCCATAGTATATACCCTGGAACCAAAATCTCTTCAGGAGGTAGTGTTGAAGGAGTTCTACACATAACCTCTATAGGTACATCTAGGTGTGTATAAGTTGAACTAGGACCGCCGAAGACAACACTGGTGGCCATGTATGAAGAAGGTAGTATTAGAGTTTGTCTTTCGATTCCACACTTGTCAGCAATTGAAGGTAGAGCAGTAGGAACCAGAAGACTTCGATCACCCTTTAGAGGTCCCAAAGTTGATGCGGTATGGGATATCCATGGATTTCATGACAGGAATTCCACATACATCTAGGGGACATGACTCAATTTGGGTTATTTTCGACCGACTCACCCAGTTAGCCCACTTCCTACTAATCAGAGAGCAGGGTTCAGTAGAGATAATGGGACGCCTCTATGTGTAGAACATTATGCGACTACATGGGGTACCTTTTACTATTGTCTTAGATCATGATGCACGTTTAACTTCTCCGCTATGGAAGGGGTTGCAAGAGGCTGTCAGGACACATCATTGATTCAGCACCACCTTCCATCCTAAGACATATATCCATACTAAGAAGACCATTCAGACTCTCGAGGACATGCTTTGTGCATGTTTCCTCAACTTCGGTTGCAGATGGGATGACCACTTTCCTATGGTAGAGTTTTCATTCAACAATAGTTATCACTCCACCATCGAGATGGTACCTTTTAAAGCCTTGTATGGTCGGCCTTCCAGATCGCCATTGTGTTAGACATAGCCCAAGGAGTCAGCACTCTTTGGACCCGAGATGGTATGAGCTACCATGGAGAAGGTGCATATCATCCAGGAGTAGATGAAGAATGCACATAGCTGGAAGAAGTCCTATGCCAATAGGAGACAGAGACCACTGGTGTTCGAGGATAGAGACCGTGTTTTCTTATGGGTCTCACCTCGATGGGGTATGCAGAGATTTGGAAGGGACGAAAAGATATCTCTGTGATTAATTGAATCTTTCTAGGTCCTTAGCAGAGTAGGTGAGGTGGCTTACTTCCTTACACTTCTCCCTTTGTTGCACTGAATTCACAATGTTTTTCACGTATCCCAGTTGAGGAGATACATGTATGATCATACTCACATCATAGACTAGGGTGAGATTGACATCAACGAAGGGGTGAATTTTTTGGAGGATTCTATGGAGATCAAGGATTGACATGAAAGATTCATTCGTGGTTGATTGATAACTATGGTGTGTGTTCGATGGCAGCACGAGAACCTCTAGTAAAGCACATGGGAGATGCGTTCTCAGTACCCCCACATTCTTAACTAGTTGAGTTGTGGATTATGAGGACGTAGAGACCAGATGTGGGGAGAATTTAAGGACTCATAATTTCAATGTAATGTTTTTTAAATATATGGGAATTTTATGAGTCTATGAAAATTTTTGAAGTGCTATTCTGAAGCTCGGTGTGCTCGGAATTAATTGCTGAAGTTTTGATCTGGTACGTTCCGTGAACTTAAGAGCGGGACTTTGAAACATCAGAACCAGTACTCAGAATTGAAATCTGAGGGAACCGTTGAACTAAAAGCACTGGTGTTTGCATAAGGGGACCATTACCTCATCTATGTTTGGTCGTGAAAAGAAGTTAGTTTTGAAACCATTCATATAGGTTAAAAACAGGATGGAATAAAATAAAATTGAACTTTAATTTTATTTTATTCAAATCGTATTGAATTAATGTGGGGTCCAGCCAAACTAAATCCCAATGTTAATTCATGGAAACCCCTACCCCCCATCCTTCATTAAATTAAGTGATTATGGGGAGACTACACAAATTTATGTGTTTGTTCCCCTCCTTGGGGAGTTGCGGGAATTGTTGTTTTGGTTTTTGGAGGAAACCGTGGTGGTATAACTCTTCTTCCGCCAACGATGAACATCTTCTTCTTCTTAGATCTCCTACTGGAACAAGGGAGGAAGTGTCTTCCTCGAAGAATTCCAACGATGTCCTCCTCGACTTCTTCCTTTACATTCCCGAAAACAGCGAGTATGAGGAAGGGGTTCCAAATTTGTTATTATTTTCTCATTATTCATTTCGTTTGTGGATTAATTTTGGAAGCTGCATGCTATCACTCTAGCGTGGAGGGTGTGTGCCAAAAAAAGAAGGCATGAACCCTCCACCTTACATTGTGGATTTTGATGCTAATCATGGCAAGATTCTAGGTTGAGATATTTTCTTCAAAGATGGTTGTGGATCGAAGGCGAAGTCTTGGAGAGTGCACAACTACTTCTGGAATGAGAATCAGGCCACCAGAACTTGTCCGGTGAACCACAGAAGGTTTACCGGCAGTCGGAACCAAATAACGTCACATGTACAATGATGGAATGTGTGTTAGCCACTCCGGAGGGCTGTGTCGATGGCGGCGGCACAACCGCGCCACTGGTGGAGCGGGCTATGGCTGACGGGTCACGGCGGTGATGCGTCGGCAGGCACAAGGCCAACTGCGAGAAGAACCGACGACCTGGGCCACCAGGTTTCCGGGGAAGGCGCGGCGCAACGTGCATCGCGTGGGAGCCAGCTGGATACTCAGCTAGCCTTGAATAGCCGGACCCATTCTGTAGATCTCGCATGTCATAGAATGACACCACGTGGAACCAGATATGAACTGCCCGAATGACTAAACCATTCAAGAATACAAGGGGCGTGGCCTCCCCCTGGACGGGGCTAGGGTGGACCCCAAGAGAACCGCCAGTTTCAGGTCCAACGATGGCCGGACCCAGTTTGGGCCAGGCCACCAGCTGCGGGGGCCGGGCCGCACCAGTGGTATGTGCCACACATGATGGCTGGTTTAGACCCAATGACAAAGTCAGATCCCAGTCCAGACCCGAGTCAGCCTGGGTTAGGTCGGGTGGGTCCGACTGGGCCAGACTAGACCAAGACTAGCTTTGACATGTTTCCACTCTTTTGAATATAACATGAGTTTCGAGCCTCCGATTGATGAACTGTCTGTGGAAATGGAAAACATAGAGGGATACATTATTTTTGGTATACCCTTGTTGAGGATTGGACGTAGTTGGGGTACATCCATGTTGGATCGAACATAAATCCAACCGGGCCCTCAGAATGGAAATGCCAATAACTCTCAGACCGGGTGTCTGATTGACGTGTCGTCTATCGCGTTGGGTCTCCTATGGAAAGATGAATCTTTTGGATACATCAACATTGGAATTTGTGGAAGTTGATGTACATACACTTTCCTTTAGGATAAGAACCTCCTTGAATAAAGTTTGCATTGTGCGGAACCTTGTGGCTGGATGCATTTTCATATTGGGATCTTATGTGGGTTCGACTGGACTGACTACTATTCCAGGATCCTACATGGGTTCGACAACTCCCACTACTGTCCCAGGATCTTTCATGGGTTCAAAAGATCTGATTACTGTTCGAGGATCCTACGTGTGATTGACAATGTTAATTACTATACCAAGATCCTACATGGGTTTGACAGAATAGATTATTCAGTGGTTGCATCTAATCATATTTATCTCTCATCATATGTTGTATACCTGTATGAGAATTCCCTTGAATCTGTGTTGTCATCAACGAGTTATCTTTCTTCCTTCGTGGAACGGGTTATGCTTGGGCTCCAGAGTTGGAGCCTATTTGTATTTGATTACTTGGGTATATGTATGGGAATATACCTATGTTGGGTTGGGTGATACTTTGTGATTGTATTATTACAACTCTGGTTTATCCTTAGGGGATTTTTGGAGACCTTCGCGGGTCTCGAGGTCTCTAATTAGTATCGTTATACTCACCCATTAACGTGCTTCACCCGCAAATTGGTGTGTCCTGTGCAGATGACAGACAATAGTGATCGAGGCTGAGAGACATAGATGAGAGGCTGCTCAGATCTGGACACAGACGGGACATAACTCAGGGACAACATGATTGAGATTTGTACCTACCCTTTAGGTAGGATTTCCCGATGGACGATCCAATAGTTGTTTTCCCGTTTCCATTACTTGTACATCAGTTGGGGTTGTATAATGGCCCATTTAATTTCATCACTCTATTCATTATTATTACTTTTTTGTTATCTCTGGTTGTGTATAGTCTGTGTGAGCTGCATGTTTAATGGAAACCCCTTCCCTTCCCTCTAGGATATGCCTTTTTGGTGCTAGTTTTCCGCCCCTGGCCTAAGGAAGGAGAGCATGGGGGTAGTCACAACATGAGGTCGTGGACGGGTCGTGAAATTGAATTACATCACATGGAGCCAATAGAGATAGAGAAACCACAAGACGCTGACGATCACTCGACCTAACTTCCCAAAGCACAATGAAGACCACTACTCATATCAACCTCGGAGAGAGGGGAATAATAATAAAGTAAGATCAATGGAACACATAGCCATTTTTTTGAAGGGGCTCATCCCCACAGCCCCCAAAATCTAAATCTCATGATGCATCTTTTGTTTTGTGGGTCTAATTAAGAAAATAATCGTGGTTTATGGTGTCTGTGTCTTGGTTTAGTCATGAAAAATTTTGTAGAGGGAAATATTTCATGATATTAAATAGTTTTCATGTCCTATAGGCAATTTTTTGAGATTGAAACTAACCAAGGTAAACTATGACATTTTTCGTAACACCTCAGAATATTGTGAATTCTTTTTTTCAAATTAATTTTATCTTTTTGATATTTTAAATTTAATGAAACACTTCAAATAGTTTATTTTATATATTTGGATTACATTATATGAAACACCATGCTAATCATGGACTGGATGGAATGTAAATTTTATATTTCCTTACATGTCACATTGAAGTTAGCTTTCATTACATGTTACAAATATTTTCCCTAATGGCTTGTGTGACATAAATGAGTGAGTTTTACCAAACAATAATATCTTATTTAAATATTACTGTTTAATATAACAAGATATGACCTAGCTGTTAAATTAGTGTTTATTAATAGTACAAACTAATTTAGTAAAATATATTTTTTACAAAAATATAAAATGAATTCACATGTTACCCATTATTTATAAATGAACATAATGACTGATGGAATATAAAAAGAAATATTAATATTTTTACGATCATAAAACATTTGTATCGTAATAAATTACTTTAAATAAAATTAGTCAATAATACTAATGTAATATATATGTTATATATAAAATAAAATATTTTTTATATTCATTAAATATATTTTGTCGACATAAGATAAAAATAAACCCAATTTTATGCTTAAAATCTGATATTTTTTAAAAGGCATTTTTACCACCTTTTAAAAGAGAAACAATTTTAAATCACATTTTTGGAGCATTTACAGATTTAATGTTAAAAATTAAACTTCATATATGAAACTTTAACATTATAACTTACTTAGGGTATATTTTTTTAATTTTATGACAAGTTTTAGTTTTTTGGGAATAATGAAAATACTGAATTTTTGTCCAAATATGCTTTTTCATATAATTTATTTATAAATATAAATTACATTTTAAATTGGTTTAAAAGTTTAATTAGATAATATTTTTATAAATAAATATAATTTATCTCATTTTAAAAAATTTCATATTGAAATTTGACATTAAAACATAGAAAACATTGATCATTTTTACATTAAAAACCTGTAGTGTCGTCCCTTCAGCAGATTGATTTTAAATTAATTTCTGCATCATTTGTAATTGTGATTTGGAGAAATTGATTCCTTATTTATAATAAGAATAATTTATAATTTATAATACATCCAAATTAGTTTTTCACCAAAAATATCAGTGAATGAAATTAAAAATAATTACATCAGTTTAGTAAAAATCAAGATTATATAAGGACTAAATTATACATTTAAGACTCAAAACATCATAGAAACATGTTAAAGAGTCATTTTATAGACATATTTATACCCTATAATCCTGTTTATAAAATATTTTCTGTTATTGGATCCATGTGACATGTGAAAAATGTTTATTGAATTCTTTTTCCACAATATAACAAGAGTTCCACTCGTCATCCTCTATAAAAAGGCCTTCTCTTCTCCACTTCTTTATCTATCTAAAACCACTTAGGATAAGATATGATATACTAAAATATCCTATCTAAAACCTACCATCCTCTTCTAATATTACCTTAGTTCATAAATACTTCCGAGGAAGACCATTGATGAAAACCAAAAGTAGTTACCTGATTAAGAGATAACATCCTCCCTCAAACTCCTTCCTTTAATTTTCTTTCTCCACCACCTAAATTAATATTATTATACTATCGTACAGAAAAAAGAGTATAAGAAATATAATGATATTTTTTTCTGATAGTATTTCTACCTTAACATACACACACCTCTATGTAATGGGTAACGAACATACTATTTATGTGTACGAAAACTATCACCTCATTAAATGATGATTAATCATTTTTCCTTTACTACTGATCATGGTGGAAATTATGATGGAAAATATATTTATTTATGATATATATTATATGAGTTATTTATTTGTTCTTATTTATTTCTTTTTACACACATATCATTATAGTTTCTATTCTGTGTAAATACGATAATTTCCATTGAGGATGTGTGGACTACTGGCACATCAAAGCGATGTGATTTTCTCACACACTACATGGGTTTTATTAATGACAGTTTTAGTGAAAATATATGATATATATAATTTAATAATTCTAATGGAATAATGATATTTATCAAAATATATAATTATATTTTATTTTCCCTCTTTTATTCAACACGACAATTAAACGGAAACAACATTCATGCGTATATACGGACTACCATATCCCTGAATGGTGTATTACATTTAAACTTTTTTATTTTATAGATTTTTATACAAAAATATACATAATATAAATGAAATTTATATCATGGTTTAAATTATTATAATCCTTATATATGTATAAGGACCAAATATATAACAAATTGAGGAACATGTGAAAACAAAGAGAATATTACCAGAAGCATAACCTTAACATTAAATTGTTTAAAAGATTGTAATATAATGTAACAATAGAACCATATATGTTATTTTATATAATAATATGGTTCTAATATATATTTATAATAAATTTATATTTATTATACTGGAGGTTTGAACAAGTACGACCAGACTCAAGACACTAGTTAAGGGAATTTCATATCACTTTTTATTTCTGTGAGTTACAGACTTTATTCCCCACCCATTACTTTTTTGTGGTGTGTATACATACGATAGATGTATTCAATGATTATTATAATTAAAATTTTCGGTATTAACATATCAATTTTATTATATATTGTTCATGGTATATATTTTTCAAAAGTTATCAAATCTGCAATCTAATTTTGTATCAATTTCCATCTTTGAGATACAGGGCATATTATGCAAATATATTTTTCCATGATAGCTATATACTGAATGTAAAATATTATATAATGAATATAATTATTTTATTTATATTTTAATCATCGTGTAATTTTATTTTCTTATATGTGGATTATGGTTCAATGTTTCAAAGTTATATGAGTTATTGAAACAAACTCATTATTTTTCGATATAGATAATGTTTATGTTTCCATTGATGAAATTTTATGATCCGCATAATAGGAAATCTCATGAATGTTGTTATAATATGGTTATTAATGATTTATTAATGTCTTGGTAAAAAGTTTCAACTGTTTTTTACATAATATATTCAAGAAGCATATTTATGAAATCCTGAATTTACCCTCTTTTCAGTCAGAAATCTGTGTTCCTTTAAAACCATGATTTATAAAAAGGGTTTACCAGAATATTATACTATTATAGTATAATATTTAATCTAAATTCTTTATTTTTTCTGTTTACATTTTTTTCAAAGGAATATTCTGGTCTCTTTTCGAACTAGTAATTTTTCAAACCTTTTTACCATGAAAAAGGAATGTTATTTTTAACACATACGACATGTACATATTTTCCCACCATCATTTCATTGAAGCATATTTTTCATGTTAATAAGGATAATCTTAAATAACCTATTTTCTAAATGTTATTTTTAATTAAATTGTTTTCGAAAAAGTTTCATGATTTATTTATATGTTTTCAAAGTTTATCTCAAGGAAATTTTATTTCCAAAAAGGATGTCTAAATTCATTATAATCTTTCAAGGAAAATGGTTTTGAAATTTTAATCATGTTTATTTTATAAAATTTCAAGGAAAAACGTTTTTGAAAATGATTTCAAGTGTTATTTCTAATTTTTTAATGAATTTTTAATGAAAATAGTTTTCCAAATGTTTTATGTTTTAAAAATAAACTTAAAAATTAATGGATATTTTACTCATAAAATGTATTAGAAATATATTTCCATGTTATATTCCATCTATTATAAAATTTATTGACGTTACTCATACCATTATAAGTGATTATTCAAAGGATCCAACCACATTAAATATCTGAATAGTATATGTTTTTATTGAATGATCTTTATGAAACTTGTTCTTATTTCACAAGTTCCATAATTTTGAAACCCATTCCTCTTCCATGGGATTTATGATTTTGAAATATTATTCATTTCGTGGGTTTTTATTTCATTAAGTGATTTTGAAACCAACCTCTTTTCATAGTTTATGTTGTGATGAAATGTTAATGATACACATTTCATTTCCTAGTTTATGATTTTATTTTTATAAAATAAATATCGTTTTATGGGTCATGATATAATGAATGATTTATATTTTTACATCTATGATTGATGTTATTATGTTATTGGTGGGTCATCTGTCTCCCTCTAGTGCATTGGGTAATGATAAATGTTTTATGGTCTCAAAGGGCACACAAGAGGTCATCTCATGGCCAAAATAATAGGGTACATGAGAGGACATCACATGCCCAGAATAAGAAGGTACATGGGAGGACATCCCAATCATGAAACAAGACAGTTCATGGGAGTACATCTCAAGCCCAAAATAATATAGTACACATGAGGAAATATGATGCCTAGAAAAACACGGTAAATGATAGGTAATACCAATCCCAAAATATGTAAATGGTAGATTATCATAGGCCTAACATGTTACTAAGGTCTTGGTAGGTAGCATAGATGTTTGATTTTATATCCTTATGTGTTTTCCAAAATTCCATTTGTTATTCCAATTTTATGATTTCATGAATTATGCTCATTATTTCCTTATGATTTTTTTCTTACAAATTACCATTATTTATGCCATGATTCATTTGTATGATCTTTGATATATAGGGTATGATCTTCTAATGTTATGATCATGTTCCCATGCCCTTATTCTCATGTTTATGCCTATATTTATCCCTTGTTTACCCTTACTGAGCATCTGAGATCCCCCCATTTTATGTTTCCATTAAATCGTTATGAGGATACGTATATTAGGTATTTTATATATGAATGGTGATAGTACTGATGAACCTAGTTGGACATAATGTTGCTCACTTATATACCAGTGTTTATGTAGCCATGTTTTAAAAGTCACTAAAATAATACAGTGAACGGGTGTCAGTTTGTACTATGATTTAATTATTCAGTATTTGTTATATAATTTTTATGTATGAAAAGTAAGGATCACTATAGTTAGTATCAGAGAAAATTATTAGCTAACATTTAAGAACTAGTAAGAGAGAACATTAGTGAGATCCTTAAGTACATTTCTAAGGATATGTATATTAATGTCTTTAAGGATAAGTATAACAATGATCGAATGTTTAAGAAGATATCCTAGAATTTTTGTAAGGGATATAGTGTGTGTTTTACTAGAAATACATCCCAATCAAGACACTACAGGTGGATGTGGATCAATCATAGATATACCTAAGTATAATAAATCATACAAGATATCCCATTCCTGACATAGGGTAATCTGGTACAATACAACGGGCCTTGCTACACCCCTATTTTGACACTCGTGGGGGATATAATTTTGAAATTCTGAAACTCTTTTTAATCCATCATAAAGAATTTAAATTTAGGATTTCAATAAATATCCTAGGATTCACCTAATGTATCATATATTGACGAAGTGGTATCCATGATTTAGGCACCCTATAAGTAATTTTTCATGATTATATTGTATCCCAATATGAAAAATGTTTCTCATACTATGATTTATGGTTTTATTCAATAGAGAGAACTAGAAGGAACATGGTTAACAATAAACGTTTTATATATGGAATGTAAATTATTTATAATAATCCATTTCCGAAATGGATATTTCATAATGAGAATCAGGAAGGTGGTTCAAGTATTGGTTAAACCTATACCGTTAAGGAAACTGCAACTGACATGTGAACGGTGTGTGATTCAATTCCATTTTTAATATTAAACATAAGAATCATTATTAGATTGGGTTTTATGAACCTTAATACATGATTCTTGTTTTTTATTCTAGGAAATATGTATTAAGGAATTAGTTGATGAATATTTATTAATAGTTTAAGAATAATGTTGGATGATTGAAGTATTTTCATTTAGGAATTTAGATAATATGTTATATTAATCAGGAAATATGTAACTATTTTTAATATAAGTTTTAATTGAGGATTGAAATGAATTTGTTGAATAGTTATTTCATTTAAATGTGACATCTTGATTAAAGGTAAGGCAACCCTTAATTACTTATTAACATTGAGATAATGATATTTAGATAAATACATGTTGGATATGAATAAGTAAATCAGATGGTATGGATTACCCTGGAATTTATTATTGACAACATGGTATATGTAATCATTGATGACGATTAAAACTTATTTTCTTTTAAGAATATATCTGGTAATCATTATAATTAGGAAGAATTATTTTTTATCAAATGGATTTTTAATAATTATGGTAATTACAATATTTCATGAGAATATACGATAAGGGTATTCCAATTCTTGGAATGTGGAAAAAGTCATACATTATTATATATGGTGGATCAATGTTAATCTGATTTTAAGAATTTTAGTCTATAGCTTAGAATTTAGATAACTTTTATGGTTTATAAAGATAAAAATTTATGGAATGTTTTTTTCAAACATTATATGATGTTAGTATGATTAAAGTATTATCTCTTTATATGATGATTTATACATATTGGATATCCTGTTAAAACATCTTAATGTTAATAATAACATATGAAAAATGGGATTATATATCGTGAATCACATGATATGTTAGTACTTAATGAATGAAAATTTTACCTTCCTTATTATAGAAATAGGTTAACTGGATCAACAAACAACAATGGGTGAAATTGTCCTAAAATCACGCAAGTATATATTTTTAGGAAAATCATTCACCTTTAGGAAAAAAGAATTTGAAACCAAATATGTTTTTGCAGTACCGTCTTTTTTGATGAATCAATTGGTCCCATTGATAATTGAAAATTTATATATTTTTTTGTTAAATTTCTACTGATCAAGTTCTCTATCATTCCCCCTCAGAACATGATAGTTATATTTCACTTCCATATCTATGTTTTCAATTCCCACCTATGTCCTCCTATGTTGAAACCTATTTATATGTTACCTTGGGTATCCATATTTGTTCCAACATTCCCTTTTCAATGAAATCTTTTTTAGTCATATTTATGATATGGTTTTCTATTAATAAAAAATTAAAGTATTAAACATTTGATAACCCACATGAATTTCAAGGGATAAATTCATTTTAAGGGTGGTATAATGTAACACTGTTAGATTTTATGAATTATTAATTTTAATTAATTTTATCATTTTGATATTTTTAATTTCAAGGAATACTGAAAATAGTTTATTTTATATATTTGGATGACGTTATATGCAACACCAAGTTAATCATGAACTATAGAAAACGTAAATTTTATAATGCTCTAAATGGTTCATTGAGGTTAGTTTGTGTTACATAAAGCAATGAATTTTCTTTATATCTTGTGTAACATGCATGGTTGAGTTTTACCAAAAAATAATATATTATTAAAATAATTTTCCTAAATATTATAAGATATAATCTGGAAGATAAATTAGAAGTTTTGGTTATTATTAACTAATTTATAAAAATATATGGCTTACATAAATATAAGATGATTTCATAGGTTAACAATTAATAATAAATGAATATTAAATACTATTTAATATAAAAGTTAATATTATTATTTTTATGGTCAAAAGGCTATTTTAGCATAAAAAATTAAATTAAATACAATTATTTATTTATATTAGTGTAATATATATGTTATATATCCAATACAAAATTATTGATATTCATTCAATAAATTTGATAAAAATGATATATGAACAAACCCAATTTTAGGATTTCAATCCTATATTATTATTAAGTTATTTTTCACATTTTCAATGAAATACCCATTTTAAATCCAAATTTTGGACTTTTTATAGATTTCATATCTTAAAAGAAACATTAAAATTTAAAGGGAAACATAATAATTACATGATGATAAATATTTGGTATTTTTCTGTTAAAGATTCATTTTTTAAAGAATAGTTATAATACTGAATTTTAGTTCAAAATGAGTTTTTCATCAAATTTATTTATAAGGTTCAATTATAATTTAAATTGGTTTGAAGGATTAATTAGATATTATTTTTATTTTTTAATAAAATTTAGGAATTGGAACCAATTTTACATTGAAATTGTATATAAAAATATTCAAAATATTTGATCATTTTTATTTTAATTCACCACTATGTCCTCCCATAAGAAGGATTATTTTTAAATTAATTTATACTGCTTATGTGATTTGAATTTGGGAATATGAAATCCATATTTCGAATCAAAATAATATATAATTTATAATTAGATAAAATTATTTTTAAACAACAAATATTAATGAAATAAATTAAAACTAATTACATTGGGTGAGGAAAAATTAAGCTTAAATAAGGACTCAATATTAAATTTAAAACTATAAATGAACTAGAAACTAGTCCAAGAGCCATGAGATGGAAATATTTATACCCTATACCCCATTAAATAGAATTGGGTCCATTATTGGATCCAAATTACATGTCAAAAAATAGTATGGAATTCCATTCTCAAAATATTAGAAGTGTATCACTCCTCATCCACTATAAAAAGTCCTCCAATCCTCCTTTTATATATACCTATAAAACCAAATAGGATCTAAAAATATATAATAAAATATAATCTTAAAAACCCTCACTTCCTCCCTGAATCCTAAATTTATTTATAAATTCTTCCAATGAATCCATTTCATGCAAACCAAAAGGAGTTACCTGATTAAGAGGTAACACCCTCCCTCCAAATCCTTAATATTAATTTGATTCTTGACCACCTCAATTCATAGTAATCCATGATTATAAAAAAATAATTATCATATATATACAATTGTTTTTTTATGTTTTTTATCTACTTGTACATGCACCTCCTTCTAATTGGTAATGGACATGTTGTTTATGTGTATGGGAAACTACCGCTTTACAAAACAATTAGTGTTCATTTTATCATCAACACATATCATGGTGGAAATTATGATAAAAACTATGTTTATATATGTTATATATTATATTTATTATGTATTTAAGATTCTACAACCCTTTATATACACATATATTTGTACATTCCATTTGGTGTAAATTTGATAATTACGTTTGAGGAAGTTTGGACAACTGCAGCCTCAAAACAATGTGATTAATTGACACAATACATGGAATGTATTAAGGATGGATTTATATACAATCTATGATATATATGGTATATAATTTATAATTCAATATTGTTATATATATATATACATAAAGGTCATTTACCTTCTTTATTTTAATATGAAAAATTAAACGAAAAAAACATTCAGGCATATGTACTGCCTACCGTCTCCATGCACGGTGTCTTCCATTTTATACTCCTATATTTAATAGATTATTATAATAGAAATACACAGAATATAAACGATATTTATGTCATGGTTTAAATTATAGAAATAATTATAAATTTATAAGAACCAATTATCTAACAAATTTAGATAACTGCAGAAAACAAAGTGAATATTACACAAAGCATAACCTTAACATGGAATTGTTAACCAATGGTCAATATAAAGTCATAATAAAACAATATATGGTATTTGATATAATAATATTGTTATAATATTTATTATATTATTTTTATACTTAGAATATTGGGTATTAAAATATTCATTTCATGATATTTCTATCATGCTATTTATTTTTCAAAAGTAACCAAATTGGTAAAGTAATTTTGTCTCAATTTTCCTTCTTTGAGACAGAAGCCATGTTAATACCCTGTATTGTTTCATGAGGTTTGTATACATCCATTGAAATAAAATATCATGAAATACCATTTTTTTATAACTTTTTAAGGATAATGTATTATCATTTTCCTACATGGGGAGTATGGTTAAATGTTTCCAAGTTGTAAGAGTTTTTTTAAACATTCTCATCTCTCTATAAGTACATGTATGAATGTTTTTTATAAAACACTAATCATTCTCATCGCTTTATAATATTATTCATGTTTATTGATACCCATTTCATTTCATGGGTTGTGGCACATGTATGAATGTTTATCTTATGATTTGTTGGGACCAATATCTCCACCAATGCATTGGATAATGATTAGTGTTTTATGAGCTCGATGTTTATAAGGGAGGGCATCCCAATCCCAAAACAAGATGGTATATTGGAGGAAATCCAAATCTCAAACGAATATGGTACATGGGAGTAATTCTGAAGACCAAACACTGGGGTACATGGGAGGACATGTCAAGACTGAAATTAGAGGGTACATGGGAGGACATCCCAAGCTCAAAACAAGAGGGTACAAGGGAGACAAAACTAATCCAAAAGTTGGTACATGAGTTATTATACCAAGATTAACATGTTACTATGGTCTTGCTAGGTAACCTATATATATAATATTTTATATCCTTACATGTTTTACACAATTAATTTGTTTTACTCCTAATCTATGATTTTATAAATTATGTTCTTTATATATATTTGATTCATGTATTACGAAGTAACAATATTTATTCCATGATTTATGTTGGTGGTCTATGATATACAGTGTACGGTCTGTTAATTTTATGATCACGTTCTCATCACCTATTCTAATGTTCATGACTCTATTCCTCCTTAATTTACCCTTACTGAGAATAAATATTACCCCTTTTAATGTATCTTTCCGTTGTTTATGTTGATATGTTCTATGTGTGATGTGTTTAAGAAGGGTTCTAGGCCTGATAAAACTAGTGGGATATAATGTATCTATCTTATATACTAGTGTTTATGTTTCCATGTTTCCTATGGAACTAAACTAATACAGGCATTGAGTGTCTGTTTGTATTATTTTTTTAGTTTTTAACAAATGTGATGTAATGTATATGTATTAAAAGTGATTTTTAATGTATCATCTATTATTTAAATGTCATGGTTTATTCCCATTACTTATTATTAAAAATCCATCGTTCCCTATTCTCTTGTTTGGTTCTATATTTCTTCTAAAAACACTATGTTATTATTATAATCTTCCTTAGTGTTTTTTTGGTAGTGTTGGTGGATTTTTGGGTCCCTCATCTCATTATCCTATTTCCTTATGGTTTATTTTGTTTTTTAATTCCATCCATTATATAATTTTTTATTTATTTTTCATATGATGGTATGTAAGTGCATGTTTTATATTTTCATTTGATTATGGAAGAAGGATTAATGTGTTGTAGATTTTGTGGATGATACTTTTTAGGTTGTGATAATTTTATTAACTATTTTGATATCTTATCATTGTGGTGTCATTCAGTATTAATTTATAGAGTTTTAATTAGATTTTATCTTCCATTCATAATCTGTTAATGTGTTTTAAGCATGATTTATCTTTCTTTGGGTAAATACGTGAAAATAGACTTAATGAAAATATTTATTTGAATTCAACCTATATGGATGTGGGTAAAATTTGATTTATATGTTTTCTATATAATATTGTATTTATTTTTTATTATTATTGTTCTATGGTTGATTTATGATTAAAATATAATGTCTATATATAGTGTAATTAATTATTTTTGTTAATAAAAAAAAAGTTGTAATATTGATGAAAATATAGAAAACTAAATGTTGTGGATTTGCTTTCGTTTTTTATGAGAAAGTAAAAATTTAATTAAGGACCAATGAATAAGAAAATATTTTCATAGAAATTGGGTTTTAATTTTTTAAATGAATTCTTTTTAATAGTTGAGGAAGATTTGGTGGTTTTATAAAATGGTGTAATTGAACTGGGTATGAACAATAGGTTGGTTTAATCAAGAGGCTTCAACTTTGTTCATTTTGTTTAGTTAGATTTTGTGGGCGTATGATTTTGTGATTAGATTGTAATAAGGGATTGTAGGGGATTATGTAGCTTTCTGGTGCTTTATTTTGGTGACATCGACATTATATATTAATTTTAATTACCTCAATTTGTAAATTTTTTTAATAAATATAAAATAAAGATAATATTAAATGATAAATGTATTTTTTTAATTAATGAAAATTTTAAAAATTTGATGAGTTAACTATGTGGTAAAACAATATTGATAATGAATTATATTTAAATTCGAAGGTAGTTATTATAAATCAGATAGGATAGTAGAATTAGTTATTACAACATATGATGTTGGTAAAAAATACATTAGTTTTTTATTATTAATGATATTTGAAAATGTAAAATGTTCCATTCTTTTCATATTGTTTTCTTTTGTGGGATTATTTTAAGATTTTTATGTGTCTATAGGTGGTAGTGGTTTTTGTTTTATAGTAGTGTAAGTATTAAAGTGGGTTGTTTTTATAGGTATGATGATGGAATCTATACCATTTGTTGGGATAGGGTTCTATATTATACTAATTTTTTGTTTCATTATTTGTTACACATCACTACCCGACTTAGGTTACCAAAAGATTTCATGTATGATGTTTTGGGAACTATGTAAAACACAAATATTTATAACATTTGTTATATTAATGGATTAATAATCCTTGAATCCCATTGTTCCTTCTCATCATACTGAGGTTATATGGTTATGTGTGAGTGATTTGGAATTAGATAGTGATGTGGTATGTGGTAGTAATTTTGTAATGTTGTGGTTATCAAGTATGTGGGTGTTGTATATGGATTTAATGTGTAATATTTTATATGATATTATGTATGTGGTTGTGGTATGTGGATGAGGTATGTGGCCATGACATGTGGTTTTTTTGAGGATATGGGATGGGATGTGAGATTTAGGATGTATATCCATGGGATGTAAGGACAAGTGGATCAGGTGGGATGAATGTGTGGGGGTACCTTTACTTGATATATATTTTTTATTACAAAATTATTATTATGGTATGTGTATTTTGTGAGTGTCCGTTTAGGGAGATGTGTGGTAATTTACCTGATATATTTAATAAAGAAATTATACTACATTTTCATTATGGATTTATTATGTTTGTACAATATTTTCACGAGTGTTTCTATGGAGTGATATATCAAATATAATATTATGGTCACACACTAATTTTTATATTTTATAATGATTTAAAATATATTTTTTGTGATCTGAATCTAAATAACACACTTGTGTTGTGGTGTTATATTAGAGTTGGATTTCTAATTTTATGAAATTTTGGTTATTATTATTTTCATGAGGATTATTTTATTATGTATGAAATTACTGGCATTAGTAAAGGATATTTATTATTTTGTATTTGTATTTTTTAGATTTATTGTACTATTTATTTATTTTATTGGAATTATATAGTGTGATCCTTCTCATCTTGTTTGTGATATACCCTCGGTTCTATTTACCATCCTATTTCCAAATAGATGTGGGGTGTGATGGAAAAATTTATCTTCATTAACCGTGTAAGCAGGGTTCTAGTGGGGATGCATCATCAAAAACTATTTAGTATTAATTGGGTCAATATAATCAATTAAAAAATGATGAACTAGGATTGTTTATGTTATTCCTCTATAGATGGATAACACTATGTTTTTAGGCTCTCTATTGTGATTTTTATTGGCACATATCAAGTGATTGTGGTTTCTTCATATTTGTGGGTTATTAATCTTCTTTAGTTATGCTTCTTTTTCATTATCCATTATCACTACTACAAAATAATATTATAGCCAAGGTATTAAACCGTGGCTATAGGTTATAGCCACAATTTACTCATTCGTGGAAGATATTTTCATGGATGTTGGGTAAATCCTATAGCCACAGTTTGAAATGTGGCTATAGGGCTCTAGCCACATTTGAAATTGTAGATACAGGGTTGTATCCACAGTTCGAACCGTGGCTACTACCCTATATCCATGGTTTGAAAGTCACTCCATATGCTAAAATCACTCGTCATCTATAGCCACGATTTTGGACACTAGCTATAGGCTGTCACAATTCTTAATAAACTAGCATCGTTCAGCCGGTGTTGGCGCCTTGCACCCCCTTCACTCCCATGCCACCTTGCACCCCCCCACAGAAACACAAACCTCCATTCACCCCCACACACCGTTACACCCCCTGCACACCCCCATGTCCCCTTACACACACCCAACTACCACACCTTCACACCCGATGCACCACCCCTTTTATACATCCCCTTTCACCCCCCCCCCCCACTCCTGGATACCACCCCACCCCTCCTGGACAACCCCTATGCAGACCCCCATCACCCCCAACCCCTAGACAGACACCCCCTGGGCAGCAACACACCCCCACCCCCTGGACAGACACACCATGCACATTCCCCTTTACAGCCCCTTGCACCCCCTGCACACCGCCTATGCACCCTCGATCCCCTTGAACACACCCATTGCCCCCCAAAACATATGCACAACCCCACTACACACCTATTACACCACCCATACTAGACTCCTTACACCACCCCTACTGTACACCCTACCTACACACCCCCACTACACACCCCTTGCACCACCCTTGTTGGAACCCCCTTGCACCACCGCAACTGAATGCCCTCCACGAACACCCATGCCCCCATAAACCCCCTTGACCCCCCCCCCCCCCCCGGGATAGAAACCATCATGGAAATCACCCCGGGATTGCAGCCCCCCACCCCCAACCCATGGACATCCCCATCACATCCCCTAGATAAACACCCCACCAAGTAGACAGACAACCGTACCCCCTAAACAGACACCACCATACACCACTGACCCCCCAAACATCCCTTCTCCCCTTGAACACACCCCCTTACCCACCTGCACACACCCCATCACACCTCCACTGCACACCCCTTGCACCACCCTACTACACACCCCTTGCAGCACCTCTTCTGGACACCCCCTACTTCACACCCATTCCTCCTCCACAAACCCCTTTCACTTCCACCTTAATCATCCCTTTCACCCCCTCACACCATTTCCCCTTTCACACATCCCCTGCACACCCATATACTAGTACACACACACCCCCTTTAGGGAATGTTCTTGTCAATTTTCAGTTTAATTCTAGTATACGGTATTAAATCAATACCAATAACAACTTGTGGTATCATACAAGATCTTATTTTTTAAAACTAATTCCAACCCATGATTTATTGATATAAATATATTTTAAAATCGATGTAATATTTGGAGAAACATAATCATGAATAAATTATTGAGTTAAAGATGGATTTTAATGGTTATCAAACCTCATATATGATTAAAGAAACTGATATAGATTAACTATACCCCCATTCCCCAATGCCCCACCACCTTGCACCCCCTTCCCCACTGCCCCACCCTCCTACCCCACCCCTTTCCCCTTACACCTCACCTTATACCTCCCCCTTGACAAGAAAAAACCGCCCTTCCCTCCCCCCTTCACCCTCCCCCTGCAAATTTTCCCTCCCCCACAGCCCCCTTTACACCCCCTTCCCCACCGAATTGCACCCCCTACACTACAGACCCCCTACAAACCACAAAACTCTCTCCCCTTGCTTCCCACCTGCACACTCCCCATCCCCATTCCCTAAAGACCCCTTGAATACCATCCCCTTACATACCCCCTGCACCAGAAGCAATGATGATCACTACAATATGTTTATCTTGAACAAGTCATGGTCATCAGTGATGCTGGAAGTGAGAAAAATGACAAATTCCATGTTTGCATAAGCTTCATTTTTAAAAACATAAATTAATTAAATGATAAGATAATAATAAACATCCATTGTTATCTATAATATCTAGTATTTTACCCCATGAGGCAATTACTAGGTTCAACTACAACTAGAATTTTGTGGTCAATGTGGAACAAAATGCTAGTTCAAATTCGTTTTGGGATTGGGAAATAAAAACCAATTTATATGTGGAACCCAACAGTATTCAAGAACTAGTGTTTTTCATATATGATAGTGCCAATGGAATTTGAAGGTGATATATGTATCTTATTGAGTGATGAAATAGTGGATTTCCTCACTATAGTCTAATGTGGGACTCAGAAATTTTGATCCAACAAGGAGAGGAAGACTACCCCATGGAGGATATGGACAACGATTACAGTGGATCGAAAATGGATAGTAATTTTTCTCCATTTCAAAGTGAAACTCATGGATGTAATGATTCATTTAAATGATTTATAAAATAGTGGAATCATGATCAGTTTGGATTCCGTAGTCGAATGAATAATAATGAATAGAAGATTCTTAAATCTCATGGATGGCCTAAGGATGCCATAATTAGCACCTGGAGGAGACCCTTCTATGGTGAACACCATGGTACATTTCTAATGTGCCTATGAGATATTTGGTGGAAAACTATGGGAATGTGGTTAACAATGGTAGACACTTGTACATCATGTTAAAGAGAGATGTTGGAGAACCCATGCATCATGGCATTGGGTGTGTTGGGTGTTAGATGTTTTGGATCTACAACCAAATCCAAATAATGATTGTGGTGATGGGGATTTCAATAATAATTTTTCAATAATTAGTGGTATATCATGATAAGAGAATCACCGTTCCATGTTATGATTTAGTGTAACAATGTTTAAATTTTTATGAGAATTAAATTTCACAATTTACAAAATTTATGTGATCTCTTTTTTGAAAAAATACCTTCCATGGTTAAGGAATATATGTCCAAAATTAACGATATGGTTATATTTTGAAATAATAATAAAAAGGAATGATGTATGGGGTGTTGACCTAATTATTTTCTGGAATACGACACAATAACTACCATCACAATATAGAGGTAAAAAGTATCTCATTTTGAAGAAATATTTTAGGTAATTTATATGAATTAATGGAATATGTTTGACTATAATAAAACCATGTAAAATACCTAGAATTATTTTGAAAAATATAGAGAAGGTTAATTGATTCCATCATTAAAATAAAAGGGGATAGGTTCTAGTATTTATAAAACCTAATAGAGAAGATTGAGAGATTATATATGAGATAGATCAAGTTATGTATCTTAATTAAGAGTAAGGAGACCAAATAATTTCATTACTAGATATGGTTCAACTATATAAGTGGTGGATTCAGATAAAATGTAATACAATACATCATCAAAAAAATAATGCAAAAATAAGAAAATGTAATTCCATCTCGTAATTATCTTTATTTATAAGAGAGGATATCCACATTTATGATTTTGTGGGATTCATAAATTCTACCCTCACACAATAGCTTTTTTCTCATCTATAATAGAATAATTAATGTGTATTAATGTGATAGGAAAATGAGAATAAAATAAAAACCACAATGAAACTGAAGTCTCTTTCTATTTATAGAGAGATCTACAAGTCCCTAAACATTTAAAGAATACTCATAAGTCTATAATCTTTCCATAATTATCATAATGTAGTGGGTTTCTATATATGAAGTGGGTGTGACCCAAGATTGGAAATTCACCTATCCAAAACATAATAATAACACATAAAGTGACTAGTTCAATAATATTTACAATGTCATTTTCGAGCCTAAAATTTGGGAATAACCTTTTGACACATGTGATGCACACCCCTTCCCCCTCCCCCTCCCTTGAACACCCTTTCCCCTACCACCACCTTACAATCCCCCCTGCCCCCCCACCCAGCCCATGCAGCCCTTGCACACCCCAAGTGCAACCCCTCCCCCATCCCCCAGTACAACCCCTACACATTTCTCCCTCCTCTTCACACCCCTTACCCACCCACTCCCTTCCCACCCCACTCCCCTACCCACCCCATGCACCCCCTATTACATCATCCACATTTCATTCCACTTCATCCAAAGTATGCAAGGAAACATATAGAACAACACTCAGATACATGTAGCTTAATACAAGAATAACTATTCATTTTATTCTATCATGATACTCTCAGATTAAAAACCCAAGGAATGTCTTTCCTTTATGACATGTCATTCCATCCAAATCATGTTATTCACATAGTGGGGAACTGTTCATTACAACACTTTCCTTGTAGGTCAATTCTATCTTAAAAGACTGACATTACATACAGGGTTTTTTGGTTCCAACAATTTTTTTAATAATAAAAGGAAACCCCGAATATTTATATAAAAAACTTCCAGTAAAATTTTTGATTTATGACTAACAAAAACATCAATTATAATGAAAACATAAATGCCATAATGTCAAGCATGGTATACCCCTATTAGTTTTTGTAGACAACACACCTCTATTAGAGAGGTTTTATTACAAAACCATGACTTTTTTATCATATGAATCAATTATATTAACTAACAATTGTTAAATAATTTTAATTTAATAAGAAAATGCTAAATTAAGAAGGTAGCTAAATTCACTTTAACACATTATTGAATTAAAGAGGATAGACGAGGGACCCTTCCTGAACCTCAAGTCATGTTTCCTTTTGATGCTGACAACCTGAATCTTCCTTTTTTTTCTTGAACACATATGTGAATTAACATATACATAAAGAAACAAATCCCCTAAGCACATAATTTATGGCCAAATTTGCACAAGGGGGTCCATAGATAAATTTTTATACTTTCATGTACCCCTTTAAACTTACACATGTATGAATGTTTTACCTACATACATATATATATATATATATATTATCTCACCTAGAAACAATATATATTCATAATTCCCTGTGTTAATATATATAAATGGGAAACATATATATGTATATTCAAACCAATTAATGCACATGTAATCCTTCTTCAATGGGGACTCAAATCCACCTAAACAAAATCCAATAAAAAACATCAATAAATTTATCGTTTTATTATACATTAATTTAATAATGAATAAAAAGAATATGAAAGAAAATAAGCATTTCATTTTTCCTTCTTACAAGCTTATTTACAACATTAAGTGATTCATTAAATAGAGTAGGTGAATCATATACTTCTACAACAATCAAAAATTTATATATATAATAAATTTCAATCAATAATCATCAACATATATCAATAAAATGAATTCATATTACACTAACAAGATTTACCTATATTAAATTAAATTACATTGGTTTAATTAATAATTTTGATTATGTTAATCCATATTATCCTCATAATAATGATAAAGTATTAATAATTAAACAATTTAATATATTAATATTCCATAAGTTTAGAATCCCTTACCTCAAATGATGCTTCAAAAAATCTCAGCATGAGAGCATGGAATGATGAATGGTCACACCGGCATGAACATTAAGATCATTATAATAAGTTAAAAAAAATGTTGTCGGCTAAAAAACATAAACATGCCAAATAGTAATGAATCCAAATAACATATACTCAATATGAGGATAAAATAATAAGGAATTTAGAATAAAAGTAGAGGGAATCATCTTGGATCTCAATGAGATCAATCACATGAAGCTGAAAAATAAATAGGACTGTCAAAGATTAGTGGAGGATAGAGGAAGTGGGTGCCACCGTGAGAGGATGGTCACAGATCGAGAGGAGGGTCGCCATGAGATGAGGGTTGTAGTGATATGTAGAGGGTGGAGGGTCGATCAGGGGAGGATGGAGGATGAGCCTAACGCTAGGGGAGGGTTGATTGGGTAAGGATGGGGGGAGACTGAAGAGTTTTTTAAAAATTTAATGACAAAAAAATTTAGCCATAATGGTTTAATTTAACCAAGGCTAAAAATCGGTTATATGAACATACATTTAAAATTTTGTCTATACGTCTGGATATTACTTAAATTTGTAATTGTATATTCATCCTCTTAATTTATATCAATTTTAATTAAAAATTATATATATACATATATATATATATATTATTCTCTAAACTAACAATTTTTTCCACCAATTTATTTGACAAATCCTTCCACAATAGTTACAAATATTTAAATTAACGAATTTTTGTCCTCCTATATTTATAGCCCTTATATGAAAATCATATTACACACCCTCAATTTTAATAATTAAAATCAATATGATAAAAATAAATATTATTATTCAGATATTATCATATGTTTAATTGTAAATCATATTATTGTTTAAAAATATTAGATATGTATAAGTTTCAATTTTTATAATTTTTGAAACATTCCATCATTATGAGTAATCCTAATTATCATAATATGCTTTTACCTTCACAAATAACTCACTCCTTCTCTGTATTACATAAATAATTAATTTATACACGTGACATATCAATATTAATTTATTAATAATGTTATTTATTTATATATAAAACTAATATCATCATCATAATTCCCCAATTTCCTCAAACAAAAAAGTAAAATCTAACACTAAAAAAATGACTACAACCTTAATGGATGTATTTCATTGATGTACGACATATGAAAATTTAAATATCAGTGTCAAATTATTTAAAAAACTAAAAATGTTTTCTAAATGACCCTAAATCGACTTGAGAACATAAATATCATGATCTATAAGGAAAATGAGTAAAATTAGTTATCCATCTATCAACAAATAGACATCATCCAAAAAACTAGATTTATATTTTCAAATAATATATCTGTGTGTGAATGATAATAATAATTTACACTATTGTTTTGGTGTATAATTAAGATATAGATGCACATGAAACCATTTTCACTTAATTGAACCAAGTCATCATCCACCCCAGAGGGCTTACATAAGTCCTATCAGATATAGCCTCCCAAAGTATATACCCTAACTAATATAGTTTATTAAATATAATTCAACTAGACTGCACAATATACCATTATATTTTTCCTCATATTGTTGATAAAGTATTATTGTATAATGAAACTATAATATTTCTTCTAGAGTTTTATTTTGACTTCACTGACTACAATGTATACAATAGTACCTCTACATTCACTACATAGTAAACCCCTAAAAATTTTACCACTAATATACGATCCCCAAGCCTCTATGATAAAAAATATAATACATAAGGACTAGGATATGTACCCACCTATTTAATAAAAATAATAATAATTTAAAATATTTGTACATGGTGTAAAAATTCAGTATTCCATATTATTAGAAGAAAAAGTGGCTATAAGGGGTTAATAGGCCCAAACATAGCATATAACTACATTGAAAAAAAAGGAAAAAAATTAAATAAATTAATGGTGATAAAATATTTTACTAGAATAATTCTCATCTCCATGAATGTCATCACATGTAGATTTTCCTTGAGGCTTAGTCACCATTTTCTCTATTTAATTATGAGTAATCTTTTATCCTATTTGATTTACTTAGAGATAAAATATGAAAACCCTTAGGATCAACTATTGGATTCTTGTTATTTCAATTATTATTTATAAATGGTTCCACATTCGTAAAAATTATCATTAATTTCATCCAAAATGTCCCCTGTTTTTTTAGATTTTATTTTCTTGTTAGTCTCCACTTGGACCTGAGAATATTGAGAAACATTTTCAGGACAAATTATCTTCTCATGATTGCATTTCGTCCCCTAAGGAGACTTATAATCACCTTTCATATGAAAATAATGTTTTAAGACCTCATTATATCATCCATTTTCTTTCTAATTTTCCATTCCATGATGCTTTTTCTCCTCTAGATCATGTGTGTTCATTTTCCACTACTAATAGCTCTACATCACAACATCTCTAATTTATAATATATACAGAATCCCTTTCCCATATATAAAATTAAGATACCATTAACCATTCATGTTATTATTATATTATTCTTTCCATTAATCTTAATTCACATCCACTTTATCCTATGAATTAGACACATAATTAGGCCCCTGAGAAGAATTAATATTACCTTTTTTCTACCCTAGTGAAGAACTTTCTAAATTATACATGTATGATTACTTTACACTATTCATTACATTTAATATTCTATCCAAATCTAAACTCACATTCCCTTACATGTTTTATTTTTTCATATTCCTTTTATATTGACTCTTAGTATTACATATTAATGAAAATAATTAGAAAACAACATTGTAGATACAATATTCCATAAGATAACCAATTGTTTTAAACATAAAAAATGTTTGAATCATTTCCATTGAAATTTAATGAATAATATCATCATCCAAAGTGGAAAAAACAAATTTATTAATAAGAGTATAAATAAGGTATACTTCCACTAGAACACTACCATAGTGTCTAATTATATATAAGACTTAATTTCCATATCCATTTTAATTGTTATACCAACAACTATGAATATTTAAAATAGGATTCAAGGGTGAAAAAAAATCTAATTGTGGCCAGCTAATTTTATACAATTTTATACCTTCATATTCTTAATTAGAAAATGGTTAAACAAATAATCTTATTTTTGGAAATAGGGCATAAGTAGTTTAATAGGGATAAATCTAAAAAAACAAAGAATGATTCTTCATATATTTCGAGATGAAAAAATATGAGAGTGAATTTGTCTAAATGGGATTCATTTCCAGTAACAAAATACTCTTACACATATCAGTCAATGAACTAGAATAATTGGTTTTTATTTATTTCAATAGACACATAGAACAAACCAACCAATAATTTAATTCTTTTATATCATGTATTTATCCATGATAGCTTTATGATTTTAAACCATAGGATAAATAACACCCTTCAATAACATTCACTTAGTAATCACATTCTTGAATGATATGAGGTGTTAAATATGATTAACCAAGAGAAATGATTCTCAAAGATAAACCATTTATGTATTCCCTCATAAGATTTATCCAAACAATAATAATAATTTATAATAAATAGTAGTAATAACAACAACAACAAGTACAATAATAATAATAAATAGGAAAAATATGGATTCTAAATGAAAATACTCATCCACTGTTTATTAAATGAATTAAAAATACTATAAATTTTTTTATGTAAAAAAAATTTTCATGTGAATATTCATTTTCACGAATGAAAAAAATTTCATAAAATAGTAAAAACAATTATTAACCAAAAGCATCTGTATTCCCTTCATTATTAAACATGAGTAATTGTCCATGATGCACTAACAAGTCATAATGAAATTTTCAATATTACTATATGTATTCATAAAGTAGAAAAAAATAAATAAATATATAAATATATAAACTTCCCAATAGATATTAATATGACTAGGAAATATAGTACAATATCCTTACCAAAATTGAGCAAGAATTATTTTTCCATACTAAAGATTCAGTCATAATCATACCTAAACATAGAGGTAGAATAATTGGTATTGAAGAAACTATTAATAAATTAATTAATATAAAAAATAAATAAATATCTATTATTTGTTTTCTATGAAGTTGATATCTAGAAATCATTTATAAAATTTAGATCGTGTTCCCATATTTTGAGGAGTTACCCAATATTATGGGTAAATACCATTAATGTATGTCATAAATATTTTAAATGGATTATTGTTGTATTTAAGTGATAATTAAATTGAATAATGTTTAGAATATTTAATTAACCTATCCTATTTTCCCTCTTCTCCATTAGTTTGGTGAGATTTGTTGATGTTATCCAACATAGAGAATAATATTCAATACTTATTTATTCCACCATCATAATTTTCCCGGATTATAGGACTGTATATACACTTCCCATGAAAACCATCCATTTTTATGTTGGATGGATATAGAAAGGTTGTTTCCCTTATTTTTGTTACATTATTACTACACTAGAGAGGAAAATTGTTTTAGATTGGAAAAAAGTTATTCTCTATTTGGAGCTTAATCGCTTATAGAATTAACTAGATAGGTCACCAGTTTAGTTTTTTATATTAATTGTAAAAACTCGAATGTATTAGTGGGATGATCTAATTGAGTACCCACTGCAGTGGTTTCCTCTCCCTCATTATCTTTATCGACAGTTGAAGCAATTATGTTAGTATGATTTGGTTATTCCACCTTGTAGTCCATAATGTCATCACCTATGTCCCTAAATTGGATATAAACTGACATCATGGTCATATCGGTTTCTAATAACTTATTTTCAACATTTAGCATAAGTGGTTTTATTTTTATGGCATGAAAGGGAATGTGAACTTACCTCGAGTGGATTCTTTCCATTCTAATGGTATGGATGAAAATAATTATCCACTAAACCATGTTGGAAATTGATATCTATACACTAATATTTTTTGTTTTAAATAATTCAGATACTTTTTTTCCATCATATTTTTATTTATTTTAATATTTGGTAGTGGAGTACCCAACCATCTAAAACCATCTTATTAGTTCATTACTTTTTAAATTAACTTAATTTGTTATAATTATAGTTACCTCAATCCTGACCCTTTATAAAAAATAAAAATTTAATCCCCTTTTTGAGATTCCTTCCTTACCACATATAATCCATTAATCTCTAGAACTATTCCCTAATGTCTTGGTTCTATATTATTCTTATGCATCACTCTCTCAAAGGTTATTACATTCCTTATATAATCTAAAATCTAATAATTTTCTTTATTTGAAGAGTTATCTGTAGAAATTGTGGGAACTATTTCCATTATATAATGGTATGAAATTACATCCCACAAGATTTAAAAACCATTATTCTATAAAATATTAAAAAATTATGTCTTATGTTATTGAAACCTTCAAAAAAATTAGACACCATTTTATTATAAATAAGAATGTAAATTTGTACTCATCAAATGATTACACAATTTTTTTATTAATGGAGATATAATTTCAACCACAACAAATGATTAAGAAAAAAACAATATAATTCATTTTTCACTTAAATATACATATTTACAGTGAATCCATTATCCAAGGGAATTTCCTAAAAAATTTAGTTTCCCCCGAACAACTAATTCAACCCTTGGATTAAAAACCCTTTTTCAAAGATTATATTCTTCACAATTTATTGATTAAACAATTTATCTCATTGATGAATGATATTTAATCCACGATTTAAATTTATAAATACATCACTCCAATAATAAGATTTATAAACATCATATAGGAATAAATTATGGATGAATTATTTTCATAAAAATATTATTAACCAACTATCAAATCCCTTGATATTATGTTGGAATTTTATAATCTCCAATAAACTCTACCTATTACCTTTTACATGTAAAGATAAATTGTACTAAATAGCATGATTATATTCATTAATCCTATTTAAGAGATTAAAATGGATTGATTCCATATTATAGAGGCTTGAAAATTGATAATATAAATATGAAATCATTATATATTCATATTCAACACATATCACAATAATACATTCCCAAGAACTGTAATGGTTTACTTTATTTAGAGATGAGATACATAATGAACTAATTTTATGATTAATATTATATATATTATATAATTTTCTTTTTAATTATCACCATTCTTAAACATACACTACATAAAACCATTAATCATAACAAAGGTAAATGTAAACATAAGAATGGGTGAACTCAGATTATTAGTAAGGGTAAATATAGAAAGTATGAATCAATTATCAGAAGCAAAAATAAGATAATTATAAGGGTATGGTAACATAATAATTTCTTAACAAATAATACATAATCAATCACATTTCATTAATCCTGATTCATGGGATAAGCACTTTTCATAATAAAATATATAATTAATAAGACTGAGAAATTATTAATAATCATTCAAGATCCATGAGAACATGTCATAAGCACAAGTCATAAGTGTGTGGAATGCACAAAACATTGAAAATAATTTTTTTAGTCCAGTTTCACATCAAAATATTTTATAATGTAAAAATTTCCATACTGGATAGGGTTCATACCCCATCCCTTCATTTTCATAGTCAATGTTTACCCACAATAATTACATAGCAGACGGAATCCCTTAATGAATCATGTTCACTCACCATTCCAATCCATATTATCTCATGAGATATAATTAAATACCCAATGTATTATATGAATATAAATTTAAGATACCAGCAAGAAAATAGTGAAAACATTATATAAATAAGTCATAAAATAACAAAAACTTACATCAATTCATCATATCATATCTAATAAAAAATAGTTTTCATTAAGTTTTCGCCATCACATAATTAACTAACAGGAACATAACCAACTTCCGAGAATCATACTTAAAACAAAATTATCATAAATAATCCTATAGAAAATTTACCTGGTATCATAATAACATTTCCCTATTAAAGTAATAAAATCCTTATAAGATGTTTAAATAGATGAAAAATAAGATCATTTAATCATTTGTTTTAAAATAGGGAAAATATATATATTTTTTAAATATATTTAAAGCCTAAATTTTCTTGAATACTGAGAAAAAAAATTTCTTTAAATAAATCATATAAATATTCAAAATAATATTTGAATAATGCAATGGTTGTGATGGTTGAAGAATCTTTTTTTAAAGTATTAATTAGATGAGAACATTCTTTTCACACTTTTGTAAAAACAAAAATTGAGTCATACATAGATATTTAAAAATATTCCTCTTAATAAAATGTAAATAATGTTACTGGTTATAAAAAACTATTTATATAACATTTATTTATAGATAAAAACATCCATAAATTTTTTTAAATAACATGGACATGGAAGAAAAATTTAGATGACCAATGAGTAATTGAGGCCACCTTTTCTTAAATACTTTTTGTTCATCATTTTAAGTACCAAAGAGAGGAAAATGGTGATATTAAATTAAATATCTATTAATAACCCAATTAAAATAAAATATATTTGTTTTAGAGGATATTGAATATATAATCCCCTTTAATATAAATTTTGTTTTCGCAATCCCAAAAACAAAATGACATTATAAGATAAACAAAATCCACAAGTTTATTCATAAATTGTACACATTAAATTAAACTATATAATAAATATATATATATTAATACTTATATTATATAATAATAATTATAAATAAAATATATTGTATCATTCCATCATATTTTAAAATTTTTCTTTTATTAAAAATCATAATTGAAATTAAAATTCAAGTGAAAATTATTCTGATTTCTATTCATGTTTCGATTTGATAGTTCTAATCATTTATCTATTTCATTATCTTTTCTTATACAGAATAAAAATATTTTAATAAGTGTCATATTTACTCATTATATACAATTTTATAACTATTCATAAAAATAGGTGATGAAAAAAGAATTACGTCACTTTGTGGAGAAGGTAGTATGTACGCCGCATGGGTAATGTGTTCAGATTCTAATTGAAGGATTAAAATAATGATAAATAATAGTTACCCATTACATAATCATAAATATATAATAAATATAGTTCATATTAATTAAACAATTCCTAATAAACTTACATGTAATGAAGAAATGAAAAACAATTCACATTGCTTTTTGGAGGTGGTTGTCCACATGTACTCACTATAGAACATTACCATTTTCCAACAAATATTAAAGACATAGAAAATGAATATACCACTAATATAATAACATCTCAGTATAAGAAATATAATTATTTTATTATGTTAATATGGTTTTATAATATTTTGATTAGGTTTAAAAATAAATAAAAATAAAAAAGACATGTAAGATTTTATACATCTTCTTATGGTATCCTACATTTAAATGCTCATAAATGAGACTTTGATGGGTATTTGGTGAGGAAAATAAACTAAATATCATGGATAATGATTTTGTAAGAGTATTTTGGAATATTATTGTTGATAAAAATTTATTTGGTAGTGTGTAGAAGAGATAAAGGGTGGTTCTCTCTTATAATTATGCGGGATTTGTTCACTTATATTTATAAAGAATATATAAATATAATAAATTGCCCCCAATAGTAATTTGGAAAAAAATTTGTTATAATTAAAATATGGGATGATATAAGATTGGAAAGAAATTAATTCAATAGGATTTATAAATTTTTTCGGACATTTTAACCCCTAACTCTTTAGTTTAACCCTTGGTTAATCATTTTTACATTTATCGTAGTAATAAATTTTTACCTTTATTACTATTCATAATGATTAAAAATTTAATTGGCCCAACCAATAAATATTGAAATTATGATTTTAAATATGGAAATCATTTTATCAGATTCATATACTATTTGTGATATAATTTAAATTTAAAATAAGTTTTGAAAATACATTGATTTTTTTATATAAAATTATTTTTAAGAATAAAGATAAATGTAATATAATTTCATGATCAGTAAAACAATAAGTTGAATGATAAAATATTTTATTTAATAAATTACTAAAATTTTATTAAACTCATCAATTAATACTAATTAATTTAGTTAATTTATGTAAAAAGATATTGGATATATAGAATGGGTTTTTTTTATAAAAACGATGTTTCTTTTTTACCTTCAAATGCATTTATTTTCATTTATAACGAATTGGTAACCAATGACTTATTTGTTACATCTGTAAGTAATAATGTTTAATTAGATTAATAATCTAGATTATTTTTGATAAAAATATATAGGTATTAAAATTTCATACAAACAATATATTTCAAAATAGTTATTTACAAGGAATAGTATTTGTAATGTGAATTTCAAATTATTTTCAACAATTATATCCCATTTAAATACCTTATAATGTGATTCATTTTATAAATTATAATAAATAATCTCATATTTTACTCAATTCTTGATTCAAAATCTTTCAAACACCTTAAATTAATTAAAAATATATTATAAAATCTTGGAATGTTATACAAATACACTTTAATTATGATCTTATGAGATGAGAAATTAAACTCACATATAATCCCAAGAAATATAAATTCTGGAAATGAATAAGATAGATATCATTAATCCTATAATTTTATCCAATAATTTTATGTATTTAGTATAATTGAATATTAAGTACCTACTATATCTTCGTTATAAGAGAAATAATTTCCATTCTTGATTCTAGTGTACTGTCTAGTTTCCAAAATATCCACATTAATCCTAATAAAAATTCATCAAAATATATGAAAAATATATTTTCATATCCACAATAAGACCTATGATCTAATTCCTATGGAACTACATTCCAAATTATATCATCCCTAGATTATATCAAAACAAAAGTTCCTAAGATTAATTTTTGATATCCATGTAGGTCACCGATCACCCCTCTCTCAATATTATAATTCATTACCCTTATTATTATAATATTTATTTATGTACATGGTATTAGAAACCAAAAACATTCACACACCCAATACACTTGTCTTAATTAATTCATTCAATTTTTTAAGTTTTTACATGGGTCTTCTTCAAGCAAAAATTAGTCATTCACATGGTTCACCTTGTTCTTGGACACTTTCTTGTATCATGTCATGCATATGTATGAATGTGAATCATTAATGAATTATCATATTTCCTTCGTTAGAACATTAAGCCTCATGTTTATATGAAAACTTTTTTTTATTCATTCCCACAAAATCAAAATAGGTATATGGTTTCGGTGTGGATTATTGGATGGATTGTGAACATTGGTGGGAGTTCTCCCCTTCTTATCCTTCGTTGCAAAAAGGAAGCATGAGTTCTCCTTCTTCATGCAAATAGTGCACAAATTATTTTTCTATTCACAAGGACTGTGAATGATCCATCTTTACAGATGAAAATATGGTTCCTGGGTCTACCTTCTCAATGGTGAAACAGGGGTGTCGCGGCACCGATTGTTTTAACCATGGGATCTTCTTCACACATGAAGCACAACGATGGTTCGAAGGAACCAGTCACATTTATGGATTCTATTGCTAACCAGGGTGGTTTACACTTCTTCTCTTCACAAAAGGGGTGTACGAGGATATTTCATGTAAGAGATGCAAGAAACCTCTTCTTTCCATAGCTAGGATATATATAACCTTTCACGTAGTGCTCTGTTTCTCAGAGAAATGAGTGCTTTATATCAATATTTTTAACGACATAGCCTCGGTCGATGGATTTGAATTTATAAGAGAGGTATAATGTTTCCCCATATTCAAATCCTATGAGTTATGCTGAGAGTTTCAAATCATTAAAATGTTGAGATCTTTGGCATTAAAAAATTCACGAATGGGTTAAACAATATTCTTAAATCTCAGTTGTTTCCTTTTCAACATCGGACTTATTCATTGTAGCATGATCCTCACATGCATGCGCTTAGAAATACAAACAGATCGTTTCTCCGAAGGCTTTGAGAATTCTGATCGGGGCTCGCAACTCCATTTTCATCGTATATATTAGAACTCTTCATCTAGATGCATGAATAAAAAATTTAATTCATTCATGTATTCGGTTCTTCAGGATGATCATCATATACTAAATTTGAGCTCTAATGATGGTCGAAAGCTCGATCTTGGTGGATCGACAGTGGTGATGGAGAGCAGTGGAGTCAGGTGGCTGTCCATGCGGTCGAAGGTTGAAGATGATTCCATGGTTGTTGGATCTACTTGGATCGACCACAGATGACCCTGATTAGAAGGGGTGGCACAGATGTGGTTTGCTTTTGAGATATCACGCGTGATTAGATGGACGACAGAGATTTCATCTGCATTTTTAAATCCCTTCCCACAAAAAAACCCTTTGGTTTTCTTATAGTTTATATATATATATATATGGCATCTGATGCTTATAATTCTCCTCTCTCCCACCATAATATCCCCTCATATCATTTTCACCCTGTGAGAGTGCTCTTAGCGCCCACTATGCTCCTCAGGCACACACCTAGCGCCCAGGCTACATGGTTTCATCACTATGCAGCACCTTCGGCCTTATACACGGACTGCGCAACATCTTCCTCATGTGGGGATGACCCTGATGGCTTCCCTAGAGCATGGTTTACACCTTTGGTCCCACATGTGCTTGAGGTGAGGACCTCATCGGGTCTCTATGGATGACCTAATTTGTTTGGTAAAGGCACAGAAGAAAAATAACTTAGCCTATGTAGTTCGAAATATAATATGCCATCTTTAAATACAAATAACCTTCTTCTCTTCATCTTAAATTATTATTTGAATGAGAATTTCAAAACATTACCTATATTTTAATTTAAAAAAAACAAATCCAAGAGTTCCAAAATTCTATTAATCCAATCATTGATGATCAATGGATCATGTCTTCATTCATCATTCATTAAAAGCATAATTCATTGTAATCGTTGATGCAAAACCATCATCCAGTTAGAAGTTTTTGGATGGATCATCAACACTTCATCCACTTAGTGACTACGTATGGATCTTTTTAATCATTATGTAATTGATTATTTCATGGAATTCTTTAAGTGTTGAGGCAATGTATCGCCTTAATACTATTCTTGGATCATATGACTATTTCTACAATCGTCATAATTCAATCCCCTTGTAGAATTGATCAAGTGTTGTATTCAATGCTTTGAATCAACAATAATTCTTCAAGGCTTCACCAAATTCTTCAACAATACCCTTTCATTCAAATATTTAATTCTCATTTCAAACAAAATCAAATCATATAAAATTCAATCCAAATTGACAAAAATGTGACTCTTATACACTTCAATCTACCCCTTTGTATTTTGTTTTCAATATCACTAAAACACACTATGAATGGGTCAATATGGGTTCCAAACTTTTCTACCCTGATTGGAAACAAAATGAAAAGGTTTTAGTGGGGTCTCATCAAAAATAAGTCATCCAACCATTGAAAATATCGTTTGGAATGTTTATGAGAGAGGGATGATGTTAGTTTTATATCTGAATCTATAGATTATACACAAGAGTGGGGGGTGAATTGTGTCCTTTGAAATTTTTCAGTAATACATTGATTGAACGAGTTCTGTCCTTTATGATTTATCATATTTGACCATTCATGGGAAATAAATAAATGCAGAACACAAAGATGTATAGTGGTTCGGGGAACAGAAGGCCCCTAGTCCACTCCACCAATGCTCAACTCCACGAGCTTGGTGATTTTCACTATCTGGTCCACTTTTCAACAGACCGGTTCACAACTGAGTACAGGTAGTTGACACCATTAAAACACAAGGAAAAACAAAGAATTCTAGATCAAACACGATCCTACACATCTTATAATAGGAAGCTTGTTACTCAAGAATAAAAAGAATTTCAGAAATAAGTTCTCCAGTTGATCTTCACAATTGCAACAGAATGTAATTGACAACAGATGAATCGAAGTCTCTAGAAATATTGATCTTCCAGTTGAAGATGTTCTGAGTGGATCCAGTTTCAGTAGATATAGAGATATAGTGCACAACATTAGCAGTAGTAGATCCACAGTAGATATTGAATGTAGAACAGGTGAATCTTTTATCGAGTTCCATCATCTTAAAAGAACAGAGCTTTGTCGCTCTTTTTGAATCAGCAGATTAATCATGAATTTCTGCAGTCAATGTTTTCCCCTTTTTTAATTAAAGATCGATCAACATACACATGTACCTGGTGTTTCAGAGAGAACATATATAATAAAGCTGAGAAAATCTCCTGCACATTTAGATCCATAAAATCTGCCTTCTGATTCGCAATATTCAAAAATTTGAACTAAACAAAGTCGTAACTTCCCTTAAGACTCGGCATAAAAAGATCCTTTTAATTCAATCTAAAATCCATTAATAAAACGGATTCGAATTAGACAAAGTCATACATTAAAAATGACATTAAATCAGGCTGGAAATCCGCCCGATAATCAGCTTGAAAATCACTACATAAAAAAATATCGTCTGTCAAAATTTTTGACGCCAAACGTAAGGTTGATGACGTGGCCTCCAAACGTAGGGTTGATAACAAAGTCTTCAAATATAAGGTTCACAATGTAAGGTTGAACACAATCATATGGTTGATCACAAATTATTCAAATGTACGGTAAAAGATCTATACTTTTACATGATCCATACTTTTTAAGAGCATAGGGTTGTTTACAATAGTAAGGTTGATAAACAATACTTTTGAGAAACAAACGTAACGTTTAGAATTTACGTACGGTTATTTTTCCATACTTTTCTAATAACCAAAACGTAAGGTTCCATTATAACATAAGGTTCTCCTTCCATAATTTCTTGAAAACGTATGGTTGTTTAACCATACTTTTCTCTTATCTCAAAAAGTATACAGGCTTTTCATCCTTACTCTACGTTTATCCACGTATGGTATGAACAGTGATTTCAGAACGCGCAAAAGCATATTCCGTGATATATTTATCCACGTAAGGTATGATCAATGATTCTAGAATGTGCTAAACCAGATTCCACGCTATGTAATAAATACTCATTTTTTCAATAGTAAAATTAATTAATAAATTAATGAAAATTACTAAATAAAATCATTAGAAAATAACTAAGGGTATTTGTGAGCATCAAAATTACCATAAAGAGATAGAGTATTATTTTCAATAAACCCCCCATTTAAATAACATTAATATGTATTGTTTAAAACAATTCTTTGCTCAATAATATTGACCATTTTGATGATCACAAAACCCATAAAATAATTAAAATTATTTAAACAAAATTAACTTTCAAAATTAGTTACATAAAGTTTTATAATTTTTAAAGGATAAAACAATATTTATTTTTGGAAAAATTTCTCCTTCTAAATAAAAAATAAATAAACAGAAAATTAATGAAATAATGTTTGTAAAATAAAATGTTGTGGTTATTAAAATTTATCCTTTAATTATCCCCCAAAATAAAATGTCGATTTTTATCCAAATTCTCCCCCTTTTGTGATATCAAACAGAATGATAAATCATGGATTTGAACACATTTAATGTTTCACTGAACTGTAGGCAAATGCTTATTATTAACTGTTTATCTATAATTAAATCTGGAGTATGGGAGTATCAAAAATAAAATTAGTAAAACAAATAGATAAATAAAAAAATAAACAATGAAGGAAATTATGTTTTAAAAATGGCTGTATATACATGACAATGATATACACAGGAATCACGGTTTGGGTAAGATAGGCAACAGGTCCTATATCCTGTGGATTGCAGACTTGATTTCTATAAACTGTTCCCAAATTCTTTTCATCATCCCATCTCCATGATTGATAATGAGCTCCCTGTTCTCTTGAGTCATATGAATATCTTCAATTAAATTGACTCTGAAAATCTCATGTATCCTTTCCTTGTTTTCGAAAAACACTGACAGCTTCTCTAATAACTGATTTAATAGAATTCTGACTGATTGCTCAATAGATGTCAGTTGATCCACTAAGAACATCTGATTGTCCAGCAACACTGGCAAAGGAGCATTACATTGAAGATCTTGTAACCTGTCATTCATGTTTCTCATCATAGTTGTGCTATCTTGAAACCTTCTGATTAAATCAGGGGAAGTACCTGATTCACTAGCAGCACTGTTTTCAACTGATGAAAATTGGTTCTCCATATAAAACTTCAGATCTGATAAATATGACTTCATAACCATTTCGGATTTCAATTGTGTAACAGAAGTTATCATATACTCTTTAAACATTTCAACATCGTGCCTTGAAACCGTACCCTCCTTCAGCTTTTGAAATATCAAATGTTCTAAGTCTATGGCATTTCTCAGAGGAACATTCTCAGATTCCAACTGAGAAACCTTTTTGTATTGGTTTTCAATTTCTTCTTTTCTTGAATCAGAGGCACCCTATGCTTGATTCATAGTCACATGATCTGGTTGATGCAGCAGTACCAATGGAAATGATTCAGCATTAGATATTTCTTTTTCTCTTTCCTGAGAAGGTTCCTATAATTTTTCCGTAGAGTTCACAAACTCCTCCACAGAAAAATCCTATTGTAGTACCTCTGTGTGAGCTTCAGAATCATGCTCATCACATTTATCTGCATCTTTTTCATCCACTGGGTTTTCAAGAACAATATCATCAATAGTTTCCTGAGGTCTGGCCACTTCTTCCCCATGCACTACCTCCATCTCTTTTTCCTATTGAAGTGAAACTTCAACATCAGCTACAATCTGTTCCTCTTTCTCCCATTGAGCTTCTTCTGGAACTACTGATTCCTCCACTGGTGTTGTTCTTTCAGTATCAACTTCCATGGTCTTATCAAAAATAGCTTCCCATACAATAGAGGAAGAAAATAATGCTTCTGAGGCTGTTTCCAAAGTAGGGGAAGTAATTTCCTCATTAATAGGTCTCCTTCTTTTTGATTAAAGTCCTTCCTGACTTCTATATTCCTCAACATCATCCACTTTAATGAAAATCCTTCTTTCAACATTGCTGAATTTGGATTCAGCCTGTCCCTTCTTGGATATAGCAGGTTGAACCGAAGCACTCCTTGAGTCTTCCTCAGCTTTTACTGGGAAATGTTTTCCTTGAAATGTGCTCCAAAAATATCTAACATTCCTTAAAGATCCAGCATTAAACGTATTACTGTGATGACAGTTTACTCGAGCATCCACTAATCTCACCATGTATTTCTTAAACAACAGTTTAGAAATAAACCGAAAAAAAGGTAGAAATTCATTGTGGCCTCGCTTTGACGGAAATAACTGAGATACCTTATCATGTATCATTGAAAGTATAACTTAATATCGTATAACAGAAAAAAATTATATACATATTAGGGTACAAAATATTTTCCATTTCTTCCATTCTTGGAGCTATTCCAGTCGGAATAAATTTGAACAAAGTCTTCTGATTAGGCTCCAAATCCATGACAAACAACTTCTTTATTGTCTTAGTACCAAAAAGAAAAGACATGATGTCTTCGGATTTTTGCACAGAATCTCCAATATTATTCTAATCGAAATGAAAAACTCCCTCATAAGGGAAGTTAAGAATCTAACCAATCTATACTGATGGGATTGAGAAATCCCTATCCTATATCTTATCCATCATACTGTCCTCGGTATCCCCCAGGATAAACTGTATAGATTTGAAAAAGTATCTAAGTTCTACTTCATACAAAAATTATGTATTTTCACTATTGAACATCTGTTCAAGATTCTGAAATGACAACGCATGCTTCAACAACAGATTTGTCTGAAATAACCAGTCGAGATTGATTACATTCCCCTGTAATATTTTTCTTCCCTCGGTGCATTGTCTCTTGGAATTTCATATCTTTGCTTCACTAGCGCTTTTATTCCTTACCATTTCTGTGAGAATCTATGAAGGTTTGAAGGTTTGGGTTTCAGAGGTTCAAAGGATAGGGTTTAGGAGAGGAAGTGTGATTTTCAGATTTCGAAAGGGTTTCGATAGAAGTGAAACAGTTTAGAAGTCGAAAAGTCTCTGACAGCCTTGATTCCCGTGTAATCACTAATCATTACATATATTTTAAAAAAATAATGTTTGAATATGGCGAAAAAAAAATCTTAAACAGTATAAAAAATTTATAAAAAATAAATAAAAATAAAAATTATTAAAAATTAAATAAACCTAGCTCCCCCTTAATAAAATCAATCCATGCAGTGGGAAGTGGTTTAGTAAAAATATTTGCTAATTGAATTTCAGTATTTATAAATTCTAAAAATATATCCTTTTTAATACCATGATGTCTTAAAAGGTGATGCCTTATATTAATGTTCTTAGTTATAGAATGTCTAATATTATTTTTTTAAATATTAATTTCACTTTTATTATCACATAAAATTGTTTTATTATTAAAATTCAATCCAATGTCCATAAGAGTGTTTTTGATCCACAACACTTGTGCACAGAAACTGCCAGCAGAATCATATTCTTCCTCAGCTGTTGACAGGGCAACTGAATGTTGTTTCTTACTAGACCATGATACTAAGGACTTTTCTATAAAGTGACATGTACCTGATGTGATTTTTCTATCTAACCGACAACATCCAAAGTCAGCAACTGAGTATGAAATCAAATTATAATTTGATGTTTTATGATAATGAATAGATTGAAAAACAGTTCCTTTTAAATATCTAAAAATTATTTTAACAACAGTCAGATGAGATTCTTTAGGATTTGATTGAAATCTATGATAAAGACATACTGAATACACTATATCGGGCCTACTAGCAGTAATATATAACAAACTACCAATCATACCTCTATATAACTTGTTATCAACTAATTTCCCAGTTTCATCCAAATCAAGGTTTATATTAGTACACATCAGAGTTGTAAATGGCTTGCTATTTTCAAGTCCAAATTTCTTAAGTAAATCAGTTATGTATTTTCTTTGATTTAAAACATTTCCAAAATCTTTTTGATAAATTTGAAGACCCAAAATGAAATTTAATTCTCCCATCATACTAATTTCAAATTCTTATGGCATTAATTTTGAAAATTCATTTCAATGAGTTTTATTAGTTGATCCATAGATTACATCATCAACATAAATTTGAACCTATAAAACATTATTTTTCACAGTTTTCATAAAGAGTGTTGGGTCTTCCATTCCAACAGTAATTTCATTTTTCAAAAGAAAACAACATAATATTTCATACCAAGATCTAGGTGCTTGTTTAAGTCCATAAAGTGCTTTAGTAAGTTTAAAAGCAGAATCAGGTTTTTGAGAGTTCTCAAAACTAGGAGGTTTCTCAACATAAGCTTCCTCAATTAAATAACCATTTAAAAAGGAAGATTTAACATCCAACTGAAATAATTTAAAATTCATATAATATGTATAAGCTAAACAAATATTTATGGATTCTAACCTAGATACAGGTGAAAAGGTCTCATCATAATATATTCCTTCTTCTTCATTGTATCCTTTAGCTACTAATCATGCTTTATTTCTAGTTATTGTGCCTTGGTCGTCTTGTTTATTTCTAAAGACCCATTTGGTTCCTATTACAGGATAATTCTTCGGTCTTTCCACTAATTACCAAACATCATTTCTTTTAAACTGGTTTAATTCATCTTGAATTCCTATTACCCAAATTTCATCATCTACAGCTTCTTCAATAGTCTTGGGTTATTGTTGAGATAGAAAGTCAGAGAATTCCACAAGGTTTCCTAAGTTTCTTCTTGTTTGAAAACTAGTTTCTAGGTCACATTTACAATTTCTAAAGGGTGATTCATTAGGGTTCTGGACTGTCTAGGTAATATATTTAAAGGTTCATCAGTATCTTGTTCCTCTAAAATGGACTGAATTTATTTTATATTATTTTCAAAGTCATTCTATATGTTCTCAAGTCTCAGGTTATCATTAGAGTTATGTTCATCCATTTGGTCTGTCCTTTTCTCAAAGGGATCAGATTCATCAAATTTGACCTGAACTGATTCTTCAACAATCCATGACTTCTTATTATAAACTCTATAAGATTTTGAGGTAGAAGAATATCCTAAGAAAATACCTTCATCATATTTTGGATCAAACTTACCATGATTATCCTTGGGTGAATAAAAGGTATGTTTAATACCTATGTCTGAGAAAAAGGAAATAAATTCTAGATTCTAAAATTCACCACCATGATCACTTTTCAATGAGATTATATTAAATCCATTTTTATTTTGAACAGATTTTCATAAACTTTCAAATAATGTAAAAGCATCATTTTTAAATTTCAAAAAGAAAATCCTTGTAAATCATGAATAGTCATCAACTAAAACATACACATATAATTTACTAGCTAAGTTTGATACTCTTGAGGGTCCAAACAAATCCATATGAATATGTTCTATAGGATTATATGTAGAAACCTTATTAACAGATTTGAAGGATGATTTGTGTGGCTTTCCATGTTGACATGCATCATAAAATCTGTCACTTTCAAATTTGAGACAAGGTAAATCTGAAACTAAAAGTTTCTTAGATAACTTAAGTAAAACATATACATTGCAATGTCCAAGTCTCATAAGCCACATCTAGGATTCACTTACATTAGAAGTCAAGCAGTTTACTTGTTGTTTACAAAAGGAATTTAAATCCAATGAATAGACATTTTTAGTTCCTTGTTCTTTAAATTTAAACAGTTTATCTTTAGAAATAACACATCAATTGTTAGTAAAATCAACAGTATATCCATAATCAAAAAGTTGAGAGATAAATTTCAAATTGTGTTTTATTCCTTGTATATAAAGAACTTTGTTGATTGAGACATTTTTTGGATCTCAACAGTTCTAATGCCAATGATTTTTCCATTGGAATTGTCACCAAATGTGACAAGTCCTCTTTCCTTTTGACTGAGTGAAGAAAAATTCAATGAGTTTCCACTCATATATATTGAGTAGCCACTATCCATATACTACATATCCTTTCTTCTCTGGTGTCCTGCTACCTCATCAGTTTCATCCATAAAACACATGTTTTCCTTTAGATTGTCTTCTTCTTTCTCTGAGCATGATTCAGAAGAGTTACTAGTGTCTTCAAATACACTCCAAGTGGCTTTCATAGCTTTCCTATCTTTCTTCTCATAGTCATTTCTTTTGAAGAATTTTTTCATCTTTGCATCGTTCAATTGTGTGAAATCTGGTCTGATATGACCCATCTTTTTGCATTCATAAAATCTTACTTCATTATTATCTCCCTTAATCGATTTTTGGAAGCCTCTTTTATTTCTGTAGAACGTTCTAAATTTCATGGCTAGCTGAGCCAGTTCTTCATCTGAGTTTGATAGGTCAGAGATTTCTGATTTAGCTTTGACATCTCTGTTCTTCATCTTTCTATTCTTTTGTTGTGAAGTTACCATCAAGGCAGTATCTTCTCTTTTGATAAGCACTTTATTTTAATTATCCTATTCTTGCATTTTAGCTTCATACATCATCAGTGTTCCAATCATCTCTCTCATGGTTAGAACGTTGATAGGAGCTGATTGTCTGATTGCAGTAGAGATACCATTCCATCGAGTAGGATGTTCCCTTACTACTTTTAATGCTTGATCAGCCTGATTGATAGGCTCTCTTAGAGCTGTTATATTATTGACAATCTTTATCACTCTCTCATTCATATTGGTAATTTTTTTACCTTCGAACATTCTAAAAGTATCCAATTTCAGTTTTTCAGTTGAATATCTCATTTTCCTCACATTGTATATTCCTTCATATGCCACAGCTATTGTTTGCCACATCTCATATGTTGTTGGGAACTGAGATAATCTGTTAAATTCATATGGTCCCAGATCACAGATAATTGCATTCATATCATTTTAGTTCATATCATACTCTACCTCTGTAGCAGCACTCCATGTCTCTGGATTTTCATGAATTTCATAAGGAGTCAGAATCTTTGAATAGACATTATATCTGAGGTTTTTCAGATATATTATCATGTGTGATTTCCAGCAACCATAATTGTCTACATTAAAATTTGGTGCTCTGACCATTGACATTCTTTATCTTTTATCAGTCATGATGCTCTGTTGTATAATCTTTAAATGCTTCTAGCTTGATAAGGCCTTATCAGAAGCTCCACCTACGATACCAATTGTTGGATCTGAATCTACAAATTATACACAAGAGAGGGGGGGGGGGGTGAATTGTGTCTTTTGCAATTTTTCAGTAATAATTTGATTGAACGAGTTCTGTCCTTTATGCCTTAGCATATTTGATCATGCAGCAGAAATAAATAAAAGCATAACACAAATATGTATAGTGGTTCAGGGAACAGAAGGCCCCTAGTGCACTCCACCAATGCTCAACTCCATGAGCTTGGTGATTTTCAATATATGGTCCTCTTTTCCATAGATCGGTTCACAACTGAGTACAGGAAGTTGACACCTTTACAACCCATGGCAAAGCAAAGCCTTATGGTTCAAACATGAACCAACACATCTTAGAACGAGAAGCTGGTTACTCAAAAAAAAAAAATTCAGAAAGAAGTTCTCAGTTGATCTTCACAATTGCAACAGAATGAAATTTACAGCAGATGAATCGAAGTCTCTAGAAATATTGATCTTCAAGTTGAAGCAGTTCTGAGTCGATCCAGTTGAAGTATATATAAGGAAATAGTGCACAACATCAGCAGTAGAAGATCCAAAGTAGATATTCTATATAGAACAGATGAATCTTTTATCGAGTTCCTTCTCATTAAAATAACAGAGATTTGATGCTCTTTTTGAATCAACAGATTAATCGTGAATTGTTACAGTCTCAATTTTCCATTTTATTAATAAAAGATCGATCACCATACACACATACATAGCGTTTCAGAGAGAACATATATAATGCCCCAGCATTAAACCTTACTTAATCTTGAGTTATTACAAGATTACACATTGAGGATATTTTCGGGTTTAGAGTTTTAGAGAATTAGATCATGAAAATTGCATTACATTCCACATTTAAACAAAGTGGTTACATAAAAGACAGTATTCATTCTTCCCATCAACGGAAACATATTGAAAATAAAACATGGATTCTTTCTTGACACATCCTTGACACTATCATCACATCATGTACCTTTCCCTTGACCTGTGAAAAACATTTCAAAAACATGGGATGAGCATAAAAATCTCAGTAAGGGTTATAAAAATATGGAAGGAAAACATGAGTTCATATATACGTCAGAATGAAATCATAATTTACCCATAAATCATAGGCACTTTAACATACCTCATCAAACCACGAATATATCATAGAAAAAATTAGACATAAATGTAACTTGAGGCATTCATAACATTCTTACATAGGGAGTAACCCTCTTGGTTACGTTTGGAATACCCATCACTGTATATTCCCTAAATCTCTTCGGAGAAACCTTAATGTTTCACACCATCGCGTTACCCAATGAATTGGAGATCTATATCGGGCTCACCCGCCATTAGTTTATCACGGAACCACCCGTCTTCATAATAATGCCCAAGAACATTAACATAATCGTATCACATAAAACATGCATTAAGGAAACATAACATTTCCACCTTTCAATCACAAGATATCAATACAAATTATTTATATAAAAACATTATGAAAACCATTTTCAATACCAAAATAAAATAAAAGTAAAACATGATATTTATTTTTCTTTTAAAAAGAAGGTATAGCTTGTAGAGGGAGTCGAAACCCAAATAACGGTCACGGCGGCGGAGAAGTCGTTGTCGCCGCATACGTACGACAAAAACAGTCCCTTTTGTCGTTTTGTAAAATACTTCATATAAAAAAGATTCCTTTTGGATAAACGTAAAACTCAAAGGTGTTTATACACCGTACAAAAGAAAGTTGTGTATAAAATAAAATATGGCTCAATTAAAGGAGATTGAGATGAAGTCCCATACAAAGACGGTATCCTTGGTTTAAGGATAAATCAATTACATAATTATGTGTGACAAACGAATACACCAAATATAAGTGGATATTAAGTGTAAAATAATCAAATAACATTCACACATATTCAAAGGATGACATATTCAATAACTACATGTTGAACCCAAAGAAATCGAAATTGGGTTATGAAGTTCCCTTGACAGCCTAACGACGTCACATCAAAATGAGTTGATGAGAGATAAAAAGTTTATCTCATCACATGGACATAAAATTTACATAAATAAGGATATATGAGAACATATACCACCATAACAATATGTAAATTAAAAGACCCAACAAAAGAAGTCTTTTAAAAAAGAGGAGGGTCAAAGGTTCCCTTACCGACTTGGGTATCTTTCAAAACATACACCCATGAAAGAAGGACAATAAATCATTGATGTAAATACTCATAAAAGAAAGTATATTAAACAAATAGTAGAATAATGGGCATTACATACACCACTCAAAGGAAATTGTGGAAAATGTAGCATAAATCTCACGGGAATAAAAGTGAGATGAAAAATCCCTTATGAAAACTCGGCAGCCTAACAGCGCCACATAAAACATACAAAAATGGATTGATGAGATCAAATAGGGTATCTCATCATATTGACTTAAAGTTTATAGAAATAGGAATATAAAAGAACATCCCCCAACATAACAAAGAGGAGCTTAAAATAAGTGACATGAAGGAGAGTACTTAAAAAGAAAGAGAGAGGTTAGATCTCTTACGAAAATTGGGCAGCCTAACGGCGCCACTCAAAACTTCCAAAATTGATTGATGAGAGAGAATAGGGTCTCTCATCACATGAACATAAAAATTACAGTAAGTGTAATATAAAATAACATCCCAATAACAAGAAATATGAGCTTTAGAGTGAATGACATAAAAGAGTGTACTTAAAAAGAAAGAGAGGAGTAAGATCCCTTACCTCAAGTCCAACTTGTCTCGTTCGTTTCTTTATATTCCTGAATAATAAAATTTGGTCAATTAATAATTTCCTATGTACCACATTTAGAGATTATTATTCAGTTCATATCACATATTATAATGTTATAATAATTGTTTAATAGTGTTAGTTCATATCAGACGTTTTTGCCGATGTTTGGTACATGAGTCAAAAATGAACTTGTTTGAAAAAAAATTGACCATGTAGTTATAAGTAAATAATTTCCAGAATAGTATTTATGATTAAAATATCATATATATCAAGTAAATATTCATTTCATACTATTCCATATCATTTGAATATAAAAAACGAAAAGCACCGTTCATGGAGTCGGTAGGTCGTATGTACGCATGAACGCTACTTTCATTTTTTGTCATATTAATGGAATTAAATCAAAATGAGATATATATATATATTTTATAATTCCAGAATGATATCCATAATTCTGATGTAATATATTACATATATATCCATTATATATATGTACTTATAGTATTACATAACATTTTGAGATAAGAAATGAAATGTACCATTCATGGAGACGGTAAGCCGTACGTACGCATAAACGCTACTTCCATTTCTATTTCATATTTAATGGAATTAAAACATAATGGTACATAATAGTATTTTAATTCCATTATGGTATAATATATAATATCATTAAATGTTTCCTTTATACGTACCACATATGGTATTAACGAATCAAATCACTTTGAGGGGGCTGTAGTCCGCACTTCCTTAAATTAAGATATCGCGTTTACCCATAATGGAAACCATAAAGGTATGCCCAAAATGAAAAATAAAGAAGATTAAGGAAATCATAAACATATTATATATCATATATAAATATAGTTTCATCTTAATGGCCACCTTTGAAGGTGTTAAAAAAATGTTGAACAATCATCGTTTCGGGAGGCCGAAATTCTCCATCCACAGAAACAGTATGTTCTTTAACCATTAGATGTAGGTGTGTGAAAGTTTATCTCGAATACTTCTTATAAAAACATCCTAGTATATTGATGATACTGGATTTGTTACAAAAGAAATGAATAAAAAGAGTTTAGGGGGTTGGAGAAGCAAAATAAAACAAAAGTACTCAAGTGAAGACATTACCTTAAAATCGGGTAACTCCCGTTGGTTTGAGCTCAAAGGCTTCTTTGGAAAGACTTAAGCCCAATGTGAGGATTCAAGGAGTAATAGAGGTAAGTTTAGAGAAAACATGGGCAGAGGTTGGCCGAGACAAAGGCTTTGGGAGTGTGGGTAAGGAGGTAGGGGTGGGGGCCATTTATAAGAGGAGAGGAGGGGCACTCTTGTAAAGTTACAAAATGTTACTTTATTTTCAAAAGCGTTTCGGATTTTAAAGGTACCACATTGATTTATTTAGAGGATAAGGTGATACGGGTTCGAAATAAACTCATTCAATCGGTTTTGGACATGTGTAGGTCTTAGATATTACATTATCGTTCCATTTTATTTAAATCGTTAAATAATGAGGTCATCACTGCATCATCATGATGTCATAAATAATTTAACTTATTTAATGTATAAAAATTATTAAAAAATACTATGATTTAGGAAATATTTTTATCTTTCAAATTCATATTTATATTCAAAAATCCGATTTGTATAACCCCATGTAAAAATTGTTTTAGTAAAACATTTCATGTTTGTCTCATTTTTACTTTAACTTTAAATAAAAAGATATTAATGTCATTTTCCAACCAAAGTGGCTTCATGGGGTCCCCAAGTTGACCCATGGGTTTTATTGGTCGGCCATGACACATCCAATGAGGTTAGGACATGTGTCAAGTTCATTTCATATTATTAAAACATTATTTTTACCATAAACTACACTAATTACCTCTAATCACGATTAAAAACATAATAAGTTACTATTCACAAAAAAATTATTTTTATCACATTGAACAACATTTTACTTCTTAATGACATCCATTTATGTTGGATTTTTTAAATTCAAAACACAAAGATGGAAAAATTTCATTTAAACGGAAAAATCAGTTTTTATAAGTACCACTTAGTGGTTTCACTATTCATCAAAAATTGATGTTTTTCAGAAAAATACCAAAAATTCACCCTAAGCTATATTTGATATTCCGAATTCAAAAATGAATTATATTTTACAAAATTAAAAACATATAACTCACATTAATTAATTTAATAATTAATTCCCATTGTCAGATCAAGTAGTGTGTTTTTATGAAACAATAAGTATCAAAAGATTGACACTGGTTTAAGTCTGATTTCAAAGTGAAATTAATTCCAACGACCACTATTGGATTTAATGGTAAAAATATATTCTAATTTAACATTAAAACCAATTAAAAATATAATCTAATCATATAAATAAATTAGATTAAAAAGAGGTTTTGAATTAAAATACAACATTTTACACTATTCATTTAAAAAAATGAACTTTATCGGAAAGATACCAAAAATTTACACAAAGTAAATTTTGATGTCCCAATTCTTAAGAAGAGTTTTATTTGGTCCAAAAGGATGTATACGAGTGAACAATACTATATTTAATGACGGTCCTCCATCAAAAGGCGATATGTGAACCTTTAATGAAAATTAGGGCATATACGCATAAAATCGAATTATTTTCATATTTTATGCCTTTATCTTTTATTGGATAAATGTAAAACATTAAAAAACATATATAATAATATTTTATTTATTTCTATCCATTCCCTCCAATACAGCGGCTACATGTTAACTACCATTTAAAATAATATTATTTTATTATTAGAGTGCAATGTAAGATTCCCAAAAACTCGTTGTTGCGTGTTGGGTACGCCATCGAGCATAGCGTCCCCTTTAAAGTAATATTAATATTTTATTCACAAATATGGATAAATATGAAAATTTCATATTCTTTATTTACCTGGGGTGTTACATCCTTCCCCCCTTTTGTGAATTGCGTCCTCGCATTTTTAAAATTGCGCTTGGAAACATCTTTGAAAGTCCCACATCCGAACAAGAGTCGGTAAAACAATCACTTGAAAATAAAGAAAGATAAGTACCGAGGTCACCCGAGTTAACCCATACTAGGACTCCATGTAGGAAAACATGGACATGGAGTAGAAAACATAGGGTCATGTTCTGATGGAGATTGATATAAAACATGTTTAGGAGAAAGTTAACAATAAGAAAATCACAAACTTGTGATGGGTTAAACGGTGTTGGGTTCCCCAGTAGGGAATGTTAATAGAAAACATTTTTGTTTTAAGATTCTTTTTATTGAGGAATTTATTCATAACGAAACATAATCACTTATCATGTTGACTTTCAACTTTTACTAGATTCCTTAATCAAACTCATATTTTTCCAAAAGACGAGTATTTAGGGAGACTTGTTCGCACTAAGATTACTATAATCAACATCTAGAGAATCACCTAATCCACAAAAGAGAACTATATACATCCCATGTATTTAGGCTTTAACCAAAACCAAAACTAGAAAGGTTAGTACATGGTCAGATAATCCAAAAAAGGACAACCCTTTATAAAAAGAAAATCTATTCTTAATCTCAAAATTTGTCCAACAAAACCCAAAGTTCAACGAGGACCATCCGATAAACAATTTTTCCATAAAATTCTTCAATTTTAACCAATATAAGATTGAAACCCAAATATTTGAAGGATTTAGTCACATAGTCTTCCATGTTAAATCATAACATTTATCTACATCAATATCAGTTTCTCCAAAAGTCTCGTATTGAAATGTAATTAACCTAATCACATATCCTCCATGATTGGTTAATCATTTTCATAAATAACCCAAAATCAACTTACTATTAATTCATAAAATCATCTAACTAAAAATAATCAGTCAAACTAACCAGGGACTTCACATAGTTCAGTGGTAGGCGATAAATACCAGTCGCACTTTGGTTGTGGGTTCGATTCCCGCAGCTTTATCTGACGCGACGGGTTGTCACATGGTCTGCGTGTTGTCCTTTTTCCAAAACTATATAATTCTAAATCATTCCCCAAAAAGAGATAAAATCATCAAAAATTATCATAACATATTTTAACCTCAAGTTTATCTCATGCCTTTCATTTTCCGGCATATCATATAAAAACCCATAATTACCTCAAAAGTAAGGATCATATAAACTCTAATGGTTACCTTTATAATTATAACCTGAACTTCCACATGGATTGGTCATCTCGTACATGATGCATTAAAGATCATACCAAGGTTCAAGTGGTTGATCATGACTCCTTGATAGTAGGTTTAGAACAACCACTAGTTTCCTCATTGAATCCCCCATTTTATCTAGTATCTTAATCATAGAACAACCACAGTTTCCTTCAAACCTGTTGTCTCTTTGGTGCCTGCTAGATCCATCCATTCACTAAAAACAGAAATTTCAGTGTGAGTATATCAGAAAAACCATCATGTACTAATGAGGAAGGAAAACACTAAGATACACTTACTCATTCACTTTATCTAAAACTAGGACTCTTTCTGAAATCCTAACCATTATGGTAATGTCACATATGCTTAAAGAATACCCTAACCTCGAAAGTTATCTAAACCGACCTTTGATACCCACTATAATTCCCCAACCTTAAACCTTACTTAATCTTGAGTTATTACAATATTACACATTGAGGATCTTTTCAGGTTTAGAGTTTTAGAGAATTAGATCATGAAACTTGCATTACATTCCACATTTAAACAAAGTGGTTACATAAAAGACAGTATTCATTCTTCCCATCAACGGAAACATATTGAAAATAAAACATGGATTCTTTCTTGACACATCCTTGACACTATCATCACATCATGTACCTTTCCCTTGACCTGTGAAAAACATTTCAAAAACTTGGGATGAGCATAAAAAGCTCAGTAAGGGTTATAAAAATATGGAAAGGAAACATGATTTCATATATACATAAGAATGAAATCATACTTTACCCATAAAACATAGGCACTTTAACATACCTCATCAAACTATGCATAAATCATAGAAAACATGATACATAAAGGTAACTTGAGGCATTCATAACAGTCTTACGTTGGGAGTAACCCTCTTTGTTACGTTTGGAATACCCATCACAGTATGTTCCCTAAATCACTTCGGAGAAACCTTAACCATTAACTCCTTCGTGTTACCCAATGCATTGGAGAGCTATATCGGGCTCACCCGCCCTTAGTTTATCACGAAACCACCCGTCTTCATAATAATGCCCAAGAACCTCAACATAATCGTATCACATAAAACATACATAAAGGAAACATAACATTTCCACCATTCAATCACAAGATATCAATACAACATATTGATATAAAAACATTATGAAAACCATTTTCAATACCAAAATAAAAGAAATAAAAAACATGATATTTATTTTTCTTTTAAAAAGAAGGTATGGCTTGTAGAGGAAGTCGAAACCCAAATAACGGTCACGGCGGCGGAGAAGTCGTTGTCGCCGCATACGTACGACAAAAACATTCCCTTTTGTCATTTTGTAAAATGCTTCATATAAAAAAGATTCCTTTTGGATAAACGTAAAAGTCAAAGGGGTTTATACACCATATAAAAGAAATTTGTGTATAAAATAAAATATGCCTCAATGAAAGGAGATTGAGACGAAGTCCCATACAAAGACGGTATCCTTGGTTTAAGGATAAATCAATTACATAATTATGTGTGCCAAATGAATACACCAAATATAAGTGGATATTAAGTGCAAAATAATCAAAGGTCAATCACACATATTCAAAGGATGACATATTCAATAACTACATGTTGAACCCAATGAAATCGAAATTGGGTTAAGAATTTCCATTCACAGCCTAACAACGTCACATCAAAATGAGTTGATGAGAGATAAAAAGTGTATCTCATCACTTGGACATAAAATTTACATCAATAAGGATATATGAGAACATATCCCAACATAACAATATGTAAATTAAAAGACCCAACAAAAGAAGTATTATAAAAAAGAGGAGGGTGAAAGGTTCCCTTACCGACTTGGGTATCTTTCAAAACATACACCCCATGAAAGAAGGACAATAAATAATTGATGTAAATACTCATAAGCGAAATTATATTACACAAAGAGTAGAATAATGGGTTGTACAAACACCACTAAAAGGAAATTGTGGCAAATGTAGCATAAAACTCACGGGAATAAAAGTGAGATGAAAAATCCCTTACGAAAACTCGGCAGCCTAACGGCGCCACATAAAACATACAAAAATGGATTGATGAGATGAAATAGGGTATCTCATCATATTAACTTAATGTTTATAGAAAGAGAAATATAAAATAACATCCCCAACATAAAAAATAGGAGCTTAAAAGAAGTGACATAAAAGAGAGTACTTAAAAATAAAGAGAGAGGTTAGATCTCTTACGAAAATTCGGCAGCCTAACAGCGCCACTCAAAACATCCAAAATGGATTGATGAGAGAGAATATGGTCTCTCATCACATGAAAATAAAAAATTAAAGTAAGTTTAATATAAAATAACATCCCAATAACAAGAAAGATGAGCTTTAGAGGGAATGACATAAAAGAGTGTACTTAAAAAGAAAGAGAGGAGTAAGATCCCTTACCTCAAGTCTAACTTGTCTTGTTCGTTTTTTATATTCCTGAATAATAAACTTTGGTCAATTAATAATTTCCTAATTAACTCCTTTAGAGATTATTATTCAGTTTATATCACATATTATAATTTTATAATAATTTTTTAATAATGTTAGTTCATATCAGACGTTTTTGCTGATGTTTGGTACATGAGTCAAAAATGAACTTGTTTGAAAAACATTTTCCCATGTAGTTATAAGTAAATAATTTCCAGAATATTATTAATGATTAAAATATCATATATATCCAGTAAATATTCATTTAATACTATTCCATATCATTTGGAGATAAAAAACTAAATGCACCGTTCATGGAGACGGTAGGCCGTACGTACGCATGAACGCTACTTTCTTTTTTTGTCATATTAATGGAATTAAAACAAAATGAGAGAGATATATATATGTTATAATTCCAGAATGATATCCATAATTTTGAAGTAATATGTTACATATATATCCATTATATATATGTACTTATAGTATTACATAACATTTTGAGATAAGAAATGAAATGTACCGTTAAAGGAGACGGTAAGCCGTACGTACGCATGAACGCTACTTCCATTTCTATTTCATATTTAATGGAATTAAAACATAATGGTACATAATAGTATTTTAATTCCATTATGGTATAATATATAATATCATTGAATAGTTCCTTTATGTTTACCACATATGGTATTAACGAATCAAATCAATTTGAGGGGGCGGTAGTCCGCACTTCCTTAAATGAAGATATCGCGTTTTCCCATAATGGAAACCATAAAGGAATGCCAAAAATAAAAAATACAGAATCTTAAGTAAATAATAAACATATTATATATCATATTTAAATATATTTTCATCTTAATGGCCACCTTTGAAGGTGTTAAAAGAATGTTGAACAATCATCGTTTCGGGAGGCCGAAATTCACCATCCACGGAAAGAGTATGTTCCTTAACCATTAGATGTAGTTGTGTGAAAGTGTAGCTATAATACATTTTATAAAAACATCCTAGTATATTTATTATACTGTATTTTTTTACAAAAGAAAGAATAAATATAGTTTAGGGGTTTGGATAAGCAAAATAAACAAAAGTACTCAAGTGAAGACATTACCTTAAAATCTGGTAACTCCCTTTGTTTTGAGCTCAAAGGCTTCCTTGGGAAGACTTATGCAGAAAGTGAGGCTTCAAGGAGTAATAGAGGGAAGTGGAGAGACAAAATGGGAAGAGTTTGGACGAGCCAAAGGCTTTGGGAGTGTGGGTAAGGAGGTAGGGGTGGGGGCCTTTTATAAGAGGAGAGGAGGGGCAATCTTGTAAAGCTACAAAAGGTTACTTTATTTTCAAAAGCGTTTCGGATTTTAAAGGTCACACATTAATTTATTTCAAGGCTAAGGTGATAAGGGATCGAAATCCACTCATCCAATGGGTTTTCGACCTGTGTAGTTCTTAGATATTACATTATCTTTCCATTTTATTTAAATCGTTAAATAATGAGGTCATCGCTGCATCATCATGATGTCATTAATAATTTAATTTATTTAATGTCTAAAAATTATAAATAAAATACTATGGTGTAGGAAATATTTTTATCTTTACAATGAATATTTATAGTCAAAAATATGATTTGTATAACCCCATGTAAAAATTGTTTTAGTAAAACATTTCATGTTTGTCTCATTTTTACTTTAACTTTAAATAAAAAGCTATTAATGTCATTTTCCAACCAAAGTGGCTTCATGGGGTCCCCAAGTTGACCCATGGGTTTTCTTGGCCGGCCATGACACATAAAATGAGGTTAGGACTTGTTTCAAGTTCATTTCATATTATTAAAACATTATTTTTACCTTAAACTACAGTAATTACCTCTAATCGCGATTAAAAACTTAATAAGTTACTATTCACCAAAAAATTATTTTTATCCCATTGAACCAAATTTTACTTCTTAATGACAACCATGTATGTCGGATTTTTGAAATTCAAAACACAAATATTGCAAAATTTCATTTAAACGGAAAAATCAGTTTTTATAAGTACCACTTAGTGGTTTCACTATTCATAAAAAATTGAAGTTTTTCAGAAAAATCCCAAAAATTCACCCTAAGCTATATTTGATATTCTGAATTCAAAAATGAATTCTATTTTACAAAATTCAAAACATATAACTCACATTAATTAATTTAATAAATAATTCCCGCTGTTAGATCAAATAGCATGTTTTTATGAAACAATAAGTATCAAAATATTGACACTGGTTTAAGTCTGATTTCAAAGTGAAATTAATTCCAACGACCACTATTGGATTTAATGGTAAAAATATATTCTAATTTCACTTTAAAACCAAATAAATAGATAATCTAATCATATAAATAAATTCGATTAAAACGAGGTTTTGAATTAAAATACAACATTTTACACTATTCATTTAAAAGAAATGAACTTTATCGGAAAGATACAAAAAATTTACACAAAGTAAATTTTGATGTCCCAATTCTTAAGAATAGTTTTATTTGGTCAAAAAGGATGTATAATAGTGAACAAAACTATATTTAATGATGGTCCTCCATCAAAAGGTGATAAGTGAACATTTTGTGAAAACTTGGGCATATACGCCTAAAATCGAATTATTTCCGTATTTTATGCTTTTATCTTTTATTGGATAAATGTAAAACATTAAAAAACATATATAATCATATTTTAATTATTTCTATCCATTCCCTCCAATACAACGGCTACATGTTAACTACTATTTGAAATAATATTATTTTATTATTAGAGTGCAACGTAAGATTCCCAAGAAACTCGTTGTTGCGTGTTGGGTACGCCATCGAGCATAGCATCCCCTTTAAAGTCATATTAATATTTTATTCACAAATATGGATAAATATTAAAATGTCATATTATTTATTTACCTGGGGTGTTACAACATATATAATAAATCTGAGAAAATCTGATGTACATTTAGATCCATAAAAGTCGCCTTCTGATTCGCGATATTCAAAAATTTGAATTTACAAATAAGTTGTAACTTCCCTTAAGACTCAGCATAAAAAGCTCCTTTTAATTCGATCTGAAATTCATTAATAAAACGGCTTTGAATCAGTCAATGTCGTACTTTAAAAACGACATTAAATCCAGCTTGAAATCCACCCGATATTCAGCTTGCTAATCGCTGCATAAAAAAATATCGTATGTCAAAATTTCCGATGCCAAACGTAAGGATGATGATGTGGCCTCCAAATTTAGGGTTGATAACATAGTCTTTAAACATAATGTTGAAAAATTAAGGATGAATAAAACGTAGGGATGATCACAAAGTCTTCAAATGTACAGTAAAAGATCCATACTTTTACTTGATCCATACTTTTAAAGAACGTTTTGTTGTTTACAAAAGTAAGGTTGATTAATGATACTTTTGAGAAACAAACTTAATGTTTGAATTTACGGACGGTTATTTTTCCATACTTTGCTGATAACCAAAACGTAAGGCTTCTTTCCTAACATAATGTTCTCCTTCCATACATTGCTGAAAATGTATGGTTGTTTAACCATACTTTTCTATTATCTCAAAAAGTATACACGCTTTTCATCCTTACGCTACGTTTATCCACATAGGGTTTGAACATTGATTTCAGAATGAACTAAAGCATATTCTGTGCTATATTTATTCACGTAAGGTATGAACAGTGATTCCAGAATGTGCTAAAGAAGATTCCGCACAATGTAAAAAATTATCATTATTTCAATAGTAAAATTAATTAATAAATTCCTGCAAAATACTAAATAAAATCATTAGAAAATAACTAATGGTATTTGTGAGCATCAAAATTATCATAAAGACACAGAGTACTATTTTCAATAGACTCCCCCTTTAAATAACATTAATACGTATTGTTTAAAACAATACATTTCTCAATAGTTATATTTTTTACATAGTAAAGATCCTTTATTTAATCAACTCTTAGTATACATGGGAAAACCCAATGTAGAAAACTAGAGAGATATGACCAAGGTTTTCAGGGTTATCCATAAATAAGAACACATGTGATACCATGCTCATAATTGTTGAATTTTTTACCAAGGGATTGGAGATAACATAAATAATCAGTGAAATGAAAAATCATGCCCATAATTTACCAAAGATATTAAAAATTTTAAGCGCAAGATAAATCTCCCCCTTTCATCCCATCTTTTCATCACTCAAGCATTCCCCCTTAATTGAAATGTAACATTCAATTAAGAACTTTGGATAAAAGTGTGATCGGAAAACCTCAGTTTCAGATTCTGGAGATGATATGTATTTCAATGGTTTGTCTTGCCTAATCCTTGATATCATCCCCTTCATTCCCCCCCCCCCTCATGGGGTGCACTCACTTAAATTTTACATGGTGTAAAAAACCCATCATATGATCTTCAATATATTCATATTGATAATCTTTCATTATGGAATACTTGATGTAATTATCAAATCATGAATAATGATTCCAAAGTGGAGTTCTCCTCTTTGTTCATTCAATAATCCTATTGAGATTGACGTTAATATTTAATTACCTACAATGTAAGAACACATATATAAAACATATATAATGGAATATGATGTAACACTTATGATCTTCTTAATTGATGTACTGGGGCTGAGATTCATCTCTCAACCCATGGACTCCATTCCTTGCAGCTCTAATGTGTTTGGTACTCTTCATTCTGGGGTTTCCTCACCATTTTACATGTTGATCTTTATTTTTTAGCATGGAACCTTCAATTTCATTCAGCATAAACTTGCATGGATTATTTTTATTTACTTCTGTTAGTAGTGAAGTATCTTTTACTATTTCATATTGTTCAATTTTCACCATTTGGACTAGTAAAATAGTTAAAAACATTTTTCATGATTTCTAAACTTCTTGAACCATCCAAAAAATAGTGGTGAAACACTTGGGTTATCATGTGTTGACAACATATCTTGAAATTAGGATTTTCCATAATGTGAAGTGACCCTTGTCCCCTATGCTTGTGCTATATCTAGCACTTCTTCTTAAGATCATTGTTGTTCTCTAGAAATTTTCAATTGATTAGGCCAGATAACTAAAAAATCAATTATATGATTTTTTGAATTGGATCTTCCACATGCATTCTTCATTGTCTTTATGTTACCAATCATAGGAAACTTATTATATTCACGAATGTCTTAAGTCAATCCCATATTCTTCTGGATTGATTTTACTTTTAGTTTCAACTTTCTTCCATTCATTTCCATGGATTCTTTTCTATGATCAATGATGTGGCCTTTTTACACAATAGAATCATCTTTTCTTTGTTTAGATGAAATTCATGGAAATCATCTTAGACTTCCTATTGGGAATAGTTTGTTTCACTGTTTTCTTGAATTTTGTTTTTTTCATATTACAAATAGAAGTCATTTCAACTCTTTTTTCCTTTCTCCTGCATTTGTTGTTTTATATTCTTCTTATGACCTGCCTGAGGCATTGTGGGACTAAAACAACACTCATAATAACTATGACCACCTCTATTTCAATTATCATAGAATTTTTCAATATATTCAAATCTATTATTGGTGGAAAAATTCGTTTTTTATCTGTGTTTTATTCCTTTTCATTGTTGGATGCTTCATTTCATCACATCTACCTTCCAGGAATGTAAGCCTTCCAAAATTTTATTAAGCTGACATATTATTCCAGAAATCATTTGCATGATGCCCAAACATCCAAAAATACCAACAATAGAAAAAAAATCTCCATATTTTACTTGTATCATCATTCTGTCTAGATTTAGTGCATTATTGTATCTAGAATTATCTTTCTTTATTTGGGTCATCCTTTTGGGAGTATATCATATTAATTATTTATGTATCCATCCTTGAATTTTTTATGTATGTATTGACATTTTTATCAATCCACATCTTCCCAGCTTTTGGATTTAGTGATGTACTTGCAGATGAAGCTGCATTTGTAGAAACAAAAAGAATTTGGTTATGGGGTACCCTCTTATTAAAGGATTTTTCCATTGGATTAGAGGATGATTTGAAACTTATCTTGGAATCATATTCCCCAATAAAAATGCGAGTTGTAGCATTCCTTCTTTCTTCTCTTTGGAAAGTTCTAGCTTGGAGTGATTGTTGATTCTTCAATTTCACTTCCCACTCTAAACACGTAATGTTGAGGGAGTTCTTATCATCCTCATCTTATATAAGATTACTTTTACAATTCTCATTCAACATTTTTATTTGTTCTTCTTGTAAATTTCATAATTCTTGCAATGTGATTTCATGTTTTATTAGTTTGTTTGATTTTGCTTCAAGATGATCAGCATTGATAACCATAGAAACATTGTGGAACTTTTTAAATGTATGGAAATCATCGATAAATACAATATCAAAGAATTATTTCTCACAAATACGTCCATACAATTCTTCAGTAACATGAGAATGAATTTAAGTGAAAAGGGAAATTGTTTCATCCTTTTTCATCACTTGTTTTTTGAGAGTTCTATATATCCAAAGCCCTTTAGCACCTACTTCTTCCTTGGCATTAGCTTATTATTCCAGCTGTAATTTTTCATCTTAAAGAGAAATAATTCTTGCATCAAAATGTCTTGCCACATCCCTAAGGACATTATTCAGATGGTCATTGAGTATAGATTTAGGATCACTAATTGTTATTTCATCATCACAGCTTTAACGACCTTCATCATATTAATAATAAGTATTTTCACATGTTTTACCTTTCATATTACCTTCAGTAGATGGTGTCTCCCTATTACTAGTAAGATTATTCTTCATCTTCCTTTCATGTTTCTTCTTTCTGTTTTTCTGAGTCTTGGAAGAAATCTATATTCGAGGATTCTCACTCATCTCCTCAAATATGCACATCATAGAGATTCCCTAGTATCTTTTAGAGGTAACATATCTCTGATACCAATTTATGTTTCAAGATCATTATGAATCAATGATAGGCGGATGGGTGAATTAGTTATCCCTTTAATTATTTTCACGAATCTATTATTTTCAATTAAACCCTTGTGGTTGGTTAAAGACTCAATCCAATCTTCTTTTGTCTCTTAGCCTTACCATGAATGATGTTGTAAATGTAAAGGCACTGAACATAAGGATTTACAGGTTTTGGTTAAAATACCTATTCCTTGTTGTGTTGGTTATTCACCCCAACACAAATTCTACCCAATAATTTTTCCAGTAATTAAAATGGTTGATACAGAGTCCCAAAATATCTCTCTTGATTCCCATAGGAGGTTCTTTATATTGCTTCCCACAATGTTACCATAGTCGCACTGGCTTACTTCAGAGTTCTACTAAAGACATATTCTCCTCTTGAATCTCACATGGTTCTTCTAGCTCTCGATTCACATGAGTAACTTCCTTCTTTATGTTCTTATTTGATTAACTGTATATGATATTATGATCACTTCCCATTGGCTTGCTGAATCACACTTGCCTGTGTATCTCTTCAAGGATCTTCAAAAAACCTTTGGTAAGGTCTGTTGGACTTGTGCAACATTTCAGATCCCTTGAGTTTATCTGTTCTCAATCTCAATAATGCTCAGGAAATTATTTCTTCTTATTATGTAGACATGGCCTCACAAAGATATGTGACAATGGTGCAAAAAACATTATCAAGAATATAAAATGCATGAATAATCTTGTACAATATCACTACTATATTTTTTGTTGGATTCTCAATTACTAAACACTATGATAAGAGGACTTCCTTAACTCTCTCTGGACTCAGTATCAATTTTCAGTCAATTCGTACATGTATTTAGTGGGATCTAATTCATCTGGTCTTTGGATATCTCACATTCTTCTTATTTAGTGCAATAAATGAATGAAGTAAATCTTCTACTAGTTTTCATGGAAAGAATCACATCCACTTACGTGATAATTCAAACAGTAAGGATCATCTCACTAGGCATCATCTTAATTGATCCATGTGCTTGTGATTATGCATAATTGTATGAATGTATGATATGTAGGTTGTAAAACCAAAGAATCCCAAATTTTTTATATCAATAGTTTTTTTTTAGGCTCATGCACTGTATTCACTCTCAAGATGGAAACACACATTTTATTCTTTTTTATGTGTTCAGGTTGATGCATGCATCCATACACAATTCTTCTCTACTTTCTTCTATGAAATCCCCAATGGGGGTAACACTTAAAACACACAAACAATCTGTTTTATTTCACCTTCTCTATTTCTATCCTTCACTTTCTCTTCTTATTTTGGGTCTTAGAACTCACACACTTGTCCTATTTAATTCATTAAATTTTATGGGTTTTTTCAGGGGACTTCTCTAAGACAAAATTAGTGTTGCCCATGGTTTACCTTGTTCTTGGAGACTGGCATGTCTCAACATATGCATATTCATGAATGTGCACCGTGCATTCATTCTCTTCTTTCCTTCGAGAGAATATGAAGCCTCGGGTTCTTCTGCAGACTTATTCGTTTTTATTCATTCCCAAAAAATCAAAATAGGTATATTATTTTTGTGTGCATCGTTGAATGGTTCATGCACATAGGTGGGATTTATCACCCTCTTCTTTTTCATGCAAAACCGGAAGCTCGAGTTCTCCTTCTTCATGAAAACAGTGCATAGGTTATTCTTCTTCATGCATGGAGTGCGCGTGATCCGTCTTTAGAGAACCAAATATCGATCTTGGTTCTCTCTTTGACTAGGTGAAACAATGGTGGCGAGGCACTAGTTGTTATACCTGCAGTATCGTCTTAACGCATGATGCATGATGATGGTTCGAAGGAACCTGTCGCGTGTTCAGATTCTTTTGAGAACTGGGGTGGTTCACTCTTATTCTCTTCATGGAGGGGGTGTGTAGGACTCCTTCGTGCAAGGGATTCACGACACCTCTTCTTCATATAGCTATTCTGCATAGAACCTTTCTACCAGAGCTCTGTTTCTTGAATAAATATGAGCTCTCTCTCAATTGTTTCAACAACAGAGCCTTGGTCATTGTCTATGTATTTATAGGCATGGAATAATGTTTCCCCATGTTGAAATACAAAGATATATGCTGAGATTTTAACATATTTAAATGTCTGAGATCTTTGGTATTGAAAACATAAAGCACAGGTTAAAAGATATTCTTAAATAATGGTTTTTTTCCTTTTTAACCATTGAATTATTAAAATTTAGCATGACCTCACATTAATGTATTTTAGAACGCATCTAGATCATTTACAAGAATTCATTGGTCATTTTGACATGGCTTCACAACTCTGTTTTCTTCATCCATGTTCGAATCCTTCATCTCAATGCATGCATGAAACCTTTAATTCATTCTTGTATTCTGTTATTCCGGATGATCCCCATATACTAAATTTTACCTCTAATGATGTTTTGGAGATCAATCTCGGTGGATCTGTAATGTCGATGTTAAGTAGCAACATCGAATGGCCCTCCATGAAGTTGAAGGATGAAGACAATGCCATGACCATTTGATAAGCTCGGATCGACTACAAATAGCCCTGATTAGAAGGCGTGGCACAGATAGATCATGTAGTTGAGATCTCACACGTGATAAGATGGACGACAGATATTGCTTCCACATTTTTAAATCTCATATCATATCAAAATTCACCGTGGTATTCTCGAGGTTTAAATATCAATTTGTGGTAGTTGATGCTCAGAATTCACCTCTCTCCCTCCATGGTAACGCCGCATACCGTGTTCATCCTACGGGCATGCTCTTAACACTCACTCTACTCCTCATTTGCACACCAATATCCCACGCTTCATTGGTTCATCACTGTGCGACACTTGTGGTCTTATAAATGTCTCATGCAACAACTGCCTCATGCGGGGCTGGCCTTGAGGTCATCCTTGAGCAATGTTGACCCCTTGGGTCCTGCATGTTCTTGAGGTGAGGACCTCGGCAGGTCTCCATGGATGACCCTATTTTTGTTAAAGGAAAAAAACAATAACTAATTAGTCTCTATAGTTGAAAATATAAAATTTCATGTTTTAATACCATTCCCCTTATTCTCTTCTTCTTAAATTGTTTTTTGAATGGGAATTTCAAAACATCTCCCTTCTTTTATTGTCAAAATAACTACCCCAAGAGTTTTAACATTCCATTAATCCAATAATTTATGATTCATGGATCATGTCTTCATTCCCCATGCATTTAAATCGTAATGCATCGTAATCATATATGCACAACCTTCATCTAGATAGAAGTCATTGGATTGAACTTCAACACTTCATCCACATAGTGACTACGTATGGATCATATTTCTCTATAGGAAATTCAGTATTTGATGGACTTCGTTATGTTTTGTGACTATGTATCACCTTTTACTAGTCTTGGATCATAAGAATAGTTCTACAATCGTTATACTTATATCCTATTGGATAATTTATCATATGTAGTAATCAAGATTTGAATAAAAAACAATTATCCCAGGCTTCACCAACTTCTTCATTAATACAATTTCATTAACATATTTACTTTTAATTGACGAAAAATGCAACCCTTATGAATTTCAATCCCCATTGGAAACAAATGAAACTCTTATGCACTTCACCCATATGTATTGGTATAAAAACACAGTGACCATTAAAATTTTATGCCTCAGAGGATTTTTATCTCAAAATCTATATCCCTAGACTAAAGGCCCAACTTTTTGACTCAAAGAAACCTTAAATAAATAGTAAATCCATAATTCATGTTCTTCTATAATACGAACACATCCTATAGTACCTTCTATAGTATTTTTTCTTCAATAGATCCTATGACCATTCACTCTTAAACAGTGATAAAATTCCTTCCAAAATCCTCCCAAATTGGGCATTATCAGGTGTTGAACCACTAATAATCATGTTGTCAAGAAAGAGATCATACAACTTGGGTAGAAGATGGGCCATATAATAATAAGAAAAAGTATATGTATAATAGTAACAATAATAATAACAATAATTATTGGGTCATGTAATTGATTAATTGTATAAAGTATTAGATGATTTGTTGGGGATTGGATGAGACTAAAATATTTATGATGATTTTTTCATTTAAATGTCTCAAATATTTGGGAAATTTAGATACTCATCATTATATTTCCCATTTAATATTTTATTATTATTTTTAATTATTTAATACCTTGATTATGGTTTTTAACTCATTACTCAATATTTTTTTGTCACCATCAATGTTGTTCCATGCACTATTCTCTTTAAATTCATGATATAGTCCACACTCAGATGACACAAATTAATAACATGAAGAAAAGATTATTTCTACATGAAGAAGGAGAAAATAATAGAAAAATGTTCTATAAGATTTCTCAAACACTAAGGTATTGAGATTCCCCATGAGCATTTCCCAATCTTATGACATGGGTTGGGAACCTCCCTCCGATAGTAGGCCATGTTTATTCACCCGTTTCTAGAGAAAAATGTGGTAAATTTTTAAAATCAAATTTTATGTAATTATTAGATCTTGATTACCATGTAAAATGACTAATGAGAGAAAACCTACTAGTTAAAAGTTTATTTTATTTAACATGATTCCTTTAGGCTACCAATGGACAAAAATAGACCATGGTATCGAAATCTATATCTATTTGAAGTTATATTTTTATGATAAAGTTATACTAATGTCTTTGAATATTCCCAATTTTAGTTGACAATGACAGTTTTCCCCAATTCTACTCAATTCCCCCATGCCCTGATATCAATACCTAATTTGTGCGCACTAATATTTTTTGGGTAAATGTGTGGGAACCCACATGTCATTCCCATGTAGACATACATGAACTTCCATGATCAACCATTACCCATGTGTCCTTTTATCAGTATTTTCAAATAAATAGACCCCATGGGGTCTTGGACATATAAGGGAATGTATTTGGTAGTCAAAGAGACACTCGGATCCCCTTCACCAAAGTATATATTTCATCTCCATGTATAATATTTCAGCCTTAAACCCTAGGTAAATGTCTAAATAAATGCTTAATTTAGTTATTGGAATCCAAAATAATTATTAAAGGCTAATTTTTCCCATGTTCGCATCCAATATGGTGAAGAAAATCCATGATAATTGATATTATAACACTATTCACCCAGCCCCTCCATAGAGCCCTAAACATGGCTAAATCATACAAATGTCCCCAAGGGGACCTTCATACAAGGGAGAAACTATTTTCCTTACTACTAAAGTATTGTTAAACCTAATATAGGACATACACATGGGAAATTATCTTCAACATTTCTAAACATAGGTGAACCTCCTCAACGTGTCTCATCATGGTTGAACCACTTTTCCCTCCACTCACAATGGTGATCCTATTCACCCTACCATTACAAGGGAAAATCCTTTTTTATCCCTAGTTTTTATGAAGAGGAACCTAGTCTCTATAATTGGGTTAACACTTTCTTCATGGTCCCCCAAGGAGAACCACATTATCTTTATCCCACACGATATTACCCTATAAAAACTAGTTTTAGTAGTGGATAATACCTTCATCAAAGTCACCTACAGGGAATACATTTATCAATTCCTCTTCTAAATCCATAGGATTCACTTGATATGGGAATTCCCACAATAAATTTAATCCCATAATAATTCATTATTTTGGTGATTGCAATCATGTATCCCCTTGATTACAAGGGTTTCAACTACAAGGACACTAGAACGGTGTCTCATAGCTCTGGCTACCAATATTGGTTTCCAAATTGTATCATTGGCCAAAAATATCCACTCAAAGATCCTGACATGGATAGAAGACCTTACATAGAGTAACCCATGACCATGTTCCCATTAATTATTTCACAACTAATAGACATAAATCCTCTGTAGACACCCATACAAAGTCATACCATGTGTACCCCTCAATCAATATCCCATGAGGCCATATTTCCCCTGAGTAAATTTTTCATATATATCCCACCATAATCTGATAGGAGGAAAAAAATTTAGGAAGAAAATTGTCATATGTAATCTGAGATCAAAAAACCTTAGTTCCTTAGTAGCACCATGGGACACCCATGAATTAATACCAAATCAATATTCTATTTTCATGAAATTTCCTGACACATACATCCAAGTTACATGATATAATACTACATGAAAAAAGTATTAAAAGTTATGTTATACTACATGGTATAGTCATATCACGTATCCTTAAACTACAATCTTTGAAATATGTGGGAATTGGTTCTTTTTTATTTAAAAATTTTAGAAAAAACATTGTATTTTAATGGAAACATCAAAACCATTTATTTCATCCCTAAATTGTATGTATTACTTATGATCCATGGTCTCCCCAGTCATTGGGATATATTCCCTCTTAGACCCCTTGTACTCCTTCCCTGGGAATATATATTACATATGGACTAATCTTTGTAAGGAAAAATGCTACATGAAATCACCCAAATACTTTTAAGTCTATAATCATCATCCTCCCATTGGGTCCTTTCACAAGATCTATATTCCCTATGACCCATCCACTCATTGGGGGTATATTCCTAATGATACCGTGTCTAGCTCAGTGGCCTATATACCCAAAAATTCCAACCCACTGCTTATCTCATGGGGAAAATTCTATTTAAAATCATATTATTGGAACCATATTCCCTTGTAGGTCAACCAAAAAGAGATACCTAAACATAAGGCCCATGCATGGAATTTTTTGGAATATTTCCCCTCAAATTCTATTCTACATGACTCTAAACAACATGAAAGTGGTCTTGTATTCATGATCTTAAAATGCTCCACATTTTTTCATGTTACATGGCTGTGAAATGTATTATGTTTATGTTGAAGTGGAACCAAAATCTGAGGGTTATGATTTATATTCTAGGGATATATATGCATACCATTTGAGGGGTCCAATTGTAACATCATAAACACTTATCACATCCAAATATAGAGAAAAAATCTTGAGTTCCAAAGTATATGGACATAAAAAAAGAATAAATATTATACTAATAAGAGAAATATGGAGAACATTTATTATATATAGTTTTTCACTTTGAAATATGTTGATGGTTGATCACTATAATAGACTAAAAAGGACCCAAAATAGGATTTGGGAAGGTCTCATGAACATATCATAAATTTATAAAGATTCCCAAAGATGAAATAATTCACCCATAAATGGTGTTATGATCTTGAACTCCAATCCTCTCATTCGAAATGCCTTTTAGGGTGTCGTTGGTAAAGTACCAGTGATCGTGTCTAATAAATATAATTTATGTATACATTTTTATTAATTTTATTTCATTAATTATTTAATGTAAATGATTATTATTTCCACATACTGTTTTTTTAATTGTTTATTTGGAAAATAAAATTTCAAATGACTTTTGGTGAAATTAGAAAAAAAAATTAATATTGAATAATTATATTTAGGATAAAATGATTAATTTGAAGAAAAATATAGACTCTTGTCAATTGACCAAGGTGATGTGAAGAGACCAAGGATATATCATATAGATGGACTCAGCTATACATAGAGAGTAGGCCCCATATGAATACGGGTGAAGCATTTAATACTAAATTGAGGCGAGAGTAATGGATAGCTTCATTAGGGGTGAGTCTAAAAACTGTTAGAGCCCACATAATCTTTCTAGGCTTGAATGGTTATCGAATAGAAAAAAATATTATATCAACTAAATATTGATATATCTCTACTTAGGTGTGGGATAAAGTGATCTAAGGGCACACTTCATTATTTATTGACACATTGACACATTCATTGTTGTGTGTGTCTCTTTCCACAAAAACAACACATACCTCAATTAACACATTTAGTATCACTGACCACATTTACCAACATCATAAAGCACCATTTATGTGTACATGAAGCATGATCTCACCTCTAAATGAAACAATAAAGCAAGGGGTAACTACAAAAAAATTAGTGGAGCTTGGTTTGATCCCTTATATGGATAAATCAAATCCAGGGAATCTAAGGGGAGGTTGATCATTCATTGGGATCCCCAGATGTTGAATATGAATAAAAATAGTTATTGAAAAACCATAACAATTCTTGGTAATCATAATTGTTGAATGTTTTATTTATGAATTTTTATGGTGAATGAAACTTCTTGAAACTAAATGATGCAACAGTACATGGGAGTGTGAGACTGAATCTTGATGAAGATGAAATGGATTCTAAGCAATTGTAGGGGGAGATTCTATGACACACAAGTATAATTAGAATATAAAAAAATCAGGTTAATGGCGTGGTAAATTTCATGAAACATACATAAAAAGAAGAAATATATTAATGTTAAAAAGCTATTAAAAATTTTAAATCATTGAGCTTACTTCATGTTGTTGATAAAGTCAACTTATATAAGTGTTTTAAAATCAATCTCACAATCAGATAAGGTTTAGTATTTTCGATGGAAAAATAAGTGATGGTCTATTTAAATAATGATGCTTATATAAAGGTGTGTTATATTATAATTACTTAATATTTAGAAATATAGTGTAATGTTAAGGAAGATGTTGCTTGAATGACACCCCATGTACTGGATAAAATTCAGAAATATTTCATGTGAGATTTAACATATTATTTCTTGTGGACAATGAAATAAACAAGAAGGTGAAAAATGTTGATATTGATGAGATATAAAGAAATAAAATGGTGAAAGAATATATAAGATATATATATATATCATGATGGATAATTGACCATAAATAAAAGGCTGATAATCACACGTGAAGGGAGCAAATTCTAGGAATCTTCTTCAACTACTCTCCATTAAGAAGTTAATATTATAGATCTTTAGGTTTTATTAATTCTATTATTTCAGCATACTATAGATATCATGACTATGTATTTTCTTTTTTATGTTGTATCTATAACTAGGATTATTTAATAATGTTAGATTTTTTTTATGTTTTTTATATTGGGTTATCATTTTTATGTGTAATATTTTATTTATATTCATTATTTTTTAATAGAATAACATTTTTATGAAGTGAGTGACTGGATTCAATCTATTGAATATAAATTAGCTTTACCATTGAATTTTAGTGTTTTGTTACTTTTTTGTTTGAGTTCTAGAGTATGATAAATCCATTATGACTATTGATTAAATATTCCATTATATGTTTAAATCTGATTTTGAGTTACCAATCTTGTTATTATCTAAACTACCATGAAAATTATGAAAATGATGAATTTGAGTGTGGATAGTGTATACTAAGACCAATGTATTGAATGTAACTTGAATATGAAATCACCATCTCTACATTTTCATTTTTTATAATTTATTATTTCATGTTCTTAATAATGAAAATTCAAGATAATTTTCATAATTCATGGTTCATATAGGGTTGAGTAGTTGGTAATTATAATTCCTAGTATTTTGTAGGTATTTGTAATTTAATTGTGTAGTTTCTCAGTCTTTATGGGTTTAAACTCATATTCTATTTCCTATAATACACATGTAGTTATGTTATAGGTTATGAGGATATATAAATTCTAAATTAGTATCAAATAGGAGGAATTAATGAAACCATCAAGGAATAGTAGTCTTCTATTTTAAAGAAGGTCTCTAATGACAACAAAGGTATTTCATGGTCTAACATTGGTTTTTTTCTTCAGAAAAAATGGTTAACCTGATGTGAATAATTTAATAGATAAATTGAAATGTTACCTCAGGTTTCAGTAATTTTTATTTTTCCTTAGGGTTTCCATCATTATTAAAATGTTGAACCTGATGTAAATACTTCAATAAAAAATCTTTTTATTTATATCAAGTGATTGGAATTATATTATACTCATGATTTCCATCCAAAAATACCATTTTAAACAAAATGTGAATCTGTTACCGATGAAATTGATTAATTGAGCATTTTTTGAATTATGATAATTCATATATGGGTTTTATTATTATTATTTTTTTTCATTCTGATTGTATTTGTAATCATTAAAAATGACTCATTTAAATCCAAATAGATAACGTTGTCACAGAGTAAAAATTATGAATTTTTTTCAAAGAATGTGTTTCTCAGTATAAGGTCCTATTTTTCAATCCATTCTGCATTCTCACAATATAAATATGCATGAAGTGTCTTACCCAAAACATTATCTTCATCTATTTATGAAGAGTTGATATAATGGAACTCTTCCACCATTTCTTCTTCCGAGTGGGCATGAAATTCAATTGATTTTCAATTAGAATCATTCTCTACTTCACGTTTTACCACATCAGTCTAAAATGTCAGTCAATACATCTTCATTATTCCCCTACATGTTAACACTAGATACATACATTAATTATATCTCGTAGATTTTATATTTTTTTCCAACTTGGTCTCTATTGGATTTGATAGTTACGTTTAGTTCTGGCGCATGTTATTTTCATCCCTATTGACAAGACTACTGTTTTAGTCCAACCAATTAATTCATCATCAATGAACTTATCATGATCATGAGGTAACCCCTATAGACAAAAAAATTGGTTACTATTCTGGATGGTTTCCTGGATATGAATCTGACCTCAAACCCAGCTGCCTAATAGCCTTTTCCCTAGACCATTCTACAAAGACTGATTTCCGACCTCAATTTAATCCTCCGGAACATGTCCACTAACACCTTTGGGACCCATAAGTGGAGTGTCTGAGAAACAAATAGGTCTCCACACCTTCAGATTCGGTTGTATGAGTCTTAGTTCCACTAAAGGATATAAGTACCTCATTTAATTTATGATTGTGCTGTAGTTAGAGTCCCTTTTCAGACCCTTGGAATTATTACTATTTCTTGAGAGCACATCCTCAACCTATAAACTATTGATATGCCACTCCTACACAACATACACCTCTTTCCCTATAGAAGTAGGATACAAAGCATGAAGGGATACCATATCATTATGTAATCTGTAAAGAAACTCAGCCAATAGATGATTCATTTCATGTAACCTACACTCCATACCCAAAAAAAGTCTATTCTAACAAGCCTCCCTTAACACAATCCTTTGGGTCTTAACAACTTCCTTTACCCATATGCATTGTAGACTGAGAAATCCATCGATAATTATCTATATGTCATACAAACAATTTACATGTAGAACAGAACTCCATCAATTATTTATAAAAAACACATTTTTATCCTATACTACTCACACAGAATAATCCAAAGGTAATCAAATGGAACATTGGACACATCCATTTCCAAACATAAAAGCGGGTTAAGAGGGTGAAAAAAATATTTATTGCTGCTTTTTGAACACAAATATTGACCAAATAGATTACTAATAATTCTAATCACTGATTTATTTTGAAAAGGTAATGGAATATTTTGGAAACTCACCCAATCCGCCATTGTTGTAGGATCATGTTTCATATGAAAGTTGAAGGACCGTCTGAGCTGGTAAAACCGAAATACATTGAAGCTACATGGTTCACCTGACCATGCTCTTATAAGATCCTCCCCTATAGAAAATTAAATCATAATATGATATTTTTTGTGAAGACCCACTTTCTACCTCAATTGAAAATCCCAATATCCAAATATGTACCTATTAAATTCATAAACCGATTAGAACCTCTTCCTAAACCGACCAATCAAGGTATGTTTCAGGAGCACTGAGGTTTTAGTAAAATCTATGATAAAAATCATTAGTTTAGGGATACCCTAAAATGGTCATTATAACATATATAACTCGAGGGTTTCAGGTCATGTACAAAAAGTGCATTTTCATTAACTTGTGTTGTTTCATCGCAACCATGAAACCATCCAAAAAATAATTCATCATTTAACCAACCTTCAGATCACTTTACCTATTATATAATATAATAGTTTTTATATAACCTCATTTAATTTAATATATAAATATGGGAATACCCTCTATGGTCAAATCATTTCATCAGATATCTATCAAATGATTAGGATAATAACATTGTTATACAGAAATAGTTTTTCAAAGGTCATATGTTGGGGATTTTTATGCCATATCTACCACCTATTATGGAATTCTAAACATCCAAAAGTAGTAATGCATATATTTACTTCACCAAACCTAATATGAAACTCTATAACATCTCAATATAATGTATTTTAGTTATGGTGAGTACGCCGACAACATTGAGAATGTTAGAAAGATCTAATTCCAAAATGACTTGGAATCCCTCTCATATATATGTCATCAAAAGTCAGTAAAGAAACATGGATACCTCTAGTATTCCTATCATTGTAATATGATGGTATTCTATTAGATAATCAAGGATACCTCATCTAGTCTAAATAGTTTCTAAATGTGAAAAATAAAATATAATTGACTCGGGAAAAATCACAAGATCGAACTCTATATAAACTAGTTGGATTTTCAATAAATTCCCTACAAAAATTAAGTTCCCAAATTGATATACATTATGGGAGTGTTCAATCCATTGGATTGTTCATTGAGAATCCAATAATGTTATATAGGTTTCCTTCAAAATGTAAAAAAATTTCTTTTACAAAATATAAACCCTTAATGGAGAGTATCTTACACAATGAAAAGGCACCACACATACCCATTCATGGTTAAAGATCTAAATAATTAAAAGTAACATCATAGACACTACCTTCATAGCATTGTGGGAGCCACCCTAGATCGTAAGTCTATAGTTATCTTTACCACCACCATCACCCTTAGGATCATCAAACCTATAATTGTTATAATTTTTGATGGGGTTAATATTAATCCAACCCCAAATAATATGGATAGGGTAATTTATATTACATCCTCATCCTCCTCCCATGAAATAATTACTCTCTAGGATGTGAGAGGTCCTACAAGAAATAGAAAGCTAAATATTCCTCCTCTGGTCTAATCCACTAAATTATTTTGGGAAATGCATAGAATATTTCATTGGAGATTCCCTTAGGTTCATCATCCATCAAGAAGAGAGGCCAAATCCTTGCAAGGGTTGTATGCCAAAACGACATCTTAAGAAGGAAAATGTTAAGGCAGATCCTAATACACCATATGGAAGATATTTTAAGGTTAGGGAATCCCCTTTATTCTTTAAGATGATTAGGAAATGATTCATGTTGTATTCAAATCTTAGCTAAATTCATTGGTTTCAATATCAGGAATAACTATTAGAACATCCTTGAAATCAAAGGGAATGATGATGATAAATCCCCCCATGACATTATCTACCTCAAAAAAATAATGTGTGTTTACTTAGAACTAGAGGAAATATTAGAATATTTGAACTCTTATAACTACCACGGTACCACATACTTCGTGTTATTTATGTAAACATAATGTAAAATTTCTGGATACAGCCACCACACACCCACCACCTTAGAATGTCAAAATTCTATCCAGTGAGGAATGATTAACTTGATATGAATCTTAACATGAATAATTAATGTGGATAAATGTATAACTAATAATATTTAATATTCATATATAGTATAATTCTTAATATAAGGGAAATTACTCACTTCTCATACATTTACAACAAGATGTAACCACTTATATAGTAATATTATAGTTCAATTATCCTTCTAGGTCATGTTCAAAGCCATTAGCTTAACTAAATCTATGGCTAAAAATTATAGGAATCTCATTTAATATGGTAGCCAAAAATATTTCGAGTAATCTACTAAATTATAAACTAAATATGCTTTCAATAGACTATATATTTAGGCTAACCATATTTGGTTATGCACATCGATTAAACTATGGAATCTTCATGGGTGATGTTGCAACCTAGGATCTTTAAATATATTATGTCCCTTATGTTTTTAATTTATGTAATAATGTAGAGATGTGTTCTAGTATAACTAAATAGGATGTATCTCCCCAATTTAGTTGATATAACTCCACCAAAATCAAATTTCTTGAAAAACAAATTATCTACATTCAATGGTATGGGAAACCCATAGTAACTCCTAAGACACTTTTTTGTGATGTTGTCATCCCAATAAGGGAATATTAGAGAAATAGACAGAGGAAAATCTTATATATATATTTTATAACCTTGTAGGGACAATTATTTTTTTAGTATAATAATTAACAAGAATGATACCTCAGAAAAAGAGAAGTTCAATAATGATAGTTACTATATCAATTCAGATCAATGCTAAAGAAGACAAATATAATTGACCACTATATAATCCAACAAATTGAAAATTAGATGGTTGTAGAATTCATCAATATATGGAAGGGTCTAACATACTACCCCAATATATATCTTTATTAGGAGTTTCTACTAGATATTTTCATCAATAATCTCCATGATAAACCACAAACATCATTGACTCCATTGAAATTCCCTATTAGAATTTGGGAGTTTTCATTAATGGATCTATGCTTGTTGGATGGTATATAATGGTTGAAGAAAAAATATTGAATTTTTTTTTGTTATAGGGGATGTTTCTTGACAGGTATTAGATCTTGATCAACAAACATTATATGAAACCTATACCAACACATGAAACCATGCTCATACAATATCATAGAGATCCTCACCCCCCCAAATGAATGTTGAAATAGTTATGCAATTTGGATATGAAGAGGGATCATAAGAAGTCACCTTATAATTATTAGAAAAATTATGGTTATTATTTCAAAAAAAGTAATATTTTGGTTATTTAATTATGAATATGGAGAATAAATTCCTTAAATTTCCATAATTAGAGACTCCTATTGAATTCATTCAAAATAGTAACCCTTATTACTTCCCCTTCCACTAAATACTTGAACATAACATCCTTGAATGTTTTATCTTCGAGTATGTACTCTGAAAGATGATCCACATTAGAATGGTCAATTTGGTATAATCCCCGATATAGGTAACCATATTTATATAACTTTACCAGAGTAAGAGGGAAAATAGATGGAAATATTAAGCTCGAGTGCATAAAAAATCAATGAATCTATACATATTAAACTAATAAAATTTATGTATTATGTGTCCAAGGAACAACTGAACTAGCCATTTATGACCCCATATCCCCTGTTAACAGAAAAAATGACATCTTTATCACCTTATTCATCTAAATTTTAATTCCATCTCCACTATAAAAACCCTTAATTTTATGAAGAATCATCAATATTAAATAATTCTGTCTTGACCCCCCTCAAATTTCATTCACTCATTTTTTGTAGTATGGGATCCATCCCATTAAATGAGATAACAAGAAATACCTTCTAAATGTAATCCTTGTCAGATTAAGAATTTGAACATATTAAGTTCAACTCAATCCACTTGATAGACTGCTAATCTAGCAAGGATGGGGACATTCAGGATCCAAAAACCCATATCCATAATCAATGTTAATGTTATAGCGACTGAGGAGGTATCAAAGATGAGGTATAATCTAACCTAGAAATTTAGGCATCATTTATAATGAGCATATATGTGTTGTAAAAACTCAATACAAGCCCTTTTAAAAGAATAACATGGTAATTAATCTGATACATAATCATACAGGGATTACTGTGATCTCATCATAGTGGAGGACCATGTCATAAATATTATATTATCTAGTGAGAGACAAACTATAGGAAGGATAACTCATCCCAACCATAAAACCATAAGAATCCCCCTTTAGTACGAACAATGGATGGAGTCAAAAACTAATAATATGCCACATTTCAAGGACCCACCCTAAAATATGATGAACATTACCTTTTCTATATATATGAAATCCTGATGAATATAATAATCTTTTCAGCTATGATCTATATTCTTGATAGTATTCACCTCTCTACAGATCTTCATAAATCAATTATTAATGTTCTTATTGACCCCTCAATATTTTATTGGCCATTTCACATTGGCAAAATTATATATTGTCAATAATTTTCATATAGAATATCATATGATGGTTTCAATCAAGGACCGAGATTAGGATGCTTCTATACTTTTTAATATTGTTTGGTTTTGTAGAAATTTATTCAGTTTCACTGAACAGAGTTTTTTTTGAAAGAGGTCATCAGACAGAGATGATCAGATATATTTTAATGGATGTATTTTTCATATTTTTGGGGTTTTTAGAGAGGATATGGTAGGGTTGTTTCACTAGAAAAGCATTTATCAGACTAAAATCAAGGGAAATTAATTAATTAATAGAGACATCAGATGGATCTCTCACAGATGGTGTTCACCAAGGATGGCGACCCAATTCATGGGTTATGTTCATGGTGACCTGTTGTTGGTGGATACATCATATATTTTAATAGTGAATCATTGGTTACCTTTGTTAATGGGATATTTACCAAGTTTCATGGACTTTGTTATAACTTTATCACTATATAGAGACATATAATAAGAGAATTTTTGACCAAATCTGATGGAAAATTATGATATGATTCTTATTTGAAATCAATATTAAATTTATGGGACTTTTGACATAATTTTATGATACTTTGTAAAGTGGAGTAATTGTAAGCTATGTGTATTGTGTTCACTCATATCTCTAATAATGAAAATGATTATAGTGATCTCCAATAGATGAAGGACATTTTTCCACACTATAAAAAATATTTTTTTATATTTTATTTGATATGTGTTCTTGGATTTTTTTAAGGTGATAGGTTTGGATCCCATCATAGTTCCAGTGCAAAAATATGGATGTGGCAATTATCAGAAAATCCTCTGTCTGATAGCACTATATATATTTCCATTACACATGACGAGATGATCATATTAACATCACACTGGGTGAATTGTTATTTCTATGTGCATCGGGTAGAACATGCATAGTCCATCTCTATAAGTCCCCTTGGGTTCACCCTTATCATGTAATAACAATTCAATGTTACATTCCATGTGTGATGTTAGTGGATTATTTCCCCAACCAGTTTTAAGAGGACAATGGGGGCTCATTTGAATCTTGTGGATAAATGGTTCATTATTTTGGATGTACTCCTAATATGAATGATAAGGAGTTGACGTCTATTGATGAGGAAAAAATAGTGTAGTATGGTTAGATTTAGTGGGTTGACATTAAATTAGATGACTGATTCTATGGTATTTAGATAATAGTTAGGATTATTATATGAAAGCCCATGTACCATATCATGTTATACATGGGATGGTGGATAACCAATAATCTTGGATTGGTTACCCTTATCACCCAATAGGTTTTTTGATAAAACCCCAAAAGGGCTTATGTGTGGGGTTTATAACAGTTCTTGATTGAGGAAAACAACTCTGAAAATTTATATTAGTGAATTGGCCCTACATCAGACATAGTATTTTGGTGATACCCTCTTTATAGCATACAATTTGTTTTAAATTTAGTTGGATTTACAATTATAGGGAAGAATTACTTCTTATGAAGGGTGGGATCATAAATATATGTTTGATGAAATAGAATTTTCCTTTTAGAAAATGGAAATATAAGATATACTGATAAAAAATTCTCTATATGATCATTTTTATGGTAAATGTCCCTAAATAAAGAACAAAGCATAATGGGTGTGGTTGGACAGAAATGAATTATCTATGATAAAGATATCACTTACTTGAAATATTTATTTCAACATTCAAGATAAGAAAACTAATGGATGTTTTATTAAATATTTGGTCGGAATTATTGATAATCCAAGAGACCATAAAAATGATTTCTTAGTGTGATGATTCTTCGTGATGAGGTTATAAAATAAATTTCTTACAGTAGATCATGTGAATGAATTTAACATGATTTAAATGTAAAATAAATTAGAGAAGATAACATTCAAAGATGATGTCTGGTTTTTTCTCACAAATTCATCACATCCAAAATGTTATGATTTTATTGTGCTAACAGTGAGAACTCTAGTGGGAAAATATGTTTTATGATTGATGATATTCAAAACATGTTATTTATTAAAGAGTTAAGGTAAGAAAGAAGTAAGAACTATATTCGGATGATCCCTCAATGCTACAAGATGACAATGGTCTCCTCAACATAAGAACCACTAGAAGATAAAATCATAAAATGAAAATTATGAGTGAATAAATAAAGTTAAATCTTCTGAAATATGTCCTAAATTTTGAATTTTTGGGAAAAACGTACATATCATGAAATATTATATGAATCTAATGGAGGCTTCCACTTTTTGAAAAATGAACTCAGTATGTACAACTTATGGAAGTTCTTGTTTGATACTGACTATTGTTATTCTAGAGGAGTCTTGGGTTATTAACTATAGTTCATATTTTAATTCAACTTGTCAACATGGCTTCATCGATGATTTTATACTGAGACTATTGGATAGATTACTTCTTACAACTGATGAATCTATGGATATACTGGGAAATTTTATATTATCTTTCAAATGAAAAAGAGAAGTTTGTTTATACTAATAGTTGTTAGAAATATTCTCGGTGTCTAGAAGATACACATATTATTAGGAAAACATGATGATGTAGGTTTCAAAATGAACTTTTTAATAGTGTTTCAAAAATCAATACAGTGTACATGATGTTTTCTCATGGATTAAAGAGTGGAACTGTGTACATGACTGGATGAATTGATGAAGTTTCATTTATCAGAATCACTTCATCATACAGTCTACAAATTTGACACAATAGGTTTAGTCACCTCAATGAAAAAAAATCATATGTTTATATTGATGAAGGAAATGCATGATCATTATCACATGGATCACGGGACATGTGGGAGTTGAATGCTAGAGATACATAATAGATTTTCCATCATTGTTTATGGTAGAAATCCATGGAATAAAAAACTAGAGCTTTTTTATTCTGATGTTTGGTGTCTAACCATGATTTAATCAATTAGTGAATCATTATAATTTGTGACATTAATTTATTATGTTAATAAAATCTTATTGGATTATTTCCTGAATAATAAACATGTTTTATTCTTGGTGTTAATTTAGTAGAATGTTTTTTTGAAAAAGGAGTGTGATCAAATTTTGAATTGTCTTGATAGGAGGTGGGCCCATGTGTAATTCAATAATATCACATTGTCCATTCCAAATGATGTAAATGATTATCACAATGAACATATTATGTATTTTCATCCAATCATCCTAGAATATATAGTACCAAATATATACAGGGAAACTAGACCAATGTTTTTTTGATAATTTCTTACATTATGTTTTCTCACAGGAACTAGGATGAGAGCCCACCTAATCACCAAAAAACTCCATGTGAACACTTCATTGAAAACATAAAAAAATTTGAAAAATAATATTTATATGATTTTGGAAAAATTTTGTAAATCCATTTGATAAAATATTAAATATTTTCATTACATTAGATATAAGTGAATAAAACGATAATCACTTACACTTACTCATATTTACATGGTCTCAAATAATTACATCTAAAATCCTTAGTTACTATGTATGGGAGTCACATAAGAATAAAATCGTCATTTTTTATTAGAGATTGTCCACCACCACTCTTTATAGAGGTATCCATCTAATGAAAAAGATTCACTATCCTCTATGAAACGTTACTATTCTCTAATTAACCAAGGAAACCTCTAATATACTATTGAAAAATATGATGAAACATCCAATATTCATTCACCATGCACACAACCAATGAATTTAATCACTAAGCCCGATGAACACCATTTTTGGGAGCACTATTAAGGTGTTAACTTCTAAAAAATAAATATTACATCTTAATAGATTAATATTCATGAAATAACAAAACACTACATTCTAGAATAAATACATCTAGTGCCTTTGGAAACATGGAAACATAATCAACAAGTCTATAGGTGAACTACATCATCTCCCACAGAGTTCCTAAAAACAATAAGCATTCTTATAAATATCATACAAAATATCATTATTCGTAACCTAGAGAATCAAAATACTAGAAAATATGATCTCAGATCTTCATTGAGGGTAAATAGAGGATATATCAACATTTAATGGTCATAAGGGTATGAGAACATGAGATTCAAATTTTTAAACTATATCATGCATATCATAGATAACAAACATAAGTTGTGGAATAAATCATGGTTTTTCATAAGACATGAATTATAATTGAATCGAAGAACATGAGTCATGAGAAAAAATCATCTAAATAAGATTGGATTAGTGGCATACACTTAATAATAGAAAATCATTTCTATAGTATACAAGGATCATATAAAAGGTTATCGTAGTGGAATGAGTTCACTCCCAAAACCATCTCAGTATTCATGGATCACTATGAAGACTATCATAGTAGAAAAATTACCTTATAAAATTGGGTTTAAATTCCATTTCATTCCTATTTACCTCATGATATATTAATATTTACTCAATGAATTTGAGGGAGATATGGGCCTCACCAGTCATATAATAAAACTCATACATAGGTATTCTATAAGATCATAAAAATCATCATATTAGAATCCATGAATAGAAATGGGTTTCAAAAAAATTTCATCATAACATAACCTATTGAAAAGAAACATGTTTCCTAATAATTTCATCATTTACTCAATGCATAACACTTGGAAAAAGAAGAAGTATTTATAATAATTTAATCATTTCTAACCCGTTTAAGATAAATGGGGTTCAAAAACATATTTTCATCATAAAAATAATCCATTAATAGAAATAATAATAATTGTATCCTTGGATCACATCCTAGTAAAGAATAAGTGACATCAATGGATGTCATATTTTATAGAAAATGATTTTAAAAGACCACGTGAAGATTTATCGAGTAAATTAAATTTTTATTGAAAATAAATTTTAAAACATAATATTCATAAAATCTTTTATAATTTCTATTCATTGAAAAAAACATTAAAACACATCCTGAAATATTTAAATCATTTAATAAAACTTTTTGTGGATAATATTATATCCAATTTGAAAAATAAATTTCATAAAATTAAATATTTTCAAAATACTTTTTATTCAAACAAAAAATTTAATAATTATAAAATAAATTTTAAAACATTTATATATCCTGATGGATGAATATTCTATTCATGTCGTACACAATTAAAATAATTATTACATTCATATATTTTCTAAAACCCAAATGATCCATGTTTTTTAAACAACATGAAAATTAATTTTTAAAAAAATTAATAAATCAAAAAAAATTATTAAATTGAATTTAAAAAATAATATATGAAAATTAAATCTTTATTATAAAATATGTAAAATTAAGGTAATGAGTTTTTGTCCAAACAGAGAAATAAAGGCAGTTATCATCAAAAACATTATTTTAAAATTTTAGTGTATAAAGAGAGATAAATGAGAGAAAACTTTTATTATCATAAAATAATGATATGGGAGGAAAAATAAATAATTTTTAAGGTATATATATTAAAATTTCATCATCATAATCATAAATAAAAAAATCCAAAAAATGATGAGATTGTATCATAAAACCCGTACAACCTTGGTAGCTTTTTAATTATAAACCCCATTAAATAAAAAGATAAAATAGAAAATTTAATATCATTTAAAAAATTATAATCATGAAATAACATGTCATAGATGTTTTATATACACCACAAATTATAAGTTTGGTACATAATATTACTTATGTTATAAAGAAGTCAATTTGAGACAGAAATCCCTTACCATTTTGTTTTCTATTGAAATGTCAACCCCATGAATGAATCATAATAAAATAGATATGTAAATCCCAATAATATTAAGTATATGAATAATAAAATACATTCATAGGATTTATAGATACAACATAAATTAAATAGGTGGTGAATATGACATGAGCCTCACAGAAGAAAAAAGTGAGATTCAAATCTCTTACCATAATCCAGATTTCCTTTGAAAACATTTAATAATCCTATATAAAAAGTATAAATTTATTATAAATATATTATAGAACCATATATACATATAAATATATAAATACCATATATGATTTATTGATGACCACTTATTACATGTCTATTAAAAAATCCATGTTAAAATATCATTTAGAGTTATAACAGCATTGATTTTCATTTTGTTTTGATTTTTTATTTTTGTTACTCTTAATATGATCAGGGTTAAATTATTTAAATAATTATAACCATGATATAAATATCATATATATTCATTATATATATATATATTTATTTATTTATAATAATATTTACAATTTAGAGATATAAAATGAAATATATTATTCATGGATATAGTTGGCCATACGTACACATGAATATTATTTCCATTTTCTCAATAGAATGAAATAATGAAATTTTACAAATATATTAACTATATTTAATCATTTTTATATAATACGTATCATATATTTTTATTTAACAAAGTCTTTATTACCTTTCATTTAATTTATATGTGAAGAACGAAACATGTCGCTTCAAGAGGTGGTAGTATTCTGTAAATGCCAATGATGTTGCAGTATCACCCATAGAATCGAAAGTAAGATGGTATAGGTGATATAATAATTCTATATGTATAATTATTTTCTATATATCATATATATTAATTTAATTATACTTATTATTGTCTATGTAGAATATAAATGAACACCACATCACATTGGATTGTGAGGTGGTAGTCTGTCGTACACATGAGTGCCGTCAATATTTTCCAACTTGTTGGGAGGAAAGAAGGAATATGCCATATTATAATTAAATAGGTATAATTATATAATAATTATAATATATAAACATTAAGTAAAAACTTATTTCAAGTGGTGATAATCCATTATTGAAAATGAATTACATCGATTCATGATGTGGTAGTTCGCCATAAACACGAATGATGTTTTTATATCCCATTTTATAGAAGTGGAGAATAATTTAAGTTATTACTTTAGAATAATAACATGTATGTATTTTTTATATACTAATGTTATAATATAATCATGGTTTAATAATAATTTATGGATTTGGAGGAACAAAAAATTAAATGTTCAGTTAGGGATATTACATATTATTCCGAAAACTTATTTTTGTTTCCAATGAAATGATTCATATGAATAATTTATGACAAAAAAAGGCTCTTAAGATGATATTAAGTAATTAATGAAGTTATTTGGGTAGGTATTAAAATAAAAAATTTTATTTTAAAGTGTAAATAGGATAAGAGAGGGGCGGCCATTTATAATTGATGTGAGTTTCACATTAATGATCTTTGAAAAAAAAAGGTGTGCCCACATTTTTTATAGAAAGATATTATAAATTTTTTTATTATAAATATTTTATTTTATAATCTCTTTGAAAATACATTCCATTGTTTTTTGAAATTTTTTGGGTCATTTTAACACTTTTTGTTTTAGTTTAACCCCATGGTACACCTATTTTTTCTTTAACCATGATAAATAAATTTTAATGATTTTACTATTCATTATGGTCAAAAAATTAATTTGACCTTATTAGATAATATTAATAATTATAATTCTAACTATGGGATTTATTTTTTCAAATTTAACTCCAATATTTGGTATAATTTAATTTAATATTAAACCCATCGATGCAACGAAAAAGTTGTTTTCCAAAGAGAAGTTTTTCAAAAAGATAATTTTTTTTTATCAAAATCTAATATGAAAATGATTAAAATTACCTAAATTGGATTAATTAATACATAATTTTAGTGATTTAAATTTTCAAACCATACTTTTTTTTAAATGAATAAAAATGGAAATTCTTAATAAAATTCAATATTTATCAGTATTCATCATAAAATTTATCATTTAAAAAACTTCTCAGATATTTAATTAATGATGATTTTATAACTTTTATTTAAAATATTTAATTTTTTTTTAAATAAATTTTATAAAATATTGAAAAATTAATTTTAAAATAAGTTTGCAATAGGGGACAATATTCTTTTAATAAAAATATTGTTTTCTAGTATAAAATTTTATATATTATTATATATTGTCTAAAAAACACATCTGATGTATTTTATACATTTTATTGAACTTAGAATATATTCATTTAATTAAAAAAATTCAAAAAAGTGTATTTTTGAATTTTTAAAACTAAAATTTATTTTGGCACATAAAAATAGTTTTCCAAAAAATATATACTTAGTTTTGAAATGGGATATATTTTAATTTATAATTAATTAGTAACAAAATAAATCATTATATATACATGTGTAATCCATATATTTTCATAATTTATTTATTCATATTAATACATTTCATTTTAATGGCTATGTGATAAATATCATATTAAAAAAATAAAATTTTAATTATATGTCGCATTTCGTTAAAAATGTTTGTTAAATCTAATGACAGTTGAACTCATTGAGGTGTGAAATGAAAAATATCAGAAAGATTAAAAAATAGTTAAAAAATATATCTTGAAATATCAAAAAATTATATTCTACCTCCCTTAAAATGATTTTTCCCTAAAAATTCATCACTTTAGTACCAGAAACTATGTATACATTATACCTCATTACATCTAATGGTTCCCATGGAACTTCCTCAAGCTGATGGTTTCACCAAAAAAACTTTAACGAGATAAGGGTTCATGCTTTGTATAACAATCTATATATGATCCAGAATATCGACCGATTTTTTCTCATAAGAATGGTCGTTCTCCAGCATTTCGACCCCTGAGTTCAGTAAATGTTTGGGATTAGGTATGTACATCCTCATGATAGATACATGGAACACATTATGAACCTGATAGTGCATTGTTTGTGTCACAAGTGGATAAGCTACATTCTCGATATAATTAATAATTTCAAAGGGGAAAATACAGATAAAGATTGTATTTAATTAATTTCATAATCACAATTTCATCCTTTCGTTGTGATTTCATAAATTTCTAGTTCATATTTTACTTTATAAAATAATGAATTTGTTATGCCTGAAAATTTAAAGGATCACAAGATCCATAATAGAATGAAATGTCATTCCATCAGTCACTAGATATCATCATAATAAAATGGTCCGTAAAAATTATCCAATACAAATAAATATTCATATTGTAATGTAACACATTAATCTATAAAACCACATCCAAAGATCAACATAAACCATTAAATAAATTTTTAACCTTGTAAACCTTAAAAAATTAATAATTTTTAAAGATGGTAACTAAATTTCAAAAAATGAACTTAACATTAATCCTCAAAATATCATTAATTATCTCTTACTATTCATGTGCCAAATATGTGAATAATAAAGTTCTATAATCCAATAATGATTTGTCATAACCATAATTACCATAAAATCATAATTAAAACATGTATAATTTATAATTACTTGAAAAAAACCATATATTATTTAATATATTCCATAGATCCAACATTGTTGTAATCTACATCAGTGATAACGTAACCCGCTTTTCCAGAAAATCATTTATTAGATCTAAGGTAATAATTAATTTCTAATTTAAATTATCAATTTCAACTAGTTATTTTTCCTAAATAAATACAGTTTCAATAATTTTATGAATAGATTAAGGGTTACCTTCCCGTAATAATTTTTTTCTATTAAATATAAATTTTCCATCAAATCATTTTTCTACTCCAATATTATTATTGAACATATTATTTAAAATCATTAATAAAAAACTTATACTGATCAATTCTTATCAATTTAATGATTCATATAATATAATTCTGGAATTCAAATACATAATCACATTAATCATACCACTTCATTATCAAACCATTCACTAGGATTACTCATATTATTCCTTAATATCTAATTCCTTTAATATGAAATATGAATAATGTATTAAAATTCATTAACTTCAATTTAATCTCACTTCTTATGTTTGACTTAAAAAATTCTATTAGAATAGCCAATAGATTTTATATGGAATTTGTAGTGTCTCTATAATCATCAGTAGAACCATTAATCACACAACCTTGTTTATATTCATCACAATATATCCCCATAAGAAATTTAATTGAATAACTCCCATAATTGAAAAATTTAAAATATTCATCCATGTATAATACTTTAAATAAAACAATATACCCTTAAATTGTGTTAACTGGACTTCTTATTTTCCCTCAAAAATTTCTTACACTATTTTCATCTAATCCACACAAAAAATGAATTATTATTCATTTGGACAACTTCATAGAGTTATTCTTCCCTCATTATCAACATATAGTAAACTTAATCTTTATCCCTCTATGGTATCCACCAACCAAACATTCACCAAAAATTATAGCTATATTATTTCATGAGTTCGAGAGCTGATAAAGGTGAATATTAATAATCATATATCATGACAACTGATTGGGTAGAATGATAATATCCTTCTCTTCTATCATCATCCTAATTGGTTGTTCATCAGTACATTTCTTATCACCCTCAACGATAACCCAGTTTCTTTTAGTTACCTCCATTGACTAAAACCAAAAATTATATTGTTAGAAGCAATATTCAGGGTGAAAAAAATATATTCATGAAAAATTTCTTATTGTATGTCTAAATAAGTACTCCTTCATTCCAGCATATGAATCCTTCAGATTAACATATATAATTCATGATTATTATATAAATACTTTATTATTGTTCATAAAGAGTTAGTAAATTTCTAAAGCAAATCCCTCAAGAGTATGAAACCTGGTGTGCATTCAGGCCCGTTTTCATGCACCTGATGATGGTCGAGTATAAATAAATGCATACTTTTCAAAATTATTACCCCTATGTAACCCTATTACTGATCCACATGCACTTATAGTATCTAGATAGGAATGTACTTTCTAGGAAACCACAAGCTCAATCCTTGTGAAAAATTCGAGGACATTTGTCTATAAGTTTACTCATCCGTAGAGTTATCCTTTTAAATATCCCTAGAAATATCCTTCGAAATATCCATAAGGATATCCCTAATTTTTATCTCATCCTAGTTTATAATGTTAAATTAAACCTTTAACTGAAACCAACTGTAATGAACCAGTATTTTCATAAAAAATTATCATATAGTTTTAGATGAATATTCAATACATTTTATAATGATCCATGTTAGAATCAATTAGATTTAGGGCCTTTAAAAACATTTGAGACATAAACAACTTGTTCATATGTGAACTACATCATCTCCCACTTATATCCCAGAAAAAGATAATATTTATTAAAGTTATCATACATAATATCTTTCTTCATAATCAAGGTTAATGAAATGTTGAAAAGGGTGAGATAAGATGGTCAGTAAGTTTAGATAAGGAATATATCAACATATGCTGAATATAAGGATATGATATCATGATAATGAAAATTGTAACAATAAACTTCTATAATAGATCATAAAATTGTGTCATTTAATAATTATTGGTAGTTAATAACACATTAATGATAATCTAATAAAAGAAAAAGAAACATGAGAACATAACATTGGAATTAGACACAGATTTATTGCATACAAAAACGCATAGGAAAAAATTTCCATATTAGCAAAGACTCATTTCCAATGTTTTCATAGAGGAATGGGTTCAATATTAAAATCATTATAGTAGTCAAGGTCCACATTCAAGACTATTATAGTTGACAACGTCCCTTACAAAATTGGGTTCACTTCCCATTAAGCTCCAACTAATATAACGATATATCCATATTTATCCTATTAATTGGAGAGAGATATAGGTTCTACCGGTCACATAATAAAATCATACATATGTCATCAAAAATATTATAAAATATTCATCATATCACATCCCAAGAAAATAAATGGGATTCATAATCATTATTAATAATCTAACCTATAGAAAATAAATAGATATTATAATCATTTTGTCATTTCTTCATAACAAAAACCATTAATAAAAAAAGAGTGTTTCATAAGAATTTTATCAGGTTATAACTTTAGGAAGAGTTATATTTTTCATAAATATCTTATCAACATAAACATAAACCATTAAAATAATGAATAAAAATTGTAACATTGGATCATATCCTCAGTAAATCATATATAACATCAAAGGATGTCATCATTGATGGAAAGTTATATTGTAAGATCACTTGGATCATTTACTGAAGAATGTAACATTTCATAGAAAATAACATTATAACACTAAAAATAAATTATATATTGTGGAAATTCATTTCGTTGAAAATAAATCTGAAAATCAAAAAGGCATATTTGAATCATTTAAAACACATCTTGAGGAAAATATCATTTTCTCTTTGAATATTTTTTTAAAAAAAATAAAACATTTGAAAAAAAACATTTATTATAAAATTACCCAATATAATTATAATATAATACTTAAAACATTTTTGGGTCATGATGAAGGAAAATCTCATTCGTGGTGTACATGTATAAAACCAATATTCCATTCACATTTTTGGTAATATAAAAAATGGCCTTGTATTTTAAAACAAAAATAAAATTCCTTATAAAAAAAATTTAAAAAAAATTACACTTTGGCAAAAAAAATTAAACAATCATGGAGGAACATTTAAACATTTTTTAAATTACATTTAGAAAACAGGGACATGGATGAGAATGGGTTTTTTATCAAAGAGATAAATAAAGTCGGGTTTCTTTAAAATAATATTGTGAAATACATTGTGTATAAAGAGAATAAAATGAACTAAAAACATAAATTCTCTTCCAATAACCATAGTATAGGAAAATTGATGATTTTAATAAGAGATAATTCATAATATTTCATCATTGTAAGTGTAAGAATAAACAATATCAATAAAAGATGAGAGTATATCATAAAACCACAATCATTTTGATATCTTTTGATTTGAATGCACCATTAATTAATATCCTCAAATTAAAAAAATTTTATTTCAAAAAAAAATATTCATTATATAACATTTCAATGTTTCAGTATATACACCTTAGGGAAGATTAATGTTTCACAATATAACTTATGTCTCAAAGAAGGCTATTTGAGATAAAATACCTTCTAACTGTGGTAGCCATTTAACCTTAAACCGAGTGAATGAGATATCCTAAAATGGATATGTAAATCCCAATAAATTTCAGAATATTAATCATAAAATATATTAATGGGAAGTATATACCCCATGTTAACTAAAGAATAGGTGAGTATGGCATGTATCTTAAAGAAGTAAAAAAGTGAGATGGAAATCGCTTACCTTATGCCTCGATATAATTCATAAAAATTCAAACCTCATTTATAAAAAATATAATATTTATATAAATATATTAATTAACCATACATGTATATATCATTAAATATATTATTTACTTTTGACATTTCATTCCCCATTTATAATTTGATCCATGTTAAAATCACATTTTGATTAATACCTGCTATATTTTTCATGTGCGTTTTGATATGATATTTTCTTTCCTCATCATTTAACAGTTGATAAATAATTTATAGAATTACTACCATGATATAAATAGTATATATATTCATTATATATCTATTTAGATTAATCCATAATGTTATGATACATAAAATGAAATACAGTATTCTTGGTGACGGTAGGTCGTACGTATGCATGAATATTGTTTCAGTTTTCTCATCATATTGAATGAAAGAAAGGTAAAAAATATATTAACAATAAATAATATTTATTATTTTGTATATATCACATATGTTTATTTATACCTATAATTATCACAATCTATATACAGGGTACATGAAGAACAAATAACAATGCATCACGAGGTGGTAGTTCGTCATACAGACAATCGACTTTATCATATCCCCCACAGAATGGAAATTAAGAAGGTATATTATATATTATTATTCTATAAATATAATTATGTTACATATGTGATATTTATCCATTTATTAAATCCTTATCACTATCCATGAAAAAAATGAACAATACATCACATCAGTTTGTGGGGTGGTAGTCCTCCGTACACATGAAAGACATTATTTTTTTCCAATGGTTTGGTAGGTAAGAATGTGTAGGTGATAATATAATTCTATATTTATAATATTATAATAAATTTTATATATAAATAATAAATACATAATTTTTTTTTTGACAGGAGGTGATGGAAAATGAATAACATCGGTTCGTGAGGTAGTAGTTTGTCGTACACATGAATGATGATTTTTTATCTCATTTGATTGAAGAGGATAATTAATTCAATTATTAAGATAAGATAATAAAATTTCAGTTTATGTAATATATTGATGTTTTTATTTAAAAATGGTTTAATAATAATTGATGTATGTGGGGGCGAAATAAAATAAAATACTCTGTTAGGGACATTACTCCTTCAGAAAAAATAATTCGGCTTTCAAAAAGGGATAATTAGGTTAATTTAGGGAAAATATAAGTTTAATATGATGAAATTTTGGATGTAATAACATAATTTGGTTGGTCGTGGTTGGAAAAATTGGTTTTGGAATTGTGAATAATAGATGATAGGGGTGGCCTTTTATAAGTGAGGTGAGTGGTACATTTGTAATTTTTTTTTATAAAAAAAGGTATGACCACATTTTTGGCTTGACAGAGGGATAAACAATGGTTTATTATTGAACCATATATGGGATAATTTAGAACTGGATCTTGAAAAATGGTTTTGTACAAGTTTTGGGTCATTTTATACCCTTATCTTTTTAGTTTAACAACCAAGAAAATACAATTTTAACATAACAATGGTAAATAATTTTTAGTTTTTTACTATTAATTATTTTAAAAAATTGAGTTGACCTTTTTATATAATATAAATTATTATGATTCAAATAATTGTATCTATTTTTCTTAATTCAACTCATATAAGTGGTCTAATTTAATTTAAAATTTTAACCATAGACACGATTAAAAGGTGGTTTTCTAAAGAGAAATGTTTCAAAATATTAAAAATATTTTATATAAAATCATAATGTTAAATTATTAAAATCAATGAAATTGAGTTATTAGATATATAATATTACTAATATTAGTTTTGAAACTATATTTTCATAATTCTTATGCTTTCTAATTCTTTCAATAATTAAAAATTCATAATAAAAACAAATGTTTTCTCACAACCCATTAAAAAAATTATCTTTAAAAAAATAATAAAAAATTAATCCTAGATAATTATTCTATGATTATTTCAGAAATAATTTTTATTTTTTCAAATAACATTTATCAAATTATAGAAAATTAATTTTCGAATGCGTGCTCAAAAAGAGACCAAAAATCAATTTAGAGGAATAAAATTTTAATTGTAAAAATGGATTTATTATATTATATTATCTAGAAAAAACATAAGATAAATGATAAAAATTTGAGAAAATATATAATATATATAAATATCATTAAAATAATTCACATTGTTTAATTAATTTATGTAAAACTCCTTTTTCATATAAAAAATGTTTTTTGGAAATTATTTTTTTATATTTAAATGGTTATTATTTTCATTTATAATTTATTGGATGTCCATGAATTAATTATAAAAACATGTTAAAACTATATATTTTCATATTTTGGTTAACAATAATAATACAACACAATAAAATTGCTTATGGATAACTATCATATTAAATAATTACATTTTAATATTATATCACATTTCGTTAAAACTCAGTATTGCATGTAAAGGGATCTAAACTCGGTGTTGTGGGTAATATAAATTGTTAAAACGTTTTAGTTTTATAGAAAATATATTTCATAAAATCATTGGTTTTTAAAAGCACTATATATTAACATTATCATGTCATCACTATCTGATTATCTCAATTTGATAAAGGTTATTCACTAAAATCATTCTACCATAACCACTCTACAAAAAGGGACATTAGGAAGCATCCATTTGGTAATCTCTATCTAATCAACTCCATGCAATGGCCTTTTATATAAAACTCTTTCTATTGAATATGAAGAGATTTCTATAAAATCCAATAATATCCCACTTTTAAATTTCTTCAGGATTTCATCCTTTATCCACCATCCACCCGACTTCATCCTATGTCTAATGATTAAGATTTTATCCTCTTTGTATAATTAACCAATTATAACATTGTAATAATAATCCTTAATACATTATTGATATATCAACTTTATAAACATATCTATGTGATTTTGATTCCATAAATAATTTTCCAACTCAAATACATTATCATACAAAAAAATTCTTATAATTTTATACATCCAGATAGTGTGATTTTTATAACAAGAAATACTCAATTACGGGAAATATGGATGGAACAATAACTATCATAGTATAATATTCCTCTATATATTCCATTTTTAAATTCCATCAACAAGCACTTCAACAATATTAAATCTTTCCCTACTTTAGTAGTAGAAATATACACTACCTTTATTATATATAACGTAAACAATTGTTGAGAGCAAGGCATATGTCGGACCATGATTGCACTCAATGTAAATTATAAAGCCATTAATACATTTTTATGAATCAATGTCTCCATAAAAATATACATCATAAAATAACTTAAACTAATCATCGTCACCAAAACAATAATCTACATCCCCTGATTTCTTTAAGTACTAAATGATTCATTTCACAACATCCCAATGATTCCCTATAGGGATTGATAGGAAATAGCTTACAACACCCACTAAAAAAGCAATTCCAGATCATGTGAAAAATATTTAATATTTCAAACATCAGACAAATTTGAAAAAAAGAAACCATACATATGTTATGAAATTCACTTTCAATTGTTGGTGAATATTCATTGTGATATTATTAGTGTTTAGTGAGGGTGTTTTAGATACGTTTACTACCGATCATTATGAATCATTTGATGACCATCCATATTAACTCCTTCAATGATAATTGAAAAGTGATATATTTCTTGTCCCTCTTGATTCTCATCCCAAATATCTTCTTATATTTTCCATGATTATTTATTTTAAACATTTTAGAATACTTAAATATCAAATCAGAAATCCTATAGATCATTGGTCCTATAATGAACATTTTGTCCACATAAAAAAATTAATATATGTTCCACCATTCCATTACTTAGTATAAAAAATTATAATAATCAGATAAACTAAAACATTCATCAAACATGAACGTTTCAAATATTCTTTTACACTCTTATGGATCTTAAACTAATTAACAAAGTATTTTTATTAACATAGAAACTAGATCTTACTTTAGATGAACATCATAAACCTTTGGATAAACCTTGTAAGTTAAATGAACTAAATCCACCTCAATAAAAGTTATATTTACATCCATATAACATAACATTATATTGTCAAAAGAAGAAATATTAATCATTTTTTTAATGGTTTTGTGCTTCATGACTTGTAATAAAATTTCAGAAAAGTAAATTGATTCTTTTTTCTTAAAACCATTCAACACCAACACTCCTTCGAACCACATACTCCTATCAACATTATATTTCATATAAAAAACCAATTTTTCCAATATTCCATTCCCCATTTGGTAGTTCATCCAACATCAAAGTATTTTTGATATTTAAGGATTTTTTTTCCTCTTCCATGGATGACCTCCCCAATTTTGAGTCTCTATGAGTATAATATTATTTTAGAAATTTTAATTTCCCTATTCCCATTAAAATAAGAGAGTTTATATCATCCTTAAGCTACTGAACTGGTTTTATAAAATTATTATATCTCCTTATAAAAACCTCAAGTATATCTATTGTAACCTTTCTATTTGATATTTATTCTCGTGAACATTCCACATTTTGGTAGGGATTTGTCTGATCACCCTCCATCTAGTAACAATCTATCTGATCATCTTCTATATGGTAGAATAACTATCAGAACCCCATCTTATAAAATTTTTCATGAGGTTTTTATATTGAAATTCATTCATGTAATGTCTTTCCAATAATCCTGAACTTCAACAGTTGAATTATCAGTAATATCCTTATCACAAAAGTTCCAATCATTCTATAGAAGTACTTCAATGAAAACAAAATTTCATATAAATATAAATTGTTACTTATAATCATCCCAAAAATGATATCCAATGTTACCTTCATTATATATAATAAAAAATTAAAAAAATTGTATTTCTCCTAAAATTTATCTATGTCTTTACCATGAATATAAACTTATATGAAACTTCCAAAGACATTGAAATAATTCTCATTTATTCTCTTACTAGACCAAAGTTATTTAGTTTGATCGTGTCGCATAGGTGATGTTAGGCGTATGTTCACAAAATATGCTAATTTATTTATTACCTATACCCATATAATGTATGGAATTCATGAGTGAATTGTCATAATTTTAAATTTCTCTTACAGTTCTTAATTACCCTTTCAACTACCCCATTTTATTGTGTAGTTCCAAGAATAGACTTCTCATTCCTAATTCTAATCCTCCAAAAAAATTATTATTGTCGAATTATGTGTAATCCCCACCATTTTATATCTGGATATATTTCAAAATTCACTAAAACTATTTTTGGATAATAAATTACATTAAATAAATTCCATATACATGTTAATTTATTTTTTTCAGATATAAACCAAGAACTTTTGACTAGAATAATGATGAAAGTCACAATGTACAATGTTCCTCTTTTTTAATGAACATGGGTTAGTCCCCAAATATCAAAATGAACGATATCTATCTTTCAATTAATTGGTTGTATAAAATCTAAGATAAAGGAAACTCTCATCTATTTTATATCATATAACTCCTAAATCTTCTAATATCCATTTAATCAAGATTAAGTTTTCCATTCACCACTACAAATTTTATAATGTTTTCTCTATAATGACTGAACCTACAATACCATATTCGTTTTCCTTCCAATGATGGGATTATATTCAATTCAACTTCATCCCTTCATTTGATCAAGTAAATGATTCCATTATTTACTCCACGAGTATCCACCATAGACCCTATATTGATTTTAGAAACACTATTCAAAATATTAATTCTAATAATTTAATTGTCAATTTATCTCATAGATATGTGGTTTTTTAGATATCTGGAATATAACTAACATCTTCCAGTCCCAAGACACATCTATTTTTCATTAAAATGTTAACATCAAATTTCCAATCAATATCCAAAGCTTCATTATCTTGAATATTTAATCTGTACAAGATTTCTAATATATAATCAACTAGGTATTCATTCTCATCAATTTAATAAAATAATGAACTATAGTGTGTGTGTCTAATTACTCATATAGATTAATCATACTCAGTATCAAGTTGGAACCCCCATAAATTTTACATACATAGTTCATATTTCTAGAATTTTAATAATAAGTCATATTCTTAGAATATTTATTAATATGTTACTTCATCAAAAAATCCATTAACAGATACCTAGACCTTTTTATTAAATTAACTACTTCTCTAAGACCAATAATATTTACATTTATTCTTCTAGAGGTACTTCCATTAAGGCGACTCTCCACATCTGGTAGCATTGAGAGAATATTTTTATGGATTTTGAACTACTTTCAACTATAAATATGAACTCATTATAATGTTTTAAATACCATCAGGAACAGTATTTTTCTTCTCACTAGATTGTCTAACTACCATCACCATGGTATTTCATAATTATAGAAGTAATGAAAAATATTCTAAATATTATCATTGAATGTTACCATCCCTGATTAATCATTCCCTCGAATCATATTTATGAAATTAATTTGATCAACATTAAGTCATTTATCAAATATACTCTTGCAAAAAATATTCACATCGTGAAAACATTTGGAATTTTTTTTCTTCTCAAACTTGTCTTCCAAAGATTCCATATCTTCGGTAGTAATTTTCTTCTCTATAATTTTGAAAGAAACATTTCAATATGGGCACATCATGATCAAGGATCAGTCCCTCTTACCCAACTACTCCCTTTATATCTTTTACATTGTTTTATGACATTTACCATATATAAGTAAACCCATATATTTTTGTAACAAAATATCCGCCAATTTAATTCATAAAAATGAAAAGTCCCTTATATCTAACTTATTGATAAAAAACATCCCTTACTTTGAAGATATTCATCTTGGTAAATATAAAACCAACTAAAATTAAAACAACATTCAATCCAAGAGGAGGAGAAAACATTTTTTTGAGTGATTTTTAAATAAGGATATAACTCCACTTGTCAAGATCATTTTGCATCAGCCCTAGAACATCAAGGACCAATACATACTACTTTTATAGGGTTCTATCCAAAAACCCCATTGGGTGATAAGAAGATTCACCAATCAAATATTATATGTTATCCACCATCCCTTGTTTAATCTGATCTGGGAATTGGGTTGGCACCCAATGCATATTAATCACTTCTATATATCAGAAAAAACATCAGTATTGATATTCATTTGGCAATGATTGATTATGGGTCTTGGATCAACCTCATACTTATATAGAACATTATAATCTTGGGTTATAGTGATGTAGACCTAACTCTCTCTAGCCTAACCATTTTGGGGTATGAAAATAAGGGATATATGCCAATCTAGAGGATCAAAGCTAGAACCACGTTTATTAATCCCATATCTAATTTTTTTATCATTATTGTTTACAAGGACACAACCTTTAACATCATATTGACACGGTTATGCCTCAATAATCATGTATTAATACCTTTATCATAGCCCTAGTTCCCAAAATAATATATAAATGGGTATACTATTGTTTTAAATAGTTATAATACTCCTTTCATGTCTTATTACTCCTAATATATAGACATAGTTCTTTTTGAAATGGATGGGAATTAATCGATGGTGGATAATTACATTTGGATAAATGACCCTAATTTCTTAGATGATAGACCTTCCATCCTGTGGTGTGAAATCATCAAATATCACATGTCACACATCATCCAAATCGAGGTAACAATCCGTAATTTCAGAAATTAATAGGTCATGCAAGTTCCTTGATGAATATAAAAAACTATGAATCCTTTCCTCCGTCACTATGATAATGGTGTTTCCACTAATCCATTCCATATAATGGAGGGGTGATTACCATGAACAAAATAACACCCTAGATAAAAAAGAACACCCCATAATTTATAATGAGTATTCCACTACAACATCACTTTCAAGACCAACATGTTCATCTTCATTATCCAAGGTGCATGAAAGTGATCATACTTCATATCCAAAATATGAGGATATCAGAATATTTTCATATCCTGATGATAATGGAGAGGAGGTAGAAATTATAAAGGATTACCTCAAATAATTATTCCCATTAATCAATACCCTCATGATCTAGTGACACCTCCTCATAATTCAAATGAGGTAAAAATGTCTTCATTCCTTCATCTAATTGTTACAATGTAATTTATTCTCCCACCTCTAACGAAATTTAGGTGGAGGAAGAAGAGGATGAATATGTCATATATACCCCTCCAACATTTGATGAATTGATCTATACAACTATTAATTAACTAAAACATGCGAATATGGATATAGTGGATGCAACCTATCCTTTATAGTTACACCCTGAGATTTTAGAATATATTTTATTTAAATAATCATTGAATATATTAATGGTTTCACAAATAACGTAGAACTAAAACTAACCATGCCATATTAGATGAATATTATTAAGAAAATTTAAATCTACTATCCATAATAAAATTGGATTATGTCTTAATTACGTGTCACCTTCCCATGCCTCCACGTCACACAAATACTCTCAAATTCTACCTCGATACCCTAAAAAATGCTGCATCCCGCACCCGACCATGATTTACCTCGGGTGATGGTTCCACTCTCCTCCTCGACACAGAAATCCCGCTGCTATTCCTGATTCTCATCTCCAGCAGCTAGCACTGCCACCGCGAGCTCCATCTCCACGCGATACGCCATCGGCTCCTCCGGCATCGGCTCCTCCGTGCGATATGCCATCGCCTAGGGTTCCTACTACTATTTCACCTCCACCTGTTCTCCTGTGATTCTCGATCCCACTATTCCCGCACCCTTTTTACATCAACCATGATTACTACGAATCTCGCTCCCATTTCCCCTCTCGCATCCCTCTTATGGTTCATGATGATGTTACCTCTCATGCACTGCACCTAGTGTTTTCGCTAGAATTTACCCTCCTATAGCCAGTACCCACAAAACACTGAAGTCATCTTCCATGCTAATTTTCTCGTCATGTACTATGGTTATTCATCTCGAATCCCCTAATCTCCTAACATGTTTCCCGATGCTCCTACTCTTTCGATGAATTTCAGCCAGAAACCCTCTAGATTCTGTCTATCTCATTCTCTAACTCCCTCAAGATTGTGATTTCTATCCTCATATACAACTATCATCTATTTCTACTCAATCTAATTATGACGGATGTGATCCTCGCCCGACAATAGGTATGTTCTCCTAAATCTTTGAAATTATATCCTCTTCAATTTTCATTATTTCCCTTAAGATAAAACTTTTTCATATGTTATTATAGTAAATATGTTTTTCTGAATCACAAATTAGGGAATCTATTTTATTATGTTTTCTGGAATTTATTCACCAATACATTTTTTGAATACTGTTATTCAAAATTCAATATTATTCCTGATCTGTACTTTGATTCTACATGTCATGATTATGAAAATGTTAACGAATGACTACCCATGTAATTCTGATTTAGGTATCCATATCACCATCTTTTGACTATCAAAGTAATGGCATCAATGAATCAGTGTAATTTTTTCGCACTAATATATCTACTTCCATTTACACAATGTTTCATTTATTGTTTTGTTGTTTGAGATCAATATTTTTTTGATATATAATTCTGTGTCATCTTCTACGAAATCATTGTTTCATGTACTTTTTTGTTATGTATTTTTGTTTCTACTGTATTTTATTAGTATTTATATTTGTAATAATGTTTACTAAAATTATTAGGCTCTTTTATTTAATTTTCCATATTATTAAATAAACTTTCATTATTTTTGGGTTATATCATTTTAAAAAATTTCAGGTAACATTGTTTTAACACCTCCAGTATATATTCCCACTGATCATTCCTTCATTTTTATGCTATATCTCATTGTGCTTAATAGTCTTTGTAGGCTTATATGTCATTATCTACCCTAGAAAAATCATATTGTTTAATCTCATGCTATATACTATCCTTGAACTCTTGATATCATTCATCTCATACTAAACTCATTTTCTTTGAGCATAATATTTTTTTCAAATCCTGCTATATTTAGAAAATTTTGATTATCATCAGATAGTTGGAAATACTGACCATGTTGGTACGTTATATTTCTGAACACATACTACATCCAAGTGTATTTTTTACTGTAGTATTTATTTAAATGATTTGAAACATTGCAATGTCATTTTCTATTTTTTTGATCAAAATTTAAACAAGACTTTATGTTTCTATTTACAGGTTACCAGTACATATGTTTCACACATTCGGTATGCTCGTCATTGATATTGACAAGTGGTTTTCACTTCTTTTATTTTTCATTTAAACGAATTTCTATATGAGTTTCTAGAATAGACAAGGTTTGTTTATATTTTGATATCGACTCATAAATGTCATTTTGTATTGACTACGAGGCCTTATTTCCCGTAACATATTTGATGTTGTTATCTTTTCTAATATTAGTGATGTATGTGACTGAATAAGGTCTATATTCGGCCTCTACAATTCATGTAATATAGAAATAGTATTTGGGCAAGATATCATATTCCATCAGATGAGGTATGGTAGATCTTCTCATTGACTTACATGGATTTCATATCCCATAAAAAAATGTATAGATTTCAGGATCACTGAATCAGGATAAAGCCATTAATTAATTTTCTCATTTATATTCTCCTATGATGAAATACCAATAGCCTCCTAAACTATAATGATTTTAGAATCAATGTTTTTTCTTTTTTAATTGTTCTACCAAATTTGGTGTTACTCACAATTTGTACATTGTTTGTACATTGAAGGATCATTGTAATGGTGCATAATGACCTTACACGCCTTCATTAATTTAGTTTTATTTTTCATTTTATGCAGTTTTTGAATGAAATGGTAACACAGATTCAAGATAGCTCATGCAGACACTCAAGTGATGCATATAAGAGCTGTTAAGGTGATTCATTCTTGGAATTATTGATTTCAAAAGATTCTCTATAATTAAGTTATCTGGTTCATATGTTTTAATTTATATGTCAAGGTAATTTATTTTTTTAAACAATGGAATCATTTTATTGGATTACAAACAATAGCATTTTTTTTATTATGAACCTAAACATACATATGAGTTTACATATCTTTTATTCTAACATTTTTAATAGTTTTTTAGTCTTCCATATGTATTTCACATCCATATAAAAAATTTAGTTCACCCAGGACAATAATAGGTTACAACCCTTAGCTATGAACTATGTCCTAGCGTGGCGGGTATGTTAATAATCTTGCATGTTCGTGATTTGATAAAATTTTCATAAAATTTATTGTCGTTAGTTTTTTCATTCATATCTCATCCCAGTATGAAATCCCTCTTTCATTTGTTGATAGGTGCATTGAATTTTGAGGTTATATTCCTTTCATGACTAACAATGACTTGGAAGCCCTGAATAGATCAAATAAAGTTCATAGGGAGCCAAGACAGAATCTCGAGAGAGCTCATGCAGATACTCAAGGGATGAATATATGAGATGTTAAGGTGATCCATTCACGGAATGCTTGATTTATAAATCTGTGAAATCATAAAGTTATCTGTTTCATATGTTGTAATTCATATGTCAAGGTAATTTCTTTTTTTAAACCATGGAATCATTTTATTGGATTACCAGCAATATCATTTTTTTTATTATGTACAGAAACATACGTATGAGTTTTCCCATCATTTATTTGAAAAAAAATTTAATAGGTTTTTTTCCATATGTATATGACATCCACATCAAAAACAATTTTTACCCAGGACAAACACAAGTTACAACCCTTAGGTCTGAAGTCCAAAAGTGGCAGGTATGTTAATAATATTGCATGTTCTTGAGTTGTTAAAGTGGAGGGTATGTTAATAATATTTCATGTTTGACACTATGTCTTCACTTAATTTTAAATCTGTGTTCTAGGGTTTTGTAAAATACTCCATTTAGTCTCCCACATCTATGGTTTTTTATAGTTCATTAAAAATAAAAAAAATGTTCCAAGCTAACCTTTAATGGATACATTCCCATATACATATATGTTCTTGGACAATACATTTCTGATTCCAGAATCGAAGTTATTGATTCTGGTGTTCTTTCATTTTCCCATTTTTTGTGTTCCATATGTATTTCACATCCACAGAAAAAATTTTGTTTACCCCAGAAAAACACAAGTTACAACCCTAAGCTATGAACTATGTCCTGGCGTGGCAGGTATGTTAATATTCTTGCATGTTTGTGATTTGATAAAATTTTCATAAACATTATTGTCTTTAGTTTTTTCATTCATATTTCATCCCATGATGACATCCCACTTTCATTTGTTGATATGTACATTTAATTATGAGGTTATATGACTTTCATGACTACTAATTACTTGGAAACCATGAATAGATCAAATAATGTTCATAGGGAGCCGAGACAGAATCTCAAGATAGCTCATGCATATACTCAAGGGATTAATATAAGAGATGTTAAGGTAATCCATTCACGGTATTCTTGATTTCTAATACTGTGAAATCATAATGTTATATGTTTCATATTTTTTAATTAAAATGTCTAGTTAATTTCTTTTTTTAAACCAAGGAATCATTTTATTGGATTACAAGCAATAGAATTTGTTTTTTATTATGAACAGAAACATAAATATGAGTTTACCAATATTTTATTTCAACAATTTATAATATTTTTTTAGTTTTCCATATGTATATGACATCCACAGCAAAAACTTTGTTTACCCATGATAAACATAGGTTACAAACCTTAGGTATTAAGTCCAAAAGATGCAGGTATGTTAATAATATTTCATGTTCGTGAGTTGATAAAGTGGAGGGTATGTTAATACCATTTAATATTCGTGATTTGATAAAGTGGAGGGTATGTTAATAAGATTCATGTATTACATATCAACTATCACTTGATGTATTTTAGTGCTAGTGGGAGAAGGGGCAGGGTAGAGAGGGGGGGGGCTGGTGGGAAAGGGGCTGGGCAGGGAGGAGTGGCCTGGTGGGGTTGGTGCTGGGTAGGAGGGTGGATGAGTTGGAAGGGAGAGGTGCTAGGATGGGGTGGTAGAATAGGATGCTAAGGGGGTAAGGGAGGGAAGGGTTTGGGCAGGGGGGAGGGGGTTGGGAATGGGTGGGGGTGGTGATGGTGATGGGTAGGATAGAGGAGGAGTTGGAATGGGGGACGAGCCTGGTGGGGGTGGTACTGGGAAGGGGGGACGAGCCTCTGTAATGTTTTTCAATCATGATTCTGGTAATACCCTTGTTGAATTTAATATATTGATGTTAAACATTAATATGCATGTGGTGTATGTTATATATAGGTATTTTGATCATTGATATTGAAAGATGTTCACTTATCCATTAAATTTAGGATTCCCTAATGTTAAATTTTGTGTCCACGTTCAACAGCTACATGGGGTGGGGGTGGATTGTAAGGAACTCCATGCATATATTCAATGTATTTTCTTATGTAATGTTATTCATTACGTTTTTATTGGCACATTGGATGGTTTATATGAATAAAATTACACAACACATGAATATTGGCTATCTTAGACTTGATTTTTTTACTACATAAACCAATCTTGTGAGGTTTTTTCTGATATTATTTTACGCATATTTCATATTTGAAAGAAGGTATTGCATTGTGTGATTGTTATTAAAAGGTAACAACTTATAAACTGTTCGGTAGTTTGTGCTACATTACTTACTTCTATTGTTGTTTTAATTTAGTCTATAGAATTTTGATTCCTAAAAAATGGTTTTCATTTTGTTTCACATAGAAATACATATGGTCTAGATAGTATGACTCCATTACTTTCATATGATTATCTATACCTGATGAAGTGTTAAACCATAGTGGAAAGACATTGCAGGTCCATGATGGAAGAGCCTGGCAGGGGGGATGTGAAGGGGGGATAGGAGGTGGAGATCTTGGCAGGGGGAGGGGGATGGTGTGGGAAGGGGCTGGGCAGGTGGAGGAGGTTGTGGGAGGGTGAGCTGATAGGAAGGGATGGGAAGATAAGTTGGTTAGAGGGGAGGGGAGTGGAAGAGATTGGTAAGGGGAGTAGGAGGGGGAAGAAAAGGGTGGGAGGATAATCTGGTTAGTGGGTAGGGGAGGGGAGGGGCTGGGCAGGTTGGAGGGGAGGGGAGGGGGCATGGGAGGGGAATATGAGGGCTAGGGGGAGGGGCTAGTGGGGGAAGAGGTTGGGCAGGGGAGTAAGGGGGTGGGAAGGGGGGATAAGGTGGGAGGGGCAGGTGCTGCGATGGGGTGGGAGACAAGAAGAGTAGGTGGAGGGTAAGGTTGGAGCAGGTAGGGGGTTCGGAGGAGGTCCTAGGAAATTGGGTGGGCGTGTGACAAGCTGTGAATGGTGGGGGAGTGGAGGGGCTGGGAAGGGGAGGGAGAACAAGTTAAGAGTGGGGAGGGGAGGGGTAGAGCTGGGCATGGGTGTAAAAGGAGGTTCTGGGAAAGGAGGAGGTGATAAGCTGGGCAGGGGGATGGGAGGGGCTGGACAGGGGGGAGGGGAGAAGAGGGGCTGGGCATGGGGGAGGAGGAGGTGGGAGGGTGAGCTTATGGGAAGGGATGGGAAGACAAACTAGTTAGAGGGGAGGGGAGAGGTGGAGTTTGGTAAGGGGGAGTAGGAAGGGGGGGGGATGTGGGAGGAAATGGTGGGAGGAAAATCTGGGTAATGGGTAGGGGATGGGAGGGGAATATGAGGGCGGGGTGGGGGGAGGGGGCCGGTGGGGGAAGAGGTTTGGGAAGGGGGCTTGTGGGGGAAGGGGCTGGGTAGGGGGAGGCTGAGGTCGGAGGGGGAGGTGCTGGGATGGAGTGGGAGACAAGAAAAGGAGGTGGGGGGAAGGTTGGAGCTGGGTAGGGGGTAGGAGGAGGTCCTAGGAAATTGGTGGGGTGGGGGTGACATGCTCGACAGGGAGGGGGAGCGGAGGGGCTGGGAAGGGGAGGGAGAACAAGTAGAGGATTTGGGGGGGGGGGGGGGGTAGAGCAGGGCATGGGGGTAAACGGATGGGCTGGGAAAAGAAGGAGGTGATAAGCTGGGCAGGGGGGAGAGGAGAAGAGGGGCTTGGCAGGGGAAGGAGGAGGTGGGAGGGTGAGCTGATGGGAAGGGATGGGAAGACAATCTAGTTATAGTGGAAGAGAGGAGAGAGGAGCTTGGTGATGCGGAGTAGGAGGTGGGAGGTGGGAGGGGGGAGGAAAATTTGGGAGGAAAATCTCGTTAGTGAGTAGGGGGGCTGGGCAGGTAGGAGGGGAGGGGAGGAGAAGAGTTTCTGCATTTTATATTAAATATGAATCTACTATTATGTATTTCTTATAAATGCATTGTTTGAAAACAAATGCAATGTCACTTTTAAAATTCATATCATTTCTGTTGCATCGGTGGAAAATTTACAGAGAAAGATGCAAAAGCCATTGCTGTATAGATTTTAGTTGTTGTTTCCATTTTTCACCTTCAACATGTTGTGCACCGTGATCTAAAGCTAGAGGTTTTTATTCTTGAAGCCAAAACTCTTCTATTTTATTTAGTGTTATATTTTTCTTATTGTAACTATTCCCTTTGTGGTTTAGCAGAACTTCCTTTTCAAATCTATAAATTAAGAAAATGATATTAGCCTCATTGATATTGGCATTTATGACTTTATTAATCCAGCTAAGAATTGATGAAGCTCATTGATGTTTTTATTCTTTATGTGATTCTCTAAATTTTTAGTTCATGTAATGATGATTCTATAATTTTTTTGTTTAGTATTACAAAATTTATATTCATTCTTTTTTATTGATATAACTCAATATCGTAGGAGATGATACTTTTCATTGTTCAATTCCTTTTGTTACATTTGTTTTGGATTTTCATTTAATATTGTTATCCATTATTTAGATTTCATTGTTGAAAAATTTTATTGATAGGTAACTATTTTCTATCGTTGCTTCTAATATTGTAGATCCATTGAATTGATTTTTCAAAACAAATTTGATGTTTTTTTCATTGATAAATGGTTATTTTATTTTAACGAAGAGGTCCACCGTTAATGCTTATTTACTGTACACAATTAATTGTCTTGAAACTACATTTTATTTTAAATATTAATATACTATTATGTTATTATTATACATGCATTGTTTTCAAACATATGAAATCTCACTTTTAAAATCCATCTCATATATATTGTAGAGGTAGGAAATATATCAGGAAAGATAAGAAACCATTGTTATGCGGATTTTAATTGTGGTTTCCTTTTATAATCTTCAAGGCATTGTACACCGTGACCTAAAGACAAAGGTTTTTATTCTTGAAACCGGAACTCTTCTTTTTATTTATTTTTATATTTTTCATATTGCAACTATTGTCTTTGAAGTTTGACTGAAATTCCTTTTCACATCTATAAATGAAGAAGCTAATATGAATCTCATAGATATTGGCCTTTCTGGATTTAGTAAGCCACATAATAATTGATTAAGCTCAATGATGTTTCTATTCATTACATTATTCTCCACATTTTTTAGCTTGTGTAATGATGATTCTATAATTATTTGTTTAATATTGAAAAATTTATATTCATTCCGTTTTATTGATATAATCTGATATCGTAGGATGTGATACTTTTAATTGTGCAATTTCATTTGTTACATTTATTTGTGATAGTCATTTAATATTATTATCCATTTTTTACATTGCATGTTTGTCAAAGTTATATTGATAGGTCACTATTTTCTATTGTTTCTTCTCATATTGTAGATTCATTGAATAGATTTTTCAAGACAATGTTGATGTTGTTTTCAATGATAATTTGTTATTTTTTTTAAATTGAAAGGTCCATAGTTAATGCATTTTTTCGGTATAGAATGTATTCTAATGATACTTCATTTTATATTAAATACACATATACTATTAAATTTTTATTATACATGCATTTTTTGCAAACATATGCAATATCACTTTTTAAATCCAACTCATTTATATTGCAGAGGTGGAAAATATACAGATAAATATGCGATAGCCATTTTTGTGCAGATTTTAATTGTGGTTTCCTTTTGTCATCTCCAAAGTGTTGTGCGCCGTGACTGAAAGTATTTTAATGGTGTTTTCATATTTTATCCACTCCAATTCCATTTTTATGGACAAATACTTTTTGAAATACAGTATATGTGTAGTATCTATGCAATACAATATCATTTCATCCTCTGTTTATATTATCTCTAAAAAGTATATTGCATTTCTGTTATCAGAAATATATTATCTGTGCAGTTTTTGTGTAGTATCTGTGCAATAAATTTTCTGTGTAGCCTATGTTTTCTCCAAAAAATAAATTCAATGTCCATTTATGTTATCTACATAATGTAACATCGGTTTATGTCCACTTTGTTAACTGAAATAATGTATTTGAAATAATTTTCTACAACAATTACATTGGAGTTTTGTATTCATCCCAGTTTATGTTTTTTCCAATACTAATTACAGTGGTTTTGTTTGTTATTCCTTATATAGTGGTTGGATCCTGAATAATGTCCATCAACCATGCATGCTACGAGAGGAATGCAGGAGTAACACATACGGATGTGAGAGGAATGCCGGAGTTGTAATTTCAACATTCTTATTCATTTTCTTATCAAATATATTCAATATTAATATAAACTATTATGTTTTATAAATAATAATCTATAGTTAATAATAAGAATTAATTTAGTGTCTTACATCTCACAGGTGGAGTACTAGTTTAATAAAATGTAATGACACAAAAATTTGAATAGATTTTATTCCCTAATTTTTTTGGGTTATTTTATTTTATACTCAAGAAAAACTATTTAATTTAATAAAATGAGTATAATTTAAATGTGACCATTGGGTTTCGACTGTTATATAACCATTGGTCAATATGACTATTTGGAAATAAATGTTACAATTATTTTCTATAAATTCAAATGATCATAGTTAATACAGAAAGAATATTCGATGGCCTCATCTTGTAGTCTTGGGACGATCGAATCCCATATGATGGAACTCGTGAAGGAGGTAGCACCGTTGGGTTTTTCTCTAGAACAACCCCAAGTCAAACATCATCGTGTGAAGCTGGAGTAGAATTGCCTTGGGAAGATGTTCAAGCTTATAGAAATCACTACCCAGGCAATATTAGCTGAGCCACCCTTGGATGCTCTCACAATAGCACAACATTCACTTAGGTCATATGCTAGGGTTATATGGGGCTATGTAATGAGACCGTAGCTATGTGTAATCCTTTGAGATAAAAAAAATTCTGATTTCTTCCTATGGTGAAGTTTGTATTTTTTTTCAAATGTTCGAATAAATATATGATGTATATTGATGAATTTTGGAAAAAGGGGATATTTTAAAATATTTATGTAAACCTTAAATAATTAATGATGTGTAATGATTTTCAAAAAAAGGTCTTCTGGAAATATGTTCAGTAGGAAATTTAGAATCTAATAAGATCATCTTAATTTGTTGTGAATAGTAAATTATGAATAGTGATTTTACACTTATGATTATTAATGTGATCAAATGGATTATGTAAACTCACTTTATAATGTATTAATATAACTTAGGCACCTTGATTATGTAATACGATTCAATAAAATAGGTAGATAACTTTTTCAGAAATTAGTAGTCCAGTATTGGATTATTAAGGTGACTAGTTTTTTTAATTAAAAATTAAATTAAAAAATTAGAAAACTATATTTATAAAATGGTGTGAATTTTTTAATTCAGAGCAATGATATTAGGTTAGGGTGATTCTTGTGTATTTTTCGGGAAAAAATGAATTTCGGTAAATAGTGAAAATACAGTTTTTTAGTTTCGAGTATTTAATGACTTCATTAAGGATGTAATAATTATGCAATAACTCTGGTCGACTTATGAATAGTAAGATAAGGTATGAGGTGTCCCAAGTGGCCAATACCATGGGAAAATAATGTAACACCCCAACCCCAGTTACCCAGAGTCAGTGCATTACTTCGTAACATTGGCATGATCACAAAAGATCAAGTCTCGAAAGACCGATTAGTTTAGTAGCCTTGGAAACACTAGATACATTCATAAATGTTACATTACATCCTAAAGTGAAAAATCAAAATAACATAGTCTCCATAGTCCACACTCATATCCACTTCTAACTATCCCTGCATGTCATTCATAAAATACGTCTTCACATCCTGGTAAATATTAAAACATTGAAAGGGGTGAGCTCAGATGCTCAGTAAGGATAACAATATTACGGAAGCTTTCGTAAATAATCAATAACATTTATGGCAATGTATAACTAAATCAAAATTTTTTCTAAACATTAACTTTAGCATAATATTGCAAAAATAAAATTAAATAATGCCATTTAATTACTCACATAGATATTCTACTAGTCGAATAATCACATGCAATATCAATAACCACTTTCATAATGATGGAATGCATAATTCTAGACTATCATAACCATGTAGCCAAGGCCTCGTGCCAAGACAACAAATAAGATTTTGTCAAGGCCTCCTTCCAAGACACTATATTGTCTCATGAGACCTACCGATGCATCGAGAAGCTGTAACGGGCTCCACCCGTCACTTATTAAGTCCAATGCATTCCTCATATGAATAGGTTTAAACATATCATAAACCATAACATAATCGTATCACATAAAACATGCATAAAGGAAACATAACATTTCCACATTTCAATCACAAGATATCAATACAACACATTGATATAATAAAAACACTTTCAAAACCATTTTCAATACCAAAATGAAAGAAAGTTAAGACGTTGTATTTATTTTTCATTAAAAACGTTATGGCTTGTAGAGGAATCCAAAACTCAAATAATGTTCACGGTGGCAGATAAGTCGTTGTCTCCGCATATGTACGGAAAGAAAAACATTCCCTTTTCTTCATTTAGTAAAACGCTTCATATGAAAGAGATTCCTTTTGAATAAATGTAAAAGTCAAAGGGGATTATACAGTGTATAAAACAAAATGTGCCTTAATGAAAGGAGATTGAGACGAAGACCCTTACAAAGATCATTTTTTAAATAAAGTAGATATATTATGTGTATTCACTATATGTACACATATATAAAGTACAAATACAAGATAGGACATAATAATATCATGACATAATTTGAAAATAGTAGGTTAACCCAAAGAATGGAAATTTTGTTAAGAAATTCCATTACCTCATGTCCGACTTGACTCGACCGCTCTTTAATCTCCTGAATAATAAACTAGAGTTAATCTATATCTTCTTAATAACCTTTTTCATGTTCATTATTCCTTTTATATCACTTATTACCATGTCATAATTATTTAAGTTTATAACGGTCGTTTTGTCGATCTTAGGTACTTCAGTCAAAAATAAACTTCTTATAATTAAACTTTATTCATGTGGTAATATTTCCATTATATCAATAAATATATTCATGATGTATATATCATATAAATCATATATATCCAGTATATACATTCATTTATAATATTACAAAACATTTAGAGGTATGAAATGAAATGCACCTTTCATGGAGACGGTAAGCTGTACGTACGCATGAACGCTACTTTCATTTCTATTTCGTATTTAATGGAATTAAGTTATAATTATATAAAGGTATAATATAATTCAAGTATAATATAATGCATAATACCATTTACTCCATTCTTTATACATCCCACATATGGCATTAACGATTCAAATCACTTTGAGGGGGCGGTAGTCCACACTTCCTAAAACGAAAATATCACGTTTGTCCATAATGGAAACAATAAAGGTATGCCATGAATGAAAACTACAGAACCTTAAGTAAAACATAAACATATTATATATCATATATAAATATAGTAACATATTAATGGCCACTTTTGAAGGTGTTATAAGAGTGATGAACAATCATCGTTTCGTGAGGCAGAAAATCGCCATCCACAGATACAGTATGTTCTTTGACCATTAGATGTAGGTGTGTGTATGTGTAGCTAGAATAATTCTTATAACAAAATCCTATTATATTGTGGATACTTTTATTGTTACATTATAAATGAATAAAAATAGTTTAGGGGGTTGGATAAGCAAAATAAAACAAAATAACATAAGAGAAGACATTACCTAAAAATCGGGTAACTCTTTTGATTTGAGCCAAAGGATTCCTTGGGAAGAATTATGCCCAAAGTGAGGCTTCTAGGAGTATGGTAGGAAATGTGGGAGAGTATTTGGGCAGATGTTGACCGAGACAAAAGGCATTGAAGGTGTGAATAAGGTGGTAGAGGTGGGTGCCTTTTATAAGAGGAGAGGAGGGGCACTCTTGGAAAGTAATGAAATGATACTTTATTATACAATGCTTTTAGGATTATAAAGGTCTCACACTTATATAATTAGAGTATAAGGTGATAAGGGTTATAAATATTCTCATCCAATAGGCTTTGGACAAGTGTAATGCTTCTATTTTACATTATCCTTCCATTTTATTAAAATCGTTAATTAATGAGGTAATCACTACATCATCATGGTGTCATAAATATTTTAATTTATTTAATGTATAAAAATTATTAAAAAAATATCCTGATGTAGTAAATCTTTTTATCTTTCTAATGAATTGTTATAGTCAAAAATATTACTTGTATAACCCCATTTAAAAATTGTTTTATTAAAACAACTTATGTTTGTGACATTTTTATTTTAACTTTAAAAAAAAGTTATTTATGTCATTTTCCTACCAAAGTGGCTCCATGGGGTCCCCAAGTTGACCCATGTATTGTATTGGTCGGCCATGACTCATCCAATAGGGGTAGGACAAGTGTAAAGGTATTTTCAAATCTTTATAATATCATTTTTACCTTAAATGTCACTAATTACCTTTAATCACGATTAATTAAAATTAAAAGTTACTATTCACCAAAAAATTATTTTAATCCCTTTGAACCACATTTTACATCTTAATGAAAACCATGTATTTCTGATTTTTTAATATCAAATCACAGATTTTGTAATATTTCATTTAAATGAAAAAAGCAGTTATTTAACTACCACTTAGTGGTTTCACTATTCATCAAAAATTGAAGTTTTTCAGAATAGTGCTAAAATTTTACCCTAAGCTATAATTGATATTCTGAATTCAAAAATTATGTCTATTTTGAAAAATTCAAAACATATAAGTTGCATGAATTAATTTTCTAATTAATTCCCTCTGTCACAACAAATAGCGTGTTTTATGAAAGAATATCAATCAAAAGATTGTAAATTGTTTATGTCCAATTTCAAAGTAAAATTAATTCTAATGAACACCATTGGATAAAATGGTAAAAATATATTCTAATTGTACTTTTAGACTACTCAATAGTATAATTTATCAGTATAAATCTTTTTTATTAAAAAAGTTGTTTTTAAGTATTTTTCACTATTCATAAAAAACATTGGAAGTTCTCCGAAAATTACAAAGAATTCAACTTAGGATAATTTCGATATTATGAATACAAAAACAAAGTCCATTTTGAAATATAAAATTTCTATAATTTCAAAAAGTGGGTATTACTATTCATAATGGCTACTTTGATTAGTCGCGGTGTGTTAGAACTCGAACTTGCGTACAATGCAAGTTATTTCATTATTGAAAGAGAGGCGTATCGTGGAAGCTTGGGGTGTTACATTCTCCCCTACTTCAAATAATTTCGTCCTCGAAATTTAATATAATATCAATGTATAAAAATACTCGGGTGATTCATCATCATAAGTTCCTCGGGTTCCCACGTTGCCTCCTCCATCTTATGGTTTCTCCATAGATCTTTTACCAGACGAGTCATCTGGTTTCTCAGCACTTGTTCTCTTGTATCAAGAATCCTGACGGGCTCTTCGCAAACGACAGATCGGGTTCCAGTTCTAATTCCTCATAGGTGGGTACATGCATTGGGTCAGGCATGTATTTTCTCAACAGTGATACGTGGAATACATCATGAACTTTGGAGAGACTAGGCGGCATTTCCAAACGATAAACTACAGCCCCAATTCGTTCTAGAATTTCGAAGGGTTCGATGTACCTGGGACTCAATTTACCCTTCTTACCGAAACGTATAACTCCCTTCCATGGTGATACCTTCAAGAAAACATGATCTCCTTCTTGAAACTCCAAATCCTTCCTTCGATTGTCAGCATAGCTCTTCTTCCTACTTTGAGCTGCTTTGATGTGGTTTTGGATTACCTTAACCTTTTCCATCGTTTCCTCCACCAGTTCTAGGCCTACAAGTTTTCTTTCACCAACGTCATCCCAAATGGTTGGTGTGCGAAATCTCTTTCCATATAGCGCTTCATATGGTTCCATCTGAATACTTGAATGGAAGCTATTATTATAGGAAAATTATACCAGAGGTAAATATTGATCCCACATTCCTTGAAAGTCAAGTGAGAAAGATCTCAACATGTCTTCTAAGGATTGAATAGTTCTTTCTGATTGTCCATCTGTTTGAGGGTGGTAAGCAGTGCTCAAACGAAGTTCAGTATCCAAGGCATTATGAAGACTTTTCCAGAATCTTGATGTGAAATGAGGATCACGATCCGAGACAATCGACAGGGGTACTCCATGAAGTCTCACAAATTCATTAACATATAGTCTTGCTAGACGTTCAAGTGGTAGATCTTCACTTATAGCAAGAAAATGTGCTGAATTTGTGAGATGATAAACAATGACACATATTGCGTCATTCCTTCTAGGAGTCTTTGGTAGTCCCATTACAAAATCCATCATAATATTATCCCATTTCCACTCGGGTATGGGAAGTGGTTCCAATACTTCACCAGGCAGTTGCCTTCCAACTTTCACTTGATGACAAACCATATATCTTGACACAAAATTAGCAATCTCCCTCTTCATGTTGTCACACCATAAATTTCCCTTTAAATCTATATACATTTTGGTGCTCCCAGGGTGTATAGAGAAATTGGAACTATGAGAATCATCCAACAATTCCCAATTTAAATCCGGTATATTGGGAACACAAAGTCTCCTCCCAAATTTCAAAATTCCATCTTCATACACAAATTCACTCAATCGCCCATCATTCACAACTATAATCTTCTTTTTCAACTCTTCATCATTGGCCTAAGAACACTTTATCATTTCTAGTAAAGATGGTTTGGAAACCATTTGAAAAATTTTCTATGTCTCACCCTCCATGGTGATTCCCATATCCATCTTTACTAGATCCATGAAAATAGGATCCTTTTTCACTCTCATCATGTTCAAAACTCCATGATATTTTCTACTCAAAGCATCTGAAACCATATTTTCCTTCCCTGGGTGGTAGTGTATCGTGAAATCATAATCCTTGAGTAGTTCAAGCCATCTTCGTTGCCTCATGATGAGTTCTTTTTGTGAGAAAATATATTTCAAACTCTTGTGATCGGTATATATCTCACATTTTTCACCATAGAGATAATGTCTCCATATCTTCAAGGCAAAGATTACAGTAGCTAACTCGAGATCATGAGTAGGATAGTTCTGCTCATGAATTTTCAGCTATCGTGATTCATAGGCAATAACCCTATCATTCTGCATAAGGACACAACCAAGCCCTTTCATTGATGCATCACTATAAATAACGAACCCATCACTCCCTGATGGTAGAGTCAATATAGGAGCGTTAACTAATCTTCTCTTCAGCTCTTCAAAACATTATTCACACTCTTTTGTCAAGTCAAATTTAACCCCTTTATGTGTGAGCTTCGTTAATTGGTTAGCCAATCAGGCAAAATTATGGACAAAACGTCGATAATATCTGCCAAACCAATAATGGTGTGTACCTCAGTTATACTCGTCGGTGCTAGAAATTCTTGGATTTCCTTGGTCTTAGAAGGATCAACAGAACTTCCATCCTTAGAGACAATATGGCCAAGAAAAGAAATCTCCTGAAGCCATAATTCACACTTCCTAAACATCCCATATAATTCATGCCTTCTAAGAGTCTTCAAGATAATGCGCAAATGATTTTAATGATTTTCATAGCGTTTGTAGTACACCAAGATATCGTCAATAAATACCACCACAAAATCATCAATATATTCTTTGAAAACTCAATTCATTAGATCCATGAATACAAAGGGTGCATTACTCAATCCAAAAGGCATTACTTTAAACTCGTAATGCTCGTACCTTGTTTGAAATGCTGTTTTCGGAATGTCTTCCTTCTTCACTCACAACTGATGGTATCCAAATCGAAGGTCAATATTTGAAAAGTATTGAGCTCCATGCAATTGGTCAAATAAATCATCAATGCGGGGTAGGGGATACTTTTTCTTTGCGGTTATAGCATTGATCTCCCTGTAGACAATGCACAACCTCATAGATCCATCTTTCTTCTTAACAAAAAGGACAGGGGATCCCCATGGAGAATCACATGGGAGAATAAATCCCTTATTACTGAATTCCTCTAGTTTTTTATTTAGTTCAACTAATTCCACGGTGGCCATTCTATAAGGGGTCTTCGATATAGGCCTTGATCCAGAAATTAATTCAATGGAAAAATCAACTTCTCGTTCTGGAGGATGTCCAGGTAAATCTTCCAGAAACGCATCTACATATTCATTCACAATAGGTACATCCTATATTTAAACAATCCTTTCCTCGCCATTAGTCATTTCATTCTCTTCCTCCCCAATAATTGAATTTAGTTGAGCAAATGGGGGTGGATCTAAATAGGAATTAGGTGGTGACGATTATGCTCTAAAAATAAGGTGTTCCTTATCATCATCATCAAAAATCGTAACCTCATTCTTCTTACAATAAATCTTTTCATCATATTCCTAAATCCAATATATACTGAGGATTATATCAAACTCAATCATAGGTATAACAATTAGATCATCGGATAAAGAACAGTTATGTGCTCTAATGGGGACTGATTCAAAAAAACTTTGTTGCAATAATACTTCCCTTAGGAGTTTTGACTGACAATTCTCTTGTTAAATCAAACTAGAAATATCTAATTTTCATAGAAAACTGAGAATATATGAAACAATGTGATGATCCAGAATCAAATAATGCATTTTCTAAACTTGATGAAACCATTAAATTTCCTGCCATCACGTCTTTCTAAGCTTCAACCTCAGCAGTAGTGATAGCATAAGCATGGCCTTGATCGCTTGGCCTCTTCTAAGGTAAGTTCCCATGACGATTAGGAAATTCATTTGCATAATGACCCATCTCTATACAATTATAGCATTCCACATTGACATCAACATTTATTCCCTTGCAATCATGAACTTGGTGGCCTTTTCATCACACTTGTAACAGACTCTCATTCCCTTCAAGCAAGTACCAGGGTGTTTCTTTCCACATTTACTACAGGACTTATATTCAGCTCTTCCCTTCTTCAACTTATTTCCATTTCCAGATTGATCAGAAGATCTCATCTTTTCTTGCTTTTCTTTAAAGTCATAAGACTTAGAGAATTCTTTTTCCGTCTGGATAGCACATGAGACAATATCTTCATACGACGCGATGGTTTGTGAGAATACTTCTCGACAGAGAAATGGTTTTAACCCATCAAAGAAACGATCAATATTACTTCTTGGGTTACGTATATAATCTGCCGCATGCCTCGCTAACCTTGTAAACTTAGCCTCATACTTTGCGACATTCTCATCCTCCTTTTGTCTCAGACTCAGAAATTGCCATTCCATATCTGCTCGATGGTCATGTGGAAAGTATTTTTCTAAGAAAAGATCTTTGAACTCTCCCCATTCCATACATGATACTTCTTCATCTTCCTTTCTATTTTGAATCAATGACCACCATTGATCGGCATCTCCAGTGAGGTGGTAAACTGCCATGATAACCTTCTCCCTTTCGCTACTCCCCAAGGCATGGAATATTTTCACTAAGGTGTTTATCCATTGCTCAGATACTAATGGATTTGTACCCCCTTTAAATGTTTTCGGTTTTTGCCTCATGAAGAGGTATAACATTGATCCTCCATGTTGCGTATCAGGGTGCTCCATACGAGTAAGGTTATTGTTCATAACCTGAGTGAGTTGTCCCAGTATGGTAATAAGTTGATCAGCACCCGTTGTATCTCCAGCTCCACATTAATTATCTTGAGCAGGAGGGAAATAACAACAAGGAGTGCGTGCATTGATACAGTTTCCATTCCTTCCACTAGGCTCCATTTTTAACAATGGCATAAACTAGATTTGTTTATGAATAAAAATATATAATTACATACTTGTAAAACACATAACACTAATTGAACTATTTATGGATATAATCCATAATCATAAAAAAGTTTTCATTGAGGAAGTATATACTCATTACCCTTCATAGTGGTTTGTATAGAAAATGAAAATTATCCTAATCATATCCCCCGGGAGTGTCATAACCAAGAGTGCAGTAAGGCCCGTTGTCGTGCACCAGTTCCTGTTCGAGTCTAGCTCAAAGCGGTGTTTTCGGGTTTTACCCCTAGGTACACCTGTGCCAGAGCCACCTCTACCTGGTCGTATCTAGACAGGGATGTATTTCTTGGAAAACTCACAAAATCTCTACAATACCAAAATTCTAGGAAGTTCTTCTATACTAATCCTCAAAGTCTATCATTGGGCTATGTGCTCTTATCAGAGTTTATCTAAATCTACATTCCATGGTTAGTAATAACCTCTCTCTGATACCAACTGTAACACCCCGACCCCAGTTACCCAGAGTCGGTGCATTACTTCATAACATTGGCATGATCACAAAAGATCATGTCTCGAAAGACCGATTAGTTTAGTAGCCTTGGAAACACTAGATCCATTCATAAATGTTACCTTACATCATAAAGTGAAAAATCAAAATAACATATTCTCCATAGTCCACACTCATATCCTCTTCTGAATATCCCTACAGTTCATTTAAAAAATACTTCTTCACATCCTGGTAAATATTTAAACATTGAAAGGGGTGAGTTCAGATGCTCAGTAAGGATAACAATATTGCGGACGCTTTCATAAATAAACATTTACATTTAAGGCAATGTATAACTAAAACAAAACCCTTTTTAAAAATTATCTTCAGCATAATATTTCAAAAATAAAATTAAATAATGCCATTTACTTACTCACGTGGATATTATACTAGTCGAATAATCACATGCAATATCAATAACCACTTTTATAATGATGGAATGCATAATGCCAGACTATCATAACCACGTAGCCAAGGCCTCGTGCCAAGACCAAAAATAATATTTTGTCAAGGCCTCGTTACAAGACACTAGTTTGTCTCATGATACCTACTGATGCATCGAGGAGCTGTAGCGGGCTCCACCTGTCACTTATTAAGTCCAATGCATTCCTCATATGAATAGCTTTAAACATATAATAAACCATAACAAAATCGTATCACATAAAACATGCATAATGGAAACATAAAATTTCCACATTTCAATAACAAGATATCAATAAAACACATTGATATAATAAAAACACTTTCAAAACCATTTTCAATACCAAAATAATAGAAAGTTAAGACTTTGTATTTATTTTTCATTATAAAAACGTTATGGCTAATATAGGAAGCCGAAACTAAAATAATGGTCACGGCGGAGGATTAGTCATTGTCGCCACATATGTACGGCATGAAAAACATTACATTTTTGTTTTGTATTAAAACTCTTCATATAAAAAATATTCCTTTTGAATATACGTAAAAGTCAAAGGGGTTAATACACCATATAAAAGAAAGTTGTGTATAAAACAAAATATGCCTCAATGAAAGGATATTGAAACGAAGACCCTTACAAAGATCATTTTTTTAAATAATGTAGATCTATAATGTGTATTCACTATATGTACACATAAATAAAGTGCAAATACAAGATAGGACATAATAATATCATGACATAATTTGAAAGTAGGAGATTAACCCAAAGAATGGAAATTGGGTTAAGAAATTCCCTTACCTCGTGTCCAACTTGACTCGACCGCTCTTTAACCTCCTGAATAATAAAATATAGTTAATATCTATCTTCTTAAGAACCTTTTTCATGTTAATTATTCCTTTTATATCACTTATTACCATGTCATAATTATTTATGTTTATAACGGTTGTTTTGTCGATCTTAGGTACTTGAGTCAAAAATAAACTTCTTACAATTACACTTTGTTCAGGTGGTAATATATCCATTATATCCATAATTATATTCATGATGTATATATCCTATAAATCATATATATCCTGTATATACATTCATTTATAATATTACATAACATTTAGAGGTAAGAAATGAAATGCACCGTTCATGGAGACGGTAAGTCGTACGTACGCATGAATGCTACTTTCATTTCTATTTCGTATTTAATGGAATAAAATTATAATTATATAAAGGTATAATATAATTCCAGTATAATATAATGTATAATACTATTTACTCCATCCTATATACATCCCACATATGGAATTAACGATTCAAATCACTTTGAGGGGGTGGTAGTCCGCACTTCCTAAAATGAAAATATCACGTTTACCCATAATGAATACAATAAAGGTATGCAATAAATGAAAAATACAGAACCTTAAGTAAAACATAAACATATTATATATCATATATAAATAGAGTGACATCTTAATTTCCACCATTGAAGGTGTTATATGAGTGTTGAACAATCATCATTTCGTGAGGCAGAAATTCGCCATCCACAGAAACAGTGTGTTCTTTAACCATTAGATGTAGGTGTGTGTAAGTGTAGCTCGAATAATTCTTATAACAACATCCTAGTATATTGATGATACTGGATTGTTTACAAAAGAAATGAATAAAAAGAGTTTATGGGGTTGTATAACCAAATAAAACTAAATAACATAAGAGAAGACATTACCTTAAAATCGGGTAACTCTTTTGATTTGAGCCAAAGGCTTCATTGGGAAGACTTATGCCCAATGTGAGGCATCTATGACTAAGCGAGGGAAGTTGGGAGAGTATTTGGGCAGAGTTTAACCGAGCCAAAAGGCTTTGAAGGTGTGAATAAGGTGGTAGAGGTGGGGGCCTTTTATAAGAGGAGAGGAGGGGCACTCTTGGAAAGTAATCAAATGATACTTTATTATACAATTATTTTCGGATTATAAAGGTCCCACACTTAAATATTTAGTGGATAAGGTGATAAGGGTTCGAATTATTCTCATCCAATAGGCTTTGGACAGGTGTAATGATTAGATTTTACATTATCCTTCCATTTTATTAAAATTGTTAATTAATGAGGTAATTGCTACATCATCATGGTGTCATAAATAATTTAATTTATTTAATGTCTAAAAATTAAAAACAAAATATCATGATGTAGTACATCTGTTTATCTTTATAATGAATATTTATATTAAAAAAATTTGACTTGTATAACCCAATATAAAAATTGTTTTAGTAAAACAACTTATGTTTGTGACATTTTTATTTTAACTTTAAATAAAAAGTTATTTATGTCATTTTCCTACCAAAGTTGCTCCATGGGGTCCCCAAGTTGACTCATGTATTTTCTTGGTCTGCCATGACTCATCCAATAGGGTTAGGACAAGTGTAAAGGTATTTTCATATCTGTATAATATCATTTTTACCTTAAATTTCACTAATTAGCTTTAATCACGATTAATTAAACTTAAAAGTTATTGTTCACCAAAAAATCATTTTAATCCCATTGAACCACATTTTACATCCTAATGACAACCATGTTTGTATTAGTTTTGAAAATCAAATCACAGAAGTTGTAATATTTCATTTAAATGAAAAAATCATTTATTTAACTACCACTTAGTGGTTTCACTATTCATCAAAATTGAAGTTTTTCAGAATAGTCCCAAAATTTTACCCTAAGCTATAATTGATATTCTGAATTAAAAAATGATGTCTATTTTGAAAAATTCCAAACATATTAGTTTCATTAATTAATTTTCTAATTTATTCCCGTTGTCACAACAAATAGCGTGTTTTAAGAAAGAATATCAATCAAAAGATTGACAATTGTTTATGTACAATTTCAATGTGAAGTTAATTCTAAGGAAAAACATTGGATATAATGGTAAAAATATATTCTAATTATTCTTTTAAAACACTCAATAATATTATTTATCATTATAATTTATTTTGATTAAAAATGTTTTTTTAAGTATTTTTCACTATTCATAAAAAAATTTGAAGTTCTTTGAAAATTACAAAGAATTCAACATAGGATAATTTCGATATTCCGAATACAAAAACGAGGTCCATTTTGAAATATAAAATTTCTATAATTTTAAAAAGTGGGTATTACTATTCATAACGGCTACTTTGATTAGTCGTGGTGTGTTAGAACTCGAACTTGCGTACAATACAAGCTATTACATTATTTAAAGAGAGGCGTATCGTGGAAGATTGGGGTATTACAAATAACATGGGAAAGCCCATGGTTTTTCCAATACCACCGATGAGGTGTCCCATGGAAATTAATGCTTTGTCCCCTTATTTCTCCAACAAATACCAGGCCATTTCCACATTCATTTCATTTACAAATCTTCCCCAATGATGTTCTGGTCTCCTTACCTCCCAAGATGTTCTCCCAAGGTTCCCTCAAGCCTCCCGTGGTCCCGACCTTCAAACTTTTTATGTTACTCATCAAGGTAAGGGATCTTTTCACCATCCTCTTTTAAGTCATTTTTTCCTTTATGTTGTGTCTTATAATTTCCATCTATTTTTGTTGATGGAACGTTCATATATGTTCTCATTTCAGTCTATTTCATGTCTAATTTTTGAGAGACCATTTCCTCTCTCATAAATTTATTTTCTGAATTTTTAAGTGACGCTGCTAGGATGCCAAATTTCGTGTAAAAGAAATCACATCTTCCCATTTCCATCATGTTTCCTTTTCATGTTTCGTATCATTCAAATATCCATACCGTGATCTTATTCAGTACCCATACTGTATTGTGAATTAATTATGAGTGGGTGACCCTTGTCCCCTCTCTTTTTAATGTTTTCTAAATCCATGTTATATAGCCGTTATGCTGCAGAAATTTCATTTCAAAATTTCTATCTCTTTCCCTCATGAAATTCTATTGTTTTATTTATGTGAATACCAAGACGTATTTAGTTTCTATATGTATTAAAAAATATATATAAATATGATATATTTTATTCCATATTTGAAATACATATAACCCTCACTCCCATTCCATGGGTTATAAATGACATAATTATCTTATTTTTATGCTCTTTTTTAAACATCATTATTTTAACACGAAACCCATTTCTTTTATTCTCTATGGGTTATTTATGAAATTTTTTATTATGTTCTATGTGGATCACATGAATGTAAAGATATATTAAGGGTGCAACCTGATAGCGCTCCAATGCATTGGGTATTGAATTAATCTCTAGAGATGACAAGTTTTATAATACCTTGGTGAATAAACATGGTAATTTTTTGGCACCTTGGGGATGGACCTTGGTGATATGTTTATGAATGTCTACAAGAAATTTTGTAGCCACATATTCTAGTTATGTTCCATGTTCTTTTCATTATGATATTCTTATTCATTCATTTCTCATGCCATTATGTTTTTTTCAAGTTCATATTGATATCACATGTACATTGATTCCCTTTTTTAACCATACTGGTCTTTCTACTCACCATTTCCATTGAATGACTATCTCCAGGTTATGAGATGCAGTAATTTTACTTAGGATGAACTTATGACGAATCTTTAGAAGTGGCTTAGAAGAATGTCTTATGTTGTATTCATGTTTTATTATTCCTCATTTCAAAGACACTAGACTTTAATGCTCCTTGGTATGTAAAAAGTAATGAAAAGTTATGTATTAAACATGTGGGATTCCATAGTTGGTATCGAAGGATAGTTTAGTTATTTATGAAAATTAGTATATGAGAACTTTTGGAAGACACTATTGATGAGTTTAAATATAGGAAATCTTCTTGGTTTTTTGGTGAGTATAGAGTATGTAGATTATCAAGAAAATACATCCCTATCTGGATAAAAGCAGGTAGATGTGGATCTGGCAGAAATGTACATAGGGGTAAAACCCAAAAACAACACTTTGAGCTAGACTCGAACGAGAACTAGAACACAACAATGAGCCTTGCTTCACTATTGGTTATGACACTGCTTGGGGATATGTCTTCTTAATCTCAAGATTTTTATGAATCATTATGGAGGAATTATAGAGAAATATAATTGTTTAAGCATGATGTTTTATGAAATAAAATCCATTATAGTTAAAAGATTCGTAAATGAAATAAGTTTCTCACGAAGGATTTATTCTCTTAGAAAATGGCGGGAAATTGGAAGAACCATGAAAATGGAGACCGCAATGAACCATGCATTGACGGGCCTCCGATGGAAGCTGGAATGGAATCATTTAAGAAAATGATGAACCAACCGACTCAAGTTATGAGTAATAACATGAATCAAGCTTAGAGGTCGATCTCACCACAAAGGGAACAACTTTCATTTGAGTCCTTTCTGTGACAACAGTCACTAAACTTTAGTGGATTGACTGAACATTTGATTTTTGAGCAATGGATCAGCTCTATAAAAAACATCATTTCTGTGCTACGTTGTTCTGAGCAAGATAAGGTCACCCTGGCTGTCTATCGCTTAGAAGGGGAATCTGATCAGTGGTGGGAACTGATCAAAAACATGAGGCCAAGATTAGAGGTTGAAGCTATGGAGTGAGAAAAGTTCAGATGGATCTTTTTCATTATGTATTTCCCTCATTACATGAAAACAAGAATGGAGATGGAGTTTCTTGAGCTGAAGTAGAAGGAGAATGAATCTGTAGGAAGCTACGAGATGAAATTCACAAGGGTTTCACGATATACCTCTAGCTTTGTCATCGATCCAAACGGTAATCTTGAGAGATTGTTTGGCAGACTAAGACCTCATCTGCGGAAGAATTAAGCCAACTGAGATTTTGATAGCTACGAGGAGATCGTGTGGAGTGCGATGAATGTCGAGCTAGAGTTTGGTGAGATCCATTTGTCTCATAAATCAAACGAAATGATGAGATCAATGAATCCCAGCTTAGGGAGGACTTTTGATCAAGGGGGAAGAGGAAACCATGTTCAACTTCCCACGTGTAATAAATGTGGGATGAAGCATTCAAGGAACTGCCAACATGGGAGTGGGAAGTGCTAAAAGTGTGGTAGAGATGCCCACATTGCAAGGAATTTTCATGGTGAGATGAAACCTTAACTTCCAAACACAAATGACAAGGAGAAGATGGTACATGCCCTACCTGATGTCCAGTGCATCATGTGTGGACAACGTGGGAACTTCTCTAATCACTGTCCAAATTTGAGGGTACTGGAGGGGAACCACCATCATCCATAGAAAAGGCCAATTGATCACGGGCGTGCTTTTTCTATAACGACAGCTGATGTTGAATCTCCGAATGATGTGGTAGCTGGTACTCTTTCTTTCCTCTCAATGCTAGAAAAATACATTGTTTGATTCTGGTTCTACGCATTCCATTATTTCCTTCAAGATTGCAATGAATTTAGATTCAACCCCTGATTTTATAAAAGTATAGTTATCAGTCAAGACACATGGTGGGACAATCCAAGCATCATCAGTGTTTAGAGACTCTAGTATTTACATTATTTACGACTATCTTATCACAAATCTAGTAGTCATTCTCATGCTGGAATTCGACATTATACTAGGGATGGACTGTTTCTCAATGTATAATGCTAAGATCAATTGCATAAGCAACTAAATATTAATAGTCTTGAATGGAAAATCCATTGTTATCTTCTAAGGAGAGATATCTCAACCTGATTTTTTTCGAAAATAACCCCCTATATACTTATTTATGGAGTTGATCCGAGAAGAAGAAGAGGAATATGAGAGTTTAAGAATAAAAATTTTCCCCATCATACATGAATACATTGATGTATTGCCGGAGTAGTTTCCTAGACCTCCCTCATAAAGAGAGGTAGAGTTCTCCATTGAACTCGTACCTGGATCTCATTCGATATCAAAAACCCAATATAGAATGGAAAATACGGAGATGGAGAAATAAAATAAACAAAACCATGATCTTTTAAAGAAGGGGTTTATCTGAAAAAGTGTGTCTCCTTGGGGAGAAACAATTATCATTGTGAAGAAGAAAGATGGATCGATGCGGCTATGCATTGATTATAGAGAACTGAATGGGATCACACTGAAGAATAAATACCCTCTTACAAGAATTGATGACTTATCTGACCAACTCTAGGGGGCTCAATTCATCCCAAAAATTGATCTTAGATCTAGTTATCATCAATTGATGGTGAATAATGAATATATGCCAAAAACATTCATTTTCTCAAGATATGGTCATTATGAGTTTTTTTATGCCCTTCAGACTAACTAATGCACCTGCTATTTTTTGGATTTGATGAAAAGAGTTTTTAAGGACTAAATTGATAAATTTATGGTAGTTTTTATTGATTATATTCTAATATATTACAAAATTTGTAAGGATCATGAGGATCATCTAAGGTCTATTTTACAAACCCTATAGAAGGAGAGGGTTTTTAGGAAATTTAGTACATGTGAAATCTGGTTTCAACATGTTGCTTTCTTGGGGCACTTTTTAACCAATCAAGGAAACACATTTGACCCTACATAGACAACTGTTTTAGAGGAGTGGCCTCAACCTAAAATAATAAATGAGATTCGTAGTTTTCTTCGATTAGTAGGATATTATAGGAGGTTTGTGAAAAACATCTCACTAATTTCTAATTTATTAACCATGTTAACTCACAAAGGGGTCAAGTTCATCTGGAAAAATGAGTGTGAGGAATGTTTCCAAGAGCTGAAGACGAGATTGATTACTACACCTGTGTTAACTCTTCCCTAAAGTGGAGAAGGATTCTTTGTTTTTAGTGATGCATATCTAAAAGGGATTGGTTGTGTCCTCATGAAAAATGACAAGTTCATTGCTTATTCATCTCGATTGTTGAAGACTCATGAGCATAATTATCCTATGCCTGATATGGAGCTGGTTGCAGTCATTTTTTCTTGATGATATGGAGGCACTGTCTATAGGGGGAGAAATCTGATATATACACATACCATCAATGTTTGAAGTATATTTTCACACAAAAGGAACTGAACATGTTACAAAATAGATGGTTGGAACTTCTTATAGACTATGATTGTTAAATTCATTATCATCCCAGAAGAGATAACAATGTTACCTGTGCATTAAGTAGGAATGAACCAGTTGTTTTTTTCGTGATGATGATTCAAAAAGATACATTCATCAATGGCCTAGTAATGCTGGGCATGGGAATTATAAATTAAGGGTTATCATCAACCCTAATCAAAAATGATTTCACAACTTTAATTTATAGAGAAGATCAAGAAAGATCATATAGAAGATCCTTTGTTACAGAAGAGGATTGAAGTTGTGAATGATGGGAAGTTTCATGAGTTCAATATAGATCAAGAAGGTGTATTGAGATTTTGTACAAGACTATGTGTTCCATTAATTCTGGAAATAAAGAAGGAGATGATAGATGAATCTCATAGATCTACATTCTCTATACATCCTAGAAGGAAAAACAATTATAGGGAACATTTTGATCAGTTTTGGTGGGATAATATGAAAAGGGAGATTGTTGACTACACTGAATGGTGCCGTGTTTGTCAGCAAGTGAAGGAAGAGTGACAAATTCTTAAAGGGGTGTTGTAACCACTGCCCATAAAAACATGGAAGTGGGAAAATATCATTATGGGATTCGTCACTAGTCTTTTGAGAAATTCCAAAGGAAACAATGTGATATGGGTTATTGTGGACCTTCTAACCTAGACTACCCATTTTATCTCCATTTGGGAAGATTTATCTCCTGATCAACTTTCCAATATTTACGTGAAGGAAGTGGTAAGGATGAATGGAGTTCCACATTCTATCATATCTTATCATGATCCAAGGATCAAATCAAAATTTTGGAGAAGAGTTCGACTTGCTCTGAGCACTGAATTGAATTTCAGTACAACCTATCACCCCAAAACGGATGTCCAATCTGATAGGACTATTCAATCACTCAAGGAAATGTTGAGAATGTGCTCAATGTAATTTAAAGGTGTATGGGATCAACATCTCCCTTTAGTTGAGTTCTCATACAAAAACAACTTCCACTCGAGCATTCAAATAGAAACCTATGATGATCTTTATGGGAAGTGATGTATAACTCTTACTTGTTGGGATGTAGCTGGTGAGAGAAATATTCTTTGTCTTCATCTTGATCAAGAGATGAGTGAAAAATTTCATTCCATCGAACAATACATTAAGGAATCTCAGAGTCGTAAAAAGATCTATGCTGAAAATCGTCGAAGGGACTTGAAGTTTAATGTTGGTGAATAGGTCTTTCTTTGAATTACACCTTGGAAAAGAGTCACGGGGTTTGGGAATAAATGAATGCTCAGCCCTAGGTACATTGTCCCCTATAAAATCATGGATCGTGCGGGAGTAGTGGCCTATCGGCATGAAATTCCTCCAAATCTAGCACACGTTCATGATGTCTTCCACGTATCCATCTTGTGAAAGTACATACCTGACCCATCACATGTACTAGACCCAGAGGTGGTACAACTGGAACATGACCTCTCTTATGAGGAGCATCTATTGGAGATCTTGGATCATAGAGACAAGGTTCTATGTCACAAGACTACCCACATAGTTAAGGTATTATGGAGAAACCAAAAATTTGAAGTAGCCACGTGAGAACTAGTGGAGTCTATGAGGTAGGAGTACCCACACCATTTCTCTTATAAAGGTACGAGTTAAAAAATTTTGGGATGAAATTTCTTAAGGGGGGAAGACTGTAACGACCTAAAATTTTGAATAAATTTTGTTCCCTATTTTTTGTGGGTTATTTTATTTTATACTCAAAAATACTATTTCATTTAATAAAATATGTATAGTTAAATTGAGACCAATGAGTTTTGAATTTATATGACCGTTGGACAATATGACCATTGGGAAGTAAATGTTATAATTATTTTCTATAAATACAAATGATATTAGTTAATACAGAAAGAAGATTCTATGGCTCCATCCAGCAGTTTTGGGCCGATTAAAGCCCATCTGATGGAACTCAGGAAGAAGGTAGCACCATTGGGCTTTGCTCTGGACCAATCTCAAGCCGAACATCATCGTGGGAAGCTGGTGCAGAACCGCCTTCGGGATAAGTTCAAGCTTATAGAAATCACTATTGGGGCAATGTTGGCCGGGCCACCCTCAGATTCTCTCACCTTATCACACATTACACTTAGGTACCATGTTGTGGTTATAAGGGTCTATGTAACTATACTATAGCTATGTGTAATCCATTGAGATAAATAAAGTCTTGATTTCATCCTATAGCGATGTTGGGATATTTTTTCAGATGTTCGAATAAATATAGGATGTATATTGTTGAATTTTGGAAAAAGGGAATATTTTACAATATTTAAGAAAACCTTAAATAATTAGTGACGTGTAATGATTTTCAAAAAATGGTCTTCTGGATATTTGTTCAGTAAGAAAATTAGAATCTAATAAGATCAACGTAATTTTTTGTGAATAGTTAATTATGAATAGTTATTTTACATTTATGATTAGTAATGTGATCAAATGGATTAAAAACCTCACTTAATAACGTATTAAAATAATTTAGGAAGCTTTATTAAGTAATTTTATTCAATAAAATAGGTAAATAACAGTTTTAAAAATTATTAGTCAGGTATTAGTTCTTTCAGGTGAATAGTGTTTTTAATTAAAAACTAAATTAAAACAATTTATAAAATTACTTTCATAAAATGGAGTTCAATTTTTAATTCAGATCATTGATAATAGGATAAGGTGATTTTTGGATATTTTTTCTGAAAGAAATGAATATTTGGTGAATAGAGAAAATACAGTTTTTGAGTTTCTGGTGTTTAATGACATCATTTAGGATGTAATAATTATGCAATAATTCTAGTAGACTTTAGAATAGTAATATAAGGTATGAGGTGTCACTGGTAGCCAATACTATGGGATAATACCATGGGAAAGCCCCTTGTTTTTCCAATACCACAGATTAGGTGTCCCTCGTCAATTAATCCATTGCCCCCGTCACTTCTCCTATAAATACAAAGTCATCCCTCATTCATTTCATTTCCAAATCCCCCCCAACGTAGTTCTAGTATCCTTACCACCCAAGGAGTCCTCCCAAGGTTACCTCCCAAGGTTCTGTCTTATAATTCCCATATCATTATGTTGAGGGTACGTTCTTATATTTTCTAATTTCTGTCTATTTCATGTCTAATTGTTGAAAGACCTTTTCTACTGTCATCAATTGGTTTTCTGAATTTTTATGTGACACCGTTAGGCAGTTAAATTTTTCGTAAAAGAAATTGCATCTTCTCTTTTCTTTAATGTTTCCTTTTCATGAGGTATGTCATTCAAATACCCATACCATGATCTTGTTAATTACCCACACATTATTTTGAATTATTTATGAGTGGTTGACCCTTTTCCCTTTCTTTTCAATGTTTTCTAAAACCATGTAATATAGCCATTATCATGTAGAAATTTCGTCTCAGAATTTCATTCACTTTCTCTCAAGAAATTCTCTTGTTTTATTTATGTGAATACCCAGACATTTTAGTTTCTATGGGTATTAATAAATATATAAATATGATATATTTTATACTGTAATTGACATACATATAACCCTCACCCCCTTTCCATGGGTTATACAGGACCTAATGATCTTATTTTTAAGCTCTGTTTTTGAACGTTGTGATTTTGACACAAACCCCAATTTTTTATTCTCTATGGGTTATTTATGAAATGTTAGATTATGTTCTATGTGACTCACATGAATGTAAATACATATTATTGGTGATACCTTATAGTGCTCCAAAGCATTGGGTAAATAATTCATCTCTAGAGATGACATGATTTACGATACCTTAGTGAGTAACCTTGGTAATTTTTATGACACCTTATGGATGAACCTTGTTTATATGTTCATGATTGTATAAATAAAATTTTGTAGCCACATATTCAATTTTTGTTCAAATTTTTTTAAGTATGATATGCCTATTCTTTCATTGCTCGTGCCTTTATGTTTTTATTCATGTTCTTATTGATGTCACAAGTTTATTGATACCCTTGATTAACCTTACTCAGCTCTATTAACACCCTTTCATTTGAATTTATGTCTCCAGGTTATGAGATACAGCCATTCTACTTAGGATAAAATTATGATGAATCTTTACATATTGTTTAGAAGAATTTTTTATGTTGTATTCATGTTTTATTGTTCCTGATTTCCAAGACACTAGACATTAAAGATCCCATGTATGTAAAATGTAATGAAAAGTTATGTATTAAAATGGTGGGATTCCATAAAAAAATTTACTACCTAAAAATATACTAATCATTTTTAAATTGAGAAATAATATGATCAAAAAAATGTAAAATTTTATAAAGTACATTTATCAATAAAAACATTTTCTCTTTGTATATTATTTCATTTCATAGACAAGTTCATAAATTTTATAATTATAAATTTTTTAAAATAAATTGAAATTAAAATTTTGGAATGTAAAAATTTGATTGAGGTGATTTTTTTTCATTTTTCTCAAACAATCAATTTTATGTGAATACTGAAAAAATATTGATTTTTTCAATACATTCACTTTTATGAAATTTTCATCAAAAAAGAATGACCTAAAAAAATTTAAATACATTTTATATAAATATATCTAAATATAGTAAGATATATCATTTAAAAATAATTTAATTAATTTATAAAACTCAGGTCTAATGTTTTGGAAACATAAGTACTATTTTACTCTGAAATCTATTTTTATTTCCTTATATTAACAATTAGTTTTCATAAATTATATTAATTAAATTTATTAAAATGGTTTTCAGAATCTATATCCAAATTTCAATATTATTTAATATGATCAATTACTTTTTTAGGCATAAAATTATGATTATTAATTTGTAAGTTAATGAACATGATATGATCAAATTGTTATTTTCATAGAATTGTTTAATTAATGTTGTGTTATTTTTATTTATCAAATTAAATTGATATACATTATATAATTACATATATATAGTTTTTAAACATATATATAGTATATTATCAATTAAATAATTTCTAATTATTGTTATATAAGATTAAGAACACTTAATGATAAAACTCACATTCATCTACAGAACAGTTTGTTTATATATAAAAATTTTACATTTATATGTTAATTTTACAATATATATAAATTTAATTATATTATATGGATTGAAAATTTAGGTCAAGCAGATAAAATTTTTGTATTTAGGGATACATTATATTTTTAACAAAATAATTATTACAAGGGTAAAATCAAGCTAACCAGGAAAAAACCAAAATAGACAAATAAAAAAATAAAATGATAAGATGATTTAAACATGTTTAATAAATGTCTTCTGATATGTGGGAGAGGCATTAAAAAACTTATATCACCTAAAAATCCATTATTTTCCACTTTTAGAGCCTCTGACAATTTAATATTTTCATGCCATTATTGAAATGTAATGTGTACATTTAAATTACCCTTCGCTTCCCTTATAATGTGGATCACTTACACTACTTCCTAATACACCTATCCCATATAATTTAATTATAAACAAAAAAAATTATTCTCATAGAATAATATATACATTTTAAAATCATACGGTCTCAATTAGGTTGCCTATGGTCCATATTTCCAAGGAGAATAGAAATCTATGGTTTTAAATGTAGGTATTTCGTTCTCCTTAGAATTTTCCTCTTTAAAATACAATTGAAATTGTTTTATAGCCACCATAAAAAATTAATTTAGTATTATTAATATGATGGAATCTTATTATATTTCCAGTGTTACCATTACTTAATCATTTCCATTCACTAAGAAAAACAAAAGCATCATCGATAGTGCATGCATGTGAACTACCACCTATATGATGTGATGTTGTTTGTTTTTTCTAACTTACTCTTATAGATAGTAATGAAGTAATATTTTAATAATTAATATTTATATTGTAAAAAAATTAGTATTAGGAAATTATTTATTATAATATAACTTCATTCCATCTTATTCATTAAGAAATTGAATCATTAATCATTTATATTTGCGAACTACCACCTCCACGAATGATAAATTCCATTTCTCACCACCAGAATTAATGGATTGTTATAAATAAGAATTTTTATAATATATATTCAATTTTTGTAATTTTTTACTATTTAAATTTTAAAATCTCCTTTAATAAAAATGATTCCTTACTCATTAAATCATTATAACATGCTAATGTTTGAGTTAGTTTCAGCTCCTACACGAACGATGTTATAATGAATATATAAAGAATGAATATGTAATATTATATAATTATAATTTAATATTATAATGACATACCTATTATTTTTTATTTGTTTGTAAAAGGTTTTATTAATATTTAAAATATTTATTGATATATCTCTTTTTAATCGTTAAACACACTGAAAATAGCACATCACGATTTCCATTTTCAGAAATCCGTATCCATGTATTTCACCTAATAAAAATAGAAAATGATGAATAATTACAAACTATGATTATTATACCTTGAATAATATTATAATTATGTAATATAAACCAATAAGTAATAATTTTACCTGTATATATCACACTAGTATAAAATTATATACCAAAACCTATAATCACCCGATTATGAAAATATACTATAATGAAATATTATATTTTTAGTAGATAGTTTTGTTTTTTAAAATGTAAAATATTATTACAATATTATTAAATAACTTATTATGACAGTTATGTTTATTATTGAGGAGATTATAATAATAATCATGTAACCTATAATATAATTTATGGGTTATTTGAATCAATTTTAAATTCCATGAGAAATGGTTGACATTTTGCACCATCATTTCATTGATTTTTTATATTGAATTAAATGATAGTAAATATCTTTCATTTGGGGATATTTGGAATCTAGTTTCATTTTTTCCCTATTTTTATTGTGTTACCATTACCATTAGGTATTTTTACTTCCATTTAGCATTATTGAGATGTGATTTTTATTCCCCACTAATTTTTTTTGTGGTCAATATATGGGCCATGTATTTATTTCATCATAATTTTCCTTGAAATTTAAGGTATTTAAAAATACCCCATTTTATACCTTGGATGGATTTTTAATTTCAATTTTTCAAAAATTATAAGGGCTTTTGGGAACTCAATTATCATTCATTGGGTGGTGGTTTTCAAATTGAAAATATTTAAGATTAGTTAGGAATATTATGATTTTTTATTAGGGTATTTAATATCCATCCAATACATTGGTTATGGTTTTATATCTCATGATATAATGAGGCATGGACATTCCTGTATTGGATAAAAACATAAATCATTGAAAAGTTTGGATTTTTTTACAACCTGAAGGGTGGACATACTAGTAATTTTTTTCACAGTATATACGGTGGATATTATTGGCTTTGTTCATAAACATCAAGGGAAGAAATAATTAATTTTTTCCCAAATTACATGTTTTACATTCTTTAATTTGTTCCAAAATAGAAAGGATGGACATAATTGGATTTATTTACCACTTGAATGGCATGCATGAATCAGTTTTCTCACAATATAATGTTATTGTTCTTATGTTATGTGCTTTTGTTATATGTCATGAATCTTAATTTTTATTTCTTTATTCTTCATTCTCAATCCAAGGTGTATGTTTGATCATTTGAGTTTCTTGGACTACTATCTTGACTTATAGACAAAAAATATTTTTAAATATACATTTTAATAATATATTTATCCCTTAATTACAATTTATCATATTAAAATGTTCTAACAATTAATGACATGTGGTGTCTCTCCCATCATATGGTGAAGTCCATATTTAAAATATAAAATTTCCCTTATGAACCAACTAACTAGGTAGTTAGTGGCAATCATGGACAATCCCATGTGGAGAAGCGAGAATTAACAGAGAATAAAAAATAAAATGACACTTAGACGAGTGTTCATATAGAAGGAGTGAAGGGAACCATCAATTAAGTGAAACAATTTGTGAAAAAAGTTAATCAAATGAATAAGAAATGGAAATAATACAAGAGTGTTGTGGTTGTAACTATGATCATTTATTATTGAAGTCTTCATTTATTAAAATTGAATTTATTAATGAAAGTAAAATAACATGGGGAATCAATAAATCCATTTTTTCTTAGTCTAAAAACAAACAAATACATATTCAAAGGTTTATTCCATAGTTCAGAAATTAACTACTTAAAAAATATTTAGGTTATCTATCCCAAATTTAAGTGGCAACTAGCTCACCCAACGGTAATGGATTCCCCAATTGAAACTCTATTAGTTTTCACCATTGGTTTCGGCCGGGTTCTGATTTGACACTAATGGAAATTAATGTATAGGTTTCACTGAAGATGTTGTAAAAAAATCATAATAAAAACAATACATTGGAATTTTAATAACAAATAACTCATAAACATTATTACTACCCCCAACATAGGGGAATCTAGCATCTTGTGACCATGGTCAGTGTGTGTGGATTGAAATGATACTCAATCCCTACCATTGATACAAGAGGAAGCTGGGAAGGGGATAATTACATGAATAAAATTGAAAAAATAAAATTAAAACATAATCATGGACTTGTGGGATGCTTAAACGACGGAGCAGGGACACCTCCCCTAGATTTCCATCCCAGAATATGTAGGGCCTCCCTCATATTTATATAGTATGAATCTATATGGAAAGTGTACTAATATACATGGCATGTACTTAGGTGAAATGCTTTTTCATTTTTTACTCTGTTGGTAGGTGATACACTGACCTGACCGATGACTTTCAACAAGTAAGTGGTTATTGGATTGGGATACATAGGATATAGACCTCCCCACATGGTGGTAGTTACACGTTTAGTTACCAACCTCTTATATAAGGGATGATATGAAATGTGTTGGGGAAGTACATGGTGTGTTGTATTTGGTTAGCTACATGGGTTTAAACTCAGGATGATCAAACTATGTATGAGAAAAGGTACACGGTGTGTCTTTATAAAGTACACATCATGTATATTTTAATCTTTTTCCTGATTTTTCCGGATTTGTGAATTCAGATAGAAAATATCTATAATGTATCGTGAACACCAATATAAATCATTTTATCTAATAAAATGTACCCTCTGAAAACATATTTTTATACTCAATAGAATGTATGAAAATGTATACACAAATTGGGTCTATAAAACTCTTCCACACGTAGTCATTTTCTTCTCCTCAAGAAAAATCTGAACATCTAATTAACAGAATATAACTATTAAAAAAAGAAGCATCATTTAATTATACTAATAAAAATATTTCCATAGAACAAGATTTTAAAAGTTAAAAAACATATTCCATTTAAAAATATATTTTAATCATGCCTCATATATAATAAACAATTGGCATCCACTTTTATTCACATAATTCAACTTTTCATAAATATGAATGCCACTTAATGATTTAACTCACCAAAAAATACCACAGTCATCCCTCAAGATCATTTAATCATTGTTATGCTCTATATAAAGTATATTCACTCTATCCATAACTTTCATGTATTCTCATTCAATAATTTTGAAATAAAATCAAAAACATTCATGGGGTCATTAAATAAAGTTTATTATATTTTGAGTCCTTGATTAGGTGAGATTAGCGGTAGAGGAAATTGGATGCTCAGGCCCTGTGCTATTATTACTACAAATCATGATTTTAACAGCGCTAGAATAGGCCATTATTAGTGCTATAGAAGCATTGATGACCTTACCATGGTTAAAAGTCCATGACGTTTTATAATTTCTAAAAAAATCATTGATAAAATGGATATTTAGAAACACATATAAAAGCACTAAAAATGTACAATTTATATGTTCTTTTAAAAGTGTAAATAAAAGACCTCATTTTTCAGTGCATTAATTTAGTGATGATAAAGTATGATTTATTAGTGATTTTTAATGTGATGGTATAGATAGACATTATCAGTGCATTTATAAACATTTATAAAGGAGTCTTTTAACATCGCTTATAAATGGGATGAAAAGGGATGATTTTTCATCATAGAAAATAGAACTAAAAAAGGATAAAACAGAAGTGTGATTTAGTAGCACACTGCATCACCAGAAATTGGTGATGTGTATTTCAACATACTGCATCAGTAGAAACAACAACCAAATATTCCAAATTAAGAAACAAATACTGAATTTAAATTAAATATAATTTATAAAACGAACACAATTTAAATTAAACAATATTATAGATTAGGTCAGTTGTTTTTTTATTAAAATATATGATACTTTTGAATAAAAAAGATACACTTAGAGTCATACTTTTCACACCAAGCATCAAATTGAGTTGTAGATGATCCCTACACATCAAAAATGATGTATGGATCATTCTCCCAATGAACCAAAATAATATAAATGAATTTTCATGATTTTTTTGTTAGTTGTTTCTTTATTAAAATTAATTTCATTCTAGAATAAAAAAGATGCAGTTAGAGTCATTCCTGCCACACCTTGCATCATATTGAGGTGTGTTAGAATGATACACGTCCCAAATGACTCATGGATCATTTTCCAATTGTTTCAAAACAATCAGAATGTGTTTTTTCAGTTTTGAGTATGTTAGTTATAATTTCGATTAAAATTTATTTCACTTTTGAATAAATAAACACACACTTTGAGTCTTACCAGTCACACCATGCATCGGATTGAGGTTTGGCCGATCCCAACACATCACAAATGTCATATGGATCCTTAGTATAATGTACCAAAATACTATAAATGAATTTTTTTGGTTTTCATTATTTCAGTTGTTTTTAATTAATATTAATGATAGTTTTCAATAAAATAGATGCACTTGCAGTCATACGGGTCTCACCATATGCATTATTGAGGATCGTGTTACTATTATATGTCCAAAATGATTCATCAATAATTTTCCTAAATTAACTAAAAATTAGGAATATGTTTTCTTAGTTTTGAGTATGTCAGTTGTTTTTTTGGTTAAAATGAATACAACTTTTAAATAAAAAAGATGCACTTGGAGTCATACCAGTCACACTGTGTGTCATATTTATGTGTGGTTTATCCTTACATGTCAAAAACTATGTATGGATCCTTATCCTACAGAAACAAAACAATTTAAATGAATTTTTTCAATTTTTAGTATGTTAGTTTTTTTCTTATCAATAATGTCAATTCAGAATAAAAATGATGCACTTTGAGTAATACCAGTCAAACCATACATTGGATTTAGGTGAGGCTAACAATGACACATCCCAAATGAATCACTGATTATTTTACTTATGTACAGAAAAAGAGGAATGATTTTTCTCAGTTTTGACTACATTAGTTGTTTTTTGATTAAATAGAATCGATATTTTGAATAAAAAAGATGTAGTTGGAGTCATACCAGTCACACAGAGAATCATATTATGGTGTAGATAATCCCCACATGTCACAAATTACATATGGATCATTGTCCTAATGCTCCCAAATAACTTGAATGGATTTTCTCAGTTTTGATTATGTTAGTTGTTTTTATTAAGATTAATGATGGTTTTGAATAAAAAATATGCACTTTGAGTCATACCATTCATACCATGCGTCAGAATGAGTTGTAGTTAATGAAACATGTCCCAAATGAAACAAGGTTCATTTTCCTAAAGTATCAAATTAATCATATTGTATTTTCTTAGTTTTGAGTATCTTAATAGTTGTTTTGATTAAAATGAATGTCATGTTTGAATAAAAAATATGCACACGGAGTCATACTTGACACACCATGCATCAGATTAAGGTGTAGCTGATACCTACACATCTAAAATGACATGAGGATCTTTTTTCTAAATTACAAAAATAATATAAATTTTTTTTCTCATTTTAGTTGTTATTTTATTAACATTAATGCCAGTTTTGAATAAAAAAGGAAAAATTGGAGAATTACCAGTAACACCATGAATTAGATTGAAGTGTGGTTGAATGATACACATCTCAAATTACTCAGGTATAGTTTTACTAAATTATCAAAAAAATCAAAATGTGTTTTATCAGTTTTGAGAATGTCGGATGTTTTTTTGATTAAAATAAATGTCACTTTTGAATAAAAAATACGCACATGGAATCGTACCGGTCACACAATCCATTGGATTAAGGTGAAGTTGATCCCTACATGTCACAAATTAAATATTTATCATTTAAGTAAGTACCAAAACAATCTGAATTCATTTGATCAGTTTTGAGAGTGCCAGTTGTTTTTTCTGATTAACATTAATGCCAATTTTTATTTAAAAAAATGTACTTGGGGTCATACTAGTCACACCGTGTGTCGGATTGAGGTGTGGTTGAATGATACATGGACCAAATGACCAATGGATCATCTTTCTAAAGTATCAAAAAAATCGGAATGTTTTTTCATGGTTTTGAGTATGTTAGATTTTTTAATTAAAATAAATGTCACTTTTGAATAAAAAATTTGCATTGGGAGTCATACTGGTCTCACCGTGCATAAGATTTATGTGTGAATGATCCCTAGACATCAAAACTGACATGTGGATCATTTTTCTAATGTATCAAAAATAATATGAATTCATTTTCGCGTTAGTAGTATGTCAGTTGTTTTTTATTAACATTAATGTCATTTTTTATATAAATAAGATGCACTTAGAGTTATACCTGTCACAATGTGCATCGGATTTAGGTGCAGCTAAATTATACACAACCCATATTACACATGTATCATTTTGAAAATGTCTCAAAATAGTCATAATGCGTTTTCTCGGTTTTGAGTATGTCACTTGTTTTTTTGTTAAAATAAATGTCACTTTTGAATTAAAAATACACGTTTGGAGTCAAACACATCACACCATTTTTCATATTGAGGTGTGTATGACCCCTATATATCAAAAATGACATATGGATGGTTTTAATAATATACCAAAACAATAATAATGCTTTTTCTCAATTTTGATTATGTCAATTTTTTACATTAATGTCAGTTTTGAATAAAAAAGACACACATGGTGTCATACCAGTCACACCGTGCATCGGATTGAGGTTTGGTTAAATGATATACATCCCAATTGAGTCATGGATTGTTTTTCTAAAGTATTAATATAATAAATATAAATTTTATGGGATTTGATTATTCCTATTGTTTTTTATTAAAATGAATGTCACTTCTGCATAAAAAATGAACTTTGAGTCAAACCGGTCACACCGTGCTTCATATTGAGGTGTGGATGATCCCTACACGTCACAAATGACATATGGATCATTTTCCTAATGTACCAAAATAATTTTAATGTGTTTTCTCAGTTTTGATTATGTCATTTTTTTATTATCATTAATGTGAGTTTTGAATATAAATGATGCACTTTGAGTCATTCTGGTCACACCGTGCATCGGATTGAGGTGAATATGAATGATACACATCTCAAATGAATCAAGTAAAATTTTACTAAAGTATCCAAACAATAGGAATTCATTTTCACTGTTTTGAGTATGTTAGTTTTTTTATTATTAAAATGAATGCAACTTTGGCTAAAAAAAGTTTCACTTAGAGTCATATAAGTCACACCACAAATCAGATTAAGGTGTAGTTGATCCCTAAAAATCAAAAATTACATATGGATCATTTTAATAATATTCCAAAACAAAATGAACCATTTTATTTGTCTTAATTATGTCTGTTATTTTTAATTAACATTAATGACTGTTTTGAATACAAAATACACACTTGGAGTCATATCGGTCTCACCATGCGTCTGATTGTGGTGTGGTTGAATGCAACACATCCCAAATGACTCATGCTTCATTTTCCTTATGTATCCAAACAATAAATATGTTTTTCAAATTTTTTAGTATGTCATTTGTTTTTTCATAAAATTAATGTCACTTTAGAATAAAAAAGACACACTTTGAGTCATACCGGTCAAACCGTGTGTCGGAATAATGTATGAATGATCCCTATATGCCAAAAATGACATATGGATCATTGTCCAAAATTAGCAAAAAAGTATTAATTATTTTTCTCAATTTTTAATACTCCATGTGTGGTTTTTACAAAAAATAGAATTTTAAATTATAAAGACACACTATGGATCTTCTCTTAAGTGACAACTGTTGTGTTCACTTTTAAAAAATTGTTCTTAAACACAATCATGGTATGATCCTTTTTCTAATTCATTTCCCAAATATTAATTGTTTCCATGTTTCTGCTTCTTATCCTCCTTTGCCTCAATCGTAACTTTAGTAATTGCCTCTGCCTCCTCCTCTATGTTGGTATTAGACTCCATCTCTCCCTCCACCATCACCTCCACCTCATCCTCTACCTTCACCTATGCATACACGTTTTCCCAACAATTTTATTGTTTGTATTTAAGTGCTTATAAAGAAATTGATTTCCTATATTAATCTTATCCTTGGCAGAAAGGTGAATAATATATAGCAAAAAGGTTTGAGAGACATAATAAACCTACTCCAAACAAACTATCATAAAAATGATAAATTATACAACTCAGAAACATGAAGCCTTGCAAAGCTGTGTATAAAAAACAATATTCCTATAATTTCTTACAAATATTTCACAATAGAAGGGTAGGGAAAACGACCAACTGGAACCAACCTCTATAATGGACATTTTAGAGATTGCATCAGCAACATGTTTGGCCACTCGATAGACATGATAAAAATCAAGGCATAAGAATTCAGAGAGACTAAGACAGGAGATCCAAGCAGACATCATCTTTCAAGGAACATTCCGAGATCAATCATTCAAAATCTGCACAACAATAAATGATCTTGACTCTAACCATACTCCATGCCAACCATAATGTCTTGCATACCTTGTAGCCAGGATCATAGCCCATAGTTCTGCTTCAATCACATGAGAATACCCAACATAATGGAAGAAACAATCTTTAACGAAGCCTCAATGAGTTCTGAAGACTCCACCACACCCAGCAGGACCCGATGCACCAGAGGTCGCCCAATCCACATTTACTTTCAACCATTCTGAAATTGGTGGAATCCACTTAATGTGCTTGGACATTATGGGCTTCCATTCTCTACCACTAACACCCAGAGTTCTCAAAAGTAAAAGGTCATATACATCAATGTTTATGCACCCAGTTTGGTTCATCTAAGAAAGTTTAATGCTTCGATGTATCACCTGAACACTATCCCAGAATGAATTATTGTCATTGTTAAAAACAATATTATTCCTAGATTTCCAGATATAGGATAAAACTGAGACAATAGTACCATTAAACAAGAATTTCACTTGATCTTTGAAATAATATTAAAGGTGGAACTGAGCTTCGATTCCACATATACAAAATCAAGACAATAGTGGACTTTTGATTTCACCTAATTCAATAAACGAACAGAAAATACCTAATTGATAAGGAGGTGTGATAGGGATTCATCACTGTTAATACAAAAATGTCATACCAAAGCCATATTGAGGCTTGCGCACTGCAACACACCCTGAATGGGTAGTCTCTTTTTCCAAATTCTTCATATCAACAGAGCAACATTGGGGGTTATGTAGGGTCGATGAACACCTTCCAACCATGGATGGATTCCAGAAGGTACACCACACAGCAAATTTTAATAATCTTGGATAGAGAAGGATCCATTAAGAGAAGGTTTCCAGATTAATATATCAGTATCAACATAAGAATATTTAGTAATCTCCATAATAATATTAATAGGAATGATATCAAAAGAATCATGTTTTTCTTGAAGATCAGAGATATATAAATTTCCCAGTAAAGATGGGATATTAATGGAATACTTTATTGGGGATGATAGCCATGAGAAGTTCCTATAATTTACAAGAGAACTAGGTCATACCAACATTATATATTGAGACATGATTTTTGATTATGCACTCCTTATTGAAGGCCACAAAGAGGATTTCATGTAAATACACTTACTATTTTGAAGTCTATCATCAAACCTGCCAAGTAGAATTTCAAGAGAAAAGATAGGCTTGGAAAAAAGCCTCCATGTGAAGGTCTGAAAGAGCGCATTATTAAATATTCATAAATCCTTAATTCTCATTCCTCCCATATTGACTGTCATTATATAGTCTTTCCAGGCAATGGAAACAAGTTCCTATAATGAGTTGAGGCAGTCCAAATGAAATTCTGTATCATTCGACTCAATTCCTTAAGAAGAATGACTGGCCATCTATGAACAGAAAAGGAGTAAACAAACATAGAAGTTATGCCATAGTTGAAAAAGAAAACACAACCAGCCTAGGACATGATCTTCCCATTCCAGCTTACCAATTGATTGACAATTTCTAGGTGATAAAAAGTATATAAGAATTATATCAATAATGCTTCACATCTGAAATATTTTTTGATGGTCATAACTTGTTCTAGATCACAAACATAGCATGTAATCCCAAAAAAACAATTCCGAATAAATCATGACAATAATTATGCTACCCACACAGTTCTAAAAAATTGATTTCTTCTCTTTAATAACACTTTTTTATGGAAATATAGATTGTAATAGGAAAATATAAACCACAATGATTATAAAATAAATTTAATGAAATAATAGTTACCTTTAGAAATTACCTATAAGGGGATGATGTTTTTTTCATGGAGTTTAATTTCTCTCATTAATATTAAGACATAATATCCAGAATTTATTTCATTATCTGGTTTATGAAACTTCAGAAACATTGACCAAAATAAGTTTAAAAAAAATTAAATATTTTTAGAGATAAAATCATTATCGATATCCCTTAACTTTATTTTATATTATTTTTTGTAATCCACAAGTATTATCTTTTGAAATTTTAGACTCATTCAATGATTTATCCAATACTTATAGATCACCTTATCATAACAAACTACTCGTAAAAAGACGTACTGAACATATAATTCAATGTGTATTTACCAAATGTTGATTTTAGTGTATTAAATATTAATAATACACATCATGTGTGATCATTTGGTTAGATGTCCTTGCATTTAATCCAAATAATAAATAGTTTGGGTGACCATGTTCACTGATATCAACATCTAGTGATTCCAAAAAAACCAAAATAATAATTAATGAAAAAATTAAAAATATACATGATGTGAATCGATCATAGATTATTACCCTTTAATTTTTTCTTTAAGAAGAGTCTGACATATGATATATTTTTATTAAATGCATGGAGAATATCCACTCTTATATAATCTATTTCTTCCTTTTCTAAAGTAATTTTTACTGTAGAAATGATACTATGATTAGTGTATCCTAATCGTTCATTGGTTGATCTTCGATTTATATAGTTTTAATATAATCATATTTATAAAATATGAATATTTATTATCATTAATTAACATATTTAGATCACTATTTGGATAGACGTATTATGAAAATGAAACTTATGTGTGTATTCATAGTTGTGATGCCCAACCATTAAAGCTTGGGAATCTCATTTCGGGTCTCAAGACCAATTCTATCCATAATGGAAACTCCAAATATTTATTCCTTATAGTGAATGTAAGACATAGTTTTATCTTTAAATGTGGTCTCTCCATTATGTTGTAATATTAATAAATGTTTCTCTGGAACATGTGGAGTGAAGGTACTCTTGGAATATAATTTTGTTTTATTGATTGATTCATTATATATTCTTTATTTGTCCTTTCGTTTATCTGTCAATTTATCCATATCTAATATCATACTTCACTTCAGACATTTTATCATAAACTATTGCATGTTTTTCATATGAAAAAATTTGTTAGAGATATACCTCATGTATCTTTATATGATTATATGGGAATGCAATGATAATAATGATAGCAGCTCGAACCATAGTAATATTTGGGTCATCAAGTGGAATAGGGAGCTCAGCAGTCAGCTTACAAGATACCTCAATACCAACACTCTTGTGATCATTTGGGATGGGATGATTGGGAAGATGGTCTATTGGGATATTATACATTGTACCCCTTGAAACATGGAAGTGCTTGGGTGTTGACATATAAAAATAAAATACAACTACACCCTGTAGAATTTTAGAAATATAATGTTATCAGAAGTTGTTTGATTCACATTTAAGAGAATGAATAATTAATAATATTTATTACCCTAGGAAATGATTGAGTGGAAGGACTTTCCTTAAATCTAGTGGGATCATTTGCATTATGTGTCTATATTTTCTCCACTGCCAGTTCGCTTTGATATTTTCTAATACATTGGTCTACCAAACCAGACCACAAAATAATACCTTAGAGTTGGTCTATTTGTGTTCTTATTCATCTCATTATATTATATGTATCATCATGTTGGTTTATCTTCTCAAAATATGTTTTTTTGGAGACTCTAAAACCTAATCCTCTCACATGGCCATATTGTTTATGTTGCTTTGAAGATAATGAATGTCTCTATTATTATTGTACGACTGATGCATATTACTATGTCTAAAACATAAAAAAATTGAACATATTTATTTTATTTAATATATTTATAAATCATAAAAAATTCCATTTTTTTCATACTTACACATGCTTCCAATAATTATTTATTGTTTTCATCAACTATTATACCATCTTTATTTACACGAGTCTCCTTCTATAGCAATTGACGTGGGATGGAAGTGTCTCCATATTTTCATTCATCAATCTAAATATATAAAATAGCATCATATGATGTTTCATATCACATAAATAATCATTTATTGTTTATTTAAAATACATACAAATTTTTTCTTTAATTTAGCATAATGCATCCTTCCATTGTGATAGGGGTACACAATTTTTGATGCACTCCCTTAGTTTTCAGAACGCATATCCGATTTCATAAATTAATAATTATAAACAATTTGGATAAAATAAATAATTTGAAATAATATATTATCTACTATAATACACCTGAAATGATTTCTCAATGCAGCTATTATTGAATGAATTCCATGTTTTCTACTTTATGATATGTGCATAACAAAGTGGTGGGTGGGGATTTATTTTCCCCTCATCACCCCTAAGATGTATCATTTTTAGAATCATCCAGAAAATTCTATGAGCTTTTCTAGTGGCCATTAAGAAAAATTTATTATGGAAATATTCAAAAATGAATTATGTCTATAAATAATAATGAAAACTAATTAAATGATTCATTATATAATATTTTAGTAAAATAGGTAATGTATGTTGTAACATTACAGTTATATCATTCCAAATTATTTCCATGGTTACAGGTTGGACACAACACCATGAGTCAATATCAATCAGAACATTTATTCTTATTGTTACCCTAAGATAACTGATTAATGTTGACTTGTTGTGGTCAATAGGTTGGTTGTGTTTATTCTATCCAACATTAAATTTTATAACCTTACTTCTTTTATTGATTTTTTTTTAAAACTATGTAATTGGGTCATTCTTGTTTTTTTTATTTTTTTTCATTAACATGTTTTTGATCTACTAATAATTCTATAGTTTTATCATCACCAGTTTGTTCTGGATCGGGATTGGAAACATCATCATGTTTAGAAGACATTGGCTGCATGAGTAGTCAAACATTTAATTTTTCTTTAATAACATTAAAAAACAAACTCCATTCATAAATGTCAATAATAGAAACCATCTTTCTTAAAAATTAATACTATCTTGATCATAGATATAATATTTCAATACTACAGAACTACTACCTTAATTACCTTTATTTAATCCTCTCTCTGATGCTTGATTGTATTCCATCTTTTGATGATGGATTTGTGGATACTAATTCCCTCTTTAAAAAAATTCTTCCACCCATCACTGTTCAGGAGGTATGTCATCAATGAAATTTTGACCATAAAGATTGGAGGAAAGCTAGTTTGAAGGTGGGAGTCTAATCTATCATCAAGAGATGAATGAAAATCAGGATTATAAGGATTATGGTGTACTAGAAACCTACACTAATGGAATCACTCAAAAATTCTCCCAAATTGATGATTAATTGGAATACCTCCACTCTAATGGGCTTGAAAAAATTAATCTCACCCCACCTATAATAGAAATTAGTATTGTCTAGTCATGGATTCCTCACCTTGAAATTTTGGATATTTTTTTAATCCACCATATGATCCATCCAATAACATTAATCTGTTTAAATGGTGGATTTTTTAACTTATTCTTAGTATTGATCTAGAATTTGTTTACACATATAAATGAAATAAATTTATTGAATGAAATTCTAAATTTATTATTATGATATATTGATATAAAATCACAGATAGTAACCATAGATATGATCCATCATTGAAAATTATACCACATAGATTGAAGTAGATCTATAATTATCCCTTTAAACAACCCACATTACGACTGATAATTATATAATCGGTTGAGAAATATAATGTTGGATAGAGGTATCCCTACAACTCAATCAGATTCTATGATTAAACATTAATCATACACCATGACTGGTTAATGTTTAATACTAATGTATAAATAATTAAAAAACAAAAATCCCAAATCATGCATCATTAAAATAATTTTTGGAACATGAGTAATTAATTCAACATTTTAAATTGAATAAAGAATTATTCATTAGAATAATAAATCTAAATAACCCATTTCATGGTTTAATAATTTCCATGAATAACCAAAATTCACATATCATGTTTTATTGATTTTTACACTTACCTTGGTCCCTATATGTTCATCAACCATAATTGAGGGCCACAACATAGTAACCCAAAATTCGTAAAACCCTCATATCTAAGCCATTAGAATCTATAATCTTGTATATAATATGAATTATATTTGAGAAACTACCTCGAATTTGGAACCCTATTAAATTCAAATGAAGAGAAAATTGATGGGGGTTGAGAGGTCTACCTCTTAATGTCAATAGTCGATTAAACCATCTATGTGTGTCTCTAGGGACTAATGGGTTTGACACACAAATACATATGAAATGAAAAGAATAAATAGAACCACACTCATTGTCATTCAATAGAAATGAGAAGAGATATAAGGTCTTTAATGTTTACAAACATCACAAAAACAAAAAACACAGAATCCAAAACATCAAATAATGATAGAGGAAAAGTAGTAAATCATATACAATTTATTATAGACTTGATTAATCCAAGAGAACATAGATCATTCGCATCAGAAGTAGATATGTTCTGTGAGAGCTTGAGAATCATTAGTGATTGTGTCATGGTCAGGGATTTTTTTAAATAGATTAGGGACTGTGTTAAGATTGATTTCTAAAAAGTGCTGATAATGATCCCTTAAATCAATGATAAATATACAAGAACTGATAAAAGGAGTATTTATCTGCACTTATTCAGTGATAATAAATAAAAACATTATCAGTGATAAAAAACCACTGATAAAAAACATCTTTATCAGCGCTAACGTTTCAGTGGTTTTAACCACACATTATTAGTGAAAATATGGATTGCTCATTATTCAAGATACAAAAGAACTATTAATGTCTTGTAATTATAATTTTATAAATAACTTTATTATAATTTTATACAAATTTAAATATATATATGTATTTATTTAAAATAAAATAAATACTTATATAATAATAATTATAATTTATTTATTATAATTATTTATTTATAATTATTATTAATATAGTAAATATACATTTATACATATATTTATTTCTATATATTTATTTAAAAATATATTTTTAACCTTATTAATGCATATATAATATTAAATTCATTCATTTTAAAAATTAGTGAAATTTCCCAATTAAAAATGAGGACACTTTAAAAATATTGAAAAAATGGAGTTGTTTTAATAATTGAATATAAGTTATTCAAAAAATATGGATATATATATATATATTGAATATGATTAATAAAAATTGAAAATGTTAGACATTGTAAATATATATTACTATATATATATATAATAACAAAATATGAACAAATTAAAAAAAATAAAAAATAAAAAACATTAAAAATGAGTACCCAATCTATAGTATATTATGTACAAACAAATATAATCAACCAATTAAAACATAATATATATTAAATGTTTCTTGTTATAATTACATATTAAAATATACGATAATTTGAATAAATTATATAAATATTTGTTGTATGTTTTTTTATATATTGCGTAATATATATGTGTGTGAGTTTTTTTATACAAATGAATTAACATATATGTCTGTGTGTGTGTGAAAAAAATTCAACAAACTGCATTTAGTATAGGTTAAATTTAAAATCAAACAACATTAAAAATGAATAAAACATTAATATGTCTTTAATTAACTATATATATATATTAATTTTATATATCTATATTTAATATATAATATTTATTAAGAATTATAAACTATATATATATGTGTGTGAAATTTATTCATTTTTATCAATAATTATTTATTTAATTAAATGTTTTTTATTTTTCTTAATTTACAGATTTATATTTTTTTTTAAATTTCATTTTATTTTTTTCCTTTATCAGTGGTTAAAGAAGAACGTTTGAATGGCATCATGTATCAGCATAATAAATAAATCACCGATATGGGTTTCGTTTATCAGTGCTAATATTAATCACTAATGAATGTTACCTTATATCAACGCTAAAAAAGATGCACTGAAAAAGCGTTCATTTTATCAGCACTTTTTTAGTGCTGATAAAGTGATTCCATTATCAGTTATTATTTCAGCACTGATAAAGATTCATTTTATCAGTGAATATTTTGAGTGCTGATAAATTCTAGCACAACTACATGTGAGTTTTGTAGTAGTTTCTTTGATGTTGGATTGACTGAATGTCCTTAATGGTATTAGTATGAGTGAAATATGTTCTACGAGTGGTAGAATGTATCCTTAAGGTGGAAGAGAGAACTGAGTCATTGGCTAGAGATTTCATGAATGGTTATGATACTAAAGGATAAGGACTTGGAGGATCTTGTTCTGTGGGTAACTGAATACCCTGATTCTGAAGGAGAAGACTCAACATGTTCCCAATCTGTAAATGTTTCAATACTATGATAGTCTGGTGGTGATAGATAATGTCTAGATGATGGTCCATCACATCCAACTAGAGAGAAATGGGGTCGGAGTCAGCCGAGGTTGTAGGTGGAGGATAGGGTAGTCGTGCCAACAAAATACTAGTCAGAAGCTCCATTCTCATTCGGACAAGATACCCATGTCCATATTGCATGGAAAAGGGAAGGATCTAAAGAACCAATGGAATGAGTGAAGACGATGGGAAATGATTAGTGTGGTCATCATTGAAGTGGGATTGTAGCTATAGTCAAGCCCATCATGCTCCCACCCTTACAAATGAGGTCAGAGAACTCAGTGTGGGTGTGGGTGGAGATAGGAGGTGGGGTGGTAGGATTTGTGTCGAATCTAGAAACATGGACAAACTCAGCCATAGACAATGAGATATGGTGCGTTTAATGCCTAACTTAGACTTTAGTGGCCATATCGGTAGGTTTCTGGTGGAATGTGGACCCATCAAACATGAAGGTTACTAAACACAGAAAAAATAACTGTCTAAATGTCGGACCACTATCTTTGATTGTGTTGAGTCCGTGAGTATTCCCAAGATGCTCCTCGATCTCCTCCTAGACACCCAGATGCTAGAGCACTGTGATATCCAATAAACAATATCTTAGTTGGATCGTGCACCATGAAAGATGTTGTAGTTTATCTATGATTTAATGGACCTCAACAAAGACCAGTCTGGGGTGTGACTGAGGTGGGGCACCTATTGGTACAGGCCAAGGTGGGGCCGTAGCAGCTGAGGTGGAGGATCCAACTATGGTGGAAGTGGCTGGAACAATTGATACCAAATCTAGATCGGAAGTGATCGTAGTTGAGGTGGAAGTGGGTGGAACAACTGATACTGGAGCTACCTATGAGGTGATAGAAGTTGTGGACAGTTTGGTGGGCATTGTAGGGGTTGTTGTAGTTGTGTATAGAACAACTAGGTTCACAATGGTGACAAAATATTCTATTTTGGATCCCTCAACAACAATATATGATATATACATGGCCTTCAATGGATTTTTACCTACCATAGATGGTGTCGCAATACCTTCGTGACTAGAGGATTTCGATGATGTGGGTACTGATAGTAGGGGAGGAATTGTCACCAAGTCTAGAAGTTTACATACTAGAAGATATGGTTCTGGTGTCGTGGAAGTCATATGTCTGATCTAGTGGGGAGTCGGTCTGTCACCCTCAATAGCGGTTGTGGGCCGCTTCCCACTGGCATGATATCCATATTTCATAGCTGAAATAGTATTAATAGAAAAAGAAGAAGAAAAGGAGATGAAAAAGAATAAAGGAAAATGATAAATAAAAAAAACAAAAGTACATGACATTTGGATCTAGTGTACGTGACATGTAGTGTGATCTGGTTAGGAACTTGTGTAATCTATATAAACACACTGAGTTGTCATATTTTTCATAAATGGCCAGTATTGTATATGTAGTAGGGTGTAAATTCCATGTGTAATAACATGGGTGTTGTCCGTGTAAGTCTCCATACATATAATTGGCCTTGTTGGGGCATAAAACAGATTACATGTCATGTGTAATTACTATACGGTGTGTGTGTATGAACATGGATTTCAATATATGTACTTATTTCGCACAAACTACTCCAGAGGAATTGTGTACATTGTGTTTATCGAGCATACATGAAGTGACTGGATACATGGGATTGGGGTCGTGTTGTCTTAGTACATGGGCTGCTCCAAAATATCATGTCGAGGCACTATACATGGCATGTACCGAATGCACAAGACATGTGTTTTTAAATTCAAATAATAGAGATAGTGGTCGTATTTTTATAGTACATGGTGTGTTTTCTTCATTTATCCTGTGTACTGTTGGGGGATTCTATATGCTTGGTCAAATCAAATTCACCCTATAATGCCCGTAAAACTCTGAAATAAAGGGTTTAGAATGGCGCACCTTGATCGAAGAGTGAAATCGAGGTGAAATATGGGAAAAAATAAATTGAATTGATGGATTAGAGGAGTATAGGTGTGAAAACATAGGGAGGAAGCTGAGGAAAGGGAGAAAACATGGAGAAGGCGCTATCCAACATGGGGTCAGGTCGGGTAGGGTTCTTGGCCTTTATAAGAAAGCCACATGGCGTGTATAGAGTCCCACATGTCGTGTATGATTTTTTAACAACATTAGAAAATAATTATTATAGTAAACTACATAATAATTATAATAAATAATTTAAAATGAAATATATAAGAAATATATAATTTTTACAAATGGAAAATAAACCTATACAAATAATTTATCATAGAAATACCCATTGGGATTCCAATTTGAAAAACTAAACTACATCCTTCAGTCTACTGATTGGGCCATGATTTGAACCGGAAACCAACCGATATGAATGAAAGAACACAACCAATACAGTGATGGTTTTAGTGTTTAATGTTTTTATTGACTTTATATAATTAAATTACTGTTGTAGGAGTACATGGGGAATAATAAAAATGCATGCTATGTGGTTTTAAATTTTTAATGATTCACATGAAATGTATGGATTAGGTGGGATCAATCCTGGGCCTTTTGAACCCATGGATATGAATTTTCCAATCATCCCACTTCATCTGCATGTTTATAAAGTATATATCATGTATATTGTAATCTTAATTAGGATATTTCTTGATTTTTGTATTTGGAAAGAAAATATCTGAAAAGTACCATGAACACCAAAATAATGCCTTTAATCTACAGAACAATGTATATCCAGTGAAAACATATGTTTATACTCAATAGAATGTATGAAAATGTATACTAAAATAAGGTGCATCAACTTGTTGATTAGTTCCCCCCTAAAAATCATTTAATCTCATACCTTTATTATGTTTCCATTCCCATGGTTATTATGATGACTATAACTTATGAAATTTATATAAGGGATTCTATTTTTGTTTGATTTTGGAGAAATGATCATAATAATTGTAAAATAAGATGCTTATATAGTTGATCCTAGAAGACACTAAACCTTCATTATTGAGATTGTGTGGTTATTATGATCTTTATTATTAAAATATATGTATGTTTAATTTTTGAAATATCACTAGTAATTGAATCCCATTGAAAAGTATGTGTTTTTGGCACTAGACTTGTCAGTGTAGGTCTGGGGTTCCATATTTGGTATCAGAGAGGAGTTTATTTTTTATCATTATTTTAGTTATTTTTAGGGAATATGAGAAGATTTATTTATATAAATTCCTAGGGATATGTCTAAATGATCACTATAATAACAGGATAATACCCTAAATTTTTTTGGAATGTTTTGAGTTTGTGGCCTTCCTACTAATTAAATCTTTGTCTAGATACCATAAATTAGAAGAGGTTATGGAAACAATGCACTTATAATTACCATACTGAAAAATTATAGCCTAGTTTCATATTAATCATTATCTAATTTGTGATGATTGGACCTAAGACTATACACCTGGATTGAATCTCTTGGGAGATATTCTTTGGTAAATACCGTTATATTTAAAACCATAATGAACTGTTTTTATAGATTTTGACGATGTAATATATAAATATATAGGATAGAGAACCTAATATGAATATGACTAATGAGAACCAATATTAAACTAAAGGAGTGATAGGTTTATCTGATTATATCATAGTTGAACCAAATGCATCTAAGGTTGAAATCAAGCTTTTATTGGAGAGGAAGCCTTTGGATTGTGTTTTCATTTACTATACATTAATTGGATATTCTCAAAATCATTTTATTTTTATTTTTTAATTGGAAACATGATCTTGAAAATGAATCCATGGTAGGAATATCTCAAATAAAATATAATTCTTACCTATAGTGGTGTATTTGTAATAAATTGTCTAGAATCATAATATATTATAATCATGAGGGAAATGATATGTAAACTAGCCTTCCCTAATATAACATGGTTTAAATCACTTAATAACGTATATCTTGAGTGATGATTATCCTTTATTAACCCTTGGGTTTTTTTAATAAGTGATAATTTAAATTCAGAGGAAATAAATTATTTAAGGGGTGGAGAATATAACACCATTATATATCGGAATATATTTTCCTTTAAATAATCATTGTATCAAAAAATTGTTTATCACAAAACAAAAAACTAAAATGAGACATGAAATACTAGATGAATAATTTTTTAAATATTTGGATAATAAAAACTATAGTAAATAAAAATATTTTAATCAATAAAAAATTCATATAAATTAATATTAAGAAATATTATCTTTTAAAAGAGAATTATTAAATAAAATAAATTTTTTCTTAATAAATTATATTTTCATCTAGAAAATAAATTTATCAATATTATATTTTTATATATTTTTAAAATTAAATTCATTTTTTAATTCATCTTGTTAAATATTGATTAGAGTTATTTTTTGATATTTACCAAAAATAATTGATTTTTTGGTAAATTATGAAAAATACCATTTTTTATAATATAATATTTTTGATGAAATTAAAATATTACAAGAATAACATAAAATTTTTTGAAATTTTTTTTCTATTATAAAATAATAATTAAAAATAAATAATTTTAAAAATACATTGATAAATTTATGAAACCCATGTTTAATATTTTGAAAACTTTTTTATTATTTTACAGTAAAAGTTATTTTTATTTTCTTATATTAAAAAGTAATTTTCATTACTAACAGAAATTAAATACAAAAAATAGATTTCTTAATTTAGGTCAAATAATAGATATTAGTTAATAATCTAAAATTACAGTATTATGTATAAAATAATGGTTACTCATATAAAAGTTAAAGATAATGAATGTGTTTGAAGTGTTATTATCAATGATTTGTTTAATTAATGTAGTTTAATTTTTATATTATAAATTAAATTGATATAATTTAAATAATACATTTTCTATGGTTCTTAAACATGTGAAAATATATATTTTCACATATTTAATTAGTAATTAATGTTATATAATATTTAGAACACATAATGGTAAAACCAACATTTTTCTAAAAACAACTTTTATACATATTAAATGATTTAATTTAAAAGTTAATTTCAAAATATTTATATATTTAATTAGATTATATAGAGTCAAAAAAATTATGAACTAAATAATTTTGTAATGGTAGATACATTATTTTTTTAATAAAATATTTATTTCTTGGATAAAAACATTCTACTAAGTTAAAAATGCCTAATATGGTAAAATGTAAATATCAAGTTGTAATAGGAATAAAAATGTTTAGAATTTGTTTAAGAATGATTGGTAGTTGATTTATATAACATATATCTCCCCATAAGCCATTATTTAACACTTCTAGAAACTTTTACACTTTAAATGTGACATTCCATTTTTTAAATGTAATGGGTACTTACAAAATTACCATTCTCTTCACTTATGAATGTGGGTCACTTCCACCACATTAGGATACATATATACCTTATAATTATACCCTAACACTATGAAATTATTCTCCTACAATATTCTTATTTCAACTTAATAATTCTATTTTCTAAATTACTTATTATGGGATCTCTATTTCTAATGATATTTCTAAAAGAAGTCTCAAGTTCTTCGAATAAGAATTTCATACACATTAGCAGTTTATTCTTAATCTTATAACTCAAAACTTTATCTAAGAACCATAATATAATTAAATTTTTATTATTAATATTTTTTAATGTTATTATTTTAATGTAGAAACTATTATTTTATTAGTTCCATGCCCAATGAATAACAAAGTTGCATCGAGTGTGTGCGTGTGTGTGTGGACTACCTTCCCCTAGATGTGATGTGGTTTTTTTATCACCACATTTTTTTGTTATTAAAAATGAGATATATTTTGAATTTATATTTTTATTATTCCAAAATTATTATTGTTTTAAATTAGATCTTATCAGATACATTCATTTTAATTTGTTCCTTTAGATATGATTAATATTTACCACTTGTTTATTTTTATGGTGTATATATTGAACAAGGATATATATTTTCATACATTTTAATTAAATCTAATTTATTTAAGAATCCATAAAATGGTCCACCATTCAATAATATTATATCTTAATTATTATGACGTTGTAAGTGTTTTTTGAAAGTCAATTATCATCCATTGAATTATGATTGTTCTTATTGAACATTTTTCTTATAAGTTGGGAAAATGTTACTTTTTTATTTTATTAAAAAGTATTTTATCATTTTCATCTATGGATTTACATTTCTAAGACATAAAACACTATCTAGATTTTATTTTATTTATGAATTATGATATCCATAATGGATGTTTTTTAAAAAAAAATCATGTCACTAAGTTAAAATATTATTCCTTCAGCATTATTATTTTATGTTTAAAAAATTAAACCATTGACTATTTAATAATATAATTCATCTTTTATTTCTATGTAAAATTATATTTTTAACTAAAATCCTCCTTCTCCATGACTTTATATCTTATAAAAGTTCATTGTTTTAAGGAAAAAACACTTGTCTTATAAAGGTATTTTGTACTCAATTTCCATTATTATTTTCCCCAAAACAGGTTTCCTTTGTCATTATAAAATCTATATACCTGGTTAACCATATTTCCGTAATATTTTACATTACCACTATTCATAGATAAATTTTAATATATAATTTTATGATGTGTGTTTGTAAGAATTTTATTTAAAAAAACTCAAATTATTTTTGGTCCATTCAAAGTAAATTTATTTAAATTCCATTGCACATTTTTTTGATAAACATTATATCTTTTCAAATATCTATTGCTAACTATTATTTTTAAAATTAAATGTTTTAAAATTATTTTCACTTCACCATTTCTGAATCATTTTGGTCATTTTCAAGATCCATTATATAAGATTTTATTTTTAAAAACAATAAAAATCAACATATTTTAACATCACCTTTTTCAAATATTAATGACTTTTTCAAGGATCCAATATTGAAATTTCACATAAAAAGTAAATTTTTATAGATGTTTTCAATCAAAATTTCAAAAATTATTTTCTAATGTGATTGGAACTTAATATTTTAATCCAATGATAAAACCATTTTCTAAAAACTCTTTTGCATTTTCACTACCATTTTCCACTTTATATAGAAATGCCTCATTTTTTTTATAAATTATTATTTTTATGATTCACCCTCTAAATTTCTTCATGAAATAATATTTTTGGTTGATTGAGTTTTATGTATCAATTTTTTACGTTCATTAGTTTAATTTTGTTGATACCATATAAAAAAATTTTGAAACAAATTTTTCATTACATGGAATCTATTTGATGTCAGGAATGAAACCCCAATTTTCCCATGGGTTTTCATGATATGTTGAATGATTAATATTTTATGGAGCACATATATATATATATATAATTTTGGTTGGGGTCAAATACCACCATACAATGCATTGATTATGGTTTAATATATAATGAGATAATAAAGAATAAATATGCTTGGATTTGTTAACAAATTAATTAATGGACATGCCTGAATTTATTTACAATATATTGGGTGTGAATAAAAATATTTTTTCAAAACATACAAGGTGGAAATGATTTGATTTTTTCACAAACATAAAGGGTGTACATTATTTTATTTTATTACAACTTACAGGGTGAATGCCCATGGACTTCTTCGCAAACTTAAATGGTGGAAAACATGGATTTTTTACAACATGTAGGATGATCATGATTTGATTTTTCTCAAAATAAAATGTTTTCCTATTATTATGTTATTTTGGATTGTAATAATTCATAGATAATAATTATTATATAATGATTAAATTCTCTTATATAATGGTACATGTTTTATCAATTGATTTTATTTGGACTTATATCCTTACTTATAGGTAAGTATTATTGTTCCATTGACTTTTTAATAAGATTTGTCACATGATAAATTACTCTTAATTGCAAATTATCTAACCGTTAAAAACATGTTGATGATTTTTTCCCTTTCTAATCATTTGGGATCACCATGTTCTTGATTTTTTATTTTTTATTTTATAAATATACTTATGGGAAGTAAATAAGGGAGACTAGTATGGTTTTATTATATAAAAATGAACAAAATTGGTTAGGAGTAAAATCCCTCATGTTAACATTTTAGTATTCTGGGTTGATTATGATTGTTGAAAAATAAGGTTGACGTGGTTTTTTGGTGGAGTTCTTGTGTGATTATTTACAATGAATGATGAAACAAATTCAATATAGATGTATGGAATCTCTTTAAGTAGTTTTAAATATTATGTGAAAATGGTTGGCCCACTTACTACTTTTTTTCAAATATTTGGGGTCTATATTTTGGTAGAATGGATAAGTTTTATGAATGTTGGATTTCTAAGGATTCCTCATGAAAATATGAAATACTCAGGGATTTCATGAATGTTTGGTATTTAAAAAACGTTTTTGGTTTTAATAAAGTATTATTTGTTGAAAAAAAAATGTTTTCTGAAAATATATTTTTTATGAAGGAAATATTATAAGTTACTTGATTATGAGACATTTTGTGAACAAAAAATTCCAGTAATGTTTTTTGATGAAAGGGATTATCAATAACAAGAGTGATGTGTTTTTAAAAAATGTGGTGGTGAGGTTGAAATTATCTCAATGGGATACAAAATCTATAAAAATGTGTATACCCCACCCCCCTCATTTTAGTATCAGTGTACATAACAAATATCCAAGGCTCAAATTCATGAAATGTTCTAAAAAGTATTTTTATTCTGTGAATGTTTTCATAAGATCATAATTAATAAATAATGAAACAATAGAAAAGATTATGTTTGCTTCATGAAATTTGTGAGTTCTGTGAAAGATTTTAGTCTCATAAATGTTATGTTTTTTATATGTTTTGGGTTTCATGAAAGAATAATATTATGTGAATAATTTTTATGTTTTTGAATGTCGATAAAAGGGGTTTTTTAGAAGTTAAATTCGTTAAAATCAAATGGGATTTCTTAATAATTTTGTGCTAAAGTGGTATTCATTAAGTGGATAAAAATATAGCTTAATGATTTATTAAATGATGTGTAAAACTTATTTATTCAACTAATCAAACTATTAATATTTTGAAGGAAATTTGAGCACACATTAGTTTAAAGATCAGTGAGATTTCAAATTCTGATTGGATGTAAACAAAGAGAGAAAGTGAGTCAAAACTAAACTTTATTTTTATGTAGTGTGATTTGGTGGATTTTCAATATTAGAACATTTCCTTTGTATTAACCTTGGACATAGAATAGTGTGGGTGAAAGATATTAATTTTTGGGTCTCATGTGTGCTTTCATTTATAATCATACATAGTTGTGGGTAGGGGAGAGAATAGTCTTTTGTTTAATGAAAAAAAAGATACAATGGGAAATTAGTTTTAATCTATAATATCCTGATTCACACACCAAAAGTATTAGAACCTCGTTGGGAAACAATCTGTATTAGAATGGATGGATAATATCAGTGTTTCACTCTTAGAGGTTTCAATAGAGGCCTTTAATGATAATGGGACTCTGATCTTTAGTGGAAAAAAATTTTCTGTGGAGGAATTAGATACAACACTAATTCTGATCATTTGGAAAGTATATCATTATAGGTAATTTTTATGGTATTACCATAAATGTGGACAATTGAGTTCTTTCATAAGTAGAATTATGTGATTTTGTTATTGATTCCAAAGGAATCAATTTCATATTAGGAGCTTTATCTACCATAATCTACATGATGTTAATATCATGTAATTAAAAATTATCCATTTTGGGAGAGATGAAATAAATATGAAGTAAATTCAATAGTCATGGAATCAACGTTACATGTTTGGTGTAACAAATATTAGTACTTGATATTGCACCACAATGCATATGTAGATGATTTTTTGGACCAAGAGAAGGTAGTGGTAGAATACATGCATAGTCTCAAATAAATTCATAGAGATGTAAATATTGTTAATCCCAACAATAGAATACTTCCACCATGGGTCAATATGAAATATTCTATACATGATGATAATGATCCAAATAATCTAACATTGGATAGTTTTCATAGAAATCTTATCACATACAAGATTATAAATGATGATAATGTATCTATGTAAAAATACAATCTGAATGAGGTTAAATTCATGTCCATGAAGAAACATAATAATGAATATAGCCAATAAGAAGATGATATGAATGAGTTAATTTCATTCCATTAATCTAATTTATATATAAGAAAATGAAATTTCAAAGGTTAAATACTACTCACTTGATTTCGATGTGAAACGGTTGAACATCATACTACAGGTTTCCCTAAAAAGTATCAAGATAATAACAAAGATGAAGTCAAAATTCCCATGATTAAGTTCTCAACCTATGTCAATGGTGAATCTTCTTCAAAAATAAGATTATTATTTTATAAAAAAGTTATATTCGATAAGAATATGATGTCAAAGAGATGAATAAATTTAATGATCGTCGAGAAACTAATATGTTGGAGGTTATAGGTAACTCTTAGAAAAGGGATTAGAGTGACAACGATGGAGAATTTATATGAAGGATTTATCTCTAGAATGTTTTAGAATCCTCTCTTGGGTAGATAGATGTCCCAAGAGCCGATAATTAGAAGTCCAATAGAATGGTGAGTGATGGAAAACAAAATATACAACAGGAATAAAACATATGATTGAGTTAATGGAGGAAATTTTAAATCTTAAGCCTCCAATGCCAGAGAACTAAGAAAAGGTCTTTGAGTATAAGATCAACATTTATTAATAGAAAATAATGATCAATGGTTTGAAAAATTGAAAAAATTATTAAATCAAACATTTCAATGAATGTGAAGATGGGTTTTTAAATATTTGATGAAAATCATAAGATCAAGTGAGACTCTTGTCTCCAGGAATGACATCAGAAAAGTAGATTACTTATATGATAGAAAAGATTTATTTGGATCAATGATGTACAATAAAATAGAATCAACAATCATATCAAAATAAAAAGGCTGGAATGGGGATTGATCACAAATATAAAAATGTGAAGATTGATTCTAAGCTACATGACCCCACTCCAAAGATGATCATTTATTTTCATACAAGTCATAATCAAAATGTTTAGAAAAGGTAAGGAATAAATTTTCCTGCAACAATAAATCCCTAGAATTCACTGTGTTTCAGGTGTTATTACCATGAAAATATAGATCATTAATAATTTTTTTGTTCCATATACAAAAGGTACTTAAGTGAACAAGTGATACAAATGTACCCACATAGATTCCAATATTGTATAATGGTTTTAAAGGTCACTGTTTCTAGTGTGGAGTATTTTGGTACATGGATAGATATTTCTCATCGACAACGTAGAGGAATGTGCCAAAGGAGATCCAAATTGGTGATAAAAAATAATCTCAATGAATCATTTGATGATATGAAAACAAAAAATTGATTACTAACTGTGCATGATGAAGTTGGTTCATCATACTCTATGGAAGATAAATTATATAATTCCACGGCATTTATGAATTCAATGATGTGGATCAAACAAAATTGTGTTATGATGGAGTTGGTTGTACAGATTTCATTAAATGAAAGTATATAAATGTTTTAATAAGAGGCTGGTGAAATGGATGAATGAAATGATGTAGGTGTAGTAGTGAATGAACAGAATAATTAACAACATAGTGAATAGTTCCCAAATAATAGTAATGAGGAGGTACAAAACATAGGGGGGATAGAAGTGGAATATAAATTTTCAAAATAAGATATTGAAGATGAGTAAGAAGAATTCAGAATTTTATCTTCATGGAATTTTAGGATTTGAGGTGAAATTCATAGAAAAAACATTATTGGTGATCAAGTAGGTCCACTTCAAACACGATGAATGGATACTTCATAGAAGGTAGCCTTCCTCTCTAAGGTAGTTCTTAAATGTATTAAAGAAGGAGTTAGAGATTAGAAATGGTTTAATGATATGAATTAATTAATTGACTAAATTAACAAGAATCATAAATTGGTGATTATTTTGATATCGGGATATAATAATTACATCAGGACTAAATTGGTCACCTTGATCTAAATATATTAATTCAGATTTTTAATTCAAAACAAATCAGAACTAGTTTTCATTGGATACTCCTAGATTGTTGGAATCAATGTTGATGAACAATTTTCGCATGTTACAAGTGTTGATAATATTTACATATTCATGGAAAAAGTATTGAATATAAAATTAAATGTTTTCTAGATGGTCGTTAATTCGGCATTTCTGAATGCGGTTTTGATAGAATAAGTTTACATTGGTCAACCAGATGACTTACTTGTCCATGAATATGAAAATAGTTTTTGTAAGAAGATGGAATTATATAGATTAATGAAATCACTGAAAGCATGATTTTGGTGACATGTTTAGTTATTTAAGAATATCGATTTTCAGCATTGTGGAGTTTGTTGCAATCACTATGTTAATAATGACAGTAATAAAAAGATGATGGTGTCGATGTATGTTGATGATATAATATTGGGTGGATTAAATTAAAAATAGTTCCAATAGTCACATAATTCATTTAATGTTATTTCAATGTGTAAATGATTGGTGAACTGAAATTTTTCATTTTTTTAAAGGTGATGTGAGGAAGAAATGTCACATTCTTTTCTCAAAAAAAATATTTCAATTAATTTATGAGAAGATTTAGAATGGATAATTCGAGGTAAATGAAAACTCCAGTGACTTCCCAGATTAAACATTCATGACAAGATGGAGGATAATTAGTTAATTTCAGAGAATATATAATGAAAATTTGCATTGTATTGTAATTTATTATAACACGACCCAATATTTGATCCACATTCCAAGTAGTTTGGTATCAAATCAGTATTAGGGAAATTTAATTACATGATGTCAACGTTTCACTTTCGTATATCAAGGGAATGTGGTATTTTGGTTTGTTGTACAATGAAAAATCATAAAAAGAGTTACTAGGATATATAGTTGCATATTGGGATGGTTCTACAGAGGATAGAAAATAAAAATCATATTGTTCATTCAATCATGTTAGATTGTGTATTTCTTATCTAATAATGTAATAAGAGTTCATTTAGTTTGGAACCATAGAAGCTGAATATATTTCGGCTACTCAGGATTACATGTATTTAATGGGGATGAAGAAGAAGCTTGAAGATATGGTGGTGATGTGAAGTATCTAATAAGAATATATTATGATAATTCAAGTTCTATAAAACATAGAAAAACAACCTTCTATCCCTAAGAATGAATTATATTGAAATTATATATAATTTTATCAATGTTAAGATGGATTAAATTCTTGTTGATTCATAGTATGATCCTATATAATTACAAGTTTTATCTATTATAATGAAGGCCTTTCCAAAATAAGTTATTTCACTACATAGACTATATCTTAGAGTTCAGTCATCTTATCAAACATGAACATGTGTGAATGTGTAACCCCATATCTATGATGTATGGTGTGTTTTCCCTGATGTGATAATTTGTGTTCCCTACCCTGTTTCATCCACAAAAGAGTGTCCTTTAGGTCTATTGATAATGGGTGGGAAATTATATTTACCAATACAATGTTATAATATAAAAGTAGGATCATTTATATAGGGTGTTTCAGATAATATGATGTTAAAGAAGATCAATCAAAGGTTATATATCAAGATATATTGGGTTAATGATGAAATCAGTTGATTTTTTTTGGGAATTAAGTGGTTCATTGATAAAAGTTTCTTGTTATTCTTGTATATCATGAAGGCAATAGATCATGTGGGATTAAAATATGTGTTGAGTAGATATTTTTTGAATTTCTATAATTGAAAGAATAAAATATTGATAGATGATGGAATATTCATTAATGCGGTGTCAAAAGGTAAACAGTTTTTAAAAACCCTATGTGGGGATATTATTGGTTAAAATCCCCCAAGGAAACTTTTTATATTTTTAAATTTTATTTTGTTTATATAAAATTTAGGTTAGAAATGTCATATGTGGTGTTCCAGTTTGATTATTGAGCAGGTATGTTGAAAACTCTTCAAGAGATAAGTATAGAAGCTCTATAAGGGGTATAGAAAATTATGTATACCAGGTGGTGTCATTTTCTACTATTTTAAAATTTTCATCGGACCAAAATTTGGCAGAAGGGACATGCTTCATGAATGGTGTATTTCTAGGGATTCCTCCTTAAAATATTGAAAATGAATTGAAATCAAGAACATTTTGTGTTTTATGAAATTTAATTGTTTCGAAAAAAAATTGGTTAATGAATGTTTCCTGAAATATGTACATTTTTTGAACGAATGATTGTATGTTCTACAATTAAAAGAAGTTTCATGAATGAAAACTTTAACCGAGGATTTGTGAATAGAGTGTGTTTCTTGAACAAGAATGAACTGTTTTGTGAAAAAGTGGTGGTGGAATGAATGTTGCAAAAAGGGTTTGAAAATCTATATATTGGTAACTACCCCCATAATTTTATTAGAGGAAGACTTAATGAAAATCCAAATTTATGGAATTTAAGAAGGTTTTTTTTGAATTACATTTCTTACACAAAAGATTTCATAATTTCATCAGTTTCATGAATAAAGGATGATTCAAGAAATTTTTGTATGATTTGTGGAATTTTTGAGTTTTGAAACTTTTGTGAGTATTGTTAATGTTGTATGTTTCATGAATGTTTCAGTTATTGTGATAAAATAATGTTTTTCATAGAATTTTGAGGATTTATTAATGTTGAGAAAGGGGTTTTAAAAATTGAAACATATGCAAATTCAAAGGGATTTGACAATTATTATATGGTAAATTTATTTTCATAAAGTGGATTAATGTGTAACTTAATGATACAACAAATGAGGTGTAAAACATATTGATTCAATAGATCAGAAGAACAATATTATGAAGGAGAAGTTTTCATACTTCAATTGAGATTAGTGATATTTCTAAATTTGAATATTTGTAAACAAGAAGGGATAGTGATTCCACTCCAAATATTGTAAAGAGTATTGTGATTTAGTTGATTTGGTAAATATGAAAATTACCTTTTTATACTCCTTGGACGGAGACTAGTGTCGGTGATCTATGTATAATTGATTTCTATCAGGAATTCTTTCATTTCTACTTATATATTTCTATAGAATATGGTGAGAATAGTGTTTTATTTAATGAAAAAGAAATATCTAAAATGGAAGTAGTTTTAATATATCATACCCCGATTCATCTCCCCTAGGTTATTTTACCTATTTGGGGTAACACAATTATTATAAAATAAATTAAATAAATAATTGGTCCTCAAAAACCCTAAACCTTCCATTATATGGATTTTTTATTATTATTATAGTCAGTGTTTAAATTATTGTAATATATATAGTTACTTTTGGGAATATCATTTGGAATTAAATCCAGTTGTATATTATGTTTTTTTATCTCTTGAATCATGAGTTTGGGTTTGGGTGTCTCATACAAGATTTAGTTCCAAAATGTCTCTTAAATAGAAAGAAACATGAATCTTACAACTTGACGATCACACGGTTTTATTTTCTTAGCGCTATACATATACTCCACGACCTAATCATAATGTTTCTGCCCATTATTTGGGTATTCCAAATGATAATCAAGGTTTTATAAAGGTGCCCAAAACCATAATTCTCACTCATTCCACCTATATAGATGTTGAAGTTGATAGTCTTGTTAAATCCATCTTCATTTGAGTTGTTCAATAAGAGAAATGGATTGATAATATTAGAAAATCCAATTTCGCATCTATTTCATGGATCTTGGATAGAATTTACCAAAGTATTACTTACCATTCCCAATCACATAATTAATAGTCATTTCAGATTTGATTTTCTGGTCCATTTAGTTTATGGATGTTTATTTTGGCAATAACTAGATCTTGACGTCCCCAGATAATGAAGAGGTCACTACCTGTAGGGACAACCTGGTTTATATTTTTATCCAGTGATTCCCTCAACCCTAAATAATATTGGTTCTATATTTTAGTGTTGCATACACCATATCATCAACCCCTTCTACATAAATAGTGTAATGTCATATAGATGATCTAGTGGTCATGTCTCAATAGTGCTGAGATCATCTTGTAAATCTTGATCCATTTTTATACATAATATTTTAACATTCTTTGAAAATAAACCCCTTGATGTTTTTTTGGTATTCCATTGATGGAATTTCTCATCTTAATTTTGTCCAAGCATATTATCATTGTTGACCCTATGAAAGCAAGGTAATTCCAAGATATGACTCCACCAATGAATGATAAATATCTAAGGGAAATCTTGGGATACCTAAAAAATATCACATGTTTTATAGAAAAAAAAATGGTAAATTTGAACCATTAAATAATTTCATGAACAATTTATTCAAATATCAGAGGAAAAAAATTTTAAAAAAAATATTAATAATCAATGGAAATATCTTTTATGATCATCATTACTGGTGCTTATTGTGGAAAAAATACACTCATCCATTATTTTGAAACCCAAGAGAAATAACTCTATCCTCTTTCATCTCATAAATAAAATTTAGTAAAGGATAAAATCCATTATTATATTATTAGAAATTTTTTTGGATATTTAAACTAGAAACTCTATCATCGAGAATAACTACCTTGAACATATCAATATAGTGTAGAAGTTGGTGAATTAGTTATAACATAACAAGGTGCATTTTTTATCTCATATATAACCACTAAAATTCATCCTTGGTGTTCTAATTATATATTAGTGCCCATCATGATGGGTAGTCATCCTACTAGAAATTTAAATATGATTTTCTACTCAAAATTCAATCCAAGGGAAGGTGTTGATCGATTTTTTCACAGAACACCCTATCCCAAAGGAGTCTCTATTAAATACATAACACCTAGAAGAATAGTTCTTCCCTATTCGTGAAACTCCCTAGATATGACAAATGAAAATTTATGGTTATTTAGTATGACTAATAGGTAGAAGGATGTAAACCCAAAATAATAACTGTGTTATTATAGAGATAGTTCTCATTTCCTCAACCAAAACATGTCTAGATAACTTCTTCATTCTGTCTGAAATATATAAAAAATGAGGTGGAATATAAAGCTCGAATTTCCATAATATAGATGGAAATAGAAATACCAATGGATATATTTAATATTTATGGTGATCAAGTATATTAATAGTGTATATGGCATTAAGAATGCAGAATTAATTACACTACATAATTTTTTTATGTGTGTTCAGAGAAACAATTCACTTCTATCCAACATTGTCAAAAATCCAATATTTTTATAACACCTAAGTTGATACATTCGGTAATGTTTCCCCTTCCCTATAATGTCTTGTCCTTGATGATATATTCATTTACATCGAACACTATAGGGTGTATAACTACCCATACTTTACATACATTGTTATTACTTCAGAATTGAAGCACACTTATTACAACATATAACAAAACCAAAAAAGGACCGTATAGGTATAGTGTCTTTATAAACTGGGAAACATAAACAACTGGTTTATAAAGCATCTACTTTGCCTCCCATTAATTTCATCATATCTAGAGTCCCTTTTTGGAATATTATACTTAATAACCTTCTTCCTGACCTGGGGAAATAAAACATACAAAAGGGTGAGCTCAAATTCTCAGTACGGGTAATCAAAAGAAATATCAATCACATCATATACACAAGCACATAACTTTTGGAAATCTTAACCTGTAAAAGAGAACATAATTTCATAACATGGGATAAATCATAGTAGTGAAATGTAATCCCAATAATCATAAAATAAAACATGAAACTTTGTGGTATACACACATAATCATAGAGAATCATTTCTTATTAGTCAAGACTCATTTCCAAGACTGTCTTAGTGGACAAAGTCCATTTCTGAACCGAGTTCACTCCTCATTTCAGTCCTGTTTCACTGAACCAGTATAACCTACCGTTCTAGCCATGTCTATCTCATGAGATATAAAATCTTTACCCAATGCATTGGAGGGAGATATAGGTCCCACCCATCTCATAATGATACCATTCTTATGTGTGCCACAAAATCATAAATCATACATCATTACATAACCCATGTAGTAAAAATGGGATTCTTAAACAACATGACATCATAAAACAATTCATATAAGATAAAGGATTTCATAAAAATATTTCCATCACAACATAATCAAATCCATGTAATAATAGGGATAGAAACAGAACCCTATATTATCTTAGATGGAAAATAATTTTGATAAAACACTTCCACTCCATTCTTGAGGAAAATATCCTTTCTACATCAAAAAAACTTTTCCTTTCTTAACTTGTCATAAAATTCTAAACTAAATGATGTTGATTAAAAATATAATTTAAAACCTGTAAAGGAAGCTTCTTGGAAATAATGTTTTAAAAATACATTCATGCCGTATAAGTTAAAAAAACATTCTTCTCGTACTTTTTTCAGAAAAGTCAAAAAGTTACTCGTATGAAAAATAACAAAAGATTCCTTTCATATATTTTACTAAAAACTCACCGAAGGGTAAAATTGGATTGAAAAAATTGTAGGTGGATGTAAATAATATTACATATTGAGGAAACATTTATGTGGATGATAAAATACACCCCAGTAAATACCAAAGTATAAACAATCTCGGATAAAAATGAGATTGTGATATTTCCCATACCTTAGGTCCGATATGCTTTGTACGTGTCCTAACCTCCTTTATAATGATTTAAATAATGTTATTGACCTATTCCAGAGTCATACTGATTTTTATGATATCATATATTGTCGTATTCTTAGCTTCTTAGTAGTAATATTTCATTGCTACTTGTTTTTCGGGTTCTTATAACTTTTTGTTCTTATGAGTGTTTTGTCAAATAAATTCTTATTCTTATCATTAGGTTATAGATACCTCATTTACAGAATTTTATTAGTGTAATATATATCATATTCATTCATTTAATTAATTTATATAATCATTATGAAATTAAGATCATGTAGAACGAGTCACATCACATCGTGGAGACGGTATTCCGTACGTACGCACGAGTGATGATATCGTTCCTATGATCATGGAATTGTATTGGAGTGTATGTATACTATTTCAGAATCAGTATCACTTTATAATTGTCATATATAGTCATTATTTACACCATTATACCCATCCAAGTGAGGTGGTGGTGGAAAATAGATTACACCACGGCGTGGAAACGGTATTCCAGACGTACACATGCGCGGTGATTTCTTTTTCCGTTGGATGGATAGATGGTGAAATAGGGTTGTTTCAAACATATAATAACATATCCGTATATGAGTGATACTGATATTATTACTTCATAATGAAACAACTATATAAGAAGAAGTGTAAGAAGAAATAAAGATGAAAGAATCGGTAACAGACATTACCTCTTCTTTGAAGTGCTTCTTTGAGAACTCCATTTAGGGTACTAAAATAGGACTTTGAAGAAGACCAGAACCTATAGGATATTTCTAGGGAAGTGGAGGGAAGAAATTGGTAGGGGTTGGCCGAGCGTGAAGGCTCAAAGTGGTGTTAGGAAGAGGGGGAGGAGGTGCCCTTTTATAAGGGAGGAGAGGGGCTCCATTGGAAAAACTAAAAATATTATTTTATTATAAAGTCAAGTTCGGTTTTAAATAGCTCAAAATTGATTTATTTCGAAGCTAAGGTGGGTATGGGTCTAAATCCTCTCATCCAATAGAATTTAGAGAAGTTTAGGTTCCTATTTTAACCTTATCATTTAGATTTAACATTAAGTTAAATAATTTTACTTTTACTGTGTCTTCTTGTGTTCTTATACAATAAGGTTAATAAACATACTATAAGAGGTCAAACGAACCCCAAGTTGTTTATTATTAATATATATATACTTATTTATGTCATTTGGGCAAACCTTAGATTTTTAGGAATAAAATAATAATTACTAATATAATATTTGTTTTAAAAACTATTTTATGTCAATTTTGACACTATTTAGTAATTAATTTTTGTGAAAATCATAACAGATGATTAGTTCGAACAAAGTTCCTTAAATCAATACTAACATGTCATATAAGTCTAGAAAATAATTGGAATTCATAAAAAGTCTCAAATTACATTTATTTTGGTGTTTATAATATCAATTATGTCAATATTTCATTAATAAGATAATTACTGCATCATCTTTGTGTCAGAAATAAAGTAAATTATTTAATGTCTAAAAATTACAAATAAAATACCATTATGTATTAAATAGTTTTATCTTTCTAATTAATATTTATAGTCGAATTTATCGTATGTATAACCCCATATTAAAAATGATTTACTTATTAAACTTTGATTTTAACTATTTTAACCTTTCTTTAAATAAATTAATAATAAATGTCCTAATCTAATCCAAGTGGGCCTAAATGGTCATATTTTATTCGTAAGTTTGTTTTTGGTCGAATTAAACTTGTCTAATAGAATTAGGACATGTGTTAGTGTAATAATAATATCATTTTTATCTTTTTTCCCCTATTTACTTTTAACCGTGGTAAAAAAAGTAAAAAGTTACTATTCACCAAAAAAATTATTTTCATCTCATTGAACCACATTTTACTTACTTACATCAACCGTGTCTCTCTGATTTTTGAAATTCCACTCACAGAAGCGGTAAAATTATGTTTTATGAAAAATTCAGTTTTTTAACTACCACTTAATGGTTTCACTATTAATCAAATATTGAATGTTTTCATAAAAATACCAAAATTTCACCCTAGGCTAATTTCGATATTCTGAATCCAAAAATGAAGTTCATTTTAAAAAATAAAATTTATAAAATTTCAAAAAGTGGTTATTACTATTCATAACGGCTAGTTTTAATAATATTTTAATAGCATATCATTGTTTAGTGAAACTCGATATTGCGTACGACGCAAGCTATCGAGGAAGGTCATGATTTCATGTAAAGCAAGCCAAGCAAGTGTTGTGTAGAAAAAGATTACTTTGATGATTTATAAAACATAAATGTCTCAGGTGTTACATTCTACCCCCCTTAAATTGAATTTCGCCCTCGAAATTCGTCACTTTGTAACAAACAGACGAGGATACCTCTCCCTCATCATATCCTCAAGCTCCCATGTAGCTTCTCCAAATTGGTGGTTCCTCCATTAAACTTTCACCAATCGAGTGGTCTTGTTTCGTAGGACTTTTTCGCTACGATCCAGAATCTCTATCGGTTGTTCTTCATAAGAAAGATCTTGCTCCAGCGGTGCAACTTCTGAGCTGAGTACATGTGAAGGATCAGGTATGTACTTTCTCAGGAGAGATACATGGAACACATCGTGAAATTGATAGAGATTCGGTGGAAGCGCCAATCGGTAAGATTCCTTCCCAACACGATCCAGTATTTAGAAAGGACCGGTATAACTTGGGATCAACTTCCCCTTCTTTCCAAATCTCATAACCCTCTTCCATGGAGATATTCGTAAGAACACTTTATCACCCACTTCAACCTCTAGGTCTTTTCATCGGTTGTCGGGATAACTTTTCTGTCGACTCTGAGCTGCTCTTATGTGTTGTTGAATAGATCTGACCTTTTCTACCATTTCATCAATGAGATTAGGTCATAATATCTTTCTTTCCCCAACTTCATCCCAGCAAGTTGGAGTCCTGCATTTCTATCCATAGAGATCTTCATAAGGAGCCATCTGAATACTGGAGTGAAAGCTATTATTATAATAAAATTCCACCAAAGGTAGGTGTTGATCCCAACCACCTTTGAAATCCATAGAGTAAGCTCTCAACATATCTTCTAGAGTTTGAATTGTTCTCTCAAACTGACCGTCTGTCTGAGGATGAGAAGCAGTGCTGAAACACAACACTGTATCCAGAGTATGCTGAAGACTTCCCCAGAACTTCGAGATAAATCTCGGATCCCGATCAGATATAATAGAAAGTGGTACACCATGCAATCATACAACATCCTTTACATATATAATGGCAATCTGATCTAGAGAGAAATACTCTCTAATAGCAATGAAGTGTGCAGACTTTGTAAGACAATCAACTATGACCCAGATAACATTATTTCCTTTGGATGTTTTAGGAAGTTCTGTGACAAATTCCATATTTATGTTTTCCCATTTCCATTCGGGTATGCGTAATGGTTGTAACATCCCCTTAGACTTCTTTCTCTCAGCTTTAACTTGCTGACAAACAAAGTATCAAGAGACATATTCAGCAACATCTCTTTTCATGCAATCCCACCAGAAGTACTCTTTCAGGTCCCTACAAATCTTCGTGCTTCTTGGATGAATAGAGAATGAAGAACTATGAGCCTCATCCAGCAGCTCCTTCTTTAATTCGGGGATGGGAGGAACACAAACCCGATTCCTGAACATTATTATCCCATCACAATCAAGGTTGAAATCAGGAACATTTTTCACCTTCTTTTGTAGCTCGACATCTTCTTTCTGTACCTCTTTAATCTTCACGTGTATAGATGGTTGAACATTCATTTGAGAAAGATACGATTTTCCCCCTTTCATTATAATTCCAAGATCCATCCTTTGTAAATCCATAAATATTGGATCTTTTGTGATCCTCATCATGGATAAACTAGCATGGTCTTGTCGACTTAATGCATCTTCCACCTTGTTTTCCTTCCCAGGGTGGTAATGGATTGAGCAGTTGTAATCCTTAATCAGACCCAACCATCTTCTTTGGCGCATATTCAGCTCCATTTGTGTGAAAATATACTTTATACTTTTATGATCAGTATAAATATCACACCTTTCACCATAAAGAAAATGCCTCCAAATCTTTATTGCAAAGATTACCGTAGCTAACTCCAAATCATGTGTTCGGTAATTTTTCTCATGGATTTTCAATTGTCGTGAGGCATAAGCTATCACCATATCATTTTGCATAAGAACACACCCCAATCCCTTCTTGGATGCATCACTGTAGATGACAAACTTTTCTCCACTACAAAGTTGTGTGAGCACCGGTGCACTGGATAACCTTCTTTTCAACTCCTTGAAATTATCATCACATTCCTCCGTATAAACAAACATAACTCCTTTCCGAGTCAACATGGTGAGTGGATTAGATAATTGTAAAAAATCTTTCACCAAACGTTGATAATATCCACCCAAACCAAGAAAACTTCGGATCTCGGTTACTGTTGTTGGTCTCGACCATCTTTCGATAACCTCTGTTTTTGCTGGATCCACATATATCCCCTCATTTGAGATTATGTGACCCAAAATTGATACTTTTTGAAGCCAAAATTCACACTTGGTAAATTTGGCATAAAGCTTCTCCTTTCTCAGGGTCTTCAATATAATTCTCAAGTGATATTCATGTTCTTCCTTGCACATTGAATAGACAAGAATGTCTTCTATAAAGACTACCACAAACTGATCAAGATAGTCTTTAAAGACTCTATTCATTAGATCCATGAAGACAGGAGGGGCATTAGTAATACCTAATGACATCACTATAAATTCATAGTGTACATACCTTGTACGGAAATCCGTCTTTGGTATATCCTCCCTTTTGACCCTTAATAGATGATACCCTGAACGAAGATCAATCTTGGAAACGTATTGATCTCCGCGTAGTTGGTCAAATAGGTCATCAATGCACGAGAGAGGATATTTGTTCTTGATAGTGATCTTGTTAAGTTCTCGATAATCAATGTCGAGTCTCATTGATCCATCATTCTTCATAATAAACAGAATAGGTGCTCCCCAAGGTGACGCACTAGGGCATATGAACCCCTTATCAAGATTCTCTTGGAGTTTCTTCTTCAATTCCTGCAACTCAATTGGGGCCATTCTATAAGGTGTCTTTGAAATAGGCCAAGAACCTGGTATGAGTTCTATTGAAAACTCAACTTCATGATTCGGTGGAAGACCCGATAATTCCTCTGGAAAGACATCATCAAACTCCCGTACAATGGGCATATTCTTAATCGTGAGTTTCAAACCAACCATTTGAGATAAATAACCTTCATTTAGTGGAATCAATACCCATAAAATGGAAGAAATTTCCACTAGAAGGTTATGTTCATCCTTGCATCGATAGACAATCATAGATTGATCTGGAATATGAAATGTGACTTCCCTTATTTGGAAATTGATATGAGCTCCATGTAGAGAAAGCCAATCCATGCCAAGAATCACATCAAATTCCACTACAGGAAATATCACAATATTTTCAGGAAGCACATTCCCACAAACTTCAATCGGAGAAGAATTATAAACTTTTGATGCGACTATTGTGCCATTAGGTGTTGTCATAGATAACTCAACATCTAATTGTTGAGGTAATACGGTGATACCCTTAGAAAATTCTTCAGAAATAAAGGAGTGGGTGGATCTAGAATCAATTAAAACATTTTCTAATTTAGAGTGGATGGTAAGTGTACCTTTCACCACATCTTTATCGTACTCCACATTGCTGATATAAATTGCATGACTTTACTTTTTCTTTAGCCTTAAGAGTTTGTTGACGTTGACCTTCATCATCAACCCTTGGATCAGGGAATTTATTGGAATAATATCCCATCTCCTTGCACTTGAAACATTAATGTGTAGTAGGGTCATTCTATGTATCCCTTCCTTTGTTTTCATCATTAGACATCTTCTTCCCATCATCACGACATTCAAATTCCGGATGACCTTCCATTCCACATATGAAACATTTACTTGTCTCTTTAAGACAACTACCTCCATGTTTCTTTCCACACTTTCAGCATAAGGGAAAGCGCATCTTCTTTTCAGTGTGCTCTTTAGATTTTCCTTTGAATTCCATTTTCCTCTTCTTATCAAACCCATATGACTGATGGGTTACTCCAATCTACATCACAACTTTGAGAGCACATAACTATTTCCTCATAGCTATTGAAGTCCCTTATGGCTAAGGCCCTTAGAAGGCTTGGTTTTAAGCCACTATAGAATAGATCGATCTTACTCTCAGGTTGGATAATAATACTAGAAGCGTACCTTGAAAGTCTTGTAAAATTTACTTCATAGGTACCAACAGATTCATCATCCTTTTGCTTCAGTTCAAGAAACTCTTTCTCCATCTTTGTTCGGAGAATACAAGGTAAGTATTTATTGAAAAATAAGTTCTTGAACTCATCCCATTCCATGGACTCAATTTCATCCCTTTGCCTCGTATTCTTAATAATATTCCACCATTGATCAGCATCACCTTCCAAATGATACACTGCTAAGATGACTTTATCAGGCTCAGAACATTGAAGAACTGAAAATATCTTTTCAGTAGTACTAATCCATTGTTCAGAAACTAATGGATCAATAGACCCGCTGAATGAAGGCGGACGCTGTCTCATGAAGGATTCAACAGAATGTTGCTCTTTCCTTTGCTTGTTTAGAAGTCCTGCATGATTCATAGCTTGAGAAAGTTTTCTGAGCATTGCTACAAGATTTTGCATTCCGGCTCCCATAACGATTGGTTGCTCAGGGGTACAATCATTGCATTTCCCGTCGCATTCCGCATTAACACGGTTCCTTTGGGTTCCAGCCATTGACTAAAACAAATAAGAATAGTGTGAGAAACACTAATTATAATAGGAAAACCATATAATAAAGAATAAAATTTCATAATTAAGGTCTTATCCTAGGTTATTCATGGACATTTCTAAAACACTAAGATTGTGTTCTATGCTTAAACATATCCTTAGGGTTCTTACTAAGGATTTAACATCCTGGTTTCCAAAGGTTGACTATACCTTTCCTCTAATACCAACTACAACGACCCATACTTTACATACATTGTTATTACATTAGAATTGAATCACACTTATTACAATATATAACAAAACCAATAAAGGACCGTATAGGTATAGTGTCTTTAGAAACTAGGAAACATAAACAACTGGTTCATAAAGCATCTACTTTTCCTCCCATTTATTTCATCATATCTAGAGTCCCTTTTTGGCATATTCTACTTAATAACCTTCTTCCTGACCTGGGGAAATAAAACATACAAAAGGTTGAGCTCAAATAATCAGTAAGGGTAAACAAAAGAAATGTCAATCACATCATATACATAAGCACATAACTTTTGGAAATGTTAACCTGCAAAAGAGATCATAATTTCATAACATGGGATAAATCATAGTAGTGAAATGTAATCCCAATAATCATAACTTAAAGCATGATACTATGTGGAATACACACATAATCATAGAGAATCATTTCTTATTAGTAAAGACTCATTTCCAAGACTATCTTAGTGGACAAAGTCCATTTCTGAACCGAGTTCACTCCTTGTTTCAGTCCTGTTTCACTGAACCGGTATAACCTACCATTCCAGCCATGTCTATCTCATGAGATATAAAATCTTTACCCAATGCATTGGAGGGAGATATAGGTCCCACCCATCTCATAATGATACCATTCTTATCTGTTCCACAAAATCATAAATCATACATCATTGCATAACCCATGTAGTAAAAATGGGATTCTTAAACAACATGACATCATAAAACAATTCATATAAGATAAAGGAATTCATAAATATATTTCCATCACAACATAATCAAATCCATGTAATAATAGGGATAGAAATAGGACCCTATATTATCTTAGATGGAAAATAATTTTGATAAAACACTTGAACTCCATTCTTGAGGAAAATATCCTTTCTACTTCAAAAACACTTTTCCTTTGTTAACATGTCATTCAATTCTAAACTAAAAGAAGTGGATTAAAAATAATCTTTAAAAAATGTAAAGCAAGATTATTGGAAATAATGTTTTAAAAATCCATTCATGTCGTATAAGTTAAAAAAACATTCTTCTCGTACATTTTTCGAAAAAGTCAAAAAGTACCTCGTATGAAAAACGACAAAAGATTCCTTTCATTTCATATCTTTTACTAAAAACTCACCGAAGGGTAAAATTGGAGTTAAAAAATTGTAGGTGGATGGAAATAATATTACATATTGTGGAAACATGGATGTGGATGATAAAATACACCCCAGTAAATACCAAAGTATAAACAATCTCAGATAAAAATGAGATTGTGATATTTCCCTTACCTTAGGTACGATATGCTTTGTACATGTCTGAACCTCCTGTATAATGATTTAAATAATGTTATTGTCTTATTCCAGAAACATACTTATTTTTATGATATCATATATGGTCATATTCTTAGCTTCTTAGTAGTAATATTTCATTGCTACTTGTTATTCAGGTGTTTATAACTTTTTGTTCTTATGCGTGTTTTGTCGAATAAATTATTATTCTTATCTTTAGGTTATAGATACCTCATTTCTATAATGGTATTAGTGTAATTTATATCATATTAATTCATTCAATGCATTTATATAATCATAATGAAATGAAGATCATGTAGAACGAGTCGCATCACATCATGGAAACAGTATTCTGTACGTACGCACGAGTGATGATATCGTTTCTATGATCGTGGAATTGTATTAGAGTGTATGTATACTATTTCAGAATCAGTATCACATTATAATAGTCATATATAGTAATTATGTACACCATTATACCCATCCAAGTAAGGTGGTGGTGGAAAATTGATTACACCACGGCGTGGAGGCGGTATTCTGTACGTACACACGCGCGGTGATTTCTTTTTCCGTAGGATGGATAGATGGTGAAATAGTGTTGTTTCATAATTATAATAACATATAAGTATATGAGTGATACTGATGTTATTACTTCATAATGAAACAACTAAAGAAAAAGTAGTGGAAGAAGAAATAAAGATGAAAGAATCAGTAATGGACATTACCGCTTCTTTGAAGTGCTTCTTTGAGACCTCCTTTTAGGGTACGAAAATAGGTCTTTAAAGAAGACCAGAACCTCTAGGATGTTTCCAGGAAAGTGGAGAGAATAAATTGGAAGGGGTTGTTCGAGCCTGAAGGCTCAAAGTGGTGTGAGGAAGAGGGGGAGGAGGTTCCCTTTTATAAGGGAGGAGAGGGGCTCCTTTGGAAAAACTAAAAATATTATATTATTATAAAGTCAAGTTCGGTTTTAAATAGCTCCAAATTGATTTATATCTAAGCTAAGGTGGTTATGGGTCTAAATCCTTTCATCCAATAGAATTTAGGCAAATTTAGGTTCCTATTTTAACCTTATCATTTAGATTTAACATTAAGTTAAATAATTTTACTTTTACTGTGTCTTCTTGTGTTCTTATACTATAAGGTTAATAAACATACTATAAGCACCAAAACGAACCCCAAGTTGTTTATTATTAATATATATAACCATATCTACGTAATTTGGACGAACCTTAGATTTTTAGAATAAAATATCAATTACTAATATAATATTTTTTTTAAAAACTATTTTATGTCAATTTTGACACTATTTAGTAATTAATTTTTGTCAAAATCATAACAGAATGATTAGTTCGAAAAAAGTTAATTAAATCAATACTAACATGTCATATTAATCTATAAAATTAGTGGAATTCATAAAATGTCTCAAATTACATTTATTTTGGTGTTTATAACATCAATTATTCCAATATTTCATTAATAAGATAATTACTGCATCATATTTGTGTCATAAATAAATTAAATTATTTAATGTCTAAAAATTAAAAATAAAATACCATTATGTAGGAAATACTTATATATTTCTAATTAATATTTATAGTCCAATTTATCTTATGTATAACCTCATATTAAAAATGATTTACTTATTAAACGTTGATTTTAACTATTTTAACCCTTCTTGAAATAAATTTATATTAAATGTCCTAATCTAATCCAAGTGGGCCTAAATGGTCATATTTTATTCCTAAGGTTTTTTTTGGTCGAATTACACTTGTCCAATAGAATTAGGACATGTTCTAGGGTAATAATAATATCATTTTTATCCTTAATTACCCTATTTACTTTTAACCGTGGTAAAAAAAAGTAAAAAGTTACTATTCACCAAAAAAATTATTTTCCTCTCATTGAACCACATTTTACGTTCTGACATCAACCGTGTCTCTCGGATTTTTGAAATTCCACTCACATAAGTGGTAAAATTATGTTTTATGAAAAATTCTATTTTTTAACTACCACTTAGTGGTTTCACTATTAATCAAAAATTGAAAGTTTTCAGAAAAATACCAAAATTTCACCCTAGGCTAATATCGATATTTCAAATCCAAAAATGAAGTTCATTTTGAAAAATAAAATTTATAAACTTTCAAAAAGTGGTTATTACTATTCATAACGGCTAGTTTTAATAATATTGTAACAGCATATCATTGTTTAGTGAAACTCGGTATTGCGTACGACGCAAGCTATCGAGGAAGGTCGCGATTTCGTGTAAAGAAAGCCAAGCATGTGTTGTGTATAAAAATATTCCTTTGATGATTTATATAACATAAATGTCTCGGGTGCTACAGGGTGGTCTATCCATTTTTTAGTAATGGCATGGATGAAATCAATGAGATCAAAACCATCATGGTTCAAGGTGAGTCACAATACTCATAAAATGATACGATTATTGGATTCATGTCCCCCATAATGAAATTAAACTATATTGGAATTATTAAATCAGAACAATCCAAGAGAGACAATATATTATGGTGGGAATTGAACGTTTCCCTCAATGAAGGTTTTAATTCCTGTAAAGTCCTCTATAAAAGAGGATTTAATTGAGTCCTCATTCAATGAATTTGAAACAGATATAAATTAAATATTATTATTTAATTTGATGTAGGAACATATGTCACTCATTATTAAATATCAAATATCTCCCAATAAATATAAAACTTTTAAACTTTTTATATCAAATAATTTAGGACTGTGAGGAATTCACCAGGAAATGTCATGAATTCTAGATACATTCCAATTTCATCCATTAAACCTCATATCTATTTCATACTACCAAATACTATTGTCCATTTTCCTTCTAGGGAATATATTTCATTAGGTCATATTCTCCATCTATAACTAGATAGTTTATTTACATCCTCACTACCATTGAATTTTTCTTTAGGTGGGATGATGTTATATCCATCAAGGATGTTAGAACAAATGAAATATTAAATTTCATAAAAGAAAATATTATTACTATATTTGTTGTCACTCAAATAATATATATTTATAATTTCACCAATCCATCTACTCTAAATTAAAAATGTTGGAATAGTTGTATAATATTTAGTCTATCCATGCATCCCACTTATATGAAATGGCTAATTGATATGAAACATCATTCAAAAAGTATTATTTTAATTTACTCCATAATATTTTGGGAAGAGATAGGAAGTATTATGTTGATAAAATCTTTCATGATTTGTGGGAATATTTCACCACAACTCACACAATAATATATGTGACCCCTTATTCACCTGTATACTGGAAACTAGCATTTCAACCCATCAGATTCCAACACCCCTCACTCGACATCACTATCTACAATGTCATGTCCTTACCAAACAGGGATTACCTGATTGGAGGTATACACAGTGTAACACCCCAATCCCACCTTCAAAAGGCCAGGAGTTAGAAACTAGTTTTGAGTAGGCATGTCACATACATGGAAGGCCTTAGAATAAAGAACATGTATTCACAAAAACATTTACAAAATCCCAAAAAATTATGAGTTGTAATTTATAACTAAAAAAATTCATTCATACATCAATATCACCTAATAATAGTATGAAAATAGTTTTGTAAAGAATAATGGGAAAAATAAAATCCAGCCAAAATTTGTAAAATAGTCCAACATACTAATGAGGGAACTTCTATCGAATACCACACCATGAACACACCATTACATATCAAGTTCACATTTATTTTCCTAATCTCCTCCCTCCCAGGACTCCATACAAAGGTATTTCATCAATATAAGACATGACATGTGTAGGCATAGATCATGTAGTTTTGATTGTAACAATACCCAAAATACACCTCATTAACATAAAAAATGGAGCATGTTAAATAAAACAATCAGATCAACCCATAAAAAATCGGGTATACAATCCCTATGTGATAGAGAAAGGGGATTATCCATCTCCAAAAAAAATATATGGTCAATAATCCATACCATCAACACCAATGTATATCAATCTGGCTATTAGATATAGTATCATGATAAAAAACATTATATATACTCAATATGGATAGCATGTCTTAAATAGGTCTCAACCACACTACCTTCCACATGATTATATTCAAGGATTAAGGTAACACTTATCTTGGAGTTCTCACTCCACGATGCATGAAATCAAAAATAGATCACATCCAAGGATTCATGATCATTAGGCCATTCATGAGAAATCCACACTGGAATTCATCAGCTCTCGATACTCAAATAGGGTATAACACCCATGGATCATAGAGAACACCAAGATACAAACTGTAATATAGAAGAACTTAATTATCATATAAAGTATAACACCTAGGACCTTTATTGGATACCTTTAACTCTAACTAGAACTCTATGGTACTCAACACTTGGATAAGGGATCACAACCAAGACTATTGGGAGGCACTGGAAACCTTATCAGAAATAAGCCGCTAAGTAGGCGATCATATGCACGATGATACAACAAATAATAATGGGGTTGTCTTTCTAGATAGGGGTTCTACACCATATGTATATTGGTCACTATGATTCCACAAACACAACATAGGAATGGAAGTATGATATAGGATCCCACCATAAGCTCCCAAAAGGATTTTCTAAACACTATCTAAAATGATCCTATAGAGGGGATCAAAATAATATTCTCTAAACATAATTACAAACTATAAACTAAGAGGGATAGACAAGGGAAACACACTCAAATGTTATTTTTCAACATGTAACTGATTGAATAATCCCACTAGATCCACCTTAATTCATATCTCTAATGCCCAAATGGATTCTACTATCATACTTTATGTGGAAAACCACTCGGTATAGGCTACTCATCGGCCTCAATACGAGTCATTATGATTAAGATACATGTAAAATAAACCATTGATGGGATTACATGACATTTTATCCTTTGTGACACAATATTTTTTCCAGATATGATTCCGAACTCTGTCCCCTCATGGTAATCGAAATATAAAAGAAAAGTACACAACATGAATTATATTCCACACGACATGCGGGATCACATAGACACTTGGACATGTCCATGAATGCACACGGAATGGATGTAAATTTGATTATACATGAAATGTATATTCAATACATAGCATGATACCTTTCCAAATCATGCGGGTGTGTCGTCCCCCATGCACGGCCTGGGGAGCCATGTAGTCTTACATAGAACGTACAAGTAGTAGACAATGTGTTCTTCCAAGGCCAACCCAAGACCTTATCCATAGTACTGACCCCATGTAAATCATATCATTCCAGTTACCTAACCTATTTCTCTAGGCCATGTATATATGAGGTGTCATGAACAAAACTACCAGGTCCCTCATGTTTGGTGATAATCTAGTTGTGACTACCCCAAGCCCACCTCTAGTAGGCTAAGGGATGGAGACCAGTGCTGAGTAGGAAAAACCCAATTCTGGGAGGCATTATCCTAATATACCTATACACATTAACACACCTTCAATCACAAGAAATGTTGATAATGGAAAATAACAAACACCATAAATTCATTCAAAACATTAATCCCATATTTGTGTATGAAAAAATACTGAAAATGATAAAGTGGCCCAATACAAACACAAACAAAAACTACAGAGAGTGTAACCTACTCATAAAGAGGGGACCACTACCACATGCAACCAACCAAAAATACCTCGTTCTATCTAGAACAATTATTCTCTAACTTCTCCCTAACATCTGAGGACACCATTAAAATATTCATAGACAAAATAATACATGACATGTGAAGAAAGATCCCATAAAAGGGTGAGTATAACAATTCATATTAGAAGACCCCTAAAATAACTAGTCATAAAGAATAATGAGTAGTAAAACTATATAAAAATTATATAGTTAAAATGTTCCTATATATAATCATAGAATATAACTAGTCTCAAATGGACTCAACCAATTCTTACATCCATAGGATACTTTTCAAGCCTTAATGGTAATGCTCATTATGGTATTACTCACTTCATGATCCATGTCATCACTGGTGATTCTCATCCAAGAGGTCTGGATCAATGGAACCCACTCAAGAAGCACTCACCGGATCTTCGAATATATTATTATACAAGTAACAGATAATACCCTAGGCCATTGGGGGAACCAAAAACACTATTTGATATACCTTTTAAATATGGTATCAATTCCTTGTCATTGTAACCACACCAATACCACGAACCCCACTTGGGAATTAAATAGTATCCCACCATAGTTTCATGAGGGGATACAATGAGTACAATATAGTAATTCATGCATAGATAGGATCCTAATTATATGTTGAGTACATAATGTTGAATTTTACACAAATTGGAATGGACTAAGGAATCACACTCAACTAAACCAAATCCATACTAATGTGACAATGTTATCCAAGACGTCCCTGTGGATGTACACTACATATACATAGGGTAAACTGTGTGTAATTCTAAATCTATAACTACTCGTGTCTATTCCAGGGTTCCTCTGCCAATTCTTATGTAACCCAAGTCATGCTTCTACAAACCTAAAAATGTCTGAATAAATGACTCAGCCAGTGTACTTTGGTTTTATTCATGTACATGGATCTACCCATGTACTCATATCCTGGGAATGTACCGAATCTTGTTCCATGACATGTTCCCACCGGTTTAGCACTAGATTACGAGCCATGATTCCATCCAGGGTCACACGGTGTGTGACTGGTGTCACATGGAATGTGATATTTAACTTATATGGATATCCTAGAATTTTATCCAGAGGTCCTGTATATAATGTGATTCCATATGACAAGTCATGTGATGAATGTTTTCTAGAAACCCACAATTCATTCTATTGACCATTCATACATACCACCATCATCAAAAACACATACTAGAATATTGTATCCGAGATTATCTGACCAACTCCATAACCACTAATCACAAATCAATCCTCAATCCACTTGGAAATTTGTCCATCAAGGCAAATTTATTCCATACCGGGCTACCATCAAGTATCCACCAGAAAAATCATATCCCTCAGTTTGATCATACTCTACCTCTATTTTCCCTCCATCATCACACCTTTATTTCACCCTCGATCAAGATACTCGTCTTAATTATTTATTTTTTAAATTGAATAATTGTTGGGCAATGATAAAATCCCTAATATTCATCAAATAGGGGGCCAAATGAATTGCCTCTAATGGATGTGAAATGAAACAAGGGAGTAATCCGTTAAAATAAACTTTTGGAACTAACCTAAATCATTTGTCATTTCGTCATTGATTTGTTTTAATTGAATTGGATAAATGAAGATGATCAATAAACATTGTAAAATTAATTCAACCATAAAATAAATCACAAATTTATGCATGAATAAATTCTTGTTTGTTGGAATTGATCTACAGTCAACACAGGATAAATGAGAAGGATTATTACAAAAAATAAAAATTTCCTACCATGATTTGGATCAATCTCTCATGAAGATTTTTCATATTTTCATGTTGTTGGGGAGATCCTCATGCTATGTTAGCAAATATTATCATTGATTTTTGATTGTGTTCTATTATTCTCACAAATTTCTCCTCCAATGGATCCTATAAATATCCATGGTTATAAGACTAACCGAGATATTTCCTCATATCTTTATATTTATAGTCACATTTTTCAATGGAAAACTAATAACATAAATTAATATTATTTATTTATTTTTTATAAAATTCAACCATGACCTCTGTCAACCCAAGCATTTGATACACTCCATGGTTATGTCAGACCGAGGCTAAAACCCATTCTTTGATCTCAATGGTGTCCTTAGATTTTTGATTTGATAATCCATTTTGGAGTTATTTATATTATTTAGTAAAACTATGCATGTGTTATATTAATATAAATAATTTTATTAAAATATCATTTCTAGTGTAACAGATTATCAGACTATCATGTCTTATAAACTAATAGAACATAAAATATTAAAAGGTATATTTCAATGATTTATATGGTGAAAAAAGAATATATTACATTCAACCCTCTTTAGGTATTTTTAACCCAAAAAGAGAAAAGGTAAATTAAAAATTTGTAGGTATTGAGATCAATTCTTGGTATCACTCTCCCAAGTTCTCTCCTAAATATTCTCATGAAACCATGGGACACACACAAAATGAATTTATCACATATGGTGGGTCCTATCAAATAAATACTTGATCTATACCGGGTACTCTACAATGGTATCTTCATCCTCAATGTCCATTTCACCTTAGTGGATAACATATAACAGGCCACGCACATACTTCATTGGCTATGACATATTGAAAAAATCAGAATCCTAGTATAACTATATTAGTATATCCAAGAGGTACACTACCTCACCAACTCTATGTTGTATTTAGAAATGTAAAATTAATATTAGAGTTAACTAGTATCCCCATCCAAACGTATTTAAAACATGTTGAGGTGAGGCCTTCAGGAACATATTGTATCCCTCCTTAAACTCTTTAGGCCTCCATCATTGGTCTGTATAGGACTCTTTATAGCTCTATGAAACCATAAAACACTCTTGTATAATCTGCACACTATCTCTTATAGCTCAAACCAACTCTGGGTCCATTAGTTCTAACTCTCTTGTGTCAGTCTAGTATTATAGTGACAAGCATGGTCACTTGTACTAGTACTCGAATAGTTCCATACCGATGGTGGAATGGTATCTATTTTTCTGCAGGAAATCTACCGAGGATAGTTTATCCTTTCATATATTTACAAAATCCATCATCCAATCCAAAATCATTTCCTCTAAAACAGAAATGTTCTTCTTAGTTTTGACATCTGTATGTGGGTGGAACACCCTAATCTAAACTAGATTATTCCCAAATTACTCTTTATATTCTCTGTATACGTGTCACATGAAGCAACCATCATGTTATGAAATGTTCATCAAGTTAAATAAATGGATCTAAACTATATCATACATGTTAACCCATAACATGCTCAATGGTAAACATAGATCTCATATATATATGAACAGATCTAACATAGTGAGTTAGTCTATATTCATGAAAATGGAATAATTTCATCTATATATCTATGTAATATTCATAATAATGTTATAATAAATACCATACCACTTCAACTCTAGAAACTCCAGAGGTTGATCAAAACCCTCTAGAACCTGGTGATCATTCGTCACATACTAGAAAGTGAGTAATCATGCGACAATCTTTGTTATACCCTTAATCATGCCTAGACACAAGAATATGTGTTGGAGGTTCTAGTACATCTTTTACATTCTTGGATGTACTGAAAATAGAGATTCATATAACTCCCTCATCACCTACTCATGCTACACATCGGGTATCATAGTACATCCCTTGAAAAGGATTGAGTTCACTCAACCATAAAAAATTCCATGAGGAATGTGTCAGGTAGATATCAATGTATGTAATGTCTTAAAATTGGTATCTCTATCATGATCCTCAAAAACACTTTATAGTGTCTGTGAGGTAAAAAAATTTACTAGATATATAATGAATCATTCTTGTTCATTAGGGACAATTGTCATGAGTACAATTACACTAAATCCTTAGTCAATAATTAAGAATAATATCTCATACTAATAGAATCTTCTTCTATGTTTTCCTTCCCAAGAACATAGAATAAATTTAAGTCAAGGTCATAAATAAACACTAGCCCTATCATCCACCTCTGTTTTAGATCCATCTAATAGAATATATACTTGAGACTCTTATGTTTAGAGTAGACGATAAATCCAACACCCGTACTGTAGTGTCTCCTCATATTCATGGAGAAGACGACTAGTTATCACTCAAGATCATGGGTCATGTAGTTCTACTCATGTGGTCTCAACATCCAAAACCCATAGGTAATCAAATCCTACCTCCACATCATAACATAACCAATTCGAGTCCATGAGGCATAAAAAAACAATAAAAACATTAAACCCACCTCTGTAAATATTAGGATGTGTTCACACATAAAATATCTACCTCAACTCCAAAAAATACTGATGGAACCTCTTTGTACATCTTAAAGGCCACCCCATATGGGTCCAATAAGGAAAAGGATATAATATTATAGATAAATCAAGAGAAAAGAATAAATAGTATCCTATCAACCCACGGAAACTCCCCACATTTGTCACTCTCTTTGGTGGCTACCAAGATATCACTACCTCAACCATTACTAGGACCACTGCTACACCATCAACTGAGATGAAGTATCATAGAAATTGGACTATTTAATCAATAATTTACACCATAAGAGATTCTAATAATGTTTCTTTATCATGTGCATCCAGAACCATCATCAGGTGTCTCATGTGATCCTACTTGAATGATGAGTACACTAGGATACCACCAGATAATACTATCATAGACCAATCTAATAATGATTAAAGATATATTTCATTAATCCCATGAACATTTATTGGAAATTTTTAATGCTAAGATGCGCCACCATGTTTTCGTAGTGGTCATAGACACATCTTAATGTTATCATCAGTGTATCATCATCATGAACTTGCATGTAGGGATGTACTAGTCAATAGTCAATCATCGAGAACCATTACACCCTCTCAACTAATCAAAGAGATCATCGATCCTTATAGTGGACAATTATTCTTCATAGAAACATGGTTCTGGCCCTGATAATATATAAATAACCTCAAGATCCCATAAACATTCTTGGTGAACAATAATGGGGCTTCCTAGGGGATACAGCAGGTCTAAAAAATCCATTCCTTTCAAAATCCTCCAACTACAGCATCATATATAAAAGATCTATGAGAGATATATGATGTGCTAGAGAAGATATCAGATTCTTATCTTGGTGTAATAAAATTAAGTGGTCTATCTCTTGTTGGGGAGGAAATACTGGCATTTCCACAAAAAATATTTACCCATAATCCACCACCACCATTGGAAACTCATAGATCATAGCATTTTCAACATCAAGATTCATGTTATCTAAATTGTGAGAAATTTTCTGCACTCTCCTAAACTAGATCCCATATTACTATTCTTATGTTTCCTTCTCACCAAAAAATTAAAACCTTGATCCACCACCATAGACACACCTCATCCTCCAAAAAATAGTAAATCTGGGCATAAACTATTTATATCTAGTCCATACCTTTATAAAAATCACAAGGACACATTTTATCTACAATAATATCCCATGTAAAACTTATGCCTCCAAGAATTAGGTAATCATATTGGTAGAAGTGTGTGATCACTGATTGATTACCTTTCAGAGTATCCAAGTGCATGATTCGAACAATAAGCTCAAGGAGAATCTCTATGTCGTGAACCAATGAAGTGGTAAGAAAAGAGTGTATCACACAAATATCTATTACTACTAAAACTAATTTAGTGTATACATATATCATACCTCTAATAATTCTCGTATCCTTGGGGTTATAGGTCTCAACTACCTGATGTTATCCCCTCCCCTAGCCACCAACTCCCTGAGCCTGGCCCTGACCACCTGTGGTGGTGGTGGGAATAGGCCATACCGCCTCCCACCTACAACTACTCTTCCAAATACATTAAAATATATACTTCACTGCATACATCCCTATTATTTACCCTATATCTACATGTGTGTTCCCATGATCAGATCCCTATCATGATACAATGATGAAACAATTCCTTGGATGATTCCATTGATCATAGTAGGAAATGAACCACCTCTTTCTTGGATGACTTGAGCCATCATGAGAGCCCTAAATTACCAATACCATGTCTTTGGATCATCTCTTGAAGTATTTGGATCACCCAAATACCTATTCAAGAAATAGAGTAACTATCCTAAAATCCAAACTCAAAACACATTAACTCTATCAATATAAATCCAAAACAAATCTCACATATAAAAAAACAATTCTTTGATCCCACTACAGAAATATTATTCTGATACAACTATATCGTGAACCAACCCATTAGGGCCGGCCTAGCCAAAAATAAGTTGAGTGTGACTACCTCAAGCATACCTCCAATATGACAGGGGAATGTTCTTGCACCTAGTAGGCATAACCCATACATTGGAGAAATTAGCCTAATGTACCTATAAAGAGACACATGTATCCAATAACATTCAATGATAACAATGTATCAAAATAATGGATACTATAAATTTAGGCAAAAAATCAATGCCCCATTAAAGTATGAAAAAAGTGATGAATTAATCAAACGGTCCAAATAAAATCACAAACAAAAAATGTAGAGTCCATCCTAATCATATGGGTGGAATCACTATCAAATGAAACAACCATGAAAACAACTTGATCATTCTCGAGAACTATAATCCTCCTACCGATTATATTCCCACGTCACCATCAGAAGGTTCATCATCTTTATAAGTATTGACACATGTGAGCAGATCCCATGCAGGGGTAGTTATAACAATACCCAGCAGGATTGCCCAAAATAATTAAGAATATAGAATCCAGAGTAGTCAACTCATAATAGTAATACAATAAAAAAACCCGAGATGTTTGGATAATAAATAACATGTTTCAAATATTCAGAACCAATAATTCCATACATAGAATATTCCATGTGGATTCAAGGTAACACTAGATCTAGGAGTACACACTACATGAGTTATTCCGTAACATGTGATTCTCATCCATGAGGTCATGATCGTTTTTCCCCTCCCAAGAAGAATTCAATAGATATATAATTATCTCATCATCCAATTAATGAATCACACCGATAGTGACTAGTGGTAACCAAAAACCCTATTGGATATACCGTCTAGATAGTGATCGATTCCTTGTGTTTTTTGATCGGGCCAATACCATGAACCCCGCCTAGGAATGATTGATGATCCCACCCTCTTAACACATGAGGATGCCCCAAAAATTATCAAATACTAAATTGATAGATGGGATAGAAATTATATTCCAAGGACATAATATCACATTATGACCTAGTGATAAAGGACCAAGGAATCTCACTCAACTAAATATGGTTTATACTAAAGAGATGAATGGCTCTAATTTATATTTTAGGAAGTAAAGATATTTTACAAAGGGTATACTGTGGGTTATGTTAGATCCAAATCAACACATTTCTATTCTCATGTGTCACTCCCATGTCAATGTATCCCAGATCATGCCCATGTATACCTGGCTATGTCCAAGTACAATGATTTTCTTATATACACTTTCAATTTTAAATAACATTAATCTATAGGTAAACACATGGCATGGATGTTCATGTAGCCATGCATGAAGACAGGTTCGCACCCATGCTCTCCAAGAGTACATGATGAGCCAGTATCCAAGGTCACATGGAGGGTGATAGGTGTCACATATCATGTGATGATCAACCCCCACAAAAAAACCTATTGAGATATCTAAGGGGTCCCGCACAAAGTGTGATTATTTATTACATGTTGTGTAACATATATTTTCTAGAAACCATTGGTTCATTCTACACATGATCATTCCTTGGTTCTTACACTCAAAAAACATCTATAAATCAAGGATTTGAGGTTTTTCGACACTCTCCATCACTTATCATCTAAAATAATTTCTTAATCTCCTTTTAAATTAGCTAGTCGAGCTGAACCTTGGCCACAATGATTCTATGTTAGGTATCCAATCAGAAAATGGAATTAGTAAGTCGGATACCACTTCACCTCTAGTCTTCATCCATCATCATACTCGGATCACATCCTCAATCAATAACACCACTAAAGGAATATATCTTTTATACTGAATAATGGTCATGCGGTGTTCAAATACTCATTATTCGTCAATCTGTAGGGAAAAAATTTATAATGATGAATATGAAATGAAATAGGGGATAAAATCGTAAGAAATTGTCATCAGGAAAAAACCTTGGTATTTTTTTGTTTCATACTCGATCTATTATCCTATAATTAGACAAAAAAATAGGTATAATCACCAATGAAAAACTAAATCAACCATAAAATAAACCAACCATAGATTCATTATTTAATTCTTTTGTATTAGAATATATCCTAATTTAAAATTGGATAAATAAACGAGTTAAATAAAAAAAATAAAAATATCCTACCTTTATTTAGAACAATCGCTGGAAAAGATCAAACATATGTCAGTGTGGTCAGTGAGATACAAATATTGTGTTTTAGATGAAGATCCTTGATTATTGATTGGGATCAGATGTGTTCTCTGAGATCTCCTCCAATAGATCCTCTAAATCTATATGGCTGTTCAAATAACCCTATGATTTTCACATAATAGTATATTTATATGCACTCTTATGTCATGTAAAATTAATTAATTAAATAAATAAATTTATTTATTTATTTAATATTTAACCGATGATCACACCAAACCCAAGATTCTAGAATGCTCTAAGGTTATTTAAAACCTATTATAAAACTCATACTATAAACTAAATGATGGCCTCTTGATTCTTATCCTAGACACTGTTCATGATTTATTCTACTTTTTATGGAAAAATGTGAATGGATGATATTAATATATTTAATATTATTAAAATATCAATTTTAGGCTCCCATGGAATTGGTATCTAACATCATATAAATTTGAATATATTACTAAATATATTTCTATAAATTACATGGATAAAAATGAGACATTACATGGGGTCTAGCCATGAACTGCCACATGGCCATGTTCACATACATGGAATGTCTTCCCACAGACTCATCTACAAGGACATGTCCGACTACTTGGAATGTACCCAAAAAACATGACATGTAGTTCCAAAAACAAATTCTTTCCCAAATTTTATCACTACATGAAATTTTCTTCTTAAATACATGTCGTACGATCGGGATTTCTGAAAGGGAAATCCCTACAAACCTCACAATACCCACATTTTTCCTTGGTTAGTAAAAGATAAACCCCAAGTTGATTATTATCAGTCATAAAAGGTATATAATTCTCTTAAACAATAAATATATGTGGATCATGATGTAAAACTAAAAATCTTTCTTCCTCGTTGGGAAATTCCAAGGATTCATTTCAAGGTATGTACCCTGATGCTACTACACCATGATCTAGGAGAAATCATCATCCAGAACTGAGTATTGTAGTTCCTCATCCCTCCCTCTTGGTTCAACTATAATATATGGGACTAACTACCTTTCTCTATCAATTTTTAAAACCAAATAGAAGGGGTATTATACCCCCATTAAATTATTAAATTTTCAACTAATTAATTATCATCTCCACTAATGGTCTCCCTTCATCAAGCACCTGGTTCTAAACAACATATTATCATTCCTAGTGTAAACCTTACATTATAGATTTAATGGAGTTATTAGATTTAATATTATAGAATCTATTAATGAATTAATCTAGTTTTTATGAAAACTTCACATGCATGTTAAAATATTTTAATATCACAAAAAACCGGCTCTTCGAGCCTCAGATGTTTTTCGTCTCCTTTCCCACTCTATAATCTGTTCCACGAAGATTCCAAATTATTACATGGAAAAACTATGATAATTAAAATGTCACTGAATTAGGTACTAATAGTTTGAAAAAAATACTAATCATGGGAGTGGATAACAAGATCTAAACTAGGTTTACCACTCCTAAGAGTACTCCCAAGGGTTTATATATGATCAGCAAACACACACCCAAGGGAAACACTTTACCCAGAAAGGTTTTCTATAATTAGAACTCAAATTCTACTAGGAATCTCAAAAATGAATCTCCACACCTGACATCAAGTTCATCGGGGTCTAAATCATGTGATGAGATATGAACATAGGTCCTTAGCTCTTAAATGTGACATACTTTTAGAATCTAGTCTCACTATAGTCATGGGAAAATAAGTATTCCACTTCACAAACCATATATAGTAACAAGAAAAAAAGGACCAATAATGATTAGAGATAGCCTATCATCCTGAACAAATATATATAATCCTTAATGAGGGGAGATCTCTCATATCACAATCTCTCCTCTTAAAACTCCAACGGTTAGTATTTCTAGACCTAAAAGGACTCTTGACACCTCCAGGCATTCCTCATCCACCAATGGATGAACTACACCCTATATGACCATAATTATCTCTATCACTAGGCCCATAAGGGCAATCACCCACTAGCTCCAACCAGTACATCAATTACTTATAGGGTCACCCATATATAGACACAAATGGTCCTAGTTCAATGGTGGAGTGGTAAAATACTGTGATATAAATAATCCATGATAGTTAGGAGACCCACATAGCTATGGGAGAAAAATAACATGAAATCACCAATAATGTTCTATAGAATAATATTTCTCAAATTTTTTTATCTATAGAATAAGATAAAAAAGTCATGCTCAACAACAATTCAGTTCCAAAGCCTTATGCATCCTCTCTATAATATCTACCAGATGAAATAATAATTGTATGGAACATTTTTCATGGGAATTACATGAATATAGAATACCTCCTTGGTGAATTTTAATCTAAAACTCATGACTGTGATCTTCTCTTCGATTGTTAGAAAGTGAACCAACTCGATGAATCTTTAGATGATTTCTTGGGTAACATCATGACCCCTTACTTATTGTCGAATCCTTATCATAAAACTATATTCTACACCCAAATTATAGTACCATAAGGAAACAAGATTCCCCAACTAGTTATTGTAAATACATCATTGTCTAAAATCAATAATAAGATACTACATCCTTGGCACCAAAACTGGGTCAAATGGATCTCAGCAAAACCACCCCTTTCTTGGGTGTGTTACTAAGAGAAAAAAAGATACTGAGTAAACCATCTCACTATGTTGTTGGTGTCATCATCCATAATCAAAAGGATAAAAAATATCCACCATATGAAATCCATCTGGAACATGTCCATTGGATTTATTGTTATGAAATACTTTGAATATAATATCTCAAAGTTGTTCCTCCATGAATCTGTAACACCCCAACCCTAGTTACCAAGAGTCGGTGCATTATTACATAACATTGGCATCATCACAAAATATCATTTCTCAAAAGGCCGATTAGGTTAGTGGCCTCGGAAAAACTATATACATTCAGAAGATAACATTACATTATAAAATGAAAAAATACAACAACATTGTCTCCATTGTCCACACTCATATCCCCTAGACTATCCCTATAGCTCATTCATAATATAATTCTTCACATAATAGAAAAAATAATACATACAAAGGGGTGATCATAGATGCTTAGTAATAATAATAAAGTATAAACGTTCATAAATAAGCATAAACATTTAAGTCAATGTAATACTAGAACAAAATACTTTTAATCTTGAACTTCAGAATATTATGACAATGTCAAAATCAAATAATTCCATTTACTTATTCACATGGATATTCCACTAGTTGAATAATCCCATACAATATCAATAGAAACTTTCATAATGATGGAATGCAGAATTCCAAACTTCATAACCACATAGTCAAGGCCTTGTTCCAAGACTACAAATAAGATTTTTTCAAGGGCTTGTACCAAGATATTAGTTTTTCTCATGAGACCTACCGATGAATCGCAGATCTAGAGTGGGATACACTCATCAATTACTAATTCCAATACCTTCCTTATATTAAAATGATCAAACATAACATAATTTTTTTTTATTAATACAAGATTATGAAATGTAAATACTTTCTCCATAAACCGTTAATGGTGTGAAAATAACACATCCACATTCAAACATATCAAAAAACCATCAATATAATATTGATTTTTTGTATCATAATAAATCAACTTCAATTAAGCTTAAATTCAATCAATGGATATTGACATAGATGAAATCAAAACATTTTTTTATAGAAATATCTATTTCTATTTTAAATTAATTGAAAAGTAATATAAATATAAAAGAAAAGATTTATTTTGAAAATATTAATAAAAGCGTGTAAGGGAAGCTTCAATGATGTTATAATGGTAGAAAATAGATGCACCCCCCATAGATGTTAAAAAAACATTATTACCATAATTATTTCGAAAATTTCATAAGGCACCTAGTTTGGAAAATGACCAAAAGATTCCATTCAATCCATTTTATAAAAAGTAAAAAAGGGTGTAAAGGACTTTAACCCATAGTCTAGTAAATATTAAAAAATATTGAAATACATTTTAAAGAAACATGGACGTGGATGATAATGAGGTCCTAGTAGATACTTATTTAAAAACAACCTCGTATAATAAAGAGATTGTGAAATTAACACGTTCCTTGTAGTTTTCCTTGGTCAAGGGTACTTTATCCTCTTTTATAATAGTTAAATCATTGTTATTAAATAATACATAGACTATATAACTAAATATGATATCATATACGATCATCTAATATTGCGTTGTTAATGATATTTCAGAATCAATATCATGATATATTTATTATTTACATTATTTATACTCATTATTATACCAATCCAAATGATGATGTGTTTGAATAATAAACTACACCACGACGTGGAGACGGTAATCCGTACGTACGCACGTATGGTTACTTTTACATTTATAGGATGGATAGAATAATGAATATGGTTGTAGAATTTTTATAATAACAGCAAAGTATATAGAAAATATTGGGGTTATTATTTTATAATGGAAACAACAAATAAACAGGTATGGGAAGAAGAAATGAACTTGAAAGATGTAATGAAATATTTACCTCTTTTTTGGGTTCTTCCATTTGATTTGATCAAAATGGCTTCATAGGTTGGCATACTGACTAAAGTATGTCCTCTAGGATTAAGGGAGTAAAGTAGAGAGGATATTTGGGGAGGGGTTGGCTGACAGAATTGGCTATTAATGTGTGAATTTTAGAGAAGGGAAAGATCCCTTTTATAAGAGGGGTGATGGGAACCATAAGAAAAGCTTGAAATATTATTTTATAATAAAATTATTTTCAGTTTCTAATGGATCAAAAATGAATTATTTAAAGGATAAAGTGGGTAAGGGTGTAAAAACCACTCAACAAATACGTTTTACATAGGTTTGTGCACTATATTTACCTTATCGTTTTGAATTAACTCATAGTAAAATAGTTTTTCATTTACCATGTCTCTTTGTATTTTTATATTATATGGTTAATAAAAATACTATAAAAATCCAAGAGAACCCCAAGTAGTTCATTAATTACATATATAATAGTATTTAAGACCTTTTTCGGAACATTAAATTTTTAGGAATAGAATTCCAATTAATAATATAATATTTGTTTTAAAAACTATTTTATGTCAATTTTGACATTATTTGGTATTTTGTTTTTGATAAATTTGTAAAAACATAATTACTTACAAAATTAATTTAATCAACCCTAAAATGTCATATTTACATAGAAAATTAGTGGAATTCTTCAAAAGTCAAAAATTATATTTAATTGGATATTTATAATATCAATTATTTAAATCTTTCATTAATAAGGTAATTATTGCATCATCGTTGTGTCATAAAAAAATTTAATAATTGAATGTCTAAAAATTATAAATAAAATACAATTATGTTGGAAATAGTTTTATATTTATAATGAATATTTATAGTCTAATTTATCTTAAGTATAACCCTATATGAAAAATGGTTTACGTATTAAACATTGATTTTGACTCTTTTAACTCTTCTTTAAATAAAATAATAATAAATGTCCTAATCTAATCCATGTGTTCCAAAGTGGTTAATTTTTTATTTATAATGTTTTATTGGACAAATTATCTTTATCCAATAGAATTAGGACATGTTTTAGAGTAATAATAATATCATTATTACCCTTAATTACCATATTTACTTTTAACCGTGATAAATAGAAGTTAAAAGTTACTATTCACCAAAATTTATTTTCATCTTATTGAACCACATTTTACATACCAATAAAACCTATGTTTCTCAGATTTTTGAAATTCATCTCATAAAAGCAGTAAAATTAAGTTTTATACAAATTTGGAAATGCTCCTACGAGTTGGGTAAAAGACGGTAAAAGTTTGAAAAATTTTTATATATCTATACTCATTATAAAATGACTCCAATGAATTAAATTTAACATTTATAGGTATTATGTATCTATTATAACATAAAATAAATTTAAATAAAATAAATAATTAATTGAATTAAAATTCAGTTTTAAACAATAACTCAATGTTTTTCACTATTCATAAAAAACTGTAAGTTTTCCTTAAAATACCAAAAATTCACCCTATGCTAATTTCGATATTTCGAATCCAAAAATGAAGTCAATTTTGAAAGATAAAATTTTTAAAATTTCAAAAAGTGGTTATTACTATTCATAATATATAGTTTGATCATAGTGTGTTAGAGTCTCGAAGTTGCGTACAATTCAAGCTATTGCATTATTCAAAGGGAATCAAACCATGGGAGTTTAGCACGCTACATTATTCCCTACTTCAAATAATTTCATCCTATAAATTTATAAAATATTACAACATAAAAAGATTCAGTGGGTTCCTCATCATATGTTCCTTGGGTTCCCACATTGCCTCTTCCATCATATGGGTTCTCCATAGAACATTAACGAGATGAGTCGTCCGGTTTCTCAGCACTTCTTCTCTAGAATCAAGAATTTTGACAGGATCTTCATAATAAGATAGATCATGTTCCAGTTCAATTTTCTCATTGGTGAGTACATGCGTTGGATCAGACATGTATTTTCTCAACAGTGATACGTGGAACACATCGTGAACATTCGAGAGACTTGGTGGAATTGTCAACCAGTAAGCTACAACCCCAATTCTATTTAGAATTTTGAAATGTTTTTTGTACCTCGGACTTAGTTTAACCTTATTACTGAATCTTATAACTCCCTTTCATGGATATACTGTCATGAAAAAATGATCACCTACCTGAAATTCCAAATCCTTCCTCCAGTTATCATCATAGCTCTTTTGCCTACATTGTGCTATTTTGATGTGGGTTTGTATAACCTTCACCATTTCCATCATTTTCCCAACAAGTTCTAGGCCTATGAGTTTTCTTTCACCAATATCATCCCAATAAGTTGGTGTGCGATATCTCTTTCCATATAATGCTTTATATATTTCTACTTGAATACTTGAATGGAAGCTATTTTTATTAGAAAATTCTACTAGAGGTAAATATTGATCCTACATACCACGAAAGTCTAGTGAGGAAGATCTCAACATGTCTTCTAATGTTTTAATAGTCTATTCTGATTTTCCATCAGTTTGAGGGATGTAACAAGTGCTCAAACGAAGTTCATTATCGAGTTCTTTCTGAAGAAATTTCTAGAATCATGATGCAAAATGGGGATCATGATCAGAAACAATCAATAGGGGTACACCATGGAGTCTTACAACAAAATTAATATATAGTCTTACTAAATGTTCAAGTGATAAATCTTCTCATATAGCAGTAAAATTTGCTGACTTGGTAAGATGATCAACAATGACCCATATTTCATCATTCCTTCTTGGTGTCTTTGGTAGCCCCATGAAAAAGTACATCATAATATTATCCAATTTCCACTCATGTATGGGAAGAGATTTCATGACTTCTCTAGGCTATTCCCTTCCAGATTTCTCTTGTTGACAAACCATACATCCCGACAAAAAAATCAGAAATCTCTCTCTTCATGTTGTCCCACCAAAAATGTTTTATAAGATCACTATACATCATAGTTCTACTAGGTTGTATAGAGAAATTAGAGCTATGAGCATCATCCAACAATTCACATTTTAGATTATGTATGTTAGGAACACAATGTATGTTCCCAAATTTCAAAATTCCATCTTCATATATAAAGTAACTCAATCTCCCATCATTCACAGCATTTATTTTATTTTGAAACTCCTCATTATTAGCCTAAGAACTCTTTATCTTTTCTAGTAATGTTTTTTTTGGAAACCATTCGAATATGTATTGATGTTTCACTTTCCATTATTATTACCATATCCATTTTCACTATATCTATGAAAATAGGATCCCTTCCAATTCTCATCTTGTTCAAAACTCCATGACCATTTCTGCTCATTGAATCTGACACCTTATTTGCCTTCCCCGGGTGGTAGTGTATTGTTAAATCATAATCCTTGAGTAGTTCAAGAAAACTCCTTTTCCACATGTTGTGTGATTTCTATGAGAAAATATACTTCAAACACTATTGATAGGTATGTATCTCATATATTTCACCATAGAGATAATGTCTTAATATCTTCAAGTGAAAGATTATAGCTTCAAACTCAAGATCATGAGTATGATTGTTTTTCTCATGAATTTTTATCAGCCATAATGCACAGCATATAACTCTATCATTCTACATAAGGACACAACCAAGTCCTTTCCTTGATGCATCACTATAAATAACAAACTCATCATTCCCCGATGGTAGAGTCAAAATAGGATCATTATAAAACCTTCTCTTTAGTTCTTAAAAACATTATTCAAACTCTTTTTCCATAAAATTCAACCCATTTATGTGTGAGTTTTGATAATAGGTTAGACAATAGAGAAACTCTTTGGAAAAGTAGTCGATAATAACATACTAAACCAATAAAACTGTGTACCTTAGTTATACTCAACGATGCTTGCCATTTGTGGATTGCCTTAACCTTTGAAGGATCAGCAGAGTTTCCATACTTGGAGACAATATGGCAAAGAAAAGAAATATCATAAAGCCAAAATTCACATTTGATAAATTTCCAATATAATTCATTTCTTCTTAGAGTCTTTTGAATAATGAATAAGTGAAACTCTTGATCTTTGTATCTTTTTGATTATACCAAGATATAATCAATAAATACAACTAAAAAGTCATTAATATATTCCGTGAAGACTTTATTCATTACATCCATGAAGGAAGAGGGTACATTAGTCAATCCAAAAGGAATTAGTGTAAACTCATAATTCTCGTACCTGGTTCGATATGATATTTTCAGAATGTTTTCCTTCTTCGCACACAATTGATGACATCCAGATCGAAGGTCAATCATTGAAAATATTTATCTCCAAGATGTTGGTCAAATAAATCATCAATGTGAGGTAGGGGACACTTGTGCATTTTTTTTATACCATTGATCTCTGTGTAATCAACACACAAACTCATATATCCACCATTATTCTTAACAAAAAAATAGGTGCTCCCCATGGAGAAACTCTTGGGAGAATAAATACCTTATTACTCAATTTTTCTAGTTGTTCATTTAGTTACAATAATCACATAATTGCCATTATATAAGGTGTCATCGATATGGGCCATGAACCAAGAATTAAATCAATAGAAAACTCTATTTCCTGTTCTGGAGGATGTCTAGGTAATTCTTCTGGAAACACTTAATCATATTCTTACACAATTGGTACATTTTATATTTGAGCATTCCATTCATCACCCATATTTATTTCATTATATTCCTCCATAATAATAGAATTTATTTGAGCTACGTGGGTGGATTTAGATAAGAATTAGGTGGTGATGTTTCTTCTCAAAAGATAAGGTACTCCTTATCATCACCGAGAACTGTAACCTCCTACTTCTTTCAAAACATTTTTACATAATTGTCTGAAAGACAATCCATACCAAGAATTATATCTAATTCAATCATGGGTATGATGATGAGATAAGCATATAAAGATCATTTTATGCCCTAATGGGAACTGATTCACAAAACATTGTTGTAATGATACTTCCCTTAGGTGTTTTGACTGAAAAATCTTTTGTTATGTCAAAATTGAAAATATCTAATTTTTATAGAAATCAAGGAAGAGATGAAACAATGAGATGATCCATAATCAAATAAAGCATTTGATAAACTAGAGGAAACCATTCAATTACCTGCCACCACTTAATTCGAAGCTTCAACCTGAGAAGTAGTGAGAGAATATGATTGGACTTGATCCATTGGCCTTTTTTGAGATAAGTTTCTATGGAACTTAGGAAATTCATTTGAATAATTCCCTCTTTCTCTATAATTGTACAATTCAACATTGACAGCCTCTTTTTTCCCCATATAATGACGGGTGTGGTGGCCTTTTTCACCATACTATTAATAGACTCACATTCCCTTTAGGAAAGAACGAGTGTGTTTCTTTCCACATTTATTGTAGGTTGGATATTAAAATTTTCCCTTCCTCCCCTTATTTCCATTTCCAGAGTGTTCTGCAGATCTCATCTTCTCTTGATTTTCTTTAATTTCATTACACTTAGAGAAATCATTTTCTGTTTTGATTGTGCAGGAGAAGATATCTTCTTATGATAAGAAAAATATTAATAATAATGCTCACCATATATATGTTTTTAACCCATCAAAGAATAGATAAATCTTAATCCTGGGGTTACATATATAATTTGTAGTATGTCTTGCTAACCATGTAAATTTAGCCTCATACCTTGCGACATTATCATACTCCTTTTCCCGTAGACTCAGAAATTGCCATTCCATATATAGTTAATGGTCATGAGGAAAGTATTTTTCTAAGAAAAACACTTTAAACTCCTTCCATTCTATACTTTATACTGATTCATCTTCTTTTATGTTTTGGATTAATGACCACCATTGATATACGTCTCCCGTGAGGCGATAAAAAGCTATGACAACATTTTCCCTTTTACTACTCCCCAAATAGTGAAATATTTTCTCTTTGGAATTTATCTATTTCTGAGATAATAATTTATTTTTACTCCCATTTAATTTTGGTGGTTTTTTCCTCATGAAGTGGTCTAAAATTGATCCTTCGTGTTGTGGATTGGGGTGCTCCATACGGGTAAAGTTATTATTCATAACCTGAGTGAGTTATCACAGTATGGTGATAAGCAGATCAACACCAGTTACTTCACTAGCTCCACTATAATTATATCTAGAATGAGGAAAATATCAACATGGATTGCGTTCATTGATATGGTTTCAATTCTTTACATAGGGCGCCATTTCTAAACAATGGAATACACTGGATTAGTTTATGAATCACACTACATAATTTCAAAGTTTTAAAACAGTTAACATAAATTTAATAGTGTCTGGATATAATATATAATAATATAAATGTTTTAATTAAGGAATTATATAATCATAAACCCTTCATAATTTTTTATAAATAAAATTAGAATTATCATAAGTATATCTCTTAGGAGAGTCGTAACTTAGAGTGCATCAAGGCTTATTGTCGTGCACCAGTTCATGTTCAACTCTAGCTCAAAGATGTGTCTTCATGTTTTACCCCTAGGTACATCTGTTCCAAAGCCGCCTCTACCTTCTTGTATCCAGACAGGTATGTATTGCTTGAAAATTCAAAAAATATCTACAATACCAAAATTATAGGAAGTTATTCTATAATAATCCTCAAAATCTATCTTAGGGTAATGTTCTATAATGAGAGTTTTTCTAAATATATCTTCCATGGTTTTTACGAAACATCCACCGATACCAACTGTACCTCCATGACCCTAGTTACCCAGAATCTGTGCATTATTACATAACATTGGCATGATCACAAAAATTCAAGTCTCGAAATAACAATTAGGTTAGTAGCCTTGGAAATACTAGATACATTCATAAGTTTTACATTACATATATAAAATGAAAAACTACAACATCATAGTCTCCATAGAACACACTCATATCCCTTATACTATCCCTACAGGTCAGTCATAATATACATCTTCGTATCCTGGGAAAAATAGAACATAGAATGGGGTGAGCTCAGATGCTTCGAAAGGATAACAATATAGATGAAACTTTCATAAATAAGATAAACATTTAAGGAAATGTAAGACTATGAAAAAAATCCTCTTAAACATGAACTACAGAATTATATGGAAATGATAAAATAAAATGATGGCATTTAATTCTTCAAATGGATATTCTTCTAGTAAAATAATCAGATGCAATATCAATAGACACTTTTATAATGATGGAATGCATAATTCTATATTTCATAACCAAATAGTCAAGGCCTTGTGCCAAGAATACAAATAAGATTATTTCAAGGACTTTTTCCAAGTCAATAGTTTGACACATGAGACCTACTAATGCATTGAGGATCTATAGCGGGCTCCACCCGAACACTTACTACGTCCAATGCATTCCTCATATAAAAAAGTTCACACATAACATAAAAATTCGTATTAAAACTATCATACGAAATGTTATACTTTCTCCATAAAGCATGATTGCTGTGAAAATAACACATCCACAATCAAACATATCACAAAACCATAACTAAAATATGGATGTTTTGTATCATAATAAATCAACATCAATTAACCATAAAAACCATCAAAAAATGTTGACCTAGATGAAATCAAAACATTTTTTAGAGAATTATCTCTTTCTATTTTGAAATAGTTGAAGAGTAATATAATTATAAAAGAAAACATTTATTTTGAAAATATTCTTATAATCTTCTAAAAAATTATTCGACAATGTTATAATGGCTAAAAGTATCTGCACCCACTATATAAGATAAAAAAACATTTTTACCATAATTCTGTCAAAAAAGGTAATAAGGTACCTCGTTTGGAAAATGACAGAATTTTTTTTAATCTAATTTATAAAAAGAAAAACAAGGTTATAAATGAATTTAACCCATAGTCTAGTAATCATTAAAACTATTTTGGAATAAACTTTTAAGAAACATGGATGTGGATGATAAAAAGGGCCCATTAGATTCTTACGTAAAAACATCCTCGAATAATATAGAGATAGTGAAATTAACCCTTACCTTGTAAATTTTCTTGGTTGAGGGTACATTAACATCGTGTATAATAGTTAAATAATTGTTAAAAAATTATAAAAGAACTATATACATAAATATGATATCATATATGATCTTTTAATATTGAATTGTAAATGATATTTCAGTAGTATCATCATTTCAAGTGTTAACTGATTCGTTTTCCATTATATTCTTTGTTACGTAAGTAATGTTTGTTATGGATAGGATATATATTATTCATATTCAGAATGATATTATTTCCTTAAATAATATTTTTAATCATCAAATGAAAATTAGTCTTGAATGGATATGATGGAGATTGAATCTCATCACGTTAGTGGAGACGGTAATCCGTATGTACGCATGAGCGACAATATCATTATTTTGTATTAAAATGATATATAATTGGATGGTATATCATATATAAAGTATTATTATAATTTTATATTTATTATTTACATAATTTATTTTCATTATTTTACCCATCAAAATTATTAAGTGTTTGAATAACAAACTACACCACGATGTGGAGACGGTAATACTTATGTACGCACGTATGGTGACTTTATCATTTATAGGATGGATATGATAATGAATATGGTTGTGAAATTTATATAATAAAATCAAATTATATAGAAAATAAAGGATTTATTATTTAATAATGGAAAAAACAAATAATGATGATGTGGTAGAAGAAAATAACATGAAAGAGGTGATGAAATATTTACCCCTTCTTTGGGTCCTTCCTTTTGATTTGATCAAAAGGGATCCTTAAGTTGGTTTTATGACTATAAAAATGACTCTAGTATAAAGGGAGGATATTTGGGAGGATATTTGGGAAGGTTTTGGCCAAGCAAATGGTTTTGATGGTGTGAATTTGAGAGAAGATAAAGTTCCCTTTTATTAGAGGGGTGACGGGCACCTTAGGAAAAGCTTGAAATATTATTTTAAAATGTAATCATTTTCTATTTCTAATGGCTCCATAATGAATTATTTAAAGGATACGGTGGGGATGGGTTGAAAATAACTCTACCAATAGGTTTTAGATAGGATTGGGACACTATATTAAACTTAACTTATAGATTTTACACTTAGTAAAATAGTCTGACATTTACCATGTCTCTTCGAATTTTTATATTATATTGTTAATACACAAACAATAAACTTCCAATATAACCCCAAGTAGTTAATTAATAACATATATAATAGAATATATTCTATTTGGCCAAACCATCGATTTTTACGAATATAATACCATTTAATAATATAATATTTGTATCAATAACTCATTTATGACAATTTTTACACTATTTGGTACATTGTTTTTGATAATTTCATAACAACATTATTACATAGAAAGAATATTCCATTAATAAACCCTAACATGTTATATTAACCTATAAAATTAGTATAAATCATTGAAAGTCTCAAATTACATTTATTTGGATATTTATATTATCAATTGTTTTAATCATTCATTAATAAGGTAATTATTGCATCATTATTGTGTCATAAAAAATTTATTTATTTAATGTATAAAAATTATAAATAATATACCAATATATAGGAAACCTTTTTAGATTAATAATTAATATTTATTTTTTAATATTATTTTTATAACCTTATATTAAAAATGTTTTAGTTATTAAACATTCATTTTAACTCTTTTAACTCTTCTTTAAATAAAACAATAGTAAATTTCCGAATATAATCCATGTAGACCAAAAAGGTTAATATTTTATTCCTAAAGATGTTTTTTGTTGAATTATACTTATAATATATAATAAATAAATGTTTTAGGTAACAATAATATAATTTTTACCCTTAATAACTCTATTTACTTTTAACCGTGGTAAATAAATGAAAAAATTTACTAGTCAGAAATATTTATTATCATCTTATTGAACCAAATTTTACTTACTAATATCAACCATGTCGCTCAAATTTTTGAAATTCAACTCAAATAAGCAGTAAATTTATGTTTTATAAAAATTTGGAAATGCTCCTAGGATGTGGGAAAAAGACGGTAAAAGTTCGATAAAATTTTATATATCTACACTTATTATAAAACGACTCCATTAAATTAAATTGAACTTATATAGGTATTATGTATCTTTTTTGGCATAAAAAATTTTATATAAAATAAATAATTATTTAAATAAATAGTCTATTTTAAATAATAACTCAGTGTTGTTCACTATTCATCTAAAATTGAATGTTTTCAGAAATATACCAAAAATTCAACCTAAGATAATTTACATATTATAAATCCAAGAATGATTTCCATTTTGACATATAATATTTTTAAATTTTCAAGAAGTGTGTATTTCTATTCATAACGGCTGGTTTGATTGGTCGATGTCTGTTTGAATCTCGAAGATGCGTACAATGCAAGCTATCACATTATTCAAAGGGAAACGTATTGTGGAAGCTTGGGGTGTTACATAATCACTGATGAAGTGGAGGTGTAACAAACATAAACTATATATAGAATACTCTATCCTCATCCTCATTCAAGAAACACATCAAAATTAATTGTTCCATTATCAGTCCCATTTTTTGGAAGACATAACCTAAGAAGTCAAACTCCTGAATCTAGAAATACTTATACAAGATCTTCTCATAAAGATGGTACTACAAAATCATGTTTAAAACCATACTCTAGTGTCTTGCATACTCTATCTCTGATACTAAGTACAAGAGGGTTCCATAGAAGAAAACTAACATGAACTAATATTTGAAGGGTTAAAGATATGCTTCATAAGTCCCATAAACACTAAAAGGTCATCTAGCATGCCCAAAGGTAAATCTATAAACTCAAAGTATTCATAGTTTCATTATAAATCCACCTTCAATATAAACACCTCCCAAACCTAGAGCCAGTGATAACACACCCTAAGGTCAACATTGAGATCCACCTTTACCCTAACCACTGGGAAGAAATGTAATAGATTATTGGGGGTGGTTACTCCCCACTAAATTTTACTTAGTTTATATAATGTAAATATAAAAATAACCTTAGTCACTTATCCACCTCCAAATTGAAAATCATAGGACTACCCAAGTGAACACACTAGGTCTAACAATCGTTCATTTTAGAAAACCTCTACCTACACCTTTTGTTGATGAATCTCAATAGGAGACATCGTATATTCTATCAATGATATGATGGAATTTCCTGTGTGAAATTATATATAGAGGAACTCTTGGTGGGGAGGTAAAACTAGAACATTATCTGGAATGATTCCCTCATACTCTTCCACCTCTATAGGATGCTGAGAGATCATACATCTACAGATGCAATGGTAACACTATTTAAATGATGATTACAATACTATAATTCCCCTATTATTGAGCTTATCATACTCTATCTATGTTTTCTTGTCATTGATGGAGGAAAACCTCCTTAAATCATCATGAAAACACCACATCATATGCCTAAAATATTCAATTGAAGCATAAAATATGGATAGCTGTTATAAGCCTATGATGATTTCATATGTCCTCATCACTATGAAATATATATCCCATGAAAAGATAATTCCAATTAGATTTAGTTCAAACCATTAGCCGAAATGTGTGATCATTGAATCCCCATTATTCATAGTACTTAAGGGTAAGGGTCTAGTGAATATTCCAACCGGAATCTCTCTCTGGAAGATTACAAGTGGAAAGAAATAAGTAACTCATAAGTTGGTTTACAATTATTAAATATAAGTTATAAAATAAATATATAATAACTCTAAACCTAAATGGATCCTCTAGGTCATAGGCCTCAAGGTCTTGTAGCTTTCCTCCACCTCTTCCACCAGCTCCCTGAGCTTTGTGTGGACCACCCGGTGGTGATGGTGGTGGTAGCAACAAATCAGGCCATATTACACCTCCTACTACTCTACATACTCCTCTTAAATGTCCACCGCCCTATATATCATTTTCTAGTTCCATTATATCAATATGGGTGGCCTATTTATTGTATCCAAATCAGTTGAATGTAGGTTCATACAATCTCACATGATATTTCCCAGACATCCACAAGATAAATATTGCCTCTCTTACAGATGACCAAACATCCATGATATTTATAAAATATAGACCCTATATCCAAGGATGGTCTAATAAAGAATCTCAAACATTATGATCTATAATCCTACTATTTCATACCATTCACTATGGTCTTATATCCTTTATTCCCACTACTAGCACTATCTTTCGGCGTCCTCTCAGTCAGGAAGATCTCCACTAATAAATCCAACTCAGACACTCCACCAAAGGTGGGAATATAAAGAGATATAACTAAATCATTGATATCTTAGTGTATTACTATATAAAATTTCAATTATCATGGTAAAATATTTCAAACAATATCTTGATATAATCATGATGCGTCAGTGAAACTCTCTCAATACTCAAAAATTGTCATGCAATCCTGCTAAAGTTGTAGAAGCTTCAGTATATGCACCACTCACAATGTGGATGGATACAATTCCTCTATAAAGAAATTATTAAAATATAACAATGTGATATTTATCCCCTCATGTGTCTAATTCATCATTCTCCTCTGTCACCCAAAGGATCCCTGAAGAAGACTCACCAATAAGACCATCATCCGATCTTGTGGTTTCCTCACAATGCATAAAATTCAAGAAACTACCTCAAGCCAATCATCATATGCATTAGGAACTAGGTAAACCAAAAAAATTATAGGTCACTAACCCTGAAACTCATGTAGTTTACAAAACCTACATTAATCCTCTATTATTACATTGGGTAAAAAACAGTTGTTCGAAAGGTGATCGAATGATTGGAAAATCTCCCAGAGGTCTCACCTCCTCTACAGAACCCCTCACTAAAGCCCCAATACTATGAGAATAATAATCATGATCCCTCTATGGAATAATATAAGTATATAATCAAAGAGGGATCCTAAAATAAACAGGATGTATGGTGGTCAAGAGTATATATCAGAAACTATCTCAAAGGACATTGGAGCCACAACTCATTATTATATGAGGTATGTACCATGTCTTCACTCCAACCAGTTCATATATGAATCGAGGTAACAAAAAGTTTTTTAGAGTCTTGGTGAATTTATACATTAGCCACCGCAAAAAATATTAACTCCATTATCTGAAATTAAAAATCAATACACTTTAACAACATTTCCATAGGTCCCAAAACAAACATCATAGTTAAAAAAACTATACCTCTAATCCTAAGGTAGATATGACCATCCACTACAACTAATATGTCATGATATAATCCACCAGAACCAATATTACTTGTTTTAATCTATGATTGACACCCTAAACATACCTTTAATTGGATAGGAGCGATATATTAACAATAAATGGGAATATAAAAAACAAGTTAGGCCTTATAATAAGGAACAAGTTTGCATGCACACATCTTTGAAACCCCATACAATGCTGAAAGGTGATGTACAACTTCCCAAATGCATGAATATGTCTATATCCAAAAACAAAAGTATGAAAATATTTATTGAAAGAATAAAGGTCAAAATATAACACCCTAAAAACAATAAATGATTCCAACCTACTAAGAAGAAGGGGGTTGTTGTAAAAGGAAACACCAGGGCATACAACAATATTTCTACCTCGTTATTCTCCACCATCTCTCAATCATCCTATGAGTGCATCAAAATTTATATCTTATTCATTATATATGACTTTTGTATGAATATCCCATAAAAGGGTGAGTATAACAATACCTAGTGGGTTCCCGATAAACATAAAAAGAAATGGAGAAATAGAAATGAAATTGGAAGATAAACCCATAAGACTGTGGGTAAAAAATCCCAAGAAAAAGATAAATGGGAAACTTCATCTCCCCAACTCAACATTGAACAAAAAATCAGCTCATTAATAATAAGGTATGTCAATCAGGATATGAGGAAAACTAACCAAATCAAAATCCAAGATATAATAAATCTATTTACAAAGACTCCAATATGCCTCAACCATACTATCAACCATATAATTTTACTTTAGGATCAAGTTAACACTTATTTGGTTTTTCTAAATCCATTTTCCATGCTATCTTAGATGGTTCTCATCAAAGAAGTCATGCTCGTCAAGATTTTTGTATGGATCCCCCACTAGAACTCAATATCTCTTGATACTCATACAGGGGATCACACCCATGGCTCATGGGGGACATGAAGAACCCTAACAGAACATATAATATCTCAAATAATAGATAAGGTATCACACATAGAATCACTAAGGGGCCCCAATAACCCTAACTGGAACTCTGAATATCTCAACCCTTAAATTGGGATTCACACACAAGACCATTGGGGACACTACAATCCCAATCTCGATAAACCAACTATGTATTGGATCACATGCACAATGATAATTTGAACCCTATTGGGTTGCCCTATTAGATATGGGATAGACACCTTATGTATTTGGGTCACAATCCTATAATGAACCCCACCTATCGAAGAAAATACGATAGAGGATCCATCTCCCACATCTCGAAGGGATTCAAAAAATACTATCTTAACTATCCCTTAGATGGGATCAAAATCCTATGCCTGGGATGTAATGACACTCTATTCCATTAGAGGGGTGGACCGGGAAAACACCACCAACTAATATTGGTATACACATCACTGAAAGAAGTGTCCTCATATCACTAACCCATAGCTTATCTCAGAATCTGAACTAAAGGCCACCATCAAGATCTATGAGTTAAACCACTCATGACAGGATTATCATGGGCCTCAACAAAAAAACTAAATATGAATATACATGTTAAATAAGTATTTGATGTGTGTACATGGTGTGTCATCCGAGGTTAGATGGTATGTCTCAAGAGTCTAGACTTGGCCATGTCTTCTATGCTATTAGACATGTAAAACAACGTTACATGATGTATACTATGGTCCACAAAACATGTGACCTAACATGGAATCCTAGGTGTTTCCTTTCCTGCACATGGATAGGACAGGAATGGGATTATACACAATGTATATTTTTGGTACATGGCATGTAACCTTTCCAAATCACCAGGGCCTTTCCACAGACATGAAAGGAATGGATATCAATGTAGCCTTAAATGGAATGTACATGTAGTACATGACATGTTCATCCTGAGCCATCCTAGGAACATGTCCATCATTCTATTACCATGTAAATAATTTCATTACTACATACATAATAGTTTCCTTTTTCTCATGAACACCTAGGGTCTAGTCATGTACTTCCACATGGCCCTATCCACATACATGTAATTTATTCACATGTACTCAGCCATATATCCAATTCCCACTATATGGTTTGTACCAACAGAACATAGTGTGTAGTTCCCAAAAATCATTCTTCCCCAACTGGGAAGGACACATAGGTTTTCTCATGCACTACATGCTATGTGATTAGGATTTCCAATATGGAAATCCCTAAGAACCTCCAGAAACCCTTATTTTTCCCCAATTACTCACAAATCAAAACCCATGGGGTCTTTAGTAGTCACAAAATGGTTGTAGCACATTAATACAAGGCATATCTGGGAATTGTTATTTAAAACTAAAAATTCACCTAGCTCCAGTATAAACACAAATGCTTCGGGTCTAGATCTACTCCCTGAGGCTACTACACTATGATTTGGAAGCGATTGCAGTTAGGGATGGAGTCCAAGTAAGAATCCCATATTTCCCTCTTTTTTATATCAACCTTGTGGAAAAATCACTTCCAATAAAATATAAGGAAATCAAAGGGAAGGGTTATTCAACATATTATAATTAATTAAATTTATGATTAATAAATTATCAGTTCAATTGATGGTATCCTTCCACCAAATTTCTGGTGTCGGCCATCATTATCTTGAATATAGGGTAAGTCCCACATTACAGATTTAATGATGGTCTCAGATTTCTACTTGAAGAATCTATTTGGGATTTAATCAATTATTACTAAAAACCGCATTAATGTGATAAAATATATTTAACATTTTTTTGTATCACCCCACCAAGGATCTTCGGGCCTTTGAATTCATCACCATCGTTGTTCCCAATTCTGAAAATAATCCTAGAATTATAAAAAATTATTACCCATAAATAATAGCACGATTACATTCAATCATTTGATTAATGATTGATAGTCTCAGAAGCAGCTATATTAGTTGGAGGAGCATAATTAGAAAAGGTTTTTCACACTTGGAAAACTATAAATATATCATAACCAGGCGACATGATAATTCAATAAACAATTTAACAACTAATAATTACTCCAAGTGGGAACTTCTTCTAGCCATTGTAACACTTATTATACTATAGAATAATACTTTGAAGCTCAAACCCCAATGATGAGGACATTACAACATACAAACGGTCGAATCAAATGGATCATATTAATTTATAAAATAGATTTAGAGTTTATTACACCCTTGACTAATGAATTTATTCTCATGAAATAATATTTATAACATCACGTTGAGTTCATAACATCAAGGGTGCATAATGTTAAATAGTATTGAAAATTCCACACTGAATGATGTTAAAAAACATGGATCATATTCAAGATATTGTATTATAAATTGTATATAACATAAGTCATTATTTCATCATGTAAAATTATATTTATTATATAAAAAATTCCATAGAAATTGGACATCATGTTGTATGAGTAATATTCAAATTTCAACATGTTTCTCAAACAAAAAAGGAGTCATGGAGCTTTAGTGGCCCTCAATGATTTCTATGAATATAATGATTAATATTTATCTTGTCCAAAGATATGATAAAAATGTCTTTGTTTTATAATGTAAAATATCATGAACATAGTTCAACCATAAATAACCACTAAGAATGTTTGTAGGGGTAAGTGGGACATGTTTTCCATATAAAAAAAGAACAATGTGTGTATTTTTTCATAGTTAACATACCCTTCCGCTATCAATTAATAAAAACTAATATTAAATTTCATAATGAAATAACTATATGTGGATTGATTCTTTTTCATGATGATACATGTGAATTCTAAACTATCAGAATAATCCACAAATTCAATTATAATTATTCCCCTCACATTGTTTCAATGCAAAAAACCCTATATTCATGAACGTTTCTATCGTGGTGATCAACATTAAATAAATGTAACACTAATTTACCACTCATATTAGAACTATGTGTATATTTGTTTTTTAAATACTAGATACATTGAAACACCTAAGATTCAACTGTACTATGTAATATTTTCTTTCTAAAAGAAACTATTTCATTATGCACATAACTTTATTCAAGAATGTTAGTAGAAACTATTTTCAATAATTTTATATATTTTATTTTAATAAATAAAATATTATTTTTAATTCATCTTATCAAAAATTTCCTATGATTAATTATAAAGATATTTAGTTAAATTGTTCTGTGAAAAGGGAAAAATACAGATTTTAAAAAAATATCACATTTATGATATTATAATGATTTGTTATAAAATTGATTTTTATGAAAAAATATAACCACAAAAAATATATATTCCAAAATTAATATAATTCATATACAAATATAATTTTGATCTTTTAAATATATTCTTATCATTTTCAAAATTTATGTAATGTTTTACTCTAAAAGAATTTGTTTTTACTTCATTGTTCTTAAAAATTTATTTTCAAGGACCCGTTAGATTTTGGTTAGGATTTTAAAAAATACTTATTATTTTATTTATTATAATCCAATAATTTTGTTGTAATTAAAATAATAATATATTTTTCAGAAAAAATTATTTTCTGCTCCAAACAAGCATTTTATTAAAAATAGTTTTCATTGTAGTTTTTTAACATATAATAAAAGTAATTTCTTCAACTTATTATATTTTAATGTTGTCAAATAGTTTCCATAATTGGAATTAGAATAAATAATATCATGTAAGAATTTAAACTAATTTTTTTCATAATTAATAGTAACTGTTGTAAATATTTATCACTTCAGTTAAGGGTAAAAACTGTTGAGAGTGTTAAAAATAAAGAAATTGGGCCTCAAGATAACACAAAAAAAATTACTAAACCACATTGGTTGGTTTTATTTACAGCTTAACATTATAATAGTAAAATATATGAAGAAATGGAACTAGTTAACATAGAAAATAGATTTATGTTATTAAAATATTTTAATTAATTCCTTGTGTGTCTCTCCACTAGCTTATAAAAGGGAACCTCTTTTAATCCCTTATTCAAAAACATTGAGCCCTCTACTTATCCAATACCTCCCCAAAAACCATTCTATATTAATACCATTATTTCATTATATATTTTTATTACCCTATGACGATACTAAATAATCTTAAGGTGTAAGCTAAAGGAGGTCCCTCAAAGAAAAGGTAATCATCTTACCCAACTATTTTATAGTTTATTTATTTTTTTTCGTCCGGTAAATCTATTCTATCCATCCAAAAAGAATCATTAATGTATCACAAATATATAGATATGTTATTATTATTATGTAAAACAATTTTCAACCTTCTTTATATACCTTTTATAATGAAAACATCGGTCATCCAAACATACGATATACCATCACCATATAGTGGTGTAATTTGTTTTCAAAAAAATTTCCATGGATTGTAATAATGATTGAATTCATGAAATATATATTATATTTTTTAAATAATTATGATTATATAAATATAATATATCATCTACCTTATTAACCGAACATATATTGGGGAAAAATAACATCGCTTATGCATACATGTGGACTACCACCTCTATGAAGCATTGTGATTAGTTATTCATTTACCACTATGAATGGATTATTATAAATTCATATGTAATGAATAAAAATTTTATTCATGAGTTTGATAACATTATACAGATAATGGAATCATTTCATTACACTTTTATCCACGGATAATATACCGAATTCTTTTTGAATAAATCTACTGACCTACCTTAAATTTGTTTACATAAGACATAACTTATCAATGAATATAATAATGATGATTATAAAAGGATAATAAAGTTAAATAAATATGAAAAAGGTTCTTAAGAGTCTATTTAATAAATTTTAATTTTTGATAAGGTAGTATCAAGCATGTATGACTGGGTGGATACCCAAGGTAAGGTAATTTTTGTTACAATCTCGTTTTATTTCAGGATTGTTTATGTTTAGATTTCATTTTGTAAAATTATACTTTTAAAATCTCTTAAAATCCATATATATTATTATACTCTAGTGATTTGTCTGGTTTACATGTCTATATTATATATATTCTATTTTTGGATCATTTATTCAAAAGTACTTTACACATAATGGATATTTCCAAAATTTTACAAAAGTCCAAATATAATATTTTTTAAATTATACAGATTGACCACCCTTTCCCACCAACATAGTACATATATGTTATCGTGATTCAATTAAATGTTTTTATTATCATTTTAAAATCTTTTATTTTTCAAAATGATTTATCGATTTTTATTTATAATTTTATCTAATGAAAATAGGTATATTTTTCATAAACAAATGAAATAAATTTTTAAAATAGGTTTATAACTCTGTTCTTATAGAAAGTGAAAAGAATGATATTTTTAATGTAATTATGATATTTTATTTTATAAATCTCTTTTTTTCACTAAAAAAACTCATTTCTAATTAAATGATATCTTATATCATCCTTTGTTGATAATGGATTATATATTATTTTGGGATCTTCCACTTTTTTATTATGTTATCTATCACTCTCCATTATTTAGTGAACGTTATTTATCTCCTTCATGACTGTATTTCTAATATCATGGATGAGTCTTGAATCATTTCTATTACATGGATGTTGTTTCAAAAGTATACTATTTTATATATGGTATCAGTTGAAAGAATACTATTATGTAAATTACCTCACTTACTTTTGAAATATTAATTTTCATTATTCTAGATTAAATATGAAATAATTTTGTATTATAAAGAATTTTGATAATAAATTTTATTTGTATTTCAAAATAGAATGAATTAATAAAAGATTCAAGTGATTCGCGGGGACTAGTTAATGATATCCCCTTGATTAATTGACATGTCTCATGAGATAAAATAGTAGGAAATCTATATTGGATGGGAATTTTTTTACACCTACACATTTATTACGATTTATGTCCTTATTTAGAGGCCTTAATAGAATAATTCATTGAAAAAATGACAAGTCCTTTATGGAAAGATCATGAATGTATAGATTTATGAATATCCATTATATAGAATATAGTTTTTTATAATCCATGTGGTTACTATGTTTATATTACCCATGGATGTTTATTTAAATAAAGTTATTGATTAAATTTTTCTTCTTATTATACTCACTACTATATTATTTATTCCTTAATTAATAAGGATATATTTTATTGTACGTAATCCTTATTGATTATTTAATATCACCGCTGATTTGTTTTCCCTTCCCTCGGATATGAAGAAGGATATTATGAATGATTTAAAGGATGAATGAATATTTATTATACTATCTTTTTATATTAAAAACATAATAAGGGAATCAAGTAGATATCTAGTTTTCCAAGACTACTAAATTGATCAATACAGTATGGATAGATCCCTTCAATCTTGTACTAATTTTATATAGTAGTCACAAATTTTGGGTTACTAGAATCGTGGTGTTATGACAAGTATCAATGTAAGATTAGTAAGAACCATGGGAACTAGATTTTAAATAAACAATGATAAAATGAGAATTATGATAATATATTATGGAATGTTACAATTTTTACCAATATATGGACTTTTATTTTAATGTTAAATATTTATAAAGATTATGAGATGACTGAGTGTGTGTCATTAATTATTAATGGTTCATAGAGGAAGGAAGGGAATCAACTCTCATAATCAATGTAGATATTTCCTGACTGATATGCCCAATAAAACATCAATTGATCATAAATAAATCACTTATATATTAAAGACATTGACATAAGTTATATTGAATAACCTTGTCTATATGGATAAAAAAATTTCCATAAGAAAATTCACCTTTTTTGAATAACATAGTGTGAGAGAATACTCCATATTTTAATTGAATAACTAATCCATTAGATGTTGAAAAATTCATTAGGTCCCTCAACGTGTTTTTCAGGGATTTGGGAAATATTTAAATGAAAAAATTTATTCTGAAGGTGTATTGTTTGAAAATAGATTTAGATCTATAATGATTTTTAATCTAGCCACTATTTCGGAAAAATTATTCATTCAATAACATATAACCATAATTTTTAAAATCACAATCCACTCCTTATAAATTTTATACATTTATAAATTTTATATTTCCCAATTTTCATAAAAATCGTTTTGTAGAAAATTTATTGATTTTAATGGATATGGAATATAATTTCCAATAAACAAAGTATTATTAACATTTTCCTCATGGAGGATATTGGATGGAACTTCCTTATTAGACATGCATGAATTTTATACATCAAATGTACAAATAAAAACTTCACTAGATAGTGGTTTATAATGTATATCATTAAAATTATAACAAATTCCCATTGGATGAAGTTATAGTAAAGCTACATTATTGATTTTATCGGATAGAGGGTAACATATTTCCCAGACATGCTACTATAAATCCTACCGGATGAAGTGCTTCATATATGATATTTGATTAAGACATTACATTCTACCAAATATTATATTAATACACTATATTTCTTATATCACAAAGAACATGTGATTAAAATTACGTATATTTAAAGGTTATGATAAATTTTGTAGGAATTCATTACAACCGCCTCCGAGATATATATAATATGATCATTCAGAGTGAACCTAGATCAAAATATACACTTGAAGAGGAGAAATATGTTGAAAGTAAATATTTTATATATTATGAATTTTTAACTATATAAAGTTTTTGTGAAGATTTTGAATCCAATTTACACTTGATTTGACATTATTATAGATTTTATAGAGTCTTTATTCTATTGAATTAGTTGTGAGGTTGCCTATTTTAAATTCTATAAGATGATTTGATTTTATAATCATTGTGTCCAATCTGGTTTAATCAATGGCTTCCATTATTAATGTTGATGGAGGATATAAAGTTCATCTAATCATGTGTCACTATGGCTCATGGAAATAGATCTATGTCTTATCAAAGTTATTGAGGGCTTCCGTATTTATAGAAGATATACCTTTATGGGAATCATAATATCATGGGTTCCTTGAGATTATTTTTAGTATTCTTTAAAACTTAATGTAAAAGTATGGATATATATATATTAATGATTCTAAAATTTTTTATTACATAATTTATATTATAATTTATACTATTTTTTTTTACATTTTATTCTTATATTCATTTTATAAGATTTTTTTATACAATTTGATATAAACATATCTGAATGATAATAATTTTTGGGAATGAGTCTTCATTAGATAAAAGTCAATACAGAGGTTATAAAAATTTTATGTTTTATTTCAAAAATGGAAAATCTCCCAGGTAGTAAAACATATAATCTCTGGATCCTAGATTTGGTATCAGAGTGGGATCTAACTTATTATAAAATGTTACAATATCATTTTTTGGTGTAAATGGTATCATTGATTTTATATGTAATATTTTTCCATTGGGAAAATTCCGAATCAAAATATAATAAGACTTCCTATATTATATAGTATTAATAATGAGTATTAGTGGATCACATGAAATGTTTTTGTTATTAATACTAGAGTGGATAATTTTATCATGTTCACTAGAAGCTATTTGATTTTGGGGAAAAAAAGTTACTACTTTTTCTAGTGAATAAAATTTGGAATATAAAAAAATTATTTTTTAAAAAATGATCTATATTTCTCAGTTACTTAAAATATATACAGTTATTTATCATGTTGTGAAACTAAAAACAATATATGAAAGGAAATTGATGTTACTCATTTTGGAAGAACAAATGTTATAGAAAAACGAAGATCCACATTAGGAATAGAATATCTTGATTTTAATTTCATACCTAGAGATTCAGTTTCTAAGATGCATCAATGTTTCATAAAAACTTTTAACTATCAAAAATATCTTTGAGATAAATAATTGACTGATGAATAGATATGAGAGAAAATAAATTATATTATCCCAAATTAATGGGAATATAAGAGAATAGGTATTGATGATACAAATCATCTTACAATGATAATCTCAAATAATATTATTGTTACTCTCATAAAAGGGTAAATGAAAAAGAGTTATAGAAAATGGAAAGAAGAAGAATGGGGTAACATATTCTTTTATATATACTACACCTATGAATGATAGATCAGATAAAAATGTTTTTAAATCTTCAAAAAATAAGAAATTTTAAGTTGAATCTCAAAGTAGTGTATTTGAATAAAATTAAAATTAACTTTCACAAAACTCTAATGTATGAATAAGATTGTTGGAAAAAATATTTTCACTAATGATATACAAAATTCATAAAAAAATAAGTAATAATACTGAAATTTATGAAAATATTTATAATGTATGTAAATAAATGAGGACATATTAGACAATATTATCCGAAACTGATGAATCATGATAAGAAAATATAAATGTTCTATAAGAATAATGGAAATATGAATTTATAATCTTTAGAAAATTGGAGTGAAAGTGGTGGTGATTTTGATTCTAAATTTTTATTAGTTAATAATGATGCGGATCAAAAGATTCTTGGTTTTTATGCTTGTATTGCAATGACCAATCAACGCATAATAGCTAATGTATCTTTTGAATCATTAAAAATATTAAATATAAATAAAGAAATATCCCCATAGGGATGATTAATGTTCTAATTATTTTGATGAAGAAAAACCTATTACATCTGAATATGTCGATACATTACCATGATTTGAATAAGTATCTTGTATTCTACCATTCTGGGAATAGAAAATAATAATTCTTCAGATAACAATGAATGTCTTAAGTTATAACTGAAAAATTTTAATTTTTAAATTTTAATAAATTTCTACATTCATTTTAAATTTAAGTTATGAATATGATAAAATTCTATTTCTACCTCATCTAATGAAAATAAGATTTTGATTATGAAACTAAAATTTGATATTTTTATTCTAAATAAACATTTATCAAATTTTAATTCTCGTAAGTAATATTTTTGTAATATATATTTATATAAACACCTAGAAAAATATATAGGACTCTTTTTAAAAAAGGAAATAATCAATTTATAAACTATTACTTTGTTTAGAAAATTGAACCCTTCTATATAAAATTTCATAGTGATGGACATTGTATGAATAAATTCCCTTTGAATAAATTCAAATATTTTAGTTTTCATAAACCTTACATTTTTAAAATAATTAATAGATTTCCATTATAATACATATGGATAGATATGGATTCCTATGGTTTTAATTTTTATTTATTCTAGGACTAGGAATGATTGGGTACCAATTCTTAATTTTTCTATTTTAATAAAATTTGAAAAGTACCAACACAAAATATATTTGGTATGTTAATAGTATATGTTGAAGAATTTTGATTGGAAAAAGCAGATTTTTTTAAAAATTGTCAATATAAAAGGTGTAAAAGTATCTTTTGAAGATAATTCTCATAGAGATATAATTTTACATATCATCAGAATGAAATAAAAACATTATTATATTTTCACAAAACACCTAAATTTTGATCAATTTAAATGTATTAAACAAAATATTAGAATGTTAATCATAAAATTATTTTTATATATACTTTTAATTTTTCTATTTATAGTATATAAATCCTTGAAAAGGGGAGAGAAAATATTTCATATGTCTAAAATTTTGGTCTAAACATTTTTAATTTAAAAATCTATATAAAAATATTTCATAAAAATTTTATATATAATTTTTTAGAAACATATTATTTTTCATAGGAATGAGATTCATATGAATGATTAATGGATATAATATTTTTTATTATAATAAGAAACAAACGAGTTCATATGATCAAATATCATATTTAAGAAAATTTATAGAAAAATTATCTATGAGGTTAGATTTCAATATTTTATTATACTTATTACTATTATATTTCATAATATTTTATATGATATATATAATATTTATAATAAAATTAATCTATTTTTTATAAACATTCATGTTTCATCAAAACTTAATTTTTCCAATGAAACATATATCAAAAGTTATAAAACATCAACAGATCGGATTTGTTTTCCCATACTTCAAGAAATGTTATGAGTCATTGATATTCATAAAGATTTAATTCAAAACCAGTGTATCAAGGGAATCTGAGTCCTCTCTCTTGGAGGTCTATATAAATCTAAATTGGGTTACCAACCCTTCACCACAGACATTTTTTAGTTGAGATATCTTATCATCGTGACTTTCCTTCCTTTGATATTTTTTAAAGTCCTCGGATCAAGTTTCATGGCATCGTCAAGTGACTTTTATGTTAGAGGGGGTTTAATAGAAAATATGATATAGAGAAAATGGTCTGAAAATTATAATTAATAATTAAATTTTATAATCATTTTTCTGGTTTGGGAATCATTGTCTATTTATAAAGATGGTTTTATTTTCATTATCATTAGATACTAAAAGAGTTATACATGTCTCCCGAGTTTAGTGAACATGATTTCCTCAAGAATATATCATTCATATTTTTATAGGAAAGTCCTAAAAGATGAACATCAATTAAGTGGATTATTTTATTGATATTTATTAAAGGGAGAAGAAAAATGTTAAAATCACAAGTTACCTAAGAATATAGGATGTTTTCAAACATCTTGAGTTGAAACCAAAATTTGTTTTCTATGAAATAGTGAGAAAAGGTATGACATATATCTCTAGATTCAATAATAGTATCCCTCTAAATCAACAATATCTTAATTTCATAAAAAAGAGATAGGGATACTTTAAAATTTCTTGACATTTATGTGTTATAATTCATTTTCAATATGACTTTGTTTAACATTGAAAATTTTATGTTAGGTTTCATTGAGGAAGTAAATGTTTGGTCTATGAAGTTAAAAATACTTATGTACCAATGTTTCATAAATGTATTTTGGTTAAATTTTACAGGGTACAAAAGATCAAGAATTATACAGTTTCGGTTAGAGAGAATAAATCTTATATTAAATAAGAAATAATAAATAAAATACAAATCATTATGTCCCATATTTGACAAAATTTATTGATACATTGAAAAATGGTGCGTTTGTTTTAGACGTTGATAAGAAGACGAATAAAGTTATAGAACAAATTAAATACGAGGATAATATCCCCAAATTATAAATAATAAGGCTACAACAATGTATATTGAAGAAATTTCAATGTGTATCAAAAATAAGGTTGAAAATACATCAGATTATAGCCCATCTATTGTTTTGGATAATGTAGTGGTTTTTGGATATCATGGTGAGAACATATAAAACACTTATAAAATAAGAGATGAGAAAAGTGAAAATATGAAAAATAAATAAAGAAAAAAATGTAAATATATTACCTAAATGTTAAAAGTCCATATAGATAGTTGATGATTATGGTTTTATTTGTTGTAAAACTATAATATGGAATCAAATTTCAATGTATGAGGATGTACTCTATGATTAATGATTAATCGTGAAATGTGAAAATTGGAATGATTTTGAAAAATATTCCTGAATTCTAGGGATGATTCTTAGATAATTATTTTGGACTCATTGGTTTTTATTTTATAATACAATTCTCCATGATTTGTGATGATTCCTAGAGAATTTTTATGGATTAATCTAATTTCAGTGGATGCAATGCTATGAATATTCTCCATGTATCTTAGATTGTTGTAGAACTGTTCTTATTTTCAATGACACGTTCTTATTTTAGTAGCATAGTGCACATTTTCTTCGTTATTTGTTAAGGTGAAGACCATGAAAATATTCTTTTGTATGATGAATTTATTTGTAATAGTTTATTTTTAGTCCATGAAATTGAAATATTATTTCATGATGATTTGATTATTGTGTTAAGGAATAAATGATGACCATGCCATTTTAATAATAACTCATATTTATATTCTAATTGATGATTACCATGAGAATAATTTGAAGTTGAAGAAAAAGTGGACATTAAAATAAAAAGTTGTAATTACATTTTTATACATAGATATACTTTTCCAAGTATAAAATCAAGCCTTACCTAGAAAATAGTCTAGCCCACATGAAATCTAAACCTAGGTCTTACCATATCACATGTGGGATAGATAGGTCAACCACATAGAGGTGTCCCATCCTAGGCATACCCATATGTGAATATAGGTGGTATAAATCCCCATGATCCTATGTATAAGGTGTTGGAGTAGAAGAAACACCATGTAGGGTGGCAAGAAGGTTGGAAAAGTAGTATGGGTAAGTACCAAGAGGGGGATAATATTTTTGGATAGAAGATGGCATGACATAGAAGGAATAATATAATGTATTCACATGTGAGATTTGATGTCATATTTGCAAATCATGCTACTATTTATCTGTATTTAAAAAAGATGGATAGAATGTGGACTATCATATTTCTTTCATCCATGCTATTTGATCTCATGCGCCTCGCTGGTTTAAACCAGCACTATCATCTTCATCCTCCATACTTTCAATAGAGAACTCTGAACATAGTGACCTATTATTGAGTTCACAATAGCTGATAGGTAATTCCCCTACACTAGTTACCCAGAGTCGATGCATTATTTTAATACATTGTAATGATTACAAGGAATCAAGTCCCAAAGGACCAGTCATTTTAGCAGTCCTAGAAAATAGATCATATATGTGAATATTACATTAAACATTATAAAATACAGAACAATATAAATAATACTTTATGAATTCCATTATTACCTTGGCTTAACAATACATATCAAACAAAATACACTTCTTGGAATCCTGGAAAAAATAAAACATAGAAAGGGTTGATCTCAGATGCTTTGTAAGGATAACAATACAACGAAATATTTCATAAATAAGCATAAACATTTGAGGAAATGTATACATAAAACAAAAGCCTTTTAAACATGAACTTCAGCATAATATGGAAAAAATAATATGAAGTAATTCCATTTTCTTATTCACATGGATATTCTACTAGTCAAACAATCACATGAAATATCAATAACCACTTTCATAATGATGGAATGCATAATGACAGACTATCATAACCACATATTCAAGGCCTTATGCCAAGACTACAAATAAAATTTATTCAAGGACATGTGCCAATACACTTGTTTGTCAAATGAGACCTACCAATGAATCGAGGAACTATAGCGGGCTCTACCCATCACTTATTAATTCCATTGCATTCCTCATATGAACAGGTTTAAGCATAACATAACCATTCATATTAAAACTAGCATACAAAATTTCAACACTTTCTCCATAAACCATGAATGGTATAAAAATAACACATCCACAGTCAAACATATCGGAAACCTTCAATACTATATGGATGTTTATTATCATAATAAATAAACTTCAAATAAGATTAATATCCATCAAAGGATGTTGACATAGATTAAATCAAAATTATTTGATTGAAATATATCATTTTTTAAATCACTTAAATGTCAAATAATTATAAAATAAATAATTTACATTGAAAATATTCTTATAAGCTTTTAAGGGAAGATTTGATGATGTTATAATGGTGGAATATAGCCGCACACGCCGTATAATTTAAAAAATCATTCTTACCTTAATTTTGTCGAAAAAGTCAAAAAGTACCTTGTTTGGAAAATGATGGAAAGATTTATTTCAAAACACATAAGGGTATAAATGAATTTAACCCATTGTTTAGTAAATAGTAAAAAAAATTTGAAAAATATTTTTCAGAAACATGGATGTGGATGATAAAGAGTTCCCAATAGATAATTATGTATAAACAACCTTGGATAATTAAAAGATTGTGAAATAAACCCATAACAATTTGGTATCTTAGGAAACATACACCCCATGAAAGAGGTATCATAAAATGAATATGTAAATACAAATAAATTAAATTTTACCACTCAAATAATTCATTTAAGGGCAGTACATACATAACACAAAAGGTAATAGTGGCAATATGGATTGAATCTCATGGGAATAAGGAGTGAGATGAAAACCCCATCCCTTGCACTTTCCTTTAGTAGAGGGTAGGTTTAACCTATTTTATGAAGACCGTAGTATGTTATTAAATTATACTAGAACCATATTAATATTTATGATACCATAATTTAATCATTTATGACTTTATAACACCCATTTAATAATAATTTTCATGTTAAATTAACATTTCGAGTAATAATGGCTTTCCTTATCGTACGTGTTTCAACTTGTTACTCTTGATTGTATCACTAAGATGATGATATAAATACTTCTATAATATATAACATGATTTATATATCATATATATTTAGAATATAAATATGTATTATAGATATATCTATGAAATGGAAAACACCGTTTATGGAGACGGTAGTCCGTACGTACACATAAACGATGTTTCCGTTTTCATAACGTATTGAACGGATAAAAGTGAATAAGATATTTTTATGTACAGACATATATATATATATATCCAGTATAATTATTATTTCATATATTATAATCATATTATTAATATATATATTTTTATAATCATCGATGAATGGTGAATGTGGAAACGAATCTCATCGTGTCATGGAGACGGTAATCCGTACGTACGTACGAGTGACAATATCATTTCCTTAAATGTGTGGCATTGGATGGTATATTAATGTTACATTGACATTATCATGTTATTTTAATTATTTATATACATATTACTCATCATTATATCCATCCAAATAACATAGTGTTTAATAACAAGTTACACCACGGTGTGGAGATGGTAAATCGTACGTACGCACGCATGGTGAAATTATCATTCATAAGATGTATAGAATAATGAATATAGTTGGGAAATAACATCACAGTATATATAACATACTGGATTTAATATTTTGGAATGGAAATAAAAAATAATGAAGAAGTGGAAGAAGAAAGAAACTTGTAAGAGGGTGGTGAAAACATTATCTCTTGTTCGGGTTCTTTCTTTTGATTTGATCAAAAAAGCTCCCTAGGATGGATTTAGGATCAAACAAAGGTATATAGGATGAAGTGATGGAAGTTTACCGAATGTTTTGGCAGGTATTGGTCGAGCCAAACGGCCTTGGAAGTATGAATTTTAGAGAAGGGGGAGTGACCTTTTATATGTGGGGTGAGGGGCACCTTTTGAAAAGCTATAAATATTATTTTATAATAAATTTTTATTCCATTTATAATGGCTCCAATGTATATTATTAAAAGTTTAAGGTGGGGATAGGTCTAACACCACACAACCAATAGGTTTTAGACTGGTTTGGGTCACTATATTGACTTTATCTTTTGGATTTAACTCTTAGTTAAATAGTTTGACATTTACAATGTCTATTTGTATTTTTATATTATATAGTCAATAATCATACAATAAAATTACAAAAGATGAAAAAGTGGTCCATTAATATTACACCCATAATTATATAAGTCATTTGGCCAAATCTTAAATTTTTGGGAGTAGAATATAAATTAATAGTATAATATTTGTTTTAAAAACTCCTTTATGTCAATTTTGACACTATTTAATAATTAATTTTTGATAATGTCCTAAATTATTTATTAATTCGAATTAAATTAATTTATGAAATACTAACATGTCATATTTACCAATAAAAGTTTTGGATTTCATAAAAACTTTCAAATAATATTTATTTTAACATTTATAATACTAATTATTTTATTCTTTCATTAATAACGTAAATACTGCAACATTATTGTGTTATAAATAAATTTAAATATTTAATGTCTAAAAATTATAAATAAAATTCCATTATATAGTATATATTTTTAGATTTATATGAATATTTATAGTTGAAAATATAACATATATAACCCATTGTAAAAAATTTTATGTTAAAAGATATATGCTAATTTTATTTTTATATTTAATTTAACTTAATTAATATAAAGTGTCATTATCATATACATGTGGATCTATGTGGTCCCAAAATCATCCCATAGATGCCCATGGTCGGACATGTATCAACCAATTGGGTTAGGACACATTTTAGGGTAATTTTGTATTATTACAATCTTATTTTTAACCCTTATTTACCTGATTTACCCTTTCACCATGATAAATAAAATATTTTCCAAAGTAATTATTCAAAATGTCTAAAAATAAAATTTACCTATTTAAACAATTTGGAACTCCTGATTCTAAATATGGAATACATTTTTCTAAATTTAAAACACATAGGTGGTAGAAATTAATTTATAATTATTTCCCGTTGTTAAAACAAAAAGCGTGTTTTTAAGTGATAATAACTATCATAAGATTCGCACATGCTTATGTCCAGTTTAAATGTGAAATTATGTCCAATGACTATAATTGGATTAAATGATAAAAATATAATCTAATTATACTCCAAAATCAGTCATATTCAAAATTTATCCCTATTTATTTTTTTGATTAAAAAATATGTTTTTAATTAAACATTAGTAATTTTCACTATTCATAAAAATATGAAAGTTATCCAAAAAGTACCAAAAATTAACCCCAATCTAATTTCTATATTCCAAATCCAAAAAAAGACCAATTTGAAAGATAAAATGTATAAAATTTCAAAAAGTGGATATTACTATTCATAAGGGCTAGTTTGATTGGTTGTGGTCTGTGTTAGAACTCGAAGTTGCGTACAACACACGCTACTGCATTATTCAAAGAGAAGTGTACCATGGAAGCATGGGGTGTTACATTCTCTCCTCCTTCAATTAATTGTGTCCTATCAATTTATTCTCAGTATTGGAAACATGGGGGTGACATTTCAAAATATCTTATTTCAAATCCCACATCAAAAAACTAATTAATGAGGCCTCTATTTAAAATAAAGAGTGGTAAATATGAAGGTTACTAAAAATAACACATACTAGGGTTACATATATGAAAAAATGGATTTGGAAGAGAAATATAACCATAAATATCTGATGGATAGTGGTTGAGAACATGGCTATGAAAAGGCCAACAATCACAAAGCCACAAATTTGTAATTATCTAAGGTACCATCTAGGATAATGTTTTTGTTCAATGTTTCTTTTCATAATGTTGAGGAATTTATTTATGAGATTTTCTAAGATCATAAATAGATATACTTACATTATAATTAGAGTTTTATACATGAATAAATTTCTATCACAAACTCATCTTTCACTCCAAAACATAACACAACTCAAAATTATTCATATAGGGTTCCAAATATAATGAATTTATAATTCACATATCAGACACATTATAATAAAGAAACATCATTATACCTTCCATGAACTTCACATAGTCCAGTGGTAGGAGATAAATATCAATCTCACTATGGTTGTGGGTTCGATTCCCAAATCTTTGTCTGACACGACAGGTTTTCACACGGTCTACGAGTTGTCCTTTTATTAAAGTCCAAAAATTACCCTTCAAACTTAATTCATTACAAATTTTAGAAGTATCCAAAATACTTATATCAAAACTCAAAGTCTGAAATTTATAAGGAGTTTAAACACAATGAATATACTTTTTTCCATGTAATAACATGTGAACACCTTCATAATGTATTATTTGAAAACATGGTAACATCCTGAATTACCATAAAACCTTTATACGTTACATTCATGCTCCCATATTCCTTATAGAATACTGGATATATTTCTTATATCTAAATATTTTTAATATTCAAACAATAATGAAATAAACAAACAATTAACCAGTTCCAAGTCAGTCAAGAATATCCAATATAATTTATCCAAATTAACCATCTCTTATTCCAAAATTATTACCTCAGTATCAAGACCATATTAAGGATTACCATTCCTTCAACCATGTATTTTCAAAAAAAAGTTTAACTTGATATTTATTCACTTTTCATAGTACCATATAATCTAAAATCCCCAATGAAATAGTATTGCAGTATAATCCTTATTTATCTTCATAATTCATATAACCATTATATTGTTGATACAACACTAAAATGAAATAATTATTTAATAACAACATAAGAAAACTAATCATTACACTTCATCTGTGGTAGTATCATAACTTTATTATTATCCAATAGCATCAATTGGGGCATACTCTGATGATTTGAACATTTATTCACGTAGTGTCCCCACTACTTGCAGATGAAGCATTGTACATTTGAATCCTTCTTCTTACCCTCACAATCATGAACGTGGTGACCTTTTTCTCCACATATATAACATACTGCCATTCCCTTCAATAATTTTCAATGGTGACTCTTTCCACAGTAATCACATATGGGAAAATCCTTCTTTACCTTCTTTACTTTATTTTTTGTTCTCTCTACCATCCTTTTCTTTTCTGGATTCCCTTCGAATCTATAGGACACCGAGAGAACTTTAATTATCTTATCAACACATGATACTAATTCTTCATATGATGATAATACGTGGGAGACTATTTACATTCTTAATTCTAGCTTAAAACCACAAAAGATGTTATCCTTCTTACTCATTGGATCAGGCATATTGCTAGAGTTCTCATTCCTTCTATCGGGCGCCATTTCTAAACAACGGCATACACTAGATTAGTTTATGAATAGAAATACCTAATCCCAAACATGTAAAACACTTAACATTTGTTGTACAGTTTATGGATATAATCCATAATCATAAAAATGTTTTCTTTGAAAATGTATATACTAATAAACACTTCACACTGGTTTGTAATGAAATTGAGAATTATCCTAAGCATATCCCCCAGGAGTGTCATAACCAAGAGTGCATCAAGGCATGTTGTCGTCCACCAGTTCCCGTTCAATTCTAGCTCAAAGCGGTGTTTTCGAATTTTACCCCTAGGTACATCTGTGCCAGAGCTGCCTGTACATGATCATATCCAGATAGGGATGTATTGCTCGGAAAACACACAAATTATCTACAATACCGAAATTCGATGATGTTCTTCTATATTATTCCTCATATTCTATCTTAGGGATATGTTCTATAATCAAAGTTTATCTAAATCTATTTTCCATGTTTATTGCTAAACATCCTATGATACCAACTACAATGACATGAACCTAGTTACCCAGAGTCAATCCATTATTTTAATACATTGGAACGATTATAAGGAATCAAGTCCTGAAGGACCGATCGGTTTAGCAGTCTTGGAAAATAGATTACATACATGAATGTTAAATTACACTTTATAACATAAAAAATAACATAAATAATCCGTTATGAATGTCATAATTCCATTTGATTAACCCTGCATATCTATCACAATACACTTCTTGGAATCCTAGGAAAAATAAAACATCAAAATGGATGACCTCAGATGCTAAGTAAGGATTACAATACAATGGAAACATTCATAAATAAGCATAAACATTTGATAAAATGTATAAATAAAACAAAATCCATTTAAACATGAACTTCAACATAATATGGAAAAAATATAATGAAGTAATTCCATTTACTTATTCACATGGATATTAAACTACTCGAATAATCACATGCAATATCACTAACCACTTTCATAATGAGGAAATTCATAATGCCAGACCATCATAACCACATCGTCGAGGCCCTGTGCCAAGACTACAAATAATATTTTGTCAAGTCCTTGTTCCAAAACACTAGTTTGTCAAATGAGACCTACCGTTTCATCGACGAGCTATAGAAGGCTCCACCCATCACTTATTAAGTCCAATGCATTCCTCATATGTACAGGTTTAAGCATAACAAAAGCATTCGTATTAAAAATAGAATACGAAATGTCAACACATTCTCTATGAACGATGAATAGTATAAAAATAACACATCCACATTCAAATATATCACAAAACCTGCAATACAATATGGATGTTTTGTATAATAATAAATCAACTTCAAATAAGCTTAAAATCTATCAAAAGATGTTAACATAGATGAAATCAAAACTATTTGTGAGAAATATATCTTTTTTTGAATCTTTTTAAAGTCACATAATTATAAAATAAATCATTTACATTGAAAATATTTTAATAATCTTCAAAGTCATGATTTTACAATTTTATAACGACAGAAAATAGCCTCACACGCCGTATATGTTAAAAAACATTCTTACCTTAATAGTGAGGAAAAGGTAAAAAATACCTTGTTTGGAAAACGACCAAAATAATCCTTTCAAAACACACAAGGTTATAAATTAAATTAATCCATTTTTAAATAAATATTAAAAAAAATATCAAATATATTGTTATGAAACATTGATGTGGATGATAAAGATGTCAAAATAGATAATTATGTATAAACAACCTCAGATAATGAAGAGATTGTGATATTAACCCTTACCAACTTAGTGACTTAGGAAACATACACCCCATGAAAAAGGTATCATAAAATGAATATGTAAATAAACATAAATTAATGTTTATTACACAAAGAATACAATTATGGGTAGTACATACTCTTAACAAAAGGTAATAGTGGCAATATGGCATGAATCTAATGAGAATAAGGAGTGAGATGAAAACCCCTTACCTTGCACTTTCTTTTAGTCGAGGGTAAGTTTATCCTCTTATATGAAGACCATAATATGTTATTTAATTATAAAAGAACTATATTAATATTTATGATATCATACGTTATTCAATAATGACTTTATACTATCTATTTAATAATAATTTCCATGTTAAATTAACATTTCAGGTAATAATCACTTTTTTTATCGTACATGTTTTAACTTTTTACTCTTGATTGTATCACATAGTTCATGATTTAAATACTTCCAGAATATCAAACATGATTTATATATCATATATATTTATAATATAAATATGTATAATAGACAAATAAATGAAATGTAAAACATAGTTTATGGGGACGGTAGTCCGTACGTACGCATAAACACGGTTTCCATTTTCATAATGTATTGAACAAAACTATGTGAATAAAATATTTGTTAGTAAATATTCATATATATATATCTCTAGTATTATTATTATGTCATATATTACAAACATATTAGTAATATATATTTTTATAATCGTAGTGGAATGGTGAATGTGGGAACAAATCTCATCGCGTCCTGGAGACGGTAATCCCTACGTACGCATGAGTGACAATATCATTTCCTTAAAGGTGTGGAATTGGATGGTATAATAATTTTATAGAGAAATTTTCATTTCATTTTAATTATTTATATATATATATATTTTTACTCATCATTATATCCATCCAAATAACATAGTGTTGAATAAAAAATTACACCATGGCGTGGAGACGGTAAGCCGTACGTACGAACACATGGCGGCATTATAATTCATAAGATGGATAGAATAATGAATATAGTTGTGAGACAACATCATAGTATATATAAGATACTAGAGTTACTATTTTAGAATGGAAATAACAAGGAAAGAATAAGTGGAAGAGGAATGTAACTTGAAAGAGGGTGGTGAAAACATTACCTCTTCTTCGGGTTCTTCCTTTTGATTTGTTTAAAAGGGATTAATAGGTTTTCTTTATGATCAAACTAAGTTCTCTAGGTTTAATTGAGAGATGTTGAGAGAATATTTGTTCATGGGTTTGCTGAGTCAAAAGGCATTGAAGGTATGAATTTGAGAGAAGGGGGAGTGCCCTTTTATAAGAGGGGTGAGGGGCACATTTGGAAATGCTAGAAATATTATTTTATAAAAAATTCATATTCAGCCTCTTAATCTCTCTAATGTAGATTTTTTAAAGGTTAACGTGGGGATAGGTCTAAAACCACTCTACTAATAGTTTTTAGGTAGGTTTGGGTCACTATATTAACTTTATCTTCTTTATTTGACACTTAGTTAACTAGTTTGACATTTACCTTGTCTCTTTGTATTTTTATATTATATTGTCAATAAAAATACTATAAACATACAATCGACCCCCCAGGTGGTCCACTAATAATACACCTATCATTATATATGTCCTTTTTCCGAAACATTGGTTTTTAGAAATATAATATCAATTAATAGTATAATATTTATTTTAAAAACTGCTTTATGTCAATTCTGGCACTATTTAATAATTGAATTTTGTTAAAGTCTTAAATTTTTTATTAATTATAACCAAATTAATTTAAGAAATCCTATCATGTCATATTAACCAATAAAAATGTTTAATGTCATAAAAACTTCCAATTTATAATTATTGTAACATTTATAATAATAATTATTTTATTTGTTCGTTAATAAGGAAGATACTGCATCATTAATGTGTCATAAATAAATTTAATTATTTAATGTATAAAATTTTTAAATAAAATACCATTATGTAGGAAATATTTTTAGCTTTCTATTAATATTTATATTCTAAAATATAACATATATAACCCTATGTAGAAATTGTTTTGTTAAAAGATATATGCTAATTTCATTTTTGAATTTACTTTAACTTGATAAATATAAAGTGTCATTATCACTTACAAGTGGACCCATGGGGTCCCCAAATCGACTCAAAGATTCCCATTACCTGAAATGTATCAACCAATTGGGTTAAGACACGTTTTAGGATAATTTAGTAATATTATAATATGGTTTTTACCCTTATTTACCGGATTTACCCTTAAACCATTGTAAACAAAATATTTACCGAAGTAATTATTCAAAATGTCTTAAAATAAAAGAGACCTATTTACACAATTTGGACCTCCTGGTTGTAAATATGGAATCCATTTTTATCAATTCAAATCATAGAGGTGGAGGAAATTAATTTAAAATTAATTCCCGTTGTTAAAACAAAAAACGTGTTTTTAAGAGATAATAACTATCAAAAGATTGGAACTTTCTTATGTTCAGTTTAAATGTGAAATTATGTCCAATGACCAAAATTGGATTAAATGGTAAAAATATAATCTAATTATACACTAAAATCAATAAAATTATTAATTTTTCACTATTAATTATTTCCATTAAAAAGGATGTTTTTAATTAAAATTTAGTAATTTTCACTATTTATCAAAATATTAATTATAAAGAACCGACCTTAAACATTACATAATATTGAATTAAATGAATAATTCAAACTGAGAATCTTTTCAGGTTTATAGTTTTAGAGAATTAGGACATAACTATTACATCTCAAAATATTACAATATAGGCACTTCTACCCAGAATCCATTTTTTCATAAAATAAAATCTCTTGAAAAAAAAGTCATGTATAATTCAATGTTAAAGAGAGCATGGATTTTCATTGATCACATCCATGACCCTATTAATCATTATGTCCTATGAAAAACATTTCAAAACATGGGATGAGAATAAAAGGCTTAGTAAGGGTTATAAAACAGTGAATGAAAACATTTGTTTGTAAATACATACAAAACATGAACTCTATTACTTAACACATGAAATCATAAGATTTATGAAAGACACATAGAAGTCATAAATCAAAAAGGAAACTTGTGTCATCCATATCATTCTTACATTGTAGCTATCACAACTACACAGGGAGTTACTTTGGAATACCCATCAGAGTATATTCCCTTAATCTCTTAGGAGTAACATTCACGTTTACCTCTGTTACGTTACCCAATGCATTGGAGAGCTATCTAGGACTCACCCTCCCTAGGTTTATCAAGGATACACCCGTATACATAAATAATTCCCAAGAACCGTAACATGATCATTACACATAACATAAGTATAAAGGAAATATAACATTTCCACATTGCAATAATAAAATATCATTTCAAGATATTGAAATAATAAATCCATTCTCAAAATCATTTTCAATACCAAAATAAGTAAAAAGAGTATTTGGTATTTCTTTTTCCTAAAAAAACATTCTCGCTTGTTAGGGAATCCAAAGATCAAATAATACATGCGGTGGCGGAAAGGTCGTTGTCAACGCTTACGTAAAAAAAATATTTCTTCTTGTCATTTAGTAAAATTATTCATATAAAAATATTCCCTATGAATAAAATAAAAATTAAATGTTGTTTATACATCGTATAAAAAGAAATCTTATATTAAAAAAATGTGCCTCAATGATAGGAGATTGAGACGAAGTCCCTAAACTCGTGTCCGACTTGACCAGTTCGTTCTTTAATCTCCTGAATAATAAAGTAAAGTTAATTTCTACTTTCTTATGAACCTTTTTCAAGTTTATTATTCCTTTAATATCACTTATTACTATTTTATAAACATTATGTAATCATTTTAGTTAATAATGTTCATTTTGTCGATATTTGGTACTTGGGACAAAAATGAACACATTATATTTACAAGTTGTCCATGTGGTAAATATTCCATTATATCCAGAATATTATTAATGATTTTAGATATCATATGTATCATATGTATCCAATATATATTTATTTATAATAGTACATAACATTTTAAGGTACGAAATGAAATGCACCGTTCATGGAGACGGTAAGTCGTACGTACGCATGAACGCTACATTCATTTATATTTCTTATTTTGATGGAATTAAAAAATTATGATACATAGGTATATTATATTTCCAGTATAATATCATATATAATATCATTAACTCTATCTTTTATACATCCCACATAGGTCATTAACGAGTCACATCACTTTGAGTGGGTGGTAGTCCACACATCCACAAATGAGATTATCATATTTACCCACTATGGAAACCATAAAGTCTTGATATAAAAATGGATTTACAGAAGTATAAGGAAATATTAAACATAATATATATCATAAATCAATATAGTGTCATCATAATGGCCACCATGAGAGGTGGTAAGATGTAATTGAACAATCATCGTTTCGAGAGGCATTATTTTGCCATCCACGGAAGCATTATGTTCATCATCCATTAGATGGAGATGTGTGTATGTGTAGTTAAAATCATAATCATAACAACATAATCGTATATTGAGGATACTGTTGTTGTTACAAAATAATGGAAATAAAAATATTTTATGGGTTGGAGAAGCAAAATAAAAGAAAACAATTTAAGAGAAACTGTTACCTTTAATATATGCAAATAACTTTTTTTAAACCAAAAAGACTTCGTAAGTGCCTTCTCCCAAAGGTAGGGATTCTAATATGAGGATAGGAATGTAGGTAGCTTAATTGGGTGGTGTTTGGACGAGCCAAAGGGCTTGAGAGGTGTGATGAATTGGTTATAAGTGGTCTCTTTTTATAAGGGAGAGGAGGGGCTCTTTAAGAATGTTTGAAAATATTATTTTATTATAAACTTATATTCGGTTTATAATGGACCAAAAATCATTTATGACTAATCTAAGATGACTAATATTAGAAATAAAATCATCCAATCATAATTGGACATGTTTTGGATAATATTTTAATCAATATAATCTTATTTATTTAAATCATTTATTAATGAGGTAAAAACTGCATCATTATTGTGTCATAAATACTTTAATATAATTGATGTCTACAAATTATAAAAAAATACCATGATGTATGAAATTGTATTATCGTTAAAATGAATATTTATAGTCGAAACATGGAATTATATAACACTATATAGAAATTAATTACTAAATTATTTTTTGTTAATGTCACTTTTGTCTTCACATTAAATTAATTAATCTAAATTGTCATTATCACTCCCAAGTGGCTCAATGGGGTCCCAAAATCGACCCAAAAATGAACATGGTCGGAAATGACTAATCCAATAGGATTAGGACACGTTTAAGGGTAGTTCAATATTATTATAATATTATTTCATTACCCTTATTTACATGATTTACCCTTTAAACACGGTAAATAAAATATTTACTGCAGTAAATATTGAAAATGTATAAAAATAAAAGTTACCTATTTACACAATTTGGGCCACCTGATTCAAAATATATAATCCATTTATCCAAAATCAAAACATATAAGCGGCAGAAATTAATTTAATATTAATTCCCGCTGTCAGAACAAAGAGCGTGTTTTTAAGAATTAAAAACTATCAACAGATAGATAATTATTTATGTCCAATTTCAAAGTGAAATTAATTCCAATCAACAAAATTAGAATAAATGGTAAAAATATATTTCCATTTCACTTTAAAACCAATTAAAAATATAATCTATCCATATAAATAAATTATATTAAAACAAAGTTTTGAATTAAAATACAATATTTTCACTATTCCTTAAAAAATGAACTTTATCATAAAAATACCAAAAATTGACCCAAAGTAAATTCTACTGTCCTCATTCTAAAGAAGTATTTTTTCTAGTCATATAGAACGTATTAATGTGTCCAAAAGTAGATTTAAAAATTGTCCTCCCTTAAAAGGCGGTAAATCGGCCTTTTAAAGTAAATTATGCTTAAAATTAGATTCATTTATATATTAATCCTCTAACATTTATTTGATAAATATAAATACAAGAATAATAATATCATAGTTAGTTTTGTTCTTTCCTACCAATACAATGGCTAGGAGTCTACTACCATTTAAAATAATAATATTATATTATTAGTGTGCAACGTAAGATTCCAAAGAAACCTGTTGTTGCGTATCGGGTACGCTATCGAACATAGCAACCCCTTTAAGCTAAAATTAATATTTAATTCTCAAATATTAATAAATATGACAATCTCTTATTCTTCATTTTCCTGGGATGTTACATCCTTCCCCCCTTTTGGAAATTGCATCATCACAATTTTTATCCACTTATCGAAATCAGTGGGGGTATTTACCCCTCATAGCATTTTCAGATTCCCATGTTTCCTATTCAACCATATGGGTTTTCCAGGGAACCTTTACCTAGTGAATTAGCTTATTCGGCAACACCTGCTCTCTATGGTCAAGAATCTAGACTAGTTGTTCTTCATAAGAGAGATTCTCTTCCAACCGAACTACCTATAGGATCATAACATGAGAGGGATCTGGCATGTACTTTTTCAACATCGAAACATGAAGAAAATGTCTACATGTGATATACAATGAGGTAAAGCTACTTTGTATGAAACTGATCCATGTTTCTCCAGAATTTCATAAGGTCCAATGAAAATCAGACTCAACTTTCCCTTCTTACCAAAACGCATCACACTTTTCCATGGAGAAACTTTGAGAAAGACATGATCACCTATCTCAAAATAAATATCCTTTCTCTGGTTATCTGTATATCTTTTTTGTCTACTCTGAGCTGTTCTCATGTGCTTCTGAATCAACTGAACTTTATCTTCCATCTCTTCTACCAATTCTGGTCCCATCATCTTTCTTTCACCTACTTCATCCCAAAAAGCTGGTGTTTGGCAAAGCTTTCCATATAATGCCTCAAATGGAACCATCTGTATACTATAATGAAAACTGTTATTATAAGAAAATTAAACCAAATAAAGATATTAGTCCCAACTTCCTTGGTAGTCCATCAAACAAGCACGTAACATATCCTCCAAGGTCTGAATTGTTCGTTCTGAATTCCAATCTTATTGGGGATGAAAAGCTGTACTAAAATTTAATTCAGTACCCAATGACTTCTGAAGTCCTTTCCAAAAGTTAGAATTGAACTTGGGATCACGATCAGATACAATGGAGAGGGGAAATCCATGCAACCTGACTATCTCTTTAACATACAAACGAGCAACTTGATCTAGAGACAATTTATCTCTAATAGGAAGGAAATGAGAAGATTTAGTCAATCGATCAACTATAACCCATATTGCATTATTACCATGATATGTAATTGGTAATCCTACAACACATTAAATGGATATATTTTCCCATTTCAACTCTGGAACTGGTAGAGGATGAAGCATTCCTTTCGGTAATTGTCGCTCTTCTTTAACCTGCTGAGAATTAAAACATTTCTCAGTAAAATATGAAATATCTCTTTTCATTCCATCCCACCAGTAATACTCCTGAAGATCTCTATACATCTTAGTACTGCCAGGATGAACTGAAAATGGAGAACTATGAGCTTCACATAACAGCTCATTCTTCAACTGTGAATCACAAGGAACACATAATCTCTTTTCAAACCTCAAAACACAATCATTATTAATGTTAAATTCATGAAACATACCCTTCTAAACCAACTATAACTTTTTCTAAAACTCACTGTCTTCCTTCTGCGCTTTCATTATTCTGTCTGATAGAGATGATCTCACTAACACCTAAAACAAAACAGAACAATTTCCTGCACCAACAACTTCTATGCCAAATTTCATCAAATCAAAAACCAAAGGATCTTGATCCAAACATAACATGGATAATGAGACATTACTTTTTCGACTCAAAGAAACAGCCACTATATATGATTTTCCTAGATGGTAATGGATCGTGCAATCATAATCCTTGATTAATTATGGCCATCTCCTCTGTCTCATGTTCAATTCTTTATGAGTGAATATATACTTTAAACTTTTGTGATAAATATATATTTCACACTTCACTCCATACAAATGTGGCCTCCAAATTTTTAAATCAAAAACAATAGAAGCTAATTACAAATCATGTGTAGGGTAATTTAACTCATGTGGTTTCAACTAATGTGAATCATAAGAAATTACTTGATCTATTTGCAATAGGACGCAACCTAGTCCTTTCAACGAAGCATCATTGTAGACAACAAACTCACCATTTTTGGATGGTAGTTCCAAAACTAGAGCAATCACCAATCTTCTTTTCAATTCTTGAAAACAATCATCACATTCTTTTGTCCAGATGAACATAACACCTTTTCGAGTTAACTTAGTTATTGGACTAGATAACCGTGCAAAATTTTCAACAAAACTCCGGCAATAACCCGCCAAACCGAGAAAACTACGGATCTCGGTTATATTTGTGGGTCTTGGACATTATTCAACAACTTTAGATTTTGTAGGATCAATAGTTATTCCATTTTTTCAAATAATGTGAACAAGGAATGAAATTTTTTGTAACCAAAACTAAAATATACTGAATTTGCCAAACAATTTCTTTTATTTTATGGTTTTCAAGACAACCCTTAAATGAATTTCATGCTCCTATTTACTTTTTTGAATAAATCAAAATATCATCAATGAACACAACCACAAACTTATCCACAAACTCCCGAAAATTCTATTCATAAGATCCATGAATACAGAAGGTGCATTGGATAACCCAAAAGGCATAACTACAAATTCATAATGGCCATATCTAGTACGAAATGCAGTCTTCGGAACGTCTTCTTTCTTTACATTCAACTGATGGTACACCGACCTCAAGACAATCTTCGGAAAATACTGAGCTCCCTGGAGCTGATCAAACAAATAATCGATATGAGTAAAAGGATACGTATTCTTAACAGTGATGTTATTAAATGCTCGATAATCAATGCAAAGTCTCACTGAACCATCTTTATTTTTAACAAACAATACAAGAGCACCCCATGGTGATGTGCTAGGTCGAATGAAACATTTATCTAATAACTCCTGAAATTGCTTCTTTAACTCTAAAAGTTCAATTTGAGCCATTCAATAAGGGTGTTTTGAAATTGTCTTAGCATCCCGATCTAAGTCAACAGTAAATTCAACTTCCCGATCAGCTATAATACCAGGTAACTCATCAGGAAAAACATCGAGGTACTCATTTACCACTGGAAAATCATTTATCTGAACAGTTCCTTTGTTTTCAACAATATGTGCAAGGGAACATTCATTTCCATCTTTTACTAGTTTTTCGACTTCCTGATATGTTATCAAAAGCAAGGGTTCATTCTTGTACCCATACAGAAAATCATTCTTAAAAGAAACCTCTTTAGCTCTGCAGTCAATCTTAGCATGATAAACAGAAATCCGATCAATGCCCAAAATAACATCAAACTATACTAGATTCAAAACAATATGGTTTGCAGGTAGATTCTTTCTGCACATAAGGACAGGAATGTTCTTATGTTTTCTTTTTTGTCTCAACATTTACTGCAGGTGTTTTTACCGTAATATCAGTATTCATATCATGTGATGAATTTACAATTTACTAGAAAACATTTCATAAATGAAAGAATGTGTAGAACCCAAATCAAACAACACATTGGCATAATCTGAACAAACAAATAATGTACATGATGATACTTCATTTGAATGCCCAACATCTGCTGAAGTAGTTCCAAAGGATTCTACCACCCCTTTCTATTTGTAGTCTGACTACTTCCCATCACTCGAGATATTTGTTAGACACTCATTTATATAATGACCCATTTCATTGCACTTAAAATATTTTACTGATTGTAAATCAGATTTTGTCTTACTATTACCCTGATCTTTTTCACTGCAATTATGAGCATGATGTCCCATTTTACCACATCAGTAGCACATACAAGAATTCATAAGGCATTCCACAACATTATTTTTACCAAAATTATCACAAACTGTATTCTTAAGTTTCTGACCATCAGAATTTTTTTGAAGACTTCTTCCCTTTCGCCTGCCACCTCGACCTCTTATTTTGTTGTTTTTCAAAGAATACATGATCATCGGAAAACTCCATTTCCACCTTCTATGTGCAACGAACAAGCTTTTCATAACATTTGAACTCACAAGAAGCTAAATACCTTTGATACTATGGCTTTAATCCTGAGTAAAAAATGGTTGATTTTACTATCAAGATCTCGTATGAAATTTGGAGCATACCTTTCCAGTCGAGTGAATATTTCTTCATAAACATCCACTGAGAAATCCTCCTGTCTCAAATCCAAGAATTGTTTTTCCATCCTAATACGAACTAACTTAGGAAAATATTTCTCCCGAAATATACCTTTGAATTCATCCCAATCAAGAGCTTCAATCTCCTCACTATCCCTGATATTTTTCACCATCGACCACCACTGATCGGCTTCACCTTCAAAAAGGTAAACAACGAGTCTATCCTTTTGATGTTCTGAACAACCCATGTCATTGAAAATCTTTTCTAGTGATTTAATCCACCCTTCAGCTAGCAACGGATCAGATGATCCTCTGGATGATGGGGGGTGTTGCCTCATGAAATGCTCCACTACTGACATGTTCTTCTGTGGTTGATATGGTAGATCTCGTACATGGATACCACCACCATTTATAGCCTGAGTCAAATGTGCCTTCAGTGCAACAAACTATTCAGTTCCGACTCCAATCATCTTAGGTTGCTGATTTAGAATTTTGTGTTCCTCCTGATGTCATCCCAACATAGCTTCCTTATTTCCTCTGTGAAAAACCATTCTAAAAAAAGAAATAACTTAGGCGAAAAAACATGGTAATCTGTAAATGCTATATGATGTCAATATTAACATAAATTACTTTATGGATATTAATTTAACAATATCCTAACTCTTAATGTTATCTAAACTGACCTTTGATAACAACTATAATGACCCAGCCTTAAACATTACATAATATTGAATTAAATGAATAATTCACACTGAGGATCTTTTCAAGTTTAGAGTTTTAGGGAATTAGGACATAACTAATACATCTCAAAATATTACAAAGTTGGCACTTCTACCCAGAATCCATTTTTTTCATAAAATAAAAACTCTTGAAAATAAAATTCATGTCTAATTCCATGTTAAAGAGATCATGACTTTTCCTTGATCCCATCCTTGACCCTATTCATCTTTAAGTCCTGTGAAAAACATTTCAAGACATGGGATGAGCATAAATGGCTCACTAAGGGTTATAAAACAGTGAATGAAAATATTTGTTCATTAATACATACAAAACATGAACTCTTTTACTTACCTCATGAAATCATATGATTTATGAAAGACACATAGAAATCATAAATCAAAAAGGTAACTTGTGACATCCATATCATACTTACATTGTAGTTATCACAGCTACATATAGAGTTACTTTGGAATACCCATCACAGTATATACCCTTAATCTCTTAGGAGTAAAATTCAAGTTACACAATGCAGTGGAGAGCTATCTCGGGCTCACCTGCACTAGGTTTATCACGGAACCACCCTTATATGTAAATAATTCCCAAGAACCATAACATGATCATTACACATAACATAAGAATAATGGAAAGATAACATTTCCACAGTGCAATAATAAAATATCATTTCAAGATATTGAAATAATAAATCAATTATCAAAATCATTTTCAATACCAAAATTCGTTTAAAGAGTATATGGTATTTATTCTTCCAAAAAAAACATTTCTTCTTGTTAAGGATGCCAAAGATCAAATAATACTTGCGGCGGCGGAAAGGTCGTTGTCACCTCTTAGGTTAAAAAAACATTCCTTCTTTTCATTTAGTAAAACGCTTCATATAAAAATATACCCTTTTAATTAAAAAAAATTCAAAGGTGTTTATACAGCGTATAAAAAAGAAATTGTGTATTAAAACAAAATGTGCCTCAATGAAAGGAGATTGAGACGAAGTCCCCTACATTGTGTCTGACTTGACCCGTTCATTATTTAATCTCTTTAATAATAAATTAAAGTTAATTTATACTTTCTTAATAATGGTTTTCAAGTTTATTATTCCTTTCATATCACTTTTTACCATGTTATAAACATTATGTAATCATTTTAGTTAATAATGATCATTTTGTTGATATTTGGTACTTGGGTCAAAAATGAACACCTTATATTAACAAGTTGTCGATGTTGTCAATAGTCCAATCTATCCAGAATGGAATTCATGATTTTAGATATCATATATATCATATATATCCAGTATATACTTGTATTTATGATAGTGAATAACATTTGGAGTTACGAAATGAAATGCATCGTTCATAGAGATGGTAAGATGTAAGTACGCATGAATGCTACTTTAATTTCTATTTCTTATTTTAATGGAATTAAAACATAATGATACATATGTAGATTATAATTCCAGTATAATATAATATATAATATCATTAACTTTATCCATTATACATCCCTCATAGGGAATTAACGAGTCACATCACTTGGAGTTGGTGGTAGTCCGAACTTCCACAAATGAGATTATTGTATTTACCCACAATGGAAACCATAAAGGCTTGATATAAAAAAGGAATTACAGAAGCATAAATAAAATCGTAAATATAATATATATCATATATAAATACATTGTCATCATAATGGACACCATGAGAGGCGGTAATATGTAATTGAACAATCATCGTTTCAGGAGGCGTTAGTTTTCCATCCACAGAAACATTATGTTATTCATCCATTAGATAGAGGTGTGAGTAACTGTAGTCTGAATCCATAACATAAAAAAATCCTACTATATTTAGGATACTGTTTTTTATACAAAAAAAGGAAATCAAAATAGTTTACGGGTTGGAGAAGCAAAATAAAAGAAAACAATTTAAGAGAAACCCTTACCTTTAATTTAGGAAACTTCCTATGGTTTAAACCAAAAGGACATCCTAAGTGCCTTCTACCTAAGGTAAGTATTCTAGGAGGAGAGGGATGTAGGTAGCATAATTGGGATGTGGTTGGACTAGCCAAATGCCCTAATATATGTGAGGAATTAGTTAGAAGTGGTCACTTTTTATAAGGGATAGGAGGGGCTCTTTAAGAATGTTTAAAAATATTATTTTATTATAAACTTATATTAGGTTTATAATGGTCCAAAAATCATTGAGGTCTACGATAAGATGACTCATATTCGAAATAAAATCATCCAATCATAATTGGACATGTTTTGGATTATATTTTAGTCATTATAATCTTATTTATTTTAATCATTTATTAAATAGGTAAAAACTGCATCATTATTGTGTCATAAATAATTTAATTTATTTGATGTCTAAAAATTATTAACAAAATACCATTATGTAGGAAATCGTTTTATCTTTCCAATGAATATTTATAGTCAAAAATAGTACATATATAACACCATATAAAAATTAATTACTAAACGATTTTTGTTAATGTCACTTTTGTCTTCCCATTAAATTAATTAATATAAATTGTCATTATCACTCCCATGTGGCTCAATGGGGTCCCCAAATCAACCCAAATATGCCCCTGGTCGGAAAAAACTCATCCAATAGGATTATGACCCGTTTAAGGGTAATTTTATATTATTATAATATTATTTCTTTACCCTTATTTACCTGATTTACCCTTCAACGACGGTAAATAAAATATTTACTGATGTAAATATTTAAAATGTCTAAAAATAAATGTTATCTATTTACACAATTTTTGCCTCCTGATTCCATATATAGAATCCATTTTTACAAAATCAAAACATCAAAGTGGAAGAAATTAATTTAGAATTAATTCCCGCTGTCAAAACAAAGAGCGTGTTTTTAAGAATTAAAAACTATCAAAAAGATTGATACATATTTACGTCAAATTTCAAAGTGAAATTAATTCTAATGACCAACATTAGATTAAATGGAAAAAATATATTTCAATTTCACTTTAATACCAATTAAAAATATAATCTAACCATATAAATAAATTATATTAAAACATAGTTTTGAATTAAAATACAATATTTTCACTATTCCTTAAAAAAATGAACTTTATCAGTAAAATACCAAAAACTAACCAAAAGTAAATTCTGATGTCCTCATTCTAAGTAAGGGTTTTATTTGGTCATATATAATGTATTAAAGTTTCCAAAACTATATTTAAATAAGGTTCGCCATTAAAAGGCGGTAAATATCCTTTTAATGTAAATTATGCATAAAATTAGATTCATTTATATATTAATCCTCTAACATTTATTGGATAAATATAAATACATGTATAATAATATTATAGGTAGTTTTGTTCATTCCCACCAATAAAACTTCTAGAAGTTAAATAACATTTAAAATAATAATATTATATTATTAGTGTGCAACATAAGATTCCAAAAAACGCGTTGTTGCGTATCGGGTACGCTATCGAACATAGAAACTCCTTTAAGCTAAAATTAAAATTTAATTCACAAATATTAATAAATATTAAAATCTCGTATTCTTCATTTACCTCAGATGTTACATTAATGTTATCCAAAAAGTAAAAAAAATACACCCTAAGTTAATTTCGATATTTCGAATCCAAAAATGAAGTCCATTTTGAATGATAAATTGTATAAAATTTCAAAAATTTGGTATTACAATTCATAACGTCTAGTTTTATTGGTTGTGGTGTGTGTTAGAAATTGAAGTTTCTTACAACACATGCAACTACATTATTCAATGTGAAGCGTACCGTGGAAGCTTGTGGTGTGACATGATAGCCATCTCCATTGATCACCCCATGTGAATGATATTTGTCAAACTAATCTGAACCTAGGAATTAAATCTCTGTCTTGCATGTTTATGTTAAATCGAATTACATGATTTGGCCATTAAAAAAAGATATGAGGCCGTTGATATTTATGGATCCCTTTGATATTCAAATAATAGAGGCATTTTATCCTTCTCACATGAACATAAGGACTCAATGAGAATCTTTATAAAGACTTCACACTTCATGGCACTAGAAATCCACATGAAAAAAGTAATACGACTTTGGTAAATATAGATATCTATGGTCATTCAAAATTTTGGGACACAACATTTTTTTGGGATTTAAAATGTGGATAAATGCAGTATATTTTGAGGATATAGGTAAGTGATCACCTATAAAAGGGTATGAACCCAATCCTGATATGTAGTTTTTAATTGAGAGACAGATCTTGTTTCTAAAAAACAGTTCCACAAAACATTTTTGGAAAAGGTAAGTTTTATTGATGCCTTGGATTTCATGAAGGAAAAAAGAAGATGCTCCTGGTCCTTTGACAAGTTATAAGAATTATCAAATATTCACAAAGAATATGTTCGATGATTCCATTTGAATTGGTATAATAACCTTATGCATTTCTGTATAGTTTTTCATAAAGTACATGTTATACTTTATATGAATGCTTGCAAGAATATGTGAAGATAGTGAACTTTTGTGATGTTATAGTTCACACATGGTATAAGATCCTTCACAAATTTGAAATATAATCTAGGAGACATTAAATTTAGAAAATATCATTACGGGTTTAAAGAATAAGTGGAATGTTTTTCCCATCCTTAACTTTCCCAAAGTATTTACATGCAATGAATGCTTGTCATAGAAGCATTAAACTATAACATAAGAAACATGAAATGTGTGTGAATCTGTGAATGAGAATATGTTGTAAGAATGCTTTGAGATATCAAATTAAGTGGATAATTTAATCATGATTCAATCCATAACTTTATTCATTGATTAATTGACATACCTAAAACAAAGCATTAAAGAATTCATAAACTAACCAAACATATAAATACATGTTCTATGGTTTCAAATTCCATGAATGAATAAGAATTAAATTTAGATTTTGAAAGTATTATTATTTATTAAAATATTAATGGTGATCATGTGATCGACATTCACACATCATATTAAGGATATGAACTTTATTCAAATAAGGATAATATACCCATGCATTTGATATAGCGAGGAAGAAGACAACATACAATGTATTCTCATATTCATCAATTGTTCATTGTAAATGATCAGTGTGTTGAAGTTCAAGTTTCATAATCCACTTAAATAATATTACATGGTTTATTTACTTATAAAATTGTTAATTTAGTATCATTTGAATACTATTTCTAAAGGAAAAATATTATCCATTTGGGGAAAAGTCATCTAGTGAAGTAGAGAGATCTTATTCAGCATGTTTGTAGAAAATATTTAAATAATTAGTTATGATATTATAAAAAATTTACTCGAAGGCTACAGGTACTAATATGAATACCATAATAGGATTAGGAATATTTTATAGTTCGTGAAGCATTCAATCTAATTTTAGGATTTGGTAATCTCTATAAACTATAGTGATAATAGAATATGAGAATCAACCACAATTTAATTATGAAAATGATTAGTTCTTTATACCAAACCTTATAATAATATTTTTGTTCTATTTTTTCCTTTATTATATTCATTTTATGAGTATGTGATTATCAGTAGAAAATGACTTATACATTCCTCTTAATTGGGTGATGGGGTAAATAGTGGAGAGGTTAATTGAATGAAATTAAAAATCGGTAAAAATTTGGGTACACTGATCCCCCCACCCATCAGTGTCTTTTCATGAATAATCTGGGATTTATAAATGTTATCATATTACATGATTTCATTTAGTTAGAAAAAAAAATTCCCAATTATTTTTAAAAGGATTTTATTAAGTGACGTTTTGATGTTGATTTAGATTCACATCAAGTAGAAGATTTTATCTCTGCTCCTACTAAGTAAAATGAGATGTTATCTACCATGAAATAAAAAAACATCAGGAGGTAAGAAAAGATATTGTGAAAAAAATCAAAGAATAAAAGGAATAATAAATTCTTTATTTTCAAAATAGTTTTCAACTATTCTTTAAAGAAACAATTTGAAGATATGGAGAGTATAAAGATGTTGAATATATCAAATTTGTTATGGAATCGTACTCTCAATTTTAATTATTTACAAATAATGTTCCTGAAGAAATGATTTCATATATAATTTTTTTATTTAAGGATATTTTATATTAATGAGAACATCTTGAAGAAGAAATGAATATACAGGAGGACACACTTGATGAGAAATTCAAAATGTGAAATGTTCTCTTAGACATCATTGAAACAAAGGAAAAATATGTGATTTTTTGAAAAAAAGATTCAAATAATTAAATAAATATTTTAAAGGAATAACATTGAGATCATTGTGATTAAAATTTATTTTTATAAATTAATCCATGCATATAAAACATTGTTCAAAATTTCCAATAATGTCAGAGATACTTAACATAATGTAAAAATGTGTAACGTTAAAGATCTTAACATGTTAGTGGAAGAAAATAAAATGTTTCATGATGAGTATATGTATATGATCCCTGCTCTAGAATAATATCATTAAGAAAATTTTATTTTCAATGAATCCAAATTGGATATTAAATCCCGAAGAATCAAAGTCCTTGACAACATTTTGAGTGAAGGTAGAAAACAACATGAAGAATATATTATTAAAATAACAATTGTATGGGAAGTAAAATTGAAAAAATTTTGAAATGAATAGTTTTACCTCAGATTAAATGTATTTAATGGGAAATTTAATTGATAAATATGATAGAGACACATGATGTTACATCCCTAGTTGTGGGGAAGAGTAATATTTTCACCCAAACAAATGAATAGAGTCAATCTCCAAGAAGGTATGTAGTTACAGAAACTGTTGTTGAGACTCATTTATCTAAAGAGACTCATATTTGTGGCCTGAAGTGATCAATATCATCTCTTGAACAACCTTATACAAACTCATTGATGAAGGTAACCCATAAACCGGTTATTTCTATTTCTATTAAAGTAATATCATCTACTTACGAATGTTTAAGTCCTAAAGCTAGAAATATATGATTGGGTAAATTGAGGTAAAATACAAAAAACACATAGCATGGATACAAGAATTATTTAGAAAAATAACTATCAAATAAATATTTTCTAATTAATAAAATAAAAATCCTTAAATAATATGTCACTAAATCTAGTCAGATTAGTACTACACGTTAAAGGGGAAGATTTTTTGTTATTGTTAGTGAAACTATAATTTTCAACATCAATACATTGATTATAGGAATACTATGTCTTCATGTGAAAAATATATAAGGCTTGAATTCATCGAGTGTATATGTAAATAAATGAGGAATCCTTCAAAACATTAAAAAAATACATATATGAAGATTAATCTATCTATCAAGAATATATTTTGTTATCATAATGACTTTTGTAATTATTACAACATAGGTTGTAATAGTTATGATTAGTTATGGTAAATTCCAACCATTCACAATTCATATATTAATGAAAATAAATTAAAATAAAAAATTCAATTGAAAAGAAAAAACTGATGAAAATTCTACATTGGGGGATAACAAAAGAAGGAAATCAAGAAAATAATAAAGAATGATACTCCCAATATGGATTATAAGTTAGAATCTATGAATTTATTGAAAACTAAAATATTATGCTTCTAATATATAATGATAGATAATACCATGGATCATAATAATCAATCCATTGAAATGAATAGAAGAAAATAGTTATTTAGAAGTGAATAAATCCTTACTAGAAACCAGAAGGTATGATTGATTAAAGAAATTCCTATTGGAAAATTTGATATGGTACCTAGAAATTTATATCATAATCATTGAATAACCCATTTGGAAACTGAAATAAAATATATTTTATGAATTTATAAATTATCCACCAATATCATTTGAATGTTTCACATGTAGAAAGATGAGGATGAATCACATCTTAGAGAAAAGGAAAAGGAAAATAGGTTTTTCCATATGATGTTCTCAAATTTCATGAATGGTTTTCAACACATAAATACTCTAGTGTCTCAATAAATTATGTAGACGATTCATAGAGGATATATATAATGAAATTAATGGTATAACTTATCTACTAGGTTAATTAAATATGTTGATGATAGAAAAACAAGCAGTAGGGGGAGAAAATTCACTACTTGATTGGTTTGGGAAAAAAATCCACACAAGTTGAAGGTCAAGTGTAGTAATGTGTCCATGCATTCAAGGAAATATAAAAATGTTAAATTTAAAAAATACACAAGAATGATGTGTTCCAAACACTTTAGAGCTACATTGAATGGATCATTTTGTTTTTGAAGAAATTCTTATACATGTTTAACCTACTAAAAATAACATAGGTGTTCCATATGATTACCTTTTTCTTTTCTAGTGTTTTTGTTCAAATTGTAGGGAATTGAAGGTGAAGTTTATTCTCAACGTGATAAATGATTGAAAACATAGAAGATAGTTTTATTGATTGAATATTCAAGATCTGATAAGAAACATAAATTTTTCCATAATGGAGAATTATCAACATGAATATCTTGAAGGCTATCTGAAGAAATTTTCCACAATGTTGAATGGAAGGGAGTTCAATCTTTTATGGTGATCAAATATGAAGGATATAATATCAAGGATTATTTCATGAATATCAATAATATTATGTCATCTGAATATAATATGACCATCCGGCTAAAAATTAAAACTCTTTCCCTTTTCGTGATTATATCACATGTATCTATCAGGGGAGTTGATTGATGAGTAATATCATAAAAAGGGGATAAAAATATTCGTTCTCTAGAAATTCCAGAACTGTTCAATAGAATATATTACTCGATAAATCTATATTACACAGTCCTCTCTTTGAGAAATAAATATGTTATGATCATGATAACACATGCATGGTTTTTAATGGGCTTAATAGATATCCTTGCTAGTATCTATCTTGTTTCCTAGACTAGGTTATCCCACTAAGACATATATTTGACCAATAAGAGTCACTTTTCCTATTAAACCATGTGGTACAATCCTTTTTTCATGAAAATGAGAATTAATTTTATAATTATAGGAAGGGTATAATAAAACACTATAATAAATCTATTTGATTTAATTTCAATAAGGGGGAGAATGGACAACGACTTTAATGATATTGTATTCACAAAAAAAATCCAATGGATGAGATTGAAAATCCCATTTGGAAGGTTGATGAGTATGGTTGTATTTTTTCAAAATATAAGAAATAATTAAATGATAGTCTATGATGATGTCATGTATGATTAGTGATTAATCATGAAATGATAACTTTTGAAATAGTTTGAGAAATATTCAAGAAGGATGGTGATGATTCCAAGATAATTGTTATAGACTCATTGGTTGTCATTTTTTTAAAAAAAATCCATTAATGGAGATGATGCATGGAAAATTTTTATAGATCCAGCTAATTCTATTTGATGCCATTCCTGTAATATTCTCCTTCTAACTCATAAAAATTTTCATCTATTATTATGGTAAAAGACATGTGCTTATTGTATTATGATAGTACACATTGTCTTCAACATTTTTTATGGTGAAGAACATGAAAATATCCATTTTCATGATTCATTTATTTTTGAATGATTATTTTAAGTCCATTTAATTTAAATATTATTTCATGATTATTTTGATGATGGTATTAAAGAATAAATGAAATCCATCCCATATTAATATTATTTCATGAGGATTTTCTAAATTATGGTGGTTGGGAAATTTTTTTTTCATGATGATGTGATGATTATAATAGTGACCATGAAGAAATATAATTTATTATAATATGGATGATGAAATAATTTAATGATTTAGAAAAGGTGGCCCTTACAATTTAATGGTTCGAATTACATTTCTATACTTAGAGATACTTTTCTACATATTCATTTGGGCCTTGCTTAAAAATTTTGACATCCTATAAGAAGACAAAACATGGCTCGAAAACAACACATGTGGTACATAGAGGTCTACCATGTAGAGGGAACCCATCCTAATCCTACCCATTGGTAGCAAGAGGTGGGACGAATCCCTCATGGATTGGTGTATAAAGAGTAAGAGTAGTGAAACCACCATACGGGGTTGCACATTTGTCGGAAGAAGCAATATATAGCGGTACTGAGAGGGGGAGATTTTTTGTTGGCTGCTGGTATGACTCAGCTAATATACCAGAAGGGAGGAAGAATAATGTTAATGTGTGGGATGCACCTAGAGTTCTACTATTCATATGTCTTTAAAAAGATGGATAGAACATAGACCCTCTAATTGCATCGATCCATGCAATTTGATCTCCCACACCCCACCGGTTTTACCCATTTATGTCATCTTCCTCCTACCAACCATTAATAGTAATATCTTCAGGTATTGATCATTGACCAAGCTCATGATTTCCTATGGACATCTCTAATTATCACATAATGCAACTGATACTGCATGAACTAATATTAACTCATGCATTCAATCCCTATCTTGCATGCATGAAATTAAATAGTAGAACATTCTTTGGGCAATGAAAACAATGTTTCATGTTCACTGATATTTATTTATCCATTTGAGCATTAGTTCAGAGATAGATTTGATCCTTATCAAATTCTACAGAGGAATCAACAATGAACTTCATGAAGATTTTACCTTTCACAGAATCAAAAAGTCACATGATAAAATGAATTTGTGAATGATAAACAAAGAGGTCATTTGGAATTCAAAATCCACTGAAACAATATTATTTTTTGGTATTCAAATGAATATCGACAAAGTATACTTTATGGATATTATTATTTGTTCACCTATTAAAGAAAATTAACCCACGATTGATATGTAGCTGTTATCCAAGAGAGAGTGCGATCTTGTTTCAAAATGATACAACACCACAAAATGTGATTTGTGAAGACTGGTTTCCACAATACCTTGGATTTCATAAAAAAAAACTGGGGATATGATACAATCCCTTTGAAATGTACTATGAACTCTCTATGGATTCACAAATAACCTTTTCTTTGAATCAAGTCTTTTTTTCTTACAGACTTAGAAATTTTAATCCTTGTTTAAGTGAAGGATATGTCACACTTTACAAGGAAGATTATGCATATGATTAAATACAATTCACTTAAGGGAAGATATAGTGTGTAGAAGGAAAAATATCCTACAACCATTTCATGTAGTTAAAAGGATTCATAACATTCAATAATTATCAATTTGTGTGAAAAGAAGAAGTTGATAGTGTTTACACACCTACAACATTTCAAAATTATTTACAAGAAACACATGCATGTCACATATGAAATAAAACATAAATAATGAAATAGGAAGTGTGTGTCCATTGATGAATAAATTAGGATTGAAGAATTATTTGAGTTTTCCAAATAAGAAATTGAATAATTCTTCCATGCTTCCATGAAAAATGCAGTCTTTGATTAATTTAGATACTCAAAAGAAGACCATAAAGAACACATAAAGTAACCTAAAATATAAAAAAATGTGTTAGTTTTTCGGATGAATTTTATAATGATGTATTGAATATATATTCCAATAAATTTATTCTTGCCTAAAATATTGAATTGGATTTTTTTCACCACTTCCACACATTTTATTGAGGCTAGTAACTTCATTGATAGAAGGGTTATCTACCTGATAATTTTATATAGAGAGGAATAATACAACATACAATGTATTCACATATTTTTATGTTGATCATTATAAAATATAATTTATTTGATGTTCATGTTTCATATTACACATATCAAAGAGTACTATTTTGAAATTCGATTAATTTTTTTAATTTGGTATCCATCAAAGACCTTCATTAAAGGAATAAGATTAACCAGTTAATGAAAAGTCATCCAATGAAGTAGAGAGATATTATTTAGTATATTTATTGAAAATATTTAGAGATATGTTGGTACCAGTATAGACAATGACAATTAATACTAGTGGTAACAGTATAAACAACACCACTTAATTAAAAATATTGTTCACTTAATTCCAGAAAATTGTACTCAAATTCTTGTCATTTTTAATCACTATTAGTTATAGTGATGTTTCATCCAGAAACCAGGATGAACTTTGTTTGTTTAAGGTTCAAATGTTCCAATCAGTTTCTAATGGGATTATTCATGGAACCGGAAACATACAATGATTTTATATCTATTTGGGCCTACATTCCAATGGTAGGTTCCCATTTGTTGTGGACTATTGAGGCTTAAAATATTTCATTGGTCGAGAGGATGGGAGGTCCGACTAATCAGATCTTTTTGGGGGAATAATTTTCTACTTTGAGACTCTCTTATAGAATTGAGTTATGTTTGTGAATCCTTATTAATTTACCAAGCATGAAAATGAGTTTCTTTCCTATAAACCTTGCAATAAAGGATTGATATGTTGGAGATTTAGAGAATATTTTATATGTATTTGAGGCTTCTTCATCTATATAGAATCATCTATATGAGTTAGTGATTCTTATTCAAAGCTATCCTTTGATAAATTATGTATAAATCCCGTGGTCATTATGATTACCATACTGGTTTTAAAGCCACTCAGTGGGGACCATGAAGTTTAAGGTCATTTAGAAGGAGAAGATTATTTTAGAGTTGGGATCGTACCCGTAGATGGGTTACCTACATATCCTTATTAGTAATGGAATCAGTACCCCCGTAGTTTGATTGAAGAAGTATGAAGTTTTATTCATGATTAATTTCCCAAAGAGAGATGTCATAATTAATATTACGCTCTAAGCTCACATGAGTCATTCTTTGTGTGAGAAACAAGAGTTATCAGTAAAACCATACTATTGTCCCACTAATGACTCAATCATAAAAAATTATATGGGGCTTACGTATGTATGACTACCCAAAAATATAAGAATATCCGGACTTACTTCAGGGAAGAAGCCTAGAAATAGGGTCCATAAATGTATATGTGTTTTATGGAGATTTGGATACATAACTTGGGATTTACTCCTTAGAAGGATTCCCATATTAGAGGGTACATAGGATAGGGGTTTATTCCTAAAAAGTAATCCTAAATCAAAATAAATTAAGACTGGGGATTACTCTTATGAAAGATTCCCATGTTATGAGCAATTATGACTGGGGATTACTCTTGAGAAAGAGGCCCAAGTTAAGGGGACATGAGACTTAGGGATTACTCCTGAGAAGGAGGAACAAATCAAAAGAACCTAAGAATGAGGTTTACTTCTGAGAAGGAGGGCTAGGTTAAGAGAAATTATGACTAGGGCTTACTCCTGAGACAGAGAACCAGTTTTAGTGGACTTCAGAATTGGGACTTACTTATGAGAAAGAGGACCATGTTATGAAAAATTATGACTGGGGCTTACTACTGAGAAGGAGGCCCAGGTTAAGGGGACTTTGATAATTGGGGCATAATCCTGAGAAGGATGCCCAAATCGAAGTAACATTTCATCATTCCTTTCAGATAAGGAATCCAACAAAAGAACCATGCCATAAATGGCTTTGAAGAAAGTTTTGAAGGCTAAATCGTGAAGAGGAGAGATGAATTTGAATAAAGCAATTGAATTGAAATGAGGCGTGCATGTCTTGGTCTAGAACAGAAGTCATGGTCGTGCAAGTATACTTTCGTGACATGAGTTCACTTGGGTGAAATAGAATGTGTGAAGTTATACATGGGCGAGACATGGCTCCAGCCTTGAGTATTCTCCCTAGATGCTTTCAGAAGGGCGGCGCGCAAGTTTCAATGAGATGAAAAGGCAGTATGCAAGTATCATCACTTCCCTTAAGGGCTGTACAATTATACGTGCAAGTATTGATGAGTTACAATACATCGTCCTTATTATTACTCTTTATATATTCCATTCTAGGTAAAGAATTACATTAAAAGTGTTCGGAAGACTTTAGACGGAGACTTGGGAGACAAGAGATTGAATATGAGTTTATGATTTTTCACCCCTAAAACGGTGGGCCCACATGGGGTATTTATAGGGCATCTGATGTTTGGGAGAAAATATTATAGGGTGATTAAGTGACTTGCACAACCCATTTGTGGTGTGCAATTGGACTTGTGCGACTATAATGAAATTTGCGCGACTCAAGTTTAAAGATTTCCTTGTTCATTGCTTTCTCAATTTTTGATGTTTATTTAAAGGATGAATCTCTTTGTACTTAATTTATTTTCCTTTTTCATATGTTAGACTCCCTGATGGAATGGAGCGTCAGCAAAAGTCCCCCGTCAGTGTTGGATCCGATAAAGGAAATAGGATTTGACTCTATGGTAAAGGATAAAACCAAGGATTTTTTGGGCATGCAGGTGTTGGGCACGCAGGTATTGGCGCACAGGTGACGACTCACAAGGGTATGACCTCACCTATAAATATGGTTTCCACTCTCACGTAAAACACACGTCTTTAAAATCACTTCTCTCTCATCGTGCTAGTGGGATCTCTTCCCGCAAGTGCCTCAGTTTTCCACTCTTATATGATTTTGTTTGTGTCGCGCTTCTGTAGCGAGTTTCTGACTTGCGCGCCAGTAATTTCATAGTAAAAATTGCACGATTAACTTGGACCTTCGCGCAAACATTATACTTGCATGCCATAATGCCTTAGCAATTTATTCCAAATTTCTACACAAATATTATAAAAAATCAACTTACATAAATGTTAATTATTTGATGCTTGTGCAGATTATAATGGCTCCCAAAAGAATTGGAATGACATATGAGCTAGCCAGCATGTAGATTGATGACATGATGAACATCATTGGTCATGATTACTATGATATCTGCGACAACACTCTCCCATATTTGGCCATGTACTTGAATAAGTATCGTCTTAAATTCCCACAAAGCATCTACCTGCCTCCGTATGGCCATGATCATCTTCAAAAACTCAATGTTCCAGATTCAAAGAACTATATGCCCGAGATGCAGCTGCACTACTACCCCTCTATTTCAGTTATGTTGTGCATTAAGAGCAGCAACATTGGTGTGAATTTTCAAATTTTTCCTCCATTCCATTTACTTGCAGATATAAAAATTGAAAACCCATGGGATGATATGTTTTCCACTACTGGTTGGTGGAGAGAAGACTATCATGACTCTAATAAAATATCTGAAAAGAGTACTCTCTTCAAATGGCTCTTTTCTTCCAATTCCCCATTCTAAAATCCATGTATCCATCTTCCAAGTCTCTTGGATGGAAATATAGTCACTACTTGATCAGCAGAAAATTTTCTCAAACCGCACTCAAGAACATTCTTTTACAATTGTACGAAGAAGAGCTGATATCACTGCATCTCTTATTGTATCCAGTTGAATGAATGAATTCTAGGTGGCTGTAGATGAAGCTTAGGATGTCGTTAATCAAATTAAGATTTATGTTGAATGGGTCATGTAATTCCTGAAAAAATAGAAGAGACTCCAGTCTATGGATGTCCTTATAAATCGTATTCATTAATGAAAAACACATTCATCTTCAATAATTTGTACCTACATTCATTTGTTAACTGCTTTATATTTTTACATAAGCCAATGGGCCTAGTAAAAATAATTTTATTTTTTTACTTGGATTATAAAAATAACCCTATAAACATTGAATCTTTTAATTTCTCAGTATTAACTATATCATACAATATATATATTTAGTGAGTGGGGACTTGACATTTGTTATGAGTTCCCTTGTCTTTTGTGGGAAGTGTAAATTAATGCACGTCGTACATAAAAAATGCTAATATTTAACGTCGAAATAGCTTTGTCCTAATGGATTAAAATTGACTAAATTCATTGATAATTTATCTGAAAACATATTACAATATTCAAGTATGGGGGAATACATGTAAACTATGACTTGAGAAATTTTGAATACGAAGAATGGTATGAAAGAAGGGCTAAAAGGCATTAAGTTATGTATTTATTAAGAGTGATGTTACCACTATTTTACAAACCCGTTATGTGGTTGAATTATATAGGGACACTAAAGGGAATTGGCTGCATTGTCAAATAATAACATCTTTTGGAAGAATGGTCCGTTTTGTAGACTACTTATGTAAGGTCGCCTAGGGGCACGTGCTGCATAGTCATCCAAAAGAACTCTTAGAAAATTTACTTTTCTATTGTTAGAATCCAGAGAATGTTTATGGAGATTCATATGTTCTAAAGAATAGAGCATGCTTTATAGAGAGAGGTACAATATAGATAGGATATTTCCAATCAAGATTGTAAAAGAATTAGATAAATGTCACTCCTACGATGGTCTAACCCAAATGTAGTGAAGGGAAATATAAACCATAGACTTAAATACTTTTAGATCATGAAAAAGAGTATGGGAAAAATATGTTAAGGATGGATATTTTTTGCAGATCCCTACATATTTTTGTTAAGAAAAATAAGGACAAAATAGGTTTTCCTCCCATGAATGACGTCACAACTATTTGACCAACCCGTTAGGGGGTTGAATCATGTAGGGCCACATAAGGGAAATGGCTGCATAGTCAAATAATACATCTTTTGGATGACATGTCCATTATGTAGACTACTTATACAAGGCCACCTAAGGGAACATGCTGCATAGTAAGGACAAATAATTCCTGGTTATCAGACATTTTGCGACCATAAGTCAAGAAAGGGTTATGGAGATCTGAAAGTATATATGTTTAGGAGTATGATTCATCAAAATGGGAATTGTCCAATGCATGAAGGAGATACAAAGTCCAATGTTAACTGTAATCATGTTATGACTAGATCCTGAAATGAGGTACTGTAATTCACTATGTAAACCATAAGGATGGGAATCAAGCTATACGTAGTTCTTGATATGCAGTTAAATTTAATTTGGGAAGAGAATGTAGGAAATCGTAGTTTAAGGTCTTAGAGAATAGACCATAATAAGGAATACACATCTAAACCTGATGTGAACATAGACTAAGGTTTTCATACCACAATCATGTATTCAATGGGGGACTTTTTTGCACAGGGAATGAAATTTGAATTTGGGGTTTGGCCCAAAGTCTTGGGGATGAATTAGAGGGACGCTTGAACATTCCTATGTATCACATAAGGATGTGAATCTAGCCATATATAGTTCTTGAAATACCCTCTGTACAGATTTGATTCGTACAAGTGAAGGGTGAAAGGGGACTTTAGTGTAATGATTGTTTGACACAAGATTAAAGATTCGGGAATTGCAATGTATGCACATAGTGCTTGAAATAAGACATGGTTAGATACCAATGTCAATAATGATTCCCTCTCAGGTGAGGGTGTCAAAGACAGTGGTATTTTATTGTCATACAGGAAAAAAGTACAAATAGTTTAGGGCCATATTCATGGACCGGTGGTGCATAATTTATCACCATAACTGAGACATATTTCTATGTAGTTTAATGTCTTGCAGTGAGGACAATGGGGGACTTTATAGTTTAACATCATATAGCAAGGACGATAGTGAACCAATGTAAGGATATTAGTTTTGGGGGCAGCTTCACAAATCAACATTGTACGAGATAGAGGTCAACCAATTTGATGATATTGATTTGGGGCTTGATCCTCGGGATGTTTCCTACGTACCCAGCCTAGAAGGAAATGATCAAAGTCCGCGTAGTTAAATTGAAGAATGAATTGTTGATCAATTTGTTCTCGAGAACAATGTCTTAAAAATGGTGTTGGGACTTACGTGTGGTTAACAGCCGAGAGTTGGTGTTATGGATGAAGTTTACTTTAATCTCATGTGATTCATACTCAGTGTGAGAAACAAGAGATAGGAGCAACCCTAAAGATGCACAGTTTAACGTCATGTTGGACAATGGAGGGACTAGGCAGTTTAAAGTCTTGCAGTAAGGACTATAGGGGACTGTGCAGTTTAAAGTCCTGTAGTAGGGACTATGATTGTTTAAGGTCATATGTATGGACCAATGTTTCACAGTTTAGCATCATGTAGCTAGAAAAAATAGTAAATGTATTTGTGTTACACAAAATACTTCTTCAGAAATCTTGCATTGGTTGGAGTCATGATGAGTTCTCCATCCATTAAGATTAAAGAATAAGCTCCATTAGAGTAAACCTTATTTCTTGAATAAGGTCCTTCTCACATTGAATCAAGTGTTGGAGGTTTCATTCATGGTATCATTGGAGTTATGAGGATAAACACCAATTCTCCTTGAATGAAATAATGAAGATGTACTTTTTTGTTGAAATCTCGTGGTATTTCATTCTGATAGACTTCCAAGTGGTGCAGGGTGTACAATCTTCTTTTATCTAATCATTCCAATTCATCATATCGCTTTTGAGATTGTTCATCTGTAGATGACGAATCACAAATGTCTACTCTGAGTGAGGGTAATAGAACCTCACTGGGAAAGACTTCTTCTGTTCCATATACCAATGAATATTGAGTTGACCGCGTAGTAGTGCAGGTGGTGGTCCGATAGGCCCATAAATCATTGAAAAGTTAATCAATCCATGATTTCATACCTTTATCCACTATCTTTTGCAGTATGATTGAAATATTCCTTTTGAAGGCTTCTATTTTTCCATTGGATGCTGCATAATACTGAGATGAATGATTTGATTTGATGTTGTAATCTTGATACAACTTCCTTACCTTAGATGAATAGAATTTGGTGCCACTGTCCATCAATATGTTATGAGGGACACCAAATCTGATAATGATGTTAGACTTGATGAAGCTAAAATTACTTTTAGAACTAACTTCTTTGAGAGGTATTGCCTCTTCAAATTTGGAAAAGAAGATAGTAGCAGTAAGAATATACTTAAATGGCTTGGATGTAGCAGAAGGGTAAGGTCATACTACATCCATTACCAATGTTGAAAATGGCCATGTGTATTTATCTTTATGAAGAAACTCTGGGCGTTGATGAATGAAATTGGCATGTACATGGAAAGAATGACATTTTTTAGTTAAATCAACACAATCTTGTATCATTTAAACCCAAAAGTATCCAAGCCTTCGAATTTGATCAGATAGTTTATGTCGGGACTTGTGGGCACCACAGACTCCTGCATGTAATTCTTTTATGACATCCATTGTCTCTTCAACATCAATAGATCTGAAGATAATTCCATAAAAATCTCACCTGTAAAGAATTTTCTCTAGGTGTTCTGGGCTATCATAAAGTGTAAAATTTACCACATGTCACCAGACTTGTTCATTCCCGACTCTATCAGGTGGGAGTATTCCATATTGAAGGTATTCACTGGTAGGTGTCATCCATCCTGTAGTATGACCATATGGTTCAGAAATGGGACTAATTTCATTGATTTTCTCTATTCTGATTTGAACATAAGATGAAACTGTATGACGGTGGGCAATACTAATGATTGACTCATCCCAATTTGGATATTCCAAAGTTGTGGCTACATTAGCCAGTACTTCAGCTTAAGCATTTTGTGATCGCGGGACATTAGAAAATGCCAGTTCTGAAAGTGTTTCTACCATTAACTATCTGGAATAATCAAACAAATAGATTAACTCTTCATTTTTGATGGCATAATCCCCATTGATTTGTTTGATTACTATGTATGAATCACCTTTAACCTTTAAGTGATTCAACTGTGCCTAAAGCACCAACTCTAATCTTGCGATGAAAGCTTTATATTTTTCTTCATTGTATATACCGCATTCCAAAAACAAGAAGGAATATGGTAGCACTTCCTTTTCTCAGGAAATAAGCACAATTCCTAACCCAACATTGTTGAATTTATGAACTTCCATTTTCTTACCTGTTGGACTTATAGAAGAACCATCAAAGTACATTTCCCATGCTTGAGGATTATCATGACTAGAGAAGACTTCTTTATAAGTAAGTTGAGTATCTAAAGATGTATCTTCTACAGAAGGGTGTTTAGCAAGGAAATAATCCAGATCTTGACCCTTTATTGCTTTCTGAGACACATATTGGATATCAAACTACTGCAAAATAACTTCCCACCTTACCAAACATTGTTAGCATTGGCCGACTAAGGATAAATTTTAGCAGTTTATTTAGCAATACCAATTAGACATCATGATGCTGCAGGTAGTGTCTCAATTTATGAACTAAAAATATTATTACTAAGAATCACTTTTCAATACTTGAATATCAGATTTCTACCTCAAGCATAGTCCAACTGAGATAATATAGGCTACATTCATTCCCAACATCATTCTTTTGGGCAAGGAAGGCACCCAATGATCGCTCTAAAGCATTCACATAAATAATAAGTGGTCTTCCATCAACAGGTGGCATTAATACTGGTGGGATCAAGAAATATTTCATAAGAAAATTGAATGCTTCTTGACATTCTTCAGTCCACTAGTAAGTGGCTCCATTCTTCATTATTTTGGTGAAGGGTAAACATTTTCCTCCTATATTGGTGATTAAACTACGAATATAGTCCATGTGTCCTTGAAGTCCTCTCAATTTCATCAAATTTCGAGGAGGTGACATAGAAAGGATTGACATTGTCTTCTCAGGGTTAACTTTGATACCACGATGGCGTACAACAAAGGCAAGAAATTTTGCGGAGGTTAACCCAAAATATCATTTCAAGGGATTCATCTTCAAATTGCGTTGTCGAAGATTGTGAAATATGATTTTCAAATCATCCAATTGATTAGAACATTGTTTGTATTTAACCAAAAAATCATCCACATAACATTCAACATGTTTCCCTAAAAATGGTTTGAAGATACGGTGCATGGCACGTTGATAGGTTGCACCAACAATTATCAGGCCAAAGGCATTACCCGATAGAAAAACACACCATGAGGGGATCTAAAGGGAGTGAAATCCTTATCTTTTGGAGAAATTCATATTTTATTATACCTAGAATATCCATCCATGCAGGAAATTTTTTCATAGCCAGCTGTGGCATCAATTAAGAGTTCTATGATCAGAACTAGAATATCATCCTTGGGATAATGCTGATTAAGAAATCTCAAATCAATGAAAACTCTAATTTGTCTATTCTTCTTTTTCACATTCACACTATTAGCTATCCATTTGGGATATTTAACTTCTATGACGAAGTTATCTTTGATAAGATTATCCACTTCAGCTTTAATTTTGGAAGCATAAGTTGGGTGTGTTCTTCTTTCAGCTTGTTTGAATCCTCGATGTTCATATGGAAAAACCAAATGATGAGTAGCAACATCAGGATCAATCCCAGACATCTATATCTAATTACAAGAAAATACATCTATATATAGCTTTAAAAATGAAATATACATTTCTTTCTCTTCAAGAGTCGTGGCCGAACTAATTAAAGTGGGACATGGATCTTCTTTTGTACCGAAATTTATTTCTCTGAGTTCATCCACAGTGGTAGAGACACCCTCTTCAAATGTAGGAGGATCATCCCTGAGATCTTCCTCTTCTTCTTCAACACGTTTTATTTCTTCTGTTTCTACATGAATAGTAAATGATGAATCAGAATTTCCATGACCAGTAGAGAAGATAGATTTTGAACATCTTGAAGAAGAAGATACATTTTTTGACCCTATTGATGATATAGGGTCTTCCTTGGGTGATAAAGAGGAGATGATGGATTGAAAATCGACATCATCGTTTATCTCTGACAATGCTATAGCTTTTTCTATCCTGGTTGATGAAGTATAGAATTGTTGGGTTTTAGTGGATTAAATGAATACATCTTCATTTGAACTATCTTCATTGCATGTTGATTAACCAATTTCTCCCATGATGTATGGCTTGATTATCGTAATTGATATTATGGAAGTTTCCAAAAGAGTATTTGGATTTGGGTCTACCCTATCAATTAGACTGATAGGAAACACGTAATCTATACTCACATGTATGAATGGTTTTACTAGAATCTTTCCCAAACCATATGGAGAATTAATTATGGTAACCTCTTTTGTCGTTGATATCTCCTTTCCATCCATATGATATAATTCCGCCACAATGTATTGAGATTCACATGTTTTTCATAGGGCTTTATCACCATAAAATGTACCAATGTGAACATTGAAACATTATTTGAGACATTAATGGTATGATGAAGGGATAGCTGCATGTTGATGTAGCCAAGGTCTTCTAAGCACATCATTGAAGTCTATGTCATGACGAACAACCATGAAATCTGAATTGGATACAAGATCTTCAAACTGAGTTCTGAGTGTAAACTCTCCCAGAGGTTCATGTTCAATTTTATCATGTCCTTGTAACATTAAAATAGATGGAGATAAATCAGATTCAATGAGTCCCAATCAACGAAGTGTACGAATAGGGAGGAGGTTAACTCCTGAACCATTATCCATGAAATCTCGTCAGATGTCTACATCATTGACCTTGACAGATAAATACAAAGGTCTAATATGTCTATGCACAACATCATCTTCATCTTAATCAGTAAAAGATATCAATGCATGGAATTATGTAGGATCATTCTTTATATGGTAAACTTCAGCAGCAAAAATTTTAGTTTCGAATTCCTGAGGACTTGACAAACCCTCAATGAGTGCCTCCTGAAGATCCTTTGATTGATTTAAGGCATCCAGAATTGATAACTTGGCCGATACATGGGCCAAATGTTTCATGACATCATACGTTTGGTCCAAAGGTCTACTTTTCCCAACAAAAACATGTGGTTTAACATTTTCCTTAGAAGATGACGCTTTTAAAGTAGATTTATATTGTATAATGGTAGGAGATCTAAATACTCTTGGCCATGGTAGATTGGAACGACATGGTCCATTTACTTGCTGAGAGGAAGAAGGTGTAGCCTCCAAATGATCCCCCAAAATAATTGTGCCAGGACTGAATCTATCATGAATGGAAGAACATTCATGTTCCTGTTGAGCCTGCTGAAGGGATCTACCTTGAGTTTCTACTGCATAAATAGTTCTATTAGGGGTAGTATTGGAATGGTGGATTCTGAAATATACACATCTTCCCCTCTATCATAAACCTCTGGACTCCCTTTAATTACTCTGTTTAATACAGGGAATTCAGGCTCATAAGGATCGAAACTATGACTGGAATATGGATCTTTTAAGTGAATCATATTGACAGAACCAATGATCATCTCTTCATATGATGAAGATTATTCTTGATTACCAAGTTTAGGCTGTGTCATTTTGTAGGGCGGTGCCCATGTAGCTGAAGTAGATGGCATAAAATCTACCAGATTCAAAGACAACATAGGCTTTGACACGAGCTCATCTTCTTCTGACTACTCTTCATTCTTTGAATTTTGCCCCCTCATTGACGATTTCTTTTCTGATAAAGTGGATTTCTCTGTGGCATTCATAGTAGAAGACACAATTGGTTTCTTCAACTGTGTCCATAAAATGGAATGAGTTCGGTTGCGAATTTTACTAACCATCCAATCATCATATTTCTGCGCATTTTTTCATTTGACTTTATTCCATTCACCCCCTTCCTCTGGATTATTAGCAGTAACACATGCTACCTGGGATAAAGAACCCTTTAGTTTTTCCTGTCTCGAGTCCACCATCTTTTATAAAAGGTATTTGAAGAAAAAACACTCTTGAATGGGATTCCCTAACATCTGATGAAATGGGGACTAGATGGGAAGGTCTTAATTTCCTTCCTTGTTTGGGATTTTAGGCCTTGTAAACTAAACCAAATTATTTTCTAGAGCTGAAATGAAGTACTTAGGAAATTGTTCATTTCGGAAAGTATAAACCTTGTTCTAAAGTCCTCAAATTTTTTCTAATGTTGATCTCTTTGATCATCTTGATGAGGAGGCCATTTTTTTGGACGCACAGGAGGTGGACCCCTTTGGTAAGATTAAGGTTTTGAAGTAGAAGCAATTACAGTTGCTTGTTTAAGTGTAAATGTAGCACTCTCTTCTCTACCCATTCTGTTTCCTGGATCTAAGGGAATTACATGAGTTTTATCCTTATTCATTGTAAGAGAGTCTTTAATCTAATAAGCGGTCTAAGTAAGGTCTCGAAACCCTGCTATGTATTTCACAGGGATCAACGGTGTGTGTAATTCATCATGAAAATTTTCCACACATATTGGAAACAACTCTTTTTGAGGGAGTGCTATGCTTAATGAATATATTAATACCTTACAGCGAGCAATGAAATCCCAAAACTCGTTCATTCTCCCTCTACGTACAATTGGTAAGATAAAGAACTATTGCCTTTGTCAAAGTTGATCTGAATGAAAGAAGGAATTGTTGACGGAGCTCTTCCCACCCGGTAATTGACTGAGACTAAAAACTTTTATACCAGACAAAAGCAGGCCCTTGTAATTAATGCACAAAACATCTAAGATTAACTAATTCTTGTTGTTGAGTAGTTCCCATCATAGTATCACTACGAGAAAAATAATGTGTTAAGTGTTGTTCACGGTCTCCCGAACCATTAAAAATTGGGAATGTGGTATTTGAAAAATTCGATGGGGGAGGAATTGAATCAACCCATTTAAGGTAAGCTCTATTTTTTGGTTTAACTTGTGAATTTTTTCCCTCCATATCTTCCAACCGACCTATCAATGACTCAATGGTAGTTATTAAATTTTTAGAAACATCCGGTTGATCTTGGACCTGAGCAGGTGCAATAACTGGATTTTGAACAGGTCTGTTGACTGGTACTTTAACTGATTGTAGCACTAACTGTTGTTGTCACGCATTACCCATAGGATTGGACCTATGAGGGTGTACTTGTAAAGGAGGATATTTTTCATCCATCCTAGTAACTGCAACGAATTCCCTTGACTGACTAACTCTAGTATGCTTAGGAGGAAGACTAACTTTATGTATTTATTCATTCAATCTCCTTAACACCATCATTTCTTCTTCTTTTTGTGAAAACATTTGATCTAACGAGAGTGATTGGCCTTCTCCAGAGGTAGGGTGGGATGTAACATGACTTGTAACCTTTTCCTTGCCATGTGCCTTTCAAGAGTATGAAAGGGAATTTCCTGAAACAATATCTTGTCCCTGGGCTGCTCTTTGTCTTATGGTACACACACCTTCTTCATTTATTTCTGTGTGTACATATTCTTGACCAAGAACTTCCTCATCTGATTCCATTGAGTGAACATCATGTTCTAGGGGATTCGTGACAACAACATTGATGACATTTATTGATGCATAATGAATTGCATCTCTTCTATTTTAATTTTTGCAATATTGTCTTCTTCCATGTCCTTAATGAGACAATTACTCTTGTTGAATTGATCACTTAGGAATTTCTTGATGAACCGCAATTTGGAGGGAATCTCTTGATAATTCGACTATGCGTTTCTCTTGTAGCTTCTTCCCTAATCGAGAGATGACTGAATTTCACCGAGGAAAGGATTAAGGATTTGAAGAAGTCCCAAGTCCAATGGACAAGGGCTATTCCTGCTTTCCCTACTCAACACCTTGAATCCCATATGTTGATATTAAGGGTTGGGCTAACAGAGTCCCCACACTGGAAAGCTGAGGAGGATCTTGAGCTAAAAAAATTGAGACTTTCTTAAAATCACTCTTGAACGTGTGGAATTTAGTCCAGAAATTGGCCGGATGCATCAACCTACATCCACTCAAATCACCTGGCTCAAATGAACGATGGATGATTTATGATACTTCTGTCACCTGAAGATTTGAATGCTCTAAACGAGAGGCATTTTCGATATTCTAATTCGCTTGATGCAAGAGTAATTTGATGACTTTTTCTTTGTAATCCCGAGTTAGGACGAACTAGTTGGGGCCTATTCTGGAGTAAGCCTTTGATTACACACAAAACAAATTAGTTGTGGTCGGCCGTGGGAAATAACATTTCATGAGACCACCATTGGTCGGATTTGTTGACCAGGGAGCACAGTGAAATGTAGTGCTCCATGAACACCCCATCCCCTGATATAAATACTAGATGGGGCATTGGAAATTAACTGGCGCAACTTTTTTAGTGCGACAAGTAATGAACGCTGAAGGGCTCTCTGCTGCTTCACAGCCTTTGGATATCGGGAAACTGAGATAGATGTCAAATCAATTTGGTGGTGCATCCCTTATATTATCTTGACATGGTTTTCATATTAATCATAAGATAATATTATCTCTTTTAACTGACAAAGAGTTTTCCATTTGTTGAGATGAATACCATGAATTCCATCTTCCATCAACATTTATGGAATGTCATGATGAGAGTCATCCAAAGGCCAAAACATGACTGGTATATCAACTTTTTCTAGTTATTTTCTCATATTCAGTATTTCCTCCTTATCATTCGATGAAGATTCTTCTACTTGATTAGACCAAAGCTGGTGCTTCTTTGTCGCTTCATTAGATTCAATATGATTAGAAGAGAATTTATTTATCAAACTAGAAGATGAATAACCCAGGGGTGGTTCAGAGAATGACCTACATCCCGGGCTATCTTATGATTGAGAAAGTACTTCACCTGTTAGAGGTAAATTATTAGACATGACTGGAATCATATTTTCATGTGCCTAAAGATAAGAGTGTTTTCTCATTACTGCATTGTCCTTTGAATAATATTCCAGACAATGTGAATTACTACTATGGAGAGAAATTTCACAGATAAATTCATCATCATGGGGAGGAACACCATGGTGGGTTATAGAAAAAGATTAAACCTTTTTCTCCTTGACCTTCTGGCCATAAAGAGGGTTATCGTGGCTCTCATCTGAAGATGATACTTTGAGATCGACAAAACTGTCATGAAGCAAGCCTTTTTGAGGAAACGTCTGATGAAGACCTTCAGAATTGTGGTTATTAATTGAGGGATTCCATTTTTATGAAATATATAGGATGTTATAATCATAATAATTACATTTCTAATGTATTAGGGAAAAAATGTTGTGTATTATCTTTGTGATCGAGGACTAAAATTGTTACTTTAGACTGAATTTTACCTCAAGGTTAATACCATGGTTATTTTGAGACTAGTTTAAGGCTTCAATAAAATTTAATGATAAAGTATTTATATATTATTATAAAAATATCAATATTTTTCTCATACATACATCATATATGTTTTTATGTGTTTTTACAAGAATATTTTTTCGTTGAGGAATTGATATGAAATATTATTATACAATTTATTTTTTAAAATTTCTATCTCTGATTATAATTTTTTGGAATAGATATTAATCAGATAAACATTAATAAATAGTATTGAAAATTAATGTTTTATTTTATAAAAAACAATTCACCCCCACCCCCCTCTTATAGTGAATAATATACACTATATATTCTCAATTTGGTATGAGAGTACGTTTTTAATTATAATAATCTATTTCACTAGTGTGCTTTTATATAATTTTTTATATGATGTATGGTTTTCTAACCCCAATATTAGAGAATCTAAATATCATAATTCCTCCAATAATGTATGTTTATTATTATTATTATTAGAGAGATGACATGAATTTTTTTTACCATTACTTGAGTAGATAATATCATCATGTTAAATGGAATTTATTATATTCTTGATAATGAAGTCAAAAATGTTACTACAAAAGAAAATTTTGAATTTCTACCTTTTTGAAATGTTAGAAATTTAATATTGTTCTTAATGAATATGAATAACTACATATAGATGTCATCTTGTGATGAAGAAAAAATATATTGAAGAAACTTGAAGTCACACTCTTTTGAAGTACCAAACATATAGAAACTAGAGGATCCATGTTATGTGTGTGCAATCATGCTTTTGATTTCGTATATGGGGAAATAGTTTCTAACATTCATTAATGTTTTAAAACCATTTTTAAAATTCTAAAATATCTTGACGATTTATACTTTACTAATTAATAGCTAGTAGATATCATCAACAAAATTATTACAAATTAATTGATATCCAAGAGAATATCTTTTGATGATACAAAGTATCATATAAACTGGAGTTTAAATGATATTATTAGTACTAAAATTTAATATGATGATAGATTAAAGATAGATAATGAATATGGAAATTAGAAGAATTGGGAACCATTATCCTCTAAGCCTACTGTACCTATGAAATATTGATCAGCTGAAAGAAATTCTAATTCTTCTAAAATTAAGAATGTGAATGTTAAAACCAATATATTTTCATAAAAATAAATTGAAAAAAAACTTTTTCAACATTTTAGAAGGCTGAATAATATTGTTGGAAATAAAATTTTTTATTATAGATATAAGGAACATTATAAAATAATGTGTGAGAAAAATGGAACTTATAAAATGATTTTTCTTAATGAAAAAAGCCTATTCATATTAAACCATATTTTCCTAACCCAATGATTAAGGATATGAATTCAATAATTTTCTTCCAGAACAATGGTATGAAAATTTTAAATGCTTTAGGAAGATTTATTATATGTGGTGGATACAGTTCTTCTAAATGTTCTTTATAGAATAGTGATGATGATCAGAATGTAATTAGTTTTTATGTTGTTATTATAAAGAAAAATAATTGCTTGATGGAGAATGTATCCACTTAAACTATAACAAATTTAAATGTAAATTATCCATATTCAAATGATGAATGTATTTCTTCTAATGACGAACAAAAACATGTTACAACTAAATATAGGGAAACTTAATCAATCTATGAATAAGTATCATGTTAAGATACCTTGTTTGGAAAAAAAATGTTTCAAAAAAATGTGAATATGATAAGGAAAAACATTCCAAAGGAAGTTTTGAATGTTTAAAACTATCCACAAAAAAATCAAATTTAACTTCTGAATTAGATAATAAATATAAATCTTCCTCATCTAGTAAAAATAATTATATTTTTATGAAAAAAAATCAAATATATTTAGTCAAAATATAGTATCACAAAATTTTACTTCTGGAATGGATTTTTTATTATAATATTTTTATAGAGATGATACCTCATTGAAATATATTCAGGATTGGTTCTACTAATGAAAAATCTCATTTTCAAAAAAAAATACTCTAATCTAAAATATAAACCCTTTTGTATGAAATTTCAGAGTGGTGGACATTGGAAAAGTAAATATTATTTAAATAAAATGAAATATTATTTTTTCACAAGGCTTACTTTTACAAATAATTAGTAGTTTTGAAGCATAAGAAAGTTTTAATGGATGTAGATTCATATAGTTTTATCTTCAAATAATTTTTCACCTGAGATTTTTTGGGTAATAGAATACCAATTTTTTTATTTGATGGAAATAAGTATTCTTCCAAAATAAAAAAAAATTTGTACATGGATAATGGATGTTACATATATATGACTATAATTAACAAGTTTTTCTAGTATATTATCAATTTAAAATGTTTAAAATCCACTTTAAAAGATAATTCTCAAAGAGATATAATTTTATAATTTATCAAAAAATAATGAAAAACATGTTGATATTTTCATAAAACCTCTACATTTTTATAGTATTAAATATATTAAAGAAAATAATTTAATAGTAAATAGAATATCATAATTTTTTTACCTATATCTTTAAAGTAATGAAATCTAGTAAAATGGGGATAAATATTTTGATTTGTTTTGAATTGTTTTATCAATTTTTTTTAAATCATTCAAAAGATGTTTTTAAAAAAATATGACAATATTTTTTTTAACTTCTTTTATTTTATTGGAATAGTCTTCATCTAACATATCATTGCAAAGACACATTCCTTATTATTCTAGGAATCCAAAAAATTTATATTAATTGACAAATATTTTTAAGAATGTTAATAAAATATTCACCTAATGGGAAAATTTTCAATACATTATTGAAATTTTTTATATTAATTATCATAATATTTTCTATTTTTTTTATATTATTTATAAAAACATAAAAAATTACATTCTAATTTTTTTTACAAATATTAATATTTAGTCAGAACAAATATTTTTTGATATAAAGGTGAATTTGGTCACCACTTATTCATAGATAACTATTTTAAATAGAGAGATCTTGTCATCCTAACATTAATTCATCCTATTTCTTCAAGTTGATCTTCTTATGTTTCATGGATTCCTTAAAAATATTTTCTAATATATTGGTCATTGAAGAACGTTTCATTATAAAATTGGAATGAAAATTTTGATTCTTATTTATTGTTTTCAATTGTTTTTCAGCATTGGGAATCAATGTGTGTTTCTGAATATGATTTTAATTTTACCTATCCTAATATTTTAAAACATTTATATATTTCTATCACGTTAATTTATCTGTATAGACTAAAAATATATCCTTCAAGTTTTGTGGAAATTCCTACAAACTAAAAATAAATCAATTTGATGAATTGGTCGAGATACCATTAGAGGGTGAAGTGAGTCTTGTGATAAGATTCCCGAGAAGCTGGGAAGTTATGAAAAATATCAACCTCAAACCACATTTTTTCATACCTATGAAAAAGTAATAAATATATCACATCAATATATAGAAGAAAGAACAAATAGTCCTCTAGATATAAAAATTTTTAATTCCAAGAAAAGGGTATTGGGATAATTTACAAGTTCTAGACATTTATGTGTTTGAATTTGTTTACAATATAAGTATGTTTCCAGTGTAAATTTATATTATGATTCATTGAGGTAGTAAAATTTCAATCATTGATGTTGAAAATTATTCATTATTTAATTTTTATCAATTAATATTTTGAAAAATTTATGAAGGGACAAAATATCAGGAATGGGAAATTTTAGTTAGAGAGAAGACGTCATATATTGGAGAAGAAACAATAAAAATGAACAGATCAGTTTTTCCAAATTTGAAAAAAAAATTGTTGAAAAATCATTGTATTTGTATCTATTTTAGAATTTGATATATAGAAGCTGATATTTATGGAAAAAAATGTAATATTGTAAAAACAGTCCTCTAATGAGATGGAAGACGGCTAAAAAAATGACTCCTGAAACCTTTTCATAATTTATCAAAATTTATGGTGAAAAGATTGCAGAAGATAGATCAACATTTGGTTTTGATAATGATAAGTTTTTTCTCATAAGGAGAAAAATTATGAAAAACATATGTAATATGAGAACAAAAACAGTCAAGTTAAAAAATAATCAAATGAAAAAATGGCAAGATATTTCAAAAATCGAATTGAAAAAAATAATTCAGTAATTGAGGTTGCAACCATGTAAAACGACAATGAGTCTGATCCTTCTCTTTCCATTCAATAGGAAGAACATGTATCCTTTCAATAAAAAGGCAATTAACTCCACTTTCAATAAAATATTTTTCCATTCAAAAGGAAAAAAGAAACGATTTTTTTGTTAATTAAATACATATTAAATAAGTTATTTAATAACAAGATCTTAAAGTACATAATGTTTCTTAAAACGCATGGGAAAACTAGTAAATGAAGAATGAAGATATTTATAATGGGTTTAATAAATATTAAGATATTAAAGATATATATGTTGATACATTTACTTACATATCATATCTGTATAAAAAATATGTTTATCATAATGTTTAGAAAAAATATGAATCCTCGGAAGAAGTAGAATAGAATTTTCAAACAAGATCATTGGAAAAAGTTGTGATTACTGTATAATTTTATGTTATGAATGTTTCTTAAACTCATTATCTTCAATGAAAATAATATGGACCTTCAAGACCATTTTCTCACTAAATATTGGATATTTCCCTTAATTTCACTAATTCCTATTAAAGAATATGTAAAATGAAAATGAAAATAAAAATTAACTATATCAATGAATTTATAAATATACTTGATGGAAATATTAATATCATATTAGACATTCAAGCCATGTGCATGTATATTCAAGGAAAATTTTATTTTTTAGGAAAATCAAGTTCCTTGATGTAATAAACCAAAATAGTCATTTTTATTGAGGTTGAATTCAAATAATTCAATGGGAAATAAAAATTGGAATCGAGAAATCACAAATGTTTTATCAAGTGGATAAAGTACACTGAGGTCGATATCAATTTTTTTGATAACAATGTTGATAGAATGGGTAGGAAAACAAAATCTATTTCAAAATTTTCAAGAAGTATCAATTCATACATATTATATTGTTCAATTAAAATTTATTATTCCAAATCTCTCGTGATGTTACTAGATTATTAGATTTCAAATCCAGGAATGAATATATATATTTTAGAATAATATGTTACAAAGTTGAAGAAAATAGTTGTAGACTCGAAAAGGAATCAGAATGATATTAATAAAGTATGTTTTTACAATAAAAAATTTAAAAAATAATGAAATTATTTTCTAAATGTAAAAAAATATTATGATGTTAAAAATATGTAAGAAATAATCAACAATCTTAAAAAAAATATTTCAAACTCTTGAAGGTTTTTAACCACAAAAACCTAAAAATTTCTAGTTTAGGTTTTGGATGGATTTTTTCTAATATTATTGGATATATTTTTTCAATATCTTTATATGTAAATTATTTTTATATTTGTATGGATGTCTTTATTATATTTTTTTATGAATTTTTATATACCTATCAATTTTCTCATGTATATTTTTTCATAAAATTTCATGTAACACATTCTACTATATATAAATTATTTTAGAAATTAAAATGGGGGGTAAAGATATAAATGATTTAGAGAAAGGGTTGGGAGAAATTATATAAACTTTTAGAAAAAGGGATAATGTTTAAAAGTGAAGAATTGAAGAAAAGGGGAGAAAGTATAAACTTGAAAAAGAAAATAATAAGCTTAAATTTCCTCAAAGTTTAAAAGTCATGGGGTGTATTATTTTAAATAATTTTTTACTTTTTATTTTCTCTTTAAAAGTTGTGATTTTTTATTTTCAAAAATGAGGTAATTATTAAATATAAAGTATTATTTTAACAATTTTTAACATTAATTTTGAAAATAAAAATCTAATTCCTTAAATGTTTATACATTTTTAACTTTTATATTTACCAAGTTTATTAACAATGTTTTAGAAGAAAAGTTAACTATTTCATCTAATAGAGAGTATCCTTTCCAATTGAAGGAATTTCATTAAAGTTTCAAGGAAAGAGGATATTGGAATGAAATTCCATACTAGGTGGACATAAACATTTTACATAATATAAATGGATAAAAAGTTCACTAAATAGAGGTTTAAAAATTCTAATGGGTAAATTATTACAATTTCCCATCAAAAGATGTTATAACAAATCATGTGGTCTAAATTTATCAGATGATTTACACATTCTATTCAGATTCTCTTTCATAAATCCTATTAGATGAAAAAATTCATAAATTCTACTAGATGAGTTTGTTAAATTCTACTAGATAGAGACTTAATATAATGTAGTGTTTTATATTATAATTATTATCAAATGAAGAGTACTATAATTTTAATGTAAAGATAATTTTTTTCTAATTTTGTTTCAACCACCTCTATGTTATATGGAATATGATTATTGGGTGTTCACCTATAAATAATGATGAATTTTAGGATGAGGAATATTTTTCAAGTGAATCATTCATATATTTTTCATATTTGACGATTTATTATTATTATGATGCCTTTTTAATATATTGATACTTGATAGTATACATTATTATAATTTATAGAGAGACTTTTTCTTAAGGAATCCATTATGAGGTTTACTATTATAAATTACTTCAGAACATTTTATTATGTAATCACTATTTATCATATGTTTTGAATAATTATTTCTATTGTTAATGACTATAGAGGATATACTAATCATCTGATTTAGGGTTCCCAAGGATAAGGAAAATATATCTATATATTGACTTTTTGATCAATGGATTTCATGTTTAAGGAAGACATTATTTATGGTATGGTTAGTACCATGGATACATTAACCATTGTTTAAGACTACCATTAAACATAAAGATAAATTTTTTATATCTTCTTATAAATATTTATGTATGTTTTCTTGAATTTTTTGAATATGTTTTTTTATTATTTGTTTTTTGAAGGATTACATTCCCATTATGAAATTTGTAATAAAAAAATTATATTTTTTTATATTTTATAACAATTATTTCATAGATTCTAGAATGAATCTTCATCTGATAAATTTCAGTAAATAGGTTGAAATGAATTTTGTTTTATTTTATAAAATACACCCCCACCCCCCTCTATTAAACATTTACTCTTCCTATTCTACAAATACTAGATAGGTTTATAAAATATAATGTATGTAATTGATAACTTTGACTCAAAATTAACTTTTTATTATAAAATCACTTTTTAGGTGAGGTGAGAAACCAGTCCTAGTTAATCCGTAGGTGAATACTAATAGAAGAAAGAGAATCCATCAAAGTAAAGAATCAGACTCTTAGTAATTTCCTCTATATAATGATTCCAGTTCATAAGCCATACGTTATCAACAAGGTCATTGTCAATAACATTTTCAAGATGACACACCATTTTGTCCCATGTTCGAATATACTCCTCTTTGCTGATTTCCCATCATTGAAGCCTCTCATCAGGATCATATCTTGTTTTTCTATCCAATTCAACTTCAAATTGTTGACTTCCAGTTGAATAATTCATCCCATCATCTCTTCTTCTTCCTCCAGGATGTTGACATATTGAAATTCCTCCACCCTCACCTAATCATAGTGAAGGATAGGATCTTTGAGTTCATTTCCATTCCGGAATAGTTTTCTTGTTATTGTTTTCTTGAACTGTAAAATGGGACTTCTACTACACAATAACTCTACGGGAAAAAGACATATCCATCTAACATGTTTTGGATTTTTTACCAGATCATGTTTCCATTGGTTTTGGTAAATACGGGTAGTCCTTGGGTCCTTTCCACTTTGTCTTCCTTGGGGTTTTCCTCTCCTCATGATCCTTAAGATCCTCCTCAGAATCCACACCTTCTGCAATTCCTCCATCTGGGTCATTGGGTGTATCTTGAACAAAATCATTGGTGTACGAACACTCAAAGAAGTTTAGAGACTGAACACCATTTTGAACCGAAGCCTTCCCCAGTATTTGGTTTTTGACCAAGGCAACACTCTTCTTGATTTGAGATTCCTTTTCCACAGCTTCTAACAACACCTCAATTTCATTCCAACTAAACTTTTACCATCATCATGAGACGCATGTGATTATGATACATCTCTATCCACTGAAATTGCATGGTCTTTGTCCCTCAAATACTCTTTATGCCTACAAAAATCACCAATACAGATGGTTTCTCAACTTGTTTTACTGAAGGTCTATTTTTCACTGCATTACTAGCCAGGTGATTAGTCTATATAGCCTCATTCTCCTTCCTCCCCCGCATTATCCCCTTCTCCTGATGTCCATCCCTTCTGCAAGCAGTGGCCGAGTGTCCCAGTCTTCTTCAGGAAGAGAACAATTCCACCAAATGATCGAAGACTACTGGTTGTTTACACCGTACTTCCTCACCAACTTCAATCCACACCGATACAACCCGCTTCCTATACACATCCACCTCCACACACATGCGCAGGTTGATTAGATGACATACAGAGGTAGTACGTGAATCCACAAAGAGAAAATGAATGACTAGATTTTCTAACATACGTAAAATCAAGGTATTCTGGAATGGTTGAGGAAGTTGAGGAAGACTTACCCAAACCAGCACTGTAGGAGAATCATTATTCAGGTATAAATCATAGAACCACTAAAATAGATAGAAGCCATATCCCCCGCATTTCATGGGTGCACATTAAATAGCATGAACAAAGTCCTCCAACGAAGTACACTACACCCTCAAATGTAGTTTATCAAGAAGACCGATAACCACTCATTCTTTTATACCACAATGATTGAGGAAAAACCTGTCAAATTCAACCACCGAAGTCTGTTGGCTCCTAAATTGGGAAACCATCATTAGATGTCTTAAACTCTAAGACTTTGTAATCTCCGGAACTGGCAATGGAATCACATGGTCGCCTTCCTGAATAGCAGGGACCTTCAGATTAATTTTGATCATAATAAAGCCCAGAATCAAAGCTGAATCGGTGAAGGGATAAAAGTCACATCTCCTGCCATTATGAGGACGTCATGAATTCTCCCCCTAACTCCGACTAGTGGTGAAGGGGGAAGCGCCATCGATCCGATTAAGGTTAAGACATCGCCTCTTCGAGATCCCCATCCCGCTTTCAGTCTCTGATAACACTCCTCGAATAGAGAACATTTAATGTGATATTATTTTAGAAATAATTTCTTTAATAACAACGAGCTGAAGTGGGGATAAAATTACTCACATTAAAGTAGATGAAAGATGAATTGTTTCTTAGTATGATTCTAATATTACTATATTATCCAATTTTTTTTTGTCTTCTTATGTAATCCATAAATCGTGATTGATCATTTCTTCTGTGTTCATAATATAATTCATTTAAGGTAATTGTTTTCTCAATCATTTTCATCATATAATTATATAGAATCATGTTCCATTGATCATGATAAATAATTTTCATGGACTCATAACATCTTGAGAAATTAGGAAAATAAGAGTTCATCTAAGCCCCATGAAAAAATAAATATTTTAACGAAAAATAATTGGAATATTGGATTTCCAACATGTAATAAGTATTAAAAATACTTTTTACTTTATTAATGGTAATATGATTTTGTTTATTAATTATAGCTAAAGGGTTGATACATATCATGAATGCAATGGAATTAGATAATTTATTGCTATCTAGTGCGTCATCTGTAAAGAGATGGGGTATTATTAAATACAATATACTAAGTGTCAAAAAAACCTCTTATAGAAGAGGCCAAGGGAAAAATCCCAAACATATAGGATTACTAATGTTAAGGTAAAAGATTAAAAAGATATTGTTTAAGGTTTTTTGATCATAACATAAAATTTATCAAAATATTAATTAGGTTTCATATCTTCAATATATATTATATATTCTATATTTTCAAATCAAATTAGATATTTTCCTTGCACCATCATAAGGGAATCAAGAATCCTAGTTGAAAAATTGTTATAATAAAAATGTGTTAGTCAACTACCATTATAACAGAAATACATTTTCTTTTTTCAAACCTTATTATTACACCTATGGTATACTTTTACATAATAAATGGAATGATTGGATTTAAAAATATTATGAAAAATTTTATTTCCAACAAAAATATATTATGATTCATGATGGAGGTATAAAATACCTTGTCCTTAGAGGGGAAAATACATCATCATAATCATGTTTGTATTTACCTCCAATATCTCTCCTTGACGAAATTATTAGAGAATGAGATATGATGAAATCTATGAATGGGAAAGGTATCCTTATAATATTATATGTGTCTATTATGCTGGAATACATTGATGTGTTTCCTAAATAACCTCATGAACATCTAGTTGATCAGGAATTTCAGTTTCCCATTTATCACATCCTTATTGAAAAACACAAATCTATATCTCTCTACATTATTTACATAGTTGAATTAGTGGATCGAAAGAAACAACTGTAGAAGGTTTGAGATAAGGTACTTGTACACTATAATGTTTCACCCGGAGGATCCCCTGTTCTTTTTTCTAAGATGAAATATGGGTCTATGATGTTGTGCAATTATTATAGGTATATAAATACCATTACCATAATGAAAAATTAACATTTTCCCTCCATTGATGATTGGTATCAAAAAAATATGGTCATAAATGTTTTTTAATTATTTATCTCTATTATAGCTATCATCAACTATGGGTAAATAAGAAGTATATTCCAAAGATGATATTTCAAAAAAGATATCAACACTAAAAATTCATAGTAGTTTACAATGTATTGAATGATATAAAATATGATTTCATAGATCTATTGAACAAAGTATTCAAAGACTATACTAATAATATTGTTCTAGTATATGTTGTTATCATCTTGATATAATATAAAATTTATGATGAGCATACCGTCTATTTGAAAATAATTCATGTGACCCTTAGAGAAAATGAGTTATATGGAATATTTATCCAATATGAAAACTTGATTGAGGTTGTTTTTTTCATGTCCATGTTATCTCCATGTATGGAATATTAGTTTATCCTTCGATGAAAAAGGTATCCATGGAATTTATAACACCAATGAATTTAATTAAGGTACACAGTTTTCCTCGATTAGCATGTTACTATTGATCATTCGTTCAAAATTTCCCTCAATTAGCTAAATTTTTAACCATGTTATAACATAAATGGTTTAAATTTATTTGGTTTAAATAATGTAAATAATCTATTGAATAATTAAATAAAATATTTTTCAATAATCCCATATTGAATTTACTATCTTTAAGGGATGGATTTTTGATATATTTTGATGCATCAAGGAAGGTAATTGAATGCGCCCTTATGAAGAACGATATAGTTGTTTCCTATGAATAAATTTTGTTAAAGGTTCATGAATATACTTATCCATCCCAATATATATGGTTAGTAGTTATAATATTTAAATTGAAGATATGTATAAATTACTATTATATGGATCAAGAATTTTTGAAATACCTATTCTCACAAAAAGTTCTCAACATATGGTAATGGAGATGGTTATACCTACTCAATAATTATTATTTATCAATATAATACCACCCATTGATGGAAAATAAGGTGTATTATGTGTTGTGTTGAAAGGATAATGGGATTTTTACTAAAATGAGGTTTGAAAATAATTCTATCTACATGAATTTAATAAATCTAGGTATGTGGATTATTAAGGAAGGTAATCAAAAAATATATTCAAAATGATTTCCATGTTATCCTTATTAGTGGATTTAAAATTTCCACAACTAATGATAATAATATTCATAATAAATTCAATATCATGAATGATGGGAATTTTGAATGATTCATTTATAAAAATGGAATATTTAAATTTAGAAAGAGGATATGTGTTTCATTCATTCCAAATATAAAAAATAATAATTTGATGAATCTCATAGCTAAAATTTCTCTATGCACGCAAGTAGAATAAAAATTTATCATGATTTTAAGGAACATTTTTTTGGGATAATATAAAAATAAAAATTGTAGAATGTGCTTCATGATTCTTAGTTTTTTAAAGGATAAACGATGATTGAAACCATCGTAATGGATTCATGAAACCTATAAAAGTTCCTATCTGTAAATGGGATTCTATTAATATGGACATTATCATTAGATTTCTATATAATTTGATAAATATTGATTCCATATGGGATAGTATTGATCATTTTATCATGTCATCACATTTCCTCTTTATAAATTCATATCCACATCTTTATCAACTCATGTGTCTCTATATTAGTGATGCTATGAGACTTCATGGTGATCCTATTTGGATTGTAACTAATCGTGACCCATGGTTAACATAAAACTTCTAGAAATGTATCCATATGGATCTCAATATTGAGATATATTTCAGTAAATCTTATAATCCTCATATATATGGATATTATGGAAGGAGTATTTAAAAATTATAAGACATGTTTAGGTCATTATCACTTTCCATTTAAGGTATATGGGATAAATATATAAATGTTATGTATTTTTCATTTAATAATAGAGTAAATTTGAGCATTAAAATATAATTCTATTAAGTATTTTATGTGAAAATAGTTTTTTAAACCATCTTTTTGGGATGAAGATGGGGAAAGGAAGCATTTAGGCCCAGAACCTATTGGGTAGAAAACAATAAATGTTTGAACCATTCAAAGTTATATCATATAATCGTAGAGAAATAAAATGTTCAATATTGATAAATAATGGGTGATTTATAATTTCAAGTATATGATCAGGTTTTCTAAATGGTATCTATATGTAAGGGTATGGATTGTTATAAAATGAAAATTAATTCTTTGGTACATCTGTCCCTTTGAAAACGGTTGGGGAAGTAGAATTAAAAAGATAAAAAGAAACCAAAAAAACATGTAGGAATCCAAATAGTCTCATACCCAAGACCTCCCCAATACCCCATAGAGACTATAGTCACAAGGCTAATCCATTGGGGAAATGGTAGATCGTTCATTTTGAAATTATAGATAATTGGCATTGTGGATTACCATTTTGACATTTCACCTATCATCTCTAATGTTATTGATTTGTTCCATATATCATTATTGAGTACATAAATGTGATACCCAATTCAATTTATCTCCTATAAAGAAATATAATTGGATCCATATTTATCAGTCTATGTAGAGACTATTTTGATTCTGGACATTAGATAACAAGTGTTGTGTAATAGTATAACTTTATTGATAAAGGTAATTTTCTTAAATAATAAAACAGAGGAAAAATGGGATACTTAATATGTTATAATGTTTAAATACCCAAAAATTATTATGAGGATAAATTCAAGGAAATTTGAAACTTAAATTTTTGAAGGAGGGAAGAATGTTACACATGATATTCATTTAGGTTGAGTATGCTTTTCATTTTAAAAAGATATGGTATAATCCCCATAGATTTATCAAAGAATGTGATTAAATCCTAAATTCCCAAATTTTAAAAATTTAATTTTGATAATTATCTATCATTTTTAATTTAAAATATCATAATTATCTGAGGGTCAATTTTTTTTATTTTCCAAATATTGTTGATTTTTGAGTGAACTGAATAAAACATTTATTTTACAAAACAACATCAATTTTTAAGAAGTTATAATTAAGTAAGAATAACTATATTGAATCTAAATATATTTTTAATGACTAAATATATATTTAATAATTAATATAATTTATTTAAAAATAAAATTTTTATTTTTCAACTATATTCTTAAAATATTGTATATCTATGTATTGTTATTGTTTAAATAAAAAATGGTTTCACTCATTTTCAATGAATCATGTTTTTTAATGGTTTATTTAAATTTAAATTTTATTTTTAATAAAACAATATAATTTTATTTCATATAATGAAATTAATTATATTTTAATCAAAAATATAATTTATTTTTCTATAAAATTCTTTTTATGCCAAAAACAAACATTTTTCTAAACAAGGTCATTATTGTGCTTTGCAAAATTATATTAAAAGTAATTTATGAAAATTATTGTATTATAATCATACAAAATGGATTAAATAATTTTAATAATAATAATCTATATTAGTTAATATTGAAGTTTTAATTTTTATTATAATGAATAATAAAAACCTTAAATATTTACTACCTTTATTAAGGGTAAAATGGGTTTAAAAGGTTATAAGTAAAGGGAAAATGATGGAAGACAGTATGAAACACATTATTAATCCTCATTTATTAGTTTAATTTAAAATTAAACTAATAAAGTTTTAATATATGACATATTTGAGCCACTTTCAGAAGAACATTTTATTATATTAATAAAATATTTTTGGTGATTCCATTTGTGTCCCTCCGCTGACTAATAAAAGAGAACCTCTAATCATCCCTTATTCACAGAACATTATCCTTATATCTCATCAAATAACTACCCAAATAACTTCTTATATTACTTCCCTTTATTCTTGTTCTTTTTTCTTAGCCTAAGACCATCCTATTGTTGCTTAAGGTGTAAGAAAACAGAGGTTTCTGAAAGGACAGGAAATCATCTTACCTTGCTCTTTCAATGATTATTTATTCTTATAAATCCTTTAAACATATATAATCTAACCTAAAATAATGAATCAATTATCACCAATATTGCTTTATGTTATCATAATTATTATATAATCATTTTTCACCTTCATTACATCCCATGTAAAATGAAAACATTTATCATGTGTACGTACAACCAATCATTAACAAATAGAGGTGTAATTTTTTTTTCATAACAATTTTTCATTCATGGTTATAAATTTGGAATTTACAAAATATATGATCTATTTATAAATTAATTATAATAATTTATCTATTAGATATCACATACCGTATTACCCCTCCTTTAATTGGAAAATGATAACATCACTCAGAAATATGTGTGGACTACCACCTCTATGAAGAGACGTGATTTGTTATTCTATTAACACCATGCATAGAGGATTATAAATTGTAAATAATAAATAAAAACTATATTCATGTTATTATTAAAATTATATATATGATGTAACCATTTCATGTCTATATTAGTCATGGGAAATGTACCTATGAATTTTTGGATAAATTCATTAAACAACCTTAAAGTGATCGATGTAAGAAAGAACTATTCAATTAATATATATAAAATGGTTATAAAAAGGACTATAAAATTGAATAAAGATGGAATATTTTTATTAATAAAGTATTTAATAAATTTAAATTCATTATATCAGTGGATAAAACATGCAAATCAACACAGAGTCCCAAGGGAATGGTTTTATTTTACAAGCTCATTTTATTTCGTGATGGTCTATTTTCATAATTAATTTTTGAAGATAATATTATTACTACCACATAAAACCAAAATTTTTTATTCTATTATTTTTTTTACATGTTTATATTTTATTCCTTATCTTTTTGGTTGAAGAATTTACAAGTATGTTACACATAATCATTATATTCAACTTTTTTCAATAGTATAAAAAGAATATTTTTTTATATACATGGCTTGACCACCCCTTCACAGAATCATAGTCATTATATATTTCAAAATTACATTACAGGTATAAATTTCTTTTTTAATATAAATTATTTTTTCAAATATTTTAATAATTTTTATTTAAAATGATATCGATACGTAAGGCTATTATTTTTTATATGAATGAAATTTTTTATGAAATCATATTTATAACTTCATTCTTACAAAAAATAAAATGCAGTAATTTTTAATGTATTTTTTTTATATTTTAAAGTATTTTTTTACAAGAAAACCTACATTTATGATGAATCAATGTTCTTCAATAATCCTTCATTGATAATGGATTATACCATATTTTGAGATTTTTCATTACCTTGTGATCATGTTCTCTATCACTTTATACTATTCATTGGAAAATATATATCTCCTATATGTCCATATATTTAATATCATGGATGAATGAAAAATCATTTAAGTTATATTTTTTATTTTTCTAAAATGCTCCATTTCTATATATGGTATAATTTAAAGGAAGCATTAAGTATTTTATTTCATTTACTACATAAATATTAGTGTTTCATATTCTTGATTCAATATGGATAATTGTTCACATTTATTGAATTTTTGAGAATTAATTGAATTGATAATTAAATATATGAGTAATTTATTAGATGTGAAGGTGATGGATTGGTTCCGGTTGTTAATATTCAATTGATGCACTGACTAGTCTCATAAGACCAAATAATAGGCATACAATATTAGATGGGTATATGGTTTACACCTAACTAGTTATTAAGAATGTGTTCATGGTTGAGGGGATTTGATTGTATGATTCATGATAACTTGGAAGAGGCCTTGATAAATTGTTTTTGATAATGATTTCAGTGTCCATTATCCATGTGACCAAAATGTAGATATTAGATATAGATGTTCATTGAATTAAAGTTGTTTATTGAGTAGTTTTTGTTGTTATAATCCATTATATCATATTGATTTTACCCTATTTACTCATGATCACTTCTAATGTAAGTGACCCCTATTATGCATTTAGATCATACATTAATTTTTCCATCTCCCATGAAATTATGATTGATTTCATGAATGTATGAATTTTCTTATACTATATTTTTTTTATTCCTAATGTAATATTTGAATCATGTGTCTAGTTCTCCAAGGCTTATAAACGAGTTAATATTGCATGGTGTGATCCCTTGTATTGTGTAACAATGTAATAAATTGTGAACCATCTTTTTGTTACTAGAGTTGGGGTGCTACATACATAATGGCCTTAGGATCCCCTATTATAGGACATCTAGAAATTATACTTTTAATTATTGTTCGTAGGTGATGAGACGCTTTCCCACTCATAATGGTTTTTATCCTATATTTTATCACAAGGTCTCAAATTTATCTATTCTTCTCTCAGAAGGAAAAAAATTGGTATAGAGTGGTGACATATATTAAAAAACTGTGTCTGGATTGATTCCAATAAATAAATGATAAGTAGGGACTTGTGGATCTCCATTCTCTGTACCAACTACAAAATCTAACCAAATCCCCCTCTTTTTCTCCATAAATTAATCTTTTCACTCATGTTGTTTTTTCCTTAATAGATCTAATTCTTGGGGTAATAGTATATAGTTTCTATGAATGATTTGGATCGATACAAAATACCATACAACGGTCAATCCAAAAAACCATAAACTTATTAAAAATAATTCATGAAACCTCACTCTCTAATATATTTTTCATATCTATGAATGAGGACCCTCCCCTTTAGTACATGTATCTCTATTTATGAACTCATTCTTTGATAAACTGTCTCTCATTTTTTGGGTTTGGGTCTTCTTATATGCATCAAACTTCTTAGTAGCCCTTGATTTGGATGGGACAATAAATAACCCTAAGAAACAAAAACATAAATTATGTTACATCATAGACCTTATAGAATTATGATAAATTGTGTCACATTTCCACCCTAAATCACTTTATTATACTTAAGGCTTTATAACACCCAGATATTTTAGAATGCAATTATCTTTATTAAATTTGATGTGTTTGATATCTTGTGATAACCACAACACCAAACATAAGTGTTTAATTATTTACTAAAAGATAAAAAAATAAATAATTTATTAGATATTTATATGAATTTGACAAAATATATGATTTTTTTGAAAAGGGAAAAATTTAATTACGTGAATACCATTTTTTTTACAAAAATTGTTGAATTATTTTTTTAAATTACACATTTTTGTGAATTGTAATATTTTTTAGGAATTTTATAAATAAAATTAAATAATAAAATTTATGTGATAATTAATAAAATGAATTAATTAAATTAATGAAATTGTTGTGTAATGATAATTAATAATTGTATAGTCATTATTAGTTAAACAGAAATGAATATTTGAAAACATTATTTTAATTATATGTGTTTTAATTTAAAATATTATTTATGTTATTTCATGTATCGAACGTATGGAATAGATTATTTTTAAAATTTGTAAAAATTAATTATCATTCATACATGGAATATAAATTGGTTAAAAATAAAGATAAATTTATTTGAAGGTAAAATGAGATTTTTTTTATAGAATTATTCTTTAATTGTGTAATGTATTTTTATCTAAATAAATGAAATTAATAACTATTGACGAATGATATTAGTGAAACATATAAATATATATAAAATAAAATAAATTAAAATTAATATAATGTTTAATATTAGGAATATAATATGAATAAAATCATATTTAGGTTTGAAGATTAATTTTTTCTAAAAGGTGGTTTCTAAAAGTTCTGTGTTTTGAAAATATGAATAATTTCTGAGATATATTGATATTAAAAATGATAAAATAGATTCCAAATTGTAAATTTTTATTTTTAAAAAATTTATAAGGTTATTTTTATTTTTGGTCTTAAAATAAAGTGACCTTGGTAAAAAAAATTTCATCACGGTAAAAGTAAAAAAGGTTAAAAGGGTTAAAAGTGTTAAAATAAATGGATATGGCCACATGATATCACTAAAACACATCTTTAATTTCATTTAATTGGTTTATTTATACCTACCTTTCATAATCCTTAAAAATGTTTATTTTAGTGCCAAATTTTCAATATAATGACTTTATATTATTTTAAAGTTACAGGTAAGGGTGCCACTCCCCTCTCTTATAAAAGTGAGCCTTCAGTATTCACTTCCTCACACAATTTGTGCACACTACCATGAATGAACTCTAACAAAATCACATAAAAACTATCTTAACCATATCATATTATTTAATATCTCATCAAAAATAAATCTAATACGGAATAAGGTTTAAACAATAGGAGGATACATAAATAAGATGTAATTATCATAACGTGAATTTTTTAGTTTATTTCATAATCCAATTCCTAAAATATTCTGTAACTACCTCAAAATAATAGAATCAGAGTCATTAGTATAATCAATTTGTATTGTTTTTATGGGACCATAATTGTCTACCTCCTTTCCATATAATTGAAAATGAAAAGGACTTTCATGCATACGAGTGCACTACCGTCTCCATGAAGTGATGTGTTTTATTTTTCATGACATCCTTTCTTAGGTGGTTATATTTTTGGATTTAATAAAAATATATTATATTAATAATATAATTATTAATATTGAAAGATAAAATATTTTTTACCTTTTTTGGTCCATCCATTTAAAAATGAAAACATCGCATGTGTGTATGTGTGGACAACTGAATCCATGATGTGGTATAATTAATTTTTCATCACTAATGTAAATGTATTGTTATAAATTTTTATATAAAGAATTAATATTATATTTATTAAATTACTAAGTTTCATGATACAATAAAACCATGAACAAGGTTCAAGTATCGATATTGATTAACTAAAACATGCATGGAAAACAAAGAATTTGAAAATTAATTATGATTTTAATGAACTGTTTATAAAAGGGTAATTATAAATTATAATGGAATGATATATAGTATTATAAGTTTGAAAAATTTTATGTTATATATTTATAATAAGATTAAATTTATTATATATGAGGATATAGTATGTACAATGTATGTCTTGCCTTTAGGTAAGGCTTTATTTTACAATATCACATTTTATCATGATTGTTTGTGTTTTAATATTCATTATAAGAAATTATATGTTATCTCTATTATAAACCTCAAATACATTATTATCCTGTAGTTATTTCTAGGGGTTTCAAGTATTATTTCTATTTCCCCCACTTTGGTACTCAGAAATCCCAAAAGAATTATTTTATGAAAATCTAGCCTTATTTATCATTTTTTGTCGAGAATCTTTTTCTATGATGGAGATTTTATTTAAAATGTTACAATACTTTTATTGCATATTATCAAGTGTATTTTAAATTCATATTTTACTATATTTAACTTCATTTTTAAGGGTTCAAAATTTAATCAATTAAATTTTCACTATAAAGGGTTTATAATATATTTTTTATCAATGTGTAAAAAATAATCATTTTTTAATGAATAAAAAATGAGTGAATATTCCTCCCATATTTTCTATTCATTATTATTTATATTCCCATTTAATTTTCAATGGTTTTAAAAAATAATATTTTTGAATTTTTCATTTCTAAAACATACCAATGGAAACAAATTATTTCAATTGTTTTTCAATGTGTATTTATAATGTTTTAATAAAAGTATTTAAACCCATGTAAACATACTTTAGGTATTTTTATGTTTCACTGGAGATATGATATTATAATACTATCCAATTTGATTCATTTGATTGATTATGGTGGGAACGTTTTATTGATGTTTTCAAAAAACTGATTCTCCTCCCATGGGTTAATTAAGAAGTAATGAAAAGATGACTTATTTTATAATATTGTGGAACAAATATGTATGGATTTCATTATGTGACGTGTGATACAAGAAATATATAGACCTCTAATGAATTTGGGGAAACATGATATATAATGAGATAAAAATTAATAGAATTGTTGTGAACTTAATCCTTAATGGGACTCTATATAATATGTTTATGGGAATGGGGAGTGAACCCAATTGATTAGGAGAATTTGTACACTATGATGGTCTTGTTAGTTTTTATTGACTAAGGAAATTATGTTCTATTTTTATGTGTAATCCAAAACATATCTATTATGATAATGATATTATTTTATGTCTTCTTATTGGTTATTGATGGTTTTTATGTAATATTTATATGAAGGGTACTATGTGATAAGATCATTATGGGAGATGTTTAAGATCCTTCATAATATAATTTGATTTTCTATCTGTATCTAAAGAACGTAAACATTTATTGTTTTTATGGATTTATTATTATGAGATGTATTGAATTTTCATCTAAAATGTTTAATATTTATTAAATTGATACTCATTCACCGTAGTTGGTATCCAAAATAGACTGATGTGAGATAAAATTTATTTCTATATGGTGTTTATTTTATTTTAACACCATAATTAATTTCAACCCTATCATCAAAATTGATGTTTTCTAATATTATGGATTTGGAATTAAATTGATAAATGGGTTAAATATTTTGTTGTGATTTAATAAAATTTTGGAATAAATTAAAATACATGAATTACTTTTTGGAATTTTAAAATTTTGATGTTTTATGGGATATTGATATTGATTTTTAATTTTTTTCATTCACATTTTATTTTAATTTAGAAAATTTCCTTCATTTATTCTTGATTTTACATTATATATTTTGAAACTAAAAAACAAAAATGAAAAGGATAGATCAATAATGCAATGAAGTGATTTATTGATTAGTCTATTGAAAATGGAAAGAGATTACATGATGAACAAGTAATGTTATTGGTTAGAAGAGGCATGTTTGATCGACCAATAGTTTGAAGATCCCATAAACATTAAAGAGACCACATGATAAAAATCTAAAAGTCATGAAGCTATTTCACATTGAACATCCAATCTACGTAGTAAAACAAGTGACTTCAAGGTCATGATAGTACAACTTACAATATAAATTGAATCTACCAAAATTGAAAGTTACAAGATGTTTTATGCCACTGTGTATATTCCATAACTTCACCATCGATTGGCCACAAAATCCCCCCTCATAATTCATTCTATGATGTAGCATAGAAAGATCCCATGTGGGACTTCAATTTCATGAGTCTCTTAAAAACTTCAAGATACCATAAGAAGGAACTAGATGTTTTCCCATTCTATCAACCTACTCTGACCTCATTCAAGACAACATAGAATCTATAATTTTCTTAACATCTAGAATAATGCACTAATAATCCCTAACATGTTTATTATTTACTATACCATTATAAATATTGAATCTCGTTGTGTCAAAAAGAGACCCACTATGGGCCACTTGGATTGCTGCAAGTCGGGTGTAACAACAACAAGCCCACCTCCAATATAATAGGGGCCAATGAAAAGAACTATTACAGCATAAACAAAAATGTGAAGCCTTATCGTAATATAACTATATAAATTCACTCATCCATATCCATACAAAAGCTAAAGGAAATAATAAACTACTAAAACATCTAGAGTACAACTATGTTGGAAATAACCTCTATGAAATACATTAGATTAAAAATATAAAAAATTGTGTAAATGATAAAAATAAACACCCAACATGAAATGTGTTCCAAACATAAAAATCATGAAATTCTAGAAATTATGTGATCTCAGTTTCAGATATCCATGTCTTACCACCATATCTGGTCAATTCACCCCACCAACAATATGCTCTACTAATGTCACTGGAAATTTTCCTATCATCTAAATAAGTCATGAAATTTGTGGTAAAATTATATATAGGGGTGAGTATATACATACCCATTAGTATTCCCAAAAAACAGTGTAAGTAATATAAGCAAACAAAATTAGTCATCCCAACCCATAACAAGAGGGAATGAAACCCAACATATGTGATAAAAAAGAAACCCATATGAGATTTAAAGGAATATTTATCTCCACATCCAATCCAAGAATGATGAGTTTACATATAGTTCCATGGTTTCATCTTTTGTTCCCAATATCACACAAAATCGTAGAAGAAATTCATAATATGGGTCAACTACTTTCTATTTCACTCTATGGTTGAGGGAGCACTCACTCAAATAGAGGATATGCTCATCATTAGATAATGAAGGTGGGGGAGTACCACCTAATAGATAGAAAACATTAACCCTATTGTATTATGTGGTGTATTAAATCTAAATATGTAAAGAGTGTTGGATCTGAATCTACGGATTATACACAAGAGGGGGGGTGAATTGTGTCTTTTTCAAATTATTACAATCTCTTCAATTTAGACAAATTCTGTTCACTATGCTTTTGCACGATTAAATATGCAGCGGAAAAAGTAAAAGCATGAACACACGGATGTATAGTGGTTCGGGGAACAGAAGGCCCCTAGTCCACTCCACCAACGCTCAAATCCACGAGCTTGGCGATTTTCACTATCTGGTCCTCGTTTCCACAGACCCGTCCACAACTGAGTACAGGCAGTTGACACCTTTACAAGATTCAGGCAAACACAGCCTTCCTGGTTCAAACACGAACCCACACAGCTTAGAACGAGAAGCTGATCACTCAAAAATAAAAGGGTTTCGATAAAGAAACACTTCTCCAGTTGTTCTTCACAATTGCAACAGAATGCAATTGACAGTAGATAGATCGTCGTCTTCAGAAAATAAAGATCCGTAATCGAAACAGTTCTGAGTCGATCCAGTTGCAATAGATATTACCAGAAACTTCACAACTTCAGCAGCAGTAGATTCACAACAGGTAGTCGATGTAGAACACGTGAATCTGCTATCAAAATCTTCTTTCAGTAATAAAGGTCTTACGCTTCTTCTTGATCACCAGAAAAGAACGCTTCTTCACAGTCTCTGTTTTCTTGCTCGTCAAAAGATCAAAATCTGTATTTCACACACTTTCCCGTGCATATATATATATCCGAAGTTTCCAAGATAGAACATATATATTCAAATATGAGAAAATCTTCCGCATAAACAGATCCATGAAAATCTCCTTTAGATTCGCGATATTAAATGAAATAACAAAGCCGTTGTAACTCCCCTGAAGAATCGGCATAAAAAGCTCCGTTTAAATCAAACATTAATCCGTTGTAAACCGTCTTTGATTCAGTCAAAGTCGTATTTAATAATCAGCTCGAAATCCGCCTAATAATCCGCTTGATTGACTAATTCAAAAGGAAATATCGTCTGTCAAAAATATCCCGACGCCAAACGTAGGGTTGATGACGTGGCTCCAAACGTAGGGTTCACAAACGTAAGGTTCAGAACGTAAGGTTGAACATACATACTTTCTCTTCAGTATTCAAACGTAGGGTTGATCATCCATACTTTGTCTTGCTTCAACTCTCCAAAGAATGTACGGTTGATTATAAAAGTAAGGTTGATGATCCATACTTTTGAGAAACAAACTCAACACTGAAAACTAACGTACGGTTTCTCTTCCATACTTTTCAACAACGAAAACGTAAGGTTCCTTCCAAACGTAATGTTCTTCTTCCATACTTTTCAACAACGTAAGGTTCATTAACCATACGTTTCAAAATAACATAAAAAGTAAACTTTTCATCCATACGTTACGTTCATCAACGTAGGGTATGAACAGTGATTCCAGTACGCGCTAAAATTGATCTCGCGCTACAGTGATTCCAGAACACGCTAAAATTGATCTCGCGCTACAGTGATTCCAGAATATGCTAAAATTGATCTCGGAATAAATGAAGTATAAAATCTCGTTATATAAAATAAATTCCTGCAAAATACTCAACGAAATAATTAGTAAATAATTAAGGGTATTTGTGAGCATCAAAATCATCATAAAGAGACAGAGTATTATTTAAAATAATCTCCCCCTTTAAAAAACATTATTTTGATTTGTTTAAAAACAATACATTGCTCAACAATCTCCTCCTTTTTGATGATCACAAAACCCATAAAATAATAAAACTAATTTAATTGCAGTCTTGATTGAAAAAAAAGTTTTATAAAATTTTAGAATTTTGAAAGGATTAAAACAATATTTAACTATAAAATTTCTCCCCCATAACTCTCCCATAAAAATAAATTTTCAAATAGATAAAAGATAAATGTCGTATATATCCAAATGCTCCTATATATCCAAATTTCTGCATAGGAAACGAATGAATTTAAATGTTGTGTTTATCCAAATTCTCCCCCTTTTTGTGATATCAAAAAGAATGAAAATTTACGGATTTGAACACATTCAATATTGCACTGAACTATAAGTAAATGCTATAATTAACTGTGTATGAATAAGTGAATTTTTGTATACTGGCTAACTTAATCATAAATCAATAAATAACAAAACAAAAAAGATAAGAAAAGAATTTTTATTCACAAGCTACGACAGTGATATACAGAGGAATCAAGGTGTAGGGATAAGACAGGGAAAAAGGTGTCTATCTCCTTTGAATTGCGGTCTTGATCTCTGTAAACTGTTCTCGAAGCCTCTTCATCATCCCATCTCCTAACTTGATGATAAGATCCCTGTTCTCCTGAGTCATATGAATATCATCAATCAAATTAACTCTGAAAAACTCATGCATTCTTTCTTCTTTTTCAACAAAAAGAGCCAGCTTTTCTGATAACTGATTCAAAAGAATCCTAATCGGTTGCTCTCCAGATGTCAACTGATCTACCAAAAATTTCTGATTATCTAGCAAAACTGACAAAGGGGCACTATTACACTGAAGATCGTGTAATCTATCACTCATATTGCTCAGTGCTCCTGTAATTGCTTGAAATCTTCGAATCAAATCAGGTGAAGAACCTGATCCACTCACAGCACTATTTGCAACAGATTCAAATTTATTCTCCATGTAAATTTTCATCTCAGACAAATCATCTTTCGTTACCATCTCTGATTTCAACTGATCAACAGCATGCAACATATCAGTTTTAAACAAATCTACTTCCTGTCTTGAAACAGTAGATTCTTTCAGCTTCTGAAACTTTAACTGCTCCAAGTTCAGAGAACTTCTGAGACTAACATTCTCAGATTCTAACTGAGAAATACGCTTGTATAACTCAACAACTTCTTCTTTTCTCGAATCAGGGGCACCCTGTGCTTGATTCTCATGTCCAGAATCAGATTGACGAAGCAGGACAAGGGGTAAAGAATCTGCATCTGATTGTTCTTTGTCCTGAAAAGGTTGATCCACTGAACTATTCTTTGAAGCTTGAAACTCTTCCACTGAAAAATCTTCCTGAAGTACTTCTGTATTAACTTCAGAAGTGTGTTCATCACGAACAGTAGTCTCTCTGACTTCTACTGAATGATCAAGAACAATATCTTCATGAACTTCTTGAGGTCGGGCCACTTCTTCACCAGGCACTGCCTCCATAAGTTGTTCTTGTGGAATTGCTTCTTCAACAGCCACAGCAGCAGTTTGAGGTTCTAGCTGAATTTCCGGTTGAGCTACTGGTTCCTCTATCGGTGCAGTCCTCTCCACAACAGCTTCTCTCACAAATGAATAAGAAATTACAGGTTCAGAAGATTTCAAGACAGGAGAGATAATTTCTTCATCAATTGACCTCTTCCTTCTAGATTGAAGTCCTTCCTGACTTCTCTCTTCCTCAACTTCCTCCATCTCAAAGAGAATTCTTCTTGCCACTGTACTAACCCTTGATTCTGCTTGTCCCTCCTTGGACTTAGCAGGTTGAGCCTGAGCACTCTCCGAGTCTTCCTCAGCTCCAACAGGTAAGAGTTTTCCTTTAATTGTGCTCCAGAAGTATCCGACTTTCCTCAAAGTTCCAGCATTAAAAACATTACTGTGGTGACATTTCACCCCAGCACTTACCAATCTGATCATTCCTCTTTTAAACAACAACAAAGAAATGAACCTTCCATATGGGAAAAAGGTCATTCTTGCTTCACTCTGACAGCAGTATCTCAGATATCTTATCATAAATCGAGGAAAATTAAACTTAATATCACTCATCAAAAGATACATTATATACATGTCAGGGTACAGAATTTTCTCCATCTCAGCCATCCTTGGTGCTAAACCAGTCTGAACAAACTTTACCAAGATTTTCTGATCAGGCTCCAAATCTTTAATAAACATCTTCTTTATCACTTTGGTTCCAAACAGAAAAGACATAATGTCTTTAGACTTATGTACAGAATCTCCAATATTCCGTAAATCAAAATGAAAAACTCCTTCATGAGGGCAGTTAAGAATTTGACTTATCTCTACAGATGATATGGAAAAGTCCTTATCCTCTATTTGAGCCAATAAACTATCCTCCGTATCTCCAAGGCTAAACTGAACAGTTCTAAAGAAATGTCTCATTTCTGCCTCATATAGAAACTCAGAGTTTTCACTATTAAAGGCTTGCTCAAGGCCTTGAAACGACAACGCTTGTTTCAATAGAAAATTAGTTTCAAACAGCCATTCTAAATCGATGACTTTACCTTGCAGTATCTTCCGACCAACTACTTTAGATTTCTTTGCAGCACTGCTCTCGGCTTCATCTGGACGCTTAGTCTTTGCCATTTCAACAACGATTTCTGAAGGTTCGTAAGTTTAGGGTTTGAAGATTCAGAAAAGGGTTTTGGAGCAGATGTGCGGTTTTAGGTTTTCGAAAGGGTTTCCGAAAAAAGGTGAAAACAGGTTAGAAGGTGAAACGGTTCTGACAGCCTTGATTCCCGTGTAATCACTAATCATTACTTTTATTTAAAACAAAATAAAATAGCTTATAGCGAGAAACAAAAAAAAAAATTAAACAGAATTAGAAAACAGAATAAGATTAAAAAGAAACTATTTAAAATTAAATAAACCTAACTCCCCCTTAATAAATTCAAACCTTGCCGTGGGAAGTGGTTTAGTAAAAATATCTGCTAATTGATTTTCTGTATTTATAAATTTTAAAAATATATCCTTTTTTAACACATGATCTCTTAAAAAGTGATGTCTTATATCAATGTGCTTAGTTCTAGAATGACTAATAGGATTCTTTGAAATATTAATTGCACTAGTATTATCACATAAAATAGGCGTATTATTGAAATTTAATCCAAAGTCCATAAGAGTGTTTTTCATCCACAACACCTGTGCACAGCAACTACCTGCAGACACATATTCTGCCTCGGCTGTTGACATGGCAACTGAGTGTTGTTTCTTACTAGACCATGATACTAAAGACTTTCCTAAAAAGTGACATGTTCCTGAAGTACTCTTCCTATCTAATCTACAGCTTCCAAAGTCAGCATCTGAATATGAAATTAAATTAAAATCAGAGGTTTTTGGATAAAGCAGAGATTGATAAATAGTACCTTTTAAATATCTAAAAATTCGTTTAACAGCAGTTAAATGAGATTCTTTGGGATTTGATTGAAATCGAGCACAAAGACATACTGAATACATTATATCTGGTCTACTAGCAGTAAGATATAACAAACTACCAATCATACCTCTATATAACTTGTTGTCCACTGATTTTCCAGTTTCATCCAAATCAAGTTTTATATTAGTACACATAGGAGTTGTAAATGTCTTGCTGTTTTCAAGCCCAAATTTCTTAAGTAAATCAGTAATGTATTTGCATTGATTTAAAACATTTCCAAAATCTTTTTGAAATATTTGAAGACCCAAAAAGAAATTTAATTCTCCCATCATACTCATTTCAAATTCTTTTTGCATTAATTCTGAAAATTCATGACAAAGAATTTTATTGGTTGATCCAAAAATTACATCATCAACATAAATTTGAACCAACAAAACATTATTTTTCACAGTTTTCTTAAAGAGTGTTGGATCTGCTAGTCCAACAGTAAAATCATTTTTCAAAAGAAAAGAACTTAGTCTTTCATACCAAGATCTTGGTGCTTGTTTAAGGCCATAAAGAGCTTTAGTAAGTTTGAAAACAGAATCTGGTTTTTGAGAATTTTCAAAACCAGGAGGTTGCTCAACATAAACTTCCTCCATTAAATAACCATTTAAAAAGGCAGATTTAACATCCATCTGAAATAATTTAAAATTCATATAAGATGCATAGGCTAAAAGGATTCTAATGGATTCTAACCTGGCTACAGGTGCAAAGGTCTCATCATAATCTATTCCTTCTTCTTGATTATATCCTTTAGCTACTAATCTTGCTTTATTTCTAGTTATTATCCCTTGATCATCCTATTTATTCCTAAAGACCCATTTAGTTCCTATTACTGGATAATCATGTGGTCTTTCAACTAATTCCCAAACCTTATTTCTCTTAAACTGGTTCAATTCATCTTGCATTGCTATTACCCAGCTCTCATCATCTAAGGCTTCTTCTATGGTCTTAGGTTCTTGTTGGGATAGGAAAGCAGAGAATTCAACTATGTTTCCAAAGTTTCTTCTAGTTTGAATACCAGTCTCTAAGTCACCTATCACAGATTCTAAAGGGTGATTCTTTAAGGTTCTAGACTGTCTAGGCATTACATTCAAAGGCTCTTCAGTATCATGTTCTTCTGAACTGGACTGAATTTCTTTTATATCATTTTCAAAATCATTCTTTAAATTCTCAGGTCTAATGTTTTCATTAGAATCAGGTTCATCTATTTGTTCTATCCTTTTCTCAAAAGGATCAGATTCATCAAATTTCACATGAACTGATTCTTCAACAATCCTTGAATTTTTATTATAGACTCTATAAGCTTTGGAGGTTGCAGAATATCCTAAGAAAATACCTTTATCAGATTTTGGATCAAATTTACCAAGATTATCTTTGGTATTCAGGATGTAAACCTTGCATCCAAAAACTTTAAAGTAATTTACTTTAGGTTTTCTGTTATTCCATAGTTCATAGGGTGTCTTTTTCAAAATAGGTCTTATTAAAATTCTATTCATTATATAACAAGCTGTATTAACAGCTTCTGCCCAGAAATATATAGGTAGGCTATATTCATTTAACATAGTTCTAGCCATTTCTTGAATAGTTCTATTTCTTCTTTCTACAATCCCATTCTGTTGAGGTGTTCTTGGAGCAGAGAAGGTGTGTTTAATACCCATGTTTGAGCAAAAGGAATTAAATTCCTGGTTCTCAAATTCCCCACCATGATCACTTCTCAATGAGATTATATTAAAACCTTTTTCATTTTGAATAGATTTACAAAAACCTTCAAATAAACTAAAAGCTTCACTTTTAAATTTCAAAAAGAAAATCCAAGTAAATCTAGAGTAATCATCAACTAATACATAAACATATAATTTACCAGCTAAACTTGCTACTCTTGAAGGTCCAAACAAATCCATATGGATATGTTCTAGAGGTTTAGTTGTAGCAACTTTATTAACAGATTTGAATGATGATTTGTGTTGCTTGCCAAGCTGACATGCATCACAGAATCTGTCATTTTCAAATTTGAGACTAGGCAAATCAGAAACTAAATGTTTCTTAGATAATTTATGTAAAGCATATATATTGCAATGACCAAGTCTTCTATGCCAGATCCAGGATTCACTTATATTAGCAGTTAAGCAGTTTACTCGTTGTTTACACAAGGAATACAGATCCAAAGTATAAACATTATCAGTTCTGGGTGCTCTAAACTTAAACAGTTTATCTTTAGAAACAGTACAACTATTGTTAGTAAAATCAACAGTGTATCCATCATCACAGAGTTGAGAGATACTTATCAGATTGTGTTTTAACCCTTGTACATAAAGTACTTTGTTGATTGAGACTGTCTCTGGATCTCCAACTGTTCCAATACCAATTATCTTTCCTTTGGCATTGTCACCAAAGGTGACAAGTCCTCCTTCCTTTCGAGTAAGAGAAGAGAAATTAGCTGAAGTTCCACTCATGTGTCTTGAGCAGCCACTGTCCATATACCATATTTCTTTCTTTCTTTGGTGACCTGCTACCTGCAAAGACATTCAAACAAATTGCTTTGGTACCCATATTTTGTTGGGTCCAGGAGTGTTAGCAAGCAGTGATCTGGGTATCCAGATTTGCTTTGTTTTCTTAAAATTGATTGAATCATATAGATCGTTGGAAATATAAGCTTTCTTAATTCCACATATCTGAGGTTGTCTTAGAAAACAGTTTTTAGCTATATGACCTCTTGTTCCACAGTAGTTACAAATAACCTGTTTAGTGCTAGGAACAAAATAATTTTTGTATAACTTAGGTTTTTCTCCTTTACTTCCAATTCCAAACCTTTCCTTTTTAATTACAGTTTTTCCAAGTATCTCATTTAAGGTGTTTTCTCCTTTTGTAAAGATTAATGCAGCCGTTTTATAAGATTCTACTTCATCCTGTAGAGTTTTTATTTTTGATTCAAAATTAATTTTATTTGATTCAGCAGAATTGTATTTGTCAATTAATTCCTTATGTTGTTTTAGCAAAGTATTTCTCTCATCTGAAATAGCTTTGTACAAGTTCTTTATAGATTTATATTTATTAAATAATGAGTCATACCTTTCTTCAAGCATATTGCAGTAAGCTGCAAGTTTTTTATTTGAGAGGCTTGTTTCAGAGTTTGATTCATTATTTGAGTCAGAGGAATAGTATGAGTGTACCTCATCAGTTTCAGCCATGAAACACATATTTGCTTTTAAATTGGCTTCCTCCTTCTCTGAGCTTGATTCAGAAGAATTACTTGAGTCTTCAGAAACACTCCAAGTAGCTTTCATAGCTTTCTTGTCTTTCTGCTCATAATCATCTCTTTTGAAGAATTTCTTCTTCTTTGCATCTTTCAATTTTGGGCAATCTGGTCTGATATGTCCCATCTTTTTGCATTCATAGCATCTCACTTCCTTGCTATCCTTTTTAAAGGATTTCTTGAAGTCTTTCTTCTTACTATAGAACTTTCTGAATTTTCTGGCTAGCTGTGCCAGTTCTTCATCCGAATTTGAAGAATCAGAGCTTTCTGATTTAGCACTCACTTCTTTGTTCTTCATCTTTCTATCCTTTTGTTGAGAAGTCACTTTCAAAGCAGTATTTTCCCTTTTTATGTAGACTTTATGCTCATTTACCTCATCTTGCATTTCAGCTTCGTACATCATCAGTGTACCAATCAGTTCTCTCATAGTTAGATCTTTAACAGAAGTTGATTGTCTGATTGCTGCAGAGATTCCATTCCATCGAGTAGGATGTACTCTCAGTACCTTCAACGCTTGATCAGCCTGCTTGATTGGTTCTCCTAGAGCTGTTATATTATTGACAATTTCTGTCAATCTTCCATTCATCTGAGTGATGCTCTCTCCTTCAATCATTCTGAAAGTATCGAATTTTAACTTAGCAGTTGCATATCTCATCTGTCTTACATTATCTGTTCCTTCATAAGCAACAGCTATTGTTTGCCACATTTCATATGCAGTCGGGCATTGAGATACTCTGTTAAATTCGTCTGGTCCTAGACCACAGATGATTGCATTCATAGCTTTTGAATTTATGTCATACTCAGCCTCTGTAGCAGCACTCCATGTATCGGGATTTTCAGGAATTTCATAGGGAGTCAGAATCTTTGAATAGACTCTGTAACCAAGATTTTTCAGATAAATAATCATACGTGATTTCCAGCAGCCATAATAGTCTCCATTAAAGTAAGGTGCTCTGACCATTGACATTCCCTCTCTCATATCAGCCATGATACACTATGTATAATCTTTAAATACTTCTAGCTTGATAGGACTTTAGAAATAAGAAGCTCCTCCTCTGATACCAATTGTTGGATCTGAATCTACGGATTATACACAAGAGGGGGGGTGAATTGTGTCTTTTTCAAATTATTACAATCTCTTCAATTTAGACAAATTCTGTTCACTATGCTTTTGCACGATTAAATATGCAGCGGAAAAAGTAAAAGCATGAACACACGGATGTATAGTGGTTCGGGGAACAGAAGGCCCCTAGTCCACTCCACCAACGCTCAAATCCACGAGCTTGGCGATTTTCACTATCTGGTCCTCGTTTCCACAGACCCGTCCACAACTGAGTACAGGCAGTTGACACCTTTACAAGATTCAGGCAAACACAGCCTTCCTGGTTCAACCACGAACCCACACAGGTTAGAACGAGAAGCTGATCACTCAAAAATAAAAGGGTTTCGATAAAGAAACACTTCTCCAGTTGTTCTTCACAATTGCAACAGAATGCAATTGACAGTAGATAGATCGTTGTCTTCAGAAAATAAAGATCCGTAATCGAAACAGTTCTGAGTCGATCCAGTTGCAATAGATATTACCAGAAACTTCACAACTTCAGCAGCAGTAGATTCACAACAGGTAGTCGATGTAGAACACGTGAATCTGCTATCAAAATCTTCTTTCAGTAATAAAGGTCTTACGCTTCTTCTTGATCACCAGAAAAGAACGCTTCTTCACAGTCTCTGTTTTCTTGCTCGTCAAAAGATCAAAATCTGTATTTCACACACTTTCCCGTGCATATATATATATCCGAAGTTTCCAAGATAGAACATATATATTCAAATATGAGAAAATCTTCCGCATAAACAGATCCATGAAAATCTCCTTTAGATTCGCGATATTAAATGAAATAACAAAGCCGTTGTAACTCCCCTGAAGAATCGGCATAAAAAGCACTGTTTAAATCAAACATTAATCCGTTGTAAACCGTCTTTGATTCAGTCAAAGTCGTATTTAAGAATCAGCTCGAAATCCGCCTAATAATCCGCTTGATTGACTAATTCAAAAGGAAATATCGTCTGTCAAAAATATCCCGACGCCAAACGTAGGGTTGATGACGTGGCTCCAAACGTAGGGTTCACAAACGTAAGGTTCAGAACGTAAGGTTGAACATACATACTTTCTCTTCAGTATTCAAACGTAGGGTTGATCATCCATACTTTGTCTTGCTTCAACTCTCCAAAGAACGTACGGTTGATTATAAAAGTAAGGTTGATGATCCATACTTTTGAGAAACAAACTCAACACTGAAAACTAACGTACGGTTTCTCTCCCATACTTTTCAACAACGAAAACGTAAGGTTCCTTCCAAACGTAATGTTCTTCTTCCATACTTTTCAACAACGTAAGGTTCATTAACCATACGTTTCAAAATAACATAAAAAGTAAACTTTTCATCCATACGTTACGTTCATCAACGTAGGGTATGAACAGTGATTCCAGTACGCGCTAAAATTGATCTCGCGCTACAGTGATTCCAGAACACGCTAAAATTGATCTCGCGCTACAGTGATTCCAGAATACGCTAAAATTGATCTCGGAATAAATGAAGTATAAAATCTCGTTATATAAAATAAATTCCTGCAAAATACTCAACGAAATAATTAGTAAATAATTAAGGGTATTTGTGAGCATCAAAATCATCATAAAGAGACAGAGTATTATTTAAAATAATCTCCCCCTTTAAAAAACATTATTTTGATTTGTTTAAAAACAATACATTGCTCAACAAAGAGTATGATGGACTTATTCCATAGTGCGATAGGGGAGTACTGACCTTGATATCACTCACATGATCTCGTCCAATCACTGTCATCCTCAAGCATTGATTAATAAAGCATCATGCTTGGAAAAAATTATATAATATATCTAAATCAACATCAGATGTCTCCATTTAATACCACCCATAAAACTACTCTAGATATAATCTCACATGCCAAAATATGACTCCCTAAGGAGTAGATTCAGAAGGTAGAAAAGTCTGAGGGAGATACACAGCATGTACCTAGGATCAAGCTATGTTTACCGTCACCTAAATCCTTTTTGTGTTATTTTTTACATATTTTTTCGATGAACGTGTGGGACTACATGTCATGTACTCATGGTACATGTCATGTCTCGGCCACCCAGGGCCTTCCCATGTCAATCCATCCCATGCATATGTACATCAGCTAGTACCCATGTAATATTGGTTATGCCCATTTACCAAGACATGTCTTTGTATAGGGTTGGGCTCATGTACAATAGGATGTTGACATGTTATTTGATATTCCCATTCCCATTTTATATTGGAGTATATTCTAATCCACCATAATAGGTTCACAAGACATGTTAAGGCCATACAGAGTGTGTGATCCATATCTTCACCCAAAACCTTATCCTTTATAGCAAGGAGACTACACGGGTGTGTTCTTTTGGATAACTTGAAATGTAGTGTGTTTTTTCATAGGTATTAAATCATGTTCTTCACATGGTTTCTCGATTCACCTTTCCATTGAAATACATGATGTTTTTCACCTGATATCGAAAGGTGTTTCACTGAACATTAATCAATGAACTTCGGTAACCGTAAATCAGAAATCAACATACCTATGAAAATAAATCCTAATTAATGTCACTTATTTAGATCCCAAATTCATGGTTCCTCCAACCACACACTATATGAAACCTCTATTTGTCCAAAAATAATAGATCTATACATATGTCATGAAACATCCACAAATATGCGGGTTTGATCATGCTCAAACCCTCCCTAGAAATGATGAACCATGTCCTTGTTGTCCAATGGATAATTAGACTATGAACGGTGGGGGAAATCATATTAAATAGATTAATTCACCAATTATTGATGTGTAATTGGACAATAATAACATAAATGGGGTCAAGGGTAATGTTAAAGGAATAATAATAATAAATAATGTTCAATAACACAATTTATAATTTGGTTAATGGGAAGAATGGGTAATCACCAATCAACAAAGAAGATGATAAAAATATGTACTTATTAATTAATCAAAGAGTATAAGACTGAAAATATTGATCCATACGTCTATAATGGATCAATAATCAATGAATAATGCATTCACGGGTAATGATGGCGAAGATTTTACTATGTTAATCGTCTGGTTCAGGATCCCCCAATCATTCTTCATTGATTAATGCTTCTGGTGTTCATTATATCTCTCCCCCTTTCACTCTCTAATCTCCCGAGGTAATATAGATGTCCCTTGGAATATTTAATAAAAATATATTTAATGAGATATGGTTAGGGATTGATCATTTAGATTAATTAATTAAATTAATTAAATAATCCACTCAAAACACCAACCAATGGCCGCATAAACCAACCATCTGGCACTGACTAACTTTATGTCATGCCTAGGGAAAACCCAAAGTTATAGATTCAAATATCAAGTAATATTTCCTATATGAGGTCCCAAATAATAGGAAACCCAATTATTCTGAATCAATGTCTATTCATTCTTTAAAAAATATTAATATTTTTAATATATTAATTTTTGGGTCATGAGATACCCAAACACCAAGCTTAATCTGTGGAAAACTATATAAATTTAGATAAAAATATTATATAGAACAGTCCATCAAATCCATAGACACTACATTCTCCCTCATTCAAGAATGTTTCCCCAAAAAGCATTGGATATAAAAAATAGTGGGGGTACTGAGCCCATATTTGGCTCTTATGCTCCCAATATCTCTATAACACAATCATGTGCTACCAAAAAACATGAACCAAAGGGATGTTCTTTCTACATAGATTACCCTCCATTTGATTCATAACATCAACCATGTACACCATGAAGGTTACTTTATCCTAGATATCTATATCACCCAAGTCAATAAAGTGGATTTAATCATGCATGTATCTTCTCAAATGCATCACATGGAATACATCACGAACATGGTCCAACTTTGAGGTAGGGACAAGAAGTATACAACCTGAACATACATCAAAATTATATCAAATAAACCTATAAACCTTGGGGATTTAATGCATCCTCATCCAACCCCCTACAATACACATCCTAATGAGAATTTCAGGAAAACACGGTCTCCCTATTTGAACATCAAAGGCATAAGATGTTGATCGGTGTTATATTTTTATCATATCTAGTCTATCCTCATAAACTCATGGATCACATGTAATTTCTCAATCATTTATTGCACTATATCTATCCCAATAAGATACGTGTCACAAACCTCAGCCCATCAAAAGGGTGACCTAAATGGTCTTCCATATAGGGCCTTTAAAGATGTTATGATGATAGTATATTTATATTAGTTATTAAATGAAAACCCTTCCAATAGAAATTGTTCCTAATATCTCTGGTCAAAATCCAATACACAGTCCCTTAGTGTATACTTCAACACCTGGATAGTTTGCAAAGCATGCCCATCTGTTTAGGGATGAAACATCATGATCATCTACAACTAGATCCCAAATTCCTCCTATATACTACACCCAAATTATGATGTAAACTATTAGTCATGGTTAGATACGATGGTTAGTGGTACCCCATGAATCCAGAAGATCTCATTCATATATAGCAACCAAAAACTCTACACTAGTCTCTTATCCATGATAGAATGGAAGTGTGACGACATGGTGAGTTAGTCAACAATCACCATGATAGAATCATTTCCTCTCTATATCTATAAAAAAATCATCACATAATCTATATATATTTCATCACACAAATACTATTGGTTCCCAAGAGGTTTTTTCAAAATCACTGGTGCCTGATACTTCACATTTACCTACTGACATGTGAGACACTGAGATATGAACTCAGTAACACTTTGCCTCATGAAAACACACTAAAATATCCATTGAATGTATCTATATATTTTATTTTAATAATGATTTATTGATAAAGATGAATTATTAAACTCCCTCATCACCTCCTCTCGAAACGTAACCAAAACCACCACCCATCTCTGTAAAAGGATAACATAATCCCTACTTTTATAAAATCTATATAGTGCATCTTATGGGGATATATTATAATGTAGAACCTAAAATTAAATGTATATCAACTAAAACTCTATCACATGATAAATAATTATTGGATTCACCTCCCTCGACATAATAATAATTTCACCCCTCTCTCCCACCATGGTCAGCTATAATTAAGCCATCTTCTCAGTTGCCTCCTCTACAAGGTGAGAATTGGACATCCTAATATGGTCACCTACACCACATTTCCCATCGTAAGAGTACGTACTATCTTCAATTCATATATCTATAAAAACTCATACCAATGCTAATATATCATGTACAAATCTCACTATGTGAATATGTACATGAGACATTTATAGTCTGAGTAAATAAAAAATGCTCTCAAAAAATATAGTGCCTCCACATCATAAAAAACAACTACCATTTCCAACTCATTGTCTTGTGTAACATAGTTCTTATAATGGGATCTCAACTAACTTATCCCGCAAGTGACAATTTCCTTATATTTTATCAACACATATCTTATCCCAACTCTGTAGGAATTAAAAAACACTATCTACTCAATTCCATCATTTAGTAGAGTCAAGATATGAGTATTCATCAACCTTAGCCTCAACTCCTCAAATGATCTCTAACACTTGTTATTCCATGTAAAAGGTTTCCCTTTCAATGTCAAGGTGGTAAAAAGGGATAAATTCTTTGATAAGTATTCCAATAATATCTTATAGTATCCTTATAAACCTAAGAAACTTCACACCTTAATCATTCTCTTAGGTGGTTCCCAAGAAATCACCGCATCAATATTCACTAGGTCCATATCTAAACCATGGAAAAAGATAAAATTCCCCAAAAAGTGACCTTTGTATATCCTAATCTGTATCATCATGATCGTACCATAAATTCAATGATCCCATACTATGTCGATGACCAACCTCGAATGTTATGCATTATCCTCCACAAACACAAAGTAAATGATTATTTAATCAATTAAGACAACTAAATATTTTTCCATGTATGGATATAGGATTTGGTTCAAAAGATCCATGAAGATAGAAGGGGACTCCATCACACTAGGAATCACTATGAACTCATATTTTTCATAGCGACATCAGAATGTCATATTCAGAATATCATCAAAGAAAAAACTCCAATGTTGGTATCCAAACTGAATATAAATATTTGAGAACCAACATTCACCTCTCAACACATTGAAGAGATCATAAAATCTCATAAAGAGATATTTATTTTATATTTTCACATGATTTTTGTGATGATAATCAACACAAATGCTCAATCTCCATTGGTCGTTTTTCATAAATAAAATTGGTGTTGCCTAGGGGGACTCACTGAGAATGATTTAACCTTTATCTCAAACGTCCTCAAACTACACCCATAGCACATGGAGCTCAATATGGTAGATATGGTATTCTTTAAAATATATCATTGTGGTCTCATGGTGAAAATAAATGTAAAATTCAATCTCTCACCTTTGAGGTAGTCTAGGTATATACTCGGGGAAGAAATCCATATAATCCTGTAGTACTAAAGGAATCCATATGGATGTAAGACCCATTGTGACAAGCGATAAGGTATCCAACTGATTATTGATGGGTTACAACTTCCTTATCATAAGACCCATTATCTTATCCTTGAGATCCCTCTCATCCATAAAGGATATTCATATCTCATCTATCTGAAGGCATTATTTCATCTATGGTGATATTAAATCTAGGAAAGAACTGTGGACAACCATTCCATACACAAGATGACAGTTTAATTGTTTTTAATGATAATCAATAGATCCTATAAGAACCTCTATCCAAAAAAGGATATATCACACTATCAACATATATGAGATATTAAAGAATCAGTCATGATAGGACCCTATTGTCATAGATGTTGTAATAAGGTATGAACAAGGAGAATTATCTCTCACACAAAGAATATGGATAAGATTTAATGACTCGTTACTTTGTATAAAAGTACCACAGAAAGAGTATAAAAGACTCATATCATACCTCGAATCATCTGATGTGTAGCCTGATCATATCCCTCTAAAGCCTACATCTTCCTAAAGTCTCGGCCACCAGCTCCCTAATCATTGTAACACCCCGAGATTTTATGAAATGTATTCTTTTGAATTAATGTCTTGTGTTGTACACTACATAGAAAGGAGCTTGCACAATATGCATCCCTGACTTGACTTGAATTACATGCAATCGCGACCTTCCTCGATAGCGTGTGTAGTAAGCAATATCGAGTTTCACTAAACGAGATATTATTATAATATTATTATGAACTAGCCATTATGAATAGTAATACCAACTTTTTGAAATTTTATCAATTTTAACTTTCAAAATGGACTTCATTTTTGGATTCGGAATATCGAAATTAGCTTAGGGTGAAATTTTGGTACTTTTTGGATAACTTTCATATTCTGATGAATAGTGAAAATGACTAAATTTTAATTAAAAACATCTTTTTTAATCGAAATAATTAATAGTGATAAATTATTAATTTGAGTGGTTTTAAAGTATATTTAGAATATATTTTTACAATTTAATACAATGATGGTCATTGGATGTAATTTCACATTTAAACCAGACATAAACAAGTGTCAATCATTTGATATTTATTATCTCTTAAAAACACGCTAATTGTTTTGACGATTGGAATTAATTTTTAAATTATTTAATGTAACTGATATGTTTTTAATTTGGTAAAATAGACATAATTTTTTAATTCATAATATCAAATATATCTTAGGAATAATTATTGGTATTTTTCTGGAAACATTCATTTTTTGATGAATAGTGAAACCACTAAGTGGTAGTTAAAAAAACTGAATTTTTCATAAAACTTAATTTTACCGCTTCTGTGAGTGGAATTTCGAAAATCAGAGAGACACGGTTAATATCAAGGACTAAAATGTGGTTCAATGAGATTAAAATATTTTTTGGTGAATAGTAACTTTTTACTTTTTTTCCACGGTTAAAAGCAAATAGGGTAATTAAGGGTAAAAATGATATTATTATTACCCTAACACAAGTCCTAATTCTATTGGATAAGTGTAATTCGACCAAAAACAACCTTAGTAATAAAATATGACCATTTAGGCCCACTTGGATTAAATTTGGACATTTAATGTTAATTTATTTACAGAATGGTTAAAATAGTTAAAATGAAAGTTTAATAAGTAAATCATTTTTAGTATAGGGTTATCCATAAGATAAATTCGACTAAAAATATTCATTAGAAATCTAAAACGATTTCCTACATAATTATATTTTATTTGTAATTTTTAGACTTTAAATAATTTAATTTATATAGGATACAATGATGATGGAGTAATTATCGTATTAATGAAATATTGACATAATTGATGTTATAAATACCCAAATAAATGTAATATGAGACTTTTTATGAATTAAAATAATTTTCTATGTTAATATGACATGTTATTATTGATTTAATTAATTTATTTTGAACTAATCATTCTGTTATGAGTTACACAAAAATCAATTACCAAATTGTGTGAAAATTTACATAAAATAGTTTTTAAAACAAATATTATAATATTAATTGTTATTATATTCATAAAAATCAATGGTTCGGCCAAATGACTTAGATAAGGTTATATATATTAATAATAAACAACGTGTGGTTCTTTTGGCTTGTTATAGTAAGTTTATTAACCTTATAGTGTAAGAACACAAAAAGACACGGTAAAAGTAAAATTATCCAACTTAAAGTTAAATCTAAATGATAAGGTTAAAATATTAAACTAAACATGTAAAAATTAAATTGGATGAGAGAATTTCGACCCATCCCCACCTTAGATTATAAATAAATCAATTTGGAGCTATTTAAAACCGAATATGGATTTATAATAAAATAATATTTTTAGTTTTTCCAAAGATGCCCCTCTCCTCCCTTATAAAAGGGCACCTCCTCCCTCCCTTCCTCACACCACCTTGAGCCTTCAATCTAGGCCAACCCCTACCCAATTATCTTCTCCACTTCCATAGAAACATCCTATAGGTTCTGGTCTTCTTCAAAGACCTATTTTAGTTCCCTAAGAGGAGGTCTCAAAGAGGCGCTTCAAAGAAGAGGTAATGTCTGTTACCGATTCTCTCAACTTTATTTCTTCTTCCACTTATTATTCTATAGTTGTTTCATTATGAAGTAATAAAATCAGTATCAATCACATACTGATATGTTATTATTAGTATTAAAGAACCCTATTTCACCATCTATCCGTCCTACGGAAAAGGAAATCACCGTGCGCGCTTACGTACAGAATATTGTCTCCACGCTGTGGTGTAATCTATTTTCCACCACCACCTTACTTGGATGGGTATAATTGTGAAAATAAATAACTATATATGATTATTGTAAATTATTATTGACTCTTTAATATTATACATACACTCCAATAATATCCCACGATCATGGGAACGATATCATCGCTCGTGCGTACGTATGGAATACCATCTCCACGACGCGATGAGATTCATTCTCAATGATTAACCATTCATAAATGATTATAAAGTATATATAATAAGTAATCATGAAATATATGACATAATAATGATACTTTATTTATGTATATATATATATGTGTATTTCATCCAATTAATTCCATTCAATTCAATGAGGAAATGAAAACAACGTTCATGCGTACGTACGACCTACCGTCTCCATGAACGGTGTATTTCGTTCCATTTATTGATCAATTATATATATGTATATTCTTAATATATAATATATATAAATCATGTTTTATATTTTGGAATTAAGTAATCGTGATCTCAGTAATCATATGAACAGTTACAAGTCAAAACACGGACGACAAATGAAACGATTTTACCCAAAACGCTCTTTAACATGGAATTTTCAAAAAAAAGGGTAATATAAAGTCACAAGTGAACCATATATGATATCATAACAATAAATATGATTCTTTAATAAGTCAATGACATTATTTAAATCATTATACAGGAGTTTCGGATATGTACAAAGCATATCTGACCTAAGGTAAGGGATAATTTTGCAAATCTCATTTATATCCGAGATTGCTTATTCGTAAGTATTTACTGGGGTTATTTCTATCATCAATGTCCATGATTTATAAAACTGTTTTGATGTATGTTTAATGTCCTTTTTACCCATTTTTGACTTTTATTACATGGTATGTAAGGAATCTTTCTTTTTATTAAGTTACGAGGTACTTTTTTACTTTCCCGGCAAAAGTACGAGAAGAATGTATTTTTTAACGTATACGGCATGAAAGGATTTTTACGGTTTTATAAAGCCTTATTTTCATGAAGCTTCCTCCAAAATATTTCATTACTATTTACAAAAAAATTTCTTTCTTTTAAAATTGCATGGCATTTTGTGAAAAGAAAATGATTTTCAAGAAGAAAGGATATTTTCCTCAAGAATTCATTTCAAGTGCTTTATCGAAACCATTTTCCATATAAGATGACATTATTTCATATGTGTATGGTTCAAGTATAATGTCTCTATTATTTACATGGTTTCACTTTTCTCATGATGAATTGATATACATTTGTTTTATATGGATTATGTTATGATGGGATGATGTTTATGAAACCCATTTTAATTATTTGGGTTATGATGAATTATTTATGTTTATGTTGTGGCACAAGTAAGAATGATTTCATTATGAGATGGGTGGGACCTATATCTCCCTCTAATGCATTGGGAAATGATTTATATCTCATGAGATAGACATGGCTGGAATGGTAAGTTAATCTGGTTCAGTATTATAGGACTGGAATGATGAGTGAACTCGATTCAGAAAGGGACTTTGTCCACTAAGATGGTTTTGGTAACAATGAATTGGCTACTATGGAAATCATTATATGTGATTAATGGATTCCACAATTACATGTATTATTCCCATGATATGTTATCATGATTTATGTTCCATTATGATCTATTCCTTATATACTTTCAGGTTTTATGTCGTTGCTCATGATTTTGATGTTTAAAAATTATGTTCATGTTTTTAAGTTTAAATGTATATGGTATGTTTTATTTTATCCATGCTTACCCTTACTGAGAATTTGAGCTCACCCTTTTTATGTTTTATTTTCCCGCAGGGTTAAAAGAAAGGTTTTAGGTAAGGAAACAAAAATTGGAAGATATTTGTAGGAGATGTTGAAAATCTTTCACCATGATTAGAAGATTATGTTCCAAGTTTCTAAAGGCACTAAACTATTACGGTACTTATGTGTATGTTTTTGTTATTTATTAAGTATTCCTTAAATTTAATGTAATGTCCATGTACGTCAAGATTCGTGTCTCTACAGTTGGTATCAGAGGAAAGTCTTAGTCAACCTTTGGAAACTAAGATGTGAAAACTTTAGTGAAATCCCTAGAGATATTTCTATGGTATGTCTAGGGATGTCCCTAAGGATTATTATACGTATAGGTTATAGTCCTAGAATTACGGTAACGATCTTAGAATTAAACCTAAGATGTTAGATATTGAAGGTACTCCCCCTTTATTATGTTGTTTTCCCTAGCATGTTTTTTCCTCTCACACTATTCTTTCTGGGTTTCAGACGATGGATGGAACCCGAAGGAACTGTGTTGATCAATGCAATGGACAATGCAATGATTTTCCTCCTGAACAAACAAATGTTTTGGGAGATGGAGTGAAAAATCTTATTGCTATAATTACACAAGATATGACTCATTCTGGACTTCGAAATGAGTAGATAAGGGAGCAATATTCTATTGATTCCTTCATGAGGCAACGTCCACCTTCTTTTAGTGGGTTTTCTGAACCACTTGTTGCTGAACAATGGATCAGTACCACTGAAAATATATTTTCAGTTCTTCAATGTTCTTAACATAATAAAGTCATCTTTTCATTATATCGTTTAGAAGGTGAAGCTGATCAATGGTGGAATCTTATCAAGAATACGAGGCCATGAGATGAAATTGAGTCCATGGAATGGGACGAGTTCAAGAACATATTTTTCAATAAGTACTTCCATCGTATTCTTCGAACAAAGATGGAGAAATATTTTCTTGAACTATAGAAAAAAGATGATGAATTTGTTCGTATATACGAAGCAAATTTTACAAGGCTTGCAAGGTATGCATCTGGCTTTATCATCCAACTTGAAAGTAAATTTGATCGATTTTTCAGTGGCTTAAAACCAAATCTTTGAAGGGCATTATATATAAGATACTTCAGTAGCTATGAAGAAATTGCGTGATGTGCTATTAAGGTAGAAATAGAAGTTGGTGTTACATATCCATCTCATGGTTTTGACAAGAAACGAAAGATGGAGTTCAAGGAGAAATCTCAGAATAATAGTGAAAAGAAGATGAATGTTTCCATATGCTCAATGTGTGGAAAGAAGCATGGTGGAGATTGTCTTAATGGGACTAGAAAATTATTATGTGTGGAAAAGAAGGTCATCGAGTAGTTGAGTGTCGATGTAATGGAAAAAGGGTTTCTAATTATGTGAATAAAGAAATGACAGCAGAGAACGCACCACCAACACTTCAATGCATCAAGTGCAAGGAAATGGGGCTTTATGCTAATAACTGCCCTAATCCAAGGGTTAGTGATGATTGACATGAGCAACCACTCAAGGCAAAGGAAAAAAGGGAAGTCACATGCGATCACTATTGGAGATGTTTAATATGACAACGATGTGGTGGAATGATTAAGTGTTTATGTAATGGGATTCCAAAATAATGTTGTATATAGTATCGTGGAATATTTGAATATTTATGTATTGGTCTATTGTTGTTTTCAATAATTTTATGGTACCGTTAACCATGGAAAGTGATTGAGATATTTTTGGAAAAAAGATGATATGCGCATAATGAATGGAAAACAATAAAATGAAATGTTTGACAGTATTCATGAGCTCATGACTGATATAAAGAAATAGTTATATCATGGTTCGGGGTTTTGGCATGTGAAAAGAGTTAACTTTTGACATCACTCATGTTTTCACTAAGATTCAATGGGTATTCATTTTTCAATAGAATACATGATTAAGGCCTTCGAATGTTTGGAATGTGACCAACAAGACATATCTCATGATATATGGGGATCAACGATGGTATTAACATGCTAGTTTTATGAACTCTTTGGTAATCGTTTTCACTATAATATGATATTGGACAACAGTATTTTGGATAAGCCTAAAGATTGGAATGGATTATGTTGGACATAAGATAGTATTGTTTAAGGATAGAAGTTTTTTCGATATTATTTATCGGAATTTATAGTAATGTAGTTTTAGAAAAAGGACAACCTGCAGGATGGGCGATATCCAATCACGTCGGACAAGGCTGTGGGAATCGAACCCACAACCAAAGTGAGACTGGCCTTTATCGCCTACCAATGGCCTAGAGGAAGTCCCTACTTAGTAGAAACTTGTTTTATTATATTAAGAAGTATTATATATGAATTATAAGTCCATTTTAGGAACCATATATGATTAATCTCACTATAGATGGACTTATGTATTTTTTGATAACTTTTCTAACCTTTTGTTTGAGACAGATTGAAAGACCCATCATTATATCAAATGATCTGCTAACACATCACGATTGAGAAATTCAACATCTTTTCTTTAAGAGATGAAGTGGAAATTGTCCAAAGAACGACCAATGGTGAGACTATATCAAAATCACGAAAGTATTTATTCTAATTCCAATTTCATCAACTTTAGGGAAATGATCTTGAAAACCAAAAATGTTGTCCTAGTGCTCTTATATCAGATGAATCAGATGGTACCTTAGATCATCACAAATTTATGGCTTTGTGATTGATGGCTTTTTCATAGCCATGTTCTCTACCACTCTCCATCAGAACGTGATGGTCAGATTTTTATTCCATATCCATATTTTCACCTATGTTCTCATACGTCGAAACCCAATAATGAGTTAATTTGGGTAACTGTTACATTTCAGACATTAATTTTTAAAGCAATGTATTGGTATTCCTTTTTATGATGAGGGTTTCTATAAAACAAACTTTCGAGTAGTAAACCATTTATAACCCCGATGAATTTCCAGGGTGAAATTCATTTTAAGGGGGGTAAAATGTAACACCCCAGGATTTTATTAAAAGCATTCTTTTTAATTAATGTCTTGTGTTTTACGCTACACCAAAAGGAGCTTGCACAACACACATCCCTAACATGCCTTGCAGTACACGTAATCGCGACCTTCCTCGATAGCGTGTGTAGTACGCAATATCGAGTTTCACTAAACAAGATATTATTATAATATTATTATGAACTAGCCTTTATGAATAGTAATACCCACTTTTTGAAATTTTATAAATTTTATCTTTCAAAATGGACTTCATTTTTGGATTTGGAATATCAAAATAATCTTACGGTAAAATTTTTGTACTTTTCAGATAACATTCATATTTTGATGAATAGTGAAAATTACTAAACTTTAATTAAAAACAACTTTCTTAATCAAACTAATTAATAGTGATAAATAATTAATTGAGTGGTTTTAAAGTATATTTAGAATATATTTTTACAATTTAATACAATGTTGGTCATTGGATGTAATTTCACATTTAAACCAGTCATAAACAAGTGTCAATCTTTTGATAGTTATTATCTCTAAAAAACACGCTATTTGTTTTGATGACGGAAATTAAAATTAAAATTATTCAATGTAACTGATATGTTTTGAATTTGGTAAAATAGACATCATTTTTGAATTCATAATATCAAATATAGTTTAGGCCTAATTTTTGGTATTTTTCTGGAAACATTCATTTTTTGATGAATAGTGAAACCACTAAGTGGTATTTAAAAAAACTGAATTTTTCATAAAACATAATTTTACCGCTTCTGTGAGTGGAATTTCTAAAATCCGAGAGACACGGTTAATATCAAGGACTAAAATGTGATTCAATTAGATGAAAATAATTTTTGGTGAATAGTAACTTTTTACTTTTTTTTACCACGGTTAAAAGTAAATAGGGTAATTAAGGGTAAAAATGATATTATTATTAACCTAACAATGTCATAATTCTATTGGATAAGTTTAATTCGACATAAAAAAACCTTAGGAATAAAATATGACCATTTAGGCCCACATGGATTATATTAGGACATATAATATTAATTTATTTAAAGAAGGGTTAAAATAGATAAAATCAACGTTTAATAAGTAAGTCATTTTTAATATAGGGTAATACAAAAAGTAAATTCGACTATAAATATTAATTAGAAAGCTAAAAGGATTTCCTACATAATTATATTTTATTTGTTATTTTTAGACATTGTATAATTTAATTTATTTATGATACAATGATGATGCAGTAATTATCTCATTAATGAAATATTGACATTATTGATGTTATAAATACCCAAATAAATGTAATTTGAGACTTTTTATGAATTCCAATAATTTTATGTGTTAATATGACATGTCAATATTTATTTAATTAATTGTTTTCGATCTAATCATTCTGTTATGATTTACACAAGAATAAATTACCAAATAGTGTCAAAATTTACATAAAATAGTTTTTAAAACAAATATTATATTATTAATTGTTATTATATTCCTAAAAATAAAAGTTTCGGCCAAATGACTTAGATAAGGTTATATATATTAATAATAAACAACTTGGGATTCATTTGGATTGTTATAGTATGTTTATTAACCTTATAGAGTAAGAACACAAAAAGACACGATAAAAGTAAAATTATCTAACTTAAAGTTAAATCTCAATGATATGGTTAAAATAGTAAACTAAACTTGTCCAAATTATATTTGATGAGATTATTTCGACCCATCCCAACCTTATCTTCGAAATAAATCAATTTTGAGCTATTTAAAACCAAATACGGCTTTATAATAAAATAATATTTTTAGTTTTTCCAAATGTGCCCCTCTCCTCCCTTATAAAAGGGCACCTCCTCCCTCTCTTTCTCACACCACTTTGAGCCTTCAATTTCGGCCAAACCCTACCCAATTCTCTTATCCACTTCCATATAAACATCCAAGAGGTTCTTTTCTTCTTAAAAGACCAATTTTAGTGCCCTAAGAGGAGGTCTCAAAGAGGCGCTTCAAAGAAGAGGTAAGGTTCGTTACCGATTCTTACAACATTATTTCTTCTTCCACTTCTTCTTCTTTAGTTGTTTCATTATGAAGTAATAAAATCAGTATCACTCACATAATGATATGTTATTATATGTATGTAACAACCATATTTCACCATCTATCCGTCCTATGGAAAACGAAATCACCACCCGTGCGTACGTACAGAATACCGTCTCCACGTCGTGGTGTAATCTATTTTCCACCACCACCTTACTTGGATGGGTATAATAGTGAAAATAAATAACTATATATGATTATTGTAAACTATTATGGACTCTGTAATAGTATACATACACTCCAATAAAATTCCACGGTCATGGGAACGATATCATCGCTCGTGCGTACGTATGGAATACCATCTCCACGACGCGATGAGATTCATTCTCAATGATTAACCATTCATAAATGATTATAAAGTATATATAATAAGTATTCATGAAATATATGACATAATAATGATATTGTATTTATGTATATATATACATGTATGTCATATGATTAATTCCATTCAATTCAATGAGGAAACGAAAACAACGTTCATGCATACGTACAGCCTACTGTCTCCATGAACGATGTATTTCGTTCCATTTATCGATCTATTATATATATGTATATTTTAAATATATATTATATATAAATCATTTTTTATATTATGGAATTAGGTAATCGTGATCTAAGTAATCATATGAATAATTACAAGTCAAAACACGGACGATAAATGAAACGATTTTACCCAAAACGCTCTTTAACATGGAATTTACAAATGAAATGGTAATATAAAGTCACAAGTGAACCATATATGATATCATAACAATGAATATGATTCTGTAATAAGTCAACGAAATTATTTAAATCATTATAAAGGATGTTCGGATACGTACGAAGCATATCAGACCTAAGGTAAGGGATAATTTTTCAAATCTCATTTTTATCCAAGATTGCTTATTCGTAAGTATTTACTAGGGTTATTTCTATCATCCATGTCCATGTTTTATAAAATTTGTTCATGTATGTATAAAGTCCTTTTTACCCATTTTTATCTTTTACTACATGGTATGTATGGAATCTTTCTTTTTTTTACGTTACAAGGTACTTTTTTTACTTTTCCGGCCAAAGTAAAAGAAGAATTTTTTTTAACTTATACGGCATGAAAGGATTTTTACAGTTTCATAAAGCCTTATTTTCATGTATCTTCCTCCAAAATATTTCATGACTATTTAATAAAAATCCATTTTTTTATAATTACATGGAATTTTGTGAAAATAAATTGATTTTCAAGAAGAAAGGATATTTTCCTCAAGAATTCATTTCAAGTGCTTTATCAAAACCATTTTCCATCTAAGATGACATTATTTCATATGTGTATGGTTCAAGTATAATGTCTCTATGATTTAAATGGTTTCACTTTTCTCATGATGAAATGATATCCATTTGTTTTATATGGATTATGTTATGATGGGATGATGTTTATGAAACCCATTTTTATTCTTTGGGTTATGATGATTGATTTATGTTTATGTAGTGGCACAAGTAAAAATGATTTCATTATGAGATGGGTGGGACCTATATCTACCTCCAATGCATTGGGTAATGATTTATATCTCATGAGATAGACATGGACGGAATTGTAAGTTAATCCGGTTCAGTATTAACGTACTGGAATGAGGAGTGAACTCGATTCAGAAAGGGACTTTGTCCACTCAGATGGTCTTGGCAGCAATGCCTTGGATACTATGGAAATCATTATATGTGCTTAATGGATGAAACAATTACATGTTTTATTCCCATTCTATGTAATCATGATTTATGTTCCATTATGATCTGTGCCTTATGTACTTTCATGTTTTATGTCGTTTCTCAAGATTATAATTTTTAAACATTAAGTTCATGTTTTTAAGGTCAAATGTATATGGTGTGTTTTATTTTATCCATGCTTACACTTACGGGGCATTTGAGCTCACCATTTTTATGTTTTATTTTCCCCCTGGGTTAAAAGAAAGGTTTTAGGTAAGGAAACAAAAAGTGGACGATCCTTATGGGAGTTTTTGAAGATCTTTCACCAAGATTAGAAGATTATGTTCCATGTTTCCAATGGAACTAAAATATTACGGTCATTGTGTGTCTGTTTTTTTTATGTATTAAGTATTCCACAAAAGTAATGTAATGTCCATGTACGTCAAGTTTCAGGTATCTACAATCATGGCATGGACCACCTGCTGGGACTGGTGGATGTGGCTGATAGTTTCACCCTCCACTAGCATATCCTCCATATAGAGATCCACTTGCTCCATTACTAGCACCACCTCCCTGGGGTCCACCATGACCATTCCTAGGAGATCCATGATCATAGTGCTACCTCTACCGTTGTGGTATTTAAACACTCTTCCAGCAGCCATCTACATATCATGTTCAGAAATCATGAACCATGTGACCTTTCCCACTGGAATCATAACATCATCCATATCATAGCTAGATAAATCCTCTACAAAATTATAGAGCCTCAGATCCATGTTTCTATGTCTAGGAATGAGTTTGTCTCTTGCGTTGAGACCCTGAAATCTACATTCTTTTAGATGTAGAAAACAACATCAACCTATGAGGGTCACAATTATCTCTAGCTACCCAGAATCCCTCTACTAGGATTTCCTCAGTCACCATAGCCCACTATAGTACTCCAAAATAGGTAGGAATTCATATGGAGACTATAATTGCATGGGTGACTCTATGTGATCCCCACACGAATTTTTTTCATAGAAGAATTCATCTTAAAAAATATTAAATTAGTAATGTTGTAGGTCATTGAACCTAATAGAATACTAAAAAATCATCATATGACACTTCTATGAATCAAGAATTACTAGAATCCACATTGACAACAATAATGAAAGGAAATTCTCAACCTGAAATAGGAAATGAAAGTCTTTCCATGAGAGTGTCACCTCGTCATGTGCCTACATAAATAGAATCCACTAGTGCCATGTTGGTCCATGAAGAAGGATGGATACAAGCATACCCATATGATTGGTCAATGTCCAAACAATCCTAAAAACTCACACCACTGAATCAATCCACTCCCCTACTACCTGAGGGTTTGAATCACAATATAACCTCAACAGTATCGATCGATGGAACTCACATAGCACACTAAGCCAACAAGAATTTACATCCTTCTCTTATGGGACTAAATCCTAATTTATAAGAAGTGTCACTTCTCTCTGCCTTCCTGGAGAAATCACCTCATTAAAAGTTTCCTAAACTGAGTCCTCATCACTCATATAATCATTATCAGAATCCTGTTTTGGTAACAATGTTGTATGTATTCATGGAGGCTTCCTAAAATTTATCCCAAAATACTATAGCTATATGAACATATATGGAGAGATTTCTTAAGAAGGACAGTCAAAGGACTCAATCCTATATGATTTTTTTTACAATTTTTCACTGCATCCACTGTATCAGTATGCTGATTCGACAAAACGATATTCATATTTTTGGTGTATGAATATATTCGGAATTGTAACAACACTGGGTTTGATATCCTGAAAGCCACACTCAAGTCACATAATCAAGATCTCCATATGTTCCAAAACAATTCTCATAAAGGTTCCTAATCTAACACCAATACAAGGATGAACCACCATTGATATCAATGTTTCACAACACAACCCACCTGGGCTCACCTGGATGGTAATAAGCTGAGTGTGAAAACCCTAATCCCACCTCGAATAGGCTATGGGCTATAGACAAGCACAAAAGAAGTAATAAACAAAAATGGGAGTCCTTATCCTATTATACCTATATGAGCACACAAAACAATCTCAATTAAAAAATGCAGAGGAATAATAAGAGAGTATAACATCTACAGTATAACTATACATGAAATATCCACTATAAAATATATCATATAATGAAAATAAAAACAAAATAATAAAGGGGTAAATACACATCAAATCATAAATGAGGTTACAACCTGAAAAAAATCATATCAAGGAAAAATGAAGAGATCAAATTTAATGGTCTTCCTGTCTAAACACCTTATATAGTCAATGCACCACAGTAACCTTATTCTCCTCTGATATCAATACCAATTTTATTATCATATGCATATGACACAACACGTGCGGGAATATCCTCTACAGGGGTGAGTATATACATACCAGGTAATATTCTAAGAAACAAATGTTGAAATAGAATGATTTAATATTTTCATATCAACCCATAAAATGTGGGAAATTAAACCCTACACATATTCTCATAAAGAAACTTGAATGAAAAAGAAAGAGGATATTTGTCCCCACACCCTGGCCAAGAACGATGAGTCTAACTATATATCTAAGGGTGTTTTTTTAAAGCACCATATCATGAATGACCATGTATGAAAATGCGTTTATGGGAACACTCTTTTAAAATATACTCTACAATCGAGGTAGAACTCACTCCCAGGGAGGACCCCCTCACCATTGGTGCTCAAATGTGAGGGACTTACACTCTATTGATAGAGGACCTAAACCCTATTATAGTATGAGATATTACTGCCTCTACCTATGTAAATAGTATGTGTAACACCCATCCAAGTGTAGCAGTGGTGTACCAACCCAAGAAACTCTATGATTCTCCCACCCGGTCACTCTCATCATCAAGCATCCCCTGAAGAAGAAACACACTCATAAAACATCACATCGTATCTTGAATACCCCTACAATGGTGACCATCAAGTCCTATGTGGATGTATACTAAGGTAGGCTTCTCACAGGAAAAAATAAAAGTCCCAAAGAATAAAATAAAAAAGTTAGAAAATGTAAGAACTCAGATCTTCGTTTTAGGTGGGTTTTTCTTTTCTGTTTTTTTTTCGAAAAATACAAGTATTTGGAAAATTTACGAGTATATACCGTTTACTTATATGTACATGTCGTGTACCTGGTTTCTACGGGATACAATGTATTGATCATGTAATGGATGATTACATGGTCATGTGGGGTGACTAGGATAATTCTGAGAGTAGAGGCATGTTAAAGAAAGTACGTGTCGTGTACCCTTATAGAACACGTTGTGTACTTTATTTTTTTCATTAAACGGATCAGGGCCATGTCTCGCTCACAAAATGAACTTCTTCTAGTTTTATCTCCTCCAGGAAATAATGAGTCCATTGATTCTTCTCTAAACCCCAGACAAGCCATTTGTTCTCTGAATCGAACTCTGTCAATTGCGTTGGAATCACATTGGTGTGTTCTCCCTTCTTCTAGATCTTCATCTCTTGATTTATCCTCTCAAGTGATATATTATTGGTTGAAATGTTTTTATTTTTTTCTATATCTACTATGTTATAGATCGATTCAAGGGAATACATCGAATTATATCGATTATAAAATGGCGAGGTTCGTGGTTTGTGACTATTCATCGTTAGTCTTTCAGTTATATGAAAAAAGATCCCAATACCCTTGTTCCTGGTATTGTGTATTTATGTTTTTTAATCATGTTATTCCCTTCTATGACTTGTGTTCTTGAGTAGAGAATTATTTATTTTAAATAGTGTTATTTACTTTGATATTTATGTGTTTCCCATTTTTTGTGATATTGGCTGTTTGTTCTAGATTTTCTTGTTAAGATTCTTTGTTTTCCATGCCTAATGTTGTTAAGATAGTGGGATTTTATCTAACATGATCTGGGATGCTATAGAAAATTTGGCCAGATAGTTCTTGGGATTTACTTTAGCTACCATATATATTTTATATACGATTGACTTACACAGGGTTGTGGTAACCTGGTGTAGTAGACCCTAGGGAGAATGAACAATGAGGGCTTCTCCATAGTGTCTGTTTACTTTTAGGATGCGAGAACCAAGGGGGATGGACTTTGTTCTCCATCAGAGTGTTTGTAGATACTCATTACGAGACCATAGAGGGAATTTGGCATTGAGTGCTTCCCAAGAGTGTATATAGATACCGATACAGGGCCACATGGTTAATTGAAGGTGAGTGCTTCCTCAGAGAGTCTTTGATAATGCTGAACAAGAGGGGATAGACATTAAGTACATCACAGTGGGTTTCTTGTTTCTGATTGAGGGGTTAGGCTATTAATACTTCCTATAGCTTTACTCATATTTGATTAGCTCCTTGATTAATAATGGAAAATGAATGAAATCGAATTATAGGATTCTTTATATTTGAGTACTTCCTTGATTATTAATTCATTTATTTATTTCCTAAAATATATATTCACTGGATTTTACGCATAGATCATTGGGTGGTAACCTACAAGGGTTCGTCTCACACCCTATTTGGGTCATGCATTTGGCCACAAACAGATTATATTTCTACAGGTATAAATAAGGGGAAGTGCCCTTCTACTTTAGGTACTTGATTGATGTATATCTGGAGAGCATGTGACCAAGGTGAGGCGTGCGATACTGCATGATTTTATTTTTTTTCTTATAATTTTTTAGTATTTTATTCTAGAATTGTCACTTCTTTGGCTGATTTCCTAGTCATGTGTATCATTCATCGTTTATATATGTGCTCTAGTTGTTCATTGCTTTCAATCATCTGAGGTTTTACTATTTAATGGTATTATTGTTGCTTCAAATATTTTTATCTGTTTATTTTTGGCTTCATTACTCTTCTAATGAGGGCTTAGTTTCCCCACAATCACACCCATGACCCTTGATGGTAGTTGGCAGCATTTGGCATTTGGGGGAATGCTCTTGAGACCTTGTGCCCAACCAGCTACGGGGCACCTCTGAGCGGCACCTGGAACCGGGACATTACAAGGTGGTATCAAAGGAATTATTTTATTATTGATTTACTGTATGGATCCTATATCTAGGTATAGGAAGGTATCAGTATTGGTAATAAGCTGTGCCTGGGAGTAGCTCACCCGTGTTTAGGGAAACCCCAATTTACCTTGTATATTGCAATTTTTATAATATGTCCATTATTAAAATTTATTTTATTTAACTTTGGGGTGATTCACATGTTTTTTCTATTATTGTTGATATTATTAAGGTTCTATTCTTTTTGAATCCCGATGAGATCAGGGTATTCCACCTCATGCACATTATATGATCTATCTAGAGATCACATGTCATGCATTGTTTCCATGCCATTTAAGGTGAATTACTGATTTCATGTTGTTGTGAAATATTTTGTTCAAGATATGCATGATTTTTTGATATATACCTTGATATAGTACCTTAAATTTTATAGTATTTTGAATTTTGTATGGATTCATTTCAATGAACACCAAACTATGGTTTTAAGGCATTATAGACCCTCATTGATTAGAATCTGGTGGATCATTGTAGTTTTATGCTTGTATATGACATGAAAAAGGTTCCATGATTTGATTCATAGGATTATGGGCCCTCATGGTTGGAATTTTTCACTTTAATGTTCGTTTCAGTGTTTTCGATAACTGAGAAGTTTTGGAGTCTTATTGTCCAGAAAAAGCCCGAATAAATAGTGCGTAGTGGTAAATACACACTATGTATCCTTTTTTAGGGAAGGGAATGTTTTTCTTATGTACATGTACTGTACTGTAAATACTATCTGTTTAGTCCCTAATTGTGTTGCTACCTATGTGTTCTGAGACATGGGGTTGGTAAATCATTGGTGTAACACACCGTATATCGGACGTACACACTTTGTGTATATAACATGTGTCCAATCATGTGACCAAAGACATAGGTGGATAATAGGTATTTAGTAAATGCCATTTCTGTAACAAACACATCGAGTAGAGTCATCAATGTAATCGGTCGTGTGACTAACAACATGGGTCAGTGAAATTCATCTAGTACACGGCGTATCTGACACAAACAAGCTATGTAGTCCTGCTCTAGAATAATAGTGTGGGTTATTTTTGTAGAATAACATCGGAAAGAGAACATGATTCATGTAAACTCTATGTATGGGGAGAAAAACATTGTGTGTATGGGATGTTACATGACCAGAGTTGGCAGGAGTATACACCCATGTGAAGGCTTGTAGTGGTTATACATGTCGTGTACTAGTTTTTTGAAAAACATGAAAATTTTATTACTCTTGATCCCTTCATTTACTTCCATGTTTCACTATTTGATAATCATGAACTAAGGTGAGAACTTGTCCTTTCATATTCATGCCACTAAGACCTCCTCCAGTTGTACGCCTGTTATAGGGAAGTGATCAGGCATCAAACATGGAAGAACAGGAACTACCAACAGATCCTCCCATCATGCCGGTCTTGGAACTAGTTATCATTCTAGACATAGGTACTGATTCAGAGTTCAAAGATGGTTTCAAGAGGTTTATGAAAACATTCAAAGTAGTACCGCCTCCTTCCAAGTCTATGCTAGAGCTAACATTGGTTTTACAGTAGCAGTATCCTCCCACCTTCACAAGGGATAGAGTACCTCAGGCAGTAGAGTCATGGTTAGAAGCCATGATTTATATAATCAAACATATGGAGATGCCTCTAGATAATAGAGTGAGGCTCACTATGTATATGATTCTGGATTCCTCCAAGAGTTGGTGGGATGTGATCTTATAGGTGGGACAACAGCAGGTTATGGCTTGGGATGAGTTCCAATGTGCCTTTTATGATTACATCTACTGAGAGACATTGAGGACCGATCAAGCCTAAGAGTTCATGAGTCTAGAGTATGGTAATATCTTAGTCAGGAAGTACTCTTCTCGCTACACATAGTTACTATGCTTCTAGCCTATTCGGGAAGGTGATGATTTTTTATAGAGAAGTCATGACATATGATCTCAGGTGAACATCTTCAGTTTTACTTTTATCAACTCTATAGTCAACCATGCGCTAAAAACAGATCACAATATGAGCGATTATGGAGTTGAGAGCCATAGTGGTCTGACATCCATAGTTGGTACCACTCCGACTAATAGTAGGAAGCATCATAGGGAGTCTACGCATGGTGATCTGGGGAAGTGAGACACTTCTTCTGGTATCCAGGTGGTGTGCTACCAGTGCGGTAAGAGTAGGAATACATGGCCACATTTCCCGAGAGATGCAGTGGAGTGTCGATCTTGTCAAAATATTGGTCATCTTCATCATATCTATCAGTTCTTCTCACCAGATTTTGGTGATATGAGTTCTTCTATGACTCCACATTTAGGAGCAGGACCACCAGTTTCTCATCAGTCTGGGAACTTGAGTTAATCTAGTCATTCAGGCCGAGGTGGAGTTGATGGATGTAGTGGCCAAATGTAATGCTTTTGAAAGCCGCAGGGTGGATCTATTAAGGGATCTCAGTCTACTTCACAGGGCTACAACGCATGTCAGGTTTTTGCGAAATAGATTACCGGAAAAGAGCAGGATCTCGAACCCTCCACAGTTTGAGGTATGGTTCTAGTTGGCTCATTTATAGCTTATTCATTTTTCAATATAGTGCCTTCCCAAAGATTTATATATGTTACTATTGTGGAGATCCTTGGGATTTTTATCTTTACCTCTACCGATGTCTTGATGTTTGACACACTGTTTGAGATAAGAACAGCTAGTGTACGTCAGTGCAAGGAGTTCCCTCTAGAGTTTGGTTGGTGTCACATCATATAGAACCTGTATGTATTAGATATTATTGGATATTATTTCATTATCATAATGGATTGGTTTGTTCCCTTCTTTTATTTTTTTGACTGCTATCGTCGTAGGGTGAGTTTCACATCACCGGAGAGTGGAGAATTTTTTCAAAAGGGAGAATGGGATGTATATGTGAGCAGAACAGAACCAAAGCATCATGGATTGGGGTAAATTATTGCCCAGATTGAAAGTATATATCTGAATGACTAGAGGAATTCAAATTTGGACTTTCCTCTCATGGTGAATTATTTAATTGATGTCTTTCCGTAGTACTTTTCATGTTATCCTCTGGATCGAGGGGTGGACGTTTCTATAGAGATTTTATCGGGAATAGCACCAGTGTCTGTTCCTCCTTATAGGATGACTACACACGAGTTACAGGATCTCAAGAAGAAATTTGAGGTGTTACATGCTAAGGGTTTCATCCAACCCAGTACTTCTCCTTGGGGTTATCTTGACCTGTTTGCAGAGAATGCAGATGGTACCCTCCGACTTTTTGTGGATTATGTGAAGTTGAACTAGTTTATGGTCAAGAACCAATATCCTTTACCATGGAATGGTTATCTATTTGATCATCCTTGGGAACCTGGGTGTTCTCAAATATTTACATGAGGGTCGGTTATCATCAGTAGCACGCTAGACCATCTAATAAAACTCTTACATCCTTTTGAAGCACGTATGGTCTTTATGAGTATGTTGTTATGCCTTTCGGTATAACGAATGTTCCTGATGTTTTCATGGTACTGATGAACCTAGTGTTCCATCAGTACATAGATTATTTCGTGGTAGTATGTGTGGATGATATTTTGGGGTTTTCTCACACTCGACAATAATATGCCACAAACCTTGAGATTATTTTTTATACACTGAGAGAGCATCAGTTATATGCCATGCTCTCAAAATGTAACTGTTGGATAAACCAGATTGAGTTCATGGATCATGTTATCTCAAGGACATGAGTATTATTGGACCCATTGGAAGTGATAGCAGTAGATTCCTGGGAGCATCCGAAGAACATTTTTTAGGTACAATGTTTTCTAGGGTTGGATGGATAATAAAGACATTTCATATATAACTTTTCACACTTAACACCGCCATTAAATGCCCTGACTAAGAAATGAATGACGTACCTATGGTCAGAATCTTTTGAGGCAACATTTCTGGAGCTGAAAGGGAGATTGGATTTAGCACTGATACTAGTATTGCCAAATTTGATAATGATCTATACTATTTATTTGGATGCATTACGTATCAATCTAGGGGTGGTTCTTAAATAGGGGGACGAGTTATTGGATACATTTCTCAGCTATTAATTCCACATGAGATGAATTACCTGATGCATGATGTCGAGTTGGCTATAGTTTTTCATGACTTACACTGTTCGAGACATTATCTTTTGGGAGAACGTTTTTTGGTTTTCACTGTTCAAAAAAGAATTATGTATATCTTCACTCAGTGTGATATAAATCTGAGATAATGAAGGTGGGTTGAGAACCATTAATATTTTGATTTTGAGCCTTTCTATATACCTGGGAAATGAAACAATGTAGCTGATGTGTTGAGAAGTAGGACTCATATACAAGCATTTCAGGAGGCTAGCAGTGAGTGGCATCTTATTACGATATTATCTGAGATGCATTTGGAGGGGGATAATAGATAGGGGAAGATGGCCCATTATTCTATTGTTTATACCTCTACTCTACTTGGTCAACTGTGAATAAGCCAACTATCATATGATAAATGCCTAGTCATGCGGATGAGTGTGTTAGGGGAGGTCCATATTCATGGATGGACCATTGGAGAGGATGGTATCTTGTGCTTTTAAGGGAGAATATGGGTGTCAGAAGACATACATGAAGAGTTGATGTAGGATTTTCATTACTCAGTTTTGGAAGTTCATCCTAGTGTCACTAAGATGTATCATGATCTGTACTGTCAGTATTTTTGGCCAGGTATGAAGAGAGATATTGATGGTTTTTAGATGATATTTTCCACTAGTCTGTAGGTGAAGGAATATCATCAACGACCAACAGGCCTTTTGCAGTTGATACCCATTCTTAAGAGGAATTGGAATGATGTCATGATGGACTTGGTGATATGTTTTCTTACACCGCCTCATTAAAATGAAGTAGTTTGTGTTGTCATTGAAAGACTTGTGAAGGTTTCCCACTTATTGAAGATCATGGAGACCTTCATCGTAAATGATCTTGGAAGGTTGTACATATGAGAGATTGTACATCCACATGGGGTTCCACAATCCATTATTTCAGACTAGGATGTACATTTTACATCTCAGGTCTGGAACGGACTACAGAAGGCTTTGGGTACACAGGTACTTCTGAGTATAGCTTACAATCCTCAGAAAGATGGCCAGTCCGAGTGTACGATTCAGGTGATGAAGGACATGGTTCGAGCATGCATCCTATATTTTGGTGGTACTTGGGAGAAGCACATAAATCTTGTATATTTTCTTAAAATAATAGTTTTCAAGAAATTATTCAGATGGAACCTTATGAGGCTTTGTACAGTAGGTCATGCTAATCACCACTATGGTGTTTGGATGTAGGAGAGGCTGTTATGCGGGGACATCGTCTTGTCCGGGAGACCACAAAGAAGATATAGTTTATTCAAAAGAGGATGGATACTACACAGTCACGAATGAAGACATATCATGATCAACAGAAATGGCCTCTAGAGTTAGAGTTGGAGATCAGGCTTTTCTACGTGTCACACAGAGGTTGGGACATAAGGGGATTAAGAGATAGGGTAAGATATCCCTAAGTTACGTCGGACCATTTGAGATTTTGGAGAGAGTCGGGCTGGTTGCATATCGTCTACAGTTACCGCAGATGTACTGGTCTATGCATGAAGTCTTCCACTTTTCTTAGCTACAGTGTTACTTATCAGTCCCATCTCATGTTTTTAACCCAATTAAACTGAGCTAGAGGTGGACGCATCATTCGAGGAGTATCCTACATAATGATTTTATCACAGTACAAAGGTTCTTTGTGGTCAGTATGTTGTTCTGGTACCAGTGTTTTGGCTTCATGTCCAAGTAGAGGACAATACTTGGGAGAGGGAGGCTGATGTATGATCACAGTGGCCGGAATATTCAATGATTCTTCTTATATGCCCCCTTGCTATGGAAATTCAGTGAAATTTTTTTTAAGGGGGGAATATTGTAAACCACCGGATATTCATTTCAGGTTGGTTTTTTATTTCTAGTTGATTTTTAGAAAAAGAGGAGTTTCTAGAAATTTACAGAGTACACACCATGTACTTATAAGTACACGTCATGTACCCGGTTTCCACGGGTGACCATGTACTGACCATATAATAGCCAAGAACATTGTAGAGTTGGGTGACCTGGAAACCACCTAAATAGAAGGTCTTTTAAATCAAGAACACATCGTGTTCCCTTGAAGAATACGTCGTGTAATTTCATTTTTTCATTAAATGGACTAGGGTTGCATCTTATTCACAAAAATATGTTATTCTATGTTTGTCTCATCCATGAGTGAATGAGATAGTTTATTCTTCTCTGATCCCTAGACCCGCCATCTATTTTCTAAATCGAACTCCATTCGTTGCGTTGGAATTGCATCAGTGAGTTCTTCCTTCTTCAAGAGATTCATATCTTGATTTCTCATCTCTCGTGAGATATTCATGGTTGAACTTTTTTGATGTTTTTGTAGATATACCTTATTTTAGATCTATTCATGGGATTAAATTTGATTATATAAATCATACAATGCAGTCTTAAGTGGTTTGTTCTATTCCATAGTTATTTTTTAATTTATTTGTGAAAATATGCCTAATACCCTTGTTCGGGGTATTGTATGATTATGGATTTTAGCCCTGTTATTGCCTGTTATGCCTTGTTTTCTTGAGTAGAGGATTTATGATTGTAAATAAGGTTATTTACCTTAATATGGATGTTTTCCAATGTTTTCTTTATATGGGATATTTTTTCTAACTTTTCATTTTATGCTACCTTTTTTCAAGCCTAGTGTTGTTATGACGGAGTGATTTTATCTCACATGTTGTGAGATGATATAGACTATTTATCCATGTAGTTATTGAGGTTTAATTTGGATTCCATATATCATTGGTATATGACTGACTTACACGGAGCTATAGGAACCTCGTGTAGTAGACTATAGTGAGAATAGATGCTGAGGGCTTCTCCAAAGTAACCGTTTACTTTTATATTGTCAGGCTATAGAGGGGGATGGACATTGTGCTCCCACGAAGCGTATGTAGTTCCCCATTATGAGTCCAATGTGGGGAATTGGACATTGAGTGCTTCCCCCGAGTGTTTATAGTTACCAATATTAGGCCACAAGGATGATTGACAGTGAGTGCTTTCTCAAAAAGTCTTTGTTAAATCTGAACCAGAGGGATTAGACTGTGAGTACATCCCAGAGGGTTTCTTGTGTTTGAGAGGATGAAATAAAGTGGTTAGGATAGGATTACATCCCAGAGGGTTACATGTATTTTATTAGATTCTTTCTTCATAGTTGGAAGTGAATGAATTTTAACTGTAGGATTATATACTTTTGATTTATTCCTTGTTTACAACATCTTTTTTCTAATTGCATATCCATGTATATTCACTGACTATTAGGAACAGATCCTTGGGTGGTTTCCTACTATGATTCATAATGCTTCTTGGACCAAAAAGATTATATTTTTGTTGGTATAGAAAAGTGAAAGAGCCCTTCTACTTCAAGTACTTGATTGCTGTGGATCTGGTGAGCATTATACCATGCTGATTCTTGGGATGCGGCTGCAGTTTATTTGTTTTCTTTTACATTGTTTTAGTACAGTATTCTAGCATTGTGACATTTTTGGATTCTTTCATATACATATGTATCATGAATCATTTATATATGTGCTCCAGTTGTTCATTACATTCAGTCTTCTACTATTTTACTATTGTATGGTATTATTACTTCTTTCGTAATTTCGATCTATTTACTTTCTGCTTCATTAGTCTACCAATGAGGGCATTGTTTCCCCACTATCACACCCAAGTCACTCGCCACTAGTCATTAGCCTCTGGTATTTGGGTAAATGTGCTTGAGTCCATGTGACCAACCGGGTACGGGGCACCTCTGAGAAGCACCTGGAACCGAGACATTTCAGAAAAGCATGTGAAATTTACAATGAATGTACTTAGGGACACATGGCTTATGCTCTCACCTATACACTAGGCCATTTCCAATCATGTATAGATCATGGATAACCATTTTGGTCTTGATAACATGTACTGGTGGTATATTGTGTTTCTCAGGTTTCTTATTTATTTATATTTCCATTCATCCCATGCTCGTGTATAATACGCAATGCCCTTGTAATTTGGGTCATGCCTACATACTGGTGTAGAGTTCAAGTATTGGGTAATATTGGTGTACTTCTAGCCATTTCTATGTACTTATTTCTTTACATGTTTTCTTGGACATTTCCTTGCCCATACAATCTCAGAGTACACATTTATTCTCCAGCACAAGGTCACATGGTTTGTGTAGGATGTACAGAGTGGGTGATACTTATCTTCACCTGAAGCCCAATCCATCGCAATTGGGATACTAAATGAAATGTTATATTTTGGATTACAAAGCATATAGTCTAGTTTTTTATAGGATGTAAATCCTATCCTTCACAATGTTTCAAAATCCTCCATCTCCAGTACAATTCTCATCATTTTACCACTCAAAATCGAAGGTTTCATCACCAAATGTTAATATATATCCTCTAGTGGCCAAAAAATCCCAAATATTATAGGAGTCCCCTTTTGTGATTTCTCAAATGACTAGTAATATTTCTACTATTTCATTCCTTTCTTTTAATTTTATTTCTATTTTAGTAACTCTAATGATTAAACACTAAGCCCTTATCAGCTGAGTTGAGATGAATCTATATTCCCCTATTGATGAATTTTTAATTTAAAAATATCTTTTCATATATTCATCTATTTGGAATTTTTGAACTGTTTATATATTTGGATATTTCCTTATTTCTATGAATTTTTAATTCTTCATCCCTCTTTATTGTATTAAAAACACTAACCACCTTGGTTCCCTGAACTTTTAATGATCATGAATAGTGGGATGATCTAAGGATGATTGTAGGTCTACAATAATTAGGATAGGATAGATTATTTGATATAGGGTCATTGAAATTCCATTAATCAATTTGAAACTTCTAAAAATATATAATCAAATGAGGTTTCTCTTGGATAGAGACAAAAATATAGAGTAATAAAATAAAATCATGATTGAACTGGAGGAGAGGGGATATCCATGTTTTGGACTCATTTTTAATAAATAATTTAAAACCAATCCTATTTAAACAAACTTTTTTCACACACTAAACCCATTAATTAAGATAAAATACACCCAATACACTCTTCTATCTCGAGGCATCCTGATATCCACTATAAGTGGTTTTTATTTAGCTAAAAGTTCATCTGTCGGTGGCCCCGTGACAGGTCGTCCATCAACTTGGTGTCATTCTTATGGAGTCCAGTGTATTGTTTTGTTTTATTTAAAAATGAAATCAACACGTGACTGGATTTAGTTCATCTCACCACTTTTCATTTGATCTAGAAGATAAAAAAACTATATGGGAAAGAATCATGACCCTAAAAACCCATAAACAAGAGGAAATATAATTTTTCAAAATCCCATTGATACATTCTACCTCCTTATCCACTTCTTCCTCTAGAGTTACTATATGATTTATAATCATGGGAGACAATTTACCTGAATTTAATAGAATACTGAGATTACATTATTCACCAAACTACAACAATGATAATCAGGTTCATGTACCAAATAATCAATACGGTTGTGAGAATACAAAATGAATGGTTATTTTACTACTCAAAATTATGGTATTTTTTTGGAAAAGACCAAAACATAAAGTTGATATCATTTCTAGAAGTCTTCAATTTTTTTAGTCCTTGAGGAGTCACCGACGATAAAATTATATCAATGGATTTCCCCTTCTCTATTGATGGATCTTCAAAGGAGTGGCTCTAATTTTTCCATCCTATATAATTCACCACATTGGATAATCTATAGAAGCTACTCCTCTAGAAATAATTCCCAACCAGGAGGATTACCTGACTGAGGAATGAAATTTATAGAATCAATAAAGCTAGTGTAGAACATAGTATGAATTCTTAGAAGGATTCAAGAAGCTAAAAACCTCTTTCCCAATCCATCCATTTAAATACTTTAATATCATTTTATTCTTCTTCCATGAGTAAATTAACAATAACTAGATATTTAAGGATTCCACCTTGGATGGAGCATTGATTAAAAAACATTCCACTGGATTTAGAGAATTGATTGATTGGATTTCCCAAAATTCCAATAAAAAACGATAAAATAACTACCATAACAGGAGTGCATGAGTTAAAAAGATCCAAATATCATTTATATGAAAATAAAATTGATGATCTAACCTAATTTGTGAATTAGTTTTCTGTGAAGAGGTTATAGGAAAAAAAATATACTACAACCCCATGATACTGCAAACTTTTTCACATTTTAGAACACTACAGTAATGGATTCCCATATGTTTTGGATAGTAGTGATTCCAAGATCCCAAGATAGTACTAGTAGTAACCAAAATGTATTTTAGTATTTATAGAATATTATAAGACTCGATTTAGAGATAAGAACAAATACTAGTAAATACCACCCTTCCAACTAAACCTCTAACCACCACCCTAAAAAATATATAACTCTCAGACCCTACAAGATATATACAAGGAAATACTCAAAAATATTCAATGAATGAATTACTAAAAAACATGTGGAGTTTCAAACCACTAAAAACAACTCTTGTCATTCATGAATTATTAATGAAGAAGCTATAAAGATAATACAGCTATATCATGTCTTATACAAATGACATGAAAATTCATTTTTTATGTAAGATTCTATTTATAAAATTCATAATACTAAATGATATTTTAGTTTCATTGAATTAAGCTTGGTTAAAAATATTAATAATAGTGAATAAAACCATTATCATGCTGATTCTAGAAGTGAGCAGCCCACTAATCCTAAATAATCCATCCCTAATAAGGGTCCTTAATGAGAAGTTCAAATGGAGAAACCCACATTAAAATAAAACTAGCTAAAGACCATTATAGAAAATATAAATCTACCCCAATCTCCCTTCACTTATGTTTTAAAACCCCCCTATGAAACCCAGTGAATATTCATCCCAAAAAAAGATTTTGGAGCTAATAAAAAAGATAAAGATCAAAATCCCTTTATTTTAGTCAATTTTAAAAATCCCAAGGTATCTAAAATTTATCAATGATATGTTTATAGGGAAGAGGATGTTATGATTAATGTAAAGAATTATTTAGGAGTGTCTATTAATGTAATGAATTTTTTAGTTTATTATTTCATGGAGATAGGAGAGATCAAACCTACCTGAGTGGTTGTGAAATTGAAAAACTAATCCACTACCTATCCATTTGAAGTTCTAGAGGGAGTTTTGGAATGTTTACAAGGATTTATATTCCCAATTGAATTTTTTATCTAAATATGGAGGATAAATAGATAATGATTATTCCCCTATTATTCTGGGTAGGCCATATCTCAAGGCAACAAAAAAAGATAAATTTTAATGAGCTAACTCATTTAATGAAATTTAGAGAAACGACAGTGAATTTTAATATTCTTGATTCAATAAAATACCCCCCATTAGTTTCATACTGTGTTTAGATTACATTAATTTAAAGTACCATGTTATTTCAAAGAAGATACTAAATAGTGTGATGAATACATTTAAATATCCTGAAATCCCCAATGTCTTCGATGAATTCATTTTCAATATTTTGGAAACTCTTTAATCTATTTTATGTGATAAAATGTTTTATGAAATTGATGAAAATTATTTTGATGATTTTCTAAAATCTAACACTGAAACATATTTTTTTAATGTTTACTCTACCATCCTGGGTAAAACATAGTTGGAAAAATCATCATAAACCCCACTTGAAATAGAATTTAGTTTTCTACCAACAAAACTGAAATATAATTATTTAAATTAAAATTCTAACCTACTAGTTTTAATCACAAAATATTATAAACCCAATGAAGAAAACCAACTAGTGATAATTTTGAATCAAAACATTATGTTAATAGGCTAGACATAAGGATGAAATCTAAGGATTAATCCTAACACCTCTATGTATATGTTTTTTTAGAAATTGAATCCACACCGATGAGACAACCCCATGAGAGACTCAACCCAAACCAACAAGAAGTTATAAAAGTGGATGTATAAAAACATTTAGGAGATGGAATCAAGTACCCAATATAGTACTCTCAATGAACACGTTCTATTCAATTTTCCAAAATAAAAAATGATGAAAATTTATATATAATGAGAATAGTGAGTTAGTACCCACAATAATTCAGAGTAACTAGAGTGTTTGCATTGAAAGTTTTTAATTGAACCATTAATTATGAAAAGGACATTTCTATATTCCCTTTATATGGGTAATGTTAGAGTATTTAGTAAGGAAGGGTCACTAATATTAACTTTATGGATTTTCCTGGTATTTATATGTTCCAATATCTCTCTAAGACCTAGATAAGACTACATTTACCTTCCCCTTCTATACATTATCTTATCATATGATTCCTCTCAGTCTCTTTAATTCCCTAGGTACCTTTAAATGGTGTATGGTAATCATTTTGTTAGACTTGATTAAGAGCTAATCAGATATATTCTTGAATAATTTTACTATTTATAGAACATTTTTTTGAAATTTGATATGATTGTATATAAAAATTTAAAAGAAAATTCATTCAGAAAAAACATAGTTTTAAACATTGATAATTTTTTATTTGTCAAAGGAAAATGGAAATGTGTTGGGTCAAATAATTTATATGTATGGTATTGAGGTAGGCAATGCGAAAATTTATGTGATTTATACCCTACCCTAACTTACCACCTTGATACATATCCAATAATTCTAGGACATGTAGAATATTATATATGGATTATTAGGGACTTTACTTTGATTTCATTTATACTAAGCATATCTAAAATGAAATTGATTATTTATATGATGATTCATACAAGATATCATTCAAAAATATCAATTTGTGTCTGATCACATCTTCCATAATCTTCCCACCTAACATGAATTTTCCGTTTGAGATATTGTGAGATGACTCTAATAAAACTATAGGAGTTTCATTTTCCCAAGGAATTTATGGGCACCTAAAATTGCTATCATAAACTTCTCAAACCTTGGAAAAATCCCAGATAAATTACTCAATAGAATGAGTTGACATAATTTCAAATTTTTGTTACTTTAGAAAAGTATCACTCATATTTTTTAAAATATAGAAAATTATGTATTCTGAACATGAAATATAATGATATATGACCAACAAGGATTATAGAAAACCAATAATAGTGAGTTGGATGTTTCTTCTATAGGATTTTTAGTTTTATATCAAGTAAAATAATGGATTTAAATATATAGATTCATACCACATGGGTAGATTACATCACACTGTTGAGAGAGAACCACCCACTAAAACAAATTTGGATGACTCCTTCCATAGTGAGTATCTATATGAATAAACGCAAGTTCCCTGATATAGTAATCTTCTCAATTTTCTAATACCATGAAATATACCTCTCTTTTTACCAAGAATTAAACTTCTGAATTATAATTTGTTTCAATTTTCAAGAAGATCCATTTTTTAAGATTTATATTGAATAATTATTTAAGAGATGTATTCGTAAAGAATATATTAAATAATTTCATATATTTTTTTATAAACATGCATGTGTAGGTCATTTTAAACCTCAATGAAAATGAAAGCATGAAAAAAGGTTTTCTGAAGGGAAATTTGGCTTGAGTGGTTTTCTCATAGCAAGAACTAGTTTCCTAGTGGCCAATCAACAACCTCTCTTTATGTGGTGGGAGAGTGATCCTTCTTTAAGGAGTATTATGATATAATGTGATCCCTCAAACATATATATCTAGGTATTGGCCAACGCATCATGGTAAATGGATCTATTGTGTCCTCCTATAGTAGCATTAAGCTCAAGGTAGATGAGCCCTATAGATCCAGTTTTATGTTGGTGGAAGAATTTTCTATGACTCAGGTGGATATGTGATCATAACCTTCAATGAAACCTATGAATAAAAAAATTCTATTATTTTATAGGAATGTTCCATGTGCAATGGGATGGAACTATATAATGTGAAAAATATTGATCTGACTTTGGTTGAGATTAACTCAATAATCATCTTCTAATCGATCCAAGGTCGCATCACTAAAACCTGGTCTATTATTTATCACTTTCTATGTTTTAAATTTTTAATCAATGATTGTAATAACAAAATTCAAACTTTTTCCCATTATAATTCATTATTATTAGTATTTAATTATAAGGGGTTCAGTTTTCTACAATCATGCATGTCAGGTTTTCAATTTTTGAACAGTTTCCAATGGGTTTATTTATTAAACCGGCAACACCCAATGGTATCTATGGAGACCTTATTTCTATAGGCAGGAACTCATTAAAGAGTTTTTCTAGAAATTCTTAAATACTCACATTGGTCAAGAGGATGGGAAGTCGGGCTCATCCCACCTTTGGGGTGGGGGAATTATTTAATACTACAAGATTCTCTTACATATTTATGATATGTTAATGAATCCTTTATTAATTCCCAAGTATTATTTGGGTATCCCTTAAATTAAAAATCAATTATTATAATGTATAGAGATTATAATCATATGTATGTATCTAATGTTCTCCGTCAATTGAGACATATGTATGTATCTCATGTTCTCTATCAATGTTATCCTCATATGTACTACATAGATATTGGTTGGTCATTATTTTGATGATGTTGGATTTCTAGACTCTCGGTGGGGAACTCTAGAGTGTGTCATTATCTTGGGAGAAGAGAGTTATTTTTATATTGTGATTGACCCCATAGATGTTCTACCTACTTATCGTTGTGAAAGGAATCAGAATCCATGTTTTGTGGTTTTTCTTAATGGGGAATATCATACCATTTATGATCTTGTGAAATGATCATCCCCATATATTATAGTATCATGTGGTGATGATATATATGATAAATATTCCAAGTCAATGTTAGTGTGGGAATTTTTTCGAAGCATCCAGGGGAACCTAGAAGTAATATAGATTCTGTGGTGAATTAGACCGTAGATGGAATTCTCACCAAAGAGAGTTGGTTGATTTGGTTGATTGTGCATGGACCTCAGGGAGGCTTCCTATGTATCAATTATTAATGGGAATCAAATACCACATAGTTCAGTAGTGATGACCTATGCCTATGGGGGGCCTGTGAAGGTCTGTCTCACTAAGGATTATAGCCCTTTTAAGAGGATTTGGTTGATTCTTACTCTTGAAAAGGATTACCTTATTTTGGTTATGGACTTATTCCAAAGTAGGATTCCATTTATGATCAGGGGGTATGATTGGGATTTTCTACTAAAAAGGATGAACATTGATCTCAGTCCTTAGATATGTGTCCTATGTATCCTATTAATAGATGGAATCACTGTTAGGTTAGATTAATATATTTCATGGATCATGCAGATTTAATGATCATTATGAACCTCTAAGACCATATGAGTTATGTTCTGTGTGAGAAATAGGAGGAATATGATGATCCAAGATAACACACATTTCTTTTCATTAGGTGGGCATGGTAAAAATATCCAAAAGGTAGAGGGATGGTTTGGTGAGTGTTCCCTCTTCTTTTGACCCCCTCTTCAATTGATGGAAGAGTTTGGGGCTTCGATGGAGAGAGGAGGGGACTCCAGTGCCCATCCCCAATCTGATTCGGTGTCCAATAAGAGGAGATGAGAAATATTTAAACATTATACTAGAAATTATAGGGGATTTATTTGGGATAGATTCACTCAAATATCTCTCATAGTGAGGGAAGAGGATGTCATTCCATGTCGATAGGAAACAAAAATGCAATCCTCACCCTTCATACATGGAACTAGAGGCTTCGAGTATTTGAAATGTGAAGGCCGCATGGTTCTTGCCATAAAATAAAAGACTAGGAACTCCCTACCAATATCCATAGGTGGGGTTCCTAATGAATGTAGGGATACACACTCATATGAACACTGAGGACCCTGACTGGCCAACTAGAGAATCATGAGAAACCTCTAACTGTAGGAACACGCACCAAATTGGGGGACATGCTAGTGTTCCACTCTGCATTTTTGTGAAAATATAGAGGCATTGGTGGAGGTCAAAAATTGGCCAATATAATAAAATAAATCCAAAGGAAGGTGACTCATTCCATTGGTGTCTTAGAAAATGGATCAAAAGATGACTCAGATAGATCCTGGGTATAGGTGCTTAGCACAGTTGCTTCATCTAGGGACTGAGATGAACTAAAAGTTCATTGTGAATGGAAAATAAGCCTATGTGAACTAAATATTCATTGAGAAATTTAACTATAGGAAAAAAACACATGCGTAATTCATTATCCTAAACCATAACGGTATCCAATAGTTTCCTTGGATGGGTCTTGTGGAGGTCTTTTCTTACGGTAATTAATGTAGGTGGTTTTATGCTAATGTAAAAGGGGTCATCTCACATGTTTTTTGTGCTTGGGACCCTGAAGGGACTTTGATATCTCTTCCACCATTTTATTATTTCTTTTCAAGTGTCATGTAGAGATTACTTAGAGGTTTGGGGGACCTAAGTGATGGTGTTGGGTGATAAGATCTCATAAGATTCTTTTGAATTTTCTGTCCTTCAAATGGTATGCCCAAGGATACAATTTTTTTTGGAAAAAACAGTACCCTGGCCGAAATTGTTTTTCCATGTAGGTCTTCGACATAGGTACTAGGCATAGGAACCATGCTTAGGTATGTATTCCATTTTATTATTGCAGAGAGGGATCTTTGTGGGCCTTCTAGTATAGAGGTGCAAGCATGCATCACTTCTGTAATGGGTCATTTGATTTTTTTGGGATTCCTCCTTACTATAACCTTGTCATAGTGAATTTCGTAATATGTTAATCCCTTTTATGAAATAGTGTGTCAAAAAATCCCCATCCCCATTGGATTGGATCTGATAAAATTAAGAGGATTGAGTCCTAAGGTAGAACATTGAAAATATTATAAATTTGATCTTTCCCAACCATGTTGTTCAACAACATAACATGGTAGTGTAGGTCTTAGGTGCTGACCAAAATTACAGCTCCATGGAATATGTCATGAGCATAGTCTAGAAGTGCGTATAAATATCTCCCACCCCTTTGTCAGTTTCCTCACTTCAGTTACAAATATTCTACTCTTTCTATACATATCATTCTCCAAAATCTTCAACATTCATTGATTCGTGATGTTCTAATGCGTAGTTCCCTTTGTCAAATCTATCTAAGAGGTGGTGCTTCCTATAGCCACATCAGCATATATTATGGGCAAGACGTCTGGTCAAGAGACATTGAAGAGTGATGTGGCCACGATGGTTATGCACAGGACAGGGTTAACAGGGCTTCCGACTGTCCTTTACCAAAATTTTGTAAATTATTCCTAAATTTTAATTTTTTCTATGATAATAATTTAAAATAAAATGTAGAAATTTGTGTCTTATAAAAGATTTCTATTTGTAGTTGCAATGAATTTTTCTACACAGGCTGCTACACGTTCTTCTTAAATGATCAAAGTCATCGGGTCAGATTACTATGACATGATCGAGCCTCCTATTCCAGATATAGTGAAGAAATTGATGACTTATGAGGAAGAATACCCCCAAAAGGTCTATAAAAAACTATATATTCGTGGAATTTTGGGTCACGCCACCATCCCTAGGCCTCCTAGTTACTTTATAAAGTCATGGTTTGGGAGGAACACTAACTTAATATGTGCCAACATCTCCTCCAGGAATGTTCTAATCAAATAATGGATAGTCCATGTTATCTATATCATGCATCACATAAAATTTACACAATATTTGAAGTCACATATCAAGGATTCGAGTCCTCTTTGTTACTATTCTACCTTCCACCTCTTGCAGACTGATCAAACATAAGGTGGGTAGGATGACTAGGATTTCATCTCCTAAGGGGGTTTCAAACCTATGTAGATTTGGGTGTATTGGGTGTGTCGAACCTACATGGAGTCCGAGAAAGAGATGAAAGATGTCTATATTTATATAAATGTCTTGGTTGGGACATCTTATGTTAATAAGAACCCAGATATTATCCATGAATTTCGTTACTGAGGGATTCAGGAGTTGACTTAATTCCATCTGATGCATGGTGAAGTCATTATTATCATGTGGGAAATCTACCCGATTTTTTGGGAACATATTCTTATGGAGATATATGATGAGTTCATCCTTCCACATTCAATGTGGAATGATTTGTAAAGGAAACCACATTTGTTCCACGAGATTTATAAGTTAGAAACGAATCTATCCAAAAAGGGTCCTCACCCCATGGGTGACATTCATTCTAAAACATATATGAACACTTTAATAAAACCCAATACAAAAGGTCCCACATGATATAACCCCATAATATTCCCCATGACAAATAAGCAACATGGTTCGTTCATGTTATGGTCCACATTGGAGAAGGGTGAGTATATGAATTGGGGTTATTCGTTCAAACCGATGTTTGATGTGAATGGTCACCTAACCATCATCCTCTCTATGTGGTTGAGTATTTACCTACATTTAGTCTACGAGATCAAGGGTGGTGTGAGGCCAAAGACATTTTATTCACGACCAAATTAGCATAGGGGATGTACATAGGGTCGGTTGTCCCATCCTTTGGAAACCACTATCAATGTATTATATATATAGACAATGGGAAGGCCATGTTTAAGATTTTAGGGATTTTTAATTTGTTTTGGGGTGGGTCTCAACACATTTCAGTTCATATAGTTTCTCCAATTCGTTCAGGGTGTCTCTAGAATTCAACCTCGAAACCTGAGGTATAAGGATGTGTTAATGAAGCTGAATGTGTCAAGATAATTTATCATTCTTTTGAAGTGTAACCAACTAATATGGAAAATTACCGATGATGGAAAGGTTCATAATAATTGTAATTATCCAAAATTTTGAATAAAATTTTGTTTTTTGAAAATGTATGTTTTACTATGTCCCACTATTTAAAATTATATAAGTATAAACCAAAATGTAACTATTAGTTTTTTACTGTAATATGACCATTGGTCAATTATGACCAAAGGACAATATAACATTTGGAAACAATAAAAATTGTAACGTTATAATTAATTATTTATAAATAGAAATGAAAATAAGAAAAATTAATTCAGAAGGAAGAGTCGATGGCCTCATCCAGTAGACTCAGGTCATATGAAGCACATTTTCAGAGCTCAGAAATGGGGGTAGAATTATTGGGTATTGCTATTGACCATGCACAAGCAGAGTTTCAACACATTATGTGTAAATAGAATCACCTACAAGAGAAGTTCAATTTAATAGTGATTATCACCTAGTCAATGTCATCTGAATCTCCCTATGAGTCTGTCAACATTGAAAACCTTACCCTAAGGACTTATGAGAGTGTTATAAGGGGTCATATAATTTGTCAATAGTTACTTTTTTTTAATAAATTTTTATAAATAACTGTCTAATTCCATCAATTCCATTATGAGAATAGTTTTTCTTAAAAATATAATGAATTAGATAAATTAATTTTTCATCTACATTTTTACATTTTTTAAATAAATAAATTATTATATTAAAAAGAGTTTTTATAAATATTGTTATTATTATAGTGTTATAAGAACACTCTCTTTAATTAAAATTTATTTTTATTTTTATTCCTAATATTTTTTACTCTATAAATGATTATGTATTCAGTTTGATAAGAATTATATTTTCATATGATAAAATTGAAATTTTATTTTTAATTAAAGAATTTCATTTAATGAATTAATTAATTTTTGTAATAAATAATATTTTAATAAAATATAATTATAAAATTACTTTTTGGAATAATAAATGTGTATTTAATTTTTATGGAGTCAAATTTAATTTTTATTAATGTTAAAAAACTAATTTTTTTCAAAACTCATCAATTTTCAGTAAATATCAGTTTTTATTATAAAATTAAAAATTACAATGATTAGAAAATTATATTGATAAAATAAATATTATTTTTGGATTCAGGATGTCTAAATTATCCAATGGTGATTTTTTCATACTTTTTTGAGACAACAAATTTTTTGCGTAAAAATTAAATACTGACTAAAGATATAATGTGTTTTATGACATCATAATGACCCAATAGTGATGTAATAAAATACCATAAAAGATATATTCGGCCAAAATATTTTCTAAATTTATAATATTTTTATTTTATATTTTTTTGATTAATTTTGTAATGAATTAGTGGACCCTCCAAGAATTATATAATATTTTATAATTTTAAAATGTTTTCCTTGATAGTGTGACACACCTCCCCCTAAGAAAGCATAATATTTTAATATGTTAGTCCCTTGAACACATAAAATATTTTATACCAATACCCTTTGGATAAAAATGTGGGATGGTTTTTGGTTTTCATTAGTTTAATGTGTAATGTCCAAAACCAAAATAATAAATAATTCCATCTCCTTTCCTATAAAAACTCATTCAATATCCCATTCCTCTTCACTCAAATAAATTTGTGCTCAACCAACATCTACCCTACTCTTTCTAGAATCCTTCAAATTCTCCCCAATCTCTCATGAAGCATCTCTCAAGACTCTCCCAATCCTTTGAGATCACACTTCTATGTAAGGGATCATCACTTTCCTCTCCTCCATTCTAATTCAATCATCTTATTTGAAGTAGTTCTTGTAATTTTAAAAGTTTATAATTTTATTCTTTTATAATCATTATATTAATGTCCATTTATTTATTTTAATGAGTTATTATTTTTCATCCCTCATTTTGACCCTTACCTAAGACGTTACTATGCAATAATTTTGTAAGGGATTTCACTCTACGTATTTCCATTCACTTTATTCTTTTACATTATGACTCTCAAGCTCCATATTTATATGTTGGGTTATGAAGTTCAATGACCCCCATAATTTCCATTTAATGCATATATGTTGATATCTTCCATTTACTATCATTAATCCCCCTATAATCCATTAATCCCACCTCATACTATGCGAAAATTTCATAAGGGGTCTTCCACCCTCTTCTTTTGTCATGAATTCTTTTCATGTTATGTATTTGAATTTATTTTATTCCTATGTTGTGATAACTTATTATATATACTCCATAATTCCAATTTTATTTATAATTTATTAGATCCCCCTTAACTCTCATTTATCCCCCTTATGAAACATTATTTATAATTGTTAACATGCTTAATATTTATAAGGGATTTCTTACTTTCTCATTTTTTCCACCATTCCTTATGTTGTTATAGCCTTTCATTTTAAATTAAGAATATTGGGGTATGATTTGTAACCTCCCTCATACATCCATAATTATGTTTTAATGTGGATATCCCTTATTCTCTCCCATTAATTTATCTCATGTACACTTGTTACCATGACCAAATTTTATAAGAGTTTTTCCATTTATCATATTTCTACAATTTTCATTATTACATTATTCCTTATATTTCTAAATTCAACATTTTGGGAAATTAATATATATTACCCCCATAATTTTAATTTTAGTACTTGTGATTCTATATCCATTTCACTCTCATCAAACATTTTTATGTGTGATTATTTCACATCGTTATGCTGTCGAAATTGCACCACAATTTTTCCTCCAAAAATCATTGTGTAGTCAATACCATGTCCATTTTTTATCAGGGATATTCACCATTATGAAGATATAAATATTGATTATAGTTGTTCATGTATGTATTCCACATTCCTGTATCATTGAATAAATGATTATGTTTAATGATTCCATGTTATATAATCTATTTGTTACACTTATGCATGAAATGAAATGTTAATAAAGGGTCTGCCCTGATAGCGCCCCAATGCATTGGGGAATGTTTAGTATCATGATACACCATGTACAATGAGGGTTTACTCTTGATAATTCAAGTCTAATGAGGTTTTACTCATGCTAACACATGTTCATGGAGGCTTTACTCATGATCATCCATGTGCAATGATCCTTGGATCTTACTAATATCATATTGTATGTCATTTCAACATTTTCTTGTTTAGATAATCATGCTATACAATGACTTTATGTTCATGTTTCTCTTGTTATCCAGTGATATGACTATTGAATAAAATGTACCGTATTCTTCTTGTTATTTCTTTTTTTACTCCCTTATTGATCTTTATGGATCATCCTTTTTTTAAATAAATCCTCGGGTTTACCCGTGAAATGATGAGTACAAAAGAATGTACTATTCATGTAAAATAAGTTTTCAATTAATATGTGGTATTTTATTTCATAATATGTTTTGTAATTTTTCAAATTTTCGAAGACACTATACCTCTTGATCATCAGAGTTGTCTTAAGTGCATGTTTGTGTAATAAATCATGTTTAAGTGTGTAATAAAGAGAAGGGTTGTTATAGTTGTTATGAATGGATAGTTTTAGTTATTTTTGGGATTATGATTGGTAAACCCTTGTGATAGCCATATGGATAAGACCTTGTATAATAAAAACATCCAAAAATTTTGGTGAGTAAATATGAAGTTTTTTATCAAGAAAATACATCCCAATCGAGATACGAACAAGTAGAGGCGACACTAGAATAGATGTATCTAGAGGTAAAAACCAAAAAAATCACTTTGAACTAGACTCAAATGGGAACCAGTGCACCGTTATGGGCCTTTATGCACTCTTGGTTCGACACTCCAGAGTGATATGATTTGTTAAATTTATAATCTTAGTATGAAACATTTTTAATGGAGAAAAAATAATCACAGAAGAATAAATGTTAGGTAATTGATCATTCATAACCATGATTGAAAGTTATGGTATCACAATTTAGGATATTCTATAAAAGTTTATCCTTCCATGTCCAATTTTTAATTTTTACATTCTTATGATCCATGTATTCAAACCCCCTAATTTTATTTTCTTTTTGTTAGTTAAAACATGGAAGTAGGAAGATCATGGACAAATCTTCTTTCTCTTCCTGAAGAAATACATGGAGAGATTATCCTAATGTCATGGAAATATGACTTTGAAAATTGTTCAAATATCAAAGTTACATGAAAATAATATTATGAGGCATCCGATACCTCTAGCATTGAATGAACTTTTTCAAGGATTATGTATGGTCTATTTGAGAGTCTGGAAATCTAAACATTTTTAGCATGCAAAGCATTGAAAGTACCATTAGGGTCTTTTAAAATTATTCTCATTATTTCAAAATTTTGATGCACTAAATGATTTTCTAGATGTTGCAGAAGAGGGAGAACTCTGAGCATTCTATATGTATCAAATTATAGATTTCAGTCTCTGGGGAAATACAAAAACTGATTTACCAAAACCCTATTTTGAAATATTTTATGTTGAATTAGTAATACTTTTTTATAGAAAACCTGTTTAAGATGAGGTTGTAATATTATATAAAATAAATACATTTTTATTACTTATTGATGCTTCCATCGACATAAATCTAGATGGATGAGAAGTTTTTGGATAAATGAAGTAGATTATTTTGAAAAAATACTATTATTTATTATAGAATTATAAAAGGGTAAGAGCTCTATTAATACATTAGATTATCCCATGGTATATTTTCAATGATAGGCGCTGGGTTTGTGAAATATTCTTGGGTCCAGGGAGCCATGATATTGATAAAATATATATATATATATATATATATATTATATTACACGTGATGTATTTTTCCAATTTTTTTCTTAATGTTTCTCTTATGAGAAATCCAAGATAATCGCTAGGTATAAAATTTACGGTTTACCCTAGGCGTGACAAAACATTTGTTCTTGTCAGTCAATTTTTCATATCACATTCAAGGATAATTAATTTTATTATTTCATTATATGAATTTATGAAAATAATGGAATATATCCTAAATGATGTTTTTGATGGAAAATTTTATATCACCATTAGGTCTATAATACGCATTTTACCATAGGCAAAACTTATGTTTTCTTCATGTTATGTGTTTGGTAACATCACACATAAGATTAATTAAAATTTATATATAAATATTTGATTTGATAGCTAGAAATAAGAATTATTATTATTTAATAATAATAATTATTATTATTTTCATCCAATGAAATAATATAAAAATAATTCTACAATTAATAATTCAGTTATAGTGGAAGTAATGAGTGGGAAATGTAATAATGATGATAAAGTTACATATTTTCAATAATTACAGTTGTGTGGTTAATTAAAATTTATTAGCATGTAAAAAAATGGTCCCCTCTATTAACAAATACACCATGACATAACATGGTCATCGGGTCATCAACCTCAAGGAACTGCCAATTGCCTCATTGATATGTGGTCCCCTACCTAGGGCCCACCCACATACCCAAACGGATCATCAAACTAATGATTGTCCAGATAAGCCAAAACTTGTTCAATCCATGTGCTTTTTCCTCACTCACACACACCCTAGGAAACATCCTAAGAGGTCACCCATAAAGCTCACTACTACAATCAAACCATCTTAACTATCGATTTATAATCCGATAGGCTCACAAAAATACTCATGTTCTAAGTTAACCTTTGTAGTAATATTTAACGTTTTATGTCTTACTATTCCCTTGTTTTTACAAAAGGTAATACATAAGGATTTCATGGACGTTGGTGAGATACATATACAAGAATAGCATCAAACAGTCCCTTTTTCATTTAGTCATGTCAAATGAGAAGCCTTAGGGTCTTATTTATTTTCAAACATGTGCCATTGGGTGAATGAGGCCATCCACATAGGTCTATCACATAGTTGTCTCAGGTAGGGCCTTCACATATGTTTTTCTGCCCCTACTGGGACACACAGGTAGGTTTTACACAAGCTTATTAGCACCCAGGTGGTGTAACCACAGGTTGTCCTAGGTGTGTTCTTCAACTCCCCATATCATTTACATCATTATAGTCTTTGAATCTAAATATTATCATCCCTATTTGAACTAGAGTGTCAACAATGTTTTCTCATTCATTCAATATTTCAAAGTTATGTTTATTTATTATGAATAATTTTTTTTATTATTCATGATTCTTGGTTACTTTGAATATAATTTCTCACACCATATGAGGGTATATTCTTCCAATAGTAAAACAGTAGGTCATCTCTATTTGGAGGAATCCCTTAGTGTAGGAGGAGGTCTGCATGAATTCATGTTATGCATTAATATTGACACTATTTGAGTGGTTGTGAGTTAGGAAATTAAAATATTATTATGATTCTATAACTAAAAAGGGTGTTTTTGGATGATTTTTTTAATTTTTTGTCATAAGGCCTATTCGTGAATAAATTTGTTAACAGAAATGTTTTTTGTTAAAAATAGAAATACACATGACCATGGTCTTGTTTTGGGGAATAAAAATGCATAATAAGAAGAAATATATCAATTTTATGGAGTTGTAAATATTTCTAACCAACATAGGCCAGAGGTAATTCAAAATTCCATATGTTTCATTTTAACCAAAATTATAAGAAAAACATGTCATATTATTGTTATGGATATATCACTATGATGTGTTAAATTTTCATCATTTTTTTCGAGTTTAATTCATACTATAGAAATCAATTACAATCAATACAATTGCTTAAAATGGAAAATCATATCACTGGGAGAGGGGGGTTTATTGAAAAATTAATAATGAAGTATAATATTGAAGGATGTAAAAGATCAATGAAGGGGGCTTGGATATTGATGAAAATGGGTTAGCTATCATCGATTATATTTATTTCTCACCTAATTAATTAAATATATAATCGGTCAAAAAAAATACTAATTCAAACTAATATCAAACTGAGTGAATAGTAGTTTATTTATGAAAATGAAATATCGAAATTTTAATATTAAAAATTATTTTCCAAAATTTTAATAAAGGATTTACTATGAGAATATTTTCCTAAAAATTAAATTTTATGTAGTTTTTAATCCCTCTTTTATTATTGTGGTTGGAGGAATAAAAGTGTAAATAATAAATAAGGCTACATGTTAACCTTCCCCTTATTTCACATCACATTATTATGTTTAAAACATCTTATTTTAAACACTACAAGCTTAACAAAATGTGAACACTTCAATCTATTAATTTTAAATTTTTTATAAAATGTGAATTTATTTATTATTTATTTATGGAAATTAGATAAAAATTTATAAAAATTAAATCATTTTAATATCATTTAATATATAAAATGATTGTTATTTAAATCCATTTCATATTTTCATTTCTAAAATTTTCATCTAATTCAAATAATAATTTTTAATTAAAAAAAGTTATACTACATTTTCTTCTCATAGTGTGTGGATTCCATCATATATACATGTCACATGGACCATACATAGTTTTTTAATGTTTATCTCTCATCTATATAACCATATATAATTGTATTGAAATATATAAATTTCACAAATCTAGTGTAAGCCTCAAAAATGATATGACCAAATTTTTTGTTTTTTTTTTTGTTGTTGGGGAATAATTGATCACACACATGGATATCAATTATTGATTATTTGTTTATGGAAATTATTTTATTTTCTTATTTCAAGAATTTTTTTCATTATTATATAAGATAGGGGTGAAAACAGTTTGGGTACTCACTAAACATAGGGTAGGAAAACTCTAGAGTTGTTATTTTCACAAAACACTAACCCATTGATTATTTTAAATTAACTACCAAAACCTTACCCTAATATATACTTGACTACACATTTAACAATGATAGCTCATTTAATATTAATTGGTTAGAAATTAAAATATTAAAATTTTATTTTGAAACATTGATTTAACATATTAAAAAATTAAGTAAATATATTAGGAAATTATACATTATTCAATTAAATATAATTAATGAATTAATAATGATAAATATAAACAATTTTAAAATTAAAAATTTAAATAAAGGTATTATATGAACCGTACAAAAATAAATAAATATTTTCTATAATTTTCATTACATTTGAAAATTAATTAATTATTAGTTATTAATAATTTTCATAATCGGGATTAGTTTTATAAAACCAAATGAGTATTGTACTAAATATACCTATTTATTAATAATGTTTTCAATTTTCTATCATAATCCTCTAAATACATGTTTAAACACTATCCAAACCCTATTTAATCAGATCTGGACGTTTTGGGTAGCTCGATATAAGGGTATAAATTTCCATGATATTATTCTTTATTTTTAAAAGCATCGTTTAATCTATAACAAGAAGATCTATTTTCATGATAGAAGAATAATAAGATATATCATTATTTCATACAGATATTTAAATAAAACTCAAACATTGTTTTTTATATAATTTTCTCAAAAATAGTGGAATATAAATTTATCCTTCATTTTTCTTGAAAATAATCCATAGATGCATTGATGCTCTTCATGAATTTTTCCTCTTTTGTATGAGTCCAATGGCATCATGGGCGTCAATGCCTTTGGCCTTAATTAAGATCAGAATGTGTTGATACTGCCAATACCTTTGGACAAAAAAAAAACATTTTTTTTAAAATGATTATTTATTTGTTTCTATTTATAATAATTTTTTAGAATTATTTAACCGTTAATAAATTTTAAAAATTACTATAATTAAATTAATATGAAATTATGAAAAAAACTATCACCAATTTATCCCATCTATAAGGGGGTTCAAGTAAATACTTATAGATTTACAATGTGGGACTCATATTTCACCTTATCTATAAAGAATTAATAATCATTCTTTTTAGTTATTTGAAATAGGTACGGGAAACACCCCCTTTTTATTAAGGAATAAAATCCCACTTTCTAACAAGGTTTAAATGTAACCCTTAGATGACCTGAAGTCTCAATGTCTCATTGACCGATTACAATTTTATTCCCCAATAGTCTTGTGACCTGAAGGCCCATGTCAAGTGACAAAACATTGCATCATGATCATTGTTTTCTCGATGCAATAATCCCTATTTAGTAAGAAAATATTTTTTAAAAAATTGAAATGAAATAATAATTTTAAATATTTAGTAGTAATTAAACGTAATTATATGTCAATATGACTAAATTTATAATAATTTTATTTTTATGAAAATTAATTAATAATTCATAATTATCAATATTTTTGTGAAATCTATTTCACTTCGATTTAAACCACGAAGAATTTCAAAACCAAAAGTGTATGTCCGATCATAGGAAAATAAAATCATTGAAGAAGTGAGCTTAAATTTTTTGTACGGTGATGTTGAAAACAAATAAAAATGAATATATAATAAAAATTCATGAATTAATGAAAAAAAAACATTACAGAGACAAAATTTCTCAATATTTCATTAACATATCACCAAATATATTGTACGTGGAATTTTTTCCAACAATTGGGAATAATAAAACTAATATTATTTAATCATGAGGATGTAATTACAATGGTTGGAGAATATGGAAGGTGGACCATTATGAGGGAATTTTATTTGGAATTGTGTCATTATCATTAATATCATAACATTGACATCTATTTAATATTGTTTCATAATAGCCCCCCTTGGATGTCATAGTTTTATGTCATCTTTCCTCATTAAAAATAATTCCAGGAAACCGTAGTGGGAAAAACCCGATGAAATGGAAATTAGTGAATCACTCTCAACTCCCCATTATTATATAATTTAATAGTGTCTTCCAAAAATCAATTTATATTATTATTTAATTTTATCTCCAATCTATGGTATGATGGACAAAGTAAAAAATAAATGGTCTCATTAAAAAATATAAATCCTGGGGATGAAAATAAGCATCTATTAACTACAATTAACCTTTATAATTTATAAACCCCTTGTATATTTGTTTTGATTTATGATTTTATCATTAAAATCCTCATAATGGAAAACCAATTTAGTGGGAAAATAATTGATTAGGGAAAATAGTAAAATAAGATCATGTCCCCAAATTGATTTATTATAACAAAGCTAATCATGAAAATACAATGGAAAAAACATGACAATGGGAAAAAGTGTAAAATAGTTACATATCCCTCTCATAATGGTCCTTTCTAATACATTACTAAATGTCTATGATCAATTCATAATAAAAATATTTGGTTTAGAATATTGTAAGAATAATAATTTATACCACATAGATTACAATGAATATGGATGAAGGTTACCTTGTTGTTTAGTGTGATTTGTCATTATTTATAATGTAATTATGCACATATACATGTATATCCTTCAGGGAAAAATAAAATTTTCCTTAATATTTAATCATTATGGGATAAATAAGTTCTTCATCTACCCCTCATGTATGATAAATACCTCTTTTGGATGCAAGATATTTAATTATTCATTAAGGTTAAAATCATTATAAAATTTAATATTTCATCTTCAGGGTGATTGATTCAAAGTACAAAGACAATCCATGAAATTTCATTATTAATTAAGTCATTAATTTTAAAATACTATTTATGTATCTAGTTTTTTTAAACACCTTAATAATATAGTGTATACAGTGATTTATAAAGACAATGGAATGAAAAATTAAATTTTATATTCTTCCTAATATTGATATGGATACATGAAATACAACTTATTCAGTTTTCCCCACAATTTTTGAGATTGGGTGAAACTTTCATAACTATGAATAAGATTATGTTACTTCAAATCCTTCAGGGATTCATATATTGAAGTTGTAATAATTATATAGTGAAACATAAATGGAAATAATAAAAAAATAAAAATATCCTAATATACAAGGAATAATATTTCTTATAGTAATATCATTATGTATTAAATATTCATGGTAGTCTAGGTATTCCGTCTAAAAAAATATATGTTCAACATATCATAAGTTCCTTCAATATAATTAGCACATTATTTTGATGTCTGCATTTATAAAAATATATTAATATTATTGAGTTTCAAAATAATTCTAAGAAAATATATCTTCAACATAATTTTATTGAGATCTCATAGTGTTTCTCGTACCCGTGTCACTTCAAGGGAAATATCCAAAAAGATGTAATGTTTTTAATATATTTATTTTCCTATTTGAGGAAAAATATATTGATTAATTTATACTTCTAATGAACAATTATTTTATATAATCAGTTCAATCACACTTATGGTGTGTATAATCAAACTATTGATATTTAACACTTCAAAATAATGTATGTGTTTTCAGCATCTTATCAATGGTTTTTTAAGACCATTTTGTATATATAACTTGATAATAAATATTTATTTCTTTAGACATTTATATCATGTAATATATACTCACCAGCATAAAATAACATATGTGATAATTTAGTGGATGAATCTTTCAGATAATATTTAAATGGATATAATGGTAGGTGGGGTACCCATATTAATGGTATTAAGCATGCAGCAAAATCCCCAAAAATAGAAATTAGAAATTTTTCAACTAATGATTGACATGAATTCATATGTATTGGTGAAATACTACTTCGTTACCACATGAGGATCTCACATGAGGAATTTTAAGAAAACAATAATAACCATCAAGTACATATTTATATCTAAAGAAATGATCAATGTCATCATGTCATAAGTGATAATTTCTAAAAGAGTATGAATCAAAATTTGAATAGATCATCCACAAATTCTTCAGAAATCTATAGGATCATCAGTCATCTAAATTCAAATGCTAGTTCGGAGTTATGTGGACACCTTCGATAATCCAATTAACATTGCATCTCTATAGATTCAATGCATGAGAGGGAGCGCGATTCAAACTCTTGGATCCAGAGCCTCTCTCTCTAGAGAGTTGGATAAGGAAATTTAGAGAGAGATTCTGTGAAAAGTCTCTACCATGAGATCTCTCTCTTCTATATATGGTGAAATATTAAATACCTAGGATATAATCAGGATACCTTAATATTTATTTCTTACTAAATAAACTATATATTATAACAACTATACCAAGTCATTAAAAACTATTATATATTTATCACACTCTTGCAATGAAATAAATATATTATGTGATAATAAATTTGTCATTAACATGACTGTCCATTATCTCAAATATTAAATTAACCATAATGATTTTAAACATGATTTTTTCAATAATATATTAATGTATATACATTAAAACTTTTAAATACTTTTAAAAAATAAGTTCAATACAAATTTTTCATAAGTTGAATAATATGAATTTATTTATTTATTTATTTATTTTGTGATCATATATCATTGTAAAAAACTCAGACCCCTATGCTTGGTCCCACCATGTCCTATATTCACATTCAACTGAATAAGGAATATTCTAGAATACGATATTATGATTGACCCTCTATGACCTTATCTCGATAGTAGTGAATACCATTCACAAATAAAGAGAGAGATATATCAACACATCATGTCTCCTAAATAGAAAAGGATTTTCATAGTAGTAACAACCGACCTATGAACACACACTATGTAATATAATATATTTTTCTTTAATACCTCATAATGCAAGATGCACACCCATGTTGTCAACATTTTCTTGATTTATTATTTTTTTGATCTAACTGGAAGGATTTACACTCAACCACTATGTCCATGGTCTTCGGTAGGTACTACAATCATGATAAATATGGCCTGAAATATATTACCTCCTTAACCAGTATGTGAAAAATCATTTCTTGAATATTCACCCAATGTCATACAAGAAATTATGCACTAAACACAAGACACCTACACATGATTTCATTGTAATTATTTATTGGTATCAAAGTACATGATCAAATGGAACACATTCGAAATGATATCAACTAAGGATACCATTACACATGTCCATAAATAGAAAAATAAATTTACACACAAAATTTGGTGTTCCTATTGGTAGGTATGTCATCATTATCACAGTGCTAGAGAACACCAAGTGATAACTTCATGAGCAGAAGTCTCAATGCCTATGATCCTCCATCACCTAACAGTCAAATACCTACTATTCCAAATCTGTGTGATGTTTCTAGACCAATGGACATATTTTTATGACTAATATCATAGTATCTAGAAGTTCTCATTATATCATGGGATTTGCTAAAACCGTTAGATAAGAAAATTGATCATAAAAAATTACCATTTAAATTGTGGAAACTAAAACATATACACTATAATTGTATATATACATCATGTATATCTAATTTTATTCAAGATGTAGTAATAAAAATGTCATCATAGTTTCCTCTATGTCACTATCAATTACAACACTCCCAAACCAACTAGATCCATCATGATAACTAATCTTCTCAGCTCTCACGTTATTAAGACCATGTTATTGTTGGGTCATAGATTTAGTGCTATGTCTTCCACGATTATACCATGTGTCTATTCGTCAATTTGAGACATTATCTACTTGATTAATACTTATCAATAGATGGTATCCCCATGTACATATCTTTTTTCCTCTATCATAACATGACATATTGGGTAGTAATAATATCATAATAGACATTATAATAATACCTTACTTAAATTGTATGATTCCTAGAACTTGAAAAAATATTTGAATTTAACTACTTATTTGCAGCCTCAGAGGACACAACATACTAAATATTTATAAGTATGGATACCACTAAATTATGTGATCTTATATCTCACATAAACTTATCTATAATATGATATTAGATCACATGGATAGAATCAGGGCTATTTTGTGTCCCCTAAAAGTTAGTATTTTTTCTTCTACGCTTTCCAAGAACATATTTCGTTACTTTCCAAAGTATAATCTCATAGTTCTGACTACATCCCTTGTACTACACCTAGATATAACTGATAAATTACTACTAAAAATTATATATTGGCATTATAAATTAATCTATGTATCATGGAATACATGATTAATCCATCCCATAAGTTCATGGAAATCAAATCATCATGTTATCCTCCTCCAATTCCCCAGACATGTTTACCTAGAGAGATATATTTTTAGTGTAACTGGTTACAATTATCTCTAGAATTGTTCCATCTTTTATTTTTCAATATAGTATCAATATATGTACAATTTAATAGGACCAAGAAACCTTTATATCTTCCAAAGTAAATCCACTTAATTAGACATAGGTTGGTACTCTAAGTCAATCATTGGATAATGTTTTCTTTATTATGGTCATAACTAACTATTAGACCTATATATGTTTCCAATATGTTGTAGAACATATTTCACATAGAGAATATAATCACTCCCACTAACCAATTGTAGACACATTCCAATGATTCATTACAAATGAATATTCTATGATCATGTTTCTTACATAAATCCTAATGTATATTTCAGTAACATGTAACTTTTATTAGCATTCTATGATGTGACCATCCCTTTCTGGTTGTGTTGTATAGACAACTTCCATGATTGGTGGTCCTGAAATTCAATTCTAATTAATTTGATCATAGAGGTTATCTATGAAAAGAATAATTCTAACGGATTTAGGGATACCTACTTGTTAAAATCTAAAAATCCTTATTGGTTCCACACTTGTACCATCCATTTATAATCTCATTTAAATACCTACCACAATATTCAAAATAATAATCCTCTTATGTAGTATGTGTCTTTAGAATATTCATATTCAACACCACATATGGAACTAGTTTTGATGCCATCTATTTGTGCATTTTCAACATTGTGTAAAAAAAGGAAATATTTCTCCCATTAATACTATTAGAGATGTGAAACATTATTCAGAAATATATTTTATCACTTGAATTCAACTTTTTATATCTTAGTTATTCATTTATTAAATTAAAAACCCATTAGTATAATTACATTAGATGCACTTTGTGTTTTACATTAACGAATTTGGATTATAACGTAACAAACTATTTATATCCAAACACTTGTCGTTATGAAATAAATGATACCCATCCTAATAAAATTGTTATGATATATGTTGGTCATAATAGTAGGGATATGGTTATGGGATACCACCATTATATGTGAATCATGTCATGAAATATACTGTATTTTTCTACAAGACACAGTATTGATACTACTTACATCATTAATGTGATGTATATAATGTGTGCATAGGAATTTCTCCATGATAAATTTTATTGATCAATGATAAAATGTATGAATTCATCATGAATCGTCACCATTGACATCAATTTCACGATGTAGGTAATATACTAGAAAATTAGGAAGAACTCCATGAAACATTATCAAGATCTATAAAGGCTTGGTCAGTATATACTTCAACATGTTAGGCTAAAGAATCTCATATCTTATAACCATGCATATATCATACCAATCATTTCCACTCCTTACTAAATTAGAGGAATATAATGATATATTTACCACAATATTTCACTTGGAATAGTTCATTCTCAATAGAAAAACTAATTCTAAAAGCATTGTGTCATACATTTATTTCTAAATGATTCTTTGTTGAAACTAAAGTCATCAATAATACCAAAGGTCTTTAGCATTACCGAGCCTAATAACCAAAGTGGATATATACTTGAAGTTCAAATTTTTTCTGTGACAATAATTTATGTTATCAATAAATGTTAAATAAGTATTGCATTTATATTAATCAAGTCTTGCCTGTGATTCATGTATCATTGAAATATTGGTTTATTATATGATACCACAAAAAAAATTAATTATTGAACCTGGAATAATGTATCATTTTGTCTATGGGACATAAGCAAAAATGTTAATGGTTATACTCAAAAATATTTTTACAGGAATTATACACTTGGGAATATAAAAGTCATATACTTCTCACATCTGACATAGGAAGCACCCTTACTCATCCGCTTGTAGAAAACACTTGACTTCTGGTCATAAATCCATACTCACTTGGTATATTTATTTAAATACACATATTTGAAAGTAATACAGTATTTTATACCCAATAAGTAATATTTAAACATTACATTTATTTGATGAATATACAAGAAGGATACGCGATAAAATTATTAATTAATTAAATTTATTAAGATTAAAATTCTATATTTATATTTCATGATATTGAAAAAACCTCATGTTAGTACCTATTTAAATAAAGGGAGTTATGAGTGTTATTATAAAATTTATTTCCCTTGGATTTTTCAAATTCCCTTGGAATTTTTCAGCATATTAATTAATATTAAACTATATTTTATATTATAATTAACTTGGGGATCCATAAATCAAAAATAAATGATGTTTTTACTCAATATTGATCGTTTGTAACAAAAAATGACACCTGATTACATGGGTGAAAATGATTTCATAAAGGGATCCATTGAAATATAATAATGCATTTTTTAATTCACTCATTTGTAGTGTAATCACCACCTTATAAATAGGTTTCATCACTTTCTTCTCGGAAACTACTTGAAGATGAGACTATGTGTTATATAATCGATGTAATGTTGTAGTGAATGAAAATAGAATCACTAGTGGTTAATTTCATGATGATATAACCAGCATATGATGTGTTTATGAGTCACATGTAACCAATTTTTTACATCCTATCTTCCAAATGTGGTTTAATAGGTAAAGGGACACTAGCACCTTGTATTTCCTATATCTCATTATTATGAATAAGTGTGTGTACCAAACATGGAAACTTGTGCAAGTTTGGGAATTTAATTTTCCCTAATTTAACATAGTATTTTTTGGGGTATATGATTATATTTCTTCATAAATAAATTCTATTTGTTTAGTACTTATTCATATTGATTGCCATTTTAGAAATTTGTATTAATTAACTAAATCATTAAATGCCTCGAACTAATTTATCGAATTCTAGGAACCATATGTGCTAGATTTGAAATATTTTGTCTCTTGAGTATTCTAGTGGACTAGATCCCTGAACCTCCCCTCATTACCTAAAATATTCGGTTCTGATGCTACATAGAGGGTTTTAGGTTGTTGATTAATGTGCCAACCGTATTTACTCGTTGTTCCCTAATCAGTTTACCAAAGCCCCATATTTTAAAATCAATATTGTATTTACAAAAATAATTCCTATAAAAGGATAAAAAGTTATAGATGGATAATAATTACTTCCACTTTACATAATTCAACCCATAAATCTCGTAAGAACTCCTTAGTAGTAAGAGGTACTATAATCTATGGCATGACAAGCACCCCAAACACCCTGTTTCATTAAAATTCTAATGATGGATAGAAATTAAAACAAAATATTTATTTGAGAGAATTTCTATTTTTGAAGTGATGAAAGAAATAATTTTATATTTTTAATCATGTAATAAGTGATCTCAATCAAAAATTACAGTGAAAGAAAAAAAATTCATCATTTCACATGTTATTATTATCTATAAATGATAGTTTATTATTATTTGTGATCATGTGTAAACAACACATTCTAAAAAATAAGCATGTCTAAAATAAAATGATGATGTGACTATGAGATGTTACTAATGGTTGATCCATTGACTGAATAAGTTATCAACCTTAACCCTAGGGGTTATACCATGAGGTACGTTTCTAGCATCTTGAGATGCAGCACCATGCCATCGAATGCATCGTGCTCTTTTCAGGTGTGTCTCCATAACTCAGAGCATTGTGTGTCTCTAAATTTCTTAATTATTATAAAACAATACTCACTCATAGTTAATGAGAACATGAAAGTTTATAATAAAACTCTGATATGAACATGTAGGCCCTTATATATATAATTATGATTAGGCGATTCAAAGATAACATATTATGAAAATACATATTAAAAACCATATCAATTAATAACTAAATAAATAAAATACACAACATACATGAATTGGTCAGTCCAAGGGCTCATGATTAGTCTAATACACATTAAACATGTGAATTTAAAATTAAATGAGGAAATAAAAACTAAACATCAATGAAATTATTTTTGACGGAATAAATATTTAATTACAATTGACTCTTGTTTTAATTAAATAAAATTCATCGTTTGGTCTCATTAATTAATTTCATTTAGAAATAGAACAGTTAATTAATTAATTAATTACATTTTAACACAAAAAAATTACTTTATCCATAATGTTACGTCACTTTTTTTAATAAAAAAATAATTTTATTTAATTTTATTTATACAAAAAATGTAATTAAGTATACTAATCACAATAAATAACTTTTTGATTAATTAAAAATAACTAGGCCCTGAAAACCCAATCTGACCCATTACAGATCAGATATAACAATTGTAGACCCATAACTAGCGAATAAATTCCCATTATAGAAAATTCAAGACTAAAAAGGCTCATTCATACCCATTCTAGGTCAGGCTGGCTAAATGATGCCCATTTCCGGACAGAGTTTTCCACAAAATACCTTGGTGCCCATAGTAGGGGCATGATGTATTGGGACATTGGACTAGAAAGTCCTGTTGAATGAAAGAAAATAGTGTACTATATGGTAGAAGCCGAAGGAGTCCGCTGCAGCAGGGAAAGTGTCCGACACACTAGAATTACAACATCATTTCAGATGTACCGAGCGGTGATGATGACCGAGTCCGTCATATATGGTCTTTAGTAAGGTCTAGTGGAAATAAAATATATTGCGGTTGTAGATCCATGCTAGAAGTGGCTGACAGGGTATGGGAGGTGGCAGTCAGGTGTTTCCAATTGTTTGTTGGTATGGGGTTTCGACTCTGTTGGAGGGAGGAGGACTGCGACATAAGTCGTGTGAGGCTTGCAGAGGTGTGTGGATGGTGACATTCATGGTCCAATGTTTTGAAGTTTCAAACAATTGTGGAACTAGGTTCATACGGTACTCGTCTGAAGAGGGAGTGGTTGCTATAACTCCCCATGATTTTGTGAAATATTATTATCATGTTTTTTGAAACAATATATTATTTATGATATTTTTTATTTCAAGAAACAATAAAGATAGTTTTGTTTATTAAAGCACTAAATTTTCCTTGAATTATAAACAACACCATGTTAATCATTCTTTAAAATCAAGATAATATTTGGTATGCTCTACACGCAACACAAACTTGTCTTATAATGCACGCAATACTGAGTTTCTATGATACATTTTTTTATATAATTATTTCAATGAGATAATTAAAACCAAAACATTAAATGTAGTTATAGTGATAGTGATAACTACTCTTCAAATATTATTTATAAATATTTTATAATATTAATAAATATTGATAATGAAATATATTATTTTTGTTAAAGCCAAATGATGTTAAAAATACCATATTATTGAATGAACCACATTTAATAAAACAATTAATTATATATTAATTTCAAAATTTAATTATATTAAATAAAAATCATTTTTCAATTCAGAATATCAAATCTTTCTTATGGTTAATTTTTAGTATTTTTTTGAAATGGTTAAATTTTTTATGAATAGTAAAAAATACTACATTATAGTTAAAAACCAACATTTTCATTTAAATAATGATTGTATATTAAATTTATTTTAAAGTCACAATAGAAAAGTAATACATATATTATTCCAATGTAGTACATTGGAATGATATTTTAATAAAATTAGATATAAATTATTATTTAACTATTGAACGTCTCTTTTACCTTCCTTCTAGTCACATTTTCTAGATTAGCATTAAACACAATTTTACTGATTTTTTGAATCAAATTTTGAAAAATGGATATAAATAGTTGTAATAAGTATGGAAAAATGTGGTTTGCTGGGATAAAAATAATTTTTTCGTGAATAGTAACTTTTGAATTTAATTTACCGAACTTAAATGTAAATTTGCTAATTTAAGGTAAAATTAATATTATAATAATATAAAATTGCCTTCACAATTTTACTAATTTCATTGGATGTGTTTTTTCGACATAAAGAAATCTTAGATAAAAAAATATGACTCTTTTAATGCCAATTCTGTTAGATTACAACATTTCTTAAATTTTATTTAAGGAATAGTTAAAAAATGTAATATTCAAATATAAATTAAAAAATAATTTTTAATATAGGGTTATAAATACTAAATATTCAACTATAAATATTCATTATAAATATAATAATTATATCATAATCATCATAATTTAATTTTGAATTTTTTAGAATAGATAATTTAATTAAAGGCTTTGATAATTATTAGGCAGTAATTGTTCAATTAATTTAGATATCAAATAAATGATTTTAAAAATATGAAATAAAAACTAATTTGACATAATTAGTGGTATACATGAATTTAGAGATAACGTATACATGTTATTTACATAATTTATGTATTGTTTCAAACTTATCATGGTTGAATGATATTTTTTAAAATTTAAAATAGTGAATAATATCAACATTGACATAAATGATACATTAAAATAGTTTCTAATTTAGTAAATTTTATAAATTCATAAAAACATGAATTTGGAAACCTAAATATTATAATGTTATATATGTAATTAATGATACATTTTGGGTTTTATTGGAATTTTATTGTAACTATATTAACCCTATAGTGTAAAAATACAAGTTGTCATGGTAAGAGATAAATTTTTTAACTATGGGTTAAATCCAAAAGATAAGGGTAATTTTGTGACAAAAAAATATCAAAAATTTATTAGATTAGAAAATTTATACACATAATCAACTATAAATCTAAATAACTCACTTGGGTAATTTTAAAAATCAAAAATAAATTTATAATAAATTAATAGTTTTGGAGTTTCCTAATGTGCCTCTCCTCATTCTTATAAATAGGAACCTATCCTCTTTTATTCTCACATCAATATCCTTTTGTCTCTTCCAACCCCAGCCCATTTAACCTCCCAACATTCTTCCATTCTGCTAGGATGCCTAAAATTAGATAGAAGGTATCTCAATGAATCTTTTTGGCACAATCCAAAAGGTGGTACCCGATTAAGAGGAAGCATCCTCTATAAAGCTCCTTTCCATTATTTTATTTCTCACGCAACACTCTATTTTAGGAAAAAACGATATCCTAAATATACATGGAAGTTATTATGCTATGTTTTAGGCCTACACATACAAACACCTCCACCTAATGGACATTGAACATACTGTTATTTTGTACGGCGAACTACTGCCACACAAAATGATGATTTCTCATTTTTTCCTTTACCACCAGTTATGGTGGAAATTATGATATACAATCTATATATATATATATATGTTATATAAAAAATTTATATATTTTTTATTTTTCTTTATTAATTTTAAAACAGATAAATTTTTAATTTCCATTTGTTGTTAATACAATAATCTCATATGAGGAAGTGTGGACTACATCCCACTCAAATCGATGTGATTCGTTCAAACTCCAAATGGAATGTATTACTGATGGGTTTAGTGAAATTATATGATATATATGATATATTAATTCTAATATAATAGTGATATATATATATATAAATACAAATGTATACATTTTTCATTTATATACTTTCTTTCAATATGATAATTAAAATGAGAAGAACATTCATTCGTACGTACTTTTTATCATCTCCATGAACGGTGTATTCCATTTAATAATTCATTATGATTTTGATTATATTAATAAACATATAGTTTATATAAATTATATTTATATCAATATTTAAATTTAGGAATCATGATATAATTATAAAGATCAGAAATATAACAAGTTAAGAAACATACAAAGAACACCACAAATATTACCCGAAGTGAAACCTTAACATAGGATCCTTAGCAAGTGGGTCACATAAGGTCCAAAAACATGAGGTTTTAGATATAAGAATATTATTCTATAAAATATTTTAAAAAAATTATATTTATTATACATGATTCTTGTTCGTGTATAAAGATAATTTAGATATAAGGTAAAGTTATTTTTTCCACATATTTATTTCTGTGAGACACATGCCTCATAAACTACTTGTTTCTTAAAATTTGTGTATATACTTCCCATGAATATATTTTATGTGTCTTATCCTGAAAATTATGTTTTTTCCATATTATAATAATTTTCTTCATTGTATGGTGAATATGATTCAATTGATTATAAACTGATGAGTCTTGATTTCACAATTTCTTACATATTTGAGATTGCTTCATTTTATGTCTAAGCTGGGTAATATTTATCATCCATGACCATGTTTTCTTAAAAATATCATAATTTTTTTTATTATTCTTATATGAAGTTTTAAGTAATTTTCCCCCATTGTTGACTTTTTACTACATAGTTTAAATGTATTCTTTCATTTATTTTTTTAAAAATGTACTTTTTTAATTTTCCAGAAAAAGTGTGAGAAGAATGTTTTTTTAGCATATCGGAAATTATTTAATTTTAATATATTCATGACACATTATTACCTTGATGATTCCCCTACATGTTTACAAGGTTATATTAAATATAATATTTTCCTTTAATATTTCATGGAATTTTATGAAAAGAAAACTATTTCATTAAATAATGGAAATTTTCCACAATAACTGTTTTAAATTATTTTCATGATTCTCTTATATGTTTGAAAATTATGTTCAAATAAAAGGGGTTTTAAAGTGTTTTATGATTTATAAAAAAAATTAAATGGAAAATATATTTTCCAAGTGTTCTTTCAAAATCCTTCTCTACCATTGATGACATACATTGTTATTGATGAAGAATTCCAATAATATTCTTTCTATGAATGGTTTATGTTTTGATGGAATGATTTTTAGGAATACCCCTTCTTTTCACAAGTTATTCTTTTGATGAAATTATTATGAAACATATAAATTTTTCATAGGTGGTCCTATAATTACATGTTTATGAACCCCATTCAATCTATGGGTTATGATTTGATTGTTTATGATCATATTTTACACGTATGTATGATTTAATTTTGAGATGTTTGGGACCTATATCTCCCTCTAATTCATTAGGTAACTATTTAAATATAAAGAGATATAAATGAAGGACCTTTTTTCCCCAAAACAGTTATGTGAGTGAACCATGAATACCATTAAGGTTATTGGAGTGAACCATGACTACCAAGATGGTTATAGGAGTGGACCATGACATCCAAGATGGTATGGGGAGTGAACCCATACAAACAATATGTCCTTGGAAACAGTTCTTTTACTACTATGTAATCATTATTATATGCATATGTGTCTGTCACAAGTCTATAATTAATTCCAATGTTAGGCTTTCATAGTTTATTTCATTTATTTCTTTATGATTAATGTCTTAAAAACTACCATTATTTATTCCATGTTTCACGTATTTAATTATTCATATGTAGGTTATGGTCTTCTATTTTCATGATTATGTTCTCATACCCTTATGATAATGATTAGGATAACAATCTCCCTTTTTTACAAATAATGAGCATTTCATCTCACCCTTTTTTATGTTTACATTACCAAGGTTATGAACAATGGTTTTAGATAGAATTTATAATGGTAGAGATCTATAGGGGAGGTATTGAAGATTTTCCATTTGGATAGAAGATTTTGATTCAATGTTTCCAAATACACTAAACTATTATAGTCATTAGGAATGTATTATAGTGATGTACTTAATTTTCATCTAAAATGAGGAAATATCCATGTATGTTAATCTTGGGTATCAATAGTTGGTATCATTGGAATGGTTTAGTCTTCCCTTGAATACAAGGATGAGTATTTTATTGACATCCCTAGGTATATTTCTACGGATATTTCAATCGATGTATCTGAGGATAAGTATAAGGTTCTGTCAACATAGACGAAAATGTACTAGGATTTTGGTAAAGGGTAGATTGAGTGGTTTCAAAGAAAGACATCCATGATTGGATAATAAAATTGGATGTGGCTCTGGAAAAGATATACCTAGGGGTAAAAACTCTGATAAGATGTTCCAGTCCTGACTCAGTGTAATCTGATATAGGACAAATGTCTTTGTTGCACACATAGTTTAACACACCTAGGGGATATGATTTGGAAATTCAAAAACTCTTATTGAAGGATCGTGAAATATATGTAGATAAATTACCCATTAATAAAATAGGTTGAAACAAGAGTGTCTTATATAAAAGAAGGAATCATGTTTTAGAAATCTGATATGTAAATCATTTTATGACTATGTGGCTTTCTACTATGATATGTAATGGTCACACTATGCATCTTGTTTTAGTCAATGGTAAGAACAAGAAGGAACTAGATTAATTATGAATTATATGGATAATTTTATGTTTATTGGTTAAGTGTGATGATCACTAGATCGAAAGATGTTATTATCATGCCTAATTAGTTTTCAAGGAACACGATTAATAGTGTCTACCTTAAACGAACCTCAGACTCACTAAGGAATAGAAAGAACGATTTCACTAAGATTTTAGGTAATAGATACCATAGAGGAAAGAATATTTTCATTCCCTTATTTCAAGTGTGTGGAAAAAGTCACCTAAGTGAAAGACTTAGTGGAATGGGATGATTTTTTGTCTTTGGAGAAGGAAATAAAACAAATGACTATGATGGAAAAATGAAGTGTTCGATTAATAGAATAGATGAGAATATTGGGCTCCCTAATATATCATAAATGGTTATATTTTTTATGGGTCAAATAAATTGTCATTATGCAATTCAGTGTCTAAATAAAAAAGATCAAGAGGAATACTAGTAAAGTGGTGTGAATAATGGTCACATTGCTGATGATGAAGAGACTACATACAAAATTAGAAATGAAAGTGGTATTTTGAAATAATACAATGTATCAATTTTAATGTATTAAGGATGAAGTAATCAATGTTTTTATGTATTTACTAATAGCTAATTATGAATAATGAAATATACAATGGATGTTCTACTTATGTTTTTTCTCTATATTTACATGTTCATGTTGAATGTTACCGATGGACTATGGTAGTGATTTAATGAAAAGGTGATACTTTCTTTAAGTAAAGGTTAAACATAATATGTTCATTATGTTTTGATAATTATATTAGGATAAAGATATCGAGGTTATGTATAATTAAATTGGATGGTACGAAATACCATGAAGACGATTATTGAAAAACAATTCAATGCCATCAATAATGAATTTTAATTTTTTTGTGGATTTGACGAATAGATACAATATACCTCTGAATAATGTGGCATTCATGATTTGAAAAAGGAATTATGGTAATTTAGGTATTTTCAATGATCTAAGAGAATTCACCACAATGGTATTCACCTTATTGAAATGTGACAACCAATAGCTATATTTTGAAATTAGGGGGATCAATGTTATGTTGTTATGGGGAAATGTTTTCTATGATTTTTAGATTTTCATCTTTTTCAAGGGTAATAATGTTAACCATGCATTTAAATTTTATGTTAATCATCAGAGGAGGTATTTATGTTTTGAATTTGTATTTAAATCCATATATAATTGGTTATTTTGCGATTAAACCTTATTTCATGGATGTACATCATATTTATTTTTGAAATTATATTTATTTGGTTTTATAAAAGGAAATAATGTATGTCGGGTGACAAAAAATCAATTTCAGAAAGGTCAAGGGTCTTGAACCCATCACTGATAGACGATATGGGTTTTAGTCCTACCACTGGCATACCGGATGTTCGGGTTTATGTATAATTATTTTTTATGAATATTTATTTATGATGATGATTTTTTGTTACTTTTTATGTTTAGAGTTTAATGTATTAACCATACTGATTTTAAGTATTAATATAGACAAATAGATTAACATTTCATTATTTTATGGTCATTAATATCAACTAAAATTGTGTTTTATTGATTCAAAAATCAAAGTTAATGTTTTGAAATCCATTTCATGATGTAATGGATTAATTGGAAGTAGATAAAAACAAAATAAAAGAATTAATTTTTTTTAATAAAATAATTTCTCAATGATAGGATAATAATCAAAAGGAAAATTATTTTTTCATAATACCATAACAATTTTTGACCTGATGGCCACTTGAATCATCACATATTTATGACTTTGAGGCCCTTAAATTTTATTTTATTAGTCATTTTTTTGTGATTGATGACCTCAATCACTCCCAATAAATATTTAATCTTTTCCTCTATGTCCAATCATTACTCCTAATCTATATTATTCTATATGGAAACCTAGTAATATTTTACATTGGGTAACTGTTGTTGTTCTAATATTCTTTTCTTAAAGTAATAGTTAATTATTATTTTTACGATGTTGGTTTCTAGAAATGAAACATTAAAGTATTAAACCATTGATAACCCAAATGATATTCGAGGGAGAAATTCATTTTATGCGTGTAGAATGTAACATCGTGAGATTATGTGAATTATTATTATCATTGTTTATGAAATAATTTATCCTTTTTAATATTTTAAATTTCATGAAACATGTAATATTGTTTATTTTTGTAAAAAAATATTATTGTATTGTATTATACACAACATAAAGTTGATTGTTATTTATAATAAAATATAAACACTGTCTTGCACTACACACAACACCGACATGATGTATGATGCACACATCACTAAGTTTCTAAGAATCAATTTTTATATATTAATTTAAATGAGATAATTATGACATAAACATTAAACATCGTTAAGGTAATAGTAATAACTAATTTTAATATATTTATTATAATTATTTCATATAAATAAAACATATTGATAATGAAATTTATTATTTTTTGGTAAGGACATTTTCTGTTAAAAATATTGTTCCCTTAAATATACAACTTTTAATAATTACAGTAATTTTTGACACATTTATAAATTTAATTTTGTAAAAAAAATAATTTTTTAATTCATAATATGAAAGTTATCTTAAGGTGATTTTTTTTTTATTTTTCTGAAATGTTTCAATTTTTATGAATAAAAAAAATACAGCATTGTAGTTACAAACTGACTTTTTCATTAAAATAATATTTTTACTAAAAATTGATTTTAAATTTTAAATTGAAAAAATACATATATTACTCAAATTTAGGTAATTGGAATCAATTTTATAACATAATTAGATATAAAAATATTATTGATCTTTTCAATGTCTCTTTTACTCGTCTTCTCTCCCCATTTGCAGGACTATAATTAAATGTGATTTTACAGAATCTATGAATTGAATTTATAAAAATAGCTAAAAACATCATATTCAAATATGATCCATTTTAATCTAATATGATAGATTTGGCCATTTATTATATTTTATTCAATGAATAGTTAAAAATGTCATATTCCATTTTTTATAACTAAATAATTTTTAATATAGGGTTATACATAATTAAATTTGACAATAAATATTAATTATAAATATAAGAAATATATATCCATCATGATAATGATTTTTAATTTTTCTAGAATATATAAGTTAATTAAATGCTTGTGTAATAATGATGTAATAATTGTTTAATTAAATGAGATATCAAATAAATGATATTTAAAATATTAAAATAAATATATTTTTAATTAATTAATGACTTCCATTAAATTTATGGTAAACTTATTCATTTTACATACATTTTGGAAGTATTGTTTCGAAGTTATCATGTTGATTTGATATTTTTTTTAAATGGAAATATATAATAGTATCAAAATTGACATAAATGATACTTTAAAATAAATAATATATTATTACTTTTTTTAAAATTCATAGAAATATATATTTTATCCAACTAACTAGGATAATTTAAATATATCATAAATTTTCTATTTGGGGTCATTTTGGAATTTTTTTATTAATTATATTAACCCTGTAGTGTAAAAATACAAGTTGGCGTGGTAAGATTCAAATTATTTAAATAAGGATAAATGCCAAAAAATAAGATTCATTTTGTGACGTAAACATTTCCAAAATTCAGTGGTTAAAGTGATTGAGACCCTTAATCAACTAAATTTCCAAATAACCCACTTTGGAGATATTTTATATTTAAATTCAATTTCAAATAAATTAATATTTTGGCTGTTTAATAAAGTTCCCCTCATCCATCTAATAAAAGGGAACCACTCCTTCTCTTTTATTCACACCTCGTAAGCCATATAGATTGGCAATACACAACCCATTTCTTATAAAAACGTCCCTACCTTCCTCATATAATCATTAATTTGGAAGGATGTAATCATAAAGAATTATTTATGCACAAACCAAAATAATTTACTCGATTAATACATAACATCCTCTCTCATGATTCTATCCTTTTACTTTCATTCTCCATGCCATCACTCTTTTTATTACATTTTTTAGGAATAAATAATTATAGAAGATATAATAGTATTTTATTTATACCATGTGTTTGACCTAAACTTATGGACATCTCTTTTTTAAGGATATCAAACATATTGTTTTATGTACGGTGATCTACTGCGTCACGAAATTCTGACTGTTCATTTTTACTTTACCACCAATCATGGTGGCCATTATTATGAAAACACTATCTATATATGTTATATAAAAAAATTATTATTTATTTAATCATCATTATTCCTTTTAAAAAACATACCTTCTTTGTCACATCCCAAAAAATAAATAATAATATATTTTCATATTTATTAATATTTTTGAATTAAAAATTAATTTTACTATAAAGGAGACGCTATGTTTGATGGCTAACAAGATACACAACAATGGGTTTCTTTGAAATCATTCATTGCATGCTAATAATATAATAATATTATTTTAAATGGTAGTTAACACCTTGTCGTTGTATTAGTGGTAATGAATAGAACTAACTAAAATATGATTATTCATGTTTTTTATATGTTTTTACATTTATCCAATAAAATATAGAGGCTTAAAATTAGAAAATAATTCAATTTTAAGCATAAATACTCTAAATTTTACTAAAATGTCGATTTACTACCTTTTGATGGAAAAACCCCCTTAAATATTGTTTTGGAAACATATATATGTTCTATTTGACCAAATAAAATTATTAATTAGTATCGGGACACCAAAATTTACTTTGGTTAATTTTGTTTTTGATTAAATTCATTTTTTAATGAATTGTTAAAAATACTGTATTTTAATTCAAATATGCCTTTTAATGTAATTTATTTATATTTTTGGATTAATTTTTTAATTCGTTTTAATGTGTAAGTAGATTATATTTTTACCCTTTAATCCAATGTTTTCCATTGGAAGTAATTACACTTTGAAATTAGACATTAACAAGTATCAATCTTTTGAAAGTTATTATTTCTTAAAAACAGGCTTTTCATTTTGACAACAGGAATTCATTATAAAATTATATAATGTAACTTCCATGTATTGAATTTGGTAATATAAAAATCATTTCTTGAATTTGAAATATAAAATTTAGCTTAGGGTGAATTTTTGGAATTTTTCTAAAAACATTCTATTTTTTATGAATAGTGAAATATACTACTTAGTAGTTAAAAACTGACTTTTTCATTTAAATGAAATTTTACCGCTTCTGTGAGTTTAATTTAAAAAAAATATTCAGGGTTTTCATTAGTAAGTAAAATGTGGTTCAATGGAATGAAAATAACTTTTTTTTGAATAGTAATTTTTGACTTTTATTAACCGCGATTATATGTAATTATTGTCATTTAAGATAAATATTATTTTATAATAATATAAAATTACCTTCACACTTGTCATAACCTTATTCGATGATTCATGTATGACCAATAAAATACATGGGTCAATTTTGGGACCCCATCGAGAAACTTGGGTAAGATAATGACATTAATAACTTTGTATTTATAATAAAAATAAAAATGTCATAAACAAGTATTGTTTTACTTAAAAAAATTTAATGTGAGGTTATATAATTGATATGTTTGACAAAAAATATTAATTATAAATATAAAAATATTTCATACTTCATGGTATTTTTTATAATTTTTAGACATCAAGGAAATAAAATTATTTATGACACAATGACGATGTAGTGATTACGTCATTAATGAATGATTTAAATAAATAAGAAGATAAAAATTAAAAATATATCCAAAACATGTCCAGAATTTATTGTATGATTTTATTTCTAACATCAGCCACCTTATCATCGACTTTAATGAATTTTTTGACACTTAGAAATCAAAAATCATTATATAATAAAATAATATTTTCAAACTTTCCAAAAGAGCCCCTCACTTCCCTTATAAAAATACCTCATTTCCTACCCATTTCTCACACTTCTCGTGAACTTTGGATCATTCATAAACTACTGTAATAAGCTCCCAAGACCCCTCCCTTCATCTTCGAAGCCTTACCATAGGCATAAATCACTTCAAGAAACCCTTTTGGTTCAAACCAAACGGAGTTACCCGATTTGAAGGTAACGTCTTGTCTTAATTTATTTTGTTTTATTTTAATTCTCCAACCCCTAATATCTTTTTATTCATTTATTTTATAACAATACCAGTATACTTAATATTATAGGATGATTTTTTGAGAATAATTCAAACTACACTTACACACACGTCCATCTAATGGGTAAATAACATACTGTTTCTGTGGATGGAATACTAACGCATCACGAAATCATGATTATTCAATTATCATCTACCACCTCTCATGGTGGCCATTATGATGGAATTGTATTTATATATTATATATTTTTTTATGTTTTCTTTATTATTATGTATTTTTCATATATATCATACCTTTATGGTTTCCGTTATGGGTAAACGTGATAATTTTATTTGAGGAAGTGCGGACTACCGCCCCCTCAAAGAGATATGACTCGTTCATACCATACAAAGGAAGTAAAAAGGTCGGAGTTAATGTTATTATATATTATATAATAATTTAATTAAAATATAACAATGTATCATTTTGTTTCAATTCCATTAAAATATGAAATGGAAATGAAAGTAGCGTTCATGCGTACATACGGCTTACCGTCTCGATGAACGGTTCATTTCATTTCATACCTCTAAATGTTTTGTAATATTATAAACAAAAACACATAAATATATATAAATACTGGATATATATGATATATATGATATCTAAATCATTAACATCATTATGGAGATAATTAAATCTTGACCACATGGACAACTTGTAATTATAAGGTCTTCATTTTTTACACAAGTTCCAAATATCCACAAAATGACCGTTATTAACTAAAATGATTACATAATGTTTTTAACACTGTAACATGTGATATAAAAATAATAATAAACTTGAAAAAGTTAATTCATCAAGTAGAACTTAAACATTTTTTTATAATTCAAATGATTACTAAGGAATGGGTCATGTCAGACATGAGGTAAGGGACTTCATCTCAATCTCCTTTCATTGAGTCATATTTTGTTTTATACACGAATTTTTTTATACGTTGTATAAACACCATTGACTTTTCATTTCATTCAAAGGGAATAATTTTCTATAAAGCGTTTTAGAAAATGAAAAAAAGAAATTTTTATTTTTAACATAAGTGGTGACATTGACCTTTCTTACACCTCGAGTATTATTTGATATTGGCTTCCTTAACAAGTCATAATGTTTTTAAAAATAAAATAAAAACCATATACAATTTTTACATATTTTGGTATTGAAAATTGTTTTGATAATGGATTTGATGTGTCAATATATTTAAATGATATATTGCGATTGAAATGTGGAAATGTTATATTTCCTTTATGTTTGTTTTAAGTGTTATTATTATGTTATGGGTCATGGTAATGGTTTACATATATAGGTTGTTCTGTGAAAAAACTAGGGTGGGTGAGCCCGAGATAGCCCTCCAATTCATTGGGTATCAGGACAAAGGTAAACATTAATGTTTCTCCTAAGAGATATAGGGAATATACTATGATTGGTATTCCAAATGTGACTCCCTACGTAGCTATAAATGAAACAATGTATGTATGTTATGTATACCACAAGTTACATTAATGATTTATGATTTCATTGTGTTATTCATTTAACATATGATTTCATGAGGTGTGTTAAAAAGCTTATGTTATGATGGATTAATGTTCACTTTCATTATTTCAAAACCCTTACTAAGATTTCTATCCTCATCCCAAGTTTTGAAATGTTTTTCACAAGATGGAATGTTGAATAGGGTAAAATATGGGATCAAGGAAATGTCATGATATCTAAAACATGGAACTATACATGACTCATTTTTTCAATAGTTTATATTTTGTGAAAAAATGGAATCTGAGTAGAAGGGGATACATTGAAATTCATAAGAATAAATGTAACTGTTATAGTCTAATTCTCTAATATTCTAAACCAAAAAAGATCATCAATGTGAATTATTCATTTAATTCAAGATAATATAATGTTTTAAGTCTGGTTTCTTATATTCTTAATTTTCACGTGGTGTTAAAACGATTATCTTGTTTAAGTAAGTGTGGGCCACCACCCACATAAACTGATTTGATTTGTTCATAACCTATATGTACTGTATTAAAGAAGGGATTAGGGAAAATACATGATATATATTAAATAATAATGATAAAATATATATATATATATATACATATATATATGTATATATATATTCATATTTCATTTACATACTTTCTTTTAATACAACAATTAAAATGGAATGAACATTCATGAGTACATAGAGCTTACCATCTCCATGAATTATGTATTCCATTTCATAATTATTTATACTAACAATTATTTTAATATAATTATATTGGATATAAATGATATTTATAACATGACTAATATTCAATAATCCTGATATAATTATAGGTAACAACGATATGACAAGTTAAGAAACATGTGAAGAACAAAGCTAATGTTACCCGAAGTGAATCCTTAACATAGGATCCTTAATTAGTGGGTAATATAAGGTCAGAATGAAACCATATGTTCTATTAGATATAATAATATTATTATATAAAATATGTATATTAAACTTATATTTATTATATAGAAATCATGTTTGAGTATGAACATAATTAAGACACTTATTAAGGGGACATTTATCTCACCTTTATTTTTGTGAGACACATGCCCCATACAATACATGTTTCTTCTATGTAGTGTGTATAATTCACTAGAATGTATTTTATGAGTCATATCAAAATTATTATGATATAACATTATTATAATAATTTTATTTTTACATGTGGAATATGTTTCTTTTAATTATAACGTGATGAGTGTTGACTTCACAATCTCTTCAAAATTTGAGATGATTTTGTTTTAAGTATCTATTGGGTAATAATTATCATCCATGTCTATTTTTTATAAAATAAAATTCATAAAAAATTTACTATTCTCTTATAGATGTTTCATGTCATTTTTACCTTTTTTTTTAATTTTTATAACTTGGTTTAAAAGGAATATATCATTCATTTTTCAAACAATGTACTTTTTGATTTTTCCAGAAAAATTATGAGAAGAATGTGTTTTAACTTATATGAAATGAATGGAATATAATTATTCGATGAAATCGTATTACCTTGAATCATACACAACAATCTGACATGTTTATTTTAAAATTAAAATTTTTCATTCAAAAATTCATGACATTTTCTGAAAGGAAAACTATTTCAACAAGGAAATGATATTTTTTCAAGAACTTTTCTGAATTATTTTCATGATACCTATATATTTTTTCTAAGTGGTTTTATAAAAAAGATTTTGAAAATTATGTATTCGTTAAGAAGATATTTTTAATGAAATTTCATGTTCCAAGTGATCAATCAAATTCCTTTCCTACCTATGATGATATACTTTGTAAATTTTCAAGAATAAAATTCATATTAATTCTATTAATGGTTTATGTTGTGATGGAATGTTGTTTAAGAAACTACTTTCATTTCATGGGTTATTATTTTTATGAAATTATTATTAAAAATCTATGATTCTCATAGGTTATTATATAATCAGATGTTTATGACACCTATTCCATTTATGTGATGTGATTTGATTGTTAATGATATTGTGGAACATGTATGTTTCATTTCATTATGATATGAGTGGGTCCTATATCTCCCTTAAATGCATTGGATAAGGATTTATATGTCATGAGGTTGACCTTAAAGACCTTATCTTCCAAGATGGTTATGGGAGTGAACCATGAATACCAAGGTAGTTATGGGAGTGATCCATGACTACCAAAATGGTTATGGGAGTGAACTATGACTACCAAGATTGTATCGGGAGTGAACCCAAACTCACTAGATGTCCTTGGAAACAATGCCTTGAATACTATGTAAATCATTGTTATATATACTTATTTGTTTTCCAAAATTATATGTTTTATTCCTATGTTAGTATTTCTTGTCCTATGTTCTTAATAACCTTATGATTCATGTCCTATTAAATGCAATTATTTATTCCATGTTATATATATATGTTCTTTGATATGTTGGGTATGGTCATATATTTCTATAATAATGATCTAATTCCCTTATTCTCATGATTTTTATTACATATCTCCCTTGTTTACCCTTATTGTGCATTTGAGATCACCAATTTCTTATGTTTCCTTTCCCAGAGAAACAGAGAAAGGTTTTAGGTATAACTAGTAATGTTAGAGATATTTATGGGATATATTGAATATATTTAACCAGGATAGATGATTTTGTTTCCATGATTCCAAATACACTAAACTATTATTTTCCTCTGGCATGTATTATTTTAATGTAATAAATATTCCTCTAAAATGATGTAATATACTTGTATGTTAAGCCTGGTTTTCTATAGATTACATGGCTTAATGGTAAGGGGTATGTTCTACCATCATGGTGGGAGTGTCACGATTGGCTCTTGAGTAGCAGCGATGCCTGTGTTGCTTGGGGGAGATCCAGCCAAGTGTACAGGATGTGGCATTAGCCTAGGATCTAATTTTTGGGGGCAGCATGGTGTGCCTGATGTGGTTCTAGCAACACCTGGTTAGGAATTGGTGTTCGTAAAATTAATTTCCCACACCATAGAAACTATTTTTTTCTATTTTCTATTTAGTTTTTTTATAGAAAACATTTTTTACCCAAACAAAACATCTTTTTTCTCAACCAATATATTTCCAAACTGTGACCCATTGATTTTTGATGTTTGATGTGGAATTATCAAAATTTGGTTAAAAAAAATAAAAATAAAGTTTTTTAATTTTATAATATATTAGTATAAATGTTAATAATTCATAATTTAGTTGATTAATTGGGTGGCTAGAAATTACTATTCTAGATACTCTCTATCATCAAAACTGAAAATTTTGAATGAAAAATAGAAGTTCACTAGAATCACCACTTTCAAAAATAATTCAAAAAATGAGTTTTCAACTAATATTAAAAAAATCATATGGCCATTACAAGGCCATATGAGGATGGATTGGAAATTCTTATTCAGTTTTGTGACCAAAAAGATACTCTTTCCACAGTTTCGTGAAAATTTAAATTTTTTTCTTGCCCTTAAATTTCCAAACATCACTCTGATAATAATTGAATTTACTAAGTACAAACCGTAATAACAAAATATTGGAATTTAAAATTATTCTACTAAATATGAACATTAACTTGTTGTCATTGGTGAAACGCTTCCTGATTACAATCTGAGGATCATGCGTGAGGACTTTTAAGCACAATATGATAACCATAGAATGCATGCATAGATCCAAAGTTGTTCTCAAAACCATCTCATCATAGTTTATCTATTATTGAATAATATGAAGAATAATTCCTCTTGATCATCATCTAATGCTTCAAAAATATGTTAGAGTGTCAATTGTTGCACTCTGTGGGCTAACACAGAGTTCTGATGACACCTTTGACCCTATGAGGATCACTACATCACCATGATTATGATGCATGAGAGGGAGCTCGATCCAAAATCCTAGATCAATATAGTCTCTATATAGATATAAGAAGATAGAAAGTGTAGTGATATGCTATGAATCATATCATACGTGATATCTCTCTCTAGTATCTATAGGTATATTGTAAATATCTGGAATAAACTCCAGATACCCAAATATTTATTTCTCACTAAAAAAACTATATATTATAACTATAATTGTTTAGTCATAAAAACCATTTATATTTTTATCCAATTATTGTAATATAATAAATATATTATATCATAATAACTAATCCATTATCTCTATCTTCATTACTGAAAATATTAAATGAACCTTGAATATTTTAAACTAATATTCATTCAAAGAATATTTTCATATATATTTAATTTAAAACTTGTAAATACATTTAATAAATAAATTAAATGCCAATTATTCTTAATATGAATAATATGAATTTATATATTTCTTCGGTGATCATATATCCTTGGAAAAAAATTGAACTTCAATGGTGGGTCTCACAATGTCTTATATTCCTATTCAACTAAATAGGGCTGATTCATGAATACACTATTGTGTTTGACCCTCTATTACCTTAATTTGATAGTATTTAAATATTTTGCAGACCATGAGTGGGATCTAGAAACCCATCATGACTCTAAATGAGAAAATGAATGTCATATTAATGATAACCAACCAAAAAATAGACTTTGTGTAATATAATCTTTTGTCTTTAATATCTTATAAATAAAAACCCACCCCCGTGACATCAAATGGTTTCTTGTATTATTATTTTTTGATCTAACTTGATGGATTTCCCCTCAACTACCACAAATACGGTCTTATGAGGGTACTACTGTCCTGATCAACACGGCATGAGATATATTACTTCCTTATCCTAGAAGAGACAAATCCTTTCATGACTATTCAACCAATGTCATACCACCAATGAAGAACCCAACAGAAGAAACCCCACTGTAATTTCATTATCATTGTTTTTCCTTGCATCAAAGTATGCAATTAAATTTCACACATATTCAATTATCTCATGTTAGGAGACCATTACACATATATATTGATAGAAACATCTAATGACACCCAAATCAAGTGGTGTTTTTACTGGTCGGTGTGCCCTCATGATCTCACTAGTATAGATCACCATGTGTGAAATTAATAAAAATATGTATCAATGCTTATGATCCACCAACACATGAAAGTAAAAAATATATTTTTCGAAGTCATTAATATTTATCTAGTTCAAAGGGTATATTATTATGATTAATGTCATAGTATCTCAAGGTTCTCATTATATCATGGGATCTACTTTAACATTTTGATAAGACAATTAATATATAGAAATTACTATTTAAATAGTGGATGCAGAAACATGTAAATTATAATTATAAGTATACATCATGTATATCTAACAATATACATGATATGGTAATAAAATATACTGCACAGTTGGGTCAAGGGAACCCGATATTACAAAACATATACACATTAAAATTTTATATTCAGAAATTTATGGGAAATTTATTTCCAAAATAGCTGCTAATGATATAAATAATTTAAATAAAAAATTTTGGCACTTCATTGTAAATTATTATATTAGATAAATTCATAATAAACAAATAATAATGAATGAATTGATAATTTATTAGACAATAATCCATTAAAAATCATCATTCCCCCCTTGATTGATGTCTACTATGTTATCAATAAATTATATCCCATGTATACTTTAATAAATATATTTTATTATAGTTGATCCTAGGTGGGAAGAACCATCATGTAAAATATATACATTTATTGGATTTGTAAACATTGTTTTTTCCATTATTGATTTAATTGAATATAAAAAAATATAATCACTTTTTATGAATTCCTGTTACATATTGAGGTACCACTTTTATCCTATGTGTGAATATCATTTTATTTCTAAATAATGTAATTGATATATCTCACGAAGTCATTAGATATTAAAATGAATCAAAAAATTCAGAACCATATAGGGATATTTTATCTCTTATAAACTATAAATTAATTATCATTATAGGAAAATATACTTACATGAAGATATAAGAACTCATACATGAGGTACATTGAAGTATTTAATAAAAATAATATTTATAAAGTTTTTTCGTCATGATCGGTGCCTATATGAACATCACGATATTCCATTCTGAATACCTATATTTAAAATCATAATTTCCACATATTGTTGTTGGCGAATTCATAACATAATCATAATGAGTTAGTCTCATCACCTAGTGGATTATTTTATATTTTGAATCTTCTCACTGAAATTTTTTTAAAACATATATAAAAGGGAGTAGATCCCCCCACATATTTTAAAGGCGGTAAATGTGGTAGTGATAACCAATGTGGAAGAATATTATAGATTTACAACACACACCTCATAATCCTACAAATTAACACTAACATTAACTTTTCAAAATGAAGGAGAAATAATTTAATCAAACTTCAACAACTCTCAAATATTTATGATAAAATTAAATTAGTATAAAAAATAATATAAAACATTTCATAAATAATGTCATTTTATTCATGGAATGATATAATGTAATTACATCCAAATCGAGGAACGAATTAATTTAAATAACTTTCTAATCCATGAATGATAATTCATTTTTTATCAGTAATTTGAATTTTTATAAAATTATAATTTTTATTGATTATGATGACTATTATTTTAACCACATCAAGTGGTAAATTTATTTTCATAAAATTAAAATGATTATCACAACCTTGAAATTAAATCATATTATTGTGACATAAAATAATAATAACAACCTCTATTGGTGATAAAATCAAATGAATTACATGAGAGACATTGGAAATTCATAATCTCGTGAATAATAATTTTTCTCAGGATATTGCTGTCGTTGGAACAATAATTGATAAATGAATACATTTTTCATTATAATTTCAAATTAAATTATTTTACTATCATTCTTTAGATGTACAATATTTTATAAATATTAATAAAATTATTTTCCAAAAAACCCAAAACCTTATCCCAGTCCGTCATTCTACTATACTCTTCTCCTCAATCCACTACGACTAACCCTTCTATTTCAAATTCCCAACACCCTCACATCTGGTTTTCTTCAATTTATTATAAGTAGAATTTGGGTTATAGGAGAATAAAAACTATGGAAGGGGATACAAGAAATATAGTTGATAGACATTATCTTTCATCTACATTTACTATCACAAAGAAAATCAACAATTTATCCACCATGTAAATGGAAGGGATATGTTCATACTTATTTATTATAGGAGGAAACCCATTGTATACTGATCTAAAACTATTTACTATTATATTATTCTACTATTTTTTTCTATAAACTATGTTTCATAATGATTCCTCATGGGAAATAGGATTCTAGTTTTCCCTATGGGGAGTGTGGTGGATGTTTTATCTCTCTCTATCTGGATGCTATGGTTACTGGAAAACAACCATATGATGGGAATGTACTCATAACGTTTATTTTGGTAGTGATAAATCAAAATCATTAGACCCTCACTATTTGGAAGGGTACATGCCATATTCATCCAATACATGAAATATTGCATGGGTTTAAAGAACATTATACCTTTTAAAAAACATGAATACTACCACATGTTCCCTTTTGGATGAAACCTGTATAGTTGAGGTCAACATTGTGACCTAAAAAATTGTGTAGGCCACTAAAGAAAATGAGAGACAATATAACACACCAATGGATGATTAAAATTGGAATCAAGGAGTAATTTAAGATGAAAGCAAGTAGGGAAGATTGCAAGAAAAATATGAATTAGAAAACCCTTCATCACATACTAGCACAGAATTAGTGGATCTAGTGGATCATTCGAAAAATAATTTCCATATATTTTGACACATTATTTCAGGATATATCCAATGTGATTAGAAAGGATATAACCTGGCCAGATCAAGAAGAAATATCAAAATCTCTCTCTTTTGAAGCAACTATCCATCCAATCCTTCTCTATGATTAACACCAATTACTAGGAAGATTAAATTTCTTACATTCAATTAATGATTTAGGTCCCCATCCTAACATATCATCATGCCACTATAATAAATGAATTCTCCATGCTGTTTGGATAACTTTGTAAGTCCTACGATTCATGAATATCCAGTTCTCGCACCACCAAACAATACTTTTATTTCAAAAAAAACATTTGTGTCATTGATAAATTTACATAGGTTCCATGTAAAGATCATTTCATCTATTAATGGAATTATAAATTATACAGATACATTGTAGAGGAGATTGAGGAAACATGAGGAATCCTATTGTTTAATGTTGGAATAATATTTTGCTCCTATAAACGTGGAAGCTAATGTTAAGGATTAATTGGATGGATTGATGGTAAACTATCCTATAATGGATGATCATAGAAAGAAGAATGATATTGAAATGGCTAATTTAGATACCTAGTGGAAGAGGTTAATTAATCATTTTAAAATAAGTTAGTTATCTTATTATATGTTTGTGTTGATATCCCATGATTTCTGAGTGTATGTAAGTTCATTATAATAGCAATATGATGGGAAGGATTTGTAGGGGTTTCGAGATAGATTACTAAAATTCCCATGATTCCAATTTCATATAAATAAATTATATGTTAAAAATAATTGGAAATAAGTTTTATTTAAATACAATGTATTTCATTTTTATTTGATTGATAAGGTGATGAACTTGTTAAATAATATACCTTAATAATTTGTTACCACATTGCTTGATCATGTAGAAATGTTTCATGATTTTTTTCCAATTTAAAGAATAAAATTTATAAATTTCAATGATATGAGGATGTGTTAATATATAATGGACTAGAATCAACGGTCTAAATTTGGTACCTTGGGGAGACTATACACTCATATCAAAGTAACACAATAGAAATAACAAGATATAATCCAAATAAGTAAAAAATAGAGTGCAGTAGAAGTAACTAAAATTGAAAATCTTGTAATAATAAATGAAATGATTTAAAAGACCGAACAACCATGTAATTAATAAAAAACTAAGCCCAGATTGGGAAAACCATACACGTTGGAGTACATAAATGAAACTGATATATATGTAAAATGCTCTACAACATGCACCAAGCCATTCCACATAATCGGTCTCCAAAGACTATAAAACTTCACCGTCCTAAACATAAGATTCCACATGAATGATTTAACTTGATAATGCAGCACTTTGCCTCATCCCTATTCATCATGTAACTATGATCAACCTTGAAAGTAGATATAAGGTCCATTTTAGCCCAAGACAGAAGTATTTCAGAGCAAAGAGACCCCATGTATATATACGCATATGTGTATGTATATATATTCCAATATATATAAATATATATACGAGTATATATGTATGAATATTGAGAAAATTAACATGTATAAACCACAATGTATCCTTGGGTCTATAACCTGTATCATCTCGAAATCCTATGAAAATTTCCTTGAGTTGCATGTCATACCACTCATGTTGTGCATCATTAAGTCTATCTATGTGTTTGTAATCATGATAAAAAATACATATTTTGTCCAACAATGTATTTGTATCTTAGAACAATATGTCAAAACAATGAGATAAATATTTTAACCCTAGATGCACCCTTACACACCTCTAATCAATCTAATAGGGGATATTGTATACCGATGGACAATCATGTAAATTTTATATTGAGTTTCATGTCATTCTACATGATCCACATGTAATCTCATCCGATGTATTATTAATAGGACTCAGTCTATAGAAAATCACAACATTGCAACATGGATAATCCCTATGGGGGAGGATCCTTAGGCCATATGTAAGGAATACTCTGCTTATCACGTATATCAACATAGAATTAGTCAATAATCAGATCAACAACCCACTCACAAACAATTCTAGCGAGAGTCTATAATGTTTTATCAACATATCCATTAGAGGATCCTAGGAATCAAATGAGGAGATCAAGTCTACCCATAACGAGATCATCAATAGCCTATTGTTCATGGGAAATACGCCCAAACGAAAACATTTGGAATCATCATGAAAGCGAGTGGACTAGCTATTCCAAGAGTAACCAAGTATAAGATGGGTTCCAATAATCTATCAGAAAACGACCAATGTATTCCTAAACAAGAAGGAATCCCAATGAAAAATGAGACTTCATGTAATGGTATAATTCAACAATGTAAGCTCACAAGGTGTACACTAGGAATTACATCTTAAAATCCAAATAAAATATGGCATAGATATAGGATTCTTATTAGTACATATAGAAATCCCAATAAAATAAGGCTCAAAATTTATATCCCATGATGTATGTCTACAAATTCAAAACTATGAATAAGAAAAGTCACATGAAATACATATGGGAATCAACAAGCTAATGAAGGATGCATCGTGTCAGGCTCATTATCCACCGACCGGGAAACGCCTTCATTAATCATTACTACATAACAAGTAAACAAGTGAATGCATAAATAAAATACTAAAGGAGACTAACAGCTAAAACCCACCATTAAATCCTCATACTCCTGATATAAAAAAATTATCAAGGGTTCGAAGGAGAGTCCCACTAACATCTCTACCCAAACCTAACAAACTAACTTAGGGTCGGTCAAACATCGAGGCACCCATTAGGTCCCTAAATTCATAACACTGGAGAGGCATCCTAAATGGTATCCTCAAGGTATATATATAAGAGTATACATCATACATGGTATCCCCACTGTTGAAGATAAATGTAGGAATCCATCATGAGATTCTCTATGGGTATGAAAGTAGAAGAATCCAACACGAGATCCTTGGAACAGTACATAAGAAGAGTAATCATACATGGGACACTTAATATCAGAGTATGTAGGTAGAGGAATCCATCAAGGGATCCTCATAATGGTAATTAGGTATAGGAATACTGCAATGGATTCTCTAATAAATAATATAAGTGAAGGATTCCCATAGGGGACCGTCAATACTGTAAGATGATAAAGGCATTTTATATGCGATCATCTTGGTCAAATTGTAATATGTGACATCCTACAAGAGATAATCAAAAACAAATAACCTCACTACCTCCTGTGGAATAATATCAAATCATTCATGGGAGACTTGATAATGGTAGAGAAATATAAGAATGGGTCACTGGGGATGACTCAAGTAAAATCTCAGATCTTGGTCAAACTCTCAAAATACAATTTGATTCAATTACTAGAGGAAGAACCTATCTAGTTAAGAAAAATCTTTAACACCACCTCATATTTCTCAAACCACCTCAAGGGTATTACCATTGATGTCAACATGGAAAAGTACAAACAATCGAATACTCATGTGTTTAATTCTGACTCTAGGGAATAATGATATGAAAACCCCTCAAATGGGTATAAAGGGATAGTACAAAATATTCATACCCAAGTACATTGTGTATAATCAAAAATCACCAAATGGGTGTGTACTCCATGAGGACTTGGCATGTAAAAACCCAAGTACATAGTGTTCTGGACATGAAAACGGCATGTATCCTACACGAGGTACCTAACCATCTACCTCATATGGACAACCCATATACTATTCGTAGCCTTGCACCCCTACACTATGTGAAACACACATGAGTTCTGGCCCTGTACACTACACAGTCATGTTCCCTTACACAGGCTATCTAGACGGGTACTCACCTAAACAGAAAATTCATAGTATGGGAAATTTATCTCCCATAAATTAAAGGATCTTCTGAGAAGATTATATTTACCAAACTGGAAGAACACACGACATGTGTCCGAAAACAAAAATCCATTTGATCAGAATTTCTGAACGGTAAAGCCCTCAAATCCTCTTGAACCCATGTTTTTCTTCCCAAATGATATTGGTCGACCCTCAACGGGTATTAAAATGCTATAAATTGGGGTATAGAACTTTTAAATTGTAAATTGATGTTTATTTATGGATATACATTAAAATGGTCTTCCTTTTGAAGGAATCACTGATGCTTCACTCATTTCTGGGATCTAATATATTCTTAAAACGATATGACTCCTCCCAAGCTCCACGGTGGAACATAAATTCAACCATATCTCTCTTACTCTCTCCCTCTCCCATTTCACTATCTATCATGCGGTGATTGAAAATCCCTAGGGGCATTCATAAGAATCCATGGGATAATGAATAAATGAAATGATGAAAAAGATAAAAAATATAAATAAAAAAGAGAAAAGGGGGGTCCAGCCCCAGTGCCGACAAGAATTTATGAAACTAGGAAAAACACCACATTCTAGAATTAATTAAAGTGATTGAATATTAATACATCATTCTATTCTAATTATATGTCCAAACAAACCTTCATGAATAAGTTAATATTTAGTTTCATAAATATTAAATTTAAATTATTCTTTTATAAATCCAATGGCTCAGAATTCAACCAAAATCCCATCCAAGGATAAAAGTCCAATTTTATGTCAAAAAGAGTAGTCAAAAAAATAATCCGAGATCATATTCTAGGGAAAAATGAAAATTTTTCACTTATAAGCATCCGGATGAAAAAATTAAAAATTATGCTCAAATTGCCAGTCCAAAAATAAATAGATCCTTACAATCATCTCACTATAAAACTTACCATCCTTTAGAATTCTAGGTGTTAAAACTAGTAGCCATGTTATCATCCCGAGAATCTGTACCACTACACCATCTTAAAAATCCATAAACTACTCTCAGAACATCGAGACACATCTTCTACATGGATGAAACTTAACTTCAACCGATATAATACTCCCCACCATAGGAATACCCTTATCATTGTCTTGAAATATTTCCCATTTCTGCTTCCCAAGAATTTTTTCCATGGAAAATGACAGATTTCAACTGGAACGGGGGTCACCAACCCAAAATGGCCAATGATTCACTCCCAACCATATATCATTACATACACTGCTCTGCGAGCATAACCACAACCACTTACTTCATCATACCAATAGAGATATTTAAAATAAATGAAACTCATCATAAAACTAACACTCTCTCAGAATACCCAAGAAGATATCAAGATAAGATATTCTAATTTCTGACTAGTAGTATGCTAAGATTTCCTCCAAATGTATGCATAGCTCTCTCTAATCCAAACTCACTTAAAAAAAATCTTCACTTTCATGTAACCATAACATGACATGATGTATCTCGAAAATGCTTGCCTAGATCCATAGACATGTCAACTATCTCTCGACACCATATTCATTTCTTATGTCTCCTCTACAACAATGGAACAATCATCAATTAACCAAAACTCCTCATAATCAATGCACATGATAGGTCTTGAATGCATCATTACTCTGCTCACATACATCCTCTCACCAATTTATGATTTATTCTATACCAAACAAAACTAGTGTGTATCCTTATCACCCTAATCATACCCAAAAATATTTTTCCATAATAATGAAAATCTATCAATCCTTCATGGAATGTTAGTCTCGTAAATATGATGCTCCATTACAACACCTCTTCAAAATCAAGCACCTCACTTGTACCATGATTTATTTTATAACTACATGTCATCTTTCATCGTTAATATCAAGAGCATCTACCCATGATCAAAATAAAATAGAAATTGTGAAAACCTTGGTTAATATGGATAGGAACATAAAATAGTATAGCCTACCAAATCTAGTATATAAAAAAATATGAACCCTAGGATATTGTTTATAATCCAAAGGAATAAATATGCCTATATCGCAACAATCGATCACAAACACTACTTCAGTTTCAAACAATCTTATAACTATGATCACTACTTAAAAAGGTATACAAAACACGGTCCCACCACTCATGCAGGTTTCCCTTTATCAAAATGAATGTCAACTTCCAAGGGTCTTAGTCAAAACTAATGGTCTCTTGGTATCCTACCCATCACGAATGATCATGTGTCACATCTAGGTTACAAGGTCTAACCACCTATCATAAAAGTTCAAAACATTCTAAGTAATATAAAATCACACCAATGTACTAGAGTCAAAAATCTCAACCTAATCCTACATGGATCCTTATCCTCTATGAAATTCCTCAAAAGGAACTACTCCCTAGAGGCCATGATAACAATGTAGAAGAGATACTGGATTGACCCTCACTTGAATCCGTAGAAGGTAATACTTGGGTTCATTTCATGAAACACTTCTTTGTACCTATCATCATGGTACAAAGTGATCTATCTGTAAAACTAAGAAAAATTGTCTTTTATATACAGTGTCATTCAATGCTATGTAGGAAAATACTATATTGCCTGTCACTGAAGCTTTAAATAACTAAACCAAAAATAACACCCTATAAACAGTCTATCAGATGGGTATCACAATCCCTATCGACCTACTACGTTCAATACACCTTCTAGGAATGAGGCTTTAGTAATCAACCTCCCCACAAAACATCTCAATACAGAACCACATATACTTTCATCAGAAGGTAAAATATATTAATATGGACAAATTTAGTAGAATCGAAACAATAATTAATAAAGGAAATTACCATTTAGTTTTTTGTTGATAGTTTAAATAATTTGACTCTTTTGTTAGTGCTAATCACACTAGAAGGAATATAACTAGTAACAACATTTGAAATATAATGAATGAGATGCCTCTTACCTTTGGTGACCAAGAGTCAAAATCAATCACTAGTCTCCAATGACCAATATCTAGAAATATTTCAATAAATAATTTCATCCAAAAAATTTGTGTGTCGTTCAATGCCAAAATCATAGACAATAGTTATATTACATATTAGAACAAACCTTCTATATCCCTATCAACCATGAATTCTCATAGGAACCTGTGTTGTCGATGCACCAGTCTAATATCCATCACCAGTTCTGAGAAATTATTAATAATCATATCTCTCATTTCCAAAATAGAATTACAACAAGAAAAAAATGTCCTCATACCAATTATCTATGTGCTGGTCTAAATTCCACTAATCTAGAGCCATGATCTGGTTCTCTAAAAGGCCTCATGTGCATATCACCATATAATAGAGGATGCCGACTAGATCTGAGGTTCTAACGATTGTACAGTGGGGTGACTATAGCATCATACCATATTAAAAAAATAGAAATAACTAGATATCATCCAAAACAGTAATAAATAGAGCGTGGTAACATTAAATAATAGAAATAGAACATGTTTTAATAATAAATTAAATTCTATAAAATCTCGAACAACCATGTCATACATAAAATATTGATCTCCTAGTAAGATGAGCATTCATTTAGTAGTACGCAAAATAAAATAAAATATGTATGGGGATATACTAATAACATTGATATGTACCACATACCTGGTCTTTAGTCACGATTCAACTACACCAACCTGATTATAAGTGTCCACACGAGCAACATCACAAGATCATGATATCCCAGGCCTCAACCTCATCCATCATGTAATTGTGCTCAACCTGAAAAGGAGAAATATGGTCTACTTCAGTGAAAGATGGAAATTTATCTATGAAAATATCCCCCGTGTATATATTCTCATACGTGTATTCATATATAATCCCATAAATGTGTATTTATATGTGTATATATGTATGAGTAATGAGACTATTTACATGTATCAACCTCAACTAATTCTTCAGTCTATAACCATGATCACCTAGAAATAATTTGAAATGTGTATTGAGTTATATTTAATACTACTCATTCCATGTTTCATAATAAAACATATGGGTATATAATACTGATTGAACATACTTACATTGGGAAGTGCGGAAAATGTATCTGGGGAAGCTATGTCACCATAGGGGGATACATGTCATGTACTTAGATTCACCTGTACACAATTCATATGAATATAACAGAGGATAATATATACAAATTAGTAATATTTTAAATTAGGCATCGTACTAGATGTCATACTACACTTTCCACATGTAATACAGTCCTCTATCTGATTCTTAGGTCCCATACTATACGCAATACTGACATTTCAACTTGGATAATCCCTATGGTGGATAGACCATTGGAGATAAGTAAGTAATGCTCTCGTGATCTGGTATATCAACACCTAATCATTCAATAATCAGCTCAACAATCCACTTCCAAACAAGTCTGGAGAGTATATATAAGGGTGCATCCATCAATCCCGGGGTGAATCCTATGTATAAAATGAGGATATCATGTCTTTCCTTGGGGATCTAAAAAGTTTCTTGCTTCGTGGGAACAATGTTACCTCCATAGACCATTGATACCGTCTTCAATTCTAGTAGACCAGAGGTTCCAAGAGAGAACTAGTATAAGAGGGGTTATAAGACACACTCAGAAACATACCTCGGTATCCCTGAATAAGGATGAACCATAGGTGGAAATGGGTCTTGTAGAAAAAGTATCCTTCAATCCTATAAACTCATATGCTGGACCACCAGAAGTATGTCTAACAATCACAATAAAATAACTCTCAGAATATATATTCTAGATATTACATATTGAAATTCGAATAAATTATGGTTCAATTTGAAAAATCCCATGATGTATGTTTTGGAATCCCAACAAATGAATAAGATGAGCCCTAGAAAATATGTCTGGGAATCCTAAAGATAATGAAAGAAACATTGTTCTAGGCTCATCATCCCCAATAAATAATTAACATCTGGTAATCATTGTTATATCAACAGTAAATAGGTGAATGCATAAATAATAGAGAGTGTAATTGAGAACCTGAAACCACCACTACTGTGTCGTCATAATGGGGTTACATGTTTGGGATGGCTTATAAAGAGACACTTGCATCTATCGCTACCCAAACCTGACATAATATCTTTGGGTCAGTCAAAAATTAGGGTACCCACTGTGTAGAGACCCAAGCATGATGTACATGGAAATTTGATTTCTTTTGTGGAATATTTAAAACATGACACAAACAAACTCCCAAAGACCATATTTGTTTAGTGTCTTTAGAAACATGGAACATAATCTTCTAATCATGGTGAAAGATATTTAATATCTCCCATAAAGATCTCCAACTATTGTTTGCCTACATAAAACCATTCTTCACATATGGGCGAATATAAAACATAAAAGTGGTGAGCTCAAATTCTCAGAAATTTTAAACAAGGAAAACATAAATAAATCCATAAATATTTGAATCTAAAAACATGAACATTATGATTAAACATTAAAATATTGAGCAATAACATAAATCTTAGCAGTATGTAATATATGGATCCTAAAAAAACATTAACCATGAGAGAATAAAATTTTCATAAAACATATAATTGGGTAAAACTAATAATCACATATTATATTTTCCATAGTAGACAAGGCATTTTTATTAATACCATCATAGTGTATGATGTCCATTACTGAACCAGGTTTACATGACGTCCCAACCCTATATTATGGAACCAGATTAACATTCCATTATATACATGTCTACCTCATCAGATATAAATCATTACCCAATTAATTTTAGGGAGATATAGTTCACACACGTCTCATAATTAAATCATTGTTACATGTGCCCCAAAAACACAAATCATTCAGCATGGCATGACCCATGAAATAAAATGGGATTATTAAACATCATACCATCATCAATTATTCAATATAAGATAAGTGAAATTCATAAAAATAATTCCATCATAATCAAATCGAAGTAATAATTGGGATAGAAACATAACCTTATGTTATATTATATGTAAATTAATTTTTATAGACCACTTGAATTTAGTTCTTGTGGAAAATATCTTTTCTTCTTCAAAAACATTTTATTTTCTAAAAATGACATTAAATTTAAATAAAAAAATCTTGTTAAATAAAATCTTGAAATATTTTAGAGTAAGATTAAGGTAAATAATGATTTGCGGAGATTTATAAATCCATTCATGCCTTATTAGTTAAAAATATATTCTCTTGGTACATTTACCAGAAAAGATAAAAAGTACCTCATATGGTAAACAGAAGAAAGATTCCTTCCATACCATGTATTAAATGTAAATATGGGTAAAATGAATTTAAACATTCATAGAATAATATTAAACATTTTATAATACATTTTTATAAAACATGAACATCGATGATGAATATATCCCCAAAAAGTACTTATGTATAAACAATCTCGGATAAAAATTAGATTGAAGTATTATCCCTTACCTAAGGTCTGATTTATTATATATGTTCCCAAAACTCTTATATAGTGGGATGAAACATATTATTAACTTCTAACAGAAGCATAATAATATTGAAAATATCATATATGATTCACTTACAACTTTATATTAAACATTCATTTGTCAATTCCATGTTAATGAAATGTTTTGGGTAATAGTCGTACATGTTTGGACATGATATTCTTCGTATGATTACTTAGATCATTATTTACATACATAAATAATGTAAAAACGTTTTTATATATATCATGTATATTCAGTATATAAATACATATATAATAGATAGATAAATCAAATGGAATACACCGTTCATGGAGACGGTAGGTCGTACGTACGGATGAAAGTTGTTTTCGTTTACTTATTGAATTTGATGGAAGTAAGTGAGTGAAATATATAAATATAACTAAATACAGTATAATTATAATTTAATATATTTAATTATTATTTATTATATATACTTTATAATCATTGTTGAATGGTTAACATGGAGATTGAATCTCATCATATCGTAGAGACGGTAAGTTGTACGTACGCAAAAGCGATGATATAGTTCCAATATTTATTGAATGGAATTGAATTGGATGGTGTATACTATCTCATAATTAGTATAATTTAATTATAATCATATATATTTATTATTTCAACCATTATAACCATCAATTTATGGTTGTGGTGAAAAATATTTTTCTCTACGGTGTGTAGACGACATGTCGTACGTACGCCCACACGGTGATTTCATTTATTGTATGATGGATAGAATGTGAAATAGAGTTGTTTCATATTTATATTAACATATCATTATATTAGTTATAATGATGTTATTACTATATAATGAGACAACTAAATAAGAAGAAGTATTAGAATAATTGTTTTTGAATGAATCAGTAGAAGAGATTACCTCTTCCTTGAAGTGCATTCTTTAAATTCCCACTTAGGGCACTAGAGTTTTTCTTTTAAAAAGACTAGAACATCTAGAATGTAACTAAGGAAGTTGATAAGAAATATGGTTAGGGTTTGGTCAATCATGAAGGCTTAAAATGGAGTGAATATGAGATGGAGGAGGTGCCCTTTTATAAGAGAGGAGAGGGCCACTTTAGGAAGGTCCCAAAATATTAAATTATTATAAATTTAATTTCAATTTAAAATCATCCAAAACTTATTTAATTAAATTTTATGAATATTTTTGTTTAAATTACCATAATGAAGTAATTTTTTGACATGTTTTGAATATTTTTTTTATCCTTATCTTTTTTTGTTTTTCCGTTATTTTACCATTTTTTATCATACTGTGATATCATGTTTTTTACACATTATGGGTTAATGTAATTATAATATTATGTCAAACGACCCAAAAAAGATATTTATGACATATTTGGACTTATATTAAACATATTTCTGAATTTTATATTTTTAGGAATTAAATAAAATTTAATAAAATATTTTATGTTTGAAGTTATGAATTTTGTCAATTTTTGATACTATTCAAGCATGTTTTTTTAGAAATTTCAGAACAACATTATTACTCTGATACAAAGAATTAAATCATCTATAATAGGTCTATGTCTTCATGAAAATTCTTGGATGGAATCAAAATATTCAAATTAATCTTATTTTAATATTTATAAATTCATTTATTTGAATCATTCACTAATGAGGTAATTATTACATCATAATTATGTCATAGAAAATATATTGATCTAATGTATAAAAATAATAAATAAAATAACATGATGTACAAAATATTTTTAGACTTACAATTACTACTTATATACATATATATCTATTATATAAAACCATATTGAAATCATTTTAGTAGAAAGATATATGTTTATATTATAATTATCTTTACATTAAATTATTTCTTATAAGTTGTCAAGTTAACATCCAAGTGAATCCATGGGGTCCCAAAATCGATCCATGGGTTTCTATGGTCAGAAATATCTCATAAAATTTGATTATGGAATTTATTAGGGTAGTTTAATATTATTATAATATCATTTTTACCCTTATTTACCATATTTTCCCTTTAACCATTGTAAATAAAACAATTACTAAAATTACTATTCATAATGTCCAAATAGAAAAAGTAAATATTTACAAAATTTGAACCTTCTGATTCCAAATATAGAATCCATTTTTTTATAATTCAATTCACATAATTTGTAGTAATTAATTTAAAAATAGTCTTGTTGTCGAATAAAATGAGTTTTTGTTTTAAACATTGCAAAAGATTGAAATATTTTAACATATGAATTCAATATAAAATTAATCAAATTGATTTAAATTTTATTAAAGTATAAAAATTTATTATATTTATAATTTAAAATCATTCAATAATATATTTTAACCATATAAATTATTTTAATGAAAAAAAATGTTTTCAATTAAAATTTAGCGTATTTTCATTATTAATCAAAACATGAAAGTTATGAGAAAAATATCAAATATTTATCCAAAGTAAAATCTTATGTCGGTATTCCAAATAAAAAGTTTATCTTGTGAAATATAACTTTCAAAATTTTAAAAAACTAAATTTATAATTGGTATGTCATTAAAATGAGTTAAAACTGCATTTCTCTGAAAAAATACATCTTTTATCAGAAAAATGATTTTGTTCTCATAACATGAGTAATATGAATTCTAATGTTATATGAAATTCATAATGTTGTTAATAATATTCATAAAATCTACTTTATATAATATTTTAATGCTATATCATTCTTTAGTGAAACTCGGTATTGTGTACCACGCATGTTATCGAAGAAGGTCACTCTTGCATGTATCGCAAGCCATATCAGTGTTACGTGCAGTGAAATATTCCCCTGGTGTTGTGTATAACATAATCCAAACATAGATAATTTATAAATATAACAAAATATATACTCAATGTTTGTATGAAAATAATTCTATCAAAGAACTTGAACTTGTGTTCTACACAAGCCAAGTATATTGTTGCATATACTGCAAGCTAATACGGTGTTGCATATTGCACAAGCTAATCTTTGTGTAGCGTAAAAAACAAAAAATAAATGAAATTAAAAATAATCCATCTCGCAAAATCTAAAGGTGTTACATTCTACACCCTTTAAAATTAATTTATCCCTCGAAATTCACCAAGGTTGTAAATGGTTTTCTACTTGAAATTTTCTTTCATGGAAACCCACATCATAAAAAGGGATAGTAAGAAAAAATTTTAAAAAGGTAAGATAGAAATTTAAATATCACCCAAAGTAACTCATCACTTGGTTTCCACACATGAGAACATAGGTGGGAATTGAAAACATGGAAATGGAAAATAAATATAACCATCATGTTGTAAGAAATAGCTATAGAGAATAAATATTAGAGAAATATAACCACCAGAAATCCCTCAATCTATGAAGATTTAAGGGACTATCTGATTCATCATATTAGAGGGTACTAGGATAACATTTTTTGGTTTTAAAGATCATTTCCCAAAAGATGAAAAAAAAATTCATAAGAAGAAATACTAACTTGATTTAAATTTAATATCATTGTTGTTCATTCTCTAAAAAATTTCCACATCATCTATTATTAAATGAAACAAAGTTGGATTTTTCATTATTAAAGTGTTAGCAGATCATATGATTAATGATTGGTCATTCCATCTGTCCCAAAAAAATATTTAGAAAATATTATTAAAAATGCATTAGACTATCTATCGTGAGATAATACATTAATGTAACAAAATGAAAATATAATATAAAATATACTATCCATAAATGTATGACATTAAAATCCATCCAAAAACTAAAAATGTAATAAATTATAAGGAGGTGAACTAAATGGACATAAAATTTGTCTCCCTTTTCACATTTGGTAGTTCTTAGTTTCCACATTCCAAACATATAAATTCTTTAATCATGAATTCTCTTGATATATTATAATTACATCAATTGCCATAGAAAATTAGTGACAAATTGAATTCATTCAATAATAACTCTATCCATACACCAAATATACTAAAAAATATATATACTCAAACCATGATATCGCTTTATCCTTTTATTACTTATGAGCTCATTAATACTATCAAACATATTATTTTATCCTTGTCACTTCATTATATAATATACTTTACAAAAACATTTCAATCACATTTCATGTATACCGGTACCATATAATTATGTAAAACCATAATAGGCCAACACATAGTTATTCCAATATTCCATAATACTATAAATGATACTCCACAACACTATTTTGAAATCCCATCACATAAACACTTAATCATTCCACTACATCATGGTCATACTCAACATCAACAGTAGTGATCGCACATGACATCCCATTTTCTATTACTTTAAGAGGATATTGATTTTTATCATCATTAACCCATGTATTAGGTCATTGGTTTCCATAATTCCCCATTTACTTGCACTTATAGCATTGAAGTGTTGGTGGTGTGTTCTCTATAGTATTTTCTCCATTCACATCATTAGAAACATTTTTTCCATTATATCAGCACTCGACTAGTCAATGACCTTATTTTCCATACATGTAATAATTTCTAGTCCCTTTAATAAAATCTCCACCATGATTTCTTCCACACATTGAGAATAAGGAAACATTTTTCTTCTATTCACCATTATTTTGAGATTTTCCCATGAACTCCAGATTTTATCTCTTGTCAAAACCATGAGATTGTTATATAACACCAACATGAAGTTCTACCTTAATAGCACAAAACACAATCTCTTCATAGCAACTGAAGTCTCTTATAGGTAATTCCCTTCGACAGATTGGTTTTAAGACACTGATGAATCGATCATCATTATGTTTAGGGTGGATGATAATGCCAAAAGCATACCTTGAAATTCATGTACAATTTTCCTTGTTTGTACAAACATATTCATAATCCTTTTTTATCTCAAGTAACCCCATTTACATCTTTTCTCAAAGAATATGAGGGAAGAACATATGGAATAATAAGTTCTTGAACTCATCCCATTCATTGGATTCAATTTCATCTTCATGCCTTGTATTCTTAATTAGAGTCCACCACTGGTCTGATTTACCTTCTAAATGATTGACAATAATAATTACCTTTTCATGTTATAAATAGCGAAGGATGGAAAATATATTCTCAATGGTATTGATCCATTGTTCATAAACAAGTGGATTAGAAGACCCACTGAAATAAGGTGGATGTTTTCTCATTTAGTACATAGTAGAATGTTGTTCCCTTATATTCTCATTTGGGAGTACATAAAGAATCATATATTGTGTAAGTATAGTAATAAGATTTATCATTCCATCTCCAATAACATTTTTTTGTTTAGGAGTAAAATCATTGCATTGACCAGTGCATTGATCATTAACATGGTACCATTGGGTTCCATCCATAAAACACAAAAAGAATAGTGTGAGAGGCAAAATTCATAATAGTAAAACAACATAGTCAGGGGGAGTACATTCAATATCTAACACATTCAGTTGTATTCTGGGTCATTTATTTTCATTACCATAATTCTCAATCTATAACCTACAGTTATACATAACCTTTGTTACATCCTTGAACATACCTTAGAAATATCTCTAGGGAGCTTGATAAATTATTCCCACCCTAGTTTCCAAAGGTTGAATAATCAATCACACTGATACCAACTGTAGAGACCCATGTATTATGTTCATGGACATTAACTTTCTGTGGAATAATAATAATTTCATGACATAAAAAATTACCAATGACCGTATTTGTTTGCTGTCTTTTGGAACTCAGAACATAATATTCTAATCATAGTGAAAGATTTTGAAAATCTCCCACAAATATCATCCCCTTTTGTTTTCCTAACTAAAACCTTAATTTATACCATGAGGAAAAGAAAACATAAAAAATAGAGAGATGAAATTCTCATAAAGGCTAAAAATGGAGAACATAAAACAATCCATAAACATTTTAACGTAAGAACATGAACATAATGTTTAAACATCAAAATCCTGAGCAGTGACATAAATCGTGGTTGTACGTAAGGCATGGATCATAAAGTACATTAACAATGATATAATAGAATTGGAATAAAACATGTAATTGTGGAAAAGTAATAAGGACATATTATTATTTCCATATTAGCTAAGGTATTACTGTCAAACCATCATAGTGGATGAAGTCCATTACAAAACTGGGATTACATATCGTTCTCGCCCTATATTGTTGAACAAGATTTATTTATCATTACAGCCATGTCTATATCAAGCGATATAAATAATTACCAAATTAAATAGAGGTATATATTTTTACCACCCATCTCATAATGAAATTATTATTACATGTGCCACAAATACATTAATCATTTAGCATAGCATAACCCATGACATAAAATGGGATCATTATACATCATGCCATCATAAAATAATCCATATAAGATAAGTGTACATAAAAAATATTTCCATTATAATCAAATAAAATTAATAATATGGATATTAACATAACCCTTTGTCATCGTAGATGGAAAATAATTTTGATAAACCACCTGAACTTAGCTCTTGAGGGAAATATCATTTCTGCGTCAAAAAAAATTATTTTATCAAAATGCCAAGAAATTTGAAATGAAATGATTTTATTTAAAAAAATCTTTAAATTATATAGAGGATTATTCATGTAAATAAGGATTTATTAATACATAAAAATATATTCATGTCATATATGTTAAAAAAACATTCTCTTCGTACTTTTACTGGAAAAGTCAAACAATACCTCGTATGGAAATCAAAATAATGATCCCTTCCATACCATGTAGTAAAAGTAAAAAATGGATAAAAATGAATTTATACATATATATAAGAATATAAAAAAATTTATGAAAGTAGTTTTATAAAACAAGGACATGGATGATTAATATATCCCCAAAATATACTTAGGTATAATCAATCTCTGATAAAAATGAGATATCAAATTTACCCCTTACCTTAGGTCCAATTTCTTCTGTATATATCCAAAATACATTTATAGTGGGTTTAAACATATTATTAACTTTTAACATAACCATAAAAATATTTATTATTTCATATATGATTCACTTACGACTTTATATTACCCGTTCATTTTTCAATTCCATGTTAAAGCAACATTTTGGGTAATAATCGTACATGTTTAGACTTGTTATTCATTATATGATTAAATAGATCATGATTTACATACTTCCAGAATGTAAAAAATTATTTTTATATATATAATTTATATTCAGTATATAAATACATATAAAATAGATAGATAAATGTATTGGAATACACCATTCATGGAGACAGTGGGTCGTACGTACGCATGAATGCTATTTTCGTTTCCATAATGAATTATATTGAAGTAAGTAAATGAAATATATATATATATATATTTAAACATAAATACATTAGAATTATTATGTAATATATTTCATTATTATTTATTATATAAACTTTATAATCAGTCTTGAATGGTTAACATGGAAAATTAATCACATCGTGTAGTGGAGATGATAAGATGTTCATATGCACGAGCGATGATATCATTCCCATAATTATTGAATGGTATTGAAGTGGATAGTGTATACTATATCATAATTAGGATCATGTTATAATAATCATATATAGTTATTATTTCTACCATTATACCTGTCCATGTAAGGTGGTGGTGAAAAACAGATTACAACACGAGGTGGAGACTGTAAGCCGTACGTACGCACGAACGGTGATTTCTTGTTTCATAGGATGGATAGATGGTGAAATAGAGTTTTTTAACATATATAATAACATATAATTATATGAGTTATACTGATGTTATTACTTTATAATTAACCAACTAAATAAGAGGATGTATAAGAAAAATGAAATTTAAAAGAATTGGTAGATGAGATTACCTCTTCCTTGATGTGTATCCTAAAAGTTTACTCATAGGGAACTATATTCGGAGTTTTTAGAAGAACAGTACATTTATAATTTTACTATGGAAGTTTATAAGAGAAATTAAAAGGTTTTTATTGGTATTTAAGGCTTAAAATAGAGCAAACAAGAGAGGGAGGAGGTTCCCTTTTATAAGAGTGGAGAGGCGATCTTTAAGAATGTTCCAAAATATTAATTTATTATAAATTTTATTTCGATTTAAAATGGTCCAAAACTTATTTAATTAAAATATAATATGAATATGGTTTTAATACCCATCATTGATTTTTTTATGACAAGTGTTGAATGTTTTTTTATCTTTATCTTTTTGGTTTTACCCTTATTTTATGCTTTTTAATCTTACTGTGATATCATGTTTTTTACATAGTATGGGTTAATATAATTATCATATCATTTAAAAAGACCGAAAAAATGTTATTTATGACATATATGGACTTATATATTATAGTTTTAGTAATTTAATATCATTTAATAAATAAATTTATTTTTTAAGTTACTAATTATGTCAATTTTGAATACTATTCATACATGACTATTAAATAATTCATCAAAAACCTTATTACATAGAAAAAAAGAAAATAAATCATAAATTATATGTCAATTTCTTCTTGAAAATTCGTGGATGACATCAAAATATGAACATTAAACTTATTTTAATATTTATAAATTAATTTATTTGAGTCTTTAATTAATGAGGCAATCGCAACATCATAAATCTGTCATAAATATATATATTTATCTAATGTACAATGATTATTAATAAAATACCATGATGTATGAAATTTTTTTATATTTTAAATGACTATTTTTTGAAATATATATATATTATATAACCCCAAATTTAAATTGATTTTGTAAAAGATATATGTTTAGATTATAATTATCATTACATTAAATTAATTCTTATATATTGTCATTTTCACATCCAGGTGAATCCATGGGGTCCCAAAATCTACCCAAGTCTTCCCATGGTCGGATTTATATCATCCAATAATATTATGTAATTTGTTAGGGCAGTTTAATGTTATTATAATATTATTTGTTTACCCTTATTTACCAGATTTACCATTTAACCATAGTAAAAAAATAATTACTGATGTTATTATTCATAATTTGAAAAAATAAAAAGTATCAATTTAAATAATTTTAACCATATGATTAAAAATATGTAATCAATTTTTCCAAATTCAAAAATTATAATTTGAAGTAATTAAATTAAAATTAATCTGGTTTTCGAAAAATAACTAGTTTTCGTTTAAAACATTCCAAAATATTAAATTTTTTTATGTATGATTTCAATGTAAAATTAATTACAATGAATTATATTGTCTTAAAATATATAAATATATATTATTTATACTTTAATATCATTGAATAATATATTTTAAACATATAAATTATTTTAAATAAAAAATATTGTTTCAATTCAAATTTAGTGTATTTTCATTATTCATCAAAATATGAAAGTTATCAGAAAATTGTAAAAAGTTTATCCAAAGTAAAATTTTATTTCTTACTTCCAAATAAGATTCTTATTTTTTCAGATATAATTTATAGAAGTGGTAAAACTATATATAAAATGGGTATGCCATCAAAAGGTGGAAAAACTGCATTTTTTAAAAAAATACTTCTTTTATCCAAAAATTTGATTTTGTTATCATATCATGTGTAATAGGAATGATAATTCTATATAAAATTCATAATGAAGTTTCTATAATATTTTAAAAGTATATAATTGTTTTGTGAAATTTAGTATTGTGTACCACACATGCTTTTGAAAAAGGTTGCTCTTGCATTTAACGCATGTCATGTCAGTGTTGTGTGTGGTGAAAGCTTCCTTTGATGTTGAGTATAACATAATAAAAACATAATTAATTTATAAATTGAAAAAAATCTATACTTAGTGTTGTGTGAAATGAAATTCCATCACAAGAACATGAACTTGTGTGCAACACATGCTATGTATATTATTTGGGTATACTGCAATCTAATATGGTGTTGTGTATAGTGAAAGTTAATCTTATTGTAGCGTACAACACAAGACATCAATGAAATTAAAAATAATCTTTCTCATAAAATCTCAGGGTGTTAGACACTTCCCCCCCAAGTCATAACACTGTAGAGGCATCCTACATGGGATCCTCAAGGTCTATATATAAGTGAAGACATCCTACCTGGGATCCAATGTACTAAATATGAAATGAGGAGTCCTATATGTGATCCTATAATGGTATGAATGTTTAGAAATCATATATGTTATCCCCAGAAGGGTGTGTATGATCACAAGTTTTTTTGAGGTACATATTTCATTACTTTGGGTTTAAATTTTTTGTTTCGACATACTGTGAGTACCCAATGAGTTCATGGGTGCATCAAAATTGTATAAGGATTTTTAGAATCTAGAAGATTTGGTTTTTTTGAAATGTAATCCAGGACTCGTATTAAGTGGAAATCATGTGGGGCGTTTTATAAGGAAGTAAGGGGAGAACCGTTTTCTCTACCATTCTCTCAGGGTCCCATGACTATTTGTCGCCACATGTATTTTTTAGTATAGTCCAAACACACAGCCAGAAAATGGTATTTGTAGAGACCCGAAGCTAGACGTACATGGACATTACATTACTTTTGCGGAATACTTAGTACATAACAAAAACACACACACAAGGATCGTAATAGTTTAGTGTCTTTGGAAACTCGGAACGTAATCTTCTAATCGTGGTGAAAGATCTTCAATATCTCCCATAAAGATCTTCCCTTTTTTACCTAAAACCTTTCTTTATATCCTGGGGAAAAGAAAACATAAAAGGGTGAGCTCAAATGCTCAGTAAGGGTATACAAAAGAAAAATCAATCACATCATATTCATAAGAACATAACTTTTGGAAATCTTAACCTGCAAAAGAGAGCATAATTTCATAACATGGGATAAATCATAGTAGTGAAATGAAATCCCAAAAATCATAACTTAAAACATGAAACATTGTGGCATACACACATAATCAGAGAGAATCATTTCTTGTTAGTCATGACTCATTGCCAATACTATCTTAGTGGACAAAGTCCCTTTCTGAATCGAGTAACCCTCGTTTCAGTCCTGTTTCACTGAACCGGTATAACCTACCATTTCAGCCATGTCTATCTCATGAGATATAAAATCTTTTCCCAATGCATTGTAGGGAGATATAGGTCCCACCCATCTTATAATGAATCCTTTCTTATGTGTGCCACATAATCATAAACCATACATCATAGCGTAACCCATGTAATAAAAATGGGATTCTTAAACAACATGACATCATAAATCAATTCATATAAGATAAAGGAATTCATAAAAATATTTCCATCACAACATAATCAAATCCATGTAATAATAGGGATAAAAACAGAACCCTTTTATTATCTTAGATGGAAAATAATTTTGATAAAATACTTGAACTCCATTCTTGAGGAAAATATCCTTTCTACTTCAAAAATATTTTTCCTTTCATAACATGTCATACGACTTTAAAATAAAATAAGTTGATTAAAAATAAACTTGAAAACTTGTAAAGGAATCTTCTTGGAAATAAGGTTTTAAAAATCCATTCATTCCGTATAAGTTAAAAAAAACATTCTTCGTTCTTTTGTCGGAAAAGTCAAAAAGTACCTCATACGAAAAACGACAAAAGATTCCTTTCATACATATTACTAAAAACTCACCGAAGGGTAAAAATGGATTTAAACAATTGTAGGTGGATGGAAATAATATTACATATTGATGAAACATGGATGTGGATGATAAAATACACCCCAGTAAATATTTACGAATAAACAATCTCGGATAAAAATGAGATTGTGATATTTCCCTTACCTTAGGTCCGACTTGCTTTGTAAGTGTCCGAATCTCCTGTATAATGATTTAAATCATGTTATTGACTTATTCCAGAATCATATTCATTGTTAATATATCATATATGGTCCACTTATGACTTTATATTACCCGTTCTTTTGTAAATTTATGTTAAAGAAGCGTTTTGGGTAAAATCGTCTCATTTTTCGTTTGTGTTTTTAACTTGTAATTATTCATATGATTACTTAGTTCATGATTACTTAATTCCAGAATATAAAACATGATTTATATATATATATTCAGAATATACATATATAATAAATCAGTAAATGGAAAGAAATACACCGTTCATGGAGACGGTAGTCCGTACGTACGCATGAACGCTGTTTTCGTTTCCTTATTGAGTTGAATGGAATTAAGTAGATGACATACATATATATAAAAATAAATCCAGTAGCTTTATAATTTCATATATTTCATTATTATTGCTTATATATACTTTATAATCATTCTTAAATGGTCAACATGGAGAATGAATCTCATCGCGTCGTGGAGACGGTAGTCCGTACGTACGCACGAGCGATGATATCATTTCCATAATTATTTAATTGAATTGGAGTGGATGATACAATATATAAGAATCATTATTATGTTATAATAACTATGTATAGTTATTCTATACACCATAATACCCATCCATGTAAGGTGTTGGTGGAAAATAGATTACACCACGGCGTGAAGACGGTATTTCGTACGTACGCACGCGCGGTGATTTCATTTTTCCGTAGGATGGATAGAAGGTGAATTAGGGTTGTTTCATATTTATAATAACATATCAGTATGTAAGTAATGCTGATGTTATTACTTTATCATGAAACAACTAAAGAAGAAGACGTTTAAGAAGAAAGAAATTGAAAAGATCGGTAATGGATATTACCTCTTCTTTGAAACGCCTCTTTGAATCCTCCACTTAGGGAACTAAGATTGGTCTTTGAAGAAGACCAGGACCTCTAGGATTATTCTAGGGAAGTGGAGAAGGTATTTTGGCAGGGGTTGGCCGAGCTTGAGTGCTCAAATTGGTGTGAGGAGGAGGGGGAGGAGGTTCCCTTTTATAAGGGAGGAGAGGGGCACCTTAGGAATATCTCAAAATATTATTTTATATTAAAGTCAAAATCTGTTTATAATGGTTCCAAAGGGTCTTATTTCGAAGCTAAAGTGGGGTTGGGTCGAAATCCTATCAACCAATAGGATTTAGACAAGTTTAGATTATTATTTTAACCTTATCAATTAGATATAACTCTAAGTTAAATAATTTAACTTTTACCATGTCTTTTTGTTTTCTTACACTATATGGTTAATACACTTACTATAACATGCCAAACGAACCCCAAAGTGTTTATTATTAATATATATATCCTTATCTAAGTCATTTGGCCTAACCATAGATTTTTATGAATAAAATAACAATTAATAATATAATATTTGATTTAAAAACTATTTTGTGTCAATTTTGACACTATTTGATATATGATTTTTGTGAAAGTCATAACAGAATTATATGTTCAAAACAAGTTGATTAAATCAACACTAATATATCATAGTAACATAGAAAATTAGTTGAATTCATAAAAAGTCTCAAATTACATTTATTTGAGCATTTATAACATCAATTATGTTAACATTTCCATAAAAGGGTAATTACTGCATCATCGTTGTGTCGTAAATAAATTAATTTATTTAATGTGTAAAAATTATAAATAAAATATCATTATGTAGGAAATCTATTTATCTTTCTAATGAATATTTATAGTCGAATTTATCTTATGTATAACCCCATATTGAAAATGTTTCAATTATTAAACTTTGATTTTAACTATTTTAACTATTCATTAAATAAAATAATATTAAATGTCATAATCTAATCCAAGTGGACCTAAATGGTCATATTATATTCATAAGGTTGTTTTTGGTCGAATTACACTTATCCAATAGAATTAGGACATGTGTTAGGGTAATAGTAATATCATATTTACCCTTAGTTACCCTATTTACTATTAACCGCGGTAAAAAATGTAAAAAGTTACTATTCACCAAAAATTATTTTCATCGCATTGAACCACATTTTAGTCTTTGATATTAACCGTGTCTCTCGAATTTTCGAAATTCCATTCACAGAAGCGGTAAAATTAAGTTTTATGAAAAATTCAGTTTTTTTAACTACCACTTAGTAGTTTCACTATTCATCAAAAATTGATGTTTTTCAGAAAATGCCAAAATTTCATCCTAATCTATATTTCATATTCCGAATTCAAAAATGAAGTCTATTTTACCAAATTCATAACATAGAAGTTGCATTAATTAATTTTATAATTAAATCCCGCTGTTAAAACAAATAGCGTGTTTTTAAGAGATAATAAATATCAAAAGATTGAAACCTGTTTATAAGTGGTTTAAATGTGAAATTACATCCAATGACCATTATTGAATTAAATTGTAAAAATATATTCTAAATATACTTTAAAACCACTAAAATTAATAATTTATCACTATTAATTATTTCGATTGAAAAAGTTGTTTTAATTAAAATTTAGTAATTTTCACTATTCATCAGAATATGAAAGTTATTCGAAAAGTACCAAAATTTCACCCTAAGCTAATTTCGATATTCCGAATCCAAAAATGAAGTCCATTTTGAAAAATAGAATTTACAAAATTTCAAAAAGTGGTTATTACTATTCATAACAGTTAGTTTTAATAATATTTTAATAGCATATCGTTGTTTAGTAAAACTCGGTATTGCGTACTACACACGCTATCAAGGAAGGTCGTGATTGCATGTAATGAAAGAAAATTCAAGGATGCGTGTTGTGAAATCTCCTTTTGGTGTAGCGTACAACACAAGACATTAATAATATTAAAAAGAATATTTTTCATAAAATCTCGGGCTGTTACATTCTACCCCCCTTAAAATGAATTTCGCCCCCGAAATTCGTCGGGGTTATAAATGGTTTACTATTCGAAAGTTTCTTTAATAGAAACCCACATCGTAAAAAAGAATACCAAAACTTGGCTTTAAAAACTAAAGTATGAAATGTAACGATTACCCAAATAAACTAATCACTGGGTTTCCACATAGGTGAAAATATGGATATGGAAGAGAAATCTAACCATCATGTTCTGATGGAGAGTGGTAGAGAACATGGCTATGGAAAAGCCAGTAATCACAAATCCATAGATTTGTGATGATATAAGTTACCATCTGATTCATCTGGTATAAGATCACTAGGACAGCATTTTTGGTTTTCAAGATCATTTCCCTAAAGTTGAAGAATTTGAATTAGAATAAATACTTACTTTATTTTGGTACAATCTCACTGTTGTTCGTGCCTTGAACAATTTCCACTTCATCTCTTAAATAAATGAAGTTGAATTTGTTATTCGTGAAGTGTTAGCAGATCATGTGATAGAATGACGGGTCATTCCATCTGTCTCAAACAAAAGGTTAGCAAAAATTATATACATAAGTCCATCTATAATGAGATTAATCATATATGGTTCCTAAAATGGACTTATATTTCATATATCATACTACATAATATAATAAAACTAGTTTCTACTAAACAGGGACTTCCTGTAGGCCAGTGGTAGGCGATAAAGGCCAGTCGCACTTCGGTTGTGGGTTTGATTCCTACAGCCTTGTCCGACGTGATGGGCTGTCGCCCGTCCTGCAGGTTGTCCTTTTTCTAAAACTCTATTAATATAACACCCCATCAATAATATCGAGAAAACATTGATCCTTAAACAATACTAACTTATTTCCAACATAATCCATTCCAATCTTTAGGCTTATCCATAACACTGCAGTCCACTCTCATAACATAGTGAAAATGATTACCAGAGATTTAATACCATCGTTGATCCCCATATATCATAAGATATGTTTTTTTGGTCACATTCCAAACATTCAAAGTCCTTAATTATGTATTCTCTTGAATACCCATTGAACCTTAGTGAAAACATGAATGCTGTCAAAAGTTAACTCTTTCCACATACCAAAATCCAAAAATTCTATATACTCAAACCATGATATAACCTTCTCCTTATATCAGTCATGAGCTCATGAATACTATCAAACATTTAATTTTCTCCTTATCCCTTCATTATGAGCATATCATCTACATTCCAAAAATATCTGAATAACCTTTCATGGATACTGGTAACATTAATCAGACAACAGTTTAACAATCCTTACATTTCTCTTTATTCCATAATACCATGAGATTACTTATACAACATTACACATGATAAACATGTAATCATTCCACTACATTCTTAAACCATTGACCGAGCTTCAAAAATTCTTTCATCTCACATATCATTTGTAGTCTCTTCATCATCATCCACATAAATACTACCCATATGACCATACTTATTCTCTTCATGAGTCTTTCCCTTAGGGCATTGGTTTGCATAATTCCCGTAAATTCCACATTTAAAACATTTAACCATTGTTGATGTCGTAGCAATACCATTATCCTCATCCATGGTGTTAACTAAACCTTTTCCTTTGAACTTACTTGCTTTGTGTCCTTCTTTTCCACACCCAAAGAATCTTCCAGTTCCTTTGAAACATTCTCCTTTATGTCTCTTCCCACATGATTTACATAGGGGAAATTGAACTTTCTTTCCTCTATGATCATCATGAAACTCCATCTTTCTCTTATTAGACGAGTCAGGAAACTTACCAAATTTTACTTTATTGATCATATTATGAGATTGCTGATTCGGCATAATAATGATGTTTGGACTTCCAAATCCCATTTCATTTGATTGCTTATGAAAAATATCATTCCATTGTCCATCATATCCTCCATTATCGTGAATCATCTTGTTTCCAGCCATTTTCTAAAACCCAAAAAGAATAGTGTGAGAGGAAAAAATCATAATAAAGGGGGAGTAACATCAATATCTAACATCTTTGGTTTAATCTAATATCATTACCATATTTCTAGGACTATATCCTATACGTATACTTATCCTTAGGGGCATCCCTAGACATACCTTAGAAATATCTCTAGGGATCTCACTAACGTTTTCACATCCTAGTTTCCAAAGGTTAACTAAACCTTTCCTCTGATACCAACTGTAGAGACCCGAAGCTAGACGTACATGGACATTACATTACTTTTGCGGAATACATAGTACATAACAAAAACACACACACAAGGATCGTAATAGTTTAGTGTCTTTGGAAACTCGGAACGTAATCTTCTAATCGTGGTGAAAGATCTTCAATATCTCCCATAAAGATCTTCCCCTTTTTTTACCTAAAACCTTTCATTATATCCTGGGGAAAAGAAAACATAAAAGGGTGAGCTCAAATGCTCAGTAAGGGTATACAAAAGAAAAATCAATCACATCATATTCATAAGAACATAACTTTTGGAAATCTTAACCTACAAAAGAGAGCATAATTTCATAACATGGGATAAATCATAGTAGTGAAATGAAATCCCAATAATCATAACTTAAAACATGAAACTTTGTGGAATACACACATAATCATAGAGAATCATTTCTTATTAGTCAAGACTCATTGCCAAGACTATCTTAGTGGACAAAGTCCCTTTCTGAATCGAGTAACCCTCGTTTCAGTCCTGTTTCACTGAACCGGTATAACCTACCATTTCAGCCATGTCTATCTCATGAGATATAAAATCTTTACCCAATTCATTGGAGGGAGATATAGGTCCCACCCATCTTATAATGAATCCTTTCTTATGTGTGCCACATAATCATAAACCATACATCATAGCGTAACCCATGTAATAAAAATGGGATTCTTAAACAACATGACATCATAAAACAATTCATATAAGATAAAGGAATTCATAAAAATATTTCCATCACAACATAATCAAATCCATGTAATAACAGGGATAAAAATAGAACCCTTTTATTATCTTAGATGGAAAATAATTTTGATAAAATACTTGAACTCCATTCTTGAGGAAAATATCCTTTCTACTTCAAAAACATTTTTCCTTTCATAACATGTCATACGACTTTAAAATAAAATAAGTTGATTAAAAATATACTTGAAAACTTATAAAGGAATCTTCTTGGAAATAATGTTTTAAAAATCCATTCATGCCGTATAAGTTAAAAAAACATTCTTCGTTCTTTTGTCGGAAAAGTCAAAAAGTACCTCATACGAAAAATGACAAAAGATTCCTTTCATACATATTACTAAAAACTCACCGAAGGGTAAAAATGGATTTAAACAATTATAGGTTGATGGAAATAATATTTCATATTGATGAAACATGGATGTGGATGATAAAATACACCCCAATAAATACTTACGAATAAACAATCTCGGATAAAAATGAGATTGTGATATTTCCCTTACCTTAGGTCCGACTTTCTTTGTAAGTGTCCGAACCTCCTGTATAATGATTTAAATCATGTTATTGACTTATTCCAGAATCATATTCATTGTTATTATATCATATATGGTCCACTTATGACTTTATATTACCCGTTCTTTTGTAAATTTACGTTAAAGAAGCGTTTTGGGTAAAATCATCTCATTTGTCGTTCGTGTTTTTAACTTGTAATTATTCATATGATTAATTAGATCATGATTACTTAATTCCAGAATATAAAACATGATTTATATATATATATTCAGAATATACATATATAATAAATCAGTAAATGGAAAGAAATACACCGTTCATGGAGACGGTAGTCCGTACGTACGCATGAACGTTGTTTTCGTTTCCTTATTGAGTTGAATGGAATTAAGTAGATGACATACATATATATAAACATAAATCCAGTAGCTTTATAATGTCATATATTTCATTATTATTGCTTATATATACTTTATAATCATTCTTAAATGGTCAACATGGAGAATGAATCTCATCGCGTCGTGGAGACGGTAGTCCGTACGTACGCACGAGCGATGATATCATTTCCATAATTATTGAATTGAATTGGAGTGGATGATACAATATATCAGAATCATTATTATGTTATAATAACTATGTATAGTTATTCTTTACACCATAATACCCATCCATGTAAGGTGTTGGTGGAAAATAGATTACACCACGGCGTGAAGATGGTATTTCGTACGTACGCACGCGCGGTGATTTCATTTTTCCGTAGGATGGATAGAAGGAGAATTAGGGTTGTTTCATATTTATAATAACATATCAGTATTTTAGTAATACTGATGTTATTACTTTATCATGAAACAACTAAAGAAGAAGAAGTTTAAGAAGAAAGAAATTGAAAAGATCGGTAATGGATATTACCTCTTCTTTGAAACGCCTCTTTGAATCCTCCACGTAGGGAACTAAGATTGGTCTTTGAAGAAGACCAGGACCTCTAGGATTATTCTAGGGAAGTGGAGAAGGTATTTTGGCAGGGGTTGGCCGAGCTTGAGTGCTCAAATTGGTGTGAGGAGGAGGTGGAGGAGGTGCCCTTTTATAAGGGAGGAGAGGGGCACCTTAGGATATCTCAAAATATTATTTTATATTAAAGTCAAAATCGGTTTATAATGGTTCCAAAGGGTCTTATTTCGAAGATAAAGTGGGGTTGGGTCGAAATCCTATCATCCAATAGGATTTAGACAAGTTTAGGTTATTATTTTAACCTTATCAATTAGATTTAACTCTAAGTTAAATAATTTAACTTTTACCGTGTCTTTTTGTTTTCTTACACTATATGGTTAATACACTTACTATAACATGCCAAACGAACCCCAAATTGTTTATTATTAATATATATATCCTTATCTAAGTCATTTGGCCGAACCTTATATTTTTAGGAATAAAATAACAATTAATAATATAATATTTGATTTAAAAACTATTTTGGGTCAATTTTGACACTATTTGATATATGATTTTTGTGAAAGTCATAACAGAACTATATGTTCAAAAAAAGTTGATTAAATCAACACTAATATATCATAGTAACCTAGAAAATTATTTTAATTCATAAAAAGTCTCAAATTACATTTATTTGAGCATTTATAACATCAATTATGTTAACATTTCCTTAAAAGGGTAATTACTGCATCATCGTTGTGTTGTAAATAAATTAATTTATTTAATGTCTAAAAATTATAAATAAAATATCATTATGTAGGAAATCTTTTTATATTTCTAATTAATATTTATAGTCGAATTTATCTTATGTATAACCCCATATTGAAAATGTTTTAATTATTAAACTTTGATTTTAACTATTTTAACTATTCATTAAATAAAATAATATTAAATGTCATAATCTAATCCAAGTGGACCTAAATGGTCATATTATATTCATAAGGTTGTTTTTGGTCGAATTACACTTATCCAATAGAATTAGGACATGTGTTAGGGTAATAGTAATATCATATTTACCCTTAGTTACCCTATTTACTATTAACCGCGGTTAAAAAAAGTAAAAAGTTACTATTCACCAAAAATTATTTTCATCTCATTAAACCACATTTTAGTCTTTGATATTAACCGTGTCTCTCGGATTTTCGAAATTCCATTCACAGAAGCGGTAAAATCAAGTTTTATGAAAAATTCAGTTTTTTTAACTACCACTTAGTAGTTTCACTATTCATCAAAGAATGATGTTTTTCAGAAAATGCCAAATTTTCATCCTAAGCTATATTTCATATTCCGAATTCAAAAATGAAGTCTATTTTACCAAATTCATAACATAGAAGTTTCATTAATTAATTTTATAATTAAATCCCACTGTTAAAACAAATAGCGTGTTTTTAAGAGATAATAAATATCAAAAGATTGAAACTTGTTTATAAGTGGTTTAAATGTGAAATTACATCCAATGACCATTATTGTATTAAATTGTAAAAATATATTCTAAATATACTTTAAAACCACTAAAATTAATAATTTATCACTATTAATTATTTCGATTGAAAAAGTTGATTTAATTAAAATTTAGTAATTTTCACTATTCATCAGAATATGAAAGTTATTCGAAAAGTACCAAAATTTCACCCTAAGCTAATTTCGATATTCCGAATCCAAAAATGAAGTACATTTTGAAAAATAGAATTTACAAAATTTCAAAAAGTGGTTATTAATATTCATAACGGTTAGTTTTAATAATATTTTAATAGCATATCGTTGTTTAGTAAAACTCGGTATTGCGTACTACACACGCTATCAAGGAAGGTCGTGATTGCGTGTAATGAAAGGCAATTCAAGGATGCGTGTTGTGCAAGCTCCTTTTGGTGTAGCGTACAACACAAGACATTAATAATATTAAAAAGAATATTTTTCATAACATCTCGGGCTGTTACAGTATTCCTAACCATCTACCATGACCTTGTGTGGGGGATATGTGATATAGGCATATGAAATGGTTTTCACATAGTCTACCAAACCATATATCTGAACTATGTGGGTTCCACCTATGGATAGTGAAGGGATCACAGTTTGGCCAATGGTGCATCCAAACCACGCAACCCATTAAAATTTGATAAATTACTAAATATCGCTTAATTTTACTTATAACATATTCCATTTACCCTTTCACCTAGATGAAAACCCCTTAGAATTTGGGAGACCCTTCAAAGATCAACTCTTATGCTTGGCTCCCAATTCGACATTCGGACTCAGAATCGAACATAGTTTGATTTGTTGGATACAAACTAGTGATTTTTTTGTTCATATATTGTCATTATTCATTTTTAATCATATGGATGAAGTTATTTTGGTACAATTTAAGATGTCATATGTCCGTGGTATTCATCTATTTCTATATTTTCTTACAATACGTCTTGAGTTAGGAGTTGATACTATATGAGTGTTCCATCATGGGTATATGATAGTTGATATAGATATTTCACAAAAATTGTGTTGTTTTATATTAATTTTTTTATATTTTTCTACATGCCTAACCTTATGATTTTCCCAAACAAAATTAATTTATTATATTGATTCAATGAATAGGAACATGTTAGTTTCTATCTTATTTCCATTTTTATAGTTTGAGGTTTTTAGCCTCAACCTAGCCACCCATGGGCTACGAACATGTATTTTTCATTTAATATCCACCCTGTTGGTTGTGTGTGAGCTTAAAATTTATAGTGTAATATTTAATGGTAATATAAATAATTATTTAATGTTGGGATCGCCTTATTTCACCTATTGATTAGAAAATGAAAGGAATGAATTTAATTGAATTGATTGGAGACGGTTGTTACATCTTTTTAATGTGATGATTTGTGTTTTAAATGATTAAATAGATTTTATTGAAATTGTTTAATGGGTTTTATAAACTAATGAATTGTGAATGGCTATTAAATAATTCAAAAATTGATAATGGTAGTTGTTGTCTTTGACAATCTCTATCGATCCAGATTTTATGAAATTCTGTGAATTTTTCAACTCCATGGATCTTGATTATGGTAGTGGATGTGAAGGAAATTTATACACCTTGGATCCTATTTCCATAATATTCACTGGAAATTCTACTCCCAAAATCTTGACTACCATAGTTTATTCCTTTGACATTTATACTCCATGGATCTCGATTCTGTAGGATGGTAATAACTTTTCTATCCCCTGGATGTAGCTTTATTGTACTCATATTAGACATTTTCTTTGGACTCCATCCATGTTGTTTCTCAGTTTCCATCGAGATGACCCATGGAATAAATGAGGATGACTTAGTGTATTATACATTGGATCTAATCTTTCTTGGACTAACAGTAGATAACATTGAAAAATCTATTTTGGATGTTATACATATGATTACACGACATTTCCATTGTTGATATTTTTTCAATGATTAATAGATAGCCCTTGTATGGATATTTCATTATATTGTTATACTAGACAGTATCACAAACATATTTATTCTTTATATTTAGCCACTTATTAATGGGTTCTTGGTTATTGTTAATAGGGAGTCACATTTGGAAGGATATGACTACATCTACTTTAGAGTTTTCATTTTTTACTCTTATACTCGTGATATAATTAACACTTAATTTAGTTATTATACACAGAATGGACATGTTATAGCCACCGTTGGTGGTGGCCTACTGAGTGTTATCTCACACCATGTTCGGGCAACCATTGGGTACTCGGATAAGATTTAAATATGTATTTAGGGACCAGAGCAAGAACCCTCTTTATGATGCTTGATTTTATGATTTCTTAGGAGTATGGGTGAACAAGTATGATAATGGATTGTGATTCTATCAAGAGATATATCATTTTAATAATTTTTTATTTTTATACATGTTTTTTGTATTATTTGGATACTACCATGTATTGTCTTCCTTTTTGTATAAGGAAATGACATGTTCACTATATTGTATTTCAATTTAATTTTGATACTAATTATTACTACAGTTTTATAGATATTTATCTACTATCATTGATTTGTAAAATGCATAAAAAATGATATATATCTTATACCAATGAATTATAATCTAACATGTGGGAATAATCTCCCCATAGACACACCATAGGCCCCCACTGCTAGTTGACAACATCTGCAGAATGGGTAGGAGTGCATGTGGATATGATACCCACCGGTTCGGGGAACCATTCAGTGGAATCTAGGTTGGGATGTTAAAAAATGGTAACAGATCCATTCTTTTCTCACATTACTATTATGATACAATAAATATAATATTCGGAATGAATTGTAATTTGGAAGGGATTTTTGACTAAGAGTATCTAACCCAAATACAAGAAAAATCTAAATTTACAATAATGAGAATTGTTATTTTGTATTTCACTTAATATAATTGATTTGATTTCATCATTGTGTGACACACATGATGTTTGAGGTTAAATATGATTATGATACTTATTTATGGACTGATGAGATTAGGTAATTCCATCTCATGCATTATTTAAGGCCCCTTAAAGGATTCAACTAACATACATTATTCAATGCCATATAGGATGCTTTGCTTGACAACATGACTTTTAGTGTTTTTTCTTTGAGTGATAAACATATTTATTGGTAAATTATTTGTATAGGTTATTGAGAAATATAGTTGGTAATAGTATTGATTGTCATAAAATAAATATTGGTCTTATTCTTAAGCTACAATAGACACCCTAACCGGTCAATTTTTCCATATTGAGTCAAGGACCATTGTTCGCGTGCACTAAATCGTTTTATGGTTTGGATGAATTGGATTCCACACTTTTTTTATAATGTTTATGGACTATTATGTATTGGAATTGGGGAACCATTAATTTCATCCAATAAAATAGAATTATTATAAAAATATGAATTCAAATGAAATTGAATTTTTGTATAGAGAACTTGACCTTGACTCAGCTTTACAGGGGGAAGTAGGTTGTGTCTTTGGTACTTTCTATAGTAGTAACTATTACCTAGAGTGGTTTTAGGAGAACATGTAGGGGTATGAATTTTTTATAGGATGGATTCAACCTACCATATGCTTTTATTTTTGATATTACCATAATTGATATTTACTCTGGCATGTTCTTAGAATTGTAGTGACAAACCACTAATACAACATCCAATTGTATGCTAATAGAATGGTGACAATCATGTTCAATAGGTGGTGGACTATGAGTCGCTGATATATCCTTTTATAGTGCCAGTTCCAGAACCCTTAGTTGTGCCAAATATCGGTGTTGACACCGAGTTCTGAAATGGTTTTTTATTCTATGTACAGACCTTTTTTAGATCACTACAACCTTTATTGTCTATGGAAGAGTTGACACATGTGTTATAGTAGAAACATTCACCATCATTTGTAGGGGATGGTGGTCCATAAGTTGTAGAGATATGGATTGGGGGTAATTTATTTATTTTAGTTCATTTTTAGACACCTCTTGAGAGAGGAGTAAATCATAGGACATATAAGCATCGAGGATCACCTAACACATATGTGATTTTATAAACTAGGATGATATGTTCATAGATATGGTTTGTAAGGATTTCAATCCTAGTTTTGGGATTAATTTTTCTGAGACACTGAGAGCTAATAGGGATGGTGATTTTATGCATCTGAAGCAGGGTGTTTGGACTATTATGGATTATTCGGTTTTCTTAATAAAGCATCATATTTATTCCCCAATTTATATTTCTAAAGATCCATAGAGAGAAAGAATATTTTAGGAAGGTATCAAGCACACCATTAAATCATATGTCAATGTGTTTTAGTTGACTACTATTACTGAGATAGTGAATCATGTGCTTATTATTGAATATAACCAGAGGGATGTAGGGCGTTAAGATCATTGATGTTCAACCTCGCCCCATTGGTTCAATGAATTCTAGATGGACGCGTGATTATGAGGCTTCTTGTGAGGGAGTACTAGCCAATCTATTAGTGTTAATAGTATTGAATCCAATCATCCATATTTATGATAGAGGCATATAAGGAATGTATGTGATAGAGACTAAATCGAGTGCCAAGAATGTGGTAGGATGATCCACGTACAATGTTCTCTAAGACCATCCATCCAATAATCAATGGAGTGTAATTGACTCTATGAATTGGTTTAAGAGAAGGATTTACATCTCTATGTCCATTTGTGAGCTAGATTAGCACCTATTTCTCTGATAGAGGAGGTAGTCATGGTTGAGGAAACTAGAAAAAATTTGGACTATGACAACATTTTGGGCCTACTACATGTATTAAGGATGTTTCACAGGGCCATACTTTATGCCATATATATTCTATATAGCCTACACCTAAAGATCTGAGTATCGATATATCTATGGTAGTAGGAACTCTCTCAGTAGACTCTACTCTAACATTAACTCTATTCGATATAAATTCTTATCACAGAGTCATATTTTTACTTGTTCTGGAGAGCCTTGGGATCATCATTCATTTTTTAATGGTGTTATGATTCTTGATACTCTGTTGTGGATACGAATTGAGGTTTTACACCTATGAAGGGAGTTCCCATTGAGATAGGTGGGTGTTACTTCTTATGGAATCTTTTTTTCTCAATATTACTTGGTTGGATGTTATATTCAGGATAAACTATCTAGTTTCATATCATGACCATGTAGATTAATTTCATTAGAGGGAGACATTCACATCACCAGAGGTAAAGGTTTTTATTCACAATGCTGAATGGGATGTCCTGGCATGTGGAGCTAGACCAAAACATCTGGGGTTTGGTGGGCTGAAAAATCAATTTTCTAATTTATATCTAGAATAACAGGGAATGCCTTAGGCAGAAATCCCTCTATTTTTTCATTTTAAGGATGTCTTCTTGGATGAATTTTCTGGTTTAGTTAATGAGAGAGGTAGAGAGTCCATAGAGATAGTTTAAGGAGCTACACCAGAATGCATTTCTCCCTAGATGGTGAATACTATGGATTTACAGGATCTCAATAGGACTATATAAGACTTATAAGAAAAACGGTTTATACGACCCAATACTTATACATGGTTTTCTATAGTCCTTTTGTGAAAAATATTTATGGAATTCTTAGGCTATATGTGGATTACCATAAATAGAACATGTTGATTGTTATGAACTAGTATCCATTTAAATGGATAAATAATCACTTTGACCATCTCTAATGAGTTCTCATTTTCGTGAAGATTGGATTGAGATCAGGTTTCCACCATGTACATGTTCTACCTTTAGACATACCTCATATAACCTTTCCTAGTATGTATATTTTATATGAATATCTGGTTATTCTATTTAGTATCATGAACATGCCAGCTGTTTTAATAGCTTTGATGAACTAGGATTTTCATCCTTATCAGGAATGTTTTGTGGTAGGTTTTCCGGACAATATATTGGGGTATTCTCACAATTAATAGATCTATCCCAAACATCATCAAGTAATTTTTTATACACTAAGATATATTAATTTATATGATTAGATCAAAATGTGCCACTTCTGTATGGATAATATTAACTTATTATGACATATTATCTCATAGATAGGATTATAAGTTGAACCAATGAATGCAAGAGTATAGTTTCTTGGGAGTATCCATATAAAATCATTATCATTTAGAGTATCTTAGGTATATATAGTTTTTAACATATGTTTCATGTATGAATTATCATGTTTAATAACACCTATTATTGTTATGAATAACAAGGGTGTAAAATTTGTATGGTTAAATAGTTATGAGATAACCTTCTAGGAGTAGAAAGGGAGACTGATATTAGCACAGGTCCCAATTCAACCAATGTCAGGTAGAGGTTTCACTATGTATTGTGATGCATCAATTATAATGAGATGTGTAGTTCAGTTTCAGGTGGAAAGAGTCATGTTTTATAGATCTTATTAGATGAGAACACACTTGAATAATTATCCACTTAAAATTATCATGTTAACTATTATTGTTCATTACTTTCATTATTGGAGACCTTATTTAGTTGGAGAGTATTTTTTGGTGTACATAGACCACAAAAACCTTTTGTCTATATTTATATAGCATGTCTTAAATCTGCATCAATGATGGTCCATTGAATACCTTCAGTATTTTGACATTGTTCTTGATGACATTCCTAGTAAAGATAATATTATTTCCAATGTAATGAGCATGAGAACATAGATACATACATTTCAAGGGGACAATAGTGAATGATATCTTATGACCTTATTTTAAGAGATACACTTGGTGGTGTGGGATGGTCATAGGAATAATTTTATCTAATTGTTAGTAATGAATTAAAATTTTCTAGATAGTGTGAGGATGAGATAGTTATCTAATGCTGTGGGGATAATCCTATAGGATAGTGTGGCTGGTTTGGACCTACCTCCTAGATAGAATGTGGGTGAGGAATAAATTATTCATGTTCATGGTTGCGTGTGGGTTCCAACGTACATTTGTGAGCAGTTGGTATGAGAGTTTCATGCCTCAATTTGGGAAGTACATCCAAGAATTACCAAGATGTATCTTGACTGGTGCTGTCAATTATGGTGTCCAAGGAAGAAACAAGAGATTTCTTGTTCAATCATGAGTTGTTCCTTATTTTAACGGGTAATGGTAGTACACGAGTGAATAGATGTACTATTAATTAATTTACTCATTTCGGATTGGAAATTGGATGATTATTCATTAAATTTTTTTACTATGTTTCCAAGGTATCTTCGAGGTAGTGATATTGTAACGACCCAAAATTTCATTAATGAAAATTCCTCTTGATCTCGTTAAATGTATCATTCTGTAAAATGTGAAACTTTTTTGTTTTATGTTTTTGGATTTTAAAATACCGTAATGAATATTGACCATTGATAATATGTTCGTTGAATAGTCATCACATGATTAGTATAAATATAGGGCTTTAAAAAATCCATTTTGCATAGAAAAATGAAGCAATGGCCTCTTCTAGAAGACTTTCCCACTATGAATCCCATTTTTCGGAGCTTAGAAAGGAGGTTGTGTCATTGGTATTATCTCTTGACAAATCCCAATCCAATCTTCAACATGTTAAGCTCGAATGGAACCACCTACGAGATAAGTGGAAGTTGATAGAGATAACCACTCGAGCGATGTTATCCGAGCTACCCCAAGTGTATGTCACCATCGAACACCTTACCCTTCAGTCATTTGTAGGTGATATAAGGAGTTCTGTAACAAGACCTTATAAATATGATTATGTGAATTATTTTTGTATATAATAATGAATATACATTCGTTTTATTATTGTTACTTCATAAATATTTTTTAAAGGAAAAAAACATTTTTTTAGTTAATAATCAACTAAGAAATATTTTTTGATGAACTAATGGATTTTTTAATTTTATAATATTTTAATAAAATATTATATTATTATAATAATTTTTATTACATATTAATTATAATATAATCTTATGAATGCAGTTGTAGTTTTTTTATTACGGTTTGAAAGATGTTTTTTGTCCAAACCCATTAATTTTTTATAACTGTCAGTTTTTATTTTAAAAGTAAAAATTCATATATTTAGAAAATTATTTAGATGAAATTAATATAATTTTTTGGAATCAGCACATCGAATCTATCACATGGTAAATTTTTCATATTTTTCTGAGGCCGTCGATTTTTTGGGTAATAATTAAATACCCTTTAAATATATAATGAGTTTTATGACATCATAATGACTCAATAGTGATGTAATAAAATACTATAAAAAATATTTTTGGCCAATATACGGTTTAACATTAAATTAATGTAATTTAATATTTTTTTTATTTATATTACAAATCGTAGTGGTCCTTCAAAACTTATAAATCATTTTGACTTTTTAAATTGTTTTCGTTGAGAGTGTGACTCACCTCCACATAATCCCCCCTATTATTTGAAGAATTTATTCCATTGTACATATATAATATATTGTTTTAAAATCCACTTTTCCAAAAACCAGGGGAAGAAATCCTGGGCCGGTTTCTGGTTTTGATTAGATTAATGTGAGGTGTCCCAAACCTAAATAATAAATAATTTCTTCCCCTTTCTGATATAAACCCACCCATGCTCCAACTTATTATTCCCAAAAAACCATTGTAGTTCATCCGACCCCTTCCATACTCTTTCTAAAATCTTCATAAGCTGCCCCAACCTCCCATGAAGCCTCTCTCAATCCTCTCCAAAGGCTTTGGGATCACACTTCAAAGTAAGGGATTTCCTCTTTTGTCATTTTTGTCTCAATTTCAATATGTTCTTATACCCTTGTAATTTCAATTAAAAATAGTGGGGTATTATTTCTCAACTCCCCAATACATCCCTATATATTTTTGAATTATTATATACACCTTTTACTCTCATTTAAAGCCTCCCATGTACACCTCTTACCATACTGAAATTCCGTAAGGAATTTCTCGCTTCTCATTTATATTCAAACAATTCCTTCTTATTATGATACTAAATTCCTCTACTCAAGATGTAACATGTTTCTATATGAACCACTTACTATCCATTTAATTTAAATAGGATTAGACACCCCTTTCTCTCTCATAAATCATTTTTACAAATTTTTATTTCATGTCGTTATGTTGTCGAATATACACAGTGATTTTCCAAGCCCAAATCATTGTATAGTGAATACCATACCCATGTCTCTATCAATAGTATTCACCTTTATGAACATATAAATATGGAATAGTACATTCATTTGTTTATAATACCTTACTTAATCATAGAATAACTTATTATTTTGAATGATTCCATGTTACATGATCCATGTGGCACACTTATGCATGAAATGAAACATTTAAGAATGTTGTACCCTGATTGCGCTCCAATGCATTTGGTAATGTATAGTATCATGATTCATAATGTGAAATGGCTATTGACTTATTATAATTCATGTTCAATGAGGTTTTACTCTTTCTTGATGTGCAATGATGGTTCACTCAATATCCATGTTCAATGGGCATTAGATCATGCTAATTCCATGTTATGTGTTTCTCTCACATTTACATGTTATGTTAATCATGCTATATCATGCTTTTATGTTTTTGTTTCTCTATTTATCCATTTATGTTCTTATTGTCTAACATGTACTTTAATCCTCATGTTATTAAATATTTATTCCCTTACTGGGCTTTATAGATAATCCTTTTCTTATGAATGTCCTCAGGATATCATATGAAACAATATGTATGAGGGAATGTTGTGGTCATGTAAATGATGTTTTAAATAAAGATGTTGTATTTCATGTTTTAAGATGTTATTTATTTGTCCTAAGACCCAAATACACTATACCACTTTATCTTCTATGTTGAATCAAGTGATATTTATGTAATAAATCATGTTTAAGTGTTTAATAAAGGGAAGTGTTTTCAAAGTTTGTATTAGAGGATAGGTTTAGTTATTTTTTGGATTAGGATTAGAAAACCCTAGTAAAGCCTTAAAGACCACACTAAGTATAATAAAAACATCCCTATGTTTTGGTGAGTGTTGATTAATTGGTTTATCAAGAAAATACAACCCTGTATGGATATGATCAGGTAGAGGGAGCTCTGGTGCAGATATACCTAGGGGTGAGAAGCCCAACTAGGAGTTTTAGGCTTGACCCGAGGTATCCTGGTACATGAAAACAGGACTTGCAGCACTCTTGGTTACATCACTCCCGGGGGATATGCTTTGATAAATTCACAAGCATAGTATGAACTGTTATTGAGGGAATTAAAAAAATTTCCCTAAGAATATATTTAATAAAGTAGATCATGAATAGAATATATTGAAAGGATTCCTATGTTAATGAAATAAAATATATTTATAAGACATATTTTTTTTTTCTTTAGATTACCCTTTATGTGTTACCACTAACTTTCTTTTCATTATGTTATAATAATTTTTTAGATTTCAAGTAGTTTAATATCAAAATTTTATCATGTCTTGAGGGTAACTCAAAATTTGATATGTTTCGTCAATATGATAATGGACAGTTCTGAGATGAAAGGGGAAGAACCTCATACAACAAATTTGTCCATTCCTGAGGGGTTACTATCTATAATTATTTCAAAGTCAATTTCCCATAGTATCGAAACCTTTTCCAATGACCAACTTTATTTAAAGATTATCTACGAAAAATCTATCACCTCTTCCATACCGCGGAACCATCAAGGATAAAGGATCACTTGTCGTAAAATATTAAACGCCCAACTCTCTCAACTTTCTCGGAAAGCGATGTACTACCAGGGTATTTTCAAATACTTCACCATGTCTAGAGAGTATGATGCACTATTTGATTTTAGTATAGATGACGAAGAGGGAGACCTACGAGTAGCCTATATGTATTAGCGTTGGCTTCCAGTCTTTTTGGAAGCTTAGGATATATATTAGAAGAGCCATATTTTGAAAATTTCAAAACTGACACTGTCAGACTATTATACAAAATCCTGGTACATGGTGATGTTATGAAACTATATGTTAGAAATAGTTATTTTAGAAAAGTACATCATATTTTCCATCAGTGCAATACACATTTCATGGAATGTGTTTGGACTAAGGATGTGGAATAATTTGAAAGTTCATTGAGGTATTATTGCACTAGGTGAACCCTTTCTCATTAGGATAGATATTATAATGAGGGTTGGGGAATTATTATGGTTGGTGGGTAAGAAACCCTAATGTCGTGTTTAAATTTTAGAGATATTTTTTTATGTAATCAAATTGTGAGGACACAATTTTTCTTAAGGGGGATGCTTGTAACGACCCACAATTTCATTAATGAAAATTCTATTTGATCTAATTAAATGTCTCATTATGTAAATTGTGAAATAATTTGGTTTTATGTTTTTGGATATTAAAATACCATTAAGAATTGTGACCATTTATAATATAGCTGTTGAACAATTATACCATGATTAGTATAAATACAGGGCTTTAAAAAAACCAATTTACTCAGACAAATTAAGAAATGGCCTCATTCAGTAGACTTTCCTGGTATGAAGCCCATTTTTCAGAGCTCAGAAATGTGGTAGCGTCATTTGGATTCGCTCTTGAACAAGCCCTAGCCGAGCATCAGCATGCTAAGCTTCAACAGAACCTCCTATTAGAAAAGTGGAAGTTGATATAGAAAACCACTCGAGCGATGTTATCCGAGCAACCCCAAGAGTATGTCACCATCCCACACCTTACCCTTCTGTCGTATGCTGGTATTATATGGGTTTGTGTAATAATACCTTAGAACTATGATTATGTGCATTATTTTTGTATATAATAATGAATATTTATTCATTTTATTATTTGTACATCATAAATAGTTTTTAAAGCACAAGTAGTATTTTTGTAGTTCATAATCAACTAAGAAATCTATTTTGATGAATTAAGGGATTTTTTAATTAAATAATATTTTAATAAAATATTATTATTATTAAATTAATTTTTGATAAATATAAATTATCATATAATTTTATGAATGCAATTGTAATTTTTGTTATGGATTGAAAGTAGTTTTTTTTCAAAACCCATGAATTTTCTATAAATATTGATTTTAATTTTAAAATTAAAAAATCAAATATTTAAAGAATTATATAGATAAAATGAATATTATTTTTGGAGTCAGGTAATCGAAATTATCCAACAGTAATTTTTTCATAATTTTCTTAGACCGTTGAATTTGTGGGTTAAAATTAAATATCGTTTAAATATATAATGTGTTTTATGACATTATAATGACCCAATAGTGATTAAGAAAATATTATAAATTATTTGATCGGCCAATATAAGTTTTACCATTAAAATAATATGATTTTAGATTTGTTTGATTTATTTTAAAAGTATTTAGTGGACCCTTCAAGACTTATAAATCATTTTGACTTTTTAAATTGTTTTCCTTGATAGTGTGACTCACCTCCCAATAATCCACCCTATTATTTTAAGAAGTTTTCCCAGTGTCCATATAAAATATTTTTTTACACTGCCCTATTTCAAAAACCATGGGCTGTTTTGTGGTTTTGATAAGTTTAATGTGAGGTGTCCCAAACCAAAATAATAAATAATTTCTTCTGCTTTTCTATATAAACCTACCCAAGCTCCCACTTCCTCTTCACTCAAAGCCTTTGGATTTCGTGAAAACCCTACCCTCCCCTATCTAGAATTCTCCCAAGGCACCCCAAGCTCCCAAGAATCCTCTCTCATGCCTCTCCCAAGCCTTTGGGATCACACTTCCAAGTAAGGGATTACCTCTTTTCTTATTTTTGTCTCGATTTAATTGTATTGTTATACCTTTTTATTTTCAATTAAAAATGTTGGGGTATTAATTTTCACCTCTCCCATACTACCATATTTATATTTGAATTATGAGATACCTCTATTTCTCTCATTTAATTCCTCCCATGTACACCCATTACCATGCCGAAATTCCATAAGTAATTTCTCACTTCTAATTTATATTCAAGAAATTAATTTGTATTATAAATCTAAATTCGTTTAATTAATATGGGACATGATTCAATATGACCCCATACTTTAAATTTCATGTAAATATGATGAGACACCCATTTCTCTCTCATCAACCTTTTTTTTCAAATTTTAATGTCACGCCATTATGTTTCCGAATTTACACAACAATTTTCCAAGATAAAATCATTATGTAGTGAATACCGTACCCATGTCTCTATCAATGGTATTCAACATTATTCACATTTAAAAATTGAATGGTACTTCCATGTGTATATTCCACATTTCATAATTGTGGAATAACTTATGATGTTGAATGTTTCCAAGTTATATGATCCATGTGGTAAACTTATGCATGAAATGAAATGTTTAAGAAGGGTGCCCCCTGATTGCGCTCCAATGAACTGGGTAATGTATAGTATCATGATACATCATGTGAAAATGGTGTTGAATCATTATAATTCATGTGAAATGAGGGTTTACTCCTAATTCATGTGTAATGAGGGTTTACTCATTCTCCATGGGTGATGAGCTTTGGTTGATGCTAATTCCATATTAAGTGTTGTTGCCACATTTCCATGTTATGTTAATCATGTTATATAATGATTTTAGGTTTATGTTTCTCTTGTGCTCCATTGATATTACTGTTTTCTAACATGTACTGTATTGCTTATGTTATCCCATGTTTTTTTTCCTTATAGGGATTTATAGTTCACCATTTTCTTATGCATGTCCTCAGGATATCCTATGCAAGGATAAGTACGAGGTAATGTAGTGGTCATGTAACCGAATTTTTCAATAAAGATGTTTAATTTCATGTTTTAAGTTGTTATTTAGTGGTCCTAAACCCCAGATACACTATACCTCTCGATATTCTTTGTTGTATCAAGTGAGAATTATTTAATAAATCATATTTAATAGTGTAATAATGAGCAGCAATGTCATAGATTTTGTATGGATTGTTGTGGATAGTCTCATAATGGTTTCCCATTTCATACCAATCTGGGGGACCTTATTAGTCGATGATCATTAGAGGGTTTTTATCTATGAAATTGTGTGACATGCTGGGGTTCCTCATACTATTTTATCCAATATGTATTCCATGTTTTATTCTCATTTTTGTAAGACTTGCATAATGAATTGATTATATATGTAATTATGAGCATGCCATAAGACCCTCAAATAGATGCATAGTTAAAGTGTACTATATAGGTTCTAGAAGAAATTCATAGAGAATTCATCTTTTATTTTTGGGGATCTTGGGAGTGGCTTATATCCCGGGTTTAATTCACCTATAATAAAATCGAACAAATTACTATACAGATTACACCTTATGGTCATTTTTACAGTAGTCCATGTCAATAACCTCTATGCTGATTAGAGGTAGGTGAGGTTGGGATGCTAGGAACTCATCTCAATCAGGAGACATTGGAGGTGGTCCAGCAGGTTCGATAGTGGATGGTTACTACACAATCTTGATTGATATCCTACATCAATAATTGTTGATGGCCTTTGGAGTTTCAGTTCTGTAATGACCTGAATTTAGAGCCACTCAACTGGTGCCATGTACCTGGTTTTCCACATGACCTCATCCTCATTCTCCCGAATGCCAGAGGCTGCTGACTAGCAGCGAGGGGCTTGGGTAAAGTAGTTGGGGGAACTATGACCTCATAGGTTATGAAAATAAAAAGGAAGTAAACAATATATAATTTCGGAAGTAGTGAACAACATTCTCATCAGAATTTAACAGAGGAAGAAATTATAAAATAATAAATAACTGGAACTGAAGATATGATGCATGGCATGTTATAAGTCTAATAAAACAGTCAAACCAAACAATAGGCTGGATGCAATACAGTAACAATGAAAAGTAAAGAAAATCATCCAAAAGTCTCGTCAGCATCGCAAGCCTTAGCTTGGTCCCACGCTCTCTAGCTCCACATCATGTTAAGTACCTGAAGTAGAAGGGCGCTTGACCTTATCTATACCTAAAACAACATAGTCTGTTTGGGCCCAAAAGAATTGTCTAAATAGGGTGTGAGACAAAGTCCCTGTAGGCATTCACCCAAAGATATGTGCCCAATAGTCAATGAATACTTGGAAGGTAATGTACAGGAAGCAGTAAACAGAAAAGCACATAGTAGCTTCAATCCATAATGTCTAGCATACAATGTACACAACTAACAACCAATCAACAAGTCGAACAACAGGTAACCGTCAGGGTAGTTCTCACATCCTAACCCTTATGGTTGAACCTACAAGTACTATCAACCCTCTGGGAGACACACACAGTCTCACCTCTCTGGTTCAGCTAATAGGTAGACTCTCTGAGGAAGCACTCACCGTCAATTACCCCTATAGTCTCGAATCGTACTAAAGGATCTCTGGGGAAGCACTCAACATCAATTCCCCATGTGGCCCGCGTCGATGAAATACAAACTCTCTGAGGAAGCACTGAACGTCAATTCCCAATATGGTCTTGCATCATAAATTAACGAAACTCAATAGAAGCCCTTCTGTCCATTCACCCTATGGTCCACTACACTAGGTTCTCACAGCCCGAGGTAAAACAAACATGCATTGCACGCATATCGGCCCAAGTAAACCTCAATAACTACTTGTCTATCATTCTAAGGCACAGAAGAATAACAGTACAACAATTCCACTATCCTACAACTAAGCATGGAAACTGGAAAAATGCCAAATAGGAAAAACATGCATGACATAACATCCAGAACACAGAACAAATTACCCAATTCACAAGAAATTAACTCTACTCAAGCAATCAAGCAAAGCAGGTAAACAACAAGGGAAAAACCGGAAACACGCAATACCCCGTTCAAGGGTATTGGAGGAATTTGAATAAAATATTCACAGAATTTCTACATAAAGGCACAAACCACATACCTCGAGGTGAGAAGGATGATATAATCGGATGTTGGCTTTCAGGTTTCCCTCAGAGTGGCCCCAGGATAACACACCATTCTTTATCGGTCACTCAGTCACACGTGCATGACTTTGATGTGTGTATATATATATATACCTATAAACATATATAACCTACAACATAAACAATTATATATTGCTAAAACATCAAAACCAACGTAGGAACAGATAAAAAAACTATAACAGTGTAAACACACTTTCATACCCAAACAGCGATAAAACATAATTGTGCTCATTTTCGGGTGTCAGAGCATGGTCCAACGGTCTCGACACGTTGCTCGCACAATCGTGAATACAGAAGAACACAAGAGTCTATCAAACCCTAATAAAGAGTTTCCCGTAATTTCAACCGGGCAACGAAACAACCCCAAACCGAAAAAGTGATAATAAGAAATATAAAGTAATTATATACCTTGATGAATCAGCCCAAACAAAATAAGAGATATTTGTTAATCGATGAGTGAAGGAGAATCCAGGAAGGGGCTGGTCGCGCACAACGGGTCTGCCCGGCTGTTGTGCTGCTACAGCGAGTGTCCGCCAGAGGAGCCTATTCGGGTCGAGGGAGAAAGTGAACTGGGGAGGAGAGGACTCACGCCGTGGGGAGGAGCCGAAGCAGGGCATCCTCTACGAGCACTGTCCAGGAAAGAGTTAGCTTCTCGGGATCGCACCACAAAGAATCTGTGATCCGAGGTCACGCCACAGCAGGTCCGTCACTCTAGGAGGAGTTGTCTGGAGGGAGGTCTAGTGCTTAGGGAGGGAGTAAAACCTTCACGAGACAAGGATTATGAGGTGTCACTGTTTGGGAAGAGGTGAAGGGGAGTTCATGATTTGTTTGGAGGGAAAAAATATAAAAAAAGAGAGGGGCCACGCATGGGGCCCATATGATTGAAGAGAAAAAAAAGGATGGGGGGAGTCACACCCCCTTGCCCAACGCCTCCTTTAAAATTTTATTTTTTTACTCATATATATATATATATATATATCACAATATATATAAATATAAATATATATAGTAAATTATAATATTTGAATCCCTCATTGTATCATGTAAAAGTATTTAACCACATAAATTACCACTATTATTATTCTTTATAATAATAATAAATCTAAAAAAATGGTAATTATTTTACTTATGAACCCATAATAAGAATTAAATTATTATTATTCAACTACAATTTTATTCCAAGACCTACAAGTAAAACAAGGCATCATCAAAATAATGTGTCAATAATAAATTGAAATTTTCATTTAAAGCTAACCCAGTTAATCCATCATTATTATTATCCAAATTAATAATAATCACCACCAATAATAATATTTATATTTCTAATTTAATCATACACTCTTTATTTAATTTAATCCTTCACTGTGAAGTCGTTGCAATAACGCGTTATTAAAATAATGCTTCTTCCTTAATCCACATAGAAAATTAAAATCCAATTACCGGAGATTTTCATTTAATGTTCTTGGTCAACTACAAAATCACATTAAATGGTGTTTGACTGCCACTTAAATAAACACCTCTACATGATATTTAATAATAATAATCTTGCGAAATTATTATTATTAAAACATCCACATTTAATCTCATTTAACAATCATTTTATTAAACACGTTTTCACAACATTTAATAATAATAATATCTCACTATTATTATTATTAAAACATCTATTAGAAGAAATTAATTAGATAACACGTTTTGACAATCGGTCAAAGGCACAACTTGACCCGCATGGTCTAACCGCCCATGCGCAGCCAAATGTCATTTCATGAACTGGTTTGTGCACTCAGAACCTCGTTCTGAATTGCGGTTTTCAAATTGACCCATCGATAAAAGAAAATTTAAAAAAACATGTATTTTATCTGGTCTAAGAATGCATGTTCTTACAAACTACCCACCTTAACAAATTCTCGTCCCCGAGAAGCCTTTGGGAACAAATGAAAACATCACCCAACCTACAAGGGTTGTGAAGTTCTGTTCAACAAGATCGCATTGCGTTACCAATTCCCAATTCATCTTTAAGCATTTCCTAAGAAAACCGCACTCGAGCTTTTAAATACCGATCCAACACTGACTTTAAAACTCAAACACCAAAACGAATCATTACATTCGAGTCCATTACAGGGACCTCATCAATGAAAACAGTCAATCTCAATCAAGCAACATAAAGAGGGTACACATGCTTCCTCAGAAGATATCGATGACCCAAAACCCACACTCGTCCTTTAACTGATGACGTGTCTTTAAAACCCTTAGATTACCAACTCTGCGTACACCGGAGTCCTGACCCAATCACCATTGATGTTTCGAAGTCAAACCTTCACAAGGTTATTGAAAACAACTGTGCCTTTGCATGAATAAGGTCAATGATTAATGAAATCACACATCCAGTGAACAACTACGATGGAGATCGCAAGACAAGCCTACAACTTTAAAACTCAGGGGTGGCTTATAACCGATGCTATCCTAGTGCCTCTAGAATGTGTTCAAGATGGGGTAAATGCTCATCACATTCGAGAGAGTGCACTTAGCGGAAACCAAGACCATCAAGACGATCAGTCATGCTACCAAGTAAATATAGACATGTTTAAGGAAACAAAAGTGACACTACCCACCTTAAGATCTTCCTAGACATCACAAAATGAGATCAGCCGCTAACCAAAGTGCTATATGAGAATATCATAACCCATGTGTGATGTTCAATGAACCTCGATCACCACACGAAAATCTTACACAGATGATGATAATTAAACCGGTCTGCAGGTCAAAATACCTGAGTCAAAAGCTCTCCTGAGTAGTGGGATGCAACTTATTCCTTAACGCACAGGCCACTCTACCACGGAGGAACCCTGAAATCGTACTCAACAGCACAAGAAGGTTTACATCAGGGTATTGTCACATCACACGACCATTGTTCTGAATGATTTCATTACAAGTCATCCCTTTAATAAGAAGCAAAGGGGTCAATGACCACCCATCCGAATGAGGATCTATTTTTAAACTGAAATAGGCCTACTAGGAACAACGTCAAGAAAGGCACCAACATTAAAAGTCCACAACCGAATGAAGGAATATCAGGCTCTAAGGTTTCTATCTACCATGGTATATCCCCTTATGAAGCCCACACATTCACTATATCTCTTGGTCACGCAAAGTAATTTAAATACTAGGCTAAAGAGCCATTTTAATTTTAACCATTTAATTTTAATTCATTTCAACCGTTAAATATTTGAAAGAATTCTAAAAACACACAACAATTGTTCACAATAAGTTCACTTGGTTTTCAATCAACACCCATAGCAAAATAGGAAAGTAAGAACAAATCTCCTCTAAACATTTAATCATTCAATATTATTCAAACATTAGCAGGAAATTTAGCATCTAAATTCCTTTTACTAAAAAGGCATCCTCCGAGGGTCACATTCATTTAATTTGGGATCTTAAAAAAAAAAGAAACCCTAATATATTTCATTTCAATTAAAAAACCAACAGTTTTATACATATAACCATTTCAAAACACAAATAGTTTTAAAAGCCTTAGTCACAAGGGTGTCCACATACCAATCAATAAGGCACTCATACACATTACCACAGACATTTGGCTCCCATTCAAGATCAATTCACTTTATGATTTACTTTAGAAACCTTTTTCATAAGTTTGAATACATGGGTTACCCTTTTCCCAGTTATAAGGCCCCCATGCACCTTACAATAAAAAAATTGGTTGTGTCGTATTCGTAACCAATAACATTTATCCATAACAACCTATCATTTATCTGCAGGCTACAATGTCACTACAAATAACTATCACAACACAACATTATTAAATAACAAAAACATGTTATAACATAAAAGAATGGCATTTAACAAGATAGGAAGAATGGAATTTTATCACACAAGTAAGTTAATTGTATCACCAAAACATGCTATCTAGTCTAGACATACTAAATAAACGCAAGACATGTCTCATATTCAAGGAACACAATCAATATTAGCATGCAATTTACTAATGCAACCACATGGCTTGGCACATATGCAGGCATATGAACTCTCTAAGTTCCTAATATGATGCATGTAATGCAATTTTTTTTCATTCCATAACAGGCCAAGGAAAAATTTCATAAAAATTTTCATAATCAATAAGCAGCGGAAAGTACAACATTCACCCATGGTGAAATCATATCAACTGTAACAACAACCAGTATGAATATCAGTCCCAACTCTGGTCACTTGGTCATTTCCCGTACATGGGGTGATCAGTCCCAAGAACAACTATTAACCCTAGCGCAGACACATTCCTAGTCTCCTCCTAGCAACCCCAAAATAGTAAGACAGAAGGACAAGAACGAAAAAACTCCTTTGATACCACTTTTTAATGACCCAAATTCGGAGCCACTCAACTGGATCCATTATCCCAGTTCACCACATGACCTCAAGTGAATTCCCCCGAATTCCAGAGGCTGTCGACTAGTAGCGAGGGCCTTGGGTAAGGTAGATGGGGGAACTATTCCCTCATAGGTGATGAAAATAAAAGGATGGAAACAACATATAACATTGGAAGAAGTAAACAACATTATAATCCGAATTTAACATTGGAAGACATTATAAAATAATAAATAACTGGAACTGAAGATACGATACATGGAATGTTATAAGTCTAATAAAACAGCCAAACCAACAACAGGCTCGAAGCAATACAGTAACTATGAAAATGAAAAACAAATCAGCTAAAAGTATCCTCAGCATCGCAAGCTTTAGCTTGGTCCCATGCTCCCCAGCACCACAGCATGTCAGATAGATGAAGTAGAAGGGTGCTTTCCCTTATCTATATCTGCAACAACATAGTTTTTCTGGGCCCAAAAGCATGTCCAAAACTGGGTGTGAGACAAAGTCCCAGTAGGCAATCACCTTAAGATCTGTGCCCAACAGTCAATGAATACATGGGAAGTAAAGTACAAGATGTAGTAAACAAAAAATCACACAAAAGCTACAATCCACAGTGTCTAGCATACAAATTACTCAAGTAACAACCAATCAACAAGTAGAACAACAGGTAACCCTCTGGGTAGTTCTCATAGCCTAACCGTTATAGTTCAACCTACATGTACTAGCAACCCTCTAGGAGGAACACACAGTCTCACCACTATGGTTCAGCTACGAAGTAGACTCTCTGTGGAATCACTCACTGTTAATTCCCCCTATAGTCTGGTATCGAACTAAAGGCTCTCTGGGGAAGCACTCAACATCAATTCCCCATGTGGCCCACGTCGAGGAACAACAGACTCTCTGAGGAAGAACTCAACATCAATTCCCCCTGCTGTCTGGCATCGTAAATTAAAGACACTCTCGAGAATCCCTTCCGTCCATTCTCCCTATGGTCCACTACACTAGGATCTCATAGCCCTGTGTAAAACAAACATGCATAGCATGCGTATTGGCCCAAGTAAACATCAATATCTACTTGGGTATCAATATAAGGCACAATAGCATAACAGTACAACAATTACACTATCCTAAAACTAGGCATGCAACCTGGAAAAATGACAAATAGGAAAAACATGCATGAAAGAACCTCCAGAACATAGTACAAATTACCAAATTCCCAAGAAATTACCTCTACTCAAGAAATCCAGCAAAGCAGGTAAACAAAAAGGGAAAAACTTGAAACACGCAATTCCCCGTTCAAGGGTATTGGTGGAATTTGCACACAATATTCACATACGTTCTACATAAATTCAAAAACCACCTACCTTCAAGTGAGAAGGATGATATACTTGGATGTGGGCTTTCAGTTTTCCCTCAGAGTGGACCCATGTTAAGACGCCTTTCTTTATCGGTCACATAGTCCCACGTGTGTGACATTTATGTGCGTATATATATATATATATATATATATATATATATATATCTCTTTATATATATATATATATATCTTTATATATATATATATACCTATACACATAAAAGTGATGCGTATATATAACCTCCAATGTAAACAACAATATATTGTTAAAACATCGAATCCAGCGCAGGACCCAATAAAAAATATATAATGGTGTAAAGACACTTTCATTCCCAAACAGAGATAAAACGTAATTGAACTTGTCAGTGTGTGTCGGAGCGTGGTCCAATGGTCCCGAAACGTTGCTCGCACAACCTTCAATAAAAAAGAACACAATAGTCTATCAAACCCTAATAAGGAGTTTCAGGTAATTTCAATCAGGCATCGAAACAACCGCAAACCGGAAAAGTGATAATAATCAATATCAAGGAATTATATAACTTGATAAATCAACCCAAATCAATGAATAAATATGGGTGAATCGATGCGCAAAGGAAAAGCTGGGAAGGGGCTGGTCGCGGGCCATGGGTCTGCCTGGCCGCTGTGCTGCTGCAGCAGGAGTCCGCGAAGGGAGCTTGTTCGGGTGGAGGGAGAAAGAAAACTGGGGAAGAGAGGACTCGTGCCATGGGGATGAGTTGAATCAGGGTGTCGCGCTATGGGCGCTATCCAGGCGGGAGTCAGCCGCTCGAGATCGCACTGTAGAGAAGTTGTGATCCGAGGTCGTGCCACAGTTGGTCCGTCGCGCCAGGAGGAACTGTCCGGATGGAGGTATAGCGCTTAGGGAGGAAGGAAACCCTTAATGCTCCATGGTTTAAGAGGAGGCTCCATTTGGGGAAGAGGTGAAAGCGAGGTCATGATTTTTTGGGTGGAAAAAAATATATAAAAAAAAGAGAGTTGCCACGCATGAGGCACCCGTGATTGAAGAGAAAAAAAATGCCGGGGAGTCACGACCCACTTGCCCAGCGCCTCTTTTAAAAAAAATTCTTACTCATATATATATATATATATCAATATATATATATAGTCAATTATATTATGTGAATCCCTCATTTTATTAAGTAAAAATTTATAACAACTTAAATTACCACAATTATTATTTTTTATAACAATAATAACTCTAAAAAATGGTAATTATTTTACTTATGAAACCATAATAAGAATTACATTGTTATTATTCAACTACGATTAAAATACAAGATCGGTTACTAAAACAAGGTGTCATCAAAATAACGCATCATTAATAAATGGAAATTCTTTATTTAAAGCTAACCCAATTAATCCATCATTATTATTATCCAAATTAATAATAATCACCACTAATAATTATATTTACATTTCTCATTTAATCAAACACTCTTTATTTAATTAAATCCTTCACTACGAACTCGTCGCAATAATGCGTTATTAAAATAATTATTCTTCATTAAACCACATCATAAATTAAAATCCTCTTACCGATGATTTTAATTTAACGTTCTTGGTCAACTAAAACATCACATTAAATGGAGAATGACTGCCACTTAAATAAACACGTCTGCATAATATTTAATAATAATAATCGTCCAAAATTATTATTATTAAAACATCCACATTTAATATCCTTTAACTATCATTTTATTAAACACGTCTTCACAATATTTAATAATAATAATCTCTCACTATTATTATTATTAAAACATCCATTAGATAAAATTAATTAGATAAAAATATTTGACAATCGGTCAATGGCTTGACTTGACCCGCATGGTCTAACCACCCATGCGCAGCCCGATGTCACTACTTGAACCGGTTTGTGCACTCGGAACCACGCTCCGAAGCGTAGTTTTAAAACTGACCCACCGATAAAGGAAAATTTAAACAAAAACTCATATTTTATCCGGTCTAAGAACTCGGGTTATTACAAGGTAATTGATCTGTTCTTTTTTAGATATCTCATAAAGGATGCGGCATAAACAGATTATGATATTGGGTAATATTTAACTTTGTTATGTTTTCTCATTATAGATTCTAGAGGGAGTCGGTCTATTATCATATCAGTGTAATTTACATAGGGGTAATGAGGCATAGAAAACATATTCCATGTATCTCATTTGTACCATTATCACATAGACTTATCTCAAAATCTTCAATAGTATGAGGTTGAGTTACAGGTATATGCATCCATTGAGGAGAATCATATTTATATAATTGACAAGATCATGAAGGCTCTTTGAGGTTGTTCAGTTCCCTTAGTACGTGTGCTATAGAATACTGGTTTCTAAAAGGATGAGACATTAGAGTGGGCAGCCAATGTACGTTCCCAGTAGAAAGATTTATTCTCAGATGATGCTTCACCACCCATAGACGGGAAATTCAGGGATGAATTGCCTTAAGCGATGATGACATAATAATTCAATGTTATTATTGATGTACTAATATATTTATTTTAACCTGTAATTCTATTTTTACCTATTGTGAGTACCCAATGATGTTATAAAAGTTTTGGGAATGTTTGGGGCCTATTCCGGGCCCAAAGCCTATGTTTTTGCAAAACGAAGATGGGACACATGGTTAGAAGGGACTGTGTAACCTAGGAATCAATGTTTCTGGAAACCATGTGGGGTGTTCTATAGGGTATTAGGGGCATATGGTTCACCCTAACTATGTTCCTAGGTACATATTCCTATGTGTGTCCCATTGAAATTTTAGTAGAGTCCAAACGCACTGTTGGCACACGGTTTTACTATTCATTCCCATCCTATATTGCATAACTAGATTTACAATTCATTTCAAGCCTATATTGTAGAACTTGGATCATTTTATATTCCATTTCTATCTATATAATGACATATAAAAATTTACCCAATATGTTGGAGGTATACATTTGTCTCACCCATACCATAAAGGAATCATTCTTATCTGTTAAACAAAACATAAATAACTCATCATTTTATAGCCCAATGATTAAATGTGTATCTTAAAAATCATTCCATCATAACATAATCGATGTAAAACAAATGGATTTCATTAATATCATTCCATCAAGAGTGTAATCAAATAATAGTGATATTAGGGATAGAAACATGACCCTTTTAAAGAATACATCTTATATTGAATGTAATTTTGATAAAACACTTGAAATAAATTCATGAGTAAAATATAATTTCTTTTTCAAAAATGATTTCTTTTATCAAAATGCCACACAATTTTAAAATAAAATAATTTATCTAAAAATAAACTTTAATTATTGTAAATTAAACTTCATGTACGTAAGATTATGTGAAAACATAAATAAATGTTCATTCTATATAATTTAAAAGAAAACATTCTTCGCATACATTTGTCAAATAAGTCAAAATGTACATCATATAAAAAATGACAAATTATTCATTTCATACCATTTAATAAAAATTAAACAGTGGGTAAAATTGATGTTAAATTTTTTTAGAATAATGGAAATAATATTTTGGAATACATATTTAGTAAACACGTACATGGGAGATAAATATATCTCAGTAAATACTTGCGTATAAACAATCTTATATAATATTGAGATTGTTTCCGTACCAATTTATAATAAGTCGAATAGTATGACTATAAAAGAAAAAAAATTATATAAATATTATAAAATTAATAATAATAATCCTAAAATATTTATAGATATCATAAAAACCAATAAAAATAAATATTTGGTGAATAAGGAATATGTCCCACAGAAATAAAACTAAAAGAAAATAATCCCTTACCATAGGTATGATATCATTTGTAAATATTTGATCCTTATTTATAATAATTTAAAAAATGTAACTGATTTTTTACAGAATCAAAATACTTTTTATGAAATCATATATGATCATATCATCATATGTTTTTAAGTAACATGTCATTGTTAGTTGTTATTCTAGTGCAAAATTCTTTATGTTCTTATGCTTGTTTTTTCAAATAGGTTATGGTTCTCCTTCTAAGGTCGTAGTTATGTCAATAAAAATAATATTAACATAATATATATCATATTTATTCATTATTAAAATTTATATAAAATTTATGTAATGGATATCCTGTAGAATGAATCAAATCACATCATAGAGATGGCAGGCTGTACGTACACACGAGGGATGATATTATTCTAATTATTGTGAAATGGTTTGGATGTGGATTGTATATATGTTTAATCCAAAATAAATTTTATTTTAAAATACTAATATATATTTATTATTTCCATCATTATATATATCCAAGTATTGTGGTGGTGAAAAACATATTCCACCAAAGCGTGGAAACATTATGTCTTACTTACGCACGTATAGAGATTTCATTTTTCAGAGGATTGATAGAAGGTGGAGTATGGTTGATCAATAATTATAATATCATATATATATATATATATATATATATATATGATACTAAAGTTATTTATTTATAATGGGAACAATTACTGAAGTGAAAGTAGAAGAATAAATAATTTGAAATAATCGATAAAGGAGATCACCTCTTCTTCAATGTGCTCCCTCTGGATATCCTCTCAAAGCCCTAGATATGGTCTACTGAGAAGAAAAGATCCCCTATAATATTAATAGTGAAGTAGAAAAGGTCAATTTTTATGGTATGGACATGATTTAATGTTCAATTTGAAGTGATGACGTGAGGAAGGAGGTGTCCTTCTATAATTGAGGTGAGAGGCACTTTTGGGATCTCCTAAAATATTAATTTATAATAGAATAAACCGCCATCAAAAAATATCCAAAAATTCCTAATTATAAATATGAGATGAGATAAGTTTTTAATATAATCAAAAAAATTACTTGTTTTAATTTCATTTACAACCTTATTAGTTTGTTTTACCCGTAATTGTTGTCATTTAATTTTAACTAAGTTAACATATTATTCAATATTAAAATAGTTTAATTTTTATTTCTATGATGTCACTTACATCACAAATGATCATTATTGAAAATTTTAGATTAATAAATAATTATTTTATATATTTGGGAATATTTTATATTTTTTAAATAAATTAATAAAACATAATTTTGAAAAATATAAGGTGTCAAATTTGACACTATTAATTTAATGATTTAAAAAAATATTATGATAAGATGATAACCTTGAAAAAAAAATTATTATATCATTAAGGGGTAAATGTAATCTATAAAATTTGTTGGATATATTAATTATCCAGAATTATCTTTAAATTAGTATCTTAAATAACATTAAATTGATATTTTCAATAATAAAAAAATCACTACATCAGTATTGTGTAATTATTTAACATTCATATTTGTTTAGTAAAAATATAAAATAAAATACTCTTATGAATATAAATATACTAAATTTAATAATCATACTTTTAGATGAATATATCTTCTGTAAAATCCACCATTAAAAATGTTATACATAATAAATCATGATTGTGACAAGTTAAATATCACTTTAAAAGAATAATATGAGTGTCAAAATCTCTTTTATAAGGATCCAAATGGTCAATAACTCGACCCATGGATGATTACGGTTGATAAATGATCTGTGAAAAATATTTGGTCATGTTTTTGTGTCATTAAATGGTTATTATCATTTTAATAAAAATTAGTTTATTCATTTTTCATCAATTAAATAATTTCAGCATCATCATTGTATAAACCTTTTAGGTAATTAATTATTTCCTAAAAATTGAAAATAAATTACCATGATAAATAAATACATTTTACAATTCAAATGAGTATTTATAATGGAATTTATCTTCACTATAACATTAGTTTAAAAAATATTAATTTATTACAATTTGAGTAAGGAATATGTAACTTTTTTTAAAAAAATATATTAAATATCCTAATAACATCCAAGTGTCTAAAAAAGGCTATAATTTTGACAATATTATGGTTTAGTTATAAAATAACTCATCCAATTTTGTTTGGAAAAGTCATGAGTTAATTTTATAATATTATATTTATACTTGATTACGAGATTGACCTTTCTTTCATATTAATAAAAATTATAGAAGTTACTATTCATATTTGCCAAAAATAAAAGAATGATATTTACATAATTTTGATCTAATGATTACAAATATGGTATCAATTTTTAAAAATTTGAAAGAAATAAATTTTAGTTAATAATTTAAAATTAATAACTTTATCAAAATGAAAAACATGATTTTTTAAAAGTTATAAATGCAAAATATTAGAATCTATTTAAATTAAAATTCATGGTAAATTTAATACCATTGACCAAAATTATATTTAACTATAAAAATATATTATATTATTACCATAAAACTATTAATTAATATAATTTATACATATAAATTATTTCCAAGAAAAAAGATGTTTTCAATAAAATTTTTGAATATATTTATTATTCATCCTAACCTAAAACTTATTTGAAAAATATCAAAAATTAATACATATTAATTTTTTATCCCTATTCAAAATAAGAAGATAATTTTGAAAAAAAGAATATGAAAGAGAATCAGAATCTAGATTTAAAATGGATCCCCCATTGAAAGGTGGGAAAACTGCATTTTGTTGAAAAATACCTCTTTTGTCTGAAAATTTTAATGTGTTCATATATCATGACTAAAAAAAATAATATGAATTTTAAACCTTATATTAAATATAATAAAAATATATTAAATTAACAAAATTCATCAATATTGATTATGTTATTTTGTAAACTCACTTATTCTGATTTAAATAGATTTTCAGATGAAAGTTTATATTTCTCATACTTCAAATTATAAAGAATCAGTTATAATAATATTGATTTTCTCACATAAAATCATTCTTTCTTGAAATTAATTCTATTAATATAAATTGAAATTGTGTGTAACAGAGGCCATGAATTGTGTTGTGTATACCACAAACCAATTTGGTGTAGCATATAGTGCAAGCTCATCTTGTAGGATTGATATGATTATAATGAGATGATCATATAAAATGTTGGGGGGTGAATTGTAGACATTAAAAAATTCATTTGGAACTTTGAAAGATAGTTATGTTTAACAAGGTTAACAAGGCAATTCACAAATCCTATAGTTCAACAAACTTTCAAGATATCAAAAATATGTTTCTGAGAAAGCAATTCCAGAAAAGATGAATCCAGAAATGAAACTCAATGAAAGTTTACAATAATGAAGATTATACCTTAATGTTTATAGAATCTTACTAAATTAGACCATAAGTATAAGGTAGTATAATATAGATATAATTTCCTCAATAATATAAATACAGCAGAAAAACATGTAACAAAAGAAGTAACTAGTAGTAAATATTTTAACCAAAAGAGAAGGGTATCCAACAACCTTGGATAAAGGACCCTTGATTTATATATTCACGAAAGTCTTTATTACCCACACTAGGGTAATACCTTGATACTAAGATTGGAGTCTATCTTGCTATCCCCACAAGGTCTCAACTTCAAGGTAGTTGCCACCTCATTCTTCATCAGTAAGAAATACCTCAACTTCAAGGTAGTAGGCACCTCTGGCATTCTATCCCGAGAAGCCCTAGATTGTACACACAAAATGTCAGAGTCGTACGAAGAAAATCTGAACCAGAAGTTTAGTATGCAAAAATATTGAGAGTATCTTCTCTAGAAATCACTTCAGATCAAAAAAATTTTCCAAAACATCTAATCTCTATCAAATGAGCTCTTATTTATAGGCAGGACTTCAATAGTCAGCTCCCCCTTCCAACGGTCATATTTTTCCTGGAATTTCAATGGGGCATGTACACGTGTAACTAAACCAACAGTTAGTTAATAACTGAAAGAACAACATCATTTTATAAAAAATTCATTGTATGAAAAATTATGGTTACCTAACTAAAATCCAATATTCATAACGTAAAAAATTGAACGTTTGGAGTCTAACCAAAATTTAATTTGGAGTCTATTGTACAAGGATATTCAGATTCTGTATTCTAGGAATTCAGAACCTGAATTCTATAGAATTCCATAATATGAATTTCAAGGAAATTCAGTATCTGGATTCACAATAATTTGGATCCGGAACTTACAATATTTGGAGTCAGAGTTCATGAGAATTTGGAGTCAGAACTCATAAGAGTTTAGAGTCTTAATTAGAGAGAACTCGGAGTCAGAACATAGAAAAGTTTGTAAACAGAATTATTATTAAGAATTCTGAGTCAGAACTCAGAAGAGTTCGTAACCAGAATTCGTATTCAGAATTCAGAGTCAGAACTCATAAGAGTTTGTAAAAAGAATTCGTAATCAGAATTCAGAGTCAGAATAAAGAAGAGTTCATAACAAGAATTCTAATTCAGAATTCGAAGTCAGAACACAGAAGAGTTTGTAATCAGAATTCTGAAGAATTCGGATCCTAAAACATAATTCTTCATATCTATGTAATTATAGGATTCCAAGGATTTGGTTTAATCCAAATTTTACACTTAGAAGAATTATTATAAGAACAATGAAAACATTATAAGGATAAATTTCCTTGGGAAAGGAAATTTTGTCTTTGTATAAGTAAAACACAGGGTAAAAATATATTTTCCTTGAGATAAGGTGTTTTTTATTTTCAAAACAACATAAAATGGTATTGTCATAAAGAAAAACTTATTGACTTAATAATCTCCCCGAAGTATGATGTATTGTAAAAATAAAAAAGAAAACATTATTCACTGAACAATATCCCCCTATTGGAATGAAAAAACATCCTTACGAAAAAGGATATAAGGACATTGATATTTTTTTTCTAGACTTTGAAATAAAACTTATCTCCCTTTTCACATTGGCGAGGAAGAATAATACTAACCCCCCCTTAGGATTTGGAACACTAATGATCGTATTCTAGATTTCCGTAATGCAATTTTTCATTATCTTGAGTACTTAAATCTCTATAAGAATCCCCCCTTATATAAACTCCCTATTACTTAGGGATATTTCTTCATTACATAGAATTTTTTTCCTTCTCACCCTTTGTGATTTTCAAAAAGAGTTTGAGGGAATAAAAGAAAATATGGTACCTGAAATATTAGTACAAACATCCAAAAAAACAAGGAAACCATAATTTTATTAATATTGGATGAATTGTTAAATGGAAATAAAGCAAATAATAGGATTCATTTTCCTTCATTTTCCTTGGCTATGAATTTATTCCTAATGGTTTTCAGCTTATTTAGCTCATTGTGATCTTCCTCTACTTGCTTCTCTATGGCTTTTATCCTATCAACCTAACCCTTCAGAGCCTCTTCTTGAGCCTTCTACAAGTCATCTTGCTTCACATGATTTTATTCAATCTCGATCCATAGATCCCTTTTTCACTTATAGCTCTGAGAAACAGAGTATAACTTCCCATTCAAGTCCTTTACCTATTGGGTCTGAGTATTTTGATCAAGGGTCAGCTTTTCCTCAAAGCTATTTGTGAGATCCCAGATTTTGCTATCTTGAGAATCAAAACATTCCTTAACATCATCTTGAAAATCATCATTCTCTCTTAAATCTTCATCTATATTCTTTGACCAGATTACAACTTTCATTCGTGAATTTCTGTGGGCTTCATAGTTGATAAGGAAATTCTTCTGATCTGCTTCAATATTTACACACCTATTCATCACCATGGATACAAAATCTGATTTCTGATTCATGTTATGTTGAAGCATCTGAGATCTAGAGCCTATTTTTGGATTGATCGGAATGGTGCCAACAAACATCTTAAGAGATTGATTGAAAAAATCATTTCTTATAGCTGATGACTTCGAATCTGACACTTTTCATGGTGATGGTTCTTCCTCTAGCTCGAACAGCTTCCTTTTAAAAGATTCACCAGCTTCCTTCTTCCTTAAAATTTTTTTGGTAGGTGTAGAATCAATTACCAATTTTCCCTTTTTGGTTCTCAAAACAGCTTCAACATCTGGAGACTCATGCTAACTTTCAGATAACTGAAAAATCTTATCTTCATCAATTTTTTCTTTCTCTTCTCCTTCTTCAATATCTTTAAGATGAATGAAGTCATTATTATAACTATCTTCCTCAGATAATTTGTTACCCTCTACTTCACCCTTCATATCAATTCCAAGGGTAGCATGTTTCGAAGATCCATCTTTAGAATTATGGATTGAAAATTTTTCAGAAGCACATTCCTTCTCATGAAAGAATTCAACTATCTTTATAAAATCAGTTGTATCATCACTAATTTCATCATATAGTACTTCTTCTATAGATTCCTTTCCTTCAGCAACCTTCTCTTGAGGTTTTTCCAGAGTCATAATCTTCTTCCCTGGAGTCTTAGGTAATGGTTCCACCATGAATGATTTTTGTACTGGGATATTCTCGGATGATATTTTAGTGTCCCTCAAAAGAGATTGGGAAATTTCGGACTCAAACATTTTATTCTTATGCTTCTTATCTTTATCTTGCATCTCAAGGTCATCGGATGTCTTCTCTTTTAATGCTCTGGTCTCTGTAGGATCCAAGAAAAACTGTGGCTCTCCTTCATTATCATTATTTTTATCCTCCCTCCATTTGGAAAAAACATTATCTGGATCAGCTTTCTGATTCTTGGGGTTTGGGGTACGGATTGGGTTCCTTTAGCCTCTATAATTTTTCCTTCTTCAACCACTTCCATCAACATCCTTTTCCTTCCAGCCTTCTTCGACGGTTCAACCGCTTCTGCATTCTTCAGAACAACTTCTTCTTCTTCCACTAGTAGATCATAAAACTCTCCTAATTCATTAGAAAATCCAACATTCATTCCTTTCAAAGTATCATCACTTACAAACCAAACTTTGAAATTCCTAGGCTTGGAACTGCAATAGATTATGAAGGACTCCAAAAACCTAACAACCAACTTGGAAAGTAAGTCGGGATACATGATTATTAGTGCGGTCAAATTCCCATTCTTGATATTCTCTATTGTAATTAGAATATGATTCATCATATTTATCTTCCTTAAATTTACAAAAAATAGAAGATATACATATCACTTTTTTTCAGAGTGTCATTGTAACCCTTTCTTAGTATGATAAAACCTTGATCCCATAACTCGATGATCTGATTATTTGTGGACAAATTATCAATATTTGTGGTCTTGACATCTGAATGACCAAGACACTCCATTGCCATCACCCTGACAAAACATCCTTGAACATCTTGCAGCTTATGGGAACAAAACTTGACTTCACCTTCATATGATAGCCCTACCAGGCTAGTAGCCATGGTATAAGAAAGTGCATATGTTTTAACATAACTCATGAAAGAAAAATTATCACTCCCATCTTCCTTAACAAAACAAATTGACTTGTAAAACTCAATGAGTAGATCCGGATACCCATCATCCTGAGCTCCTGTCTTCGAAATGGAAACAAGTTCCCATACATTAAGCGTGATTTTATTGGAGATAATGGAGTCATACATGTTGAAAAAATTCAGATGAACCAGCCTTTAACTGTATATATTCCACTCCGAAATCAGCTTGACAAAATACATATCTTGAGAAGAAACTTCACTAGACATTCAGAATTGAGAAACCATTGAAAATCCGAAACAGTCTTTTGAAGTGGGGCATATCTTTGACACACAAAAGATTGAAAAACCAATGTGGGACAACCATCATGGGTCCCCTTTTATAGGTGTTGATAAAATGGTTAATCTTCCCATTTCCATCCAATGACTGAGAATTCTTCTGATCAGATATGACAGTTGAAATGATAACTGCAAGGAAAATTTGTCGGATCTGATCTTTTAAAGCTTTTAAAATGAAACATTTGGATGTAATGTAATTAGAATACGAGAAATTTTATATTCAAATGAAACTAATATCAAGTAAAAGGTGATTATGAAAACTCATGAAAGAGTCATACCATTCGAATTGTCAGGTGATTTATTCGTATGGAGAAAAAGTTTTCTTGAAGTACTTTAGATTTGGAATAAATAATCTTGAGTACAAACTAAAATAAGTTAATAGATCATCATTATAAAAATATTCTATTAATAAAATCATCATTATGAAAATATTAATTGAAAAAATCCTTATTACAAAAATGTTCATTACGAAAATTTAAGACGACGAACAAATCCATTACGAAAAATTTGAAGAAAAAAAACTGACTATGAAAAAAAAATCACTACAAATTTTTTTTAAAACATCATTACGAAAAATATGAAAAGCATCATTAAGAAAAATATGAAAAACATTATTATGAAAAATATGAAAAAATTCATTATGAAAATATGAAAAACTTATGAACCAATGTACTCCCCCTAGGAATATGAGTTTATTACTGTTAAGAGATTTATTACACAAGAAGTTAATAAGTAATATTTCCTTATGGTTATCATTCCTAACTTCTGTTTAATGTATTTAAATCTATTGAACGGTAAAGAATTTTTGAAAATATCATCTAGTTTGTCTTGCATTCCGATAAATTGAAGAATGATATCTCCTTTTTGTGTTGGTGATCCCTAAGAATGTGATGCCTAATGTCTATGTTATTTTCACTAGATTTATGTTCAGGGTTTTTACTAAGGGAAATGGAACTTGTATTATGACACAAAATTTGTGTTTTGTAAAACTCATACCATATTCAGTGAGTGTGCATTGCATCTACAACACTTGAGCACAACAACTTCCAACTGCTATATATTCAGCTTCTGTAGTGGAAAGTGCTACTGAGTGTTGCTTATTACATGAACAAGAATCTAATGAATCTCTAAATAAATGACATGTTCAGTATATACACTTTCTATCAATTCTATATCCACCAAAGTCAGCATCCAAAAAACTTTTTAAAACAAAATAATTTCCAAAATTATAAAAGGGTTCTAAATCCATGGTTCCCTTTAAGTAGAGAAAAATTATTTTCACTGTATTTAAATGAGATTCCATAGTATTGGATTGATATCATGCACATAAACATTCTGAAAACATTAATTATATATTACTAGTTGTCACGTAAATTAAACTTCCTATCATACCACTAAAAGATGTTTGATCTACTCGTTTCCGAGCTTCATCAAGATCATGTGTGTTTGTGGTACCAATAGGAGTAATTATACTTTTAGTGGTGTCATATACATATTTTTTAAGAAGAACATTACTATAATTATGTTGGGAAATATATATTCCTTATGTTTTTTAGATATTTGAAAATCAAGGAAAAATGTTAACTCACGCATCATATTCATTTCAAACTCAGATTTCATTAGATCCTCAATGGCTTCAGTTAAATATTCATTAGTTGAACCAAATATAATTTCATCAACATAAATTTTAACAATCAAAAAAATTTTCTTATCATTATTTATAAAAAGGTTTGGATCTGCATTTCCATTGACATAGATATTTTGAAGAAAAAATCATGTAAGTCTATCATACCAAGCTTGAGGGGATTGTTTATGTCAATACAAAAAATTGGTATGTCTAAAAACATGATTAGTTTATTTTTTATCTTCAAAACTAGGAGGATGTTCAACAAAAACTTCCTCTTGAACATAACCGTTAAGGAGAGCACATTTCACATCAATTTTAAATAGTATGAAATTGAAGAATGCTACAAAGACAAGTAAAATACGAATAAATTCATGTCTAGATACTGGAGCATAGGTTTCTTCTTAGTCTATTCCTTCATGTTGATTATAGTATTTGACAACTTATCTAGCATTAATTCTCACTGTGATTCCATTTTCATCACATATATTTTTGAAGACCCATTTTACTCCAATTAAAAAAGTTTCCATAGGATATTCAGTCAAGGTCCAAACTTTATTCCTTTCAAATTCAATTAGTTCATCATGTAGGGCTTCAATCCAATTATCATCACCTAAAGCTTCATCATATATTTTTGGTACCAATTGGGAAAGAAATTCTAGATGTTCTACTTAATTTATTAAGGAACTTCTAGTTCATACTGGTTGATTCACATCACCAACGATGCTATCACTAAGATGATTCTTTTGAAACGACAAATTTGGGTTTTTTAAAACTTGTTCAACAATATAGCGTAGGAAATCTTCTGGGGTAAATGATTCAGAACTATCTTCTTGGAAAATTTCCTTATAAGAAGGATCTTCTAAAAAAGTTTGATTATCAGTTTTTGAAAAAACATCCAATGATGTAGGCTGGGTTTGTTTAAGGGACTGGTTTCATCAAATTTTAAATGTACTGTCTCTTCAACAGTACAACTGTTTTTGTTGAAAACTCTATAAGCCTTAGAAGTTGTGGTGTATCCTATGAATATTGCTTCATCATATTTTTGTGCGAATTTATGTAGATTATCTTTACTATTCAGAATGAATACCTTGAAACCAAAATCCCTAAATTTTGAAAGTCTAGGATTTCTTCCATACGATAACTCATAAAAAATTTTATTAAGAAATGTTCAAATCAAATCACGATTTATATTATAAAAAGTAGTACTTACAGCTTCAACCCAAAAATTTTTGGTTATAGAATACACACTCAACATGGTTCTAGTAATCACTTTAATAATTCTATTTATTCTTTCAACAACACCATTGTTGTAGGTGTTCTAGGTGATGAGATGTTATGAGTAATGCCTTTTCTACTAAAAAAAATTCAAAAATCAAAATTGTGAAATTATCCACAACAATCACTACGAATAGTATTCAATAGAAGGTTTTTCTCATTTTTATCATGGGATGTAAAACTTTTGAAATAAGAAAAATAATCAAACTTCTTTGCTAGAAAATAGACCCACATAAATCTAGTGTAATCTTCAACCAAGAAAAATACATAATACTTTCCCCCAATACTTCTAGTTTGGGTAGGATTGAAGAGATCTATATGTAGTTTCTGTAATGCATTAGTTGTTAAGAATTCACCAAATGGTCTAAAACTTGATTTATGTTACTTAACATATTAACTAGGGTCAAAAACTTTTGAAGAATCAAATACAAGCTCCAGTAGATCCTAAAATACTCATTTCTTAAAATGTTTTCATATGTTCCTAAGGTTACAGTGTCCTAACCTTCTATGCCACAATAAAGAATGATAATCCATTGCACTAAGGATAGGTAGATCTTTCCTCCTATGGTCTTCTAGGTTTAGTGTGTAAACATTCTCTTGACTACGTGCAGAATGAGTAAACTCTTACTTGGAATTGTGTACTAAGAAATTTTCATTCCTAAAATTTACAAGGTAAACTTCATCAAATAATTGTCTTATGCTAATGAGGTTGTTCTTAAGAACCTTAATAAATACAACATTTTAAATAAATTTTTTTCCAAGAAGAACAATGTTACTTTCATAAAAAATTACTCTCTGAGCATTATCTTCTAAAGTTACTTTTCCACATTTCGTCTGGATATTCTTTTAAAAATATTTTTTGTTACCAGTCATATGTCGCGAACATCCACTATCCATGTACCAAGTATTGATGTTGGTATTTTTTCTATTTTCCTGAATATAAGAAAAATTTAGGATTTCTGAATCGATACTTTCATTGATCCCGAAATCTCAGAATGAAAATTTTTAGGCACCCACATCTTTTTAGAAAAATAGGATTTATGAAATCCTAATGACTGGGTTTTGTTTAAGGAACAATTTTTTTCCCAGTTTCCACCACACTAACACATAGTGCATAATGGAGCACATTGAGGAAAAAAGTAATTGTTACTAAAAATTGTTTTAGAACCAGTATAATCAAAACCAGAACTATTCCATAGAGGTAGGATTTGAGAGTACTTTTTTTCAAAATGTTCTTTACCTAAGTTAATGTCTGAATAAGACTTACTCAAGGAAAAGATTTTGGATTTCAGTTTGATAACGAAGTTCTTATTTTCTAAAACATTTTATTTGGAACTAGATATAGTCTCGAAAAAAATTTTCTTCAAAATTTCATTTTCTAGATCATTAGAATGATTGTTTTTCTCAGAATTTAATTCCTTATGATTTTTTGAAATAATTTCAAAATCCACATTTTTCATAACACGATCTTTAGAAAGATCTGATATTTCCATGATAAGAATAGTATTCCTAGATTTTTCTTTATCATGTTTGTTCATGAGATTTGATTTCTCAATCTCAAGAATTTTGGAAAACGTAGAAAATTCTTCATAGGAAGGTAAAGTGTTATCATCATTAGAAGACGATTCTTAATTCGAAGTGTCATAATATTTATCATTTCTATTTTTTGATTTTATAGAAACATTGGTCATTGATTCAGCATTATGAACCATATCCATTAAACAATGATTTCCAATATGTATTCTGGCTATTAGATAAAGATTCTTTTATCCTGAATATTCTTAATCTGATGATTCATCTGAAGAGTCACCACCACTAGCACTCCTGGTGTCATTTTCTATTAAGAATTTCATAGCATTATCCTTGTAATACATCTTTCTTTTTCTCTATGAATTCATTTCCTTCCTTTCTTTTCTCTTTAGCATAGGATAGTAAGGTCTTACATGTCCATCTATCTTGAATTCATAACATGTAACTTATGAATCATTCTTATCTTTCCTTTCATTATTCTTATATCTGGATTAAATGTTTCTCTATCCAGCTATCTTTTTCATCCTTCAAGCAGGATTTTCTAACTCATTATTTGAGGAATCACATCTACTAGATACATATTGGATACCAACTTTCTTAGAATTAGATCTAGTAACTCTCTTAGGAATCATTGCATTCATATGGATTGAAGTAGTAGTAAAAGCAACACTGCCATTCCAATTCTTCTTTTTTAGATTATCAGCATCTCTCTTCATTCTATTCTCATGTTGAGAAGAGTCCTAAATAGATCGTTTAAGGAAATCTGTGTAACCTTTCTGTTCTCATTATAGATGTCATCTTGGATTCCCACTCATTGGGAATGATGTCTATAATTGTATCAACATGCACTTCATCATCTAATACTTTCTCACACATGGATTGTAAACTATTCAGAATAGTCATGTATCTTTGTTGCACCTTACATATGGGTTCTCCATAAGGAAAGTTAAAACACGGATATTCAGCTCTAAGAACTGATCTTCTTGTTTCAATAACATAGGATGTCCCAAAGTGTGTATCTTCGAGTTTCTTTCATACAAAATTTTCTGCCTCACAAGATGAAATTTTGCTATATATATTTCAATTCATCAAGAAAAGAAAGTTATTTAATACCTTATAATTCAGTTGATATTCATGCTTTTCATGATCTGGGAAGGTACTATCTTCTTTATTAGGTATTTTATATCCTTTAGTAAGCATAAAAAAATTATCAACACCAGTATTGATAATGAAACTCTTCATACGATCACTCCAATATTCGTAATCATTTCCATAAAACATAGGTGGTCTAGAAGGATTGATATTGTCTATGGAACCAACATTGATTCCTGCCATCTTATAGAAAAATCATTCCACACAAACTTGTTAATAGGAAATGTTTGGATTCAAAGAAAATATTCCTAAGCAAGGAAAATATAGAACAATGAAAACTTGAGCAAAGAAAAAAAAATATGTGAGTATAAGTATTTCAGAGACCCGCTTTGATACCAATTGTAGGATTGGTATAGGGTATGAGGTAAACTTATTCTAATACCAATTGTAGGAATGATATGATACTAATGAGATTCTCAAATACAAGAGGGGGTGAATTGTAGACATTAAAAATTTCCTTTGGAATTTTTGAATATTATTATGTTTAACAAAGTTAAACAAGGTAATTCACAAAACCTATACTACTACACACTTTCTTGATTCCAGAAATATGATTTTGAGGAAACAATTTCAGAAAAGATGAATCTGGAAATGAAACGTAATGAAAGATTACAATAATGAAGATTCTGCCTTAAAGATTATAGTATTTAACCAAATCAGAGTACAATTATATGGAATTATATGATAGTTATACATTCATCAACCATAAAAATTCAGAAGAAAAACTTGAAAAAAACAAGTAACAAGAAGTAAATCATTAAACCCAATGAGGAGGGTATCCCACAACATTGGATAAAGGTCCATTAATTTATACATTCAAGAATGTCTGTCTTACCTACACTAGGGTAAGCATTTGATACTAATATCAAATTATGTCTTGTTATCCCCGCAAGCCATCAACTTCAAGGTAGTCGTCGCCTCTGTATTCCTCAGCAAGGAAGCCCTCAACTTCAAGGTAGTCGGCACCTCTATCTCCTATTCCTAGAATCCCTCGATTGTACACCGCAACAATCGGAGTCACGCGAAGAAAATATGAACTCAAAGTTTAGTACGAACTAAGAATGAGAGTATATCTCTCTAGAAATCACTTCAGATCAATAAAATTGCCCAAAAGTTTTGATATCATTCAAATGAGCTTCTATTTATAGGAACGACTTCAACGGTCGGCTCTTCCTTCCAACAGTCATATTTTTCCTTGAATTTCGGATGGACCTGTAAATGTGTAACTCAACCAATGGTTATTTAATAACTGAAATAATGACATCATTTCATAAAAAAAATTATAATAAAAAATATGGTTACATAAAAAATTCCAATATTCGGAATGTAAGAACCTTAAATTTTGGAGTCTAACCAATATTTAATTCAGAGTCTATAGTACAAGGATATTCGGATTCTGTTTTCTAGGAATTCAGAACCAGAATTATATAGAATTCCGGAGTTTGAATTTCAAGAAAATTAGGAATCTGGATTCCCAAAAATTTAGAACCTAAACATAAAAAGTGTAGAGTCAGATTTCATGAGAATTTGGAGTCAGAACTCATAAGAGTTTGGAGTCTGAATTTAGGGAACTCAGATTCAGAACTCTAAAATGATCGTAACCAAAAATCGTATTGAAGATTAGGAGCCAAAACTCAGAAGAGTTTGTAACCAGAATTTGTATTTCGAATTAGGAGTCATAACTCATAAGAGTTTGTAACCATAATTCATAATCAGAATTTGAGTCAGAACTCAGAAGAGTTCGTAAAAAGAATTCTAATTCAGAATTTGATGTTAGAACTCAGAAGAGTTTGTACCCAAAATTCTGAGAATTTGGATCCTAAAATAGAATTCTTCATATGAAGTTAATTATAGGATTCAGAGGTTTTTGTTTCAAACCGAATTTTATACATAAAAAATTATTATAAGAACTATGAAAACATGATAAGTATAAATTTCCCTGGGAAATTAAAATTTTCATTATAGAAATAAAAAACAGGGCCAAAAGTGAGTTGTCTTGAGATAAGGTGTTTGTGATTTTCAAAACAAGAAGGAATGGTAAAGTAATAAGGAATAACATATTGACTTAACAATCTTTCCCAAGTATGAAGGAATGGAAAAGTTATAAGGAAAGCCATTTTGACTCAACACATCTTGCTGTAGCATACATCAAAAGACGTAAAAAGAAAATAAATTAATATAAAATAAAAATATATATCATAAATATCCCAGGATGTTATATTATACCCCCCTTAAAATGATTTTTTCCATCAAAATTCATTTGGTTTATTAAAGGATTTAATACATGAATGTTTATTTTACAAAATCCCATTTCATAAAAATAAGTACTACAACTTCTTTTTAAAAAGAAATAGTTAAAAATAACATTTACCCAAAGTAAATAGTGACAAGGCCTCTACATAGGAGAAATTATGTGATGATTAAACATAGAGGGAATGAATAAATAATTATAGAGATTGGAAATGATCGCTAATCACAAGAAAAATGATGATCCAGTGAATGTTAACAATCACATAACCATAAACTAAATAAGTGTAAAAGAGGAGATTGATATCATAAAAATGATGATAATAAGACACCCTATGACATCATTATACCTTTCTTATAATGTAGAAGAATTTTCATGAGAATATATACTTATTTTTTTGGTATAATATCATTGTTGGTTGGGCCTTGATCAATTTCCCCTTCAGTTCTTATTCAATGAAATGAAAATGAGATTTTCGTTGCTAAAGCTTTATCAAATCATCCAATTCATAGATCTAATTATTGGTCATTCCATATATTTTTTTCACAGAAAAATTTTATCATATGTTTTCAAATATTCATAACTCCACCTAGGGTGAGATAATAATTTATTCTAAGAAAATTAATCTGATTAATAAACTTATAATCCTTCTGAAAGATAAAAATACAAAAATATAGAATGAGATGAACTTAATATGATTAAAATTTATATTTTATATCCCATATTGAGGTTCTACATTTCCACATTCCATGAATATGAATACCTTATTCATCAATTCTATTTACCATACATCCTTGTTGAAAACATTGATGTTTCCTTATTCTGATGTCCAAAACGCTATAATATACATCCATGATAGCATAAAAAACTTTTCAATAATCCTTAAACATTTTTAAGTAAATAATTAATATTCACATTAATTATTCAAATCAATCATATAATTATCCATATATCGTTATCTCATCATAATGCACATATTAAGGGTTATCCATCCCTTAATCATGCCTTTTCCTAAAAAACCAACTTATTACCCCAATAACTATTCATGGTTACCAGTATCATGCTCTTAAATACTAATGAAAAAAACTAAAATCTATCAATATATAGATGTTTATTTATTTCACTATACAATTAATGTACTTTCAAAACATTATTCTTTAATTCTAATACATAGATAGTCAATCATTCCATGACTTCATTTTCATACATCACATTGCCAATAATGATAACATGTGACTTTCCATTGACTTTTTTACTTAAGATATTGTTGAAGTCGGTCATCATAACTAACCCTTTAATTTGGGAATCTGTTATAATAATCTCTATTTTCATTAAACTTGAAACATTATCTTACTAGAGGTGCACTATTGAGAGATTTCTGATTATTCCCATTTTTTTGGCAGTAAAATACTCGATGACTGTTTTTCCAACACATATAAAATTTAGCAGTCCCCTGAAGAAAATTTCCTCTATGTGGCCATCCAAAAATTGAGAAAAAACATATTCTCATATTATTTTCTGAATATTTTTTATAGTATCCTTTGAAATATATTTTTTTAATCATAACCATTAGAAAAATGGGTAACATAAATCTATCTTTTTGTATGAATAATATATGGAAGGTACATACTAAAAAATTTGATCCTGAACTCATCCCAATACATGGAGATGAATTTATATTATTTCTTCATATTCATGATATTTTTCCACCACATATTGACTATACCTTCTTAGCGATACGTTCCTATCATATCTTTTTTATGTTCTAAAAAGTGGAAATGAAAAATATCTTTTTAGTGGTATAGATCAATTTCAATGTAACTAGTGGATTGGTCATTCCAATAAAATAAAGTGGTCATTTCTATAAGAAGTATTAAAGATAATATTTTTCCCTACATTGGTAATTTTAAAGCCTAACAGGATTCATGGAAATGTGATTTTGTATTCAATCTTCCCCAACATTCCGTTTCTTAGGTGGAAAATCATTACATTTCCAATCACAATCACTATTAATGTGGTTAATTTGGGTTACATCCATTTAATAATACTTAAATTATAGAGTAACAAATAGTAATCATAATTAGGAACCACATAATCAAGAGAAGTCACTTAGAAGTTATCTAAATTATCACACATTCCTTAATCATTGAGACATCGAGTTTAATCATAGATTATTCGTGATTGTTACTAAAATTATAGGATTTTATCATATTGTTATACTTATCATTAGGGATATCCCAATATACATTTAAATTCTTCTAGGGATATCACTAATGATTTCTTATAATATTTTCTAAAGGTTGACTAAATCTTTCCTTTAATACCAACTATAAAGTCCCATGATTGACATACATGAATATTATATATTTTTGGAAGAATAGTCATTAAATTTTAAAAATTAACTCATGTTTACAGTAATAGTTTAATTACTTTGGAAACATAGAATAAAATATTCTATCATGGGAAATATCATCAACATCTTCCATAAATATCATCCCATTTAGTGATCCTACTTAAAACCATTCTTTATATCTCAGGGAAACGAAACATAACAAAAAGGGTGATCTCAAATTCCCAGTTTGGTTAAGAAATTAAAATACCAAACACAACATGAATATAATAATATTAAAACCTGAAAATCCCCTTATAAAATCATACCATGTATAACATATATCAAAATTATGAGTTGGTGAAAAGATATTGGTAGTATATAAGGAATGAATCATAACAGAATATGATCACTAAGAAAATATAATTGGAATAAAAAATGTAATTTTGTATAACATTTAAGAAAATAAAATCCTTTACATATTATCCAAGTCTTACGTTCTAGACCATCAGAGTGGAAATATTCTTTACTAAACTGAGTTCACTATTTATTCTAGCCCTATATTACTGAACCAGATTTACTATTCGTTATGGCCCTATATTACTGAAATAAGATCATTCCCATTATAGTATAGTATATATCATGGGATATAAATATTTTTACCAATTCATTTTAGGAATATAGGTCAAAACCATCTCATAATTAAATCATTCTTACGATTTCTAGAAAATGAAATCATTCATCATAGCATAACCCAAAGAATAAAATGGGTCCCTTAAAAATCATTCCATCATAACATAGTCTATATAAAACAAATGGATTTCATAAATATAATTACATCAGGAAAATAATAAAATAATAGTGATAATATAAATATAAACAAAACCACTTAAAAAAATACAATCTTAGATGGAAAATATTTTTGATAAAACACTTGGAATTTATTCATGAGGGAAATATCCTTTCTTCTTCAAAAACGTTTTCTTATATCAAAATAGCATGAACCTTTAAAATAAAATGATTTTTATGAAAATAGTAATGAAATACTCTAAAGAATACATCCTGGAAATATGATTTTATGAAAATATAAATAACTTTTCATTGCGTATATGTTAAATGAAACATTCTTCTCATACTTTTTTCAGATATGTTACAAAGTACATCGTATCGAAAATGATAAAAACTTTCTGTCATACTATATAATAAAAATTAACCAATGTGTAAAATTTATGTTAAAAATTTATATATTAATTTAAATAATATTTTGGAAGACATATTTAGCAAACATGGACATCGATTAAAAATATACCCTGGTAAATTCTTACATATAAACAATCTCAGATGATAATTAGACTGTGAAATCATCCATTAACAATCTATAATAAGTAGAATCATATGGATTATAAAATAAATAAAATTGTATTCATATTATAACATTCATAATAATAATCATACAAATATTCATGGGAAGCATTAAATCCAATCAAAAGATAATGGTGGCGTATAATGTGTATTATCCAAAGAAATAAAAGTGAAACAAATAAATCAATAACATTATTTATTATATCTATTGTATGTATCCAAACCTCATGTATAATGATTTAAATAATATTATTTATTTATTAAATAATCGTTGTAATTTTTTTAATATCATACATGATCATATTACCATTCGATTTTTAGTTATATTTCATTATTACTCGTTATTCGGGTATTAACTGCTTTCTGTTCTTATGCATGTTTTGTTCAATAAGATCTAGTTATCCTTATTAATTCAAAGTTATATAATTAAATAAATTATATTAAAATAATATATTACATATTAATTTTTTCTTTAAATTTATATGATCATTCAATAATGTATATCTTGTAAAATGAATCACATCTCATCGTGGAGAGGGTAAGTCGTACGTACGCATGTTTGATAAAATCAATATGATAATTTCCAAATAGAATAGAATTGGATGATAAATATACTTTCTATGAATCCATATCATGTTATAATAATCATATATAGTTATTTTTTATATTACTATATCCATCCAAATATATTGGTGGTAAAAAACATATTAAACCATGATGTGAAGACTGTAAGTCGTTCGTACACATGTGTGGTTGATAGAAGTTGAAATATGTTAGTTACATATTTTTAATAAAATCTCATTATATAATTTATATGGATGTTATTACTTTATAATGTAAAAAATTCATGAAGAGGAAGTTGGATAAGAAATAATTTGAAAGAATCAGTATAGGAGATTAGCTCTTCTTCGACATGATCCCTCTAAATCTGATATTAAATAACTTGATTTATTATTTTGAGAATATGGGAACCTATATAATATTAAAATAGAAGTTTATAAGGTAAATTGGTAGTTAATAGTATATATTTTTTTAGAGGGGAAATTAATAGGGGAGAGAGGAGGTTCTCTTTTATAATTGAAGTGGGAGGAACATTCAAGATCACAAAAAAATTTAATTTCTAATAAAATTATACCCCATACAAAAACCTATTAAATTTAAGAATTTAGAATATGAGATTATATAAGGATGTATTTTAATCAACAAATTATTTTTAAATGTATTTTTATTTCATTCTAAACGTTATCATTTTGTTTTACCCATAATTATTTTCTTTTACTTTTAAAAATGGTAACAAATAGTTCAATTGAAAAAATAGTGTAATTTTTATTTATTTTATGCAAATTAAACCATAAATGAACATTATATAACATTATATATTAATAAATAATTCTTTAATTTTGTTTCAAATATTTTATGTTTTTTAAATAATTTAATTACATAATCTCTTACAAAAATATTAGTGGTGTCAATTATGATACAATTCATTTTATGGATTTTTACAAATATCAGGACAAGTTATTAACCACTTACCAAATATTTTATTATATTTACATGGGTTGAAGTTCATATATATTAATTTTATATATTAATTATTAAAAATTATATGTATTTTACTATTTTATGTACATTAATATGATATTTCCATTACTAAAATAAAAACAACGTTAGAATTTATTATTACATAATATAATTATGTTGTTGGTTAAGATTAAAAATAAATTACTATAATGAATATAAATCTACTATATATAATAACAATAATTGTAGTGGAATTTATCTTCTGGGAAATCTATCATTAAAATGATATACTTATTAAATAATGAATGTGAAAAGTTTAAAATCACTTTAATTAAAATAATAAAACTATCATAATATCTTCTATAAGGACCCAAATTTCTTATAACACAAAACATGGAGGATTATGGTAGATATATACTCGAAATCTAAACTTTTTAAAAATGGTTGTGTCTTTTAATGGTTATTATAATTTTAATAAAAAGTAGTTTATTAATTTTTCATCAATTATATAATTTCTGCATCATAAATATATAGTCCATTAAGGTAGTTATTTATCTTCTAAAGATTAAAAATAAATTTCAATGATAATGAAAAACATTTTTTATTTAAAATTAGTATTTAAAATATAATTTAGTTCCAATATTACCTTATTTCAAAAATGATAAATTTATTAAAATTTAAGGATAAAATATTTTAATTTTTTTGAATATAATATATTAAATGTTCTAATATTTTCCAAGTGGATTCAAAAGGGTATCATTTCTAAAAAAGGATTTATTAGGTCTAATATCAATCATAAAATCATATTAGGATGAGTGTTAAGGTAATATTATAAGATTATATTTTCTCTTAATTACATGATTTTCCTTTTTAACGTCATAATAAAATTTACTAATATTACTATTAATAATCCCATATAATAAAATTAATATATTTACTTAGTTATTAAATAATTATTCTAAATATGGCGTCAATTTTAAAAAATTTAAAACATAGAAGTTGATGTAATAAATTTAAAATTAATCTCGTTTTCATAATGAAAAACATGTTTTTTAAAAGTAAAAACATTAAGAGAGATTAGAATGTTTTTACCTTAAAATTCATAGTAAAACTAATTCTAATGACCATATATTCTATTTTTAAATTAATATTATTCATGAATATAATTTATACATATTTATAATTTGGATGAAAAAAATTCTCTTCAATTAAAATTTAGTATATGTTTAATATTATTAAAATCATAAAACTTATTAGAAAAAAAACAGAAATCTATCCACAGTAAATTTTTATATACTACCTCAAATAAAGATGTTTATTTTGATTGATACAAAATATAAAAGATTCAAAAACTATATTTAAAATGGTTTTTCCATCAAAAGGCATCAAAACAACATTTTTCTGAAAAATAATTCTTTTATCTGAAAATTTGAATTTGTTTGTATATTATGTCTGGAAAACATATAAGATTACTTTTAAAAATTGTATTGAATATATTACATATATATTACATTAATATATTCAATTAAGATTTATTTTATTATTTTTTAATTTAATTTATTTTCATTTAAATAGATATTCATAAGAAAGTTAATACGATTAATACTCACCATTATAATGACTATGTTATAATAATATATAGTTTATCACTTAAACATGGCCATGATTTAAGTGAATTATATCAAAATAACTTTAAATTGTGTGTAACACAATGCACGAATTGTGTTTCATATACTCTAATCCAAACTAGTGTAGCGTATAGTGCACACTTATCTTGGTTTAGCGTACAATAGAATACGTGAAAGAAAATAAAATAAAATTAAATAAAAATATATCTCATTAAAATTACGGGGTATTATACCTAGTATGGGTATTTAGTTTAGTGTTAGACTAGACAATATCACCTACTTATTTATGCTTTATAGTTTACCCCTTATTTATGGGTACTAGGTAATTGTTCACAGGGTTCCATGTTTGGATGGATAAGGTTACATCTTTTTGACACTTTACTTTTATTAATGTTATACATGTGATATATTGAACACTACTTTTGGTTATATTTCATAGACTAAACATGTTATACACACTGTTCGTGGTGGCCTAATGACAGTTATCCCCCACACTATTCATGCAACCTTTGGGTACTCGAATAGACTTCAATGATGCAGGATGGGATGAAGAAAAGAAAATGGTTTTTTTATATTATCATTTCTTAGGAGAAAGGGATAATAGTATGGATCATGGATAGAGATACTAGAAGGAGATATTTCCATTTTTTATATAATTTATATTGATACATGTATAGTAATAGTTGACTGCTTCCATGTTTTTACAATAATTTTTTATTGAGACATGACATGTGTATCATATTGTATATGGAACTGCTTTTGAATATAGTTATTACTACTATTTTCTTGTTATTTATCTTCAATTTGTGATATATACCATGATTTTACTAATTATATATATGCTAAAAAATTATTCTACACCATAATACGAGGGAAAAGTCTCCCCATATAATCACCCTAGGCCCTCAATGCGCGTTCAAATAATCTGACGTATGGGGAGGCACATTTAATTCCACGTGACCCAACGAGTAGGGGAACTATTCATTGTAATCCTGGTCGGGAAGTCACACAGTGCATAAGATGAGGTGTCATTCATGATGCCCTGAAAAACAATGTATATAGGCAGAGGCATCCTGCTGAGAATCCTCAAAATAGTATGTTGGTAGAGTTATTCTATAAGGGATTCCCTATGTCAAAATATAAGAAAAGGATTCCTATAGTGGTCCTCAGAACATTTAGAAGAGAGATTTACCCTACACAAGATCCTCTAGGTAGAAACATAATATGGGGTATCCAATAAGGGATCCTTAAAAATAAGCAACCTCATAGACTCCTTGTACAGAGGGGTACATATCTCAAGTGATAGTTATTCATGGGAGAGATATGTAAGCATTGGTCTTGGATGGTGTCTCATAGTGCATATTAGATCATGTCCTCGCTCTAAGGAGACAACTGGATTCAATTACCAAGGTAAGAACCACTCCATTTAGAAAAAATCTTGAAATACAAACTAGGATTACTCAAACCAACTATAGGGTCGTATCATCATGATCTATGTAGAAAAACACTCTAAATGGACTAATCATGTGTCCAATTCTGGCTCCTATGTGTAAGGATATCAAAACCCCTCAAAAGGGTATCAAGGGTAAGAACAGTGCATGCATACCCTAATACACTGTGCCTACTCCGAAATCCCCACCTGGTCATGTACTCCTCGTAAACATGGCATGAAAAAAGTAATATAAATTATCTATTGGTCGTGTAAATGGTGTGTACTATGCATGAGGTACCTACCTATGTACCTCACATGTCCAAGCCATGTACATCATCTTGTCATGTGCCCCTACACTGCGTGAAACCCACATAGGGTATGGTCATATAATCTATATGATCATGTGACCTTACAAAAGCTATCTGACTAGATACTCAGCTACACTTTCATGTCCTAGTACACAACAAGTAATCCCATAAATAGTGTGTAATTCTAAAAAGATCATCCTCCTAAAATGGAATGAACATTATGAGTTTGTTCCTGAACTACATGCATTATGATCAAGATTTCTAATTCGGAATCACCTTAAATTTTCATGAAACCTAATTTATCCCTTCAAAATAGATAGATCAACCCTCAGTGGTTCTAATCTTGAATAATATGGGTTTAAAACATGATAATGGTAAATCTATCGTGGTTTATGAAAATGATTAAAAATGCACAACCTTTGGGATGAATTCATTGAATCTTCGTCTTTTTTCATGATCCATAATTGTGGTATGATGATGTGGGTCCTCCGATGCTGCATGGAGACACATACCTTCTTCCCCCTCTCTCTTCATATCTCTCTATCCCTTTTATCTCTCAGTCATCCAATGATAAAACCCCCCAATTTTGTTCATGATAAGACATGTGGGAAAGGGATTGGGGTTTTAATAACATGATAACTTTTAATGACTTGAAAATTAGAAGAGGATTCCTTTTTGAAGAAACATATATAGTTGAGGTCATGTTTGCAACCTTGAAAATTCTTGAGGTCTTGCAAGAAAATGATAGAGAATATACAATACCGATGGATGTGAAATATGGAAAGTAAGTAGTAAGTAGAGATGAAATTGACTAGGTAAAATTGAGAGAATGAAATGTGGAATCATAAAACCCATCATCACCCACTGGCATTGAGGTTATAGCTAATGTAATTTGGAAGGCTAAAACCTAACCATATAATGATGAAATATAAAAATTACTCTCTCTATCTATTGATGAAACTATACAACTATTCATTCTTTAATATTACCACTAATTTCTGAGAATATTTAATTTCTTCCTTTCAAGTACTAGTTCAGGCCACCACCCTCCCTTCGGATTAAGAAACTATAATCAATGACTTCATCAAGAAGTTTGGTGACCTTTGTGATTCCTATGACTCCATGATTTCCAATTCTCACACCACCCAACTATACATTGATACTAATTACAATACATTTGAGTCACTAGAAATTTTACATGGTTTCCAATTAAAGATTCAAACATCTATAAATCTCATAAAAATGATATAGAGATATCACATAGAATCTTGAGAGAACATGATGAACTCTAGTGCCAAAAGTGGGAATAATATACTATTTCTGTTAATGAGTCATCTATGCTTAAGTCTAATTATGATGGTCTTATGGTAAACCATGTTGCAATGGTTTATCATTGAAAGAGGTCTGGGAATCAGATGGCTAATTTAGAGACCTAGTGTAAGAACTTCATTTCTCATTATAAATAACTGATTTTTATCCTTTTACACGTGTGTTAAAACCCCATTATGGTTGAGTGTGTGTATGATTCTTATAATATATGTATGGTCGGTGTATATGTTGTAGTTTTGTCATAGAATACCCAAATTCTCCTATTTCTAATTTCTAGAAATATGTTATATGTTAAAAATAATTGGGGGGAAGAAGTAGTAAAATATCACCTATTAATTTTTTATTTTAGTGATAAGGTGGAAAATAGATGAATAGGGTACCTCAACAATCTTTTACCACTTTGGGTGATCGTGTACTATTATTTCTGGAATGTTTTTCTAATATAAAGAATGAAATTTATAACATTCAATGATAAGAGGATGGATCATTATATACTATTTGGGAATGACTCCAATGATTTTTTTTGAAAAATTACCACATCATAATTTATAGTTTCACTCATGATTTTATATTATATTCATCCATGAATAATGAAACAGGAATGTAATTGTATATCATCATAAAATGACGGGCTACCACTAAATAATGATAAAATATAATCAATATTCTTGTTGAGATTCCACAAATAATTTTTTTAATTAAATCTGAATATAAGATCATATAAAAAATGAGTGCACAATATATATCTCAATAAACAATGTATGAAGTAAAGATATTTATGAAACAAAATAAAATTAATACTTTGATCATAACACTATTGGATATGGTAAATAGTTTTTAAAAAACACATGTTATGATGTGGAGGAGTTGAATCATTGATAATTATTAATGAGTCAAGATCCATTGTCAACTAAATTGGGAAAAGCTAGCTATGTAGGCTATGGATGAAAAGAAAAACAATTCATTCCTTCTAAGAATATAACTAAATAATCCAGGAAGGACTATTAGAATACTGATTTTAGAGGAAATTTTTCACATTAGGGAAGAGGAAAATCTGCTCCATGTTTTTAATATCATAGATTACTATATAATCCAATTTTAAATTATCAGAATCAAAAATAAAATTGAATAAAAATGATAATATTTGGTGATGAAGGTTTCATGTGAATATTTACTTCACTATTTTATAAACATGCAACTATCCCAATGTAAGGATTTCATTACCATTATTAAAAATAAAAAACATTAGTAAAAAACCATAAGGCTAATATATAATAGACTCCCAATAAAATATTATTTTCAACTAAAGGATCACATGCTAGAAATACATAATAAAATTCAATTAATGAAGATAATATGATTATTTTTAACAGTATAATAGATCATGAAGAAAAGAAGAATGTTGAAAATATTATTTATAATTAATTATTTTTTGGTTAAATAATATTATTATGAAAAAGATTAAATCAAAAATATATATGATGAAATTGATCGAATGCATCATGAAAAAAAATTATAAAAAAAATTGAATAAATTGGAGACTATATATTTTATTGCACAACATGAATTTATAGTAACATTTATTAAATATAAGTGAGAATCATTACTCTCATAAATCAGAGTTTTTCGAACAATTATGGATAGTGTAATACTTCGTGTCCATATGGGTGAGAATTTTTCAAAGAAATTTGATTTTTTTAAATAGTGTATGTGTTGGTTTTTGAACAGGAATTCAAAATTGAATTACAATTGTTGAGAAAAGATAAAGAAGTTTTTTTTGGATTGAGAATAAGGTCAAATTGGTGATAAGGGGGATCATGTGTGAATTGGAAGAAGCCCAAGGTTTCAGCAATGCGTCCACCAGCTTGCGAGTGGCAATACAGTTTCACCGCCACATATAGTGGTGAAATCTTATATCTTGTGGAACCATACTAGCTATCCAGTGGGGTTATTGGAGATATTTATAATGGCCAAGATTTTAATTTCACCAGCCTCCCGTTTGGATTTGGAATAGGAAATGTGTTATAAATGGGCCATTCAATCCCCCCCGTTACTCTATGTATCCCCCTTCATATGAGAAAATTTTTAGTGGTTTCTGAATGGATATCAAAGGTATTTTTATCTATTTATCCTCCTTCTCATCATCCGCTTCTTAGTCCATTCATTTCTTCTGATTTAAACTAGGGATTTATAGATGATTCCACCAGAGCATGGTGGAATCATCTGAATATGATTGATATTTTTTTAGACTTTATAGATGGCATATGTGCATGGAAATTTCCTATGGTGTATTGGATTTTCATTAAGGTATGGAGTCATAGTTATTTTTAATGGAGTTTCCATTAAATTATCATTTAATTAATTTTGGAATTGGAAAAGTGTTCTGGGTATTTGGCCTGAGAAGGTACCATGGGTCATTAATGGACCTCAGATGTGTTTTTGGTTGTGGTTCCAATGTGAAGATGTCATTGGTCAGTGAAATGTCAATTATTACAATTTTATATTAAATCATTTAATTATCTATAAATGTATGAATTAATTAATTATTTATATTTTGTTTGACTTATGAGATTGGGTGATATAGATGATATCAGTTAATCTTGGATACTGTTAGATGGGTTTGGACAGGACTTTATAGTTTCTTATGTCCCTTGTAAATATATAGGAGAATCTTCAAAGGAGGTAGGTGGTCTTGTAAACAAGCCCTTTGGTATTTATTATTTTGATACGTGTCCAACAAGGTGTGTGCTATCCACTTTTAGTGTTTTTGGTTTTGGGAATAGTGGACACATGAGAAGGTGAGAGATATATTACAATTTATTTTAATAATAATTTTCCGAAACCACGGTCGAGGATCTTTCATATAAACTTAATAATTACTTTATTTAAAAACTAATGATATAAATAGTTGGGCTATTGAACAATCTTTGTCGATGAATGACGTTAATCTAAAAAGAACATTTCATATTTCCTTCATTGCACTATGAGTCTCCAAGGATAGAATCCCTCTAGTGGTGATCTACATGTGCCTTAATGATCTCCAAATAACACCACTCGATCTCCATGTGTTAGAACGGTGAATCGAATGTCTTGTGTTATTAATTTTAGATCGCTCATTATTCCATATTGCTGAAATATCTCTTGCATTTATTCTTCGTGATAAGGAGTGAGAATGAGGAGTTGAGAGAGAATTCATTGTACGCAATAATTCCCTATTCTTAATTTTTGTATGCAATAAAAAATAGACATAACCACATTTTCATAAAGATAGGGTTTAGGTTGAAATATTATTTAAATGATGTTTTTCTATTAACAAAACTTAATAACCTTTAATAAACCTCATTCCTCCTAAAAATATTATAATTATTATTATTTTTTGTCTGCCAATTGGTTCACATTGAAAATTAATATTTCACATCATGTAAATTATTATTTATTATCGGATATGTTTTTGGTCTCTTCGAAATTATATATATTTATTGAATATACAAATAAACATTTTATTAATAAATAATTATTTCATTCACTTAAATGTGAATATATATTTATTAAATATTCATCAAAATAAATTTATTTATTTTTGTTCACATGCCAGAATATAAATATATATTTAATTTATGCAAACAATATAACTTGAAAATGATTATTCCTCGGTCTTGAAAATATTATTGATTCGATTAATTATATTCAAATAAAATTTATTTGATATCAACATATGCACTTAGTGTGTGACCGTTTAGGATAATTTCTCATTTCTATTAGGTGGGCTTTCCAAACATCCATGATTAATGAATTGTATGGGGTCAAGGGAATAATGAAAAATAACTTAATCTTACAATGCTGTAAACCATAGACAAACAATCACTATGTAATATAATCCTTTTGTCTCAATATCTTGTCAAGAAGGATTCACATCCAAGTCACCAACCTATATCCTCGATACATCATTCATAGAAAATCTAAAATACACACATTGTTACACCATGGCCATGAAATTTAGGGTGACTGTTCCGCTATAATCAAAGGGCCATGATATATCCTTCTATATAGATAGAAGAGACAAATACATCCCTGAAATATCCATTATTGACATTTCACTAATGACACACCCAACATATTTGTAACATATAATCCCAAATTCAACTATTTGGTGATATGTGATGGTGAGTAACATAGACTCAAGGGTATATCCCAGAAGTCCAGAGGCTACTCCCTAGAAGTAAGCTCCTAGTGTGTGTATATGGGGAGACTATAACCTCATTATCAGAGTGTAGCACAATATATATATATATATATAATCATAGTCAATATAGGAATTATAAAACCATCAAAACTGAAAAAAACATCCACGATGGGAATATATAAACTATTCCCAAAGTAATCTCACATTAAAAAATTTTGATTCAAGTAATGTCTCTATAAAATAGCCAAAATAGGTATACAATAGGTACTAAAATATAGGTCTCAAAATACAAAGAATATCAAAAGGGACTATCTGAGATAGAATCATGAGCCTCAATTATATAATATGATCCCCTCCTCCTAAGAATATCAAAAATATAAGCATTTAATTGTTGTAACTTGACTTGGTTCATACCCGCATCCATATAATCTGTCTGAGTACCCAACAGTGGCCCATGATAAGGTGGGATATAAAATCCCCATAGGACACCACCGCTTATGTCAATAAAATGTCATGGACATGTAATACACGTTAATTAGTGTGTAATGTAAATCAATGGTATGTTAGAAATGAAACAAATTATCATAGAATAAGAAATCAAGTATTGTGGATCTCTCTATCCAAACAAGGATCCTTGCAAAACAAGTTTAAATGACCTATAAAAATTTTATAAATATTTAAAAAGGAAGTAAACCCCGTTGTCAACCCATATACACAATATATCCTGTTAACCATGACCACACCATATAACATGTATCTCATGAAAACCACGGATGAGTCATATAATAATAATCCCATAATTTACAACGTTCGATCCATATAATTAGAAGAGACACATTTACCATGTCTGATCCATATAATCAGAAGTATGACCCCACTTTGGGCTAGATACAAGGTATAGTGAACCAAGGAATTCTCATTGTGTCCTAGTAGAATATCGATGGATAGTCATTTAGGCAAGAATTAGGGTCCAAGTATCATGTCAATAGACTATGTCCACTACGAATAAAAAAACCATATCCAAGTGGTAGCAAGGTCCATAGAATCCCAGATATTCCTAATCATATGACAATAAAAGTCTAAGTAATTCTCTACTTATATCATGACCCATGGTGTAGCACACCCATAATGTCGTATGGAATCATTTTCCATTCAATTAAATTATAATTTCATAAAATCACATTTCATGAGTTTACACACTCATATAAGAATCACCAATTGATTACATTCAATTAGTTTACACAGTCAAATTACACTTCACATTGAAGCATTTAAAAAATTCCCATAATGTGAACATGGAAATGGAGGCAAACCATCTCTAAAAAACATTTCAATTATTATATGGATTCCTCAAACTAGTTAAGTACATATACACACACCATTGTTGGTTAAACAATGTAAAGGAAAGGGTGCACCCCATGCATGGATGAGTATGGGGAAACAACCTCAAACTAACTCAACAGAACTGAAGCGATTCCCGATAATATTACAATATTTTCTATAAAATATTAGGGGAACCACTAGATAGTCTGACATGTGAAAAATGGAAAATACCTATATAAAGTAAATACATATAAGGGAAAGGTATATGATACCTATCATAGGTCCATAGTAAAGTGAACATACAACATCTACTTCAAATATGATCTAGAATAGACTAAAAGTGATGAACGTAAAATGATCCTAAAAATTGGGAATATTAGATTTCACATAAATAACATTATCAATACCTAGTTAAAAAAATGGCTCATGATGCTCAAAGCACTAACTGGTTGGAATATAATGAGATTATCAGGGCTCGAATCTAAGTTGTGACACAATAATAACACCAAAATCTATGAAACTGGATCTAGGGTTAGATATTATATTTATGTTTCTATCCACATAAGGAGAAGAAAAAAACAGGTTTTAAGATGTTTTAAAGAAAATTTTTTCATTTTTTGTTAATATAGTGGGCTGTACAATTTTCCCACACTCTCGGCGAAACTGTGTGCCAACCATGCACCCTTCACTGCTTCTAGTGGTACTCTACATGGTCAGTGTGCATGACTTTTCAAACCATCTAGAAATCATGTGCCATACCACTATAAAGAACTATTGAGACTTCACATGGTTGTGTACCTCTTCCCCATGGTTTTCTCAAATTGTGCAGGCTCTTAAAGCCCACTGTCCAGGCCTCGTGCGGTTAGAAAAGTCATGTGTTCTTCCCCACACAATTTCAATTAACCATGCAGCCTATCTATTTTTTCCATAAATGTTTTTTATAGGCTAAGATCAATCCCTAGACTACCGAGTTACCAACGTGTCCTCAAATGGAATTCACATTAGTCCATAAATAATAATTTAAACTGAAATTTATTGGATATGTACATCATAGAAAACCCCATGATATTATACTATCAAACATCACCTTGAAATTTCATTATCAAGGTTTCTGAAATAAATTTACGTACTTGACTTTTAACTTGTATTAATAATAATATTGAAGTATAAGGACCATCACACATGCTCAAAAATAATAATACAAGATGATACCAAAACATGATGAATTTCTACTAGCCAGTTTCTTCACATAATCTCCCATATTGGAGATTAGAAATTGAAAAATTCATGAGAAGAATCTATATTTTTATGAGTAATCACACACAATATAATATATACTATGTTTTACATTATTATAATCTATCCAACTACAGAACATTTTTTTAAGAATATCATCATTGCACATCATGATTCTCATCATAGTGGGGATGTTCAATGACTTTATTAATGTACCTTATACTCATGGACATTATTACATTATATTAATGCAGTACTATGAACAATATGTGTTAGGAAGTTGTATTAATATTTAATATATCGAATATACATGTAATTAATGTACAAACAGTTGTTCCTAGTACAACAACTTCAACAAACTCCCAGCTGGACTAGATATAACTGCTTACTACCTTTAGTATACTAGAACTATCATGATAGTCATGTTTTGTTGAGTGAAGGCTTTAGTCAAGGGTTGGACTATGTTATACTTTATGGAAATGCTTCCCATCTAAACTTCACCCCTCTGAGAAAAAATTATCCAGAGATGTTACTTCCAAAGTATGTTCTTCATCCCCAGATGTGTCCTTGGCTCATTTTCAAGAGTCACCACTATAGTATTATCATAATAAAGTGTAATAGGATCTTTACTATTTGGTACTATATCATGATCTTGGAGGAATTTATGTATACATATTACATCTTTAGCAATCTCATAAGATGCAATATAAATAGAATATAATATAGAATATCTAACCACATCCTTCATTTAGATCTTCATGTTCACAACCCCTCCATTAAATGTGAATATGTATCTGATTTGTGGCTTCAAATTATCTCGATCATTTTGGAAACTAGAATCTACATATTCTCTGATGACAAGTTCTTCATCACCTCCATAAAATAGAAATATATACTTAGTAAACCTAGGATAAAAATGGATAGTATTGACTTCCATCCAATTTTGGTCACCTAGATCATCTTTATATCTTCTTACTGCACTTAATATGCATGAAACATCTATCATATTACATGAAATAACATACATGATAGACCCAATTGCTGATGTGTATCAAAGCATTGGCATTTTATTTATTTTATCATGTGTCTGAGGGAATATATTTTTAGAAATATGAATGCCATGTGACACTAGAAAAAATAACCTCTTGGGTTGTTTTGTATTGAATCTATAGAGTATATTTTCAATGTATGTACTTTGACACAGGCCACGACACCTCTTAGATCTATGAAGATGGATCTTGATCGCCATATTATATTATTCTTCACCCAAGTACTTCATAGAGAATCATTTATTCAACCATTCCTTTACAATTTGAAAATCTAGTATTGCATTTCCAATTAGTAACATTTAATCAACATATATTAAGAAAACTGATGCACTCCCATAAACCATTTATAGACACACGATGCATATTCGTTATTTGTAAAACCAATTTCCATTGTGGAATCACCAAAAAGAATTTTATGTGACATGAATGCCAGATATAATCCATAAATGGATCTTTCCATCTTGCATACCTTTTTGGAGTCGTATTGAGTCACAAAATCTTTAGGTTGTGTCATATTGAACTATTCCTGAATGTTCCCATTAACGAAGGCTATTTTTACATCCATTTTCCAAATCTCATAATATTTGAAATAATTAATGGAAAGTGTACTTCATAATGATTTCAGCCATGAAAATGGTAAAATTTTGTTTTCATTTTTAATTACCTGATACCATTTAAACCATCTTGCAACTAGCCACACATTATAGGTACTGTCTCTTATATCCATGTATAATTTATTTCTGAATAACCATTTTCAACCAATGATATTTACATCAACTACATGGTCTAGTAATGTAATTTCTTAGTTATGGTACATGGAATCCATTTCAGAATTCAAGGCCTCTTTACACATGGAAGATTCTGTTCCACTTACTGGTTTGGTATACATTATAGAATAATTATTGTCCACTATTAATGAGTCACCATCATAAGATACTAGAAAACCATATCATTTTGGTATTTTATGTAACATCACATTACTTTTTTTATGTGTTTTGAATCATTTATTTGAGTACCCAATGATTGTATCTCTTTGCGTGTTGATTACTATATTTTACCAGACCCTTTTGATGGAATATGAACCTTTTCGTGGGTTTCCCATGGCTAAAAAGGGCATGAAACATGGATTTCATGGTTTTTGCATGGTTAAAAAAAATGTACCTCATTTTATGGTTTTCTGTTTGTTAAAATAAGTGTACAACCTAGTTTCATAGTTTGTGCTTGGTTAATTTAAAAGTGCAGCCTATGTGTGGAACACTGTATAGTTATGGTGCACAGTTACTTCTAATTGGGCTACATGGCCCAACAAACTGTGAATATGATAATTAAAGTTGAAAAAATAGTAATTAAAATCCCAACCCCCCCCTAAATAACCACAAAATCCTCCAACTCAATCATGATATGATCCATATGGTTTTGGGAATCCTCTAGAGACATTTTCCACCAAAAACATCATCTATTGATGGATAAAATCACCAATAGAGAAAATATCTTCATTTTCAATGATTTCTTTTCTTCTTAATATGGGATCTCCCTTATCCTATTGATTTTTTCATCCTATAGGTTGTGAAAGCATTGTGCTTTGTTGGATCATGATTGATTGATGTTGAAATGTAGCTCCAGAATCTCCGTTCTCTTCTTTCAAGATCTATCCTCTTATACATAGTTATCAACATTAAAGGTGACACATATCAGATTCTCTATGATTGGAATACTTATTTTTCACATAGGTTATTGTTTTATTTTCCTTCATTTTGATATTCATTTTTTCTTGATATGTTAAGGGATGTGTGTTTATGGATTTATAAAATATGTCCTATGATTTTTTTAATTTAATTTTCTCATAAAATTTTCATTGAAAAAATTCATATTAGAAATTGTCATGGTATGATTCAAATTGATATGATCACAGTCTCTTTCAATATTTTATGAATATTTCTAAATGTCTTGTTTGGTTGGTTATATTTCCAAGGAACTTTTAAAAAGATGTATTAGTGGAATTGAGGGCTTGGGCCCAGGTTTGGACTTATTAAATAAACATCCTTCATTTGAGTTAAATGAATTAAACTATTGATTATTTATAAATAGATTTAAATTTATGAATTATTTAGATTAAATTGAAACCGTTTGAATCATTTTAACTTAGTTTTGAAATGGGCATTTTTGGGTTCTTTGATATAATTTATTTATCCTCATGGAATGAGTGTGTAAACCAGTATTTGGAAATATATTTAATTCATTTAAAATTCAATAATTCATTTAATTTAATTATGGATTATTTGAAATAAATGCTTGTTTTAAACACTAATTCGTAATTATAATGATTATTTGGAAGATGGAGTGGGTGTGGTTACCCTTTTTGAAATTTGGTTTATTTTAGAGGATTTGAATTTAATTGATTATTATTGTCATCCTGGTTTGCTATATATGATGATCCTATCATTTTTAATCCTTAGTGTAACATTATGGAATCTTGTCTTTCCCATTTTTTGGTGTCAAAAAAAGAATTATATACATCGAGGGAATTTTGGATGAGAGTGGGATGTGTTATTTGTGGTAGTTCCCATGTTTGATAAGGATACCTGAGTGATACTCATAAATAAATTACCTCACTCACCTCATTTGACAAATCATGTGAACCTAGACAGTTATATGTTATGACCTAGATATATGCTTTACTAGGAGACTCACACCCTTCTAGTTGATCCACAAAGAAAGTGAATGGTTCAATCTATGGAATTGTATCTTGGAAATTGGGTGTGCATGGAACTAGTTTTCTTTATACCCAGGAGGATAGATGTATGCATGGAAAGTAGTCACATTATAATTTTTAAGATAATATGATGCGGAAAAATGATTATACCTTGGTTGTACCCATGAAATATAGAGTCTTGATCTCAATACATTATAATGTTTTCTGTCACCATTTAGCCCCGAAATTTCCTTTTATGCATTTATTATTGTTATTATTCACCTTCAAACCATAGTATGAAATATAAATTATATTTACATATCAGGTTCATATTGTAATATTTTCATGTTTATCTAATTTCATCTTGTGAAATGGATTTCAATTATTTTCTAGAAAAATTATATTTTTTAAAAGGTGAAACGAAATGTTTTAAAAATTTAGTTTAATAAATGATTTAATTGTTAAAAACCTTGCTATTAAACTAATCATTATAATATTATATTTATACTCATCCTTTAGCATATTTATATTTCCCCAGTTCGTAGTTACATAGAATATTTGGTGGAATACTATTGGGATCCTTTTCTCAAACCCTTCATTCTTCCATTAGGTGTTTGTAGCCCTTTATAACCTTATATTTTTTTATTCTATATTTTACCTTAATGGGTTCATTCTAGGGTGACCAATAATGGGTGACATGGGACACAATGTGTTCTCATAGACCACAAGGAGACATGCTTTATTGGTTTTGTTTCACATTCATTTTTTTAGTGTCTCATTGTACTTGATATATATATAGTTATATATATATATATATAATTTTGTTTCAACATTGTACTATTTTTTTAATATTTTGAGGGATTAATTTTTGCCAGAATTTATTTTTTGATTCCCACGTTCTTTTATCTAGCCCATAGAGATTAGGAATGTTGTTTGGGTAACTGGTGAAACGGTTTGGGTTTTGGTTTTGATGGTATTCTGGGTTAGTTCATTACAAATGGTATAAGAGTGGTTTTTACTTAAATGGAAATACATGATTTTGAAATCCTGATGTAATTTGGTGAAATTCATGGTAGAATGATGATTAATAAAGTGTCGGGACTCAAGAGGTAGTATGTGAGTGGGTTCTTGGTCACCTCCCCATAATGGTGAGACATGAGTTACCAGGGATGTAGGGACTTGAGTATTTATTTTGAGTAATATTCTTCTTCATGATAAATTATATTTATATTCCCAATGATAATATCATTGATTTCGGGAATATCTTATGAGTTTTTGTACCATAATAATAGAGTGTCCCTTATGGCACCATGTTTTCATCATTCTGTAAACTATTAGGAATTGGTGTTGTTGATTAGGAAATCTAGCCACGAATAGTTGCGAGGTTGGTCTATGGTTTAACGCCCATATGACCGAGACATTTAAATTTCTATCCTAGTTCCAAACTTGAAACAGTATCCATTTTCATACAAGTGAATTCATTTGTGTGAGATTGGTTATGCAAGTTATGGTTGTGGTTTGTTTCATGATTTTATTTGGTTATTTTAATTTTAATCCATTATTAATATTTTTAAATCCTTTTTGAATATTAAAATGCATCTTAAAAAAATTTCAATGTTCTTTGAGAAATGTTTTCAATTACAAAAAAGTATATTTTATGAATTTTTTTTTGGAAAAACTAATTATCAATGACAATTATCTGATGTGGTAAAACAATGTTTTAAGAATAAATTTTTCATCTAAATGTATTTAATATATGAATGGTTTTGCTAATTGGAAAATGAGATTAATGATTTTGAAACCATGGAATAATTTACCTTTCCTATTCAAGTGTTTTTTTAATTGTAATTGATTTATAACAAGATTTACCATTCTGAAATAAAAGCGTAATATTTAATAAATAGGGAAATTTCGAGTGTTTTGAAGTCAATGAATCTTTGATAAAGTGGGTTTTTTAATTTTTTTTGAGCCAATTTTGACATTTTTGAGTGTTTCTTGATTCTTGATTTGATATGCCTCTGTTTTTTATGTTCAAAAATTACTCATATAATTTCCTTTAAGAAATATAGAATGTGGGTCCAATAGTCTAGTCCTCGGGGTGGTTCTTCACGTTATCCAAAAGTACATTCATTTTTCAACAAATCTACCCAAACTCTATATCATGTGGTGGAGCTTGAAACATTATAACCTCTGAACCACATCTTTGAATTATTTTGTTTCATCCACATTATTATAAAGTTGAATGATGTTCTCTTGAGGAAGTATAGTGGCTTAAATATGTTTATGTGATATTTAATACTATCCAGGCTACTAAATCTATAAAGGTAAAGTCTATCAACTCCTTATATGGGGGTCCTGGAAAAGATTGTTGGGATGTTGTGATTACCACTGGCATATATGAAATAATGTATTTTTAATTATTCATGTTAGTTTTCATTCAATGAAATTATCCTAAAGATTTGAAGAAGCGTAAAGATTAAATGTTATTATGTTTCTGTCATAGTGATATATCAGTTGTGAAATATTCCAATATGTTCTCACATTTGGTGTGATTCATAACTAGACCTTTTGGTGTTGAATTTTCCAAGGCACACCCATTTATAAAATCTCTTTACTTAGACCTTTTAACATCCATGCATATGGAATGATTAATATCTACTTCAGAGATGCCTGAAAGGGCCTTTTTAGATATAGTGGAGCTAGAAAAACAATAGGAAGGGACAAGTTCCACATTCCCAATTGATGAAGTTCGGGTTCCTAGAGAAAAGGGGAGGACTGCTTTGTATTTCTATATTAGAGAACCTGGTAATTCTATGAATTTGTGTTTGGACGCTATGAGAGATTGTTAATGTTGTTTCCATTTGGGCCACCATAAGAGGGTCTATATGTTTTTATGATAAAAAATGATATTTCAATTTGAAATATCATGTCATTACTATGGGAAATAATAATTTTCATGATTATAGGGCATCATCCATTGGCTATGATACAAATCTTCTCAGGCTGTGTAAGAGCATTTTGTATTTGCCTTGTTTTTTCTGATGTCGCAGTGGAAACTATTTGAGTTTTACTTCTTATGGATTCTATGTTCATATAACGTTTTAGTTTGGTATCACTGTGATGAAATCCTGTGGAACATGGTTGTGTTAATTTGTGGATTAATGGTGTAATAATGGTTTACCTCTCTTGACATCTGGGTTTTTGTTCCTTTGTGTTTCACTTGTTTTGACTTGATGGTTAGAGATTAATTTTGATGTTGATAATGATCTCCATTGTGAGAGTGTAGTGACCTATTGTCCACTATCATGAATGTTTAGGATATTTCCATTTGGACATGGATAGACAATGGGAATTTACTTGTGTGACTAAGATGATGTGTATTTTTATAAACCATACACCATATTGTGCTGACGTTATATATGATGAGATATTCTACATATGAGGCTCGGTTTTAAAAATACCAAGTTACCATTGAGAAACTAACCTTGGTATAATTCCTTATAATTTATATACATTGATTATGAGTTCTTGATATTTGATTATTCTTTTTAGTGAGTGAGAGAAGTTTCTTCATTGGGTTTAAGGATGTTCTTTTCTTATGTTACACCATTTCGAAGAATCTTTAAATGGTAGGGAGACCTATTCTAGGTATCCAGCCTTTCTATAGTTTGTATATGTGTGACTATCTTCCTGTGTTGATCATATATATGTGTGTGAGTTTTTATCCCTTAGGCGAGTCTCTATTGGGGACCAAGGATCATTCCCCTAAAATGAAATGTGAGGAAGTTCTTGTTATGTCATCATATTCTATCTTCTGGAGTGGATGATTTCTGGGGATAGAAATTTTTCTAGTGAGGAGGTTGAAACATAGTATTATTTATTTTATGTGTTTTGACCCATTTATTTTAGTAACCAATGATTGGATCTTCTTGAAGGTTGTTTTCAATATTTTACTGAACCCTTTTTATGGTATCTGGACTATTTCATGGTTCGTTCAGGGTTAAAAAAAAGTGTGCGACATGGGTTTCATTGTTTTCACATGGTTGAACAAAGTGTACAAACTATTATATAGTTTTCACATGGTTAAACTATGTGTGAAGCCTGGTTATATGTTTTTTTAATGGTTAAACTAATTGTGGAGTCTAATTGTCCAATGTTGCACGGTTAAACTGCATGTCTAGAAATGAATTTCCAAATTTTACCAACAAACCATGCACAAGATAATTAATGTTACAAAAATTGTAATTAAAATCCCAAAACTTCCTTAAATAACACTAAACTCCCCCCACTCAATTATAATATGATCTATAGTGTTTTTAGAACCCTCTAGAGTAAATATTTCTCCCAAAATATCATCTCTTGATGGTTTGAAGCACTAATTGAAGAAAAAGTATTCTCTTTCAGTGAGTCATATTTTTCTTAATCATCGATCTCCCTTATTGAATTTATTGCTTTTTATTAAATGTTTTGAAATCCCGAAGTATTGTTGGATCATTATTTGTTTATGTGTAATTGTAGATCTATGATCTCCAATCATTTTTTCATGTTTTATATTTTTAGATCTGGGTTTCAACATAAATTGAGGTATATATGGGAATGTTGTGGTTGGATTCCTTATTATCAGAGTATGTGTTTTTATTCTTTTCCTTCATTTTATGATTCATTATTTCTTGATAAATTCATGGATATGTGTTTCATTATTTCTAACACATGTACTATTATTATATTTCTATGTAATTTCCTCATAAAATATTTTTGGACCAATTTTCCATTCAAGGTAAACATTGTTTGATTTAAATGGATTTTACTTAATCTCTCTTAATATTGTATGAATTTTTTAAATTTTATGTTTGTTTGGTATTATTTTAACATAACTTTTAAAAGGTTGTTTATGTGAAATCGAGGGCTTGGGCTCAAGATTTGATTTATTGTATTAAAATATTTGATATGAAGTAAATTACTTGAACTATTTGATGTTTTTTAATAGTTTTAAATTCATGAATTTATTAAGTGACCAAGTACCCACTTTGAATTATTTTTTCCCTTTTTAAAAATCATTATTCCTAGTTTATTGGAAATAAATGATTTATTCGCATAGAAAGAGGGTGTAAACCCATGTGTTGAAAAGTATTAAATCCTTTTAATGTTTTAATAGTTCATTTAAATAATTTAGTGATGCTTTGAAATAAATTATTGTTTTAAATGTAGGTTTTTCATTATAACGATGATTTTGGAAGGTGATATGGTGCAGTTACCCTTTTTAAATGTTTTTTATTTATAAGGATTTGAATTAAATTGATGATTATTGAAGTACCTTATTGATACATAATGATGATACTATATTATGAAAATTAATTAATTAAACTTTATATATTCATGTACCTCCAATTACTTGGTGTTTAAATAGATATTATATACATTGAGGGAATTCGGGGGTGAGAGTGAGATGTGTTTTAGGTCCAGTTACCATTATTGATAAGGATACTGATGTGATCATCATAACTCAATTACCTTACCCACCTATTTTGACTAGTAAAAAGAACCATGATATGTATCTAGAATTACCTAGATATATGCTTCAATAAAAGAATCACACCCTTTTAGTGGATCCATAGTGAATTTTAATGGTTTAGACAATGGATATGCGACCAAGAAAGAGCATTTGTATGTAACTAGTTTGTATTAGACCCGTGAGACTAGAAGTATTCCTGAAAATTAGTCATGTTTTAATTTGATTATCAATTCTAAGGGGGACTCCATATCATACGAAGTGTTTCCCATGACATATATATACTTGATCTCGATACCTAATTGTGTAGGGTTCCACTATTGGCACTGGAGTTGTCTTGCTTGTTTTATTTATGATTATTATGTATCTTGAATCAATTTCATTCATTCTAATTCATGTTTATATATGAGTTTATCATCTTTTATTGATTATTGATCTTTAACTTGTTAAATTTTATTCAAATATTTTATATAAAATGTTTAGTTTTTATAAGGTGAAATGTAATTTTTTACAGGTTTAGTTTAATAAATGATTTTAAATGTTTAAAATTCTATTTTTAATCTAATATTCATACTTTATTATTTGAACTATAATTTTAGAATATTTGAATATCCCTGTGATGTAAATTTATATAATCTCTGGTGGATTCCAACTAGGATCTTTAGCTCAAGACGTACATTAACTTTTGGTGTTTGTATGCCATTATGATCTTATAGAAGGTGTTTGTGTTTTGTTTTATATTCATGGGTTCATTCTTGGGTGACCAGGGGTGGGTGACTCAGGACTTGGTGGGTTTTCACAGACCACAGGGAGATAGGTTTTAGTGGTTATGCCCCGTTTTTAGTTTTCATAGTGTCTTCATGTACTTAATATGTGTGTAGTGACTGATATATATATATAATGATATTTATGCATTATACTGTGTTTTTTAAAGAAATTGAGGGTGAATGTGTTCCTAACGTTTATTTATTGATTCTCATGTTCTTGTCCCCAGCCCATGGAGAACAATAATGCTCATCAGGTTAGTTCAAAATCAGGTTGGGTGTAGGGTCATTATACTCTAACCTCTCTAGAACTCCAACCAAATAATTGTGTCTCTGGTATAATTTATTTTCCCACAGTGATTTATGGAATTGGTTCATGTTCCATCACTTGTTTATGTTAATCCTACATTTCAATGAAGTCTATCTCGCTCTTACTATCTCATTTAGAGATAAGATCCTCCTCAAGAAACCGTGGACATCTTTTAACCATAAACTTTTTGTCTGAGGGATTGTACTGTTAGTATCCATTTTTTTATTTTTTAGTTAATATAAATATATATATTGTCCTTTGAGGTTCAATATTTTTACCCAAATAGGTGTTAACAAATGCATCATAACCCAAAACATGTATGTAAGTCAACATCGGTTTCTTTCCATTCCATAATTGGTATGTTATACTTTTTGTTACTATAATTGTCACTGAGTTGAGTACGTATGCTTCTATTTGTAATGTGTATCACCAAACAGATAGTGGAAGACTCGTGTGAATCATCATTGATCTCACCATGTCTAGTAATTTGTAGAACCTCCATTCAAATAAACAATTCTGCTGAGGGGTATAAGGAGGAGTGAGTTTAGATAATTTCTCAAACTCCTATAAAATATTAATGAAGTCCTGGTAAAGAAATTGCACACCACAGTCTATGTTGATTTTCTTAATATTTTTACCAATATTTTTATCAACATCATTATTGTATTCCTTTAATTTATCAAATGAATCTGACTTATACATCATTAATTAGAAAAATCTGTATATACTAAGATCATTAGAAAAAGATATGAAGGTTTATTTCCTAGCCCTTGCCTCAATAGGAAATTGTCCTCACACATTGGTATGAAAAAATTAATGATTATCTGTATCGCTTTCACCTTTACAACTAAATGATTCTTTTACCATTTTTACTTGTAAACATACATGACATAAACGAAGAGGTTTTCTTTGAAATGAATCGAAATATCCATCATGATGTAACTTATTCAATCATTTTTCATTTACATGACCAAGTTGGTGATGCCATATATTGGTATGGTATAAGGCATGTGAAGTAACTTCATTATCAATTTACATTACATATTTAATGTAATAAATCTCATATATTTTATTATTAAAATGTTCCATACATTAAAAAATGATATATATATATGAGAAGAAATATTTATTCCCAAATTTGAAAATAAATCCATTATTATCTAGTCTGGATAGAGAATTAATGTTTTCGGTAAATGATAATACATAATAATAACCCTTTAAAACATGGATAATTCATGTTGAAAACGTGATATTGTAGTCCTTAATAGCCAAAAAATCAAGTTTAGATACATTGGTTTCTCATAGATCTACCTCCACATGGTAAATATTTCAGAATCTACATGATTCATGTATTTGAATACATATGTGAGCATCAAAAACTATATCTAATAACAAATTTTTAGAACATAATAAATTTCACTCAATAAAAAACTCACATGAATATTACCCTTACTCCATTGTATATGTGGAGTTTTAATTCTAATTCCCCTTCTTGTGACATGTGAAATAGATAAAATCATGTTATTTTGCTTTACCTTTGATCTTTCTCTTCTTAGAAGGATGTGATGAATATTTGGGATTAAAGATCGTTGATTCCTTTTTATATTTTTTGACCATAAGTATGGAAGGATTTCAGCAGTTAATATATTTATCTACATATTGAAATAGATTAAAAAGATATACATAGTCTTCTCAATGCTTTTTATATTAAAATTTACAACAAATCTAAAGACTCTAAGAGGGAGTGATTCCAGAATTATATTGGTGTAATGTTAATTAGGGATCCAAAACCATAGAAACTCTAGGAACTCAATATAGTAAATGATCATGACTACATTAGGATAATCTGGAGAAACCTCCCAAAGATTTATTTTAAAGAGTGTCTTGGATATCACAAAATATACATTTATAGCTCACTACTTGTAAAAGCCACAGAGGTGATCAAGCATGCCATACAAAGGTATGTTTTCTAGATAATTTATGAGTTCACTAGATATAGATTAAATCATCAAAAATTTGACATCAAACATGTTCCTCAAATGTTTTTCATAGACAAGAAACTCTTAATCACATGCCTCCATAGTAGGATGATCTGGCATTGAGGATTATAGCTTGTAAGATTTTTATTCATGTAATAGCACATCTTGAACACATCTAAAACACTTTAGGAAGTTAAATCCTATTAATAGGTTGTCTTTTTACACCATTGATAACAGGGATAATGTTAAGGGTGATCCTTTAATTTTAATCTACAATTTAAAGGAGCATATTATTAATACTTTTATTTATTAAAAATTACGTGGGATATATTAAATTAATTTATTTTATTAAATATACCTCTATTTTATCAAGTCCCAATATCCTCACCATTGAGATTGGAATGTCTAAATTATATAAAATTCTAGTTGAAAGGATCCTCATTGCTTTTTTTAATGAACCAAATAGGTTTCCATGAAAATTATAGAAATTAATTAGGTAGGTAGTCTTTCCAAATACATGATTTAATCTATTTCATCCATTGAGTGGGTTCCCCAATCTTGATAACCTAACATTGATATCCTCAACACATTCCTCCAAATATTTATTGAACTGAATTTTATTATTATGCACAACACATGATTGGTTTTATAAACCCCAAACACTCATGAGAGATCTCTAATTAAAGTAATTGTTTAGAATTTTTTGATGTACTACATGAACTTCAATAGTTTCATTCCCCATCATGTAATGGAACGCTCAGTCTAACTTAATATTAGGTTGATTGATTTTAATTAATTTATTCATAAATTTTATGTTGTTTTATTCATTACATGTTTTTTTAATATTATGTGGTGGTTACATAATTAATTAAGCATGATGGATAAAAAAGTTATGAATAATTATTTTATTTAATATCCATATTTACATATTATTTCATTCATTTACATGGCTACAGTCTTGTATACTTAAAATAAATAAATCATTGAAATAAATAAATAAATAATTAAAATGAACTAATTAGGATCTTATCTATCATTCTATTTAATGATCAAACTTTAAATCAAACAATGAAGTATGGGAATAACTCAATTTATCATCCATTCCATGAGTTACAACATCCCACGTGTATATCTACGTATCACCGAGATGGAATCATAATACTTCTATCTTGAACCACATCTACACACCATAGGATGTTCTATTAATTACAATTATTTTCCACTCACATGCTGGTGAGGGTAACCAGTGGATTTGTTAAAGAATATTACATAAATTTAATTGGACATGCGGGTTTTACATAACATTGCTGGGAGGGTTTACTCACAATCCACCATTTAATCTAATATTAAATAATTTAAAACCCACTGAATAAATTAAATTCAATCAATTCTAAAACATTTATAGGTCTTGGTCAAGCTCATAATCGGTCATACATGAAATGAGTTTGAAAAAGTAACTGGGTAGAATTCATTTCTTTATTCGTTAATTTTTATTAAGATTAACACATATAAATTAATTAACTAATTAATTCCCTTTCATCTTAATGATCATCTGATCATAATTGGAGATACCCATCATTTATGTAATTTGTGGAAAAATAAATATAAGAACTTATGATAACATATTAATTAAAATAAATTAATTGATAATTTAATAATACATAATACCATTATTAAATTTTCAAACACACATTGGTGAGGTAATAAAAAAAATAAGTTTTTAATGATGTAATATGTGAATTTAATGTAATTTTTAATGATTTACTTTAATTGGAGACTACATGGCATATAAATTACAGTTACATGCCATGTACCCCAGTTTCTATGTATCTGGGTTACACATATGGGGACTTGGTGTGTCAACTCATCCATGATACAAAACATGTACATTCCATCTACACGATATGTATCAACATTACATGTTTGACCTTTCAACATGATATGAATAATAAATGTGATGCAAGTAGTTAACTTCTTGATTCATCCATGTACAAAGAACATGGGTACCTGGTGTGTACTCTGGATTTGTGTCTTGTAACCCAGTTTTACCAACCAATGATTTTTTCATCCCAATGGCATCTCATATCATTATTTATCTATTCATAAGCATTTAAGAAAATGAAACACTGATTGAACATGATTAATATTTTGACAACATTTTAATCCAAATAATATTAAATAATTAACAAAATGAAATTAAAATCTATCCAAAATTGAAAATATATAAAAAATTAAATAAATAATTATAAATTTTAGCATAATCGATCTGATACCAGTTGTTGGTTCTAGGAATAGGAGTAGCATGCGAAGGTGGGAGATATATTAAAATTTATTTTAATAATCATTTCCCAAAAACAATGAGTGAGGATCTTGCATTTAAATTTTATAATTAATGGTTTTAATATATGAATTAGTAAATACATGGTAGTAGTGACTTTCATTATATATGAGTATTGATCATCCGAAGAAAACTTTTTTTAATTTTCTTCATTACGCTATGGGGATCCAAAGATAGAATCCCTTAGTGGTGATCCATACATGCTCCAATAATCTCCAAACAATACCACTCGATCGTTGGGTGCTAGCGTGGTGAATCAAATGTATTGTTTAGTTCATTCTTTATTTCTCATACATTTGTCTTGAATTAATCTCTTTTGTGTTTTTCAGTCTTGAAATGGAGAGAGATGGAGTGGAGAAGGAATCCATCATGTGAAAAAAAAAATTATCAATTTTTTGATTCAATACACATAAGACATTACCGTATATTTATAGAGTTAGGATTTAACATAAATATTATTTAATTTCATATTGATCAATAAATAGAATTTAAATGCATTAATAAATCGAATTATCCATATTATTATTATTATTAATCTTTGGTGTGGACCAACCTGAAAAAATTGATAAATAATATTTATAGTCTTTTAAAAATATATTTATCACCCAACAAGTCTTGGTTTGTCCGAACTCCTTGGTATTTATTGAATAACTGAAACAATATTTTACTCAAAAATAAATATTTAATTCACATACCAACTATTAAATATTTATTAATTATTAAATAAAATAAATAAATATATTTCTATCCACATTCCAATGAAAAAATAATTTTTTAATTTCTGTGATCTATATAACATGAATAAAATTATTCCTTATTTTAGGGATTAATATTTATTCCATTAATTATATTCAAATAGAATTAATAGAGATCAATTAAAACACTAATTGTGGGACACTATAGTATTATTTCTCATTAGAGTCCATTGGGATTTTATAAAGTCTAAAATTACTATCTAGAAACATGTTTAAGAATCCAAGAAAAAAGAACTTAATGCCATAATGATAACGACCGCATAAAAATGGTCATTTTTTAATATAATCCATTTGTCTCAATATCTCATGAATAAGGTTAAACATTTGTGTTACCAACCAATATAATAGATATTTATTGGATTGACTGACTAAAATAAACACTTCATTACACCATTTCAATGAAATTTAGGGTGATAGTTTCTTTCCAATGAATGGTCCAAGGTATGAACATCCAAAAATATATAAGGGACAAATCAATCCATGACTTATCCATTAGTTGCATATCATTCATAACGCACTTAAAGTATCCAAAATTATTAATAGTTTTTATTATTATGGTTTATGAAACAATTATAAGAGTGGTGTAAAATTCCTTCAAATTAATTAAATGTTCAAGGTCCATCTAACATGCTCATAGATAAGAATATCTAATGACACAAAAACGTATTTCAAATTCATATTGGTGGTTATGTTCACATAAATCTCCCATCTTGAATATTACCATGTGTGAACTTCATGAAAACAAGACTCATAAGATTTCAAGTACTCAAACATAATATTCAATGTACTATGTGTCCCATCATAACGTTTTACCCATGTATAGAATATTATTTAATAATATCATAATTTCAGGTCAAGGTTTTCATCCAAGTGGGGAACTACTATGACATTATCAATGTGATGTATAATCTAGTAAATTATTAAATTAGAGTTCTTATGAAAAATTAAGAATATATAACAAGTTGTTTTATTAATATTTAATACATCAAATATACATGAAATCAAAGTAAAAAAAAGTTTTTCCAACGACACCAATTCCAACAGGTGATTCCCTTCAGATTAATTAATTTTCTTTGATTAAATTAAAGGAAACATTAAATTGAACTTATTAATTAATGTAACATCTTTAATGAATTGATTTAGCATCTAGGCCCTATTGGTCCTGAGGTTTATGATTTATGTCTCGTCCATTAATAACAGAGTCCTTGGCTAGATAATTTCCATGATATGTATAAACCCCTCTTATAGGGTGTGACCTATATGATTGAAATGAGTTGAACCAATTAGAGTGGCCCTTGTGTAGGTGTATGTGGACCCCTCCCTTTGGAGGTGTGGAATGTGAGGGTCCCACATTGGGATATGCTCAACACTGATAGGGGGTGACTATGTTTTGATTAATTTATCACCTTTTATAACCATTTATCCATTTAACTATTAAAATTTTTAGAATACTAATTTTACTATTAATTTTACTTATTCATTGTATGTATATTGAAGAATGTAAAGATGACATATACTATTTTTATAGGGTTCATTTCTAAATAAGATAATATATTCCTTATCATGTATGGTGATGACCACTACAAGAATTCTCCAATATAATCAGATACCAAATATATTGGTTTGATAAGAAAAATATTACATATCTGATTATGAGTCCCAATGTTTTTAACGGAAGGATGAGAACTATCCTCTTCCCTAGACTGGTTATAGCATCTTCAAACATATAGCTTCTTACTGGTTCATTATACTACCTATGAATAGAATATTCACCTTCTTATATAGATACAATGTAACACCAAAAAATTAATCCACCATATGATAATTCTATTGGATATCATAGTTCTTATTTGTTTTTCACTCCCTTATTCTAAACATTTTTACTTGTAGAGTATCAGTTAAGAAAATATATTAATTGTTCCTTAAACTGTCTAAAACTAATTTATGATATTATTCCACCAGTTCTTGTCTATTCGTAAATATCCATATAATTATGTTTGTTTGGTGAGGTTACATATTTGTATAGTTATTTTGATCCCTTATTCTTTCTTCACATCTTTATTCTTTCAAAACTTATTTTTATGATGTTCTCTTCTTTATTTATTTCCTTAATTCTTAGTTTTTTTGGGTCATTTAGCTCCGTCTCATAAACCTTGATCCATTAAAATAATATTCTCTCCAAAATTCATCCCAAATTACAACATACCTCGTGAATAATTTTTGATGTTTTATTATATTTGAAATTATTCATTATGTTTTATCTTCTACACATGAACATTGTTCAATACACTTTCTATGTATTGTTGAAACCCAATATATAGGTGAACATCCACTAAAACTAAAATATATTTTCCCACCCAACTCAATATTTAACTATGAACATCCTTCTCATTTTTATTTCATTGGAACCCTTTGTATAGAATATTAGAACATTCGAGTCATTACCAAACATACTTGAACATTTGTATCTTTCTAAAAATCAAAAACTCCATTCCTAATTATTTAGACTTTGAACAATAAACTCAACAACACCATAATTTATATATTTATAAAAACTAAATTATGAACTTTTAACATTCCAACATTTTAAAATTCCTATCATGTTTCTTATCTAGTGAATATTTTTCTGTTGTTCAACTTCGTAATATCCTCTCTACATTTTTTTCAAAATTTTTCCTCTAACTGATGTTATGTTTCAAAATAAAATCATCAGCGAACAATGTTTTGTTCTTACCTTCAAATTTCTATTTATAATACATTCATGGGGTTATTTATTTATATGTTATGTTCTTAGATTTTTATTAGTTTTTTTCAATCCATTGAATCCATAGAGATCTTCTCTTTTCCTTCAGTATAATTGATTCAAAAATATTTTTTGATAACTTTGTAAATATCATTATGATATTTTCTAATAATTTTTTTCTAATAAAATATTTCAGAATCATATATATGATGTCACTATTCAAAAACACCAGTAACCGTTGATTAGACATCTTGAATGGAAACATTAGTAAAAAAAATATTACTCAGAAACCCTTTTATAATAACTTCATGAAGACTCATATATTTGTCACATTAGCTAGAAATTTTCTATCGTGTTCCAATTATAAAAAATATTAGTTTGGTGGAACAATTGTAAATCACCCATCTAATGACATCATGATTGTTTATCTGATGATATATCTTCTGATGGATCCTTATCCTCTTGTTTCAATTCCTCACATCAATTCTAATTACATACATATGATAGTTATTTATCTAATGGGAATGAACTAGAAATTTCATATCACAAAACACTTTACAACATCAAAACATATAAAAAAATAACATAATCATTTACTACATGTTTTTTATCTTAAAATCTGACTCTTCCAATTACACATTAGTTATATTTGTGCTATTATATTGTTTTGAATTCTTAATACTTATATCGCAGGGTACTTCTCCATCTGATTAGAAATTCTACAACACTACATTACAAATTACTTTCATAACATATTGATATATTTACAAGTCCGTATTATGATATTTAGATAGTTATTAAACCAAAAATCATTCATCATTTCACAATTTTTGGGAACCTGAGTTCAATTGCTTTTAAATATAATAATAATAATACATTTCACAGTCATTCCTCAATATCCTCATGGAATTAAGATAATTGATATATCATTTAGATACCTTTTACTTCTTCAAAACTACATCTTGAATCTCATTATCATGATATTTTGATGTCTGATCATTGAGGAACACTTCACTTTTCATCAAATGACATCCCTAGACTGTTTACATCAATTTAATGTTTCTTGTGATAATTCCTTAGGTGGTCACCTAAATGTTCATATATGCAAGTGGAATTTTCATATTCGTTGATCCAATGGACTAATTTATATGTATTTGGATAGTTTTTATAATATAAATTTTTTCTAGTTGTATATTCCGAAAACTACATACTATGGAGCTTCTCGGAATCCATTGTCTAATTAACTCAATATGATTGAGATCATCCAACGATGTGTGAAAATTTGAATTCATTTAGTCAACTTGGACAACTAACCTCTCTCTTATCATCATCCCTAAATCTACCCATTAAACTTCAAAAACATATTAAGGAATATCCTTATGGAAACTTCATGAACTATTTATGTTTATAATGAATATTTTTTCTGAAACAATACATGTTTCCAATATTATTAATGGATCACCAGTCATCATAAGTACACTAAATGACCTCAAAGAACATAAGATAACAATTATTGAGTAACTTTTTTACTTCTACATTCATCAAATCAGCATCCACCATTTTTATCAACCTTGGATTATTTAACATTTTCCAAATGTATCCCACTAATGGGGGCTTCTTGTATGATCTTCATAATGATAAATCTATTCAAAATATATGATCTAGTGACTTAATGTTTCAAAAACCCAGAATGGATCTTTCTTATGTTTTTCTATAAACATTAAAATTTCCACATATTCACTTTGGCTGACCTTCCCATAGAGTTTTCTTTTGAAAGATTGAAGATAATATCAAATCCAGATGGAAACATCTTTAGATTTTATATTATGTATTTATATCAACTAATTTAATTTCATCACTACTGAAAACCTTATAATTTTTTAAATATGATAACATATGAAAAATTTCACGATGAAACCATTCTTATCATTGAAATATATAGTCAATGACCATAGAAAATTATCTTACGTTCTCCCCCATAAGATTGTGCCTCACCTTCAACTCCCTATTTTGGAAGAGGAAATAAAAAACACTACGATAAAGGAAGAAGGTGGTTCTTCCTTCCCTCTTCAATCTGAACATCATGTTTAAGGTAGTTTTCTCTAACAAGTTTATCAATTTCAACTATTATTTATAATTTAACATCTGAGTTTTTGTTCTGATTTATTTTAATTTACTTTGTATCTTCTTACATTCAATTAGGAATTTTTTAGAAAAAAATTTCTTCTTTACTGCATTCATGGATTATGTATTATCATATATTTTAAGTACTATTTCATTTTTTATATTTATATTTATAAAAACCTTTTACACAATGTAAAACCTTGTAACTTGTTTCACCTAGAACATCTTGCAAATAATTATATGGAATTATTGATTGTTGAAATATTGGAGCTAGAGTGATGCTTTTATAAAGACTTCGATGTCCCTTTGACCACCGCTATGTAGATCCTTTGATCCATGAAGGGGAACCCAAATCAGTTTCTTAGATCAATAGATTATCTCTTATGGATGATAGAGAGAGGGGAGAGAAAATATCTCAATTTCATGTGATGAATATTACTATGAATGAGAGACTTGATTTCCTTATAATGTGATGTATATAATACAATGAATTGGATCTTCAGACCCTGAATATGTATTACCTAATAAATAATATATAAATGACATGTTATTACTAATTTACTCAGTTGTAAAAATAATTTATATTTTTACCTATTTTAATATAATAAATATATTTTGTGTCAAAAGAGAAGCACTAACTCGATTTGTTGTTCCCATAAAAAATTAAACAAGACATGAATAATAAAATAATATTCATTCATTAAATATTTTCATATTTATCCACTTAATATCCTGTGAATAATTTTAACAAAGAAACTCAACCATAAATATTCTGAACTCAAATAATATGAATTTATATATTTTATAGATATCATTAACACTCATACATTATTAAAAACCTACATTGGGTCCCACCATATCCTATACTCCTATTCTGTATAATATTACGAACATTTGAATGCGCTATGTGGGTGACCTTATATTCCATTATCATAATAGCAGTGAATAATAATCATAGGCTATGAAAACAATCTAGAAAATCCTAAAGTCCCCAAAAGTTATATGTAAATTTAACAGTAATGAATACATACAATGAACCCCTGATGTGTAATATAATATATTTTTATCATGATATCTCATAAAGAATGATGCACACCTCTTGTAACAATACATTTTTTATTTATTTTTCATTGATGTTAATGGACATATATACCTTATTTTACCTTGACAGTGGATTTAGTGAACTAGCACTATCCTGATCAACTAGTCTCGAGATATCACATAATTTCAAAAATGAAAAATTATGCCTTTTTTATGTAATAAACACCGTACTAAAAATGGGACACCCACCAGAAACATCATCAAAATAAGGTAAATGAATTTTCCCCTTTAATAAACATACATTATCTAATAGTGTACATTATAATAATATTATGTATGGAGACCGTTACATGTGTTCAAAGATAAAAACAGCCAGTGACACCTGAAGCATATGGTATTCCTATTTGAGGGTTAATTCTCATGATCTCATCTACTCAAGATACTCAAGTGAAAATATGATGAGAATAATTACTAGTTCTTATGAGCCCCCAGAACCTAATGGACGCACATCATTTGTGTCCAATCAATATGATCAATCTGGACCATGACACATAAGTGTAATATAATTACCATTATATCTTTAGGTTCTCATTATAGCCTAGAAACTAATATAACATTTTAACGTGACTAATAATATATGAAAAATAGAATTTAAATAGTAGACACATAAATATAAACACTATATATGGTAGGTTTAAATAATGATTAACACACTATATACATGACACAATAATAAAAAAGTACTCGTTAACATGGGTCTAGAGAACCCTCTTTTACAACACTATTTCTTACACTAGCACCAACATTCTAATTAATCATATTATCTATAAAATGATAAGATCATTTTTCATTTATGTTATGGATTTAGTCATTGGGCCCTCAATGGCTATGTTGTATGGCTACTACACTATTCACGACTTTACCGCCATGAGTATGTCTCCTCAAGAGATGATTTCCTCAATTATGTTCCATTTGTCTACTATCAAAACCTAACACAATGGATACTAATAATAATTGGATTATCAAATTTTATGTTATGATATACCATTATTAACTAGGTAATATTCCAAGAAATAGAACAATTCATTGCATAGTTTACACTTCTTCTACATCACACTCAATATTTTTGGATATGGATTCCATTGGCTTCAATGGGATTATCATGGTCATTGACTTAGACTGAATGTGATATTTGATCATATTGATCCATAATAATAATAATATTTAACCCCTTATAACCAATAACCATTCCTCTCCATGTACCACAAACATGTTCATTGTACTTTCTCAAGTACAAATGGACTGTTCTGACTACATCCCATGTTGTCCACCAAGATTTATCTAATAATATAAATTCATAAAATATATGTTGGAATATCATATATATTAAATATCATAGAATAAGTGATATATAAATAATTTTTACATAAGTATTTCAAGTCACCATGTTAATCTCTTCTTATGTCTTATACATTCCTTTTTTATAGATTTATGTCTTGAAAAAATGGTAACAATTCTATATCGAATTGTTCCAACATATAATTTTCAATACCCCATCACCATATATACTATTACTTTCTCTTATAATCCCATTAAATATACCTCATTAGATCCCATTCCCTAGAACATTTGTCACTATATTAAGCCAACCTGTGCAAAATTAATTTTATTATAGTCTTTACTATAATATCAAAAGTAGTTTTCCATATGTTATCATACATGTTTTTCAATAGGGAACAGGGATGCTCCCACTAAACTCTTATGGACAAAAGGATAAATTTCATTCTAAATGAATATTCTATTATCTTGTTTCTTACTTCCATCCAAAACAATATTTTTGTAACTTCAACCCCTCATTAGTAGTCTATAGTGTCACTAAATAATTTTTATTATATCGTATAGTCACATTAAACGAATGGTGGTCCTGACATCCAGTGATAAATATAATGATAATAGAAAGTATATATGAAAAATAGAATTCTAATGGATTTACAAAAAAACATTGTATAAATAATATATCCTTATTGGTACCACTCTCCTACCACCCATGAAATATCTCTCTTGAAAACCACCCTAATATAAAGATTTGAAACAATAAAAACACTAAGAACTCGTACTCTAATACATGGAATCCATTACTGAATTTTAATTGAACATTTCAATCTGAAATTTTATCCATTAACATCTTACTAGTAGGATTTATTATTCTTAATGAATATTTTATCATCTGTTATGGTTAATGTAAAACCATTTCCATGTTTTTATCATTCTTATATAGTATGTTTCTCTTGGGAATTACTTTTCAACAAGATATTTTAGAACATGTTCCTATTCCAACCACTTGTTCATCTCCAACATTAACTAAATTAATGTCAATCTTCCTCCCATAGCCTCAAATTGATCTGTATTCCATCTTATGGAAATATAGTATATAACATGACTATAATTTTCTATCATAGGGATTCATATAATATCCTATAAGTACAGTAGGATGATAAATGAGATTCACTTTTTATTTTATTGATTCATGTTATTTTATATTTTTAATGAACACTTCTCATATAAACATGTGTTATTATGGCATTAGGGATTAATTTCGAATTATAAATCACATGATAGACATTTTTCATAATAATTAACATATTGTAATGGGATAAAACTACTATTTGTGAAGCATATCTTAAAAAAATTGGAGTATCTGCAATGAACATGAATCATAACATTGATTCTCCTTTAACATACATTATTAATTGGATGTGTATAATGATATTTTCATTTAGAAATTACTTCATGCTACCTTTTATTGATCATTTTTTCATGTAAGTATCCTCAATAATCATATAATTTATTTTTTTAATGAAAAGTGAGTTTAGTTATAAATCCAATATATATTTTCATAATCTATGAATGCTTCGTCCATATATTCTTCATCACATGGGCTAGAAGAGACTCATATCTTCTAACAAATCATATTTCATATACAATCTTGACATTCAATAAAATTATTAAAATAATCTTATGATTTATATTTATGACTTCTTAATCCTTGGAATATTTCATGATCTCAAGCTAAAATTATTCCAAAATATTTTAGGATTAAATTTATTTTAAGAAGTTTCTATATCCATAGTTTAAAAAGTAAATGTTTCAAAGATTATATGGTGTTTATCCCCAAAGAGTCTAAATACTATACTAGGTATATCCTTTAAAATTACTTTTTGTTTTATTATACCAATAATTACATATCAACAATTGGGTATAACCAAGTCTTTCATTTTATATTCATTAGTAATTTCCAATGATTTAGGAATTAATGAATTACTATTTGAGAATTATATACCATAAAAACATTCATTCAATAAATGGAATAATGTCTCTTTGTTTGCAATAGACAAATGAGATAAATTTTTTGCTAATAATTAAAAAATATACTCTAAAACCATAATCTTAGAAATTATAATTTGATTACTTCTCATTGATAACATAACAGTCACCCTTTATCATCTTCTCAGATAATTCACCTTAATTATAGTACTATTTTTTTCTTACCTTATTTATATATTTAAATACACATATGTAATTCGAATATTGTATTTAATACCCAATAAGAATGATAGAAACATCACATACAATGATGGATATAAACTAAGTGAAATCCTTTTATCCATTGTTTCATGAACTTCTCTATAAACTAGACATCCCATACTGGGTACGAGTAATAATTTTGGATGAATTATAAGGATAACACCTTCCAACAGTAGAGTAATTATTTTCATAAATTCAATTACCCATTTCCTTCAAATAATATTGAAATTATTTGAAATAATCAAATGATGGATTCCCCTTATTCATATTATCTATAACATTGTCCATTTATTTTGAATATATTTTGTGTATTTATTTATTTTTTATTCAAAATGAATATTTTTTATCCTAATAGGATGAATTTTAGTTGAAAATGTATTAACACTAATTTTCTTAAAAAAGAATGTGAAGATGGAGTTAAAGAGTTCATCATGTTCTCAATAGAGGATTCACATAACCCTTCTCAATACCTTGTTCCATGTTTATGGTGTCATTATATAGAAAAATTAGTTTAGAAGAGTTGTAATAACATTTTATTTGTCATCGAATATATCATAGATATAAATTTTGGACTAAAAACATAGTAAAACTAATTTTTCATATTTATTGGGATGATACAACAATTTATCGTTCATTTGATATGAATACCAATGTAAATGAAGATGGAGATCGTATAGAAGAAATGAAAATCAAAATTGTTGATAACCTTCATGATTTTCAAAAAAAAATTGAGAAGTTAAATAGTTCTGATAAGAGATTTTTGAATACTAGTTATACTAAATAAATAAAATTATCACTGGAATAAAATTTATATAAATTGAAAACATGAATTGGATGGAGTGACATCGGCTTTACATTACTACATGGTCTCCAAAATGATATGTCTCCAAAATAAAATGAACTTCCTTTTTTGAACATATGACACTAAGAATTTATATGTTCAATGAAAATGATCCCACGAAAAAAAAATTATTTCCAAATGATTTCATATATTATTTTGAATGTACCATGAATCACTCATAAAATTACCTATGTGTGTCGTGGATCAATACAGGAAAGTTGAATCAAGTCCTTCATAATTTTGATTGTACATTCCTATCATTCCATATATTAGAAGACTATATTGATATTTTGAAAATATAAGACAATTAACATGGAATGTTTATACAATAACTACATATGTAAATACTATGTCATCTATAAGACTCTCCTTAGTGGAATAATATTTATTATGTGTATACTAAATTTGTAAATTATCCAATAAACTTTTTTCATTCATTATATACCAATGGATTATATAACAAGACATGATTTTTATTACACAATTAAAAATGATTTATTATATATACTTCACTTGGTACAACATTGTATATGGATAGGTCTAGTGACTTTTGGGATTAGGAACATTATATGAAAACATGGATGTAACGCCCCAACCCCAGCTTCCCAGAGTCGGTGCATTACTTCGTAACATTGGAATGATCACAAAAGATCAAGTCTCGAAAGACCGATTAGTTTAGTAGCCTTGGAAACACTAGATACATTCATAAAAGTTACATTACATCATAAAGTGAAAAACTAATAACAAAGTCTTCATAGTCCACACTCATATCCTCTTCTGACTATCCCTGCAGGTCATTCATAAAATACTTCTTCACATCCTGGAAAATATTAAAACATTGAAAGGGGTGAGCTCAGATGCTCAGTAAGGATAACAATATTGTGGAAGCTTTCATAAATAAACATAAAAATTAAAGTCAATCTATAACTAAAACAAAAGCCTTTTAAACATGAACATCAACATAATATGGAAAAAGTAAAATGAGATAATTCCATTCACTTGTTCACATGGATATTCTACTGGTCGAATAATCACATGCAATATCAATAACCACTTTCATAATGAGGAAATGTATAATGCAAGACCTTCTGAAACATTTTGTCAAGGCCTCGGTCAAGACATCTAAAATGATTAAGGCCTCGGCCAAAACCATAAATCAAATTGGGAAAGGGCCTTGGCCAATTCAACGTCTAGTTGTCTCATGAGACCTAACGATGCATCGAGGAGCTATAGCGGGCTCCACCCATCACTTATTAAGTCCAATACATTCCTCGTATGAATAGGTTTAAACATATCATAAACCATAACATAATCGTATCACATAAAACATGCATAAAGGAAACATAACATTTCCACATTTCAATCACAAGATATCAATACAACACATTGATATAATAAAAACGCTTTCAAAACCATTTTCAATACCAAAATAAATGAAATTTAAAACATTGTATTTATTTTTCAATAAAAAAAATAATGGCTTGTAGAGGAAGCCGAAACTCATATAATGGTCATGGTGGCGGAGAAGTCGTTGTCGCCGCATAAGTATGGAAAGAAAAACATTCCCTTTTGTCGTTTAGCAAAACGCTTCGTATAAAAGATATTCCTTTTGAATAAACATAAAAGTCAAAGGGGTTTATACACCGTATAAAATAAAGTTGTGTATAAAACCAAATATGCCTCAATGAAAGGGGATTGATACGAAGTCCTTAAAAAGATCAATTTTTTTATAAAGTAGGTATATTATGTGTATTCACTATAAGTACACATAAATAATGTAAAAATACAAGATAGGACATAATAATATCATGACATAATTTTAAAGTAGGAGATTAACCCAAAGAATAGAAATTGGGTTAAGAAGTTCCCTTACCTCGTGTCTGACTTGACTCAACCTTTCATTAACCTCCTGAATAATAAACTAGAGTTCATATATACCTTATTAAGAACCATTTTAAATTTCATTATCCTTTTTATATCACTTATTACAATGATATGAATATTATGTAATTATTAAAGATAATAATGGTCGTTTTGTCGATCTTTGGTACTTGAGTCAACAATAAAATTCTTATAATTAAAAGTTGTTTATGTGGTAGAATATCCATTATATCCAGAATTATATTCATGATTTAGATGTCATATATATCATATATATCCATTATATACATTAATTTATAATATTACTTAACATTTAGAGGTAAGAAATGAAATGCACCGTTCATGGAGAGGGTAAGCCGTACATACGCATGAACGCTACTTTAATTTCTATTTCGTATTTAATGGAATGAAATCTTAATGATATAAATGTATAATATAATTACAGTATAATATAGTGTATAATACCATTTACTCCATCCTTTATACATCCCACATATGGCATTAACGATTCAAATCACTTTGAGGGGGCGGTAGTCCGCACTTCCTAAAATGAAATTATCGTGTTTACCCATAATGGAAATCATAAAGTATGCCATAAATGAAAAATACAGAAGCATAAGTATAACATAAACATATCATATATCATATATAAATATAGTGACATCTTAATGTCCACCTTTGAAGGTGTTATATGAGTGTTGAAAAATCATCGTTTCGTGAGGCAGAAATTCGCCATCCACAGAAACCGTATGTTCTTTAACCATTAGATGTAGGTTTGTGTAAGTGTAGCTTGAATCCTTCTTATAACAACATCCTAGTATATTATGGATACTGGTGTTGTTTCAAAATAAATTAATAAAAAGAGTTTATGGGGTTGGAGAAAAATAAAACAAAACAACATTAGAGAAGACATTACCTCAAAATCGGGTAACTCTTTTTGATTTGATCCAAAGGCTTCCTTGGGAAGAGTTATGCCCAAAGTGAGGCTTCTAGGAGTAAGGGAGGAAAGTTTGGAGAGTATTTGAGCAGAGGTTGTCCGAGCCAAATGGCTCAAAAGTGTGAATGAGGTGGTAGAGGTGGGGGCCTTTTATAAGAGGAGAGGAGGGGCACTCTTGGAAAGTAAGGAAATTTTACATTATTATACAATGCTTTTCGGATTCTAAAGGTCCCACACTTATATAATTAGTGGATAAGGTGATAAGGGTTCGAAATATACCCATACAATAGTCTTTGGAAAAGTTTAATCCTTGGATTGTACATTATCTTTTCATTTTATTAAAATTGTTAAATAATGATGTCATCGCTGCATCATAATGATGTCATAAATAATTTAATTTATTTAATGTCTAAAAATTATAAAAAAATACTATGATATATGAAATCTTTTTATCTTTCCAATGACTATTTATAGTCAAAAATATGACTTGTATAACCCCATGTAAAAATTGTTTTAGTAAAACATTTCTTTTTTTTGTCATTTTTTTATTTTAACATTAAAAAAAGGTATTTATGTCATTTTCTAACTAAAGTGGCTCCATGGGGTCCCCAAGTTGTCTCATGGATTGTCTTGGTCGTCCATGGCACATACAATGAGGGTAGGACATGTTTCATGCTCATCTCATATTATTAAAACATTATTTTTACCTTAAACTACACTAATTACCTCTAATAGCGATTAAGAACTTAAAAGTTACTATTCACCAAAAAATTATTTTAATCTCATTGAACCACATTTTACTTCTTAATGAAAACCATGAATGTCAGATTTTTGAAAATCAAATCACAGAAGTGGTAATATTTCATTTGAACAAAAAATCAGTTATTTATCTACCACTTAGTGGTTTCACTATTCATCCAAAATTGAAGTTTTTCAGAACAATGCCAAAATTTAACCCTAAGCTATAATTGATATTCCGAATTCAAAAATGATGTCTATTTTAAAAAATTACAAACATACAGGTTGAATTAATTAATTTTATAATCAATTCCCGCTATCACAACAAATAGCGTGTTTTTAAGAAACAATTTATATCAAAAGATTGGCAATTGTTTATGTCCAATTTCAATGTTAAATTAATTCTAACGACCACCATTGGATAAAATGGTAAAAATATATTCTAATTATACTTTAAAACCACTAAATAGTATAATTTGTCACCATAAATTATTTTGATTAAAAAAGTTGTTTTTAAGTATTTTTCACTATTCATAAAAAATTAGAAGTTCTCAAAAAAATAACAAAAATTCAACATAGGCTAATTTCGATATTCTGAATCCAAAAATGAAGTCCATTTTGAAATATAAAATTTTTATAATTTTAAAAAGTGGTTATTACTATTCATAACGGCTACTTTGATTAGTCGCGGTGTTTTAGAACTCGAAGTTGCGTACAATGCAAGCCATTGCATTATTGAATGAGAAGCGTATCGTGGAAGCTCGGGGTGTTACATTCTACCCTCCTTCAATAAATTGTGTCCTCGCAATTTGAAATTTTTTCTTTGAAATAAAAGGTTGAAAATAGAAAATACCTTTGTGGAAAACCCACATCGAAAATAAGATTAATAAAATTTAGCCTTAATAAGAGGGCAAGGGAAATTAAAAAGTCACCACCAAATTATGATCTCGATTAGGTGAACATTGGTGGCAAATAGAGACATATAATTGGAGGGAAAACGTAAATATTTTTAGGGAGTGATTGAAGTCATCAATCTCAATCAACTGTCAAATTAAGGGCCTCAAAGCCTTCAATCTTTGTTGATATAAAATATCATCAGTTCAACAAGACATAGGGTATTAGGATAACACATTTTTTTAATATCCCTTTAATAAAGTTTAAGAATTAATTTATTCATTGAATAAGAGATAGGTATATATATATTTATGCCTGACAATTAGAGTTTCAACCTTCAACTCATATTTCACTCAAAAAGATAATAGAACTCAAAAATATTATACTTATCCTAATTGTATAAGGTTCCAAATATTAACACATACCATTTATATTAGTAAAATTATTTTGTAATAACCAGGGACTTCCTATAGGCTAGTGGTAGGAAATAAAGGCCTGTCGCACTATGGTTGTGGGTCGATTCCTGCAGCTTTGTCCGGCGCGACGAGTTATTCCCCACCTTGCAGGTTGTCCTTTTCTTAAAACTATAGTATTATAATATTCCAAAAATAATCTTCATAAATTTTTTAACCATAAACAATACTATCCAAAGATCAACTTAACCCACTCAAACATTTATAGTTATCCAAAATACCTATGTCCAGACATTCTCTAAAAGGTCTCTTAATTCCAAAATCAATTTATCAGATTCCCCAAACAAGGTAAAGTTTCTATTATTGTCACATACTTATAATTTGATTACCTTCATCATATGAAAACCTTACTGAAACAACAATTACTGCAGTACAATCCTTATATATATATATCACATTATTCTAATAACTAGAATATAATCAATGAGTCCAAAAGCACCAATTCATTAATTAATCCACTTCAACTATAGTAACAACATAAGATTCTCGTTGATCCCTTGGCCTTTTCTGAGGTAAGTTTCCCTGACTCTTTGGACATTCATTTTAATAATGCCCCATTTCCTTACAATTGTAGCATTCAACATTGATAGCCTCTTTCTATCCCTTGCAATCACGCGCCTGGTGTCCTTTTTCCCCACATGTATAACAAACTCCCATTCCTTTTAGGCAAGTACCAGGGTGATTCTTCCCACAATTATCACATAATGGAAAATCCTTCATTCCCTTTTTCCATTTATCTGTCTCTTGTTCCACCGTTCTCTTCTTCTCTTACTTTACTTTGTTTTCATAAGACTTAGAGAATTCCTTTTCTGTCTTGATAGAACACGAGACAATATCTTCATATGACGAGAAGGTTTGTGAGACTAATGCTCGACGGAGAAATGGTTTTAACCTATCAAAGAAACGATCAATCTTACCTTTTGGGTTACGTATATAATTTGAAGCATACCTCGCCAACCTTGTAAATTTGGCCTCATACTTTGCGACATTCTCATCCTCCTTTTGTCTCAGACTCAGAAATTGCCTTTTCATATATGCTTGATGGTCATGAGGAAAGTATTTTTCTATGAAAAGCTCTTTTAACTCCCTCCATTCCATATTCGATACGTCATCATCTTCCTTTGTATTTTGAATCAATGACCACCATTGATCGGCATCTCCAGTGAGGCGGTAAACTGCCATGATAACCTTCTTTCTTTCGCTACTCCCCAAGGTGTGGAATATTTTCACTAAGAAGTTTATCCATTACTCATCTACTAATGGATTTTTACCCCCATTAAAAGTTGGTGGTTGTTTCCTCATGAAGCGTTCTAACATTGATCCTCCACATTGCGGATCAGGGTGCTCCAAACGAGTAAGGTTATTATTCATATCCTGAGTGAGTTGTCCCAGTATGGAAATAAGTTGATCATCACCAGTTGAATCTCCAGATCCACAATAATTATCTTGAGCAGGAGGGAAATCCCTACACGGAGTGCGTGCATTGATACGGTTTCCATTCCTTCCACTAGGCGCCATTTCTAAACAATGGCATAAACTAGATTAGTTTATGAATCAAAATACATAATTCCATACTTGTAAAACACTTAACACTAATTGAACTAATTATGGATATAATCCATAATCAAAAAAAAGTATTCTTTGAGGAATTATATACTCATAACCCTTCATAGTGGTTTGTAAAGAAAATGAGAATTATCATAAGCATATCCCCCGGGAGTGTCGTAACCAAGAGTGCAGCAAGGCCCGCTGTCGTGCACCAGTTCCCGTTCTAGTCTAGCTCAAAGCGGTGTTTTCGGGTTTTAACCCTAGGTACATATGTGCCAAAGCCACCTCTACCTGCTCGTATCCAGACAGGGATGTATTGCTTAGAAAACTCACCAAATCTCTATAATAACAAAATTCTAGGAAGTTCTTCTATATTAATCTTCAAATTCTATCCTTGGGATATGTTCTCTAATCAGAGTTTATCTAAATCTAGCTTCCAAGGTTAGTACTAAACTGCCTCTAATAACAACTGTAACGCCCCAACCCCAGCTTCCCAGATTCGGTGCATTACTTCATACCATTGGCATGATCACAAAAGATCAAGTCTCGAAAGACCGATTAGTTTAGTAGCCTTGGAAACACTAGATACATTCATAAAAGTTACATTACATCATAAAGTGAAAAACTAATAACAATGTCTTCATAGTCCACACTCATATACTCTTCTGACTATCCCTGCAGGTCATTCATAAAATACTTCATCACATCCTGGAAAATATTAAAACATTGAAAGGGGTGAGCTCAGATGCTCAGTAAGGATAACAATATTGTGGAAGCTTTCATAAATAAACATAAAAATTTAAGGCAATTTATAACTAAAACAAAAGCCTTTTAAACTTGAACATCAACATAATATGCCAAAAGTAAAATGAGATAATCCATTCACTTCTTCAAATGGATATTCTACTGGTCAAATAATCACATGCAATATCAATAACCACTTTCATAATGAGGAAATGCATAGTGCCAGACATTCTGAAACATTTTGTCAAGGCCATGGCCAAGACTTCTAAATTGATTAAGGCGTCGGCCAAAACCATAAATCAAATTGGGAAAGGGCCTAGGACAATTCCACATCTAGTTGTCTCATGAGACCTAACGATGCATCGAGGAGCTATAGAGGGCTCCACCCATCACTTATTAAGTCCAATACATTCCTCATATGAATAGGTTTAAACATATCATAAACCATAACATAATCGTATCACATAAAACATGCATAAAGGAAACATAACATTTCCACATTTCAATCATAAGATATCAATACAACACATTGATATAATAAAAACGCTTTCAAAACCATTTTCAATACCAAAATAAATGAAAGTTAAAACTTTGTATTTATTTTTCATTAAAAAATGATGGCTTGTAGAGGAAGCCGAAACTAAAATAATGGTCACGGCGGATGAGAAGTCATTGTCACCGCATAAGTACGGAAAGAAAAACATTCCCTTTTGTCGTTTATCAAAACGCTTCGTATAAAAAATATTCCTTTTGAATAAACGTAAAATTCAAAGGGGTTTATACACCGTATAAAAGAAAGTTGTGTATAAAACCAAATATGCCTCAATGAAAGGGGATTGAGACGACGTCCTTAAAAAGATCATTTTTTTATAAAGTAGGTCTATTATGTGTATTCACTATAAGTACACATAAATAATTTAAAAATAGAAGATAGGACATAATAATATCATGACATAATTTGAATGTAGGAGATTAACCCAATGAATAGAAATTGGGTTAAGAAGTTCCCTTACCTCGTGTCTGACTTGACTCAACCGTTCATTAACCTCCTGAATAATTAACTAGAGTTAATATATACCTTTTTAAGAACCATTTTCAATTTCATTATCCTTTTTATATCACTTATTACAATGATATGAACATTATGTAATTATTTAAGTTAATAACGGTCGTTTTGTCGATCTTTGGGACTTGAGTCTACAATAAACTTCTTATAATTACAAGTTGTTTATGTGGTAGAATATCCATTATCTCCAGAATTATATTCATGATTTAGATGTCATATATATCATATATATCCATTATATACCTTCATTTATAATATTACGTAACATTTATAGGTAAGAAATGAAATGCACCGTTCATGGAGACGGTAAGCCGTACATACGCATGAACGCTACTTTCATTTCTATTTCGTATTTAATGGAATGAAATCATAATGATATAAATTTATAATATAATTCCAGTATAATATAGTATATAATACCATTTACTCCATCCTTTATACATCCCACATATGGCATTAACGATTCAAATCACTTTGAGGGGGCGGTAGTCTGCACTTCCTCAAATGAAATTATCATGTTTACCCATAATGGAAATCATAAAGTATGCCATAAATGAGAAATACAGAAGCATAAGTAAAACATAAACATATTATATATTATATATAAATATAGTGTCATCTTAATGGACACCTTTGAAGGTGTTATATGAGTGTTGAACAATCATAGTTTCGTGAGGCAGAAATTCTCCATCCACAAAAACTGTATGTTCTTTAACCATTAGATGTAGGTGTGTTTAAGTGTAGCTCAAATACTTATTATAAAAACATCCTAGTATATTTAGGATACTGATGTTGTTACAAAATAAATGAATAAAAAGTTTTTAGGGGGTTGGAGAAAAATAAAACAAAACAACATTAGAGAAGACATTACCTCAAAATCGGGTAACTCTTTTTGATTTGAGCCAAAGGCTTCCTTGGGAAGAGTTCTGACCAAAGTGAGGCTTCTAGGAGTAAGGGAGGGATGTTGGGAGAGTATTTGGGCAGAGGTTGGCCGATCCAAATGGCTTGAATGTGTGAATGAGGTGGTAGAGGTGGGGGCCTTTTATAAGAGGAGAGGAGGGGCACTCTTAGAAAGTAAGGAAATTTTACATTATTATACAATGATTTTCGGATTCAAAACGTCCCACACTTATATAATTCGTGGATAAGGTGATAAGGGTTCTAAATATACCCATCCAATAGTCTTTGGACAAGTTTAATCCTTGGAATGTACATTATCTTTTCATTTTATTAAAATCGTTAAACAATGAGGTCATCGCTGCATCATAATGATGTCCTAAATAATTTAATTTATTTAATGTCTAAAAATTATAAAACAAATACTATGATATAGGAAATCTTTTTATCCTTCCAATGACTATTTATAGTAAAAAATATGACTTTTATAACTCCATGTAAAAATTGTTTTAGTAAAACATTTCATGTTTGTGTCATTTTTTTATTTTAACATTAAATAAAAGTTATTTATGTAATTTTCTAACTAAAGTGGCTCCATGGGGTCCCCAAGTTGATCCATGGATTTTCTTGGTCGGAAATGGAACATACAATGAGGGTAGGACATGTGTCAAGCTCATCTCATATTATTAAAACATTATTTTTACCTTAAACTACACTAATTACCTCTAATAGCGATTAAGAACTTAAAAGTTACTATTCACCAAAAAATTATTTTAATCTCATTGAACCACATTTAACTTCTTAATGACAACCATGAATGTCGGATTTTTGAAAATCAAATCACATAAGTGGTAATATTTCATTTAAACAAAAAATCAGTTATTTAACTACCACTTAGTGGTTTAACTATTCATCAAAAATTGAAGTTTTTCAGAACAGTGCCAAAATTTCACCCTAAGCTATAATTGATATTCCAAATTCAAAAATGATGTCTATTTTACAAAATTCCAAACATATAGGTTGCATTAATTAATTTTATAATTAATTCCCGCTATCACAACAAATAGCGTGTTTTTAAGAAATAATTTATATCAAAAGATTGGCAATTGTTTATGTCCAATTTCAATGTTAAATTAATTCTAATGACCACCATTGGATAAAATGGTAAAAATATATTCTAATTATACTTTAAAACCACTAAATAGGATAATTTGTCACTATAAATTATTTTGATTAAAAAAGTTGTTTTTAAGTATTTTTCACTATTAATAAAAAATTAAAAGTTCTCAGAAAAATACCAAAAATTCAACATAGGCTAATTTCGATATTCCAAATCCAAAAATGAAGTCCATTTTGAAATATAAAGTTTCTATAATTTTAAAAAGTTGTTATTACTATTCATAATGGCTACTTTGATTAGTCGCGGTGTTTTAGAACTTGAAGTTGCGTACAATGCAAGCCATTGCATTATTGAATGAGAAGCGTATCGTAGAAGCATGGGGTGTTACAATGGAAAATAAAATACACAAAAATTTTATTGAAAACATCCTGTACATAACCACAAAAATCCCCCATAATAATAATTTCATGGAATAACTAGAGGACATACAAATGAAAAGTGTGAGCTATAAAGCCCAGTAAGGGAGTAAACAAGGAATAAAATTAAGAATACAATGCATGTTAGGCAATAAAAATACCAATGGATTAAAAGATAAAAATGAACATAATGGATGATAAAGCATGATTATCACAACATGTAATTGTGGCAATAACACATAACATTGTATTGGCATGAAAAAAGTATAATTTCACATGGAGCATGAGTAGACCACAATTTAACATGAATTATCCTGAGTAATCCCTCATTTCACTTGACATATAATGATATTAATCTATACCCAATGCATTATAGCGTTATCAGGGCACACCTTTCTTAAACATTTAATTTCATTCATATGTGTGCCATATGGATCATATAACATAGATTCATTAACCAACATCATTTATTCAATGATAAAGGAATTTATAATTCATATATTAATCTTCATAATCAATAAGTAAATTTTCATAAAGGTGAATACCCTTGATATATAAATGGGCATGGTATTCACTACTCAATGACTTGTGCTTGGAAAATCACGGTGCAATTTCGGCAGCATAACGACGTGACATATGAGTTCATAAAAAAGATTGATAAGAGATAAAGGGTTATCTCATCATATTTACATGAAATTTATATTAACGGGGGTCATATAGAAACATGTACAAACATATGTAATGGAATTTGGATTGATAATAAAAAATAATTGCTTTAATGTCAATGAGGAGAGAGAAATTCCTTACGAATTTTCGGCATGGTAATGGGTGTACATGGGGGAATTAATGAGGGATAATGGGTTTTATCATCATTAAATCATAAACATGGAATTGTGGTGAGGATAGATATCATACCCTGCCATTCTTATGTGAAATTAAAAGGGATTAAAAACATAATGAAATTGGGACAAAAATGAGGAAGGGAGAAATCCCTTACTTGGAAGTGTGATCCCAAAGGCATGGGAGAGTCTTGAGAGAGGACACATGGGAGCTTGGGGTGCATTGGGAGGATTTTAGAGAGATAAGGGAAGAGGCTGGACGAGCTACAAAGGCTTTGAGTGAAGAGGAAGTGGGATCTGGGGTGTGTTTATATAGGAAACGAGAGGGAATTCTTTATTATTTAGGTCTGGGACACCAGACATTAAACTAATCAGAACCACAAATAAACCTATGCTTATTCCCTTTTTTTAAAAAAGGGGAGTGTTAAACATTATTTTATAAGGAAAATGCCCGAGCATCTTATAATATTAGTCTTTCTTTTCTAGAGGTGAGTCACACTCTCTAGGAAATCTATTTAAAAAGATAAAATGTATTATACGTCTTGAGGGGTCCACTAAAGATTTGTAAAATAAATCAAAAAAACCTAAAATAACATTATTTTAATGGTAAAACATATATTGGATGAACATAATGTTTATGGTTTTTTATTAAATCACTATTCGATCATTATGATGTCATAAAACACATTATTTATTTAAACGATATTTATTTGTTACCCAAAAATTCAAGTGTCTCAGAAAATTAAGAAAAATTTGGATAATTTCGACATAATGATTCCAAAAATAATATTAATTTTATCTATATAATATTCTATATATGTGAATTTATATTTTATGATAAAAAAACTTACATTTATAAAAAATTAATGGGTTTTGACAAAAACTACCTTTCAAACCATAATAAAAAACACAATTGTATTTATAAAAATTATGTTATCATTTATATTTAATAAAATTTATTTTTTAATAATATTTCATGACAATATTATTTAATTCAAAAATCCATTAATTCAAATAGATATATTTCTTAATTGAATATTAATATAAAAAATTCCAATTTTTGTTTAAAAACTATTTACAAAGTAACACTAATAAAATGAATATTTATTCTCTATACAAAAATAATGCACATAAAATTAGTTCTAGGGTATTGTTATATAACCCCTTATAATATCCGCATATGACCAAAGGTTAAGGTATTCGATGGTGAAAATCTCTTGGGGTGGCTCAGATAACATCGCTCGGGTGGTAATCTCTATCATCTTCCACCTCTCATGTACGTGATTGTGTTCAAGAAAAATGTGTTCAAGCTCATCTTGTGATTGGTCCAGAGAGAAGTCCAATTACACCACCTCCTTTCTGAGATCTAAAAAATGTGCTTTGTATGGAGAAATTCTACTGGATGAGGCCGTCACTTCCTTTTTCTGTGTAAATTGGATTTGTTAAAGACCTATATTTATACTAATCATGTGATCACAGTTCAACAGGTATATTAGAAATGGTCACAATTCGTATCTGTATTTTAAAATCCTAAATCATAAACCAAAGAATCTCATATGTTATATAACCATTTTATATAATAATATATTTAATTACATCAAGAGGAATTTTCATTGAATAAATTTTGGTTCGTTATAATATTCCCCACTTAAAAAATTTCACCCTTGAAATTTCATTTTCCTATACTAAAAAAGAGGAGGGTAAATTGGCTTCATCACTTCCTCAGATTCCCACATTGACTCTTCAAACTTGTGGTTTTTCCACAACACTTTCACGAGGGGAATAATTTTATTTCGTAGAAATTTTTCACTCTGATATAAGATCATCACCTACTTATATTCATTGGAGAGTTCATTTTCCAATGCCACCACCTCTAGATTGAGTACATGCTATGTATCAGATATGTACTTACTCAAGAGTGAAACATGGAATACATCATTTACTCGAGATATGATTGGTGGGAGTGCTAGAAGATAGGCCACTGCTCCAATGCGATGAAGGATCTATAAAGGGTCAATGTACCTTGGAATAAGCATTCCCTTCTTACCAAATCTCATAACTCTCTTCAATAGTGATATGCATAGGAATACCATGTCTCCAACCTAAAACTCAATGTCTCATCAACAATTATCACCATAGCTCTTTAGTCAACTCTGATCATCTTTAAGGTGTTATTGGATGGTCTTAATCTTCTCCACCATTTCATCGACCTTCTCTAGAGCTAGGAGTTTTATCTCCCTAGCTACATCACAACATGTCGGTCTTCTACACCTCTTACAATGCATGAATTCATAAGGAGCCATTTGAATGCTTGAGTGGAAACCATTTTTGTAAGAGAACTCAACAAGAGGAATATTTTGATCCCATCCTCCTTTGATGTCCATTGAGCACACTCTCAACATGTAATTATGTGTTGGGACAATCCGCTAATATTGGACATTAGTTTGAGGATGATAAGCTGTACTATATTTTATCTCATTATCTAGATCAGGTTGAAGACTCTCACAAAAAAAGAGGTGAATCATGGATCTTGACCAAACATAATAGATAGTGGTACTCCATGCAGCCACACCACTTCCTTGATATATATTTGAGCCAGTCAATCCAATGAGACATCCTCCCAATTTTCAATGAAGTGTGTTGTCTAAGTAAGACGAACCACAATAATCCAGATAGCATTGTTTCCTTTGGATGTCTTGAGATTTCTGGTGAAAAATACCATGGTTATGTTCTCCCATTTCCATATTGGTATGGGTAATGTTTGCATCATACCCTTAGAATTCTACCTCTTATCCTTCACATGATGACATTCCAGTAACATTTATGTATACTCAGAGATCTATTTCTTCATGTTGTCCCACCAATAATGCTCTGTGATATCTCAATACATATTTCTGTTTCTTAGGTGAATGGAGAAATTTGACCTATGGGCATCATCCAAAAGTTCATTCTTTAGCTCTAGACTTGATGGAACACATGATATTTTTTCAAATCCCAAAACTCCTTTTTCATTAACATTGAACTCTAACGGTTTCCCTATTCTGATAGTTTCCAAATTCTTCTATATTCCCAAATCATCCTCTTGATCATCCTTTATCCTCTCCAAATAATGCACTTGATAAATCATTTGTGAAAAGATTGATGTTGTTCCCTTATTTAATTTTTCCATGTCCATATTCATCAAATCTAAGACGATTGGATCATTTTCAATTCCCGTCAATTATAGAATTGTTGGGTCCTATATTCTTAGAGAATCTTCCACCTTGTTTACTTTCCCAAGGTGGTAATGGATTGATCAATTATAGTCTTTGATCAACACTATCCATCTTCATTGGAACATATTCAACTATTTTTGTGTGAGTATATACTAATGGATTTTTGATCCATTTATATTTAACCCTTCTCCCCATATAGATAATGCCTTCATCTTTTCAGAGCGTAGATTACTGAATCCCACTCTAGATCATTTTCTCGATAGTTTTTCTCATGAAATTTCAATTTCCATGAAACATTGGAAATGAATTTCTCATTTTGAATCACCACACAACTGAGACCCTTCTTCAAAGAATCACTGAATAACAAAAATAAAATATCCACTTGTGGGTAGTTTGAGAATAGACATATTGATACACCTCATTTTCAACTCCTTGAATATCAATTAAAATTCATTAATCCATGAAAACTTTACTCCCTTCAGAATTAGATTTGTAAGAGGGTTGGAAAATCGTGATAATTTTTTCACAAACCGGAAATAATATCCCGCTAACCCCAAGAAGCTACGGATATTCGTTACCAATGTGGGCCTCGACCATCTTTCAATTTCAGTTGCCTTGGAGGGATCCAAAGTTATCCCATTGCTTGTGATTATATGACCCAATAATGATACATCTTTCAACTATGGCTCACACTTTCTGTACTTTTCCTTTAACTTCTCCCTTCGTAAGGTCTCTAGTATAATTAATAGATTATCATCATGATCCTCCTTGGTTTTGGAGTATTTTAGAATGTTATCAATAAAGACAACCACAAATTTGTATTGGTAATCTCTAAATACTCTATTAAACAAGTCCATATAGATTTTTGTAGCATTAGTGAGTCCAAAAGGCATGAATATAAATTCATAGTGCTTATACCATGTACGAAAAGTAGTCTTGTTGATATCCTCCTTCTTTACCCATACTTAGAAATATCCTTACTGGAAATATACATTGGAAATAGATTGTACTTCACGTAGCTGATCGAAAAAGTCGTCAATTCAGAGAAGAGGATACTTGTTCTATATCGTGATATTGTTGAGCTCATTATAATCAATTCATAGGCACGTTGACCCATATTTCTTCTTAACGAATAGGACATGTGCACCCCATAGTGAACCACTTGGGCATATAAACCCTTTATCTATATTCTCATTTAGTTGTTTATTTCGCTTCTCAATATCCACAATATCCATTCAATACGGATTCTTGGATATTGGTAATTCCCCAAGTATAATATCAATTGAGAATTCAACATCTCTTCTAAGAGGAGGACCAGTAAATTCTATGTGAAACAATTCAATGAATTACATCACAATAGGCATGTCTTCAAGGATGGTTTCTTACAAAGACCCAATCATCTGAGTATGATACATATTCTCATAAGGTAGTAATATCAATGCTTTAGATGATGGTGCTATATAAGATTTACACTTTTACTTTCACTTCTACAGAGTCAATGGTAAATTATATATATGGAGAGTGATTTCCCTCTCACATCAATTTATGTTGGGTCTATATAAGGAAATCCAATCCATGCCGATAATTTCATCAAATTACACTAGAGGGAGTATGATGAGGTTCTCTAGGAAGATCAATCCATAAATTAGGACAGGGGGTGAGTTATATTCATGGGATTAAATGATTTCCCCATATACCGTACTCACTGAAATCATTACTTCCATGATTTGAGGTTCTGTTTGGATTTTTATACTAAACATTTGGGATATAAATGAGTTCATAGAACAAGAATAAAAAAATTATGTTCTCTATTATTTAATGAATAACTAGTGTATCTATCACCAAATAGTTTTCAGGGTTCAAATCAGTTGTAGTGAATGAATTGTCTCACCCATGCTTCCTTGGAGGTTGTTCATTGCCTCTAAAAAACCTTTTCTTAGGGAACTGATATGTAAGGTGTCGTAGTTATTTGAAGTTAAAGAAATTTACAATGGGATGGGGGTTGAATGGAGCATTCATATCTACTGCTGCAGTTGTGGGTTTTTTCGGTAGTTAATGGCTATCTTACCTTCTATTCCACACCTAAATAATTTTATCATCCCCATCAGGAAATTTCTAGGGTTCTTCTTTCTGCACATTTGGAAAGTGGGGTACTGGATTGTTTTCACACAATTGGACGTATCCATCAGACTACAAGAATTTATATCCACCTTATGCTTCCTATCCCCATGATACCCTTGAGATTTGTTGATCTCCATTTCAACCTTGAGGGAACATCAGACAATTTCTTCATAGCTATCAAAGTCACAGATCGGTTGGGATTTTCTTAAGCTAGGTTTTATCCAACCAAAGTAGTTGTCAACCTTTCATTCTGGGGTAATGAAAAAGCCGAAGGCGTATCATGCAAGCCTTTTGAACTTTTCCTTCTACACTCAAATGGATTCATAGTCTTTTTTCTTGTAGTCTAGGAAGTCCCTTTCCATCTTAAGTCAGAGGTTGCACTAAAAATATAAATCGAAATTTTTTTCATCAGAGATCCTCCCATTCTAGCACCTAGTTCTTTTCCTCAGGCTTATTATTATTTTTCAATGTCCAACATTGATCAGATTCACCCTCCTTTGATAACAATCTAGAAGAACCTTCTCTTGTTCGGAACATTGAAATATGGACAAAATCTTTTCAATGGAGTTGATCCATTTTTCGGTGATTGATGGATCAGGTAATCCATTAAAATTAGGAGGTCGTTGTCCCATGAATCTCTCAATAGGGACTTTTTCATTCTTAGGTGGTTTTAATGTTCCTATTGAACCATGTTTCTATTCAATGCATTAGTTAACTGACATAGTATCATGACAATGTTCGTGATGCCTACTCTCATCGGATTCGGCATCTCATTAGTACAATCATCACATTGATCTTCGCATTGGTTGTTAGTTGACGTCCTTATATTACAAGTCCTTGGATGTAATAAAAGTAAATTTAGGGGTATCAAATAAATTGTAATCCATAGACAAATATAGATAACTTATAAATAGATTTTATTTCCTTAACTTAAGAATCTATAGGCTTCAGTATATGTTATCCATGGTCAACTTCCAAGCATATATTCTTAGGGGCATTTTTTTATTCTCTTAACAATAGTTAAGACTAAGTTTATGAATTTACCATAGCATATCCCCCAATTGTTTCATAACCAACATTGTTGAAAGGCCCGTTGTCGTGTACCAGGATACCACGGGTCGATCCTGAAACTCCATGTCGGAGTTTTCACTCATAGGTACATCTGTGCCAAAGCCGCTTCTACCTGCTCATATATAAACCAGGATATATTTTCTTGATAAAACACTGACTAAACACTCACCAAAATTTGTGGATGTTTTTATTATACTTATTCCTATCCCCAATTCTTTCAGTAGGGTTTTCTAATCCAAATACCAAAACTAACTAAACATATCATCTGATACCAACTATAGTAACCCTACTTTTTATTACACACATAAACATGATTTATTACATAAAATTAACATGATACAACATCGAATATTGAGAGTAATACTGCCTTTTGGGATTAGGAACATTACATAACAACATAGATCATAAATGACACAACATAATTATTGAAAACTTCTTTTACATAACCAAAACAATCCCATGTACTTAGAAATGAATGTGATACCTAGAGGACATATATGTAAAAAGGGTGAGCTATAAAACCAAACAAGGGTTTAAAAAATGCATAACATGAATAATACAATACATGTTAGATAATATGAATATAAATGGATCATAATACAAACATCAACATAAAATCATGATAAAGCGTTATTATCACAACATGGAAATGTACCAACAACACTTAACATGGTATTAGCATGATCCAAGGCTCATTGCAAATGGAGAATTATTAATCCCATATTTCAATTGAATTTTAATTAGTAAAACATCATTTCACTTGATGTATAATGACACTAATATTTTCCTGATGCATTGGAGTGCTATTAGGGTGCACCCTTCTTAAGAATTTTATTTCATGCATAAGTGTGAAACATGGATCTTATAACATGGATTCATTAAACATAATAATCTATTCCAAGATAATGTTATGTGAAATTAATACATGAATCTTTCTAATCAATAATTAAATGTGCATAAAGGATAATACCCTAGATAGTGAAATGGGCATGGTATTCACTACACAATGACTTTGGCTTGGAAAATAGTGATGCAATTTCAATAGCATAAAGGCATGACATAGGAATTCCTAAAAATGGATGATGAGAGAGAAAGGGTTATCTCATAATATTCACATGAAATGGAATGTAAGGGGGTCATATAGATTCATGTCCCAACATATTTAATGTAATATAGATTCATTATACAAAGGAATTTCCTGAATGTATATCTCGAGAGAGAAATTCCTTATGAAATTACAGCATGGTAACGAGATTACATGAGAGGCATTAATGTGAGAGAAAGGGGTCTTTAATCATTCAAAAATAAAGAGTTATGTATGGGGGACGTTCTAAAGCATACTAAATTTTTTTAATTGAAATTAAAATGCCATAACAACAAAATGAAATTGGGAAACAATGGGGAAGGAAGATATCCCTAACTTGGAAGTGTAATACCAAAGGCTGGGGAGTGTCTAGAGAGAGAATTACTGGGAGCATGGGGTTCCATGGGAGTATTCTAGAGAAAGGAGATAATAGGTTGGTCATGCTCCAAATGATTTTAGCGAAGAGGAAGTTGGAGCTTCAGTTGGTTTATATAGGAAAAGAGAGGTAATTATTTATTAATTAAGTCTGAGACAACACAAATTAAACTAATCAAAACCAAAAACCAGCCCATGGTTATTACCCATGGGTTTTTCCAAAGAGGAGTGGAAAACATTATTTTATAAGGTCAATGGAATAACATATTAAAATATTAGTCTTGCTTATGTGGAGGTGAGTCACACTCTGAATGAAATCAATTTATAAAATTAAAATGTTTTATAAGTTTTGGATGGTCCACTAAAGCTTTCTAAAATAAATAAAACAAACCTTAAATAACATTACATTAATGTTAAAACATGTATTGGCCGAAAATAATGTTTTTATTATTTTATTACATCACAATTGGGACATTATGATGTTATAAAACACTTTATATATTTAAATGGTATTTAATTGTTTCCAAAAAATTCGATTGTCTCATAAAATTTTGAAAAATTCACCATTGGATAATTTAGAAATCCTAATTTCAAATATAATATTCATTTTATCAAAATAATATTCTAAATATTTGAGCTTTTACTTTTAAAATAAAAACATTCAATTATCGAAAATTCAAGAGTTTTGACAAAAATAGATTTCAAACCCTAAAAAAATTACAATTGTATTTAAAAATAATTAGATAATAATTTATATTTACTAAAAATTAATTTATTAATAATATTTCATTAAAATATAATTTAATTAAAAAATCCATTAATTTATCAAAATAAATTTAATTATTAAATATTATCTAAAAAATTTTATTTTCATTTAAAACCTATTTACAAAGTATCACTATTAAAATGAATGTATATTATCTATACAAAAAATAATGCACATAATATTAGTTCTAGGGTCTTGTTACATAACTCCTTATAACAACAGCATACAACTGAAGGTAAGGGTGTGCGATGGTGACAGACTCTTACGGTGGCTCAGATAACATCTCTCGGGTGGTAATCTCTATCAACTTCCTCTTCTCCTTTAAGAAATTCCATTCAAGCCTAGTGTGTTCTATCTCAGATTGGGCATGATGAAGAGTGAATCCCAATGATGCCCCATCCTTTCCGAGCACCAATAAATGGCCTTCGTATGGATAAATTCTACTAGATGAGGCCACCACTTCCTTTTTCTGAGTAAATTGGATTTGTTAAAGACCTATATTTATACAAATCATGTTTTCACTGTTCAACGACTATATTAGAAATGGTCACTACTCATAATGGTATTTTAAAACCCAAAATACTAAAACCAATGAATATCATATATTATAAAACCATTTTACATAATATGAAATTTAATTATAACAAGAGGAATTTTCATTGGTAAATGTTTTGGTCTTTAGAGAATAAATCTTTTTGGTGTACAAAGTATTTTTCATAGTACAGGGCCCATAATTTTGATAAATTATAATGTTCCACCGTAGTTATGCATGAAAGTAAAAAAAATCATTATATTTTCTATGCTTATATTTAGACCAAAACCACCCTATAATTATATCGATGTCTATTTGGATACAATGATCTATGATAAGTAATTGACGGGGGATACAATTGTTACTATTTGTGATGCTCATATAAGTGAAGGATTCACATTGGGGGACATTTTGTATGATATCATAATTGATTGTTTTGATTATGGAAATTTTTAATGATTCTTAATTAGAGGATTGATTGGTTGTCCTATTGTTTGAGTAATTTTCCAAATCAATTTGGTTGAAACATTCTTCAAATTCTATATTTTTAGGACATCAATTTTTTTACCTCGACAATAAAAATACCGATCTAGATTATAACATTCAAATGGAATACCGAACAATGTAAATCATTGTCTACATGAACGAGTGATCAATTGTTCAATAAATTAAAAGTAATTGACTATGTTTTTGGTAAAAAATTTACAAAAATAATTACCCAATCATGGTTAAGAAAGATATTAATTTTTTTAAATTTTCATATTGGAATTTTTTGTATTTCAGTCATTTTCAGGATGTCATGCATGTCGATAAAAATGCATTTCCTAGTGTTATGGAGAGGTTAATAAATTTTCCTACAAACAAAATATGACATCAAGGCTTGGATGGACATGAGTATCATGGTTATATGGGATGATTTGGTAGTGGTGAATGGTAATAGTAATAATTTTCTTTCTCTAGTAGATTACACTCTATCCAGACATGAGAACATGTAACTTTTCATTTTCGATAATGGTTTAAATTTTCCTTAGGGGTATTTTTCTTATATCATGAATTTCAGTTCAATAAATAATTTGAAATTATGTGGAAAAAAATCACATGAACTTCATGGTTTGATTAAATATTTTACTCCCATCGCATTATGTTTTATTCTTCCTAAAAATGTATAACCTTTATTAACCCAACTATACTTCTTTTCCAAGGCCATATATAGTAAATTTATAGACCTGGAGAAGTCAAAAATTATTAAAACATAGGTTTATGTCACATTATGTGAATTAGATATTTTCTTACTACCATTATTTTTTTTAATTGTCCCACCTAATGGTTCACTTAGTTAGTCATGTTCATCTATTTGGTCATTTCCATTACATATGGATATACCCCATTGAATAGTATATAATGATTTGGAATGGTTATGTAAAGAATCAAAATTGTCCAGAAGGTCTTATTATAGAACGATATACTGTTGAATTAGCTGTTGAATTTGGTTCCACTTACCTTTCAGATGCTTATAGAATCAGTCACCCAAAGTATCGTCATAGTGGAAGCCTTATAAGTAATTGTATTTCCAGAATATATGTTGTTTCAATTACCATCAAATATATAGAGCACGTGCACTGTTACATTTTATAAAATATTTAATATGTTGAATCAGATGATGAATCCCACAATGAAATTATTAGATATTGGAATCCCTCAATGATTGAAGGATGGATGGATCACCCCAAGTTTCATGCAACTAACACTTTCTTTATGTTTTTATAAGTATGTAAAATATATGGGTGATGTTTGGGGAAGTTTGCGGAAAATATTACATTTTATGCAGAATTTATATGGGAACAGGGTTGAGGATTTATTTGGGAAAACCTTTCAACATCCACATGAAACTGTGCATAATGAGATAGGGGCTAAAGTGAAGGCACATGGGCTCTGCACGGTTTTTCCAAACTGTGCAGCAGCCTTGTAAAAAACATGCATCATGAGATAGTTGGATTGGGAATAGATGAAGCATGGATTGGGAACCATGTGAGCTAACCAAGCATCTTCCTTATTGATATATAAGCTTCCACATGGTTAGTGCATGATTTTTCTAACCATGCACAGTATAAAAAATAGATCCCGAAAAGGTGGACCTATGTTAGTTTGATGTTTTATTGCCTCGTTTTTTCACCAAATTAGGCCAAAATAAAACGTTTTATCCTATATAAGGATGTAGAGTATTTTTTTCCATCGATCTTGAGGTGATTTAATGGATTATCAGGTTGATTTGAAGCTATCTTCTCATGCTATGTGATCGTTCTTGGTTGTTCTTTATGGTCTTTTGTGGATATACTTTTCTATATCTCTTTGATTCTTAGATATGTGTACAATGTGGATATATCTAGTCTAGTTAATTCCAAATGTGATTATATTTAGTCTTTTTTATTGTTAAAGAGATCTATTTTTAGTTTTTTGAGTTTCAACATGGTTCCTTGGACTTTTTGTGCCAATTTCTATTTTCCCCATGTTTTCCGAGGAAAGTGGATTCACCAAAAACCACTATATTTAGAATAAAATGGATTGATTTGAAATTCAGAGTTTTTCATAAAAATTATTATGTATCCACTATGAAATATATGGTAAAAAACCCTCTTGAGTGACAGTTTATGAAAATTGGGAAAACGTGGTTTTTTGTTTGTAATTAAATATTCATCACATGTTTTTAAAATGGTGATACCAAAATGATTGTTTTGTTTTGTTTTATGGAATTTTTTTTCAACCAAGATATTGCTTTATTGAAATGGGATTGTCACACATGGGTTTTGCATGGTTTTATAGAATCTATTCCTATGTATTGGGATGGATAAGGGCATGAATTACCCCCATAAAATGGTTCGGATAAATATGTGGGTGATGTACCCCCATCAAAGAGGATTACTAAGGGATGTATTAGTGAAAGGACGAATCATCACTCATGAGTACTGTAACGTCCATGGTTTCATGCATCATTGTATGTATGGTTATGTGGATGTGGATGGGTTATGATATAACGGAATTGTGAAATGGTTTTAGAGAATTTTTTGGTATCATTCCTTGGAACTTGTTAATATTGTGAAAATAACATTATTGTGGCCTAGTTTTATAACCTGATATAAACTGTTTAAATTATTTTATATAATTATTTATATAAATGTTACAAAATTTTTCTCGCCTAGTGGCATGAGTAGGGAATTCATTGGTGAAAATATTCTATGTTTCATTATTCACCCATTCTTTGGAAAATTGGTGATTTTACAGATTTCATTTATTAGGATAAGGGTAATGGTAAAGTGTCACACATCCTTAGATATATGTCATGATACATGGGATGTGTTTTAGAGTGGAGCAGGGATCATGGGGATCCTTGGATCAAAGTGGATGTCTTTTAGTTTTTAGGGGCTTTTATTCTTATATTGTGTACTTGGTTGTTATGTAGTATTCCACTATGGTACTTTTTTGGTTGGTATTGATATAAAAGATTTTATTGTGGTTTATTTCTTTTTTATCATCCATTATGTGGTGGTTTATTTGGTTATGACATGATTTGATGATGTTTTCATTTTTTTGATGGGAAAATCATATCTCAGTTACAAATAAAGACCTTGGAATTTATTTCCATACCTTGGAATCTTGGGGATGTCACCTAAGGAAAAGTAACATCCTCCCACCTTCTGAATCCAATGAGGAGGGGTAGGTCATTACAAGTTATATTAGTATAATTTGATCCAAAATCTATTTGAGAAAAGTGTTTTCTACTTGGTCCTTCATTTGTTGAACAACTGGTCATTAGTTCTATCTATCTTGGAGTTGAATTCGTTCTAGACTATTCCTTGGCATGGGTTGGTACAAAGTAATTTGGATTGTCAGGGATAGAAATATATTGCATAAATTACATATCTGACAATTTTAATACTAAAAATCAAATTACTAGGAAGTTAGGCACATAAGTGTTTGGGACACACGTATAGAATTTGGAATCTCATTGTTTTGAGTTTAGCAAATGAGACGAGCAAGAAATGACTTGTTGAAATGAATTACCACTAGGATTGCAGTCCTCATTTTGAGTTATGATTTGATAAAATTTGTTGATTTTTTAAAAATGTTATAGTTTTTTTCAAATGAATGTTTTTTAAAAAGATCATGTAATTATATTTTTTAAAGGGTCTAATTTTCAAAAGAAAATTGAAATTCATGAAAAATGGTAGAACATGGTGAATTTTGATTTTAGAAATAATTATTATAATAGTACGATGAGGTATAATTTTAAATGTAAATAATTTAGTAAATATAGATTGAGTATTATGGCATTTTTCTATAGAAAATTTCTCTATATAGACATCGTAGAAATCAACCGAAGGGAGATAGTGAGAATGTAGTTTAACCTAAACCATAGTGGAACCAACAACTGATTCAGAGATCATCCATGCATTTCAAGATAGGGATAGTGGGATCATGATGGATGCCCCATGGAATGTGGATTATTTATTCCAATTTCAAAAATAAAATCCACCCATCCATTCTGGTGATTCTAAATCAGAAAAGGAAAATTTTGGGCTGAATATGATGGATTGTAACTTAAATTTAGTTGACACACCATCTTAGTATAATGTCAAGATAGAGACCAATATGATTGAATATCTTTTGTGATGATGGTGGGATTTTCTATAAATGTTAATGTAGATCAATAGATAGAATGGGAAGATTTTCAGGAATTTTTTAACAAATAATTCTATCCACGTACATTCAAAATTAAAAGAATGGATTATTTATTCAACTTGAAGTAGGAAAATATTTCTTTTATAGAGTATTTATCTAAGATCATTAATTTAGCGAAATTTTTACCAGAAATTTCTTCTATTGCATCCCTTAAGGAATGAATTTCTGAATCGGGGATGAGATAGGAAATGCACTCAATTATCGGTTTGATCTATATAAACAACCATACGTTGATGGTAAATAGATACAAGATAGCTAAAATATATATCCCAGGAGATATAAGAGGATTAATCATGTTGATACTCATTGTAACAAGTGGGAACTCTAATGATGGAAGCTAACAGAAGAGGGACACTTATTTCCACGGAGGGAAAATGAATTAAAATTCAGATAGGTGGATCAAAAACCATATACCATGATTCTATATTAATGATTGATTTTGTACAATATGTTTTTCCTGACCAAATAAAGTTAAAGTGTATGACATAGCTAGGTGAATTTTTCAAGTGAAATCAGATGAAGCATCTTCAGAGCTATTGCCTTAGTGCACCGAGGCTAGGTTTTCTGGACACTTCTTAGGTATCTCAAGAGTGTTATTCTTCGACGGGGCAAGGGAAACATGATACCTTTCATTACTATAATCGATCTAGATATAGTGATTCTAGGAATACAATTTATACTCAATATGCAAAATACCAACATGAAATAAGGAGACAAATGTTGCGAAAAAAGAAATTAGATGAAGAAAAACCAGTCATTTTGGATGATCACTCTAGACTGTTGATAGTTTGAGGTATGGTTCTTGATAATTCTATAATAGTGGATGGATTAAATCTTGTTGGGAAAAATCCCTCGAGGTAACCTTGAATCATTTTTGGGATGTTTGTGTTTGTTGACAATGTAGGTTTCCATGGATAATTGTCAAGTTACTGAGAGGTTTTTTACAATAAATTTTGACACAGAACCAATACAATGGAATAGCCAATCTGGAGGTGGTACAAAAGAATAGATATAAGGTGGAACCGTTTCCCAGTGTTTGAGAAATTTTTGGGGTCCAAAATTTAGAGTTTGGTGAGCATCGCAAAAATTGTATATCCTTGAAGATCTTATTTTTATATGGAAAAGGCATGAATTTCACGATGATATGATACATGGTTTGGATTTCCCGATGAACAGTAATATGATGATGGTGTTCTTGACAATTATGACGACATTCGTGAACGGTAGAGGTGAAGAGAATGAAAGTAGTGAAGATCTTTACAAGTGAAGCTTCACAGTGCCATAATAAAGAAATTGACGCAACACTCTAAAATTTTGAAGAGCTCCGTGATCTAAAAATTACCATGGTGCTTCGCGATATTGATAGAATTTTGGTGGGAATTTCATAGCTTCACCTTTTGAGATGACATGGGGCTGAAATCGCATAGAAGGTTTGAGGATCGGTGGAATCACCAATAAGTATGCCTCGTCCCCCTTGAGAGAATAAGAGAGTTTTCAAAGAAAATATTTTTCTCTAGACTCGTGAAGGTTGTTCGCAAAGACATTGTGCTTTGAGAAAGGAAGGTGCATCTCGACAGCTAATATAGCTCCGTGAAAGTTGTGTGCTTCACATTGGCATAGTGAGCTTCCCGAGGGAAGTCTCTCTACAATTGCATGAGCTCCTCCAAGGCCTATTCATTGAGACAACTAGAGCTTTGCGATGGTGTGATCATAATAAAATGGTAGGGACTTTTCGAAGACATGTTTGAGATTCGCAAAATTTGGAGCTTCATGAAGTTGGGTGCTTTGCGAATGCAATTCCTAATGGTTGGTGCCCATTGATCAGCTGAAAAGGGGTAATCATCAGTTGATGCAATTTGGAAATCAATAGAGAATCTATATACACTGGGGGACTAATTAATTAGTAGTAATTAAGATATCTACATGTCTATAAACTATGATTGGATCCCTTACAAGTGTATTGAGAAAAAGAAGAGGAAGAAGGTTATCTTTTCTACCGACAGTGGTCCAAAAAGAGAGTAACAAGTATTGAAACATGGGAAGTAGTGAGATAAACCTAAAAATTGTAAAGGCAGTGAGCCTGATCATAGAAGTGATATAGCATGAAAATTATTTGCAGTGTGCTTTAGTGGATTCGGTACAGCAGCACATCGTCGTTGTATGCTCCTTGGATGTATCCTAGTGAGGGTGAACGAAGTAAAAATCTATTTGTCTGCCTGGTTGCTTCCCTGCATTGCAGGTAAAACATCATAATCAGATATATATAAAAATAAGTGATAAAAATAAACACACAAGAGAAAACAAAGTGACCCTAATAATCAAGAGTTCAAGATCTAGTGGAGAAGGAAGCATTTTGAAAAAAGAATATTCATAACCTGATTCACCCTGCCCCCTTATAGGGTATCTAGGCCCCTCTTGGTCCTAACAAATCAGAAATGGGATTTCTATGTCCTTATATGAATGTATTTGATATAATTAATAGTATGGATTGGTTTACAACATTCATGGGTGACATCAACTATTATACTAGAAATGTCAGATTTTCAACTAAAGTTGGTATTGATCATCTCATTTAAGAAGACTTGAATGTTAAGCTGGGTGCAATGGGTTTGATGGCACCAAAAGTTGGGAAATTATCATACCAAATAGATTTGATTAATTTTTCATCAATAAAATTTATTGACATTAAATATTTTCTAATAGTGGTGGATTAGTTTCTAGATGACCTTCTTGAGAACTTCTGATGGTTTCCCTATATAAGAGAATTGGATTTTATGATTGAAATCATTTTGGGGACCAGTCCCATTCCACTTCCATCTTAACATATGGATCTTCCAGAATTAAGGTAATTGAACTTTCTATTGGAAGAGCTACAATGAAAATGTGATATTCATCTGAGAACATCTCTATGGGAATCCCCATTATTATTTTTCAAAAGGGTGGAAGGAAATATTTGGATTTGTGTGGATTATCATAAGATTAACCAATATAATATAATGAATAGGTATCCACATCCATAAATAGATGATACTTTTGATCAATTGAGGCGAGATCAGTAGTTCTCCATGATGGAAATGTGATAAGGATGCCACCAATTGAATGTTCGGAAGGAGGATATTTCAAAAAATCATTTCAAAAGTAAATATGGCCATTATGAATATGTGGTAAAGACTTTCAGTCATATGAATGAACCGATATATATTTATGGTATTAATGAATTATATCTTTTAGTGGTAACTAGATTCTTTTTTGATGGTGTTATTTGATGAATATTGGTGTCTTCCCGAACAAGGAATGATCATGAAAAGAAATTTGCGAAAATGTTGGGAATATTGATATATCATCACTTTTATGCAAAATTATAAAAGTATGATTTTTGGATACAAGAATTTTTCTTTCGTAGACATTGGATTTATAAAATAGTTGAACCTTTGGATATTTAAAAGATGGAACTTGCTACCTCATTGAAACAACCAATGAAAATCATTGAGATACAATGCTTCTTTGGTCTAGCTAGTTATTACCAATGTTCTGTGTGTGACTTTTCATGACCATCATTTCCTATGATATATTTTACAAAGAATAATGATCCATTCTAATCTAATTAGGAATGTCAGATGTATTTTTAAGAGTCTAAATTTTTCCTTGTATCAACACCAGTATTGATTTTTATGGAATCATGACAGGGGAGTGTCATGTATTGTGATTCTTAGGGATTAGGGTTGGGATGTATTGTAAGAAAATGATAACATTTTGTTGCATATGGATCATGGTAGTTATGAGTTCATGATATGAACTTCCCAACACATGAATTGGAGTTAGCGACCATAGTCTATGCTTCAAAAAGATATCGTCTTTATCTATTTTCTATGAAATTTACTATTTTTACATATTAGAAGAGCTTGAAGTATATTTTATAACAAATGGAATTGAATCTGAGAAAAATAATATGGATTGAGTATGTCTAAATGTTTGACATTGACTTGATGTACACACTAGAAAAAGGAAATTTAGTGGCGGGGGAATTAAGAAGAATATTATATGCTTAAATGGAAGTAATAAGGATCATATGAGTGGTAGTTGATGTCAGTACAAAAATTCATTCACACTGAAATGTGAAGACCGAGGTGATGTTATGGCATTAATTCTAGTTTATTTTCTTCCTGGTTTGGTAAATATGGTTAAAGAGGCATAGACATCTAAAGTATAATGTGCAACGATGATGTCAAAACTCAATGGTGGGTAGACCATTGAGGGATGGATGTTGGATGAGAATTTGAGGTTGTGGTTAAAAAATCAGATATTTGCACCTAATGTTTGTTAGGAACATATTATTCATATTTGATACTATTCGAGAGGGGTTGTTCATGCTGGAATATAGAATATGTATATGGTGTTCAAAGAATAGTTTTGGTGGAGAGACATGAAAAAAAATGTGGATGACATTTTTTTTGAGATGATTGACATGTCAGCAAGTTATGGAAGATAATCAGTAGCCATCAGGTATGTTTTAGTCTTTACCAATTCCTATTTTGATGTCGGAGTGGATAGCTATATATTTTTTAATATTCATACCATGAAATGTTCGAAAACCAGATTCCATATGGGTGATAGTGGATAATGTCACCTTATTGGTTAATTACATTTCAATTTTTGAATCTCATAAGGTGGAGGATTGTAAAATATCTGTATCAAAGAAGTTGTAAAAAAGTATGTCATACTTGTTTCGATATTATCTAACATAGATTCGAGGTTTATATATCATTTTTTTAAATCCATACCGAAATCCATTGAGACTCAGTTGACTATGAGTATGGAATATCATCCTCAGATGGGGAGACAATCCAAATGCATGATATAAATGATATAAGATATATTTTAGGCTAGTGTAATGGATTTTAGTGTCTTGTGGGAAGAACATGAATCATTAGTGGAGTTATCGTTAAACAAAAGTTATCAGGAATCACCCCAAATATAGAAGGAATTTATAACATTATTATACTTTCATATAATTGAATACCCTGATATATAAGGTTCTATACACATTAAGTTAGAATTTTTCCCTAAGTAAACATTTCTTATGTTTCTTTATCAGGTCCATCTTATTGTCTCCTAAGTATGTTAGATACTTAGTTAAGAACAAAATAGGGTTTTTGAATCCATCTAGTTTAATTTGGTTAAAAATAGATTTTCTTAAGGATAAAAATGAATGTTTTTACCATATCATTCAAACCCTCTTGTAATTGGGGAATCTACATCGATATTGCAATCCTAAAATTGGTATTAGAGTTGGTATCTGAAATAATTGTACTCACATATCGGATTTCTTGATCATATTTTCTTTCTAAATTTTACTTTTTCACGTTTTTCATATGGATATTCATTATTTTTAATCTTTTTCTACTAATAATTCTTATTGAAAATATATTTTGTATTTTATTATAGAATTGAAGGAATTAATGTTTGATCAATAGACAATCTAAATCGTACCAGACCTCCAATATTTGATGGAAATTATTATGATTACTGGAGTGTTAGGATAAAGACTTTTATTATCAACACTACTGTTGATAACTTTGTTATGTTATATGGAGACTACATGATTCTAGATAAATAAATCAGAAAATTCACCAATCAATAAAATCAAGAGTATCATCTTAACATTATGGTACACAATACATTATTGCGTTTAACAACTAGAAATATCTATATTCTTACTTCCTCTTGTGAATATCCTAATAGAATACGGAAGAAATTAGAAGTCACATATTTTGGCGCAGCCAAGGATATTGAAATAAGAAGAGCTAGGCATAGAGATGAATATCATGGTTTTATGTTTCTGTATAGAGAACCTGTATGCAAAGTTCCACAAAGATTTATGGATATTGTCAACAACCTTCAGTATATGGATGACAAGGGACTTGTTGATGGGATTCTTTTGAATAATAGATTATATATTACTCCAAATGTGTGGTAATACAAAATAACAGTGATTGATGAGAATAGGAATGTTTCTAACATCACTCTTGATGAATTATTCCAGACTATTCTACAGTAAGAAACAAGAATAAAGGGTGATCAAATGAAAAATAATGGTAATGGATGTGTTGATTTCAATACTAAATCAAATCATATAAAATCCATGACTCTTGAAAGTGTTGCTGGATCAAAATCTATGAAATATACTATTATATATTAATCTTATGTTAGTGTTCATTATGATTATGAACTTTTAAATCTTGCTCGAGAATGAACAATATTGTGGGAATGAAATATTTCCAGTATATATAAAAGAAGAAATACATAAAGGATAAGAAGGATTCAGAATTAACTTGTTATGAATGAAAGGGAGAAGGTCATATCAGACCAGATTGTACTATGATCAAAAAGAAATAAAGAACGGATGGGCATTTAGAAAGAAACAATCTGAATTACTACAAGTCTAAGAAAAAGAAAGTATTCAAAGATAATGACACAAGGAGTTCTAGTGGCAGTGATTCTTCTGATGAATCTTGAGATTTTGAATCTTTTAGAAAAATGAATATTGTTCATATATCCATAGTTCATACCGAAAACCAATGTTTCATGGAAAGAATAAATACTATAGAATCCCTAACCAATAATTCTATAAATTAAAATCTTTTTAATGAATATTATAATGAATCTTCTATGAAGAATCCTCACCATTATAAGATAACACATTACCCAAATTTTAATAATTATCCAGGTTTACCATGTTAATTTAGAATGAAAAGAGTAAGAATAATAGGAATTGTAACAAAGGATATTCTATAATATCTATTTTAACAAAATAAGTATCATATCCATCCAAAAACCAGGATTATAAAAATCTTGATTATGAAAATGTTTCCAAAAACCTTGAGGATGTTAATTCTAAAAAGGATACTCTTTCCATGTTTCTTGAAAATATTATATCTAGAAATCATAATAAGATAATTAATATTCATATGATGATATATTTGTTGAGTCAATAAGGTTTTCTTATGACATTTCTATTCCTCTATGTTTTGAATATCACAAACACTCTATCTTAAGGAAAATTTATTTTATCTTGATAAGGAAAATTTTCCTTTCTCAAGGAAATTTATCCTTACCTGTTTTTTCATTGTTCATATTTTAGAATCCCCAAATATAACACATTTTATTTCTTTGACTAAAAATAGTTTTCATATTGCTAAACTGTAGATTTATATAAATACTTCCATATCGAGAATTCTATTTTCAGAATCAAAATTCAGACTCTGAATTCATTGAATTTCAGACTCTGAATTCAGACTCCGAATTCTCTGAAATTCATACTCCAAATTATATGAAATTCACACTCAAAATTCATTGAAATTCATAATCCGTATTTGTTGAAATTATGACTCCGAATTCTCTTAAAATCAGAATCCATATTAAATAGAATTAAGACTCATAATTCCTCATAATTCAGACTCAAAATTTCTCATAATACAGACTCCTAATTATTCTTAATTTAGACACTGAATTCATTAGAATTCAAACTCCAAATTCCTCAAAATTCGGACACCGAATTCCATTGAATTTAGACTCTGAATTCTTTGGAATTCCAACTCTAGAAATCATTGAATCCAGACTCTGAATTCTTTGGAAAACATAATTCGAATACCCATGTATTATAGACTCCGAATTCTGATTTTCATAGACTCTGAACTTTACATTAGTTAGACTTATAAAAATAATATTTGGTTACATAATAATATTTTTCATACCCTTAATATAGTAATTGAAATGGTTTCATACATTCTGTTTCTAACTAACCATTGGTTGAGTGACACATTGACTAGTTCATATGAGATTCAATAAAAAATATGAACGTTGGAGGAGGGAGTCAATCGTTGGAGTATTGCCTGTAAATAGGATCTCATTTGAACGAGATCAGTACTGATCTATGAATCTAGAGACCACATGATGTAGAAGTGATTTCTAGATAGATAGACTCTCTTGCCTTGTGAGTATTGAAAATCTTGTTCAGAGTACTTCGTGTGACTCTGATTTTTATTGTGTACAATCGAGGGATTTTAGGGATAGAAAGATAGTGGTGCTATCTTCTTTAATGTTTGAGGACTTCCTTGCTGAGGAACGTAGAGGTATTTACTACATTTAAGTTTGAGGTCTTTCATAGATAACAAGAAAGACTCTAATATTCTTATTGAGGGCTTACCCTGGTGTGGGTAAGATGGGAATTCTTGAAAATATAAATCAAGGGACCTTTATCCAAGTTTGTTGGATACCCTTCTATTTGGGTTACAATAATTCATACATGTAACTAGTTTTTTTCTTGTTTATTTTCTGCTGTATTTTTTAAATAAGGTAAGTATAATAATTTTATACTTCATTGTTTTTTATACTCTGATTAGTAAGATTCTATACGGTTTACGGTAGAATCATTTCCTTATCAAATATTCCTAAGTTCCATTTCTGGAATCACATTTCAAGAACCTAGAAAGACTGTAAAACTAAGAGGTCTTGTTAATTTACATCGATTAACATTGTTAAACACAGTTTTCCTAAATGTTATAAAAGAATGTTTTATACCAACATTAAAGGGTCCAAATAAATTATAAAAGTATACAATTCACCCCCCCCCCCACTTTTATTTGAGCATCTACATAATATTTCAATCCTACCATATATAGATGTTCTTTCTAGATTTTGAGAAATTTAAAACCTAAGAAAGAATATTAAATCCCCAATCATACTCACGTCAAACTGTGATTTCTTGAGATTCACAAATGAATTAGTTATGAATTTATGAGTAGATCCAAATATAATTTCATCAACATAAATTTTAACAATCAAAACATTTTTATTTTCTTTATTTATAAATTTTTTTGGATCAGCAGCTCCCTTAACATAATTGTTTTGTAAAAAAATTCGTTAAATTTTGTCATACAAGGATCTAGGGGCTTGTTTAAGACCATATAGAGATTTGGTATGCTTTTAAACATGTTTAGGATGTTTTTTTCTTCAAACCCATGATTTTTTCAATAAAAACATCATCTTGAACACGTACATTAATGAAACCAAACTTAACATCCATTTGAAAATGTTTGAAATTAATTAATGCTGAAAAGGATAGAAGAATATGAATAGATTCATGAATAGATACTGTAGTGTAGGTTTCTTCATTGCCTATTAATTCTTATTGAACATATCCTTTATAAAATACTCTTTCATTATTTCATTAAATGATTAAATTTTCATCATATTTATTTATGAAGACCCATTTTACAACAATTATAGAATTTCCTTAGATCTTTTATCCAAGGTCCATAATTTTTTCCATTTGAATTCATTTAGTTTATCTTACATACATTTAATCCCATAATCATCTCGTAACGATTCATCATTAATTAAAGGTTATAACTTGGAAAGAAATTATAATGTTATACTTCATTTATTTTATAACTTCAAGTATGTATAGGTTGATTTACATCACCATTGGAACAATCACTTGGATTATTCTTATGAAATAATTGATTTGGGTTTTGTAAAACATGTTCATTAACATAACATAAAAAAATATACTAGGGTAAATACATTAGAAATATTTTCTTGATTATTTTCCTTATAAGAATAATCTTCCATCAAATGTTGATAATCAATTTTTAAAAACACATCAGAAGATATAGGTTGGGGTTGTTTAAAATCAAATGGATATGTTTCAACAAATTTACCATGTACTATTTCTTCAATAGTACACAATTTTTTGGTAAAAATACTATAATCCTTAGATGTAGTGAAATAGCATAATAATATTCATTTATCGGATTTGAGTGTGAATTTATGAAAATTATCTTCAGTATTCAAGATAAATACATTACACTCAAATACAGTGAAGTAAGAAATTCTAGGTTTTCATCCAGTACATCACTCATAAGTTGTTTTATTAAGAAAAGGTCTGATTAAAACCTTATATATAGCATATCAAGCATTACATACTTCATGAGTCCAAAAAAATTTAGCAGTAGATTATTAAATAAACATGGTTCTATTTATTTCATGAAGAATTTAGTATCTTTTTTCATCAATACCATTTTGTTGAGGAGTTCTAGGATCTGAGAAGTTAGGAGTAACGCCTTTCTTACTAAAAAATGTTTTGATATCTGAATTTTCAAATTTTCCCCCATGATCATTATGAATAGTTTCTAATGGATGGTTTTCCTCATTTTTATCATTGGCTATGAAACATTTAAACTATGGAAAATCTTCATATTTCATTTCTAGAAAATAGAACCATGTAAATATATTTTAATCATCATCTAAAACAAATTCATAGTATCTACCTCCAATACGTCCAGTTTATGTTGGACCAAAAATCTCCATATGCACTAGTTGTAATGCATCAAATGTTAAGATTTCACTAATTGATTTAAATCATGACTTATGTTTATTTCCATATTTACATGAATCAAAAACGTTTGACGAATCCAATCTAAGATCCACTAGATCCTTAAAAAGTCTTTTCATTGAGAGTCTGCATTGGTTCCTGAGGTTATAGTGTCCTGGTATTCTATTCCATAACCAATATTGATCTTCCATTTCAATAAGTCAAGGTATTTCTTGGCTCCAATGGTATTTTATGATAAGTGTATAAACATTCTCGTTCCAATGTGTAGATATAATAAACACCCCCTTCAAATTTTGTACTAGTAATTTATCATTAATAAAATTCATAAGGTAACCTTCATCACATTAATTATTATTGCTTATAAGGTTATACTTAAGACCATTATAAAATAATACTTTTGAAATTAAAGATTTTCGGAGAAGAACAGTGTTACATATATAAACAATTTCTCCTTGAGAATTGTCTCCAAAAGTTACTTTTCAACATTTCATTTTAATAATCATTTCAATGAATTTTCTGTTAAAATTCAGGTTCTCGGAACATCCACTATCCATGTACCATGTATTATTGTAAGTACTTCCATTGATTTCATGAAAATAAAATAGTTAGTCTTTTTTAATCCAAAGTTGTTTGGATTCAAAATTGATAGAAATTAAAATATTAAATATCCACATTTTCTAAGAATTGTATGATTTATGGAAACCTATATATTTTATTTTATTTAAAGAACATTTGTTCTCCCAATTTCCACCACATAGACACTTAGTGAAGAAATAAGCACATTGGGGAAAATTGTAATGACTAAAAACTATTTTTGAGTGATAATAACCAAATCCAAAACAATTCCTAAGAGGATGTAGTTGTGAATACATTTTATCAAAACCATCCTTTCAATGAGTAATGTTTGAAAAAGTATCTTTAAGGAAATTATTTCGTATTTCTGTTTGAATAATAAATTCATATCCTCTTAGACATTAGTTTTAGAATTTAAGTTAGCCTCTACAACATATTTCCTTGAAATAATATTTCCAAGGTCCTTGTAATGTTTACCCTTTTCATAATTATCATCCTTAAGGTTTTTCGAAACATTTTCAAAATAAATAATTTTGTCATCAAGATCATTTGAATCATCTAATACTTATTCTATTAAAATAAATACTCTAGAATTTATCTTTTTAGGTTTCTTATTGATCAAACTATTTTCATTTTAAAGTAACTTATAAAACCTATATACTTCTTCAAAGGATCGTAAACTATTATCTTCTGATTAGAAATATTATTCATCCAATGATTCATAATATTATTAATTAGGAAGACTTTAATGTAAGGAAATATTTTTTTAGTATTCATTAGTATTCACCTTATCCAAGAAACATGGGTTTCCAGTAAGAATTATAGGTACAAGATCAATATTCATTTGTCTTAAAGATCCAATATCTAAAGATTCATCTAAATAATCCCCACCAATATCACTTTAGGTGTCATTATATTTGAGTACTTTCTTAGAATTAGACTTGTATTACTTCTTATTTTTTTCTTTCTGAATGCTTATCCATTCTTTATTTACTATTGATCATAGGAAAATCTGGTCTGATACGACCTACTCTCTTTCATTCATAACAAGTTATTTCTGAATCATTATAATACTTTATATCACTCATCTGGTATCTGTACTGTAAATATTTATTTCCCACAATCTTGTTCATTCTTAGATAAATATTGGAATGTTAATTATCATAATGATCATTATCACATGATTCTAATATAAAAGTATATTTCTTAAGTTTTGATCTAGAAATACTTTTAAGAGTCTTGTCTTTCATATGATTTGATACCGTAGTGAAAGAAAGACCTCCATTGCTATTATTTTACTTATTGATATATGTATCTCCCTTCATTCAAGTTTCATTATATAGAATATTTTGGAATAATTAATCAATAGTGATGTTAAAATCTTTTCCATTCGGATCAATTGGTGTTATTTTGGAATCACAATCATTGGTAATAATATATATTATCCTATCGACTAGAATTTCATCTTCAAGTCCTTTCTCACCCATACACTGAATGTTGTTGATAACAGAAATAAATATTTATTGAACATTGAATACATGTTCTCAATACAAAAACAATAAACATTGATATTCAACATTAAGAATACTTGTTCTAGTTTCAATAACCTTGGATGTGCAAAAATATGTGTCTTATACTTTCTTCCAAATTCTATTATCAGCTTCACTAGATGAAATGTCGCTATATTTATTTATTTACATTGAACATAATAAAGTATTCTATACCTTAATGTTAAAATTATACTCTTGATTTTCTTTAGTGGTGAAGTTTCTAATTTCATTTCATGTAATCTTGTCGCCTTTATTTAACATAACATTGTTTTAAACACTTGTGTTGATAATAAAATCCATAATCCTACCTCTCCAATACACATAATCATTTCTATCAAATATTGGTGGTCTGGTAGGATTTTGATTTTCTAATAATCCAACATACATTACTGCAATTCTATAAGAATGTAAAAAAGTTCTATTAAACAAAAATGATTAGTATAAAATGTTTATAAACAAATAAAATCATTATGAAAAAAATGATCAAGTAAAATTAATAATGAAAAGTCAAGAATGAAAATATATATTCGAGTACATGTATTTCAAAGACCCACACTAATAAAAATTTTAGTATTGAAATATAGAAGTAGATTGATCAATTATAATAATTTTTAATTGTATGTTTAAAAACATTCATTTTTTATCCTTAAGAAAATCTATGTTTAAAAATGTTATATGAGATGGATTCACAAACCCATTTTTTTCATAACTAAGAAACTAGCTTCCTTAGGATCTCGTAAGATGGATCTGATAAAGAATCTTAAGACATGTGTACTTAGGGATAGTTTATACAATAAATAATATATTATCTTGTTTATCGGAGCACACAAGTATACGAATGTATAATAAAGTTATACATTCTTTCATTAAAATTTTTGTTTGGAATTAAAATTTGTATCAAAAAAAAGTAAATAGGTATAATAAATATTTTAACCCAAATAGAAGAGTATCCAACAACCTTGGATAATGGTCCCTTGATTTATACTTTAAAAAAATTTGTCTTACCCACACCAGGGTAATTCCTAGATAAGAATATCAGAATCTCTCTTACTATCCCCTCAAGCCCTCGATCTCTATGGTGATTAGAACCTCTTTCATCCAATCTCAAAAATACCTTGTTTTATCCAAAACAATGTGAATCACACTAGGGAGGTTGGAAAAGTTTTTCATAGCTTGAAAATGTTTTTCATATCTTGAGATAGATGTTCATAGCATTCTCACAAGTATGTTAAGCAGAGATTTTGTAGTTTCAACATTGAGCTCTAAGAAATCAACTCTTGATTCATAACTCACAATAAAAAAATATTATCTAAATCAGTTCAAATGGATAGATATATATTTGAATGGATTAAAATAGTCGAATTTTTTCTTCTAGGGTCATATTTTGTCTTACATTTTAGAGGTACTTTTTCATGTGTCACTCATCCATTGGTTAGTTAAAAACAGATTGTACAACATCGTTTTATGTAAGAAGACATGGGAAACATTATCTTGTGTGAGAAAAAATAAAATTTAATAAAAACATGTTTAGGTTTAAGAAACATAGGCATAATAATATCCTATAAACATGGAAGAATATTTTAAGAATGAAAAGATACATAAAAAATATGAATAATCAGATTCTAGGAATATTAGAGATTAGTGGCTAATAATATGGACAATCCGATTCTAAAATAATAGATAATCAGAATAACATTTTTGAGGAAATCATTGTCGGAATTAAAAAGAAATTATAGTCTTATTTTAGAAGAAATCAGAGTTTGATTTGAGATGATATAAGAGTCATATTTCATAAGAAATCAGAGTCTGATATAAGAAGAAATCGGAGTTTAATTTCATAAGAAATTGAAGTCTGATTTTTGACGTATTTTGATTTTGATTTATGAATAAATATGAGTCTCACATATAGGGAAATCAGAATCTATGGAACAATATGGTTTTGATAAAGGTAAGGATCCAATTTTTTACATAATAAAAATATAGTTATACATGGTTTAGAAAATCATTAGATAAGGTAAAAGGAACTATTGGTAAAGAAAAAAAATATTAGATAAATAAAATTTTCATTAAGAGAATGATTCTTAGAGAAAGATAATTTTACTTAAGAAATGTGTTTGTGATTTTGAAAACATAAATGAATAAAAATGTTATAAAAAATCTAATTGATTTAAAAAATTTCTCTGTTTGAATAATTTTATGGGTGTCCTTGTCGTTATCCACTTTGTTTGGAGGAAACAAGTGAGACATCACAAGTTGGACTGATCCTTTTCCAATAAATAATGGATAAGATTCAATGGATTAGCTAACAATCAGATACAACATGGAGTCTTCAAAAATCATATGTAAATCATCATCAATGACTATTTTCATTCTGGATGTGTCCTCATGTGTTCATGAGAATCACTCCAAGGCATGGAAATTTACATTTTGGGAAGTATGTAAAGTTATCTCCTCAATACATAAGCCCTTTTGAGATACTAGAATAGGTTGGTGTGGTATAATATCAGTTGGAATTTCCACAAAGGTTTATTTTTGTGCATAATGTGTTCCATATGTCCCACTTGAAAAGGTATCATCCTAATCATGACCATTTGATTCGATTGAATAATGTGTACCTAGAGACAAGTACATTGTTTATACATATCTCAATGAACATAGTGGATAAGAAATAGAAACTCGTGCATGGGAAAATCATCATTCTAGTGTGGGCTTTATAGAAACTTGGTTTTATTCAGGAAGATACTTGGGAATGGGAGAAGGATCTGAATGATTAATGGCTACAACTATCTAGGAACATGGATGGTTTTCTACATTATGGGGATGAAAAGGATAATGGTGGTGATAATGTATCACCCTCCAAATTCAATTATAGAACCATTAATTTATTCATTTTGCGAATTTAAACTATATGTGTGATGTTTGGGTGAGTTCGGAGAAATTTTGGAGTGTTTTGGGTCTTTTTGAAGGGTGCACATTGTGGTAAAACCATACAACATCTATATAAAATAGTGCACAATGATATAAGAAATTAAAGAAAGGTTAATGATCTATGCATGGTTCTTCCAAACCATTTCACATCCTAGGAAAAAAATTGCAACTTGAGTCAATAAAATTTGAAATGGCTAGAGCATGGTTTGAGAACTGTCTGAGGTTCCTGCTTGAGACTGAAGCAAGAACACAATTTAAAAACTAGATCCATAAAAACAGGATCTAGGTTTGTTTGTGGTTTTAATGACACTTTGTTTAACCAAAATGGCCCCAACTAAAAATTTACTCTACACAAAGTAAGTAGAGGCTTCTCCCAATAATCAAGAGGAGATACAAAGGCTTAACTTGGAGAATTGAAGCCTGATTCTAACATTGTGTGATCATTCATAGTTTTTCATTGTGAGTCTTCTTAGATATAAATATCTATATCTCTCATCTTTTTTGATCTTTTCCGAATGTGGATAGATCTAATATATTTAACTCCTCATATGAATGATTTGTTTTTTGTTGATTATGGGGGAGATCTATGGAAGTTTATAGGGTTTCAACACAATTTCGAGGAAAGTTTGTGTTGTATTAATTTTTTTCAATGTTTAATGATGTAAGTGCCTTCTATCCCATCTCATATATTTATAATATGAAGGCCTGATTTCAAATTAATTGTTTTTCTTTTAAATTTATTGTGTATATTTTGTGAAATGTATTCTAAAACCCCACTTTAGTTATGGTTTTTGGAAATTTTGAACATTTGGTGTTATAATGGAAAGATAATTTGGTCACATGTTTTTAAAATGATAATTTTTACATGATTGTTTGGTTTTTTTGTATGGAGACGTGGTTTTCAATAATAATTTTTATTCATTGAAATGTGTTTGGAACACTTGGGTATGTCCTAGTATTAGAATGGTTGTGTGGTGTGTGTTCATATGGATTGGGATGGATAAGTTCATGAAGTACCCACATAAAAAGGATAGATCAGATATTGGTGTTATGTAACCCCATCAAAGTGGCTCACTATGTGATGACTTTGTGAAATAGTGACTCACCACTCATGAGTACATGTTGGAATATATTTGTAATCATGTTTGGATGTATGGTTATGTGTAAAGTGATGGGTTATTCCAAAGTTTAATTGTAAAATGGTTTTAGACCATTGTTTAGTTTCATTCCTTATAAATTCTTATTATTGTGAAAAATTATTCATTATGGATATGTATTATGTCCTTATATAAACTATTTACACTATTTTATATAAATGTTTCTAACATGATATAAACTAGTGGTGTGAGTATTGAAGTCATTAGGGAAAATCTTCCATGTTTCATTACTCCCCCCCTACTCTGGTAATTTTGTGCTTTTTAATATTTTATTTATCAGTATATAAGAAAAGGTAATGTATCACACATCTTTAGCACTGCATAATGATACAAGTTCACCTTGGATAGTGGATTATGGAGCTTGGGGATCATTATAACCATGTGGTTTTCATTAATTTTTGTAGGTCTTGTAGTATTCAATTGTGTACTTGGTTATTTTTTGTTCTTCCACTATTGATCTATTTAGAGTTGATCTTTTTATAATTGACATTCTTGTGTTGTCCTTCAGTTTTTAACATGTGTCATGTAGTTTTTTATTTTTTTTATAACAATCTTTGTTGGTTGATTAGTTTTTTTCAATGGTAAAATCATCCCCTAATTGTAAATAAATCCCTTGTCGTTTATTGTCTAGCCATGGCATCTTGGGGATGTCGATTAAGTTCATGTAACATCCACCTTCTATGTCAACCCAAGGAGGAGGGGTGGTACAATTAAATGGATGTTAAATACATATTATCAATAGTTTATAGGATGGATCTAAAATCATAGTTATAAAGATTTCTCTAAAAACCAAAATATAATTGTTGAATGAATTCGATGGCTAGCCAGGGGACCAAATTAAAATGATATATCGTACAATGTTTTTGTAAACAATGATTATAAAATCTATACAGAAGAACCTGATGACTGTAGTACGCTGAAAAATAGTAGAGTTAGGCTTGTGGAGGATGTGATGCACATATTTGGTTCCAATTATAGAAATCCAATTTAGGAAAATATTTCATATGTTGGATTTATTGAATATATATACGATTTGGATTATAAAACATTTAATGTTATTTTTTTTCAATTTTAAATGGTTTGAAAATATGAGTGTAGTGAATGTTGTTGAAATGGGATTAATGAAGGTGAATTTCCTTGTGAATGGGGAAGAGGAAAATCCATTCAAAATGGCATTACAAGAAGTGAATGTATTTTATTTCTCAAATCCAACAAAGAAGAATTATTCAGTTGTCCTATTGGTGAATAAAGCAACAGAATGTTAAGATGAAAATTCAATCAAGGAAGACAATTTCATTGGGAGATCTCAATTAGTTAATTGTATTTCCAATGTAAAGAATCTCATGTATCATAAAGGGTACCAGAAATAGGGGATTTGGATTCTCGATATAGGAGCCTAATTAGTTAAACCTTTGAAAAAAAGAGAGAGAGTCCAATGATAAGGTTAAAGTAAATTTTAATATAAAATGGTTTTCTTCGTAATATTATTTGTTATCTGTTGTATTAAAATAATTTAAATTAAATATTTGACTACCCATGTAGAAGATGTCTTATGCGCATGATGATGATACTAATATCATGGAAGAACATATTGTTGATACTAAAACTATAGAGTTATTATGGGATCAATAAAATCATGATGAAAAAACAATAAATATGTGGCATTAATTTGTTGACTAAAATTACCCAGGAAAAATGTTAGGGTATAAAATTTGAGTTTGGATGGAATCATCACAGACATCCTATTAAACCAAATAAGTAAATGTTCATTAGTTATGTTGGGGTCACAATGAGGATGAATGTTATAATTGAGATAGATTCACTATGCCATGTACAATCCATAATAAAGAAAACCATTTGGAAATATATGAAGGTAATGTCATGATATACATTCTATATTTTAAAAAAAATTATACAGATATATTGATTTAATATTGATTATTCCTTATAGTGTTCATTTATTTTATATGATTTTTTAAGAGTTATTAATTAATAACTAGTGGAAAATCCCATATTTGTTTATGGACTCCTCTCATGAAGTTTCGTCTTAGGGATGTTTTGGTGAATATAAATCCCCATTCACCAGTTACTTATGTTGAAATTATATTTTATATCCTTGCCCAATGGGACCCATTTCATGACTCCCCATTCCCTCCCCCAATAGGCCAGGGGTTGGCGATAAGTTTTTATAAAAATATCACTAACATGGGAGGCCTTAGCCTAAGTACTTTTACAAACACACACATCACCAATAACATGAAATTATAGAATGTAAAAATAAATAAACAACTATTCATTCATATATCTAATACCAAAAAAAGATTACAATAGTATGTAAAAGAAATTTAATAGGGAAAAACACAATCCCACCATAAAGCGTTTGAAAAGAAGTTCACCCTAAAGGTAATACTGGGGACTGTTATCAACATACCGTAGAGACACACGTTGGTCAGTTTGGACTCAAAAAGTGTTGTCTGGTCTTGGTCCTTCTAGGATGCTGTCAAAAGATTGATCATCTGCACAAGACATGACATGTGTGGGAAAATATCATGCATGGGTGAATATAACAATACCTAGTAGGGAACCCCAAAACTACAAATCATATAATAATGGAATGCATTCTTCTCTACATAGGTATATGTCTAAAACACATATAACAAAAATAACCATATATACTCAACTAATACACATAGTCTCAAAGGAAAATTCAAAACTATAACGCCAACCTAGGATTCTCTATTGATGGATCCACATAGTACTCATCTTGGAGAACACACTCCATTTTTATAATATCACTAATGACGTTCGTCTGAGAGGTAATTCTAATCATGTGTCACCATTATAAGTACTCACTAAATGTATGAATATATACGATACACAAATGAGGATCACACCAAAGGCCATGGGGTATACCAATAAATCAATCTGGATTGCCCATCTATGTAGAGTATTAGTCTCTGTATATGGTTGGTTATCAAGAGACGAAGAACTCCACCTAGGGTATGAAGATTAATACATAATCTCACTCTTTTCCTCAAAAAAGGCCTTCAAAAACTATATCCCAGAACTCTTGTTGAAGGGATTATTGTCCTATCTGTATGAGGTGAATCCATACCAAACCTCAAGGATTGGATATTGGGAATGCATTCTAAGAAAACTTATCTAAGTTACAGAGTAAAAGAGCTCCAAACCAACATTTAATGAGTACACAGAATGTAGTTGGGCTACATGTTAGGTACCTTTAACCATGGGCCTACCCATGTAAATGGTCTATGTATGTGTTCATGTCCATCTAATAGTACACGACATGAGGCTACTCATGTACTCTTCTCAAGTACCATTACATATGTATTCCCATTTAAACATGGAAATGTTGTGTCTGTTTGGATTTACAAGGCATTCCCTAGCCCTTGTATCGTCATAGGTACTTGTCGATCTACTATTGAAGGAATCAGACTCCGTGTGATAGGGGTAACATGTCATGTGATCCTTAAATTTTTATTGGAACCCTATATATCACTAGGAGGTACCCAGATGATGTGTAATCCCATATTACACACTGTCTAGATTAGGTTTTCTCAGGATTATGGTTCTTCCTTCTGTGCACTCTCACACCACCAGCGCCTAGAAATCTACCCTCAAACTCATCAGAAATCATGGATCTTTTCAATTCATTCCTAATTGTGTCCTCTCATCCTAATTTATCCTTTGAATCCATTCAAAAAAAAATGATTTTATTCATTCCATCATTGCTCACACACCCCGTTCGAATTGGGGGAATCCCATCCCGTTTGATCAGTTTATCGCTGGCACCATCAAATCTTTTTCATATCGTTTCATTATCAAATATACAATTTTGAACCATTACGCCAAGAAACATCTATGAAACATTTTATTTTATTTAATACTTCAGACCTCCTGATAAAATAATAACGCTGTTGATAAATGATGAAAAAGTGGGAAATGAAAAACCACATACACAAGGACCAGACCTAATAAAACATTGATGTTGGCCTTGATACATCTCTATTTAAATGAAATTTAAGAATCACATAATCAGAAATAAATTCACCAAATAAATTCACACAATATTCACATCCTGAAAATAATTGATCCGTGAATGAAGTTATTAGTCGATTGATTTGTGTTCTTCATTGAAAGTATAAATCAGGAAAGAATCAAAACAAAACAAAAATACATACTCAATTTGGATCAATTGATTATGAATAATGAAGCAGTGTTGTTGTCACTGTTGATATCCTCTGATTTCGTTACATGTTGATCACTGATTCACAATCTAGGAGAGATTTTTCTGAGAGATGTTTGATAATGCTCCCTCCAACGAATATAGGGTTATGAAACTAACACTATATTTTTATCACAATAGTGTAGTTATTTAAATGTTACGCACTGCATCAATGAAATAAAATATAAAAAAATTATTGAATTACATTATTCATTTCACGCCCGCATTGAGTTTTCCACAAACACCCCAAAATGACCATGGTTATGTCATTACTAGGGTAAAATCCTCATTCTATACTCAATAATTCCCTCAGATTTATTTCTAGGTCCATGTGTAGATGCTATTTAACTTTTTAGGAAAACGGTGTGCACATGCAATTTAATATATTTAATATATTTCAAACATTTATTCTGGGATCCTTGGGTCTCAGAATCAAACATTGTTTTAGCACATGGACTCAAAAATAATCCATACACTATCCAAAAATAATACATAGAAAACCCATGTCACTATATTCTCACCACATTTCGGTTTTATATCCCAAAAACCATTGTAATGGCTACACAATATAGATGTTGGTACTAATAAAAATATGAGTCTTCTACTATCATGTTCACTAATGAAGAATCATGTACTAAAACAATAACTGAACTAAAGGAATCGATCACCCATAAAATATCATCTATTATTGATCATCAATCTCTATTGGGTAATCAATAATGGTAGTTTCATCCTTGATGTCCATCTCACACCATTAAATAATGTTGTATGGGTCATGCACATACTTTTATAGATGTGACACGTGGAAGACATCGTAAAACGGGTCCAACTATGGGGTAGAGAATAGGATTACGCAATCATTCCAACTATATGTGGTATCTAGAAAGGGTCAATGAATTATGGAGATAGCTTATTGCCCAGTGAAAATCTCTATAATCCACATTGAGGTGAAAACCATAGGAATACATGGTCTCTATCCAAGAACTCTAATGTCATTATTAATCTATAAGAATAAGACTTGTGATGACTCTGTGCAGTCCTCAACTATTCTAAGATGATCTTCACCTTCTCTATACATGCTCAAAACCACTCTGGACCCATAATTTTCTACACTCCTAGGTCATTACAGTGAAGTACTGACCTACATGATTACCCATACGAAGCCTCGAATGGTTGTCTACGGGTTATGTAATGATAGATATTTTGGTATGAAAACTCCACCAATGATAGGTAATATTTCCAACAATAACCAAACACCATCATCAAATCTTGCTTCATATCCTCCCTAACATTAATGGTTATATTTTTATATCCATCAGTTTGGGGGAGAAACTCAATGATCAAGTATAACTAAGTTGCCAATACATCTTACAATACCTTCCATAACCATGATGCGAAGAGAAAATTATGCTCAAAATATATTTTTGACAGAACTCCATGGAGTCGGGCTTTCTCTTGAACATAGAGGTGTCCCATTCCCTCTAAAGAACTCTCCTCTTGGATAGCTAATAAGTGGGCCAACATGGTGAGTCAGTATATAATAAAGCAGATTCTATAATTTCCCCTAGATGTACGTGGTATGCATATCACTAACTCCATGGATATCCCATCCCACATCCACATTCACGCCTCAAGGGGTTGAGCGAAACAAACTAGAACTTACTGCTCATCATTCACTTGCTGACATGTAATGCATTGAGGGACAAACCCAAAAACTCTATATTTCATCCCTTTCTACAAAAACTAAGATCGTAGGTCATCGTAAATATTTAAAAAGTATGGATGTATTTTCAAATGATATGTGTGAAGTTATCTCAGATTATCCTCTAAAATATCACTAGTACCATAGTGCATCTTATGAAAATTATTGCATGCTCCCCACCTTAAAAAAACATCAAGAGCATGTCTAGTAGATACCTATGTACACATGGTCTCATAGTACACATCCATATGTTATGACTCCCCGAATCTCTATACAAGTGGAGGGGTAACAACCATAAACTAGAGGTAAGATTCTAAATCCCTTTCCACAATTGATAACTACAAGGATGATAACTACATAGATGCCTCATTTAGTATCTTCAGACAAGATCTCCTATAGAGATCATCTTCTGCCAAATTCCCCTTTCTATGAGTGTAGATAATTTTGAAGTCAAAATCCTGGTGGAACTCTAGCCAATACCATTGTCTCGTGTATTGATCCTTATGAGATAATATATACTTGAGACCCTTTTGATCAGAATTGAATATCATATCTATCCCATCTGGTAGTTCTACCACATATTTAGTACAAATACAATGATCGGTAACTCGTGATCATGGGTTGCATAGTTTTTCTAATGTGTTCTCAACTGACATGAATAATAGGAAATCATTGACTGCCTTTATATCAGAACACAACCAAGCCAAGTTCATGATGCATCACAAAACACTACATACTCGACACCCTCCTATTCCAATCTCAAAATGGGAGCATTCATCAATATCTACCTCAATTATTGAATAACATGTTGGAACATCTCTTTCCACACGAAAGGCGTACAATTTGGGTCAATGTTTTCATGGGTATTGATATCCTAAAGAAATAATGTATGAATATCTGATAATAACCATCCATCAAAAGGAAGCAATGCACATAAGTAACACTCTTGGGTGTATCCCAAGATAAATATCATCGGCCATGGCCAGGTCCACTACTACTCCATCTATTGAGATAACATGTCCCAGAAAGTGAACCTCCAGAATCTATAATTGGCACCTCGAGAGATTCCAATAAATTTGTTTAATGTGGAGTAAGTCTAGAACCATCCTCAAGTGTCTCTTGTGATCCTCCATATACATCATGTACACAGGGATATCCTCATTGAATACTAATCTAAATCGGTCTATAAAATTCTTACAGATTTAGTTTATGATTCTAATGTACACAACTAGGGAATTTATCTTGTTAATGGGAATCACAATGTAATCATATTAACCATAGTGAAATCTAAATCCACATCCTGTATTCATAAATGGTGATATCTTGACATGATTTCAACCTTTGACAACCATCATTACCCTTCAACTGATCAATGAGGTAATCTATCCTCAGTGGTGGATACCTTTTCTTCATAGTCTTATGATTCAGGTCCTAGTAGTCAACACTTGACCTCAATATATCATCCTTCTTCTTTTTGAACAAAATTATTGTTTCCCAGGGTGAAACACATTTTATAAAAAAGCCCTTCCGATATATATACTCTAATTCAACACTCATATATTGATGATCTCTGGGATCTATCTGATATGTAAGCATAGACATCAGTGTCATCACATGGTGTAGATTAATGATAAAGTCTATCTCTAGAATAGGTGGTAAACATAGAACAACCTAATGGTTGAAAATATCGTACTACACCACCACTACATGGAACTAAAATCCCATAAAATATTCGAGAAAAGGGGTCATCCTAGCCATCTAATGAGTAATTTTCTATAGCATCCCATGCATGATTGCATCATGTCGTTCCTAGTGTTCATTATTAATCAGAAAGGAAAACATTGTCTCATGAATGTGGACACACAACAACATCCACCAGAAACAGTCAATCTGGACATGGACTATGGATAAATAGACAATAACTAAGATGACATCATAAATACACATCACTTATATAAATATAACATAACATAATCTGTCACCCCAAAGGGTTCGGTCACACTGCCAGTACAACTCTGGGATCACTGATTCAATGTTATTTCAAGTCTCCAAGCCTAATTGTCGATCCAAGGGCATTACTAGAATATTGTATTAATGAACTAGATATATAGAAATAAAGGAACAAAACGAACCTGGGTTTATTTATACTGCAACAAAGGTAGAAATGATACAGATCATATGTAATGACCTGAACTTTTGAATAATTTTTATGTTTCCTAATTTTGTGTGTTATTTTATTTTATATTCAACAGAACTATTTAATTTATTTAATAAAATGAGTATAAATAATATGATACCATTGGGTTTTAACTTTTATATGACCATTAGTCAATATGACCATTGAAACTATACTCTTAATTTCGTGATTATGGTTTTTAAATTCAAGTGATATTCGATACAGAAAGATGATATGATGGCCTCATCCAGTAGTCTCGGGCCATTCGAAGCCCATCTGATGGAACTTGGGAAGGTGGTAGCCCCACTAGGATTTTATCTAGTCCAAACCCAAGCTAAACATAATTGTGTGAAGCTTGAACGTAATCGCCTACGGGATAAGTTCAAGCATATTGAAATCACTACTCGAGAAATGTTGGTCGAGCCACCCCAAGATTTTATCACCATAGAACACCTTACACTTAGCTCCTATGATGGTGTTATAAGGGGCTATATAATGAGACCTTAGCTTCATTGTGTAATCCTATGATATAAATAAATTTTCTTTTTCTTATTATGGTAAATTTTATGAATTTCAATTATCCGGATAAATATTGGATGCATATTATTGGTAAAATTTGGAAAAAGGGTATTTTAAAATATTTATGTAAAACTTAAATAATTAATAATGTGTAAGTATTTTCCAAAAAGGGACTTTTATAGTTGTGTTCAGTATGATATTTAGAGTCTAATAAGATCAACTTATTTTTTTGTGAATAATAAATTATGAACAGTAATTTTACTCTTATGAATGGTAATGTGGCCAAATGTATTAATAAACTCACTTAAGAAATTATTAATATAATTTAGGCACCTAGATTAGGTAAAGTGATTCAATAAAATAATTAAATAACTGTTTCAGAAATATTTAGTTAAGTATTAGTTTTATCCAGGTAAATAGTGTTTTTATTTAAATTTAAAATAAAAATATTTAGAAAAATAATTTTTATAAAATTGAGTTCATTTTAGAATTCAGAGCATCAATATTAGGTTATAGTGAATTTTGGGGATTTTTCAGAAATAGTGGAATTTTTAGTGAATAGTGTTTTTAATTAAAAGTTAAATTAAAAGTATTTAGAAAATTATATTCATAAAATGGAGTTCATTTTTGAATTTAGAGCATCGATGTTATGTAAAGGTGAGTTTTTTTATTTTTCTGAAACAGTTGAATTTTTGGTGAATCGTAAAAATATAGTTTTGAGTTTCTTTTGTTTAATGACATTATTAATGATGTAATAATTATATAATAAATATGGTAGAATTATGAATAGTATTATATGTTATGAGGTGTCCCATGTTGCCAATACCATGGGAAAATACCATGGGCATGCCCATAGTTTTCCCAATACCACCGATGAGGTGTCCCTTGGAAATTAAAATTTTATTCCTTTAATTTTCCTATTAATACCAAGCCATTCACTAATTCATTTCATTCTAATATCCTCCTCAATGATTTCCAGGTTTCTTTACCACGCAAGGAGTCCCCCCAAGGTGCCATCAAGCCTCCCTAGGTCCCGACTTTCAAACCATGGAATTTACTCTTCAAGGTAAGGGATCCTTTCACCCTCCACTTTTATGTCATGACTTCCTTTATGTAATGTCTTCTAGTTTTCATATCATTATATTTAGGGTATGTTCATATATGTTTTAATTAATTTCTATTTCATATCTAATAGTTGAGAAACCATTTCCACTCAAATCAATTTGTCTTCTGAATTTTTATGTGACGTCGTTAGGCTGTCGAATTTCTCGTAAAAGAAATCACATCTTCACATTTCATTCATGTTTCCAATCATGTGGTATGTCATTAAAATATCCATACCATGATATTATTATGTAAACATACATTATTAAGAATTATTTGACATGTGTTGACCCTTTTTCCCTCTCTTTTCGATGTTTTCTAAAACCATGTTATATAAACGTTATGCTACAGAAATTTCATCTCAAAATTTCTTTCCGTTTTTCTCATGAAATTATCTTGTTTTTTATGTGAATACACAGACATATTTCATTTCAATGGGTGTTAATAAATATATAAAAATGATATATTTTATTCTTTAATTTACATACATATAACCCTCACTCCCTTTCCATGGGTTATATATTATATATTGATCTTATTTTTAAGAATTTTTGAAACATCATGATTTTGAAATGAAACCCATTTATTTTATTATTTATGAGTAATTTATGTAATTTTTTATTATGATCTATGTGGCTCACATGAAAATAAAGACATACTAATGGTGTGCCCTGATAGATCTTTAATGAATTGGGTAGTGAATTAATCTCTACAGATGACAAGTTTCTTAATACCTTGGTGAATAACCTTGGTAATTTTTATAACACATTGTGTATAACCCTTTGTGATATGTTCCTGAATGTCTAGATGAAATTTTATAGCCAATTATTCAAGTTATGTTTCAAGTTATTTTCATTATTATATGCCTATAATTCCATCTCTCATGTCTTCATTTTTTTATTCATGTTCTTATTGATATCACAAGTAAACTGATTCCCTTGTTTACCCTTACTAGGCCTTCTACTCACCCTTTACTTTGATGTATGTCTCCAGGATATGAGATGAAGTAATTTTACATAGGATAAAATATATGATAATTCCATAAAATTGTATTAGAAGAAATTTTTCTGTTGTTTTCATGTTTTATGTCCCTGATTTCTAAGACACTAGACATCAAAGATCCTCTATTTGTAAAATATAATGGAAAGGTATGTAATGAAAAAGGCTGGATGACATAGTTGGTATCAGAGGATTGTTTAGTTATTTAGGAAAATTTGTCTATGAAAACATTAGGAAAAATCCTATTGAAAATTTTTAATATAATAAAACATCCTTGTATTTTGGTGAGTATTGAGTAAGTGGTTTAACAAGAAAATACATCCCTGTATGGATACGAGCAGGTTGAGAATGCTCTGGAACATATGTACCTAGGAGTGAAAACTCTGACAAGGATTTTCGAGTTTGACCCAGGGTATCCTGGTAAACGACAATGGGCCTTGCTTCACTCTTTTTTATGATACTCCGAGCGGATATGTTTGGTTAATCGCATGCTTTCAATATATCACTATGAATTAATTATAGAGAAATTTAATTGTTTAATAATGAATTTTTAATACATAAAATACTTTATAGTTAAAATATTTGTAAATGAAATAAGTTTCTGACTAAGTAATTATACTTTTAGAAAATGGCGGGCAATCGGAGGAACCGTGAAAATTGTAACTGCAATGGATCATGTGCGGACGACACTTTGATGGATGGTGGAATGGAATCATTCAAGAAAATGATGAACCAACTGACTCAAGTTATGTGAAATAACATGAATCAAGTTGAGAGACCAATCTCACCACGAAGGGAACAACATTATGTTGTGTTATTTATGCGGTATTGACCCCCATCCTTCAGTGGGTTGACCGACCCCTTGATTTCTGAATAGTAGATCAACTCTATAGAGAAGATCTTTCTTGTGCTCAATTTTTCAGAGCAAGATATGGTTACCTAGGTTGTTTATAGCTTAAAGGGAGAAGCTAATCAGTGGTGGGAACTGATTAAAAACACTAGTCTAAGAGTGGATGTTGAAGCTATCGAGTGGGAAGAGTCCAGAGATATATTCTTCAACATGTATTTCCCTCGATCGATGAGAACAATAATGGAGAAGGAGTATCTCGAGATGAAGCAGAAATAGAATGAATATTTGGGAAGCTACGAGATGAACTTCACCATACTTTCCCGTTATGCCTCATGCATTGTCGTGTATCCAAATGGGAAGGTTGATAGATTATTCAGTGGACTGAGACCACATCTGCGGAAGAATCTAGCCAACTGAGAGTATGATAGCTATGAAGATATCATGCGGAGTGCGATGAAAGTCGAGCAGGAGTTTGGTGAGATGGAGTGGCCTCATAAATCAAAAGAAAAATAGAGATTTATGGAGCCTATATTAGGGAGGATCATTGATCAGGGAAGAGTTGGAAATCAAGTGCAACTTCCCACATGTAATAAATGTGGGAAGAAGCATTCGAGGAACTGCCTGCTCGGGAGAGGGAAATGCTACTTGTGTGGAAGAGATGACCATATTTTGAGGAATTGTCATAGTGAGGTGGAACCTCATCATCCAAACACTAATCAAAAGGGAAATGTGGTTCATGCCCTACCTGATGTCGAGTGCTTCATGTGCGGACAATGTGGTCACTTTTCCAATCACTGTCTAAATCCTAGGGTAGTGGAGGGGAACCACCATCATCCTCAACAAAGGCCATGGGAGCAAGGATGTGATTTTTAAATCATGATAGATGAAGTTTAAGCCTCTAATTATGTGGTAGTCGGTACTCTTGGTTTCCTCTCATATATATCAAGTACTTTGTTTGATTTTGGTTCTACACATTCCTTTATTTCCTCCATGTTTTCAATGAATTTAGATTCAAACCATGATTTGATAAATGTAGATTTATCAGTCAAGACTCCTGGTGGGATTATCAAAGAATCATTAGTGTTTATAAAATCTAGTATTTACTTTAGTGAGAACAATCTTACACAAATATAGTATGCATTCCCATGCTATAATTCGACATTATACTAGGGATGGATTGGATCTCAAAGTATTATACAAAGATTAATTGCAGATGAAAGGAAATATCAGTAGTCTATAATGGAAAACACACAGTTATCTTCCAAGGAGAGATATCCCAACATGATCATTGTCTAAAAGAATAGTCTATATCTTTATTTATGGAGTTTATCGGTGATGAAGAAGAAAGAGATGTGAGTTTAAGGATAGAAAATTCACCATCATCCAGGAATACATTGAGGTATTTCCTGAGGAATTACCCAGACCTCCCCCAGAAAGAGCGGTAGAGTTCTCCATTGATATCATATGTAGATCTCATCTGATATCAAAGACCCCATATAGGATAGAAAATATGGTTCTGGAGGAATTAAAGAAAAAACTACAAGAACTTCTTGAGAAGGGGTATACCCAACCAACTGTGTCCCCTTGTGGAGAACCAGTTCTCTTTGTGAAGAAGAAGGATGGATCGATGCAGCTATGCATTGATTCTATAGAACTGCATGAAATTAGAGTGAAGAACAAATACCCTAATTCAAAAATTGATGAATTATTTAAAAACTTCATGGGGATCAATTCTTCTCTAAGATTGATCTTCGATCTGGTTATCATCAATTGAGGGTGAGGAAATAAAATATTCAAAAAACGAACTTCCGATCAAGATATGGGGATTTTTAGTTTGTTGTTATTCCCTTCAGACTGACTAATGCACCTGCTACTTTTATGGATTTGATGAATATGGTTTATAAGGACTACTTTGATAACTTTTTGGTAGTTTTTATTGATGATATTATAATATATTCCAAAATTCACGAGAATCAGGAATATCATCTAAGGTTTATTTTTCAAAATCTATGGAAGGTGTGACTTTTTGTGAAGTTCAGAAAATGTGAAATCTAGTTCAAACAAGTTGTTTTCTTGTCGAACATTGTAACCAATAAAGGAATCAATGTTGACCCTGTAAAGATAATGGTTGCAGAGGAGTAGCCTCATCCTACAACAATAACTGAGATTCGCAGTTTCCTTAGTTTAGTGGGATATTATAGGAGGTTTGTGAAAAACAATTCATGACTATCTAATCCATTAACCAGGTTAACTTGAAAAGGGCTCTGGTTCATTTGGAAAAAGGAGTGTGAGGACAGTTTGCATGATCTGAAGTAGATATTGGTTACTGCAAACGTGTTAACATTTCTCTCAAGTGAAGAAGGATTCGTTATTTTTAGTGATTCATCTCTCAAAGGTATTGGGTGAGTCCTAATAAAAAACGACAAATACAATGCTTATGCATCTCAACATTTGAATAATCATGAGTAGAACTATCCCATGCATGATCTTGAGCTTGCTGCAGTCGTTGTTTCTCTGAAGATATGGAGTCACTGTCATTATTGGAGAAATGTGATATATACACAAACCATCAAAGTTTGAAGTATTTTTCACACAAAAGGAATTGAACAAGAGACAAAGGAGATGGTTGGAATATATAAAGGAAAATGATTTTCCAACTCATTATCATCCCAGAAGAGAAAAAAATATCGCTGATGCATTAGTCTGGAAAGACCCAGTTGTTCTTTCCATATTGAGGATTCGAAGAGATCTTTTGATCAATGACCTAGTGAAGCTGGTCATGGGAAGTATATGGGAAGGGACATCATCAAACCTAACACAAATTATTTCACAACCATCATTACTAGAGAAGGTCAAGAAATCTTAAAAATAAGATCATTTGTTACAGATGCAGATTGAGGCTATAGAGGATGGAAAGTTTCTTGAGTTTAATATTGATTAAGAAGGTGTTCCTGACTTTCCTAAAAGGATATGTGTTATATCTATTTCGGAAAATAAGGATTTGAGGGATGAAGCTCATAGATATATTTTATCTGTACATCCTGGAAGCACAAAAATGTATTGGGACCTTTGTGGTCATTTTTGGTGGGATAATATGAAAAGATAGATTGCTGACTACACTACAAGGTGACTAGTATGTCAGCAAATGAGGGCAGAGCGATAACTTCCTAAAGGGGTATTGCAACCACTACCCAGACCTTCATGGATGTGGGACAATATCATTATGAACTTCATCACTTGTCTCCCGAGAACATCCAAAGGAAACAACACGATATGGTTTATTGTGGACCGTCTCACCAAGACTACACATTTTCTCTCCATTCGGGAAGATTTCACTCTTGATCAGATTTCCGTGATTTACGTGAAGGAAGTGGTAAGGCTGCATGGAGTTTCACTTTCTATCATATCTGATCGCGACCTAAGGTTCACATCAAAATTATGGAGAATTCATAAACATGCTCTAAGCATTGAATTGAATTTCAGTATGGCCTATAACCCCCAAACTGGTGGCCAATCTGAAAAGATTATTCAAACACTCGAGGACATGCTGAGAATATGCTCATTGGAATTTAAAAGAGGATGATATCAACGTTTCCCTTTAGTTGAGTTCTCTAACAACAATAGCTTCCACTTGAGAATTAAAATGGAAACATATGAAGCTCTATATGAAAAGATATGTAGAACTACTACTTTTTGGGATGAATATTGTAAGAGAAAGCTTCTTAGGCCAGATCTTGTGAAACTGATGACAGAAAAAGTCCATGCCATCCTGTAATACATTACGGCTGCATAGAGTCAGAAAAAGATCAATGATGCCAATCGTCAATAGGACGTGGATTTTGATTTTGGCGATATAGTATTTATTCAAATTTCATCTTCGAAGAGTGTCACGAGGTTTGGGAAGAAAGGGAAGCTCAACCCCAGGTCCATTGTCCCCAATAAAATTTTTTATCGCGTAGGAGAAGTGGCACATCGGCTTGAACATCCTCTAAATCTAGCACAATTTCTTGATGTCTTCCACATATCCCTCTTGATGAAGTATATACATGACACTTCACATGTACTAAACCCATAGGTGGTACAACTAGAACATGACCAAACTTATGTGGAGTAGTTGGTAGAGATCTTGGATAGTAGAGACAAGGTTCTACACAACAAGACTACCCACCTTGTTAAGGTGTTGTGGAGGAACCTCAAACTTGAAGAAGCTACATGGGAACCAGAGGATTATATGAGTAAGAAGTACCCACACCTTTTATCTTCTATGATTTAAAATTTCCGGGACAAAATTTCTTAAGGAGGGAAGTATATAACAAACCGATCTTTTGAATATTTTTTTTGCTTCCTAATTTTTGGTGTTATTTTATTTTATACTCAAAAAAACTATTTCATTTATTTAGTGAAATGTGTATAATTAAAATTATATCGTTGGGTTTCAACTGTTATATGACCATTGATCAATATGATCGTTCAATCTATACTCTTAATGTCGTGATTATTGTTTTTTAATACTCATGATCTTGGTTATAGAAATAATATTTGATGGACTCATCCAGTATTCTAGGGTCGTTCGAAGCCCATCTGACGGAACATGGGAAGAAGGTTTCACCACTGGGCATTGCTCTAGACCAAACCCAAGTAAAACATCATCATGTGAAGCTTGAACAAAATCTACTAAGGGATAAGGTCAAGATGATAGAAATCACCACTCATGCATTGTTGGTAGAGTCGCCCCAAGATTCTATCACCTTAGCACACCTTACACAAATGTCCTATGATAGTGTTATAAGGGTCTATGTAATGAGACATAAGGTTCTTTATGTAATCCTTTGATATAAATAATTTATTCCTTTATAATTATAGTAATATTTGTTAATTTCAAATATCCGAATTAATATAGGATGTATATTATAGGTGAAATTTAGAAAAGGGATATTTTAAAATATTTATGTAAACATTAAATAATTAATAATGTGTAAGGATTTTCAAAACATAGTCTTCTACTGTTGTGTTTAGTAAGAAATTTAAAGACTAATATGATCAACTAAATTTTTGGTGAATAGTAAATTATGAATAGAAATTTTACACTTATGAAAAGTATTGTGACAAAATGGATTAGTAACCTCAATTAAGAATGTATTAATATAATTTTAGCACCTTTATTAGGTAATGTAATTCAATAATATAAGTAAATAAATGATTTAGAAATTATTAGTTAAGTATTAGTTTTTTTGGTCAATAGTTTTTTTATTTAAAAATTAAATTAAAAATATTTATAAAACTTTTTTTATAAAATGGAGTTCATTTTTGAATTCAGAGCATCAATATTAGGTTAAGGTGAATTTTGGTGATTTTTCTAAAACAATGGAATTTTCAATGAATAGTTTTTTTAAAAAAATTAAAAATATTTAGAAAATTATTTTCATAAAATAGAGTTCATTTTTGAATTCAGAGCATCGATATTAGGTTAAGGAAATTTTTTGGGTTTTTTCTAAAATAGTTGAATTTTCAGTGGATAGTGAAAATATAGTTTTGAGTTTCGGGTTTTTAATGAAATAATTAAGGATGTAATAATTATTTAATAAATACTTTAGACATAATAATAGTAATATATGCTATGAGTTCTCCCATGTGGCCAATAAAATGGGAATATACCATGGGCAAGCCAATGGTTTTTCCAATACCACTGATGACGTGTCCATTGAAAATTAATAATTTCTTCCTTAACTTTTCCTATTAATAAAAATAATTACCTCATTCATTTTATTCCAAAAATATTCTCAACGAATTTCTAGTATCTTTACCTCCCATGGAGTCCTCCCAATGTTCCCTCAAGACTCCCAAGGTCCCGACATTCAAACCATTGATGTTACTTTTCTAGGTAAGGGATCCTTTCAACATCCTCATTTAATTCATGATTCCTTTATGTTGTGTCATAAAGTTTCAATAATTTTATTTTGAAGATATGTTCATATATATTCTAATTATTATCCATATAATGTCTAATTATTGAGAGACCCTTTCCTCTCTCATCAATTTGTTTTCTGAATTTTTAGGTGACGTCGTTAGGCTTCCGAATTTCTCATAAAAGAAATCACATCTTCTCTTTTATTTCATGTTTCCTTTTAATTTGGTATGTCATTAAAATATCCATACCATGATATTATTATGTAGAAATAATTTTTTATTAATTATTTATGAGTGCGTGACCCGTGTTCCCTCCCTTTTCAAGGTTTTCTAAAACCATGTTATATAGCCGTTAAGCTGCAGAAATTTTGTCTCAAAATTTCTATCTCTTTCTCTCAATAAAATCTCTTATTTATATATGAGAATATCGAGACCTATTTCCTTTCTATTGCTGTTTATAAATATATAAAAATTATATATTTGATTCTATAATTTACATACATATAACCCTCACTGCCTTTCCATGGTTTATAAATGATATATTGTTATAATTTTTAAGTATTTTTAAAACATCGCGATTGTCAAAGGAAACCCATTTATTTTATTCTCTATGGGTTATTTATGAAATTTTTTATTATTTTCTATGTGGATCACATGAAAATAGATACATATTAATGGTTCTCCCTAATTTATCTTCAATGCATTGGGCAATGAATTAATCTCTAGAGATGACAAGTTTCACGATACTTTAGGGAATAACCATGTTAATTTTTATGACACCTTGGGTATGAACGTTGGTGATATGTTCATGAATTTCAAAATGAAATGTTGTATCCACAAATTAATGTTATGTTTCATGTTATTTTCATTATGATTTTCCTATAATTCCATATCTCTTGTCTTTATGTTTTTTATTCATGTTTTGATTGATATCACAAGTAAACTGATTCCCTTATTTACCCTTACTGGGCCTTCTTCTCACCCCTTACTTTGATGTAAGTCTCAGAAATATGAGATGAAGTAATTTTACATAGGATGAACATATAATTAAGCATTAAAAGTGTATTGATCGAATTTTTTATGATGTTCTCTCATTTTATGTCAATTATTTTCGAGACACTAGACTTTAAAGTCCTCTGTTTGTAAAATGTAATGAAATGTTATGTAATCAAAATGTGGGGATTACATATCAAACCTTAAACCATATCCATATCCTATGTGTCACAATAATAAAATTCCTATAGCTCTCTCCAATCTTATCCTACAGCTCCAAGAGCCTGGCGTGGACCACTCGGGGGTGGTGGTGGTAGCAAGTCAAAGCATATAAAACCTCTTATTTCTCTCTCACTGCCTCTTTCACATTTTATACCCTACTGACCTGTCTATCCCATTAACTATATTTGCATCATAATACCATCCGTGGTAACCCTATAAGATGTATGGTGGGTTGTAAAATCTTAGGCAGGATATCCTCTACCATTACAAGAGTAGATTCTCCTCACTCTAGGTTGACTAGAAAAATCCTTAGAGCCCTGAAGCACGGACACTCTATCATGAAACCTTCTCTTGAAAAGCATCACACATCCAGGTCCCTAGGACTAATTTCATCTCTTGATTGGGAATATCGTTACTATTTTGTTCCCAATACCATTAATCATTTTTTGTGTACTCTCAGGTAAGAAACTATTAACAACAAAAACTCACTCTATCACCACTGCATATGTTAGAATTCATATAGGGATAATACTAGAACAAATTTCTATATGAGGTCCTATCTCAATGTATATAATGAATTATTCAAGATCCATATCCATTGTGTACTTGGAGAGGTGGGAAAATCTTGAGGAATACTCAACAACCACTGTGTGGCCCTGCCGGAGAATTAAATGCTCCAGGATATATACATCCCTCTATGTTGATGGGGAGAACTCCTATCTGAAATGATGTCCAAACATTGACCATGAAAGATTAGGTTAATATTATGTCATGGACACTAACCCCAACCATCTCCTTAATGATCCATGAATAAGGCTCACAGGTTGGAACACCATTTGATTTGTTGGTGTCCTAACCAGATGGAAAACTCAAGTCAATGCCTCAAACTACTCCTCGTCTACTTGTGTGTCAGGATCACTTGAAAACATATGGGTGATATATAATTGAAACTCATGATGTTAACTCAGCATTCACACCTCATCTTCTAGTACTTGGGGTATAAACTTCTACTCTATAGGTGGTAGTATAGCTAATGCATCACCTAGAGAATGTACCACTGGAACTGGTTCATGTTTCAACACCTCATCACAGAGGTGATTATCCTTATGGTCCAAATGATAAATTCTTACTAGAATATTTGGCTTAATAATCTTGAAAGAAACAAGATTTATCATGGTCTGTGAGCATATCGGGACAGCTGACTAAATAATGACATGGAAATGACAACTCATTTCAATATGATGCATGTACCATTGTTTTTCCTATAACCATATTTCTCATGTACTGATTCAAAAAAAAGGTGATCATAATCCATTTTTATGGATACATAAACCTTCACACCAACACATCAGTCCTTAATTTAAAATATGAACTCAAAACACTTAACACTTTTTCCTAAAAATATAACAAACTCCGACCCTATGGTAGAATTGAATACTATTATACCACTCTGTCATGGCTCGTAACAATGTGGCCCATGTCATAACACCCAATTCCATCCCCCAATATTCTAGGGGCTAGTGAATACCATCTAGTAGGCATATCACTAACATAGGATGCCTTAGCCTAAGTACCAGTACACACACACATCTCCAAAAATATGTTTTTTGGTTCTATTAACGGTAATTAATTTTAAATTATTTAATGCAGCTTCTATATTTTGAATTTGGTAAAATGTACATTTATAAATTCAGAATATCTAAATTTTCATAGGATAAAATATTGGTATTTTTATGAACACGTTCAATTTTCGATGAATAGTGAAAAATACTAGGTTATTAATTAAAACCGACATTTTATTTCAATAATTATTTATTTTATTATAATTTATTTGAAGTCCAAATATATATTATACCTATATAAGTTCAATGTAATTCATTGGAGTCATTTTATAATAAAATTAGTTGTATAAATTTTTATCGAACGTTTTACCGTTTTTTACCCACATCCTAGGAGCATTTGAAAATTTGCATAAAACATAATTTTACCGCTTTTGTGAGTTGAATTTAAAAAATCCGAAAAACATAGTAAATATCAGTAAGTAAATTTGGTTCAATAAGATGAAAATGATTTTTGATGAATAGTAACTTTTTACTATTTTTAGCACTGTTAAAAGTAAATAGGGTAATTTAGGGTACAAATGATATTATTATTAAAATAACACATGTCCTAATTCTATTTCATAAGTGTAATTTGACCAAAAACGTCCTTAGGAATAAAATATAATCCTTTAGGTCCACTTGGATTAGATTAGGACATTTATTATTAATTATTTCAACGAAAATTTAAAAGTGATAAATTCAAAGTTTAATAACTAAACAATTTTCTAATATTGGGTTACACATATGATAAATTAGTCTATAAATATTCATTATACATATAAATATATTTCCGACATAATGGTATTTTATTTATAATTTTTCAAAATTAAATAATTTTATTTATTTATGAAAGAATGATGATGTTGTAATTATCTCATTAAGGAAATATTAAAATAATTGATATTATAAATACCCAATTAAATGTACTTTGATACTTTTTACGAATTACACTAATTTTAGAGGTTAATATGACATATTAGGTTTTGTTTGATGAATTTCTTTCGAAGTAATAATGTTGTTATGAATTTAGAAAAAACAAAATACCAAATAGAGTCAAAATTGATATAATATAATTTTTAAAATAAATATTATATTATTAATTGATATTTTATTGATAAATATATAAGGATTGTCCAAAAGTCTTATATAATGATTTTTTTAACATTAATGAACCACTTGGGGTTCATTTGGAAACAAATAGTATGTTTATTAACCATATAATAAAAAAATACAAAGAGACATGGTAAATGTCAAACTATTTAACTAAGAGATAAATCTAAAAGATAAGGTTAATATAGTGACCCAAACCTGTATAAAACCTATTTTTTGAGTGGTTTTAGAATAATCCTCACATTATAATTTTAATAATTCATTTTTGAGTCATTATAAACTGATAATAAATTTATTATAAAATAATATTTTTAGTTTTTTCTAAGATGACCCTCACCCCTCTACTAAAAGAGAACATTACCTTCTCTCAAATTAACACCTCAAAATCCATTTCTATTAGAAACAACCATCCCATATACCCCATAAACATTCCTCCCTTTAACCTTGATTCCTTACTTTAGTTAGAAAGCCCTTCTACATAGCCCTTTTGATCAAATCAAAAGAAAAAACCCAAAGAAGAGGTAAATATTTCATCACCTCTTTTAACTCCTTTTCTTCTTCCACGTCCACTTTCATTGTTTTTTCGATTCTAAAATAATAAATCTAGTATCTTCTATATACTATGATGTTATTATAGATATGGAACAACCATTTTCATTATTTTATCCATCCTTTGAATAACATGTCATCATACGTGTATACGTACGACTTACAGTCTCCACGTCGTGGTGTAATAGTTATTCAATAAATTATTATTTGGAAGGGTATAATAATGATGTGTAATTGATGTAAATAATAAATGTAACATGAAAATGATTCTATATATATATGATATACCATCCAATTTTATATTATTTTAATATCAAAAGAATGATATTGTCGCTCGTGCGTACGTACGGATTACCATCTCCACGAACGTGATGAGATTCATTCCCCGTCATATCCAGTCATGAATAATTTTCATTAGATGATTAAATATAATGTTTAAAGATATAATATCACTCGGAATATGAATAATGTACATCCTATTGATAACAAACATTACTTACGTAATAAATCATATTAAGGAAAAGGAATCAGTTAACACCCGAAACGACGATAATACTAAAATAATATTAACAAAGAAATATTAAAAGATCATATATGATATCATACTAATGTATATGATTCTAGTATAATTTAAAAACAATTATGTCACCATTATATAGTACGTTAAACTACCCTCAACCATGAAAAAGTACAAGTTAAGGGGTTTGCATCTCACTTTTTATTCCCGTGAGATTCATGCTATATTTACACTATTACATTTTGTGTGGTCTATGTACTGACCATAATTGTATTTACTGTGTAATAAACATTAATTAATGTGTATTTACATATTAATATTATGAAACTTCCTTCATGGGGTGTATGATTCATTTGTTACCAATTTCATAAGGGTTAATTTTCCAATCTTTTTATTATCCGAGGTTGTTTTTATGTATGTATCTACTAGGACATATTTATTATCCACGTTCATGTTTCATGAAAGAGTTTTTAAATGGATTCTTTTATGGGACTTTTTTTATATAAACATCATTTTAAATGATTGTAGGGTCCGGAAAATTCCGCAAGGGGGAAATCCAATTACCCCAAAACCTGGAAAAGGACCGAACCAGTCCGTGTGACGGCTCCCAGCAACAGCACGCAGCCGGTCCGGCAGACCGCCCTCCCGCAATTCTGTGGACCAGTGTCATCCACAAAATAGAGGCGGGGACCACTGCGGGCACGAAGCAGGATGGGTGCCAGGCCGGTCCACCGCCGCGAGCCGCCCCCTCTGCGGACTGTTGTCGTTTGCGGGACAGAAGCGGAGAGGTGCACAACCATGGAGCAATTCCGCGGGTCTCAGTTCCAAATATACCTAGTTGACCGAGTCATCCGCGTATGAAGATTCCTTCATTCGCATCCACAAAGGCTGTGTGACCATCCTATTTGAGGCTCTATAAATATTCACTGAGGGAGAAGGAAAAAAGGGGAGAAAAGACGGGTGAAAACCTGTGGGGAGACGCTGGAGAAGTTGCTCCACAGCCATATGCAAACCACATATCGTTCGTGGATGAACTCTTCCGCGTAGAGGAGAAACCAGTCCTCGAGCCACATGTGAACAACTCCTCCACGGCCAGCCCTTAGTAGATATCTCCTTCACGGACAACCATCTCTTCCACGGACCAGTGCCTTTCACTAAATGGAGGCGGAACACCTCCGCAGGCGTGAAGTAGGATGGGTGCCATCCCCTTTGCAGACACCCTTTGTGGATGGCCATCTCATCCGCGGACAACCTCTTCCGCGGAAATCATCCTTCGCGGACGATCATCCTTTGTACATGGCTTTCCATCGCGGACATCATCCCTCACGTCCAACTCCTCCGCGGACACCCTTCGCAGAAAACAAAACCACGAACCACATACAGACTGCTCCTCCGTGGCCAGTCCCTCGCAGATAGATCCCTCGCGGCCGGCACCTCGCGGTCAGTCCCTCGCGGACAGCTCCCTCGTGGATGGCACCTCGCGGCCATCTCCTTCGCAGCCCGCCCCATGCGGAAAACCCCATCCACTAATTGGTCCATACCGTGGGGGCTATGCCCCACACCCCCCCCCCCTTGGCATTACTATCGAGCTGCGGTCCCCGCCCTCTGGGCCGGTCCCTTCGCTACCGTCACTGACCCCCATGAAAAATGGAAAGTCGCGCCGCATTCTTTTTGGGCCGGGTCAATACAATTTTCTATTTCACCCTTCTGCCACTCCAAAATATGTTATATATATTCCATGAGTTGAGATATTCCTCATTACTCTCCTATAACCCCATTTCCTAGCTCATTTTTCTAGGTTCATCCAGAAACGGCCGCCCTTGCGTATGTCCCACAACAACCATTTCAAGGTCTCTTCTACCTAGTCTTCCTGACCACATGACGTTAAACTGTATGGCCCTCGTCCTATCCATATGATGCTAAACTATATGAAAACATTCCTCTCTACATGACTATAAACTGTAGCATTCCCTCTCATTCAATAGTTGGATACCTCTTACTCCATGAGAGATATGCCTTATGCTCCAAGCATAAGATGCCTCATTCCATGTTTGCAGTGGCATAATTTCAAGAGAGCTGGAATCCGTTCAAACATTCCATCACTCCATCCAATGATTTGTGTGTCCTTCATTCGGATCTTCATTCTCTTCCATGTCTGAAGGGACCCCTAATGGCATGGCCTCATGCCGCATCGGCTCACCTACTATCATGGGCCAACGCCCTGGAAGACATTGGGCAGCACTTCGAGATAGGTCTTGTGTTTCGAATATGGTCAGCAACCCACCCTCATTTCTTCGTCCCCATTTCAGGCTAATGTGATATGAATGTTGTGTTTCGAACATGGTTAATAGTTATCCTCCATCATCATTCCACCCTCATTCTGTTCCGAATGTCGGTCATGTATTTCACACTTTTCATCTCCCTTTTTTGGACTGATTATAGCTCCCTTGGTGTTATCCCGCATGGGCACTTTCGCATAGGCGTTGGCGCCCATTGTATTCATCAACCCGCAAATGGGTTGGGATGTCCTCATTGAGAGACATGAGGAAGACACCCCAGGCGTCCATCTCGGAGTAAGACTGGACCTTCTGGGCCTCCTCAGAGTGTAAGCGCCAATCCATCACCCTGGGCCGCCTTCATGCATAAGCCCTACTCCACTTCTCACGGATGCACCTTTCGCGAATTGATCCTCTGGTCGCTGCTGCCTCTTGTTTCCCACACCGAGAATGACTCACGTGGTCTTAGAGTAAGCATCGACCATGAAATCCTCCTATGGGCTACCCTAGAGCATAATCCCCAAGCCTAAGTGAACAGCGAGGACATTGATCCCTGCCTCCTAGACAGGCTATGGAGGAAGCCTCCCTGAGGTTCAAGCCCAACAGCCTGTCAATCCGATCATCTCCACATCGGATCACGGGGTCATTCCTAGTTCTTCCGCAATTGATTTCCAGCCCTTCGGGGTCAATAATCCAATGAGGGATGGTAAACCTCGGGCATGAATGATTCTGAACCCATGCGTCCAGCTGACCGTTTCCCACCAGGGTTGAATCCATGGATACTATGTTTGGGTATAACCCATAGACTTGAGAACATATGAATACGTCTTAAATCTATAAGAGGGTCCCGGAACAGGAAATAATTCCCCCCACAAAGGGTGTGATGAGCCTAACTTCCCATCCTCTCCACCAATGTGAGTTCTTAAGAGTCATTGGTCAGACCATCCATCGAACGCCTGCCTTTGGAATGAAGGTCCATCAATCATTGGATACGGAGCTGTTGGGCATTTCGTGGCTGAAAAGCAGAATGAGAAAATGTTTTAAATATTTATTCTTTTAAATCATTTTCATTAATATCAATGTTTTCAAAATGGTTTTTAAGGATTTATCTATATGAACATGATTTTTTTTAAAATGTTTATTCCTTTAAAATGTATCAAAGTGTTATGGAAAAAATTTATTCAAAATGTCTTTAAATGTCTTCAATTATAAATTTTGTTATTTTTAAATGTTTTCATGAAAAAGGGATATTTCTCTCAATGATTTTTACAAATAATTTTCATCTATGTCAACATCCCTTGATTGATTTTATACTTGTTTGAAGATGATTTATTATGATACAAATCATCCATATTATATTGAAGGTTTTGTGATAATTTTGACTGTGGATGTGTTATTTTTATTCCATTCATGGTTTATGGATAAATTATTGACATTTTGTTTGCAAGTTTTAATATGAAATTTTATGTTATAATTAAACCCTTTTACATGAGGAATGTATTGTACTTAGTAAGTGATGGGTGGAGCCCACAATAGCTCCTCAATGCATTGATAGGTCTCATGAGACAAACTAGTGTCTTGGCACAAGGCCTTGACAACATCTTATTTGTAGTCTTGGCACAAGGCCCTGACTATGTGGTTACGAAATTCTGGAATTATGCAATTGATCATTATGAAAGTGGATATAGATATTGCATGTGATTATTCGACAATTAGAATATCAATGTGAGTACGTAAATGGAATTATTTTGATTTATATGTTCCATATTATAATGAAGTTTATGTTGAAAGGGATTTTTTTAGTTTTATACATTCCCTTAAATGTTTATGCTTTTTATGAAATTTTCCAATTTATTGTTATCCTTACTGAGCATTTGAGCTCATCCTTTTCTATGGTTTATTATTCCCTGGATTCATCGAAGTGTATTGTGATTGATATGCAGGGTTAAGATAAAGGAATAATGGAATTCATAAAGATTTATTTATGTTGTGTTGTATGTTATAAAGTGTAATGTAAAATAAATGTATGTAATCTATTTTCCAAGACTGCTGAACTGATCGTTCCTTCGGGACTTGATTCCTTCTAATCATTCCAATTTTTTACAATAATGAACCGACTCTGGGATTCTGGGGTTTAGGCGTTACATTGTTAATCTTTTGTAATAAGTTCAAATTTAATAAAAAAATATCGCCCTTTATAAATTCATTTCCCCATTGTGATTTTCAAAAAGAAATGGGAAGTATGAATAGTTTCTTGAAATGTTATTTAAGAAATAACAAAAAAATGTACGATATGATCTGATTATTGATCAATGAATAAAATAAAATAAAATATATCAAACCATAATGAAAAATCATTATTTAATAATTATTTTGGATGAAAATTATTTCATAAGAAATAGGTAATCAATTTTTTATTAAAAAAATATACCACAAGAGTTCAAATTAAATGTTTAATATTTCTTCATGAGGTTCTTAACAAAGGACATTATTAGTATGAACTCATATCGATCATTCACAAGATTCATGATTTTTTCTACCAATTCCAACTCTTTTTGAACATTGGACTTCATGATTTAAATCTCATTAGTATAATTGTTATTCTCTTCATTCATATATAACATTTTGGGAGCACATGATCTGAGATTGATAATCTCCAACTCCTAATTCAAAAATGTTTCTTTCAAGACATTTATTTCCTTTCCAATCATTAGTTGTATCTCTGAATTCCTCCATGAAAATCACTCAATAGGATATATCTGAAGATAATTGGTCAAAAAATTATATTTTCTAAAAAATGTATCTTTACTTCTATAAATTGATCATCATGTTATCTTATATCACAATACACTTGATTAGTCTATTTTAACATCTGATTATACAATATCTTCTATGTTTTTTACTTTTATTGAAATGTATTACACTCTAATTAAATATGCATAGATGATTCAAATAGAACATTCAATGGATCAAATTTCTCAGTAGGGATTTTATGAATAAGGTGACACCTTTCTTAAAACTTGGGAAAACACAATATGGTGTCTTCTAAAAATGTCAATGATTAGAAAAAGATATCGAATCCTTTTTGGGAATAGGTTTTCTTTGAATATGACAAACCAAAAGAAGATTTTTGAGGTTTTGGTCTTGAATATTTTTATTAGGTTTTGAAAAATGATCAAGATTCCCTTTTCTATTCTTTTGAAATTTTTTGATCATTGAAACTTTTTACAACATACACATCCTTATCTGATTCATCTTTTTTAGAGACATTTGTTTGAGAAAGTTGATCTTTCAATTCATTCATTGAGGATAACTTTCTTTATTCTTTTTTGATTATTTTTGTTCTTATTCTAATGATTATTGTTTTTGGTATCCTTATACGTTTTCATCCCTATCATACATGGATTTTTAATATAATGAATATGAAGTTACCTGAATGAACCAAAGACCTTATTTTATTTATTTTTTTATATAATCCCCCATTTAAGGGTAGAAAGGGGACCCTTACATAAACCATAGTCCCAAGGAACAATGCCCATACATGACCCAATACATAACCTAAATGGACCAAGTCATGAAACTCTTGCAACAGCCCCACCCAAGCATCTTCATCAATGAGGATGAATTAGATTTCAATGATGTCGTTTCTTTTGATCCTTTTTCTATATGGGTTCCTTTTTCATTAGATTATTTCTTTTCATCATGATACTATTCTTCATCACCCTCTTCTTTTTCTTCTAATTTTTTTTATACTTATTATACCTCTTATATTTCATCTTATTATTATTCTCCATCATTGTCATGTTCTTTCTCTAATTGCCTTGTTGTTTGGAGAACTTCCCTTGCAACACTTTTTGAGACCGATTCTTTCTATGGTACCAATGTTGATACTTGATAAAATATTTTATGTCTTATCAAAATAATATGGACAACTAATGGAACAAAATTATTTTCAAAAAAATATAAATTAGTTTCAGGATTGATTTCATCACTATATGAAAACTGTATATTTGGATTCTCATATGCTCTCTTTACACCTTTTATAAAAATTCAAAAATATTTTCCTCTTATAAACTCATTTTCTATTTCTTTTTCTTCTATTCTTTAAATTTATCAGCTATCTGGATTATGAGATCATTTTTCTCAATACGATCAATTACAATCACTAGATCCCTCAATATATATTGTGAATTGTGAACGATGTGTTTTTAAAAAACATCATTATGCTATTTTTTTATTTCACTAGTGGGGATGATTTTTTATTTACTTTATTTGGATCATATTCAATCTTATATCATGTTTGTTCGTTCAATTCTTATCTCTCAAACATTTTGATGAAACTTCTTTGACTTAGTATCAAAAACAACCATCATTATTTAAATATTATCTTCAATAATGAACGAAATAATTTCTCTGTCAGGATAAAACATATTATCAAATTTAAAAAATTAAATACAGTTCACAATTAACTTACTGATGATGGAATCCTAGTTATCTTCAACTATATCAAAGCATTATTAATATTACCTACCATAATGGGATCAAATTTCACAAGATAAATCTGTGTCCTATTTATCAAAAATCCCAATACATAAATGTCAGATACCGTAATGGTGTCCCTATCACCCCTCCACGGAATGAAGTAACCATACATCCATAAGGATGCTACTCTTGCATATGGTGATAAGTGAAAAATTATCCTTACTTTCTCATAAGATGAAAAAAAAATTATCGAGCTTAACAATATAAAAATCCACTTTATTTAGAAATTTTTTGTGAGGGTAGATATATATCACATTATAAAGGAAAACTTACCAAATCTGCTACTATTTTTTATGAATTATTATATCTTCCTAAAAACATATAAAATGATACTTTATCCATAACTTCTTCATTAACAAACTCAATGTAATGTCCCGGACCTCTCTGGTCCATTACATTGTGAAATGTTGGTGTTGGAGGTGTTCTGGGAGGTCCAGGGGTCTTATCCCCAACACATTGCCAAATTTCTGGTTCTGTGAACAATGTTTCCAGTTTTATGAACAGTAACGGATCAGTCTCACCGATCGGTCTGACAGATCGGTCTCACCGATCGGTCTCACAGATCGGTCTCACAGATCGGTCTCACCGATCGGTCTGACAGATCGGTCTCACAGATTGGTCTCACCGATCGGTCTCACCGATCCTTCTGATAGATCGGTCTCACATATCGGTCTGACCGATCGCTCTCACCGATCCGTCTGACAGATCGGTCTCACAGATCGGTCTCACCGATCGGTCTGACAGATCAGGCACACCAATCAGTCTGACAAATCAGTCTCACCGATCAGTCTGACAGATCGGTCTGAGAGATCGGTTTCACAGATCGGTCTGACAGATCGATTTTACAGATCTGTTTCATGTACAGTAATGGTGGGTGAACAGTGTTTCCAGACTCCTACAGTTTTGCCCCTTTTGACATTTCCTTTGACGTAAAATACATTTAAAGCCTTATTTTAAGGACTCTTAAGGCCGATTCAAATTCCATAAATCCCATATTAATTATTACTAAGTCTTGGAATGTTTTACTTGGTCAAACCGTGTGGGTTAATGCGATCCGTTTTTAATGTAGAATTAACCGGATCTTAAACCATCACCCCATAAAATCATAAAAAGGGACGAGATATCATTATCCCTTGTTCTTTCCCTTTGTTCTCAACTAAGAGACTCTAGAACCTTTTAATCCTTCACGTAGGAGTTGCAAAATCAATCTCTACTCCTAGTATTGGTTCTGCTCTGTTTTGGATGCAACTGAACTCTGTCGGTCAATCTTCCCAATAAGTTGTCAGGAGAGGGGGGTTGTGACCTGTTGTGTGGATAAAGGACACCATGAACTCTTCTAGGTAGGGGATTCATGGATTCTCTAATTTTATATGTGCAATTGTAGAATTAGCATGATTTATCCCTTTGGATCACAATGAAATTGACCTAATTAAATACTTGAATCGTATTAAGAAAATTGGTTGATCGCATGTTGTTTCTTTATATCGTGATAAGAGTTGCCTCATGTTTTTCTAGATAGAATGATATCTATGTTTTCTTTGATTTTTTAATTGTTCATGAAAGAAATTTATAATGAACGTAAAGCAGGAATTAATTATTAATTAATTGGCTAAAGATAAAGAGGCATGAAAATTAATCTGGTTATTGCCGTTTTTGTAGTTGTTCTAATTTGAGGATAATCAAATTAGGGATGTAAGCATGGTTATTTAATTGTGATAGCTTACTCATTAGGTATCCTGTAATTAGAACCTAAGCAAAACAAATCTGCTAATTTAATATGGATTAAAGAACAGATTATGTGGGAATTTATAAAAGGGTTCTGAGTTACCCTCTTGTTTGTTAAAGCGTCAAGAGCCCATGATGTGATGTTTGTTTTCCTACTACTTGTGATGTGATGTGAGCCTGGATGGTTGTTGTGATATGTGGAGGCATGGAGGTCTTCTGTTTGTGGCAGCAGATGACGCCTAGAGTGGCGAGATGAATTAGTTTATGCATGTGGGTGTCGGGTAGGACACCAGGGGTGATGGAATGGGATGGATGTGGTTGCTGGATGCTTGTGGTTTCTTTGAATGTTAATCTGCTTTTCTTTTCCACACTACTCAAGGCAGCTGGTCTTGCTACCCTTCTTCCGAAGGAGTTAAAGACGTGCGAGGTATGCCATGTTCTTTCCGTGTTTAGCCTCTCGAGGGAGAATGGGTTTATGCTCTTTATATAGGCGGCAAAGACTCGATGGGTAGTATATCTACTCACTGTGTTGAGCCTCCTTTGTGTTTAGAAGCTTAGGATGCTTTTCTAGAATGCCTGGGAATATGGAAAATAAATTCTGTAATGAATGTTTGATTAAATGGTGAAAATCCACGGGGATGGCGATTCTGGAATTTAAAGGTGATGTGAATCTTAAAAGGAGCATTTGTTTTTGAATGTGATGCCAATTCAGTGTAATGAGGAATTGTTCATTATAAATTAATGTTTAAAGAATTAATTAATGTACAGTGGAACTGATAAAATGATAACGGAGTAATCTAATAAATCTTTTCAAATGTTTGTGTGCTTATAAGAGACCTAGTCTTAGAAGTAGAAGCCTGGAGTCTGAGAGACGTTAGCTGCAGTTGTATCTATGACTAGGTAATTCTCATAGTGTGGATGTGAGTTACATATATATTCTGTACTTTTTGTGTTCCTATACGCTACTCCACCCCGTCGGTAAGGGCAACTGACACCCTGGGGATTTTGAGCCCTGGGGGGGGGGGGGGTTTCCAACATTATGATGGGAGGACGAATGGCTGACTACCCCCTTTGGCCCCTCTCTCTTCTCTTGGTAGATACTTGTGCCATGAGGCACAGCAGTTAGTTACCCCATATATGTAAGTAGAGGGCTGTAATGGCTTGTGGTTATTCACACGCATATATTCTGGATATAGTATCCTATGGACTACTATAGGTGTAAAGTGTATAGGCTATGATGGCTTGAGGATCCTTACTCCGAGTATTGGCTGTAATGTCTTGAGGTATTATACCTGACATATGGTACACGTTATGCAAGCTGTGGTGGCTCCTGGAAACTACCTGGTTACTTTTGGTTGTGAGGACGGTGTGGTGCTTCACCCAGGTGTCTGCGGGCAAGCATATGTGGTCCACGAGGTCTAGTTAGTGGAGCTTATCCCATGTGTCTATGGGCATGCATTGGAGAGAGATGCCCAGGACGTATGTCGTTGGGGCAAAGCGGCAAACCAGTGGGGAAGTAGTAGCGGGGTACCCTTGATATTCTTTACTATATGTTATATTCTTGTATGCGTTATTTGGTGAGTGTAGCCATGGTGAGGTTGGGAACTTAGTATACCTATTTATGTGAAGAGTTAGTTTCACTTATTGTTCACTGGGCTTTAGCATGCTTTCTTTACTTTTTCACGAGAGGCTTTGCGAGGATCCTACCGAGTATACTATTATACTCACCCTATATATATAAACTGTTTTTTCAGGTCACTTGGAGCAAGTTGGAGATCATGAGGGTTACTACTAGCTTCTGGTTGGAGGAGGAGTTGTTCGGGCTTGTGGTCCCTGTCGTTTTACATTCTTTTAGTACTTTTAGTTTCCCCTTTCAGTTGTAGTACTTTTTCATGACATTTCATATATGTACTTGGGTTTGATTTATATTTTAGTTCTGAGTTGGAGTTGATTGGAGTCTATTCTATCTCTCTCTTCCGCATGTGTTCTCTTAGAGGGTAATGCCTCCCATTTGTATGTTTATTATACCCTCGGTGCTAGTCTCAAACCCGGGGCCTACTGGAGGCGGGACTCGGGGGTCATTATCTCTCTTCTCACATTGCCGGCCCAGGAGGGGTACACTTTGTGGGGAGGGGGTCGTGACAGAGTGGTATCAGAGGTCTGGTTGAGGGATAGGATGGAGTTTGGAGTTAGGCACAGGTGAGGATGCATGGGATGGTAGGGAAACAGTGTCATTCATGTTTAGAAAGTGGGGTAAACACTGGAGACCGGCAGAGACATAGGCATTTAGGCCCCCCTATGATCTGTTGCACAGACCTTTAAGTTTGTGATGACTACTAAACAAAGTGATACTGGTTGCAGGGTAGAGACCTAGGAAAGGATCATGCATCATTATTCTTTTCGCCTGTGTTTTAATGGGTAGACCTTGGGATAGGTAACCTAAAATTAATAAAACAAAAAAATTAATAAATTAATGTTGATTCTTCCATATTCCAGGATTAGGAGCTCTAACAGTTGTTATTTTACAGGTATGGCTCCGGGTCGACGTCCTCTTCAGGTTTGCATAGAAGATGCCCAGCAGGCTATTCCAGCAGATCATCGTCGGGTAGAGGTTGACGATGATGACACTTGGAGGAAGACACTCTGAGAGATTCAGCGCCAGAGTCTACAGAAGTAAGAGGTCTCGGTTTCAGATGCAGTCACAGAAGACTGGTTGGAGGAGGTCGAGATAGGCTTCAGTTCAATTTGTGCTCGGAAGGAACACTAGGTGTCCTTCGTTGTGACGATGCAACGTGGAGCAGCGAGGCAGTGGTGGTTCTTGTTCCTTGGGGATCGTGAGGAGTCACCGATCTCATGGGAGGAGTTTCGAGACAGGTTTAGAGTCGAGTTTGTTTCTTCGACTACGAAGGCGTCTAGTCGCCAGGAGCTTCTTACCCTTCGACAGTGGATCTCCAATGTTCGAGAGTTTTGAATCCATTTCAGGAACCTTCTAAAATATGCTTTAGACCTGTTACCAGATGAGGAGGCCAGGGCGAGGCATTTCGAGGAGGTTTTGCGTCCAGAGATCCAGTGCCAGGTCACCCCATTTATGCTAAAGACATATCTTGAGGTGCTGGCGAGGGCAGAGGTTGTTGAGAGGACTTTGTCTAGGACCGGATCTTCATGATAGGGGAATCGTCATGATTTCTCACGAAGTAGAGCTGTGGCTGGGGTTCCCGGTTTTCAGGGCAGAAGAGTTTTCGTTCACCTGGGGGTAGGTCCCAGCCCTTTCCATCTCGTTTCATCGGAGGCAGCAACTCTCAGGCCTATGCCAAAGGATCAGGCGCTTGTCTTTCTTGTGGTGGTCGTGGTCATCAGCAGCGGGAGTGCCCGACTTTTCAGAGCAGTCATCGTGCACTGGGCGCTCCACTCCAGGTTCCTCCATTGAGGTAGTTTTAGCCGATGTAGCAGCAGCAAGTTGCACCAACTTTAGATCACCCGAGGGTTGATAGAGCAGGCAGAGGACAGCCCCATGATGCTCCCCATCCTCATAGAGCAGAGCGTGGCTGTGGTGGTGGTCGTCATCAGGGTCAGAGAGGCCGTGGATGAGGTCGTGGTCAGCTTCATGCTCTAGCGTTGCCAGCCCCAGGCGAGCCAGATGTCATTCGAGGTACCCGTTTCTTGTTTTCTAACTTGGAATATGCCTTGTTTGATTCAAGAGTAATGCACTCCTTCATATCACCTACCCTTGTCCATGCTTTCGAACTTGAGGTAGAGAGGCTTCCAGTTTCCTTGGTGTTGACTACGCCAGTTGGAGGTCGAGCCGACTTGTTTGATGTATGTAGAGACTGTGAGCTAGTATTGGGGAAACACCGCTCTTGGGGAGATTTCCTATGTTTACGAATACAACCATATGATGTCATACTCGGCATGGATAGGTTGTATTCGGTGCAGGCTATTGTGGATTTCTACAGGAAGAAGGTTATTTTCTTTGATGCAGATGAAGAGAAAGTGGTGTTTGTTGGTGAGAGAGATCCTCGAATAAGTCATAGATGAGTTCCATCATTATCATCCACGATGGATGGGATGATGATGAGTTCTGCTGAGGTTCATCAGTTGGCGTTTCCTAGGGTCATAGAGGAGTACCCTAACATATTTCCAGAAGAGGTTGTATCCTTACCCCCTCGACGAGAGATCGAGTTTGGGATCGAGCTACAGCCGGGAGCGTCTCTTATCTCTATGTCTCCGTATAGGATGGCCCCTTCTGAGTTACGAGTGCTACGTATTCAACTCGATGGTCTGTTGTAGTGTGGTTTTGTTCGGCCAAGTGTGTCACCATGGGGTGCACCTGTTTTGTTTGTGAAAAAGGCTGATGGCAGTTTGCGGTTGTGCGTTGATTATCGCCGATTAAACAAAGTGACAATAAAGAACGGCTATCCTCTTCCACGGATTGATGACTTATTCGATCAACTGAAGGCTGCAAGTTGGTTCTCAAAGATCGACTTGCGGTCAGGATATCATCAGATGCATGTAAAGGATTAGGATATCCAGAATACTGCTTTCTGTTGTCGTCATGGGCATTATGAGTTTTTTGTAATGACATTCGGTGTGACGAATGCTCCAGCTATTTTCATGGGGTTGATGAATGTTGTGTTCCGTGAATTCCTAGACAAGTTTGTTGTGGTTTTCATCGATGACATCCTTGTGTACTCCACATCTGAAGTGGTACATGCAGAGCATCTACGAGCCGTTTTGGGAGTTCTTCGCCACCATCAGTTGTTTGGTAAGTTGCCCAAGTGTGAGTTTTGGGCACGAGAAGTTTGTTTCTTGGGGAATGTTGTGTCCCAACAGGGAGTAGCTGTGGATCATTCGAAGATAGAAGTAGTGGGGTCATGGGTATCCCCCAAGACCGTGTCAGAGTTGCGAAGTTTCCATGGTCTCGCAGGCTATTATAGGAGGTTTGTAGCCGATTTCTCCCGAGTTGTGACTCCTCTAACAGCTTTGACTAAGAAGGATCAAGCGTTCATATGGACTGATCAGTGTCAGGAAGCTTTTGAATATCTAAAGGAGAAGTTGGTAAGTGCTCCAGTCCTTTTTCTTCTAGTAGAGGGAGTCCAGTTTAATGTTTTCTGTGATGCTTCACATCTGGGGCTAGACTATGTTCTCATGCAGCAGAGGTCAGTTGTTTCTTATGGGTCTCGGCAGTTGCATCCCCATGAATGCAACTATGCCACCGATGATCGGGAGCTGGCAGCCGTGTTGTTTGCTCTGAAGTTGTGGATACATTACCTCTTTGGTGAGCACTTTGTGGTTTTCACCGATCATAAGAGTTTGAGGTATGTTTTCTCCCAATGTGACTTGAACTTACGGCAACGTCGGTGGATGGAGTTCCTGCAACAATACGACTTTGAAATATCGTATACACCTAGAAAAGGGAATGTTGTAGCTGATGCACTGAGCTGAAAGTCACATAATGATGTTTCCCGTGAATCTAGTGATTCCTGGAGAGTGATGAAAGGGCTATCAGCTTTGCATCTTGATATGGGAGAAGTTGGGGTAGAGGTTGTCTTTTCTAGATGACGGTGCAGTCATCCCTAATGCAGAAGGTGGAAGAGTCTCAGTTGGTTGATCTAGAGGTGGAAGTGTGGAGAGACAGAGTTGTGTGTGGTGAGGCCCCTGATGGTTGTTCGGAGGATGAAAAACACCGAGTGTTGTATCATGGAAGGATTTTTGTTTCCTTGGCGATGCGCGAGATGGTTCTCCGAGAGTTCCATAGTTCACCCTTGGCAGTACATCCTTATGTGACGAAGATGTACCGATCCTTAAGGAGTCAGTTCAGTTGGCCTGGGCTGAAACGTATGGTTGCAGAGTGTGTGTCTCGATGTTTAGTCTGCCAGAAGGTGAAGGCCGAACACCCTGTTCTGGGTGGACTTCTCCATCAATTAAAGATTCCTCAGTGGAAGTGGGAGGACATCTCAATGGACTTTGATACAGGTTTACCTCGAGCTCCGGGAGGACATGATGCTATATGGGTGGTAGTGGATCGTTTAACAAAATCGTCCCACTTTATATCGATCAAGGAGTTGAGCTCAGTGGAGGTTTTGGCGAGGCAGTATCTAGAGGAGGTGGTGAGACTTCATGGAGTACATAGGACGATCATTTCTGATCGAGATCCCTGTTTTACCTCTAGGGTGTGGAGAGGTCTCCAGCATGATTTTGGCTCTCAATTGTGCCTTATCACTGCTTTTCATCCCCAAACGGATGGTCAGACAGAGCGAACCATCTAGACTCTTGAAGATATGTTGCACTCTTGTGTTCTTGATTTTGGAGGTTCATGGATGAAGCACTTACCCTTGGTAGAGTTCTCTTACAATAATAGTTTTCACTCTACCATTGGTATGGCGCCGTTTGAAGCCTTGTATGGCCAGCCATGTCGTTCTCCGTTGTGCTGGACTGGGGTCGCAGAGTCAGCAATTCTCAGACCAGAACTAGTGTAGAATACAACAGAGATGGTTCAGGTGATTCGTGAGAGGACGAAGATAGCGCAAGATCGTCAAAAATCATATGCTGATCAAAGAAGGAGACCCATAGAGTTTATTGTTGGGGATCATGTGTTTCTGAAGGTGACTCCCCGTCGTGGGCAGCGAAGGTTTGGTCGTGGAAGTAAGATTTCTCCCCGGTTTATTGGGACTTTCGAGGTGTTATCTCGTGTTGGAGTTGTGGAGTATCGAGTAGCACTTCCTCCTCAGATGAGTCAGATACATGATTTTTTCCATGTATCGAAGCTTCATCGTTATCTTCATGATGAATCTCATGTTATCGATTGGGGAGAGATCGATGTTGATGATGATGCAACCATCGAGGAGCGACCTGTGGAGATCCAAGACCGCATGGAGAAGGTGTTGCGTGGGCATTCTATTTCCTTAGTTCGTGTCTTGTGGCGACACGGTGGCATAGAGGAGAGTACCTGGGAGCGTGAGTCACAAATACGTGCTCAGTACCCAGAGTTGTTTAATGTTTAACTCCCTTCATGTAATGATGTTTTCATTGTGGTTGGACCTTTCATGTTTTATTTATGTACCTTTGATGTGATGTTATGATTGAATTGTTTGGATATGGATTATTTGTTCCCTTGATCTTGGATGTCATAGTTTTGTTCCAGCTTTCAAACAACTCATGGTGGTTTTCCCCTAAGAGGTATCTTATGGGGTGGTTGTTCGGACCCCTCTTTTCTTCTGGGTTGGTTTTTAATTCTTGAGGACGATTATGTTTTGAGAGGTATCTGATGAAATGTCTCAAACCCCTCCGGTCCATTACTTTGTGAAATGTTGGTGTTGGAGGTGTTCTGGGAGGTCAAGGGGACTTATCCCCAACACTTTTCCAAATTTCCTGTTCTGTGAACTGTGTTTCCAGTTTTATGAATAGTAACAGATCGGTCTCACCGATCGGTCTGACAGATCGGTCTCACAGATCGGTCTCACCGATCGGTCTGACAGATCGGTCTCACAGATCGGTCTCACCGATCGGTCTGACAGATCGGTCTCACAGATCAGTCTCACTGATCGGTCTGAGAGATCGGTCTCACCGATTGGTCTGACAGATCGGTCTCACAGATCGGTCTCACAGATCCGTCTAACAGATCGGTCTCACGGATTGGTCTGACAAATCGGTCTCACGGATAGGCTTCACAGATCGGTCTGACAGATCGGTTTCACAGATCGGTTTCATGTACAGTAACGGTGGGTGAACAGTGTTTCCAGACTCCTACAGTTTTCCCCTTTTGACATTTCCTTTGATGTAAAATACATTTAAATCCTTATTTTACGGACTCTTAAAGCCGATTCAAATGCCATAAATCCTATATTAATTATTCGTAAGGCTTGGAATTTTTTACTTAGTCAAACCGCGTGGGTTAATGCGATCCGTTTTTAATGGAGAATTAACCGGATCTTAAACCGTCACCCCATAAAATCTTAAAAAGGGACGAGATATCATTATCCCTTGTTCTTTCCCTTTTTTCTCAACTAAGAGACAATAGAACCTTTCAATCCTTCCCGTAGGAGTTTCACAATCAATCTCTACTCCTAGGATTGGTTCTGCTCTGTTTTGGATGCAACCGAACTCTGTCGGTCAATATTCCCAATAAGTTGTCACGAGAGGAGGATTGTGACCCGTTGTGTGGATAAAGGACGCCAAGAACTCTTCCAGGTAGCGGATTCATGGCTTCTCTAATTGTATATGTGTAATCGTATAATTAGCATGATTTATCCCTTTTCATCACAATGAAATTGACCTAATTAAATACTTGAACCGGATTAAGAAAATTGGTTAATCGCATGTTGTTTCTTTATATAGTGATAAAAGTTGCCTCATGTTTTGCTAGATAGAGTGATATATATATTTTCTTTGATTTTTTATTTATTCATGATAGAAATTGATAATGAACGTAAAGCCGAAATTAATTGTTAATTAATTGGCTAAAGATAAAGAGGCATGTAAATTAATCTGGTTATTGCTGTTTTTGTAATTGTTCTAATTTGAGGATAATAAAATTAGGGATATAAGCATGGTTATTTAATTGTGATAGCTTACTGATTAGGTATCCTGTAATTGGAACCTACGAATAAAAAATCTGCTAATTCAATATGGATTAAAGAATAGATTATGTGGGAATTTCTAAAAGGGTTCTGAGTTACCCTCTTGTTTGTTAAAGGGTCAAGAGCCCATGATGTGATGTTTGTTTTCCTGCTGCTTGTGCTGTGATGTGTGCCTGGATGGCTGTTGTGATATGTGGAGTCATGGAGGTCTTGTGGTTGTGGCATCAGATGATGCCTTGAGTGGCGAGATGCATCAGTTTATGCATGTGGGTGTCGGGGAGGACACCAGGGGTGATGGAATGGGATGGATGTGGTTGCTGGATGCTTTTGGTTTCTTTGAATGTTAATCTGCTTTGCTTTTCCCCACTGCTCAAGGCAGCTGGTCTTGCTACCCTTCTTCCGAAGGAGGCAAAGACGCGCGAGGTATGCCACGTGCTTTCCGTGTTTAGCCTCTCGAGGGAGAATGGGTCTATGCTCTTTCTATAGGCGGCAAAGACTTGACGGGTATTATATCTACTCACCGTGTTGAGCCTCCTTTGTGTTTAGAAGCTTAGGATGCTTTTCTAGAATGCCTGGGAATATGGAAAAATAATTCTATAATTAATGTTGGATTAAATGGTGGAAATCCACAGGGATGGAGATACTGGAATTTAAAGGTGATGTGAATATTAAAAGGAGCATTTGTTTTTGAATGTGATTCCAATTCAGTGTAATGAGGAAATGTTCATTCTTAATTAATGTTTAACGAATTAATTAATGTACAGTGGAACTGATAAAATGAGAACGGAGTAATCTAATAAAGCTTTTCAAATGTTTGTGTGCTTATAAGAGACCTAGTCTTTGATGTAGCAGCCTGGAGTCTGAGAGACGTTAGCTGTAGTTGTATCTAAGACTAGGTAATGCCCATAGTGTGGATGTCAGTTACATATATATTTTGTACTTTTTGTGTTTCTTTACGCTACTCCACCATGTCGGTAAGGGCAACTGACACCCCGGGGATTTTGAGCCATGGGGGGTGTTTTCCCCAACATTCTGGTGGGAGGTCGAATGGCTGACTACCCCCTTTGGCCCCGCTCTCTTCTCTTGGTAGATACTTGTGCCATGAGGCACAACAATTAGTTACCCCATATATGTGTGTAGAGGGATTTAATGGCTTGTGGTTATTCACAAACATATATTCTGGATATAGTATCCAATGGACTACTATAGAGGTAACGTGTATAGGCTATGATGGCTTGAGGATCCTTACTCGGAGTATGGGCTGTAATGTCTTGAGGTATTATACCTGACGTATGATAAACGTTATGTGAGCTGTGGTGGCTCCCGGAAACTACCTGGTTACTTTTGGTTGTGAGGAAGATGTGGTGCTTCGCCCAGGTGTCTGTAGGCAAGCATATGTGGTGCACGAGGTCCAGATAGTGGAGCATAGCCCAGGTGTCTGCGGACAAGCATTGGAGAGAGATGCACAAGACGTATGTCATTGGGGAAAAGCTGCAAACTAGTGGGGAAGTAGTAGCGGGGTACCCTTGATATTCATTACTATATGCTGTATTCTTTTATGCGTTATTTGGTGGGAGTAGCCATGGTGAGGTTGGGAACATAGTATACCTGTTTAGGTGACGAGTTAGTTTCACTTGTTGTTCACTGGGCATTAGCATGCTTTCATTACTTTTGCACGAGAGGCTTGGGGAGGATCCTACTCAGTATACTATTATACTCACTCTATATATATATAAACTGTTTTTTCAGGTCACTTAGAGCAGGTTGGAGATCAAGCGGGTTACTACTAGATTGTGATTGGAGGAGGAGCTATTCGGGCTTGTGGTCACTGTCGTTTTACTTTCTTTTTGGTACTTTTAGTTTCCCCTTTCAGTTGTAGTACTTTTTCATGACATTTCATATATGTACATGGGTATCATTTATATTTTAGTTCTGAGTTGGAGTTGATTAGATTATATTCAATATCTCTCTTCCGCATGTGTTCTCTTAGAGGGTAATGCCTCCCATTTGTATGTTTATTATACCCTCGGTGCTAGTCGCCAACCCGGGGCCTACTGGAGGCGGGACTCGGGGGTCATTATCTCTCTTCTCACATTTCCAGCCCAGGAGGGGTACACTTTGTGGGGAGGGGGTTGTGAAACTCAACATATGATTAAACACTAAAAACATTTTCAGATAATGAAAATAAAAATCATTATGAGGGTTCTCTACACAAACACTCTTCTGTCCTTATAAATAAATAACCCTTTTGAGAATCAAATAAATTTTATCAAACCCATTTATATCCAAAAGATGTTAATGGAAAATATTTCTTTTTACGTAGATTTATTTTTTTCCTTAATAATGACAGTTGAACCAGAGATAGGAAAAAAGCAAAAATAATTAGAGTGAAAACTTTGAAAGGGGTGAGAGCTTGGGAAAAAAACATCTTATAATTGATATCGGATAGGGGTTTTACTATCCTTATATAGGTTTTGGGGGATATAGTTCATCTTCCATGATAAATTCAATGATTGAGATTAAAACACTTTCAGATATAATTTTGAGATTTATATAAAATAAATTTAAATATTTATTTGAACTTTTAATGTTTTAAAACATATCATGAAATTATAAAATAGTAAAATATAAAAAATGTTATGGATTAAAAAAAATGATGTATTGATACTAAATTAAAAATTAATCAATCAGAAATTATAAACCAAATTAATGAATTATTTCAAAAACTAAATGAATATAAGAGTAAAATTCTGAGTAGAATGTTTTATCGAAATGAGTAACCTGTCCTTATTGTTTTTTGTAAAAAAACAATTTATATTAGTTTTGTAATAAAAACTGATTATGATAGTTTTATTAAAAAAACTAATTATGATCTTTTTAAATGAACAAGTGATTATGATAGTGTTGAAATAAAAATTAATAATACAGGAAAGTTTATAACAAATTTTGAATTAAGAAATTTTATAATAATTTTTGAGTTCCGAATTTTTTTCTTAGAATTTTCACTGTAAATTTGTTTTAAAAAAGTTTTAGTCCAGAAATGATATAATGATATAAATTTTTTAGAAAACTAAAAATTTTGAAAATTGTAAAATTTAATAAAAACTAAATGTTTTTGGAAAACAAAAAAACATATATACTCCCCCTATGAAAAGGAGTTCATTAATATAAGGATATGGGAAAACAAAGAGTAGATATGAATGATCATTTAACATTGAGCATTGAATTATTCATTTTAATATATTCAAATCTATCAGAAATAATGAGTTTTTCAAAAATATTAGCGTGTTGGTCAGGCATTATGAAAAATTGTGAAATTATATCTCCTTTAAGTGTGTGATCCCAAAGTTAATGGTTTATTATATCTATGTTCATATCACATGAGTAATGTCCTATTGTTTACATAGTTCAATGACACTAGTGTTATCAAAAAATATTTTAGTTTTAGTAAAACTGATGTCATGGAATGTGAGTGTGTGTTTCATTAAAAACACTTGAGAACAACAACTTTCTACTACCACATATTTAGATTTAGAAGTGGAAAGTGATACTGAGTGTTTTTCATACAATACCACAAAACTAAAGAATATATAACGAAATGAAAATTTTCAGATTTTTTTTCTATCCATTCTATATAAACAAAATTTATCACCAGAAAAAAAATGTGTTGAAAAAAATTCCTAGAATACTAGAATAGGACTATATCCACAGTTCCCTTTAAGATTGCATAAAATTATTTTTACAGTTTTGAGATAGGTTTATATTGTATTGACTAGATATCTAGAACATAGGAATACTAAAAATATTAAATCAAGATGGCTTGTTGTTAAGTAAAGTTTTCTACCAATCATACCTCTAAAAATGTTTTGATCAAATACATACCTAACCTCGTCATAATTTAATGTATCAGAGGTATCAATATGACTACTAATACCGATTTGTATTTCCATAGATAGATTTACTATGTACATCTTTTATATTCTTATGTTGAGATATAAATGTACCTTCTGATTTTTGTGAAATTTGAAAACCCAGAATGTATGTTAACACACATATCATACACATTACAATATAATATTTCATAATATCTTTAATGTAATCTCTTAAATATTTTTGAGTTTGACCAAATATATTTTCTTAAATATAAATTCCTACAGTAATAATTTCATTATTTAGTTCATTTAAAAAAATAGTTGTATTTTCATCTCCCTTAGAAAAATTATTTTGTACGAAACATCTAGTTACCCAATCATACTTTGATATAGATGAATATGGAAGCCCATAAATGGTCTTTATAACTTTATAAACATGTTTTGGATGTTTTATATTTTTAAACCCAGGGGGATGTTCTACATAAAATTCATCCTGAACATATACATTAAAGAAGGAACACTTCACATCCATTTGAGATTATTTGAAATTAATGAATGCTTCAAATGCTAGAAGATTTATAATACCATCAAGTATTGGTATGGGTGAATTTTTTTATTCACATTTAATTCCCACTTTTTTATTATATACCACTTCAACATGTATATATTTATTTATAACTATTATTCCAGTTTCAACACATTTGATCCCAAATAACAATTTTACTCCAATTATAGAAGTATCAATTTGTTATTCAACTATATTCCATACATTGTTCCTTTAAAAATAATTCAGTTTATCTTTAATAACTTTTATCCAATACTTATAACATAAAGCCTCATTAGGATTTATAGGTTCAAATTGAGATAATAAAGAAAAATGTTCAAATACATTTCTTAATGACCTTCTAGTCTGAGTTGATTGATCTACATCCCCAATGATACTATCACAATGAGTGTTCCTAAAAAACAACATACTTCTAGGGTTTTTAAAAGCCTATTCTCCAACAATAGATTGAAAAAATTCTTGCAGAATAAATTTAAAAACACTTTCGTGAGTTATTTACTTTTGAGAAGTTTTTTATAATATATGTTAAAAATTAGTTTTATAAATAACATCTGAGTATATAGGTTGAGATTGTTTGAAAACAAATGGACTAGTTTCTTAAAAAATAACATGTAATATTTCAACAACAATACTTATATTTTTATTAAAAACTCTATAAACCATAGATGTAGTAAAATAGCCTAAAATTATACCAACATCAGATTTGGGTGAAACATTATATATATTATCTTCACAATTCAAGATTAATACATTTCAGCTGATAACATTGAAGTATGAATATTTTGGATTCATAATTTAAAAAACATAAAAGGATTTGTATTTATAAAATGTTTATTTAAAAATTGATTTATTTTATAATTGGTAGTACTAACCACTTCAGGATAATGAAAATTATCAACTTATTATTTAGACTATATTGTTCATGTTATTTCATAATGAACTCTATTTATTATTTCAACTACCCAATTTTTCATGGGATTTCTAGGTGATGAATATTTATGTTCAATACTTATCTAACTAAATAATGTTTCAAATACATAATTTTAAAATTCTCTTTCATCATCACCATGAATAGTTACAAAGAAGACTTTTTTATCATTTTAAACTCTAGCTACTAATGTTTTAAAATAAATAATGGTTTCATGTGTTATTTTAAGAAAATAGACCCATATATATCTACTATAATCATCAAATAATATATATAAATATTATTTTACACTAATAGATATATTTTTTATTTGACCAAATAATTCCAGGTTAACATACTATAAATCATCCGGAGATCATACTTCACTGATAGATTTCCAATGTTTCTTACCAGATTATTTTGTGTCACAATATTTTTATGTATCAAACATAAGTTCTGATAGATCCATAAAAAGTCCATTCCTCACAAACAAATATATGCTTCATGGTTATAGTGTCCTAACCATATATTAAATGACCAATATTGATCATCCTCTACATTGAGGCAAGGTATATCTTGGCTTTTATGGTCTTATATCCTTAAAGTGAAAACATTATCATCTCAGTTGGCCGGAAGAATAAATTCATCATTTAAACTATGTAAAATAAATTTATTATTTCCAAATTTTACAAGATAACCCTTATTACATAATTTATTTATTCTAATAGGGTTTTTTATGTCCTATAACAAATAAAACATTTGGAATTAATTCTTTTATAAGAAGTACAGTTCTACCTATTTATGGTAATCTCTCCTTGAGAATTATCTCTGAATTTAACTTTTCCACCATTCATATTGATTATGTTCTTGAATAAATAATCAATTCTAGTCATGTTCCTGGACCAATGACTTTCCATGTACAAAACATTTAAATTATTATCGTTTTCAAAATTTTCTGGAAACAAAAATATTATTTTTGTAGAACTCAAACGTTTTTTCTATCCGCTATTGATAGAAATATGATTTTAGGTAACCACCGTTGTCAAAACAAATTTGAGAAAATTAATTTAACATAGATAATTTTCCTCAATAAAATTTGTGATATTTTACTCTATTTAAAGAAAATATTTTCTATTCGTGACCAACACTATGGATCATAATGAAAAAAGGTTCACTCTTATGAAAAAAATAGTTTTTACTAATAAAAAGTTTGTTATTTGTAACAACCATTATGATATTATCAATATAATTTAAAATTTCCTTAAACATTTTATCGATGTTTTCTTCACCATTGTTAAACATGGAAAAAAATCTTAAAACTATAAATCTCATACATTAGTTTTACAACTAAATTATTTTCCTCATTTTTAATAGTATTGGAACTATGTTTTTTTACATAAATTTTTAAATTATTCTTATTAGAAATAAAAATTTCAAAATATTTTGAAATGGTATATTTTTAAAAAATACTTTTATTAATATATTTAGAATATTATGATATTCCATTAGCCAAAATATTTATTATTTAGTCTTTATTAGCTTGGATTTCCTGGGAATTATCATCTTTTTATTTAGATCTTACAATTTTCATTTACTAAATGTTTTTCAAACCTAGAAACTTATTCTTAACGAGGTATAGTAATATCACCACTAGCTGAGGAATACTATTAATTATAATATGCTGAATCATTATCCTTATCACATTCATCATAATTAGAACATAAAGATAAATTTGAAATAGATTACGAAGTGTGTACCATAGCAACAAGACATTGTTTTAAAAATACTTAATAGAAAAATTAAATGTTCCTATGTCTGGAACATTCATTATAAATTGAATTTTTAGAAGAGTATCCATCATTGGAAGACCAAGTGTACAAATATTTCAAACTTTTATTTCCTTTATAAATATAATATTTCATGGAATTCCTATCTAAATTTATTTTCATCCTATCTTTTCTTTTCATCTTAAGTCAGTTAGGTCAAATATGTAATGGATTTTATCAATCATAGTACGTAACATCAGAATCATTATTATCATATTTCATGGAATTTATATCTGAATTTCTTTAATTCCTATATTTTCATTTCTGCTTAGAAAATTAGGTCAGATATTTCCTTGCCTTTTGAATTCGTAGAAAGTAACTTTAGAATCATTATTCTCATTCTTTCCATTGTGACTTTTCTTATAGTCGTATTGGAAGTATTTCTATCCCATGATTTTATTCAAAATTATAGTGAGGTTCTCAAACTCATTTTCTAAAGGTAGTGATTAACTAGAATTAGATTCAAATAACACTATATTTTTCTTAGTATACATCACTACTTTCTCTACCCATTTAATTTTAGTAGGAACAATTGATGTTGTTTAAATAGAAACTCCAACATTTTTATTTTTAGCATTTTCGACATCCCTCATTAATTGACCTTCATATTTCATGGTGGAATGAATCACACCATCAAGTGTAATATTAATTATCTTTCTAACTCCATATACAATAGTTATTTTATATTCCACCTTATTTTTTATTATATTTATAATCATTTCATCCAAAATATTATCATCAATAACTTTCACTCCAAGATATCATAATCTTTATAAAATAGTCCTAAACCTTTGGTGCATCTTGGAAACTATCTAACGAGGTATAAAATCAATGTCTTGAAATTCATCATGAAGCATCACACTTCTTGTTTCATTAACTTTTGAAGTACCAAAATGTGTGATTTCTAACTATTTCTAGACCCTCCTATCAGCTTCACATGAAGAAATTTTACTCTATATTTTTTAGGCCATTGATCATAATAGTTAATTACATACCCTATAATTGAGATGATATTCTACTTCTATTGATTTGTAATGGTTCTAACATCCATACTTCAAATCTAATAATTTTCAATTATCATGAAAAAATTGTCAAATCCATTGATTATCACAAAAATCTTCATTCAATATCTCATGTATTCATAATAAAAACCATCAAAAATAGGTTCTTTTATTATATTAATATTTTCTAGGGATTCAATATTTAACTCCAGAATCATAAAAACAATTGAAAATTATTTTCAATAAAAAAAATAGTGTAACAAAGTATATAAATAGGATATTTTTATCAAAACATAAAAAACATGATGTAAGTAAAGAATATAAAGACACATAAAGTAAATAATTATTAGAACATGATATCATACTAATTGGTGGTCTCTAAGAGTCTATTATGAGTTAAATGATTATGGGGTGAATTTTTGTTAAATAATTAAACTAATCAAAACAAAATACCTATTAAAATAAAATGATCAGACCAAGACTTTGATCGATAGTTATATTATAAAAAATAGTATCACAATTGATTCAATTAAATCAAAATATGTTTTATTTGCTTAAAAAATGTATGAATAAAATGGTTTGATAGATTTATAAGTATAAAAACAATGTTTCTAAAAAAATAACATCAGAAACATATATCCTTTACAAATAATAATACATTATATAGTACATGTAATAATTCCATACATGATATATTTACAGAATTAAGTATTTAACCATAAGTGTTAAGGTAGTAAAAAATGAAATAATGTATATATAGTTTATAATATTGTAAATTCGGCCTTTTCTTATAGATAAATCCCTTGATATAATTATCTACACAAAATTTGTCATCATGTCCCTAGAATCCCTCAATATGTTGATCAAAATATGTCTTCCTATCCCCAGAATTCCTTGATCTTATGGATTATATTTACCATATTCCTATAATTTTAATCCATCTATTGTAACAAAGATCAGACACTAAATACAAAAAAAAATTCTTTATGAAGAAACTGTGACAAGGATTTCTTATAATTAAACTAACAAAAGTCTAACAATGAATAAGAATTATTATTTCACATATATAAATCATTAGAAGACTTGTGTTATGAAAATGTATCAGTGAATAAATATTAAAATTACTAAATATTTATATGAGAAGATAAAATTTTAATATTTCCATGTTAGTTACAATGGCCTCATATTTCTATCACATTGACAAATCATGATGATATTGCATAAATAAATGTTTGATGTGGATTTTTTAGCACTGTTAAAATGGTAAAAGTACTCTTTGTGATAGAAACAATTATTATGTACTTTGATTATAATATTTAGTTAGTCTGATGGACTTGATTATTGATTATTAATATAATGAACTAATTGAGGGTTAATATGATGTATTATTACAAAGGATAGTCTTATGGTCATTGCTTTACTCAGTCGTGTAGACGATACAAAAGTCTAACCAGTAGTATAAAAAAGGTCAATATAATAGATCGATCACACCATCAGTCCAATGGATTGGATTTAATAATGTAAATATTATATTCATAATACATTAGGAACATTTTTTTGTATGGTAGGAAAAAAAATTCTTCAAAAACTTACTAAAACACTTCAGACAAAAATGTAGTAAATGACGTTTTAGGAGAGTGTTGGTGATTTCCAAAAAAAGGAATTGAAAAGTAATAAGTACAGTTATGAATTAAACATGATAGTATAATATATGACTATAAGATGTAGATCAATCCACAATGTTATAATAAATTTTATCTAAGATACAAAAAGAAAATTAGTTCTCTAATAATAACACCATTCGAGATGGTAAATAATGTTTTCAAAACACGTGTTTAGAATGTGGATAAGTTCATAGTCATAGACAATTTTTATAGAATCAAGGTCCATTACCAATTTAATTAGGATAATGTATATATTCAATCCATGGAATAAAATAAAATAAATGTTTTCTACTACAATATATATATAAATAATCATGAAAGAACTCTTAGAACGACGATTTTCAATGAATAATTTCACATTATTGAAGATGGAAATAAAATCCTATTTTTTAATTACATTTGAAACTATATACTAAAAATTTTAAATATAAAAATCAAAATCGAAATCAATAAAAATTGTAAGATCGGGTCGTGAAGGATTATTGTGAAGACTTAATTCAATAATTTATAAACAAGAAACAATATCAATATAAGGATATCATTACAATCATTAAAAATAAAAAATATATGATAACTATAAAAACACATAACAAAGGGAACACTTCCTTGAAATACTTTTATGAAACATTTAACAAAATCCAAGGGTTGATGTTAATATATTTATACCTAAAAGTTTAAGTGATCTTGATGAAGAGAAATTTTTTGGAAATAATAATTATAACTATATGGAGATTAATGAATATTTTTAAGACATGGATTAAAACAAAAATCTATATGATAAAATCGATAAGATATATCCTGACGAAAAAAATACATAAAGGGAAAAATTTAGAGCCTAAATATTATATTCCCCAACATCAAATTATAGAAAAAATAATGGAACAAAAAGGGGAAGTATAAATAACAAAATTTACAGAGTTATTAAAACTATCAATGATAGTTTAATTCCTCGGGTTCGTACCAGCAAGAAAGCATTAGAGAAATTTGAATTTTTGAAATAGTGGACTTTTTGGATTTTGATTTGGGACACAAAATTAAATTTTAAGTATTCAGACATCATAAAAGATGTATTTTGGATGGATAATGAGGTGAAATTGGTGAAAAGGAAGCTCAGGTGTGTGTCAGAAGCTACCCTAGGTGGCCAATATTCTTTAATTAAAACCGCAACAACAGAAATATATCCAGTAGAACCTCCTCATATAGATGTTTAATAAGTTATCCATTGAGGTTATGGGTGTTTTTTAATGGGGTTAGAGCTATTAATTTGGTCATCCACCCTATGGGTTTTTTTAAGAGAAATGGTGTACAATGGGAGCCATTTGGTGGATCCACCCCTTCATTTTCTCTCCATGGACACCCCTTCAATGTGAATGAATTTTACATATTCTAAATGATGATCTAAGACATCAATTTATATTTCTCCTCCTGCCCTTCCTCCTATTATTGCCTCTTTCCATTCTTCCAATTTTCTTTAGGGATTTAAGGGTGATTGGAGAGGAGCATGGTGGAATCATTCGAATGTGATGGAAATTTTGTACAACCTTTATAGAGAACATACTGGGGTGGGGATTGCATTTGGTGGCTCAGTGTTTTGTAAATAAATTTCACTGTAGTGATTTTTCATTGGGTTCTTATTAAATTTATCATATATTAATTTTGAAATTAGAGATGTGTGGTGTGAGTTTGTCCGGGTATGGTACTCAGGGTCCTCAAAGGATCTCCTACGGGTTATTGGTTTTCGTTCCAACATGACATTGTCACTGGTGAGTGAAACAAAAATTATGCCTTTTTTATATTAAATAATGTAATTAATTGTAAATTTCATAATTAATTATTTATCTTTGGAAGTATTTAAGATCTTGGGTCATTTGGAGAAGCCGGGTTGATTTTGGATGAGGCTAAGTAGGATTGGATGGGCCTTGGTTGCTACTATCATCCCTTGGAAATAAATGGGAGAACCATCAAAGGAGATAGGTGGTCTTGCGTATGATCCCTTTGGTATTTATGCTTTTGATATGTGGCTAATGAGGTGTGGGATCACCACCATATTATATTCAATTCCGATTAATTAAATATATTGGTTTTAATTAAAGGTCTATTTATATTAGAATGATTAAATAATGGAATTCCTTGAGAAAAATGATCAAGAACCTATACCCCATTGGTCCTAGGGTGATGAAGTTGATGTCGTGGATAGAAATGGGTGAGGCCATGGCTTGATAATTTCCTTGAGATGTACGAACCATTCTTGAGGGGTGAGACCCATATGATCGAAATGAATTTAACCAAGAATAGTTAACCTTGAGTATGTGCATTTCACCACCTCCTAGTGGAGGCATGGAATAACATGAGATGGAAAAACCTACTAGGTTGTGTGAGGAAACTTGATACATGCCTAGCTGAGGTCGATAGACCCTAGGATATGAATGATTGGTTTGTTGAGAAGATCGACAGAGTGTGATCTTGAGGATAGAGATAGGGCATTTTCTTTCTCATGTGAAGTACCATGTGTATGCATCAAGGCCATGCAATTTTGATAATGATGTTGTGGTGTATATAATCTATTGGGCATTATGTGTTTACCCTAAACCATTGTGTAGATGAAGGACCCTCGTGAGTGTTCTTCTAATGTGATTTAACTCAGGGGACCTGAGTTGGTGACCCATTGATCGAACGACCTTGAGGGGGTGTGTTTGGGCATAGGTAGAGATTTTAGAAGGTATCACCATAGAACAAATACAAAACATGTAATCCCAATGGGATATGGATAGCGGTGTTGGGTGTGGGAATTAGACGATACCTTGTACCTTCTTTTTATTGTCAAGGTTTTCGGTGTACTCCCTCAGTGAGTTTTTAGTTATGAACTGGAAAATTACATTGGGGTGGTTTTTTTATTTTTTATGGGAAACACACAAGGGGGTGTTTATTTATGTGTTGCTAGATGAGAAACATCTTATAGGGGATGTTTATGACACAGTCAATATGGTTTCATCCATGTATTTGGAGCCCAGATATACAATTGGGGATTCTGTGAATTTGGATCATAGATATACTGTTGAAGGGTCCATGAATTTGTAGCTAGCTGTTAGTGTATTTATGGATTTGGAGTTCGATGTTGGGGACTCCATGGACATGGAGCCCAGTGTTGGGGAATCCATGATTTTTGAGCTCAATTGCTGAACTAACATGAACATGAAGCTCGGTGTTGGAGTTTCTATGGATTTGGAGATCAGTATTAGAGGCCTCATGGATTTTTTAGGCAAGATGTTTGGGATGACAAGGGATGGGTCCCCGGGGTCATGAGGATATGATTGGGACTACCATAGATTTTGAATCCACATGATACATGACTGGCACAATAATCATCATGTGCGTTGAGACATCTCAATAGTGGTCAATGTAGGTATGGTCATTAGGGACACAAAACTAAGAATCAATGTTTATTTATTCATTTATTTACAATAGTTAATTATTTAATTGAGCATGTCACTAACAGATTTCATTGAATTTTATGGATATGTATGAGAACGCGTAAGTGGTTCCCTGATGATTATTGTACTCACACTCTGCTCAGGCATCCATAGCACTTGGGTACCTGAGCATCCCTGTAACACATGTTGTAGTAATGTTTTGGTTGGGACCTAGACTTAGCATGGTCGAGTAGGAAAACTATGACAAGTTTATGAGGTTGGGATGAGGGTATGTATTAGAGTAGTGGTATCACATCAGTGTATTTTGTTTTGTTTTTTATAAATATCTTTATTTCGTTCGGCCTAGTGGATGATCAATCTTGTTTTCTGACTTCATACTTCCTCATCATTTAATTATTGATGATTATTTTTTATTTATTTTATTATATGAATAAAGATGGATTTTTTCTTGAGGTTTTATGTTTTGTAATTTATTTTTGATTTCATACTCAGATCTAGAGGAAATAGTGTTTACATAGTACCACCTTTGAACCCCACTACTAGTCGTCATCCAATGACGTACGACGAGGAGCATATGAGGTCACATGGTTCCTCTACCTTAGTTACTGTTTAGAGAGATCTAGGTAAAGACATAAAAAATGGTATTCAATCCTGTTTTATTTTTTCCTTTCTATTTATGGTAATGGTAAATATGAGGTATACAAATGTTTTGGATCTTGTAATGGAACCCATAGCAGTGTGTCTTGAATGCCTTTTTTAGTGGAATTCCATATTGCCATTGGTGTGAGATTGATCTTCATGGATTTCATTATTATGTTTATTTATGATTTTCACCAAGAATGACACATATGAGGTTTTATATATATAATTTATCATTCATTTGATTTGAGTCTTTTCCCCCTTGAAAAGAATCCAATCATGTTGGTTCTTGGCCCATATAGGAAATAGGATTATGTGCAAGAATCTGACATGAAATATTCACATGACAACTAGGGACCTCATAGAACTAATATTTTCATAATTTTTATATGTTTTTCAATGATTTAATACCAACCAATTTATAAATTTATGTTTATTTCTATAAATTTTGGATTTATGATGTGTTTGGGACTAAAATGTAAAAATTGCCTAATTATGGAATTTTGATAGATTTTAATCACTTTGATAATTTGAGCAAAACAATTAAAATATAGATACAATTTATGGGATTAATTGTTTTTATAATTTGTTGATTTGTGAACTGGAATTTTTCCATCTATACTAGGAACAAATTCAGAAACATAAGGTCAAGAAAATCATTCTGGATGATTGCATGGATCCCACCTCAGAAAATCATTCTGAATGATCATGGAAAATCACATGATCTCATGATCATTAAGAATGATCACATGATCATTCTGAATTATCGCATGGATCCCACCTCAGGAAATCATTATGGATGATAGCATGGAATTTATGTGATTATTTGTTTTTATAATTTCTTTTATGTGATTATTTGTTTATTATTTATGGAAAATCATTCTGGATGATCGCATGGATCCCACCTCAGAAAATTAAGCATAAATCGAGCTAAATGCCTCCAATATGGGTGATTCTAACTATATTTTAAATATAATTCAAATTATTATCCTAATATTATTGATCATGTAAATTTTCCTTTATTATTTCCATAAATTGGAACCTCAGCATTAAAAATTAGATTTTGGAAATTCAACATTTTTAATTAGACATAATAAATATTCAGAATTAATGGTACATAAATTTTTCTATCCAATTAGTATGAAGAGTATATTTAGTGGGTATAGATATTATTATTTTTTGAATCCATTTTAAGAGGAAACCTTCCAAAATTTTGATCATTAAATTGACCTACAATGATCAAACTTTCAATTGAAAAAATATGGAGATGATATTAAAGGGATATTTTCAAGATACGTAATTTGACGACGGAAGGATGGAACCCCCTCGACCGATATAAGTAGGAGTGCACCATTATTGAAGGATTTTTCCAAACAATCTTTTTATTGGAGGACTTGGTCCATGATGAAACCATAGTATTTATTTCTTGAGTAATTTTGATTTTCAATTCATTTTTTCATGTAATGCATATGCAAATATTTAATTCAACTGTTTCCATATTCTTCCATTTCTATTTCACATAAAAAATATATAATTCATATATCTAATTCCCATTACACCATGACATATTACCCAATGAAATATGGGTATAAACCCAGTCTTGGATCTAGGGAGGTATGTGGAAAATAGGTTTTTTCTACTCTTAAATTATTATGATTAATTAAGTTTTTATGAGGTAGAGTGATGTTCACAGGTGTGGAGATCTTTTACCATGACACTAATATCCAAATAATTTCAATTATTTTATTAATACATTTCCCTATGTTTTACTAGATGTAAGATCTTCATACAACAGAGTTCATCCATTATGTTGATGAAATGGAATATGATGAATCTAGGTCATGGAAGATGTCAAACACTTGATTGAGGCGTGACATCAAAATTGATTATAGGAGAATGTTGACATGATATTGCTAAAGGACATCAGGATTTCATATCACTAAATAATAGAATAGTAATTAATGAATGAGATCTCAGAATTGAATTATCACACATAATTTAGACAACAACAAGGAGATTAATGGTACCCACAAACCAAAACACAAATGAAAAGTTCTTTATTTACTAATCTCATTCTTTAATTACTTGGTATTTTAATATTTTTTTCATTTAAATTAAATTTTATCCTTATATGAAAATGAAAAAACAAAAAATAAGTAGTTATGGTTAATTATATTGAGTGAGTGAACAACTAAGAATGTTATTCAAGTGATATGACCCTGGTCACCCACTATGCTACATTAGGAGAAATTTTTTTTCATTCCCTATTATAGGCGTGCATAAAAAATGTCATCATTTCTGGGTATCCAATTAGTGTTCACAATATTTTTATATTTTAAAATTTTAGATATATTTATTTATTTTCATAATAAAATCCAATGTTTTTCTTTTTTTTCTCATGATGTAAACAAACATCTATTATTTATCAATGGCATATTGATCACATGTTCAATATCAGGAAAAATATGTTGATTATAGCAATCTAAATGATCAGGTTAAAAGTTTTAGTGATACTCTAGATGAAATGGGTTAAAATGGAAAGAGAATTTTACTATATCAGTGAATTAATCGAGCAACCTGACCATGAGTCAGAGTAACAATATGAGGTAGTGGTGGAAGACATTTCACCACTCATAAATGAAATTTATTTACCTGAATAGGTAATGGTGGAGGTACATCAAGATTAATTAATCCACATTCAAACATTTCAAGAATAGATAAATGAAGAGGAATTTCCGACTAAGGTACATGTGGGAGATCAACAAGAACTAGATGACTTCTATAATGAATTTGATCACCAAATTGATATCCTCAATCCTTGAAAAAATGAAGATACAACACACTTAGAGGAAGAAACCACCCAATTTGTGGAATTTGATGAAAATATGGAGGAACCCAAAAACCTACCTCTATCCTTTGAAATCCAACTTCTTGAGGAACATACCGCTATAGTAGGCATTGAAGCTGATCCAATTCAGGGAGTTGATCTTATCCCAAACTATATTTCATTTGATTTTATTCAATCTGATTTGAGTATTAATTCCCACTACTATGAATATTTGGATTCCTAAATGCTTTTCTATGCCTTATAGGTATATATGGAAGCTGGACTTACACCTGTTGAAGAATATATGGATCTCCCTAGACATGTTGAATGTCTATTAGAGGATGTTCACAAGGAGATTCATGTTGATTTTCCAAAGGAAACATAGAAAAAATCTTCTTACTTTGATGGGAATGAATTTGATATTTATTATTCCTGTTTTAATTTTAATCAAATAAAATTAAACTCTAACATCTGTTTTAAAAATTATTTTCATGAATCATACCATGAGGAACCACTAGATAATGAAAAGTATATTTCTCATGAAGCAACCAAGGAGGAGGTTCCATACTTGATCCTACAACCACCATTCAATATACACCTCATTGGAAAGGTGTCATATCTTTTATATAATATAAATACTATTATCCTATGTAAAAACAAATGATAAATGGAAGCTGGGAAAATCTCCATATTCTGGTCTATGTCCAAGAAGAACCAACAACCATCAAACTATGTATACCAGCTACTACATCCCTACAGAGGCAGTAAAAATTCAGGACCCACTTAGAGGATCGTACAAAGATTTATCCATTAATTCATTTCGAGTACTTTAAACATAAATCTAATGTATTTTTCTTTTAATTTTATTTTTAGAATTATTCTAGCAACCTTCCACTCCCACCATTATTTTTTATATTTAATTACACAGTCCTTTTTCTTAATTGAGTATTTTTTTATACGTTCATGATAGCACTAGGAATCCCCCAAGTGGTGAATTAAGTTGATAATAATCTATTATAGACGGGAGTTATCTTTCAATATTTATATTTTAAATCAAAGTATATATTTTATTTCAAAAAACATGATTTGAGTTTTATACATTATTTACATGGACAAGTTTGAATTCATGCTTTAATAGAATTATCTATAATAATTTGTTTTTTTAATAATACAATGATTTCATGTTATAAATTTGAATTTTAATGAAATTAAATGAGTAATATAAATAATTTTATTATTAATGTAATGGATGGATATTAAAATGAGGACTCATGATTTGAAGAAATTGTTTGATTCGTGTAAGTGAAATTTCAATATCACTTTCTAATCATTTGGTTTCTAAAATTCATGTGAATTGAGTTGTTATTATTAATCATTACATGAGTTATTGACCAATATCAAATGTTCCATTCCTGAAAATATTTCTAAAAAAATTACTTTCTATTTATTTATTAGCATATTTCTTGATTAATCATGGGACATGTCACCAAATAGAAACATCATTTAAACTTGACAAAGATAAGACTTTACAAAAACAAATTTATAATTATTGAATAATATTTTGATAAACCACTAATACTTAAACAAAACAACATTACATCAATCCTTATTTAGCCCATAAAACCATAAATTACTTCTATAAGGATGAGCCATGTTTGAATCCATTTTATCCATTCCTTACATATTCTTTGTATTTGAATGATATTTTTAAGGTGATTTGTTGGGGGTATGGGAGTCATTGTGCAGGGGATGAAACACATTATAAGGAAAAAGTGTGGTGGCGGTTATTGTGGGAATAAAGTAAGGATGTAGTTTCATTCATGTTAATTCATTATTTTCTACATGAATTAAAAACTGGAAAAAAACATAACGAACCAAAAAAAGTCATAAAATTAGTTATGCTCTGGGAAAACGAAAAATTAGCATTACTAGACCTATCATTTTTATCATATGTGGTTAGCTGGTGGATTTGAGGTTTTTTCTAATCATAATTTTCCAGAAAGTAAAAAATTAGAAGGTTCTCTGAAAACAAAAAATATGTACAAAAGTAAAAAAAATCAAGAGGGTGCACAAATCATTAATTATGATTTCATTACCATTACCTTGAATGTTTGGGGAAGTGGGATTTGTTACTTTGATGTAAAAAATTTCATTACAATTTTATTATTGATATCAAGCATTGAAATTGAGAGGTAATCCTCTTCCTTATGCCTTAATTTTTAATTCATCAAATTCAACAAGCCTTAAGACTCAAATTTATATGAACCTTTATTGAATGTACCCATGTTTTTATGTGACTTTTATCTTTACAAGGGGGAGAAATTAGTTCCCATAAAATCCTCTGGATAAGGGTCATGTTCTCATTGTAACGCCCCGACCCCAGCTACCCAGAGCCGGTGCGTTACTTCGTAACATTGGCATGATCACAAAGGATCAAGTCTCGAAAGACCGATTAGTTTAGTAGCCTTGGAAACACTAGATACATTCATAAGTCTTTCATTACATCAAAAAGTGAAAAACTACAATAACAAAGTCTCCATAGTCCACACTCATATCTTCTTCTGACAATCCCTGCAGGTCATTCATAAAATACTTCTACACATCCTGGAAAATATTAAAACATTGAAAGGGGTGAGCTCAGATGCTCAGTAAGGAAAACAATGATGCGGAAGCTTTCATAAATAATCATTAACAATTAAGGCAATGTATAAATAAAACAAAAGCCTTTTAAACATGAACTTCAACATAATATGGCAAAAGTAAAATGAGATAATGCCATTCACTTCTTCACATGGATATTCTACTGGTCGAATAATCACATGCAATAACAATAACCACTTTCATAATGATGGAATGCATAATGCCAGACTATCTTAACCACGTAGTCAAGGCCTCGTGCCAAGACCACAAATAATATTTTGTCAAGGCCTTGTGCCAAGACACTAGTTTGTCTCATGAGACCTGCCGATGCATCGAGGAGCTATAGCGGGCTCCACCCGTCACTTATTAAGTCCAATGCATTCCTCATATGAATAGGTTTAAACATATCATAAACCATAACATAATTGTATCACATAAAACATGCATAAAGGAAACATAACATTTCCACATTTCAATCACAAGATATCAATACAGCACATTGATATAATAAAAATTCTTTCAAAAACCATTTTCAATACCAAAATAAAAGAAAGTTAAAACTTTGTATTTATTTTTCATTAAAAAAAATGGCTTATAGAGGAAGCCGAAACTCAAATAACGGTCACAACGGCGGAGTAGTCGTTGTCGCCGCATAAGTACGGAAAGAAAAACATTCCCTTTTTGTCGTTTAGTAAAATGCTTCGTATAAAAAAGATTCCTTTTGAATAAACATGAAAGTCAAAGGGGTTTATACACCGTATAAAAGAAAGTTGTGTATAAAGCCAAATATGCCTCAATGAAAGGAGATTGAGACAAAGTCCTTAAAAAGATCATTTTTAAAATAAAATAGATCTATTATGTGTATTCACTATAGGTACACATAAAGAAAGTAAAAATACAAAATAGGACATAATAATATCATGACATAATTTGAAAGTAGGAGATTAACCCAAAGAATGGAAGTTGGGTTAAGAAGTTCCCTTACCTTGTGTCCGACTTGACTCAACCGTTCTTTAACCTCCTGAATAATAAACTAGAGTTAATATCTACCTTATTAAGAACCATTTTCAATTTCATTATCCTTTTTATATCACTTATTACAATGTTATGAACATTATGTAATTATTTAAGTTAATAACGGTCGTTTTGTCGATCTTTGGTACTTGAGTCAACAATAAACTTATTATAATTATAAGTTGTTCATGTGGTGAAATATCCATTATATCCAGAATTATATTAATGATGTAGATATCATATATATCATATATATACAGTATATACATTCATTTATAATATTACGTAACATTTAGAGGTAAGAAATGAAATGCACCGTTCATGGAGACGGTAAGCCGTACGTACGCATGAACGCTACTTTCATTTCAATTTCATATTTAATGGAATGAAATCATAATGATATAAATTTATAATATAATTCCAGTATAATATAGTGTATAATACCATTTACTCCATCCTTTATACATCCCACATATGGCATTAACGATTCAAATCACTTTGAGGGGGCGGTAGTCCGCACTTCCTAAAATGAAATTATCGCGTTTTACCCATAATGGAAATCATAAAGTAAGCCATAAATGAGAAATACAGAAGCATAAGTAAAACATAAACACATTATATATCATATATAAATATAGTGACATCATAATGGCCACCTTTGAAGGTGTTATAAGAGTTTTGAACAATCATCGTTTCGTGAGGCAGAAATTCGCCATCCACAGAAACCGTATGTTCTTTAACCATTAGATGTAGGTGTGTCTAAGTGTAGCTCGAATCCTTCTTATAAAAACATCCTAGTATATTGAGGATACTGGTGTTGTTACAAAAGAAATGAATAAAAAGATTTTAGGGGGTTGGAGAAGAAAAATAAAACAAAACAACATTATAAAAGACATTACCTCAAAATCGGGTAACTCTTTTTGATTTGAGCCAAAGGCTTCCTTGGGAAGAGTTCTGCCCAAAGTGAGGATTCTAGGAGTAAGAGAGGGATGTTGGGAGAGTATTTGGGCAGAGGTTGGCCGAGCCAAATGGCTTGAAGGTGTGAATAAGGTGGGAGAGGTGGGGGCCTTTTATAAGTGGAGAGGAGGGGCACTTTTGGAAAGTAATGAAATGTTACATTATTTCAAAATGCTTTTCGGATTCTAAAGGACCCACATCTATATAATTCGAGGCTAAGGTGATAAGGTTTCGAAATATCTTCATCCAATAGGCTTTGGACAAGTGTAAGCCTCGGATTTTGCATTATCTTCTCATTTTATTTAAATCGTCAAATAATGATGTCATCGCTGCATCATTATTATGTCATAAATACTTTAATTTATTTAATGTCTAAAAATTATAAAACAAATACTATGATGTAGGAAATCGTTTTAGCTTTCCAATGACTATTTATAATCAAAATTTGGACTTGTATAACCCCAATTAAAAATTGTTTTAGTAGAACAATTTATGTTAGTGTCATTTTCACTTTAACATTAAATAAAAACTAATTTATGTCATTTCCCAACAAAAGTGGATCCATGGGGTCCCCAAGTTAAGCCATGGCTTGTCTTGGTCGGCCATGACTCAACCAATGAGGTTGGGACATGTGTCTAGGTCATTTAATATTATTAAAGTATTATCTATACCTTAAACTACACTAATTACCACTAATCGCGATTAAGAACTTAATAAGTTACTATTCACCAAAAAATTATTATAATCTCATTGAACCACATTTTACTTCTTAATGACAACCATGTATGTCGGATTTTTGAAAATCAAATCACAGAAGTGGTAATATTTCATTTAAACGAAAAATCAGTTATTTAACTACCACTTAGTGGTTTCACTATTCATCAAAAATTGAAGTTTCTCAGAACAATGCCAAAATTTCATCCTAAGCTATAATTGATATTCCGAATTCAAAAATGATGTCTATTTTACAAAATTCCAAACATATAAGTTGCATTAATTAATTTTATAATTAATTCCCGCTGTTACGACAAATAGCGTGTTTTCAAGAAACAATTTATATCAAAAGATTGGCAATTGTTTATGTCCAAATTCAATGTTAAATTAATTCTAATGACCACCATTGGATAAAATGGTAAAAATATATTCTAATTATACATTAAATCCACTCAATAGTATAACTTATCACTATAAATTATTTTGATTAAAAAAGTTGTTTTAAGTATTTTTCACTATTCATAAAAAATTAGAAGTTCTCAGAAAAATACCAAAAATTCAACATAGGCTAATTTCGATATTACGAATACAAAAATGAAGTCCATTTTGAAATATAAAATTTCTATAATTTTAAAAAGTGGTTATTACTATTCATAACGGCTAGTTTGATTTGTCGCGATGTTTTAGAACTCGAAGTTGCTTACAATGCAAGCTATTGTATTATTGAATGAGAAGCGTATCGTGGAAGCTCGGGGTGTTACATTCTCCCCTCCTTCAATAAATTGCGTCCTCGCAATTTGATATTTTTCTTTAAAAATAAGAGGTTGAAAATAGAAAATACCTTTGTGGAAAACCCACATCGGAAATAAGGTTAATAAAATTTAGCCTTAATAAGAGGGAAAATGGAAATAAGAAAGTCACCACCAAATTATGATCTCGATAAGGAGAACATTGGTGGCAATTAAAGACATATAATTGGAGGAAAAACGTAAATATTAGTAGGGAGTGATTGAGGTCATCAATCACAATCAACTGTCAAATTGAGGGCCTCAAAGCCTTCAATCTATGTTGATTTAAAATATCATCAGTTCAACAAAACATAAGTTATTAGGATAACACATTTTTTTTGTTTTAATATCCCTTTACTAAAGTTTAAGAATTAATTTATTCATTGAATAAGAGATAGGTATATATATATATATGTGTTTGACATTAGAGTTTCAACCTTCAACTCATCTTTCACTCAAAAGATAATAGAACTCAAAAATATTATACTTATCCTAATTGTATAAGGTTCCAAATGTTAACACATACCATTTAGATTAGTAAAATTATTTTGTAATAACCGGGGACTTCCTGTAGGCTAGTGGTAGGAAATAAAGGCCTGTCGCACTATGATTGTGGGTTCGATTCCTGCAGCTTTGTCCGACGCGACGGGTTATGCCCCACCCTGCAGGTTGTCCTTTTCCTAAAACTATAGTATCATAATATTCCAAAAATAATCTTCATAAATTTTTTAACCTTAAACAATACTATCCATGGTTCAACTTAATCCATTCCAACCTTAATAGTTATCCAAAATACATCTGTCCAACTCACAGTCCAAATTTTATAAGGAAGGTAAACATAATGAAGATCCTTTATCCCACGTAACAACATGTGAGCACCTTCATCATGTATTCTTTTTAAACATACTGAATTACCATGATCCCTTATTCCTTATAGAATACTAGATATACTCCTTCTATCCAAAAATGTATACAAAACATCAATCAGTTTCAAGGAAGTTAAGTATATCCAATATAATTTATCCAAATCAATCACGTCTTATTCCAAAATCACAATCTCAGTATCAAAACCATATTATGGTTTATCTTTCTCTCAACCATATATTTTCCAAAAATTTAACCCACTGTGGAGTCACTTTTCTTGGTTCCACACAATCTCAAGTCCTTGATGAAATAGTACTGTAGTACAATCCTTATATACTCCATAATTATTATAACCAGTACATCATTGATACAACACTCAAATTAAAAAAAATCTTAAATAACAACATAAGAACTCTAATCATTACTCCTCATCTGTGGTAGTATCATAACTTGATTATTATCCAATAACATCATTTGGGGCATGCTCTGATGATTTGGACATTGGTTTGCGTAGTGTCCCCAATCCTTGCAGAAGAAGCATTGTACATTTGAAACCATTTTCTTACCCTTGCAGTCACGCACTTTGTGTCCTTTTTCTCTACACTTATAACAAACTCCCATTCCCTTTAGGCAAGTTCCATGATGTTTCTTCCCACAATTACCACATATTGGAAAATTCTTCTTTCCCCTCATCCCTTTATCCATCATTCTCTCTTCCATCCCTTTCATCTCTTGCTTCGCTTCAAAGCCATAGGACTCAGAGAATTCTTTACTTATCCTATTAACACATGATACTATTTCTTCATATGTTGAGAACACATGGGAGACTATTTCCCTTCGAAATGTTGGCTTAATACCGTGAAAGATACTATCCTTCTTACTCTTTGGATCATACGTACCGCTGGAGTTCACATTCCTTCTACTGGGCGCCATTTCTATACAACGGCATAAACTAGGTTAGTTTATGAATCAAAATACATAATTCCATACTTGTAAAACACTTTACATAAATTGAACTATTTATGGATATAATCCATAATCATAAAAAGAAATGTTTTCTTTGAGGAAGTATGTACTCATAACCCTTCATAGTGGTTTGTAAGTAAAATGAGAATTATCCTAAGCATATCCCCCGGGAGTGTCGTAACCAAGAGTGCAGCAAGGCCCGTTGTCGTGCACCAGTTCCCGTTCGAGTCTAGCTCAAAGCGGTGTTTTCGGGTTTTACCCCTAGGTACATCTGTGCCAGAGCCGCCTCTACCTGCTCGTATCCAGACAGGAATGTATTGCTTGGAAAACTCACAAAATCTCTACAATACCAATATTCTAAGATGTTCTTTTATACTAATCCTCAAAGTCTATCTTCGGGCTATGTGCTCTAATCAGAGTTTATCTAAATCTAGCTTCCAAGGTTAGTACTAAACTGCCTCTGATACCAACTGTAACGCCCCGACCCCAGCTACCCAGAGCCGGTGCGTTACTTCGTAACATTGGCATGATCACAAAGGATCAAGTCTCGAAAGACCGATTAGTTTAGTAGCCTTGGAAACACTAGATACATTCATAAGTCTTTCATTACATCAAAAAGTGAAAAACTACAATAACAAAGTCTCCATAGTCCACACTCATATCTTCTTCTGACAATCCCTGCAGGTCATTCATAAAATACTTCTACACATCCTGGAAAATATTAAAACATTGAAAGGGGTGAGCTCAGATGCTCAGTAAGGAAAACAATGATGCGGAAGCTTTCATAAATAATCATTAACAATTAAGGCAATGTATAAATAAAACAAAAGCCTTTTAAACATGAACTTCAACATAATATGGCAAAAGTAAAATGAGATAATGCCATTCACTTCTTCACATGGATATTCTACTGGTTGAATAATCACATGCAATAACAATAACCACTTTCATAATGATGGAATGCATAATGCCAGACTATCTTAACCACGTAGTCAAGGCCTCGTGCCAAGACCACAAATAATATTTTGTCAAGGCCTTGTGCCAAGACACTAGTTTGTCTCATGAGACCTGCCGATGCATCGAGGAGCTATAGCGGGCTCCACCCGTCACTTATTAAGTCCAATGCATTCCTCATATGAATAGGTTTAAACATATCATAAACCATAACATAATTGTATCACATAAAACATGCATAAAGGAAACATAACATTTCCACATTTCAATCACAAGATATCAATACAGCACATTGATATAATAAAAATTCTTTCAAAAACCATTTTCAATACCAAAATAAAAGAAAGTTAAAACTTTGTATTTATTTTTCATTAAAAAAAAATGGCTTATAGAGGAAGCCGAAACTCAAATAACGGTCACGACGGCGGAGTAGTCGTTGTCGCCGCATAAGTACGGAAAGAAAAACATTCCCTTTTTGTCGTTTAGTAAAATGCTTCGTATAAAAAAGATTCCTTTTGAATAAACATGAAAGTCAAAGGGGTTTATACACCGTATAAAAGAAAGTTGTGTATAAAGCCAAATATGCCTCAATGAAAGGAGATTGAGACAAAGTCCTTAAAAAGATCATTTTTAAAATAAAATAGATCTATTATGTGTATTCACTATAGGTACACATAAAGAAAGTAAAAATACAAAATAGGACATAATAATATCATGACATAATTTGAAAGTAGGAGATTAACCCAAAGAATGGAAGTTGGGTTAAGAAGTTCCCTTACCTTGTGTCCGACTTGACTCAACCGTTCTTTAACCTCCTGAATAATAAACTAGAGTTAATATCTACCTTATTAAGAACCATTTTCAATTTCATTATCCTTTTTATATCACTTATTACAATGTTATGAACATTATGTAATTATTTAAGTTAATAACGGTCGTTTTGTCGATCTTTGGTACTTGAGTCAACAATAAACTTATTATAATTATAAGTTGTTCATGTGGTGAAATATCCATTATATCCAGAATTATATTAATGATGTAGATATCATATATATCATATATATACAGTATATACATTCATTTATAATATTACGTAACATTTAGAGGTAAGAAATGAAATGCACCGTTCATGGAGACGGTAAGCCGTACGTACGCATGAACGCTACTTTCATTTCAATTTCATATTTAATGGAATGAAATCATAATGATATAAATTTATAATATAATTCCAGTATAATATAGTGTATAATACCATTTACTCCATCCTTTATACATCCCACATATGGCATTAACGATTCAAATCACTTTGAGGGGGCGGTAGTCCGCACTTCCTAAAATGAAATTATCGCGTTTTACCCATAATGGAAATCATAAAGTAAGCCATAAATGAGAAATACAGAAGCATAAGTAAAACATAAACACATTATATATCATATATAAATATAGTGACATCATAATGGCCACCTTTGAAGGTGTTATAAGAGTTTTGAACAATCATCGTTTCGTGAGGCAGAAATTCGCCATCCACAGAAACCGTATGTTCTTTAACCATTAGATGTAGGTGTGTGTAAGTGTAGCTCGAATCCTTCTTATAACAACATCCTAGTATATTGAGGATACTGGTGTTGTTACAAAAGAAATGAATAAAAAGATTTTAGGGGGTTGGAGAAGAAAAATAAAACAAAACAACATTATAAAAGACATTACCTCAAAATCGGGTAACTCTTTTTGATTTGAGCCAAAGGCTTCCTTGGGAAGAGTTCTGCCCAAAGTGAGGATTCTAGGAGTAAGAGAGGGATGTTGGGAGAGTATTTGGGCAGAGGTTGGCCGAGCCAAATGGCTTGAAGGTGTGAATAAGGTGGGAGAGGTGGGGGCCTTTTATAAGTGGAGAGGAGGGGCACTTTTGGAAAGTAATGAAATGTTACATTATTTCAAAATGCTTTTCGGATTCTAAAGGTCCCACATCTATATAATTCGAGGCTAAGGTGATAAGGTTTCGAAATATCTTCATCCAATAGGCTTTGGACAAGTGTAAGCCTCGGATTTTGCATTATCTTCTCATTTTATTTAAATCGTCAAATAATGATGTCATCGCTGCATCATTATTATGTCATAAATACTTTAATTTATTTAATGTCTAAAAATTATAAAACAAATACTATGATGTAGGAAATCTTTTTAGCTTTCCAATGACTATTTATAATCAAAATTTGGACTTGTATAACCCCAATTAAAAATTGTTTTAGTAGAACAATTTATGTTAGTGTCATTTTCACTTTAACATTAAATAAAAACTAATTTATGTCATTTCCCAACAAAAGTGGATCCATGGGGTCCCCAAGTTAGGCCATGGCTTGTCTTGGTCGGCCATGACTCAACCAATGAGGTTGGGACATGTGTCTAGGTCATTTAATATTATTAAAGTATTATCTATACCTTAAACTACACTAATTACCACTAATCGCGATTAAGAACATAATAAGTTACTATTCACCAAAAAATTATTATAATCTCATTGAACCACATTTTACTTCTTAATGACAACCATGTATGTCGGATTTTTGAAAATCAAATCACAGAAGTGGTAATATTTCATTTAAACGAAAAATCAGTTATTTAACTACCACTTAGTGGTTTCACTATTCATCAAAAATTGAAGTTTCTCAGAACAATGCCAAAATTTCATCCTAAGCTATAATTGATATTCCGAATTCAAAAATGATGTCTATTTTACAAAATTCCAAACATATAAGTTGCATTAATTAATTTTATAATTAATTCCCGCTGTTACGACAAATAGCGTGTTTTCAAGAAACAATTTATATCAAAAGATTGGCAATTGTTTATGTCCAAATTCAATGTTAAATTAATTCTAATGACCACCATTGGATAAAATGGTAAAAATATATTCTAATTATACATTAAATCCACTCAATAGTATAACTTATCACTATAAATTTTTTTGATTAAAAAAGTTGTTTTAAGTATTTTTCACTATTCATAAAAAATTAGAAGTTCTCAGAAAAATACCAAAAATTCAACATAGTCTAATTTCGATATTACGAATACAAAAATGAAGTCCATTTTGAAATATAAAATTTCTATAATTTTAAAAAGTGGTTATTACTATTCATAACGGCTAGTTTGATTTGTCGCGATGTTTTAGAACTCGAAGTTGCGTACAATGCAAGCTATTGTATTATTGAATGAGAAGCGTATCGTGGAAGCTCGGGGTGTTACACTCATGATATGAGCATAGTTCCGCTTTAACTGTAAGAGGAGATATGAGTGAAGAATGATTCAAATTTGGGGAAAATCGTGATTTTGTAGTTTAATAATAATGAATTCTGGAGAATGAATGAGTGAAGGGAGAAGATACATCATTTTTCAAAGGTGAAAAGTAAAATACATGAATTTATTATTTCTTTGATAATGGGAAATTAAATTTATATTTTATGTGAAATTTAATAATTTCATTTTTTATTGAAAATTATTTTATTTTGTTTCTTTGGAAATAGAATATTGGTAACATTGGTTCCCTCCTATTTAAAATGTTGATATTTTGTTCATGAGGACATGTATAGTATAAGTGAGAGGGAATTAATATAGATAATATTTTTATTAGTTTTTAAATATTTTTTAATGGTTTATTCCTATCCAAATTATCAAATTGATCTTATTTTCATCCACTTTGGATTTATGGTGGGTTTTGGATTGAAATGTGAACATTTATTATTTATAGAATTCATAAAAATTTATATCACAATGGTATTCAGAGAATAAAATTTAAAATATTGATCTAATTGATTTTAAAATTCTTCTATAGGGATTATTGATTTTGGCCTAGAACTTTCCATTCTGGACCAGGATCTAATTAGGCCATATAAGGCACTGAAATAATCAGCCACGTTGAAAAATAATCATGGTCATCAATATGGACCCCACCATAGTAAATTAAGCACAAATCAGGACACACACCAAAATTTGGGGTTATTCGAACAAGTTTTAAAATATAAATCAATGTTTCATAATAAAATTAAATATTATAGAGATTTTAATGTGTATATAGAACCCTTAACATTGAAATCAGATTTTGGAAATTCAATGATTCGGCCTGGGCATTGTATATTTTAGAAATGAATAATGGGACATAACATTTTATATGCAATTTTAATGAAACATAAATTTAATTTATAGAGATAGGATAAATTTTGGAACATCATTTAAGAACCCTTCTAAAAATTCTGTCATTAATTTTGACTACAACAATCAAAAATTTGGTGAATATAATCAGGAGAATATATTAATGGGTGGTTTTTGATATCTTGAATTTAAAGAATGAGGATGATAACCCATTGTACTATATTAGGGGTATTCCACCCATGATTAAAGATATTTCAACACCCCTATGGAGTGGAGGCTATGTTCCATGATGAATCTTTATAATTTCATTCTTCTTTTTTTTTATTTTTAATTCCTTTTTCATGTAACGTATATGCAAATTTTTTATTCAGGTGTTTCCCTATTCCACCATCTCTCACTAACTTCCAATACTAATGTAATTATAATATTTCATTTGCATTAAAATATGACCTATTATACAAAATAATGTTTGGATAAACTAAGGTCTATATTAGGGGAGGTATTTGGAAATTCAATTCATTTTATGCTTATGTTTTTTATTATTTATTATGATCATATCATGCAAGATTGATGTGAACATGTGTGGAATTATTCTACCATGAAACTAATCTCAAACTAATTTTTATTCTTAAATTATATATTTACCATTACCTATATGGGATATAAGTTCTTCATACGATGGAGTTGAACCATTTAGTGGATGAAATTACATTTAATGGAGCTAGATCTTGGAAGATGTCACGAACTCGATTAAGGTGTGCTGTCAACTTTGATTATAGGAGGGGAATTGTTATTGCTAAAGGAATTAAATATTTCACACCACTAAATTAGGTAATAGTAATTTCTGAATGATATCTCAAAATTTAATTATCAAACATAATTTAAACACTAATAAGAAGAATAACAGAATCCACAAAAAAACCATAAAGGTTATGTTCATTCTTTACTAATTTCATTCTGTCATTTCATTCTATTTTAATATTGTATTTAATTTAAAATTTATTTTCTTTTTATATTAAATTAACAAAAGACAGAAATATTTATTTTAGGATAATTATATAGTGTAAGTGAACAACATAGAATACTCCTCCAGTAACATAACCCTGTCCAGTCATTGTGTTGTATTTAGAGAATAAATTTTCTTTTTTGTGCACTATGATATGACTACTTCCGGACCTACTAGTTTGATAATTATCACTTATGGAAACAACTATTTTTTTAATTATCCATCAACGACTCATATGATGTTTCCCAATGATATACTACTCATTGGGGATAAATTGTATGAATTTATTTTTCATGTAAGGACAATTTGTTGATTATATTGAGGCACTCGTGATGAAGATGAAACAATACCACTGTATATGGGACATGGAGTGACCATATTAGGTCAATGTAGACATTTCATGCCCACATGGTAAACACCTTGTGGGTCTTCCGTATTTATTTTGAATTAAAGTCCTAGAAAACAACAATATTTTTCTTTCCTGTATAGATTGTGATGAAATTTTACCGAACTAAGCCAATGGTTGGGGTTTCCCTTGGTACAGATAGTCTAGGATGATGGGGTTGGTAGTAATGGATAAGTTGTGATTTTCTAGGGTCATTCTCGTTTATAGGTTCTTATGAGAATCAGTTACCTTGTGGGTTGATGTTTCGCATGTAATTCCTAATTTTTTATGTATATGAGACCCATGAGTGGGTTTTCTACACATTAGATGTTGTTGTTTGTTGATACATGAGTATGGATGATGTCCCGTGAGATCTGGCCCATTAAGATACATGACTTTTTAGGATAATGGGGAAACCTAGAGACCTATATACTTGACATAGACCCTAGTGGGACGATACTTAGTTTTCTTAAGAAGGAAATTTGAGTGGGGGTTAGCTGGGCTTAGGAGTTCTATAGAGGCAGAAGTGTGGATGTATGTGTTCGGTTGGGATCGAGGCACAGAAGGTGAGTCAGATTATATTGTTTGGGACTGTTCAAAATAATGAACTAGTTATTTGGATATTTTCCTTAAGAGTGTTGGTAGTTGGCCATGTTTCCGAATGATGTCGATGGAAGAAAAGTCGTGTGATGAAGCATGACACTGCCAAAGTTCCCTAATTTTAAGAGTAGTTCCGAGGGATATCCTTGTATGTTTGAATTTTTGTTCAGCACAAGTGTCATCAGTGGTAGTGGGAGGTGAGCCTTGATATAGAAGAGGTACCAATCCCCTTTTGGATAATAGCATCTCTGATGCTCCTTGTTGTATGAGACGTGAATTCTTGAAGAGTGTGCTCAGTAGTTAGGCGCCTGAGCCTAGTCCGGTGGTGTGTAACACATGGGGTCGTGTGTCATGTCTTATGAAGGTATGTTTTGGGAACATATATCTAAATGTTTAATTCATAATGAGGAAATTCAATTGTAGGAACAAAGTTCATGTTGAATTGTTAATATGAGAAGGTCGCGAGCGGGTTAAGGATCGATGGAAATTTTGATGAGATGTTTGTGGGCATAGAGACCTAAAGCCTAAGATGAGACAATGTTAGTTCCCATGTGGTGAGAGATATTTTGGAATATGAATCTTTGATAAATCACATTTTTTCAAATATGGAATTGATACTAAAGGATATAATTTCCTCACATTCTGTTAAATGTTATCATTTATGAAATATTTGGGATTAGATCATTCATTTGAAATTTTGATGAAAATTTCAGTTTTACCCTTTCAAATTCACTATAGAATTTCAAACATAAATAATTTGATATGAATTATTAGAAAATAAAATTCATTAAATATTTTACAGACTTAATGGGATTCAACTTTCATTTAGGATATTGTAGCTAAATCAGAAATTTGGTTGGTTCAAGTGGGTCATGAAGTCAAAGTTGGGCTAGGCTTGTCAGATTTGACATGGGTACTATATTTGGTACATAACTCCAACATTCGTTCATGGATTGGGATCAAATTTTTTAGATTATATCGGAAAAAATTTCTCACAAATCCTCCTTGTAGATGGATATATGGTTCATGCGTCTTGTGGTCAAATGGGAGATGCATGTTGGCTTAAAATATTTGTCTAAAATTTCCCCATTAACACTCGAAACAACTTGTAATCTAGCCTCCCATACATTCAATAAATTTGTATTTTTATCATTTGTATGGGGTTGGACGTGCCTTATAGGATTGGTATCAGAGGAGAATTGGTTATTTTCCATTTAAGTTAACCATTGGATGAGGTAATCTTTCAAACAAAGATCTCCTCCTAAATGAGCTTCTATTCCTCTTGTTTGTTGTAATGTTTTTTTCTGTCAATAAACTTTTTATTTTATCTTAAATTTCATTATTTGGATAAATTTTCTTCTTCATTTATCTTCCACTTTGGGAAGTAATTATTGAGTATAATCTTGATTTGGTTATACAGATTATAAAATGTTGAAAATGCAATTTGCTTGTTTGATGATTTTTCCACCCATGGAAGAGTATTATTTTTAGAAATCAATCTATATATTACCTTATTTGTTAATTTATTTTGAATTAATGAGCTACATAAATTGAAATATTGTTATATATTAATTGAGTTTTAAATTTACCTGAAACTAATTAATCAATTGAACAATAAACACAAATAACATGAGGTCGATAATTGTGTGATTTGTGAGAGCGAGAACTTAATTGGTAATTCAAAACCACACGTGATCAATTTGTAGTGTTAAAATATAGTCCCTAAACTAAATTAATTTTATTTTCAAAAGATGATATGTTCCTTAATTTACCATTGACCATAATACAACCGTAGATCATCAATCAAAGTAGGGTTCTCTGATTGTGTGTGGCAATGTTATCATAGGGTTAAATTCACTTCATCTTTGTGGTAAAGTTAATTCTCATAGTGTTCGGGATTTAACAAATTAATGGATTATAATTAAGTGGATATTAATTTAAATTATAATGATGAGTAAATTATTTAATAGTTATAGTTATATCTATTACTCCTTTTAAAATATTTTATAAAAAACATCTTCTTGTTGCATCGAATTACATTTCAAAATTAAAAAAAATGAAATCATCTTCCAGCAAACTTATTATAGTTATATAAATGATAAACAACGCCCATCCTTTAAATTATTGTTATTATTCCCTTTTATTTTATTCTTATAATACCTTTAAGAAGTTTTTTTAATTTTCTTCCTCCTTTTAGAGACGCCCTTGGTCATCCACTCTGCTACACCTAAGTAAACTGAAACCACTAATCATTTGTAAGTTCCCATGACAGTGCTTTTAAATCTTGTGTGGTGAAACATTAAACTACATAGTGATACCTAGGATAGATTAAGTGTGTCTTTGGTTGAGCAGAAAACATCTTGAAAATGGAACCTAATAATAATGTGCTCAAAGAATGACATGCCTATTGAAAATGGAACATTTTGAGAATGTGATCGAGGATATGTGTAAGGAGGTTAAAATGGTGTGGAGTGTTCCATTTTCCATTTTAGGGCATGACCCTCCTTGGGAGAAGAAAAAAATTGATTGTTTAATAATTCATGGGAGTGAGCTGGTTTGGATATGTCTAGTTATCACGTTCAGGGATGGACATGTTCTTTTCCTTGGTGTTTGGGTTTTAATTGAGTAAAGTGACAATATGTACACTCTTACGTTGGGGAGTTCCCATTTGTTCATGGTTTATATAACCACATAATGGATGGTTCATGGTTTTGATAGAAATATTGGTGGATGATTGTGATGATGATTTGATTTAGATGACCTGGTGAGTGCCTAACAGAAATGCAGTTTTCCTAATGGATGGAGTCTGAGCGTGGGCATGGGGCTTAGGATTACTTATGAAAATATGGATGTGTTAGAACCGTAATACATAGATACTTGAAGTATGGTAGGAATATTTTTTGATGCTTGATTATATAACCACATAATATCACTATGAGGGAGGTAAGGGCTCCAATGATCATGTTTGGGTGATCAAAGAATGCCTCCAGGAATGAAGACATCAAGATGAGATAATTTGGTAATGTGTTGGAAGTTGAATCCAGAGCGTTATTGGGATGAGATGAACGAAGTTGGTTTAACTTTTCATTCACATATGTAATTGGATAAGGTAACCATCAAACCACACCTCACATGTCATTTGATATCATATAGATGCATTTCAGGATTCAAACTGGGCCATTATCTAAATTATGATATATACAATGGTTATGAATGCATAACAGTTACGTGGCAATTTCATTTTTTGATTTTAGGAATATAAACTGATACGATAGTTTGATTGGTGTTATCATATATGTTTGATCGTAATAATGATAGGAGATCCACACGGAAACCATGGTTCGAACACGAGTATGGAGTTCCGATAGACAATTAAAATTACTTAGGAGAAAACACATTATAATTTACCTTAGTGAGCTGAATCATATAGTGGGAAGAAGATTGATCTTTTTGATCCCCTAGATAAGGACACCTCAAGAGTCCTGGGGTAGATGGTATTTAAAGAATGTCATCTGTTTTTTTGGGTAATGATGATGAGCATTGGATCAGAATTTTTTATTTTCAGTGTTTTGAATTGGAAATTGCGCTTTTGAAGTGGAATGATCATTAAAGGTTGTAATGAAGGTTTTGAGAGTGCTTTTAATGGTATTGGAGAATGAATTGAAAGCCAATTAAAAAGGGATTTAAAATATTTCATCATCGGAGTGATGAAACATTTTTGTCTCCAGCAATCCCAGCCATGGTAGAGGTTTGAGGATCTCACATGAATCTAATAAGAACAAAATTAAACCCCATGTTTTCCTCAATTGAATCAAAGCGCGCTCAACTGTATCTCATCACCAGAAATTTTTCCTTGTAGAATCCAAGCTCGAACCCCTCGAAACCTTCAACAAAAGATTCAATAGTCCATATGATTTTCATTTTTCGAACATTAAGTGGTAGAACAGAGTTCTGATGAACCCTTAGGCAACACGACAATCACCTTGATCTCATCCCATTAATCTGCAATAATATTCCTAGATCAATCGCTAAGACAAAGCCTTTATCTCTCCAATATGTGGGATGATTAGGGAGATCTATATCCCAAATGAATGAATAGTCAATGAAAATAGATTTTCTTTTGCACACATAGTGAATGTACAAAATTTTTGATAAGGGTTGTTGGATTGGTGTAGCCCAATCTTTTTAGATGATATAGGGTTGAATGATATCAGCCCATATAGTACACTGGACCAAAAATGGCATAGTTTGAGCTCTTCAAGGAGATCATTGAGGATTTCAGGGGAAATGAACCCCAACTCTGAGGGTCTAGGCTCCAAGGGCCCCATCGAACATTTTGGGGAATTGTAGCATCTTTGAATGACTATAGTAGATTTAACCAATAAACACTTTGATGTCATGATATCACTATGGACATTGGCATGGTTACTATAGCATACCAACCATTGGAGATAGTAGGACTATAAACCTATAATCTTCTAGCCACTGGCCACTATAGCAGCTTGAACATTGGTGGTTATATAAATGTAGCAGTTCATACTTCTAACCAACAACCACTGTAGTAGAATAGACATACTATATATTTGGTGAACTAATTCATTGTATTCTTTATTAGCTCATTCATGTTAGGGTTGTGGTGTGTGAAACTATAAAACCACCCTAAAATAGTTAACCCAAATGTTAATGAAGTGATTTTAAATCATTAGGGATCTAGGGATTATTTCTGAATAACATAAATCATTGTGTCTATATTCATATTCTAATTTTTCTTTTCTTTTTATGTCTTTTGATCTTTTTAAAACCTCTATCATTTTGATTCCCATTGTTTCTGCAATAATGGTTCCCCTACCTCAATATATCCAACATCCACTAAATAAATAATAAATGACATGTTATGAAGAACTAACTACATCATGAAAATCATTTATATTTTATCAACTACCAGAAATATATAACAAATATATAATTTGATAAACCCTAGTTATTAACTCTACTCACAATTCCCATTAATATAAAATGAACATTGAATATTAAAATAATATTCATTCATATATTATTTGTCCACATATTCACTTAACATCATGTATTGACTTATAATAAATAAATTCAACCAAATTATTCTATTATCTAACAATAATGAATTAATTTACTCATCTGTAATTGTTAAAACATGGACAACATGGAAACCCATTGCTGGGGCCCACCATGTCCTATATTCATATTCATCAAAATAGTATATGTTCTTGAAAATGATATTATGCGTTACAATAACGACCCATACTTTACATACATTGTTAATACATCAAAATTTGAGTACAATTATTACAGCATATAACAAAACCATGAAAGGACCATATAGGTATAGTGTCTTTAGAAACTGGGAAACATAAACAACTGGTTCATAAATCATCTATGTTGTCTACAATTTATTTCATCATATCAATAGTCTCTATTTGGCATATCCTACTTAATATCCTTCTTCATGACCTGGGGAAAAGAAAACATACAAAAGGGTGATCTCAAATTCTCATTAAGGGTACACAAATAAAATATCAATCACATCATATTCATAAGAACATAACATTTTGGAAATCTTACAATGCAAAAGAGATCATAATTTCATAACATAGGATAAATCATAGAAGTGAAATGTAATCCCAATAATCATAAAATAAAACATGAATCGTTGTGGCATACACACATAATCATAGAAAATCCTTTCTTAGTATTCAAAACTCATTTGCAAGACTATCTTAGTGGAAAATGTCCATTTCTGAACTGAATTTACTCCTCATTTCAGTCCTATTTCACTGAACCGGATTAACCTGTCGTTCCAACCATGTATACCTCATGAGATATAAATCATTACCCAATGAAATGGAGGGAGATATAGGTCCCACCCATCTCATAATGATACAATTCTTATGTGTTCCACACAATCATAGACCATACATCATAGCATAACCCATGTAATAAAAATGGGATTCTTAAACATCACGTCATCATAATATAATCCATAAAAGGATATTGTAAAAATAATTCCATCATAACATAATCAAATATATGTAAAAATAGGGATATAAACAGAACACTATATTATCTTAGATGGAAAATAAATTTTTATAAAACACTTGAACTCCATTCTTGACGAAAATATCCTTTCTACTTAAAAAACATTTTCCTTTATTAACATGTCATATAATTTTGAACTAAAATAGGTTGATTAGAAATAAACATGAATACTTGTAAATTAATATTCATGAAAATAATGGTCTAAAACTCCATTCATACCATATAAGTTAAAAAAACATTCATCTCGTACTTTGGGTGGATAAGTCAGAAGGTACATCATACGAAAAACGACAAAAGATTCCATTCATATCCTTTACAAAAAACTCACCGAAGGGTAAAATTGGATTTAAAAAATTGTAGGTGGATGGAAATAATAGTACATATTGAGGAAACATGAATGCGGATGATAAATATTCCCCAGTAAATTATCAAGTATAAACAATCTCGAATAAAAATGAGATTGTGATATTTACCCGTACCTTAGGTACGATTTTCTTCGTAAGTGTCAGAACCTCCTGTATAATGATTTAAATAATGTCATTGACTTATTCCAGAATCATAATAATTTTTATGATATCATATATGGTCATATTATTAGCTTCTTATTAGTAATATTTCATTGTTACTTGTTATTCGTGTGTTTATTGCTTTTTGTTCTTATGCGTGTTTTGTAGAATAAATTTTTATTATTCTTTTTAGGTTATAGATACCTCATTTACAGAATGGTATTAGTGTATAAATATCATATTTATTAACTCAACTCATTTATGAAATCATTAATCAATGAAAATCATGTAGAACGAGTCGCATCACATCATGGAGACGGTATTCTGTACGTACGCATGAGTGATGATATCATTCCCATGATCGTGGTATTGTATTGGAGTGTATATATACTATTTCAAAATCAAAATAACTTTACAATAATCATATATAGTTATTATTCACACCATTATACCTATCCATGTAAGGTGGTGGTAGAAAATAGATTACACCACAGCTTGGACACGGTATTCGGTACGTATGCACGCGCAGTGATTTTATTTTCCGTAGGATAGATAGATTTTGAAATAGTGTTGTTTCATAATTATAATAACATATCATTATATGAGTGATACTGATGTTATTACTTCATAATGAAACAACTAAATAAGAAGTAGTGTAAGAAGAAATAAAGTTGAATGAATCGGTAACAGACATTATCTCTTCTTTGAAGCGCCTCTTTGAGACCTCCTTTTATGGCACTATCATTGGTCTTTGAAGAAGACAAAGACCACTAGTATGATTCTAGGGAAGTGGAGAAGATAATTTTTCAGGGGTTGTCCGAGCATGAAGGCTCAATGTGGTGTTAGGAAGAGAGGGAGGAGGGTCCCTTTTTTAAGGGAGGAGAGGGGCACCTTTTGAAAAACTAAAAAATATTATTTTATTATAAATCCATATTCAGTTTTTAATAGATCCAAATTGATTTATTCCGACTCTAAGGTGGGTATGTGTAGAAATAATCTCATCCAATAGAATTTATAATATTTTAGGTATCTATTTTAACCTTATCATTTAGAATTAACTTTAAGTTAGATAATTTAACTTTTATCGTGTCGTCTTGTTTGCTTACACTATAAGGTTAATAAACATACTATAACAAGCAAAAATAACCCCAAGTTGGTTATTATTTGTATATATAACCATAGAAAAGTAATCTTTCAGATCCTTAGATTTTTAGGAATAAAAAACAATTAATAATATAATATTGTTTTAAAAAACGATTTTATGTCAATTTTGACACTATTTAGTAATTGATTTTTGTGAAAATCATAACAGAATGATTAGTTCTAAAACAGTTATTTAAATCAATACTATCATGTCATATGAACATATAAAATTATTGTAATTCATAAAAAGTACAAAATAACATTTATTTGGGTATTTATAACATCAATTATGTGAATATTTCATTTATAATATAATTACTACATCATCATTGTGTCATAAATAAATTAAATTATTTAAAATCTAAAAATTAAAAATAAAATACCATTATGTAGGAAATCATTTTACATTTCTAATGAATATTTATAGTCGAATTTATATTATGTATAACCCTATATTAAAAATGATTTACTTATTAAACTTTGATTTTAACTATTTTAACCCTTCTTTAAATAAATTTATATTAAATGTCTTAATCTACTCCATGTGGCCCTAAATGGTCATATTTTATTCCTAAGGTTGTTTTTGGTCGAATTACACTTATCCGATAGAATTAGGACATGTGTTAGGGTAATAATAATATCATTTTTACCCTTAATTACCCTATTTACTTTTAACCGTGATAAAAAAAGTAAAAAGTTACTATTCACCAAAAATTACTTTCATCACATTGAACCACATTCTAGTCCTTGATATTAGTGGTGTCTATCGGATATTCAAAATTCCACTCATATAAGCGGTAATATTATGTTTTATATAAATTTGGAAATTCTTCTAGGAGGTGGGTAAAAGACTGTGAAAAGTTCAATAAAATTTTAATATATCTAAAATTATTATAAAATGACCCCAATGAATTTCATTGAACTTATATAGGTATTATGTATAAATTTTGACCTAAAATAAATTTAAATAAAATAAATAATAATTTAAATAAAAAAGTCAGTTTTTAAATAGTAACCCAGTGTTTTCACTATTCATCAAAAATTGAATGTTTTCAGAAATATAACAAAATTTCACCCTAGGCTAATTTCGATATTCTAAATCCAAAAATGAATTCCATTTTGAAAGATGAAATTTACAAAATCTCAAAAAGTAGTTATTACTATTCATAACGGCTAGTTTTAATAATATTTTAATAGCATATCGTTGTTTAGTGAAACTCGGTATTGCGTACGACGCAAGCTATAGAGGAAGGTCGCGATTGCATGTAAAGAAATCCAATCTATTATTGTGTGCAGAGAAAGATCCCTTTGATGAAACAATAGAACAAAATATTTCTCATAAAAGTCTCGGGAGTTGCATTCTACCCCCCTTAAAATGAATTTCTCCCTCGAAATCCATCACTTTGTAACAAACTGATGAGGATGCCTCTCCCTCATCATATCCTCAAGCTCCCATGTATATTCTTCTAATTGGTGGTTCCTCCATAAAACTTTCACCAAGATAGTGGTCTTCTTCCATAGGAATTTTTCATACTATCCAGAATCTTTGTCGGTTGTTCTTCATAAGAAAGATCTTGTTCCAGCGGTACAACTTCTGAGCTGAGTACATGTGAAGGATCAGGTATGTACTTTCTCAAGAGAGATACATGGAACACATCATTAACTTGAGAGAGATTCGTTGGAGGCACCAATCGGTAAGCTACCTTCCCAATACGATCCAGAATTTCAAAAGGACCAATAGATCTGGGGCTCAACATTCCCTTCATTCCAAATCTCATGACCCTCTTCTAGGGAGATATTAGTAAGAACACTTTATCACCCACTTCAAACTCTAGGAATTTTCTTCGGTTATCAGCATAATTTTTTTGTTGACTCTGAGCTACTCTAATGTGTTGTTGAATAGATCTGACCTCTTCTGCCATCTCATCAAAAAGATTTGGTCCTAATAGCTTTCTTTCCCCAACTTTATCCCAACAAGTTGGAGTCCTGCATTTCTTTCCATAGAGAGCTTCATAAGGATCCATTTGAATATTGGAGTGAAAGCTATTATAATAAGAAAATTCCACCAAAGGTAGGTGTTGATCCCAACCACCTTTGAAATCCATAGAGAAAGTTCTCAACATATCTTCTAGAGTTTGAATTGTCCTCTCAGACTGACCGTCTGTCTGAGGATGATAAGTAGTGCTGAAACTCAACTCTCTATCCAGAGTATGCTGAAGACATCACTAGAATTTTGAGGTAAAACTTGGATCATGATAAGATATAATGGAATGTGGCACTCCATTCAATCTTACCACTTCCTTTACATATATACTGGCAAGCTAATATAGAGAGATTTCCTCTCTAATAGAAATTAAGTGTGCCGACTTCGTTTGACGATCAACTATAACCCATATAGCATTATTACCTTTGGATGTTATAGGAAGCCCAGTGACAAAGTCCATAGTGATGTTTTCCCATTTCCATTTGGGTATGGATAATGGTTCTAACATCCCCTTAGAATTTTGTCTCTCAGCTTTAACTTGATGACAAACCAAGCATCGAGAGAAATATTCCCAAGATCTCTTTTCATGTCATCCCACCAGAAGTACTCTTTCAGGTCCCTATACTTCTTCGTGATTCCAGGATGAATAGAGAATGAAGAGCTATGATCCTCATCCTGGAGCTCCTTCTTTAATTTTGGGATGGTAGGAACACAAACCTGATTCCTGAAATTTTTTATCCCATCACAATCAAGGTTGAATTCCGGAACATTTCTCACCTTCTATTGTAACTCCACATCTTCTTTCTCTGCCTCTTTAATCTTCACATGTATATATGGTTGAACATTCATTTGAGAAAGATATGATTTTCCCCTTCCATTATAATTCCAAGATCCATCCATTGTAAATCCATAAATATTGGATCTTTTGTGATTCTCATCATGGATATGCTCGCATGGTCTTGTCGACTTAATCCATCTACCACCATGTTTGCTTTCCTAGGGTGGTAATGAATTGAGAAGTTTTAATCCTTAATCAGCTCCATCCATCTTCTTTGGCGCATATTCAGATCCTTTTGTGTGAAAATATACTATAGACTTTTTTGATCATTATAAATATCACACATTTCTCCATAAAGATAATGCCTTCAAATCATTAATGCAATGATTACCGCATATAACTCCAAATCATGAGTTGGGTAATTTTGCTCATGGATTTTCAACAATCGTGAGGCATAAGCTATCACCATATCATTTAGCATAATAACACACCCCAGCCCCTTCTTGGATTCGTCACTGTAGATCACAAACCTTTCTCCACTATAAGGAAGTGTGAGTACAGGTTCACTGGATAACCATCTTTTAAACTCCTTGAAATTCTCTTCACATTCCTCCATCCACACGAATTTAACTCCTTTTCGAGTCAACTGGGTGAGTGGATTAGATAATCATGAAAAATATTTTACAAAACGTCATTAATATCCAGCGAAACCAAGAAAACATAGGATCTCTATTACGGTTGATGGTCTCGACAATCTTTCGATAACCTCTGTTTTTGCTGGATCCACAGATATCCCTTATTTTGAGATTATCTGACCCAAAAATTAAACTTTTTGTATCCAAAATACACACTTGGTAAATTTGGAATAAATCTTCTCCTTTCTATGGGTCTTCAATACAATTCTCAAGTGACCTCTATGTTCTTACTTGCTCTTTGAATAGACATGAATATCGTCTATCAAGACTACCACAAACTGATCAATATGGTATCTAAAGACTATATTCATCAGATCCATGAAGATAGAAGAGGCATTAGTAGGACCAAATGGAATCACTATAAATTCATAGTATCCATACCTTGTACGGAAATCCTTCTTTGGTATATCCTACCTTTTGACCCTTAATTGATGATACCCCCAACGCAGATCAATCTTGGAAAATTATTGATATCCACATAGTTGGTCAAATAATTCATCAATGCGTGGGAGAGGATATTTGTTCTTGATAGTGATCTTGTTAAGTTCTTGATAATCAATGCAGACTCTCATTGATCAATCATTCTTCATAACAAACAGAACAGGTGCTCCCCAAGGTGACGCACTAGGGCGTATGAATCACTTATCAATATTCTCTTGGAGTTGCTTCTTCAATTCCTGCAACTTAGTTGGGGCCATTCTATATGGTGTCTTTGAAATAGTTAAAGCACCTCACGATTTGGTGGAAGACCCGGAAATTCCTCCAGAAAGACATCGTCAAACTCTCGTACAATGGGAATATTATTAATAGTGAGTTTCTCACCAACCATTTGAGATAAATATCCTTCATTTATTGGAATCAATACCCATAAGATGGAAGAAATTTCCACTGTAAGGTTATGTTCATCCTTGCATTGATAGACGATCATAGATTGATCTGGAATATGAAATGTGACTTCCCTTCTTTGGAAATTGATATGAGATCTATATAATGAAATCTAATCCATACCAAGAGTCGCATCAAATTCCACTATAGGAAGGATCACATGATTTGATGGAATCACTTTCCCACAAACTTCAATCAGATTAGAATTGTAAAAATTTGATGCGACTGTTGTGCCATTAGGAGTTGTCACAACCAACTAAACATATAATTGTTGGGGTAATACGATGATACCCATAGAAAATTCATTATAAATTAAAGAGTGCGTGGATACAAAATTAAATAAAACATTTTCTACTTCTGAGTGGATGGTAAGTGTACCTCTCACCACTTCGTTGTCGTACTCCACATCGCGAATAGAAATTACATGTGACTTTCCTTTGTATTTATCCTTAAGAGTTTTTTGACATATATCATCATCAACAACCCTTGGATAAGGGCATTTATTGGAAAAATTCCCCATTTACTTTCCCTTGAAACATTGAAGTGTAGGAGGTGCACCCTGTGTTGCATATTTTTTGTTCGCATCACTAGACATCTTCTTCCCATCATTACGACATTCAATTTCCTGATGACCCTCCTTTCCACATTTGAAACATTTACTTGTCCCTTTAAGGCAATTTCCTCCTTGTTTCATTCCACACTTTGTGCATAATGGAAAACTCATCTTCTTTTTAGTGTGGTCTTTAGATTTTCCTTTGAATTCGATTTTCCTCTACCTCTCAAACCCTTATGACTAATGGGTTACTTCAATCTCCCTCTCAACCTTGAGAGCACATCGAACGATTTCCTCAAAGCTATTGATGTCCCTTATGTCTAACGCCCTTTGAAGACTTGGTTTTAAGCCACTAAAGAATCGATTGATCTTAATCTCAGGTTGGTTAATAATACCAGAAGCATACCTTGAAAGTCTTGTAAAATTTTCTTCATAGGTACCAACAGATTCACCAACCTTTTTCTTCAGTTCAAGAAACTCCTTCTCCATATTTGTTCTAAGAATAAGAGGTAAGTACTTATTGAAAAATAAGTTCTTCAACTCGTCCTATTCCATGAACTCAATTTCATCACATTGCCTCGTATTCTTAATAAGATTCCACCATTGATCAGCATCACCTTCCAAACGATACACTTCTAAGATGAATTTATCATGTTAAGAACATTGAAGAACTGAAAATATCTATTTAGTGGTACTGATCCATTGTTCAGCCACTAATGGATCAGAAGACCCACTGAATGATGGTGGACACTGCCTCATGAAGGATTCAACAGAATGTTGCTCCTTCCTTTGCTCGTTTGGAAGTCCTGCATGATTCATATCTTGAGAAAGTTGTGTGAGCATGGCTACAAGATTTTTCATTCCATCTCCCATAACGTTTGGTTTCTCATGGGGAAAATCATTACATTTCCCATCGCATTCCGCATTAACACGGTTCTTTCGGGTTCCATCCATTGACTAAAACCAAGAATAATAGTGTGAGCAACACGAATTATAATAGGATAAACACATAATCAAGAATAAAATTTTACACTTAGGGTCTTATCATAGGTTGTTAATGGCCATTTCTAAAACACTAAGATTTTTTTCTATGCTTAGACATATCCTTATGATTCTTACTAAGGCTTTCACATCCTAGTTTCCAAAGGGTGACTATACCTTTACTATGATAACAACTATAACGACCCATACATTACATACATTGTTAATACTTCAAAATTTATGTACACTTATTACAACATATAACAAAACCATGAATGGACTATATAGGTATAGTGTCTTCAGAAACTGGGAAACATAAACTACTGGGTCATAAATCATCTACGTTGTCTCCCATTTATTTCATCATATCTATAGTCCCTTTTTGGCATATCCTACTTAATATCCTTCTTCTTGACCTAGGTAAAAGAAAACATACAAAGGGGTTACAACAAATTCACATTAAGGGTAAACAAAAGAAATATCAATCACATCATATTCATAAGAAGATAACATTTTGGAATTCTTACCCTACAAAAGAGATCATAATTTTATAACATGGGATAAATCATAGTAGTGAAATGTAATCCCAGTAATCATAACATAAAACATGAAGCTTTGTGGAATGCACACATAATCATAGAAAATCAATTCTTAGTAGTCAAAACTCATTTCCAAGACTATCTTAGTGGACAATGTCCATTTCTGAACCGAGTTCACTCCTCATTTCAGTCCTATTTCACTAAACCATATTAACATGTCGTTACATAAATGTCTATATCATGAGATATAAATCATTACCCAATGCATTGGAGGGAGATATTGGTCCCACCCATCTCATAATGATAGCATTATTATGTGTGAAACAAAATCCTAAACCATACAACATAGCATAACCCATGTAATAAAAACGGGATTCTTAGACATCACGTCATCATAACATAATCCATAAAAGAATTATGTAAAAATAATTCCATCATAACATAATCAAATCAATGTAAAAATTGGTATATAAACAAAAACCTATATTATTTTAGATGGAAAATAAATTTTGATAAAACACTTGAACTCCATTCTTGATGAAAATATCCATTCTAATTCAAAAACATTTTCCTTTCTTAACATGTCATATAATTTTGAACTAAAATAAGTAGATTAAAAATAAACTTTAAAAAATGTAAAGAAAGCTTCAGGGAAATCATTTTCAAAAAATCCATTCATGCCGTATAAGTTAAAAAAACATTCCTCCCGTACTTTGGTTGGAAATGTCAAAAAGTACATCGTACGAAAAATGACAAAAGATTCCTTTAATATCTTTTACTAAAAACTCACTGAAGGATAAAGTTGGATTTAAAAAATTTTAGGTGGATGGAAATAATAGTAAATATTGTGGAAACATGTATGTGGATGATAAATATTCCCCAGTAAATTATGAATTATAAATTGTCTCGGATAAAAATGAGATTGTGAGATTTTCCCTTACCTTAGGTCCGATTTTCTTCGTAAGTATCTGAACCTCCTGTATAATGATCTAAATAATTTCTTTGACTTATTCCTGAATCATAATTATTTTCCTGATATCATATATGGTCATATTTGTAGCTTCTTATTAGTAATATTTCATTGTTACTTGTTATTCAGTTGTTTATCGCTTTTTGTTCTTATGAGTGTTTTGTCAAATAAATTTTAATTCTTCTTTTTAGGTTATAGATACCTCATTTCAGGAATTTTATTAGTGTATAAATATCATATTTATTCAGTAAATTCATTTATGTAATCATTATGCAATGAAAATCATGTAGAACGAGTCACATCACATCGTGGAGACGGTATTCCGTACGTACGCACGAGCGATGATATCGTTCCCATGATCGTGGAATTGTATTGGAGTGTATGTGTACTTTTTCATAATCAATATAACATTAAAATAATAATATATAGTTATTATTTACACCATTATACACATCCAATTAAGGTGGGGCTGGAAAATAGATTACACCACGGCGTGGAGACGGTATTCCGTACGTATGCACGCGCTGTGATTTTGTTTTCCGTAGGATGGATAGATTGTGAAATAGGGTTGTTTCATACTTATAATAACATATCAATATATGAGTGATACTGGTGTTATTACTTCATAATGAAACAACTAAATAAGAAGAAGTGGAAGAAGAAATAATGTTGAAAGAATCGGTAACGGACATTACCTCTTCTTTGAAGCGCCTCTTTGAGACCTCCTTTTAGGGCACTAAAATTGGTCTTTTAAGAAGACCAAGACCCATAGGATGTTTCTAGGGAAGTGTAAAACAGAATATGGCAGGGGTTGTCCGAGCTTGAAGGCTCATTGTGGTGTGAGGAAGAGAGGGAGGAGGTGCCCTTTTATGAGGAGAGGGGCACCTTTGGAAAAACTAAAAACTATTATTTTATTATAAAGCCATATTCGGTTGTTAATAGCTCCAAATTGATTTATTTATAAGCTAAGGTGGGGATGGGTAGAAATCCTCTCATCCTATATAATTTATACAAGATTAGGTATCTATTGTAAACTTATCATTTAGATTTATCTTTAAGTTAGATAATTTAACTTTTACCGTGTCTTCTTGTTTTCTTACACTATAAGGTAAATAAACTTACTATAACAATCCAAACGACCCCCAAGTTGTTTATTATTTGTATATATAACCTTATCTAAGTCATTTTTCTGAACCATATATTTTTAGGAATAAAATAACAATTAATAATATAATATTTGTTTTAAAAACTATTTTATGTCAATATTGACACTATTTGGTAATTGATTTTTTTGAAACTCATAAAAGAAATATTAGTTCGAAAAAGGTTAATTAAATCAATAATAACATGTCATATTAACATATAAAATTATTTGAATTCATAAAAAGTCTCAAATTACATTTATTTGGGTATTTATAACATCAATTATGTCAATATTTTATTAATAATATAATTACGGCCTGATCATTTTGTCATAAATAAATTAAATTATATAAAGTCTAAAAATTACAAATAAAATACCATTATGTAGGAAATATTTTTCTTCTTTCTAATGAATACTTATAGTCTAACTTATCTTTTGTCTAACACTATATTAAAAATTATTTACTTATTAAACATTGATTTTAACTATTTTAACCCTTCTTTTAATAAATTAATATTAAATGTCCTCATCTAATCCAAGTGTTCCTAAATGGTCATATTTTATTCCTATGGTTGTTTTTGGTCGAATTACACTTATCCAATAGAATTAATAAATGTGTTAGGGTAATAATAATATAATTTTTACCCTTAATTACCATATTTTCTTTTAACTGTGGTAAAAAAAGTTAAAAGTTACTATTCACCAAAAATTATTTACATCTCATTGAACCACATTTTAGTCCTTTATATTAACCAAGTTTCTAGTATTTTCAAAATTCCACTCACAAAAGCTGTAAAATTATGTTTTATGTAAATTTGGAAATTCAGCTAGGAGGTGGATAAAAAGACAGTGAAAAGTTCAATAAACATTTTATATATGTAAAATTATTATAAAATGACACCAATGAATTGAAATGAACTTATATATTTATTATGTATCAATTTTGACCTAAAATAAATTTAAATAAAATAAATAATTATTTAAATAAAAAGTTAGTTTTTAAATAGTAACCCAGTGTTTTCACTATTCATCAAAAATTGAATGTTTTCAGAAAAATACCAAAATTTCACCCTAGGCTAATTTTGATATTCCGAATCCAAAAATGAAGTGCATTTTTAATGATGAAATTTACAAAATTTAAAAAGGTGGTTATTAATATTCATAACGGCTAGTTTTAATAATATTTTAATAGCATATCGTTGTTTAGTGAAACTCAGTATTGCGTACGACGCAAGCTATCGAGGAAGGTCGTGATTGCGTGTAAAGCAAGACAAGCTAGTATTGTTTGTAGTGAAAGATCCCTTTGATGATAACATAAAAACAAAATATTTCTCATAAAAGTCTCGGGTGTTACAGTTACCCTCTAGACCCTTGACTTTATTTCATTAGGTGTAATCCACACACCAAGAGTAGAGTATAGAAACTGATCAAATCCCCTAAGGAAATAATAAAAATTGACAGCAACAATAACCTTTTTTACGAACACGGACTATGTAATAAAATCTCATTGTTTTTTGATGTCTCATAATACATGATGCACAACTACTATAATTTCCCATTTATTCATTATTAATTGATGTTCTAACTAGACAAACATACCTTAGAATACCTTTGAAAATGATTTCTAATGGTACTACCATCCTTATCAACTAGACATGTGATATTAGTTCCTCATATTGAAAGAGAAAAACACTATATTGAACATTCAACAAATTTTACACCACCAATGACATGCCCAACACAAGTCATCTGGCCATGAGATAAATATTATGATTGTTTCCTTTTGCCAATGTACATGATCAAATGGAACACATTGATATTGATCTCAAGTGAAGAGACCAATTCCCATGTTAATAGATAGGAACAACCAATGACACCTGAAACATGTGGGGTTCCTATTGGATGGTCAACCCTCCGGATATAACTTACTAGATATCACCAACTGTGAACTTCATGAGAAGATGCCTCATTGCTTATAATCCTCCATCATAATATAGTCATATGTAAACTATGTACAATCAATGTTATTTATCTAGATAAAAAGGTATATGTTTTAGATCATTTTAATAATATCTCAAGTATCTCATTATATCCCAAGAACTAGTATAATATTTTAATGTGACAAATAATCTATTGAAATTACCAAATAAATACTGAGAGAAAAAAATATAAACACAATTTTTCAATGTAATCATCATACATATCTCATTGTATACATGATTTGTAAATATAAAAGTATAGTTTATGTTTGGTCTAGGGAATCCACTATTACAATTGTTTTTTCAACCTTCGTAGGTCAGGATCTGTGTTTATATGACTACTGGGTGTTCTTGGGTCTGAGAAGTGTTATGGGGATATTTTTTAAATGCTTTGTGTCCATACAGGGAGACTTAGGTGTGCATCGGAAGCAACCTAGGGTGGTCGAACTACGGTATTGAAAACTGCCACACCCTCTCGTATCAGGGTACCAATGTCTATCCTAGGAGGTTCAGATTGTTTTTTAGGAGGGAAGGGCTAATAATATCAGTAGATAGTTACCTTGGAGTTTTGAAGATGAATGGGGGTACAAGTTTGTCCATTCAATAAATCATCCCATTATTTTTTCTATCCATGGATCCCCCTTCAGGGGATATGATTTTAGAAGCTTCTAGACGATGACGCAATGAATGTTTTTTTTGTTTCTGCTACCACACAGATTCATTTTATTAACCCTAACCTTTAAATTTCTATTAGGGATTTAATGACGATTCCACATGAGCACAGAGGAATCAGCTATATGTGATGGTGCTTTTGTTCAACCTTGATGGAGGGCATCCAGAAGTGGTGAATTCTAGTTGTGGCTCTACGTTTCATTAATATATGATGTCATAGTGATTTTTAATTTTGTTTTAATTAAATAATTATTGACTTAATTGTGGAATTAGTTATGTGTGTTATATATTTTTCCTACGATGGTATCAGGTGTCCTCAGTGGACCTCTTGTAACTGTGGTGACTCAGAGCATCACATGAGATAAACTTCCCCTCTGGTGAGGGATGTTTTGGAAAACGAATTGGGTGTGGTGACCTAATTTATTGGGTGTTGAAACATAGGATGGAATTAGTGTCTCGAGGAGTGACCTGTATATTGACAATGGAAGCTATTGAGGATGTGCTAATGGAGTAGTATAAGAGAAGTCGTGTAGTGGAGAGTGCACCATTTTTTGTTTGATAGTGTGTCCCTCATTATGTTTTTCTATCAAATAAAAATTCATTTTGTAATGGAACTCAGGTGTGAGTGGGTTTGGCCACATCTATTAATTATGATCATGGATTGATAGGACATGGGCCATGAATTTCGAATTTTGATCAAGTTAAGCGACGATTAGGACACTCTTATTATAGAGAGAATCCTATCGGTTATGGGTGATAAAACCCTGTGGGGGTAGGGTCATCATTTTGGGAAACTGGTTGGTCGAAAATTTGGATGGAACATGAATTAAAATGACCAGGAGTGTGCATGACATAACATCAATTTTTAAGATGGATGGATTCTAATCTTGGAAGTGGGTCTTTGTATGACTTTTGAGGATATAATTATGTTGGATCAAGAATATGTCACTACTTATGGAATAGAATGATAGAGGTTTTGGATGACTGAATATATAATTAGGTATTCTCACCATGAGTTGTGTATGGACTCCAATGTGTGTTTTTGGGTTATCACAGGATGCCTCTAGGTATGACCACATCCTAATCAAATGAATTGGTAATTCATTGTCTTTTGGAGCCATGCATTCTCGATTTATGATGAACAAGGCTGGTTCAAATTTTGTTGGAATAATGAATTGAATACGATAAGATTCTAACAAAAACTGAAATTACATTTTGGATATGAAAGATGACTTTTAGGAATCAAATAGTTGTTTTCATGGAAAAGCTAGTATAACCCTATCATGTACATGGACAATGATTACACAACCTTTTTAGTTTGGATATTAGAAATGTATACTTATATCGGTGTGTGAGAAGTGTTATCATCTATTTTTTGTGTGTGGTTGGGTGAGAGGAGTTGTGCTGGGAGCATTATTGGAATGTGGGTATGAAGTTTCAATATGAAATTACACTGAAGGAGGAACCAGTGAATTGGAATTGGACTTAGTGTGCATAAGAATATGGTTGAAATAACATTAAGCTCTATGATCCTTTATATAAGTACACCTCATGTGTCATGGGGTAGATGAGCCACTACTAGAAAGTGGATCTTTCCCAACGCATATATTCCCACGGTTTAGAAAAACCATGGGGATTTCTCTTTTTTCTATCTATTTCCATAGTTTTAATAACACTGTGTAAAACCAATACCCAATTCCATCAATACATCATTCTCATCCTCCATCTTTAATTGCGCTCCTCTAGTATTCCATCGTCCTCCTCCTTACCATCGCTTCCATTTCCCTCTTCCATGATCCCCATCCTCACTTCCCCAACTCCCGTCCCTCTCCTACCCTCCTCGACCATTACCTCCTGGCCATCCGACCTCCACCCCTGAGCCCTCTCCTCCCCTCATGGACCTTCACCTCTCGGCCATCCGACCACCACATCCAGCCCATCTCCCCCCCCCTCCCTGGCCTCCACCTCCACTCCCGAGCTCCCTCCTGGCCTTTGCCTCGCCTCATTATCCCGCCCTCTGCCTCTCTAACCCCAACTCCATTAATGTCCCCCTCTCGTCTGCCTCTCCTCCTGACCTTGGTCTCTACCTGAAATTTCCCCAGCTTCGGCAACATCCCATCATGGCCTCCGCCTCCCAGCCCCCAGCTCTGGCTTGTAAGAAATTTCTCCTCCTTTTTCTCATTCTATTATATATAAATTAGGCTTTAATGAACTGAAAAGAGAAAAAAACCAGAAAGTACTAAACCATTGTCTGAAATATTATTAGCATTTTCATCATCATGTTCCCTATAGTGAATCTAAATATATATTTTTCTTTCAATTTATTTTTTCTATGAGTTATAATTGTGAGATATATCATGGAAACCTATTATTGATTCCTTTTGCAAACATTAAATTTATAATGTGCAAGATTATCAAAATTTTGATTTTGAATCATACACGTTTGATCATTGAGATTGACTAGAATTTGAGATTATGGGTATGTTTCTTTCAAACTATATAGTTTAATCAATAATAGTATTCTCAGAATTGTTATTAATAAGTGATATTTGATATGTAATCAGTACGTGAGGTACATATTGTCAATTTAAATTTCAAATAAGTTACTAGTTTGGAAATGTTTTTTGATAATTGAAATATTTGAAGGACTATTAGTGTTAATAACATATTTATATATTAAATTTATCTTAGATATCCTGCAACCACTTTGGAAAAAATGTGTTTCATTTCCCATTTTAGAATTTTTGGTTATATAATAACACTCGGAATTGGATCCTATGTGGATAACAATGATGGAATTCTGAGGATAAAATAATGAAAATGAATACTTTGGTTCCTTGCACCCATGAAAATATAGTACATACATTACTTATAAATAGGTTGTGGTTTTACAATGGGGATAGTGATTCATTCATTTATTATTGGTTTCTTCCCCTCTTTTGTGAAACTCAAACATACACGAGCATCCTATGAGCAAATTACATGGCTCCGAAAAAATAAATTCTTTAAAGGGAAAAAATATTCATGAGTGATGTTTAGAAAATAAATTTACATGAAAAAATTTATGTGAAGGATAAATATAGAATTCTCTCTCAATAAAACTCATAGGTGAGCCTTTCCATTATTCCAAATCCATTATTCTAGTATAAACTCATAGAACTGGCCTTAACAGTTAGAATAATTGTAGTATTATAACCCATAGATTAGTATGGAGGTATTTTACGCAAATAGATCAAGTATAATCTAGTTAAATAATCATTAAAAATTAAATGAGGGTAATCCATAAGAATCCAAAATAGTAATCGATGACATTTGATACATAATACATTACTTAAGTCACAAGGGAGATTCCTCTGGTCATTTAAATTCAAATTCCCTCATTATCATTTCTTATGAGAACACTAATCACGATGTGTGTAGAATTTTGTGTTCGATTATGAGTTTTTTATTTTTCAATTGATTTTAAATTCATTTATTTTACCAAAATCACTTTTTCCTTTTTAAGAGTCTAGTTTTGACTTGTTCCACTTTGTATGCAGTAGGTGTTTCTTGGTAATTATTTTATTAAAAAAATTCATGAAGTTAATTTGTTTATTAAATTTTTATTCTAATATATTTATACCAATATTTGATACCCATGATTGTTTTATATAAATTATCTAAATGATTTTCATTAATTCTTGGTGATGAAGTGGTTTTCATTAAATTTTTCCCCACATTGAATTATAATTTTACCCATGGAAAATATTAATTTATATGGATATGAGGCACGTTTAAAATATTTTTGATGATGGTAGAAGTTTTTATCTCTAAATTTCATTTTAAATGAAATTACCCATGTATAAGGTTGTCATTTAATGTTAAAAGTTGTTTTTTTATGTTACACCTAAGGGATGAAAAAATTTTGTATCTCCCCATTAGTTCAACAATAATGACACATTCCACTTTATTATAGACATAAAATCTTTCTTAGCCCATTATGGCTAACATTTGATTATCCCTTTATAGGATAGAGGTAATAATTTTATCTATGATAATAAAAGGGTTGAAATTTGTTATAAAAATAAAGGTAAGTGCAATACAAATGTGAATTAACTATTATTATTTTATATTCTAATAGTTTTATATTATATAGTAGATATACCTTTTTAATAATGGTTTACATTGTTGATTGGAATATTACTTTTATTTTTCTTGTTTTAGAATGGATAGAATCTAGATGTATCGTACCGGTAGGATTTCAACCACGTTTCAAAATATTTTGGAGAATTTTTTAGAATTTTCATTTCACAATTCTTTAGATGGAGTTTATATATAGTGTCCATGCTATAACTGTGTTGTAAGACCATGGTTAATCTTGGAAGAAGTTAGCTACCATATGACAAAATTTGGATTTCAAAAAAACTATTATGTTTGGTATCACCATAGAGAGACGATTCAATGTTATACTGGTCACAAACAAATAGAAATATGTGGCATGAATAATTTTATATTTGATTGGTTTCCATTTTTCCATCTCCCGAGAGAGATAGTATGCCAGTGCAAGAATACAATTATATCAATACAAATGGGTAAATTATTGAAGATGATGATGAGAGAGTGAAAAATTTATTAGATGATGATAGAACTCCAGTAAATCTGGAATGTAATTCTATGACCATATTGGAATTTTTAATGCGGTTATATCTTGGGAGAACCATATATGGAATTTCTAATACCGATATTGATTATATTTTAACATTTTAGAAGGAATTGCTATCTGATGGTGCAGATATTCGCCCAAATCATTACAAGGCATGGATGTTAATTAAGCAGCTTGGATTTGATACAAATAAATTTCATGCTTGTCTGAAAGATTTCAGTTTATTTTGGGATGAAAAAACTGATCGTAATGACTGTAAAGAATGTGTTACAGCTTGATGGAAGAAATTTGAAGATGGAACACTATATCATGTGGCACAGAAATTCTTGTCGCACTTCCCATTGATTCCTAGACTTCAAAATCTATACATGTCTGAAGAAATATCAGCCAATATGTGATGAAATGATGCATAGAGAATTAAAGGTAACGATGAGTTGGTTCATCCTGTGGATGTATTATCATGGAGGACATTTGATGCATGATATCATAATTTTACAGAAGAGGTGCATAATGTTAGGGTGGGTCTATCATGTAATGGTTTTAATCAATTTGGTCAGATGATTAATTTTCACAACATGTGGCCTGTTTTTATTCGTCTTTATAATATTCCTCTATGGATGTGTATGAAAAAACCATTCACTTTATTGGGTATACTAATATAAGGACCTTTTGATCCTGGTAATGTAATAGATGTCTACTTGCATCCTTTAATAAGAGAGTTGAAACAACTGTGTTATTTTGGTGTGTGGACATTCGATGTTTCTTCAAATAATACGTTTTAGATGCGTGCTGCCCTTCTATGGACCATAAATTATTTCCCTTCTTATGAAATTATTTACGCGTGGAGCACAAGGGTCAAATTATCATGTCCTGCTTGAATGAAGAATAAACAATCGAGAAGGCGTAAATATCATCGTAGTTTCAGTTTCATGGGGCATCTAAGATTCTAGCTAATGGATCATCAATACAGGATGAATCGTCGGAGGATTGATAATACCGTTGAGACTGAATAACCACCTCAACATATGTCAAAAAGAGATGTGCTTAATGAATTAAAATATTTCAGTTTTTCATTAGGTAAAGGTCTGTTGAAATCAAAAAAGTGGAAGAATACTAACACTGAAACCTCTTACAATAAAAAATAGAGAAGTATTTTTTTAAAATTTCATATTGGTAAACCAATTTTTTACGTCATTGTTTAGACATAATTCATATTGAGAAAAATATATGTGTAATGTTTCTTGCAATTATTCTGAATAAAACGCAGAAGACCAAAGATGACTTCTGATTTTTTTGAGACTTTTTGGTTTGGGGTATTCGAGCAGAACAACATCATGTTTGTATCGGTGAAAACAAATGGAATGTTTCGTTTGCTTCTTATGTGATGACACCATCAGAGAAAGATAAATTTCTTGCAGTATTGTAGAATATCAAGTTTCCTTACGTCTATTCCTGCAACATATCTAAACGAGTCAATAGAAGCGATGTGAAACTCAAATCTCTGAAAACCCTTGATTATCGCATCCTTCTTCATGAATTGATTCCAATAGAAATTTATCATTTTCTATACAATAGTTTAAGGGTGACAGTGATTCTATTATTCCATTTTTTTAGACACATTTTACTAAAAGGTTATCCAAGCCATTCTTGATAAAAATGCTTCTGGAGGTGCCATTAATTTTATGTGAGATGGAAAATATTTTTCCTCCATCCTATTTCACATGCATGTTGCATTTAACGGTTCATCTTCCAACTAACACACTTCATGGGGGACTCGTTTCTTTTCAGTGGATTTATCCTATTGAATGAAATATGTTCATAATGAAGTCATATCTTCAAAAAAAGAATTATCCTGATGGTTCGATTGTGAGGGGTTAATTGGCTCAAGAATGTGTGTATTTTTGTTCAATGTTTTTTTCTGATTTCTCAACAAGACATAATCGTCCAATGAGAAATGAAGATGTCCAGTATGTGTAAATTTATCCCATTGTATCCATCTCTTCCCCAAACATGAGGAATTTTTGGGTCTTATACATTGTTTATATTGTGCCTTGAAGAGCAGGAGATGGAACATCACACAGACTTTTTTAACTGTGGTTTGCTCGATGAAAATATCAAGCATGTAATTTGGATATTTATATGTTATCTCGTATTATTAAATTTAACATATAACATACATGTTTACTATCATTTTATGTAGTAAACATAAAAAAATTATAAGTAGAGTTCATCGATCTTTGTATTTGAGAAGGATAGAGGCCTTGTATAGCCTTTAGTTTTCGGCTCGGTTGAAATCAAAGGTATTACCATTAATTTAAATAGTTTAAAAAATGGATATCCATTTAATTTTATTATTCAAATATATTTCAGGTGTTGAGACTACCTATTTACAATATTTCTCAATAATTGAGAGCTTTGGATTTTGTTCCTAATTCATTGGTTCGTGAATGTAAATCTTTAATAATCAATGGGTATAAATTTTTTACAATGGATCGAGTGGAGAAAATGAGAACAAAACATGATGGTGTTATGTTAACCACAACAACGGATTGTTATGCCAGTGTATCAGATAGTCGACCTCGATATGAGGATGTCTATTATTATGGGCTAGTAAATAAAATATTTTTATTGGATTACTACTCTCAAGGTAGAGTCACTATGATGAAATTTAAATGGTTTGATTCAATGAGATGTCATCGTATATTTATTGATGATTGTGGATTTAGAGTTATTGATATGAGTCGATGCATGCATACCGATGAACCATATATTTTGGCATCAATGGATAAACAATTTTTTTATGTGAAATATCATCTAAGTCCTGATTATGGTGCCATTAATGATGTAATCCCCAGAAATAGTTTTCAGGATGTGGGTGATGAAATGGCCACCATTGACATCCTCGTTGGTGTTGGCCAAAATATTCTGTTTGATGAATCAAATTTTCCCATTGTGAGAGTAGATGTTGAACCTGAAGTAGTGATTGGTAATATATAGATATCAACCATATATTTTCAATATTCATTCTATTTATATTGACATGGGTTTCTCAAGTTAGTATTACTATAATTACATTAATTATGTTTCCGTTTGGAATGAAATGTTTTTTTATATTTTCTGGTGTTATTTCATTAAATCATATTTATTTCAATATACAAAAATTGGTTTAAATATTGTTTTTAAAAAATTTATAACCTAGTAATGTACTTTTAAAAACTATTTTAGTCATTTCCTTGTAATCATTTTAACAATTAAAAGAATTGAAATTGGTTCCTTTCATGAATTGCAGATAGATGTATGTTGTATGAATGATTTGTAAAAACAATTTATAAAAAAATTAAATTTCATTCTTATGTATATAATGAAAAATACTACAGAAGGCCGAAGGAAGCGACTATTTGATCCTGATCGACTGGGGTGTGATCGTCCATTGCCTTCGCTTCCATCAGTGAGATTCATAATTGTAATGCTTTCTTTCTGCATTACATATAATTTCATGTTAATATTCATTATCAATTTTTTAGGGCCATTCAGTTCCACCAGAATTGACTCATAATCCGGTTAGGATGGGTATGAGTGGGGATGATCCTAAACCTAGACGGAGCACCCATCATACCCATTTCCAGACTTACATACCATCAAACACCCCTTCCACCACACCTTTCCATCTTCTTGAGTCTTTGAGGATGTTTTTATCCATGCCTCCATCATCATGTCAGCTACCCTCTAATTCAACTTTTGTGACTACACCGCCACCATAGATGTTTCTAAATTTACCATATCCATATCCGATGATGTATCCCCCATCCTACTACCCATATGTTGTTGTGTCTACACTGCCTCAAATTCCTACCATGTAGGCAGAATCTGACGAGTCTATTCCATTAGCTTCCACTCTAATGAATGAAGGTCAACCAGGGCATGCACTAGAATAGACACTTCCTATAGAGGCTGATGAGTTAGGAAAACCCACCTATCCATCAAAGTTTATTGAGAAATTTGAAGATTGTATTTTGATTATAACTATTTCACATTATATCACTTTATTTATGTCATGTTTTATCATGACTTAATTCTTCTATAGCCCCTCTTTTTCTTATTCAGTGGGATCTTCTACTAGGCGACGTGGGCGCACTCGGAAGAAGGATGTTTGGAATCGCTAGAAACATCTAATGGTGGATTACAATCGACAAAATCAGATTGTAGGTCAAACTGCAACACAATGTATAATTTTCATGGACACATTGGCCAAGTATCACGATATCATTCTGTTGGAACCGGTATCATAAAGACATATCAATAAAGAGATAGGACAAAGCATGGGTGAAAATATGGGTTAGAAAATTATATAAAGTCATATCTATTTTATTGGTGTATTTAAATGAAATAACATGATCATTGAAGATTTAGGTTATCTTTCCTGATGGAGAAGCTGCTAAGACAACAGGGTTGATGGATGTTGGGGAGTTATGGCCCTTATACAAGCATGTGTTGTATGTTGGTTGGAATATAAAGGTTGGTACTGACTTAGAGGGGGTACACATATTCCCCGATTTTCCAAAAATTCAAGATGAAAAAATGATTTCTCATCGAAAGATTGCTAAGTTTAAGGTAATCTCAATCTTTAATGGTTGACATATAAAATTTAACTCTTATTACTCGTATTGGAATTTTTTTTGGAAGTGTCAGAGAAAAACATAAAGAATAAGGATTCAATGACATATTAGCACACATTGGGGGTGCACTACAATACATGATCATGAAATCATCATGTACTTTAATCGGGTATTGTGATGTTATACAGGATGTTCTACTAAAAATATTATTGAATATACATAGGTCAGATTTGTGCATTCCTCATATATGTTACTAATCTAGATTTGTGCATTTCACATTTGCAGCAAGCTAAATTGGGCATTGAAGGTCTTTTACCTCATGCCAAATTATTTTTCTCTAGTAGAAAGAAAAAGGATGGAAGTGTAGTAAATGCACATACACAGGATAACATTGTAATGTTTTTTATTTTTATTGTAAATTTATATATGAAATTAATAATTTAATATGTTTATAATTTCAATAGTCTGCCTTGAAGGCCCTCGATGGTATGGAAGATGATATATTCAAGCAACATGATCCTTTAAGTCAGGTATTAGGTGAGGAGCACCCGGGGAGAATATGATGTACACCCGGGAAAAACATCTTCCCCTCTAAGTATTGGATGTAATCAGGCTCCTCTCAAGCCTCCCAGACCTATGAGCTAGAAATCGCTCATGTTGAAGCATTTGACGAAAAAAAAATAGTTTTAGAGGAGGGTGAAAGAAGTATGCTGATGACCAAACATTTCATGAAAGCTATGGCAATTTTGAGTCAGTCACTTCCATCAGAGATTGTTGCTACTTTTATATCATATATGGAATCAGTGATCTCTTTAAATTATGTATCGGTTGATGCCAATGAGGGTCGTAGTTGCAATGAAGGTGGTGGTGATAGAGCTGTTTTTGGCGAGGATGTTGTTGATGCTACTGATGCTACTGTTGGTGATGATGCTGCTGAATATATTGTTGTTGATGATGATGATGCTAATGATTATTGGAATGGAAATGGGGATGGGGATGTTGGTGATGGGGGTTATTAATCCCCTCCATTTTTGACTTAGTAGGAAGACTTATGTATGTACATTAAGAACATGAATTGAACTTTTCTATGGATGAGAATGGTTATTTTTTTTCTAAAAATTTCTGCATAACGTTTTGCATGTATTTAAATAAATCTAACATTAGAATCCTTAGTCATGCATATGGGTATGTGAATCCCTTACTACCATAAATTACTTAGCTCTAAATGATATCTCATATAGTGACATTGGATTCCATTTATTATCTCTTTATTTTTCATAAACTATTGAATTGACAATTCTAAATTAATGTAGGTAAAAAAGGAATATATTTTGTAGTTGTTATTTTAAACATTTTCATTTAGTAAAATATGAAGTTGTTTTATTTATTGAAATGGTTGGGTTTTTGGATATCCCATGAACCTGAATGATATGGTACATAATATATATTTTTTTATGGTTTTTAGGTATCTTTGCAAGAAGGGTGCAGTGGGGGAGGGGTTGGGTGCAAGGGGTCGGGCTGGGTGCTGTGGGTGTGGCTGGGTGCAGGGGGAGAGTGGGGAGGTGGGTTGGGTGCAAGGGGAGGGGGATGGGTGTAGGTGTTGGTGTTGGGTGCTGGGGGGTGCTGGTGGGTGGGGCTGGGTGTAGTGGGGTGGGACTGGGTGCACGGAGGGGGGCTAGGTGCTGGGGGTAGGGGGGCTGGGTGCTGGGGGGTGGGGGTGGGTGCAGGGATGGGGGATGGGAGCAGGGGGGTCTTGGTGCAGGGGGTTGGACTGGGTGAAGGGGGTGGGGCTTGGTGCAGGGGGAGGGGCTGGGTGATGTGGGTGGGGCTGGGTGTTGGGGGGCTCGGTGCTGGGGGTGGGGCTGGGAGCATGGGGAGAGGGAGATGGGGGCTAGGTGAAGGTGGGGACATGGTGTTTTTTGGATACACAACTCAGTGTTCAGGTAAATATTATAAGCTCTTATATAACTGGAGCTTTGAATGTGTGTGGTTTCATGACGTTGTTTGCAGCTAGGTTACCGGTATTGGATTCCATGGATATTTTCTTGCCTGTATGTATGTTTAACTATGATGTGTTTTTTACATGTGTTTTCAAAGAATTATCATGGTTGTTTACTATCTATGATTGTATTTAGTATGCTATGTGTATATATTATTTAAAATACAATGATTATTACATTCAAACTGGTCATAGCACAATAAAGGAAACACCATTCCATTTGTATTCAAATGAACATGTATGCATAATGAACTCTACCACCAGTTTAAACTATAGAAATGAATTATGCATAGAGTTTAAACACCTTTCAATTTTTATTCGAATCAGATTAATTATATTCTATACATTTGCAGGGATACATGAATACAAGGGTGTGATGATATCAACATAAATGATTATGTCATGCAAGATTTTATTAGAAAAGGAAAAGAAGACCATGGATTTAGTATCCACAGAATGATGACTGAAAGTGGATTTACCCTAGATAGTATTACTTGTAGTAATTTTATAAAATGTCTCAAAAAACTGAATCAAATTGTAGTGGTGTCAGAGTTCCTTCTTTTGCTTCTATTTGAGGGTCCAGAAACTAAATTTTCTTTCGTTAACATAGTTGATTGCAACTTACTACAATGAAGGAAGGATGGATGATACTCTCTTGTATTAATTGTCCTTGAATAAATTTTGATTGGATTCTATTGTTAAGCCTGCAATTTCAACTATGCCTTCCCACACTTGTGCAAAAACAACATTGTTTCTTCTGATAAGAAATTGAATCCCAATAGCAGCTCTGATTCGCCATGCTCTTTTGAATTTGATTCTGAAGGAGTGAGCATTTATCAACTATGAATAAGAGTGGTCTATGGTTCTCATTTCTTGCATGTTTCTAAAAAACCAAAACCAATATTTATTTTTTCATTATTTTTTAATGATTATTAAAGTATGTTCTATTTTAGGAGCCTCCTCGTAATGCTTCTCCTTGTTTGAATGGGAAGCCTACTCTCTAAACAAATCATTTGTTCTGCCACCCTGGATTTTGTGAGTGATTCCTCCAGTTCATCTAATGTGATTATGATGATGATGTGAGGTTTTTTATTAATGCTCAAACAATTTATAAATAGTTCCAGTGGTTTTTAGTTTGATATATTTTATATAATAATTGAAATTATGGTCACTAATTGTGCATTTGAAGTCTTTGTGTAGGAAAAAATACCTAAGAAATCAATTGTAACTGTGATAAAAAGTAAACCATCACGTCTTCTTGAAATAAAAGTGGAGTCCTGTGATGAAGCAGATACAGATATCTTTGATGATGATGCTTATAATAGAGTGAGTATGGATTATTTTATCTTTATCTCTACCAATATTTCATTTAAAGAAATCATTCTCATAATTATTGTTCTTGTATTCCATGGATGATTAAGGTGAGTTTTTTATAAGGGAATAAGAAATAGGAAGTTATTACCTCTATATTTTTTAATATGTGAATTTCTATAAAATAAAACATCTAATAATTTTCCCAATCCTATTATGTAGGTTCAGTTATTTTTAGTAACAGCATTTAACGCTAGGAAATTGATGATCAAACCCAATATTCCAATATTTGACACCATCAATAATAGGTTCGAATACAAATTTACATTATTATCAATAGAATAAGACTAGTAGTGGTTAAGTATCATTACATAAATTAGTACATATTCAACTATAAATTTTATATTTTGAGTGCATACACTAGTAGCCCATACTAACAACAGTGTTTAAATTGGAAAAGTTTACATATTTACACATTTGGCTTCCTTAGTAGAAACACTACACTAGCATTTCATACTGGAGTAGTATTCACACTATAAATGTTTATACTAACATCATTATAGTAGTGGTTCTTACATTATTAGTTCTTAAACTAGCAATGATTAAACTGTAACTGTTTATAGAAACATTATATGTACAAACACCTTTTCCTAATGCATATGTCTAGGAAATACAAGGGTGACAAATCTGGGAAACATGGGAAGAATTATGATGAAGATCTGTCTGAGATGACACGAGTAACCCACTTATTGTTGTTGGTGACAAGGACATGGGGGTGTGTCGGGGAGGGTGGGGTGGGGGGGGGGGAAGTGGTGCAAGGGAAGAGGGTAGGGGTGTGTGTTGTGGGAAGGGGTTGAGGGGGGAGGGGTGTGCTGGGAGAGGGGGGTGTTACAAGTATCCAGGGTGCGTGCTGGGAAGAGGGCTGGGTGGGGGTGTTGGGGATGAGGGCATGGGTGTGTGCAGGGGGGTGGGGGATGGGGTGGGGGTTTAGGTGGTGGGAGCAGTCCAAGAAAGTGCAGGGGCAGTTCAAGAGTGTGTTGGGAGGGGGTAGGGTGCAGGGGTAGAGGGTTGTCCATGAAGGGGGTGTCAGGGGGTGTGCAAAGCGGTTTCAGTCCAGAGGGGAGAGTGGTGGTGTGAAAAGGGGGAGGGTATGTGCTGGGGGGCTGTCCAGATGGAAGGGGGTGTGCTGGGTGGGGGGGGGGGTTACAAGTATTCTGGGGGGGGCTAGTTCTGGGGAAGAGGGAAGGGGTGTGCAAGAGGGGTGTGTGAGGGGTCTATTCTAGGGGGAAGGTCCCATGAGGCATTCAAAATCGATCCAAACTAATTATATACCATTAATAGGAATATTTTTTCTTAATTAGTAGGACTATACTATTTGACAAGATCATTTTGAAGCTTTGATCTATTTACCCCTTGATTGGAGAAACATGATGGGACCCATGAGGCGTTGTAGTTCTTATATGTTGTGCGGTAACTTGTTTAATCATAGGAGACAGGTATGTTGTAGTAGAGTTTTTATTTTTTCTTTTCTTTTTCACATCATCCACTTAGGCTTTTTAATGCTTTCTATGGACAGAGGTTACTTATATTTTGTGAAGCAGGCTAGGAGGGCACTAGAGGCGGCTGCACAGTTTTCTTTGCATGGGTGGGAGATTGGGGTTGTTGACGGATTGAGAGTGTGTTTCATTTTTGACATCTTTTACTATGTTTATTCTATATATATTTTTCTTTCGGCATGGATGTCCGACATACGGATGGGTTATACCATTTTTTTAATTTTCTTCTACTGTTTTAATTAATTGTTTTAGGGATGATTAGTCCCCTGTTGAAGACACCAAACACATATCAATATCTCCAAATCATTAATGTCATTTAATTATGAAATTCCTTCATGCATATCTTCAATCTAGGTCCCCTTCCATGTATTTTTATTTATTATAACACATCAAATTCACTCTTCATATATAAATTTTCAACACATCTTCATGTAATAGATCTTTGTGACATTATTCATAACAAATCCCATGCCTCATTAATCAAACATAACTCATTCATACCTCATATATTTTCCACAAGTCCAACCAATAAAGCCTTGGTTGAAATAATACCTCCCTTTGGATGATCATGTTTATGAATTAGTTTCCTCTAGTAGAGAGGTTAGCGTCCCTATTCGTCCCATTCAAGAAAAGGTGACAAATACTATCTTGTGGTCTGATATTGTAGATGTGTCTCATCCAGAATATGCGGTAATTTCTTTTAAATATGATATATCAAGGGTCATATCTGATGAAAATATTGAAGAAGCATCCAAGCATTTTAAAGATGAAATTAAATATGATGCGCAGGCTGAGGTGGATTCTATTTACTGGTAAGAGAAAATAACGGTTTCTTCAAACCCAGTGTAGGAAGGTTGTATATTATTCATCCTCTATCAGTCATTATTTGGATTCAAAAAGAGATAAACTTTGTGATGAATTTTCATTAAAATATTATTTAGGACTTTTCTGATATGATGTTTTTTCTTCTATGATCACATTAGCCAGCTCTGCTTATGTTTTAACTGGTGAAAACAATGCATTGTGGTTCCATTGTTTATTCATTCTGGTTTGCATTGTTTCACAATGGTTTCACAGGGGGTGGGGGCATGGTACAAGGATGGGGAGCTAGGTGATGGGCGGATGGATGGGCTAGGAGCAGGGCTGGGTATAGGTGGTATTAGGGGTGCAAGGAGGGTTTCCAAGAGGGGGGCAGTGGGGGTGCAGGTTTGGGTGGGGGTAGTGGGGGTGTAGGTGGTGGGGAGTTGGACCTGGGTGCAGGGGGTCATGGGGGGCTGGGGGGGCTGGGTGCAGGTTGTACTGGGGGTGTCCAAGAGGGGGTAGTGGGGGTGCAGGTGGAGGGGGGGGGGGACAGTGGGTTTGTAGGTGGGGGGGGGGGCTAGGTGGAGGGGGTAGTGTGGGCTAGGTGCAGGTCAAGGTGTAGGTGGTACTGTGGGTGTCTAGGATGGGGGAAGTGGGGGTGTAAGTGGGGGTGGATAGTGGGGGTGCAGGTGGTGGGACGGTGACCAGGGTGCATGGGGTAGTGGGGGTCTAGGGGGCTGGGTGCAAGGGGGTAGTGGGGGTGCAGTTGGGGGTGGGGGGGGGGGGTGGACAGTGGTGGTGCAATGAGGGGGAGGGGGGCCTGGGTGAATGAGGGTAGTGAGTGGGATGGGTGTAGGGGGATGGGAGGGATAGATGCAGGACTGGGTGCAGGTGGTACTGGGGGTGTAGGTGCAGTGTCCATGAGGGGGCAGTGGGGATGCAGGTGGGGGGTGGACAGTGGGTGTGAAGGTGGGGGCATTGACATTGGGGTGCAGGTGGGGGGAGGGGGACTAGGGTGTAGGGGGTAGTGGGGGGATTGGGGTAGGGTGTATGTGGGGATGGAGGGCTGGGTGCAGGTGGTACAGGGGGTGTCTAGGCGGGGGTTAGTGGGGAAGTGCTTGTGGGGGGTGGAAAGTGGGGGTGCAGAGGGGGGGGGGGGGTGGACCTAGGTGTAGGGGGGATAAGGGGGGGTTGGGTGTAGGGCTGGGTGCAGGTTGTACTGGGGGTGTAGGGGGGTGACTCGGAGGGGGGCAGTGGGGTGCATGTGGGGCGGGGGAGGGGGACCTGGTTGCAGAGGGTAGTGGGGGGGATGGGTGCAGGGGGTGGATGGGGGGATGGGTGCATGTGGTACAGGGGGTGTAGTGTGGGTTTCCAATAGTGGGGTGGACATTGGGGGTGCAGTTGGCAGGTCCATTAGGGGTGCTGGTGGCAGGGAGGGGCACCATGGTGGAGGGGGTAGTTGGGGGGGGGGGGGCGCAGGGGGATGGGGGGCTGGGTGCATGTGGTACTAGGGGTGTAGGGGGGAGTCCATGAGGTGGAAGTGGGGGTGAAGATGGGGGGGAGTGGGGGTGTAGTGGGGGGCTGGGGGTTGGGTGTAGGGGGGATGGGGGTTGGGTAAAGGGTTGGGTGAAAGTGGTACTAGTGGTGCAAGGGGGAGTCCAGATGGGGGGCAGTGGGGGTGCAGGTGGGGAGGGTGGACAGTGGGGGTGTTTTTTGGATGGAGGGGGACCTGGTGTAGGGGGTAAGGGTGGATCTGGGAGCAGGGGTAGTGGGGCTGAGTGTAGGCAGTCTAGGTACAGGAGGTATTGGGGTTACATGGGGGCAGTGGGGGTGCAGGCTGGGGTGTCCAAGGGGGTGTCCTGGGATGTCAAGGTGGGGGTGTGCAGGGGTGTTCTGTCTATAGGGGAGAGTGGGGGTGTGCAAAGGTGGAGGGGATGTGCTGGGGGTTTGTCCAAGGGGGAAGGGACGTGCTGCAGGGGGTCTATAGAGTGGGGCAGCTTCTATTTCTGGGAAAATAATATATACCCACGGTTTGAGAACCATGGGTAAAGATGATGTCTCGGAACCCACTATACCCGCGGTTTTTAAACCATTGGTTAATATTCTACTGCAGAACCCTTTAAACCTATTGTTTACTTAACCGTGGGTATCTATTTTTTGATATAAAAATGTATACCCTCAGATCAGTAAACCATGGGCATAGATCTATACCCACGGTTCTGGTGAACTGTGGGTAAATTGAAATTTCAATGGTATATTCCCATGGTTTCCGTAAAACCTTTGGTATAGAGAAATATCGACACCTCGGGATCCCATGGTTCATTAAACTATGGGCATAGACTATACCCACATTTTAATGGGCTATACCCACGGTTTGAAATTGTGGGTATTGGGCATATTTCCAGTAGTGATATTGAGATAATTCCATCTCATAGTTTCGATAATGATGATGAGGGTTGGTTTGAAATTTGGCAGCTCCGGCCTTTTGAAATTGAATGTTAGTTATTGAAGTGAGATGATAGTACATGCATAGAACACGGTGGTTGAGTGTGTTTTCACAGGTGATGTAGGTTGATTTATGTGTTTTTATGACCATTGAGAATTCGTGAGTATGATATGATTTATGGTCCAAATTTTGTAATGCCTAGTCTCTTTACGGGGATAATTGTTTCAAAAAATTTGAATTTTAGATTTAGTGTATGAGCTAAATTTTTACCAAGAATTATAAATTGAATTATAAAGGACAAAACCCCAAAAATGTTTTATTTTGGTAGGGGATGGGGTAAAATTGTTGATGGGGAGGATTGAGTGTTCATTAGATGAATTATGGGGTGCTCAGGCTACTATAATGAAATGCGCATTATCCACCGATTAGCCGATTGATTGAAAATAGCACCACCTCATACAAGGGATACACCAGCTAGCCGGTGGCATTCAATGTGTTATTTATGAGGGGAAGTCTAGTAATTTCATAAGATTTCTTGAAGAGGAATGGGGGTAAGGGGGTTGATTTTGGTTTCTTATGAATGGAGATTGATGGTATGTTTCGTTGTTTCTCCTCCCACTCTTCCTTCTCTTATAATCCCATGCCTGACTTCTGATTATAGTTTGGAATTTAATGATGAATTTACTCATGCATGGTGGAATTGTCCGAATGTGATGGGGATTTTGGTTATTCATGACATAGGACATCAAAGGTTTTTGATTTCTTGTGTTAGCTCAATGTTTTGTTAATGTATGATGTCCTAGTTATTTTTCATAGGTATTTATTATATTGTACTTGTATTAATAATGGAATTTGTGATGTGTGTTATGTATCTATCTCAAGATGGTAAAGGGGGTCCTCAATGGACCTTCTTTGGGTTGTTGGTCATGGGTCCAGTGTGATGGGGTCACCAATGAGGGAATAAAAAATTATTCCACTTTTATAAAAACACATTTAAATAATTATAAATTGAATAATTAATTAATTTTTAATGTTTGGCTTGAGTTATGAGCTCGTGTCATTGATCGGAGATTGGTTAATCATGGACCTGGCTGGACGGGCTTGGAAGTGCCTTGGCAGCTACTGTTGGACCTTGGAAATAAATGGTAATATATCCAAAGAAGGTAGGAGACCTTGCGCATGAACCCTTTTATATTTGTGTTTTTGGTATGTGGATAATGAATAGTATGTTTGAAACTATAAGAAATTTCCTTATGATTTATTAAATTCCTTAGTTTAAATTTAATATTAATTTATATTGAAGTCATTAACTAATGGAAGGCCATGAGAAAAATGATTAAGTGCCTTGGAAGCATTGGTCCTAGGGCATTGAAATTACATCTTGGCCACCGATGGTTGAGCCCTTTGAATGAGAATTTCCCTGAGATGTAAGAACCCATCTTTAGGGTTGTGATATATATTATTTGAATGAGTTGAACCATGTAGAGTTACCCTTCTATAGGAACGTATCACGAACCAACCTGGGTTGACCCTGAAATGGTCACCCTATATGATCTATTGTAAGGCCCAAGAGGCATTCCCAATCCTCCTGGGCTAGTGACAAGTGAGAAGGCATAAACAGAGTACAACAAGGGAATTATTTATCCAAATAAACAAAATAGAAACTAAAAAGTAGTATAAAAGACAATGCAACTCAAAAATATACATAAAAATACACTGAGAATAATTTAAATAGGAAACTACAAATAAATCTGTAATACAAAACTATACTAACTGTATAGAACAACCACAATCTCCTTGTGACTCCACAAGTCACTCTCTAACTCAAATCTTAAACAACACTCAAGGAAAAGGCACGCAATCTAGAACCTACACATGGAATAATAATAGAAAGTTACTGTAGGCATTAGTATTGATACTCAATAGGCTATACCAATATAATATTGCCCAATTCACTTCCTATAAAATTAACGAAACTCCAATTTCATGTTTCACTACAATTTATAAAAGTACGGTTTTCGACATGTTAATCATAAACAAAGTATATCTCATTTCACTTATTCCATTCCAAAACCAAATTCATTCTATTAATGAGAAATTAGTATCACAAAGGGGAAAGTGATGTTAACATTTTCAATTTATACAAAAAGGATAAAAAAAATCCATTGAATGTAGTATTCAAGAGCCACATTAAAACCACATATCACTTTCCAATAAAAACACTACATATGAAAGCACTATAGTAGTTACACAATAAGGAATATGAAAAATATAAATAAAAGTATCACATTAAACACTGAATGAAATAAGAACGAGTATACATAGGTGATCCTGGGAGATCGAGAATAATCTAGGAGACACTAATTCATGATACTCAATCCCCATTATCATGTCACCCATTATGAAATCAAAATAGTCAATAAATTCATCCAACCTAACTCTTGAAGTACAGAGGAAAAAAATAGTAATAAACCCAAAAATATATCCATTTACTATGGGCCACTGGTCGCCACATCTACTACAAGTGCAACAATCATTCTTAAAATATTATTTCAATATCCTAGTATTCTATGTATCATGTATAATGGGGGTGATCCAACTGATTCTAGGAAAAAATCCAATCACAAGTATAGATATATAATGAATAAACAACAACATGAATCACCCTGAGCCATCCCACGAATAAAATCACTTTCTATATAATAAATAGGACACATGGAGTCCATGTCGTGGACCTCCAGTGATGGGTCACAAGGATTCCAAAGCAATGATATCCCACTCATCAATCATAACATGGCATGAGAGTTAATCCAATGATGTTTTTGGAATAAAACATTTTTCATCCTTATTACAAAGTGTCAAGCATGCCTTAAAATATTATTCACAAAACCCACTTTTATCATAGTTAAAATTTCCACATTTACAAAATAGGTGTAAACACACCCTTTATCACATCACAACATCGATAAAATATTTTTAATTGTCTCAAATTACTCACTCAAGACACGAATTGTTTTTATAAAATTACAAAACATGCTAAAAAATATTACACATTTATTTTTAATTGTAAATCCACTTGGAAAACCACATAGAGAACCCAAAACATTGTTTTGCATGCTATTGATAAATTTTGAAACCCTATCAATTCATTTAATACCACATTTGCTCCTAAAATCCAAACAGGCAACTAACCGTGCAAGAGGCATGGAGAGCAGAATAAAAAAATTCAATTTCACACTAAACGATGTATGAACAAAAATTTGGATGCCAATATTTTATTTAAATTGATAACCCATGTGTTAACATTTCATAACAAGTGCATAAAACACCAAGTATTCACAACTTGACAAAACACACCATTCATGAAAATCTATTTTTATAAAAAAACACACCCGCGAAACAATCCTTTTCATATTTCACACCACCCAAATACTTTAATTAATGTTTGAATCTATTTTTAAAATATCAACAAGTGGCACAATAGTGTTTTACATCAAACACACCCAATTTTTCACAAAAATATTAGATCAAAATTAATTTCACAACACGACCATATCAGGAATGACTTCATGCATCAACACCATACCAAGAAACTATCCTGAAGGTTGCAAAAAAAATATTTGGCATGTACACAAAGTGTGAAAAGCATAAAATTAGAGTTTCTTAAAATAAAATAGAAAGTGAATAGGGAGAACAAACCACAGATTCATTGCGTGATGACAACGCACACCTGGGATCCCTTCGTCTGGGTTTTAAAATGTTAAGTCTACTAAGAAAAACCCTTAATCAACAAACACCTAAAAATAATGGTAAAAAAAAAGAATAAATTAGATTAATTATAATGGTATACCAATGGGGAAACACAAATTGGTAGAGGGTTATCAGGGTGGTGAGTGCCGAGTAGGTGGGATGCCATGACCGGTGGTGGGTCGTCGAAGTTGCGGATGCCGAGGAGGGTCTGCGCTGCTGCTGTGCTATGCTGGATAGGATTCAGGGCTGCTAGATAGGGGTGTTCGTTGTAGGATAAGGGAGGGGGTTCCCGTGGGTTGGACAAGGAGGAGAGAACATGAGGGTCTAGTTGGTGACATGATAGAAGGGAGGAGGGTGGCTCGTTGTTGGATGGTGAGTTTGTAAAGACAAATAGAGGACGCAGTAGGGTCTAGTACGCCTAAGGGGAGCCAACCGGGGAAGGCTGCGCCACTGAGTTGGAGTTCCAAGGTCACTAGGGTGCTAAGCCACTGAGCAGGAGGGTTGAGGTCACCGTGACTGGCGTTTTAGATGAGTTTTTTAATACATTTTAAAAAAATATATATTTTTTTAAAACGTCAAGGTTTAATTTTTTTAAAAATGTGACTCAAAGGCGGCATCGTAGATTCCGCATTTGGAATCAGGTGAAAGGTGGAATCAGCGATGCCTAATTTTCATTATTTTTGGTTTGGTTTTGTTTTGTTTTGTTTATATATATATAAACAAATCAAAACAAAAATAAAAATACAATTTTCAGCAGAATTTATCCAATATTTAAAATCCAGAAGTACTGCTATTACAACAGTATGGATTTTGATATATGCTCTCACTCATGGATCACTTTTATAAGAGACCTTACCTTGAAAATCATTCTACATTTCTGATGTGGGATTCTGGTTCTCCCTTTCCTACGCAGAACATTCTTCATTTCTGATGTGAGATTCTGTTTCAAGTACGTGACTTTGAAAGACTATAAAATATAAACTATAGGACATATATAAATGAATCATAAAACATGGATTAAAAATAAAAGAAAATATTTGAAAAAAAATAATTTCATAAAAAAATATGATAAAAAATAATTTATAAGCATTCAATAGCACATACTTGAAACTTAAAAAGTTTCAAGTACATGCCTTTAGAAGCCTATAAAATATAAACAACAATACCAATATAAATGAAACTTAATAAATGGATTAAAAATATATCAAATTGCTGAAAATAAAAATAATATCCTAAAAAATATTGATGGAAAATAATTTATGAGTTCCAAAAACTCCTACATGAAACATAAAAATGTTTCATGCACGTAACATTGAATGCCTATAAAATTTAAACTACAAGACATATATAAATGAAACTGAAAACATTTATTAAACATATAACAAATATTTTAAAATAAAAATAATTTCCTAAAAAATGTTTATTAAAATTAATTTATATACTTTCAAAACCACCTACTTGAAACATAAAAATTATTCAACTATGTGGCCTTGAAATAATATAAACTATAAACTATAAGACTGATATAATTTAAATTTAAAACACAGATTAAACATATAATTAATCATTAAATTATTGAATTAAAATTATTAAAAATTATTTATATAATAATTATTTAGTTAATTAGTAATTAATAATAATTAATTATATAATAATTAACCAATTAATTATTTAATTGTTAATACTATTATTAATTATATAATAGTTAATTAGTTAATTAGTAAAATAATTATTTAGTATAATTATTAATTAGTAATTATTAAAAATTATTATATATTCATAAATTTATTAATTATTAATATAATTATTCTTTAAAATTATTCATTATATTTATTCACTATAATTTTTAATTTTTAATTTTTAATTACTAATATAATTTTTAGTTATATAAATATTAATTATATAATAATTAGATATTGAATTATTAATTATTTTTAATTAATTATATAATAATTAATTAGTTAATTAGTAATATAATTATTCAATTAGTATTTTTATTTATAATTTTTTAATAATTAATTAGTTGCTTAGTAATATAATTATTAATTATATAATAAATAATTAGTTAATTAGTAATAAAATTATTAATTATATAATTTGTAATTAGATATTGAGTAATTATTTATCATTAATAATACAATAAATAATTAGTTAATTAATAATATAATTATTAAATATATAATAGTTAATTTTTTGAGAATGATGGATGTGAGGAACCTTTTATAATTAGTTAATTAGTAATATAATTATAAATTATAATTATTCATTATAGTTATTAATTAGTATTTATTAAAAATTAATATATAATAACTAATCAGGTAATTGGTAATATAATTATTAAATATATAATAATTAAGTAGGTAATTAGTAATATAATTATTCATTATAATTATTAATTAGTAATTATATAAAATTAGTATATAATAATTAATTAGTTAATTAGTAATATAATTATTCTTTATAATTATTTATTATAATTATTCTTTATAATTATTCATTATAATTAGTAGTTATAACTATTATTTATTATATATTATTAATTAATTAGTTAATTAATTATATAATATCCATTATATAACTATTAACTGTATAATGATTACTTAGTTAATTAGTAATTACTAATAATTAATTATATTATAATTTGATAGTTAATTTGTAATAAAATTAGTTAATTAGTAATATAAGTATTAATTATTTTATAATTAATTAGTTACTTATAATATAATTATCAATTATATAAAAATTAATTTGTTAATTAGGAATTTAATTAATAATTATATAATCTGTATTCAGTTAATCAGTAATTATTAATCATTAATTATATAATAATTAATTAGTTAATTAGTAATATAATTATTAATTATATAATAGTTAAATAGTTATTTTTTTGAGAACGATAGAGCCGAGAATCTTTTTATAATTAGTTAATTAATAATATAATTATAAATTATATTTATTCATTATAAGTATTGATTAGTATTTATGATAAATTATTATATAATAACTAATTAGTTAATTTGTAATATAATTACTAATTATATAATGGATAATTAGGTAATTAATAATATAGTTATAAATTATAATTTTTCATTATAATTATTAAATTGTAATAATTAAAAGTCATTATATTACTATTTAATTGGTTAATTATTATATAATTAATTATTCTAAATTATTAATAATCTAATTAATTATTGTATAGTTTCTAATTAACTAATTTGTTATTATATAATAAATTTTTAATAATATTAATTTAATAATTTAATATATTTATTATATGTTTAATCCATTTTTATCTTTAAATTATATCAGTCTTATAGATTATATTTTAAATTATTTGAAGGCCACATACTTGAATAATTTTTATGTTTAAAATATATGGTTTTGAAATCTTATAAATTATTTTTCATGAACATTTTTTACAAAATAAATTTTATTTTCAACTATTTATTGTATGTTTAATCCATGTTTTATGATTCATTTATATCGGTCTTGTAGTTTATATTTTATAGGATTTCAAAGTCACGTGCTTGAAACATTTTTATGTTTCATGTAGTTGTCTTTGAAAACTTATATATTATCTTCCATCAACATTTTTTACGAAATTCTTTTTATTTTCAGAAATTTATTATATTTTTAGTCCATGTATAATGATTAATTTATATTGGTATATTAGTTTATATTTTAAAGGATTCTAATGTAACGTACTTGAATCCTTTTATGTTTCAAGTATATGGTTTTGAAAGCTTATAAATTATTTTTTATCATCATTTTTTATGAAATTATTTTTTTCATCTATTTTTTATAAGTTTAATCCAGGTTTACAGTTTCATTTATATTTTTCTTATAGTTTATATTTTTTGTTCATTCAATGTCACATACATGAAATAGAATCCTACATTGGAAATGCAGAATGTTCTGCGCGGGAATGGGAGAACCAGAATCCCACATCAGAAATGTAGAATGATTTCGAGGGTAAGGTCTCTTATAAAAGGGAGCCCCGGGTGAGAGAATCTGTCAGAATCTAGACTGTTGTAATTGCAGTACTGCTGGATTATAAAAAATGAATAAATTCTGCAGAAAATTTTATTTTTCATTTTTTTATTTTTTTATATATATATATTAACAAAAAAACAAAATTTAAATTTAAATTTAGTAGAAGGGAGGCAACAGGGTTGTTGCCTTTCCACTTAACCTGAAAGGCGGCAACGTCGATGCCTCCTTTGTAGCATATTTTAACAAAAATTATCCTAAACTATTTTGTAGAAATATTTTTAAAAAGGGTGTTTAAAAAAAATTTGTTTCACGCCGAAAAGAAAATGATGGAGCGGGCAGGAATGTAGAGACCGCGCCTGGGGGGAGTTGGGTCTGCGCCGCGTAGTGGGGAAGGGGTGCAACAGATTAGGGTTTTCACTTTTTTTCATTTAATAAAACACCCTAAAAAAATTAAAAAGTTAAAAGTAAAAATAGTAATAATGATTATGATGATGATGATGATGATCTCAATATTATTATTATCAGTATCATTATTACAATGACTCAAATAAATTTTATTTTTTCCATATTTCATTATGTTAACTTCATTTTTTAGGGTGATAATTAAATATATTACTACATACCAGGCAGGCCGCATGATAATTTGAGGAAGCTACACGGCTCTGTATGTGCCATGTTAGTGGGTTGTACAGGAGATTCCAACAACACTTATTTATCAGAAAAAATGAAAACATTTAACCAGACCCGACATGCAACTCGACAAAGCATTCAAAACACAGATAAAATAATAAAATAAATAAATAAAAATTATTTCTAATGTTATGGAGTGAAAATTCTCCCCACCATAACACTTTCTATCCGTGGAAAGCCACAACACTTTCTAGCTGACTGATTAACGAATAATGATCCCACATCCATACGATATATCCACCTAGCTAAGGATATTTCACCGAACACCAACAAAACACAACCCCATTTCCCAAAAGAGATCACCAGTAGAGGGGAGGTCCGAACATACTCCCCACCATTATAATTAAAATAGCACCTGATAACATCCTAAAAGAAAACTCAATGATAATCGTAGTGGGTCTTCCCACGATAAGAACCAACTAAGAGCAACCAAATAGTAACATAACATGATCCCGAAACTAGGACCTTCCCATATAAGTCTATAAACCATGGCTATGAGGAAAGAATCATGAAAACTTAAAATACCCAATCCATAATAGAGGGGATGAGAACTGAGCCAAAACATCTAGCATGGACCAAAAACCAATAGCACAAGGGGCGGGGAGGGAACAAGCCCAATGATTGAACCACTGAACCACAATCGACAACCACCCACCACTTTTCACAAAAGGATGAGTAATATTCAAGACCGTACCTGATTCACAGGGGCATTCCATGTAAGGAAACTGACCCAAAACTCATATATAGGAAATCATAACCAAATACACTGCGTTTGGGGTATGTCCACCATGCTCTTTATGATACGATGAAATTCACAACGACGGAGAAGCCACAACAGATGAACTAGAACTGTCCTACTACAATGGTAGAGGCCCAACCTTAACCATACTTCTCAAACCGCTAGGGTTCCTGACTATGTGCCATCATCACTCCAAGGCCCTCATCTAAAGAGTTTTTGGATGAAGAATCTCCTACCTCGTAGTCAGGTTTTGATAATCCCGAAAATAAACATACATCTATTGATTAGACAATAGAATGGAAAAAAATGAAAACTACATTAGCATTGAAAACAGAAGTTTATTAAAAGACCAATGACACCCCATTACATTTTAAAACCCAAAACACCATCAGTACAACTGCCACAACAATATATCCCTTAAAATATAAGGGAATTTACAAAAAGAATCTCTAAAGAACATTCTAATAGCACATCACTTCTTAGATATTCCCCTATGGAACATTCTAGCAACCCCTCTATAGAATCACTACAAGTGACCCTAGAATTCATAAGAATGGTAGCGATTAGAAGTACTTATAAATGATGGCCTATAGTGACCCAATAGGGCACACTGATAACATATAAAATAATCATGCCTAGAAGATATTGATGTGATATACTAGGGTCTTTTGATTCCAAAAATTTCTCCATAAACTTTCAACCTCTTCCCCATATCCTTATCAAAATCCTCAACACAACTACTAGGAATTAAACGAGGGATGACTACATTGATCACTCATTCCATAATCAATTAATCAGGAAAATGTTTCCTCACAAAATCTTAAAACAAAGTTAGGTTGGGCTCTGACACCTTCGACTGCCGATCGGGACAGAGACCCGCCTCGAAATGTGGATCCATCATGGAGTCATCGGTGGAATAACCTGAATAATAAGGGACTAGATCAACCAAGAATTGGAAATACTCCAACACTGATCCATCACCAGGATGCATACAACCGATCTCTATCCCTGGTTTTACCCATTCATTCTCTGAGAAATAATGATGAATGAACAAAGCCTTGAAAAACTACTAAGTAATCTCTTTATGGGACTTTTTCTGAGAAATTGACTTCCCCCACATGAATAGTGAACCTTCAATCATGAAGGTTGAAATCATAACCTTTAATTAGTCGGGAATCTCAATGATGTTAAAGTCCCTTTCGATCTTCCGCATCCAATCCTCCGATATGAAAGGGAATTATTGACCATAAAAGAGAGGTTGATCCAACGTTCAGAACTCAAGCATAAAATCATTAGGTCGATCAACGACACTATGATCACCTATCGATGCTGTATGGGGGAAACCACTGAACAAGAAAAAATAATGAACCAAATCAAAGACATGTCAAAATTAAAAATCCTCAAGACCAAACACAGCCAATGCTACAATCTTTAAGCATAAGAAAATAATCAATTATTAACAATAAACATATCCATTTGAAAAACATTTTTGATTTCGAGAACATACTCGGTGGATTTTTACCCCCACAAATAGTATTTATCGAGCCTCCCTCACATGAATAAATATGTGACACCCTACACACCCATCCACCATTCCATACTAGGCATCCATCACCATTTCCATATAAAACCATTCATTTAAGCACCCATAAAGAAACCACAGGCTAAAAAAACAACCTCATTTTCCAAAAACCAATCATTCATCCCATTTTAAAAATTCTTTTACATTCCCAAGGGATAGTAACCACCAAATCAAAATTCATTTGGTTTGAATCCAATTCCATTTCATTAACAATAATCCCCAAATAAAACATTCCATTTTAAACAACAATTTTCCAAAACTAATTTATTTGATTCAAACACTTTTATAAATTTAGAGGATACCCAAAAAACACAAAAAGGGAACTAGTGTCGGTGTGAGATTTGACCATATGGTTGGTGGACATATTCCAAAAGCATCACCGACATGTAGAAATTTCTAGGATCATGCCCCTAAAACCACATGGTTTTCCAGGACATGTGATCTTGTGAGAACTATTGTCCCGACTCCCTTTGTCGCATCATTATCAAAAAACATTCTCGAAAGACCAAAGAATCTAATTAAATGAGACATCCCATGGAAACTCATAGATCAGAATGATAAATATTTCACGACTATCTTGTCACACCTTCCCCTCATGTTTTGACAATCCTACTCCATATACCTTGACACCACTAAATAGTGAAGGGCACTCTATGAATTAAGGCTCGCTAGGTGCCAACCTCCTCTAACATCATGATTGTCATGAACCCACCCAGGTTGACAGTAAAACGGTCACCCATGAAAATCTGTGATAAAGACCAAGATTTGTTCCCGATCCTCCCGGGTAGGTGACAAGCACCATGCTATCAATATAGTAAGAGAAGGGAATGGTTTTTCTCAATAAACAAAACAAAAACTAAAAAGTATCAAGAAAGCATATGCAACAATAAAATATAAATATCACTGAACTAAATATCATTTGAATAGGAAACATAAAATACATCTGAAATACACAACTAAACTAATCGAATAAGACAAACACTATCTCTATGTGACCCCATGGGTCACAATATAAATCAGTGGTCAATCATCACCCTAGGCGAACACACCAAAGCTATAACCTGCACAAGGACAAAAACGTAAACGGACTATAGTCGTGAGTATTAAACCTCTATAGGCTAGCCTAATATTAAATTCCCCAATTAACTACCTTTAAAATTAAAGAAACCCCAGTTTCATGTTTGCAAACAATATGTAAAAGTAAGGTTTTCTACATGTTATTCAAAAACAATGTACATATCACTTCCCTTATTCATTTCCATAACCAAATTCATTCTATTAGAAAGACTTTAGTATCTTTAAGTGGAATGTGATGTTTAAATTTTCAATTTATACAAAATGATAAAAAAAATTCATTGAAAGAAGTTTTCAAGAGCCACAATAAAACCACACATCACTTTCCAATAAAAACAGAACACAAGAAATAAACATAGTATTTACAGAATAAGGGCTGTAAAAAATATACATAATAGTATCACATTCAACCCTATAATGACTATGAATGAGTAGACATAGGTGAACCTAGGATATCAAGAATAATCCAGATGAAATGAATACATGAGACTCCATCCCTAGTAGCATACCACGCACGATTAAATCAAAACGCTCAATACGCTCGGCCACCCTAACTCAGATCAAATCGAAGGAAAATAACATATTAATAAACCAAAATATATATCCTCCTACTATGGGCCACTGGTTAGCACGTCGCCTACTAGTGAAATAATCATTCATATAATATTATCCCAATATTCTATGTTCATATGTATCATATATAATTGGGGTGAGCCTATAGATGACAATTGATCATCCAATCACAAGTACAGATATATAATGAATAGACAACAAAATGCATCAACCCAAGAAATCCCATGAATCAATTCCAATGCCATATATTAAATAGAATTCAAGGAGTCCATGCCTTGGACCTATGGATATGGGCCACAAGGATTCCATAGCGAGAATACCCCACCCATCAAACATAGTAAGGAATGAGAGTTAATCCAAAAATATTTTCAAAATAAATAAATCTTTTGATTATTTTTACAAAGTTCTAAATGGGCATTTGATTATTATTCACAAAACCCCCTTTTATGAGTGGTATGATTTCCCAATTTATAAAATAGGTGTGAGCACACCCTTTATCATATCAAAACATCAATAAACTCTTTTTAATATTCTCATATTACACACTCAAGGAATGACCATTTTTAATAAAATTCCAAAACATAATGAAACACAATATTTTTTTATAAAATCCAAATAACATGGAAAACCACATAAGAAACCCAAAAAATTGTTTCACACACTACTGATATATTTTTAAACAAAAAAAATTCATTTAATATCACATTTAACTACTAAAATCCAAACTTTCAAATAACAGTGCATGCGACATGCAATGATTAATAAAAAAAATTAAATTTAACACTCAACAAATTATTAACACCATTTTTTATGCTATAATGTTATTTAAATTACTAAGAAATTTTTTAACATTACAGACCATATGCGTAAAACACCCAGTTTTCGCAACTCGAAAAAACACACCACTCATAACGAACTATTTTTAAAATAAAATGCAACCCATCAATAGTCTTTTTCATATTTTCCAGTACAAAAATAATTTAATAAATATTTTAATCAATTTTCAAAATATCAAAATGTGGCAGAACAAGGTTCTACACAAAAAACGCAATGTTTTACACAAAAATACTACTTTATATTTAATTGCAAAACATGAAAATATCAAACATTACTACAACCATTTATTGATACCAATAAACTAACCAAAAAGTTTCACAAAAATATTTTGCATGTATAAAATGTGGAAAAAGAATGAAATTAGATTTTCCTAAATTAACAGGGAATGTGTGCTTGGAGGACCTACCATAGATTAATGGTGTGATGACAATGCGCACCTGGGATCACTACACGCGGGTTCTGAAATGTTAAATCTACCAAGAACAACCCTTAACCAGCAAAACCCCTAACAAAAAAAAAAGATAAAGAAGGGAAATATAGAATAAGTGGAATGGTATTCTGATGGAGTGAAAAACGAGCTGGCAGAGGGTTGTCTGGGAAGTGCATGCTGATATAGAGGGAAGCCCTGACTGGAGGTAGGTCACTTGATTTGTGCACGCCGTGCATGAGGGTATGCACCGCTGGTGTGCTACATAGGTAAGGATCCTAGGCCTCCAGAGATTAGGGGTGGGGGGGGGGGTGGATGCCAGATGACAGGGGAGGGGGTTTACACCCATTGGATGAGATGGAGGGTTCAGTGGGGGAGGGCCTTCCAGCGACATGGTAAATGGGAGGAGGGAGGATCTTCACTAGATGATGCATTGGGCCAGAGGAAGGGAGGCCACCGCTCGGTCTTCCGAACCTAGAGAGAGTTTGTGGGGGAAGGCTACTCTGGTGATCAAGAGGGCCCTGGTCACCGGGGTGCTACACCACTGAGCAGGAGGTCCAAGTTTGTCGGGGCTGGTGTGTCATGTTAAGAAAAAGAAGAGTGAGATGGTCGGGATGGAGAGCATTCACCTGGGGGAGTTTGGTATGCGCCTTATAGAGGGGAATGGAAAAGGAGTAGCAGATTAGGGTTTTCACTTTCTTCCATTAAAAAAACACCATAAAAAACAAATTAAAATGTTAAAAATAATAATAACATCAACAAAAACAACAACAATAATATTAATATTAATATTAATATTATTATTATTATGATTACTATTATTAAAATATCACCAAGTAAATTTTTTCCCATCTTTCTTCAGTTTAACATAATTGTTCATTGCAATAAGTAATTAGTTAACTATTTACTGGGAAATCCATATGATATTTTGATTAATTCATGCCATAACCATGCTCCATACATGAGATTCTAAAAATTCTTATTGATAAAAAAAATGAATACTGTTAACTGAGATCGGCGGCACCTCGAAAAATCATTCAAAACCCAAAGAAAATAATAAAATAAATAATAAAAAATATTTCTAATGTCAGGGTGTGAAAGAACCTATAGTCACCAACATATGGAGGTGTGACATGGATTGATATTGACGACCCTAATAGTCCATTTGAGGACCATTGAGACATGTTTTCCCTAAATATATGGACATTAGTATATGATTGAAGGGTTATATGAGAGGATTGACTGATTTAGACCTTACAGATCATGATGGTCCATGTTACTTTTCATGAAATGTTCCCCATGCAACTAGAAAGGATAAAATATCATGATAATAATTTTGGGGGATGTATCATCCTATGGGAAATGGGTTTTGACCCTGAACCATTCTTGATACTGAGGGGGATCGTCTAATTTATTGTGACCCCAGGGACCCAAGTGGGTTTCTCATTGGCCAATCAACCATAATCAGGATTGTTTGGGTTGAAGTAGAGATTGTAGAGGGTATCACCTTAAAACTCATAATGAAAACGTGAGCTTGAGGGTACATGTATAATGGTGTTGGTCATGGGCTTTAGAATATCCCTTATTCATAATTTTTTAATCGTTTATAGTGTACTCCCATCGGGCAGTTTTAGTTATGAAATAGAAAACTCCCTTGGGGTAGTATGAGAAACACCCAAGGTGTGGTGTTTATTTGGGTTATAATGGTTGAGAAAACCCCCATATATGAGGTATATGGAACTATATTTGTGGAAGATTATATGGATTTGGATCTTATATGTTTGGGATGTCATGGGAAGGGTCCTCGATTTCATGAGGATATAGAAAAGGTTTCCATATATTTGGAGTCCTGATATATAGTTGGGGCTTCCAAGGACTTGGAGTCAAGATATATGCTTGAAGTTTCCTTGGATTTGGGTCATGGTGTTGGAGATTCCAAGGAATTTGAGCTTTGTGATGGAGCTTCCATGGACTTGGAGCTCATTGTTGGTGCTCCAATGGATTTAGATCACTTCATTGGAGCAATCATGGATTCGTAGCTTGGTTGTTTGTGTTGTTGTGGGATGGATACCTAATGTATTGATGATTTGATTGACACTTTCATGCAATTTGATCATACATTTCACTTGGTTGGAATTGTATTCATGATGTTCTCAAAGAAACCCCATCACTAGCAGAAATATGTATTGTAAAGCAGGTTTATGATCCTGAGGATCAACAAAGGTTATTTATTTATTTATTTCTAACAGCTAATTATTTATATCATAATTTAATTACTACATATCCATTTATATAATAAATATTCATGAGACCATGTTGGTGGTGTCCTACTGAGTTTTTTACTCACACTGTGATCAGGTGGCCATAGCACTTGGGAACAAGGAAAACTCTAAACTACATTCAAGCATAGTTTTGACTGAGAACCGAATATAGAATGGTCGAGAAAGACAACTGAAATAGAATTTAGAGATTTGGATGATGGTATGGAATAGAGAAAAAATGGATACATGGGGTATTTTATTTATTTAATGTTTAATTATCCAATTTTTATCTAACTAATGGAAGATCAGTCTTACTGTATGATTGTATGCCTCTATATCATATTATTATTCGCGATTCTTATTTATTTATTGTATTCTTCATAGACTGATGGATTTTTTCTTTTTATGTTTTTTTGGGTATTTATATATAAATTATCACTCTAATCCCAGGGGTATATTCTCCTAACATTACCACCTTAAATCTCCACCGCATGTCGGTAACCCCTAGCGTATAAGGAGGAGAACTTGATATCATAGGGCACCACTAGTATGGTTACTATTATGAGTGAGCTGGCCTGGATGTTACACATAGATATTCCAGTTGTAGAGAAAATAGTTAATATTCATACATATTCCATTTTCTTGAAATCATTGTCTCAAATAAGTAGAATCACGGAATATTCCTATATAGTTTCTTTTAATGAAGAATTATAAAAATATTGAAAATGAATATAATAACAACTTTAAGATAACTAAAGAGTTTTATAATTTGATAGATTATTAGAATGATTTTTTTAATGTTACTCTTCAATTTTTTTGTGTAATTATATATTTTATTTCGTATGGTGTATTTTGATAAATTGGGATTTCATGGTCCAAAACTATATTGGATGGATTTACAACATGATTATAGATTAGTAAAGTACATGAGGGAATCATGGAAGATATATTGATATTATTAGATAAATTTTATCTTCCTATATATTTCATTATATTTTAGATTGAAGATCATTTTAATGTTATTATGTTTCTCGGAAGACAATTCCTAAAAATTGGTAATGAAATAATAATGTTTAAATGAATGAAAGATTATAAATCGAGTTGGTGTAACAACCTTATAAAGGTATATAATTTTTACAAACTATTCTGTGTTAAGAATTTAATATAGAATGTTAATGTTTTAAAAACTATATTTTATTTATACTAATGGTTATGTGATGGGGTATTACCTTGGAGTTATGATTTTTGATATTCTGGCTTGTTGTAAGAAATTTGGTGGAATGTTACCATGATGCATGGTTTATTGCATGTTTTTCTAATCCATTAAATGTTATGAAAATTGGTAATAGATTAATGAAATAATTTTTAAAGGTTATAAATGTTTATAAAACTATATTAATGTATTTAACCCATTGTGATTAGTAATTAATTTATAGTTGTGTGTGGGTGTACTGGATGTGATTAATAGTTTTATGTATAGTTACGGTATTATTAAGCCTCAAGGAAGTGTTTCAATTCACCTTTTGATAGATGTTGGAATATAATTTAGGTGTATTCATGATATTAAAGGAGGTGGATGGTTTCATGAGGGGTCACAATTCCCTTTTGTTATTTACAACCCCCTCTACCATGAGGATCAATCCTTTGGAGGTTTCAGCAAGGCTTCTAGAAGTGCACTTCAATGGAGAGATTGTCTAATCTTCTTTTACTTAAACTCTATCTAATATTCTTATTCACCTAACCCAAATTTCTACTGTAATTCCTTTTCAGATTCTATTCGTCATTTTGAATATAGAGTATTTCAGTTGTTTTCTTCCTCTTCCTTTTTTTTCTAACATAAATCACCATTTATACACACAAATCCTGACCCCATAACTAATTTTTAATATCAAGGGTGATTCATTGAGAATTATAGGGTGATTTATAGGACATACCACATTTATTAAGACAATTAATTCATGTGTACCATTGATTTCACATTTAATCTTGGGTAAGATATTGATTGGAAATGGATGGTTGTTCATGTGTGTTTTTCAATGTTGGGTTGGGGATATTAAGTGATGGTAGTTTTTTAGTTTTTTCTACATGGTTATTGGGGGATTTGGGAGTGTATATGGAGTAATAAAGATAAGGATGGTGTTGTTGGTAGGGAGTCTTGGACATTATTTTGGCTTCATCATGGCTATGGTGGGAGGCTAGGTCATGGATTTAGGGGAGTCTTCCAAAAGAGCTTCTTATTTGGATTATTATTTGATTTCTATTAGTTTGTCTACTATTACTACTATTTTCTGATAATATCATATCAATATAACTCTCTCTTTCCATATATATATCTCCAAAAATTCTTATGAGATCTACATCTACTTCTTATTTGTTGGATTCTCTCTTATCACTCTTAGATAAAGACATGGGGATGTTAGGTCTATAGTTTGATGTGATTTGATCTTCATTTTTTTCTTTCATCATGATAAGGATTCAATTATTTAATCTATTGGTTGGGAACATTATTAAATTTTTATGATTTAAATTTGAGAAATTTTTTCAAGGTTTGATGAGAGAAATGTTATTGAAAACCAGTGGGAATTTGGAAAAAAATAAATGAATAAGTTAACATGATTTAAAATCAAGGATAGGTCATGTAAAAAGAATACTCTAAAATTTAAGGGATTAATGTGCTTGGGAAATTATTCACCATGTATTGATTGTAAATTAATAGAATTTTTCATCCATTGTGGTGTAAAAAAAGTTTATGGTTTTTGAAATTGATTTTAAATTATTATTTCATAATAGATTCCTCTAAGAAGATGTTTATTTTGAGTAACTATATGTTTTTCCAATTTATAAATATGATAAAAAATACGAATCTTGAAAAAATGTACTGATTGGACTAATATAAGAAACTAGAGGTTGGCATTCTAGGCATCAACAATACCAATGAAATATCGGATTCCAATGTGAAGGAGATGAACATAATAATTATATCAAGGAGAATGATAAATGGAAGGTTGTTTTATATTATATAGATCCCAAAATATTTTGAGTATTGAATGAATATAAATGCATATATGTTAAAATTTTCACATGGAGAAAGTTTGAAATGACTATGGTTAATGAGTTGACAATATTACATGGTTTTAAATTAATACAAGGAAATATTGGAAGGATAATTTCATAGTTCAATTATATTAAAAATTTATATAAATAACATGGAATGGAAATTGAAATGTTTTATCAACATTGATTTATATGAAGATGAAATTGTTAAAAGATGATAAATGGAATACCGTTGGTATTATTGATATATAAAAATTCATGAATTAATATTGTACAAAACATTGTATTTGATACATATCAGGAATTAAGGTATCAAATTTATCCTTAAGAAATTCACATTCTAATTGAGATAATAATATTTGATTATATCAATGGCATGGAAGATTTTGGTGTACATTCAAAAGCATCATAGTGTTAGGAATGTCATGATTAGATGTAAAGTGTGTGATATTTTTATTTAAGTAGTGATGGGGTTTTAATTGTGTGGGTGTGAGTAGTTGTAACTGACTCAGGCAAGAATTTTCTTTTGGTTAGGGTATTGTTGGATGAATTGTGGGGAATTAAATAGGGGATGAGTTATAGAGTGGTGGAAGTTATTATTTTACTTCCTCAGTTGGATTTCGCAGAGGATGTTTGAGCCTTTAGAGGACTCAACATAGGATCTGTGGAAGTGGCCTTATTGGAGATCTATATTTACCACCAAATTCTTCTTCTTCTTTTATTTTCTTATTCCTTTTATTTAACTTTATTAGGATTCCAGGAATTTAATATTTCATACTTCTATAAAATATTATTAACATTATTGTTTTTCCCTATACACTCTCAATATCCTTACAATTTGGAGACTCCGCTGAGGATATCGATCACAACAGAAAAAATGTGGTCTCTACTATTCAATTTCCTTTCTCTGTCCCATATGATTTCATCTACATGACTGCTGCTGAGAGGGAGATGCATTCACAGTTTCTCAAATACTATTCTAGATAGGAGATGCGTACCACTGGAAAAATAGAATTAGGGTGATTATGGTGGGGGAAATAATAGGAGATAGTATACATTGGGGAATCTTATTACATATACGGAGACACATGAAATTTCCTATTTTTGTAAATTTGACTTATAATCCCTATGAAAATAGTTAACCATTTTTTTGATGAATTCTCAATTGAGTTGGAGTTTTGAAACAAATGTTGGAGAAAACTCAGTCTCTCCATCACTGAAAAATAAACAGACTAGGGAAAAACAAAAATAATTTTTAAAGTAGAAGAACACCAGATAAAAAAGGATGGATAATGCCCAACAACTATAGAGTAGAGGATTGAAGGCTTGGAAGTTTTAACCATTGTTGAAGATACGTAACACGAGTTGTGCTGTCAATTTCCGCAGGAGATTATTACAAAAGGAATGTTTGCTATTAGAGATATTTATTGAGTAAGCGTAGAATGATGCTCATGAATGGGAGAATGTTTTGGACATGGTATGTTTATGACACTAGTGCTGTAGAAATATGAAAATATATATATATACAATGAATATTAGTCTGCTACTATAAATGGAAGAGGAAAGAAAAAGAAAGGTATCTTTATCTTATGTAAGATATTCTCATTCTTCCACATGAGAACGACTGTGATACGAGACATCCACTAAGGAAGTAACGATTGGCTATCCTATTAGGTGTGTTGGTTACACATAATGGAAACAAGATTCATGCTTCCATTTTAATGGTAGAGGATCTACATGTATGGATCTTAAAAGAATAATGGACTTTAAATTTTTTTTATAAAACAGAGGACATGAAAATACAACCGGAGTAGTTTTTCATGGTCGGTATGTCTTTATACCAGTTTTTTAACATAGAGATACATTTAACTCATCATGGTAAATTTATAGACCTTTTCTTCAAGAGAAATATGATAATTAAGAGAGGTAGACTGGAACTATAATAAATAAATAGTAGAAGGTAATTTTTTATCACGTTTCTCGCTTGGATGTGCAGGATGGGTATGAAGAAGAGGAACACATTTCACCAGAAAAAATTTCAGTGAACCTGTGAAGTTTTCCAGCTAGATAGGAAACCATTAGTTGTGATTATCTGGAGGAACAGTTAAAATTTTGTGTGGAATATCCTGATAATGTATTTTTTTGCAATTTCAAACATTTAAATTAGAGTAAAGAATATCATAATGCCTTCTTTTATCTATGATCATCTATCCACATGATATCGTTCGAGAAGAAGAAAAAGGTGGTGGTTTCATAGTTCCTTGAAACACATGTTCTAGTTTTATAATCACTACTTCCAAGAGGTTTACATTGGATTTATTCAGGAAACCAAAAACGTAGAACATTTCGTTATCCAAAATGGACCATATTTCCAAAGGTATATGTTCATTAATTTTTAACATTACAATACATAAGAACATGCATTGGTCAAGAGGATGGGTGGTCAGACTCATCACACCCTATTTTAGGGAATTATTGTCTACTATGGGACTCTCCTTATAAATTTATGATATTTTCATGAATCCTTATTAATTAACCATGTATAACATAGGTTTCCCTTGGAATTTTCAATCACTTATTAACATGTGTGAAATTCAGAATCATTCTTATGCATTCTATGTTCTTCAATAATGGATATATCCATATGTATTCGAGGTTCTCAATCAATGGTATCCTCTCATATACTATTTAAATATTCTGTTAATCATCATTATGTTGATATTGGTTTTTAAGCCACTCAGTGGTGAACTCTGGAATATATTTCCATCTAGGGAGATGATGGTTTTTTTGATATTGGGATCGTACCAATAAAATATAATACCCATGTATCCTTTTGAAAGGAATCTGAACCCTCTTAGTTCGTTGCCACATAATGAGACACATCATACCTTTTAAGGTCATGTCATAAGGACCTATAAGTGAAAGTTGCTTAGTCAAGTTTTGGTGTGGGAATTATTCCTATGAAACAAAAGGAACCTAGAAAGAATATGGGATTCCAAGTAAGAATAGAACCTGTGGGGAATATGGAACCACAGAGAATAGTGCTGATTTTAAATGATTTATTTTATCCTCAAGGAGTCTTCCTATGTATCCCATTTGTATGGGGATAAAATCCCACATAGTTCAATGATTCTCATAGGATAATATTGTCCTTTGAGAAAAATGAGTTTGGGTTCACTTCCTAAAAATAATTCATTGATGATCTGGAGGTTTAATTTGGGGATTATCCATAAGGAGGATTCCCATATTAAATGAATTAGGGTTGGAATCTTTAAGAGGATATCTAGTGAGCTCAGTCCTTGAGAAGGCTTCTTATGTATTCCAATTATGATGGGAAAGAGAGTTTTCATAGTTCATTCACCGTATTGGGTCTTATGCATAATATTTGACCATTTGAGGGGACATTATTGGGTGGAACCTTTTTGATGGGCACACTTTTGAGGTTGGGCCTTCAAGACGGTGTCCTATGTATCATGGTTGAACAAGAATTAGAGTTATTGTAGTTCATGTTTCATTGTGAAAATTTATTGATCATGAAAAATATCTAAGCCCACTTGAGTCATGATCGGTGTGAGAAAAAAAGGGATGTAAAAATTTAAACAAACTCAACACATGATTTTACTCCTCCACTGGTGGGAGAGGGCGCCTACAGTGGTGAGGGTGGACGAGGTCGAGGCAACTGGGGAAGAGGGTATGGTGAAAAGCCATCCCTATATTCACTTTACATTGGACAATGGTCTAATTTAAGGAATGAGTGAAGGTGAAGGAAGTAGAGAAGAGCAAGTCTACAACCTAATACCTGAAACTTTAGGGGCTTGCACAAGGATTACAACCCTTTGATGTTTGGTTGGGGATTACTCCAAAGGAGGATGCCCATTGTGCTTTGGATGGGGATTATTCATAATGAGGATTCCCATTACATGATTGGCTGGGGGTTACTCTTAAGGAGGATGATTATTTGAGATTTTACATGGCATAGGAGTCAGGTGATGAAGTTGGAGGTGCTTCTTGAGGAGTGTATTGACTCATGGTACCCGAGGAATACATATTTAGAGTCAAAAATCGCAACATGTGAAATTAACCAAGAAGACTAAGTGGACTCAAGGAACATCATTTAGTGTTATGGAGTGTCTAAAATGATGGTATTCCAAGGCGTGAAGTTGGGGAACATAAAGGGTGAAATGGAAAATGTCATCAACTAGATTCAAGTAGTTTGTGGTGAGACTCTCCATTTTTCATGTGGGTCATTGAGAGAAGCAAAGGTAACATCCCAGAGGGTTGGGAAAATAGGCTGGCACTGATCCAAAGTAGGGGTGAAAGGGATATGCACTCGCAGTATGGACAAATGGGGTCACACGGGTGCTCCACGCAGGTTCTCTGCCAAGGTGTGTCTCACAGGTGCTCCATGCAGGTGCTCTATGTAGGTGCTATGAATAGGTACCTCATATATGTTCTCCATACAGGTTCTCCATGTAAGTGTCTCGCACCGGTGCTCCGCACAAGTCCTTGGTGATGTTCCATATGTTCTAGACCCTGATGGAAATTTTAACCACTTTTATTTATTTAATTATATCTTCTCTCAAGTTTTAAGAGATACCTGATAAAATTTGGTGGATATGGACGAAACAGCTACATAATGGGTGATTTAGGACTTCTTCAATATTTTTCAGTAGTCAAAATGGGGATCCCAAGGATCCTATTTATAGGCATGGATGGGACCCGGTCGAATGGAAGTTGTCCATGCAGGTCCACCATGTAGGTCCTATGTGTATCTCTTCCATGCAGGGGTGTAGAAATTATATTTCTAGGTAGTTCCTCCTTGTATCTCTTCCACATAAGGGTGTAGAAATTATATTTTTGTGTACGTCCTCTACGTTGGCCCCCACGTAGGTCCTCCATGTAGGTCCCTTTATGAAATTTATCTATCTTCCCAGTGCCATAACTTTTGATCCATAATTCTATTTGGGCTTTAAGACAAGTCAAATAAAATTTATTGAAGAGATATAGATTTCTTGAAAAGGTAAATACACCATGTCTTCTTGGAAGGACCTCATAAATTGAATTTAATGTGACGACACATTTTTATCATCGGTCTTGGAAATCCACTACCAACTCCTGGATGGGGGAATCATTCCGCTTATCCATCTTTATGAAGTATTATTTTGGAACATAGAAATAAATCCTACATCTTCTTCCTTCATGGTGAACAAATATTTACTCATACGTGACATTTTTTGCCTATGTGAGAATAATATATTTACTCTATAGTATATTGCATGGAACCCATTTCATGGTGTCAACAAAATCCCTCCCATAGAAATTGATTCGTTCGGAATGAAAATAATATTTCTCTAAGGTAAAAGTAGTCCATTTTGATGCATTACAACATCACATGGCTATATTTAAAGCTACATCATGTTTGGAAGGATGCTAATTGTTTTTCTAAATCCATGGGTCCTAGCGAGCATAGTTTGACTATTTCATGAGTCATATGGACAACACTACATACTTTTGGTCTTTATATTTTTTTAAATTTCTCGATATTTTAAAAAACATACAAAATGTAGGTCTAGTGTGACAAGACATGACTTTTGTCCCGAGTTCCCATTGCGGGATTCCAATCTACTGAGCAGCGAGTCTCTTGTTCTTGGAAGTTTAGAGTCATTCATTTTGGACTGGAAAGGAATTCTGTTTATGGATGAAGATCTTTGACAAAAAATTTTGAAATTAAATACCAAACAAGACGCAGTTGATAAGAATTGCTCTAATATTCTTTAAATATTTACAAGGGGAATCTTGAGTCCTTGTTTTTTTGGTCACCAAATCAAAAACATGTATAAAGATAAATGATGTCTCTTCAAATAATGAAGGTAAAATTATTTGAAAAACATGTTATGGGGGTTGTGTTATGCAGGGCCGACTCGGTCATATGCTGCATTTCCAAATATTTGAATATTTTGAATAACATTCCTGTTATGTAGAAAAACTATGCAAGGCCACATAAGGGCACGTACTGCATAGTCAATAAAGAAGAGTTCTTAAAAATTTAACATTTTATGGTTAATATTCAAAAGAAAATAAGATTTGGGTGAATCAAGAAAACAGTGGGTGGTTTTTAAAAGGAAAGGGACCTTAAGATTAAATATTCATCTATTCTGACATATTTCATGAAACGTAAAATCGCTTCTACCCAAATTTGATGTATACGGAATGGTTAAAATTTTGTTAGAAAGATGAATTTCTGATATCATTTTTTTTGTGTTAAGTCATATAGTGAGGACATTGTACTATGAAATTTTAGGTCATTTAGTGATGACATTATGAGTCTTTAAATTAAGGTCATTATCTTTGACCAAAGTTATGATATTCTTCCAATTTATTGATATTTTTTTTGGAAACATGCTACCATATTTAGGTATGGAAGGAATGAATAGTAAAATGTGATTTTTGAGTTACTGAATTTGAATAATTATATGGGAAAAAGGGGTAAAGGTATTAGAAGAAGTTTTTTTGCCAGAACAAAGTTACCATTATTTGACAAACCCATTATGGGGTTGTGTTAACCATGGATTAATAAGGAATATCCTATATAGCCAAATAGTGGAACCTTTTAACTAACATGTTTTTTATGAAGGAAAATTTTCTGTATGGCCACCTAGGGGAATGTAATGCATGGTCAGGAAAAAGTGCTCTTAGAAGTTTGATAGTCTATTTCTAAAAGCTAATGAATGATTATGAAGATTCATATTTTCCAATGCACAGAGTTTGGTTTTTAAAAAAATGTACATTAATATGGAGAGGGTATTTATCATGACTTCAAAAGAATCAAAGGAGTAATATTACTACAAAGGTATTACTCAAAAATATGGACTATGGTGTTTGTAGTTTTAGGTCATATAACTAGGACCCGAAATGGAAACAATATGTGATATGTGGTCAAGTGATCCAAAGATATTTCATATTTTTTGGAACACATTGAGTGGTAATTGTGTAAACCATGGTCTTGAATACATTCTAATTAAGAGAATGGTAATGGGAAAAATAAACATGAATGGATACATTAAGTTCAGATTCTTTTATATTATTATCAAATTATGAAGGGGATTAAAATACACATTAACTAAGAATGAAATTACAATTATTAGATTAAACAATTAGGTGGGATATATTATACAAGGCCAATTGGGGAAAATTCTACATAGTTAAATAGTTGAATCTTTGGACTGACAAACCCATTATATAGGTAAATTCTGTAAGGCCCGCCAAGGGTACATACTGCATTGTCAGGGAAAAGAATTATGAAAATCAGAAACCTTTCCACCAAAGACCATAAGAAATATTATGAAGATCTGATAATAGTCTAGATTATTATTGCGAAATATTAAATAGGGTCATGCTCAATGCACGTAATAAATATTTGAATCAATATTATCTACGAATTTGGAGTCATTTACATAGATCTGACTCAAATATAAAATGGATACATTCCTTGATTCATTTGAATCAATATTATGTTGGGTAGTTTTGAGTCATGTAGTGAGGACATTAAGTGATTCTGACGTAAAAAATGAAATATTGTGGATGGACTAAGGAATTAACAAAGTTGTCACTACGTATCTCATATAGATGATAATAAATCCATACATATTTCTTCAAACATTATCTAAGAATGTTTGACTATTAAATAGGGAATAATGGGGGTTTTTATCATGGTTGGGCCAATTATTAGAGATCTAGGCATCTCTACATATCTCATATGGATGAGAATAAATCCAAATTTAGTTCTTGAACAATTATTTCGAACACCAATTGAGTTTCAGGTGGGATATGGGGGCTTTATACACATTCTAGAAGAATGATTTAAATTTAAGACCTAACATGGTATGTAAATCATGTCTTGTATCTTAAAAGAGCACTCTGTTGAGATATGGGTCATATACAGGAGGAGGAAAAGGGAAATAAAAATTTTGTTTTCTTGTAGCTAGGACAATATTGGAGATCTAGGAATCCCTATGTATCTCATATGAATGAAAATCAAGTCACATATAGTTCTTTAAATAAGGCCCATATGTAGATCTCACTCAAACATAAGGATGAATGGAACTCATGTTTCACTAAGGAGTTGCAATGATGTCAATGATTCTTGAATATGGATGCGGTTAACGTCAAATAGAGATGATGTTAACCATATAGTTTAATGTTGTGTAATTAAGACAAATTATTCCATGAATATTAATGTTGTAAGAAGAGGACAATGGTGCTACTCATTTTTTCATCATGCAACATTGATGCTTATGATTTTTACGTATTTTAGTTTCTTGAGTCTAGGACATTGTGCTCTATAGTTTAGAGTCATTAATTGATGATATTGTGTGCAATTACACAAATTATTTCTTTAATAATATTTCATTGGTTGGAGTTGTAATAAGTTCTAAATCCATTGAGAATAGGGAATAAGATCCATTTTAGTAGTCCTTATGTGTGGAATAAGGATCTTCCCACTTTGGATAAATCATTATAGGTTTCTTTCCAGCTATCATTGGAGTCATGAGGACCAATATCAATTCTCCTTAAAGATGTAAATGGTGGAGAAAATTCATAATAAAGTCTCACACTATTATATTTTGATAGAATTCTAAATGGAGTAAAACTGCAATATTTTCTCTTCTAATCATTAAAACTCATCAAATAGTTTCTGAGACTTCTCACTTGTAGACAACTGATCACAGATTACAACTCTTAGTGAAGGAAATTTAATTACAATTAGAAAAAAAAATTTGTGTCCTACAGTAATGAGTATGAAGTTGACTGAGTTGAATTATGGGTAGTATTCCAATATGTCCATAAAGATTGAGAATGTTTATCAAGCCACAATTTCATATCTTTTTCCACCATCCTTTTGAGTATGTTTCATAGGGTTTTATTTAAAGCCTCTATCTGTCCATTCACTTCTAAATGAAAGTGTGATGAATGGTTGGATTTGAGATTATGATCCTGATTTATCTTCATTACATCAACAGAATAAAAATTGGTGCCATTGTATATTAATATAGTATGAGGACACCAAATCTGGTGATGATGTTATTTTTTACAAAATTGAAAATGATTTTGGCACTGATGTATAGGATAGGTATTTCCACATCCCATTTGGAGAAGAATTCAGTAGCAATAATAATTTTCTAGAACTTCTTAGCAATATTTGGAGGATAAGTTCATACGATATCCATTCCCCATGTAGAATATGTCCTGGAGTATTTAGTTGTATGTAGAAAATACAAGGGTTGATGAATGAAGTTCGAATTCAATTTGTGGGGATGAAATTTCATTGCGAAATCTATGAAATCATGCATCATTGATGGCCAAAAGTATCCAAGCCTTCAAATTTGATCATAAACCCTATTCCCAGATTGGTTAGCACAACAAGCTCGTGCCTGTATTTATTTCATAACAACTGCAGTTTCTTCTCCATCAATACACCTAAAGAGGATTCCTTTAACGCCTCCTCTTTAGAGGATCATTTGGGGATCTAGACTATCATAAAGAGTAAAATTGTCCACTCATCATCAGATATATTCTTTTTCCGATCTATCTTGTGGATATAGTCTATTTTGATGGAATTATATGAAGGGTGTCATCCATCCCATGGAATGACCACATGTCTCAGAATTAGGGATAATTTCATTAATTTCTTCAATTAATGTTTGAATGAATGCAGAGACCACACGACGATGGTCAATACTTATGATTGTCTCATCCCGATTTGGATGGTCCAAGGATGTTTCTACATTATCCATTGCATCATCATAAGAATTTTATGATTGCGGGACATACGAAAATTTCCGTTTTGAGGGAGATTAATACATTAACCCTCTGACATAATCACACCAAGAGATTAAATCTTCTTTTCTAGTAGCATAATATTCACTCATTTGTTTGATTAACAACAATGACTCACCTTTCACTTTCATGTGGTTAACTTGTACCTGAAGTGCCAATTATAGGCCTACTATGAGAGCTTTATACCATGCTTCCTTTTTGGTACCAAATTCGGACAACATGAGGGAATAAAGAATCACATCCTTTTATTGAGAGATTAGTACAATTCCTAACCCAACATTATTGAGTTTAGTGTTTTCCCATTATCTTCAATGTTGGGATTCTAGAGGCACCATCAAAATACATTTCCCATGTTTGGGGATTATCTTGAATAGAGAAGACCTCTTCATTAGGATGCTCAGTATTCAATGATCTATCTTCCATAGATGGATGTTCAGCAAGGAAATCTGCCAAAGAAAGACATTTTATTTTCTTATGAGGCACAAACTGGATATCAAACGATTTTATAATAACTTCCCACCATGCTAGATTCACTGTAATCCTATGACAAATGAGTATAAATTGGATCACGTTATTGCGAGACACCAATTGGACCTCATGATGTTGCTGGTAGTGCCTCAATTTCTGAGATATAAATATTAATGCCATGTATCACTTTTCAATACATGAATACCAAGTTTATGTATCAATCATAGTTCATAAGAGATAATAAAGGATATTTTAATTCTCAGTATTGTTCTTTTGGGCCAGGAAGGAACCCAGTGATTGATCTAAAGCAATCACATAGAGAATAAGTGGTCTCCCTTCAATAGGTGGCATTAATAACAGTGGAATCAAGAGATATTTTTATGGTATCAATTTAATCTTGGAAGTCTTCATTCTATTGATAGGTGAATCCATTATTCACTAATATAGTTTTTGGAAAACACTTTCATTCTAAATTAACGATAAACATCCGAATATAGGCTATGTGTCCTTGGAGGACTTTTAATTCTTTTAAATTTCAAGGAGGTGACATTCCAATGATTTCTTTTGTTTTTTTGGGATCAAAATTGATGGAATTACGGAGTACAATGAAGCCAAGAAAATTTTCTCATGTTACCCAAAAAACATATTTCAAGGGGTTCATCTTCAAATTGTGTTGTCAGTGTTTATTGAATCTAGTCTCCAAATCAGCCATGTGATCAGAAAGTTGTCTGGATTTAACCACCAAATCATCCACATAACATTTCACAAATTTTCCTAAGAAGGCTTTGAAGATATGGTGCATGACACGTTGATACAATGCACATGCATTCTTTAAGCCAAAGTCCATTAACTGATAGAAAAAACACACTCAAAGGCTCTGAAGGCTATAGACTCTTCATGCTATAGGGCCATGTGGATTTTATTGTACCCAGAGTGACCATCCATGACGGAAAGAGATTCATAGCCAGTTTTTTGCATCAATTAAAATATCTATTATTGGAATTGGAAATTCATCTTTAGGATAATACCGATTAAGATCTCTAAAATTGATGAAAACTCAGATTTACACTTTCTTATTTTTTACTGGGATAATGTTGGCAAGCCATTAGGGATTTTTAACCTCCTGGAAAAAATTTCCCTTTATAATCTTATCGACATTAGCTTCAATTTTAGAGGCATGAGTTGGGTGTGTTATTTTTGCTGCCAGCTTGAATCCTCGATGTTATTCTGGTAAACCTAAATGATGAGTGGATACATTGTGATTAAGTCCTATAATTTATGTATATTTCTATGAAAATGTATCTGAATTTATTTTACAAATATAGTATACATTTCCATCTTATTATATGTCATGGATTCACTAATTAGAGTGGGGAGTGGATGTTATTCTATACCCAAATTTATTTCTCTGAGCTCATCCACTGAGGTATAGACACCTTCTTAAAATGATGGAGGACTTTCCCTGATATCTCCTTCTTCTTCTTCCTTATCTTACAATTATTCTATTTATAATTTCATGGTAGGTGATGAAGAAAAACATTCAAATTTTAGGGAAGGAATCAATATTTGGACATCCTAAATAAGAGGCCACCATTTCTAAACCTACTGATTATGAAGGGTATTTATGGAGTACTAAAGGGGAGATGATGGGTTTGGAATCAACATCCTTGTATTCCTCTAGTATTGTGGATACTTCTTATAGTTTTATTAGTTAAGCAGAGGCTTGCAGAATTTCAATGGATGAAATGAAGACAACTCTATTTAAGATTTCATCACTATTTGGTAAATTGAAAATTTCTCCCATGATTTCAGGTTCGATTACCAAAATTTATTCTATGGAACTCAGCAGATGAGTGTTCAGATTCGAGTATATCCTTTCAATTTGATTGATCGAAAACACACAATCTATAGAAAAATATTTTAATGGGTTTACTGGGATCTATTATAGACCATTTGGATCATTGATTTTGGTTACCTCCTTCACCACAAACTTCATACAATTTGTGTGATAAAATTCTACCTCAATGTATTGATATTCACACATTTTGAATGGAGCCTTGTCACCATAAAATGTTCCAATTTTACCATTGAAATAGTACTTGATACATTGGTGGTATAACAAAGGTATGGCTTCATGTTGATGTAGTCATGGCCTACCAAGAATAATGTTAAAGGGTGTGTCATGATGGACAACCATAAAATCTAAATTATACAGAAGATCCCCATACTGAGTTCTAGGTGTTATCTCACCCAGAGGTTCTGGATTGTTGTTTTCATAACCTTTCAAAATTAAAGTAGAAGGATATAAGTTAGATTAATTGAGGCCCAATCAATGAAGTGTATGAATAGGAATGAGGATGAATCCTGGTCCATTATCAATGAAGTCTCATCGAATGTCTATGTCATTGACCCTTCTAAATAGATACAAGGGCCTAATATATCCATATACAAAATCATCTTCTTATTCATCTGTAAATGATATAACTGCATGACATTCTTTAGGATCATTCTTCATATGGTAGACCTTATAAACAAAAAATTTGGTTTCAAACACTTTAGGACATGAAAATTCCTCAATAAGTGCCTCTCGAAGATCTTTTGACAGATTCAAGGAATCTATAATCAAAATATTTACTGGTACTTGTGCCAGATATTTCAAAACATCATACTTTTGGTCCATAGGTCTATCTTTCCCTGTATGGAGATGTGGTTTGGTAGGCACCATGGAAGTTGATCCTCATGATGTAGATGTTCCCTGTGTCAGAGCAAAAACTGTAAATACTCCAGGATTGGGTTGATTATATTGACTATCTCTATCTACATGCTGAGATAAATCTAGTGTATCCTCTAATAGGTCCTCCAAAATAATCATGTCAGGACTGAACCTATCATGTGTGGAGGAATCTTCTTGTCCTTGTTTATCCTGCTGAAGGGATCTCCCATGAGTTTCAGCTTCATATATGGTTCGAGCAGGAATAGAGTAAACGTAGTGGCATCTAGAATACCCACTTCTTCCCTTGTATCCTTAGCCTTATCTTCATCCTATAGTATCACATTTATGTATAGGGAAATCAGGCTCATTATAACCAGAATCACCATCAGTATTGGGATCCGTTTTGTGGATAACATTGAGAATACCAAAGATCAATTATTCATCTGATTAATATTCTTCTTGAAAAGTCAATTATGATTGTTCCATTAGGAATTGAAATGACCGTTCCTTTAAAAAATATGTCATGAAATCTTCCAGAGTCAATGAAAACATTTTCCTTGGCATGAGCTCATCTTCTCCTGACTACTCTTTGTCCTTATGATCATGAAACATCATTGAGGATTGACCTTTAAAGGAAAAACCTTTTGATGAAGGTTGTTTCACTATGACGGGTGTGGAAAAGGACACACTTCGTTGTTTTAACTGTGTTCATAGAAAGGGTTGGGTTTGGTTGATCATTTTCCTGATCATCCAAACATCAAATTTCTGTGCATTTTTACATTTTACTTCCACCCATTCACCTTCTTCATCTGAACCATTAGCAGTAACACATGGAACTTGTGTTAATGAAATATTCATTTTCACTTGTCCAGAGTCTACCATTTTTTCAGGAGGTCATTGAAAAAAAACACACTCCTAAATGGGATACCACAACATCTGGTGAAAGAGACAATAATTTAGAATATCATCATCCTATTCATTGCTTGGTTTCTTCGGCCTTGGAAACTGAACCAAAATAATTTCTAGAGATGAGATAAAGTAACCAGGAACCTGTTCATTTCCGAAAGAATAAATTTTGTTCTTTAACTCCATAATCTTTGTCCACCATTGATCTCTTTTATCATCTTGACGAGGTGGTGGTTTTTTCTTACACTTGGGAGGCCGAGTCCTTCGATATGATGAAGGTTTTGAAGTGGAAGAAGTTTCAAGTGACTTTTGATTCTGACTATAGGAGCCTCTACTTTCCATGTTCTCCTTCCAAGAGTTGATGTAATTACATGAGTTTTATCTTTATTTTCAACAATTGAATACTCCATTTGTTTGGAAATTTAAGCAAGGTCTCAAAACCTTCCTGTGTATTTCATAGGGATAAGGGGTGCATGTAACTCATCACATAGAGCTTCCACACAAATTAGAAGAAACTCTTCCTAAGGGAGTGCTTGATTTATGGAAAATATTAATCATTTACTTCGATCAATGAAATCTGAAACAATCTCATTTTCCATTTTCCTTCCATTGGTAAGACAAAAAAATGTTTTCTTTGGGATAATTGATCTAAATTGAAAATGGAATTTCTAAAAGATATCTTCCCATCCAGTAATTAATCAATATTGCAAACATGTATACCATGGAAAAATGGTCCAATTAATGACTGCCCAAAACACTTAAGCTTTAATACTTCTTTTTGCTGTGGATTCCCCATCATGAGATCATAATGAGAAAAAATGTGTTAAGTGTTTCCCTTGATCTCCCAAACCATTAATGATTGCGAATGTATTATTCACAAAATTTAGTTGGGAATGGATCAGATCCACCCATTCCGGATTAACACTATTTTACAGATGAAATGGTGCACATTGTTCTTCTATATCATCCAATCGAGTTATTAATGCCTCAATTGTGTTCATAAGAATTTGGGAAATATACGGATGATATGGGACCTATACAGGTACAGTATTTGGATCTTGAACTAGTGCAATGACTATAAAAACCACTGGTGGTGGTGCTGTAAGTATTTTTCTTGGATAACCCATGGGAACAAGCCTATAAGGATGCATTTGATTTTCCATTACTGTGTACCCAATGGAGGGAATTCATTATAAATATATTTATTTACCCAAAATACTCTTTTCTGGGGATCTCTACAGGATGTGAAAGTTGAGGATCTTCCTTTAGAGTTTGTCGAGAAAAAATGGTGCTTAGAATTAACATTGTATTGAGTCTTTTGAACTCTTTTATCTCCTCTTCATGATGTGAAAATCATTCTTCATGTGAAAGATATTGACATTATTAGGTGGAAAAGTGAGATGTGATCTGACATTTACATTTCCCCTTGTTAGGTTCCTTTCGAAGGGGTGTGAGTTGATTATTTGAGGGAATACCTATATCTTTGGTAAGCCATTGATTTTGGGTATGCACACCACCGACATCTGCTTCTGTGTGTACCGTATTATTGATTATGACATTATCTTCTGATTCTCTAGAGAAAGACTCATTTTCTAGAGGATCTTCTGCAATAGTGTTAATAATATTTACTGACGCAAAATGCATTGATGGAATTATATCAGCATCATTTTAAGATCTTCTCCAAATGAATCTTCCATGAGACTCTACTCTCCTATATGACGCATTCTTGGAAAATGTTTGGAAGAATGTTACCCGAATGGAATCCTTGGATAGTTTAGTTTTGTGCTCTCTTTGAAGCTTCTTCCCTAATAAGGAGAAAAATTACTTCTGTTGAGGAGAACAGTTTACATGTGAAAAATCCCCATACCTACTTGATGTTTCTATATTTGTTCTTCTTCATCAAACCTTCGAACATTGTTTATCAAATTCTAAGGTTGAATGAAACAGGCCCCTAGACCTACAGGATGGGGTGGCTATTGAACTACTATAGCAAAGATTCACGCAGTTGATCTATTGATTTTGATTATTCTGGTTCTGAAATTAGGTGGGTGCATTATCCCAAAACCACTCAAATCTCATATTTAAGAAAATTTGTGTACTATTTTAGAGATTGGAATTATCTGATGGATGACATCCTCTAAGAGGGAGTCTTATTGATGGTTCTCAGATACATGGTGAAAATGTATCTCAACAACATTCTTTCTTTGGTCCTGGCTTTGATGAGAGCTATTTGAGGCTTATTCTTGAGCGTATAATTGATTACATTAAAAATATATTGATTGTAGCCGACTGTGGGCAATAACATTTCATGAGATCAATTTTGGTAGGCTTTGCTAATTTTGGAGTGCAGTTAAATACAATGCTCCTTGTTCACCCCATCCTCTGATATGAACACGATATGGGTTATCATAAATTAATTTTCATAGTCTCTTTATATCATTTTGGTATGCACATCGAAGGGTTCTCTGCTTCCATTAAACCTTTGGATGTTAGGAAACTGAGAGATATGCCAAGTCCATCTGGCATTGCAACCCTTATATTACCTTTACATGATTTTGAAATTCCTCATAGGGTAATAATTTAGTTTTCTAATGATGAAGAGTATTCCATATGATCATGCGAACATCATGAATGCAATATTCTTTCATTAATTCTGGAATGTTATATTGAGATTTTTCCAAAGTCCATAACATTACTAGTATTTCTACTTCAGCCAATTTTTTTCTCATGTTTAACATATCTTCCTCATCTTTCAATAGATTTTTTCCCACTTGGTCTGACCAAAGTGGAAGATTCTCACTTATTTTCATAAAAAAAAGGAATCAGTCGCTTTTCCTCTAATGTATTAAAAGACTAATGACCCAAGGGAGGTTTGGAGAATGAATGTTCACTTAATATTTCTTCTAGTGGATATATTATTTCACCTGTTAATGAAAAGGTATCAAACATGACTTGATTAGTGTTGGAAGGTGCCTCGAGATAAGTGGGATTTCTTATTACAACATTGTCAATTATTGAATTATATTGACAATGCAAAAAAATACTACGGAGTGGACATTCACAATGAATTCCATTGTGGGGTGGACCACTATAGTGGATTACAGCGAGGGATAAATACCCTTTCTACTAGGGTTTCTGGCTACACAGAGGGTTATTATGGCTCTCATATGGAGATATGACCTCAAGTTGACTGAAGGTTTATGAAGCAAGCCTTCATGATGAAGTGTCTGATGGGGAAATTCAGAATTACTGCTACTGATCCCATAAATTGGTAATGAGAGGGTAGGATCGGGAGATTCAACATATAAATGTATGGGGACTTCAAGAAAACCAACATAAAGAAGAGCTAGATTGCATCTTGGCTCTTTATTTTCCAACTATGTATTCATAGAATTCATCTTGGATGCTCTTTAACACATATTTGGGGCCACATTCTAGGGGAAGTGGTTATCATAGGTAGGTGTATGCTCCTACGTTGGAGTGGTTATTAGAATTGTCAAATTACCTCCGATAGGGAAGGGTGTATGTTCCCAATATAGTTTCCCATATGATATAGGTGAGTATTCACTATAACCATCTACGAATGGAATAGAGGTATGTATCTACTCTGGGGTGGCATGTCATTGTGTTATCCCATGTGTGGGGACAAATTTATGTGTTTGTTCCACTAGTATTTTTGAATTAGTTTTTATGATATTCTCGCATGCTTCAAGAATTTTTGAACGAATTTGTGTTTACCCTTTCACCAATTCTAAGATGTTTTTGCTGAATTTAGCAGCCAAAATGAGAAGATAAGTATATTCTATATCAAGAGTACTGGAATTTTCTTTCTCTTGTCCCCATTTTCCTATCATTGGGTACTAACAGTACTCGTGTATGGGGGTTGAGAGTTGAGTCTGCCCCAGATTTGTTGTTGGAGCTTTCCTACTGACTTCTCTGGGTGCTGCCAAATGAGATTATTGGCCGGATTGATGAATAATGGAAGGTGTATATACATTCTATCTATTTTCTATCAAACATGGTTGACATACTACATTCAATACAGGCATACGAGACTGTTGGTGTATGTCCCTATTTACAATTTAACTCCACATTTGATTGGTGGGCATCCTTAAATTTAGTCAAACAAACCTACGAACTAGATGATAATTTGTAAACATGTGTATGTGTCTATTCATGTTACTATACTAGATTTTTCATGTGAGATTGGTGGGTCTCCGCCAATTGATTTTGTTGGGCATCAGTATTAGGATAAACGAGTGTATGTGCCCTATCGTTGTTTTCCCCCAAGTTAGTTTGATGGACATCTCCAGATGGGGAAATGGGAATAATTTTCTCCCACTAGTGGAACTGGGACCTATACAAACATTTATTTTCCAACGGTTTTAAATTTTTTTTTGGATAAAGACTTTTTACCATCAGTTCTAGAAAACCGTTGGTATAAGTTGTTTTATATTGGGTTATACCAACTCTTTTGTTAAACGATTAAGAAAGAAAAAAATTTACCTCCCGATTTTGGGCTCCTAACTCCGGACCTTCCCTGACCACCGCCTCCCTCCCAACTCTCCCCCTACCTAATCTCGATCTCCTTCTGGCCTCCGCCTCCACCTTTGGGACCCTTCCCTCTCCTCTGGCGGTGTTCCCCTTCCCCTCTCAGCTCCCTCTCCAACGACGACGTCCCCATCCCCTCTCAAATCAAGGCACAATTCACCCTACCCTTTCATCTCACACTCCTAGAGAAATCCCCCTACCCTTAATATCTTTCGACGACATCCCCCGGCCCTTTATCCAGTCCTGTGAGAGATCCTCCATGGCCGAACACCCCGCAGGATGACCCCCCTCTCAGCTCCCTCTCCTCCCGCGAGGGTTCTTGATCAGTAATTTCCCATTGATATACACTTCCAACTATTTATCTAGGTGAACTAATATTTTTTATCTTGTAATGGATTTGGTTCTCAAACAATTTTTCAGGTACACATGATTACAGTAGAAAACACCCCCATGGCATACCGATTTTCCCAGGGAGCTCTCAATTCCCCTTTTTTCATTTTTTCGATATCCATTCCCACAAACATTAAAAATCACTTCCATAACACTCTCACCTATATTTCATTGACAGTAGGGACACTAAATCATTTTATATGTGGGTGGATTTTCTTAATGTTTCACATGTGCACTTGTATTTTTAATTATTCTCAATTGTCTATGAGACATTTTTCAAAATAATAAAAATTATATAAAATTGAGAATCATTATGCCCTTGTTATTAAAAAAAAGTTAAGTGTAAAAGTGATATGGACCATGTTTGACTCCTAAGTATTTTTTTAGAATGATTGCAATGTTTAGGGAATTAATTTCAATTCAAAATCTTCGAAATAATGACTAATTGTCCTATTACTTAGGATTTATTCCCTTTGTGATTGCCATTTTTTTGGATTTTCACTACACAAGAGGACTCTAATCCTTCAATTTCATAATCTTATATGGGCATTTTTCTTGATACATGCAAGGTGAATGTAAACTGACTAGAACAACTATTGAGATCTTATCTTTTTGTTGATTGATAAGTATAAAACCAAAAATATTTAGGACTCTTTCAAAGACAATTTTTCCCTAAGACCCACCTGAAATCTATCCATCATTCAACACATAGTTTCCATTAATGGCCTATTAGAATGAATAAATTTCAATCTTATTTACCATCATACCCTGCTTATTGTACAATGCGTATGGATATCTTTGAACTCGTGTGGGCAGGACATTCAGAGATCATGGGATGCTTCCACTTTCAGAGATGTACGATATGCTCACCTGATTGTGCGGTTGAGATCCATTTACCATTTTTTGTGTTTCATTCGTAAAATATTCCTTTTCAAAATAAAAAAATGAAATAAAGGAAAAATTTTATGGGTTTTTTACTAAGAAGGTCAAAAATAACAATTTTCTAGACTGATTAATCCCTCAAAGGATTATCTGTGGTTCGTTGATGGATATGATATCCATCATAAGAATATATTTTTAAGTAGATCAAATGTACACTATAATACCATGAGGTTTGAGTGCGAGGAAACATTTGAAGATAGAAAATCCTTGGGGTATTCCATGATATGTAATCGTTTTTATAAAACATTGTGTGGGAAAATTTATGGAGTATGTTGGAGTCATGAAATATCCCCATGTGACTCAATGGGATAGCATAAATAACCCCAAGTGTCTCAAAGTGTCTCCATACATCGTATCATCCTTACATGGGTTAGCCACTCACCCAATACTGTCAAACCTATCCTAGTTTATCCTCTCAGTCACATAGTCTAGACTCATCTCCTGAGGATTATCCCATTACTTGATTCACATCTCATTATCCAACTAAACAAAGAGGAATATTCACCTTATGATTATCCTAGTAATTAAAGAACATCTTTTTGGACCCATATAAATTATATTCTCAATAATCCTGTCAATATCCTAATCAAAATCATGTATTATGACCCATCACCACTAACCAGGTTCCATCCTAAGCTAAATCACACCAAGCCTCTTGGCATTATAGATCCAATATATCTGACAATACCAAATACAAACACTAGAATCTCATCCTTCATCTCATTAGTTGAACTCTTGAATTATTAAATGGACTGAAACATTTCATAATAAATTTTATATACTCAGAGGGACCATCCCACTCTAAGAACCTATCAAGATTACAATCCATCCTCATAAGTATTTCCACATCAAACAATAGATATACAATTGCCACATCTATCACTAAAAGGCCCAATACTCATAGGAATATTTTACATGATCTAAATCCTCATCATTAGTGACATCAATCACATTAAAGCGCATAAATGTCTATTAAACCCTAAATTCCAAGAATTATTCATGCGGACAGGCCCCATGGAAACAGGCAAAGAACTAAAACCATAAATAATAATGCCAAATACATGCATCATTTTTAAATAAATATCTCAAGTGTAAACATACAAACCAAGAATAATAAGACATCATCCCTTGTATCGAACAAAACCAAACTAAGTTGAAACTCGGGCAAAATTTATTATATACCATTAATAGGAAGAGTAATTGTTAATTAATAGGAATGTACTATTTGAAAGTATCATTTTGAAATATTGATCTGTTTCCCCTTTTCTTTCCGGAATATTATTTGACCCATGGGGTTTGGTGGTACTTATATGATGGGCGGTGATAGGTATAGTAATAGGAGACAGGTATGTTTTTGTTTAGTTTTTATTTTATTTTCTTTATCTCACCGCTCACTTAGATCATTGACTGCATTATATGGAAAGAGGGTACTTATATTTTGTGAAGGGGGCCAAAAGGAGTTCAGATTGATTCAGTCCACCGTCTTTGATCTGAGGTAAGATTCTATGGTTACTACTTGTCTCGCACCACATGTATTCAAGGATTTAGAGTTTTTGACTCCATATTATGTTTTCAGTAGGGAGTTGGATCATTTTGTGTTGGTTTGGGTGGATTTGGTACACTTTTTCCAATCTAGGTAAGGCTTTAAGGCCATTGGATGGATTTTTCAATGGTTATGTAGCTTCCTTCATGTTTTTTAAGGTTCTTAATATCCTTTGTGTAGTGTGTTGATCCCTGGTCGTTTGTTTCACATCGCCAAGTCAAGGGCGACTCTCCTGCGTGTGCATAGGTAAGTATTTAGTTGTATGTGGGTCCCCCCATTCATGTATATTCACCCATGGTAGTGATTATGAACGTATAAAGATAGGTTTTCCCATGTATATATATATATGCATAAGCAGGTGAGTGGAGACAGATATATGCATATAAGCACATGTTCAAGGATCCCCTTGCACATGCTCATGGCCATGTGGGTGTGTGCATAGGGGCTAGGTTTCCTTGCATGTGTGTGAAGGTTCATATACCCAATGGAGGAGGAGAATATTTTAGTTATAAATATTTAAGATCTGAAGTGGACGGTATGGTTCCACCTTGAGGTAGAGTCCCTCTCATAGCCTCTTTAATTTAGGAATGCTTTAAATTGAATTTAGCTTCTTTTTTAATTCTTATTAATTATATTGAATTTCATATCTTGAATAAGTTTTCACTAATATTATTGTTTCATTTGATAAATAAAGTCATGTTTTTTTTAATAAAACCCCTCCAACGGAGGTGTGCTGTCTACAAAAATTCATAGTGATAGTTTAAGGAATATGATTCTTTTCTGTCGTTTCGTTTCCATTTAGACGTTGTGTCAGTGTGCCACTTACTACAACCTTCTGACGATACCTTGTTATTACGTATTAAATAGTTGATTTCTTCTATCATTTCCCTTGTGACCTTATCTTATGAAAAAACCCATTTAGGTTGTTTTCCTGGCCTCTTGGCCACCCCTTTGGGTGTTTACCCGAGCCTATATATCTAAAAACACTAATGGTGTCTTTGTTTAAAACCTATCTGGCTTATGGTGCTCACCATCATAAGATTCATATTAACACTATTTGGGGTGTTTTCCTGGCCTTGATGCACAAATAAATTTTTACATATATGAATTCTCCCATATGATTTATGTTGCATACTCAGATGTTAACACATACTCAAATTCTATTGTTCTCAAGGTGATTGATGTTTTATTATTAGAGTTCCAAGAAATTAATATACCATTGATATCTAATACACCTACACAATTTTACTCACAATCAGTAGTTTCAACTACCTAGTACCACTTTTAAAACCAACAAATATAAAATATACATCTTTATCATACCACAATCCCGAATGAAGAGTCTGTTTTTTATAATGTAAGATTGGTTTCTATAATGTGAAGGACAACTACGTAGGATTTATTTGGAATCATGGATGGAAGATTCTACCTCATTGATGTCACTTGACAGGGCCAACACACTGTGGTCACGCCGCAGTCACGCCACAGTCACGCCTTAGTCATGCCAATGTCATGCCGCAGTCATGCCATTGTAATGTCGCGATTTGGCCCTGCTCAAGGACGACACCCCACGACGGTTCTTAGTCCTATAAAATTCAGATGTATGATACCAAGATATTGTTTTAGATACATTACGCATCCATATTTAATGGGGAGGGAGGTTATGGTTGGAATTTTTCCCCTCTTCCTCCTGCTCCCTTCACTATTGGCTGGAAGATGCTGCCCCACCGATGTCGTTGGACCGGGCCAAAACGCCATGGTCATGTCGTGGCCACGCCACTGTCATGCCGCGATCACGTTATGATTTGCCCCTACTCCAAGATGACACCTCTTTGTAGTTATAAGTCCTATCATAATTGGATGTATGATACCTAGATAGTGTTTTAGATACATTACCCACCCATAGTTGATCGGGAGGGAGGCAATGACCGAAATGTTTCCCCACTTCTTCCCTCTCCCTTTGCTCCTCACCAGAAGATGTTGCCCCACAGATGTCGCTAGACTGGGAAAACGCGTCACAGTCATGTCACGGTCATGCCCCGGTCACGTCGTGGTCACGCCGTGGTCACTTCGTGGTCACGCCGCGGTCACACCGCAGTAATTCCATGGTTTGGTTGTGCTCCAGGACGACACCCCGCTGCGCTTTGCAGTCCTGTCAGAATTCAATGTATGATACCTAGATAGATTTTTAGATACATTACCCACACATAGTTAATGGGGAGGGGGGAGACGACGGGAATATTTTCCCACCTCCTCCCGCTCCCTTCGCTCCTGGCAGAAAGATGCTACCCAGCAGATGTCACTGGACCGGGCCAACACGCCGCAGTCACTTCACAGTCATTCTGTGGTCACACTGCGGTATTTCCGTGATTTGGCCCTGTTCCAAGACGACACTCCGCAGAGGTTCTCATTACTGTCGAAATTTGATTTATGATACCTAGATAAGGTTTTAGATACATTTCCCACCCTCCTTCCAGGACCCCGCCTCAATCTGAGGCACGGTGTGGCTGGTACCACTCAAAGTGTTTCACTTTAATTTGAAATGAACAACATTGTAAGTTAAAACAACAATAGAAACATGGGAAATCTCTGAAATGCATTAGTATTGTATTATCCATAGGAAATTTGTGACATGTACGGGTCAACCATGCCACATGCCGAGGTACGGTGTGGCCGGTACCACTCAAAGTGTCACTATTTTATTTAAAATGGATACTATTTTAAGTAAAAATGACTGGCATACTGAGTGGGGTGTGGCCGAAACCACTCAAAGTGTCTCTCTTTTGTTTCAAAAGGACATAATTTAAAAAGAATACAACAACTGACAGACAGATAACCAACCAAAGGCATTTAGATTCTATTTAAACCATAGTAATACAATCCATGGGTCATATATGACGTGTATGAGTCAACCCTGATTCAATATGAATGTCATTGTGGCCGAAACCACTCAAACTGTCTCACTTTTATTTGAAATGGACAAGATTTAAAGGGAAAACAACAACTGGAATACAGAAAACTGACCAAACGAATTCGGATTGTGTTGATACTTTAGAAAAAAGATCTATGGGTCATTTATGAAATTTACGAGTCAACCCCACCTCAATCCAACACACGGTGTGGCCGGCACCACTCAAAGCGTCTCTCACTTGTTTCAAAAGGACATCATTTTAAGTGAATACAACAACTGACATACATAAAAACCAATGAAACGCATTAATATTCCGTTGAAACAATACGAAAATGATCCATGGGTCATATGTGATGTGTATGAGTCAACCCTGCCTCAATCCGGAGGCCATTTTGGCCAGAACCACTTAAGTTGTCGCACTTTTATTTGAAATGAACAGTTTTTTAAGTGAAAACAACAACTGGAATACTAAAAACTAACCAAACACATTAATATTGTGTTGATACTTTATTAAAATGATCCATGGGTCATTTTGGACATTAACGAGTCTACCCAACCTAAATCCAAGGCACAGTGTGGTCGACACCACTCAGAATGTCTCTGTTTTGTTTCAAATGGACATCATTTTAAGAGAATACAAAAACTGACAAACAAAAAACTGACCAAACACATTCAGATTCTTTTTAATCTTTAGTAAAATGATTCATGGGTCATATTTGATGTTTAAAAGTTAAAATCGCCTCAATCAAAAGCCTGTGTGGCTGACACCTCTCAAACTATCTCACTTTTTTTAAGTGGACATGATTTTAATTGAAACAAACTGCAGGCGTACAGAAAACTGACCAAACGCATTAGGATTGTGTTGATACTTTATAAATGTGATCCATGGGTCATTTTTGAGGTGTATGAATCATACCCACCTCAATCCGAAGGCCGGTTTGGCCGAGACCACTCGAACAGTCTCACTTTAAATTGAAATGGACATGATTTTAAGTGAAAACAGACAACATGCATACAGAAAACCGACCAAACACATTCAGATTGTGTTCATACATTAGTAAAAATATCCATGGTTCATTTTTGACGTCTACGAGTCAACTCCGCCTCAATCCGAAGGTCGTTGTGGCCGGCACCACTCAAAGTTTCTCTCTTTTAGTTGAAATGGACTACATTTTAAGTGAAAACAAAAACTGGAATATGGGAAACTGACCAAACACATTTGGATTATATTGATACTTTAGGAAAACAATACATGGGTCATTTGAGGCATTTATGTATCAAGACCACCTCAATTAGAGGTTCGGTGTGCACAACACCACTCAAAGTGTCTCTCTTTTGTTTCCAATGGACATCATTTTAAGTTAAAAAAATAACTGACATATAGAAAACTGAATAAATGCATTCAGATTCAATTTAAACATTAGGAAAACAATCCATGGGTCATATGTGATGTGTATGAGTCCACCCAAACTCAATCAGAGGTGCGGTGTGGCCTGTACCACTCAAATTGTCTCTCTTTTGTTTCAAATGAACATCATTTTAAGTGAAATCAACAATTGACATATGGGAAACAGACCAAATGCATTCAGATTCTGATGAAAATTTAGGAAAAATATCCATGGGTCATATGTGGTGTGTATTTCCAAACCCGCCTCTATCCGAGCTACGGTGTGGCCGACACCACTGAAAGTGCCTCTCTTTTGATTATAATGGACATCATTTTAAGTGAAAACAACAACTGACGTACATAAAACTGACCAAACACATTCGGATTGTGTTGAATCATTAGGAAAACGATCCATGGGTCATATGAGATGTGTACGAGTCAACCCCTCCTCAATTTGAGGGCTAGTGTGGCCAGAACCAATAAAATTGTCTCACTTTTATTTGAAATGGACAAGAATTTAAGTGAAAACAACAACCCACATACGGAAAACATACCAACCACATTTGGATTGTGTGGATACATTTGGAAAACAATCCATGGTTCATTTGTGACGTTTAAGAGTCAATCACGCTATAATCTGTGGTGTGGTGTGTCCAACACCACTCAAAGTGTCTCTTTTTTTTAAATGGACATCATTTTAAGTGAAAACAACAACTGACATAATGAAAACTGACCAAACGCATTCAGATTCTGTTGATACTTTAGGAAAAAAAATACATGACTCATATGTGACGTTTAAGATTCAACCCCTCCTCATTCTGAGGGCCGATGTGGCCAAAACCACTCAAACTGTCTCACGTTTATTTGAAATGGACATGATTTTAAGTGAAAACAACAACTAGCATATAGAAAAACTAACCAAACACATTTGGATTCTATTGATACGTTGGGAAAATGATCGATGGGTAAATTGTGACATGTACGATTCAACTTCTCCTCAATCCAAGGTGCGGTGTGGCCTGCACCCCTCAAAGTGTCTCTCATTTCTTTCAAATGGACATCATTTTAAGTGAAAAAAACAAATGACACACATAAATCTGAACAAATGCTTTTGAATTTTGTTGAAACATTAGGAAAACGATCCATGGGTCATATGTGACGTGTATAAGTCATCCCCACCTCAATTCGAGGTCCAGTGTTGCCGGAACCACTCAAAGTGTCTCTATTTTTTTTAATGAACATCATTTTAAGTGAAAACAACAATTGAAATACGGGAAACCGACCATATGCATTAGGATTCTATTGAAAACTTCATTCAAAAATCCATGGGTCATATGTGACGTGTATGAGTCATCCCCGCCTTAATAAGAGGCTCATTGTGGCCGGAACCACTCAAAGTATCTCTCTTTTGTTTAAAATGGACATCATTTTAAGTGAAAACGACAACTAATATACATAAAATTTACCAAATGCATTTGGATTCTATTGAAACATTAGGAAAACGATCCATGAGTCATCTGTGACATGTACGAGTCAGCCCCACCTCAATCCGAGGGCTGTTGTGGCTGACACCACTCAAACTATCCCACTTTTATTATAAATGGACAAGATTTTAAGTGAAAACCACAACTGGCATACGGAAAACTGACCAAATGCATTTGGATTGTGTTGATACGTTAGGACAAAGATCCATGTGTCATTTATTATGTGTATGAGTTATCTTTTTTCTCGCAAACTTTCGATCCACAATTTTATTCTTGAGTATTACATTTGAGATCCCTTCCATTTTTTGGGATTCTCTACCAGGTATCTCTTGATTTTAGTGGATCCCTTTTTCTGGACTAGCTCTGGTGGGTTTTCCCGTTCGAGTTTTCAAAATAGAAATTTTTGGTGTCAACTTTATTTTCAGCGAATTTAATTTTGGGTCGTTTTGCATCCATTTTATTTTGTGGGGAAGGATTTTTTTATCTGTTGCATGTTCACTTTTTAATCGTTTGCGCGTTTTTCCCTTTCCTGTCTTTCCCAACACAATAGTCTGAGTAGCATGCCAGGTATGCAATGAGGGAGCCTACCCATGAAATATCATGGTGCACCAATCAGTCCAGGTTAATTCCATTTTCAATAATTTGAAAATATACTCGAAATAATAATGAGTCTCATAACTAACTAGACTAATTGTTTCTTAAATTTTGGAGGTCATATCACTCTAGCTAATAACGTCTTGTTTTTAATCCCAATCCATACTTTATCTACCACTAAATAAGTGAAGGACGCGATTACCATAATTGACAATATCTTGTCAACTTTTATTTGGGATGTTAGTAAACATTGTCAGAGGCACTGGTCCTCCTAGAAAATATTAGCTTGATACTTTTAATAGGGTGTTATTGGAGTCATGAGTATGTTGGACAAATTTCATGGCATGTGGGATAAATATTCATGGGTATTTATCGAGGAGAATTATCTTTTATCTAAATTCATGTGTCCCAAAACTAGAGGAGTTAGTAGCTTGGAGAGAGAAAATGCCCCTTTTATTTTGTCCATGATCACTCCCCATTTTCATTCTCTAAAACCTTATTATAGGTGGATAATAGTAGGGGTAGATATTACTTTATGGTTTCATAATTGTGTTGGCTCGAAGCACGAACTCCCAGGTTTTCCAGCTTCGGGTATATCCTTCAAAGAAGCAATAATTTTTCCAAGATTTATCATTGATGTACTATATGAAAATAAATGTGATACTTTCAATATTATTGATATTAATGAGGAACTGGACACATGTGTGTTTACTGCATCTTATTCAGGGTCCCTCTCAATGATGGTGTACCAGAGGGTTACTAACGACATAAATAATCATGATGGTTTGGGTCAATCCTTAAGGATTAATGAAATTACTATCAAGTTAAATTTCTATTTTTGGAGGATTAGAAATATGGATCTTCCTATGGATGATAATGTTATAACGATTTCAATTAATTTGGCTCCCATTGGATTCTGTTTTAGGGATCACAAGGAATAATGGTCGGAAAATATATTATTCCTCATTCAATGATCAAGATATTTTTGGGGAGCCTTTGGATAATTAACGGGTGTCTCATATATGTAATTAATGGACAACCCCTTTGATGAATGATGGTTCAGTGGCATAGGGGATGTAGGTCTAGAAAAGAAGGCTTGAGGCATGATCCTTGCAGATACTTTTTTGTACATCTGTATTTCCAAGAATAAATGCATGCATGAGGGTGTGGTATACTTGGGTAAGCCTTTAATAATACGACAATGAACCAATTTATCTAAATGGGGCATATCATCAAGAAATGGCATGAGGCCCCTTCGCTCAGACAACTCCAAGTGAGCTGCAACTATGTTTCCGTTGATAATCTCGGCCATTTGGTTTGCTGGTATCTGCACCCTAATGGATCCAAACATAATTTCGATGGATCATGATGTTTAAATGATATGAAGGGTGGTGGAGGTGTTCATGACACTAGGGTCCATTTTATTATTACTTTTGCTACACATTTTCGTGTTGGAAATTCACGGATGGTTGAGGCTATGACCATTCTCACTCGTCAAGAAGTACACGGGCAAAGGAACATAATGTTTTTAAAAGTGGGAATTAATTCTATAATTATTCAAGATTCCTTATTAGGTTCCATAATCTCTCCATGTTCTATATGCAACATAATTAATTTATAATAAGTTATTGATTCATAATTTAGAATTCATTACATAATTCATTGTACATGTATTCAATTGATAATTCAATTATGAATTATATACTTCATAGGGTAATTGGGTTCATATACATGATTATAATTTCGGTACATTCCATGGATATAATAGTATTCTGTTTTTATGTGCTTTTGTGTGCTATAGCAGGTGTTTTTGTTGCTGTTAAGAGTGTATGCAGGTGTGTAGTTGAGTGTGCAGTGGAGCAGATTTTAGGTGGAATATGCAGGTGTGTAGTTGAGTGTGCGTTGGGGAAGATTATAGGTGGAAATTCTAGTAATACACTATACCAACGGTTTAGTAAGCCGTTGGAATAGTGTTGTACATATCCTAACCAACAGTTTTAGTAAATCGTTCATAAAACATGTAAATACTCCTATATACCGGAAATAATCTTATATACCAACAATTATTTAAACCGTTGGGAAACTAGGACTGCCAGTATTTCCAACGGTTTGTAAAACCATTGGAAATAGTCCAATAACACAGCATTTCCAAATAGTTATACAAAAACTATTGGTAATGGTCTACCACCACGCCTTACTTTCCAATGGTTTTCCAAACCGTAGGTATATATTATACCAAAGGTTTGTCGGCATTTACCAATGGTTTGAAACCATTGTTAAAGGATTAATTTCTAGTAGTGTCCCTATTGGCCAAACATTGTCCCCGACGGTTCTTCTTGTATTACTAGGTCTGAGGGACTTGGGCCGAATGTACAGAGGAAACACCCCCATCTTGTTGGGGGTTCACTGCCGCGCGATTATGCTAGTGGCTATTGTTGGTGGGAGTCATCATGGAGGACCCATACATCATTGAATTGAGGCCCTGAGTGACCTCATGATCCACCTCTAAATAGTATGAGAGATATTGGTTTTTTCATTTTGGGGATAAGGACCAGAAACGGTTGAAGATGGTTGTTGGAACCATCATCTTCTTGACTATCGGTCATTGTTAACAAGACAATCAAGGGATGTTGTTAACCAGGAGAGCCTGTCGGGTAGCCTCCAATTTTGGGATAGTACCATGATGAAGGTACTCCCTTACCATCACATTGGAGGCCCAGTGTTGAAGATGCAGAGTGGGTGATGAAATCCTACTTGTTGATGACGATCCAGTATGAGCAGTGGTTGAGAAATTCAGATGTTTCTTCTTGAAGAAATCCATTTGGAGTGAAGGGAGTACTGAGAAAAAACTGATAACAACAATAAACTCCAATAAAGAAATATATTTTAGACAGATACACGTGTGATTGATTCCTATTTCTAGCCTTCCATTATCAATTGATATGGTCATGTCAACTGGGATTTCATGATGTTTTGGGCATTTAAATCGGGGCTTCATACTAAAGAGGATGCATATATTAAGGGAATTGGGGTTGGTTTCTTGAAGAAGATATCTAGTGATATCGGTCCCTAGGAAGGCTTCCTACGTATCACAAATTTGATGGGAATAATAGTTCTCATAGTTTATTCACCATATTGGGGATTATTCTTGAGATCTTCCCATTTTAGGGGTCATGATTACGTGAACCCTTTTGGAGGTAACCCTTTTGAGATGGGTCCTTCAAAAATGAATATTGGGTATCTTAGTTTTAATAGGAATCAGAGTTCTCATAGTTCAATTTTAATTTTGAACATTTTGTGATCATGAAAAATCTATATTCCCACGTGATTCATGCTCAGTGTGAGAAACAAGAGGTTGTCAAAAATTCAAAAAAGGAAACCACACTTTTCACTCTTCACAGGTGGATGAGGGCACACCTATTGTGGCTAGGGTGGGATGTCTAGTATTTTATTTAAAAAGTTATGAATTTTTGGGTCTTGAGATTTAACACATATAAATTACTGATCAATCTCTTTATACAAAATCTCATCTTACCAAAGAAATTTAATATTATATCCCAAAATCCAATGAACTGAATGAGTTCTTCTTAATTCCTCTTATGCATTGGATGTATAAGAGTCATTTTTAGGTATAGGGATTATTTAGGATACCTCTTTCCATTATTTTCATGATTTATTGTCTGTGTATTTGTTCACATAACTTTTATATTCATTTATGGGATTGGTAATTTAGTTTTTAAATTTTTTTATTGTAATATTTAATAAATGATTTCAAAAACATAATTTTAAAATTATTGTTTTTTTATTAAAATAATTAACATTGAATTATTTAATTGTATGAAAAATAATATTTTAGTGTTTCCTTAATTAACTAATCATTACAATGGTTAAAATGACAATGTAATGTTTTCAATGAAAACCAAAGGATTTTGGTCAATTACTCCATAAAAAATAAATTAATATTTTTTTTGTGTTTACTATGATGATGTATTAATATATTTGTTATAGATTTAATTGTTTCAATTATATTTATCACTTTAGAGTGATGTTTTTGAAATATTCATATGATATGGAACCCTATTCATTAAAATAATATAAATTTTCCCAGGTTGAGACAACTGATATAGAATATGATTCCTTTTTTTGTGTTATTTTTATGATGTGTATGTGTTTTAGGTATCCTTATAGAGTTTTAATAGGATTATGAATTAACATGGGTGGGTCTAATATAATACCTTAATTGTACAAATTGTTGATGTTTGGTGTGTGATAAGGTTAACATATGGTATTACCAAATGAGTTATTTAGGTTTCGTCTTAGGAAAAAATATGATCAATCTCACTATTATATGAGTTTAGTGGGTTGAAATCTAATAAAATTATTTATTCTTCATTGGGAGAGAAATTTAGGGACCATAGTTTTTAATTTTCTATCAATAGTTTACCCAAGACTGGTGTATAAGGGGTGATCCAGTGGATGTATTTTTCATATCCAGTGTGTGAAATGTATTTATCCCTTGATGAAGGCCTGGTGTGTGAAGAAGATATGGTGATGAGGGCGATTTTGGATATAAAGGCCCTATTTTACACTTGGTGATGAATTAGGACCCATTATTTTTAAAATTAGATTGAAAGTATTATGTATATTTTTTATTTGCGATGTTACATATAGAAAAAAAAAATATATGATAGATAGGTATAAAATGAAAATTGTAGACCACAGACATAGAAAGAGGTGGTGGTGGATAATTTTAGAGGTATGTCCACTATTTTCTCAATGAATTTTTTAAATGATAAAGTATACAGAGAAAGGATTTATAAATGCATGAAGCTCTAGTGGTTTGGTTATTCTGAAACATATTCTATTTATTTTTCTAATGGATAACTCTAATTTTTGTCTTCCTTGTATGAAAAACATAAATAAAATACCCAATATAAATAAATTATTTAATGATTTATTTTGATAATTCACTATTCTTCCTTTACCATACCACATAATTTGAATTAGTTAACTAGTAATTTCTAGTAATAGAAGAGGGTTTTTTCTCTCAATACCCTAGAGAGAAATATGGTGGATACGTAAAAGTAGTAAAATGAGGATGTTATTTTATATTTTCGAAACATTTTTCCTAGTGTGGTGGATATGAACCTCCATAACCCAAAGAAAATATTTCATTAAAGTGGTTATATTCTGAAATGGCAGAAAATGATAAAAATCTATGGCGAGTAGGACGAAGAGAATGTTGTGTCTATGTATGGATTTTAAGTATCCTAGCATCATAATAATGAGATTATCTCCATCTTTCTAGTGTTTTTGTGAAACACTATGAAATTCGATAACATAGATAAATGATCGTTGTATTGGGTTACCTTGTTTGTAAATATATTTGATCATGATAAATAATTCATTAGTGGTGATAAGAAAAAACATCATTCCTGGGTGAGAATTAATAGATTTATAAAATCCTATGGAGTGGATCACATCATTGATTATTCAAAAAATGATTTTTTTATGATTAATGTGTGGTGAATGTCATATTCAATGAGTCATGAAAAATCAATGCATAGTATGTTAAAGGAGATGATTGATTCATGAATGATTCCAATATTTTTTATTTATTCTATAATTATTAATGTGAGTAAATTTAGTGAGAATGGTGTAGAATTTGAGAATAGATCTAGTGTCACCATTTTCATAGATAATTTCTGTGTATGTTAATGAAGTGTAATGATTATATCTATGAGTGATAAACTATTTATAATACTAGCCATTACACTATAGGATGAGAATCAGGTGTGGATAGTCATGTGATTACTATATTCAACTACAAATTTTCAGTGCTTTTTCTTAGACTAGTGTTGTAATTTTGTATAAATTCTACATTAGTGATCAGGTCTTGAGTAAAGTTGTTGTGTCTATGGAATCATTATTTCTATGGGAAATTGAAAAGATACATAACCTTGATTTGAGTATTATATAGATTGGTAAGGTTTAGTAGAGTAACATTCTACATTCCATCGAGTGTGGTGAGAAATCCTTAAGAGATGTGTTTGTTTAGGGTAGGAGAATTAGATTATGTTGGGTTTGATTCTAATCAAACATTCCACCTTGACACGGATTATATGGGAGAGTTATTAGTATGCATTTCATTGTCTGATTGTGCTTGTAGAAAATGAAAATTAGGATTATGTGTTTCTAGTGAGATATTCTTGTTAGTGGTTTGGTTATGAAAATTGTAGGTGATTATTATTAGGAATTTATGACCATTTATGTAGTATGTTATCATAAATTAGAATCTAACACTAGAGATTGGGGATGTTGGTTGGTGATGAGTGGTATGTAAGGGTTTTTAGGTTTCGAAATAGTGTAGATGTGTTATTATGGCCCTCTCTCCATAGACTATGTTCTTTAGAAGACACTGATTCCATATTTTCCTAAACTAATGGTGAACCTAGTGTTCCTGATAGTTGACCTCTAAGTTTGGGTGACCCACTCTCATTGATATACCTTTTTAGTACTTATCTGGATAGAGTCAAGTGATTGAGTTAGACATAAATGGGAAATGAATTCCCATATAAACATGATTTTTCAAAACTATCTTCAATGAAATTAAATTAATAGAATTATTGTTTTCTGTGGATTATTAAATTTATTCATTTTTCATTTGTACTAAGTTTTCATGATGTCGCCTACAATTTTTGTTATGTCAGTTGTAAAATTATTACTATATACCCATACCTATATATCAATTGTTTTGTTATTCATAAAAGGATGATGGGTAAATATTTTACTATAAATAGTTTTTTGGTTTCACATAGATTCTACATAAGATCATTATTTATAAAATGTTGTCATATGGATCTTGTCAATGGAATATAAAACAAATTCATAGAATAGAACATAGTGGATTACTAAGTCAATTTTACAAACAACCAAGTTAAAACACTGAATGTCCGAAGAGAATTTTTATATTTTTAGGGATTTAAATTAATGGACGAAAATGAAATAAATAGGGTTTGATTTTGTGAGGTGGTGTATAGACAAAAAATGAGGTGCATGAAAAATATCTAACACAAGATAGGTAGAAGTGGAAAAATCTTATATGTTTATATTGGAAACCATCACAGATACTCATGATTTTCATGATTCCATTCATTGATTAACTCAATATGATTTATTAATCATTATATCTTACTTATATTGTGAATGTACACTATATCTAGAATCTCCTTGCATACTACACACCCAACTCCTCTATGGATAATGGTATTGGAAAACATTATGGAGGGAGAAAATAATAATGATTGTCACCAAATTAATTTCATTCAAATAGGGTGAAACCCTACCATTATTTATCTATTTAATTTGGTCAAAGACATTTAATTTAAGGGAGACCAAAGGAGGGAGAGGGAATGAAATGAACTGGTATATCCTCCATCAAATTTGATCATCCGATTCTCAAGGAACACATCATCAACATTGAATGAAGTATTATTTGAGGTGTTTATCTACATATTCTAGAGAGAATTTCTTGGACGTTTTATCCTTGTAATTGATATAGTTTTTACCCACATTTTACCATAGTGATATCCTTCTATTTTTCATTGTTTTTTCTCCTTTTAATTTTTTGTTTTTCCACATTAAATCTAATGTTAATTTATTTCATCACATTTTCACATTATTTTTATCTCTTAATTATGGTTGGACAGAAGGGACAATTACATCCAATAATAATAAAATATAGAAAACATCCCAAAATTGCAATGTGATGCTACCTCAAATCTAAACTCCATCATATAAAATTTATCACTAACTCCACAAATCCCATCATCCATTGGGGAAGCATGATGAAGGGTGGTAAAAGAGATGTGGACTAGGGAGAAATGAGGGTGTATGTATGAGGTGAATATTGATGATTTATGAATCATGCCCAACACACCCCATTGTCTCGTCATGAAATAAATTAGAAACATAATAAAAGAATAATGAATCTCATAGATACCATTGCCTCCCCTGAGATCGATTCATTGGGTCTATTCTTCACCTGGCTAAAACTCATTGGTCACACTAAAAAATAGAAATGTGGAGAGTGTGAAGAAACATGAAAAAAGAGTATCACAGAGAATGAATTATTAATTTAATCATAAATTGTGGCTGATCTGTAAAGTTAAATCTTATGTAACCTACCTCTTAGCTAAGTTCAACTTATATTAGTTATAACCTATTGGGCTCGATTGTGGGGTGATAAATCTAATGTATCACCCTCCTCACATGTATTTGATATGAAGTATAACACATCCATCTCATATTAATCATTCATATGCACTGAATGTGGGGTTTTATTCTAATGAATGATTTAGTGAAAACTTTTTTAACTCATAGATGGTAGATTAATCACACACAATAATAATTTCATTGTTTTTAATCTTCTAGAACATCTTCCCCTTGATTTATTTACACATAGGTTATTTATCAACCATATTAATCTTACGCGAGGGGTTTCATCTGAGTTAATCATACGTAGAACCCATCCTTCTTATTTAATTACTTCCAGCTTCATCAAAATATATTAAAAAATTACTGAACGAACCATATGTGGTTTTTTTCATCCATAGCCAAAAGAAATACTTCATTCATCATCTAAAGCTAAAAACCCAATTTTTAATCACATATAAATATAGCTAATTTCTAAAAATAATATAAACACTATCAATAAACATATTATTTATTATAAATAATTAAAAAAATAAATTTATTTAATTTAAACAATTAAATTAATACATATTCAATTAATTTCCCTACCTGACAAAATATGGATCATCAAAATTGCTTCAATCCAATGACACAACTCCCTGGAATCCCAAAAAAACCCTTATCCCAAATCATTTTTTGTATTAAATCGTGCATAATACACATGATTATGGAAGTATTCGATGTTAATATTGTAATGCGGCTACCAAAAAAATCAATTTATATCTTCTAAGGGGCTTAATATAATGTTCATATGTCATATTGAACGCAAAATATAGATTTTAAAAATATTATCTCAATCATTTTTTCAACATGGTCTCCAACAATTTTGAATGGATAATATCGATACATTCTAGGTTTCATGGAATGTATGAAGACTTTTATTAAAAAAAGAAAAATAAGTTTTAAAAATTATTAAAACATCCTTGATTTTTGATTTTTAACATTAAACAACACTTGTGAATTTGAGACTTACAATTAATTAAACTTCATTAAAAGAAAAATTTATAAATAAACTGGAAAAACAATTTCATCAATCATTTTAATACATATATGTTCTAATTATGAATTTTTGTAAAAAACCCCAATATAAATTAATTTTACCAAGGTACATTGATCGGTTCACAAAATCCAACAAACAAAAAAACAGCAACATAAACGAACACATATGTATAAAATATATCGATTTTACTCCTCTGTATATTTATTTAAAAACTCTTTTAGTTTAGTGAGAATAATATGTTAGGGTAGCTAATACTATAACGAATAAGTGAATTAAACTGAGACATGTTTGGAATTGGAAGGATTATGTAGATTCTATAAATGATCTTCAATGTTCCCAAAATATGTTTTCCCCTTTTCTCTATATAAAAATTAACCTAAAAAAATTTACTTAAGGAAAATAATAAAGAAAGTAGGATATGTATGTTTCATCTATGTTGGACAACAATAGATTTTAAATTCAACTTGCCTGTCAAGTATTTTCCATCACAATAATCTATATAGAAAAATATAAAAATTTATTATTAAAAAAATATGAAACCCTATGAAATTAAATACGTAAAAGGAGAAAAAAATTGGTTTGACACCCCATCATTGGGTGGTGTTCTCACATTCCATAGTTGGGTAATCTATGGGAAATCCCCAATCCAATGGTGGGTTAAGATTGTATGGTAAGATCCACATTAATTATTTTTCATCCACATATCCTCATGAAATTATTTTATAGATCCATTTGAACACTATGTTTCTTTCCAACCCCCAGTACAAGGAGAATAATGTTACAATGTGAATTTAAAGAGATTATATACATAGTCTCATTCTCAAGATCATATAAATTGAATTTATAGTCCACTGGTGGTTTTGTATTTGATCTAATCATTGGTTTCATGTATAGTTTTTTTATACATTTAAACATATTTTGTGTATATCAGTACCATCATCCCCAGTATAAAAAGTGTACCACTCAACTAGATCCTCCATATTCTCCTAAAATATGACCATCTCTTCCTTGGACACATATACTATTCTGGAAACCGCATCAATATATTTGACAAAATGTATCCTTGTAGATAAATATGTAAAACCAATATATGGTACATCCAAATTCAATTAATTTTCAATAAAAATCACGATAAATGAATTTATTAAAGAAATATCTTTCTCATTTAGTTGATGCATTTGCTATTTCACTTTAATTAAATCATATTGGAGGTTGAATGTAATCGAGGGTTGTGTAAATTCAATCTTTCATTCAAAGATCACTACCAATCTTCCATAAACAACATCTTGGGAATACTCCAACAATGTTGATTTTATGAAATTAATCAATGGACTATGAGTATTCATATAGATTTTAGTAAAAGTAAACAAAATAGAATAAAGATTTCGATCATATCCAATTAGTGGATCAATATGTTTCTCTTGATGGTCCATGAATTCCCCTGTTATATATGGGAGATGGATAAGAAGCGTGTGGTCTTCATGTATAGCCTTGATCTCTCTAGTATCACATTCAAAAAATTGGATGGATGTGTAGTGCCCATATTAGTTCTTCCTCTCCATATTGATATTCTATGAAGTATGAAGCATGTTTATATAGTTCTATAGCCAAAATATCAATTTAATGTGGGTCTAGGTTTTCTATGATTCCTTAATGGTTTTCTATAAATACATTTTTCCCATTAATATATCCATGAACTTCCCTGACTTATCGGTAATGTAGACTAAAAAATTTTTCTCCTTTACTAGTGGGTTTTTAGTGGAGGTTTATTAAAAACTGTTGTTAAACTTGTTTTTTACAGGAATGACCCTTCTCTCCCCCTAAATCCTCAACACCCCCACCCCCCCAACCCCCGTGACCCCCTGAAACCCTAGGCACGTCATCAGTGACCCCCAATGACCTATAGGACCCCAACGACCCGACGACCACATCACGACCCCCACGAACCCCAAAAGTGCTAGGAGCCCTCGACCCCGATGACCCCCATGACCACAGTCACCCCGGTCACCCTGGCGACCCTGACGAACCCTACGACACCCCCCCAAATCCCTTGATGCATCTCTCTACCTCTCACCGCACCTCGCCTCCCATAGATTCCATTTAGTACCTCCAACTCCCCTCTGCGTAGGTCTATATACCTTTGTGGTGCAGTTGTGGTATAATTTGAGGTTGGCTTGGTTGAATATTAGAGAAATTCAAATTCTCAATGTTAAACAGTAGTATCCATTACACTAAAATAGTGCATCAATTATAAGGACCTCCAACCAATGACATATTATGTGCTAAATCATGAATAACAGATAGCGCATGAATTGGCTTGTGTCAAATATAGCACATTACAATGGTTTCACTTCAAAGTAGAACTGTAAATAGCGCCTGGTTGGAGAATAATAACTACACCATTTTAGCATTTTCAAACTAAAATGGTGTGGGTTTGAGATGGTCTTCATTCTTTATTTTTAATATTGATGGTTGAGGTATGATCTTGCATTTATAGGTTTCCTTTGTGGTGCAGTTTCGGTTTTCTACAATATTATGGATGTTTCCAAGATTGTGGTATGTGATTCCATAATTGAACATTATTTAATGAAATAAGTATTTTTTATGTTCTTCTTAATATTTTTAATGAATTTTTTGAATAGAGCATAATATGTTTTTAAATGGTTTAGAGGTTCGTATGGGTTGAAATATTATTTTGAAAATGAAATTGTTTAGGTTTCATGTGTGCTTTATTTTTTATGCTTTCTAAAGTTTTTCCATGAATTGTGTAAATTTTATCAAATATAGTTGGATTATTGAGTATTTAATAAATGATATTTCCTTATATACTTATGTTAGGTAATGATGTATTCTCTACTATGTTATGATAATCAAGTGTTAATGCATACTTCACTATATTAGGGGAAACTTGTAGTGATATCTGATCAGCTATGTTATGATTTAACATGATTATTTCTATGTAATAATTTAATGTCGCACTCTTTAATGCCTACATTAAGATCAATGGACCATCTTTATTATATTATGTTTATGTAATCATAAACTATGGTATATGTTTGGTCCTTTGATATTACATGTCCTTCTATCATGACATGTGATCGACTCACATGAATCCCTGACATTTTTAATAAGTTATTTATTCCATGCTCATTTTTACCATAAAATTATTATCTAACCATTAATGGTATATTGATAAGTATTGGGGACTGAATATTTTACTTTAATTCCATAAAACTATAGATTTAATAGGTTTTCCCACTTTCTATAATTGAAAAAAAATAAATGGAAAATTATAAGGTATATTGAAAACTATAATATTCAGTGTTACTCTGAGATCTATTTTGGGAAATATAATATACATGATTTCATTAATCATAGTAATTTCATGTTTTCTTTGAGTCTAAAAAAACAAATACCTTAAGCATAATTCTTGGATTCATCTACCCTAGTTGTTAATCCTTTCACATGATGATTCTTGGCATGTTCTACAACTTTGTTCCCCATGTATTTTCTAATGTAGCGAGTCATGATTAAGGTAGAAGATTGTTTCTAATTCATATACCTAACATCTATTTAATTATTATATGATTTATCAATCCATTACATTAGTGATATTAATGTTATGACATCATCCGTTTGTATATCTATTTGTTGTAGCATTACATACACAAAACTACAGGGATGGGATAATTTTTCTCCTCTTCTTTAATGGATCTTTTTAATTTTCCTGCTTTTGTTTTCTAGTTGGTGGGTTCAATATTTACCATATGTATTTATATTTGAAAACCTTCATTTACATTTGTATATTTTCTAAAATAGTATATATGAATCTCTTTCCTTATTTTGTAATAGTTGTGTGTTCTAATTTTTTTTAATATTGTGTAGGCACATTTTGATATACATGGATAAAATCTGGATCACATTATTGAAGAACAAACCTCTGTGTTCTAAGTGTTAGGATGAGTTTTGAGATTTTTCAATTTCCAATCGATCCATTAAAGGGATAATAAGATTTTAATTTCCTAATTGTAAATTTAGACGGTTTTATTAAGAGATATAATGTTTATGGAAATGTAAAATTGAAGAAATTCTGTATTAGATATTTCTGTTGTTTTTTGTCAAAGAGAATGGAACGTTACAGAAAAGTTGAGCACTGAGGTCATCCACAGAAAGATCTCCCAACTTCATCGGCAATGGAAAATGAAATATAGAACCTTATAAATGGTGCATTCAGCATTGCAATACACCAACACCAACATCAAAATATATCAGAACTACCTAATGAGTGTGCTAAAAATAACAACGTGAAAAGTGATGTTTTTGAGACTGTAGGAAAACCAGATCAAGATTGAACATATCATTGGATCCTGCACTTGACAATGTGGAGAATAATGTAAGAGAAAAATTAAAAGAGGAAAATACATTCCTTTTTTTATTTGTCGATGGTAACCAATATTTGTATAGTGGATGTTTGAAATATTCAAAACATTTTTTTATTCTAAAGTTGTACCATATCAGATGCCTATGTGGAATTAAAAATAAGTCAATGTGAAAGATATTATAATTGTTGCATGATGCCCTTCCTAAAGAAAACCTCACTGAGACTTTTTATAATTTGAAAAAAAAAATTAACAGGCTTGGTCTGAATTATACAAAAATTCAGGTGTGTCCCAATGATTGTATGCTTTATTGGTGAGTGGATTCAACTAGATAGGACTGTAAAATATGTTGTTCATCTAGATGGTAGAAAATGGGTGATGTTGGAAGTCTAAATCAACACACTACTATAAAGAATAAGAAAAGGGACACACCTGCAATGAGTTTTCATTACATTCCATTAAAGCCTCAATTGAAAAGATAATTCATGTCATCGAAAACCACCGAACACATGAAGTGGCATTATTTAGATAATAAAAATTATGGGTTAATGAGACATCCATGAGATTCAAAATCATGGATGATATTTGATTCATTACATCTATATTTCTTAGTTGATCCTAGGAATGTTCCATTTTTATTTGATGCTGATGGTTTCAATCCATTTGGGACTTTGAGTACTAGTTATGAAATTTAGCCCGTTGTTTTGATCCCTTACAATATGCTTCCATGGATATGTATGCAGCAAAATTATATTATCATTTTGATGATTATTCCTTGAAAAATAATTACTCTAAATTATATTGATGTATTCTTTTAGCTTTTAATTGGTGAATTGTAGATGTTATGGAGAAACAGTATTGACACATATGATGCTTCGTCTAAAACAAAATGCATGATTCTCTAATGTGGACCATTATTGACCTACATGGACTTTGGAATTTATCTGGTTAGAAAAAATTACATGGGTTTGGCTTGTACTGTTTGTAACTATGATTTTGAGCCCAAATGGCTACCTTATAGTAGAAAATGTTACTTCTTGTGCCATCGAAGATTTCTCAATGCATCTCATAGATTTCAGCTGAACAGATCAAAATTCAACAGTTTCATTGATCACATTCCACCTCCAAAGATGTAAACTAGCTCTAAAATATTGGAACACCTTGGAAATTTTGAAATAGAATTTGGGAAGGATCATCCTTTTAATGATAGTGGTAAATGAGTTTGAAGTGCGTCGTCAAGTGAAATAGGAACACGACAATGTAAGGGAACAATATATTCTTCAAACTTCCGTATTAAGAATCTAACATTTGCGGTATAATCTTGATGAGATTAATATTGAGAAGATTTTTTGTGATATTTTTATCTTCACATTGCGTAATGAGCATGGAATTTTAAAAAAAAATTAAATTCTTGGAATGACTTAAAATTAAGGAACATAAAATGTGTTCTCTGTCCAGATGAGAATGAAAATTTTGGCTGAACAATTTTTTCAATGAAAAATACAAAAAAGATACATTTCTTTGATTTTTAAACAATGTAAGGGTTTCTGATGGGAATTCAAGTTACATATCAAATTGTGTTTACTTAAACCATCGTAGGTTATATGGATTGAAAAGTCACGATTCACATATTTTGTTATAGTAGTTACTACCACTAGAATTGCATACATTATTACCTCAAAAAGTTATTATTGTTGAACTCTAATTATACACATTTTTTACACAACTATGTTAGAAATCCCAACATCCATTTCAGCTTGACAACCTTTAGGAGTGGTTTTTATTGACACTTTGTTCAATGGAGATTATCTTTTCTCCATTTTTTCTATCATGATGCATTTAACTGTTCATTTGGATGAGGAAGATAAATTAGGAGGGATCGTAAAATCTAGATGGATGTATGAAATTGAGATATACTATAATTACATGTTTTTCTGTTAAGAAAAAAATTATTCTCACTTAATTAAATGAATAATTATTTTTGTTTATTTTATTTCACATATATCATTGGAATTTGATGTCATACGTGAGAAATAATGGTCAACCTGAAGGCTCTATTGTTAAAGGCCATTTAGTAGAGGAGGGTCTTAGCTTTTATTCTAGATACATGGATGATATATAGACAATATTTTTTTGAGTTGGACTTGTTGACGACACATTTACTGTATCTCCAAAAGATAGGAAATAAAAAATATTTCATTCTATTGGCCGATCAATTGGGAGGACCTAAAATGTTATCCTAAAAGAAATAAAATTATTACAGGCACATAGATATGTGCTAATGAATAGTGAAATTGAAAATCCATTTATTGAAGAGTTGAAGATAAAAAAAATGAGACTAATGAGAGTTTTAACATGAATTGAGAAAGATATAATGACTTATGTTAATAAAGAGTTTGTAGAATGGGTTTCATGACATGTAAGATCATAAATATTATAATAAATAAGGATATTAGTTTGACAGACATATTTTCTGAATCAAATAATGTTTTGTTTATTTATATCATGAATACTGATACTCAATAATAGTCATCATTATATTTTATGTTTCTTTCTCGAGTTCCTCTAAAAAAAGATTGAATTTTCTAAGATTACAACGTGAATGGATTTAGATTTCGTACAATTGATTGATAAGCGGTTTTAAAATTGTAGAATACTGGAATAATTACATTTGCAGAAGTGGACTACTATAGAAAGTTGACGGATATTACTGAATTAAAATACCACATGTTATTTAGATGTTTTATTCAAATACATTTAGGTTGATATTATCAGAGTTGTTAAATCGGATTCCTTGTAATTTTCTTATTTTAACTTTTCTTGCTTGATGTATATTGGTGATCATGAACTACATTATCCATATATCTTATCATCACATGAAAATATGGTATATTATGTTAATTATGTTCTGGATTAAGGGTGGAGTGTATTTCTCACGTAAAACAAATATATTTGTATGATATGAGTGATGAAGTGGAATATTTGACCTCTAACACTGAATATCATAAACAGAAAGAAGAGGACTTATTTTTCCATCATGATATTTAAATTATTAGTCTAGCAAGGATGGATAAAGTGGATGAAGTAATGGAGCAGTAAACCTACATGATTTATGTGGAAAATGATTGTATGTACAATTATGCATTAATTTAGGAACTAGTTATTTTATTTTTCCAGTCATTCATTCTAATTGTTATGTATAATGTTTTTGTTAGTATTATTCATCTGTTATTATTTTTAAATTTTTTTCTGATTATTTTTTTTGAAATATATGTTCTAAAATTAATTTTATCTGATTAAATAATAGGAAATCCAAGGATGAATCATCATTATATTTCATTGATTACATCGAACGATGAAGATCCATATATCTTTCTCCCTATGGTATATGAGCCACCATCCCCTTTCCCCTCTGCACCATCTCCCCCTACACAGTCTCGTACACCCTCTATGATCATCCTTTCACTTATCAGTCGTCACCTCCCCCTTCAGGATCCTTAGTAGTGAGGGAGTAGTGCTCGAATTCTAGTTCTTCCTAAGGATACTATAGGGTTATTGTCATAGGTACAAATTTTAACACGAATAAATTTATTTTACTTTTTTTATACTAATGGATTTTTTCGCTAATGATAGAAAAAATTAAACTATAATGAAAAATATAAAATGTTCTGATGTATGGAATGTGATCGGAGCGAAGATCGTTTTCCCTTTTTATTCATATGGGGTCCCAATGAATGACGACATAAGATTACATGGCCAGATTCTTGGCCAACTGGCCACAGATGTAGTTTTCCTTCTTATTTCGTATGATGATTAGTGGCATATGCATTCAAATAGGAAACATTAATTATTTGATTCTCAATTAAAGGTAATTTATTAAATTTCAGTATAATTTAATGTCATTATGTTATTGAATTATAATATTTTAAAAATAAATTTATGTGTACAGATGTTTTTCCACATTATGGTTGATGATGTTCTTGCAAAAAAACAGACATTGATAAATTTAAGAAATAAATTGATGGAATTTAAATGTTTATTGTTGAGTGATATCAACGATACATCATTTACTATCCAATAGATGTGTGAAAAGCTACCCAATGGTGTTTCCAAATATTAATGGAATGTTTTTATTGACAGAAATTTCGATGAGAAGCAGATGGTATTTCAATATATATTATTATATTAATCTCATATTTTATTTATAAATATATATAAAGAATAAATGAAATTTAAATCATTAAATTTAAATTAAATTTTATTTATTTTATGATCTTTCAAGGAAAAATGCATCAAGCTACGCTAAGCAAGTCATCCCTCAATCTATGGGGTCAAAGATTTTTTCTAGAAGCTGATCATTTCTAGTAATATTTTCATTAGTTTAAATAATTATCAAAAAATATTATCTGTTTAATATATGAAATTATTTATTTATCTTTGTCTAATATTGTTATAGATTTTAGGACACACATAATACCATACCGAAGTGTGGTTGAATGTTCACAAAAAATATGATGGAAGTTTTGTTAAGGAGCCTACTAAAGAAGATAGGGTTTGAACTCATTTTTCATTATAATAAATTATTATCAGTTGTTAATATGTTAATATATATTTCTTATAATAGGACTGATATTTTATTTATAGGTAAAAATTAAAGAATAATAGGATTCTAATCCTGCGCAGTCATACTCAGTATCCCAGGATGACCTCGTTGTTAAAGATCTTAGAAAGGAGCATCCTGATTGAGTGCGCAGGATGGGTTTTAGACCCATACCATCTAAGGTATTTGGATGTCCACCAGGGATTGAGGATGCATCATCTCATAGTTGTATTCATTTCATACCCCGAGATACTCAGTGATATATTGTTTCTCTATAAAACACAGTTCAAGAACACGGGACTCAGTTATCCGCTTTGAAAAAATTGGTGATTTATTTATATCAGAAGATGACAGGATCTTCTCCTGGTGATATTTTATCGACTGGTGATGAGGAGTTAAGTCATAAAAATTCAAAATCATTTTTTTCAAATATTTCTTGGATAAAATTTTAAATATAATCATACAAAAATATTTAATTTTCAATATAATGTTTTTACAAGTGGTTGCAGGAAGTAGGGATGGAGGTGGAGAGGGTGAAGAGTTGTTTTCATCATCAGACAATGATTAGTGGTATTGTTATTATGATGGAAAAATATTGTGATAATCGGTTTGTATGTGTATCATGTGTGGAAAAAAGTTGTCACTTAACATTTTTATGACCTAACATTTTCTTGATTTCTCAGGTTCGTTTTCTTTATTTTGATCCCAGTATTCCAAAGACAATATGAATTTATGATCCTAATGTTTTATTAATAAATATTTATATTAATGAATCATATATTTATAAAAACTACACAGTTAATAGAGACTTCAATACTATCTTGAGACTATAAGAAAAGATTAGACCACACTTTTCTCAAACTGTTGTAGGTGATTTCTCTTACTGCTTAGATCTGAACAACCTAACTAAAGTAACTATTTATTGAACTAAATTAACATGGGTAAGGTTCTCTATAAATGGAATATATGCCATTAAACTTGATAGATGTTTATTTTAGATCAATTATAGACGTTCCACCATTGAAATATCTAGGTTTACTCGCCCAAAGTTCATCTTAGATGACAAACCACTTATTGTTGATCTTTAGGAGAGTTCCAAGAGGTTAGCAATGATGACCTTAAAATTTAAAAATGAATGGATTGTGGTTCTTGGTGGTAGAGAAGAGGTCATATATGGTTGGAATAACAACATTCATGGAATCCTTCAACCTCAATATCTAACACATCACGAACCTCTCCCTACTCTATTCCTGATTCATGAACAAGTGAAACATGAGTTAAGAAAAAATTCTAAAAGAATACTTATACATTTTCTTTTTAAGATCCATATATTTACCTAGTAATTATTAGGGGGTGGTCATGGCCATAAGCACCTTCACCTGGCCAATAAGGTGGATATCAATTACCCATGAATTGATCAGATCCATATGCCCCATTATATACCAAACCACCTCATCATGGTGAATGTGAAAGCCTAATCTTGAATGGAATACCCCAATGATATGTATCCCATATATATTGAGTTGTTTCTATATCCCACAGAGATTAGTGAACATTCTATGGATCACCCCATTATCCTAGGATTCTGCAAAAATGACAATTCTAATGATATCCACATGGCACAACAACTTCCCTGATCCATTTAAAAATTTATTCATATACTACCAAATACGGATCTCCTTCATCATACTATCACATTCCCTTGAGTGTCAATCAATTATATGATTCTCTCCCCATGACTCCAAATTTTTCATTGTCACAAATTTCATATACATCCGATACATAATAATCCACTGGGATGAATCTACCCCCGGATGAGTGCCACCTACTACTCTCCCTTTTTCATACTGTTGTAAGGCCACTCATTTCTAAACCTTTTTAGTTTGTCACTTTAGCATTTATACTAATAAATACACCCCCCTGTACTGTGTGTACGCATGGATATGCATGTAGGAAGAAGTTGGTAGTGGTATCTCTTTCATTCCTTTTCCAATCCTTAAATATGAATATGTGACGGAATATCCTCAGGATTGAAGGTTTGAATTTTTCACACACACCACTGTACGCATTTGGAGTCATTAAAAACATGCACTTGAACTAACATTTCAAACTGTTGTGGATTGTATGGATAACATATCATATTGCAATCATCCCTCACCACTAGTACCCTACCTCATAAGGCCATGAGGTACGACCATTTCCTAATGGTCCCCGTAACATCATCAGCCACCATACCTATTGAGAATGGGAATGGGAAGAACATGATTCATTCCCTTAACCAAACCATTTTAAGAAAATCCCTAGGGTCTTACATGAGAAGGAAAATTCAGGTGATGTTCTGAATTATTGGATGGAAATTGGTGTAGGGTGGAGAGACGTGGTCTCAATAATCATATCCCCCCATATATGATACAACATACAAATATAAGAAGTGAAAGGGACTTCATACATTGAGAAGAGTCTACCCTTGGATGATCTAATATTGCAAATTGTATAACTCCTTCAATATAAGAACATCTAGAATTATAGGGTTCCCCAGATCAAACATCACCACCTTAATGATGGTCCTTGACCACACCCCATGTGTGAATTACTCATAGGAAGAATACCGCTATAGATCAGTTTTGGAAATAAACCCCGTAAGCCTAAACATTGTAGAATAAGACATTACTTTATAGCCCAACATCATCCACTATCTCTTCAGTATAGTATTTCTGTAAATTTTCTCATTCCCAATTCGAATACATGGGGGAATGTGTTCTAACACCCTAATAGATTTGCATCTAGATAGTTCAGGAAGTATTTCAACTACATCTTTAATGGGATGTCCTTTACTCATAACTTTTTGCATTTTTTCCTTTTAGAAAACATGGAAGTGGACATAAAAGTGTTTTAATTTTCTCATGTTTCTCCTACAAATTCTCTATAGGGAGGGACTCATCATATATCACACATTGAATTATGATCCCAACAAATTGGTAAACATCCCATAGGAAGAAATGGTATGAGTTATGGCATGATTAGTACACGTCCCTTATAACTTTACAATTTAAATGGCATGGTAACTCCCTCAATAGAATGAGATTCTTCTTCTAGAACTCATAGAGTGAAATATTTAGACAAAAATGTTTTATCCTATAATATCATATTTCTTCACCGTATAATATTCGTTATCTCTATTATGTGTTACCAAATGGAATAAGTGTGTGGAATTGAATGTGATTTTTCTTATGAAAATATTGGTTTCCATTTATTCATTTCGGTTTAGGGTATATGTGCATCTGAAATTGTTACAATTTTTTTCAAGCCACCGATAATAGGGCTATAGAATCAGCTGTAATTTTTTTACTAAATCTACCATTAGCAGATGATTAATTTGTCTCTACATAAATTGATGATTTTTAGCGGCGGTTAAAACTGCTACTATAATTTGGTATCATACTACTGGTGGTGGTTAAAACCACCACAAGATAATTTTCGTTTTCCGTTACAATTTTGTGACGGTTGGACATGGTTGTAGTGGCGGTTTTTCCGTATAAAATGATTTTTTTTCATAGAGGTTTAAATCGTCTAGAAAATAAGAAACCTTTTTTCTGGGAAAACCACCGCTAAACCCATTACCAACCACTGCAAATTTTGATCTCTATGATTGGTGCCATAAATCGCCTCCAAATTACAAAAAATACCACATATTGTATGCCAAAACATAATTTAGAAGAATTGTTTGGAAACCACCACAAAATCATATGTTGGTAGTTTAAACAGTGACCATATAAAAAAACTACCGCTATGTGTCGATTTTCCTATAGTGGAAATTCCATTATTTCATGAAATTTAGAGTGTGAGATCCAAAAACACCGCATTTGTTTGATTTATTTTTTGAATATAAAATTAGTATTAAAATGATGAATGAAAAAAAAGAGTAACTAATCTAGATCACTGGTATTGATACCAACTTGATAAGATACAACCATAGGTCTCTTATCAATAGAAATTTAAAAACTCCAGGAATACAACCTAGTGACTATCTAGGGTAATCTCATGAATATCAAGGGAAACCCACTAAATGTAACATGAATTTTTTTTGTGATATTAGTTAATAGAATCAATGGATATAAGGGTTTGATTATGTGTGGTGGTGGGTACAAAATAAAAATGTTGTTCAAGAAAACTATCAAACACTAGATAGAATGAAAGGGCATGATCCTAGGGGGTTCTAGTGGAATCAATCATGTATTCCTATTATTGGTTGGAAAAAATCATTAATTAATTCAAAACAATTCAATATTCATCATCATTAGTATATACTGTCAATATATAACACTCTAATCAATTGTGAAGTACATTATGCACCCAACCCCTTTAAAGGGAAAGACATAAAATAACCTACAATCAAAAATCACTAAAACGTCAACTACCAACTCATTCTTATGTTATTAATCACTGAACACCCATAATCCAATAATAAATTAGATTTTATGAGTGAAGTGAGGTAATGTTGATTTATTAAAGGGTGGAATGATGATGAAGGAATGAGGAGGTGATTAACAGTCATTTAATAAAGACCCACACACCCCACTGTCTCAACATGAAATGAATTTATAACATAATAAATAATGAATGAATATCCTAAATACAAATACTTCCCTCCAGAACACGACCTCATTTATGTTCTTCAACATTTTTAATATTAAAGGTCACAATGGAAAAATGTAAAAGACAAGGGAGAGAAGAAAAATGGAAAAATAGTAAACATGAATGAATACTCTATAATCACACGAATTTTGGGAAAGAATTCCCAAGAATAGAACCTAGGATGTAGTTATATAGTCACATTTTATAAAAATACCAACACCATAGGTATCATATAATTTAGAATGAAATTTAAAAAATCATAAAATAAATTATTTCCCAATTTTGAAATCTCTTAACATAGAATGATCTTGACTTACCCTTAATCCACTTCAACACATTCAAGTTATTTTGAACACCTCCCATGATTGATCTTCCCAAAACATTTGGATGATTTTTTCTACTACTCACTATTGTACAAATCATCATGTGAAGGGTGTCTCTATATTCATAACTAGTATTGAGAAATTCTTAAAAGGAACATGCTAAGATGAGATGGGGTGATGACCTTTAGGTCATATGTGTGAATAATTGGGATTCTAATTTTATTATTTTTAGGTATTAAATGATTTTGGGAGTTAGGTGATGAAATTTTAATGTTTTTAGGAAAATATACTAGGAAAATAGTTTGGTACCACAATAAGTACTAATAGTTCAGTAACTATGTGATATGTATTTTTGGTTTCAAGTGGTATTTTTCACAATTGGAGAATAGATTTTCGAACTATGCTAGTCAATAAGAAAACTATGTGAATGTATGGGACTTTTTGCAGTGGTTTTTGCACTATTTTAGCATTTTTTTAATACTTTGTGGACTTCACTTGGATATTGTGATTTTTTTTCAAATTATAGTGTCCACTATACGGTTGGTGCACGATTTGTCAAATCGTATAGCCTAACTGTGTAGCCCGATCTAAATGTTTCAAAATGGAAAATTACCCTAGAACCCATTCTCATTTTGACCCTAATTGACTTTTAATTCCTAATTATATTAAATCAGACCATCAATTAAACTATAGAGGTCCACCCATTCAATTCCATGGTGATCCGTGATCATTTTTTGTGGATCTTTTCATGTTAAGTTTAGTTTTCTTCTACGTTTCCCAAATATTCCCTAAATATATTCTTAATATATCTTTATATTGTCTTAATGAAACCTTATTAGGTTGTGATTATCATACTTAGATTGTTTTATAAGAAATATTTGGTGTATTTATCATATGATTTAACCCATAGATTTAGTTATGTTATTTTGATTCTTCACATTAGTTTTTATTATGAATTTTATTGATCGAATTGTATTTAACATTTGGGGTCTATAAAATTTGTTTTCAAAATAATTTTATATTTGAAAACTGAAATTTATGCACTTTATGATTTTTAAAATATTCCTCAAATTTGATATTAAATTAATAATTATGTGTAAGAAAAAATTCCTAAATGATGATTTTGAATAGGAAATGGGTTTCCCTGAATGAAATTAATTTTATATTTTACTATTAATATTTTTAGGAAATTTGGTTTTTGTTTTGTTTTGGATGATGAATAGGAAAATGTTTATGAAAAATCATTTTTTTATCATGAATATAATTGAAATGAATTTTCACAATTGGGAGACCACTGATTAAAGTGAAAAACTATAAAAATTCTAATCCTTATTGAGTTATCCATTAATAGGGGAGGGTCCCTTGATGTCATACGACTAGGGGGCTACATTTCTAGGGGATCAAGGTTCGCAGACTTTAAGATTATTTCATTCTAGCTAGTGTTACATTGAGAGTATTATAGGTTTTGTAGTTTAAACCTTCATGTCATGATAAGACCACTAGGATGATTAAAATTACATTACATTCATGAACATTTGATATGATTATTTTACCTCATTTTCTTACTCCAATTTAATGAGGTGATGCTTAAAAAGAGTTTATTAAGCATTTTATTCCATTAAAAAAGAGATATATAATATTTCTCTATTTATATGAGTATGGAATTATTTTGAATGAAAACCAAAGGATTTATTGTATAATTTTAAATTATTTCCTATAGTTTATTTTAAAAACATGTCTTTAAATTATAAATAATGGACCAAAATATTTAGACATTTTAAAGATTCATAGTGATAACCTTCTTGTATATTGATCACACACCCTACTTTTTACTTTGGGATTTTGTAGCCATATATTTGTATGATACAGGTAAATAGAACAGTGTTAGGTGGAGGAATAATATCATTTGTTTTGTTTCCTAGCAGTGGGATTAGATGGAGGTGACATATAGAAACATGGAGATGGACCCAAGTGATGTTTTTGGTTCCATGTTGTTGATTGTCTTCTTGATATGTCGTGATACCTTATTGTCCAGATATTGGATTTCACCGATTTGGTTAATGTTGTGACATATGATATATTTTACTTATATATATTATTACACTATTTGTTTCCATTGTATTATATTCCTTTTTAGGTTGATATCATTAACATATTCTGATGTATGATATATAGGAGATTTTTTCAAACAAGTGGTGTTCTATAACGTGATTTGAGCCATGTGGTGTGCGAATTCAGGTGATGTTATTGGTTTTCCTAGTTTGGTCTTTTATAAATTGGTATTAGATCATAGGTTACATTAAATAATGTACTAATGTGTGTGTATCACCCTTTAGTGTATGGTGTCTATCAATAGAATAGAGATGAGACTTTTAGAATTTATGTAGTTGAGGGGGGTCTTCTTGACTATCTTAATTTCATGACAATCCTTGAGTTACCATGGGGAGTTTGGGGTTATCCTTTTTTATTATGTATGGTTTTAACCTTCTTACATTAGTCCCTCAAACCAATTTTATGTTAAAGGAATAAAATTTTGATCTAAATTTTTTAATTCTCTTACTTTATAGATTATGGATTCTCCGAGAAGAGTACTCATTATCACTATAGAAGAGGCTATAGAGAAAGACCCATATGTGAATCCTCTAGTTGATCCACATATAATGGAAACTATCATTCATACAATACAATATATGGATTAATATCCAATGTTGACCTGTAATGAAAGGTGGATCATGATTCAATGTTGACTAAGTATAATAGATAAATATTTCATGTTGATAATAGTCCATATTATTCCACGGAATAGTTCTAAAGGACGAATAAGACTTTCCGATTTCTCAAAACACTATAGGACTCCAAGGCCAACTCTACCACTTACATGTCCTAATTGATTGGAAGGAAGTGGTATGAATTTATTGTGGAATCCATGTGACACAAATACATCATGTTAATTACCTTAAATAAAAAATTCAACCAACGGTTTTATCTTGAAAAATTAATTGTGGTGAAGGTACGAGAGTTTTTTACATTGGTTTTGGGAGATCATTCTACCATGGAGTATGATAATTATTTTCTTGAGTTGGTAAACCTATATATAGGTCATGTTTCCAATTATTTTCACAATGAATAAGGGTTTTAAATCTACTTTATGATATATATTAGATCTAAAAAGACTCTTATTTTCCAATCCACCAACATTTAAGTTGGGTATAAAGTACATATTGATAAGGAAAACATCGTAGGAAAGACAAGGATATTTGGAAGATCAGTGAGAGTATTAGGTTTCTAGTGGTCACTACATGTATAGAAAAAGAATCAGGATATTGATTTTCATGGTGGAATAATGAGTTATCCAAAAACATAAAGGAAGATTCAGGCGGTCTATTACAAATGCGGAAAAAGGGAACACTATAAACATGATTCTCAAGAAGCACCCAAAATGTGTCATACATGATGTTAATTATCATCAACGTTTCTATGAGAGATAATCCTAGGTATATAGAGATGGATCAAGCTTCAAAATTTTATCATAGTTTATAATAAAACTTACAAAATTAAAGGGATGTAAACCTCATTCTATGAAAGATTGTTAGGTTTAAAAGAAAGGGAATGATGAGGTTTGATGTTTGTATGTCAAAAAATGTTCACCAATGGAGAAAGGTGAAGGAATGGATGTAATGAGAGGCATGGTGTTCATATAATATTTTATGGTTATGGATTTGATTGATATAGGTGAAAATAATTCCATTTATCATTCAATCTCATCGATACGTTGGGCTTGAATTTGGAGCACATGTCTTTCTTGATGACACTTTCCATTCCTCATAGATATAATTTAGAGCAAGGATTTAAATTTATTGAGTTTTAGGTTATGATTTTGAACTATTAAATGGTATGGGAATTTTTATTTATTGACATTGAAATCATTGATCTTACCATTATCATGTATTGTATTACTAGCATCAAATCTCAGATCAATTTCTATAGTCACTGCACATATTTTTTCTCTCCCTATTAAGTATCTCATGATTTTAGGGATAGATGGATCCATGATTGAGAAGAGAATTTATTATTGTTTCAAATGGAATTATGGGGCCTAAGAAGTTTCTAGATTTTTTTGCTGATGTTGTTGATCCACGTTTTAGTGGAACTCTTTCTACGGTGGTGTATACATGTCTTGAAATTTCTCTAGGTGATTTTTCTAGGTTACCACCCCATTTGGAGGTTTATTTCTCTATAAACCAACTTCCATGGGAAATTATATTTTTTATACATTCATGCAATTGGATATAGAAGAATTGAAGACATTGAAGGCTCATCATAAGGATCTGGAGGCTATGGGATTTACTTGACTGAGTTGTTCACCTTTGGAATCACTAATTATCTTAATATTAAAGGAAGATAAGTGTTTTGGATTTTAATTGATTACTAGAATCACATCCAAGTGACTATTTTTAAAAAATATCCCTTATCTATATTTTATGACCACTTTTATTAGCATAATGGGGTTCAACAGTTTTAAATCATATCTGAGATTGAGCTAAAATTTGATAAGGGTTTTGGGGAAGACATTCCTAAGATGATGTTTAGGAGCTAGTGAGGACTTATACATGATAGAATCTACTATGAATTATTTGACCCATAAGAGTGTAATTTTATTTGAATGAGAAGTGCCATAGATATTGTGAATATTCGAAAGTGATTTATTACTTTAGTTTAAACCTTGGTTATTATTGAGTTGTGTTATTATTTATTGTCTTATAAAATTCTGTAGGTTTGGGTTTCTGTAGGGTCTATATGTAAGTAACATATTCAGTATTTCAAGACTTATGTTAATTAAAAATTCATTAGAATAACTATCCCAATCATTACTTTTAGTTTGTGGCATTTATGTATAGGCTCAAGACATTGTGGCATTACCACTTTAGAGAGTGGTTTACGGTAATTTCTACTAGTGATTTATTAACATAATATAGACATGTTGGGTGGAATATGTATATTTCATCAATTTTTATATCACTTACCCCTTCAATAAAGTGAATGTGATCACAAATGATTTTATTAAGAAATTATCGACTCAGGAAGTGAATGAATTAGTGGAAGAGTGTTGCTTGATGAGATTTTTTACTATGATGCACATGGAAGATGTGAGAGATGAAATATAGGTATTATTAGCTTTTACTTGATATGGATCACTCATGGATGATCAAATTTGACTTTGGAAGTAAGATGATTTATAGTGTCATCATTTCAGTAAGAATAATTATATAGGGGAGACCCCAATTGATTGATCTCAATAATCTGATGGAGTTCTATGTATTATATGAATAATGGTGATTATGATGGGATTAAGGAAGGAGTTAATGGATGACATAAAATGATAGAGTGTCTGAAGCACCCCATATCTACAAATATGTACCGTTACAAGAGATTTCATTATTGGTGGATGAAAATCGGACCATTGATTGAAAATTTTGTATCATGGTGCCTCACATGTAATAAAATAATGTTAGAACATTAGAGAAATGTTAGTACCTTTCATGTGTTTCCCATTATATTATTAAAATGGGATGATATATACATGTAATTCTATTATGGACTACCATAATATCCAATCTCTATGGATGTGATTTTGAGGATTATAGGTTGTCTAAAAAATTAGCATATTTCATACCTTTGAAGGATTTGATGAAGGTAGTAGATCTTGGTAACTGGTACATGTGCGTGGTTTTTAGAATTCATGGGGTTATCAATGAATATAATTTTTTATATATTCCATCACATTACATCCGAGTTATAGAGTGGTTTATAAATAATTATGCACCCTAAGATGATATTGAGCAAAATGATTCATCCAGAGATTGTTAGAACTACTAAGAATGTCATTCAAATTCAAGAAAAAATTCTACAAGAATGTGTTATTTACATTAGTGGATTGAGGGAGAATAATCTTACCTTAGTGCAATTTAACTATACAATAATTATTAGACATCTATATAGAAGGATCTTTTTGAAGTGTTGTGTTGGAGGCCCTATATATCACCCCTTTATTGGGAAGTGTTTTCTGAAAATTCTTTAGTTGGTCCATTAATCATTAATAAGATGACATATGTCAAGCATTTGATCCAAAATAGTCTAGTAATAGCCTATAGTATACATAAATCTTATGTCAGAGAGCTCTATAATTTCATGGACATTGAGGTAGGTGGTTGAGTGTTTCTCAAAGTTACAACATGGTTGGGACATAGGTTCCCAGGGAAGTAGGGTATGTTGAAACCTAATTATGTCATCACATTTGAGATTATAGAGTGACTCAGGATGGTGGATTATAATTAGGAATTGCCTGTGAATTTTAGGTATATCCACCATGCATTCTATGTTTCCCAGCTAAGGAAGTATCAACCAAAATCATCCCACATGAAGGATTGGGTGGACATTGAGTTTGAACTCAACACACCAATAGATGAAATACCAATTCAGATAGTGGAAAAGTAAGATATAATTATGTTTGTGATGGTGATATCATTGGTTTATGAGAGATAAAAATGTTGTAGGGACAACCATGTGACATGGGACTGTGAGTTCTTGATGATGAAATAACGGACTTATCGTTTCATGGGTGTGTGATATTGAGAATTTATAGGGATAAAAACATATTATGGTGGGGAGAATTGTGATCCCATCTGGGTCCTTGGAATGGATAATTTTTTGATTGGCCTATCTATTTTGAGGTTTTAGAGAATTTCAGGAGTTTAGGGTTAACATTTTTCAATTTCAGGGATACTAGGCCAGACACAGGTTTTGTGTTAACAATTTGTACTAACTGATTGGTAATCATGTGATACAGATTTTTTATTTCCAAGGAATTTCTAACTATTCAATAATGTTTTATTTCAAGTCCCACTACAATGGGGCTCAATCCATAGCTACCCAAATCAATCCACAATGGGATAGGGGGTGGTGATAAGTTCCAAAAGGTATAACTTGTATGGGAGAAATATGCTTAATGTACCAACATGTACACACAGGAATATATCAATTCATAAGTGCAGAGTAATAATAATAAAAGATTCAACATGTATGGAATAAAACATGCATGTAAAAACTATAGAGAGTACAAAACTATTATTGTGAAAACTAAAAAGTGAAAGGGGAAAAATGCACACCCAACCAGAATGATGCCCCAACATGATATGGGAGTCATAAGAGACATGATATGAATAAATAGATTATCCCAATGAAATAGAGTTATATTTTACAATTAAATGTATACATACATACATATATATATATATATGATTAAAAAAGATTCCCATATGAGTGAAAAAGAGGTTTTCTATCCCACATCCCATCCCATGAAAGAGTTCCAATAGTTCAAAAGGTATATCATTGATTCCCAATATCTTTTTTCATATCCATATAAGTAATCATGTGTAAGGTCCATTCATCACAATTTTGTTTTACTATATCTGGGGAAAATCTCCAATCAGAGGACCTTCTCCCTAGTGCATCTCGTGGGTTCCACTAAGTGTATGTAGGACCCACACCCTATCCAATAGGGGGTAAACCTCAGTGGATAGAGGAATCACCCACTAATTTCATTGGGGGTACCACTCAATATATAATGGACACCCACCCTAATACCGTAGGGGGTACCACTCATTGGATAGAGGGCATGTGGCTTAATTTGCTCGGGGGTACCACATAGTACAATGGGGACCCATTACCTAACACCATAGGGGTACCACTCCGTAGATTGAGGAATCATTCTCTAACACCATTGGGGGTACAACTCAGAAGATATAAGACCCATTCCCTAATGAAATAGGGGGTTACCCCTCAGTAGATACAAGACTCCCACCCTCTCAGCATATGGGGGTACCACTAAATAGATATAAGTCCCACACACTATCACTATAGGGGTACCACTGTAATGATCCTAAATAGTCACCACCATTATCGAGCACTATCAGAAGAGTAGTCGCACTCAGAACACCTACGTGGTATCTCAATAGCCACTATGAAGGTCTCCATAATGTTCTACATAAACAATCACACTAGATATGTTTGTCGTGCGCCAAAATATAATTCTAAATGTAAGAGATTTGAGAGGTGGATGTTACCAATGAAAGGAAGTATGGTACATGACATGTCTTAGGCACACTAGGTAAAATAACCTAAGGAAGGTTAATTAGGATATGACAGATTAAAACTACAAACGCTTCAGATATTGTTTCATCTATAAACAAAACAATCTTCTCCCCTTTTCCCATAACAATGTATAAGTATAAATGAAATCGTGATCATGACACATCGATTCTCCATAGTTCACCCTCACGGGCCTATGTCTGAGTAGATTAAAATGAAGATATGTCGATGTACAAAACCCACTAAGGACCACTTATAAAATACAATGACATGGATACATAAATTCTCTGCTCATGCTCAGTATCATTACAAGTCTTTGGGTTGTCTCACTTCATTCCCAATGTTCACTCACTGAGTGTCTTTATTTGCCTCACTACCAATTTAAAGGATCAACATCTTCCTTTTCCTTTGCTCATTGGTCTAGAAATGACCCACAAACAATTTATGGACATGTAATTCCCTTATTTTTCAATAATGACTGCATCCTGAACTATAGATAGATTCATTGTTAAAGTCTAACTTTCATCAACTTGTTGAATACTCCTTTACCATAGAATTATTGGAAAAATTCTATATTTTATGCATATTTTGGGTATCTAATGCTCATTTTTATTTCCTTCCAAACAAAATTTGAGTTTTGGTGCATAACTCCCAATATCTATGCTCTATTACAGAACAAACTCTTGTGTGTAACCTTTATACATTATGTTAAACTTGCATTATGCACAACTAATCTTGCAGGAAACATTTACCTGATTCAGAGCCTTATATTTATCTAAGGGTTGAGATATAGAAATGAGGGGGTATCTACCTATTTATAGTCTTATCCTACCCTTCATGTAGGTTTATCACCCACCAACCACCTTATTTGTAACATTTCCCGGAGCATAAAAAACCATTTTTGACATCACATTGGGAATGTAAGTATATTTCATGTTGATCACGTTATCATTATTTAGTGAGAACACACAACTATACCTTTGGATAAAAAACACATCCATTGTTCACATTCAAATTTTTCACATGCTTCTCATCTTTTCCAAATTTTGATGTAGTGATCCCAAAATAGGCCTTTCATGAAACTTTATAAAAAACCCTCTATATTGTGTGAGACATCCTTTTAAAAAAATTCCTTTCTCCAATATAAAATTATTAGACCAAAAAAATATGGCTTAAACTGGGAAATAATGTATGTATTGTTCTATACCACTACCTTTGAATCCATTACATTTTCTTGGAACATTGTCACTATGGATCTCCCTAACTGACCATGGAAACCTTCTTTTTCAACAAACAAAATTAACCAAAAAACACTACAATGTTAACTTGAGGGATTTTACCAACAATATTCCCCATTTTGTTTGTTGAAAAATCATCAAATTTTGATACCTCGATGGTGCTTTTTCCATATTCTTCCATCATTCACTTCATGTGATTCAGATAGCGATCAATGATTTACTAAACACATACTATAAGCACACATTATCAATGCTTAGAAAAATAAATAATAATATAATGAAAATTTCATCAATGAATAAATTCATTAAAAAACCACCCAAATGATTTCATCAAAAACTCCATCTTTCATCATATATATCCATTGATTGATCACATTTATCATCAAAATATTTAAAAATCCGCCTACATTGATGCTCTATATGTCAGCTTCTCTAATAACCCACCTATATAACTACTCAACCAGTAATCGTATCCATGTGTATTTAGAACTTCATTTTCTCCCTTTTATATCAACAATATCTCCCCCTTTATCAAATAATCTTAAAGAAAATTCGTTAATAAACACGAAGGTCCCTTTGTGGTGGTCTGCATATGGTAAAGAAAACAAATCAGATCATTAGGTTAAAACAAACATTAACATGGGGAGAGGGGGTCCCACATCCACACATTTCATGTGTGGGGAGTCAAATGGACTCCAAGAGATAGTATATTCCATTCGAACACATCATTGGGTAAGGCTATTGTCATAATGATAGAAACCTATAGTTCTATAGGCACATACTCCAACATTACAAGTCTGTGCTCCACTATCTACTGGATAAAATGATACATGATTTAAATGTTCTTTGTCCTTGAGTTATGGAAAGGATTTTTTCTATAATTTTTATAACATAAATTATTAAAATGGATTACAATCAAATAATTCACCTCACGTCCCATTTCATCAATATGCTACTTCATCCTCAATAGTATTGTGCATGCTTGAGTAGCTAAAATATGTTAAACTTATGCAGTGCTCAATGAAATAAAATATTGTTTCTTTGTAATCCAATAAATAAAAAATCCTATAAGATAGAATTCATGACGTGATTTTGATTTTCTATCATCATCTGATCTGACCCAATATTCATCTTTATAGCCCAGTAATTCCTATTTATATTTTTTATTATACAAAAAACAAAAATCCATCAATCGTTTGATATACCCGTTATTATTTTCATGACAAGTTGTGTATTTCCATGGTATTACTTTGAAACCTTGATTCATGACATGTGAAAAAATATATTTTGTCTTGTCACTATTAAGAACAACATGTTTTAAATTATCCACCTATATTTTGTGATTTTTATAATTTTTCCTACATCATCCCATGGAATTTTAATCTGGGTAGCCACCAGAGTCATTATCTCTTGTAATTATCCATTCCAAATCTGCTTATATCCTATAAAGAATATTTATTTTGAGATATGGATGTTACATTATTTCCTTTTTCACTTTTAAAGTAAGGGAAAAATTAGTTAACAAATCATTGACAATTGAAATTCACTTATCATGAATTCAACGAAATTATTGCACTGTGATTCATCTAATCCACCAAATATAATTCCATTAGAATACATGAGCTCTATAATCCTTTTATTACCTTTATTTTTCGCATATATATTTTAATAATCCCCACAATACGGGGAACCAAGATTCTTCAAAAACATATCGATCATTGAAAATAATTCTCTTGGTGCTTCCTTCGACACATATAACACCTTCTTGAGACAACACACTCTATTCTCATCCTCATGAATATGAAATACAGATGGCTTCTCAATATATAAATCTTCTTTTAGAACCCCATTCATGAAACATTGATTTGAAATCCATCGAGAAAATGTTGAAATTATTTTGCACTGTTGGGACCAAGAATAATATGATTGTCTCTAGCCATGCAACAGGTGAAAATGTCTCATCAATATTGATACCCTATATCAGAGAGTACAGTTTTAAAACAATTTGTGCACTTTTTGGAATCACAATATCATATTCATTCATTTATAATGAAAGAACCATTTCCCCAATGATAGACTTATTTGATGTTATCAAAACAATCCATGATGTATGATTATTTTCAATTTTCTAAAGCTCATCATTCATATCATGAACCCATTTCTCATCTCCAACTCCTTCATCAAAAAATTTAGGCTCTATCTAAGATTAGAATGATTCTTGTCTTAGAGTATTCATTCTCCTTTTATACTCTACCACTATCTTATTGACAATTATGTTATCTCATTCAATTTCATATCTTCTATTTAATATTTGTGTAGATACCAGTTCATTCTCATCATTTTCAATATCTAAATATTCTTATGAATCCTCCTCTAGAACTAGAACATCCCCAGATATGTTTATCTATTCATTAAGATCCCTTGGATATTGATTATGCATTCCTTATGGATTCCACTCATTCTCACCTATTGTTATATCAATTCCTTCAACTACCTTTCCCAACTACTTATTGAAGCATGTATGTACATTTATTTTCCTTGAGTATCCAAGAAATACCCCTTCATCTCTATGGAATTCAAACTTTCCATGTTTCTCCCTATTGAGATTGAAGCACTTACTTCCAAAGACTCAAAAGTACATAAACATTGGATTATTTCCATTCAATTGCTCATATAGAGTCTTATCTACTTTCATACATAATAATTCACTATTTTATGACTAATATTTTTCATCATGAATTGTTTATAAAAGTTCTATATATGGTTTTTATCAATAAAAATTGTTCTACCCTTGTATTTGAAAATTTTATTTCTTCTATCAAATAATCAATTTTTTGTGGAGTTACTACGGAATAAATGAGGGGAATTATCCCATTTTTCTTGAGATAATTTTCCATTTTCCTAATTGTGAACTCTATTATATTATTATTTAATATCATCTTGATTATTTCACCTAGAATATTTTCAACATCCCTTTGATAAGTTTTTATGAAACTGAAAACCTCATACTTGTGTGTGATAATTGAAACTCATGACATCCAACTAATATCATCAATTAAGATAACATAAGATCTTATCTTATCAGTATAACACAATTAAATAGGTACACATACATCATTATGAACCAACCATTTTATTAAACTTTTTGTTTTTCATTATATGTATTTCAAATTATCTTCCCCTATTGACAAGCATCCCCAATATGAGTATGATCAGGTTATAATGTTGAAAGGTGTAGACAAAAATTATATTTCACCAGATCTTACAAGGATGATTGGATTAGGTGTCCAAGATGTTTATTCCAAAACTTATTTTATACTACCATAGAAAAAAATCACATATCTTCTTCTCCACTCAAAAGTTAGAGATTCCTTTTCATACACTTTCCCTACAAAACAATACCCCCATATCTTACATTTATGAAACAAAATTTCTTATAAAAGATTATGGAATGTCTTGAGTCCCACATAGTTTCATTACACTTAATAGTTTTTGAATAAATCCTCCAACAACCATGATATCTTCAAATCTCATGTCCTTGACCCCAAATATATATTTTCTTGAGAAAATAATTCTCAAATATCCCTCATTAACAAATTTAATAATACATTCCTTATCATATATGATTTCTGTATGTAGTTCCTTATTTACTATAATATGAGAGGTTAATCCACTATCAAGGATCCATATTTCAGTGTGATCTAATGCTTTGAACGTAATGTCTGCAGTAATTCTTATTCATATATCTTCTTTTTGATCCATTTATTTGACTTCATACCTAGTAAAAATTGATAATATTGATCTTATTTAGAGTATTATAGGCCAAAATAATCATGTAGTTCTAAAAATAGACTTTCAATTTTCATATCATTTGATGATATATTCAACAATTTCTTATGACTGAATTTTGTATAATTCAACACATTCCATTTTCATTGCAAATGATAAATAACATTACATGTGTATGACTCATCCACACCTGAAACAATGAGCATTAAATTATGTTCAAGAATATTGAGTTCTGTATGGGTTCCTCTATTGGTCTTGTTCCCTTTGATACCTTATCACAATGGAACATACATCTTTTAGTGTCCCATCATTCTAAAACAATTACATCTCATACATGGTGAATTCTTGTACGGCAATACTAAACTACCATTTCTCATCTGGGTTCCCTTAATATCATAGTTCTAATTTGTTCCAAAATAAATCATCAATAATTTTGTAGGTTCTTTTGGTATAACATAAACTATTACAGCTTTTTGTTTTCGATTGAGCTTCATATTATTCTTATTATTAGGATTTGATATTTTCTTTTGTTTTGTAGAACCTCTATGAACCACTTCCATCCTTTTTGTTTCTGAAATGATCATCCTTTCTAATGTTTCACCAAGAGTCAAGATATTTTCATGATACATAATATTACATCACAGGATAATGACTTCCTCTTCATTTTATTCGATAATTTTTCATTGATCATTTCAAGTGTTAGTCAATTTATTGATTTCCATTTTTTCTTCAATTTTGAGATTTTAATCAACATAATTTTCTGATACTTCTGGCATTTACTAAATATCAATTTTTCAATTTCTTCATCCATATCATACTTCTCTTCTTTATACCACTTCATATAATGTTTTTCTTCATGATCCAAATTGTTGGATTTCATTTTTCTGTCTCTAAAAATCTTTGTATCTTCAAAAATAGCTTCTAATTTGACATGGAGATCAAAACATACTCTGACTTATCCATCATCATTGTCACTATCATCTATTGTTTTTTAATTTCTCACAACATCCACCATAATATATAATTCATTAACCTTGATGTCCTCCTACCCTTATACCTCAAATTCTTCAGAACTCTAATCTTCTTTTGAAAACATACTCTCATTTTGGAATATATGTTTCATAATATTTTCCATTCATTTGACATATGATGAAGAATTCATTGGGGGAATTTTAATTTCATAATCTTCTTCATCTTGATTATTCATAGGGAACTGTGCTCTAGGATTTATAACTTTTCAGCGTCATAATCATACAAGCGGGAGTTTCCCTTTCAATTTTTCTTTTCTTCATTGATGATTTGAAGAATGGAATGACATCAGTTCATCTGTATCTTCATCCTCTTAATAATATTCAATGTAGAGATTCCTCATGGTCTTATGCAACACCTCATTTGTCATCCACCTTTCCACAAGTTCTTTATCATTATTTCTCATTTATTATGTGACCAGAGTGTGGTGAAAGTTATTCATTTTCATCTCATTTAAATCATAATCATAAAATACAGAAACCTTATGGTTGAAACAAGGTGCAAGTTTTCACAAGATATTCATTATATTCATTATCTATTCAATAATTTATCGGATACTATACACATCTTCCAAAATAATTTACCTGGTTAAATAATGTATCAATATAATAATTAGGGCTCATTTTGAGATCCTCATTCTTATTCAATCGAACCTGCTTCATTTATTCTCTACCTTTTGAGTCTCCCAAATAAATATTCATAAACATTTCCCACATATCTTGTAGTAAATTACATTACATCGCAATATTGAGATCACCCTAAAGCATTGATTCATTTGGTGTTTGTATCCAATTCCGTTTGACCCCATTTTGATGATGAACCACTATGGATAGTGGTGGAAATTCCATGTATCACTAATATAAATACATACATTAATAATTATCATAAATAGTGATGCATCTGGTTCTTCCATAATTGAAATTTGTTTCCATCAAATATTGGAATTCCTTTGTCATTAACAACATTCATTTCGACTATTGAGATCAAACCTCTACATTTTAACTATTTTCTATTATAGTAGTAGTTAGGCCCATTAGGTCAAATTACATGAGAGTGTGTGAATTTGTGTTTGAATGATTTTATATACTTCCCCATCATATCTTGATGAATCATTAAATAGAACATTCTTATATCCTCTAACTATAATGTAAAAGCATAAATTATATCATGCACGAGACACATTGATTTTACTTGTTTCACCATCACTGGTCTACATCCAAAGACCACACAATGGTGAGGTGAAGATATGCCAAATCCACTAAGGGTCACTGCAAAAATAAAATGATCAGGATATATCCCTACTATTTTTAGGTTCATTGACTTTACCGGTTTTAGGGTGATCTCACTACTTTCCCAAGGGTCACATCATGAGTCACTTTCTCTAGATCACTACTAGTGGAAAGGAATGCCTTCTTCCTCTTCCTTTTCTCACTACTCTGAAAAGGATCCACACAAAAATTATGGACATGTAAGTCCCTTCATTTTCCATAATGAATGAATCCACAACTATAAAAAGATTCTCTATTGATGTTCCACTTTCATCCACATGATGAATACCCCTTTACCATAAAATTACTAGGAATATACTATCATTCATGAAACTTCTTGGTGTCATTAATGAAATAGTGTTTCCTTTCATAAAATATTTGAGTTCAAGTGGAGAAACCCTAATTTCACACACTATTATAATACAACCTCTTGCACCCAACTTTTATTCTTTGTGCACAACTCTCTTTGCATGAAACTCCTCTTTTGTGCAACTCTTATGAAATTTCAAGACTCAAATTAATATAAGGTAGAGCCACTAAAATGAGGGGGTAGAAATCTATTTATATCCCAAAATTACATTATGCACATGTTTCTCACCCATTGAAAGTATTGCACGCATCATTTCTTAGTGTGCGGTAAACCATTTCTGATGGTGCATTGGGTGTGTATGTCTCTTTCACGCCGATCACATTAAATTTATTTTTCAGGAATGTGTTACTCTTCCCATTTCATTAAAATTCATCCTTTGTGAAAATTATAATATTTCATGTGATTATTTTCATTTCAATATTTTGATGGAGTGATCCCAAAACATTCATTGTGTCCACTTCATTTTCAAAAAACACCACCATCCATTCTATAATTGATGGCCCCAAAAGTTTTGGCATGCATTGGGAAATGATGACACTAGGTTTAGGTGTCTTCTATTCCACCCCCAGATCATCCATTCATTTTGCAGGGATCATTATATCTTTGGTTATCCCAACTAATCATGGAAACCTACATTGTCAATAAACACAATCGACCCAAAAGCACCACACTTTTCGTTGATGTATTTTTTCCCAAAAACGAATAAGGGGACCCACATGGAATGTGGTCCCACTCCATTGCCCATAAATTCCCATACTAGTACATTTACCATCCCCAATGTATTCCTACACAGTATTCCCCATTAACCTAGTGTATTAATCATGCTCTTGGTCATTTCTGTGTAGCCTTGGCCTTGCCTGTGTAGTTCTATACACGACATGTCCTCCCACAGAGGGTTTTCCACATGCTCTTTCTCATGTATGTATACTATTGTAATAACTGGGTTTCTAGTCATGATTGTGTGTGTGTAATCCCAATTTACATTCCAGGTTTGTCTTTTAAGGGTCACACAATGTGTTCTACATCCACACGATGTGTGAGATTTTACTGCACTTGAAAACCCTAGTTTCAGATAAAATTTTACTACAAAACATATGTTTATCATAGTATAATACTTGTAGGTTGGGATTTTACAAAAACTAGATGAATCATCACATGTCTTCTAGATCTAATCCTTTTTCCTAAAATACCTCTGGTTGACCCCCATAATTTGTTTGGAAAATAATTCAATTTTTAATTTCATACATACTTTGGAATTAAATTTGATTTTCATTTATCCACACAAATCCCAAAAAAAATATTTACACACCATCACCGCTTGGTCCACCTCTCATCATCTCACCATATCTCCAAATCCATAATAGAATCAACCACATCCCAAAAATCGTATGAATCATTCCCTAATACATCTAACAATTTAACTCATCGGAATCCTATATGAATCCGGAGGTCCAATCACACTTGATCCAACTTGATAATGTCGAGCCAAGACCCTATAGTCCAATCAGTGAAGAAAATGATGAACAGAGAAGGAAAAGCATAAGAAACAGAAGTGAAAAAATCAATTGATAGGCTCTCTTGCAAAATTAATACAATTGGGGATATCAGGGCTAAGAAGCATGAAATAATAGGTATATATTTAATAATCAATTAAAAATTGCTATTTGGTAGCATGAAAAAGCTTCCAATTGACACAGATCAATAAGATAAATGTGATCATTTTCAAAACAATAAATCAATAAGGGTGTAATGTAGAAATTAATAAGACATACCTATATATTGTATAATTTGTCGATGTAAAATACTCTCAAAAATTAATGAGAGAAGTTTTTGTGGTCCCCGTGACTCGATTAACCTAGATCTGTGGTTTCATTGTCATCTATTTGTGATTCAGCAATAGAGGCTAGAAAAAGCATCAATAAACGATCCTAGGGTTACGAAACTAACCATGAATATCCTTCATAATGGTTTATTTATATAGTCTTTCAATTTAGGTTAATTAATTAATTAAATGAATTTATTATTTAATTAACCCAATTAATGTACTTCTAATGTTCACCTCATGTAAACAACTTGCACCGACCTATCTTAGGTTATGACTATGGTACACCTTGGATTCCTAATTCAACCATGGTTTTAGATTTTTGTTTCAAGACCCTATTTATAATTTATCTTATTATATTCTTGGGATCATGCACATATGATATAACATATATTAATATTTTTATAAAATATATTCAAAAACTTAGGGCCTCGAAATTGCATTCCTTCTCAGTTTCTGACACAAAAACTATTTCCAGATATATGTAAAAGTATTATGAGGAAAAATAAGGTCTCTATATTTTTTCTTACCATGTGAGTCTCTAGGTAAATCATACTGATGTTTGGGATTTTTTCTAGATATTTTCACATGGAATGATCATGGTTTTTCAAACCATGTGGACATATCTAGGTAACTGTATGATTTTTTTCAAAGGAAAGTGGCTACCAAATGTTATTTTAAACTATGAGGCCTAACAATGAGGTATGATCAAACAATTTATAATGTATGATTACCCTTAAACCCTTGTAAATTTTAACCTCTAATTTCAACTTAGTTACTTATCATCTCGAATCTGCACTTCCGTGATGCTCTAGGTGATCTCCCTATCAGTTCCATGATGATACATGATTGTTCGTCATGGATCTCTCCATGGTATGTATGGTTTTACTCTCGATTCATACTTCATTCCCAATATATCATATTATCCCCTCTTCTTATTTTCTTGATGAATCCCTATTAGGATGTTATTTATAGAACAAGATTCATTGACGAAGTGTTTTTGGTGTATTTATTGGATCAGGATTTGTTAGGACTTGAAATACTAGATTCCCATATCCAGATTTGAATGTGATGTTGTTCTATTCATTTGTGCAAGGTGTCTTTATTCTATGGTCTAACACACATCATTCCTTATGTTCTTATGATTATATCCTTTGGTTTTTATTATGATATTGATTGTGGAAATTTGTTTTTACCTTATAGGAGATATGGAAGGGGTTTTCTAAATGAGTTTTCATGAGCATTATTATATTATGCACTCTGTGTGTTTAAAAAAATTATTGAAATGTGATTTTGAAGGGGAAATGTTTTTAATATAATTGGAGTAGTTTGGTATCACTATCTAAAATATTTTATGAAATGTGGTATTGGTTTGGTTTTTTTAATTCCTTATAAAATGTTCTGAAAACATTGTTTTTTTATATTGAATGTATGGAAATTTCGTTTTTACTCTTGGGAGACCATGGGCTATTGGAAAAAAGTAAACAATTTCTATCCTTGGTGGAGTTAGATGTCACTTGGGAAGGTGAATTTGATGTCTTGGTGACTTTTGTGTAGTCCTTACAGGGTACCAACATTCCTAAATATTAGAATTCACATCATTTGGATAATTTTCCTTTGAGTCTTAACAGTTTTGTTGTGTACACCTTCGGGTCTTTAATAGACCACTTGGTTTCAATAGATTAAATTACATGCATGATATTTTGATACTAAAATTTTCCTATACACTATTATTCGTGTTAAATAAGGTCATGGTTGAAAAATGTTTACATAAATAGTTATTCCATCGAAAATGTGATATTATATATTTCCCAATTTATTTGAATTTGGAACAGTTTTGAAAGAAAATCATGATATTTCTTATAATGCATAAATTATTAATTTTATGTTTTTATAATTATGTATATAAATAGGAACTAATGGATTAATGTGGTTAGTATCCATTTAGTTTCATTATGGTTTCCTACTAAGATCTTGATCTCACACCCTAATATTTTTCATTGGGTATTTGTAGCCATGGTTTTTCATGATATATGTAAAGGGAAGTTCATTTTGTAGATGTTTATTTTCCTTTATTTTGTATAATAGTAATGGTTTGGGTTGGATGTTACTTATGGTAAGATGGATATGAAAACTTTTGATGTTTCAGGTTCCATGTTTTTTCTGGTATTCTTATTATTCCTTGAGACCTTATTATCTTGATGCTGGATGTTACCTCTTAGGTCATTGTTTTTTAATATGATATATATTGGTTATCAACTGTTTTAATCTATTTGATTCTATCATATCATATGTTAATTGAGGGTGAAATATTTCCCATCTTCTAATGTCTGATACCTAGGTTATTGATTCTAGCCTGTTGTATTTAGAAACAAACATCAAACCATATGGATGGAAAATTCAAGTGACATTATGGGTTTACTCGGCTTGGTCAATTATCGATGGGGAAGATTTGAGTCATTTGAATTTTTCTTATCCTTGATTTTTATGTTTAATTTGGATCTAATATTCCATTGGATTCAACATTGGGGGTGTCATTTAACAATATGAGTAGATAATGCAGGTGACTCTAATGGGAGTTTATGGTGCTAGTGGATTGGTCATAAATCATTATCTTTTCTATTATAACATAAGAGGGTGTAAAATATATGGTTCAAATTGTCTCAAATCCATTTTATTATTATTTTCATGATTTGGAGGTGTTTATAATGAATCATATCGGTTTTCAAAGTTTTATAGTAGATTTTGTCCCTCTAGGGTTCAGTACAGTCACAGTGTATGTCATGGTCTAACTGTTTTAGAGACATAGTCATGGGGGTGTGGAATTGTGGTTTATCAGGGAACCAGTGTCAAAAACACCTATTAACAACCTCATAAAGAATGATGTGTGTCTACACATTTTGTTTTTATGGGTTTTTAGTGATTGATTTTTTTGATGGGGAATTTGTAACTACCCATAAATTTGATGAGGATGTCACCATGACGTCGTGGTAGATGATTTATGGCCATTGTGCATGTAATGTTTACCTATGGGAAACCGTAAGGCTGTGATTCCTATATTTGTTGGTATGGTAGTGATTCATGGAGAGATATTGATCTATACATGTGTATTGTAATTGTCCAGGTAAGTCTCATTGTTCAATTATGTAAACCATAGTGGGTTTTAGAAGTCCAAAATGATGTCTACAACACTATGTTTAGGGTTTAATGTTTGTGATACCCATGAAACGTCTATTTTAGGGCCACCAAATATTTATGATATTAAAAAAAGTTTTTGATGCAATGAAAATGACCATTGAGGAAGGGGATCATTACCCATTTCAAATGGATCATATTTTGGACCTCACCTTATCCCAGTAAACCATATACATTGTTGAAGTCTTCATGATGTTGTGGAAACTAGTCGAGATTCCCTACAAATTGGGGATGATAATTTTTCCTAAACCAAAATTCTATTTTTACCACAATCCTTTTATTAGTACAAGGACTCTATTTTATCATTTGGTTCATCTCTTATAGATATTAACTTTATTGATTCAAGGTGTTAAAACTTCCATTGATAGGAGGTTTCATTCTCATAACTGTACCAATATTCTTTTGGTTCCTTCTGCTAGGATGGAAACCTTATACTAGATTCTTGGATTTAGTAGATTATGGATTCGGTTTTGATAATGAAAATTTCATTCCATGTTTGAGGATGGTTCTCAACGATTCATTGGAACCCATATCTAGTTCATTAAACATGGAATTTATTTCATTCTTTATGTTAGGGGAATATTTACATTATTCTTTTTTCTAAAATTATTTAATCTTGAAATGTCATGGAATAATCTAAGTAACAATTATTAGTCCAATAACCTTTTAATTGTTATTACCCCATGAATAAAATGACTTGAATTAATTTTTTCCATTTTATATTGTTATACCCTTCACACAAATGCATGGATCATGCATCATTATTTTTATTGAAATCCACCAATGAAATCCTATAAGAAATTATTTTTTTCATTATATTAACCATCAAGTATCCATCCACACTAGCTTTTAATTTATAAACATTAATTATGCACTCTCTCTCTATGCTCAATAGATATTATTTGGTTTGGGAGAGGTTTCTTAATTTAATTATACTATTACTATCATATTATTTTCTTGGGCCCTTGTTTGGTATGTGGGTAGGGATCGTGTTAACTTATACATTTAATGTAATAATCTTCTCTTGAGTCTTTTTTTCTTGAGTGAAGGGATATCATCTTATTACTTCTTTTATCCAGTTTATAGTCTATTCACCTGGACATTGTGTAGTTGGTTTTGTCTTAGGACGGGGATTTTGTTGGTTTATACCTTCTAATATTTTTCAAATTTATTACAACTTGTTATTAAAAATAACATTTTTATTATTAATTTTATACTCTTATATTATTACACTGTTATCTTTTTATATATAATTTCTCTGAAATATAATTTGCATGATTCATGAATTTGTTTTTGAATAGGTTGTGTAAAGGTGATTAGGTTTGGAAGACCCATATTTATTCCATGGATGATAATTCCTATCAAAATGTTATATCATTGTTATTGATGCCTTTAACATATAAAAATTCTTGATATGGGTAAGAGGATAAACATTTAAATATTTACATAAAATCTATTATAATGGGAATTAACTGGTAAATAGAATTATGGAATGGGGAGGTAACCTTGATTTTAATAATGAATAATTATTTAAGTAATTTAATACATTGGTTGAAGTGTTGGGTTGTGTCCAGAGTTGTCTGAGTTATTTTATCCTTGTAAGTTTTTATATTAAGGTACTCTGAGGACAGTTAAATATAAAATGATTTTATATTTTTTTCTATTTTGGTCGGTTAGTGATGGTTTGATTAATGTATAGTATATAATGGTAATAGTCTCAGACATCCATTTATGTATGTTTATACCATATAAATTTTACATTCCTTATAGATATTAATTCAAAATTTAGTTGTATAGTGAGGATTTGGGGCTAATTTAGGGGATGTGGTTTAGTGTTTCCCGCCTGGTTGGTAATGTTGGTTATGGTATGTAGAGTAATTTTATATTAGAGGAATGGTTTGTTTTTGGGGTGCATTATGAGGGATTATGTCTTAGGATTTAGTTGTTTTAGAGGAAATCCATGAGTTATTGGGATACATGTTATAATGTAATTTGTTATGTGGGATTACAAAGTTCCATATATGAATTTTTGGATCGGGTTTTCCTTAGAAATAGTGGGATGTTGAGGAAGAGTTTGACTTATTTTTTAACTTATTTTTTTTGATAATTATGTTAATCAAACAAATATAATTAATTAAGTAAATGTCAAGGTTAAATAATCACACATATTAACTTCTTAATGTCATACATAAGAAAAAATATATTTTGGTTACCATAACATAAATTTTAAATTTGGAAATATGTTGAATAATGTTACAAAATGTTTGGTTGGTTTAATGGTAAATTAAGTGAATATATTAGTAATCTTGTTTGGGCTGTTAATGGTGAGTGTGATTAATGAAGAAAAATTCAGTTATCGGTATATCTTAATTTTCAACTTATCATATATTTTTAAATGACAACAGTATAATGTGAAACCATTTAATGTAATGTGTATGTTGGGAGCATCCACATTGGTGGTGATAGTTCCTTATTGTGATATTTATTTATATGTTAATTAATATTATTTTCATTGATCATTATAAGCAATTACTAAATGTTTCTTTATTATAGTTACAATTATTTATTTATTTATAGAATTACATTTGATTTGATGTAATTAAAGAAATATATACATCATTATGTCACATTGTGGTTCTGATGGGTTTCATGAGTATTAGGATTTTATGATGACATAACATTGATTTTAGTGTTTCCTTAATAGATTAATGGTAATGGGAGAACTTTGGTCCTTATGGGAGGATATGGAAGGTAGGGTTGTGTGATGAATTAAACAAGCCTCTTTTTAAACTAAAAACTAACCTAGAGCCCCACTTGCTTGAAGGGAATTCTTGTTCCTCAATGGATGAAAACTATAACTTGGGCAACACATAACATGATTTGGGAATGATTATGAACATAGAAAATGATATAAATAAATAGAAAAAATAAAATAGATAAAAAAAATCATGTGAATATGAAATAAACATCCAATATCATGGAATAAATGAATCCATAAACAATGAAAAAATGGAATAAGCTACAAATTTCTATACAAACAAATACAACATTCCAATGTGGAGAATAAAAAATATCTCAAACATAAAAATAAAGCTTGCATGAATCCACCAAACGAGTTCCATTTGCCTCTAGGCCGTTCAAAATTTCATAATAACAACTATCATTTAATAAACAGCCATAAATCACAAGGGATAAGACTATAATATTGCTAATACATTGAACCTACAATATATAGGTGTGATTTGTACAACCCAGTAGGTTTTCACCCACTGAATGTGTGGTATCAATTTTATATTACAACTCATAAAAGTTAGTTTTATCATAGTGAAAAAATATTTTTTCTTTATTAACAACCATTGGGAAAAAAGATTAAATACACTTATTTTTCCTTTCAAATCCTATGGGAAAAACGAGAAATAAACTGGGCACCTCGTGCCTAATATTAATCATTAACACCAACATACATGTTTAATGCCTTTTTTACATTAAATACATATATGAAAAAAATAATGACTCAAATATTTCATGAAAACTATGTATTATTTCATACCAAAACACTCCAAGAAACTATTTATAAAAAATAATTTCATATTTAAAGAACACACCATTCAAAAAATGATAAAACAGTTTGAAATAAATCTAAAATAATAATTTACATTCCCTTATTTTATAACCATTCAAAAATCCATTTTCAAAATAAATGAAATATAATCCATAATTCTAGGAATAAGTAATGAATACAAACAATCAATGTGATATCAATTCAACATGATATACATAAATAAAAAACGAATATATAAGTCCCATGAAATCATACAAGAGGTAAGGGATAAAAAAAGATAATGAAAGAAATTTACTAAGAGATCTTGAATTTTATCCTATAATTACATAAAAATCCATATGAAACCTATAATAAAAGACCCTAACTATCGATGGAGATCTTACACTGCCACTACTAGATCTGTAATGTCCCATTCATCCTACAGAACTATTCAGGCACCATTTTTACCAGGGAGTTTAAAACAAATCCCATGTAAATTCTAAACTATTTTTGGACTATAAAAATCATCATATTATCTCACTCATTCTAACATAGTTCATAACCTAGAAGAGATAATGTACACAATGGATTTTACTCATAATGTTGACCTGCTATCATTATAATACTCACGTTTTATCATACAAATGAGGTGAGAAATCATTCAACCACATGATCAAAACCTATATCACATGAATGAGTTATAAATAACTAAACCCTCCACTCCAAGAACCACACATGAAATATCCCCATATATCCATCTCCAAGACTCCATATATACAATGCACCACCAATTAAAAGGAACAATTATAAGAGGCATAAATAGGTTCTGACATCTTCTATGAAAAATTATTTCTTCATAAGGTTACAAATATGACATTTTGAAGTAAGAATGGGATACCAAGGCAACTAAAACCATTAATACCCCATTTCTAATAACTCTTACAAATAAAATATAAAATAGTTTCTTAAAATAACTTTAGAAATTAATACTCTCTTTAAAAACACATTTTAAATATTTAGATTTACCAACAACTTTCTAAATGAAATTAAACGTGGAAAAAAATCCCATTTTCAAATAAAGAAACTCATTACATAATATGAAAAATTTAATTAGAAACTATTTAGTTTGGAACAACCTAAAATACTCAAAGTAGTGTACACTACCCCTATAAAACATTTATAATCATTTTAAAATTCACTTAGTAAATTTTATAAAAATTGATCATGCATCTTGTTCTATGAAAAGGGTTAAAAACCTTTAAAAATAATCATTATTCCCTAAAGGTCCATATATAAAAGAATAATATAGAAAAAATCATTTTAGAATACTCATGAACAATAAAAAATAAAATATAAGGCTATAATAAATAAATAACTACATCATCCAAAGAATACACTAATTAAAATGTGTTTCATTTAATGGAGATTGTTGATCTTTGCCAACAAATGAACTTTACAAACCCTAAAAGAAAAAATCCCTATTATTAGGTCCACTGCTGACCCTAAAATCATATAAAATGATCCCTAGTGTTTGAAGGAGGTAAACAAAGCAAGGGAAAATGATGAATAGAATAGAGTAAGGGGTTTAGAGGAACATTCCAAGAATGAATCCATGTGAAAACATGGTACTGAACCATAAAATATAAGAGGAGAAAGGTGATGGAGGTCCTATTAATTCATAGTACATTTGAATTAGGGGGAGAAAAAATGGAGGGTGGATGGGTTAAAATTGAGTGGGTAGGAATTTTGTAATTTTAACTTTTAATGAATATGGGAAGGCCACATAGTTTGGAATCATGGTTTCCAAAAACATGTTCAAACTATGCACCAATCACTTGAAATAGATGTTACATATATATATTCCTCTAATACCCCACATAATTTGAAAAACAATTCCATATATCTCTATCAAAATTTTTCATTGTAACATGGGAACCATATATCTTACCCGAACAGTGCGGGCTAACCATGAATCCTAGAAAACTGTCAAAATTTAGAATTTCAAATAATGAATATTCCTATAATATAAAAAAACCATCAATAAAAAAAATTACATAAAATAATATATAACAGTGACCTGGGGGTATCACAATTCTCAACACTATACCACTTTCTTCCCTTGAAAATTGATAGAACAATATAGAGAACAAAGAGAAATGAATTTATAATAATGTCTAGGATGATTTCCCTTGAATAATCCTTAGGGAATAAGGATAATAAATTAAATGATCCCTCAACACAAATATAAAACTACAAATAAAAATATTACCCTGAAAATAATATCACACTACCTCATTTAGGACCCAAACCATGACCAATCAATAAGATTTATTAGGAAAAAAATAATTAATAAATTCTCCCAACCATGTATAATTGATATATACTGAATAAAACAAAATAGTCTCTATAAAAAGATATTTTCATCAATCATACATAATCTCATACATCTACAATGGTCCTAAAAAATTCCTCCCACTATAGTCAACTAAAAACAATTGTCACAAAAGACCAAAGGAATCACTATTCTGATGTACATCCAACAAACTACAATACTATGTTTCTAAACCAATGGAATCCCAAAACCAATGGGCCCAACTACCAGAGACACACCTCATCAATTAATGACATAGTTATAACCTAGGTTCAATGAATTTAATATGTGGGTAAATTGATTCTAAGATCATATGACACTATATAATGATGACTCTGATATATAACTATATAAAAAACACCCAAGGTCTAAACCAAAATAAACCACATCCCTAGTTACAAATGCACATTCCCTAGGTTTTCTGATGCATAAACCAATAATCCAAAACCGAATAAATAGAATACACCATGAACAAGAAATAATGTTCAACATTGAGAAACTAGGCATATAATTTCCACAAATCAGTCACCACTCGCAAAGAGCCACCAAGAATAAATTTGGAGGATACATAAAATGGTGTCCACATCAACAATCTCAAAAATCACTAGAATAATTCAAAATAACATCCCAAAACAAACAATCACCATGAATCATATATCACATACAAGTATCAAAGAAAATAATCCTCACCTATCAATCTATCCAACCAAGGATTATATACTAAACCAATCAACCCAAAAGGTTCCCAAACAAACTCACTAGAAAATATAACCATGGGTAATTCCAAGCCACAACACTAAGATGAAAAAATTACACATGTCACTCTATCAATGTGTAACCATTGATAAAACTAGAAGGAGGTAAAACCCAAAAATTAAAGAACACTACCATTAGTCAAGAACATTTTGGGAAGATTACATTAAAAAACATGAGACATGAACTCATCCTGATAATGCCTCCAAAATCAAACCATTCATTAAAAAATAGAAATGCTTCCCAGGTTTCATCTAATAAAATCACAAGCCCATGTATCAATGATTAACAAAAATAAGAAATATAATAATCCCAAGCATAAAACCACTAGAGTGGAAAAACAAATTAAAACCAATTTCAATAAAAAACCCATTAAATAATTTCAAACAAATCGATTTTTTAAAATTCCATTTTACAATTACCCACCAAGGGTTAAGAACCCCAAAACCAAAAATATAATTCTGATAAAATAGTCTTCCCATAAAATAGGAAACCTAATTTCTAAAAAATTCCATCATTTGTTTTTGAAAAACCAAGAAAAAACATTTCACTTATCATTCAAGAGTCAATAATTTTATAACCACCAGCTTTTTTTCAAAAAAAAATCCCACTTAAAGCTTTTCAATAAACTACAGGATCCTGATGAGAAACCTAATTACCATTAATTTTATTTTAAAATTTATATTTCAAATTAAAAAAAATATTTTTCTTCCAAAACCAATAAATCCTTTAAATTTCACATTTTAAAACCATCTAATCTAGAAATACACCTCTTGCTATGATAGAGAGTCCATTACACGTAGTCATCCCCCATTTTCATACACATTAAACCACCATAAATCATGGGTTTTCATTGTTGGTATTTTGTGGAAATTTTCAGTTAGTTACCTTTTCCTCTCTTTCTAGTTTTTTACCTTTAGTTTAATTTAATGTTTGTACGATTCAACTAGGGATGAAGTGTTTATTTCCACATGATCATGGTGGGGATCATTTGATATGATGGGGATTCTCCTCATTATGGATTATGCACATCCTATAATGATTATACCACACAATATATCATTAATTTATTGGATGTATGTCACCATAAATGTTTTTCTAGGATTATCAATTAAATATGAGGAAATTTATCATTTAATTGGGAGAGTAAATTTGGATTTTATGTGTCTAGGGTATAGGTTCATGTCTGGAGTAGACTACATCCAATTTCTTTTGGGTTTGATGAGTACATATTTCCAGTTGTGTTTTTTAAGAATTTGTTCTTATTTAAAATAAATTGTAATTTTTTTCATTTATATGTTCATTTGAATTTGGTGTTGTAACATGAGGTAGGTGATATTAATGTTATTTGAGAATGGGCAATCCTGGTCAAAGATGTTTTGACCATCCCAGGTATTTTAACTATGTATGATGTATATGTTCCATTGAACATATCATAAAGCTTATTAATTTTATATGACATGTTATATATGGTCCCACCACAATAGGTGATAGACGTATTTAATGAAATAAATTATTTCACTAAATTAAAATACATATGGATAGATGATATTTAAAGGGGCATAATGGACAATTAAACATTAGCTATGCACCTAAGTACATTATTATACATAATATGATTGGTATGAGGATTGGGAAATAAGGACACTAGAGAGTTTCTAGTGATATGAGAATGAACATATGAGGCTTGAGATATGTCCCTTAGTTCCCTTGGGGAGGGGAGAGTGACAGATTGGGAATGGTTATCTTTATAATAGGACATATGTGGAACTGATGACACCTTATAGCTCACAGAAATCATTATTAGAGATTCAGATGAGTATTCCTCCTACAATGATATATGATTCACCGGGTGGATATGCCTAATGACAGATTTCGAAAAGGGATGTGTAGAGGACCAACCTAGGGTGACTAGTGAAGGGAGATGGACATGAGGACATCCCTATAGTGTGATGATCGTAGGTAATTTCTTATATGGAAAATTAGGAAAGTATAAAATTATGGAGATGATAAGTGGTGAAATTCCCTTTGAGTGATGTCATTAGCTAGAGAGATGAGAGTGGGATCGAGGAGCCCAGGTACTGTGTTTGGTCTTTTGTGGGATCTTGGGGACCTTTTTGGGTGCCCCAATTCCATGATGACCCTATAAGGAGATAGTTAAGGGAGATAGTTAGTGTTGATTTTGGGTGTCACCATAGAACCTAAAGGTCAATGCTATAAGCGAGGCTTGGATTAGTACCAATGAGCAATGACTAGGTTGTTTTTGGAGGACCCTTATGGATTCCCAAGATGGAGAATTGAGGATGTTAATGGTTTATATATAGTATTCTTTTGTGATTGTGATGGTCTTTATTGTTAGGAATAAGGGTATAATATGACTTAATGGCGTGCCTCGATATGTGAGTTTGGGCCCAACCATCTAGCACCCTATTGACGAGTTGGTGAGATTATAGATATGTTGTGATGATTAATGTGTGTAACCTATGAGATGGTGTTGGGGAAAAAAGATTTTATTAGTTTTTGGTATGAACTATTTAGCTCGATAGGGTTTACATCACCCCTTAGATTCTGTATTGTATATCATATGTTTCATGGTAGGGTGGGGTTACACCCTTGGGTTTCCAAATGATATGATATATGTTTTTTGGTAGGGTGAGGTTACACCTCGGAGTATCCTAGTTGTATTATATAAGTTTCACCACATGATGTAGTTACACCATAAGGTTTCTAAATTATAGGATATATGTTTTCTAGTAGGTTTTGTCAAACACCTTGAGTTTATGGATGATATAATGATTTTTTCCTGATAGAGATTTCTCTAGCCAGATTTATTGGATGATCTATATGTGATTTTTTAAAGGTGGATAATACACCTATGATGAAGATAAGCATTTCATTATTTCATGGTGATGAGAGGTTATGCCACTAGTTTTAAGATGAGGTTTCTTATGATTCCTATCAAATATCATATGGGTACCTTGGTTCATGATGATGGTATTATTTTCGAATATATTTTGAAATGGGTAAATCTAGTAACGTCAATCTCAGGTGTCATGTTAGAACTCAATGATTGATAGGGGTATATTTTATTTGACTTCAACAATCATTTATTTATTATTTATAGTATATCACATGTACGCACACTATATTTATTACTTATTTTATAGACACTATTAGCGGAACCCTACTGTGGATTACTCACACTCTGGTCGAGCATACATGGTACTGGGGCACCTGATCTGACCTCATGTTTATATGATTAGGTTTAGAAGAGGTCCAGTGTTGCATGATCATGATGGATCATCATAACATGGATTGGAGACTAGGATGTGATGAGGCCCATGGATTTAATTAGAGCCTCTTGTTTTTTTGTTTTTGTACATGCAATTTTTTCAATGGGTGAATGGTTATTACTTATGGGTGTAGGATTCCTTATTCATTTAATATAACAATTAATTGATTATTTATTATGAATTCTATAATTGTTTAATATGAATTGTGTTTGGTTATTTCATCTATGTTTTCTGGCACTAATATTATGGTCATGTCTCCCCATAATAACCCCATATATCATTGCTCGTAGTTGGTAGCCTTTGGTCTATGGAGGGGAATCCTAATGTCTTTTGAGGCACCGATAAAGACACTTGCTAAATTATTGTGAGTCATGGTGTTACATTATTCATATTTTTTAAATAAAAATTAGTATTACTTCTTATATTTTACATCATAGGGCAAATTTGAGAATAAAATTAGAAAATAAATTTTTTTTGGTTAAATAAAAAAATGCATGGCTATAGTCCAATTTCACAGAATGAGAATTTTAATGAAAAAGAAAATTATCAATTTCATGGAGTTCAATAAAACTGACACTGCATAGGCATGGGGAAATTACATATTACATCAGTTCTATTTTGATCAAAATTATAGGACAAACACATCATATTATTATTATAGATGTGTCACTATGAGGTGTGAAATTTTCATGGTTTACTTCTAATATAATTCTCATTAGATTAACCAATTAAAAAATACAGTAAGACTTTAAATTAAATATAATATCACTGATAGAGGGTATTATTATAGAAAAGGCGATATAAGAGAAAAATAATGAAGTAAAATATAGGTTAAGGGGAATTAGATATTGATGATAATGGTTTGGCCATCATATATTATTTTTATTTATCATATTCTTAACTAAAAATATACTCCCTTAAGAAAGTAGTGATTGAGAATAAAATAAAACTCATTATAACCTTATTTATAAATGAAAATGAATGATTAATTTATTATTATTAAAATATATATTTCCAAATATTGATAAAGGATTTAATATGATAATATTTTCTTGAATATTAAATATAAGGGAGTCTTCAATATCTATTTACAAAATTACCTATGAACACTTATTTTTCTTGGAAGAATAATAGATTAAATAATAAATAATTATATATGTAAACCATCCCCTTCATTCCCATAACATGATAAAGATGAAATAATTATATTTTAAATATTAATAACTACTGAAAATGTGAATGCTTATTTTTATTTTTTTAAAATATTCAACAACGTTTTCTAATCAATATTTATTTATATAGTTATTTTTATTTTTTTTTGAAAATGAAATAATTTTAGCATACTATAAAATATAAGACTATGTATATTTTTAGTCCATCAAATCTATTCTTATAAAAACATTTCATCTAATTTTTATAATAAATTTTAAATTAAAAATAGGATATATTTCATTTTTGAATCCTAGTAATTGGATTCATTCCTATATTCATTATCCATGGAATAAACTCTGTGGTATAAGTTAAAACTCCCATTAATATGACCATATAGAAGTGTATTGTTATATATATATATATAAAAAATTCATAACTCATGTGTATACCTCAATATTCATCATACAATGATTTTATTATTTTTATTGCCGAAAAAATGATCACACACTTAGATGTCAAGTATTTTTTATTTGAAAACGAAAAAAATGTTCTTTGGTTAATTCTTTTTTTTAAATCAAGATTTTATATTATAGTAGGTAGGGATAGAAACTGGTCGGGTACCCTTGAAATTTTTGATATGTAAAGACTTACAAATTTATTTTCAAAAAACCCTAACCATTTTGTTTTTGACATTAATTACCCTAACACTAACCTAAAATATTCTGAACTAAAATTTTAAATACTATAACCCTTCTAAAATTACCAGATAAGAAATTACAATATTAATTGTTTATTTATAAACATTGAATAAATATAATAAAAAATTATGTAAATATATTTTGAAATTGATATTTAATAAGTAATATATAATAAATGAATTGGTAATTATTAATTTAAAAAAAATAAAAAAGAAAATTTACTTGTAGATATAATATAAACTGAACTCCAAGTAAATCAATAATTTATATAAATTTATTGTCATTTAAAAATTTAGTATTTTTCAATTAATAATAATTTTCATAATCAGATTTGGTTTTATGGTATCACAATAGTATTATACTAACCCTACATATTTACTAATTAGCTTTTCAATTTTCTACCATAAATAATTAAATACTTATTTAACTACAATTGAACCCTATTTAATCAGATTAGGCAGTCTTGGGTTCTAGTGTAATAGGTTTCCATTATTGTCGTATTTTTTTGTGTATTTTTAGAAACATGATATAGTGGATGAAAAGTAGATGTAATTATTTCATATATGAATAAGAATATATATTTTCATTAAATTTTGATATCACAATATCTCTCAAATATTGTGTTTTTTATAGTAAAAAAAGGGAAATAAGTCTAGGGTGAAATTTTTTTAAAAAATATTCTTGAATGGGGTTGAGTCCAAACATGAAAACAAGGACTTATAGCGAGGGGAAATGAATTAGGGTAATAAACTCCTTTGGACTTGAGTAAGATTCAAATTGTTTGGTGATTTAATACCTTTGTACTAAACTAAGGTAACAAAATTCTGTTTTAAATTTTTTATTATAAATATGTATATATAAATAAATATTCTAGTATAATTTAATTTCCAATAAATACATAGTGTTACAAAAAAACACATTAATATGAAATTATTACAAAAAATCTCACTCAGCGATCCATTTTACAAGGGGATACCCTAGATATCCTTATGGATCTCCAATGTTAGATTGAACTTCCCCCTTTACTACATAAATTTAATATTATATTATTAATAATAATAAATATTAATTATGAATAAATAATAAAAATTACCAGTGGATGTTTTAATGGTATTTTTAATTGTTTATTCTGATTGAAAATATATTTTAAAACAAATTATTAAATTTTATGATTATGTGAATAAGGCATTGTTCCTTAATATTGGTTTTCAATAGGTGTTATTATTTGAAAAAACATGGTTGGGGATGTGCGGAGTGGCTTAAGGATGTTAAATTTGTATTAGGTATTTGGTGGCATAAACATATCCCTATGTATATGAATTTGACATGACTTGGGATATGTGGTCTCACCACTATAGCTGATCAAATTTTTTAATTAAATTAATTGGTTCACAAAAGTAAAAAAAATATGGTCGATAGAAAACATTACAAGGGCCATGTTATACCCTTCATGATTAGATATGTTCCATAGTCATCAATGGATTATTTAATGGTAAGTATGTGTATTGAGATACATGATCCCTGGAGGGGTGCTAATGATATGAGAATGAACTTAATGGGTCAGAGATAGGTACCTTAGTTCCCTTGAAAAGGGGTGATAAATTGATTTGGAATGGTTTTCCAAGGAATATTTTTTATATTTAACATAAAATACCTTATTCCCATGGGATATTTTATTAGAGAGTGGGGTTTGTTTTCCGCCCCTATAGATATATGAGTGACTGGGTGGGTATTCTATTTGAATTATTGTGGAATTTTTTGGGTACAATATTGACTTAGCGGTATTTGTGAAGAGATATGTGATTGAGTTTTTCCCTCTAGTGTAAAATAGGTTTAAACATTCCTATGAGGCCAATTAGACCAATATGTTACGATGGTGTATATGTGTTATTATACGAACTTTGAGTAATGGGATTAGATTTTAGAGATGAGAGTGAGATTTAGGATCCTGGGTATGGTGTACGGACTATAGTGGGATCTTATGGACCATGATCTGTTCCCTATTTCCATGATGAACCTATAGAGGGGTAGTGTTTGAAGATAGGTAGTGTTAATTTTTGGAGTAATCTTAAAACTTGATGTTTGACAGTGTGATCCTAGAATGGCCCATTACTATTGAGAAATTACTGATAGGGGTATATATGACCTTATAGGGTTCCTAAAGAGGTGAGATGAGGATGCTGATGAATTCTATGTGATGTTATTTCTCAATTGGGGTTGTTTTGATAGTTAGGGTTGAGTGGATAAGAGGACGAAGTAGTGTTCCTGGATATTTTAGGATGGCCCCAAGTGGATAACACCATAGTGATGAGATGGTGAGAATAAGAATTGGATTTTATTCTTGATGTATGTGTGTTTTATAATGGTCTAAGAGAGGTATGATGCCCCAAGTTTGTGGAATGATCTGTCATTCTCGACGAGGTGTGATTATGCCACTTATTTTCCATATGGAATGATATATGTTTCCATGCATGGAGGGTTTAAGGCCCTGAGTTTCCAAAGGATAATATATATGCTTTTATAAGGGTATAATTATGACCTTGAGTTTATTGGTTATATGATATATGTTTTCTAACATGGTGTGGTCACACCCTTGGGTTTTGGGAGGATATTATATATGTTTTTAATAGGGTTTGGTTATGCCCCTATATTTTGTAGATTATATAATATGTGTTTCCCAATAGGGAGTTATTTCCCTTTTGTTATTGGATGATCATTAGGTGTTTCCAAATATGTGGAGTCTAACTATATGCTCCAAATAACCTATTACTTAATTTTTGGTGGAAAACGATTATACCTAAGGGTTCCATAGGAGGTTACATAATATTAATATCAGGGATCGTACAGTTCCCTTGGATCGTGATGGTGGTATTTTACTCAGAGATCTATAGTGTTTGTTTAAGATGACATCGGTGTTCTTCTGTTTAATGTTAGATCCTGAGGATTGACATGGGTTTATTTTATTATGAATCCAAAATTATCTATATATTATTCAGAGTATATCACATTTTCATACATTATATTTATTAGTTATGTTATGGACTTTGTTGGTGGCACACTTATATGTTTTACTCATATCCTACTCAGTTATCCATGACACTCGGGTGCCTGATCAAACCTCACGTGCATAGGTTTAGGTGGGGGAGAGGTCTGGTGTTGTGGGATTATTCTAGATCATATAAACATGGATAAGAAACTGGGATGTGGTGGGGCACATGGATGGTTGTAGATACTCCTTGTATTTATTTCATTTTTTGTTTTTGTACATGTTATTTTCCCATTTGGAGAGTGATGTGCTTTATGATTTTATGATTCCTCAATCATTTTATATACCTTGTATATGTTTATTTATTATGAATACTCTAATAGTTTATTATGTATAATGTTTTTTTATTTTCATTTTAATTTGTGACTCTAATATAAGGTTATAGTGTCCCCATGGTAACATCATAGATCATCAGTAATAGTTAGTAGTATTTGGTGTATGGGGAGGTGTGCCTGAGGTTTTTTGATGCATCAACTTGAATACTAAATGAGTATTCATTATTCATGGTGTTACAATATTATTACTTTTTAAATAACTAACATGTTTGTTTTAGTATAATTTATTATATTTTACATCATAAGGTGTAATTTAGATTAAAATTGGAAAGGGAAATGTTCATTGATAAATATAGAAAAATGTATGACCATAGTCTAATTTTAGCGAATAAAAATTCTAAGGATAAAGATATATATCAATTTCAAGGAGTTTTATAAACCTCGCACAATATAGGTGTGTAAACATCCCAAATAGAATAAGTTATATTTTAATCAAAATAAAATTACAAACACATCAGATTAATATTTAGGATGTATCAATGTTATGTGTTTCATTTTCATGATTTTATACGAAAATAATTCATACTAGAGATATAAAATAAAAATAATTTTATGAATTTAATGTGGAAATACTGTCACTGAGATAGGGGTGATTTATAGAAAATGTAATATACGGGAAAAATAATGAAGTAAAATATTGGTGGAGGGGACCTATAGTTTGATGATAATGGATTGTACATCATCCATTATATTTATTTCTCTTATTATTAACTAAATATATAATTAGTTAAGATCCCTCAATGTGAATATCAATCGTAGCTACCCCTGTGGGTCTCAGAGAGGTCTTATGTTCAAGTCTCACTGAGTACTTCTCTGAATTGTTTGTTGGGTGGTTTTCATTATATTGTTTTCACTTTACCCACATTGATGTAAATATATAATATTTTGAGAAAATATAGATTTAGAATATAATCAAACTTATTAGAACCTTATTTATTGATGAAAATGAAATATTACATTTTTATTATTAAAAACTATGCATCAAAATTTGATAAAATGATTTTCTATGTTCGTATTTTCATAAAAAGTAAATTTCAAGGAGTCATCAATCTCTCATTATGAAATTACATGTGATCACTTGTTGTGTTTGGAACAATGAATGTATAAATAATAAATATTGATAAATTTGAACATTACCCTCATTTAACATCACATGAATAAGTTTAAAACAACTTTTTTGAAAAACTTAAATAACATGATGATGCACGTTGATACACAACATTTTCAGATTTCCAGTAAAAATTACATGTACAATGGCTTAGTTTGAGGGGGATGCATTGAGATCTTGTGTAGTTTGAAAAGTATTTGGCCAATATATGGATGAAAATCATTGTCAATAATAGATTTGATGGGTAGATGACAGGTTTAGATGATTAGTAGGTGGTTTTAAAGATTCCAATGAAGTGAAAGGAGGACACAACACAGTGGTGGTTAGGTGATATGGAAGATGGTGGACCGACATCGATGTAACATGGGGTTTCAGTGGATGATATGGGTATATGTGCAGAATGAAATTGGGACTATGAGTGGTGGTGATCAAAATAGGGATGGAACACATTGAGGAAGGGCCTATGGTCCATACATCAAAAGGGTATGCAGGTTATATATATAATATCTATAAATAAAGGGCTCGGTGAAAGTGTTATCACTTCGGTGGGGGATATAACTTCTCCTCATGGTTTATGGGAGTGGAGAGTGTGTGTCTTTCATTATAATTTCTCCCCATATATCTAATATATATAATTTTTATTAACTATATTTTAATTAAATAAAATTTAGTTTTAATAAATTGATGATAAATAAAATTTTAAACATTTATTAGAAATTGTTTAATAATAATAATTAGTTATTAATTAATTATTAATATATAAATAATTAATAATTATAAAATTATATAACTAAAATTTGGATAATTATTAATTAATATAAATTATAATTTGATATTTTAAACAGTAAATAATATTATTTAACTACAAATTAATTATTAATAATTAATAATAAATTTTTAATAATAATTTATAACAGTAAATTATTATTTAGTTATTATTAATATTTTTTATTAGATATTAGATATTATTTAATTACTAATAAATTAAAATTTATTACTACCAAATAATCGACTTTATCTAGCGCCACCCTTTATCAATGCTTTACAAAAGAACAAAAAAAATAACCTCTTTTATCACCATTTTTAGCATTTATAAAAGGTACATTTTAAGTTCTTTTCATAGTTCTAATAAATGTAATATTCCCTATAAAATTTATTTATCATTAAAAATTGTATATAAACATATATATATATTTCATAGTATATGATTTATATAAGGCTAAATACGCATTTACATAGAATGTATAATATATTTAGTGAAAAATATATTATAAAATAATTTAAAATATAATATTAGTTAATAATTTTCTAATTATTATCAACTAATAGTCATTTTATGACAATTTTATGATAGAAAAAAATTCAGAAAATCAAAAAAAATCTATATGATGTGAAAATGTGACTCAATCTTCATACGACCATAACGATTGAGCCGTGTGTTCGTTTTCACTCTTCCACATATCAAATTGAATCTCTAAAAATGGTCTATTGCATGGTTATTATATGGAACTACTAATAAAATTTTTATAGGATAAAAGGACCAAATGTTGTCCAAAACTATGTTTTTAAATGGGGTATCCAATGGTTTTTGACATTCGATGGAATTTATGCCTTATCTAAGGGGGTATCATTGCCTTTATTTTAATGAAGACTAAATTTATTCCATGATATTACATTCATAATGATATTATGGTCTGGAAGTTTAATTTTTTTTATAATTTAGTTTCATTTATATTCCAATATATAAAAATTTATTCATAGTTTTTTATAAATTTACTCATAGAAATTTATTTTTATAAATAAATATGTAAACATATTTACATATAAAATATCATTCTAAATATATAAACAATATCAAAATAAAAAATAAACCATATTATTTTAAAAAATATTTATGAAAATTTATATATCTATAAAATTAATGTATATATAACGTTTATTTTTATGTAAATAAACACAACTATGTGTGTTTTGATAAAAAGATATATATATTTATGTATATATTCAGATATATGGATATAAAATTAAATATCTAATATGAGTAAATAAATATAGATATGTATAACTATATTTATAGATGTAAGATATCTATATATATATATGTTTGTATTTGTAATGACACACATACACAAGAAAACCATATTTTATATATTTATTTATATATATATAGATAAAAATTGCAATGAAATATAAATAAATATATAGATATATAATAAAATATAGAACAAAAAAATATAAGAGTGGAAAAGATGTAGATGTATGAGGGGGTGATCTCATGTCTGAAACCCAACAAATGATGGGATATGTGGTCATGTCAATCTGGTGCCTAAGGACTATTAACGGAGTGGGGAGGCTATAAGAGACCATTTAAAACATGGGGGTGGGGTGGGGTCAAGCACTGATAAAATGACAGGTGTTAGACCATCCAATTATTAGGGAAGATATTATTTTTTAAAATTTATTTATGAACTTTTATCTGCACTAAATAAAGTGTTGTTAAAATTCCATTTTATCATTGTTTTTTAGAGGTGATAAATGATCCATTTTATTAGTGATTTTTCATAACACTGATAAACGGGACTTCTTATAACAAATCTTAGAAAAATGTATATTAATCAGAAAATTAACATAAGATGAATGTTTTAACAAAATACAAAAACATTGAATCTTTTATGAACCCCTATATTCCCCCTAATCACATCCTCAATTATATTTCATATATACATGGATCACAAACCATTAAAGTCACCCAAATAATTAGTGTGTTTAGCCATCAATCTTCATCTCCCTCAACATTCACCTAGAAAATCAATATCTTCTCTAATGGGAGAAAGGGAATGATATATTCAAACTTCATCTTTTCTAGTTGATACCCAATGTATTCTATTCTACTACTATTCGATGTTATTGTTTTCTAATACCTACTTTTGTAAAATAATTTTGACAATGATTCTTTTTGGTTAGTAAGTTTATTGTTTTATCTCGGGGGAGGGGAGGATGGGTTTTCAATCTATCTCAATGCATTTGGAATTACAAAACTATAATTCAAGGGGAACATACCCCTAAATTTAATCATATAAATGATCTATCATCTTGATGATACCCACAATATGATGAGTCATACATAGAATATACTTTTATTGTGCGTTAATGTGACTGGAGTTTTATGAACATGATACCTTTGAAATATCTTTAGAACGCCCTGAGTTTCATTGTGGATGAAACCTATATGTATATTTGTAGTAAAAACACCCACTGACACTAATAAAAAATACATAAAATAGAGAATAGAAAAATGCATGTATGAAATGAATAATCTGAAAACCCTTCATCACCCAGTGACACTGATCATGCCACAACAATTAATGGCTTCTCCCAGTAGTTTGCATAGTTTTTGGAGTACTATGGCCTCAAAAGTTTATGTTCTTTTCACCACCTAAATATAATTTGATACAAAATACAATGACTTCTAGTCACTAAAAAATTTGAATGGGTTCCATTTAAAGATACTCACATAAGTAAATGGTATAAAAAATGTGAAAAAAACACTGTCGAGGTGCTTAAGAAAACTCGACCAATCCCAAGGTCAAATGTTGGAATAATATTTTTCTGCATGAAATGAGTCATCTATGATAATGGTTTATTGGGATGGTTTGACGGTAAACCATGCTATAATGGCTGATCAGACAATGAAGGCTGAGAATGAGATGACAAGTTTCGAGAACTAGCGGAATAGAGTCATTTTTCATTTCAAATAAGTGATTTTTATCCTTTTATGTGTATGTTTGAAAACCATTAAAGTTGGGTGTACGTATGTATATAGGATGTATTTTTAGTGGTTTTGTGATATAATACCCAAATTCCCATGTATACAATTTCAAAGAAACATGTGACATAATTGTTTTGTGTGTTTAAAAAAATCATTATATGATTTTAGGTTATTTTATATGAAAAATAATGAAAAAAGAAACGTCACCCTTTCTGTCATTGGGAAAATTAGAAAATTAACATAAAAATATAATGTTTTAATTTTTTTATTAATATTATTTTTATTTTATTTTATTTAGATATATTTATTTAGAAAAATAATTTTTTAATAATACAATTATTTGATATTAATAAAATTTACTATATTACTAATATAATTAATCTTAATTTTAAAAATATATTTTTATGTAATTTATTATTTATGTTAATAATTAAATTATTTACATAATTATAATGATTTATTATTTTATTTATTTTAAAAACTTAATGTAATTATTAATATATATTAAAATTTATATTAGAAAACATTATTTATAATTACATAATTAATAATACTGAATGGTAATATAATTAATAATATAATATATAATGGTAATTATGTCCATTTATAATTGAAAGTGAATTGATATGTATTTATGTAATAAATTTTCTGAAACATAAATTAATTTTTTTTTATTTTTATGAATTTTTTATTTTAAATTATGATTTATATATTGAGTCAGTCTATCACATTTCCTTTAGATTATATAAATTTTTTCTAATTTATATGCTTTCAAAGCTACCTATATGAAACATAATAATGTATTATGTTTTGTATTTGAAAATAATATAAATAATAGTATTTAAATGAAATTTAACACACTTATTGAAAATAAAAATTTTATTTAAAATAACATTCATTTCATAAAAACTTGTAGTTAAAAGAAATTTTGGTGGAACAATAGATTGTTGTTTGAAATCATTACATTTGTATTTAAATTGTTTTTACATTCCTTTAATTTTATTTTATTTTGTATGTGTTTATTTAATGTTCTAAATTTCACTTAGGTTTTAATTATACTATAATTTATGTTTATTTATATTTTATTGTGTAAATATTTTGTTTTTAGTTGATTATGTTTGTCTCGGGTCAATTAATTTTGGTTTAATATAAAGATGAAATTATTTTTATTTTCAAAATAAATTTAGATTCTTAGGTTATGTTTAAAATTTTATTTAAATTTGTTTACAGTTTATGTTTTAGAATATTTTTACGTTACTAAATTGAAATTTAATAACTTTTCCTATCATTCCAGTAGTCAAATTTAAGAGCGTATAAAATTTAAACTGTAATTAAAATATAAATGAAATTTGAAAAACTTGTAAAACATGTAAAAATGGTTAATATTTAAAATAATTTCATTAATTTAATTGAGAAACATTAATATGTATGATAGAAAAATGGTTTCATTCAAATATAATAATTTAATAGTTAGAATATAAATGAATGAGTAAAATCACATAATATCATGAGGCCTCGTCCCACAATCTGGTGGGTGATTAGGATGCTTGTATCAAAATCGGTAACCTCTATGTTGTGGTAGAGTATGATGAGATAGATAAGACTCTTCATCAGGAACCGCAACCTTGAATGTCTAATTATCTTCCTATCACTCATTAGGAGGAGGTGGCATTTGTATATCATAATGTGAAGCTAATACTTCTCACACTATGTATGTGGAATGATCTCTCATCATCTCATTGGGGAACTGTAACATCAATAATGGCTTTGGTGTGAACGATGTTTGCATTAGAAATGGACCCTCATGAAATCCCAAAATCAACTTTACCAGAATAAAAATGTGGATATCCTAGCAATATAAATAGATCTCATTCCTCTGGATGCACATACCCAACTAAATGATTCTGGAACACTATAGGTGGACCTATTCCAATTAAATAATTGAGGCCTCATATGTAACATGACACAGTCTACACTATAACCTTTGTCATCCTACATCTTTGTCAGCATCATTGAATGAAGAAATTACTCACTATCTAGGTGGAATGTTAATACACCGATCAAATACAAACTCACATATGACTCTATCATGCTTGTGATAGTCAATAATATGAAAGTGAATGAATGAAAATACAATTGGTGAATCATGAATCTCATTAGCTCAGTATGTGTACAGTTGGTCTAACAGATCCTAGTATTGTAGCCATGCAATCTGAAATGACATGTGACAATTGTTAAAAAATTACTAAAAACCAAAAAATAAAAAATTATGAAATTTATTGTTCATGGAAGGACAATACTTACTTACACCATCAGACACTATACTATCCAAAATGAGATGATATTATCCCATGTTTTTTCATGACATCCCATGAATGTGGTGTTCCTAACTACACCATAAACACAAAACAAGTAATGTGATAAATAATAATAAATTTAATTTAATTACTCACAGTAAAATTAGAAAACAATAGAGATAAGTGATCATACTAGTGTCTATGAATAGCATCATGTATCACCTCAATATGAAGCTCATAGACAAAAAAAATACTCGAGAGGGGATGGGTGAACTCATATTCATACATCTAAATAAAGATGAAACATCCACAGTGTCTATGAAATCTGATTTTTATGTCCTTCATAATGCTCTATAAGTGTATTCTAAGAAAATAGATCCCTATTTGTATCAATCAGCCTGATCAAAATTTTCTTGTACCCCTAGATACCACATGTGCACATGCATACCAGAGTGATCAATGCATAGTGTCTCACTAACGATCTGTAAGATATATATATATATATATTTGTGTGTATGTGTTTGTGTTTGTGTAACACATGAAAATACACTCCTCAAACTCAGTGTGTGAATGGGAAAAGTTCATCTCATGTCATCTCATAGATATTGACACTCCATCTATAATAAGATTATCCCCCATAATGTCAAGCCCAGGTAATCAATGTACAATATATACTCATTCTCTATGGGTGGGTCAAATAATTTCACCCCTTGATTGGAAAACTGAACTAAATTGCCTAATCCTCAAGGGAGATGGTCATCCATCCCTTAATAAAGTAGAATGTGCATGTGTTAGGACTCTATATCTCGGTGATGGCAGTAAAGAGGTGATGATAATGGAATGTAAAATTAGATACCACAACTCTATATAATCCATCACAACATATGTATGGTATATTGGCTACTAGAGGTTTAATTTCATGCTAATGATGATCTCTAAACTCATTGATCCCTAAAACCTCATGGTTCCCAAGAATATTGCGGGAAATAAGCCTCTACTGATCATTGAGTATAGTAATATCCTCCATCTATACATATAAAACATAAATATATCTTTTTTAATTGAAAAATAAAATTATAAAATTATTGTAATCATAATTTTATGATTAGAATAATACAATATCCTTATTTCTAATTTTTTTTTAAATTTCTTACCAAAAGAAAAAGATGTTTTGTTTAATCACGCTTGTTTAATTAATGAAATAGTTTGTGGTTTGTATTTTTTAATATTGGAACTTTCTTGTGATGTGATAGAATATAGTATCAGTTATAGGTAACTTGAAATTCCCTTGAAAACCCCCTTATGCACTCCTCAATGTTTTTGTGCATCTGTTCATACATATTCCCCCATCATATGCCAAAGCCAATTTTTTTAGGAGTTTGACTAATATAATCATTGACACCATAATTAGACCTATAAATTTATTCTAATATTTTTTCAGACCTTGATTGATATGGATCATATTCTATATGAATATTTTCATATAACACATAAATTAATTTTATCGCTATGTTGAAATATTCTAAGATAAGAAAGAGATAGTATACCATGGATTATGATTACATTATTCATGGGTTCATCATGGATTGTTTTCACAAATTTCTAGAAATGAGTCTAAAATAGTACTGATGATTTTCATCTAATGGTCTCTATATAACAAGATTTTTGATGATTTTATCATTGATTTCCCAATGATGATCAAATATTAAACAAACAACCTGAATGTGGGTAAAATGGTTACACCTACATATTAGAAACCAACTCCTTGATTCGTACTTTTAATTTAACACAACTAGAAATAAACGTTGTATATGTGAATGTATTCAATATTTTATTTCCTTATTCAACAATACACTCATGTATTTTCCATATAGAAATGTTCTATCAATTTGTTAAAACTTCTTGGAATAACGAAATATGTAAATAAAGGGAATAAATTCCTAGAAAGGCCAATGAAATTTGATGTGAGATATATCATCTCGGTTATTGAGAGAGATGTTTTCATTCATATATAGATTGAATAGATCTTTTTAATTATGTCTTATTATGGATATAAATTATGGAAACACAAAATACAAGTCATCCCAATCACCATAGACCTTGACAATTTCCATCTTTTTTCCCTTAAATGCCTTATTATAGGAAATATTATAACCAATGGTTTATTGTATCCTCTCCTACACAAGGGATATGGGAACATCATGGTAGGCCATAATCATCTCGATGATAATATTTGAGATAAATTCCTCATAAAATGTTTAATGATCTTGTGTCGGGTTTGGATGAACATAAGAATGAGATGCCTCAAAGTTTAAAATTCTCTAACCAAAAAATTAATTATCCAGATTTTCCCAAAAGCATAATTTAAAATCATGCCTATATTTGTCACAAATTATAATGTATTTTTTATATCCTCACCTATGAACTAAATATCTATAATTTCTCTCAATATGAAATATTTTCACTATGTTTCTAATGGAATGTTCTCCCTAATGTTTTCTTCCAACATATATATTCTTTACAACTATCTAAATATATCATCTAAAAATCCAGTAAACTCATTTACCTGTGTGAAACCATTATCATCAAAATCAAGAAAATGTGTCATTTATTTAATCAGTATGCAAAGAGTGGTGGGTGATTTATTGTACATTGAGGCTACTATACAACTACAATATTTCCCAAAATTTACTCCCCGATATATATATCTTCTTTTTAATTAGAATTATTTTATTTTTCTATTCTATTATTAGAAACGCCCTCATTATACCAATGAATGTGCGGTATATCCAAGAGATCAATTAGGATTTCTTCTTCCACATCATAGGGAACAACCTCATTTTATTGGGATAGAAATGATTCATAAAATATTATATGTCTATGTCTCTATATATTTGGAAGTTACTATTGTACACAATATACCTCAACATATAACTCTATATTTAAACCATCTAAACATTGGGAAACTATTTGTTTCATGGAACCACCCCTCATTAGAACCCAATAAACAATCTAGATTAAACAAAATGGAAAAAATTGAAAATTTCAGGTCCTCGATTTAAATGAACATGAATTCGTTACTGATGTTCTATTAGGGTCAAACAATAAAATTTCCTAACGATTATTGCTAGTTTTGTACTATAAAAAGCGCCCTACTCGGTTTCAAAAAACACTCTGTAGAAGTAGACACAAGAAAACATGATTATCTTGCTGAAAAATGATTCTTTATCATGATTCTAATAGTGAATACAATATTTATAGTGGGGAATAATAAATTATTGGTGAACACAAAATATTAACTTTACTCAAATTTTAGAATGTATTCTTATATCCTAAAAGATGTCACCAATGTTTCTTAGTACAATTTTTATTAATTCAAATGGTATGTCTAATGGTATATAAAGAGAATTTGAATCATATAAGGAATATCCTAAGGAATTTTCAAACTAGTTTTATAGAATGGCCCATTGTCGTGCACTAGTTCCCAATAGATTATATCTCAATATGATGTTTTTGGGGTTGTTACCCTAAGGTACATATGTTCAAGTGCTACATCCACTTCTAGTATTTAGATAGGTAATTCATTAATTATATTACCACATAAAATTTACTTTATCAAAATTTTAGAATGTCTGTGTATATCAAAAAATATGACACTAACATTTTTTTGAATAATGTTTAATATTAAGTCATTACATTATAAATAATTATTATTTAATTAATAATTAATCATGCATATTAGTTAACCATTATTTAATCATTAATTAATGAATTTTAATGCATTATTTAATTTTTATCTATACATTAGTTAAACATATGTTAATCTTAAATCATTTATTATGAATAATTCATTAATACCTTGTTAATAAATAATTTATTAATAGATATCAAGTAGTTACTTTATAGTTATGTATGTGTCAATTAATAGCTAATCATTAATTAATAAATAGGTTATTATTATATTTAAATAATTTTTTATTCATTATTTAATTATTATCTAATATATTTTTGTACATTAGTAAATTGAAAATTAATTATGCCTTACTCATTTATTAATGTATCATTAACAATTTTTTAATTAATATTTACACACTTTATAGTTTTTATTTTTCAATTATTGCTCATGGTTATTTAATTAGCATTTAATCATTATTTAATCATTAATTAATCATTAAATGGTCCTATGTTAGTCATATGTTAGACTAGTTTATTCATTATCTAATCATTATTAAATCTTAATTAATTTATTAGTTAATAAATTCTAAATCATTAATTTTTCATTAGTTAATCATTAGTTATTTTATAGTTAATTATTATTAAACCATTATTTCCCTAAACTGTATTCATCATCTTGTCAATATTAATTCCAAATTATGTCACTAATAATTAAAACCCACTTTTTAATATTAAATATTAACTAGTTTATAATTATAAACTAATTTATAAGAATAATTAGAAATTCTTTATTCAAAAGGAATTAATAAAAATAAAATTTACTTTATTAATATTAACTATTATTTATAAACTATATTTTTCTAACTAAAAAATATCTAAATAAAAAATTTAAAAATACCTACAAATGAAATAAATAACTAAATAACTAAATAATAAAATAAATTAGAAAAAATGTGTCTAAATGATACATTTAAAAATTTGGCACTCCTTTTAGGACACAAAAAATGTTGTGCCAAAAGGAGTAACCATTGAAAGTCATAGAGACATAGGGAGTGGAATTGGAGAGTGAGGGGTTTAAATGGGTGAGAAAAAGGGGGAGGGAGGTTGCCTATATATTATGGGTTGCATGAAATTTGACATCACTAATTTTATATTTCTGTGTATTTTTTGGGAAAAGGTGTTATCTAGGATTCTAACATTATCCTTAATTTAGGGAAAAGGTGCTATCATCAATTCCCTAATTTCTATTTCATCAGTTTGGGTAGATGATTGGAAACAATGAAATCACCCTTGCCACCATTCAAGATAACTGATAGTTTTCATTGACGATGATTCCATTGTCTATAATTTTTTTTAAAAATAACATAGTCTCATTTTTAAAAAACATATATAAAAACAATATGTTATACGTAAGAAAACTATACGAAAGAATTAGTTTAATATCGTCAATTTCCTTTTTTATTTAAGCTATATGGTGAATTTGTTTTTGAATAGGATCCCTCAATAATATGTTACAGCATTGTGTGATAATTTAAAAATTTCCCTTAAACATTTCTTTCAATTTAATAAATGATATTTGGAACTTTCAATGATATGAGGAATACCATTATAAAATAGTATGGAAAGATTTTCATATTTTTTTGGGAAACCTCCACATCATAGAATATAGTTTCCATTTATATTTTTTATTCTATTTAATTGTGCCTCCCCATATTCCAAAGGCTGCTGACTAGCAGTGATGGTATAATGGTAGTATAATGGTGAGAATATACCCTCATATCAGAGAAACACATCAAAAATAACCAAATATCATCAATGTAATTCTAAATAGAGTGTGGTACCAGTAAATAACTGAAATAGAACTTGTTTTAATACTAAATATATTGTTATTTAATATTGAATAATTATTTTATAAAATCAACAATGTACTCCCCTCGGACTATTATACATGATGTAGTACATAAACAAAAATTAAATAAATATAGAATGATATACTAATAACTATAAGCCACACAACATACCCAATATCCAAATACTATGAAACTGCACCATCCTGATCATAAGAATCTACTCGAGCAACTCTAGTTGATCATTTAACCCCAGGACTCAGCCCTATCAATCATGTAACAATGTTGAACCATTAAATCACACGTAAGGTCTTGGTCAACGCAAGCCAAAAATGTATCTGATTAAAGAGGCCCATATATATATACTAATATGTGTATGCATATATATTACAATACAATTATATATATAAATTTTTATATATGTATGATTATGGAATAAATTTACATGAATCAACCATAGTAGAGCCATTGTTCTATAGCCCCGATCGTATAGACATCCTATGAAATGGGAATTGAGATGAATATCATACCACTCAAGTCTTGTATCATTAAGACAGACTCTATGTTTTTAATCTGAATTAAAATCTCCCACATTATCCAGTTCTGTAAATGTCTCTATGAAATATACATCACCATAAGGGGATACGTTTTCTATCCTTGGGTTCACCAATTCTCATCCTCAATCACTATAATAGAGGATATCGTATACCGATGGACAATCCTATAAATATTTCATTGAGATATATAGAATACTATTAAAGACATTAGTAATCTAGTATAATCTATGATTCCCAAGTCTTGTCAAATAGGAAATCATGGCATTAAAACTCGAATAATACCTAAGGTGGGTGACCCATAGGCAACATGTAAGGAATACTCCAATGATTCAATATATAAACACAGAATCATTTAATAATTATCTCAACATCCCACTCCCATTTTTGTGTGTGTATCAATAATGGAACACCCACTAATAATAGTGAGTTCCCTAGGAATCAAACTATGAGATCAAGTTTATCCTTTGAAATCACATAAGCATCCCATTGCTCGGGGGAAATGTGCCTTCCTTAGAACCATTGGAATCTCTATAAAGCCAGAAGACAATTAGTTCTAAAAAATTCATAGTATAAAAGGTTTTACAAGACACTCTATTAAATATAACTATGTATCTTTTTTAGGGATGATTCCAATTGATAAATGGGTGATCTAGTAACCATATCATTCAATCATATATTCTCATAAGCTAGACCTTAATAAGTACATATAGAAATCCCAATAAAATAAGTCTCGGAAGTGGGATTCAAGGTAGTATACCAATTAAATAGGGATCAACATCTTGATCACAAGAAGTAAATTAGTTAATAAAAACATATTAATAAGAATTATGCCAGTCAATATGTTTGGGAATCCCAATGATAAATAAAGACACATCATTTTAGGATCATCGACCATAAACGAGGAAGCACCTATGGTAATCATCACTACATCAACAGTAAACCGGTGAATGAAAACATAAAAGTTTGTTAGTGGAAATATTCCTAAAACCCCAAATACTACCTCATCCTCATGGGATTATAATTTTTTATTGGTTTATAAGGTTGAACATGCTATTATCTCTACCCAAACTTGTCATACTAGCTTATGGTGAGTCAAACATTCAATCACCCACTGGGTCCCTCAAGTAATATCACTAGATGGAAATATACCTGGGATACATGGAGTATATATATAAGAAAATAAATACTATTAAATATCCTCAAATTTTAATATAAAATGTATAAAAATACAATGGATCCTCTAACATAAATCAATAAGAAGAATCCAACACAGGATCCTCAAAATGTTACATAGGAAGAGGCATCCTACATGGGACCATTTATAATATAGTATGTTGGAAGAGGAATACTACATGGGATCATTGTGATGTAATGAAGGTAGGTGAATCATATAATGGAATCCATAAGTTATCATGTATGTGATGGTTTACTATAATGGAATATCAATATTTTAAGAAGATATAGACATCATACATGGGATCCTATAGGTCAAAATGTATGCTGAGTAATCCTATAGGGGATTATAAAAAAACTATACTCACAACCTCCAAGGCCATAGGGTAAAATCATTGAAAGGATAAGAAATCCTAGTATAGAAACATAAGCATTGATCATGGAGATGAACCCTGGCCCATCTCAGATCATGGGTTTACTCTAAAGAGAAAACTAAATTCAGTTACCGAAGGAAGAACCCCTCCATTATTGATAAATATGGAAATGCCACATAGGATTCCTCAAATAACCTCAAGGGTAGTACGATCATGATATAAATGAAAAAATACTCATAATTGACTACTCATGTGCATAATTAGGATTTTAGGTATTAATGATACGAAAACCCTAAAATATGGTAGCAAGGGGTTGTACACAACATGCATTCCATAGTTTACGATGTGTACTCCAAAATTCCCAATTGGGTGAGTACTCCAGTGGTAATTGGCATGTAAATACACATGAACAAGGTTTTTGGGTTATTTACAGGGAATTTTCACTACATGGGGTACCTACCCATGTACCTCATATGGCCAAGCCATGAACTTCACATGGTTGTGTACCATTACATGTTATAAAATCCACATGGGGTCTGGCTCAAAACTCTTCATGGACATGTTCCATTAAATGGTATATCTGGCTAGTACTCATCTCTATGGTTGAGTCACAATCTATAGAATCTATATGTAATACATGGAATGGAATTATAAAATGTTCATATTACTTGAATAGAAAGAATACAAGATCTGTATTCCTATACTACACATTGTGTGATCAGGATTTCTTAATAGGAAAACCCTAAAATCAACCTGAAACACTATTTTTTCACCCCAAAAGCTATAGATAAAACAAAATGGGATAAAAATAATGAGTAATATGGATATAATAATTTAAAACATTAAATATAAGGGTATCTATTTCCAAAATTGAATTTTTTTTACCTTTGGGTGGAATTAGCCAAATCGTTTCACAATTTTGCAGTCCACGATTGTCGTATAATGATATCCCTCATCCTAATATACATTCATGTACCTTCCATCATGCATAAATTTCAATCTCTATATCCTTTTCATCTCCCGATCACATGATTAAGGATAAATCCTAGGGGAGTGTGTGAGAATCTAGGACAGAAAGAAGAAAATAAAAATGAAGAAAAAGAAAAGAAAAAGAAAAAGGGGCTAAGATCAGCCCCAATGCCTGACCTGAGTTTATTCCATGATTTGGAAAATTGTTATTTCTATAGTCAACAATAGATTAAATTCTTAATATGACTCTCTATTCAATATATATGGACGAAAAACCTTGCGTGAAAAAATTAATATTTAATTACATAAATATTAATTATTAATTATTCTACTAAAACTATAATGGTTCATAGTCACACAAAACATCTATAATTGGTTAAAAATCATATTATGGGGCCAAAGGAGTTGTCCTAAAATTTATTTGAGATCATATTCATGGGTAGATGACCATTTCATCTCTTTAAATAAGATAATAATCCAAAATTTTATTTTATTTTCAAATTTATAGTCATAAAAAAAACACTAATCCTTACAATATCTCTACCCTCAACCTTCTCATCCCTAGGAATCCTTTGTAGTAACACAAGAAACCATGCTATAATCATAATTATCTACAAAAATACTCCATATTGACTATCCAATGACCCATCTAACAACATCAACAATTGTATGATACATTGGAGACACTTAACTGCGACTGCTCTAGTGCTCCACACCATACGAGTACCCTTATAATCTTGTTGAAACGTTTCTTATTAATTGTTTAGGATTAAGGTTTCCATTTACTATGCCAAATATAAATATAAATGAGGGTTACCACCCCCAAATATCCAATGAGGTACTTCCCACAATATGGATTACCTTACACTCCTCATTGAGCACAACCTCAATATATTATATCATTAGATAAAGAGAGATATTTAAAAGAATAGAAGCTCATAATAGAGGTGATGATCTCTCAGAATTCTCCAGATGACATGAATATAGATCAAGATAATCTCTAACTATGAGTACACTTTGATTACATTGAAATGTGTGTATATGTCTCTCTGATCCATGTCCACATAAAAAAGGGATGCACATTCTTATAATCCACCCCTCACACCATGTCTCCTAAAAATTTGTGCCCAGGTCCAACTATGGTTCATCCTTCTCACAACACCCGATTCATTTTTGATGTCACCTCTACTATAGAGGGAAATTATACATTTAACAATAACCCCTAGGAAACCATGACCATTTAAATTCATGAAAACATTGGTCCTCATCTTTCATTTAATCAATAACTGATTTATTATTTAAATGATACATCTTGTAATCGAAATGCTCCATTATTATTTGACTCATACTCCAGTGAGTTTTCCATTATATAGCTAAGATTTACACTCTAAATGGTGTATCAATATCATTAACTAGATGATCCATTGGAACTCCTCTTCAGAATTGAAAACTCAAATTTTTAAAATGATTTATTCTATGCCATCCCATCAGTAGCTGTAATTATATTCATGAGAATCTACCCTAATTCAGAATACATTAGAATTAGTATAAACACTAGTCAATAAGTCTTGGTACATGAAAAATATTTCCAACCAAATCCAGTGTAGAAAAAAATATAGACATCCTATGTGTTTTCTCAAAATCCAAAGGCATCAAAATTCCTATATAACAAAAACCAATCACTAAACATAAAATAGTCTCAAATGAGAATATAACTAAGATCACTACCTAAAAATGAATTTTCAAACCTGGGACAACATCTCATATAGGGTTCCCTTAACTAAAATGAAAATTTAACTACAGGGTTCCTTATCTAAACTAGGTGACTCTAGTTCCCCAAACTATCCTTACTGATCAATTATCAAAAATGGTTCACAATTTAGAACCACCTTTCCCAAAAGATAAAACCTACATAAGAAAAATATGAAAATGACCTACATGGGTAAAATCGATCAAGAACGACTAACAAGGGCCATGTTCCTCTGTGAGAATCCTTATAAGTAAATTCTCCATGCAGTTCATGATACTAGAATATAATTTATATTAGAATAAAAATAATTGAACATCATTATATGGTAATATGCCTCAAGGTTCAGTTTATGAAAATAATCCAGGTACCTATTACCTTTTTAACCAATAATTAGGTTGGACTACCACAGAAGAAGGATAGATAAGTATAGTGTCATTCCATGCTATGTAGGAAAACTCTATATAGTTTGTTTCTAACACTATAAATAACCTAAAATATAACAACACCATACATTGGGTCCATAACATGAGAATAATGTGACCAGTCGACCTACTAGGGTCACTGCACTTTTCGTGGATAAGAACCGAGTCATCAAAATCACCAGCAAATGCCTCAACGGAAATCCCATATCGTATCAGCAAAAGCTAATATATATGAAATCAGACCAATTGAATATAATTAAAATAATAACCTATATGGTAAACTACCATTTGTGTTCTTTACCATTTAAATAATTTTCCTCTTTCTTCATTAATAATTACTCCACCGTGCCTATAACTTATGAATCCTACATGCGAAATTTGACATGTGAGATGCCTCTAGTTGTTACATCCCAACAGTCTAGATCAATCCATAACCCCTTTCCAACAAAAAATATCCATAAATCCATCAATAAATAATAACATCCACACAACTTGTGATACTCTCAAAGTGAAAATTACATAGAAATATAGTATCATAGATCATGACAACAATCCCATATCCATGGGAACTATGGATTCTATCCAGAAAAGTTAATCAAGCTGAACTAGTTCGATAACAATCATAAGATAAAACACATTTCTATTACTCCTATATAACATATCCCAAATAGTTATACAAATAAAAATGCACTACTATAATACCAATTTGCAACATCCTGAACCGGATTCCACTAATTCAGTGGCCTAATTCAGTTTTATATAAGTCCGCGTTGTTCCTCTTAGAATGTATTAGGATGACTACAAGAAATGAGGGTCTAGAGGTTGTTATGTGGGGATATTATACCCTCATATCATTGTAACATAGTGGATATAACCATATATCATCCAAATAAATAATAAAAAGAGTGTGCAAGCAATATATAACAAAAATATAACATTATGTAATAATATATTAAATTTTGTAAAATAAAAAATATCAATGGCATAAAACAACACTAGTATCCCACTGGACTGATCATACATGTCAGATATCATAACATAAATTGACAATAATGAACATGGATAAAATATAAACTCAAATACAGACCACATACCCAGTCTCTAGACACTCCCTAACTAAATTGGCATGATCATATGAATCCACATGAGTGACTTCACTAGATCATGCCACCCTGTTTCTCAACCCTACCCATCATCTAATTGTGTTCAACCATAAAATCATAAATAGGGTCGGATTCAACCTCCAAAAAATGTATCTGATTTATAATACCCCATGTATATATCATATGGGTAGGAATATATATTCCAATATATAAATACAGAGATGAGTATATATATAACAATAAAAAGAAAATTAACATGTTTCAATTGTAGCTGATCCTTTGGTCTGTAACCCCGATAGTCGGTACATCCTGTAAAAAGGGCATTGGCCTGGATGTCTTACCACTCAAGAAATTTTTCAATAAGTTAATCTATAGATTTTTAAGCATAATAAATAGTACCTTCTTCATCTAGTGTCATAAATGTATCTGAGAAATCTATTCCACGATAGGAGGATACATGTCCAAACACTAGGTTCAGGGGTACTCACCTCTAATCACAAAAATAGATCATACCATATACCAATGGACAATCATGTAAATGTGTCTTGGATATATATTTAATACTACTCAATCTATGTGTAATATAGTATGATGTTTGATTCTCAGGTCTTGATCCATAGGTAATCATGACATTTCAACTTGAAAAACACATAAGAAGAATGACCCTTATGATATGTGTAACTAATAGTCTCTAAATCTGGTATATCAACACATAATCATTGAATTATCGATAATAGTGCATCCATTGGTATATAAATATGGAATCATTATTAGTATCTGTAATGGTTCATGCACTAATCCTAGGGAGTATCCTAGGAACCAGAAGAGGTTATAAAGTCTGTCCTCTAGGAGATCATTAGCATCCCATTGGTCAGGGAAATGCACCCACCAAGAAACCTTTTTAATCCTTAGGAATTATGATATAAAATCCATTGCAAGAGATACAAATAATTAAAGGTGTTTTAATAAAATATCATTTATATACCTCAAGATAACATATTAGGTAGGACTACCTATTAAAAATGGGATTTCAAGTAGGAGTGTTATTCAATCGAGTATGCTCATAAGCTGGAACCTAGGAAATATGTCTGAAAATACCAAGAAAATAATCCTCAATAGATGGATTATAGGTATTATATCTAGAAATCCCAATAAAATAAGGCCCAATAGACAGAAATCAGTATGTACATATAGGAATCACAAAATATTTATATGATTTATCCCAAGACATATATGTTGATATCCTATAGATAAATATTGATTCATCCTGTTTGGATCACCAACTACCAACCAAGAAGCACCTTTCGTAATCTTTGTTGCATAAGTAGTAAATATGTGAATTCATAAATAAAATAGTTAGTGTGAATGAATTCCTAAACTACTCACAAATAGATCATCCTCGTGGTTTTAAATTTATAAAATGGGTTCTAAGGTTAATACCACTACCGTCACTACCAAAACCCGATATACTAGCTCATGGTCGGTCAAACAAAGGGGCACCCAATGGGTCCCTCAAGACATAACACAAGATAAGAGTCCGACTTGGGATCCTTGAGGTATACATATATGTTGAAAAATCATTTTTGGGATCCTCAACAACGATTATAAAAGAAAAAATCCTATATATAATCTTCAAATGGTATGAAATAATATGCATCTTACACAAGATCCTCAGTGTGGTTCATAAGTAGAGTCATCTTACATTGGACCCTTAATAATAGAGTACTTAGGATGAGGCATCCGATAAGTGATAATAAAAATGAAAATAAGGTAGTGGAATACTATAATGGATTCCCTAAGATAGTATATAAGAATAGTATTCCCAGACGGGACCCTCAGTCCTGTAAGAAGATAGATGCATCTTAGATTTGATACTCTAGGTTGAAACGTAAGTTGATTAATCCTTCAAATGATCATCGAAAAAAACTGATCTCACAACCTCCCAGTATAAAGGGGAACATCTGAAAGGGTGAGGTTTTAAGGGAGACAAACATAAGAATTGGTCACATGAGATAGATTATTGACCATATCAGATCATGGTCTCACTCTTAGAAAACAACACAATTCAATTACGGGAGGAAGAACATTTATGTTTAGAAAGAATCCAAAAATTCCATATAGAAGTGGTCAAATAACCTCAAGAGGAGTATAATTATGATATATTTGTAATAAATTATTAATGGACAACTCATGAATCCAATTCTGACTCTAGGGTGTAATCATATGAAAACCAAAGGGTATCAGGGGGCACTACATGACATGCATAACCTAGTACACAACATGTACTCCCAAATCCAGACATGGGCATGTAATCTAGGAAGACATAGTGTGTGAACACCCAAGTATATAGAATTTTTCTCATGTACATGATGTTTACCCTACATGGGATACCTAATGATGTAACTCGCATGTCTTATCCATGTACATAACTTGGCTATTCACCCCTAAACGTCATTCAACCCCCACAATGTCAGGTCATGTACTCCACACAACTGTGTGCCCCTACACAGGCTTTCTGTCCATCCACTTGAGTACTAGGAAGAGTCCCAATGCATTTCATGTATACCCCATTCAAGGAGATTAATTCTTAAATGTTTATCTTCACAGAATTGGATGAACACAAGTCATGATTTCCCGAACTATATGCTATGTGATTAGGATTTCCAAATGGGAAACACCTCAAATTGGAATGAAACACCACCTACTCCCGAAAAGATAAATATCGACTCTCAAGGGGTCAATAGAAAGAATAATAGGAGTTTAAAAATGAAAATGATTAATATATTTTTATTTACATAGAAATGTGTAAAAACATCCTACATTTGGACAAAATCTTTTTAAACTTCATCCATATTCGTGATCCAGGACTCTTGAAAGATGATGTGGCTCATCCCAAGAACCATGCTGATTCCTCTCTTCTTACCACTCTCAATTCATCTCTCCCTCTCCAATTTATCTCTCAGTCATGTATAATAGAAAAAAATCCATTATTGTGGATGAAAATCATGGGGATAAAGAAGAAAAGAGAATGGATAATGAAATGGAATTCATGGGAAATTAAAATAAAATCGGGTCATGGCCCGACCCGAGTGCCCAAACAATGTTTATGCTCTGCCTAGTAATAACAAACTATTCTATTATCTATAGTAGAGAAAAAAATCTCCATCTGAAACTCCGCTAAAAAAATATGTTCATAGGAACCCACAAAAAATTAAAAATTTATTACTTAAATAATAAATATCCATTAATCTTCAAAAATTTGAATGATTCATAATTCCATCAAATCTATTTCATAGGGTAATCAACATATTTTGGGACCTATATAGTGGTCATAAAAATTATATGATATAATATTATACTGTGAAATGTCTATTTTAACCCATACAAGAACCTCAAAGAAAAAATTTAAATTTATGCTGGAATTTGCAGTTTGAAAAAACACGAGTCCTTGCAAAGTACCATAGATTATTTCACATTATCTGAGGTTACATCTACTGTGATTTGAAAGGAAATAACCTAGCTAAATAAAGAATAAATTACAATATACCTCTCTTTATTTAATTAACATTCCATCCAATTATTCTATGAGATTACCACTAATTTTCACGAATATTTAATATCATCACTTCATGTACTTACTTAGTCCACCGGCCATGATTATGATTATGCCACTATAATTAATGACTTATTCAAGAAGTTTTCAGACCATTTTGAGTCATACAACCCCCAAGTATTTTCAGTTATAATACCTCCCATCTAGAACTTGATACCTAATAAAATACATTTTATTCATTGAAAAATTTACTTGGTCTACAGTTACTGATCTATTCATCTATAAATGGAATAAAAATTGAGACAGAAACATTTTAGAGGAACTTGATAGAACATAAAAATTATCATTGTTGAATGTTAGAATAATAAAACCCTTCTAGAAATTAGTAATCTATAGTTAAGGATAATTGGATGGTCTAATGTTCGTCAATTATGTAATGGTTAATTAGAGAAATAAGGCAAAGAATGAGATGGCTAATGGAAAGACATTGTTAAATAGATTCATTTCTCATTTAAAATATGTGATTTGTCTTCTTTTATATTTGTGTTGATTTTCCATAATGGATTGTTATATGTATGTTTCTTATACTAACTATATACTGAAATGTGTTTGTTGTGGTTTTGGTATACAATACCCAAATTCCCATGTTTCCAATTTAATATAAATAAGTTTTATGTTAAAAATAATTGGACGGAATAAGTAGTTATATATAAAATATTTACTTTTTATTTGAGTGATAAATTTAAGAACTAGTTGAATAGGATACCTCAACAATATGTTACCATTTGGGGTGATCATGTACAAAAGTTTCTTACATTTTCATATAATTTAATGAATAAAATTTAGAACATTCAATGATAAGAGTATGTATCATTATATAATATTATGGAAATTATTACAATATATTATTTACAATAAAATGAATCATCATAGCCTACAATTTTCATTCAAGTTTTATTATTCTATTCCACCATGAAGACTGAAACATGAATGATATTATATGTCATGGTTAGAGTAAGAGTAAGAGTAAGCACTAAATCACCATAAAATATAATCAATATAATTCGTGATATGGAACTAATCATTTTTAATGACCCATGGAGATAAGATCATATAAAATACCAGCACACAATATAGATCAATCAATAATGAATGAAGAAAAGTTATTGATGATAAAAAATAAAATAAATTATTTGTTATTTAAAACATAGGATATGATAAATAATGTTTAAAAAAAAGTTAATCATGTGGAGTAGTTCATTCATATAGTATGATTATATATTCATGATCCATTGTTAACTGAATTTGGAAATACTTGCTATGCTGGTTGTGGAAGAAAAGAGAAATAATTCATGAATTTTAAAATATATTTAAATAATCATTTAATGACCATAAAATACAAATTTTGGAGTTAAGTTCAACCATAGGTAGGAGGACACTAAAATCATATTTTTTAATTACATTGATATCTTTATAGTTAAATTTTTAAATATTAATGTAAAAAATCAAATACAATAATAATTATAAGATATTCTCATGAATGTTTAATGTGAATATTTATTTCAAAAAAATTATAAACAATTAATTATCTTGAATTAGATATTTCATTATGTTAATTAAAAATTAAAAAACATCAATTGAAACCATAATGTTTAAATATAATAGTCATGCAATCAAATATATGTTATAAATAAAGTAACACTTATGAGAAAAACTAAAAAAATCAAGTTGGAATGTTAATATAATTATTATTAAATATGGAAAATATCATGAAGTAACGATGTTATAAATAAAAATAAAAATTTCTATAGTTATTTATGATTTTTCATATGATGATTAATATAAAAATCTATATCATAAAATTGATGAGAATTGTTATGAGGAATAAATTAAAAAATAAATGAAATTGGTTGCTAAATATTAATTTCTAAAACATAAATTATCGAAAAATTAATGGAACAATATAGGGAATTATAATTCTCAAAATTCCAATATTTATTCAAATAATCATAGATACTGTAATGGCTCATGTTTGTACATGTGTGATAATTTCATTGAAATTCTGAATTTTTGAATTAGAGGATGGGTTGGATTTTGAATCGGGATTAGGAATTGAATTTCAAAGGTTGAAACCAATTAAAGGAGGTAATTCAGATAGGTATGAGGTCCGATTGGTGAAAAAGAGGATCATGTTTGTGTTGTAAGAAACTCAGTATTTCATTATAGGGGACACATCAGCTACCCAAAGAGGTTCTATGTGTGTATTTTAATAGGGGAAGGTTGAGAATTTGATCATACACCCCTTACGGGTTTTAAGAAGAATGGGGGTACAATGGAATTAATTTGGTTGAGACACCCCTCACATTTTTCTCTACATACCCCATACTGGAGGGATAATTTTCCATCTTCCAAATGCCAATCCATGGATTATCTATTAGTTTCTCCTCCTTCTCTTCATCATATGCTTATCCTTTTAATTTGTTTGATTTTATCTAGGGATTTAATTCTAATTACACAAGAGAATAGTGGAATCCACCGAATTCAATGGTGATTTTGTTCATCCTTGACAGAGGATTTCCATGTGCATAAGTTGCTTGTAGTGGCTTAGGGTATTGTTAAGGTATGACATAGTAGTCATTTTCATATAGTTTTAATTAAATTTTTCATGAATTAATTATGGAGTTGGAGATGTGTGTCGGGGATTTATCCTAGGATTGTATAAGGGGTCCTTAGTGGATCTCCAATTGGTTTTTGGTCATGATTATAGTGTAATGGGTCACCAGTGAGTGAATCACAAATTATTCCTCTTTTGTATCAAATAGTTTAATCAATTATCAATTTCATTATTAATTAATATTTGATATTTAGTTGTATTTAGGAGTTCGGGTCATTGAGAGGAGATGAGCTGATCTTAGATGAGGCTGGACAGGTGTGGGGGGCCCTAAAAACAGGAAACAAAATGAGATAATATCTAAAATAGGTGGGTGGTTATACATACATGTTTTTTTGTATGTATACTTTTGATATGTGGCTAGTGAGGTGTAGGCTATCAACTATAGGGGACACCCTTCTGAGTAATTAAATTTCATTGTTTAAATTAAAGGTTAATTTAAATTGAAAATGTTAATTAATTAATTTAATTGAGTTAAATTATTAAGTTCCAAATCCCTATTAGTGTTATGGTTTTATCTTGATTTCTATAAACTGATGGTTAAGGCCTTGTCTTGAGAATTTCCTAAAGATGTTCAATTCCCACAAGAGGGGTGTGGCATATATGATTAAAATGAGTTGTACCAAGTGGAGTGGACCTTTATTGGGAGATCCCAAATATCACTATGTGGAAGTGTGGAATGAATTGAGATAGAAAACCATAGTAGGTCAAGCGAGGACCCTTGATACGTGGTCAACAAATGTGCATGGGACCTATGAAACAAATGAGAGGCTAGGGGAGCAGACAAACTGAGTAATGCTTTTGGGGTCCAAGATGATCCATGGAAATTCTCATGTGGCATACCCCTTATATCTTGTGAGATTGTACAATATTGATAATGATATTTATGAGTGTAGCATCCTTTAAGAATCAGGTGTTCACTCAGAAACTTATTTAAGATCGAGGGCACTTTTGGGGGTAACTATAATGTACTCTCATCGGGAGAACCCAAGTAGGTTCCCCAGTTATTGACCAACCCTATGTGTGTGTTTCTGGGATTAGGTAAAATTGGTAGCATGTGTAAACTTATAACCTATACCAAACGTGTAATCCTGAGGGGTTGTGGTTAGTAGTGTTGGGTGTGGGCATTCAACTATCCCTTGTGGCTTAGTTTATTTAGGATATTTTTTTGTGTGTACCTTTGGGGTGGCTTCAGTTATGAAATGGAAAACGTTATTGGGGGGGATTCTATTTGTACGAGATTCATCCAAGGGGTGGTGTTTAGTTTTGTCTTACTCGTTGAGATAAATCTTACAGGGTATTTGAGGAATATGTGATGTGATGCCTTGTAGGAGGATAGAAATGTTGTTCATATGTGCAAGGAGGGAACAACATAGAGGTGACATAGCAATATGGCAGATGACATACTGAAGTTGAGGTGGAAGGTTTTCTTTAAAGTATGGAAGGGGGATTAAAACATTTGGCCTATGAGTTGGGGTGAGTGTATTATGGTAAGACCATGGTGACTAAGGGCCCACCAGTCAAATATCAAAAGAGAATGTGTGCTATATATATAATATATATAAATAAAGGGCTCAGGGAATTAGTTGTCTTTGGGGGGGATATGACTAGTCCTTCAGTTCTATGGGTGTTATGTGGGTGTGTGTGTTTTGTTTTAATTATACCCCCAACATCTAAAATATATAATAGTTATTAATTAATTATTAATTTAAAAACAATTATATTTAATAAATAGAATCTCAATAATAATTTTAAAATTTTATTATTGATTTTTTAATAAGAATTATTATTAATTATTAGTTAATTATCATCTAAATAGTTAATTAATAATTTTTTATTTTTTATTTATATTTTATTAATTAGTGAATAAATAATAATTTCAAATATTTATTTGTAAATCATATTGATAAGAAATTAATATTATTAAATAGTAAATAGTTTCATTGAACTAACAATTAATAATTAATTAAAAATAATATATATATAATATTAATTATTAGTAGTTAATAATTATTTAGTTATTTATAATATTATTTATTAGTAATCAAATATTATTATGTTACTAATAAATTCAAACATCTTAATTATTAAAAATTAATTACCAATACATCTTAAAATCCCCATTAAAATTACTCTCTTTAATGGAGAATGAGATGACACCAACTATCATGGGGAGAGATAAAGAATTATGGCTCATTAATCCTATATAACACCAAATATATTTAAATTAAATCGTCATTTTCAATTAAAATTCAGTGTTTTTCACTATTCATCAAAAAAATAAAACTTCTCAGAAAAAACCCAAAATTTCACACTATGAAAATTTTGATATTCCTCTTCGAAAAATGAATTTTATTTTTCCATGTAAATTTTATAAATGTTCTATATATTGATTTTAAATTATATTCACCATACACGATTAATCCATCTTTTAACATTATAATGTTTTTGTGAGAACAGTTATTTTTCATTAAAATGAATCTTATTATTATTTTTAATCAATAGATAACCAATAAATGTTTGTAAACTATACATTTTCATTATTTAGTTTACTATATTCATATATTACATTGCAATGACTAGGTGAAAACTATAAAAACAAATAATGATGTTAATAGTATATTTTTGTTTGGAGAAACACTATCGTGCATGTAATGAAATTTATCTAAAAAACTCATTGTTTTTAGAAATGAAAACTAAATTAGTATTTCATTCATTGCGAGTTTTGAAATATATTAAATGTAATTTAAATAGTAATTATATCATAAATTATTCGGTTGTTATATTCCATTATATGCATGATGTTGTGTGTCATAAATGATACCACACATGGTGTTTGTATATTAAAATTTCAGGGTATTATAGTTGGGTTATAAGGCTAAATTGATGTTAGTAATTCTGGTATAATGATATCCTTGAGGGGTATCATGAGGGATGGGTTTTCAGACCTTTTATACATTTACATCTGGGATGGTATTCAATACTCACGGGAACAGATATTTTGAGAGGTATATAATGTAATGGGCCATACCTTATGGCTCGCTACATTGCAGGAAATCATCAATTTGAGGTATTTTGGAGGGAAAGGGATGTTTTGGAGGATTATTTTGGATCAACAATGGGGGTCATTTTTAACTAATATTTTCTCACCAATTATAGATCATTTTTAACTAATAGTGTATGACCAACTATTGATCATTTTGAGTTAATGGTGGATCTCCAATTGTAGGTCATTTTGAACTAATGGTGGATCACTAATGGTGGATAATATTGATATAATGATGGATCACCAATAGTGTATCATTTTGAAAAAACTATGATTCACCAATGGTGGATGATTTTAAATTATTAGTGGCTCCCCAATGGTTGATAATATAGAACTAATGGTGGTTGTCCAATGGTGTATCGTTTTGAACTAATGGTAGATCACCAATTGTTGTTCATTTTGTACTAACGGTGGATCATCAGTGGTGGATCATTTTGATCCAACAGTGGATCACCAATGGTTTATCATTGTAATCTAATGGTGGATCTACTATAGTGGATCATCAATACTAGATCGTTTTGGTCAAACATCAGATCACTATTGGCATCACATTTTGAATAGTGAATCTAGTTTTCCAAAAATTCATGTCTTTCCCTTTTGATGTAATTTTTGATGAACAATTGTTTTAATCCACTAATTAATAGAATTTAAATACATTTATGGTTATTAATCATATATTCACTCTCTAAAACATCTAAATACCATTTTAAAGTCTAAATCATGTGGATTTAATAACATCTGAATTTAATGTCCTATTAAAACCATATCTAATACCACCAATTCAGGATCAATGTTTTTATAAGGGAAGACCATTACTTCATTAATTTAAATGTACTTTCTCTTTATACGGGAGTATCCAAATACTTCTTCCATTGGATTTTTGGAACATTGTTTCTGTAGTTGGTTTGAGTACCTCTGAATAGGTTTCTTAATATTTTTTCACCCCCTATTTTTGGTGCATCATATAGGTGTAATGATTCATTCTTACATGTAGGGTGTCCCTAGTTTATCGATTTTGTTTATCATGTGGGATAGGTAAATATTCTTTTCTCATTGGAAGAAATTTTCATCCAAATTACCAAAGGTAATTAACCAATTTATATAAAATGTAAAGGTGTAGGGGAATGCTTCACATGTTTTTATATATTTTATATATTGTGATATTGGGTTTGTATATGTTTGTTGTATCACTGAAAACCATGGAAATTGGTATCCTTTTTTGGGTTTTGATATATGTTTTGATTCCCATGATTTATCATTTGTTGTGGCACCTCCATAAATAAATTGTTAACGACCAATACATGGATAATTAATTGGTTTCACCATGATATATGTATTGTGGGATAACACCCTTAAATAAAAGAGTTGTATTTAATGAAGTACCCTACTCCTAATTTAGAAAATACTATGTGTGTGTCATAAAATATTTTTTTGATGTAGCTTTGTTTTATGTCTTAGTTGTGTTGATGTGATGCCGTGGTGGTTGATTTATTGTGATTCATGTTGGTGTAGTGTGTGTGATGTATTTTTAAAAGTAGTCTTTGATGGTGACTTGAGTGTGGTTGTGTAGTGGGGATTATTTTTTTTGATATGATGGAGTGTGTAATTTTTTATGTGGTTGTTGGGTTATAGTGTTGTGATGTTTGTTGTATGTTTGGTTGTGATAATTTCTCAACAAGTATTGGAATTAAAATGTATTTTCTAAAGGAATAATAAACTATTATAGGATCAGTGATATAAAATTAGGGATGTTAAATATAATACAATGGGATGGATGCTGTAAACTGACTATCTTAATTTAAATGGGTTGAAAACATCTACTCCTCTAACCAAATTTAATTGAATATGGTTTGAGGCCTATGGATTATTGTGGGGTTTCATGCATTTAGATGTCGTATCAATGTGGGGGAATGTTGTTAGTTGGTTTTTACCTTTATTGTTAAACCCTATGACGGGACTGTGTATAGATATTATATTTATATATATACTCTTTTTCCTTGTGATTACATTATGCTCGCCACCGATGTCGAGCACCATGTTCCGACAACAATATATATATATATATATATATATATATATCACAGGTGTTTTACCGACATCCTGGTGGGAGGATGTTTGGATTGATACCCACTCTTCCGTTCTCCCTATTCTATGTGTCGGCGACATGCATGTGTTGTGATATCCTAATGTCTAACATTCCACTACCTACATGTGATGTGACTAGATATGAGGGCCTTAGTGTCTTCGGGGAAGAGTTAACACGTTAGATTATGGTGGGTGTCGTGCAGTGTAGGAGGAGGGAACTTGGTTGATGTTATTATTGTTCATGATTCCCCATGACACATGTTCTGAGATGTCATGTGATGTGTTGAACAAGGTGTCGGCGAGACTGATGTGATGGACAAGATGTTTGTAGGTGGGATGTGATGTGTAGTGGTTTTATCTGAAAGATGTGGGAGCACCAGGACATACGATGTAGGTGTTTGAGAGTTGAAAATTAGTTTTAATGTAGATTAAAATTCCATTTCATTGATATGAATCATATTTTATTATTATAATTGGATTTTTAATTTGGTGACTGAGCCATTGAAAGGTTGGGTTTGGTTAGTACACCTGTGTAGGGCCTTCTTGGTTATACTATTTTCTCATGGGTGGATTAGTCTTCTATTTTCACATGTGTATGTGATACTTTGGATTTCCTACTAAGTATCCATGTATAATCACCGTATGAATATTAAAATATATTTAGTTCTCTAGGAGTAATTTATGGACCATGATGGAAGTTACTAACTCAGAATATTAGACAATTATTGTGTCTCTACTTTAGCATTGTTTTATGAGTATTTAATTTGGAGGATTTTACCTATATCAGATTTATTTATTCATGAATTGAGGGATAATTTTAGTTTCTTTTTATATTATATCATGGAGTTTTTTGTGGATGATCCGTCATATCTCATGATCCTATTTATATTATTGAATTTAATTCCTCATAAAAATGATATTTTTATACCCTTGGTGCTTGTCCCAAAACTAGGGCCCAATGTAGGTGGGACTCAGGGGACATTATATCTATCCCCTCATTTAGTATCATTGGTAAGATGGGATCATGATAGAATTGTATCAGAGCTGACAGTTGAAAAATAGGATGGAATTTGGAGTTTGGAAGAATGAATATGTCATGGTTTGTTATGGAAACAGTTCCAATTGACCTTGTTTCATGAAGAATTAAAGGGATTCTAGCTAGGGTTTGGTATTTTTTGTCCCCCATGATCATGTGTATGGGATAATAGCTTATTTTACTACCTAGTGATGTGGAAATTCCTACAGGGTAGAGTAATTGGAGAGATACATGAATCATGATAAATTGTGTTCATATTTGAATTGGTTGGTTTTGAATATATGAAAGTTTAAATATGTTACAATTAATGAAATAAAAATTAATAATATTTCATACTAAAGGGCTTAGTAGATATTTTTTTACCTTTTCTGTTATGGAATTTTTTCATTATGTGTGTCTAGATCAGGCAGTGGAGTGTGAGTGGGCTATCCTAGGTGATTGATGAGTGTTTGATTTAGTTTAGGTTGTTTATAAATGGTATAGGAATAAAATAATTTTAGTGGAAATATTTAGGGATGTATGAGAGTATCATATTTGATGTAGAGACAGAGAGATGGCTAGGGATGCAAGAGGTCACTTCTAGTTTTATCGGAGCAATGTTGGTGTATTGGGTCCCCTTGGTCATTATTTAGATGCAAGGAGTTGTGAATTAGTGGTGGATGTTGTACCTTGGTGAGTGGAAGGAGAAAAATGTTTTGGGGGTCTACATATATATGTACTTCCAGGAAAACTTCCATTCATCATCTATGAAGGCATTAAAGAGGCAGGATCTACTATCCACTCAACAGGATAGCATGTCTATGCATGATATGGGGATCATGTTCATTTATATTATTCAATTTTCCATAGATCTCTTTAAAAATGAGTATTCCCTAGAGAGGTGTCTCTTTAAGGCACTATGTCCTTCAATAAAGTATGTAATCACACATTTTACATTGCCAACATTTTAGGAGGTTTAAAATAAGAAAGAGATGATCTAGTGGATGCACTCATGAGGAGGCTTACAACAAGAGGGTAACCAACAATTTACCTCAAGGAGTAGACTTTTTAGTGGAAGGTCTCAGGCACCAAGGACTTAATGGTTTTGAATAGTACAGATTCAACCTCAGCAGATCACCTTCTGGCCTACTAGGGAATGTGATTACCACGATTTTCTTGGGGAAGTCAGACTATTGAGTTTTATCTATGGGGTTCTTGGTCATCATCAGGATATGTTTCTAGTGATTACTCGAGCATAATTGGCAAGGAATGATAGTTTAGGATTATCCTCAGTATCTATTACAAGCGAGCTCATTCTAGCATCATGGGAATCCGACTTATGCCCTAGATAGTGCAGAAAAGGAATTTTATGACAACCCTTACCTTTATTACACACTATATAATGATTTATTACATAATATTACACATAATTAGGCGTAAAAACATCCAAAAAATAAATTTTATTAAGGAATTAGGTAAATTACATAACAACTTAAAATATGGTATAAATATCCCTTATTGAAAATATAACTCACATAATCATAATATTCCATTGAACCTAAAAATGCATTGGATAACCTAGGGACAAACATATGAAAGTGGTGAGCTATACAATCCATTAAGGGAATAAACATGGAATAAAATGAAGAATGTAATACATTTCGAGAAATAAGAATACTAAAGAGACATAATCAAGTTGAGAATCATAAACATTAATAACTTAAAACACTAAATCATAAACATAGCTCAAGGCTAACCATAATATACATAGGGGTGAAGTAATGTGATGGATTAAGATCATACCAAAATCCCTTTCCATAAATCTCATGAGACTAAAACATTACCCAATTCATTAGAGAACTATATAATTTTCAGCACACTAATCAAATTCATTTCATCATCATGCTTACATTATGCATATAGACCATTCAAAATCGAACCATTTATCATCAAATTTATTACATGATCATGTAGTTAGGAATAAATAAATGTAATTCCTCCATCAAATAAGAATATGTTCATTAAGTGTTACACCCTAGATAGGAAATGGAATGGGTATTCACTGCATAATTGTTTTCCATGGATACTCATAATGATAGTTTGGAAGCATAACATGGGAGTATAAATGTTCATGGGAGGGATTTATGAGAGTAAAATGGGAATCTAACCATTTATACATAAAATAGATTGTATGGGGGATATGGAAGATCACATACCATTATTAAGAATTTGAGATAAAAGATATAAGATAATGAAGAAACTTGAATAATGGGGATACTTATAGGATCCATTACCTTGAGAGGGTGATTCAAAATGTTTGGTACGAGATTCTTGAGATCTTATGGGGACCTTGGTAGGCCTCCAGAGAGGGTATGGATAAGTAAGGAATTGATCGATATTTTATTAAGGAAGAGAAATTGGAGATTGTGTGGGGTTATATATAAAATAAAAGAGTAATTATTTATCATTTCTCAAACTTCTGTTTTGGAAAATATATAATAAAATAACCAAAACAACAAAACTCCACATGGTCTGAATCCATGGTTTCCGAATAATAAGAGTTTTTTAATATTTTTATACTTCCAAGGGATAAAAATATTAAAATATTACCCTTGGTGATTTGTAAGTGGTTCTTACTCTTAAATAAATGATTTTAAAACCTTTAAACAAGATTTAGGTTTTGAAGGATTTATAAAATAATTATAAAATTTATAAAATAGTCTTAATATTAAATTATTTTTAATGGAAAACATATATTTGTTTTTGTATAGCCATTATAGAATTTTTTTCATCTTTTTTTCAACATTATGATGTCATAATACACACTGTATATTTACACCGTAATAATTCTTTCTCCAAAATTTGACTCTAAAATTATGAAAAATAACAAATTGTATAATTTCACATTTTTAAATCAAAAATGAATATTTTCTTTATATAAAAAATTTTTAATATATTGTAAAATCCACTTTTAAAATAATATTTGGCATTTATTCATGGGGTGATTTGGCATACATGTTTGGTCCATGATCTGGATGAGAATGAAATTATACTATAAACGGTTTTTCTCGTGCTTAAGATGTTGGATCTCAGGTTGGGAATTTTCAAGGTAAGTTCCTAGTGATTATATATCACTTTTAATCTTTGATATATTAGATTCATAGGGTAAGATCCTATTGGTTGAGGTTTTCACATCATTTATCTGTTTTAATGCGATTTTTAAAAAACATTTATTTTTACTAATCTCATGATCAATGGTCAACATCTATTTTATCTATGATAATGATACCTACTGGTATTTTAAATATAGTTTGATATAAGGAATCCAAATAAGTTCAAGAGTCTTCTATATCGATAATATAAAATAGAAAATTTAGTTAAATCACAAGGGGATATTTTTTTATAAAATCTTGAGTCGTTGAAATCGTCCACCTTCATAAATTTCACTAAAAGATTTTCGCACACTAAAATAGTTGATGGTTACTCTATTTCATCACCTCCAATGGTTCCCATGATACTTATTCAATATTTTTGTTTCTCGACAACACTTTGACCTAGTGTATTGTCAAATTTTGTAGAACTTTCTCTCCACATTCTATGGTCCTCACCATATACTTCTTATACGACAGATCATCCACCAATGGTACCACCTCTAGATTGAGTACATCTGATTGTTTTGATATGTACTTCCTTAATAGTTATACATGGAACACATCATGAAATATATTTTGGTCAGGATTGAGTGCTATTATATAGTCCACCTCTCCAATGTGATCAAGGATCTCAAGGAGGCCAATGTATCGTGGACATAGATTGCCCTTATTTAAAAATACCTTGACTTTATTCCACTGAGATATATGGAGGAATACAATTTCGCCATCCTCAAACACTAGTTCTCACGGAAGATTTTCATCATATCTCTGTCATTGACTATGAGAATCCATGATTTGATACAGAATGGCCTTGTACTTTTACATTGTTTCTTCAACAAATTTTGAACCTAGTAGTTTTCATTCCCCAATATCATCACAACATATAGGTGTTATTCATATCTTCCCACAAAGTGCATCTTTGGGAGAAATTTTTATGCATTTTTGGAAACTTGTTTTGTATGAGAACTCAACCAGAGGTAGATATTGATCCCATACTCATTTTATGTTAACTGATCATGCTCTCAAAATCTCATTGAGTGTTTGGATAGTTAGTTCAGGTTGTCAATCCTTTTGGAGGAGATAATACGCACTATTGTTCAACTCAGTATTTAGATTATGTTGGATAGTTTTCTAGAATTTGGATGTAAATCATGTGTCTATATCAGAAGAAATCGATTTTTGAGTTCCATGCAACCTCACCACTTAGATAATTTTTATCATTTAAAGTTTATTGAGTGATAAGTCCCCTCGAATTTCAATGAATATGGTTGTTTGATTAAGATGATCCACTATAACCCATAAATATTTTTTTCACATTATGACTTTGGAAGAACAGTGAAATAGTGCATGGAGATTTTTTCCAATTTCCATATAGGTATGGGTAATGGTTTTATCACACCCTAGGATTTTTCCATTCTTATTTAACTTGTTGACGATCCATTCAACTTTATGTATACTCTGGGATCTCGTTATTCAAATTATCCCACTAATACTGCTCTCAAATATCTTGATAAATATTCATGTATCTTGGATGGATATATAAGGTAAATCTATTTCCCTCATCTAATAGACCCTTTAATTCAGTATTTTATTATACACACTGTCTTGGCCAAAATCTTAGAACTCCTTCTTCATCATCATTGAACTCTGAGGATGTACCTTTTCTTATATTTCTCTATATCTTCTATATTCCCACATCATATGTATGAACATAATTTATCCTCACTAGAGGGGATGTTTGAGCTATCATTTTTTAAAGGTTTGATGATGTTCCTTCTATAAAGATTACCATGTCTATCCTTTTCAAATATATGAAGATCAGATCCTTATCAATTCTCATTAATGACAATATTTTTGGATGATTTCTACTTTAATAATATTATACATTATTTTCATTTCGAAGATGGTAGTGGATTTATCATTCATGGACTATTATGAGTTATAGCCATATTTTTTGTGTATATTCAACTCTTTTTGTGTGAATATATACTTGAGGCTTTCTTGATCCTTATATGTTTCAAAATTATATCCAAAGAGATAATGATACTATAATTTCAATGTGAAGATCACCACAACCAACTCTAGAACATGAAATAGGTATTTCTATTCCTTAACATTCAACTACCTTGAATCACAAGCTATCAGTTTTAAATTTTTCATTAACACACAATCCAATCCCTTCTCTGATTCATCATTGAACACCATAAAACGTTCTACACTTGTGGGTTGTTTTGGTACAGATGTAGTGATAATCCTATTTCTCAACACATTAAATCTCACTTCAAATTCATAATTGTTAAAAAACATCATTCCCTTCTGAGTTATCTAGGTTGGTGGGTTTGAAAATCGGGAGAAAGTTTTCCCAAATCGGCTATAATACCCATCCATACAAAGAAAAATACTACTTTTTGTCACAAATTTTGGCCCCATACATCCTTAAATTTATTTTTTCATTGAATGGTCCAAAAAATCCCATTATATATGATAATATTCTCCAATAATTTGAATTACATCATCGAAAACACACATTTTCTGTATTTTACATAATGATTCTATTTTCATAAGGTCTTTAAAACAGTGCCTATATTCATTTCATACACCTCATTTATTTAAAATTATATTAGAATATCATCTATAAGGAAATCCTAAAATTTGTCAAGGTAATATATAATTCCTCTATTCATCATGTCCATAAATATTTAAGGATCCTTAATGAATCTTAATGGAAATATTATGAACTCATGTTTCTCATACAGTGAATTAAAATAATTCTTGGGGATATCCTAATTCTTCCTCATAAAATTGTAATACCCAGACTTTAGATCCAACCTGAAGATTTATTTTACTCCATGTAGTTTATCTTAAAATTTGTGATACCATAGAAGAGGATACTTATTCTTTTTCATGTTCTTCTTTATCTCACAATAAACAATGAAAAGGTGCATTTACCCATCGTTCTTCTTGATGAAGAGGACCGATGGACCCCAATGTGAAGCTCTAGGGTGTATGAACCCTTTATCTATATTATTATTTAGTTGTTTCTTCATATCCTCATGTTCCATTACAGATATTCTATATGGAGTTTTGGATAATTTTGATTCACTGGGAATAATTTTGATTGAAAATTCAACCTCTCGGATATAAGGAAGTCCATAAAATTATATGGTAATAACTTTAGCATATTAATTTACAATGGGAAGGTATTAAACGATGATAATTTCTTTAAAATCAATAATTAGAGCTAGATACACATTATTATAAAAATAATATTATCAATGCTTGAGATGTTAGATCTAAATAATATTCGTCCATCCCTATGAATTTATACAGAATAACATGACGATTTCTGATACAAAGAGTGATTTCCTTCTCATAGAATTTATGTTGGATATATATAGGAAAATACAATCCATTCACATAATTCAATAAAATTACACTAAATGATTCATCGATATCTTCTCTTTGATGTTAGTAATATACATTTTTGTATTGAAGGAAATATATACATGGGATGAAATAATTTACCCATTTTTCATTTTACCTAACAGTACTACATCCATTATTTGTGGTCGTGTTTCAAGTGAATAAACATACTTCTGTGATATGAAGTAATGAATATAACTATAATGGAAAAATAATTTGACTATTCTTGTTTGAAAAACTGGTGTACCAATCACCACTTCATAGTTGTGATCCAACTCAGCAGTTATGATAGAAAAGGCTCTCCTATACTACCATAGAGATTGTGGTCGTCAAAAAACCGTGTTTTAGTGAATTGGTTTGAAAAGTAAAAAGGTTACTTATATTTGAATCAATTAATAATTCATTGAGGTTTTACAATATTATTCCTTTCCTCCACTGCATTATTTATATTCTCCCATAAATAATCTCTAGAGAGGTTTTCTTCCCTCCTACACCTAATGAAATTTCTCATTCCCTTTATATAATTTCTAGGGGGCTTCTTTCTTCACCAATTACAAAAGGTATGTTTAATTTCTTTTTCATTGTTATATTTCATTATTGTTACGACAAAATTAAACTCCAATTTACTCTTCTTATCCATATTATGTCCTTGATATGTAGTGATCTCTATTACAAATTTGAGGGAACATCAGACAATTTACTCATAGCTATCAAACTATTGGATCTCCATGTGTTTTTTTGGACTAGGTTTCAACCCACCAAAGATGTGGAAAACCTTGAATTTTGTGGTAACTACAATCTAGGAGGCATATTGTGAATGTATTTTGATGTTTTCCTCACAAGTCCTTGTAACATCCCAGTTAAATGAAGAATAAGATATTTTCATATTTTTTAATATTTTTTAATTAAATATAAATTTTACTTTAAAGGGGTTGCTATTTTCGATAGCGTACCCAATACGCAACAATGGGTTTCTTTGGAATTTTATGTTGCTCACTAATAATAACATATTATTATTTTAAATGGTAGTTAACTCCTAGTCGTTTTATTGGCTGGAATGAACAAAAAAAACTACAATATGATTATACATGTTTGTTAAATGTATTTACATTTATACAATAAAAGATAGATGCTTAAAATGTGAATGAATCTAATTTTATGCATAATTTACATTAAAAGGGTGATTTATCTCCTTTTAATGGAAACCCCTCATTAAATCTAGTTTTTTTTACAATAATAAATTATATATGACGAAATAAAATCCTTATTTATAATGGGGACATCAAAATTTACTTTGTGTAAATTTTTGATATTTTTCTGATAATGTTCATTTTTTATTAAATGGGTGAAAATATTGTATTTTTATTCAAAATTTCATATTAATCTAATTTATTTATATGGTTAGATTATATTATTAATGGGTTTAAAGTAAAATTAAAAAAATATTTTTCACCATTTAATCCAATGCTGGTCATTTGAATTAATTTCACTTTGAAATTGGACCTAAACAGGTATCAATCATTTGATAGTTATTGCTTCTTAAAAACATGCTATTGGTTTGGATAAAAAGAATTAATTTTAAAATTAAATAATTCCACTTCTATGTATTGAATTTTGAGAAATTGACATAATTTTTTAAGTCAGAATATCAAATATACTTTATGCTTAATTTTTGGTATTTTTCTAAAAAACATCAATTTTTGATGAATAGTGAAACCAATTAGTGTTAGGTAAAAAAACTATACTTTTCCTCTAAATGAAATTTTACAACTTTTGTGAAAATATTTTCAAAAATCTAACATACATGTTTATTATTAGTTAGTAATATGTGGTTCAAAAAGATGAATATAATTTTGGGTGAATAGTAACTTTTGACTTTTATTTACCGCGGTTAAAGGTAAATAGGGTAATTCAAGGTAAAAACTATATTATAACAATTCAAAATTACATTAACACTTGTCCTATCCTTATTGGATGAGTATTTGATGACCACTGGCATCATTGGGTTGATTTTAGGACCCCATGGAGCCACCTATGGAAGATAATGACACTTTAGATTAATTAATTTAATTTAAAGACACAATTGGCATTAACTAAAATCTTTTAGTAATTAATTTTTATATGGTGTTATATATGTCATATTATAGACTATAAATATTACATAGAAAGCTAAAATGATTTTCTAAATAATGGTAATTTTTTATAATCTTTAGACATCATATAAATTAAATTAATTATGACACAATAATGATGTAGTATTTACCTCATTAATAAATGATTTAAATAAATAAGATTATAATGATTAAAATATTATCCAAAAGATTTCCAAATAGTATTGGATGGTTATATTTAGACCATGATTCATCTTATCTTTGACTATCATGATTTTTGGACCTTTTTAAACCGAATATAAGTTTATAATAAAATAATATTTTCACACATTCCTAAAGAGGCCCTCCTCTCCCTTATAAAAGGAGACCACTTCGTACCAATTTCTCACAACTCTAAAGCCTTTTGGCTCGTCCAAAGTCTTACCAATTAAGCTCCATACATCCCTCTCCAACTCCTAGAAGCCTTTCCTTAGGCATAGGGGACTTCTAGAATTCCTTTGGATCAAACCAAAGGGAGTTACCCAAATTTAAGGTAACAGTTTCTCTTAAATTGTCTTCTTTTATTTTACTTCTCCAACCCCTAAACAATTTTTATTCTGTTCTTGTGTGACAACACCAGTATCCTAAATATAATAGTATGTTTTTATGAGAATTATTCTATCTACACTTACACACACCTCCATCTAAAGGATTAAGAACATAATGATTCTGTTGATGGCAAACTAACGCCTCAAGAAACGATGATTGTTCAAATATCTCCAACCGCCTCTCATGGTGGCCATTATTATGGAACTATATTTATATATGATATATATTATGTCTAGGATATCCTTATGCTTCTTTAATTTCCATTAATATCACACCTTTATGGTTTACATAGTGGGTAAATATGATAATCTCATTTGAGGAAGTGCGGACTACCCCCCCCCCCCCCTCAGAGTGATGTGATTCGTTAATGTCTTATGTGGGATTTATAAAGGATGGAGTAAATAATATTATATAGGATATTATACTGGAATTATAATATACCTATGTATCATTATGTTTTAATTCCATTAAAATAAGAAATAGAAATGAAAGTAGCATTCATGCGTACGTACGGCTTACAATCTCCACGAAGGGTGCATTTCATTTCTTACCTCTAAATGTTATGTACTATTATAAAAAAATGTATATGATGGATATATATGATATATATGATTTCCAAATCATGAATATCATTCTGGATATAATGAACCATTGACCACATGAACAACATGTAATTATAAGAAGTCATTTTTTGACTCATCTACCAAATATCGACAAAACGAACATTATTAACATAAATGATTACATAATGTTTATAAAATGGTAATAAGTGATATAAAAGAAATAATAAACAAGAATAAGGTTCTTAATAAAGTATAAACTAACTTTAGTTTATTATTCAGGAGATTAAAGAATGATCGATTCATGTTGGACAAGAGGTAAGGGACTTCGTCTCAATATCCTTTCATTGAGGCATGTTTTGTTTTAATACACGACTTTCTTTTTGATACAATGTATAAACACCATTGACTTTTCATTTCATTCAAAGGGAATATTTTTATATGAAGTGTTTTACTAAATGAAAAAAAGGAATGTTTTTTACGTAAGCGGTGACAACGGCCTTTCCACCGCCACAAGTATTATTTGATCATTGGCTTCCTAAACAAGCTGGAATTTTTTTAAAAGGAAAAATAAATACCATATACTCTTTTTACGTATTTTGGTAGTGAAAATGATTTTGAAAATGAATTTATTATCTCAATATCTTGAAATGATATTTTTCTATTGCAATGTGAAAATTTTATCTTTCCTTTATGCTTATTTTATGTGTTATGATCATGTTATGGTTCATGGGTATTATTTACGTATACAGGTGGTTCCATGATAAACCTAGGGCAGGTGAGCCTGAGATAGCTCTACAATGCATTGAGTAATGTGATGGAGGTAAACCTGAATGTTTTTCCTATGAGATTTAGGGAATATATTGTGATGGGTATTTTAAATTAACTCCATATGTAGTTGTGATAGCTACAATGTAAGTGTGATATGGATGCCACAAGTTACATTTATGATTTATGATTTCTATGTGTCTTTCATAAATCTTATGATTTCACGAGGTAAGTAAAAGATTTCATGTTTTGTATGTATTTATGAACAAATTATTTCATTCTTTATTTTATAACCCTTACTGAGCTTTTTATGCTCATCACATGTTTTGAAATGCTTTCACACGACTTAAAGATGAATAGGGTCAGGGATGGGATCAAGGAAAAGTCATGCTTTCTAAAACATGGAACTAGACATGAATCTTTTTTTCATGAGTTTTTTTTATGAAAACATTGAAACTGTCTAAGAGTGTGTAGCTCGTAATATTTTGAGATGTAATAATTATGTCCTATTTCTCTAAAACTCTAAACCTGAAAAGATCTTAAATATGAACTATTCATTTAATTCAATATTATGTAATGTTTAAGGTTAGGTCCTTATCATTGGTATCAAAGGTCTGTTTAGATAACATTTGGAGTTAGGGTATTGTTAAATTAATATCCATAAAGTAATTTATGTTAATATTGAAATCACATAGCATTTACAGGTTACCATGTTGCTTCTCTTATGATATTTCATTGTTCAGAATGGTTTTCCACAGAGGAAACATGGCAGCTATGTTTGGACGACATCAGGAGGAAGAAAACCTTCCAAATCAGAAACCTGAGATGGTTGGAATCGGAACTGAATAGTTTGTTGCATTGATAGAACAGTTGACTCATGCTATAAATGGTGGTGGTATCCATGTACGAGATCATCCAGATCAACCACAGAGGAACAGGTCAGTAGTGGAGCATTTCGTGAGGCAACATCCCCCATCATTCAGAGGATCATCTGATTATGTGCCAGCTGAATTGTGGATTAAAGCACTAGAGAATAATTTTGATGTCATGGGTTGTTCATAACATCAAAAGGTTTGTCATGCTATTTACCATTTTGATGGTGAAGCTGATCAGTGGTGGTCGATGGTGAAAAATAATAGGGATAGAGAGGAGATTGATGCTCTTGATTGGGATGAATTAAAAGGTATGTTTCCTGAGAAATATTTTCCTAATGAGTTTCATCTTTGGATGGAAAACAATTCCTGGAATTGAGGTAGGTGGATGACTTAGTAGCTACTTATGAAGAAAAATTCACTCGACTGGAAAGGTATGCTCCAAATTTCATATGAGACCTTGATAGTAAAATCAACAGTTTTTACTCAGGATTAATGCCAATGTATTGAAAGGCATTATATTCTCATGAGTTAAAAGGTTATGGAAAACTAGTTCGTTGTGCGGAGAAGGTGGAAATTGAGTTTGCTGATGATCATTTATTCTTTGACAAACAACAGAATAAGAGGTCGAGGTGGTAGGAGAAAGGGAATAACTCTTCAAAAAAGTATGATAGTAAGAAACATAAGTATCAATTTGGGAAAATTGTGGTAAAAATCATGCTGGGGAATGTATTATGAAATTTTTTAAGTTCTACTGATGTTGTAAAATGGGACATAAGTCTCGTAATTACACTGAAAAAGATCCGAGTAATGGTAAGACCAAATATGATTTAAAATCAGTAAAATGTTTTAAGTGAAATGAAATTGGTCATTATGAAAATTAGTGTCCAACAAAGAACTCAACCGAAGGAAAGTATCCAGAAAACAAGTAGAAAGGGATGGTGAAATCTTTTTCAACTACTTATACATATGTTGGGCCATCAAATGAAGTTATATCAGGTACACATATTGTTTGTTCAGATTATACCAATGTGTTGTTTGATTCAGGGTCTACACATTATTTCATTTCTGAGAAGTTTTGTAGTAAATTGGGAATCCCATCTCATGATATGAATACTGAAATTATGGTTAAAACACCTAGAGGAAATGTTATGACAAAAAGAAGAAATGAGCACATTCATGTCCTTGTGTGCAGAAAGAATCTACCTGAAATCCTTATTGTTTTCCCTCTAGTAGAGTTTGATGTTATTTTCGGCATGGATTGGTTTTATTTTTATCATCATATGATTGAATGTAGAGCTAAAGATGTTTCTTTTAAGAAATATTTTTAGTTTGTGTACAATAATTAACCCTTACTTTTGATAACATATCAGGAAGTTGAAAAAAATGGTAAAAGATGGAAATGAATGTTACCATGCACATATTGTAGAAAACAAAGGGATTGTTCAGATTAATGATATCCCAGTGGTAAATGAGTACCTTTATTTCTTTCCTGATGAGTTTCTTGGTATTATACCTAATCAGGAAGTTGAATTTACTATTGACATAGTTCCGGATTCTAATCCAATTTCAAAACTCCCTTATCAAATGGCTCATATTGAACTTTTAGAGTTAAAGAAGAAATTGTAGGAGTTATTAGATAAAGGTATCATTAGACCTAGCACATCACCATGGGGTGCTCCTGTCTTGTTTGTTAAAAAGAAAGATGGCTCAATGAGACTTTCCATTAATTATAGATCATTGAATAACATCACTATTAAGAATAAGAATCCTTTCACTCATATCGATGATTTCTTTGATCATCTCCGAGAAGCTCAGTATTTTCCGAATATTGACTTGAGATCGGGGTACCATCAGTTGAAAGTAAAGGAGGAATATATTCAAAAGACTGTATTTTGTACTAGATATGGCCATTATGAATTTGTAGTTATGCCTTTTGGGTTAACCAATGAACCTGCTATATTCATGGATCTTACGAATATACTTTTCTGTGAGTTCTTGAATAAGTTTTTGGTTGTGTTCATTGATGATATTTTGGTTTATTCCAAAATTATGGAGGAACAAGAAATTCATTTAAGGTTTGTCTTGATAACCTTAAATGAAAATAAACTATTTGGGAAATTCAGTAAGTGTGATTTTTTTTGCAATCAATTTCTTTCATTGGTTACATTATTTCAAAAAATGGCATAACTGTTGATCCTAATAAAACCAACATTGTTAAAGAATGGCCATGACCCAAAAATATAACCGAGATCCATAGTTTTTTTGGGTTGGTAGGTTATTACCTGAGTTTTGTTGAATATTTTTCACGGTTATCTAGTGAAATTACTATGTTAACTTGAAAAGGTGTTAAGTTCATCTAGACAAAAGAATGTGATGATTGTTTTTAGGAATTGAAAAGTAGATTGGTGAATGCTCCAGTTTTATCACTAACTTCCAGAAATGGTGAGTTTGTTATCTAAAGTGATGCTTCATTGAAAGGACTTGGATGTGTCCTTATGCAGAATGATCAGGTAATTTCTTATGCTTCACGTCAGCTAAAACCACATGAGTTAAATTACCATACACATGATTTGGAATTAGCTACTGTTATTTTTTCATTAAAAATTTGAAGCATCATTTGTATGGAGTGAAGTGTGAAATTTATACTGATCACAAAATCTTGAAGTATATATTAAATCAGAAAGAATTGAAAATGAGACATAGGATATGGTTGAAATTTATGAAGCATTATGATTGCACGATCCATTACCATCTAAGAAAAAACAAATAAAGTGGATGATGCTTTGAGTTGAAAATGTAATTCTTCATTGGCCATGTTATGTTTGGAATGAGATACTTTGGTTTTTGATTTGATGAAATTTGGAATACAATTTTTTGGTGTAGGGAATTATTCTATATTGTTTCAGGTGTCAGTTAGATCATCGATATCAGACAGAATAAAGCAACTGCAGAAAAAAGATAGTGAGTTGTAGAAAAAAGTAGTGTTGCTTCAGAAGGGTAAGTTTCCTAATTTTAACATTGATAATGATTGTGTTATGAGATTTGGAAAGAGATTATATGTGCCTTTTGATTCAAATTTGAATAATGAGTTGGTATGTGAAGCTCACAGTTCTCTATGTATAGTTCATCCTGGCAGTACTAAGATGTAAAGAGATCTTCATGAGTATTTCTGGTGGGATGGAATGAAAAGAGATATTGCTGATTTTACTGTGAAGTGTTTGACTTGTCAATAGGTTAAATCAGAGTGGAAGTTACCGAAAGGGATGCTTTAGCCTCTACCGGTGCCTGAGTGGAAATGGGAAAATATATCCATGGACATTGTTGAGGGATTACCAAAGACATCTCGAGGTAATAATGAAATATGGGTTATAGTTGATCGATTGACTAAATCTGCTCATTTCATTCCTATTCGAGATACTTTGTCTCTAGATCAACTTTCTTGGTTTTATGTTAAAGAGATAGTCAGGTTGCATGGAGTTTCCCTCTCCATTGAATCTGATCGTGATCCCAGGTTTACTTCTAACTTTTGGAAATTTCATTAGAAGTTATTGGGTACTGAATTAAATTTTAGTACAGATTTTCATCCTCAATCAGATGGGCAGTCAAAACGAACAATTCAGACCGTAGAGGATATGTTACATGCTTTCTCGATAGATTACCAGAAATTTTGGGACCAACATCTTTCTTTGGTTGAATTTTCATAAAATAACATCATTCATCGCAGTATACAGATGGCTCTATTTGAGGCATTATATGGAAATAATTTTCGAACTTCAATATTTTGGGATGAAGTAAGTGAAAGGATGCTAATGGGACCAGAATTGGTAGAAGAGATGGTAGAGAAAATTTGGTTGATTCAGAAGCACATGAGAACAGCTCAGAGAACACAGAAAAGTTATTGAGATAACCGGAGGAAGGATCATTCTTTTGAGGTAGGTGATCATTTCTTTCTCAATGTTTCTCCATGGAAAAGTGTGATGTGTTTTGGAAAGAAGGGAATGTTGAGTCCAAGTTTCATTGGACCATATGAAATTCTAGAAAAAGATGGATCAGTTTCATATAAAGTGGATTTACCTCCATGTTTATCCCAGGTACACAATGTTTTTCATGTTATGATGTTGAGAAAGTATATGCCACATCCATCTCATGTTTTGAGCCCCGAGGTAGTTCAGTTGGAAGAGAATCTCTCTTATGAGAAACAACCAGTTTAGATTCTTGACCGTAGAGAGAAGTTGTTGCGGAATAAAGTAATTCACCAGGTAAAGGTTTTGTGGAAAACACATATGGTTGATGAAGCAACGTGGGAATCTGAAAATTTTATGAGGGATAAATACCCCCACTTATTTTGATTAGTAAATAAAAATTGTGAGGGTGCAATTTCCAAACAGGGGGAAGGGTGTAACATTCCAATTAAATGAATAATTAGATATTTTCATATTTATTAATATTTGTTAATTAAATATTAATTTTACTTTAAAAGGGTTTCTATGTTCGATAGTGTACCCGATACGTAACAACGGGTTTCTTTGGATTCTTACGTTGGACACTAATAATATAATATTATTATTTTAAATGTTAGTTAACTCCTTTCCATTGTATTGGCAGAAATTAACAAAACTAACTACAATATGATTATACATGTTTTTTAAATGTGTTACATTTATACAATAAAAGTTAGAGGATTGAAATGTGATTGAATCTAATTTTAAGCATAATTTACATTAAAACGATGATTTGTCTCCTTTTAGTAGAAAACCTTCATTAAATATAGTTTTGGTCACTATAATACATTCTATATGACCTAATACAATCCTTCTTTAGAATGGGGAAATCAAAATTTACATTGTGTTAATTTTTGTAATTTCTCCAATGAAGTTCATTTTTTAATGAATAGTGGAAAATATTGTATTTTAATTAAAAAGTGACTTTTAATCTAATTTAGTTATATGGTTAGATTATATTTTTAATTTTTTTAAAGTGAAATTAAAATATATTTTTACCATTTAATCCAATGTTGTTCATTGTAATTAATTTCACTTTGAAATTGGACATATCAAGTATCAATCTTTTGATAGTTATTGTATCTTAAAAACACACTATTTGTTTTGATAACGGGAATTAATTTTAAAATTAATTAATGTCACTTCTATATTTTTAATTTGGAAAAATAGACATCATTTTTGAATTTAGAATATCAAATACAACTTAGGCTGAATTTTTGGTATTTTTATGAAAAACTTCAATTTTTTATTAATAGTGAAACTCCATAGTGGTAGTTAAAAAACTGACTTTTCTTCTAATTGATATTTTACCACTTATGTGAATTGACATTTTGAAAATCCGACATAAATGGTTGTTATTATTTTGTAAAATGTGGTTCAATAAGATGAAAATAATTTTGGAGAATAGTAACTTTTGACTTTTATTTATCGCGGTAAAAGGTAAATAGGGTAATTCAAAGTAAAAAAGAATATTATAATAATTCAAAATTACCTAAACTCTTTTCCTAACCTTATTTAATGAGTATAGGTCGACCATGTGCATCCTTGGGTCGACTTTGGTACCCCATGGAGACACTTATGAATGATAATGACACTTTAGATTAAATGATTTAATCTAAACGAAAAATTGACATTAACAAAACTCTTTTAGTAATTATTTTTTATATAGTGTTATATATGCCTTAAATTAGACTATAAATATTCCATAGAAATATATAACGATTTAATAAATCATGGTATTTTATTTATATTTTTTAGACATCATATAAATTAAATTATTTTTGACACAATAATGATGCAGTATTTATCTCATTTATAAATGATTTAAATAAATAAGATTATAATGATTAAAATATTTTCCAAAACATGTCCAATTAAAATTTTATGATTATATTTAGAAGAGGAGTCATCTTATCTTATACTATAATTATTTTTTGACCTTTTGAAAACGAATATAAGTTTATAATAAAGAAATAGTTTCACACTTTCCTAAAGAGCTCCACCTCTTCCTTATTAAAGGAGACCACTTCTAAGCATTTACTCACACCTATCAAGCCTTTTAGCTCATCCAAAATCTTCCCAATTAAGCTTTTTACATCCCTATCCTCCACCTATAAGCCTTTCCTTAGGAAGAAGGCACTCCCAGAAGTCCATTGTTTCAAACCAAATGGAGTTACCCAATTTAAAGGTAACAGTTTATCTTAAATTGTCTTCTTTTATTTTACTTCTACAACCCCTAAACTATTTTTATTTCTCATGTTTGTAACAACTCAAGATTCCTAAATATACTAGGATGTTTTTATTATATGTATTCTAACTACACATACACACACATCCTTCTTATTTATGAAGAACATAATGTTTTTGTGGATGTCAATCTAACGCCTCACGAAACGATGATTGTTTAAATATCTCCAACCGCATCTCGTGGTGGCCATTATGACGGAACTGTATTTATATATGATATATATAATTTTTTATGATTTCCTTATTCTTATTTACTTCCTATTTATAGAACGCCTTTATGGTTTCCATTGTTGGTAAATACGATAATCTCATTTGAGGATGTGCAGACTACCGCCCCCTCAAAGTGATGTGATTCGTTAATGCCGTATGTGGGATGTATAAAGGATGGAATTAATTATATTATATATGATAATATACTTGATTTATAATATACCTATGTATCATTATGTTTTAATTCCATTAAAATTAGAAATAGAAATAAAAGTAGCATTCATGCGTACGTACGGCTTACAGTCTCCATGAACAGTTCATTTCATTTCTTACCTCTAATTATTATGTACTATTATAAAAACATTTATATGATGGATATATATGATATATATGATATCGAAATAAATAATATCATTCTGGATATAATGAACCTTTTACCACATGAACAACATGTAATTATAAGAAGTCCATTTTTGACTCAAGTACCAAATATCGACAAAATGAACATTATTAACTTAAATGATTACATAATGTTTATAACATGGTAATAAGTGATATAAAAAGAATAATAAACTTGAAAAGGTTATTATGAAAGTATAAATTAACTTTATTTTATTATTTAGGAGATTAAAGAATGATCGAGTCATCTCGGACACGAGGTAAGGGACTTCGTCTCAATCTCCTTTCTTTGAGTCATATTTTATTTTAATACACGATTTTCTTTTATACACTGTATAAACACCTTTCACTTTTAATTCCATTCAAAGGGAATCTTTTTATATAAAGAGTTTTACTAAAAAACAAAAAGGAAGTCTTTTTATGTACGTGGTGACAACGACCATTCTACCGCCATGAGTATTATTTGATATTTGGCTTCCATAACAAGATGGAATGTTTTTAAAAGGAAAATTAAATACCGTATACTCTTTTTACGCATTTTGGTAATGAAAATAATTTTGAGAATGGATTTATTATCTCAATATCTGGAAATGATATTTTTCTATTGCAATGTGAAAATGTTATCTTTCCTTTATGCTTATGTTATGTGTTATGATTATGTTATGGTTATTGGGAATTATTTATGTATATGTGTGGTTCTATGATAAAACTAGGGCGGGTGAGCCCGAGATAGATCTTAAATGCATTGTGTAACGTGACGGAGGTAAATGTGAATGTTTCTCCTAAGAGATTTAGGGATTATACTTTGATGGGTATTCCAAAGTAACTCCCTATGTAGTTGTGATAGATACAAAGTAAACTTGATATGGATGCCCCAAGATACCTTTATGATTTATGATTTCTATGTGTATTTCATAAATCTTATGATTTCACAAGGTATGTAAAATATTTCATGTTTTGTATGAATTTATGAACAAATGTTTTCATTCATTATTTTATAACCATTACTGAGCTTTTTATGCTCATCCTAAGTTTTTAAATGTTTTCACAGGACATAAAGATGAATAGGGTCAAGGATGGGATCAAGGAAAACTCATGCTGTCTAAAACATGGAACTAGACATTACTCTTTTTTTAAGAGTTTTTATTTTATGAAAAAAATGGAATCTGTGTAGAAGTTCCTACCTTGTAATCTTTTGAGATGTAACAATTATGTCCTAATTATCTAAAACTCTAAACCAAAAAAGATCCTCAATGTGAATTATCATGAAATTAAATATTATATAATGCTTAAGGCCACGTTCTTATAGTACTAGTTGATAGGACATCCTTTTTCTTGAGCTAAAGGTAATACCATTAAATTTTAATTTGTTTAGTGTGAGAAAAATAATTATAAATTTCTTTTCCAAGAATTCCTTCCACTCAATCTCTTTGATTTCTTCCTCAGGGATTATATTATGTATCAATGTCCACCACTAATCATCATATCCCAACATATGATAAACCTATAGTATAACCTTCTCTTTCTCGGAACATTGAAGGATGGAGAAGAACTTATCAATTCAATTTATCAATTATTCTATGATTACGGGATCAAATGATCCACTGAATGTTGGAGGTGTTTTTCACATACAGATCTCAATTTTAGATTTCTCTTTTTTAGGGGGATATGGGAACTTGTATTGATCTAGGGTTAATTTCAGAACATGATCTAGCTAAGATAGTATCTCCGTACAGTTTGATATTCATTCTCCTATCATGTTGGGTATCTCATTTGGGATGTAATGAAATTATCCTAAACATTGGGTTTTTACATGATTCCTCCTATTCCATTCCATTGGAAAAAATAAAGGGATAATTAGGTATAAATATTTTTATACTATTTAATATATAAATGTTAATACAATTTAATTAATGGGATAACAAGAAAATGACATTTATTTCTGAACTTATGAAATTTTGGGCATCAATATATGTTATCCGTGATTTATTTCTTAATATATAAATTTATGTAGTTTTTCCATTAATAATGGTTTATAATGAAATTATGATGTTACCAAATCATGTCCCATGGGAAGGTCTAAAATGGTTCACAACAAGTTCTATTTTCATGATCTAATTCCTTGTCGTGTATAGATGAACTCAGTGTTTTTGAATTTTACCCCTATGTGCATCTTTTTCAGAGCCGCATCCACTTGTAGTATCCAAAAATGGATGTATCTCATGGGAAAAAATTACTCGATTATTTTTTATAATATATAGGAATTTCCTATTCTATTCAGTCTTATCCATAATTCCTTTTCTAAACTTTAATATTCCTAAATCAAAAATAACTAAATTTCCATTGATACTAACTATAACAACACTTCCCTTTATTAAACATCAATCCTTGATTTATTACATATGATTTCACATAATACTACCAAGATTATATATATGTTTATTTTTTTTTGGAAATTATGAATATTACAAAAAACCATAAAATATTGAATACATCACCATTATTGAAATTTATTTAACATGATTGTAACATTCATCCGAACGTAAAACACTTTGGGATAACATGGGGTCATACATAATAATGTGGTGAGATATAAAGCCTATTAAGGGAACAAAAATGGAATTACAAGAATAAAGTAGTACATTTTTGAAAATATTCATATCAATGAGACATAAAAGGGGTTAGAATCATAATCATGAACAATGAGTCATTATATAACTTGATCACCATATTGGAAACATAGGGAATGTTTCAACAACTTAAACACCGCATGATAATTTTTTTTCATGAATAACCCATTAAGGAATCATGGTTAAAAATGTTCTATGATGGATTAGGTTCACTCCATAACCCCTTTCATGATGACTCATTAGACCAAAACATCACCCAATGCATTGGATCACTATATAATTTTGGTCAAATCTGTCACATTCAATACATTCTAATGCTTATGTGTGCCACATAGATCTTACAAAAAGGAATCATATATTATATTTTTTTACAGATCATTAAGTTTTGAATAAATAAATTTTTTACCCAATAAAATATTTATAAATACATAAATTTGAACAACATTGATAGGAAACCAGTACGGTTATAGACATCCCAATTTTTTGGCTTGGAAAACCATGGTGAAATTTCTGCAAAATATCAAGGGTGTTTAAATTATAATGGGAGGGATTAATGAGTGTAAAATGGGTATTTAATAATTTAGACTTAAGATATAGAGTATGGGGATATGTAATACAATCTACCATTGTATGGAATTGAAGATAAATAACATAATATAATGATGAAACTTGGAGAGAGAGGAGAAGGAGTGTATCCCTTACCTTTAGAGGGTGATTATAATTGCTTGGGAGGAGAATCTTGAGATATTGGGGGAAACTTGGAAGGACTCTTGAGTGTGTAGGTCTAAGTATGTACATTATACAAGATTTTTTAGTGAATTTAAATGGGATCTTCGATGGGTTTATATATAAATTTAGTCGATATTTTTTTTATCATTTCTCATACTTAGGTTTTGAACTCTATATAATAAAATAACCAAAACCCAAAACCAAAACATGGTTTTTCCCATTGATTCTACCAAATTCCATTGGTTGTAGTTAATTTATAAGTCAAAGGTACAAGGTTATTGAAATAGTAGACATGGTTATGTGGAATTGAGTCATTTTCGTAAATAAATGATTAATAAATAAGAAATTAAATTATAGGTTTTGGGAGGATTCAAGAAGTATTTATAAAATTAATAAAATAATCATAGTATTACATTAATTAAAAATGAAAACCTAGTTTGAGTCATTGATACCCATTATATTATTTATTTCATAATTTTTGGGTTATTATTATTTAATAATACAACACATATATTTATATCATATTTAATTTTTTCCCAAAAAATTCATTATCTCAAAAATTTATAAAAAATTAATCGTTGTATATTTATCACATTATGATTCAAAAAATAATATTTATTTTATCTAAATAATTTTTTATATTTTGAAATTTTAAATATTAAAATATGAATCGATATTTAATGAGAAACGTGAGGTTTTTTAACAATAACAATTTCTGAACCCTTTTAAAGATTACATTTGACTTCATAAAAATTATGTGATAATTTATATTTGATAAAAATTATTTATTAATAATATTAAAATATTATTTTTTTAAATATCAATTATTTCTTCCAAAGAAATTTCTTAATTGATTTTCAATATTACTCTAAAATATAAAATGGGTTTTATTGTATGAAAATAAAAAATCGTTATATAGTAACAATAATATGAATATATAACCATTATTATTTTGAAAATAAAATATACATATTTATATTATTATTATTATCTTGATTGATAGTTGTTTAACACACCATAAAAGGTCCTACACGTAATTTTAGTGGCTATGATATTTTAATGGTGTTGTTCGGCAGACATGGTTGGGGCCCAGATCTCGATGAACGTGAACTTCTCCTGTAAATTGTTTTTCTCATACCATAGTTGTTGGATATCATCTTGGGTTTTTGTAAAGGTTAAGGAACAATGATTCTATCACCTTCAGAATCTATGATGAATGGACTTTGTAGGGAAAGATCTAATTGTTTTAGGTCATCACATCATTTGTGTGTTTCAATTGAATTTTTTAAAACCCTAAATTTGTACGAATCATGTGATAATTATTAAACATATATAATATAATGGGAAATAATACCAAATAAAATTTTTAATCTGATTGGATATAATGAAACTAAATAACTGCATGTGTTTTCTATATCAATTATATATAAAAATTCTATTAATTAAATCAAAATGGTAAATTCAGTTATAAAATTTCGGGTCATTACATAGGTATAGGGGTACTATATGATATTACTCATGTTTATAAACATCAACCAGAGCATTTACATGGAGTCTGGAATGACAGAAATAGTGGAGTTCGGTGTGGTCAAATGCATGTGTTAGAGTTAGTATTTTCAGAAGATCCAGGATATGTACGAGGTACCATTAGTTTATAAACTACCCTAGTAAATGCATTATTTGATTCACAAGCTTCAAAATCTTTTGTTTTTTCCACTCAACATTAGTCTTTGAGACTGGACAAAGATATACTTCACTTCCCCTTCATGTTGACTTTGCCAATCTGAGGCCACACCAGTTTGTTCGATGTGTGCCGAGGATATAGACTCATGATGAGACTACATCAGTCCCATAGAGAGCATTTAAGGATTCAAGTGCAACCATATAATGTCATTATTTTCTGCCAATGGTTGTATTTTGTGGATTATATTATCCAATATTTCTAGGGGATAGTTTTTTCATATATGTGGATGAACGATGTATGGTTTTCATTGGTGAGAATTGTTTTCTAGTGGGAAGTAGGCGTGGGAATTATCTTAATCCCCTTATGGATGGGTTTTTTTCTATGCAATCAGTTGACACGTACATATTGGAGGTTCCAAAGCCTTATATAATGCACTTGTATTTTTTCCTAGAGGGGTTTGTGGTTATTTACCCTCGACCCCATGTTTATTTTGGGAAAGACTTATAGTATGAAACTTCTACTATATTGATGGCCCTTTATTAGATAGAACCTTCTAGGATATATGATTTTATGATTTAGATAAATGATCTAATGTAAAAATGTTTTATCAATCCATGTGTGTCATCATGGGGTGATATAGTGTTTTTCACCAAAATGGAGGATGATAGTATTAAGTTTTGTATAGATTAGCAAATGTTTAATCAGGTAAAAAATAATTCATTTTTATCCTCCTCCAAAGATATATAATCTTTTTGACCTATTAATATGGTCCATTTTTTTCATAATGATCTATCATTTGTCTTTCAGATGATGAGGGGGACTGAGGTGGGTATCTTGAAGACTACATTCAGATGCAGGTATGGACTCCTCATGTTTCTAGTCGTACTGTTTGGTGTTGTGAACACACAATCCATGTTCATAGGGATCATGAAATCCATATTATATGAGTTACTAGAATTGATCATCATCATATTTATGGATGATATCTTGATCTTTTCAATGTCATAGAATGATAATGATGAGCATCTCTGAGTTTTCTTGTATGCTCTTCAATGCCACCAACTCTAGGAAACATTGTCCAAGAGTAATTTTTGGATATTATAGGGGTATTTCCTTAGAAATGTGGTGTCCCGTTAGGGTGTGGAAGTGGACCTAGGGAAGGTCAATGATGTTTTTTCTTTGGAACCACCTTTGAGTATTGAATTGGATCACATATTTCTCGGTATTTCATTATATTATTATTGTTTTGTGCCCTACTTTTCTCAATTTCCAACCTCATTTATTATTTCAAGTAAGAAGGACCATGATATTTTTTAGACTAATAATTTATATAATGAATTTGGATACATGAATTGGTTTTTTTATGGTGCTCCAGTGCTCCGGTTTCTAGAGGAGGGGGTAATTTTTTATGTGTTTTGGGATGCTCAAAATTTGGTATAGTAATTTTTGTTGATTAAGGATATGGTGGTGATATCATATGGGTCCGGGAAGTTATGTCCCACAATCATAACTATTACACACATGATATGGTGATAACAGCGATAGTATTTTTCATGATTGTGTGGTGGCCTAACCTCATTAAGGAGTGTTTTGTGGTGTTCACATATCATAAGATATTGAGGTATATATTTTCACAATAAGATATGAATATGTTAAAATGGAGGTGGATAGAGCTTCTTCAGGATTAGTATTTTGATATCTTATACACCTCAATAAAGGTTAATGTTTTGGATAACACTTTTAGTAGCTAGTCATGATGGAATTTTGTTCTAGATTCTATGGAAGATTAGATATTGAGGGAGGAGTTGGAAGTCTTACACTTAGAATAAAGTGTAGTTGATGGATCAGGTTTCCTATTTTATATAAATGTTTTGTCATCCCTGATATAGGATATAGAAAAGTCTTTATGGGAATACTCATATGTAGAGGTGACGCATGATCGTATTGGCCATGGTGATGCTCCATAGGGATGGTCAGAGGATGGTCAGAACCAGATTGTGTTTTAGGAGTGGTTGTTTGTTCTTGTTTCAATGCATTGGGGATTCCATCATGATTTTCATCACTCTCATTTAATGGTACACATTGGAGTTCCAAATATAAAACATGTCTTGAGGTTATTGTTTTGTTTTCCATGGATAAAACAGGATGTGGTATAGTTTCTAGATCAGTATTTGGTTTGATAGGTAGAAAAGGCTAAGAATCATCTTCCTATTGTTTTTCTATGGCCCTTGGATGTTAATGAGAAGAAATATGATGACATATTAGGGGAATCCATCATAGTGTTACCCCGTTCCCCAAGAGGGTGTGATATTGTTTCTGTAATTTTGGATATATTGAAAAAATCTTCCTACTTTATATGAACAAGGAGTCGGGCATAATGGATTTTTTGGATAAGTGGTGTGTGGATGAGATGGAGTGGTTTCATGGAGTCTTAAGTCCATTGTGTTATATTGGGTGACATTTTTTACCTCATGAGTCTATATGGGGTTGAATCATGCTTTTGGCACTCAGTTATGACATAGTAAAACTTTTCACCCTAAGACATATGAGCATATAGAGTAGACTCTCTAAATGTTGGAGGATATGTTGCGTACATATGTATTAAACTTTGATATATCATTGGAACAACACCTTACCTTGGATGAGTTTTATTATCATTATATCTATCATTCATTCATTAACATGAAACCATTTTATGCATTTTATGGGTGGTTGTTTCAGTCTCTATTATGATGGAAAGATGTTGGGGTTTTAGCCATTTTTAGTCCCAATGTGGTGCAAATATAAACAAAGAATGTTTACTTTGTTAGAGAGTGGATCAAACAATTGCATAACAAGAAGCAGTTTTATGTTGATTATAGGAAGAGTCTCATGGAGTTCAATTTTAGAGAATTTGTGTTCTTGAGATTCTCCCATCGATGTGGGAAGATGAGGCTTGTTAGGGGGTTTAGGATTTCACCCTAGTTTGTTCGTACATTCAAGGTGTTGAGGTGCATTGGTGAGGTGGAATATCGATAGTCATTTCCACCATAAATGAAGTGGATCCAAAATGTTTTCTACATATCTTAGCTATGGAATCATCTTCACGATGACTCCCATGTCATTAACTAAAGAGAGGTAGATATCAAGGATGATGTGATTTTCATAGAGTTTCCAGTGGTGATCGAAGATCATCAAGAGAAGGTTCTATAAAGATGAAACATATCCCTATTTATTGTGTTGTGTATGGATGCTTTTAACATCCTAGATAGAAAATTGTTTAAATTACATATGTTCTATCTCATTTGAGCAAGGAACATCCTTTTTCTAGAGGTTTTATTATTATAACTCCATAGCTAATCTTGGTTCTCTTTGTGTAGTAATTAGTATGGGTGACCTTCTAGGAATTTTCTCATGGTGTATACGAGTGAGGGTAAAGAACATTGGGAGGAACATTTGTTGGATTGTGGGGATAGTAATTAGTTTGATATATAGTTCATGAAAATGGGTGAGACCTAGGGATAAGACCATGGTTCTGCAGGGCAACTAGTGGTACCTAGAGGGCCAGGACCCAATGGATATGTTATGGTGGTGTGTCTGTGCTATTAGGATGGCCTGATCATTACATTGGTATCATAGGGGGAACCAAACCATAGGTGAAGTGGAACTAACTAGGTTGAGATTTAGGGTCCTAAATGAGGGTTTTTTCCTTAATGTGGGTGGGGTTGAAAGTAACATCCTTGAAGGATAATGTGTGAATTGAATAAATGATATGTCTCTGGGAAAAACAATGGAACGTTATTTTCGGGAGCATTCCTGATTAGTAATCCACAATTAAGATTTCGTTTCGTGGATTAGTGATTAGGATGGGTGATCTTCTGGAATGTTTCCTAGGGTGTGTGTGAGTGAGAAAAAATCACACTAAAATGAAGGTTTGTTTTATTGTGGGTACAATCATTAGTCTAATAACCTGTTTGGGGATGTGGGTGGGCCCCAAAGAGGAGACCAATACTCTACGGGGAAACTAGTGGTACCAGGTGGGTCAGGACCCAATGATCATGTTAAAGAGTAGTGTTTATACAACCAAAAGGACCCATTTGTAACAATGGTGACCAAAAGGAGAGTAATTTGGTGCAAGAGACAGAGATTTGTTCCTAGTACAAAGAGTTTTTTTAAGTTTTTCAGTGCTCTATTTTTCATTGTGATGTTTTTTAAACCATGGTGTTTTATGAGAAATATTGTTTCCCCATTGATGTTATATGAGATAATTTTATGAAATATTAAAAAGGGATGAATTCATTCCTAATCAATAAATATTATACTATTATGAGATTTAATTTATGTGGGCAAGTCAGCTCTTCCCAGAGTGGATAGTTTATTTACAAGGATTATTAAAATACATGATTCCATTATTCAGGTAAATACAATGTCATCATCTATTTTGGGTGTTTTTGTAGTGCCCCAACCCAAGTAATCTTAATGTTGATGCCTCATAACATTACATTGTAATAATATACAAGGAAACACACAAAAAAGACATAATATTTACGTACTATTGGTATTCTAGATAACTATATGTGTCTTACATTACATTTGAATACAAAAATTACAACATAATTTTATTTTTTAGAATGAATTTTTTCCATATATAATATCCCTACATATCCTTCATAGTAAACTTCATGGAATCCTCTGTAAAGGAATTAAATTAATTGTAATCTCAATATCTCAGTAAGGGTTGAATATAGAGGAAGCTACAAGGAATCGATATTAATATAAAAAGGTAAATAACTAAACACATGTACCATTTAAATATCTGACTATATTGGTAAAATACGGTAGAATCAATATGGAAAGGTAAATACCTAAACACACATTCAATTTAAATCAGTATATTGAGAATTAAATGAATCCATAGATCATTGAAAAATAGTAATTGATAATAATAACTGAATTCTATGTGCAGAAAATGATTAATTATTGTACGTCTTGTCTTAAGGAAATGAAAACCTCTATTGTAATGATATATCCTCAAGATTTCTTAAAACTAAATGTAGAAACCCATTTAATTAAGCCAACAGATTTCCCACATGAGACATATCGATTAATTAAGGGGATAAAATAAGTCATATTCCTAACCATCGCTTCTTGTACATACCATTCTTCATATATCAAATAATCTATTTCATTCTCGAATAAAGTGACTTATCATTAGATATTTGTATTGAGTAAATTATAGGTATTTATCAGTATCTAATTAAATAATAAAAAAAATATAAAAAAAAACAACCTATATTAAAATGTTATGCTTATTAGGAAAAAACATATCAATGATAAATAATATTGTTATTTAGGTAAACTTTTATGTCTACTGATCATATAAATGTGAAAATTTAAAGGGGAGGTTAATGTCTATAAAATGAAACAATGAGGTGAATGTAAATAATATCACTGTATAAAATATTCAAAAATCGTCCATATGAATAATATGGATGGTATCAATAAAACATATACCCATTGGAGTAAGAATAAGGATTGTTGTCGTTGATGAAATAAATGAATTCATTAAAAACATTCTTTAAGAAAATATTCTTCCCATTTTTAAAATAAATTTTTAAAACATAATCATTTTCAGTAACCAATATTTTGAAAATGTTTTAAAAAATAATAATAATTTCCATTATATTACAATTTTTTTTTAAAACTATCCTGGTAAACATGAAAAGGAAACATAAAATTAATTACATCGGGTAAATATGTACATTCCATACAAATAAAAACAAACATATATTTATCATTGTAAAATGTTTAGAAAAGATCATTATTATGAAAATGAAAATAACATTCATTTCATTAAAATAGTTCATATTTCATAATGGGTATAAGTTACTTTAATAAATTGTTTTTAAAAGGCTAATTTATTTAAAAAAATCATAGTTTTGGATGATATCAACTTTCTAACCGAATGGTGAAATGAAGTTATGCTTTCTTAAAAACATTTTAATAAAAAAATAATTGTACCAAAGAGTGAGAAAATTGTATTATTATACTATAATAAAAATTGATAACCATATTATAGTAAAATAAAATGGTTTATTAATTTATAATAAAATAATTTCCATTAAGGATAATTAATGTTTAAACAATCTTAAATAAAATGAGATAGTGAAGTAAATCCTTTTAAAGATCATAATGATGAGGTGAGAATAAACCAATAAATAAATTATTTGGATCAGATGTAAATCTAAATAAAAAACTTTAAATACAATAATATATTGTAAAAATTCATTAAAAATATAATCTAAGAATATTAATGATAATGAGGATGTAATATAACCCAAAGAAAATAAATTGAGTTATAGAATTATTTACCACAAGGTAACACTTAACTCTATCCCCTCATATGAAATAATTAAAACTGAAACATAAAATACCATTAATAATGATTTATTAATGAAATTATATGTTTAAGGGATAGTATATGTTGAAGGAAAAAAACTAGGAGTATAAAATTTCAATATGCCTCAATGAAATGAAATTGAGATGTATTCCCTTTCCATACATTTCAATTTCATTGAATTCTATTTAAAATATTGTATAATGGTTTTAATAATGTTATTAACTAAATAAATAACCATATTAATATTTATAATATATTATAATATTCTTTTATAACATTTTTTCCATCGTTAGTTAATAATTGATCATTATTTTATTTTTTTTGGGAGTTAATTGCCATATTTTTTAATTATGTCATGACTTTTTATTTTTTTCCCCACACATAGATAAATATCTAATCATATCCGGAATTTAAATAATAATTTAAATATAATATATATTATTTATATATCTATATAGACAAATCCAAAAAAATTGGTGATAGGAAATGAACTACATCATTCTTGGAGATCGTTGGTCGTACGTATGAATGGACATTGTTTCAATTTTCTTGTTGTATTCATTGAAATAATATTATATGATATATATATATATATATATTATAATTGAATTATAATTTTTATTTCATATATATCAATTTTTTTAAACGCATCCTTAATACATTTCATGTAAAGCATGAATGAATCACATCGCTCCACCTGGCGATAGTCCACCATACTCACAAGTGATAACATCACATTCCCATAAAAAGAAAAGTATGAAGGTATGTAAGATATAATAATTATCGAAAAGTAGTAATATCATAAATATAACATATGTCATATATAAATTATAAATCCATCGTTATTCACATCTTTTAAAGGTAGTAATGAAAAACATAACGACATCAGTTTGTGATGAGATAGTCCACCATACACACGAATGATGATTTAACAACCCATTTTATGGAATTGTGTGGCATTTAAGGTCCTAAAATGACATAAAACATCAAAGTATATTAAATATACATATTTAATTATATATTCATTCTATAAAAATAATTATAGGAGGTGTATATGTAAATATAATATAAATTCTTTTAGAAGAACATTACCTCTCTTTTAGGTATCTTCCTTAGGTTTTAACTAAAACATTCATATATTTCGTTTATAAAAAATTATACTTCTTGGATAAATGGAGGTAATTTGGGATGTGGTTTTATTTTTTAATGGCTGAACAAAATTTTTTAGGTTTAAAGTAGAGAGGAGTGGGGTGGCCTTTTATAACTGAGGGATAATACTTGCTAGAAATTTTTAAAAATAAGTTAGGTGTACCCATTTTAGTACCAAAATAAGTATCTAATAATGGCCCAAAATAAATTCTACATGATTTAAGGATCCAATATATTCATATAATTGGTTTTGGACAAGTGTTAAGTCATTTTTACACCTTATTTTCTATGTGTAATAATCATGTAACCTCTTTTTTACCTTAATCAATATAATTATTTTTAACTATATTCACTAATAATTTTGTTAAAATATTATTTTGAAATTATTATATAATATACTTTTTTATTATTAAAAATATATAATCAATTTTTCCTAATTTAATTCACATAATGTGAAAATTATCAATTTAAAATTAATCTAGTAAACAAGATGAGAGAGTGAGGTTTAAAAGTGAAATTTTTTAAAATATTATAATATTTTTATATCAAAATAAAATACGAAAACATTCCAATGAAACAAATTTGATTAATAAATTAATAATAGAAATTTAAATATAACTTTTAAAAAAATACCAAAATTTCACTATACATAAATAATTTAACTTTTAAAAAAACACCAAAATTTCACCCTATGATAAATTTGATATTACACTTTTAAATATCATGTTTATTTATTTATATAATTTTAAAAAATTGGTAAAATTTTATTTTAAATTATTTGCATCAAGCACGATTAAGCCATTTTTAGGAAAATACTGTTTTCCTGAAAACACTTCCTGTTTCTTTTAAATGGTTCTAATTATTATTTATAATTAATTTATATCAATTAAATGTGTGAAAAAATAAATTTTCATAATTATTTAACCTAATTCGCACCGTTTATTCCAACTTCTAGGTGATAACTATAATATTATGTTATAATATTAATATTATATTATAGTTTGGTAAAACTCAGTCCTGTGTGTAATGAAATATATATAATAAACATGATGTTTCATGAAATTCAAGATAAATCTTCCTTGATGGCATTGATAACTATAGAATATATGGTAATTTATTTAATATTAAATATATCATAAATCATGGGATTTTATAGTCCTTTTATGCTTGGTGTTTTATGTCAAACATACTATCGAATATGATATTATTATTCAAAATTTTGTGGTGTTACATTCTACCAAACATAAAAAAAATTCATTACTTTCTATTTACACATGATAGTGGTAATCAGGGGTTTTAAATTTAGAAATACCAATTTTGAAAAATCCAGACCATAAAAGGGTTAATAAAATATCCTCTAAATAAGAGATAATGGGATGTACAAAGGTCACCTGGAATAACATATAAATATACTTCTATATAGAACAACATTAGTGGAATGTGAATATATTTACATGGAGTAATGAATAAATAATTGTATAGTGTGATTGCGGTAATTTATCAAAAGAATGTGAATGTTCAATGAAACATTATGGGCTTAAAATTGTAAATATGAATGGTGTGAAAATAAAAATAATTTCATCAAAATTGATGGTAAAAGGATATAATTTTATTTCAAATACCATTTTCTAAAATTACTGAATTATTTTAATATCTAAGATAATTATTAAATAAAATTAATTAGTACATTTCTATTTCATGGGAACAATTTCATCACAGGGTTATTCTTTGATCAATTTCTAATTCATCCCTTACTTCACGAAATGAATATCCAAAAATATTTTTTATACCTGATTCACTAAAAACCTCTTTTAAGAGGTCATATGATCCATAAAAAAGACTTTATATCCATATATAACTACTTTACAAAACCTATATAGTTGTAACAAGCTATCCAATATAAAAAATTAATCTCTAAACCTCAAAAGTTACTCCACTAGTTCATCATTAATATTTATGTTTCTAATAATTTATCTTAAAAAATGACATGTAAACGAGGACATCATGTAGACCACTAGTATGGACAAAACCCTTATCATCCTTTTGTAATGGGTTCAATCCCGACCAAATTTCTATATGTGATGTTTTTTCAACTTTCATGGAGGTTATACTATTTATAAAAAGTTTTAATATAATTAATATAAGGTTCCCAAAAATATGATGGAAATCCTTGAAATAATGTTAATCATTAAATAAACATTTTAATAATGTCTTATAGGTAATTGTTTTTATAAAATCAAATAATATTATTTGATTATTATTATAATTAATTTAAGGATATTTTCAACCCTAATGGTTATCAATACATTTAATCTTATGTTTATACAATATTATGGCATTATTCCTCAAATATCATTTCCACTGAAACATATTCTTTCCATAAATATCTCCAAAATGGAACTAATCATGGTAGAATCCCATCATATAAAACCTAAAATGATGTTTCTAATACTTTTATCTTCTAAAAATCATAATCTCGTAATCTCATGATGAAATTATAAGTCTTTTGTTAATTAAGATACATTTTCATCTAAATGTTATATTATCCTTAGATGTTTTTCGATTCTTGTTACGAAAAAGCTATTGTTAAAAAGCATCAACAATTTATTTATGGAATCAACATACATAAGTACTTAATCCATTTTATTTCCCCATATGTCCTTATATTTTCTATCGGAAACCCTTTATAATATGTAATTGACAATATTAATGTCCAGTTTCCCCACATTAAATCCCACAATACAAAAACATTTCAAGTGAATGAAATTTATTTCCTTCCATCATACTATTGATTTTCCTCAAAAATGATTTTATTGAATCTCTTATGTTGTAATGTAACTCACTGACCCTATTTACCCAAATTAGGTTCATTATTTTATTACATTAGCTGGATTTAAAAGAATCAAGTCCCGAAGGACCGATCAATTTAGTAGCCCTGGAAAAAAGATACATACATAAGTTCAACATTACAACATGAAAATAAAAACAACACTGTATTATTCCATTAGAAACATCAAATCCTCCTAGATTATGTCTACAAGTCACTCATAAATAACTCCTTCATATTATGGGAATATGAAACATAAGAAAGGGGTGAGCTCAAACACTCAGTAAGGGTACGAAATACAGCGGATGATAACATAAATATTTAGCATGGTGAATAATTTAAAACACATGACTTAACAAATAATAAACATGAGCACTTTATGGCAGGAATATGAGATGAGTAAATAATAATATAATAAAAGATAATCATGCGTGTTTTTTTAGTCGAATAACCACATTAAATATCAATATCTTATATCATAATGATGAAATTCATATTGTCAGACATCATAACCACATAGTCAAGGCATCGTTACAAGACTACAAATAAGATTTTTTCAAGGCCTTGTGCCAAGACACTAGTTTGTATCACGAGATCTATCGATGCATCGATGAGCTATAGAGGGCTTCACCCATCACATAAAAATTCCAATGAATTCATCCTATTAAAAGGTTAAAACATAATCTCAACATTCGTATTAAAACTAGCATACAATATGTCAGTATTTTAACCACAAAATATGAATGGCATAAAAATAGCACATCCATAGTCAAAAATAACTCATTAATTACAATATGGAAGATTTTATAATAATATATTATCCTCAATCTTGAATAATGAATTATATTTATAATTATGGAAATAATCATCGAAACTATTTGAGAGAAATATCCTCATTTTCTTGAACACATTTAAAAGTCGCATTATTTATCAAGAAGCCATTTTAAATAGATTTTTGAATAAAAGTGTCCCGTACCACTTTAAAACTTTTTAACGGATTTAACATTTTAAAACATTAATGTTAAAATAAATAAATCATTAAAACCTTTTTTAAAACATTTAAATTAATGAAAAATATTTTGACGAATAAATGTTTTAAACATTTAAAATTATATTTTAGATATAGTTCTTAAACAAATGAGATACCCTTGAAAAAAAATAATTGATGTAATAAAAACATAAAAATATATTGAGAATAAAGGGATTAATGATATATTATGTCAATGTACAATATATACACCAAATAAAAGTTAATTGGTGCATAACAACAAAGAATTATTAATGGAATGTAAGTTGAGATGAAGTAACTTCTAAAGAATGTATCATTAGGTTAAGGAAAAATGAATGAAATAATTATGTGAGAAAAATATAAATACACTAAATATGGTTAGATATTCAATTTAAATCAATCAGAGGACATTCACACATATTATTGAAAAAAAAACAACACCAATTACTTGGATGTTTAACTAAATGAATGGAAATTTTGTAAAGATTACTCTTATCAAGTTTATATAACTGACATGTGAAATATTCAATGGAGTGATTATGTGAATCAAAATTATATCCACAAAAAGGGGAATGGTAATTTCTATATAAATAATAAAGAGTTATTCTGCACATAATCTAGGAGTGAAATAACCAATGATGTATGGGTAAAGTAAATCACAATGAGTGGAAATTGAAATTTGAAATTCCCATTCCGATTTAGTAACTCACGAAAAGACACCCCATGAAAGAAGGATTATTCAATGAACTCTTAAATACACATAGATTAAATTATATTACACAAGGAATAAAATCATTTCCAGTACATACACCACACAAAAGGAAATAGTGGCATTACAGCATGAATCTCACTGGAATAAGAAGTGAGATGAAATCCTCTTACCATATTGTAATCAATTGAGTCATATGACCAAAAATTAACAACCACCAAATTATTCATATAATACCATGAATATAATTTTAATTATGACAATATATATAAAATGGAAATATACAATACACCACATGCAATAAATAAGTAGCAAAGAATAGAAATCTCACGAAATTACGAGCGAGATAAGAAACCCCTTACATTGTAATTTTCTTGGGTCGAGGGTACGTTAAACTATTTTATAATGGTAAAATAAATATTATTAAATTAGGAAATAACCATATACATTAATATGATATCATATATGATCTTTTAAAATTACTTTGTTAATGATATTTCAGTACTATCATCGTTTTGGGTGTTAACTGATTCGTTTTCATTTATATCCATTGTTACGTCAGTATTTTTTGTTATTGATAGAATGTATAATATTAATATTAATAATTATATTAAGTCTTTAAATTTTAATTTTTACCATAAAATGAAAATTATCCTTGAATGGATAAGATTGGGAATGAATCACATCGCGTTTGTGGAGACGGTAATCTGTACGTATGCATTAGCGACAATATCATTATTTTGATATTAAAATCATATATAATTGGATGTTATATCAAATAAACAGAATCATTATCATGTTATATTTATTATTTACACAATTTATACTCATTATTATTCCCATCCAAATGATGAAGAATTTGAATAAAAAATCACACAACAACGTGGAGACGGTAATTTGTACAAACGCATGTATGGTGACTTTGTCATTTATAGAATGGATTGAATAATGAACATGGTTGTAAAGTATTTATAATAACATCAGATTATATATAATATACTTGATTTAATATTTTATAATGTAAACAACAAGGAATGAAGAAGTGGAAGAAGAAAAAACATGAAAGAGGTGATGAGATATTTACCTCTTCATCAGGTTCTTCCTTTTGATTTGATGAAAATGGATCCATATGTTTTCTTTATGACTACAAGAATGACCTTAAGATGAAGGGAGGACAGTGGAGAGGATATTTGGTCAGGGGTTGGCCAATCCAATTAGCTCTGAAGGTGTGAATTTGAGATAAGGGGAAGTTCCCTATTATAAGAGGGGTGAGGGGCACCTTAGGAAAAGATTGAAATATTATTTTATAATAAAATTATTTTCTGATTATAATATCTCCCAAATGAAATTTGTAATGTATAAGGTGGTTATGGGTCGAAAACCACTCAACCAATAGGTTTTATATACGTTTGGGTCACTGTATTAACCTTTTCTTTTAGATTTAACTCTTAGTTAAATAGTTTGACATTTACCATGCATCTTTGTATTTTTATATTATATGGTTAATGAACATACAATAAACTTCCAAGAGAACCCCAAGTGGTTAATTAATGACAAACCTATATTTATAAAATTCTTTTGGCTGAATATTTAGATTTTAGGATTATCATATCAACCAATAATACTGTATTTGTTTTAAAAACTCATTTATGTCATTTTTGACATTATAAAAAATTGATTTTATTTAATTCGTAAAAACTTTATTACTTCTAAATAAATAGATTTAATAAACCCTAACATTTCATAGTCACCTATAATCTTTTGTTATGGCATCAAAACTTTCCAATTTTATTTATATTAGTATTTATAATATCATTTATTTGATTGTTTCATTAATAAGGAAAATATGACATCATTATTGTGTCATATATAAATATATTTATTTTATTTATATAAAATTGTAAATAAAAAATAATGAATTAGGAAATTATTTTATCATTATAATGACTATTTATTGTCTAATAGATCTATTATATAACTTCCTATAATTTTTTTTACTAAAATATATTTGCTATTTTTATTTTTTACTTTACTATCGATTATTTAATATTGAATGTCATTATCACTCCCAAGTGACTTTATGGGGTCCTAAAATAGACCCATGGATTCCCATGGTTGTACATGTATCAGAAAATTCGTTTAGGACACATTTTAGGGTAATTTAATAATATTATAATATTATTTTGTTAACCTTATTTACTAGATTTACCACATTAACCACAGTAAATAAAATATTTACTGAAGTTAATATTCCTAATTTCTAAAACTAAAAGATACCTATTTACACAATTGGGACCTCCAGATTCCAAATATGGAACCCATTTTTTCAAATTCAAAACACATCAGTTGCATAAATTAATTAAAAATTAATTCTCGTTGTCCAAATAAAACACATGTTTTTATGAAATAATAACTATCAAAAGATTGACACTTGTTTATGTCCAGTTTAATCATAAGATTACATCCAAATGACTTAAATTATATTAAATGATAAAAAATATAATCTAATTATACTAAAAAACCATTCAAATGTGTAATTTAACCCTATACATTACTTCGATTAAAAAAGTTGTTTAAAATTAAAATTTACTATTTTCATTATTCGTCAAAAATTGAATGTTTTCTAAAAAATACCAGAAATTCACCCAAATCTAATTTTGATATTCCAAACCCAAAAATTTAGTCTAGATTGAATGATAAAAATTATAAAATTTCAAAAAGAGGGTATTACTATTCATAAAAACTTGTTTGATTAGTCGAGGTGTGTTAGAATCTTGAAGTTTCGTACAATGCAAGAAATTACATTATACAGAGGGTAACGTGTTGTGGAAGCTTGCGGTGTTACATTTAATATAAATAATGCACCCATCCCATTATGGAACTATCCATGGTCTCTCCTTCCATGGTTATTACATGGTGGAAATGTGCATTCATTTCTCCATGGGTTCCTTAACTCGATCTCCTAGAAAACTTCATCCTTATCTAATTTGGTGAGTCTGAGAGTTGGTTATGTTATATGTTTTCAAATATATTTAAGTAAAAACGATTATTCATAATTATGATATCTTTCACTCATATCAACATCCAATTTTATTTCACATTCCATCACATTATCCTTCAAAATCAATCTTAACATGATTCCTTTGGGTTCTAGCCATTAGATAAAACCAAAAATATAAGTTTCAGTGAAAATAATCATAGTGGGAAAACCATATAATAATTTTTAGGATTTATAATTCATGGTACATTATCTTTAATCCAATACACATCAGTTTTAACCACTATTATTCCTTTCAATCATCAATTTAGATCCTTTATAATGGGTTTTAAATAAAATGTATATTATCTTAAGAATATCCCTCGAGAATGTCAAACTAGGTGAAAATTATTTATTGTTGTTTTGAACTAGGTTACACTCAACTAAATATTAACATGACCATTTTAATGTTATTACCCTGAGGTACATATATTATAGAACTATATTTACATGTAATATCGATACAGGGATGTATTTCATGAAAATAACATAATCTCTATCTTACCAAAACATTAGGAAGATGTTCTATAATTATCACCAATGTATATCTTAGGGTTATGTTCCTTAATATTTTTCATACTACCCCTAGTTCCTATAGTTGATAATAAACTTCCTATGATACCAAATTTGGTTACCCAACCCTAGTAATCCCGGAGTATATTCCTAATACCATAACATTAACATAATATATGAGGACACTCATCCTAAAGGACAGAACTATTTAGTAGTCTTGATAAACTAGAAAAATAATTTATTCTTACATTACATTTCAAAAAATAATTACAACATAATGTTTTTTTTCAAAAATGGATTTATTACATCTGGTAAATCCATGAATATTTATTATAGTAAACTTTATGGAATCACATTGAAATGGAACAATAAAACATTGAGATAAAATTTCCAGAAATGTTCATGCACAATGGAAGCTATAATGAATCAATAAGAATAATTAATAAGGAAACGTATACAAATAAACACATGTTTTATTAAAATTACTTTACTATCTTAGTAAGATATGGAAAAATCAATATGACATGGTATTTAAATGAACAGAAATTCCATTGAAATCAATAAGCTGAGAATTAAATTCTTCAATATATCACAGCTAAAATATCATGAATAACTATTACTAAATTCTAATTTAAGGTAGTTAATAATTATTGGATGTCATGTATTAGAAACATGAATAACTATAATGTAAATATATATCTGTAAAAAAATTTAAAACTAAAGGTAAAAATCCAATTAATTTATCCAAATGATTTTTATCATGAGACCTATTGATGCAGCAAGGGACTATATAAATTTCTAGTTCCACCGTTGTCTACCTATCCAGATAATTACTCATATATTTAATAATAAATTTAATTTATGATCAATTTTATTAATCATCAAATATCAATATTGAGTAAAAGGTACAGATTTATCAATATTTACCAAAATAATCATAAAACTATAAAAGTAAACATCATATGTAAAAATTGTATATGGTTTTGGAAAAAAAACATATCCATAATAAAACATATAAATATTTATGTGAAATTTAATTTCTAATTATCATAGGAATGTGAATATTTCAATGGGAAGTTAATAACTAAAAAATGAAACAAGGAGATGATTTCTAATACTATTCTTGGTAAAAAAATTCAACAACCATACTAATGAATATTAAGTATATTATAAATAAATATTATACACATCAAATTAACAATAATGGTTTTTATCATTAATTAAATAAAATAAATATTTAAAAATTAATGATTTAAATACACTTTTTATTATGAGAATAACTTTTTAAAATATAAAACATTTTAAAATCCTTTTCTATAAAAATAAATTTTAAAATATAAACTAATAATTTTCATACTATTAAGAACAATTTTTTTTAAATATCATTATAAAATTTCAAATGATGTTTCATAAAATTGATGGTTGGTAATTATATATATGTCATAAAAGAAAAAGGAACATTTCTTTTTCATTGTATAAAGGATATAAATTTTCCCTGTTTGCGAAATAGAAATTAATATTCAAATGAAAAAAATTAGAAAATATTCAACGTTAGTTAAAATAGATTTAATAAATAATTTTAAAAAGGATAGAAAAATTTTGGATGATTTTTAAAAAACATGGTTTTGGAATAAAAGAGGTTTCCAACCGAAGAGAGAAATTAAATTAGGTTTTGTTAAATTCTTTTTATAAAATAATTTATGTTAAAATGATTTGAAAAATGGAATTATTAGTAGAAAATCATCATTAATGACCACTTTATAAGAAAATTAATGGGTTTATTAATCGATGATCAAATAAATATCTTCAATATAAATTCATGTGTGACAATCCAGAATAAAATGTGACTTTGAGGTAAACCATTGAAAGGACCAAAATGATGTAGTTACAATAAAACAATGGATATATTATGTAAATAAAATATAAATCCAAATTATAAATTCTAATTAAAACAACTGATAGTCAAAATTAATTAGACACATAATATTACAATATCAAGGAAATCAAGCAAATAATATTACCCAATGAAAAGAAATTGAGTTATGAAATTAGTTACCACTTGGTTACTTTAAATTAAATACAATTAAATGAAATAATTCAAAATTAAACATAAAATAACATTAATTATTGAATATCAATGTCATTATTTTTCTATGGAATAATATATACACCATATAAAAGAAACTAGGTGCATAACATTATAATATTCCTTAATAAAATGAAATTCGGATTAAATCCTTTACCTTAAACTTCCTTTTGGTTGAACTCTTTTTACCCAAATGTACAATGGTTTTAATAATTTTATTAACTTCAAAGAACCATATTATTATTTATAATATATTATATTATTTTATTATGATATCTTATATCCTGGTTGTTAATAATCAATCTTTATTTTCTATGTTTTGGGAGATAATTGCCTTGTTTTTCAAGTATGATTTAACTTAATTTTTTTGTACCTCTTAATTATATCATTATTCATCATATAATAATTCTATGAAATGGTTTAAATATCATATAAACTAAGAATATATGTATATTTAACAATGAAAAAAATATGTCGATATTAAAAGAAATATATCGTTTAGGGAGATCGTAGGTCGTAAGTACACATGAATTTTGTTTCCATTTTCTTATCATATTGAAAGAAATAAAAGTATAAAATATTTCTATATATATATTACCATTATAGTATAATTTTTTACTTCATATATATTCAATATTCTTTTAAACCCAATATTAATATATTTTATGTGCAGCATGAATGAATAGCATTGCTTCGCGAGGGGGTAGTCTTCTGTTGACACGAGAGATAATATTGTATTCCCAAACAAATTAATGAATGATGTTATGTGTGATGTAATAATTAAAGAATAATAATTAAATCATAAATATAATAAATATTATTTATATACTATAAATTTAACATTATTCACATCCATTAAAGGTGGTAATTAAAAAATGAACAACATCGATTCACGAGGCAGTAGTCTATCATACGCACAAATGACGATTTCGTAACCCATTTTATGGAAGTGTGTAATGTTTTGTGTCATAATAAAAACATAATATCATATATATATATATATATATTAAATATAATTATTTAATTATTTAATCATGGTATAATAACAATTGAAGGAGGAGAAGGAAATAATATAAAAATGCTTTTAGAAGAACATTACCTCTTCTTCGGTTATCATTCTTAATTTTGAAATAAAAACATCAATGGATGGTTTTATGACAAATATATGTATTATCTTATGATGGGAGGAAATGTTTTAATTTTTTTTATTGCAATTTTCTGAAATTTTTTTTTTGAAGATGTGAGTCGAAGAGGAGTGAGGGTAGACATTTATAAGTAAGGGAGAGGAAACATATGGAATTTGGGAAAAGAATGTTGGTGTACCCAAGTATTTAGATAAAAATATGACCCAATAATAGTCCAAACTAGATACTATAAGGTATAAGTTTGATATATTTCTATACAATGGGTTTTGGTAATGTTTTTTTCATTCCTAAACCTTATTTTCAAAGTTTTACATCTATATAAACTTGATTTTAACTTAATAATTATAATTAATTTCAACTATTTTCTCTAAAAATTATGGTAAAAAATTAAGATGACCTTATTTGATAATATAAATTATTATGATTCTAAATATGTAATAAATTAGTACAAATTCAATTCATATAAGTGAAAAAATTCAATTTAAAATTATTTCCATAGACATGATGAAAAAACATGTTTTTAAAGTTAAAATGTTCAAATGTTTTTAATTTTTTAATACAAAAAATCATTATGAAACTATTATGATAAACATAATTGTATTAATAGATGGATTATTTAACTATTATGACTTTAAAACAAATTAAAATTTTAATTTATCATTATAAATTATTAAAATGAAAAGGGAGTTTTCAGTTAAAATTAAGTACTTCTCACTATTCATCAATAAATAAAACTTCTCAATTTAATCACAAAGGTTTACCCAAAGATAATTTTCATAATAAAATTTCAAAAATATGGTTTATATTTTTATCTCATGATTCAAATACAGGTAAAATTTAACATTGAATTATTTTTCCCAAGCATTATTAAGCCATCTTTTAAGAAAATACAATTCTTCTAAAAACATTTCTTTTTTTTAAATGAATCATATTAAAATTTATTATCAATATAAATCAATAAATGTGTGTAAAATATACTTTTTCCTGAGTTATATAACCATATACAAACTATTCATTCGAAAATCATTGTGATAACAATCATATTAAATAAAAATATTAATAGTATATTATTGTATTGTAAAACTGGGTCTTGCATGTAACACAAGCTATCGAAGACATTCATTATTTCATGAAATGAAAGATTAATAAGTATTTTGTGAATTGAAATATAAAATATATATTAAATTTATTTATAATATTAAATTTATTATAAATTATTTCATTTTATATTCCTTTATTTTCTCGGAGTTTCATGTCATACAAGTTATCAAATATTATATTCATATTCCAAAATTATAGGGGTGTTACAGTGTGTGTAAGAAGGTTCAGTTGGTGGAGGAGTTTGAGGTGTGACCATATCCTTGAGAGGTATTTCAATGGAATTCTATTAATAAATTTTATATCTTTCCATATAGGTTTGTTTTGAATTCTTGAGGGTGAAAATTACTTGAGAGGTATATAATGTGACAGAAAGGACCTTGCATCCTATTACATTGAGGAAAATCTGGTGTTTGAGGTGTTATTGAGGGAAAATGTGTTCTTTTGAGGATGATGTTTGATCATCATTAGTCGATCATTTTGAACTAATGGTGTATCAGCAAAGGTAGAACATTTTATATAAATGATGAATCTCCAATGGTGGATAATTTTTAAATAACGATGTATCGCCAATGGTTGATCATTTTGAGCTAATGGTGGATCACCAATTGTGGATAATTTGGAACTAATTGTGGATCTCAAATAGTGGTTGGTTTTTAACTAATAGTGGGGCATACTTTTTGGATCTATTTGAATTAATGGTGGATCACAACTGTTGGATCATTTCAAACTAATAGCAGATCACCAATGGTGGATCATTTTGAAGTAATGGTGGATCATTTTGAACTAACGATGGATCAATAATGGTGTATCATTTTGAACTAATGGTGGATCCTCATTGGATTATAATTTTGAACTTATTTTATATATCCAACGGTGGATCATTTTTATGTTACAACGGACCACTAAAGGTGGATCACCAATAGTGGATCATATTAAATAGTGAATTCAATTTTATGAAATTTTTAGGTTTTCCACCTGATTTCCATTTCTATGTGAAATAGGTTTAATGCCGCAATTAATGGAATTTAAATTTGTTTCAAATGTCATTAATCTTATATAAAATTTATAAAAATTCTAAGAAATTATGAATGTTTAATGCATATATATTTAATAACATATCACTTTATTGTCTAATTAAAACGATTTCTAATCCCACTAGTTTGGGATATAATATTTAACAAGAGACAAAATTTCTGCCAGTATCTTGGAAATACATTTAATTAATAATGCAGGTTCCAAATACTTCTTCCCTAGGTGATGTTGAACTATGTTGCTACAGTTGGATCAAGTTCCTCTGAAGAGGTTTTCTCATGGAAGTTCACTCCATGTTTTTTGTACAGTATGTTGGAAAAAAGATTATTAATTTTCAAATAGGGGTCCCTCATTTCTCATTTATATATATCATATAGGATTTGTTACATTGGTTATCTCTTTTCAAGATAGTCACATCCATCTTATCAAATATAATTAATCGGTTAAATTTAATTGGAAAGCATTTGGGGAATGCTTTACATCAATTTATATCTTTTTTCCACTTTGATATGTAGTTTATCTATTTTTTAGCACTAACATTTATTGGAATCATTCCCCCCAGTTTTTATGTTATTGATATATGTTGTTATTCCCATGTTTTGTGACTTTTTTTGACACATCTATAAATTAATGGTTAACCACTTATAATCGGCTAATGAATTGGATACACTAGGATATATGTCTTGTGTGATAACAACCATAAAAAAGGATTTGAATTGAATGAAAGACCATATACCCAATTGGGAAAACACTCTTTGAGTGTTGTAATTATTTTTTGGGTGTGAATGTGTATTATGGATTGTTTTGTTGAATAAATGCAAGGGTGGTGGATTTTTTGTGGTGTGTGTGTGGGAAATGGATGTGATGTGGTTTTTCAGAAGGTATGTGATGGTTTTTCTCATGTGGTTATATAGCAGGGATGAAAATGTTGTATTCATATGATGGTAGGTAGAATTTGGATGGGTTTAATGGTTTGTTGAGTTGTGATGCCATTTGTGTGATGTTTTGTGATAATTCCCCGAGTGGTATTGGAATTAATAATATTATTATAATGAATGAATAAATAGTAACTTGTTGATTTGTTTAAATGGTAGATGATAAATATTAATTAATGTACATGAAAGTGCTTAATGAACTGGATATTCTAAATGGAATGGGTTGATAATATATTATCTTGAAATTGTATTTAATTAAATGTTGTTTTAGGATTGTGGATTTTATGGGGTTTTATTCATTTATAGGCAGTAGTAAAGTGGATGAAGGTTTTGAGTTAGTTGATACCTTTATTATGAATCCCTAGGAAGTGATTTTGTGTAGATATTATGTATACATTGTAATTACTTTTGTATTTCATTAAGCACCCACCCAGGTCTAGAATGATGTTCTGACACACACACACACACACACATATATATATATATATATATATGTGGTTGGTTTTTCCAATATCTTGAATGGAGTATTGATGGATGTGTGCCCTCTTTTCTTCACTCCTACTTCAAGGCATTGGTTATTTTGAGGGGATGTGATGGAAAAAAATTCAAAACATTCATTGAGTATATGTGATGTTATGATATGTGATGGAGAAGGTGTCTTTGGTTGATATGTGAAATGATTAATTATGGTTTGGGTTGTTCATTGTTGGAGGAGGTCATGCGGTTGATGTATTTAATGTTTAAGATAACCTTCTACAATGTTTAGAAGATGTGTTTTAATGAAATGGCCTAGGCTTTTATGGTTGATATGTGATGTGATGTGATGGACCAAGTGTCCACATGAGGGATGTGATGTGATGTTATTTGGAAGAGGTGGGATTTCCAATATGTAAGGAATTGGGATGTGAGTGAAAATTATCAATGGGATAGGGGTGCATGGTACACTTCATTGATATGAATTATATTACATTATTATACTGGGATCCATTATTTTGTGAGTGATCTGCAGTTATGATGGGTTATTTTAGTACACCTTTGTAGCCCCTATTTAGTAATACAGTTTTTGTAGGGGTTCTTTTTAATACTAGTATATCTTGTGATTGAGACACTTAAGTTTTCACACTGATTATAACTATATTCTCCCCTATGTATATAAAATAATTTTCAATTTTTTGGAGGGATTATAGTAATATGTTAGAAATTAAAAGCTTGGGGATTTGTATAATAGATATAAGGCTATTTTATAATTGTTTTGGGTATTTACATTGGATAATTTTTACTGATACCAGTTTTATTTATTCATGGATTATGGGAAGAGTTTGGCTTCCTTTTATATTTTGTATTGTAGTTATTTATGGGTACTTTATCATACCTCTCAATCCCATTTATATTATTTACGGTAATGGTTCCCATACATTGTATTTTTAAAACCACAGTTCTAGTCACCAACATGATGCAAACTAGAGGTAGGATATGGGTGTCATTATCTCTCTCACATTATTTTGGTATCTTCATAGGGTGGAGGTCATAACTTGTGAGACCTTTGGCCTTGGGAAGTGGATTTGGCTGTGGTCGTTTGTCCATATCTTGTTCATTCTTTTACTTATAATGGTTTTTGGTTTATTTTCTTGGGGATGTTTTATTTATGAAATAGAAAACAAACTTTGGGAAGTCTTTTATTTAATATAGTGAAGTCCCAAGTGGTAGTGTTTATTTGTCTTCTACTAGAAGTGAAACTCCCACAAGGGAGGTCTATGACACTATAGTTGTTGGAGATACATTTTTTTGTGGGTTGGATGTTTGGGATGTCATGGAATGGGATCCTTGTGAAATGATGATACCGTTGGGTCTACTATGGATTTAGTACTTGGATACTTGGTTAGGTATTCCAATGATTTAGCTATTAGATATACAGTTGGATCGACAATGTATTTGAGGCTCGGTGTTATAGTTTAAATGGAACTAAAGATTGATGTCGGAGATTCATTGAATTTGAAGCTTGATGTTGGAGATCTCATGGTCTATATGCTTGATATTCGAGATTTCATGGATTTTTAGTTTAGTTTGGGAGTTTCCTTGGACATACCGCTCAATGTTAGAGTTTTAATGGATTTGGAGCATTCTGTTGGAGCTACCATGGATTTGAAGATAATATGTTTGGAATGTTTTATGATCCTCGTTTTTTAAATATATTTATTTTGATAACATGAATTTGGAGGATTCTTGTTACTTGGATGGAACACTCATCATGACATGCTTAGAGACACCTCGACACTGGCCAAAGTAGGTCTGGTTGATCAGGGTCACGGACTTGAGGATCGATGACGGTTGTTTATTTATTTATTTTCATCGACAATTAATTTTCTTAAAATTACAAATACATATATAAATAAATTTATTGGATATGTATGATAACATGTTTATGGGGTCCTACTAAGTTTTTTACTCAACCCATTCATGGTAAGACATAACACTTGGGTACTCGAGTAGCTCTACACTTGCTATAGAAACAGGTTGAGTCGAGACCCAATCCAAAAATGGTCTAATAAGCAAAAATTTAGAATCAATATGATGTTGGGATGATGTTATGGCTCAGTGTGACAGTGGATCCTTATTGTAATTTTTTCATTACATGATTATGAAATTATCCATGTGGAATATAACTCTTATTTTATAACTATGATTCCTAAAAAAATTATTATTTTTGATTAATGTTAATTAATTTTCATTCACATGCTATAATGGATTTTTTATGTTGATGTTTTATATTTGGTTATTTATGGATGATTTTTCACTCTACTCTAGGGATATAGTCTCCTCACTATACTACTCTTAACCCCCCCCCCCCACTATTCGGCTGCATCTGATGTATGATGAGGCGTATATGAGGTTAGTGGAACCACCTATATAGTTACTATTTAGAGCTAGTTATTCCAGGACATTACAAAATGGTATCATATTTTGGTTTTTTTATCTTACCGTTACTTGGGTATGGTAGATGAGATATATAAGAATGTGTCGGAATATATAATAGAACATGCATAGGTGGGTCACAAAAACCTTTTCTTATGGAATTCAAGGTTTCCAAAGTTATGGGAGAGATGTTCAAGGCTATCACTATTATTGTTATTTATTATTTTCACCTACCATGATCCACTAGAGATTTGAGATTTCTGATTTATGATTTATTTTATTTTAGACTATTTTCCCATCAGTAAGAAGCTAGTTATGAGTTGTCTCTTAGCTTGTAGAGGAAAGATTCATTTTTGAATGAAAGAAACAAATAGGATTCATATGATATATAGGGGTATACTAGTGTGATTTTTTATCACTTATGACTGAGCATATCTTTTTAAAGTGTCATAAACTATTCATATAACATTTTCACATTTAAGTACTTGGTGACATTCTACTCATTTGGGTCAACATGTATGAGTTTATTTTCCTTCTGATGGAAGGCCATGTAGATCTATGGTGAGATGTTCATGATGATGTCTACGTAGTAACAAGGATTATGGGACATGGAGTGACCAAATTAGGTTATTTTAGACATTTGGTTCCATCCTGGTAACCCCATTCTAGGTTGATAATATTAATGTTTGGTTACTTAATTTTTCAATAACAACCTATATGGTGTTTTACCATATAGAGTGGAATGAAATTTTACTCCATTAACCTAGTGATTGTGTTTTAAATTAGTACGAATCATCAAGGATAGTATTGTTGGTTATTGAATTAATGAATTTTGAGGTGTGATTATCCAAGGGAAATACCAAGAAGAGATTCTCATGGAAATCAGTTCCCTTATCAGCATATGGTTGGAATGTAATTCCTAATGTTTTGTTCATACCAGACCCATGAATGGTTGTTTTGGCTTTCAGATGTTGTGGGTTGTTGATGAAAGAGTATTGATGATGTCCCGTGAGCTATGTCACTTTTCGAGACATTACATGTTGGGGTCAGTGGAATACCTAGATACCTATTGGCTTTATTTTGACCCTATTGAGCCAATGTTTAGTTCTCTTATGAATTTAATGTTAGGTTCAATAGGAAGATTAAAATGTTCTAGAGGTATGAGAAATAATTTTCTAAATTAATTATAAAATTCAATTAGTATAGTAACATAGATTTTGTATAAAAGAAAGGACATAAGAATTTTTTTTATGTTGGGTTAGTCCAATGTGGACTAAGCCAACTCTTATGCCTCCCTACAAGGAAAGAGATAATTTGTGCACCAATATTATTTTTTAATGAGAATCATAACCCAATTACAACCAAATTTTTATACTAGAAGTATATCCTAATGAAACCTATATTTTATATAGTGAATCAAAACCCAGTTACAAACCAAACATTAGATATCAGTAGATAGAACCAAAATGCTACTGTCATTAGAATTCATGAGTCACAACCCAAAGATAGAAATCTATTTTTTAGGTAAAATAATAAAGATAATGTGAAAGCACATGAGAGATGGGAAGAAGTGTTACTGACACAAGAAACCGAAACAAAAAAATATTGATAAACAAGGGATGTATATGTACTAGTTATGGATTATAGGATCATCTCATATTTTGAAGGGAATCTAATTCATATATATATATTTTTCATCCCTTGAGACATCATCTAGTATTAATGAACATGGTATACATGATAACTTGAAGGTTCAAAGAGTATGGACACTTTTTATCACATTAAGTAATAATCACTAGTTGTTTCCTATTATATTTATCTCTTACCAAAGTCCATTGTGTTCTATATATATATATATTTTAAAAAAAGCTAAAAAACTAAATAGGTCTTCTAAAAATGGTTAGAAATTTAAAAATTAAAAAAGACTATTGCTGATTTATTGGAGAGAGGGATAAGGAGATAAGGATAATATTGTTGGATAAAAATACCCCAACTCAAAATAAGAATTTAAATCAATGACGAATGATTAAAAAAATTGAAATAATTTCAATGAATAGTTTTAAAATGGATCCATAATAATAGTTAAATTATCGTTCTAAGGAAAATTGCTATTTTCAATTTGAAAATTAAAATTAAAAATCATTCCATTAAAACCATGTAGTAAATATATCGAGAAATCCAAAACCTAATAACACACCACTAAAAATATTATTAATATTTAAATGAGTTTAATATCAAAATATATTTCATCAGAAAAATAGAATTTATGAAAAATAATATAAAGTAAGAAATATTATTTTTGAGTATCATGTTGTAAGTTTTATGACGGTTAATAAAACAACCTTAAATAATCCAACAAACCTATTTAAAACAATGAATTTTTTTCATAGTTCCTAAGAAATACATATTGTTTTCAATATCCATTATAAAAATTTAAATGTGTGAAATTAACATAATAGAAATTTAATTATAAAACAATATGTAAAACTGAGTAAATTTTAAAAAAATTGAATAACCTATAGAATTTCATTTCACTACATATTAATGTTCTCATGATTTTTTTCCACATAGTTTTTTATCTATTGGAGAAAATAGATAATGTAAGAAAGTCATTGTCACTGAATATATATAGGTGATTTGTGTAAAAAATATTGACGTATCAAAATCAACATAGGTGAAATGATCACATAACTGAATTTCTCATTTATTTGAATTTCTCATCGGTGCAAACAGATTTACTTCTCAAATTTTAGAGCTAAATTATAGAGTTTAAAATTAAGAATAGACATTTGTCCGAGATGAATTAAATTTATATAATTTCTTATCTTTCCATGTACTCAATTATCAACTTAATAGTATATTTATAGAAGAATTTATGATTGAAAAAAGTAAGAAATAATGTTATACAAACTATAGAAATCATAATGAAAACGTGTGACTACTTATAAACTAATTCCATACATTATATTTATCTATAGATATGTTTTTAGAAATACAATTAAATGTATTTAATTTTCTTATTTTTCCACCAAAAAATAGCTGAATTTGGAGTTCTGAATTTGATGATATGATTGAAGTACTAATGGTGACTAATTAGGGAAAATTGACTATGTGGATTTCAAATGGTCTATGTGAATTACAAATCAATTATGTAGATTATGGATTGGGTAAATGGATTTTGATAAAAATGAAACATGGGAACAATAAAGATAAGTATAAATGAGATTTAAATGTCTTTGATGACTTATGTATCCTACTAACACTTTAGGATAATTGTAAAACACGTTTTAACTAATCAAAAAATGAAATCTAATGAAATTTTAAGAAAAATAACATTATGATACAATCAAGGATAAAAGTACATTAATCAATAAAAATTTAACAATTTTAATAAAATTAATATAAAAAAATTATAAATATCAGTAATTATCACAACATAATGTGGTTTAAAGATTAATTCAATATTTTCCCCCTTTTTTATAATTACAAAACCATTCCTAGTTTTAAAACAACTCCCTCCTTTTGAGATGAAAAAAAAAAAATTAAATATATAAATTGGATTTTATTTTATTAGGAAATTTAATAATGACTACTATAAAATTTACCTGAAATTTTGTTAACTTGAATCATGACGACACTATAATTTCTTTAAATTTTTTAATTAAATGTAGCGATAAGAATTTTGAAAATTGTGTTCGAGAAAAATAATGATTAATATTTCACAAAATGAGAATTTATAAAAACCGATATTTAAATAGTAAGAAAACATTGTCAGGGATGTATGAGAGGTTTCAAAATAGCCATATGATAAACAAATATGTCCATGAATTAAACAAAAGTACTCTAGAAAAATAAATTCAATATTTTATAGTTTTATTGTAAATATGAAAATTTCATCATAAAAATTCTTTCAAAATACAAATAAACACATTCCAACATAAAACTATTAAGATTCCAAAATTCCAAGATAACATATAAAATTTTATATTTTACTATTATCTAACAACTTAGAAAATATATGTGGATGTTTATTTTTAGTATGGATAAACTCAAAAAGAGAATCTTCATTATTCACAAGATCTCTAAAAAAGGAAATCTACCATTAACATGTTTTTTTATAGAATTTTGTAATACATTTTTAGAAATAGAAATTTAAGATGTGTTGTCATAAAATATTGAAACATTATGAAGATAAATTCAAAAATAATATAATTTTTTTAATCAATAAACTTTGAGCACATAAACTAGCTGAAAAATATACTAAGAATATACAGTATATTGAATAACAGACAAAAAATTATTAGAAGACAAAGAAATTAAAATTTATACACAAAATTACACATTCTCAATGTTATTTATCTGCGAAATTTATAGCCTCCTAAACTAGAGTCGTAATTAAATATTAAATAAACAGAGTTAAATTTAGGACACAAAATCAGATTTAATTTTTACTTTAACATTTATAAATATAATTTCTTTATAGATTTAATATGAATCTATTTAGGATCAATTTAAAACCATGCATATAAGAAAACACAAAACTTGATATGAGGTCTAGATGTTGTTAAACAGTCTATGCTACCTGTTATGCCCTTATATAAATTAATCAAAATAGAAACTCCAAAAGCATCAACATCTCATTTAAAACTTCTAACCAGTTGAGTATTTATAGATTACATAGAAGATAGAACAGAACATTTAACCAACTCTTTGGAATACTTGTATTGATTAAGAAATATTTCATCATTCCTTCAAGAAATTTGAAGTCTAATAAAGAACAGTAAATCTCTCATGAAGCTCATGTAAATATTAGATGATGTTAAAGTAGAAAATTCATGATAATCAAATTCACATTAGGTACAAAAAATTATATCATAAATAGAAATTTTCCTAATTAAATATCATTATAAACTATTTTAATAAATTGTGTAGAACCAATATTACCCTTTTTAATCTATAATTAAAAAACAATGAGATACATTCATGAAAAGTATGGGGTGCTTGTTTGACACCATATAACGCTTTAGATAATTTAAAAACACGATTATGAAATTTTACATTTTCAAAACTAGGGGGTGGATTAACATAAACTTCTTCAAATGTAAAACCAATGAAGATATCACTTTTAGCATCTATTTGATATAACATAAAACATTGAAATTAAGAAAAAGGTAACAAAATTCTAATCACATATATTTTAGAAATATGTGAAAATGAAGCTATAAATTATATACCTTCTTCTTGAGAGTATACTTGGGTAACATGTATGTATTTATTTTGGAAAATCTATCCAGATTCATCCACCATGTTTCTAAAGAACCATTTACTTCTTCTTACATTCTTACCTTTTGGAAATTCAACTAAACCCCCAAAGTTATTTATAAAAAAATTGATTAAGATCATATTATATATAAATAATCCAATCTGGATCATTTAATGCACTAAAAACTATACTAGGAACGCGATAAGATAAAAAAATAGATATTGTATTGATGTTTCGAGTAGATATTCTGGTTTTCATATATAAACCAACATTATTGATCACGTTATCAATAAGATGTTATTTATGTGTCTGCCGTGATCATGGATCAGACTAGGAAACATTTTTCTCCCCCTAAAAAGATACATTATCACGATTTTTTTTTAGAAAATTAAAATACTTAAAATCATATTTTATATTTTCCAAGTCACATTTTTGAACAACATAATTTTCATAAAAAATTATATGCACAAATTCATCACAATTCATGCTATTCATATTATAGAAACCTATATGCTTTATCATTTGAAGAATAACTCTGAAATATACCTTCATAACTTTTATCATCAAAACATTCTAAATTATCATTTGTACCTATGTTAAAAACATTACAAACAAAGACATTAAAATAACCGATATTTTATTTTCTACCTTTAAACAATTCATAAAGGGTTTTCTTCAATAGTCACAGTATTGTAATTGTTTAGTAATTATTATTATCAATTACAAGTTAATTAGAAACTAAATAATTAATTGGTAACTTATAAATATATAATAGTAATTCATATTATTTATTGAATAATAAATAATCATAAATATGTATTATTAATTAATTTCAATTTGTAAATTAGTATTAAATATAAATTAATATTACTAAATTGTGAATAATAATATTTAGATACTAATAAATTATTAATTCATAATTATTAATACATAATAGTAACTATTAACAGTCAATTATTATTTTATTATTATTAATATTATTTATTAATAATTAAATATTATTTAGTTATTAATAAATTAATTCTAACTAATTATTAATAATCAATTATTACACAATTATTTTTTAATTAGTTATTTATTTATAATACTAGTTAAAAAATCATATTTATTAATATATAAAATTATTAATTATTTTTAAAAGAATATTAATATCTCATTGTGATTATTAATATATAATTAATATTTAGATATCATTTAGCTTTTTAATTAATGGTTAACGATAATTTACGTATCAATTATATAATAACTATTAAATATTAAGAATTGGTCAGTAACTAATTAGTTATTTATTAATTTATTTAAAAGTTATTATTATTAAGTTATTATTAATTTTTAATTAATATAATTTAATTATTAACATTAATTAGTTAATTAATAATTTTTTATATTTAATATTAAATATTAGTAATTAATTATTATATAGGAATTACTATTATTTTTTAGTAATTATTAATTATTATTAAAAAATTAGTAATTATTAATAAAAATATATTATTAATTATATACAGGAATAAAGAATATAAATCTCTCATTGAAAATAAATAATGGTTTCTAGGGAACCCCTAACGCCTTTGGACTTCGTCAAAAGAGGCTAAATGTGTGAAAATGATTATTGAATTTATTACTTATTTTTTTAAAAAAATTAAATAAATCAAGAGTTATTTTAAAAAATTCTATGAAAAATCTGTTAACCCCCCCCCCCCACCCAAATATCAGAGAAATGAGGGAATAAAGATCAAAATAATGATTAATATTTAAATAATACTTCAACGACTTTTGGGATGAGACCAACTATTAAGAAAAACACCAGTAATCTAAGACAAATAATTATGGCACATAACTTCTTGATCTCATCATTCATTTTTAGTTTTAATAAATCAAAATTTATTGGTGTTTTGGGATATGAGGAGATATATTTTTTAGGGTTCAACACCCCCGAGATAGATAGTCATTATTATGAAAATAAACTACTCATGAATCTTATATAAAATTTATAAAACCATAATCCTTTTAAAGAACAACTATAGATATGCCCCTTAACAGGACAAAAAAGTCCATTAACAGCACTAACATTATTTTATTTCCATCAATTCCATCAAAGGGGGTCCCCTTTATGAGTGATAGATTTAGTTTTGATAATGTCCTAACTTTCTATAGTGTTTTGTTTGTATTACATGACCCTATAGAAAATACCTATAAATTAAAATAATTTTTACATCCTAAATACAAAAAAAAATACAACAATATACATTTCATTAATTATTTTTTAATTACATTAATAGTTACTATCTACAATAATTTAAAAACATTAATGTTTTGTCATATTTGGCACACGTGATCCTCTCTTAGAAAAGTATACACCTTGTAACAGTTTACAAACAAATCACCTTAATTGGATAAAAATAATCCACCTATATAAGAAAGAAAATCATATGTTAGTAATACTATAAAGAAATAAATTTTAACATCAATATAAAAAAATACATTAATAAAATGTTAATTTTATAAAAAATTACATAGAGTTATACTGGTTACACCATGCATTGTATTGAGGTGGGGTTGATTCTTACACATCAAAAAATGAGTTATGGATCATTTTGTTAATGTATTAAAAAATAAAAATATGTTTCCTCAATTTTGAGTATGTCACCTATTATTTTTACTAAATTTAATTTCTATTCTAAAAAAATACACACTTATAGTAATAACAATCACAACATGAATTATATTGAGGTGAGGTTGATTGCTACACATCACAAGTCACATATGAACTATTTTACTAAACTATCAAAACAATTGTAATGCATTTTCTTAGTTTTCAGTATGCCAGATGTGTTTTTTTAACAAAGTGTCATTTCAAACTGGAAACATGTATTTTGAGTCAAATTGATCACATCATGTGTTAGGATAACATGATATTTCTTCATATATGTCATCAATGAATTTTTTATTTCCATCCTAAATTATCAATGAAATCAGAGAACATTTTCTTATTTTTTATTGATTGGAACATGTTTTGAACTAAAATGTAATATTTAATCTGATAACAGGTACTTTGATTTATAATAGTCACAATGTGCACTAGATTGTGTTGTGGTTGATTCCTATACATCAAAAATTACTCATGAGTTATTTTTCTAATGTTTAAAAATAATATTAATGTTTTTCTCAATTTTTACTATGTCACTAGTTTCTTTTAATAAAACTAATTTAAAATTAAAATCAAAAGTCCCAGTTTGTGTAATATCAATCACATCATGGATCATATTGAGGTGAAATTGATTCCAACAATTCCCAAGTTCCATATTGATTATTTTCCTAAATTATTAAAATAATATGAAAACATTTGAGTAGTTTTTTGTATGTGACATGTTTTTTCATAAAAGTAATGTTAATTTTAAATAAAAACACACACATTGAGTTATACCAATAAAACCATGCATCATATTGAGTTCTGGTTAGTTCATACAAGTCAAAAATGACTTATTGGTCATTGTACTAAAGTATCAAAACAATATGACTATTTTTCTTGGATTTAAGTATGCCACTTGTTCTTTAACTAAAATTAACTTCCATTTTAAATTAATAAAAATAATTGGAAATATATAAATTAAACCATACCTTACATTGATGTTAGGGTGATTCCCAGATGTCAAAAATGTTATATGAATAATTGTAATAATGCATCAAAAGAATCCAAATCCAATATTTTTTTTCAGTAATGTTTTTTAATGCAATTTGAAATTTGGAACATAAATATTTAGTCATATTGGTATCATCATGTGTTAGTTTAGTGTGATACTTTTACTTACACGTCACTAAATTCATATAAAAACATTTCATAAATTATCAGGGCAATAGGAAAATGATTTATTAGTTTTAATTGACTAGCACGTTTTGACCTAAAATAGAAATTCTAAACAAATAATTTTTTTAAAATTATACTGATTAAACTATGTGTCAGATTAGGGTGTGGTTTATTTATATATGTCACAAATGGCATATGGTTTTTTTAATAAAGTATAAAATGATTCATAATTTTTTTGATCAGTTTTTAGTGTGTCACTTACTCTTTTTACTAAAATTAAAATTATTTTTAAATAAAAAGACACAATTATTGTTTTACCAAACACATCGTACGATAAATGTATGTTCAGTTGATTATTACATGTGATAAATAACATTTGAATCATTTTCCTAATGTATAAAAAATATGAATGCTTTTTCATGGTTATAAGTATGTCCCTAGTTCTTTTTACTACAATTAATGTCAATTTTAAATAAATAGGCACACATGGATTTATACTATTCAAACCATTTGTCAGATTGAGGTAAGGATGATAACTACACATCAAAAATGATATATGGATCACTTTCATAATGTTTCAAAACAATCTGAATATGTTCTCTAACTTTTGAATACACCACTAGTGTCTTTTACTAAGATTTTATTTGAAACTAGAAACATCAACATTGATTCATACTAATCCCATGGTGTGCCACAACAATGTGGGACATATTCCTAGACATCATAAATGACATAGAAATATTTCTCCAAAATTATCAAGACAATCAGAGTTCATTTTATTGGTTTTCAGTGGGTGACACACATTTTCAAATAAAATGTCAATTTTAAACTATTAACGGATAGTTTGAGTAATACTGGTCACATCATTTATTGGATTGAGACTTAGTTGGTTGATACATGTTATAAATGACTCATGGTTCATTATCCTAATGTATCAAAACAATATAAATGTTTTTTATCTATTTTTAGAATGTTACTTTTCTTTTCAACTAAACATAATGTCTATTTTAAATAAATATATGTTCCTGGAGTCATACAAATCACACTATCCCATTGCCTTTAATTGAAAAAAATCTAACATTTCATATTGAATAAATGATATTAGTTGAAACCCCATCCTCTAATCTTATGGGTTTCAACAACAATTTAGGCTTTTTAGCTAATAAATTCAACATAATACATTCTGTTGAATGTTTTATAAATAAGTAGAATGGAAAGCATGGCTACAGTGCGAGAGAGGACCATGTTATATATTTTGTGGCTTGTTTCAGATAGTTTAAAGAATAATATAACCTCCCAATTTATCTATAAAAAACTAAATAGGTATTATATATAAATGACAAGGAAATTTACTTACAAAGTGAAGTGAAAATGTGACAAAATTAAATAAATTAGTTGTACTGATAGAAATGTTCATTATGGCTGTATAAATCCTTGACCCATTTTTTTATATTCATTATCTGATTTGCATCCTCAAAGTCCAATCTCTCATAAGAATTAGAGGATTTGAAATAACCACCCCAGCTCAAAAACAATAATCTACCTATATAAAATAATTCTTATTTGAGTAATAATAAAAATAAATATATTAATAAAATGAAACATTCCATTAATTCTATACATTGAACTCACCTCATCGTGATTTATGTGTACATTATACCATCAACTATGTTTCCCATTTTTTTATAAACAAATATTTGTCGTCTTGTGAATACGATATTTTTTCATAGCCATAATAGTAAGGAAAAAATAATAATACACAAAGGATTAATAAATATGTTTAATAAAATAGTAAATATCATGAAAAACACCTCAATGGGGATTCTATATTGTTTATAGAATATTATATCTATCATAAATTCACAACCATAATAACCAAAATCTTTTCCATTTTTAATTTCAGACACTTAAAAATCATGTAGAAAATTTATTTATTTATTTTGATATGATTTTGTAAAGTGAACATTTATTAAATACACCCTGAAACTTATATTCTATTAGATCTTTTCAGGATCCTTGTGTGCATGGGCTATCCTACAGCCATGATTTTCATGATATTTATACACACCATATCATAATTTAATATTTATTCAAACATAAAATAAAATATATAACATGATTTTTATTTATAATAAATTGAATGTGGCTTATTAAAAATTGAAAAATGTCATCATTTGTGGTCGGTTTGTAGGGTATCCATTTAGTGAATCCATGAAACAAATCTTTGGGGTATCCAAAAGTGAATTCAATGATTATCTTATTTTTCCTAAAAACATAAAAAGGAATACGTGATGAATGAAATGATAATTTATTTCATATTATTAAATTATCGAGTTTCACCAATGAATTGATTGTATTAATAAAAGTATTTCAATCATATGTTTTCTTAAAAAAAATTTGATAGTTTTGTGAAAATTTCATTATTTTTTTTTTGAATCTATTTATTTTTATTATGTAGAAGTGATGTGAGGGTTAGTGTTCCCAAAATTATTTTCATATTATAATCCCTTAAAATTGGTATTTACATATATTTCTGTAAAAAATAAGCATTGTTTTTAGTCATAAATAACATAATCTATTTTCTAATGAAAAAAATCATGAAAACAAACTTCATGTATACATTTACAACTGAGAATCCTCGCCATTAATAGTTAAGGATTTAACATACATTATCATGAGAAATGTAGTCTCTAACATCATCTTTGTATATTTTTTCTTAGAATTAACTATTTGATTACCACCACTTAATATCATTATATGTGCATTAACCATCAAGGATAGTAATTTTAGATATTTAAGGGGTAGGGTAAAGGTTTTTTCTGAAGTTATTTTTGATCGGATGGTTGATCCTTTAAATGATATTGATTTAACATTTCATTTAACCCCTTCCCTTTTTCTATCTGTAATAAAATTCACCAGTTAAAACCTTTTTTAAATTAATGGTTAAAGTTTTACCATTAAAAATATATTAGAAAATAATACCTCTATATCATCATGTTTATTACAAGATCAAATGGTCATTCTACGAATATTTTAATAGCTTGAAGGAATGTACAAATATCATTTTCATCAAGTGTAATAGGTTACTCATCACATGGTTCAAGTGCTATGTTAATCGCTAAAATCACCTGACATATTGTAAGTGGTATGTTTTGTAGAGTGTCTTCTTGGATATTGAAAATGATAGACCTCACAAAAATTAGATGGGTGGTTTTTGATATATGTAAATCACATTCATTTTCACCGTATATAATATCCATGAAGGAAGGGTGTTGGTGACCATCTAATTCTCATTTCATAGATAAAATTATTATAATATTGATTACCTCATCTAAGACAACTCTTTGAGGAGAATGGTGGACCTCAAAGTTAGTGGTGGTGGGTTTTGATCATCATGCAATGGATAAGTTTTAGTGGTTTATTTTCTTTAAATTCCCCCCATAAAATTTTCTATCAACTCAAACAACTATTTAAATTTTTTCTTCAATGATTAATTCTCTTACATTTCTTTATCATTATCCTCATATTGTAGTTTTTTCTCAAAATATGATTGAGTTGTCACCCCAAAACATGCACCTCAGATGATGTCATGCTGTTGTGGAAACTTCAAGGCCACTGATAGACGATGGTAATTAGGTACAAGCATTGATGGTTCATATGTCCAAGTCAGTTAAAAATTTTAGAAAATAAGTAATCATTTTTATGTAATAGTGATTTACAGAATTTTTATTATTATTTCATACTTATATATGTTTACTATAATATTTTTTCGTGCTTTCAACAATATGTATCCAATATTTATTTACACATGCCTCCTTCGATAACACATGATGTAATATGAAAGTGTATTTCAATTTGGATTCAATAATCTATATAAAAATAGAGGAATAAAATTCTGATTTATTTCATGTCACATAAATGTATTAAAGTGGATTTAAAATACATACCATTTTTTTCAAGTCAAGCATACCCTATCCTTTCATTATGATAGTGTTACAAAGGTTTTTATGTTCATTCCTTATTTACTGAACTCAGTTTTTAATTCATAAATATAAAAAATTCAATCAAATTGATGAATACACATATTTTCAAACAATGTATTTACAACCACAGTATACTTGAAACGCTATATCATCATGATGACTAGTCGATACATCCCAAAATACATGGATTATCATGTGTGAATACATAAATGGTGGGTTTAGGTTTATTTTTCCTTTTCCATATTTAAGATGAAATATCACTTTCATTGTACGAATGATTCTATGAATCCATCCAACATGCATTAATTCATATTTCTGATGGGATTCAGCAACTTCTAATATACTCTATAAGTGATGATGAAGAATATGTCAATGTTTCATTGTTTTATTTTTTTAGTAAAATAATGCACAGGTATCATAATGATACCATCATTTATTCTCAAATATTTTCCTTAATTGTTGTAACAACATGGTTCCATGAGTCTACATCAATTTGAAGACATTTATACATGAATGATCCCAATGTAACTACTGAACATGGCCATGTTATGGTTAAATGGTTGGCTACATGTATTTCATCTTACCTCATATTTAATTCTTTTTATTTTCAACATAATATTTTTTATAACACCATCACGCTATGGATCAATTGTTTTTTTGTATCACTGGTTCTTCTTCTTCTACCATTTCCTTGGATACAACATCGTCCATATTTAATTCCTCTAGATTTGTAACATCGGCATGTGTAGGAGGTCATTGTTCTTATACACTACGAGCATCAGTAGGTTGAGAAACCAATTATTCCATAGGATTCAGAGCACCATCACGTCCAGAATTAATCATCAATATAATTTTACTGGAATTAAAATAATATCACATAATTTCAGCAACAAGAAATTAATAAAATAAGGTAAGGAAATTTATATTACAAGAAATATACAACCTGATTATTGAACTCTGTTTCTGAAATGCTGAACATATTTGACCCCTTTATCAAGTATACAAAATCCCATTATTATGGTATGCTCTGACATACAAAACCCTGTCTACATTGGGGCTACTGCAAAATGATTGCAACATCCAAATGAAACGGTCATCATTAGTTGAATCTTCTTCTTACCCTTTAGTAGTTTTGATTTTTTCCAATCCCTTTCAAAATATTAATATACCATTCAATGGACAACATCCATCTATATTGTACAATACGATATTGTTGAATCTCTCTTAGTAAGTGAGATATCTTGTAAGACATCATATCAAAGAATGATGGTAGGAAGAACATTTGAAATTCACATAATATGATGAATATTTCCATCTCTGTAGATAGTAATTTCTCAGATTCTATAACATTTTGTATATAGATTTGAAAAATAAATTTATCTTGGTTAATGTATGATGGAGACTACTAGTAAAAATTCAACGTAATGATAGAGTATTTAGATCATGCATCAACACATGATAGTCGTGTTATTTCCGAACACTTAACATTAAATCAATACATCAATTGATATTATTGATATTCAATGATTACAACTACTTAACTACTACATCATTAAAGATTATCAAAAACATATACCTAGAATTTATGGAAGGAATGTAAGAATATTGGAGAAGAAAAGTTTTTTTTCACCATTCAATAGGGCCAACTCTTCTTATATTCCCATGTCAATCATGTCCAATATAGACTTAATTTCTGTCCTTTTTTATGGGTTCATTTAATAACGATCCAATTAAACTATCACATACATTTTATCAAACATTAATAATATAAAAAAAGGTCTAATGTACAACAAAATCTATTTTTGTAATTAAAAAAAACTAATCTCATTTTCCAACCAATTTTTTTAATGTATTCCAAAAATAGTTTACCAATATAAGAGTCCACATCATTTACATTCACAAACAAATGATCACCTATTAGTTGATATGGTGTTTTATGTTATTTTTAACATACATCGAGTGATGTCATCTTAGATCGATACTAATTTTATTGGGGAATAAATTTACGATGTATTATAAAAATTGACATTGATGAATGTTTCAACATAATTGATTGTGTACCTTGATCACAAATGGGACATCCTTTATTCCATTTAATTTTATATCCTGACAAGTTTCCATATGAAGGAAACACATTTATCATCCCACAAAACATGGATATCAACATGAAATCTTTGTTTATTTAATAATCATTGAACATAATACCCAGATCCAAAAAATATTAAGTCATCAATTAATGGAGAAAAATTAACACCAATATAATTACTCTATTTTTATTCCTAATATAAGAATAGAAAACAGAATGTATTTTCATTTCATGCATAAACACAGATAAAAGTTATAAATTTCCAATATAACCAACCTAGTACAGTGAGTACTTCTATAAAAACTAAAAGGATTCACTACATTTATAGATAACATATGAAGAAGGTTCATAGGCCCATTTTACAAATTACTTATACAAATGATCAAATCTATTCCATTAAAGAGAGACTTCCATGGGATGTTCTTTACCATCTTTATTTATTTTATAATTGTTCCAAATCAATTGACATGTAATATAATCACTTACATATCTGTGCCCAATCCTTGGAATAATTATAAAATACCATAAAACATTCTTAGGAACTGATTCATCTTTCTTTTATCGAGAACGACCACCCCTTGGGAATTAATTATGTAATTTGGGGTCCTTGATAAATAGTATAAATTCATTTAGACAAGAATGTATTCATTTAGAGATTGTACCCATATTATATTTAATTCATTTAGTTTCATATTCTCAATTAGGGAGATCATTATCTTCTGGGAGAATATCATTCAAGATCGTATGTAGTTCAGTAAATCTGGCACTAATCCATCTTTTGGATACTTTTGAATTATAAAAAATCATTACGGCTGAAAATGAATTATAATTTTTGAAACCAACATATGATGGTGTCATTTCACAACTCTTTATAATCTCAAAAAATGTTGTACAATCAAAAAGTTCAAATTCTACTAGCATTTTCCATTCTTCAATACACTCTTCATCATGATTCAGACATGTAATCAAGTCCTTGATATAGTATTCATCATTTTATATACATGAAATAACATTATATGATACCTAACACAATGATCAATAATATTCACAATAAATATTCATATTTTACCAATTTTAATTCAAACATTTATACCTTGAATCAATTCAATGATAGACCATGTGTTCTTCCAACTCCTATAGATTAATTAGTTTCTAATAACAACAGCGTAAACACAGAAAGAAGACTTCATAAGGGTCATATGCATGGTTTTTTTTAAAACATGATGACCTATTTCACCCCATATTCATACTCCTCATACAATTGGAATCCATCCATTATCTGTTGATATACATCCTATATGAGTTGTTAATATTTATATTTTAAAAAAATTAATACACAAAATATGTTTAATTGAAGATGGATCTCATGAATTTACTGAAAAAAATGAAAATATTGAAAAATGGTTTATCATTCCAAAAGAAAGAATCATTTATAATAAAAAATAATATCCTAATTTAAATAATACATGAAAATTAAAAATTTTATGCCTTAATGTTGGATATATTGTTTTTATGCAATAATTCATTTGGTTCAACCCTAGGTGGATGAAATATGGGTACTCTTATAAGAATTTTCTTAAACCTTCAATGTAACTAAACCCCACTTTGATACCAACTCATAAAAATTCAATATAACGTGTATATATTTTACATTTTTTTTATCATAAACATTTCAAGTAACATATATTCACACAAATGCAGAACCAAATGATTTAGTCTCTTTGGAGATTAGCCACAAAAATTTCTTATTATAATATATTTCATCATCATCTCCCAAATAGGTCTCAAGATAATTATTCCTTCTTAAAAATAATATTGTATGTGATTCCCTATAGAAACGGGAAATGAAAGGATGATGTAGAAAAAATTATTAGTGAGGGAGCATATATAACAATATTATAGTGTGGTTAGATCAAAATCAAATGATAAAAAATAGTAAGGATGAAATGTCATATTAAAAACTAAATAAAATCATAATATATATTAATAAATCACTAAATAAGGACATATAACCTTATATAAAAATATATATATTCTGGAATAAGAATTTAAATTCATGTGAAAATAATTATTAGATCAGGAGCATTAAATAAATATGTGGAATAACTTAGAAATGTGTCATAAAAATGTGACACATACATAATTTTAAAAAATAATATCATATTTCATGTTTATCTACAAACAACATCCTAACATAGTATATCAATAACCTCAACCGAATTTTCATAGTTTTTTGACCACTATAACTCATTTCCTATATAGTATTGACCATCACAACTCCTTTCCCATAGTATATAAAACATTAAAACTCATTTCCCACTGTGGATTGAGCATCACAACTTCTTTCCCATTGCAACACCATGATATATTATAATTCAATCAATACATTAAAGGTATATATAGCTTCGTCTCCTCATATAATTATATAACAAATATATCTGTTCCATAATAAATTAATTATATATCATAATACAAAAAAAACTGTAGAAAGAATGGGATAAAAAATATTTTCCTATGACATCAATAATGATATTTTTTTGATACCTAAATCACAATGTAGAGGAAAAATTGTATCACGTTATAATTTTTATGGATAACTCATGAATACAAACAAATTACGAGATATATTATTTAGATATAGAGGGAAAACATGAATTTAAACATAAAAATATTTTTCATAAAACATTTTGAACATTGGTATTGAAAAAAAATGTTACGAGTAACTTCTAAAGATCATTTTTGTGAACATAATGACAATAAATATAAAAAATTAAATAATGTATATATATTTTAAATAAATATTCATAATTTATTCATGTATATAAATTTATAAAACTATATCAATGTACATATATGTTATTAAAGTATACTTAATTTATAGAAGTATATTGTTTTGAAAATTTATAAAGGTATAAAATTATAATATATAAAAGTAAAATTTATGAAAGTATAAAAGTATAAAAACTTATAACCAATAAAATAGTAATTTATTATTAATTTATAATTCTATAAAACTATAAAATAATATATAATTAATAATTTTTTATATTTAATCAATTTTTGTATAATATGATATACTATAAAATTTATAAAAGTATATAAATTTTAAATGAATAAAACTATATATCTTTAAATATTTAATATATTTTTTAGTAAAATATATTAGTAATAAATGATATAATATATATTTTATAAAATTATATAAATTCCAAAATCATATAAAAATTATACATTTTATAGACATTGATTATGTAAAAAGACATTTTCATACCATGCATTGTTAGTTCTTCTGATATTTTTTTAAAGTAATATCTTATAATGGGTCCATAAAATAATTATTAATTTTGTCATTAATAAAAACATATAAAATACTTAAATATAAAATTGAATATTATTTCAAATTCTATAATAAGATTCGTTCTCAAAGACAAGTGTCTCCTCACACAACCTAATACATGGTCTATAAAAACTGTGTTTGAAAATATTTAAGACAAAAAACTAGATATGAAGTGGAGATGGTCTAGCACACAAATATGAAAGACCTTAAACTCTTACAACAAGAAGAAAATTATCACTAGTGGTTCTCCAAAATAGAAAACTAAAACCTCTACAATTAATAACATGACACGAACCACCGAATGCAAATGGAAGTCACAGAATGTGGATGAAAATGTGTAGATGGTTGGTTTGAAAAGAAGTAGTTACATTACATTGGTGTTCAACTTTTTTCTTAATTGTACTTCATGTGTGTGCGATATGATGTTCACAACATACATGCACGGGACCCCGAGATAGTGGTGATGGTGTTGGGTTTACCCTGTTTATAGTGTGAAACATATAGAGGGATGGAGAGTGTTGCAACTACAATGCCAAGAGGGTGGAGATTGAAAAAATATATTCTTGTATGTGCTAACAAGAAAATTTTTCAAATACCTTATATTGATTCATTGAGATTTTATAATGGTGTCATTAGTGATACTAGAGGCAGCAGTGACAACGATGGAGGTGGTGCCAATTGTGGTAGAGTTCTCATTATGTGAAACTTTTGACAGGTGAGTGGTAGAAAGGTTCTATTAGGGTTCAATTTATAGGAAATAATAAGGCCTTTATGAGAACTTTCCAAAAATCACTGATGATGGTTAGTTTTATCTATGATAAAATAGAAAGAACTAATAAAACTGACCTCTAGCAGTGCTTTTTGAGTAACAACAAAAAAACCACTTTTTCACTAATAAAAAATGATAAAATGATTCTTTATCAATGCTAAAATTCTAGCATCGATAAAGACGTGTTTTATAATCACTTTTTAGCTCTGATAAAGTGGAATATTTATCAATGCAATAAAAGTGATGATAAAGGTATAATCATTGTAATTTATTAATATTATTTTATATATTTACAATATTGAATATATAATAAAAAATATATAATTTAATAAATATATAATTATAATTATAAATAGAAATATATTTATTTATTTATACTATTATATATATTTATAAAATTTAATTTATAGATATATATATCTATATATATTATAATTATATATATATAAATTATTATATTAATATAGAAATATATTTTTTAAAATTTTAATAAATATATTTGTTGTAATTTTATAAGTAAATATATATATATTTATAATTATAAATAAAAAATAATTATATTTATTTAAAATTATAATTATAAATAAATATATTTATAAATAGAAGTTGAAGGTTGACCTGAGTGGAAAAGACTCACTATAATCCTACATTAGACCCAGGTGGGAGCGAATCATTATAGGTACACTAGCAGAGTAGTAGCAACATAGTAGCACTATAGTAGTATGGGTACTTAGTAGTAGTATTATTCACCTCGGATAAGATTTTTGGCCACTAGGCCTTTTTTCCATGCAATGGTATAATTTCTGACTAAGCCATTGATAATAATGGGAAATGTATGAATCATGCTATCAAGGGAATTTGTGCCTTATAATGGGATTAATGCCCATTGGTCCATCATTTCAAAAACAATATAATGTAATAAAGTGGGTTGTTGGGTGGATTATCCCTTAAGGTCTATGAACCACCTTTCTAGGTCAACGTGTGTGTTTTGTGTGTATGTGTTTAAATGTAATTATATCCTCCCAAAAAACATTATATATACATATTTATAAATATTTCTATATAGTAATAAATTTGTATATATATATACATATAATTATATAAATATATATTTAAAAAATTATATTAGATTTAATTATTATAATTTTGAAATCATTTAATTAAATAAATATTAATTTCATATTTAATTAAAAATATATATATTTAAATATTGTTAATATATGATTAAAAAAAATTAATTATAAATGTAACAAATATATATATTGTAATTCTATAATTATTAATGAGGACATAAATAAGGTCATGGGTATAATAAGAATAAAAAGTATATAGTATTAAAAATGAGACAACACCTATATGGAAACATGAATAATATGGGTCTCAATGTATAAATGACCATTTCATGAGTCATTAAAAGATAACATTTGCATGTGTCCTCATAAGAATACGTAATATACCATTTATAACATATTTTCAACCCAATTTTTACCACAATAAAACTTAGGATCATACACTACTAGAATAAATATTATTTCCAATGCGGTAACTACGACAAGTAATTTTTCCATCACAAATACTTTCGGAGAGGAATATATTTGTGACAAATCATTTATACCATTTAAAATAGTCAGAATTTGTTATGAAATAAAGCATTTGTCGTAAATACTTTTGTTGTACTTTCCTCTGCCCAGCGTGAAAATCTGTAACGAAGAAAATTTTCATTGGAAAAATATTTTCATTTCAAACAGTTCCCAAATTTGATGTATTTACAATGGTAAATAATTATCATAAAAAATACTTCAAATTCGAAAAAAATTTGAAGGGGAATATCATTATTTTTAAATTGATCGTTGCTATATATTTCTACTCTAGGTGGTGGTAATTCCCACTAAATTTATTTGTAACGGATGGTTTATTTTATAAAAAATGATTACTATTTAAGAGAGAACGATATTTTAAATTTAAAAAGGTCTCATATTTGATGTATTTTCAATAGTAATTATTTCCATCGCAAATAATTTTTTCAAATTTACTATTTGAAACTGAATTATTTATGTTGGAAAACAACCTATTACATTAAATATTAGGTTTTAACATCACATGTCACCTTATTATTCTTCATCTCCAGCTCTTCGTCTCATACTCCAGAATGACCATGTGCACCAATATATTTGACCCCAGACAAATTTACTCCACTACAGCTATTTTGTGATAGATCAAAATTAAAATTTCCTTGGTATAGATATTCCACTTATCTTTTTTTCATTTTTTATTTTTTTATTTATTACATGATTACGTTTTTAAAAAACATAGGTTTAGAAATTTATCCTATTTTTAAATTGTATTTTATATTTAGGATTAGTGAAAATATTCTAGTCACTATTGGTATATTTTAATGAAAAGGTCAAGATAGAAATATAAAACCCTAACTATGAAATAAAAGCATTAGAATAAAATAATATAGGGAAGGAAGAGAGTAGATATGTTATGATAAAGATACATTCCAAAATATAGAAAAAAATTATTTACCAATATAACATAGATCATTTCTATAATCATAATCAAATCCATCAAAATCATGAGTACTTTCCCACTCTAAATGTCAATTTCATTCATTATGAATCCCAATAATAATTTCCTTCAACCACTATTGTCTGGAGTGAGCTTGATCAAAGATTCCATATAATATATGGTGGATAAAATTCCTTGGTAGATAAAAATTATCCTTACCATATCTTACATTTTTGAGGTGTCAGATCATTACTAAAACATTTAACATTCTCTTTAAAATTACATCCTTAAAAGAAATTGGGTCACCGCTACTCATATATTAGAGATGAGTGGTGTCCAACAAAACCGTTGGATGAAAATTTTCACTTACATAATTAGATATATTACTCCATTTAGTAGGTATTTTGGATGAAATAAAACCATTTTGAATTTATTGATAACAATCCAGGAACTTCTGAATCCCATCTTCCTATGGAAATGTCTTGAGAAGTATGCAGACAGTGGCTGTACAATACAACATTTCTCAACAGGATGTGAAGGAGAACCCATTAGAACAACACATTTGGAAATAATCTGAAGACCAACCAATTTTTTAAGACTATAGTGAGAGGCACCCAGAAGTACATTTGAATCGGCCATAGAACCATGAACATACATATCATGAGGATGCATTATAGAATCTGGTTTATTAAGAGGAGTCCACCTCACATGATGAACAACACCATAACCTTGTCCTGATGGATGGAAAACACCTGGATCTGGACTAGAAGGGTTACCATTCCTCATAGCATGTCCAATGATGACATCATTAGGTTGTGAGGAACCTAGATAATGTTCATCTACATGGCCCTGACAACCTCCCCCTATATCATCAAGCTAAAATTCATTACCAATAACACAATTAAATTCTATTCCAAATGATTACTCAAATGACATAGGTCATAAGATACATTCCTCCTTGATTTGGTTGTCCATTGACCAATAACCTTACAGTTAAAAAAATCTGGGACCTTTTCATACAAAAATCTCAAATTGGATTTATCTTTATGAGATAAGAGACATAGAGTTTCAACATGATTTGAGGAGAGATCAACATCCACTAATACACATGGACAATGAAAAAAATATGATGTTATCAATTTCATTATCAATCTTAATTGAAACACCAATAGATACAACAATATTATAAATCATTATTGGCTGCCAAAACATCAAATTAAGACTGTATATTCATACCCAAACAAGAACTTAATAATTATTTCGATCAAATTGTCTAATGTTATAATTCCATTCTTGAATGTCGTGACATCCCGATTTGAAGGAAATGGACCAAAACCCCAAGCCTTTTCCTTTAACTTCGCAGATAGAAAAATAATTTGAAAGCATCCACACCCCATTAAGATACAACTCCATGATGTAAAACCCCAAACAATGGTTCAATGATAGAAAATATCCTACAAGCTCCAAGAATTAGAACATGGTGGAATAATCAATTGGGTACCCATAGAAGGTTTAGAAACTTTCATCCACTCAGTGATGAAATCCACTTCGGCAATGACACAAGAAACATTACCCTTCTTTAGAATCTAGCTGGAATTCATATCCTTAAATGGATAGAAAAGGCGACATCTAGAATCAGATCCCTTACCCGCATCATGGTCAACCAGGAAATCAATCTCCATAGTCTGTCTCACATTGGCTATCTCAATATCGACTTCCATAGTCTTTCATATCCCGGATGCAGCCACTGAGGGGAGACAAACATCAATTTCCTCAACCACCACTATTCAAAACTGATGAGCCACCCTTTCTTAGACTAATTCCATAGAGTTCAACAGTGTCAAATTACATTTGACCTATGCTATTACAATATAATGATCACCATCCTCAGTGGATTCATATATCATTTTCACCCAAGCAATGAAACCAGGTCTGTAGGATCCACTCGTTCCTACCATGCTCTCCGCAACCAATCTACAATTTCTCTCAATGTCATCACATCCATCCAGGATAATAAAAGTAAGAATGTTTTAAATGCCCATATGCGAGTAACCCTAGCTGTCCAATATGTGGGAGTCTCCATCTCTAAACAACCTCCCATCCCATAAACCCATCGTCTCAAATCATCACCATTTTTTATTATTATTTGGGTCTGTACAAGTTATTTCAATTGATTATTACGTATTTTTATCATTGTATAATTTTGATATACGTATGTGTGTATACTCTTTTTATGTTTTATTTTGATTTTTAGATTGTTTAAAATTTATTATTCCTTGTTTTCATATTAATCGGGCCTGCATAAATTATATCAATTTATTAGGATATGTATATGTGTACAACCTATTTTCATATATATATATATTTATAAATGTCTTTATTTAATAATATATATATATATATTTACATATTTATAAATTTATTAATTTATATATAAGTATTAAAATAAATGGCCATAACTATATAATTATTAACTAAATTTATGGTCATAAAAATATTATTTTAATATATTAATAATATGAGTACAAAAATATTTATATATACATATTTAATTATAAACACACATATATAATTTTTTCTATATATATATAATTAAAATTTGAAATCATTAATGATAATTAAATTGGGAGGTTTTGGGTATTTTTATTAAAAATTATATTTTTCCAATACTCAATTATTGAAAATAAAAAAATATTATAATTTTATATTTTATCATTTATTTTCATATCATCTTAATTATATAGATATTAAATTTTGAAAAATATAATAGTGATGATATTTTAATATTATTTTTATATCATTTCAATTATATACAAATTTAATTTTCAAAAATATATTAACAATAATATTTTTTTATTTTTATATGCTGTCAATTATATAAAAAATTATTTTTATTTTAGTAAAACTTTATCTTTAATGTCAAAATAAATAGGTAAAAATTATTAATCCAAATTAATAAATATTTCCCAATAATCATTTCAAAATAATTATTAATTTAAAATTATTAATTGAAAATGAAATATCAGTTCAATATATATGTTAATTCAAAAATAATAACTCAAATTATTTATATAAATTATTTATCCCATATAAACATAATTCTTTATAATCAAAATTAATTATAAGTAAAGTTATTTATAAATTATATATATATGTATTAAAATAAGAATATGTATATATAAACCTTTCAAAAAAACTTGAATGGTTTATGGTGTGTGTATATTTATATGAGCGTGTTTGTGTTTATATTGATTTGTTATATGTATATATTAGTTAAAAAATAGTTACAATATATTCTATGTATTTATATTATTTAAGAAAGTTTGATATATATATATTAATTATAAAGAATTTAATAATGATTTAAATAAACATTAATAATCATTACATAATATATAATTGTTAATAAAAATTATTCAAGTTTATTAACAAATATTAAATATTAGTGTTAGTTTTAAAAATATATTAATAATCTATAAATTTTCTGGAAATTATGAAAATTTATAAAACAATAAATATGAAATTATGGTAACTGTTAAATATTAATATAATATTTATAAATTCATATATAAATAATAAAAAGTTGGATTTACTTGACCAACAATTTTATAAAATACTAATAATAAAAAATTTGTAATAAATACGAAATTCTTTGCCAAAACCCTACAAAAAATTATTATAAATCATAACTATAAGAAGTTTCAAATAAATCATATTAATTTTGTGTTAATTAAAATAATTTTTATTAATATGTCATATAAATGTTATAAAATATATATATATATATATAATATTAATAAAAGATTAAAAATGATACTCTCGAGTGCGATGTTACCAAACACTAGATGCTCAAAAATATTCTACCACACATAAGATAATCCCAAGATCACCAATCTAACGGTGGTCTCATATTTCTGATATGATACACTATTAAGGATATAATTCAAATAATTTTTAAAAAATATAATAAAAATATTAAATGAGGTCCCCATCATAAGTGATGTTACCAATGTCCCAAAGCACAAAATTGATATTACGCATCTAGGGAAAACCCAATATCCCATACCCAACAACAATATCTTATTTATCTTATGATACATAATTTGAAAGATACATAAAGTTATATTAAGAAATTATATTAAAATTAATAAATGAATTACTCTCACGTGCAATGTAACCAAAGACCAATCATATAGAAATGTCAAGTCACATCATGGTTAAACAACACATACCGTACTGAATGGTTGTCTCTAATTTTCCAAAAGATAAATAGTTTTAGAGATAGTTAAATATTTTATTAAAATTTATAATAAAAATACTATATGAATTACCCTCAAATTCCATGTTACCAAACACCAAACCCAAATAGATTTTATGTCATGCCTAGGGTAAACCCAACATCACCGATCTATCTGTGGTAATATATTTCTGATATGATGAACCATTATGATGATAATTCATTTTTTTGTAAAAAATTATAATTAAAATATTAAATAGAATCATCAGCGTGCATGATGTTACAAAACTCTCAATGAGAAAAAAATCTTATGTCGTGCATAGGGTAAACCAAAAATCATGAACATAATGGTGTTCTCATATTTCAAATATTTGACACCATTTAAGGAAATTTTGATTATTTTTAAAAAAAAAATTCCATGTGTGAGATATAAAATATAGACTATTTTTATTATATCTATATCGAGCCTCTATGAGCCCTTTAATCTAGTTTTATCACAACACCTTCCTTTGAATTTCATTCTGCATAATATTTGAAGTTGTTAAAAAATAATAATAATTTGCAATTAGTTAAAATGATAATGAAAAATTATTATTGTTCATGTTGTTTAAAAAAAATTGGCCCCGGAAGTATATAATAGTTTCTATTACATGATCATGATTTGATAAATAATATCAAAAAACCAAATAGTTCAGGTATAAATCTAGTTTGCATTTTCAGAGTTGAAAAATTCATATTATTTGCATCATCAGATTCCGAAATTCGTTTCTAAAGAAATAATTATACTTCCACATCAAAGACGAGTAAGATATGTTTCTTTTGATGGAACAATAAATAAATTTTCCAATGATATCTATTAATAATAATTTTTTTTTCAGGAAACACAACCTGAAAATAGAATTGATAGTCGAATATGTGTGCTAAAAACCCCACCATAAAAATTGGAAAAAACCATGTAATGGTTATGTTGTTAATGTATTTTGATTCCATACATTTATATATGGTGACAATAATAAAACATTGAATAGTGTTGTTTTTTCAAATGATATCATCATAAAGAGATTGTTGTTGAATTTTATGGTACAGTAGAAGAAATAATTGAGTAATGTTATTTGGGACCAAATTCTGTAACAATTTCTAAATTTTATTAGTTTAATACTGATCAAGGGTTGCGAGTTCATCCATGACATGGAGTTGTTGACATTAAAATTTATCAGTATTGGGTAATAATTATTGGTAATTATTGTTATATAGTAATAATTAGTGATAATTAGTTGTATTTAGTAACAATTATAGGTAATTATTAATAATTAGTAACAAATATTGGAAATTAGTTATTCTGGATAATAATAACTAATAATTATTAGTACATAGTAATAATTAGCAGTATTTAGAGAAACATAGTAACACATTATAGTTTTTAATATAAATTACTTGAAAAATGAAAATGGAATATATATTCAAATTTTCTATGATGAGAAATGAAAAATTTGTATATAGATGGAAAGAATTGGGTTCAACACCTGAAAATTGTATAATCTATGGTTTATAACGTTTTAGTAATTTATAATACATTTTATTACTTTATTTTAAATTATAGTAAAAATTAGCAGTAATTAGTAGTAATTATTTTTAATTACCACTAATTACTTATATTGTTTAGTATAATTTATTATAAATAATCAAATAATATTATAAATTAATAAATTTGTGTAAATCATAGAATTTCTAATCTTAAGTTGAAGATAAATGCCCAATTTATGCCAATCATGTCCAAATTTGTGATTAGGTTTGTAAAATTGGGGAAGGTAGGAGAAACACCATGAGCAGATGATGGAGGAGGACTGTATGTAATAGTGTTAGAGAGATGATTAGATGTTGGAGTATATGGAATGACTTGAGTGTGGAATTGGTGTAGAGTTTTATCCACCTTACCCTATAATTGATCCTCCTCCACCTGAATCCAGTTGATGATATCTGACATTTTATGACAATTTTGTAATTTGGAATGAAACATATTATGTTTAAAATGATATATTAGTTTCATGTTTTATTCAATTATTTCCATTATGTTTAATTATTTTTTATTATTTTAATATTTAAAAAAAATTAAATTTGTTTAATTTGTTTAAAATTTTAATTATTTGTACATTTTTGAAAAAAACCTCATTTATAGTTGTTTTTTAAAAAATAATTATATTTATTTTTCCAATTATTTTTTAAAAATAAATTATATTTAAGTATATTTAATTATTTTAATTTTCAACATTTTTTTTGATAATAATTGTATTTACGATGGATTAATTGAACATTGAAAAAACTATTAATTATGACGATTTTTTGCAATTGCCTTTTTTAAATCATAAACGAATAACGTTTGAGGTGGGCCCTCGCAAATACCTTCATTCAAAATGGGACATCCCAAATACCATAATTTTCCATGTCGTTTATTACAAGAACTCATTTTTGATAGACTCCCATCTTAAATAGCCTTTTACGACCGAAGTCTATTAAAAATGAGCTATCCTAAACATCATAATATAATGTAGTGATAGGTAGTATCCATTATACTCATACATATCAATATATAAACATAAATATGTCTATTAATATCATAATTATCTCATGAGAGATATATAGATATATTTATTTATTGACCCAATTCGTCATAGAAAAATATTTGTTTAAATAAAATTATAATTATAATTATATTTAAATATATTTAAAATTTATTTATATTTATAATTATAAATATATAAATATAAATTCAATAAAAATATTTATTATTTTTTAAATAATTTATATAATTTAAAAAATAATAATATAATTGCACCAAAAGAAACAAATATATATAATCTTATAAATAATTACTAAAATATATATAGATATTTTAATTATAAAAAATATACATTAATATATCATATTTATATTAATTTTAATGATGTGTTTTTAAATTATGATATAGAAGTGAACATTTTTATTGAATATAAATATAATTACTTCTAAATATTGGTAATAATTTTATTTAAGAACTCTTATCCACGCTAGGAATAACACTAACAAACTTAACCTTTATCAGTGCTAAAGAAATCTTTGGTAAAAGGTACACCTTTATCAGTTCTTTGTTTAGCGCTGATAAATGTTACCTTAATCAGAACTTTTAGCTATTTCTCATAATGGTGAGGCTTTTATAAGCTCTTTTTATTTAGAAGTAATAAATGTTGGTGCATCCCTTACTCCTATTATTGGATGTGAAACCTCATCAATTTTCCCCTTCTATTATACTCAATTCACTATCTTATATACAAGGATTACAACTATGGAAGGAATTCCAAGAAACAAGGTGGTGATACATCACCCTTTATCTCTGTTATTTTTTACATGGAAAATTAGTAACTTATTCTTCGTGGGATGGGATGAGATATACTTAGTCATCTTAATTGGTAGTGATCAAGAATCTTTACGAGACACTCACCAGGAGGTAGTATAAAACCATTTTGTAATGATTTAATGTGAATGGGGTTTTAGTGAATTGATACCTTTGATAAAACTAAATAACGCCATGGGTTTCCATGTGGAAGACACCTGCATAATTGAGGTCAAGATTCTTGAGGTCACACAAGAAAATGAGGGAGAATCTATAACACCAATGGATGATAAAAAATTTAATTCTATTAGTAAAATAATATGAACACGAGCATGGAAAACAACAAGAAAGAAACGATAAATTAGAAAACACTTAATCACCCAACTATACTAAACAACTGGATCCAGTGGGTCAAGCTTAAAGAAGTTCCATAGATTATTCCACATTATTTTAGGATATAATTAATGTTATTGCAATGGGGACAACTTGTTTAGATCTAGAAGAAAAATCTCAAAATCCATGTATCTGTTTAATAAACTTTCACTCAAATTCTTCTTTGATATTACCACAAATATTTTCATATATTTAATTTTCACATTTCAAGTACTATTTCAAGACACCACCCTTCCTCTGATCAAGCCACTACCATCAATGATGTTGTTTAATTTCTCTACATATTTTTCAATTCAATTCCTTTAATTTTATTCATAATATTCCATCATTTTTCGAAGGGATTAATGTTTTCACGGGGTTTAATTCTTGCATGGGTACTATTCACATTATGTGGCAAAATTTTGTTACTATAGAAATTTTTCCATAATTTTTTACGAAATTGAATTTGAGCCATTGATCAAGGTCCATCTAATGACAATGGCTGTACCCAATTATGAATGTTAGACTCATCATGTATATGAGTCACCTCCTCTGTTCTAATGGTGTGACACCACCTGTTCTACCCATTGATCTTCTTTATGTTAGGAAAACCACCCATGGGATCACAACCATCCATGAGGATTTCATCCCATGGTTTTTCTACGACACATGAAACACATATGACATTCCACCATTACTCCACCTAATTGCTTTTATTTGAGGTGACCAATCCCTTTTATGTCTAAGGGTATTACCTGGTTCACTAAGATCATTTGTGTTGTGAGTCTCTACTATAAAAATAACAGTTTATCATAGATGAATAAGTGGAATTGAGGTATTTCAGCCACCCTAACTCCACTGTACTAATTTTTTTCCTCCCTCTATAATCGGAGTAAAACTATCATGGAGATTCAGTGAAGATTGCCTGATCTTAGGTCTATGATGTCTCCACACCAAATAAGTTTCCATATCTTTACATGTCTTTATCATAAATAGGTTTCCTATAATGATTTTTTTCTATGTAGAAATTTATTTCATTCTTACATGTTATAATCTATATCCTTTTTGTGTGTTTTCATGATTCTATCTTGGAGTGGATGGTGTTGACTCTACATGATGGGTTTCATCACTGCCAACTAGTTGAATAAGGCCGACCTCCTAGGATATTATATTTACTCATCTTCTTAATACATTAATTGTTTTTTATTTTTTTTCATTTATTATTGTGAAAAATTACTATCCTCGATGGTGTTCTTGTTGTGAACTTCGGATCATGATGACCAAATGCACATTATGTCTATTGTTTTTATTTAATGTTTTTTTTATGCTTCAGGTAGTTCATTTGAATTAGAATTATATATTTTTTCTTTTATAAAAGAATGTAATTATATCATAAAAAATCTATAAATCAATAATATGCATCAGTGAGTCTTGGATGTCATAAGGGTTAAGGGATTAACCCCAACTAGTGGTATCAAATACAACTAAAATGTAGATAATGGAATCTACAAAATCGTATATTGATAAATTTTATGACAAAATTGATTTTAACCTATAGTGGATTAATATGACTTCTCACCTTGGTCAAAATTATTTAATTGATGGCCTTGTTGTCACTAAAAATAAATTAACCACACATTCCCAGAATGGGAAGACTGATATAACCTTTTTTGATTTCCCCAATGAAACTCTTAGGAAATCCCATAAATTAATTCCTTTATATATAATAGATAATCTTCTTATAGAGGTTTCATATGAATCTTATGATGATGAAATATGATCTAGATATGAATATATTTACATTTCTAAGACTCATATTGGTAGTTTATACAAACAATGATATTATATACATTCAAAATGCATCCTGGAACTGTATTTTGCTTAATCATTGATCATTTTAACAAATTCCTTTTATAACCTTTCCAAGATGGGCATTAAGTAAGACGATGAAGATCAGTCCATAATATTATAAACCTAATTAGATGACATCTTTAATTTTTTTCCATGATTCTATGATGTATGGACAAGACACCCTTACTCTCAAAGAAGCTAAACATTATTTAATATCTAAAGACTATTATAGGAAGGGTAGTATTAAGGGTAAGGTAGAGGGGTTTAACAGTAGAGATATAAGTGAATCCAAGGGTATAATAAAATCTAAGTGTTGGAGGAAGGAAATGGTATAATCCAAGAAGAAAATGTTTATGTCTAAGAATAAAGTATCATGTTTTTTCAATGAAAACCACATGATCACAGTAAGATGTAATTCCATTATAATAATGGTGACTATAGAGAAAATAGTAATGACCATTCTTTATTTGTTGAGAAGTAATTTGACACTACTGGTATGTTAAATGTTTCAGACATTTTCAAATCTAATGAATTTATCCTTCACCACAAGCGTTCATTCAACATGTTTCCTAGGTGTGAATTCTTCAATAAGTTGTGGGAAATTAAATATGGTGAGGAATTTCTAGGGAATAATAGGAGAATTTTGATTATTTAATAAGTATGGATTCATTAGAGATTCATGGTAGGACTGTTAAAACTATTGGGGATGTTATGTGGGTATCCAAATTGAAAAGAAACCTCATCTCCCTAGGAATCTTTGACCAGAAGCGATACACCATTAAATTAGTCCGTTGGAGTCTCAGGGTTCCCCAATGATCCCTCATTATCATTAATTGAAACCTTTATTATCACCTTTATGTGTTATATTTTATGGTTTATATATATTATCTAAACACTAATTGTGACTCAGAACTTGATAGAACCATCCTTTGGCAATGAAATCCATGGACCATTAGATCCAAAGGACATAATAAACATAGAAAATAGAGGGTCTGAGTAATTTCACTCATATCATTTTTCATTTATGTTATGATTGTATATATGGAAAATCTAGAATAGTTAGTTTTTTTAGGTCAATATATAAGGTTAAAGAACCCATTGAATGTGTCCCCTCTAATCTGTGGGGTCCTTCTAGGGTCACATCACATGGAAGATGTTTTTATTTCATTTCCACTATTTATGAATACTCTAGGAATGTATAGATTCATATACTAAAATATATTTTATATACATTTCTTAATTTTTTGAAATAGAAAAATGCGGTTAAAAGTGAATCTTGTTAGAAATTAAAATCATTAAGAACCGATAATAGTCTAGAATATATATCCAAGGATTTCATGGAATTATGTTAATGTGAGAGAATAACTACTTACCTGGCTATTATGTAAACACCAAAACAAAAATGGATTAGAATAAATAATGAATAGGAATATTATTGAAGGGGTTATATACATGTTATCCCACTAAAAACTCCCTAAGTCCTTTTGGGTGGTGGTTACTTCTATGGAAGTATATTTACATAATCATTTACCATCATCTGCTAATTCATTTAAAAAACCAAAAGTTATCTGGAAGGGTTCACCCCCGATCCCTAAACAATTTAGGATATCTAGATCCATATCCTATTATCATAGTTGTATAGATAAGCTATCTCATTGGTCTGTTTAGTGTATATTATTGGGTTATCAAGAATGTGTTAAGGGGTTTCATCTATGGAATGATAAACTCAGTTATAAAAAGTGAATAGTTATTCAAAATGTAGTATTTCAAGAGTCTTGTATCTATAATGGTGATGGAATAGAATCTATTGAGTATTAAAAATAGAAATTAACATTCTTATATATCCCTAACAACCATATGTGTTGATGATCCATTAGAATCCAAAGACCAATCCCAAACCCATTCCGGGACAGGTTCTTATGTTCCCATTTCTTATACTCAAAGAGAATTGAATTTTGATTCAAATTATAAACCAAAAATAGAATAACCAGATAATATAATAAAATATAAAATCACCAGATATAGAGAGATAAGATTCATTAAGGCTCCTTCCCTCTTTAACTAGGCTGATATTACTACTTATGAATTTTTTGATTATATGGATCTTTATAATGATGAACCTCAAAATGATATGTAATCTATTAAGTATATATAATCCACTAAGAGGATATTCTATAAGTAAGAATAGATGAATTATCATCATAGGAGTAACACATGGGTTATTGTTTTCAAACAGAAAAACAAGAATATTATAGATTTTATGTTGATATATAAAAATAAGGAAAATAAATTTGGAGAAACTAAAATAAAAAATAATGATTGAATGGATACTAAATGATTTATTCAATGAAAATACTTTTAATATAGTGATATTTCCCTCCCCCTTTTTACACTCCTCTATAAGTATTATTCTTTCATTTTCTTCCATGTTTGATCTGTCATGTTGAATAATTAGTTATAGAAATTTCTTTTGTGAATGTACCCTTTATGAGACAATTTTTATGACTCATCCTGAAATATTTTCAAATCATTTTAAAACAAATAATATTTTTAATTTTTAATAAGTATTTAAATGGAATGGAGTAGTATTCTAGGAAATGGAATAAAATGTTGTATTACATTATAATTGAAAATAATTTATCCAGAAGCACGTTTGATGCATGTGTATACTATAAACTTTAAAACAGGAATATGATTATATGTAATTATATATTTATGAAATGAATTTAATATGTAACAAAATACTTCAAATTCAGTCAACCACCAATATATATATATATTATTTATATGAAATACTTTGTACTTTCTAATCATATCTTATGTATAAAAATAATTAGAGATAGGAAGGCTCAAAAATGCACTTATCATAGATGGATCATGTCAAGAAGGTACTAAAATGGTATCTCATTGAGCATATTAAACTTTTTAATACTTTATTAGGATAACATTTAATCTATTATTTCAAACAATACCAATGAAATTATTAGGAGGATTCCATCTTGAATAATATTCCATATGCTATTGTGGTAGGAATTCTTATGTATGTTATGGTCTATTCTAGACTAGATATAGAATTTTTTATTTCTATAATCAGTAGGTTTGTGGGTAAAACTTATAAGCTCCTTGGAATTCTTTGAAGTGAATCATTAGTTTTGTCTCTTTGTCTTATAAATTATGCATTCAATATGGACTAAATAGTAGTTTTAGTGATGAATTTTTTCTTTTTTTGACTCAAAATATAAAAAATATATTGAAACATGAGAATCACTCACTGGTTTTTTGTTTATTTCATATTGGTGACCACTCTCCTAGAAAATAATTCCAATCAGTGGTTTCCTTATCCACTACAGAGGAAATGTATATAGACATTACCAAAAACATCAAGAGGATATATGGTTGAAATATATTCCTTATGAGTTATATTTATCGACTGATAATATATAAGTTCAACGTGACATACAATATACATTTCATATGTCCAAGAACTATGTATTACATGGTAGATCGATGCACATTGACATGAAAAATCATTTTGTTTGGGATTTTATAGAATATTGGATAATGAGTGTCTTTAAGATACCCATGATGGATAATATAATCTATAGATTAACTAATGTAATGTCATTTTCCATGTTCATGATCTCCTAAAATTAATGATTATAGTCACAATTATGTAATTTAGGTTGTGAGAACTCCATTTATAAATTCATTTAATTTCAATGTGTGTATATATTATTTATTCACTTGCATATGTTACGATTGAATTATTTTAATTTTATTCAAATGATTCATTAATATATGAATAAGGGGTTTATGTTTTCATGAAGGTGTAATTCTTGCATGGGGACTATTCACTTATGTTTCTTATTTTTTGTTTACAGGGAATATTGGTTTTTCCTTACTATTTTATCTGCTCTATTGAAACAATTTTATTTTTGGGAAATCTAGTTGTTGTGAATGATATCGGGTATTCTTGTATTGATTAGATTTAATCAGATTTTCCTCATCTATGCCAATGGTTCAGCACCACCTATTCCACTCGTTGATCCACCACTTGTTAGGTGAACAAATTGTGGGATCATAGCCTTCCATGAGGATATCATCCCGTGGTTTTCCTACACTACCTGATGATCTACTGACATGCATTTATTACTCCTCCTTCATTCATTTATTTTGGGTGATCAATCACTTTTTTGACTAAGGTTCTTCTTCTGGTTCATAATGGTAAATCTCTGTTTGTGTTTCTACTGTGACAATATGGTTTTCTCGGAGCAGAAATTAGTGAACTAAGGGTCCATCCACCTGCACTCCTTGTTTTTAGCTCATGATGCCTACTGGAATTGGAGTACCACCCAGGGGAGATTCAGTGGATATTGACTTGATCGTGTGTCTAAGATTATTGCGCCCTATAAGAGGTTCCAGATATTGATTTCTATTCATCATAGCAGGTTTTGATTTATGATTCATGGATTCATTGTAATTCATTTCCTTATATCATATTTTTAACATTATCCTTTTTGGACATGTGTATGATTTTTTCCAAGATTGGACGGTGTTGACTCTATATGATGGGTTTCGTCACCAACAACGTTTTAAACAATTCTTTCCTCCTCTAATACATTATATAGTCATATTATTTATAATTTGAGTCTTTATTTTGTTCATAGTAATAAATGTCTAATCATGGTTGTTTTATCTCCATGCATATAAGATCATGATATTTCCAATCATGTTATATTGTGTGTTCTTTCAATACTATTGTTTTTTCATTTATGCCTCCATTATTTCAATTTAATATGAAATATTTTTTCCCCTTATAAAAAACAATATAATTATATCATATCAAATCTGTAAATTGATAATACACATCAGTGGGACATGAATGTACTTAGGGTTATAGGATTAACCCCAAACAATGAATTATTAAAGTAGTTTTGGATACCTTTGCAAGTCCTACTACTCTATCATTTCCAATTCTTGCACTGCCCAACTCTAACTTGATACCAAATACAATACCATTGAATAACTGAAAAATAGATATGGATTCCATATAAATATTATCACATCAATAAATTTAATAAAAATAATATAGAGACATTATAGAGGCACTTAAGTGACTCGATGATTCATATTGTCCAGTGTTTGAAGAATAGGATGCTTCTGGAAATGAGTCATCTGTGGATACGGTGGATTAGTATTTTTTGATTATAAACCATGCTGAAATGGATTATTAGATAAATAAGTCATGGAATTAGTTGCTAATTCTAAGACCCAAGGATAGAGCTTCATTTCTCATTTCAATTAAGTGATTTGTCTCCCTTTATCTGTGAGTTGACAGCCTGTGATGGATGAATATATGTAAGTTTCATAAAATTATTGTATTTTGGGATGTGCATGTAGTGGTTTTCTGATTGTACACCCAAATTCATCTTTTCCCAATATCATTGAAATTTGTGATATGTTAAAAACAATTGTCAATATCAAATATTTTTAATTTATTTGAGTGATATGGTGAAAAAATAGCCAAATAAGATACCTAAACAGTTTTGTACCACATGGGGTGATCATGTACTAATGATAAAAGGATATATCATTATGTAATGTTTGGGAAATATTCCACTAATTTTTTTGGAAAAATTGAACATTGTAGAATATAGGTTTCATTCAAGTTTATTTATTTATTCAACCAAGAAGACTGAAATGTGAAATATATTGGATATTAAGGTTAGAGGAAGAGTTATAAATAAATCATCATAAAAGATCATCGATATAATTGATTATATAGAAATGATCATTTTTTAATGGAACATGGATAGAATATAAAATAAAATATGAGCAAAAAATGTAGATCAATAAAAATGTATATATAAAAAGTTATTAATGACACAAAATAAAATAAAAGCTTTGGTAAAAGCATCATATGAAGTTGTAAATAATTTTTAAGAAGACATGTTAAACATGTCGATAAGTGCAGTCATAAAGGATAATTATAGAGTTTATATCGGTTGTTAACTGAATTAGTATAAAATTGTTATGCATTCTATGGAATAAAAAACAGCATGTTTCATTTAGAAATATAAATAAATAAAAATTGAAGAACCACAATAATTCTGATTTTTGACAAAAAATTTCACAATAGGGAAGAATAATATCATCTTCTAGTTATTAATAACATTTATAAATATATAGTAAAAAATTATATATTGAAATCAAATTCACATTCAAATTCAAATTCAATAAAAATTATTAGATAAGGTAATGAAGGTTCCATGTGGAGGTTTAATTCATGAATTTATAATCCTAAAATGGTCTCAAGTTTTGTATTCTATTACTACCATTAAGAATAAAAAACATTATCAATGAACCATAATTATTAAATAAAATATAATTCCAATAAAATATATTTCATCAATAAAGGAACACTTATGAGAAAACTTAACAAAATACAAGTTAGGAAGTTATTATGATTATTATTAAATGTGTATGAGAGCATGAAGGAAGGATTTTGAAAATATTAATAATAATAATGTGGTGGTTTGATAATAATTTTTATGTTTAAGATTTGTTGAAATATCTATATGATAAAATTAATGAGAAGCATCAAGATGAAAAAAGATCACAAATAGAATAATTGGAGGCTAATTCATATGTTCCACAACATAAATTTATTGAATCAATAATGGAATCAAATAAGGAAATGGAACTCTCTACATTCATAGTTTTTTCAAACAATCAAGGGAATTTTAATACCTTGTGTCTATATAGGTATGAAAGTTTCAAATAAATTTTAATTTTTCCTATAAGAGGATGGGTTTTATTTTCAATTGGGATTTATAATTGAGTTCCAAAGGTTGAGACTCAAAAAATATTGTATTATGGATAGGGAATAAATTCCAAATAGTGAAGAGGAGGATTGGGTGTTCATTTAAATGAAAATGAAGATTCATTAATGGGGATCCAACAGCTATCTAGTGGGGTTCTCATAGTGTTTTGATATGGGGGTAGGGTGATAGTTTTACCATCCATCCCCCAAGCTGTTTTAAAAGGAAAGGAGGTATAAGTGGGGAAATTCTGTCGAGACAGCCCTCTATTTCTACTTGATGGATCCCCCCTCTTAGGGAAGATTTCAGAGGCTTCTTAATGGTGTTACATGGTATGTTTTATTATTTATCATCCTTCACATCCTACTCTTATTATACCATTCATTTCTTCTGAGTTTGGTAATTTATTTAAATTATATTCCACCAGATCATGGTAAAATTAAATAAAATTCATGGGTATTTTTCTTATCATTAATAGTTTATGCCCTAGGGTGGAAATTGCCTTTTGTGGATTGGAATTTCATTATGGTATGGCATTATAATTGTTTTTCATGGGGTTTTAATTAAATTGTTCTTGATCTAATTGTGTAATTTTTAATGTGTGTTGAGGCTTTGGCCAATTATGGTACCAGGAGTCCTATGTGGACCTTCATTGGGTTGTTGGTTGTCGTTCCTGCATGACGAGGTCCCTAGTGAGTGACACAACAATTATATCTTTTAGAATAAATAAATATAAATTTCATAGTCCACTAATTATTGATGTTTGACTTCATTTAAGATCATGTTTCATTGATATGAGATCAGTTGAACATTGAATGGGTGATATGTGCTTGTATTTTGAGGTCCCAACCCTAGAGACACAATGAATTGCCCCGAGCCGGGGGCCACATGGGATCAAGCATGCCTCCACATACGCTAGAGGCCGCTGACTAGTATGATGGGCTTGGGGTGTGACTGTGGGGAGAATATATCCTCATGTAATATTGAATAACATTCACGATATAATATATGCATATACAACAGAAGAATAATAAATACATATGGAAGGTCATGTCAGTATAATCATCCTTCAATAATGATCAACACAATAACTATAAATTGTTTCATATATAAATTATGATGATAAAATTTCACGTATCTAAAAAAAATTAGAAATACATGGAAGGAAGTGATGCAAGATACAAAAAATAAAATAAGGGAACAAAAACAATACAAGTATCCCAAGCACTACCTTGTCATGTTCTACCACGATCCATTCCAAAAGAAATCAAGTTATTCAGGTGTCCAAGATTGTATGCTTTACCTTTTCCATAAATGTGATCATATAATCATCCTAGGTACCAATGAAAGAATGGATAATGTGTAACATAAATCCTTGTATGACACCACTAATAGAATCTATACATGTTCAGTCGGTGTATATTAACTAAACAATGTTCATGTATATAATTTTAAAGAAACCCAGAAATAATAAACTACTACCTTCTTCAGCCTCAATAGGTAATCACTCTATGCATGGGATCCATTAATTGATTTATTTACGATTAAATTATATACATAACTCAAATGAATGTGTTAAAAACATTGGAATACATAATAATAATAATTGAATAGGATCTACGGTGAAAGCAAGGCATCTCATGACCCCATGGGTAGACCGACACATAATAGTAACTCACGCAGTCTAACTATAAGGGGGACGATTGTAATCCAAGGGTCAATATAAATACATTTCCTTGTAAATGAGTCTAACTGAGCCCATAGATCTCATCGAAAGTAATCTCACTCTTATCATGACTAGGATCAATGGGGTGAATTCATGGTGTCTGCTGTCCAAAGATATCAAGCTAAATCCAAGGAGTGTATATGAGGAATTCTAATATCCATAGATATAGTGAAGGATTCCTATGAAATAATTTATAGAATCCTATAATAGAAATTTACCATGTTAAAATGTGTGTATCTCCCTGGGAAACCAAATCCTCAAATTTGAATGACATCAACTTAGTGCTCAAGGCATTCCATCAGGAATCCAAGGATGGAAGAATTCTGACGATTCCTATAAATATAAAAGGGTAAATATAGAAGAGGAACCTTGTATATATTTCAATATTAAATTTAGGCTGTGTAATACTCATTCTATATAATAATTTAAGAGGATTATTAAATTACCATTCATCAACGTGAAAAGGTATAATAAGGACATACAACCATTATTAATCTTTTTTAATTATCTTGGCCATGTGAAATCTATATGTATATAATTTCCATTTAACAATTTAATCATATTAGATATTTCCAAGTGATATTTTTAAATATATTATCCATTTAATTTTTTAAAATTAATTTATTAATTTGAAAAACATATCTTTGGAAATGCCAATCCATTCATTCCTATGCGGTGTCTCAATTAATCCCACCATGGGTCACTAATGGCATAAAAAATAGAAAAAACTAATTGGGGTGAATGATTTGAAGTCCCATCCTCCAACATCATTAATAAAATTCATAAATAGTGCTCTTGAATATGAATTAATCATTTTTAATAAAGAAATTTTAATTTTAGAGGCATCACTCAATGAAACCGGCATGGGCACAATAATGAAAATTTATAAATGATGATACTTTTATGGAAAACCCATAGACCACATACCCTAACCCAATAGTAATCTACCCATATATTATTGTACCTCATTTTTCAATATATTGGAAGAAAATTTTATAATATACAAATTTATTGAAAATCATGCAAAAGAGCATGTATTAAATTATATTTATTGACAGAAAGAAAAATAAATAATAGAGACAATGGAGTGTACCAGTTAATTATAACTATCAAATGAGATGAATGAAAGTCGAATATGATATTTTATATTGAGGAAATACAATATCATAGGTTATTTTCATAGAATATGATTCCATCATGAGGGGATATGGGTGTTGTTGTCTGTTTGAGAGAAATAGAATGGGTGATGAGATATTTTAAAGAAGAAAGGGAAAAAGTTCAAAACACCAACACATTAAGAGACCCAAGGATTGGTTTGAAGGTTGCAAAAATTGAACACCTACCATGCACACCCCACTATCCAAGAAGCACACCTCACACAACCTACATTCCAGGGTTAGAAAAACAGTGTACACCCTATGTGCACCCTCTATCAGAGAATTGAATAGTCCAATGCTCCCTCATAGAGTTTAGAAAAACAAAATATCACCCACATTGGGGAGTGTAGTATTAGGTATATATTTACAACTAAATATGAATTGAATATAAACCTCTAAAATTCCTTTAAAAATGGAACTCTTGGCATCGAACAGGCCCCAAACATTCTCAAAACCATCATTTAGATATTAGAAATGTTTATAAGGATAATATAATGGGTCCTAACTAAAAATAAAATGATCCATATCTCAAAGAAAAACCAGGTTCTTACAGTCTTCCCACTGTAAAGGAACTCATGCTCGTGTTTCCCCTCCAAAGGTGGTAGAACATTGTTTAAGAACCACTCCAACCACTAAACATGTACATCAGACTCCACATACCATGTCATGTTTGGTATGTGTCTTTGATTCCATATCACAAACACTCAAGGAACAAACCATCCTCTGGGAGAATATGTGCTCTGATCAACGATGTGTATGATATACTACTCAGAATATTCATCAGCATCTAACTCAACCTACTTGGGATCAAAATTATGGGATGAGTCAAGATGGTATGAGAAAGGTGATGAAATGTGGAAGACATCACGAATGGAATGACATCGATGAGGTAACAATATATGATAGGCTACCAAACCTATAATATCAAATAACCCAAAAAACATTATTAAATTGAGGTGATAACCTCCCTTGCCTCTATATCCTTCCATTCCCTATGTATGGGGGATAAACAGAAGAAGACAAAGTCCCAAACCAAGAACTCTAGTGTTCATCTATGGTGATGGTCATAATATTTTTGTCTAGACATAGTAGTATACATACACTTTCTGGTTAATTTAACCTGCTCTAATGTATCCTACAAGATATGAGGTCCTAGGACCACTATCTCTCCTTCCTCTAACCAGAATAGGGGAAAAGAGCATGACCTACCATACAAGTCCCTATATAGAGCCATCTGAATAGTTTTCAAAAATATATCATTGTAGTAAAACTTGGTAGGAAGTATATAAATCACTCAAGATCTACCAAAATCATGGACACATGTTCATAGCATGTCCTCCAAAACTTTTATAGTATATTTTGATAATCAGTCATTTTAAGGGTGAAATGGTGTTCGGAAAAACCTATGTGCGCAAAACACTATATACCCCATGTCATAACCTCAATGAGAAATGAGCATCCCTAACTAAACCAATTTTATATGGAACCCCATGTAATTGTATAATCTCATTAACACACACTCTATCTTACTCATCAAATGATAAGGTCTCCAAGATATGAATTATGTTAGATACCTTTATAAATATATATTTAACTATAAAAACCACATCACTACCTCCAGGAGACATTTTTAAGATAACCACAATATGTATCACAATGGATTCACTTTTCCATTCTCAGACTATCAATAGTTGTAATAAGATATATGAACGCTTGTGTATCACCTTCACATTCTGATAGGTCAAACACTGAGTGATAAAACATGCTAGCTAATGTTTCATCCCAGGACACCAATACATTAAATTCATATCATATTACATCATGGAGATGGTTGGATGACCATACCACTAAGAAACATGGGAATATAACATAAAATCTACTTTTGATTATGTAGGTACCCAGATAATCCCATATAAATTATGAATTTCATCTCTATCAATAGAAAAATATGGAGGTGTGTCCTCTCCATAAACATTCTCTTTGAGAAATAAACCATCAGGTTCTAATAACTACCTTATCTTCACCCTATCTATAAGAGAAGAGTTAAATTCTAAGGATATACGATAATACATATCATGACTCTCATTGAACTCTAAATACAACTCATTAATGGGGGCCACCAACATCCATTCAACACTGGATTCCTAAATGGCTTCTACCAATGTTATTCAGCTCAGCACATGTACAACTGCTGCTAGCTCCAGGTCATGGCATGTAAAACCACGGCTAGATCAAGGTCTTGCATTATGTAATTGAACTCAATAGTTCTCTACTAGAGAGACCCAAAGAAAATTAATCTATCATACTATATTAGTAATGAAATTAGATAGATTGTTGATGTATCATGAAACACTATATATCCTTTTCAAGGATTTAGTAGCATCAGAACCATTGTCAAATTATGACTTCCATTTAGCTTCTGAATGGAATTCTCGCCCAATTCGTACCATAAGAGCTCCAAACCCTTCTTAGTTAGACTAGTATGATGTGTATCAAGGCATGATAAGTTCTGTATGAATTTCTTATAATATCCTTCAATCCCTATGAAAATTCGTATATCAAACAAATTCATGATATGCTCCTAGGAAACAAAAACACTCAACTTCTCTTGGTTAGTGAATAATATTTATTCAGAGATAATATGACCCAATAATTACATTTTACGATCCATAAGTGGCATAATGAAAGAATAACATATAGATGATTCTATCTAAGTGTATTCAAAATTATCTCAATATGTTTATCATGTTCAATTTGAGTATGATAATGCACTATGATTTCATCCAAAAAATCATGAAAAAAGTATCCAAAAAGGAGTTGAAAACCCTATTCATAAGAGGAATTAAAATTATAGGAACATTCGTAAGACCTAAAAACATAACAAGGTACTCATATAAACTTTATTGACATTGGAATTTCAGATGTGGTATATATGAAGGCCCTACATTCTAATGATTATATACTAATCATAGGATGATCATAGAAAATAATCAAGATCCTCAGATATAGTTGTAGAGATCATCTCTTCAATTTAATAAATAGATGTTATTAATCATCATATTTTTCAATCAGTGGTAATACAGCATATAATCATCTCCCATCTGGGAGAAAAGTATTAGTGAACCCCAAGATAAAGTACTCGATCACATGAAATACTTAGATTTTAAATCTGTATACCATCTATCATGATCTTGGATCTCATTATGTACCATCCTTTATAGATTAATAGATACTGAATATTCTCATTGAACCTTCTCGATCGTAAACTCTAACTCTCCCTTAGGAGGTAACCCAATAAAATAATTAGAAAAAAATCCAAGAAATGATGTACTACTGGAGGGAAGTCCTGAAGATATAAATCCCTCTCCTCCAGTTAAAGGCCAGAAATATGATTTATCTATCCACCTAGACCACAATGCTCTATTCTATCTCTACTAACCTAGACATTAAAATCTCCATTGTGGAATTATTTATCACTAACTTGTGATGTAAAGGTTACCCTATGGAGACAACATTTCACATAGTCATGATTGGAGACTGACCAGTCCATTATGAGAATGAATTTGAATCCCGTCATCCCATGGAATAAGAGATCCTATAAGATGGGATAAATTAATACCTCAAGGGGGTAGTCATTTCATTGGTGTATACCCTCTGATCGAACTCCCAATAGTGTGTCTAGTGTCCTCACACCAAAAAAGTACTAAATTTATAGAGTGTGACTTTCCACAGTCGATACAAAGATAATGAGGTTCAATGAACCATCATCAAATAAATCATATACAATATTATAGGATACTAGAATAGAACCTAATAATTTAGATGATCCTATACATTGATCCTTGTGTATTGGCTATAAATAATTAAACTATCCTAATCCATGGAATTGTGATATAACTAGAATACCCTGAACAGATTCACTCTGCTGGTGATGAAAATTAAAATCCTAAACTTGATAGCCACAACCCCCTGATTAGTATGTCTCATAAGTACTACTCTATCATTCTATGCATGTAACAACCAATCCTTCCCCTAATGGTTGATCAGGTGTAGTTCCACTTCCCCCTATAAGTGGGTGGACTATTCCAACAGAACCTTTGAAGACGTCCTATATGGCCAGAAGCATGCCACATAAGAGGGGGTGCTATCACATTGAGGATTCGGATGCCCCTTTATTCCACAATTATGGTATTTAATGGATCATAAAGTGTAGATACTCAGGCTTCAATTACTCTAAAGACAATACTCAAGGGTACACTTGATGCTACAAGGAAACCTACTGCCCTGCCGCGACACTAATCCATCATTATTGGAACTATTGGGTTTTATCAGGTCATGATCAGTGATATGAACATGATTTATGATCTCAAAAAAGGTAGAAAGATGGAATACATGATCCCATCCTTGAAGCGTCCCTCTCTTGATAGATAATCACTGGCTAGAACTACAAAAATTCACCACAACTAAGTAAAAAACACTGAATAGTCCATGACGGACAAGGAATCATACTTCAGGATAATGAATTATCAGGATCAGTCATCTCTCCGCCTCTGTGGAAAAACCAAAACATATAATGAATTTATTAATTCCACCAAAACCATGATTCAATGATGACAAGACTAAGTAAGAACATCCTACCAGCGCTTAGCCACAACTCACTTCTTATAGGTGGAATGCATGACCATTCCCTATAGAGGAATCTCCATATATTTAATTATAGAGGTAATGATCCATATAAAAGACTTACAATCTTGAAAAACACTATCCCACAGAAATATGGTAGGATTATACTATAAAAAATCACAAGTAACATCAGACACTATTGGAGTAGGACATGAATCACACTACCTAGAATACATCAAAAATAAAACCCTCTCGAAGTTGAGAGGAAATTCCCTGTTCAATTATAAAAAGGTGGTTCGTCATGTGTCACTCTTGGTTGTAATATAGGTGGCTCAGGGACCTCTATCATTGATGTATGTTTTTCCACCCTCCTGGCACATGACTCAAGGGTATCCTGATGTAATTGGTCCGATAATTCCAATAACACTCCTCATAACATGATTCGGAAAAAAATAGAAGCACTAGAAGATTTATATCACCAGAATAAGGGGAATATACCCAATATACTCTCCCAACTACCATATTAAAAGCTCATGGTTTTGGTAGAGTTTAATGATTTTATTTATAGGGGTCTAGTATATGGAAGTTATAATTTCATTTTAAATAGGAAATCACAATTTAAATTAGATTTATCCTCCTCACTTATTAGAAACAATTTTTATAAGTCAAAATCAAGTTTTATATTTGTATGTGATTTTATACATATTAAAATGATCGAATGGTTTTTCATTACAATCTATTAAAATCCCATACACATTATAATTGAAATCAACACCAATTTAATTCCAATTATCAGCCCTTATTTCCAGTTATAGAATCTAAGTGGTAAATTATACTGGATCATGTCAATGAATTACACAATATAATACATTGTGTCTTATACAACTCATAATTCATATTGTTAATCATGTGATCTTATCCAAAACATATATCATGTTACCAGAGTACATAGGTTATAAGGGTTGAGAATAACCAATTATTATTCCACCATCATCCTTTATATGAAAAAACAATTTAGATTGATGTTGGAAATTTAAATAACAAATTCCATATCCCTATAAATTATTTTACTATCACATGAAGATATGAAAACTATGTCCCACTCAACAATCATAGGAAACATAAGCAAAGCAAGTATTGAAATGCACCAACATGGCATGGAATATGAATGACACGTGAATTCTAGATTGCAATAATAATTTTCCTAATATACACCTTATCTTACTTGGACATGGTTAAATATCCATAAATTACATCAAAGACCAAAATTCATTTGAATCACCCAAGGGTGAAAGTATATCAACTATAATAAGGTAGAAATAGAAAAACAAAATTCCAATTCCAATGAGACTTTGTATTTACCACAAATTTGGGTTAGATAATCTTAGGAATAACATATAAACATGTTCCAACATGATCACAAATCTTGTGTCTAAATTTCCAAAACAATAATAAAAAAATATATGCTACAACATTGTGACATCTCGACCATGGAGCCACTAAGAAATGCCCCAAGCTGGTGGACCCATGGACTCAAGTGCGCATCCATGTACACCAGAGGCTACTGACTATAAGGGGGGCCTAGTGTGTGACCATGGGATGACTATTCTCTCATGTCGGAGTGGAGCATAATAGAGATATAACATATGGATGGACATTGTAAGCATAATAAATAAATATTTTAGTGGATGTAAGAATATGAATACATCTGTAATAATCAATGCAATAATTGTAAGGTGTTTCATATAAAAAATCTAATTATGTAATTTCATGTCTCTACAAAGGTAAAATATGTTATACATGGTTTGATGAAATAAAAGGTATATAAAATAATCAAAAATAACAAATTTATCCAAGCATCTCGAGCACTGTCTTAGTCATATTATACCATGATCTCATTCTAAATCAAGAATTAAAGTTAGTTATCTAATACAGAATACTCTCCCTTTCCCATACCTTTGATCATACAATATTCAACAGTTTCAACGACTATCAAAATTGGGTGTTAGATAAATCACAGTAGGTAGCCACAAACAATGTCTACATAAATTTAATATGTGAATATAATCTAAATAGTGGTATACCACTCTACTCATATTCCCTATTATAATTTTTTAATTCATGTTGGTGTAAACTATGTTTCATGATGATTCATTTTATGGAGTGTGGTTTCTTTTTTTCCTTAAGGGGAGTTTGGTAGATGGGTTGTCTCTTTGTCTGGATACTTTTGGTTTTTTAAAACCACCATACAAGGGGAAACGACCGATCATGGTCATCTTGGAAATGATCAATTAACTTGTTAAGACCCTCACTATGAGGAAGTATACAAACCAATGTTTTTATGTTATTTAATGTGGCAGTGATTTTATGGATTTTATACCTTTTAATTGCTTGAATAACACAACATGTTTCCTTATTGATGACACATATAAAGTTGATTCCATGTTTGAGACTCCAAAACATGAATGATATTAGGATTCATAGTTTGAGTATGTGTTATCAATATATCACCATAAAATATCATCAATATAATTGATGATATTTGATTGATTATTTTTGTAATGAAACATGGAGAGAATATTATATAAAACTTAAATATATAATGTAGATCAATTGAAAATTTATGAACAGTAGTTGTTGATGATAAAAAATAAAATTAATTCCTGGATAATAACATAATAAGGTATGGTAAATAATGTTTAAAAACACATATTAATCATATGGATGAATTCACAGTCATAAAAGACGATAATAGTTTCATGATCCTTTGTCAACTGAAATAGGATAAACTGGCTTTAATGAAGTGGTAGAAATTAAAAAAATCATTCATTTTCAAATTAATTTAAATTTATAATATCTAGGGATGAAGGTTTCATGTGAATATTTAATTGAATAATATATAAAAATACAATAATCTCAAACCAAGTATTTCATTAATGTATTTTAAAATAACAAACATTAGTAAAAAACAGAAGGATCATAGAGAATAGACTTCTAATTTAATAAATGTGATAACTAAATGAACAATTTGAAGAAACAATTATGAAAATACATGTGATGTAGTTAATGTGATTTTTCATAATAGGAGAGATTTTGAATGAAGGATGTTATGTGGTGTTTATTGACGATTTTTAAGATATGAAGTAAAACAAAAAAACTATATGATAAATTTAGGAGAAGTATCATGAGGAAAAAATTAATAAATATAAGAAAATATAGGATAATTTTTATGTTCAAAAACATAATTTTCTAGAAATATTAATGAAATAAAAGATTGAATAGTAATTCAAAAAATTCAAAGTCTTATTCAAACAATCAGGGACAATGCAATGTCTCATGTCTGTACGGGTTTGAAAATTTCAAAAAAAAATTGAAAGTTTAAATGGGTTTTATTTTTTAATAGGATTTAAAATTGAAATATGATGTTTGGTACTCATTATAGAGTTTTTTTGGATGGGTAATGCGGTTCAATTATTGAGGGGAGTCTCGAGTGTTATTCATAAAAACCTTGGGGTTTCATATAGGGGTCCCATTTTCCAGAAGATGGGATTCCGAGAGGTTTTTATGAGGGTATAGTAAATTAATTGCACTAGGCTAACCATTCATATTTTTTAATAGGAAAGGGGGTACATGGGTGGAAATTTAGATGATCCACCCTTCCTGTTTATCTCTACAAATCCCTCATATTGGGGGATGATTTTTACATCTTATGATTATTGAGATATACTATGTCTGTATGCTTCTCCTTCTACTCTTCCACCTCTTATTATCTTATTCCCTTATTCTGATTTTTTAAGGATCTAAAGATAATTCTATAGAACCATGGTGTAATACACTGAATTCGATGGTGTTTTTTCTACCTTGATATAGGGTGTCTTGGGGTATCCATTCCATTGGTGGTCTAGAATTTTGTTAATGTATGATTTTATAGTGTCATTTCTTAGGGGTTTTAATTAATTTTTTCTTAAATTAATTTGGGAATTTTCTACACGTATTTTGGATTTTTCATAGGATGGTACTGGGGGTACTTAGTAGATGACATCAGGGTTTTTAGTCCAGGTTCTGGTGTGATGTGGTTAACAATTACTAAAAAAACATATTCCACTTTTAGATGAAACATTTTAATTAATTATAAGTGTCATATTTAATTAACATTTGACGTTTTACTTGGGTGATCTTCAGTATTGATATGAGATCAACTATTCTTGGACGAGTCTATATAATAAATAATTGTGATGTCTCGACCCTGGAGCCACTAAGAGGTTCCCCATGTCAGTTTCCACATGGGCTCATGTGGATCTCCACATACACCAGATGCTTCCGACTAGCAGTGAGGGCATAGAGTGTGATTGTGGGGAAACTATGACCTCATGTTAGAGTGAAGAATAATGGATACATGACATGTGGATAAAAAACATAATAGTAAAAAATAAATATTATAATATAAGTATTAATAATCATCCATTAATAATAATCAATACAACAACAATAAACATTGTTATATACAATAGACGTTGATGTAAATTCAAGTCTCTAAAAAAGAAAAACACGAATAGATGGAATAAGTAAATATTTGACGTATAAAAGAATCAAAAATACAAAAAAAAATTATACCAAGCACTATAACAATCATCTTCTACCAATATCACATTCCAAATAAAAAAAGGCAGGTTCCCAAGGTGGGATGCTTCCACTTGTCCATAAAATATGATCATATAATGGTCTTAGGTACTAACGGTGACCCTGATAGTGTTTGAGATAAATATAAATTGGTCACCACAAACTACTTCTATAAAAATACTGTCTTTGAATATAAACTGAACAATCTGATGGTATATAAATGTAATGCAATGCCATAATAAATAACATCTACCTAATTTATCCGTTTCTAGTAATGTCTCTGAACATGAGATCATTTAAGTAATTCATTTGATATTAATTTTATACATATAACTCTAGTGAATGTGTCTAAAACAGTTAAATTTATCATAATAATAATGAAATTTGATCCAAGTTAAAACAAATACATCGCTTCACCTCAAGGGTCAGCCAACTCATAGTAGTAACTCATGAAGTCTAGATATTAAGGGTTTGAGTGTAGTATTTTGTTAACACCTAATTAATTCCATTATATAGGAGTATAAGTAAGTCCATAGATCTCATGGATATTAATTATGGGAAGTTCATGAATGGTCCCAATGTGGTGTATCTATGGTGTTGCTTGATTGGAGGTACCAAGATGAATCAAAGGAGTGAATCCAAGGCATTATAATATCTAAAGAGATAGTGAAGGGCTCTTATGGTACCATGTGAGGAATCAGATAATATTCAATAATGATGTTCAAAGGTGGTTATCTCCTTTTAATATCATCTCATAGAATTGTAATGGTATCCTCTAAGTGCACAAGGTATTCCCTCAAGAATTTATGGATGGATCGATTATGACCATTCCTATAAATATAAAATTGTATATATGCAAGATGTACCTTATAAATATTCCATTATTTAATTATGTCCATGAAATACTCATTCCATTAAATATTTTAATTGGTTTATTCCGTTACTTATCATCAATGTTTCAGGGTACAATAAGGACATTCAACTATTAGTAATTCAATTTATAAATTTACGAGGACAAGGGATATCTATAAGTATATCCTTTGAATTTAAAATTTTAATTAACAAATATAGGTCCATTTTATACCTCTATATATACATTCAATTTATGATTTTTAATTTTATTCAATTAATTTAAAACACATACCTTATTAAGGGTCAATCCATTCACACCTGATTGGTGTCACAGGTAATCCCACCAAGAGTTAGTAAAGACATAAAAAAGAGAAAAACATACATGGATGATAGTTTTTAAGTAAAAATCTCCAAGGACACTAAGAAAATACATAAATAAGGTTATAGAATACAAATTCATTGATTATAATAAATGAATATGAATTTTATAATAATATCCTATTGAAACTGGTGTGGACACAAATATAGAAATTTATAAATGATGATACTTTTAGGGAAAAGTCAGAGACCACATACAAAAGGCCCATGGTATTATCCTCATCCAATGTCGGTCCTTAATTTGGCATGGATTTGATGAAAATATTTGAATAGAAAATTAACCTAAAAAATTGGTCATAAGATCCTACATCTAAATAGAGTCTATGAGAGAATTAAATTTTATGAGTGAAGCCTAATGAGTGTCTCACTTTATGATAACTACAAAATGAGGCGAACAAAATTAGAATAGGATAAAATACATTAATGAAATATAAGATCTTATTTTCATTCCATGTAAGGAGAATAGAACGTGAGAGGGAGAGGGGTGATGCTCTCCGATGAAGAGAAAAATAACGAGGGGTTAGGTCATTTAAAGGACCAAAGTAACAACAATAAAAAACCCAAAATTTTAGTGATGTATGATTTGGATGCACTTCTCTCCAAACTGTGCAAATCCCAATATCCAGGGAGAAGACCTCACTTGGTATATAGTGAAAAATTATAAAATCCATCCTCATCCCATTCAAACCCTCTTTCATAGCCATGTTCTGTGCTAAAATCCCTCAAACTATTTTGAAAAATCATGTTTCACCCTCCCTGTGCAGCATGGATTGACGTGAACAGTTATCTCTAACTGTGCGCTAACATTGTACCTCTATTGTTCCTATGAAAACTAGAGCTCTATGGCTAGAAAAATCCAATGATTCTATAAAAAAAATCTTTAATAAATTATAAATTTTATAATGATATAATCAGGGATTCAAACTAAAAAGTTAAGGATCTGTAGCTCAAAGAAAAAGGGGTTCTTATAGTCTCCCCCCTTAAATGAATTGATCCCTGAGATTCCCTTCCAAGGGTGATAGAACATTATCTAGGAAAAAATACATCATATGAGAATGTATTTTGTCCTCATTCTCCAAAAACTCATCTTTTACCCCTCCATCCTTTCATACTATCGATACCAATTGGACAGTCTACCCTCAGAGAACATTCATGATCCATTAAATGATGTGTATGGGATACTCCGCAAAAGAAAAATCGACAGCTAACTAAAACTCCTTAGAAAAAGTAACAAATCATTACTATTTTCAGGTAATCTTCAATCCCTCTGTTCATAAATATTTGGTTTTGGATAATTTAGGGTTTCTTCAGAAGTAATTTTTATATTTTGGGAAGGATCTAAGGTTTTGCAGGGTTGGTACATGGTTTTTCCAAACCATGCTCCCTACTAGTGAAACCTTTGAAAACCCTTATAGTGATGGTTTTCATGGGCTGATAAAACCATTAAATCACATAGTATATTTTATTCACCCATTTATAGGGTTGAATAGTCGAGGAATATAGTATTAAAAAAAAGTGTGGCCCTGCCCAACTAACCATGAAAATAGTGTGTTTTAAATCCAAAAATTAAGTTTATAATTCTTTAATCCCCATATTACCATCTAATTGGCCCTAAAACATGTTATTACATGTTCCTAGGTCTTTCTAGATCCAAATAACCCATCTTGGATCCTCCAAACCTATTCCTATGTTGATATTAGTATAGAGAATGTCATTCAATCTCTTCCTATTAGGATTTATTTATCAATTCTCTATCATCCACTACCTTCTTCTATCATTCTTAGGGATTGATAGATTCTATTTTTTTCAAGAGATCTAAAATAAATTTTATGGGATATTGAATCTAGGTTTGATTATTTAATCTCCATTTACAATATTCTTTATTAGATATTGTCATTATAGGTGTTGTGTTACATGATCCTCTAATCTATGTTATGTGATTCTATATAAGATAGAAGAATTGACATAACATTTATATTCTTGTTCGTTTGATAATTGTTTCAATTAAATTATGAAAACATGTTTTGGTGTGGATTTGGATTTTAAACTTCTTTTCCTTGAGAAATTTGGGAAACCCCCAATTATATTTAGTTGTGGTGTGATTTGGATTTGATGGAAGTGTGAAATTGATTTGGGGAAAATTATTCAAAATTGGTATCTGAGAAACATTTCATAAAATATTTTGATTAGAATTGTGGATTGGTTTTATCCTTAAAAATTCTTTATTTTATTAAAAAATCATGTTTTCATTTTGAAAGAAAAAATGGCATATTGAAATTGGATATAAGGAAAATGTATTGCAAACTCTTTTAAAATAATTTTCCAATTTTTGATTATTGTTCAAGTAAATGAATTCCTTGGTAGTTAGTGCTTTATTGGGGAAGAAGACATTATGATTAGAAATCCTTATCAATGGATTGCTTCTTTACAACTCTAAAAAATACCTAGCACGACATATCTTATCCTTAGTAGGATATTAATGAGTCATATATCACTAGTTTTGATCCATGTTTATGCACATTTCAATTATCATTATATGAGTGTGTGAAAATCCAATAAACTATAACAGTTATACCTCTTGGTAGATGAAATTGTTTCACATTTGTGAAATATTTGGATATATATTCCATTTTTAAAAAAATATTTATATATGACTTGTGAATTTATATAAAATTTTTATTATAAAATGATACTTAATCTAGTATTTGAATGTTTCCATCAATTAAAATGAATAACATGATATGTTTTAATAATTATCTTGTAATTCAATTCCTATTTTAATTAAAATTAAAATATTTAGTTGGTTAATTGATGTGGCATCTTATTATAGAAAAATGGTGATATTCTATTGGTATTTTATCTCAAACACTACATTTTCCTTTAGGTGTTATATATTTACTTTTTCCTAGTTTGAGTAAGGGGAAAGCTCAAATTTGAGGTGGCAATTGTTGTTGACATTGCGGGTTTGTGGTGTCTTGTCTATTGTGACCTTGGGTTATTAATCTACATTAATTATCTTAAATTGATATTTTAATTCGTTTTTATATACTTGTTTTAATTCATGGTATTTTTCTCCCTATGGATATTTCTTTTGAGGATACTAACTTTTAACTGTTTCATCAACAATTATTGTAGAAATACTGTTCATGTTCTTAATTTTTATGATGCTACATTCTTGTCACCAACCAATGGCAATAGGGAAATCCCTTTAAGGCTTCTCAATAATTGTTCAGGATTCAGGGTATATGGCTATTCAAGTTAGTTCATTATAAAGTTGTTCCACAGTTGTAGTTTAATAATACTTCTTTGATGTCAGTATGCAGTTAAGTGATCGTTTCATGACATAAGAGGAAGTTATGAGTAATTTTCAAGCCATATCCCATTATAATGAGTCGTAATTAACAATGGGTTGTTTTAAAAAAAATGATGATGTTTAGTTATATTATTTTCCCTAATTTAGTTTTGGATATGATTAAATCTAAATCATTATTACCTATCTGATGGAATTATTTTCTTCATTTCTCTGGTTTGATTGTTATTATGGGTAATATTGTGATTACTTCAATATTTTTTTATAATTTATTTTAGCATCATTCCTCTAAGAAGATGTTTGGATATGATCTTAGAGGAAGATAATGAAAAATTATAGAGATAAAATCCCCCCTTGGAACAAAATCTAAGTGCAGTTTTTGGGCATGTTGTCCAAGCCTAGAGATGTGAACCTGCACCTGTTCCCATTCAGGATCCATTTATGGAACATTAGAGTCAGAAATTCAAGATTCATGGTTACTAATTCCTTCCCTATATTCCACCGGTATTCCAAATATGAAATGATCCGAAAGAGACTAATGACTAGTTGAGGAGAGTCTAACTTTTATTCAAATAATTAGAAATTCTTGATTCTATGAAGGTGAAATGTTCCACATTCAAGATAGGGGGACATTTCTAGAGATAGTGGGGCATGATGGTGATTGTGAAGAAGAATTAGGTATAATAGTGAATGAAAATAATATTATTTTCACAGACAATTTTTATCCAAATTCTATGGTGTTGTCTATGTCAATAGATTTTGTCAGACTCGAGCCAGATGACAGAAAAATAACCAAATATTTAAATCCCTTTGTTGAGATTGTACAATTTTTACTTCATACAGTAACGAATGAGAATATTACGACTCAATGCATTGATATTGGAATTATATATGATATTAATTCTCATATTTTCTTGATAATTACCCTATTATCATAATTTGACGGATAAAGAATTGATGGTTGAGATAGACCTGGCTTTTATGTTTGGATTGACGGAATGTTCCTTTTTTTCACAGAAATAGCTCTATGAATTCCTTAAAGGGAAGAATAAAAAAATGTTGATTCCTATGGAGTCTCTTTACAAAAAGGTTCTTATAAAACTCTTGTAGTGTTGTATATATTCTCTTTTATCTTCTGCCAAATGTGGAAACGTAGGAACTCAAAATAGATTTTCACTAAGACACCAAAAATATGTGCCTCATACGGACCACCAGGTCACCTATAGAAGTTATATCAGATATATTTTTTCTATGCAGTGGAATGATATCATAAGCACCTAAATATACTAGGTATCAATTAGAATATTCAAAAACAAAGGGGTTTTCATCAATAGGCATCAGAAAAAAAATCTTCTTCAAAAATTAGAATAATCTCTAGAAGAAATATATACAGGTCTAGAAACTATGAGAGGTACCTTCACTATATCATCATCTTTGTTGAATTCATTATTTTATATTTATGCATATCATTCATTTATATGAACATGAATCTTGAATATGATAAATATGATACCGATTATTTATCATATGTGATGGATACTACTACATTATTCAGAATAAAGAGAGAACATGTCCTTCATTGTCCTACATGTTTCTTATCATTATCACATATCAATATTACTTTTTATTTTCATGTTCTTGACATGAAATATCTAAATGTCATATTCACAATGGATGGGATCATTTCTAATTAATCCTGAAGTGATATTTATCTTCTACATGTCTTCATTACTAGACTTGATAGGGTTTTTTGTTTCAATCATGTAGAATGGGAGTAGAGGTTGATTAAAATAAGACCTAATTTTCTAGTTATGTGGAATGTAATATTAGTGGGTGGTTTTTACATGGAGAAAAAAATCATGAGTGAGGATCTTCCTCGATCCTTTTTTGACTTTCTCAACATATTTGATTCTGAATTATCTAATTTTCGACCGAAAATGAAGGTATAGTTTTTTATTGATTTTGTGTGTAGTACTTAGTCGGTATTTATTTCTTATCACAACATGGAACCATATGAAATGAAATATTTGAACAGTTAGTTGTTTTATATTCTAGATAATGGATTTATATTATCAAGTGTGTCACCTTGGGAGGAAAATATTCTCTTTTATAATAATTTATATAGTTCACATATCCTTTGTGTTAATTACCAAAATATCAATAGAGTTTTGGTAATGAAAAGGTATTTGTTTCCATAAATTGATGATCTGTTTGACTAGTTTAAATGGGATAAGTGGTTTTCTAAAATTTATCTTCAATATGGTTATCACCAACTAAGAATAAAAAATTAAAACATTCAAAAAACATCTTTTTTGGGGTAGGTATGACCATTATGTATAGCATCTTATTAAATTTGGTCTAACTAATGATCCTATGGTCTTTATGGATTTAATAAGTAGGTTATTACATGAGTATCTTGATTCATTTGTGGTGGTATATTGAATAACATCTTTTTTAATATAATATTGAGGAGGATTATGTGTTCATTTGAGATCCGTCCTGGAATTATTGAGAAATCAATATCATTATGGTAGGATATCGAAATTGTGTTTCTAGATATAGGAAGTGAAATTTTAGAGACATGTGGTGTCAGAACATGGAATCCCAGTTTATGTTAAGAGGTTGTATGTTGTTATGACATGGTAGAAATAGAATAATGTATTTTGTATTAAAATATTCTTGGTTTTAGTTGGTTGTTACCACTAGTTTGTGAAGGAATTATCAAAGTTGGATTCTCAAATGACTGCTCTCCCTTTGAAGGGTGTGATGTTTTCATAGAATGATTAATGTTTGAGTTATTTTGTTGACCTGAATCTTATATTGAGTACTTCATTACTGTTGGCTCATCCAGAGGCCGAGTAGATCTATTTCGTATTTAATGATGTATTAGGATCAGTATTTGGATGTGTTATTATATAGGTGGACCAGTTCATTGCTTATGGATCTCGATAGCATAGACCACATGAGAATAATTACCTATCCCATGACCCGGAACTCACATATGTGATTCATTAACTTAAGATCTGATAACATTACCTTTTCATAGAGAGGTTTAACATGTATTCTGACCAAAACATCTGGTGTTATATCTTCTCTAAAATATATTTGAATCTATAATGTTTGAATTCGGTAGAGTAAAAAAATATTATTTCTTTGACATCTTCTATACCTCGAGAAATAGAATTCCATCATAGATTCCTTGAGTAGGAAACCATCATCCTAGGTTGTGAAATAATCATTATAAGTGAAAAACATGATGGATCGTTCTTCACAGTTTTATATAGGAGATTTAGAATCCACACAAGTGTTTTCATTGACCATTTTTCAGTTTACTAATTTGATTCTTGAGATGATTTTGCATGAACAGTAGCATAATAATGGGTTTTGTAGCATTGGGGACTCTCTTAATGGTGGAGATACTATTTTTTAGTGGTCATTCTCAATGTAGGGAATTCTATTTTATAAGAATCTCATTTTTGTGCCATTATTGGTAAAAATAATACTATGGGGGATTTCCATTATTCCAAGTGGGTTGTTCACCAAAGAAAAAAAAGACATTCATTGATATGAAATGAAAATATTTGTTTCATGGTATGAGAAATGGTATTGATGATATTTTCTCCTATTGTTATACATAGAAACATGTTAAGTTCGAGCACCATATATCTTATACTTTTGTTCATCCACATAAAATGATGACTTGAAATTGTTTTGAGATCACTATCGACATCGTTGTTGGGTTTCTGTGTACCTAGATAAAAAATGTGATATGGTTTATGATCTATATAATAACTAAATGAGATCACTTTATTCCCATTCTTGGTATGGAAATAGTTGAGGAGCTATGAATTATCTATTTAAAGGAGATTATTTGATTACACATAATTCAATATGTTATAATCTCTGATAGAGATCCCCATTTTACTTCTATATTTTTGATAGGCCTTTAAAAGGGACTAGGATCTTATGTTAGTTTGAGTATGGTATACCATACACATTTGGAAGGACCTACTATGTGAGATATACATATTCACGATGATATTATTTGTTCATGTACACTCAATTTTGGTGGTTCTTTGGATGCTCATTTTTTGATGTTTGATTTTACATAAAAATATAATTACCAGTAACTTATCAGAATAGATCCGTTTGATGCCTTCAATGGACAAACTTGTAAATCTCTATTGTGTATGTTAGAGATTGGTGAAAGTTTCTAGGATGCGCCATGTTTGGTTCAAGAGGTGAACAAAATAATTATTGTATTATTCTATGAATGTTTATAGAATTTATCTAATATAAATGTTATCTTGATCGTCAACCCATACATTTGTAATATTAAATTTTTTATATGATGTTCTTGAAATTATAACCTTGTTTATGTCATTAGTGGATTGTGAGGTAAGGGATGATTAAGCCATTTTTTGGGAAAATTTTAGGTGGTTGAACAGTTGGCGAAAGTGGATTACCATTTATCACTTCCTCCATAGTTGACTTTGATACATAACATTTTCTATGTATCATACATACAAAAAATATCTCCATATTCCATCTCATGTTTTGAGCTAGTGTGATTCTAATGATGAGCATGATTTATCCATGACTGGGTATCCAGTCTAGAGAGCTTATTATGAATCCATGATTCTTTTTGGGAGGATGAAACATTTGGTTCAAGTGCTATGGTACCACGGTTCTGATACTCATGTGATGTGGGAGAGAGAGGTAGTGATGATAGAATATTGCCCTCAATATTTTGAGATGAAGATATCGTAATAGGATATATGGGGACAAATCAATTCTATGGTGGTGGGGTTGTAAAATAATGTTACTATTTTTTGATACTCGTTAACAACTTTTTTTATCATTCTTTAGTTGGTGATCATTTAGGGATTCTTTAGAAGTAATATTGAAACTTTTGGAAGGCTCTTAAGTTGTGAATGGTTGGAATATGGTTTTCCCCAACCATGTTCCCTTGTAATGATAACCATGAAAACCCTAAATGTGAGTGTTTTCATGGTTAGAACATGTTTTTAAAATCTTTCTTCCCACCTAGTAGAAACGTACACCCCTAGAGAGGGGTTCACATTTAGGGAACATGATTTGAAAAATTGTGCAGCCCTACCTAGCAAACTGTGTGAACGATGTTTTTTTATTTTGTATATTAAATTTAAAATTACAGAACCCCCTATAACAATACAATCGAACCTAACATATGGTATTATGAGTTCATAGGTATTTTGATCTCATAATAACACATTTTTGGATCCTTGAATCCTATTTCATGAGTGGATCAACACATGGAGAATGATTTTCAATCTCTTTCTAATAAGATTTATTCTCTCATTCTATAATTTCATCTCACTTATTATCTATTACATAGGTTTTTATAGATATATTTGTTGTTGAGAGATCTAAAATCAATTATTTGGGATCATTAATATTGATTTGATTCATGGGTATCTTTTTTATAAATTATTCATTATAGCTTCTCGTTGATGGTTTTGTGGTACGTGATCTTGTGATCTATGGTAGTTGGTTTTATTTAAGATTAGACAATTAATTTAAACTTGATTGGCTTGATTTTTTTTGATTGATTTAAATTAAAATATGAAACCTCGTTTTGGTTTGGATTGAGATTTGAAATTTATTTTCCATGTGAAATTGGGGAAACCACAAATTGAAGTGTGATTTTTATTTATTGGAATTGTGAAATTGATTTGGAAAAATTTATTTGAAATTGGTATTTGAGAAAAATTTCTTCAACTATTTTTATGAGAACATTGGATTGGTTTTATCTAGAAAAAGGCACATATTGATTAAAAGCCACTTTTTTGATTTTCAATGTGAAATTGGAATATTGAAATAGGAAATGTGGAAACTATATTTTAAACAGTTTTGAAACCATTTTTCCATATTGATTGTTTTTTGAGTACATGAAAGCCTAGTTAGTTAGTAAGTCATTATGGAAAAACATGCTAATATGGGAATTCCCTATTTGTGGATTTATTATTTACGACTATAACAAATATATAACTCAGAATATATTATCCTCTATAAGGTGTTGATAAGTCTTCTCTGACTACTGTCTATGGGACATCTGTGCACACTTCCATTATCATTATATAAGGTTGTGAGGATCCCATAACTTAGAACTATCATACCACTCGAATATGAAAATGTCTCTTTATTATGAATTATTTTGATATATATTCCATTATTTGTAAAACTACTTTATATATTCCTTTTTAATTATTATTAATTATTTTTTATAAAATTTATATTAATACATTGTTTTAATGTTTTCATCAATTGATATGAAAATAGTGATTTTCATTAAATATTATCTAATATTATCATGAATATTTTATTTGAAATAAAAATATTAATATGTGTAATTATTGTGGAATATTAATATGGAACGCTTAGTGAGACCTTACATAGATTTTAGTTCACAACTATCCTTTTCATGTGGGAATTTGTAAATTTCTTTCTTCGAGTTTCGAGAAAGGGGAATGTTCCAATTATAGGTGGGAGTTGTTTTTTACTCATTGGGATTCGATTTTCATGTCCGTTTGGACATTGAGTTGTTTTTATATTTTATTCATTATACATTTTAGTTGTTATTTGGTGTTATATTCATGTTTGTATTGTGGTACTATTATTTCTGTGTAGTTTTCTTTTGATAATACTGTTGTTTAACTATTTATTATATTTTTATTGAGGTAAATATATTCCCAATCTTATCCTGTTTGACATTATTTTCTTTTTTCCAACCTTTGGGGATCATGAATTCTTTTCAAACCATGTAGGGATCCACTCGGGTATTAGTGTACAAGGTTATTAAGGTCAGTTCATGATAGGATCAAAACTATGAGACCGATTTGAATGATGTCAGTGAAGCTGTTAAACATGGAAGACTACATATATGAAATACTGCCTTTGTGGTAATACAAACTAATAGGCTATCATCCCGACTCTATCCATGATCATAAAAATCCTAGCCAAATGATGAAAAAACGTCCCATGTGTTAATATCCATATTGGGAGATGTCTAGTTGATACCTGCAAGAAATGATGATCCCCTATATCAAACTCCAAATGTCATCAATGGTGATTTATGTAATGTTTCTATAAATACTGAACAATCAACATATGATTTTGGATTATCTACACCTCCTCTGATGTCTATTACACAATAAATGAACCTAGTAGCATTATCATTCCTACCTCTAGACAACACAAGGGTGAACGACATTTCCTACCATACAAGGCCTCATACGAAGCCTTCTGAATCATTTCCCAAAATATATTATATAGGAATACATTATGATAAGGATATGATTATCCCATTAATATCTAATATCTAGGACATGTTCATAGATCATTTACTCCAAAACCTATATAGTTTTTTCAAATAGGCCATCAGTCTGAGGGTGAAATGGTGTGCTCAAAATCACCTATGTACCCATGGATCTCTATAACCTCTTCAATAAACTCAATGTGAAAATAGAATCCCCATCTAAAATGAGAGTAAAAGGGTCACCGTGAAACCATATAATCTCACAGACATAAAGTCTCCCCATTTCATCAACAAATAAATTCCTTCATATAGGAAGGAAGTGGTATTCCTTTTTCATATGATCCATGACTACCCAAACAACATTACTACATTTAAGAGAACTCGTTATCAAACCAAAAAACCCATTGAATAATATTCCTATTTCAATTCTGGGACCGATAATTTTTGTGACAATTAATAAGGACACTGTTTCTCTACCATCACCTGCTCATAGGTGGGACACATAGTCACAAAACCAGCTTTCTGATGTTTCATACCTGAGCACCAATAATGGAAAAGAATATAATGAAACATCTTGGAGATGTAAATAGGATCTTCCCATTGAGAATAATGTGACTATAGAATCAAATACTTTATCATATTTTTAGTTAGATAGATATTAACTTCTATTTTTTGGATTTCATATCCATCAAAAGACCAATATGGAGGTGAGTCATATCCAGAAATAACCTCTAATAGAACCAATAATTCAGGGTATTATAATCACCTAATATTCACCCTATCAAGGAGCGAAGAGGTAACTACTTAGGATACATGATAATACCTAATGTAAATCTCATGAATCCCAAGAAACAACATAGAAAAGGGGTCCATCAATTTCTATTCATCCCTAGCCTCCCGAACAACCTGTTCTTCAGTTTTTCGAGTCATCTCATCTTCCAGAGCATTTCTCCTTGCATGTTTATAATAAATATCAAATTCAGAATACTATAGGTATTTTACCCATTTTTTATATATGAAATTTTAGTCACATCATATAAATATATATTTGATTGTTTTATGATAGGTATTGACCACAAAGTGCTCACCCATCAGATAGTGTCTCTAGATGCACAAGGTGTGGACATCCACTACTAGATCATGGTCGTGTGTTGGCAAAATATGATCATGAGGTCTAAATATTCAAGTCCCTTATTAAATGAATATATTAAATTGTTTTATTAATACACTTATCCCAACGCATTATGCATTACATAACACTATATAGCCTATATTAGGCTCTGGAAGAATCATAATTAGTACTGAGGTAAACATTCCTATCATCTCTTGAAAGGAATTATCACATCCTTCAGACAATAGGTACCTAATACCCTTCTTAATAAGACATGTAATATATGTAATAGGGTGTGATATGTCCTATATTAAACTCATGTAATATCCAGTTATCCCCCCAAAACTCCATATATCAAACATGTTCTTTAGATTCTCCAAGGAAACAATATAACTCACCTTTTCTAGGTCAACGAATACTGATTATTCTAAGATAATATTACCCATGAAGTGAACTTTTTTTAATCATGAAGTGGAACTTAGTAGCCACTGTATTTACCTGATTCTCTATTAGTTTATTCAAAATTATCACAAGATATTTTTCATGGTCACTTTGAGTTTGAGAATATAATAAGATATTGTCCACAAAAACTGTGAAAAAAATTTTCCAGATAGGGGTGAAACCCCCTTTTTATGAAATCGATGAAAACAGTGGGCATGAACATAAGACTAAAATGCATAAAAAAGTTCTCATATGAACTTTACTAACATTGTAATTCCACACATGGTATATCTAAAGGCCAAAATAACAACTGATAATAGACCAATTTCAGGTGAATGTTCGAAACAATATAGCACCTCTGAGATGGTAAAAAAGATAATCTATTTGAGGAAACAAATAACATTTCTTAACTTTAATCCTATTAAATCATCGATAATACACACATATGATAATGTTCAAATTTCCTTCTTGGTGAAAATCATGGGATAACCCAAATATGATGTATTGGTTAAGATAAAACGATTAGATTCTGAATCATTAAACTATCACTTGAGATTATGGATCTCAGTAGGTGAGATCACATATAGAAGAATATATACTATATATGCTCTTAGAACAAGTTAGTTCATAAACTATACCTCTATTTAATGAGGTTATCTAGAAAAATCAATAGGAAAAATGTCCCTAAAATGATCTAATACAAGAGTTATATAATCCTGACATAAACCCTACTCTTAATGATAATGTCTACTAATTTCGGCAATCACTTGACCTAGTCCATGATGATCTGGTCAAGATATATTTTCGGGAAAATTACACTCTCCATTGTGAAGATAATTATCTATCTCTAGAATTTAAAATATACCCTATGATAATAAAATTCCACATAGTTTTTATATTGGACCAATAAATCCATCCCAAGAATGGCAGTGAATCCTATAATGTTGACGAAAAGAGGTCGCATAAGAAGGGATAATTATCTAACTCTTGGGGACATTCATTTCATTACTTTATACTCTTTGAATTCACTCCCAACATTCATTCCAGTGTCATAACCAAATAAAAGTACTTAATTTCCACTTGATACATTCCATGATCAATATAGAGATAAAGGACTGTGTTAAACATGTATCAAATAAATATGATATGATCGTATCAGACACTAAAATCATGTCTCGTACAATAGATTATCCCACACTCTGATCCTTGGGTTTCAACTATATATTGTGATACAGGCCTATTCCATAGCTTGGTGCTATAGTTGGACAACCTTGATTAGGTCCTCTCTTCTAGAGATGATAATTAGGAGTCTAGGTACCCCAACCATGATCTCCTCCTCAACCTATTCAATCATTGATACTTTAACTATCTTCCTAACATATGTCTACTAATCCTTCTCCTAAAGGTGGAGCTGGTGTGGATTCACTTCCACTATAATTCGGTGGAATGTTCTAATAGAGCATTTGATGATTTCTTAGACATCTAAAAGCCAGAAAATCAGTAGGTTCAATAAAATAAAAATGATTTAGATTCCTATACCATCCACATTAATGGAATATAATAGATCTTCTAGTATGGATATTGTAGCTTCCATTTCCCAAATGGTAATCCGTAATGATTTTCTTCCTATTATCAGGAGAACTATTTCACGTACTCATCACTGAACTATTATGCTCGACACTAACATCATATCTCATGTTTCTCTATGAGATAAGAGATAGATTTACAATATTAGAAAATGTATAATAGTGAAAGACATTATCCTATGAGCATATTTTATCTTTTATCCAATCCTCAAAGGATCTCACTAGCGATAGTTCATCGCTGAATAAAAGTACTGAAAAGCATTGTAACTCAATAAAACACAAAAAATAATAAAGGAAGAACAATGAATTCCACCCTAGGTGCATGGTTTCTCTGGCTTAATCAACTCTCATCAATTGAGAGCTAAAGTAGTCATAGAATTCTATTATGGATTCAACCCAGATCATTCCCTCATGACAATCTTCTTGAGTAATCATAACCAAATAGTTTTTTTTCAAATAACACAATGTGTAGGTGGAAATATTGACCCTACCCACTAGAGGAATCCTTAAATGCTCAATGATAGAAATAATAGAATCTAATCAATACAAAGTCACCTATGTACCACCATCCCCCAAAATATTAGAGTGTTCCACTTATGGAACTCAAGAGTCAGATCAGACATCGTATGTGTTAGTTATAGAGAACCCTTAACAGTCTGCATCATATGTAGAAAACCCTCTCGAATATGATAGTCAGTGCCTAGTTTAGGTATAGTAGGTGGTTCCTTAAGAGGCGCTCCTAACAGAATTATTAGTGGCCTAGGTCCCACTATCTTTTGAGCATGGTCGTCACCACCGACCGGGCACACAACTCAACAACGTTGTTGTGTAATAGCTCTACAAATATCAAGAAGATGACATAGAATAAGATTTAAAAATATATAGAAGTACTATAATAAGTAGATCATCGTAATAAGGGTTCACTTCCCAACATACTATCCCAATTTCTATCTTATATATCCATGGTATTGGTAAGGGTTCAGTATTTTATTTACATGGGTTTCAGTTAATGGAATGTTCAATTTCATTTAAAAGAGGAAAATACTCTTTAAATTATATTTATCATCCCCATTTATTGTAAATAATATCATTTATAATTCATGATATTTATTTTATGTTTTTATTAGATTTTATAAAAATTTAAAGCATCGAATAAAAGGATTACCATTCTGGGTTATAATGGGCATATATACTTTATAACTGAAATCAGCACCCATTTAATTCCAATGAACTACCCTTACATGGAATCTCCGAATAAAATAGGTAAATAATGATAACATGACTCATTGAATTACCCTTTTAAATTCATAAGGGCACATACTCTTTGTAATTGAAATTTGAAATCATGTAACTGTAATCAATGTGTATACCATGTAACTAGGGTACATAGCTTATAAGGGTTGGTATTGAAAATTTATGTTGAAACTATCATCCTATACAAGAAAAACTTTTGGATTAATGGTGACACCTTAAATAACCAATTCCATTACACAAAAAATGATGTTAGTAGCACATGCATATATAAAATCCATGGTTCACTCAACAATCACATGCAACACAGACAATGAAAGTGGTGAAATGAACCCATATGGAATGGAATATGCATGAATTGAGAATTCTAGGTGCCTATATTGATGCATTTAGAAATTATCCTTGTTGTACTAGGATAAGTTAAACATTTAGTAATTAATAAAAAAGACCACAATTCTTGTGAATCACTCAATAGTGAATGTAAATTAACTGTAATAATCAAATAAATAGAACAAAAATTATTCCCATTACCATGAAACATGGTATCTACCCTAAACATGGGTTATACACACCATGGAATGACATATAACCAATTTTCATCATGTTTATAATATGCTATCTAAATTTTATAAATGTTAAGATAAAAGAAAAAAAACCCTCTAACACCACTGTATGACATCCTAACCGTGGATCTACTAAGTAGTGACCTGAGACGGTGGCCACATGGCCTTAAGAAAACCTTCCCATATGATTGAGGATTCTGAAATGGAGTGAGGGAATAACGTGAGAATTTTTGGGGATTATTCTTTCATGTTAGAGTAGATCACAAAAAATAAATAACCAACAGAAAAAAAAAATTTAATCAAAAAATTTAAATATGGAAACTCAATTAAGAATAATAATCCATCAATATTAATCGACAAAATGACTGTAAAATGTTTCATATACTAAATATGATTATATAGCTTCATGTATCAACAAAAATAAAAGCTACCACACGTGGAAGCATTTAATTAATTATATACAAAATAATAAAAATGACCAAAATCTATCCATGCCTCCCAAGGATTTTCCAGGTCATCTGCTACAAAGATCTCATCCTAAAGAAATAATAAAGGATATGTGGACAAGGTGGGATGCTTCCCATTTTTCATAAATATGATAATATAATCTTCTTGGGTACTAATGATTGACTAGATAGGGTGTGAGATAATTATAAGTAGTCCACCACCAATGGTGTCTATAAAAATTTTGTTTTGGAATATAAGCTGAACAATGTGAAGGTATATAAATGTAAAGGAATTCCAAAATAAAAAACTCCTAAATGATTCAACCATAATTGGTAATTTTTATGAAAATGAGATCAATTAATTAATAAATTTAAGATTCATTTTATATAGATAAGTCATTTGAATGTGATGATAGTACATAAATTGGTTTTAATAATAAGGAAAGGGGGTTAAAGGTGATACCAAGGCATCCATTGGACCCAAGGGCTAGAAAACCCATAGTATTAACTCATGAAGTATTTATATAAGGGGCCTGAGTGAAATACAAGGCTGAAGAATAAGGAATTACATTGTAAATGAGCCTAACAACTCCCATGGATCTCATCTATAGTAATCCTAGGAAAATAATGAATGGGACCAATGGGGTGAATCCATGGCACCGCATGTCCAAAGACATCAATCTGAATCCATAGAGTGTATTCAAGGCATTCTATTATCTTCAGAGATAGTTAATGGATCCCATTAAATCATGTATGAAATTATCTAATAAGAAAGGACCATGGTCCAAGGTGGTAATCTCCCTTGGTATCCAACTCCTCAAATTGTAATGGTGTTCTCTGATTGCTGAAGGATTTCCTTAGGTAATACAGGGATGACTAATGTCTAACCCATCCTATAAAAATAAAAATTTCTTTATTCAATAGTAAACTTATACATATTTCATTATTAAATATAGGCCATTTAATACTCATTTAAATCATCAATTTAATCAGTTCGTTACATTACAATTATTCAATGTGACATAGTACAATAAGAAAATGCTACTATTATTGATTAAATTTATAAATTAACCTGGAAAAGTGATATCTATAAGTATATAATTTACATTTATCAATAAATTCATAATGGATAGGTCTAAGTGATATTAATACATATACATCCATTTAAATGTTTCAAATTCACTAATCAATTTAAAACACTTACCTTATTAATGGTCAACACATTCACACCCGATAAGTGCCTTAGGTAATCTCACCATAGGTTACTAAAGGCCAAAAAGGAGAATTCCCTACTTGGGGTGGAGGATTTGATGTACCAACACCCATCTCCTTGAAGAAAATGTATAAATATGTCTCTAGAATATGAATTCATCAATTTTAATAAGAGAATATGAATTTTAGAATCAGCGCTCGATGAAATCATCGTGTTCAATATGACGTAAATCTATAAATGATGAGAATTTTAGGGGAAAATAATAGACCAAAAAACATAGGCCTATAGTACTCTCCCTATCTAGTATCGTCCCTTAGACTGTTTTGGATTAGATGAAAATGGAACAACATATGAATTCCCTAGAAAATAGGTCATAAGATGTTTCATCAGAATAACGTCATTGAGAGAAAGCCAATTGGTGAGAAGAGACTATGGATTTCATCACTAACCAATGGATATACCATAAGACCAAAAGAATTAGAATTGGATATATAAGGTTGATTATATATAGGAATCTTGGTGATTTATAGAATGAGATACTAAAGTGAGGGGGAGAGGGATTTTGTTATCCTCTAGAGAGAAAAAGTATGAGGGGTGATGTCTTTTAAATGAGAATGGGTTAAATAGTATGGATTACAAAAATTTAAGAGGCGCACAATTTTTTCTGCATGATTGGTGCATCCAAGTTCTAACCAAAAACTCCTAAATATCCAGGTATCACACCTCACACATCCCGCATTACATGATTAGACAAACCATGTGCATCCCATGAATACACGCTATCATTTCCACACACAATCCAAATGTCTAATGAATAGTTTGGAAAAAACATGTTATACTCTCACTAGGCTTCTTGGTTTTAGGTTCATAGTTATTAGTAAACATATGCTAACTGTGTTCATCAGATATTCCATTGAAAATTGGAACTCTATGATTAAAATATGTTTTAGAATGTTCTGAAAACATCCATATGATTTTATGCCTATTTATAAGGATAATGTCAATGATTGAAACTGAAAATAAATCCATTTTTACCTTGAATAAAAACTGGGTACATACATTTATGGTCCATAAAGGTGGAAATATATTGGATAATCTAAAAAATAAGTAGGTGGTCTTATATATGATCCTTTTGGGATTATGATATTGATATGTGGCTATTGAGGAGAGGGGTCACCTCTATAGGTGATACACTTCTGATTAAATAAATTTCTTGTTTTAAATTATATATTATTTTAAATTGAAATGAAAATGTAAGGACTTGGGTAATGTGATTAAGTGCTTAGGCCCCATTGGTAGAAGGGAACTAACATGATGTCTCGACTACTGATGGTTGAGGTCTTGTCTTGAGAATTTCTATAACACATAAAAACCCACCCTTAGGGTTGTGACCTATATGATCGAAATGAGTTGAACCAAGAAGATTGAACCATGATTATGATATCATATCCACGTCTATGTGTAGGTTTGGAATTTCTTTCTATGGACCACACAAGAAGGTAAGGTGAGGACCCTTGATATGTGCTTAACTAAGGTGGATGGGCCCTGGGCTACAAATAATAGGTTAGGTGAGTGGGCCAACCGAGTGATATCTTGATGATCATGATAATTCATGTGCCATATCACATGACATACCCAGTATATACTAGGAAGCCACATTATCATGATAATTATTTCATTGGACGTAACATCCTCTGGGCATTGATTGTTGACTTCGAACTATAGTTGAGTCTAAAGACCATTGTGAGGGTGCTGAAAATATAATTTGACCTAGGGGACTCAATTTTGTTCCCTGCTAATATATTATCCCCAAGCTATTGTGTTTGGGCATGGGTATAGATGATATAAAGGTTCACTTTAGAACCCATATTAAATATGTGAGCCGGAGGGGTTATGGAATTAGTGTTGGATGTGGGAGTTCGGCCAACCATTATTCTTTATTTTCATTATGATGATTTGAGGTGTATTCTATCACGGTGGTTTCATTTATGAAATTGAAAATGACCTTATGGGAAGTATTTTATTATGTGTGGGATATATCCAAGGGTCGTCTATATTTGTGTTCCACTAGATGATAAAAAACCCATAGGGGTTAAACAGATGACATGGCATGATGTGGTGAAGGTGGTATGTAGTTTTCCAGATATTTGTTAGGAGGGAATAACATGGAAGTGGTGGGGTGATCAATCTATCATGACCCAAACCAATAGGTCTCGAGATGCAACTAAAACTAGACTATCTTTATAGGTTAGTGGATGAAGACAGGAATTGAAAGGCATATCTACTATGTGAGGTGTTTTCCTAAAGTATATTTACGCACAAAACATACCATCTCAATGGAAAAGATCATATGAGAAATAGTAAAATTTTATAATATCTATATAATAAACATGCCTATAAAAATATATATGGAGTACAATATTATGTTATTTTAATTGAAAAAAATTATGGGAAAATACATTCCCAACAAGTAATATGTCTCTACTTGAAGTAACAAGAAAATTAAAATACTATGAATGACTAGCTCTTGATCTCCATGCTCTGACCACCGTACATGGTCCAATTCACCAAATAGTCATGTGCTCATCTATAGTAACCATAAACTTGTCTTTCATTTTCATACGAGATGACATAAGTGGGAAAAGCCCTAATATGTTTGAGTATATACATATCTTGTAGGATTAGTCAATAGATGAAGGGAGAGTAGCAAGAGACATAATAGGAATATAATGATAGTTAAAAATAATATATGAGAGTATAAAATCCAATGACTTGGATAAAGATGTATACATTATCAATCCCAAGAAGAAAAATGAGAGAGAAATAGGATCTCTATCTCACATCCCAACATAGGAAAATAATTCCAACTGTTCTATGAAGTACATCAATGATGCCCAATATCTCACACATATATAAATATAAGTGACTATGTGGAGGGACCATGCCCCACCACTAAGCCTCACTTTCGTAGTGGAATAATCTCCAAGTAGAGGAACCACACCCTAGTGCATCCGGGGGTTACAATTAGTGTTAGGAGGAACCATGAACTATGCAGTCAGGGATAAAACTCAGTAAATAGAGAACCCTCTCCATAATATATTAGGAAGTACCACAAATTGTAATGTAGACCCAAACACTATATGATAGGGGTGAAACTTGTTAGATTAAAGACCTACACCCAAATCCCAAAAGGGTACCACTTAGTAGATAATGTACTTGTAGCCTAATTCCATAGCGGGTACCACTTAGTAGATAAATGAACCAATCCCTAACACCATAGGGATAAGAACTCATCAGATAGAGTACCTTCACCATAACTCATTTAGGGGCACCACTCTATTGAAAGAGGCCCTCACTCTAATGATATAGGGGGTACCACTCTATAGTTATATGACCTATTCTCTAGTCTATCAGGGGGAACAACACTAGTGATCCGACTCGATAACGTCGAATATTGATCACTCTATAAAGAAGATTCACACTCACAACATATCTCATCATATTTTTAAATCCACTATGAAGGAAACTGATGCATTTTATGTGAAAAAAATAGGATACAATACTAACAAGGAAAAATATGAGTCCAAATGAAAGAGATACAAGAGATTGATGTTTCCTCAATAGGAGAGTAGGGGTACAATGCATTTAAGGTACCCAAATGACATGTTTTCCCACTTATATTCATGGTCATTTCCCTTTTGGTACAAAAATTACTAAATGTGTAACACTACACAACATTTTGGTGGAATATACTTCATGTCCTTGGACATCTCTGTGTATATTAGTACACATAATGTTCCTTTTCATGTCGTCTTCCATGTTGTCATACCTATGTGTTGTACCACATGACTTTTCTACCTATGGAGGGATACATGGTGTGTGGCCCAACAAAATGGAATGTCATCCTTAATTTTATCAAAACCCATTCACCAGATCCAAAGGGGCACTAAAAATATTTTGTTCTTTGAAATACATGGTGTGTATTCCAGTTTTTCAGAGAATTCCCTAATCTTATCTTGTGTTATAGTTATAGACATTCCTCCTTGAATCTCACCTTCAAGCCTCCCAAAACCATTGGTAAAGGCCACTATTTTTCATTTTTATCCCTCCAATGGCTAGAAAAATAATTCAAAATGTATCTTTCTACTGTAATATTTACCACACATTTCTCCCATTTACTAAAATGATTAACCATTATTTTGATCCTTAGTGGAATCACACATATCCAAAAAACCATTCAAAAACATCCTTTATTCATCATTGTGTTTGATGCTTGCATATTCACAATGACTATGGTGGTTTGATCATAGTTCGTCCCACCAGGAAATGTCGAATCGCAACCCCATGTCCCAATAATGACTAAATCCATGAACCATGGGAGAAATACATAATCTATAGATTCTAAAAAATATTTTACCTAGAATTCATGTCCAACAGATATAGGTGTGGGTTGCTTTATGTGATAAAACTAATTAATAAATTAAAATCGATGAATTGGTGCATGAAATGACATGCAGTTGAAGTAGTTCAAGGATGAATTTTGATCATGCTTAATAATTTAATTAATTGGTGAATAAAAGAAAAATTTGATGATTAGAACCTTGAATCTTATCATTCATCCACAATGAATGTTCTTTCCAATGAATAATAGGAGTCATTGCATTCAATGTGTTTCAATCGGCCTGGATCGGATGTTCTATCGTCATCAGATTTCTATTCTCCAATAAGAGTGTGTAAGATTTCCACTTAATGATCCTAGAGTTATGTGGATAACTCTATAAATTCCACCATAATAGATTATATAATTATATAATTAGTTATAACTTATTTAATTAAAATAAATAAATAAATTATTTATTTAAATAGATTACACCCTAAAACGATCATGCTTTCTAAATGCCCAACGCACACCAATTTTAGATTTAAACTATGGAAAACCACATGTTCAGAATCATCTGTGGTCTCATATGTCAGATCGGAGGTTCCATTTAAGATTTATATAATTTTCTTTTAGAAATTGTGCATGTATACAATAAAATAACTTTTATATTTCTATAAAAATAATCTGGGTCACACCAGTCCTTGTAATTCTATGTTGTATCATGGCCTTAGTCAGAAAATAATTATATGTATATATATATATATATATCAATGACTTCTAATGCAAAAATATAGTATCTATATCATTCAATATTTTAATATTTTCATCCTCAAAAAGAAAATTTGAACAAAAGTCTCATGATACTAAGCCCACATTGTGATCTCTTGTTCCCAGGAGCTCTCATGCATGCTTCAATGATACATAAACAGACAAAAAAAGGTGATGTTTATTCCACATAGGATCTTCTCCAGAAAATCCTCGATTTCCATGTGGTAGTCCAAAAAATTGGCTCCATTTTCAATGTACAGATCACCCCAGTTGATAACATGCATGTGTCATGAACATATCTCCTCAGATTTGACACATGAAAGACATCATGTACCCTATCTAACTATAGGGGTAGGGGAAGATGGTAAGAAACCTCGCAAACCCTCTACAATATCTTGAAAGGCTAGATGATACTTGTTGATAACTTGACTCCCATGATGAATATATGCAATTCTCATTGTTGGGAGACACACATGAAAATATGGTCTCCCTAATTGAACTCCAAGGTCCTACGACTTCAATCTACACAATATTTTTTTCTTTTCCAGGTTTTCCTCATGTAATCCTGGATGACATGGCCCTTAGACATCATCAACTTCACCATCTCTTGAAACCCAAGAGATTCCATTCCAATCTCTGTCGAGCACGATTGCGAACTATAGGGTCTTTTTTGCAATTCCTAAAATGGATTCATCTATATAATATAGTGGTAGATATTTTATTATTAAAACTCTAAAAAGGGAAAGAAATTCTCATATCTCTAGATAAAGTCTAACATGCATGCCCTTATAATATCCTCTAACACCAAGATACTGTTCTCAGTCTTCCCATTTGTATGGGTTGTGGAAGGTTATACTCATCATTATATCAGTCCCAAATGAATCATTAAGTCCTTTGAAAAACCATGAAGTGATCCAAACATAATAATTGGAGAAAATATTCAAGGGAAACCCACTAAGGTTAACAGTATCCCATTCATACATCTTCCTCAAACTCACCTCTAACCTCTACTCCCTGATAGTATGGAAGTGTGCTGAGTTCCTGAGATAGTCAACTATCACACTGATTTTTTCTTGGCCTCTCACTATCCACAGATGAATTATCTTTATGTACATATATATGCCCCCCATTTACACTCTAGGATCTTAATGGGTTGCAACAAACCTTCTAAAACCTAGTTCTTATATTTCACCTGCTAACTAGTGAAGTAGTGAGAAATGAACTCATCCTTGATCCATCTCATGTTGGACCACCAAAACTATCGGTGAAGGTATATATAAATAATTCCCACACTGGTATGTATATCCCATGGATAATTGGGAACCACTCTCAATCCCTCCTCCAGCATCGTGACTGTGACCACAATTCGTCCCGATTAAAGGACTACACGATTTCCTCCTTCATAAAATCCATGAGATCAATATCCTAAGGATATCTAGTCACAAATAAACTAACAATAAATGTATCCCAACTGGGACTATTTCAAATTCCTGGGATGTATATGACTCTACACCACCGATTGAAGAAAATGTGCTTCATCCTTCTCAACTAGGGTCCGCTACACGGAATCCATATGCTCAAAGATATCCTACACCAAATGATCCTAGGACTTCCGGAAAAGGGAATCAGACACCACATTTACCTTACCCGTATTTTATACTATCTTGAATTCATAATATTTTAAGAACATCGCCAAGTATATTTGTCTGAGGTTCAATTCTCTCTATGCAATGACATAATCAAGTCTCTAATGGCCTGATTGAACCACAAAACACTCTCACAGAAGATTATGCCTCTACATCCTCTTAGAGAATAATACCTCTTCTATCTCTAGTTCATGAGTATCATATTTCTACTCCTGGGGTATCAACTGACTCAACCCTTATGTGATAACTACCCACCTTTAAATTAACCCGCTGCCTATCCTAGATCTTGAGGCATCAAAATACACTTTGTACTGAAATACCTCCTCATATATTCTCGATACAGGGGCACTCTTCAACCTCACCCTCAACTCCTCGAAGGACCTCTTGAACCAGTGAATCTAGTTTTATATATTCTCATTCCATTTCAAGGAGGTAAAAGGGGAAATAGTACAGGAGAAGTCTTCCAAAAAACTCAACTAGTATACCTCAAGTCCATGAAAACTCCACCCCTCTAAAACAATATTTGATGGATCCCATAAAGATTCTACATCAATTTTCACAATGTAGACACCTATACCATGATATTAAATGACATTACCTTGAAAAGAAACACTATGAATAAAAAATTATCACTTCAAGATTTTATAATAATGGTGGTTCTACTAAACAAAAACTATGACCATCAAAAAGTTCTCTACATAATTCTCCTATGACACAAAGTATATGAGCATGTTAATAATGATGAAAACCAGAAATAGCTCTATGTTTGGCTATATGATCCAATTTTTAAATTCTATTAACATAATAAGGGAATTCATCACCCCAAAGGGAATCACCAGGAACTCATTGTGTATGTCGAGACATCAAAATTTTATATTTGTAATTTCTTCTTCTCAAACTCACAACATGTGGAAGATAGACTAGAGATAGATCTCCAAACACTATCTGATACGTCACAGCTGATCTAACTAGTATTAAATCCTTGGTAGAGTGTACATATAATTTATAATGGACTATTTTAAGTGATGATAATACAAAAAATATCTTTAGGCTCCCATCCACCTTTTCAGGAAAAACACTAATCCTTCTATGGGGACACATTGGGCCAGATAAAACCCTTCTCTTGAAGGTCCTCAACATGAAACTGCAGCCCTTGGAGCTCGGTAGGGGACATACATGGAACTCCCTTATTATTTATGATATTTATTCAAATAAATAAAATTTATTTGATGAATTATGTTATATTATATACCATGTTAAACTTCCAGTACATGAAACACTGGCTTAGTTTGTGTTACACGGAACCCTGAGTTTCTACAAAACATCACATTATTATTGAAATTATTTAGACAAGAAAATCATAAAATTTCAATTTTAATGAAAGGGATATATTGTATTTACAAAAATATGAAAATATAGTTTCAAAAATTAAATTTAATTAATTATTTAGTGACCAATTAATGATAAATGAAAATAAAAACCCTTTTTAATATATATGAAATATTTTCCCGAAAATCTATTTAATTTTTCACAAGTTTGTTTTATACTAATAAATAAAAAATAAAATTTTATCATTATAATTATGCAATATGTGTATTATATATTCAATAAAAATTTAACATTTATTCTATGTGTTTTATAGACATAATAAATCTAGTTTTATGCTTAAAATTTGTATTTTTTTCTAAAAGAATGTTTTCCTTCTTTTGATGGTGCAGTTGATTTAAAACTATGTATTAAAATATTTATATATATTAGTTGAAAAAACAAACTTCTGAATTGTATACAAAATATAATATTTAATATTGGTTGAATTTTTGGTATTTTTCTGAGAAGATTCACATTGGGATGAATTGTAAGAAATATAAAATATTGTTTGAAAACTATTTTTTCATCTTAATTATATATATATATATATATATATATTTTAAATTATATTTTGAATTGGTTTTAAAATATAATTACTAAAATTTAATATAAATTAATATAAATTAATTTAATGGAATCAATTTCCCATTAAAAAGGATATAAAAACATTCCAAACATTTGATTTTTTTTAATTTAAAAACACATTTCTTCATCCTGTCAGTGGAATTTTTTTCAATTAATTTATATAAATTCTAGGAATTGAATCTATAAAAATGGATTCAGTATTTGTAATTAGATTTTATACATTTATTTAACAGTATCAAATTATTTCATGACAATATGAATAGTAACTATAATGATTTTTATTACTACAGTTAAGGATATATATGGGAATTGAAGGAAAAAAATTATAAACATTATAAAACAATCATGAAACATGAAAAAAGGTTATTTAATAAATTTATTTAATAACTAAACCAAAATTTATTGATAGTTAATAATTTAATGGATACTTTTACATGAAAAATGACTTTGATATTATTAAAATCAATTGGGGAGACAAAATATCACGCTCTATCATTTAATAAGAATAATATTTTTAAAATGTGGTTTAATATAATATATTTTGGACTATGTGTATTATTATGAAATCTAATATAATTATATACATCATGGAATTTTATTCTTAATTTTTACTGAATAATTTTTTATCGTAAATAATTACACAATTATGATGTAGTAATTATTCAATTTATGAAACAATCAAGTAAATTATATTATAAATATTAAAATAAATATAAATTGATTTAATTATGTTTTTCTTAGAAAGGTTGTGGAGATAATGAAATATTATAAGTTTATTTAGTTAATTGGTTCCAATATATCTTTTAGAATTGAGTTTATTAAAGATAATACAATGAATAATGTTATGATTGACACTAATGATAATTTATTAAAATAATATATTATTAAATTAGTTAAAAATCATAAAAATAATAAATAAGGGAAAATATAATATATTATGGAATAAAGTATCATAAATTGACCACTGAAGGCTCTATTTTAAATGTATAAGTAAAAAAATCCACCTTTTAATATTGAAAATGTCGTTACCATTAATAAAATTAAAATAGGATAACTGAGGCTTAATCATAATGATAATGTTATACATAATAATAAAACATTTCCCAAATCATTTGGATGATGATATTACAACCCTATATAATCTCATATTTATTTAACTTTACTTTTCATGGTAGTTGGATTGATATTGAATATATTATAAATTAATATTTTTGGGGATTCTAAAGGTGCATATCACTTTTTTGAGGACATGAAGTCAATAACGGAGACACATGAGGGGGTGAATTGTGTCATTTAAAAAATAATAATATAGTTATTTCACATCAATAGTATATAAGGCTACTGGTGTTTCTATATGAGTGTATGTGCAGTGGAAAAATGAAAAATAGAGCACAAAAATTTAAAGTGGTTTGGTGCATGATGCTCCCCTAGTCCACACCACCAATCACCCTCTCTATGGGCTTGGTGAATTTCACTAGTCAGGTCCTCTTCTCATAAGACCGATCCATAACTGAGTGGATCCCAATATCACTAATATAAACAAGGTTAAAAACAGAGCCTTATGGTTCATTAAACAGAGAACCAAATAACCACAGCTTAATCCAAGAATCTGACACTCCACCAAATCAATAATGGTTTATTATGTTGATAGTTTATATTTATCTTTAGAGTTTCAGAAAAAACTAATAGTAGATGTATATTCTTCTTCAGAAAATATGTTCTTAAATAATGATATGTTCCAAAGTGATCCAGTTGAAAAAGATTCATAAAATAAAAATAGCATTGATTTTGAAGTAAATACACTATTAGTAGATTAAATATTCAAAATATTAATATCTTCAGCATGTAATCTCTTCTATTGAATCTGTTCAATTGATATAGTAAATATTTATATGATCTTCAAAAGAATGCATATTTTAAATATAAAAATATATAAATTTTTACAATCACTTGAGCTTGATTGGAATTAAATATTCAATAGAATAAATAAGGAAGAGAGTCTACTTCATAATCTCATATCCCAGAAAATTGCCTAAAATGTTGTGAGTATTCAAAATAATTACAGCTCAGAGTAGTCATAACTTCACTTAAGAATAGGAAGTATAATATTTGGTGTAAATGGATCTTTAAAAAATTTATGACAAGATTTTAATTAGTAAAATATGATATTTATATCCACCTGATATTCTGCGATGACTATTACAAAAAATTCTAATAATGTTGTAAATTCATATTTTTAGTGTCGAATAGACAAACATATGGTTCCTTAACATAAAAAAAATACACCAAACATAGGGTTAAACCATGTGATGTAGGGTTTATGATCCATACATTCATCCTTTTCAGCATAAAATTATGATTTATCATTGATGATACATATGTCCAATTTTCCAAAATGTAAGTTTGACAACATAGGGTTGATGAACCATACATTTTCTTCTCAAACGTAAGGTTCCATACTTAAGTAAGTTTTTTTAACAAATAATATTAAGGTTCTATCCAAACATAATGCTCTTTACCCATAAGTTTCTTCCAATTTAATGTTGATTAACAATAAGTGATTATCCTTTACCATAATCTTTAATACAAACGTAGGGTATGTTCCTTACATTAAATTCTTCAATGTAGTGAATGAACAGTGATTCCAGATAATGATAAACAATGAAAAATGTTCATGGAATACATTTGATAGAATTATGAACACATTAAAAAGTATTTCTTGTGAATATATAATTGAATATTATTCGAAAATAAGAATTATAATGAATATAAATTTTCTGAAATACACTAAGAATTAGATCATTAGTAAAACAAACAAGGGTATTTTTGAGCATTAAAGCAATAACATTTATAGAGTATTTTTTATAAAATATATTCCAAACAATATATTCAATTTTTATGTTCACAAAACCAATAAATTAAAGATATACATTTAGTTACCTAATTTAGGATTTTGTAAAAACTAAAAAAATCCTTTTGAAAGAAGTATTTCGATAAAAAATAAATGTTTGTTTTTATCCAAATTTAAATGAAATGTTTTGTTTATCCAAATTTCTCCCCCTTTTGGGTGATCAAAAACAATATAGGGAAACAGAGTAAAAAAATTTAATATTCATTAGATTAGTAATTGAATTTTATAATAAACTGACATAGTTAATGAAGATTGGATGTTTTACTATTAGAAAAAATATAAAAGAATATAAAAATAAAGTATAGAAAATAGAAATGAAGAAAATTTCATTGATTATAAAATGTATAAATACAATAAGGATGAGACTAATAAATATAATTGACACTGTTAAAATGAGGATAAAAGGTTGGTTAGGTATTGGTTTTATTTTTGAGAAGGTATAAAATCCAGACAACATAAAAAACTCCTTCAACTCGGTCATCTGTAGTCGCAACATCTATATAAGACTATCACCTAGTTGAATAACCAGATGACTAGAATTGTGAACAAAATTCATATTATAAATAATATTGACTTTCATGAAATCATGTATAATTTCTTATTTATTTGTAAATTTTTTAAACTTTTCTGTAAACTAGTTAAGCAAAAATCTGATACTTGGTTCTCCTTGAGTCAACCGATCAACAAGAAATTTTTGATTCTCCAAAAAAACTGAAAGAGGAGAACTATTGCGAACTATAGGGTCTTTTTTGCAATTCCTAAAATGGATTCATCTATATAATATAGTGGTAGATATTTTATTATTAAAACTCTAAAAAGGGAAACAAATTCTCATATCTCTAGATAAAGTCTAACATGCATGCCCTTATAATATCCTCTAACACCTAGATACTGTTATCGGTCTTCCCATTTGTATTGGTTGTGGAAGGCTATACTCATCATTATATCAATCCCAAATGAATCATTAAGTCCTTTGAAAAACCATGAAGTGATCCAAACATCCTAATTGGAGAAAATATTCAAGGGAAACCCACTAAGGTTAACAGTATCCCATTCATACATCTTCCTCAAACTCACCACTAACTTCTACTCCTTGATAGTATGGAAGTGTGCTGAGTTCCTGAGATAGTCAACTATCACACTGATTTTTTCTTGGCCTCTCACTATCCACAGATGAATTATCTTTATGTACATATATATGCCCCCCATTTCCACTCTAGGATCTCAATGGGTTGCAACAAACCTTCTAAAACCTAGTTCTTATATTTCACCCGCTAACTAGTGAGGTAGTGAGAAATGAACTCATCCTTGATCCATCTCATGTTGGACCACCAAAACTATCGGTGAAGGTATATATAAATAATTCCCACACTGGTATGTATATCCCATAGATAATTGGGAAACTCTCTCAATCCCTCCTCCAGCATCGTGACTGTGACCACAATTCGTCCCGATTAAAGGACTACACGATTTCCTCCTTCATAAAATCCATGAGATGAATATCCTAAGGATATCTAGTCACAAATAAACTAACAATAAATGTATCCCAACTGGGACTATTTCAAATTCCTGGGATGTATACGACTCTACACCACCGATTGAAGAAAATGTGCTTCATCCTTCTCAACTAGGGTCAGCTACACGGAATCCATCTGCTCAAAGATATCCTACACCAAATGATCCTAGGACTTCCGGAAAAGGGAATCAGACACCACATTTCCCTTACCCGGATTTTATACTATCTTGAATTCATAATATTTTAAGAACATCACCAAGTATATTTTTCTGAGGTTCAATTCTCTCTATGCAATGTCATACTCAAGTCTCTAATGTCCTGATTGAACCACAAAACACTCTCACAGAAGATTATGCCTCTACATCCTCATAGAGAATAATACCTCTTCTATCTCTAGTTCATGAGTATCATATTTCTACTCCTGGGGTATCAACTGACTCAACCCTTATGTGATAACTACCCACCATTAAATTAACCCGCTGCCTATCCTAGATCTTGAGGAATAAAAATACACTATGTACTGAAATACCTCCTCATATATTCTCGATACAGGGGCACTCTTCAACCTCACCCTCAACTCCTCGAAGGACCTCTTGAACCAGTGAATCTAGTTTTATATATTCTCATTCCATTTCAAGTAGGTAAAAGGGGAAATAGTACAGGAGAAGTCTTCCAAAAAACTCAACTAGTATACCTCAAGTCCATGAAAACTCCACCCCTCTAAAACAATATTTGCTGGATCCCATAAAGATTCTACATCAATTTTCACAATGTAGACACCTATACCATGATATGAAATGACATTACCTTGAAAAGAAACACTATGAATAAAAAATTATCACTTCATGATTTTATAATAATGATGGTTCTACTAAACAAAAACTATGACCATCAAAAAGATTTCTACATAATTCTCCTATGACACAAAGTATATGAGCATGTTAATAATGATGAAAACCAGAAATAGCTCTATGTTTGGCTATATGATCCAATTTTTAAATTCTATTAACATAATAAGGGAATTCATCACCCAAAAGGGAATCACCAGGAACTCATTGTGTATGTCGAGACATCAAAATTTTATATTTGTAATTTCATATTCTCAAACTCACAACATGTGGAAGATGGACTAGAGATAGATCTCCAAACAATATCTGATACGTCACAGCTGATCTAACTAGTATTAAATCCTTGGTAGAGTGTACATATAATTTATAATGGACTGTTTTAAGTGATGATAATACAAAAAATATCTTTAGGCTCCAATCCACCTTTTCAGGAAAAAAACTAATCCTTCTATGGGGACACATTGGGCCAGATAAAACCCTTCTCTTGAAGGTCCTCAACATGAAACTGCAGCCGTTGGAGCTCGGTAGGGGACATACATGGAACTCCCTTATTATTTATGATATTTATTCAAATAAATTAAATTTATTTGATGAATTATGTTATATTATATACCATGTTAAACTTCCAGTACATGAAACACTGGCTTAGTTTGTGTTACACGGAACCCTGAGTTTCTACCAAACATCACTTTATTATTGAAATTATTTAGACAAGAAAATCATAAAATTTCAATTTTAATGAAAGGGATATATTGTATTAACAAATATATGAAAATATAGTTTCAAAAATTAAATTTAATTAATTATTTAGTGACCAATTAATGATAAATGAAAATAAAAACCCTTTTTAATATATATGAAATATTTTCCCGAAAATCTATTTAATTGTTCACAAGTTTGTTTTATACTAATAAATAAAAACTAAAATTTTATCATTATAATTATGCAATATGTGTATTATATATTCAATAAAAATTTTAACATTTATTCTATGTGTTTTATAGACATAATAAATCTAGTTTTATGCTTAAAATTTGTATTTTTTTCTAAAAGACTGTTTTCCTTCTTTTGATGGTACAGTTGATTTAAAACTATGTATTAAAATATTTATATATATTAGTTGAAAAAACAAACTTCTGAATTGTATAAAAAATATAATATTTAATATTGGTTGAATTTTTTGTATTTTTCTGAGACGATTCACATTGGGATGAATTGTATGAAATATAAAATATTGTTTGAAAACTATTTTTTCATCTTAATTATATATATATATATATATTTTAAATTATATTTTGAATTGGTTTTAAAATATAATTACTAAAATTTAATATAAATTAATATAAATTAATTTAATGGAATCAATTTCCCATTAAAAATGGATATAAAAACATTCCAAACATTTGATTTGTTTTAATTTAAAAACATATTTCTTCATCCTGTCAGTGGAATTTTTTCAATTAATTTATATAAATTCTAGGAATTGAATCTAGAAAAATGGATTCAGTATTTGTAATTAGATTTTATACATTTATTTAACAGTATCACATTATTTCATGACAATATGAATAGTAACTATAATGATTTTTATTACTACAGTTAAGGATATATATGGCAATTGAAGGAAAAAAATTATAAACATTATAAAACAATCATGAAACATGAAAAAAGGTTATTTAATAAATTTATTTAATCACTAAACCAAAATTTATTGATAGTTAATAATTTAATGGATACTTTTACATGAAAAATGACTTTGATATTATTAAAATCAATTGGGGAGACAAAATATCACGCTCTATCATTTAATAAGAATAATATTTTTAAAATGTGGTTTAATATAATATATTCTGGACTATGTGTATTATTATGAAATCTAATATAATTATATACATCATGGAATTTTATTCTTAATTTTTACTGAATACTTTTTTATCGTAAATAATTACACAATTATGATGTAGTAATTATTCAATTTATGAAACAATCAAGTAAATAATATTATAAATATTAAAATAAATATAAATTGATTTAATTATGTTTTTCGTAGAAAGGTTGTGGAGATAATGAAATATTATAAGTTTATTTAGTTAATTGGTTCCAATATATCTTTTAGAATTGAGTTTATTAAAGATAATACAATGAATAATGTTATGATTGACACTAATGATAATTTATTAAAATAATATATTATTAAATTAGTTAAAAATCATAAAAATAATAAATAAGGGAAAATATAATATATTATGGAATAAAATATCATAAATTGACCACTAAAGGCTCCATTTTAAATGTATAAGTAAGAAAATCCACCTTTTAATATTGAAAATGTCGTTACCATTAATAAAATTAAAATAGGATAACTGAGGCTTAATCATAATGATAATGTTATACATAATAATAAAACATTTCCCAAATCATTTGGATGATGATATTACAACCCTATATAATCTCATATTTATTTAACTTTACTTTTCATGGTAGTTGGATTGATATTGAATATATTATAAATTAATATTTTTGGGGATTCTAAAGGTGCATATCACTTTTTTCAGGACATGAAGTCAATAACGGAGACACGTGAGGGGGTGAATTGTGTCATTTAAAAAATAATAATATAGTTATTTCACATCAATAGTATATAAGGCTACTGGTGTTTCTATATGAGTGTATGTGCAGTGGAAAAATGAAAAATAGAGCACAAAAATTTAAAGTGGTTTGGTGCATGATGTTCCCCTAGTCCACACCACCAATCACCCTCTCTATGGGCTTGGTGAATTTCACTAGTCATGTCCTCTTCTCATAAGACCGATCCATAACTGAGTGGATCCCAATATCACTAATATAAACAAGGTTAAAAACAAAGCCTTATGGTTCTTTAAACAGAGAACCAAATAACCACAGCTTAATCCAAGAATCTGACACTCCACCAAATCAATAATGGTTTATTATGTTGATAGTTTATATTTATCTTTAGAGTTTCAGAAAAAACTAATAGTAGATGTATATTATTCTTCAGAAAATATGTTCTTAAATAATGATATGTTCCAAAGTGATCCAGTTGAAAAAGATTCATAAAATAAAAATAGCATTGATTTTGAAGTAAATACACTATTAGTAGATTAAATATTCAAAATATTAATATCTTCAGCATGTAATCTCTTCTATTGAATCTGTTCAATTGATACAATAAATATTTATATGATCTTCAAAAGAATGAATATTTTAAATATAAAAATATATAAATTTTTACAATCACTTGAGCTTGATTGGAATTAAATATTCAATAGAATAAATAAGGAAGAGAGTCTACTTCATAATCTCATATCTCAGAAAATTGCCTAAAATGTTGTGAGTATTCAAAATAATTACAGCTTAGAGTAGTCATAACTTCACTTAAGAATAGGAAGTATAATATTTGGTGTAAATGGATCTTTAAAAAATTTATGACGAGATTTTAATTAGTAAAATATGATATTCATATCCACCTGATATTCTGCGATGACTATTACAAAAAATTCTAATAAAGTTGTAAATTCATATTTTTAGTGTCGAATAGACAAACATATGGTTCCTTCACATAACAAAAATACACCAAACATAGTGTTAAACCATGTGATGTAGGGTTTATGATCCATACATTCATCCTTGTCAGCATAAAATTATGATTTATCATTGATGATACATATGTCCAATTTTCCAAAATGTAAGGTTGACAACATAGGGTTGATGAACCATGCATTTTCTTCTCAAACGTAAGGTTCCATACTTAAGTAAGTTTTTTTAACAAATAATATTAAGGTTCTATCCAAACATAATGCTCTTTACCCATAAGTTTCTTCCAATTTAATGTTGATTAACAATAAGTTATTATCCTTTACCATAATCTTTAATACAAATGTAGGGTATGTTCCTTACATTAAATTCTTCAATGTAGTGAATGAACAGTGATTCCAGATAATGATAAACAATGAAAAATGTTCATGGAATACATTTGATAGAATTATGAACACATTAAAAAGTATTTCTTGAGAATATTAAATTGAATATTAGTCGAAAATAAGAATTATAATGAATATAAATTTCCTGAAATACACTAAGAATTAGATCATTAGTAAAACAAACAAGGGTATTTTTGAGCATTAAAGCAATAACATTTATAGAATATTTTTTATAAAATATATTCCAAACAATATATTCCATTTTTATGTTCACAAAACCAATAAATTAAAGATATAAATTTAGTTACCTAATTTAGGATTTTGTAAAAACTAAAAAAATCCTTTTGAAAGAAGTATTTCGATAAAAAATAAATGTTTGTTTTTATCCAAATTTAAATGAAATGATTTGTTTATCCAAATTTCTCCCCCTTTTGGGTGATCAAAAACAATATAGGGAAACAGAGTAAAAAAATTTAATATTGATTAGATTAGTATGTGAATTGTATAATAAGCTGACATAGTTAATGAAGATTGGATGTTTTACTATTAGAAAAAATATAAAAGAATATAAAAATAAAGTATAGAAAATAGAAATGAAGAAAATTTCATTGATTATAAAATGTATAAATACAATAAGGATGAGACTAATAAATATAATTGACACTGTTAAAATGAGGATAAAAGGTTGGTTAGGGATTGGTTTTATTTTTGAGAAGGTATAAAATCCAGACAACATAAACAACTCCTTCAACTCGGTCATCTGTAGTCGCAACATCTATATAAGACTATCACCTAGTTGAATAACCAGATGACTAGAATTGTGAACAAAATTCATATTATAAATAATATTGACTTTCATGAATTCATGTAGAATTTCTTATTTATTTGTAAATTTTTCAAACTTTTCTGTAAACTAGTTAAGCAACAATTTGATACTTGGTTCTCCTTGAGTCAACTGATCAACAAGAAATTTTTGATTCTCCGAAAAAACTGAAAGAGGAGAACTATTGAATTAATGGTTCTCTAGATGAGAATTCATGTCTTCCATTATAGATGTAATGGAATGAAATATTCTAATCAAATCTGTATTGGTTATAGGAGTATAAGTAATATTCTTATTTGCTGATCATTTCACTGATTCAAACTACCATCCGAATTACTAGTTCAAATATAAAAAATCTATCATGGAAACAACTTCATATCTCCTCCTACCAATCTCATGTAACATTTCTCTCTTAAATGCATCAAAATAACTTCTACAGACAATATTCTCATTATTTTCCAATATTTTTTTCATTGAATTTTCATGCTCATGTCGTAGTGTGGTATTCTCTTCCTGAGACATGTTAAACATAATCATAATTTCTTTAAAATGATGTTAAATGAATCTGATGTCCCATAAACTGCATTTAGTTTTTGATCCACATTGTAAAAGGAATTTCCATAGATGTTTCTACAGATTTTTCACTTGAAAATGAATTATTTTCAATTACCTCATTATGATCTCTAGAAATATATCCTGACTATTCCACATTCTGACAGATAACAACAGTTTGAATTTCTTGAGCAGCTTCTTTCTAAAAATTTCAACCTTCTTGATATATTTTTACATGAAAATTATAAACATGAGTATTTTTTCTAGAATGATCTATCCTTGAATGTTTTCTTGCACATGTTCACTTATTATAAGTACAATTTCAAGTTCCATAGCTTGAATATCCACTAGAATTTCTTCTTCAAAAACTGATTCATCAAAATGAACAGAGCAGGTTATTTTTCCAGAAGCCAACACATTCTCTTCAACCTGTTAATAATATCTATTTATAGGTTTCACAACAAGTACCTCCCGACATTTTTCTTTCTATACATCCTATACTTTGGTATTATATATAATCATTATCATATATGGTTGAGAAATTTCATTAGTTCGTGATTCAGAAACAACCTCCTTTCAAATAGCTCCTTGCTCCCCCTAAGAAAAGTCTCTCGATCTCTATTCTTCTTCTTCACCAACTGGTAAAATAATGCCTTTCACTATATTCAAGAAAAATATTAATTTCCATAGATTTCCAGTATTTAAAACATTTCTATAATGTCACTTCATCTTGGAATCTACTAATCACACCATATTATAATTTAATAAAATTATAGAGATAATCAATCCATAAGGATAGAAATTCATCCTAGAATCCGGATGATAGCAGTATTTTAAATATATAAAAATATAATACCGAAAATTCTACTTAACGTCCCATAGGAATAAAAACATTATTTACATATCAAGGAACACAATTTTCTCCATCGCATCCATCCTTGGTGCAATATCGGTCTAAATGAACATAACAAGGATTTTATTATTTTCCTTGAGATCCTTAAAATCCATTTTCCTAATGTGCATCTAGTTAAATAGTAAAGACACAATTTGTTTGGAAGACCAATTCTTATCTCCAATCGATCAAAGATCTACATAAAAAACTCCTTCCTGTGGGTAGTCTAAGATTTGTGAATCTTCACTTGAATAAATCAAAAAATCCTTATCTTAAATATTTTAAAACATCATATCCTCATAATCACAAAAAAAAATTGACCAATAAAATCTTATAAAAATAGTTTAGTTCTACCTCATAATGAAATTCGGAATTGATTTCATTGAAAGTAGTCTACATCCCTTTAATGATAATCCATGTTTTAGGAGAAGATTTGTCTAATATAACCAATCAAAATCAACCACATTTCCTTGAATTATTTTCCTTCCAATAATATGATGTCACATTAGATCTTTTTTGTCTCTTCTTAAACTCACATGGTTTTCTTCATTTCTAAAACAAATCTGAATGTATAAGGTTTTCATCTTCAAGGGACAGGAAGGAAAAATTATGGTTTCAGATTAGAAAAAATAGTTTTGGTAAACGAAGGGTATGGTAGATTAAGGGTTGCTGATAGGTGATCCATATCCTCATCTCCAATGTCATAGAATAATTATGACAAATATTTTTTAATAATTATGTAGTTTATATAAATTAAAGTTTAAATAAAGTAACCAAAATATAATAAGATAAAAATAAAAAAAAAATTAGATTTAGATTAATATTCATAAGATAAAATAAAATACAATACAATACAATACAATAAAATAAATAATAATAAAACCTAAAATTGTAGTGGGAAGTGGTTTAGTGAAAATATCATCTAATTGATATTTAGTGTTAACACATACGAAATATATATCTTTTTTAAAAGCATGATGTCTTAGAAAAGTATGTCTAATATCAAAATGATTAGCTCTAGAATGACTTATTGGAATTTTTTAATCATTTATAGCACTTGTATTATCACATAAGATAGGTGCACTACTATAATTAATTCCAAATTCCATCGGTGTGTTTTTCATCCACAACACTTGTGCACAAGAAGACACATATTATGCTTCGGCTTTTGACAGTGCAACAGAGTATTGCATCTTACTTCACTATGACACTAACTATTTTCCTAAGAAGTGACTGGTTCCTAAAGTTCTTTTTCTACCTTGTTTAAAACCTACAAAATATTCCTCTGAATGTGATATTAAATTTAAATAATATGTTTTTGGATTAAGAAGAGATTGAAAAACAATTCCTTTTAAATATCTATAAATCCTTTTAACAAAAATAAGATGTTATTGTTTTGGATTTGATTTAAATCTGGCACATAAACATACTGAAAACATAAGGTTTGGTCTACTAGCAATAATATATAGTAAACTACCAATCATAACTCTATTAAACATGGTGCCCACAGGTTATCATCATCATCCAAATCAAGTTTCATTTTAGTAAACATGGGAGTTGAATATTTTATGTTGTTCTCAAGAAAGGTTTTTTCAATAAATAAGTAATATATTTTCATTTCTTTAATACATTCCAATTATCATTTTGATTAATTTAATTCGTAAAATGAAATATAATTCTCCCATCATTCTCATATAAAATTATTTTTTCATAACTTCTGAAAAATAATTACAAAGTTTGTCATTTATTGATCCAGAAATAACATCATGAGCATAGATTTGAACTAATAATAAATTAGAACAAACTGTTTTTTTAAAGGGTTTGATCTTCCAAACCAACAGTAATAAATTTCTGGATAAAAGAACTTTATCTTTCATTACAACCTATGGGTTCTTGCTTATCTCAATAGAGACCTTTAGTATTCATAAAAATAGAATCTAATTTTTGATAATTTCTAAATCCAGGGGGTCATTCAACATAAACTTCCTCCATTAAATAACCATTTAAAAAGGATGATTTGATATCTATTTAATATAAATTAAAATTAATATGAGATTGATAATCTAAAATTATTCTAATATATTCTAATCATTCTATGAGGGAAAAGGTTTCATCATAATATATAACTTCTTCTTGATTATATCCTTTAGCTACAAATTTAGATTTATTTCGTGTTATAGTCCCTTGATCATCTTGTTTATTTCTAAAGACCCATTTTGTTCATATAACTGGATAATTTTATCGTATTTCAACCAATTCCCAAACATTATTTATTTTAAATGAGTTCATTTCTAACATCCAAAATTAATCTTCTAGGGATTATTCAAAATATTTATGTTCATGTTGTGATACAAAGGCAGAGAATTCAACCAGGTTTCCTGTATTTTTCAAGTCCTTATTCTTATGTCAAGTTCTCCTATAACTATTTCTAAAGGGTGATTCATTAGGGTTCTACACTGTCTAGGAAGATCAATTTTAGGTTAATTAGTTTTTTGTTCTTCTGAACATGGCTTAATTTTATTCTCAAAATCCTTTTTTTGATGTTTTCAAGTCTCATGTTGTCAGATGAGTCAACAGATTAATCAGATTGATCATTATCTTTATTAAAAGGGTTAGTATAATTATACATCAAATGAACTGATTCTTCAACAATCATTGACTTTTTTTTAATACTTTATAAGCATTAGAGGTTTCATAATACCCTAATAATATTCCTTCATGTTATTTTGGATCAAACATACCATGATTATCCTTGGTGTTCAGGATATACAACTTGCATCCAAAAAAAAATAATTACTTTTTATCTTAGGATTTATATTATTCAAAATTTCATAATGTTTTTTTTAAATAAAGAGAATTTGAAATATATTTCTTATATAACAGGATTTTGTTACATCATCTTCCCATATATAGGTTGTAATAATATATTCATTTCGCACAGTCCTAGAGATTTCTTAAATAGTTCTGTTTCTTCTTTCAACAATTCCATTTTGTTAAGGTGTTCTTGTTGTAGAGAAGGTGTGTTTAAAAATCATGTTTGAAATAATGGAATTGAATTCCAAATTCTAAAACTCTCCACCATGATCACTTCTTAATGAATTTATTTTAAAACATTTTTCTTTTTTGAATTTTTTGGAAATAACTTTCAAAATTTGTAAAAGCTTCATTTTTCAGTTTTAGAAAATATACCCATGTAAATCTAGAATAATCATGAACTAAAAAATATACATATATTTTTCAAACAAACATTCTACTCGAGATGGTCCAAATAGATCAAAGTGGATATGTCATAGGGGAATTGAGGTAGCAGTTTTATTAACATATTTGACGAATGATTTCTCTTTCTTTCCAATATAGCATGCATCACAGAATATGTCACTATCAAACTTGAGACTATATAAATCTGAAAATAATTGTTTCTTATATAATTTATGTAATGCATTAATATTTCCATGACCAATTATTCTTTTACAAATACTATATTCATTTATCTTAGTAGTTAAACAACTCACTTTATATTAACATAATTAATTTAAGACCAAGGGGTAGACATTATTTGTCCTGAGTGATCTAAATTTCGGAAAATGAACTTTAAATACAAAACATGAATTGTTAGAAACATCAACATAGTATCCACCATCACAGAGATGAGAGATACATATCATGTTATTCTCTGATCATTATATATACAATACATTATTGATAGAGATAGAAATTGTGTCTTTAACTATTACTTGTACAATTATCTACACTTTGGTGTTGTCACCAAAGGTGACTACACATCCATTAATCTGTGTCAATGTATTAAATTTTGATGGATTCCCCCTCCTGTGTATAGAGTATCCAATATCCATATATCATATAGCTCATCCTTTTCTGTGATATGTTACCTACAATGACAATTTAAATAAAAAATATTTTTGGTACCCATATCTTTTTGGGTCCATCAGTGTTAGCTAACATGGATTTAGGAATCCAAAATTGCTTTATTTTTCCTTGATTTATGTTGCTTACTTCAGATAAAACATTTTTAATAAAATCTCTTTTAATCCCAATTATTTTAGGATTTCTCAAATAATAATTTTTTATTATATTTCTTTCTGTTCCACAAAAATGAAAAATAGAAGATTTTGTATTTGAAACTATATAAATCTTATATAGTTTTTATTTTCCAGCTTTGATCCATATACCAAATATTTCTTTTTTAATTACATTTTTTCAAAGAATTTTATTTAGTATATTTCCACCTTCTGTAAAAATAAGAGCATCATTTTTGTAAGTTTCTACTTCATTCTATAGTGTTTCAATCTTAATTTCATATTTAGTACAGTTAGTGGTAGTTGAGTTACATTTTTGAACTAAATGTTGATGTCTTTTAAGTAATATATACCTTTATCTTAAAATTTCATTGTGAATATTACATCAAGATTTATTTTTCTTTAATGGGGAGTTGTATCTTTCTTCTAGCATAGTACAACAGACATCCATTTTATCATTTGAGTAACTAGAATTAGAATCAAATGAATAGTAGGTTTTTACCTTATCTTCTTAAGCCATAAAGCACATATTAGCTTTCAGATTCAAGTCTTCTTTCTCTGAGTCAGAGATTCATTAGATTATAAAGTCTTCAAAAACACTTCAAGTATCATTCATAGCCGTTTTTTCCATTGTTTTCAGAATCTACATTTATTTGAAACTTCTTTTATATCTTTCTATTTTAACTTTTTAATTGTGGAAAAATCGGTCTTATATGACCCATCTTTTTGAAATTTTAGCATCTATATTCCCTATAATCTTTCTCATCCTTTTGAAGGTTTTTCTAAATCCTCTGTTCTTCCTATAAAACTTTCTGAACATTCTGGATAATTGGGCCAGCTCAATTTTAGAATCAGATGAGTCAAAATTTATTTGGTCTCTGACTTATTGTTTTATTTTTCTATTCTTATTTTGAGATGTATCCTTTAATGCAGTGTTATCCTTTTTCACTAGGACATTGTGATCTTCAACAAATCATTAATTTCAACTTCATGCATCATTAAAGTTTCAATAAATTCTCTCATTGTTAGATTCTTGACAGGTGCTGATTGGCGGATTTTAACTGAAATTCGAGTCAACTTATTAGGTAGTACTCTAAGTAATTTCAACACATGATCAGCTTGATTGATAGGTTCACTTAAGGATGTAATGTTTTTTATAATTTCAATGATTCTTCCATTAATTTTTTTAATAGTCTCTCCATCAAAAATTCTGAATGTATCAAATTTCAATTTCACTGTTTCATACCTCATATGTATTTCATTGTCCATACCATCATAAGAAAATACCATTGTCTGTAACATTTCATAATCTATAGGGAATTGTGAGACATGGTTGAATTTTTTCTGGTCTAAGACTATAGATGAAAGAATTTATATCTTTAGAATTCACATCATACTCAACCTCTACGGCAGTAGTCTATGATTCAGGTTTTTCAGGGATTCGTAAGGAGTAATGATATTTAAGTATACTTTAAATCAATGATTTTTTAAATAGATTACGATACGTGACTTCGAGCATCCATACTTCTCACCATTGAAATATGGACCACAAACCATCGACATTCCTTTATTGAGATTCTCTATAGTTCTTCGTCTGAATATTTAATTCTGGTTTTTTATAACCAAAGAAAATATATTGAGCCAACCCTTTGATACCAAATGTTAGGTTGGAAAGTCTATAATTAAGACACAATAGGGGGTGAATTGTTTCCTTTAAAAAATTACAATTCTATAATTTCACATCAATAGTACATAGATCAGACATCATTTCTGTATGAGATTATGTACAGCAGAAAAACAAAATTAGAGAACATAAATTTATAGTGGTTTGGGGCACAAACATCCCCTAGTCCACTCCAAAAATAAACCTCTCTATGCATGGTGAATTTCTTTAGTCGGTTCCTTTTATCATAAGACCAATCCACAATTCATTGTATGTAGTTTTCACCCCTACAAACAAGGATAAAATATATCCTTCAGGTTCTTTAAACAGAGAACCAAAAAACACCAACTTAATATGAGAAGCTGACAATCCCCCAAATCAATAATGATTTATTTTGATGACAGTTCATATTGATGTTCACCATTTTAGAAAAAACTGATGGTATATGGATATTATTCTTTAAAAAAAGTTCTCCAAAACATAGAAGTTCAAATGTGTTCTACTTGCAATAGATTATTTAAATAAAAACAGCAACGATTTTGCTTCAAACAGACCTATAGCAGATTCAAGATTCAAAATATGAATATATTCAGCATGTAATCTCTTTTGTTGAATCTATTAAATTTATGTAGTAGATCTGTATATAATATTCTAAATAATAAAGCTTTTCAAAATATCAATCTATATATTTTTAATCAACTCTCTTTTCTGATATTGAATGAAATACTCAATTGCATAAATAAGGCATAGAGTCGTGTAACACCCTGAGATTTTATGAAAAATATTCTTTTTAATTTCATTAATGTCTTGTGTTGTACGCTACACCAAAAGGATATTGCACAACACGCTTCCTTGACTTGCTTTGCATTACACCCAATCACGACCTTCCTCGATACCGTCTGTAGTACGCAATATTGAGTTTCAAAAAACAACGATATGCTATTAAAATATTATTAAAACTAGCCGTTATGAATAGTAATAGCCACCTTTTAAAATTATAGAAATTTTATCTCTCAAAATGGAATTTATTTTTGGATTCGGAATATCGATATTAGCTTAGGGTGAAATTTTCGTACTTTTCGGATAACTTTCATATTCTGATTAATTGTCAAAATTACTAAATTTTAATTAAAAATAACTTTTTTAATCGAAATAATTAATAGTGATAAATTATTAATTTGAGTGGTTTTAAAGTATATTTAGACTATATTTTTACAATTTAATACAATGTTGGTCATTGGATGTAATTTCACATTTAAACCAGTTATAAACAAGTGTTAATCTTTTGATAGTTATTATCTCTTAAGAACACGCTATTTGTTTTGACGACGGGAATTATTTTTTAAATTAATTAATGCAACTAATATGTTTTGAATTTGGTAAAATAGACATCATTTTGAGTTCATAATATCAAATATAGCTCAGGCCTAATTTTTGGAATTTTTCTGGAAACTTCCATTTTTTGATGAATAGTGAAACCACTAAGTGGTAGTAAAAATAAATGAATTTTTCATAAAACTTAATTTTACTGCTTCTGTGAGAGGAATTTCAAAAATCGGAGAGACGCGGTTGATTTCAGTAAATAAAATTTGATTCAATGAGATGAAAATAATTTTTGGTGAATAGTAACTTTTTACTTTTTTTTACCACGGTTAAAAGTAAATAGGGTAATTAAGCGTAAAAATGATATTACTTTTACCCTAACACATGTCATACTTCTATTGGAAAAGTTTATTTCGACCAAAAACAACCATAGGAATAAAATATGACCATTTAGGCCCACATGGAATAGATTAGGACATTTATTATTAATTTATTTAAAGAAGGGTTAAAATAGTTAAAATAAAAGTTTAATAAGTAAATCATTTTCTATATGGGGTTATACGTAAGATAAATTTGACTATAAATATTCATCAGAAATCTAAAAAGATTTCCTACATAATGGTATTTTATTTGTAATTTTTAGACATTAAATAATTTAAGTTATTTATGACACACCGATGATGCAGTAATTATCTTATTAATGAAATATTGACATAATTGATGTTATAAATACCAAAATAAATGTAATTTGAGACTTTTTATGAATTACACTAATTTTCTAGGTTAATATGACATTTTAGTATTAATTTAATTAACTAGGTTCGAGCTAATCATTCTGTTATGATTTTCACAAAAATCAATTACTAAATAGGGTCAAAATTGACATAAAATAGTATTTAAAAAATATTAATAATAAACAACTTTGGGTTATTTTGGCATGATATAGTAAGTTTATTAACCTTATAGTGTAAGAAAACAAGAAGACACGGTGAAAGTTAAATTATCTAACTTAAAGTTAAATCTAAATGATAAGGTTAAAATTGATACCTAAACTTGTCTAAATTCTATTGGATGAGAGAATTTCGACCCCTACCCACCTTATCTTCGAGATATATCAATTTGGATCCATTAAAAACCGAATTTGGCTTTATAATAAAATAATATTTTTAGTTATTCTAAAGGTACCCCTCTCCTCCCTTAAAAAAGGGCACATCCTCCCTCTCTTCCTCACACCACTTTGAGCCTTCAAGCTCGGCCAAACCCTGCCAATTTTTTCTCTCCACTTCCCTAGAAACATTCTAGAGGTTCTGGTCTTCTTCAAAAACCTATTTTACTGCCCTAAAAGTAGGTCTCAAAGAAGCACTTCAAAGAAGAGGAGGTTCGGACACGTACAAATCATATCGGACCTAAGGTAAGGGAAATATCACAATCTCATTTTTATCCGAGATTATTAATACATTGGAATTTAGTGGGGTGTATTTTATCATGCACATCCATGTTTCCTCAATATGTAATATTATTTCTATTCACCTAAAATTGTTTCAATCCTATTTTATCCTTCGGTGAGTTTTTAGTAAAAGATATGAAAGGAATATTTTGTCATTTTTCGTACGAGGTACTTTTTGACTTTTCCGACAAAAGTACGAGAAGAACGTTTTTTTAACTTATACGACATGAATGGATTTTTAAAACATTATTTCCAACAAGATTCCTTTAAAAGTTTTCAATTTTATTTTTAATCAACTTCTTTTAGTTTAAAATTGTATGACATGTTAAGAAAAGAAAATGTTTTTGAAGTAGAAAGGATATTTTCCTCAAGAATGGAGTTCAAGTGTTTTATCAAAATTATTTTCCATCTACGATAATAAAGGGTTCTATTTCTATCCCTATTATTACATTGATTTTATTATGTTGTGATGGCATTATGTTTATGAATTACTTTATCTTATATGAATTGTTTTATGATGTCACGATGTTTAAGATTCCCATTTTTATTACATGGGTTCTGCTATGATGTATGGTTTATGATTTTGTGTCACACATAAGAATGGTATCGTTATGAGATGGGTGGGACCTATATCTCCCTCCAATGCATTGGGTAAATATTTTATATCTCATGAGATAGACATGGCTGGAACGGTAGGTTATACCGGTTCAGTGAAACAGGACTGAAACGAGGAGTGAACTCGGTTCAGAAAGGGACTTTGTCCACTAAGATAGTCTTGGCAATGAGTCTTGACTAATAAGAAATGATTCTATATGATTATGTGTGTATGCCACAAATTTTCATGTTTTAAGTTATGATTATTGGGATTAAATTTCACTACTATGATTTATCCCATGTTATGAAATTATGATCTCTTTTGCAGGTTAAGATTTCCAAAAGATATGTTCTTATGAATGTGAAATTATTTATATTTCTTTTGTTTACCCTTACTGAGCATTTGAGCTCAACCTTTTATGTTTTCTTTTCCCCAGGACATTAAGAAAGGATTTAGGTAAAAAAAAGAATATCTTTGTGGGAGATGTTGAAGATCTTTCACCACGATTAGAAGATTATATTCCGGGTTTCCAAAGACACTAAACTATTACGGTCCTTGTGTGTGTGTTTTTGTTATGTACTAAGTATTCCGCAAAAGAAATGTAATGTCCATGTACGTCAAGCTTCGGGTCTCTACAGGTCGGATTCATAATATCATATCCAAGAAAATCTCCTGAAATGCATTGAGTGTTCAAGATAATAACATCTCAGAGTATTCATATCTTCGCTTAAGAGTAGAAGAGAAAATCTTTGTGGGAAATAGCTCTTTAAATCATTTATGATGATCTTGGAATTTGTCGAAAATGATCTTTAAATTTCTAAAATATTATGCCATTAATGTTACATAAAACTCTGATAAATTTGTTAATTCAAATTTCAGGTGTTGAAAATTCAAACTTAAGGTTCTTTAATATAGTGAAAAACACCAAATTTAGGGTTCAACTATGTAACGCAGGGCTGATGATCCAAACGTTCATCTTTTTCAGCATTAAATTCTGAGCGTAACATTGATTATACATACATTTAATTTGAAAAAAGATATGTTTGACAACATAAGGTTGATTAAAATTTTACGGTTGATTAACCATGCATTTTCATCTCAAACGTAAGGTTCCATACTTAAGTAAGTTTATTTAACCATACTTTTTCTCTTTGACAAACGTTAGGTTCAATCCAAACATAATTTTCTTTATCTATACATTTCTTTAAATGTGAGGTTGATTAACCGTACGTGTTAATACTTTACCCTATAAATTAATAAAAATGTTGGGTATATTCCTTACGATACATTCTTCAACGTAGTGAATGAACAATGATTCTAGAAAATGAAAAATAATGAACTGGGTTTCTAGAATACATTTTAGAGCATTCCAAAACACTTTATCAAATCGTTATCAGGAATAAATACTTTAATATTATTCCAAAATAATAAATTTAAAGAATATATATTTCCTGAGATACACTAAAAATATGATCATTAGTAAAAAACAAGGGTATTTGTGGGTATCAAAATCAATAAAATTTTTAGAGTATTTTGAAGAAAATATATACCCAACAACCTTCATTATAATAGGACACCTCATCCCTCATCTAATTTCACCACATTTAGTCCTCTAGATTGACCATAATATATCAAATTATATTCTTCTCATCCCTATCATAATTCAAGAGTTTTTGGGCTTCTTAATGGAAAAACACTAGAATCCTTTAGAGGGGATCTGAAGGAGTCGTTTCAAAGATGAGGTAATCACATTAATCGATAAATATATTTTATAAAATTATTTACACCTATAAATCTATTATATATATCATCAAATAAAAATTTCAGGATCCTATATATTCTAAAATGTTTTAATGATTATTAAAACACCATTACACATCCCATTTCTAATCAAACAAAAAGTGAAATTATCACTTGGGCGTACATACAAATTACCGTCTACATGTAGCAATACAATTTATTATTTTGTACCACCTTTTATGAGTAGGAATTATGATGGATTTAATGTTTATAAATAATTTTAATGACATAATTATACTTATTTATTTATAATTTCAAATCATTCTTTTTACTAAATAATCTTTTGGGAAATGTTGTAATTTTTAATGTGTACATATAACTTACAATCTATATGCTGAGATGTGATTCATTTATTCAAAGATATTACACATGGGATTTAATAAGAAATAATTTTATTAATATATATTATATTTATATAAAATAATGATTATTCTAGAAATTATGTAACAATGATAAATGTATGTGGAAGAGGACTATTGAACCGAAACATGCTTGGAAAACAAAACAGATATCACATAGTGGAGGGATTATAATTATTAATAATCATGTGGTAAGATGTTATAAAAAATCATGCATGGTAATATTTATTTATGGTAATAATATATATATATAGTAAATATATATTTATTATACATTATTTTTTAGCATGAACAGGGAAATTTGAGACTTTAAGTATGATATTTTTGTCTAAATTTTATTTGTGTGGGTCACATGCCTTATACACTACTTATTTCTTCTTCATGGTGTATATATTTACCATTAGATAATTTTATGAGTATTATTATAAAAATTATTTTATATTCATATTCATATAAATTTCTTTCTTTTAGAGGGCATATGATTCTTCTGATTGTATAATTATAAGTGTTTATTTCAGAATGTCATTAACATTCAAGATTGTTTCGTTGTAAATCTATATTGATGAATATTTATCTTCCACAATAATTTTTTATAAAAAAGTATCACACTTTTTTTTCATTCTCCTACGAATATTTATTGTTTTTTACCCATGTTTTACTTCTACTAAATGTCTTAAAAGGAATTTTTTTATCGTTTTCCAAACTAGGTACTTTGTGAGTTTTCCTAAAAAAGTAAAAAATGAATGCTTTTTTAACTTATATAGATTTAAAATATTTATCTTCCATCATTAGTCCATAATGACATGATTATTCCCTTACAATAATATAATACTATTTTTAAAATAAAATGTTTTCCACTTAAATTGTGTGGATCTTTAAAAAATTGATTTCCTAAATCAATGGGTGTTTTCTTCAAAATTTATTTCATGTAATCCTTCAAAAATAATTTTCAATATATGATGAAAATATATGATGTTATTTATGTTTTGTTGGGTATATGGACCAAGGATAACATTATAATTCTTTATCAAAATGGTTTATGTTTATGATGTAATGATATTTATGAAACCTATTAGTTTTCCATTGGTTATGTGTGATTGAATTATTGTTAGGAAACAAATTTCTTTTCAATAGTTGTGATGTGATGAATGATTTATGTTCCTCTAGAACACACATATATTTTTTCATTATGTAAAGGGTGGGACATATATCTCCCTTCATTTCATTGGGTATGTAATTATATCTCATAAGAAATTTGAGAGATATATATATATACAAGTACTTTATATGTGACGGGAAACCAGTTGATGGGATTGATATGTTAATCTAAATATGTGTTATGCCCATATGTGAGAGTAACGGTAATTAAAATTGAGATAATAAATTTTTTTTATACTTAATGTTATTCCACACACACATTTATGACTTAAAAAACTATTTATGAATTATTTTGGATGAAATTTAATTCTTATGTTTCATTTTAAAGTATTATGAAATAACTCTTATTTATGATCCATGATAGGTTGGGTATGAAAATTTTATTTCATTCCCATTATCACATACCAATATTTCTTATCTCATGCTTTCATAAGACAATTAATTGATATCTTCCATTTATACCCTTACTTTGAATCTAATCTCACATGTTTATTGTGTTTCCATTACATATAGTATTAATATCGGTGTAAATTATGTTATGGTAAAATGGATCTAATTATGAAAATAAGTTGGAGATGATGTATTTATTTTATGAACTAGTAGTTTTTGTTTCCAATTTTAGAAATATGACTTAACTTTGTGACCCTTAGGAATGTATTTGAATAATTATATAAATATTCATCTAAAAAGATTTAATATCATTGTATGAAATTCTTGGTTCATTATAGTTGGTATTAGATCCTGGGTTTGGTTAATCCTTGCTAAATATGATGAGAAAACCATAGTAAGAACCCTATGGTTATATTCATATACATGATAAAATCCTATTGTTTTTTAAAATAATTTTAGTTATCTAGGTTGAAACTTATTATTTCATAGATGGTGTCGTGATTTATGACATTCTCTAAATTATTTATCATGCTTCCCCACTATAGTTTTTTTTATCACAACATTCGATTTGGGATTAGTCAATGACCAAAACATGAAGGAATCATCCTAATTTTGAATGTAATGGAAAACACAGAGATTTCACAACCAATCATGAAAATTTTGTTGGAGTTGTAAGAAAGGACCTTACTTCTGTGATAACCCATCCTTTTAAATCTATGAATCCTACCGATTTTCCAATTGATCCGTCACAGGAACAATGTACTATTCAATCATTCATGAGGAATCATATGCCTTATTTTAGTGGGTTTTCTAACCCACAAGTGGTTTAGATATGGAGAAACACCATTGATAAAAAAATTTTCTTCAATTCTCGGGAAATGAAATTTTTTCATATATGTTTATCATCTGGATAGTGAAGCTGGTCAATGGTGGAATATTTTCAATAATATGTGGCAAACGGAATAAATTGAATCCATGGAATGGGATGCGTTCATGAATTTTTTTTGTAATAATTAATTTTTTTCATATTATTTGTATGAATATGAAAAGTATTTACTTGAGATATAAAAAAGGATGACGAATTCATTGGTACCTACTAAGAAATTCTACAAGAATTGTGAGGTATGATTCTAGTATTATTATCCAACCTAAAAGAAATATTGAAGAATTATTCAAAGGATTATAACCATGTCACTAATGGTATTTATCTATAAGAAACATTGGTATCTATGAATAAATTGTATGATGTGCTCTTATAGTGGAAATGGATTTAGAGATACCCATCATTTCCAAGGATTTCATATGAAAAGAAGGATCTAGTCTCATGGAATCTCAAATAAATCACATGCTGGAAATAAATTCTTTCCATATCAATTCCAAAAATGATGGATGAAACATCAAGAGAATTTTTTAAATGGAACTAAGATTTTTTTAAAATCTGTAAAGGTATATCATAAATCCAAAGAATGTTGAGAGGAGTTGAATAGGCTGGTTAATATAATGGCGGAAAATAAGACTCCAATTTATGCACAACCCACACTCCAATGATACAAATGCATGGATTATGTAAATTATTCCAATCAATTCACAAACACAAAGGTCATTTTTATCATTTAAAACAACATCTAAACTCCAATGACAAAGTTATATCACTTGATATCAAGACTACCAAAGTGGGTTACTAGAATTATGTAGTGAAAGGTACAAATATCATCCACTCTAAAACAGATAATATCTTATTTGATATAGGATCCAACCACTCATTTATTTCTAAATAATTTTCTAAGGGTATCACAATATCAACTCAACAATTATATGTTGAGTTAGCTTTGAAGACTCTTAATGGAATAACAGTCGCATACCACGTTTATTGTTCTTCTTTGATTGAGGAATGTGGTAAAGTAATTCTTGGGACCGTAGTGATTCTATCTATAATTGAATTCGATATGATTTTTGTCATGGATTTGATTTCTCTATATAAATCTTATATTAATTACTGAGATATGGATGTTGAATTATATATTCCGAATGAAACAATAGTCATTTATCAGTGGAAGGATGAATATGAACATCCAATGGAAGTTTCTTCCGTCTAATGGGTATTAATTACTATAAATGAAGGTAATTTAACTCAATTGGTTTTAGAGAAACTCATCTTTAATGATACACTTATTGTGTGGGATTTTAAATATTTTTTCCTGATTATTTTCTATTCCTTCCAATGAGTCATAATGTTGAGTTTTCACTTAAACTCATTTATGGGGTTATGCTGATTTCAAATTCTACATATGGAATTGGCCCAATCAAGTAGTGGGAATTGAATAAGAAACTCTAAGAAAATCTAAATAAAGTATTAACATGACCTAGTGTGTCACCTTGGTCTGAACCTATTCTATTTGTTAAGAAGAAATATGGTTCAATTATTCATTTCATTTTTTATTTGGATCATTACAACTATAAAACCTATAATAAGAATCATTTTCCCCCTATTTGTGATTTATTTGATCAACTACATAGATCCCATTACATATCTAACATTGAACTTCATTCTAAATATTATCAATTTAGGTTCAATAACAAGTATATATCCAAGATGACCTTCTAAACAAGTGATCTAAACTATGAATTTATATTGATGCCTTTTAGTATTATAGATTCCCTTGCTATCTTCATGGATTTGTTGAATATAGTCTTTAGAGACTATATTTATTAGTTATTGATAGTTTTATTGAAATATTTTTGAATAATCATGGATCAAGAAGAACATGAATGTCACTTTAGGATTGAGTTGAAGGCCATGATAAAGAAGAATATTTATTAAAGAATTAGAATGTTTGAATTTTGGATTAATAAATTTTCATTTTTGGGTCATATATTCTCATGTGAGGGTATATCAGTAGATCATTGAAAGATAGAATTAATTGAAAAATTACCTATACGATCCATGGTACCGAAAATCCACATTTGTATTCCCTTGGATGGATACTATCGACAATTTGTGGATAATTTAACTTGTCTTTCCAATCCAATAACCATGTAAACTTAGAAGGGTTACAAGTTCCTATGGAGAAATGAATGTAATGAAAATTTTGCAGACATTAAGAGAAGATAGTCAGTGACCCTATCCATAAATTAAATTTCAAGGGATAAGGTGGTTTAATTTATAGTTAGTCATCCATGATGGGATTGGGATACATTATTGGGAAAAATAAAATGGTTATAGCATATGCATTATGACAACTAAAGGTTCATTAGAAAAATTACCCAACTCTTGATTTGGAGATTATTTTAGTAAACATTGAATTAAATGTATGTAGGAAATATCGTTATAGTGAAATGTGATATATATATATATATAATATTAATAATATATTAAATTATGTATTAACATCGAAGTAGTTGAATATGCGCCAAAAAAGATGGTTGGAACTGATTAAATATTATGGTTTATAGATAAAATAACTCATTGGGAAATCCAACAAGTTGAAGGATTCTCTAAGTCCATTTTACCATGCATGTTTGTCTATGATGAGGATAAAAAACACTTGATATTTATAGATATGAAAAGGTTGGACTTGGAAATAATAATGGTAGGGGTGAAATCTTATCTAGACCAAATGAATGTTCAACTATCTATCTATGTAATGATTAAATACGCACTGAAGGAATATGTGGAGTTTTATAAGGAGTTAAAAATATTCATGTGTTCAACCATGTATGTTTTCCTCCTATAATAGAATGGACGAATGAACTATTGGATGAGTCTTATAGTTTTCAGTTATCTATACAACTTGGATGTACAAATATTTATAGAGACATGAAATATTATTTCTGGTTGAATGGAATAAAGAGAGATATTGTAGAAAATGTGTCTCAATTCTTAGTTTTTCATTATGTTAAGGCTGAGAGGAAGAAATATAATGGGATGTTAAAACGATTAACCATAACTAAATGGAAATGGGATAATATCACCATGGTTTTGTTGTCAGACTTCACAAAACATATAATGGCCATAATGCTATGAGTTATAGTCAATATCCTTACAATATCTACACACATCATTGCAATGAAGACTTCTATCATGATCTTTACTAAAAATATATTTTAAGGGAGAGGTAATATTTCTTGGAGTACCACATTCCATTATATTTGATAAGGATCTACGGTTTTACAAGATGTTTTATAGATGTCTTCATCAGGATCTAGATATAGAGATATGTTTTAGCACTTCCTATCATCCTCGGATAGATGGCCAATTGTAGAGGAAAATTCAAACTATAGAATATATTTGAGAGAATTATCCATGGATTTAAAATGTGGTTGTGATAAACACATTTTTTGGTTGAATTTTCCTATAGAATTACTTTCCAATCTAGTACTGAGTTTTCCCCTTATTAGGCTCTCTATGGTAATTTGTTCCAAACACCAATTTTTTGGAATGATTTTGTCGATAGGAAGCAATTGGGAACTGATGTAGCTAAGTAAATGGACGAAAAACATCGATTCTTTCAGAAAACGATAACAGTATATTAAATTCAATTAAATGGACATGCAGTCAATCTTTAAAAATATCAGGAGTTTGAAGTGGGTGACAATGTATTTCTATAAATATCTCACTGGAAAATAGTAATGATATTTCAAAAAAAGTAAAGATAATCCCTACATATATTAGCCTTTTTTAAATTCTTAATCATATCGAGATGGTATCGTATAGATTGGATTATCCACCAAATATCTCTGATGTTCATGATGTTTTTCATGTATCTATCAATTTTAAGTATCTACTGGATCCTTCAAATGTACCAAACTCATAGGTTGTACTGCTAGAACAAGATCATTATTATGAGGAATAATTAGTAGAGATCTTGGATCCAGTAGTTAAAAAGTTATAAAACAAGACCACTCATCCAGTTATGGTTTTGTGAAAAAATCGACATTTTGAACAAGCTACATGGGAATCTAATGATGTGATGAGGAAGAGGTATCCTCATTGGATTAAATACGAGTGATGAATTTCGAGGGGGGGGAAAATTTTAAGGGTGGTTGAATATAACAACCTGAGTTTTTATAAATTTTTTTGAATAAATTAAATTAATTTTATGTCTTCTGTTATACACTGCACCAAGTTAAGCTTGCGCTACATAAAACACCTTTTTAGCATGTGTAACATGAAACACTATATTACTATGAAGCGTCATGTTATTATTGTAAATATTTAAACAAGAGAATCACAACCTAGCCATTAGAATTGTTGGTTTCAACATGATTCACAATATTATGAAAATATTTATTACCCTTTTATATAATTAATTCCGTGTGGGATAGTTAATTATAAATGGAAATAAAAACACTTTTGAATATAAAAGAAATCCTTTTCCTGAAAAAAAAAATTAATTTTTCAAAAAATATTTATATAAAAAAATATATAAAAATTACTATTTTAGGATTATAATAATTCAATATAATTATTAGATATTAAAACTAATGATTTTCATTCATCGTATGTTTTTTATGGACATAATAAATCCAATTTTATACCAAAAACAAGTATTTTTTCTAAAATATGGTTTCCCACCTTTCAATTGTGCAAATATTTTAAAAATAACATTTTGAACATTTTATAAATTTTATTTAAAGAAAAATATATATTATTTGAAATTTGAATAAAAAATTTATTATATATGTTTTTGTATTTTTTTGAGAAGTTTCATATTTTGATGAATAGTAAAACAAATTCCGAGTTTTACTAGAAAATTAACATTCATATAACTTATTTATATATTTAAATTATTATTTAAATTTGTTTTAAAATTTTATTAATATAAATTTACATAAATTAATCTAATTTATGTTATTGGAATAAATTTCTAATTGAAATTGGATATAAAAACATTCCAATATTTTTAAGTTTTTTACTTTTTAAAAGACATTGTTTCATCCCATCCATGAGGATAATTTTTAATTAATTTACTCAATTATGTGAATTTAATTCCGAAATATATAGTTAATATTTATAATTAGATGTTCAAAATTTATTAAATGAGCCCCTTTTATTTTTTGATAGTAGGAATTGTAACATTAGTAATTTTTATTACCACCATTAGGGGAAAATCATTTAAATTGACAGTAAAAATAATATTATAATATTTGAAAACTAACTTCACAATTGACCAAATGCTATTGGAAGTAGTTATTTCTAACCATAACATATAAGGATATAAATTAATTAATTTAATGAATACTTTTCAATGAAAATTAATTGGATATTATTAACAGCAAAGAGAGTGAAAAAATATTATAATCATAATTTTAATAAGTATTATATTATTAACATGTAGTTAAATATATGATATACTAGACTATTTATATTATTATGAAATAAAAGTAGTTTAAAGAAAATATGGAATCTATTTTTAATTTTTAGTTAAGTAAAAATTATTTTAAATAAATACACAATGACAATGCAGTAATTATTTAATTCAAGAAACAATCAATTAAATGATAATAGAAATATTAAAATAAAAATAATTTAAATTAATTAATAATCTAAAAATATTTATATGTCAAAATTACATATTATGAGTGTATTAAAATAATTTTTTTTAAGTTATCACATTGTATTTATTTTCTCTAACACAATGTAATGAATAGTGACAAAATTGACACTAATGATATTTTATGAAAATAATTGTGTATTGAATTTGTTAAAAATATACAAATATAAAAAAAGGACAAAATTGAAAACTTATATTAAAAAAATAATTAATTTTCCCATTATGTTTCATCTTTTAAATTATATGTAAAAACATCAACCTTTTAATATTGAAAAGGTTGTTATTGTAGTTAAAAAGAATATATGATATCAAAGGGTTAAACAAAATGAAATGTTTTAAATGATACAAATTTCTTTTATAAAATCTATTTTATAATGATATTACAACACTGTATCATCTTATTTTTAAATAATTTTCCCTTTTTGTGTTTTTATTGATATTGAATTTATTATGAATTAATATTTTTGAAGATTCCAAAAGTTCCCCTCATACTTAATAAAGAAAAGGCACCTCCTATCTCATATCATTTCACCAAATTGAGTATTATAGATCAAAAAACTCTATCAAATTATATTCTTAAATTCCCTATCAACATTATAGTGATACATATCTTACCAAAGTACCAACTTTATAGCCCTTTAGTGAAGATCTAAAGGATCCATTTCGTAGAAGATGTAATCACACTAAAAGATCACTCTCTTTGAAAATGCAGTATACCTCCTATGAATATATGATATATATAATAAAATAATAATTTTATAATATTATATATTATAAAATTTTATCATTTTTATTAACACATGATTATACATCCCCTTTCCAATCGAACAAGAAGTAAAATTATTGCTCGAGCGTACATTAGACTTAACATCTCCACGTTGTGATATGATTATTTTTTCAACACCATATTTTTTAGTTACAAATAGGATAGTTTTGATGTTTATAAATAATATTAATGAAATAATTATACTTCCATAATGATAACATTCTATCTAATATTTTACCACCAAATCTTTTGGAAAATAATAAAGTCATTGATGCGTACATGTGGCTTACCATCTCGACAATGTGATATGATTAATTTTTCCATATATATTTGAAATGGGTGGTAATAAGGATTAGTTTTATGAATATATATAGAATATATAACATAATAATGATACTAGAAATAATTTGACCATGATCAACGAATATGGATCGGGAATGTTGTTGTGAAACATGCTTGGAAAATGTAGAATATATCACTAGAACAGTGATTTTAATTATAAATAAATTGGTAATAAGATGTTATAATCAAATAATAAATCATTTTATTAATATATGGTTACATAATATATGTATAATAAATCCATATTTATTATACAAGAGGTTTTAATGAGAAAAAAGAAATTTGATACTTCAGGTATGGTATTTTTTATCACTTTTATTTCTGTGGGACACAATCCATATACACTATTTATTTCTTCAACATGGTGTATATATTATCCATGAATGTATTTTAAGTATCTTATTATTAAAATTATGGTATTTTTATATCAATATAATTTTATTTATTTCATGTTTAATATGATTCCAATTATTATAATGTTGAAAATGTTTTTTTCACAATCTCATCAAACATTTGATATTGTTCATTTTAGATCTCCATTGGAGAATATTTATCTTCCACATCTATGTTTTCTAAAAAATTTCAAAATGGTTTTAGTATTATCATAAATATTTTTAATGTAAAATTTACACGTGATTGACTTTTTATAAATGTTTTGAATGGACTATTGTTTTTGTCTTTTTCTGAATGAGGCACTTTAGGACTTTTCTAGAAAAATTAAGAAATGAACGTTTTTAATTTATACGGAATGAACATATTTATCAACCATCATAACTCATTTATTAATTTAAGGTTACCTTACAATATTAAAATTTTATTTATATTGGCTATTTTTTCATTTAAAATTGCACATAACATTAAAAAATTATCCAACAAAGGAAAGTATATTTTTCTAAAAAAATTATTTCAAGAAATCACTCAAAAATAATATTCCATATAAGAGGAAAATATATGATGTTAATTATGATTTAATAGGTATATAAACCAAATATACCATTCTTAATCATTTTCATAATGTTTTATGTTTATGAATGAATGCTATTTATGAAACCCATTTCATTTACTAGGGTTTTGTATGATTCAATGCTGTTTACGAAACTCATTTCATTACATGGGTTATGATGTTCTGAATTATTTATGGTCATGTGGCAATAATATCTATAATTTTCATTAAGTAATGGTTGGAAAAAATATCTCACATCCAATGCATTTGGAAATAAATTGTATATCATGATAAAATTAAGGGAAACCAGTTGATGGGCTTGATCAGGGATGGGAAAAAAGTCAATGTTCTTGATTCATTAAGGGAAACAAATGATAAATCCAAATATGAGATTCTTGTTAGTTAACCATGAAATATGAATTTTTTTCTATACATATTTTGATTCCACAAACCAAGTTATAACATAAAAATATAGTTGAAAATTAATTTATGATTAAGTTTCATTCTTATGTTTCGTGTTAATGTCTAATTCCATACATCATGTCTATGATCCATGAAAAGTTCGGTATGAAATTTTTATTTAATGATCATGATCACATACCCATATTTAGTATCATGTGATTTCATAAGATAATATATTTATAATTCATTCTTTAGCCTTACTGACCACATGATCTCATCCATTACTTATGTTTCATTTCCAAAGGGTATGAACAAAGGTGTTTAGTGAGATATTCTAGAAGGGATCTAATGATGAAAAATAAGTGGGAGATGATGTAAATATTTAGTGAACTAGTTGTTTATGTTTTCATGTTTATAAAGACACTATAATATTACGATATTCCGGATTGTATTTGTATAATGAAGTGAATAATCATCCAAAAAATGTAATAACAATGTACGTAACAATTAGGTCATTATAGAAAGATATTCCATAAATGAAATCAGGGAATTCATTGGATGAAAGTGAGTAAAAAATCCATCTCTAGACTTGGAGGTATTCCTAGAACGTCCATGGATAAGACTTCCATGAAATCCTCTGCTAATAAAGGAATACAAATGACTGAATATCCTGCTACACCAAGGGATACACTTTCCAACTAATGGGAGATGGGCTACAGCCTCCTACTCCAAAAACCCTCATTCCCTGTCATGATATCTCTCTCATCCCCTAAGGATAATTTCATCCCATCTATGTGAAGGCATATGAATCATCTTTGGTGATAGTATATCGACAATCAGACCATGGAAAATCTATCCATACACAAGATAACATCATCGGGTTTCGTTAGAATGAACAAAAAGTCCCATGAAAAGCTATATCTACCACGTTATAGCTTTCACTAGTGGAAGATAAGTGATTTTCAAAATCATTTACCAAATAAAACCTCAATATTAAACTATTGGGCTTGCACCTTAATGGGAAGCTCCATCTCTCACACCATGAGTACAGATATGAATGAATGAATCATACCTATGACTACTATTATTGATCAAATAGTATAATAAACTATGATAGTAACTTTAGTAATCTTGTGTTCTACTTGGTCATAAACCTAAATTACATGTAGTTGTCTATGACCATGGACGCCATCTTCTAGAGACAGTCATGTGCCACCTAGTGGCGGTGGTGGAAGGATCTCATTGTGCCATACACCACCCTCAACTCCTCCTCATAGAGATCCACATACTTCTCTTCCAACTCCACCTCCCTAGGGACACCTATCTGTCTATTAGGATATCCCGAGTCACAGTGTTTCCTCTACCACAATGGATTTTACCCTATCCATATCTTTCCCTCATCATATCTGGTTGGGTAATTAGATGTAATGAAACATGGCCCATCACATGTACATTACCGCTTATAACACATAGAATTTTATGGGAATTTTTTTTAATACATTAATTTTAATTGATGTATTTCATTTACAAAAATTGAAACATTCATTTCACATGTAATAGAATTTGATTATGTTACACGAAACACAAACGTGGAACAAGTCACAAGGAACACTAACTTGGCATACACCACACGCAACACTGAGTATCTATGAATTTTTTTTAAAAAATATTTAAACTAGATAATTATAACCCATCAATTAAACTAAGTAATATCAATAGTAATAACTAATTTTCCAATATTTTTTATAATAGTTTTATATAAATAATACACATTGCTACCAAAATATATAATTTTGTGTAATGTTTTTATATCTTAAAAAATCTCTTTTTTAAAATGAACTTCTTTTCTTGTCCTTCTAGGATAAATATAAATTTTATATTAGAATCATTTAGAAATATAATATAATAAAATAAACATAAATTCTTTATTTATATTGTCAAATTAATATTAAGTGGAATTTTTGGGCATTTTCTGAGAAAAATAATTTTTTAATGAATAGTGACACATAATGAATATCAATTCAAATGTGATACTTTTCTAACTTATTTGTTATGATAACTTTTATTTTTAAATTGAAATAAAATTTAATTAGAATAGTTTTTATCAATTAAACAAATTAAGGTCACTAGAATCAATTTCACATTAAAATTGGACATACAAACATTGATTTTTTTTATCATTGTTACTTTAAAACCTTGTAGTGTTCTCCCTAATGTGGGATTAATTTTATATTATATTCTGAAAAATATATAATTTGAATATAAAAAAATGGATGTAATATTTTTAATTAGAATAATTTATAATTTCTAAAATGATCAAAAGGTTTTTACCGAAATGATTACTGAATGAAATTAATATTAATTACAACGGTTAAGGTAAAATGAAACATAAAAACGAAATCAATCATAAACATAAGTTCCAAAATAACCTATAAAATTTTCATAAACCAATTGTCTTGCAATATTTATTCCATAAACATTCAATTATTAGGTTTGGAAATTTTTGGATGACTTTAATAAAATGTGCGTACACCTAATTTTTTTTTTAAACCCAAATGTGTCCCCTTCCTTCCCAATAAAAGGCCACTAACTCTCCTCATTATCCACACCTCTCAAACCACATAGTTTTAGAGAAGATCTTCCAAACACACATCCCAACATCCCTCTAATCCTTATTGAAGCCTAAATTTTGGATTTAATAAATCCAAGTGATCCCTTTGGTGAAAACCAAATCGACTTACCCAAATAAGATGATGTTTTAATGAGTACAATGAGTGTCAAGACACAATGTAATGGAATTTAATATCACTTTTTAATTCGGTGAGATACATGATATATTCACTACCCATTCATTATGGGTAGTGTGTATACTTCCAATGGATGTATTATATGATTATTATTCCAATATTTATGGGCATTTAAATATATTTTTTATTATATTTATTTCCTGCAGTTTTTGTTTCAAATGTTCCCAAATCGGTAATAAAATTTTGTCACAATTTTCTATCACTCAGACACATTCCATGTTATGAAAAAATATTTTTTCATGGAGTTTATATACTACCTCATAAATTCTATTTCATTAATCTCTTTATTTTCATTATATTTTCAACTACATGTAAATTTATTTTCATATATAGATAGTATGGTTAAACATTACAAATTTGTAAGAGTTTATAGAAACTATCTATCTTTTATGAGTCTTATTTATGTGTATACTTCTATTGAGGAAATGTTGTGATCCATATCATAAGAAATCTATTTAATTTTCATCACCTATATTTATTAAAGGTATATTCATTTATTTTTTCCATTTTCACTCTTTGGTACTTAAGATATTTATGAAAAACAATTTATAAAAAATCTGATTTGATATCTCTATTCAGTTGAAAATATTTTCTCCTTTACCCCCATTTTTTTAAAAGGTTTCCAAGATATTCTAATATTCACCTATGATCATTAAAATCTATTTTTAAAATTTTTTAACCATTTTAAACAAATTTTTTTAAAAATAATCTTCTAGTCATTTTTCAGTTAAGGCACTTTTATAAAATGTTTATGGTGAAAAAGGAATGTTTCACATTCATCAATTTACCATATATAATGACCATAATTCCATTGAAGAGTCCGTTAAAATATTTTAATTTGTTTAACGAATATTTTTTCTTAAAATTCTATAAATTTGTTGTCATGATGTGGTTTTCGACAAATTGGGTTTCTTAACATTCTCAAACTTGTTTAATATGTTTTCACATAAAAATGTTTTCAATAAATTTTCCATAAATATTTATATGTTTTCAAAGTATTTTAAAAGGAATGGTTTTGAAAAAAATTTCAATATTTTATTATATGTTTCCAAATTATTTTTAATGAAATTTTTTTCCCAAAACAATATTTTACATTCATTATATTTTTTAAAAGTATTTTCAATTAAATGGGGTTCAATACATTTTCAAGATTTATTTATAAGTATTAAAAGTGTTTTAAAAGAAAATTATTTTTAAAATGTTTTGAATCTGATTTTATATGTTTTTAAGGAAAATGGTTTTACAAATTTTTTCAAGAATCTTTTATATGTTTTTAAGGAAAATAGTTCTCAAAATATTTTCGAGCTTCTTTTATAAATTTTTAAGTAATGTTTTTTCAATATAATTTCAAGCCTTAATTATAACAAATCAATGTACTTTATATTTATATGTATTCGAAATTTTATTTTTTTAAATAATTTTTCAATGAAGGAATTATATTTTCCTCAAGAAATGGTTTTCAAAGACATTTCAAAAATTATTTTCCCTCTAATATGACATATATTGATGTTACTCATGCTAATTCTAGGAAATGTTCTAAAGGATCCATTAAAATTTTTTTTATCATTGGAATATGTTTTGATGGAATAAATTTTAAAAAACTCATTCATATTTCATCGGTTATATATTTATGAAACAAATTCACTTTACATGGGTTTTATGCTTCATGAAACCCTGTTCTTTTCACTTGTTAGGATTTGATGAAATGATTATTAAACCTATATATTTCAATAGTTTATGAAATGATTACATTTTTATTACAAAACGATTATTTCATGGGATTTTGATAGGTTGTTTATAAAACATATATATTTTTATAATTCATGATATGATGAACGTTTTATTATCTTATTTCACATTTATGAATGATTTTATTACGATATGGGTGGAACTTAAATAACCCTCCAATAAATTAGGTAAAGATTTATATCTCATGAGATAATTATTGGAATCATGTCGATGGGCTTGATCCACGGTGGGAAGAAGCTGAAACCAAATCTCATTCAAGGAATGGATTGTGAGTAGAGATGGTGGCATGTATCAATGAGTAGGTATAGTCAATATAAATATGGAAGATGAGGAAACCTGATCCACTATAGAAATTTGGGGAAAATCGATCCACTATGTGAAGATTGGAATACCTGTCCCCTTACCCGGAAAGAACTATGACTATGGATGGTGGTGCATCCCACCCAGTAGGTGCAGTTCTAGTGAAGTTCCATAATAAGATATAGAAGTGTGTCTATACTTATACAGAATTATATCACATGTTTATGTATGCCACAATTCCATGTCATATTCATATGATATTCTTTAATTGATTATCTTTTTTATTTCTGTATCATTAATTTCTTATGATCTTCCAAGATTTATTCCATGATTCATGTATATGATCTTATGATATGCAATGAATGATCTTCTAATTCTATGATCGAATTTTCATACCTACATTATCATGTTTATTCTTACTTTTATCATTTTTTACCATTACTGAGCATCTGAGATCACCCCCATTTATGTTCCCTTGTTTTTTATAATGATATTTATTTTTATTGATGTGAATAAGAATGTTTCTAGTAGTGAATAACCTTGAGGGAGATAATTTAGTCCACTTATGTATTAGTGTTTATGTCTCCATGTTTCCAAACAAGTTGGACTTATACAGTCTTTGGGAGTCGGTTTTCTCAATTATTTTTGTATTTTGTTAAAGTTGTTTAATGATAATGTGATAAAATAGAGGGTTGTTATAGTTTGTATCCAAAAACATTTTAGTATCCATTGGATTATAGAATGATAAAACTTTAGTGGGAACACTGCAGACATGTCTACGGATAATTATATGGATAATGGAATGTATGTGAAAATTTCCTGAAATTTCGGTACTGGATTGTGTGAGTGGATTAATATCAATACATACAACTATAGATAATAAAAGTGGATTAGGCTCTAGAAAAAATGTACAATGTAATAACAACATTGATAAGGTGTGTTGACCATGACTCTGTGTAAACTGGTACACAAAAATAATCCTTTTGCACACAAGGTTTGAAACTCTCATGGGATATGATTTATGAATTCACAAACTCTTCATGAATCATCCTAAAAAATTTAAAAATAATTTGTCTATGAATAAACTAGGATACAGCTAAGATTTCATATATTAAAGAAGGTGTCATAATTTAGACATCCTATAAGTGACTTTTCCTGATTATGTGGTTCCTCATATGATAATTATTTCATACTCTATGTTTGTTTGGATTTTGACAGTGACTATAACCAAAAGGAACCATGTTAATGGTTTTTACAATATACAAGGTAATGATTATTCTTTTGTGAATCAAATTTATATGGGAGATGGAATGGAAAACCTCATTGTTATGCTCAATTTTTTTGAAGATATGAATAATGTTGATCTTCCAAACAAGAAAACAAGGGAATTATTTTCTATTGAGTCCTTCATAAGAAATTTCCACCTTATTTTACTAAGTCTTCTGATCCACATTCTCCTAAACATTTGGAAAGTACAACTAAAAAAATATTTTCTATTCTATAGTGTTAGTAGAATGATAAATTCATTTTAGTTATTTATTAGTTAGAAGGTGAAGCATACCTATGGTGGAATCTAATCAAGAATACAATTAATCAAGATGAAATTTAATCCATGGGTTTGGTTGAGTTCAAAAAATTATTCTTCAATAAGAAATTAATTTTCGTTCTTCAAATGAAATTTGAAATGGAGTTCCTTGAATTGAACCAAAAGGAAGATAAATTAGTTAGTACCTATATGCTAATTTCACAATACATGAGAGGTATGATTCTAGAATAATCATACAACCTGAATATAATGATGATAAGTTCATCAATGGTGTAAATCCACATATGATATAGGAGTTTTCCCTAAGAAACAATAATCAATACGAAGATATTTTTCATTTTGAAAAAAAATAGTAATGGATATTGGAGTTAAATATCAATCTCAGGGTTTTATCAAAAAAAAGAAATATGGAGTTTAAAGGAAAATATAAAAACATTTATGATATGAAGATGATCCTCCTTTATTCTCTAAGTGTGGAAAAAATAAAGGATGAAATTTAATTATGGGGTATCATATTTTTTACATGTGAAAGGGAAGGTTGTCAGATAGTTGATTTCTACACTAATGGGATGATGTTTTCCACTGTTAAGAATAGAAAAAATAGTCAAATAATGAACCTCCCACACTACACTACTTTAAATGTAAACAGAATGGGAATTACACGAACCATTTCTCATGCCCAAGTCCTGGTGATGATGATCAGCACCAACAACCTATTAAACTAATAGGCAAGGGGAAACCTCATGTGATCCCTATTTCTAAATAGGGGTATGATAACTAAATTGTGAAAGGTGCACTTACCATCCACTCTAGAACTAATAATTTATTAATTATTTATGGATATAGAAACTCTTTATTATCTAAATAATTTTCTAAGGGTTTTTAGAATCCACCAATTAAAGGGTGTTAATTCCCATTCAAAAGGGTTTTTTATGTTAATTATTTGGTGAGAAAATCGACATCGATGATATGCCAATTATTTAGAAATTTTTGGATTTCATTGCTAAAGAGTTTCAAAGCCTTCCAAAAATTAGGGAATTTTAGTTCTCGATAGAAATAATACATGATTCAAAACCCATTTCAATAACTCCATATATAATTTCCCCAATTGATTTTTAGTAATTATAGAAGAAACTCAAAAAAACCCTGATAAGGTTTTCATTCATCCATGTGTGTAAAATTGGGGTTCACCTGTTCATTTTGTGAAAAAGAAATATTGATCAATGTGAATATTTATTAATTATAGATAATTAAAGAATATCACGATAAATAAAAAATATCTTCTTCCCCATATTGATGACTTTTCTTTATCAATTTTGTAGTGATAAATACATTTCCAAGAATGACCTTCATTCTGGATATCATCAATTTGAATGTCATTAAGATTGATTTACCCAAAATGAAATTCCATAAAAGGTATCGAAACTATGAATATATAGTGATTCCTTTCACTCTTAATAATTCCCATTCTATTTTCGTGGATTTAATGAATAGATTTTTAGATAATTCCTTGATTAGTTTATGTTTGTCATTATAGATGGTATTCTTATTTATTAAAAGGGAAAGGAACAACATGGAAACAACATGATAATTTTAATAAAGATACTCCAGTAGGAGAAAAATGTGAAAAAATTTTAAATTTTGAATTTAGATGAAAATGTATTGAATTATGGGCCATATATCCTTAAGAGAGGGTATTTTAGTTGTTCCATCAAAGATGGAGGCTATTGAATAATGTCCTAGACTAACTATAGTGACTGAGATCTATATATTTCCTGGTTTATCTTAACATTATACTTGTTTTGTGAAGAAATTATCCGGAATATTTTAATCCTTTGATCATGTTAACTCATAAGTGTTTCACGTTCCCATCGATAGATGAATATGAGTAAAAATACAAAAAACTGAAGAGAAGGTTACTATGTGTTCCTATGCGTAAATTACCCTATAGTAGATGTGGGATTGTAATATTTAGTGATTCATCCAAGATTGGATTGGGATATTTTCTTATTAAGAATAACATGTTTATCACTTTTGCATTATGGAATATGATGATTCATATGAAGAGTTACTCAAATCTTCATTTATAGATAGTGGTAGAATGTTTTTTAGTTAAATATATAGAGGCATTATCATTATGGAGAAAAGTGTCATATATATAATGATCATAAAGTTATGAAATATATATTCACATAGATGGATTTGAACATTCCTTAGAGAATATGGTTATAGTTGATAAAGGGTTATGACTGCTCAATATATTACAAGCCTAGGAATTAGAAATATGTGGCTGATGCTTCGAGTCCAAAGGATCATGCTATATTATCCATAATGAATATCACAAATGATCCAATATTTCCATATTTGTTTAGAATGGATCTAGAAATCGTGAAGGAAGGGAGAAATATTATATTTATCAATTTAATGCTCAAATACCAATCCAAGTGAATATTAACGAGGTGTAGAAGGAAGATGTAATGTTTCAAAACAATGTTAGAAATGTTCCTATGTTTAACCTTGATAATGATTGAATAATATGTTTGAGGAACTATGTATTTGTTCCTTCCATACCAGTTCTGAATAAGGTTATATTAGAAGATTCTCACAATTATTCACATTCAATTCATCTTAGATGTATGAAGATGTATAGGGATTTTAAATAATACTTCTGGTGGGATGGAATAATGGGAGGTATCTTTGAGTTTGTATCTATATGAATGATATACTATAATGTAAAAGTTTGAATTAAATATTATAAGTGATTTTTCATCAATTTCCCTTACCCGAATTGAAATTGGGGAGAATCACTATAGATTATGTCATTGGACTCCCCAACATATATAAATTGTTGAATTTTATGGGTGGTAGTCGATATCCATACAATTTTAGCACACATAATCACTATCATATAATACTTATCTCTTGTTCACCTTTCTAGGTTATACATTAAGTAATAGGTAAGGTATCATGGAGTACCACATTCTACTATATCATATCAAGATTATAGGTTTACCTCAATGATCTAGAAAATGCTACAACAAGAACGTGATATTGAATTGATTTTCATCAATAATTAGCATCCATAGAAAGATGGTCAGTTTGAAATAACAATTCAAACCTTATAAGATAGGTTAATGTCTTGTTCTTTTGTATTTCAATGGTGGTTGGAATAAACACCTTCCCATAGTTGAGGTTTCTTACAGAAATTCATTTCACTCAACAATTCATATGGAACATTATTAATCCATTTATGGGAAGAAATATAGATATACAACATGCTGGGATGAACATGGTGAATGAAATCTGTTGGTACCTAATATCGCTGATGAAATGATAGAGAATGTTAAATCCATTTATCAACATATTCAAGTAGCTCAAAGTCATCATAAAAGTCTTATTGATAACCAATGGAAGGATCTAAAATTTGATGTTTGAGAGAATTTATTTATACTAATATATCCATGGGAGAAGGTTATGTGGTTCTGAAAGAAAGGGATACTAAGCCCTAGGTATATCGGTCCATTTAAAATTATTGATCATATCAAGATGATAGCCTATTCCATGGAACCTCCTAAAAATGACCGTCAAGTCCATGATCTGTTCCATGTAACTCTATTATATATTAACATTTCTGGTCCATCACATGTACTAATCTCACTGGTCTTACCACTGTAGTAGGATCCTTTTTACGAGGAATAACTAGTAGAAATTTTGTAACAAATAGAGAATGATCTGCGAAACATGACCACTCACCTGGTCAATGTTTTGTGGGAAAATAAATTGTTTTAGGAATCTCTATGGGATGTTGAGTATATGATTATGAATAAGCAACCCAATTTTCATCTACCATAATGATTAATTTAGAGGACGAAACATGGTTTATGGAGGGTAGAATGTAGCACCCTTAGTTTTTATGGACTCTTTTTTCAAAAATAACATAATTTTCATTGATTTCATGAATTTAACTATGTCAAGTATACCTTTCACATGACCCCTACTTATAGTATGTTATACACAACACCTAATTGGTGTACGTTACATGCAACAGCGACTTGGTGTATGAAACATGCAACACTAAGTTTCTATGTATCACTTTCTTATTATAATTACCTAAATGAAATAATTATAACCTAGAAAATAAATATAATAATATGAATAGTAATACATTATTTTAAAATATTTTTAAATTTTTTATATAAATAAGTGATATTAATAAAGAATGATATAATTTTTTGTAATGTTCTTATATGTTTAAAAATTCTATTTTCTCAAAAATACTAGTTTTCATGTTCTTTAGTGAAAACAATAAATTTAATTTTAGACAAATTTAGAAATTTAATTTATATAAAATAAAAAAAAAAATTAAATTTATAATTTTAAAAATATATTATGGTGAATTTTCTTGGATTTTATTATGAAGGATAATTTTTAATGAATAATGTAAAATAATGAAATTTAATTCCAACATTCTTATTCATAAAATTTATTTATAAGGATAAATATTACTTTTAAATTGTATTAAATTATAATTAGAATAGTATTTATTTATGTAATCCAATTTATGTCAATTTAAACAATTTCACTTTGAAATTGGATATAAAAACTGGTAAAATGTTTGATCATTTTTTACATTAATACCACATAGTGTCCTCCCGTATTCACGACTAATTTTATGTTATAATCTTTCCAATTATTTGATTGGAATGTCGAAAAAGTATTCCATATTTGGATTTATAATATTTTATGATGTATAATAGGGTTGAATTATTTTTTGATGAAAAATATTATTGAATACAGTTAACATTTTAGACAATGATTATCGTATAATTAAGCTTAATAATGGAATTAATCGTTACCATATGAGCCTAAATGTCCAATCCAGATGTCCAACACAAATTATATGGAAACACTTCTTCCATTAATCTTCCATTATTGTCTTTGTTTTGTTTTTTATGATTTTTTTGGTAAAAACATAGGTACACCTTACATCTTTTCAAAAATTCCATTCTTATCCCCTCCCTTCCCTATAAAGCCCCCCATATCTCCCCATTATTCCCACCTCCTAAACCACTTATTTTCGTCAAAGATCATACCAAAACACCTCCCAACATCCCAAATTTCCTCCATGAAGCCTCCCTATGGGAATAAATCAATCCCGGAAAACCCTTGGGTGAAAACCAAGAAGAGTTACCCAAAGAAGTGGATGTTTGAACGAGTGTTATAATACTCATGACACAAGGTAAGGTAATTTAAGATAACTTTTTTATTCTATGATATACATGATTTAGTCACCACCCATTAATTTTTTGTGGTGTGTATACTACCCATGTATTTATTAAATGATTTTTATACTTAATTATTTGGGTATTTACATAACCATTTTAAGATCTTTATTTCAAGGGGATTATGTTTCAAAAGATACCAAAGAACCCCCCCCCCCACATCAATTTTCTTTCTATAAGAAACATTCCATTTTATGAATGAGGTTAATATAATGCATTTAAAATTTGATATCTTTAATCAACAACATTTCATGATATTTTATGTTTCATGTAATTTATGTTTCATATATGGGGAGTATGTTTATATTTTCCAAGTGGTAAGACTTTATTGAAATAATCTCATCATTAGAAGATATTTTTTATGACTATGCATCCATTAATGAAATATTTTGATACATGTAATAAGAAATATAATTAATTTTAATATCCTATGTTTATTCATGATATATTCATGTATTAGTACAATTTTCTACTCTTTGGTACATAAGATAATTAATAAAATGTTTTTCTTTGAAAAATCATCATTGTATTTCTCCTTTAGATCATAAATTTATTATTTTTAGAAACCCAAATTTCTAAAAGGGTTACAAAAATATTATTCTATTATCCTATGATATTTGAATGAAATTTTCTCCCATGTTATAATTTTTTTAATAAAATTTGTTTTTCAAAAGGAATCTTTTTTTCATTTTCCAGTTGAGGCATGTTTCTAAACTTTTTACGGTGAAAATTCATTGTTCATCATGTACGGATTTATCCACCAACAAGACCATATTTCCATTGAATATTCATTTAAAATATTTCAAAGTTATTTTTTAAAAAATAAAATGTTTTCCTAATATTATATACTTTCATTTAATTATAGTTGTTTTCAATTAAAAAATATTCATCACATTATAAATACTCTTTTATATGTTTTCAAGTAAAAATATGTTTTTAACCTTTTTCAAGATTATTTTATATGTTTTCAAATTATTATCAAATAAATGGTTAAAAAAAGTTTTAAATATTTCTTTATTATTTTTCAATGTATTTTTAAATATATGTTTATCAAAATGTTTTCAATATTTTTTTATATGTTTTAAATTGTTTTTCAATAAAATGGTTTTCAAAACATTTCCAATATTTAGTTATATTTCTTCTAAATTTTTTCATATCAAATGTTTTTTAAAATTTTATGAGGATTATTTTATATGTTTTCAAGGAAACTGGTTTTCACAATGTTTTCATGCTTATTTTATATTTTTTCAATAAAAATGATTTTCATAATATTTTTAATATTTATTAATGGGTTTTCATGGGAAATGGTTTTAACATTTATTTCTGTCCTTCTTTATACTTTTTCTAGGAATTTTCTATGAAAATAATTTTCAATGGTTTTTATGATTAAAAAACTCATTTTCCAAGAATAAATGAAATTATCCTCAAAAAATGTTTTTGAAAAATATATTTCAAAATTATTTTCCATATAAGATGACATCTATTGATGTTAGTCATTCCTCGTAAGGAAAATAATCCAAAGGTTCCATTCCCATTATCTATCAAAATGGTATATTAATTGTTGGCATAATTTTTATATAACTCATTCCCCTTTAATTATTTATATGATTCTAAAACATGTTCTACTTCCTTATGTATTATTATTGTGAAACCTACTTCTTTTAAAAGGTTATGATTTGATGAAATGATTATGAAACACATATTTTTCCATTGTTGAAGATATGATTACATTTTTATGAAACCCATTTAATTTCATTGAATTCTGAAAGGATGATTATAAACCCATTTATTTTTATGGTTCACGATATGAGGAATGTTTTATTATCTTTTGTCACATGATTTAATGATTTTATTATGAGATGGGTAGGACCTACTACTCCCTCAAAAGAAGTGGGTAATGATTTATATATCATGAGATTATTATGGGAATCAAGTCGATAGGATTGATCCACTATTGGAATATGGGGAAACATAGTCCCTCACTAGTAAAGGACTTTGACTTGGAATGGTGGGGTTTCCCACCTCGCAGGTGTAGTCCCCATGAAGATAGAAGATGGGGAATCCCGATCCACTATGGAATGACAGGGAAACCCGATCCACTATGGGAATATGGGGAAACCTAATCCCTTATATGGAAAATTTTATGACATGGGATGGTGTTGTGTCCTTCCCAGTAAGTGCATTTTCCATGAAGTTCATTGACTAGTTTGAGTAATGTGTCTTGACATATAGGGAATAATATTACATGTTTATTTATTCCATAATTCTACATATTCGCCCTATTATATTATTTAATGTATTATATTCTTTGTTTCTTTATCATTCAGTTCTTATAAACTATCATTTTGTTTTTTATGATTCATTTTTTTGATCTTATTATATACTGGGTAAGTTTTTCTAATGTTATAATTACATTATAATACAACTATGATCATGTCTATGAAAACATGCTTCTGTTGTTTACCCTAACTGAGCATCTTATATCATTTCTTTTTATATCTCCTTCCCCAGGTTATGAACATATGTATTATGTTTTATGTCTTTAATAGGACTTATAGCCATGAATAACCTAGTGGGATATAATGTATCTCAATTATGTACTTGGTTTTTTTACCATGATTCCAAAGACACTATAATAGTAGGTTATTTGAGAATATTTTTGTATAACCTTTTATGTTTAATTAAAACATTATGTAATGATATTTTATGAAAATGTGTGGGTTGATATATCGACCCTCTTTGGGATTCCCAAGCCCTCTGTGTGGTCCCTATGCTATGTTCATGAGCCTGATTCTGGGAAGATCTCCTACGTCATGATCTTGTTGATTGGGATCTACTAGGTGATGCAGAAAACTCTGCCCAGGGACACCCACTTCCATCAGCAACCTCCTATTTTCACAATGATAGGAATATATCTATCAACATAACCTAATAAAACACCCTAACTTAGGTTGGAATGAAAAAGGTTACAACACTAGCACAAATATCTTTTTGGAGACCCTCTTAAAACTCTTTTCTCAGAAGAATCCATATTGGATAATATCAAGGGATTTCAATGTATGGTCTATAAACCTCATAGAATACACATACACTTTTATCCCTCCCTTATAAAACTCTAAAATATCCTAAATGAAAACCATGATCCAAAATTAGGGGTAGTACTCCTCAAGAAATAGGTTCTGGAATTTGAAAAATTAGAGTGTTAACTTGTCAGGAATCTCTCTTAAATGATATCACCAGAACCGAGATTCTCAATGGAAAATTCTAGATACTAGGGCCACCAACTGGTCTTTTGTTGTCTAGATAATACTAATAACACATAATAACAACTCTAGAAAATCCACCCCTACTTAGAAATCTTGTTATCTACAGAACCTTTATTTCCTCTATTGCTATAACTCATAGAGTGTTCTAAGAACATGAGCCTCAGCCCAGTTGGTGAGGTATCCTTAAGTGCATCCACAAGACCCAGGTTCAAAACCAAGAAGAGGAATATTTCTGGGTACTGTAGTAGTATTGTATATTGTGTGGGTACTGTAAAAGAATTGTACATTGTACATTTACTGTAGAAGAACTATACACTATGTGGTACTATAGCAGGTACTATTCAGTACTATAGCAGTTGAAACTATTCACATTGGTCCACCAGTTTGGTCTTGGAGTCCTTAAGGCTTTCGGGTCACCTAGGCCATCGGGTAAGTAGGGCTTTCAGGCCACCATTAAGGCCCTTAGGCCACCTCAAGGCCTTCGGGAAACATGCAGTTACCACCGACACACTATAAAAATGAGCATCCCTAATAGAGGATTTAGAGCATGTGCACTCACCCGAGCAGAACCAAATGGATTTTTCATAATGAGAGGGTATGTCTTTGCCATCAGGACCAGCCTATTCTTGTACGGGAAGCCTAGTTAGATGCACATGAAAAGGTGATAGATTCTATCATGAGGCAGATGCTGGAGAGGGGCAGTTCATTGTAGATAGTCTGGTTGAATTCCCTAAGACCTTCATGTCATGTATTCTCCTAAGCCTACAAGACATGTAATTTGTGAGCCTAAGAGCCTTGTAAGGGTTCCCCCTCATCCCTTAAAATGGGGGTTATAAAAATCAATACAAATGAAGGCCTTTGGGCCATTCAGTCATAGAGTGTTCTAAGCCTGCATGCATTCTTATCTAGATCATATGAAAAATAGGTGGGTTTGCATCAATCCATCCACCTAGAGGAAGGACCTTTTGGGAAGGACCCTAAACTGAGGCCTCATCACTCATCAAATATTCATCTCAATATGGAACCTCTAATCATGATGGATTTCATTGAGGTGGTATCATGAAAATTTACTCAATATATATAATGGTAAATGAATATATATATATATACATATAACATGTGTATCTGATTGAGGAATGATATTCAAAGGTATCAATCTAATATAATGTATTTACTATTGATTCATTCAACCAATGTTTCAGTATATTTAGTCTACAAGATATTAGTTAATGCCCTTGTAAATGGATATGTCTTCCTCCCACACCATCATAGGGTTCTGAAGATTGAGATCCACAATCGAGAAACATTGACATTATTGCAAAAAGTGCTAAAAATCTTCATAAGAGGACTAATTAAAAATCTTCCCAAGGAATGAAATACATTGATACTAATATGTAATGATCTTACCGAACAAGTCTTGATTCACAACTACCCCAACCCCTCCTCCATAGGCCAATGGTTGTATCAATCACCAAAAGAGACATGTAACATGGGAGAAAATTTCCAAATATATATGTATGAACACAACTAACCATATAAATGATGAAGTTTAGATTATAAGTAATAAAAACAAAAAATATCTAAAGAATAACCATGTATGTAAAAACCTATTGGTTGTACAAGTGTTTAACAGTGTAATCTAAAAAGTATAGCTAAAAATCTAAAATATAAAGATGTCCCAACATGAAAACTTTATAAAAGTAAATTGATGAGAGATCAAACATCCTGGTCTCCATGATCTAACCAAAATATGTAGTCAAATACACCAAGTATCCATATGTTACTCTATACTAATCATTTACATGTCATGCCCGAATTTTTTATTTCATATCTTATTTGAAATCAACTTTTTGTTCATAGATTTCTCTTGGGTTTCGGGTGTTTCGTGATTGAATTTTTGGTGTCTATTATGTTCTTCATCTATAAACATGTTCTTGAGGGTATTGGATGGAACATGGCCTTGTATTTTTAATGTAATGGTATTATGTTATTGTGTTTTTTAGTTAGTTCTGTGACACTCGTAGTGTAACCACTTTTTGGGTACCTTGTTGAGGTATTTTGTACCCTTTTGTTGGATGATTTTTTGGCTGAGGAGAGTACTTTGTTTTGGGAATTTTTCTTCATTATCATTCACCTATATTTACCCCATGTTTTTCACCATGGAACCCATGAAATTTTAGGAGAATGAATGGTGTTTGGGTGGTCTGAATAGGTTGCACGATTAGGAAGCATGGTTTGCTAAATCGTGCAGGCAAACCGTGTGAGGGTGTCCAGGTCATTAAAATCATTTTTAATTTCCATTTTATCCCCCTATAAATATATATAATCCTCTCCATTCTTCCTCCATTAAACCCCCTTATCCAAGGGAGGCCTCCAAGATCCCTCAAGCTCCCATGGAACCCATCTTTGATGGGGTTTTTTGTGGGTAAACCTCAATATTTCTTCAACTAATTGCATCTTTCGATGATTTCGTCCCTTTACATAAGGTTTCATTCACCCTTTCTTGAATTTCAACAATACTATAAGTTAGGTTTCGTACCTAGGGTTTGATTGGGTTTTGTTTTGGTCAAATATTGTGGTTTTATGATGGATTTCACTTCCTTGTGGTGCGGCAGTGGTGTGGTTGATGTTTCTCACAAATTTTTGAGTGTTTCAACAAAAATGTTGGTGATTCCATGTGTAGACACTCCTTAATGAGTTATAATGCTTTATCTACTTATTTTTCATGTTACACATTTTTTTGGGGTGTGAAAACCGTTTATGAGGTATTTGGTTAAGCATTTAATTTTATATTTGCATTTTAGCTTCAAATTGGGTGTTTTCATGTGTCAATCTTGGGGTATTATTTGGTTGTAATTTATATCAAATGAAATTGGTTTAATAAATCTGGTTTGGGATGAATCTTATTCTTTGGTTGGGTATTGGTGTGCATTTGGGTTTAAAGGATGGTTTTTGAATGGGTTTTAGGTGCAAAACCTAGACATGCCCTTTGAAAAGGGTTTTGTTAAAATTTGTGTTTTCATGTGTATAATTTGTGGTATTATTTGAGATAATTTTATAACACATGGGAGTGGTTTAATAAATGTTTATAGGGATTGAAATTCTGTTTTGGGCTATTATTGGTATGGATTTGGCCCTGAATGGGGAATTTGAAATGGGGTTTCTGTGCAAAACATTGTTATACCTCCTAGGTTTGTTTTATGAAAATTGAAAATGATTTAGTGAGTTAAATAAAGTGGGAAAATGATGTAAATTTACAATTTTGGTGACTCTATTCACTTAAGAGGGGGTTTTGAAAGGTAAATAGGTGATTTAAGATGTCAAACATTTTTAGAATATTGTATAAATTCCTGAAATGTTTTATTAAATTTTGATGTGGGTGAGAAACATGGTTGTGGGTTGTTTCATGTGAGTTTGAGGATGAAATTATTTTTAAAGTAAAAAGGGTATTATGTGAAAAACATTTGTTGGATATTATGTGTCTTTTATCATCATGGAAATATTGTACAAAAATATTCAACGTATTTCTTTAAGAGTTAAAGATAAATGATAAGTGTTGTGGGCTATATTATGTCTGAGTTTGATTTCTAAATAAATTTTAATAAAAATATGGATGATTTGACTTGTGTGATATACATGTGGGATGTTTGGTGAATGTGTGATGTGTATGTTGTATTTTCATGTAAAAATTATATTTCATGGATTCTTTAAATTTTTTTAGCACAAGAGGGAAACCTAGGTATCTAGGTTGGTTGATATTTACTAGTATGCTAGTGATCCCATTGGGTTTGGCATTAGTTTCACATAAAAAGTTTGATGATTACAAAAATAACCAAAATATGATTACGATTATGGGGTACCGCAAGTTTATGGGTTTGTTCCCTAATACTACCTCATGCAAAAGAACAAATATTTGTGATGGTTACTTTCGTTGAGATATAAGGTACCTGCGAACCACAGCGAGTTAGTGCCTAGGAGTTATTTTCTTGTTGCAAATGCTAATTAGATACTTTGTACTTACCATCATCATATGGTATATTTGGATTGAAAATTATGTATCTTTGGTATTTTATTTAAAAGTTTTTATTCTTTAAAATATCCCAATTGAAAACTATTTTTATTTCAAGTTTCATCGTTTATAAAATGTAACATGCATTTCTTGTTTACAAAACAAGCAAGATTTTCATCTTTGAATGTTTTTCACACGGAATCACTTAGTGGTGGAATCGTACTAGGAATTAGGTCACACCCTACTTACACCATTGGGTGTATGTATACTTGGTTATTTTTTGTCCCAGGTTGGGTATAGCTCTTGTGGATGTGGTTCGGGTTTTTTGTGGTTCATCATGGTGCAGTGTTGTGCAGAAGGCATGAGGGCAGTGCCTCTCACCAGGTGGAGGTTCTTAGGCTGTCCTGTTTGGTTTTATTTATTTCTTATTTTCTTTTATAGTTATTTTAAACCATTTAATTAACTTCTAGTTTTTTTGTAAAATATGGTTTTTTATGAAAAAAAATACAGATTGGTTTTATTGGACATGTTTTTCATTGTATGTTTATAAAATCAGGTAAATAATTCCCAATTTTCATTTTATGATATCTAGGAACTTGTTCAAGTCTATGGGGATTGGTAAATCCATTCAGTCCTTGTCGTGGACCATTTTGGGTGCTAGTTTTGATGGAGACCTGATTTGGTTCGTGAAAAAACTGCTTTCAAATGAGGTTCAGGTTAACTATTTGGGACATGTTATTTGGGGAACAGTCTAGATATTCTAGAGTTTGAATTGTCAAGACATGGAATTCTGGTAATGGGTAGTGTTCTTGATCACCACATCTCATGACAAGATTCAAGTATCCATGTGATTTGAGTACTTATCTTAGTACTTTGGTTTTCTTAGTGTGGTGATGATTAGGGGAAATGAAAAGAGTGTTGGGTTAATGGTCTCAGTGAGCTCGCAGAGCTTGGAAATCCATGTGGAGCTTGGGATATTTCCCTAGAACACTCTCTATGTTGGTGAAGCTATTAGTGTATGGCCTCCAACCATATGTCCAATTCACCCACTGAATCTAGTTTCCCCTTGAATTTTCCTGTGTCCTTTAGTTTTGAAATCGTGGAAGTTCGATTTTAAAATCAATCATTACATGGTTTTAAGGATATTAATGATTTTTTGAAATTTTTTTCTAAAACATAGGGAATGTTTTGATTTATGAAATGGTGGAACTGACTTTTCATAATTGTTTTGAAATGGAAAATGGTGTGCTTACACCACTTTTGAATGAAAGAACTATATTATAGTTGGTTTTCCATAAGTGTTAACAATAGAGTTTTCTAATCTATGTAAGATTGTTTTCATGGGATGAGATTTCATGAAAATGATGTGAATAACTTGAAAGTCAGTTATTATCTAAACGGTTCTTCCTTTCTAAAAAATTTTGTAATCTGTAATTTGGGATTTTTATTTCATGGTTAGCGGTCTGAAGAAAAAAAGATGTATTTGTTGACATTTTTTGTTTTGAAAAGTGGAAAGGATTTTTGGTTTAATCTTTGGTATCTCAATGAGAGACCACATTCATGAGTTTATTCAGGATGATTTATGGTTAATGGAATGATTGGATGAGTTACGGGATGGATATGAGGAGGGTTCTTAGAGTGGCATGGAAACATGCATGTGTCTGGCCCATGGGGTACCATTAGTGGACACGCTAACCACAAAACCTTTTTTTTAAGAGATGATTTTAAAGGAAAAAATGATGTTTTGATTACCATTTTGGGATGGTGTGTCCTATGTTTTTTTGGAAGTGATTATGTTTTGGGATGTTTTGATTCCATGAACCCCTCTTGTTTGAACCGTGTTTTCATTTTATGTTTGACCGGTAAGCTAGGTTGAAGGCCTGTTTAGTGGTCTATAATAAGAAATTTTCGGGAAGCCTTTAAAGTGGTCCCCTAATGTGCTCGGTTCTGTTTTTTTTTCACATTTTGACCAATGAACAAGCATTGTTGGTTCATTGGGTTCTCTCATTGGGTAAGGAACGCCCCAATTAAGGGTTAGTGCACGACAGAAGTGCAACTCGGATTATTGCACCATTGGAGAATCCTATAGTTTATCAATATAAGGAATGTTTTTCTCAAGCATTAGAGATTGAGTTTACACTATTTACATTCTCATTTTTTGGATCCTCTTGTATTGGGTGATTTCCTGGGGAAGGTTTAAATAAACCATAGTATCATAAGATACATTATTCATCGAGCGGAAAGGTTATCTAGGGTTTTCTGTGTGGATGGTTTCTATGAGGTCCTCTGGTTCCTGTATAGTCTCTAAAAAGCAGGTGTTTATGTTAAACCACTAGTTTGGGAAATCATTCCATGAGAGGAATTTATGTCCACTTTCTAGAATTCTGTGATGTTTGGGGAAATTTTTTAAGTTCACCCTCCGTGTATTGTTTCCATCAGTCGCAATGGAAATGTTTTGGGACGCCTTGTGATGTCATGTGCTCATTTGACTGTAAAGGTGAAGTTTGTTCAATCCTCTGAGAGTCTCTATTTTTTTTGGATTATGTATGCTTTGGAAAATATTCAAAATCCTTTCCTTTATAGGAAGGTTTTCATATTTGTTCATTCCTTATTTTGTTTCTCACCTGAAGAAACAAGGTGTGATGCATGTGTATCTTTTAAGCCCTTGTTTCGGTGAGATGTCGGGAAAGGGTAAAGTGGGTTTTGAATTTTTTATGTCTTTGTGAACCCATTTGGGATCAGGTTATAGATTTCATGGCATTAAAAAGCGAATTTCCATTTAGGGGATTTCCAAATCCTAACTACGATGAAAAATATTCTCTAATCATTTGTGCTCGATCCATAGGTCTCGGAGTGAAGTGGGAACGTAGTTAGGGGAAATCCCAAGGTCATAAAAATAGTTTTGGGGTGAAAGGATTGAAAATTTGGCTATAAGGGTTGAGCACATGGTTTCTGCATAATTAGTAGTGACTGTGTTCTAGGAAAACCATGCATATATAGTTATCTACACAGTTAGCACATGGCTTCCCAAACTGTGCAGGCTACCCGTGCAGTCATTCCAACCCTTTAAATTTTTTAGTATTTTTGTTTCATCCAGTGATAGTTGGTTAAGATGGTTGGTTCTTTTAGTGGGGAGACCCAATATGATTTTTATTTATGTTCATTAGGAAAGATCTAGTGGGAGTTTAACCCTTGTTTTTGGGGGTCCATTCGGGCCTCTCCCTGTAAGTGCCCTGATCATGTGTTGGGAAAATTCGAGTTATATATTATTGTGGGGGATATATTTATGTCCCCCAATACTAGTAACTCATATTGGTCCATGGTCTTGGATTTGTGGTAGGTATTCTTTTTTGTAGCAATCTAACTACCAACAACTTCCTTGGGTAAACGTTGGTATATAAGAATGCCTAACAGTTTAATTATAGTAAGTTGGTGGTAATTCAGATTATTGTTGTTATCCATTTGAGTATGTTTATTGAGTTGTGTTTGGATAGTGTTTGAGGGGTGTCCATTGGGATAAAGTGTTAATTTTGATGAATTTTTCAGGAAAGTGGTGTATGTTGTGGTTTGCGAATGTATTCCATCCTTAATTTATCACTGGAGATGTTTTGTCCTTTGGGTGTGAAACTTGGAAAAGTAGTATATCATGTTTTATTAGTTGGGTTCAGTTTTTTCTTTTGGTCTTCTTTTGGATTTCTGAGAAGGTAGATCTTTATGGTAGTGATAATTCTCACACATGTATTTTCAATTTCATTTCATGTTTCAAATCTCCTTCTGGTTCTTAGCTTTCTCTTTGGCTCCGGGTGTTCCGGGTTTTAATTTTTGGTGTATCATGTGTTCTTGAGCTAGGAACTTGGTATTGGGGGTATTTGATGCCACATGGAATCCTATTTTTTCAAAGGGATTGTATTAGGTTTTGGTGTTATGGAGTTTGTTTTGTGACACTACTAGTGGCACCACTCGTGGGGTATTTTGTTTATTTGGTTTGTACCCTTGAGTTGGATGAGTTTTGGGACAAGGAGAGAACTTTTTTCTAGGAAGTTTTGTTCCCCATACTTATCATATACTTTATCCAAGGATTCCCCCTTAAAACCCCATAATATTGGTGGATAATGGATGGTTTTTGGTTTTCCAGAATAGGCTTAACGGTTAGGCCACACAGTTTAATAAACTCTGATGGAAAACCATGTGAGGGAGTCCAGTTCATTAAAATCATTTTGTAATTCAAATTTTCCGACTTGAGAATATATCTAATATACTCCATTTGTCTCCCATTCTACCCTAGTAGCCCTAGGAGGCCTACAATGTCCCTCAAGCTCCCAAGGAACCCATCATTGATGGGATTTTTGATTGGGAAACTAAAAGATTTCTTCAAGTAAGTGTTTCTATCCCTGATTTCTTCCATTTTTTTGTGGTTTCTTTCACCTTTTCTAGATTTTCCACATGTCTAAAAGTTAGGTTTCATACCTAGGGTTTGATTTGGTTTCTTTTTTGGTCAAATATTGTGGTTTTAGATCATATTTCACTTCCTTGATGTGTGGTGGTGGTGCGGTTGACGTTTCACACCACGTTTTGAGGGTTTGGACAAAAAAGGTAAGTCATTCCATATTTAGAAAGTCCATGATGTGTTATAAATATTTATTTATTTATTTATCATTTTCCTCATATTTTTTTGTGGATCAAAACCCGTTAATGATGGATTTGGTTAAGCTTTTAATTTTATAATTGTGTTTTTCCTTGAAATTCGGTGTTTTTCATGTGTAACTCTTGGGGTATTATTTGGATGTATTTTATAACATATGAAATTGGTTTTGTAAATGTTTTTTGGGCTGAAAATTCGTCTATGGTAGGTTCTTGGTGTTCCTTGGGGTTTAAAATAGGGTTTTTGAATGTGTTTTATGGGAAAAAACTTGTCATACTCTTTGAATGTGTTTTATGAAAATGTGTGTTTTCATGTGTATGTTTTGTGGAATTATTTGAGGTAATTTTTTAACACTTGGGAGTGGTTTAAGAATTTTTTTAGGGATGAAAATTCTTTTTTGGGTTGGTATTGGTATGTATTTGGCCTTGAATGGGGGATTTGAAATGGGGGTTGTGTGCAAAACATGGTTATACATATTGGGATTATTTTATGAAAATTGAAAATTATTTTGTGAGATAAATAAAGTGTGAAAATGATGTACATGTACTGTTTTGGTGATTATATTAACTTACGATGGGTTTTTGGAAAGGTAAATATTTTGTTTAAGATTTTAAACATTTATATATTGTTTTATAAATTGATGAAATGTTTTATAAAATTGTGATGTGGGTGAGAAACATATTTGTGTGATGTTTCATGTGAGTTTGATGATAAAATTATTTTGAAAGTAAAAAAGGGAATTATTTGTAATATGTGTGCGGGATGTTATATTATGTGTATCATATTTTAAATGTTATACAAAAAAATTTAAATAGATTTTTTGAAGTGTTAAAATGATGTGAAAAGTGGTTTGGGCTTTTTTCATTGTGAGTTTGATTTCAAAATCAATTTGAATAAAAAGGGGGATTATGTGACTTGTGTGATATACATGTGGGATGTTTTGTTAATGTGTGATGGGTAATTGTTATTTTCATGTGAAAATTATATTTCATGGATTGTTGAACTTGTTTTAGCATAAGAGGGAAACCTGAGAATCTAGGTGGGTGAATGTGTAACAGTATACTAGTGATCTCGTAGAGTTTGGCATTAGATTCACATATAAATGATGATTATTACAACAATAACTAAACTATAATGATGATGAATGGGGGCCACAAGGTTATGGGTATGTTCCCTACTATTGGCTCATGCTTGAGTACTGATATTTTTTATGGTTACTTTCACTGATATACGAGGAACCTGGGACCCAAAGTGAGCTAGGTCCTAGGGGTTATTATTCAACTACTTGAGGTCATTAGATACATTGTAATTACCATTTAAATATGTTTTATTTGGTGGGAAAATTCCATTTCTTTTGTATTTTATTTAAAAGTGTTGATTATTTAAAATATTCCACTTGAAAACTCTATTAATTTAGAGTTTCATTTTACGAAATTATAACTACTATTTCTTGTTTTCAAATCTAAGAATATTTTTTTCTTTGAATGTTTGTGACGTGGAATATCATAGTGGTGGTATCCTACTAGGATTTGGATCACACCCTACTTACACCATTGGGTGTAAGTATACTTGGTTATTTTTGTCGTAGGTTTGGGTTTAGCTCTTGTGCCAATGGTTTGGGTTTTTAACGGTCCATTGTGGTGCGGTGTTGTGGAGATGCCTCGAGCGCAGTGCCTCTCACTATGTGGAGGTTATTAAGATTTCCTTTTTGGTTTTATTCATTTTATAATATTTTGTAGTTGTTTTAAACCATTTAATTCAATTCTAATCTTTTTTAAAATATGGTATTTTTTTAAAAAAAATATTGGATTTATTGGACTTAATTGTCGTTTTATGTTAATAAACATAGGTAAATACTTCACATTTGTTATTTTATGATACCCGAGAACTTGTTCCAGCCCGTGGGGATCGAGAACGTCCTTGAGAAATTTTCTGAGACCATGCCAGGATCCAGTTATGATGGTGACTAGATTCTATTCGTGACACGACATGTGCATCAGCCACATAAGACATGACACGTGCAGAAAATGACCATGAATCCAAGAGTGTATACATAACAGAGGCCAAAGGTTTTCAATGAAATAATTTGTAACACTTCTATATATATTTTAAAAACCAAGCACTGTGATGGAATTCATTTTGAGTGCTGGTGTAACCAAAATCAATTTTTTTACTATATTAAATATATTTAATATTATGAATGCGTTGATTCATAAAGAAAATGGGATATATCTTAAATAGAATCTCGGATCATAAATATGAGACCATAGATGAGTTTGGAACATGAATTTTACCCTTGATGTGGCCTAATATAGGTTGACATGCAGTATTTGCATAAAATCAAACATTGGAGGATGCATTTAGTTAAATAATTGAAGAATTTTATTAATTTAACTAAATGAACTAAGTATTAAATCATCAATAAGTATGTCATTATGTAAAATTATATAGGTTAATCTATATAAAAATATCGAGGGTCAAGATAAATTCTTCCACATATTGGCTAATTGATATATAGAGACAAAGAGACTCTGGATCAGAGTAGATCAAAGAACACCAAATGAAATGACTCATATCAATTGTTGGAGATCACATTATTTGATGATGAAAAATCAAATATCAAGATATCACATGTCATTTTACGATATTTTCTCTTTTGATTAAATTTCATAGAAAGATCAATCAATTTATTTTATCTTCTCCAATAATGGAAAATTACATGTGAACAAGTATTGAAATTAGTTTATTCATTCATTTTTTCTCACCCCGGATCTCAAAAATTTATGTGTGGGTTAATAAATCTTGGAAAAATATTTTTGAAACCTTTTTCATAATCTCTTCCCACTTGATTATTTTTGTACTTTAGATATTGTCCTATAGGTCCTTGGTTAGACATTGGCGAGTGGTTCTGAGCCTGATCAAACCTCCAGATTAATAATGGAATCACGTGAGAAAAATGGAATACCAAATCCAGGATGGAATAGAGTGTTTTTTAGGTTTCAAGTGAATGTTTTTTTTATTCAAGATCCAAACTGGGGCATGGAGACATATGGAGATAGGAAGAGGCATGGGGGTGTGTGTGGAACTGTATGGGAGCGAATAGGATCTAATTTACTACCACTGGAGGAATAGAAACACATTCCTATGTATTCATACATTTTCATAACAGACAAGGTTTAATGATAAGGATGAACGACAATATCTAATGTGTGGGGAAAATAAATATGTTTCTACAGAAATCCTGACTATGTGTCATGTTGTTCCGAAGAATAGGTGACATGTGACACCTAGGATGTGAAATCTAGTGTTTTGTAAGACAATATAGTTGGAATTATGTGGACCCCACAAACATTCCATGTATCCCTCCCCTATTGGAAATGATGTTTGGAAGATTACATGGTCAAGACCCTATGTGGGAGGACACGGCTAGGTGAATACAATACAAAATAACATAAGCAGGGACCCCTAGTTTCTTGGACACACTATGTAGACCCCTTACAGACAATGTAATACTAAAGGGTCCCTGATTCAAGTGCGAGGATGGAATCATCCAAGTGATAAATTCGGACCATACGCCATGTGGTTCCCCACATACTCTGTGTTCCCCTTGACATGTTTTTTGGAAACATTAACCTCTCAAATATTTTTCATTTGGACACATATTTTGTCCCTCAGATATATTTTCATGAGTATTTATCCCCGTAGAACACAATGGTTTCTTCCTTAGTGTATATTTATATATTATGTAATATGTTCCAAGTGGAATTCTTCTTTAGGAGATCCTCAATGATGACAATGATTACGAAGAATCACCGGTGGACTAAAAGTGGTACCGTCCATCTGAGCTGGGTATCGGTCCTCTAGCTATCTATATAGTGGTACTATCTTGGAGATGGATTGAGACCACACACCAGGTGGTTCCCCTCACACTCTATGCAACCCTTTAATCCTTTTTAGGAAACATCATCCTCTCACATATCCATCATTTGGAATTAGATTTTGGACCACAAGTAACCAATCCTTATTGCTTATCAACTTAAAACATGGTGGTTTCCTCCATTAAGTATATTTAGATATGATACAAGATGTTCTGAGTTGGTTGATTGTTTATCGGATTCTCAATGATTTTAGTGATCAGGAAAGATCAATATAGGATTAAGAGTTTTTCCCTTCAGCTGAGGTCGGCATGGGTCATCTAGCTATCAACAGAGTGTAATTCTCATGAGGGGTAGAGAATGGGACCTATAATTATCCACCATGAGGAACCCTCTGGTGGTATTAGGGTATAAGTCTTTGAAAATTAGTGTTTAAGCCTCCAATAGGGCTTGGAATGGGTACTCTACTACTAGAGTGTCACCCTACTACTAGGTAGGGCTTGGGTCCTCTATCTACTATCAGATTGGAACCCTCCTATGGTATTAGGATACGGGTCATCAATTCCAAAAGGGGCTCCCCCAAACTATGATTGGCATGGGTCCTTGAAGAATATATTTTAGCCTCCCAGTTAGGCTGGGCATGTGTCCTATACCGATTACTTGAGTTTCACCCTCCTATGGAGATAGGGAATGGGTCCTTGACCATCCCAGTGGTACCCTCATATTGTACCAAGGAATGTGTCCTCTATCAATATATTTTCCCCCTCGACTATGTGTCATAGACACTAGGTGTGTCTTGACATCTATATTTTATCATGGGATGATATGAAAGTTTATATACATCATCAATGGAATTTTGGAATTGATGGCACTACTTTCTGTGGTTAGTCTATGAGATGGAGATCCCCATATCTCTCTTTTTGGGTTTATTTTATTTTATTAGATATATGTGTGTGAGTGTGTAACTATGTTTTTTTATTTTGATTACATTTTTACTTTTCATGGTGCTACTCACCATCTATTCATTTCATGTATGTCAAATTCTCTCCCATTATCTTTCAGGGAATCCTACTTGGTATGTATATAATCATCCCTACATTGTTCATGACTACATGTTTTGAGTCTTATGAATATGACAGATAGGTTAGCAGTGACTACATAGGAGGATAGCGATACTTGGTATGTTAGACCGCATTCAGTGGTAGGATCATGGAGATATATAGTTGGGTTCTCTTTCAATTTTTTGATATATTGTGAGATATTCTGGATGGGCATGTATTTTTCCACCTTTACTTTCAGTTTTTACTTTCATACTCTTGTACACTATATTGGGATTCATATGCATGGTAGTATTGTAGATATTTCATCTTGTTATTATTATAACTCTACACTTATTCATTGAGATGGTATATTTTGTGCATATAGATACATTAAGAAATGGTATCCCTTGTTTTGAAATGACTTTAGACACCGTTCACTAGACCTTAGCTTATGGTGGCTAGTTTTGGGTGGTTGGGGACTGAGCCCCATTCGATAGGGTCATGATAGATTGGTATTAAGGATGGTTAGTTCCTTTATATGGTGTTTGTAGAATCCTCTTATGTGGAATTAGTTTAGATTTAGGGAAATAGTGTAAACATATCTTGAGTGTAGCTCTTAGGATTGGGGACATAGTGATTGTACAGGCAACCGATGTATCAATTCACCTTGACCTAGACTACCAGCTTGTCGACTCGGAATACCAAGACATTGGTTGAATGTATAAATGGTAAATGCATCATATAGGATTGAGTCTTTAATTTACCTTACTGATTCAACAAAAAATTGTTTATATATATATGATCATTTCAAATTAGTACATCTTGATTAAATTTGCAGGATTCTTCCAAAAAAAATCCATCCAACATGCATGTTTACGATCATGATGAAGATCCAATGATTAATGAGGCCTCAGTTCTAGATCCTTCCCTTGAGATCCTTCCACCATGTTGATAGGCAGCAGCACCACCTCCCATTTTGTATTAGATCATACCTACAGGATAGGGTGACGATGTGTGAAAGCATAGAACATTTAATGTATTCCTTCACCAAGGCTGCTAAGGTTCTATAGCTTTCCATATGCCTATCGTGGAGAGGTTTGGATAGAGTTGGTGGTTCTTTTATTAAATCTTATCAATAAAATGATGGATATGTTGGTTCTGCTGGAAGCTAGCATTTTCCATGGAGCAGTTGGGCGCTTGTGGAGTTTTGTTACTCAGATGCATGATGAGTCGACACTCTCATGTCTCGACATCTAGAAGTTGTTCTATGAGGATTAATACCCCTCCTATTTGTAATTCATATGGATTTAGGACCATATAGATCTGATGTTGGGATTGACGATATTGGATGAGTTCGTAAATAGGTTCATAAACCTTATGTTGTAGTCCCTTTACATTATCCAAGATGGATACTAATGGGCATGGAATTTTTCAGAAGGGACTACAAAGAGACATTTATGCCAACATTGCACCCTTATTCATCCCCACATATGTTGTGGTCTTGGAGAAGACACTAGTAACAATTAAATTTCTATCAAATAATATCTTGTATGGATGGTCATTGAAGTTGAAATTAAAGAGTTGAATTATCTACATCATCAAGTAGATTCTAGTTGATAAGATCTTAGCAAAATATACCTTCCTAAGATTAGGATCGGCCATGTGGTCAATGTAAACATAGAAGATCATGGAATATTATAGATGTGCGGTTCTATTCTTGTGATACGATATTTCACATGGCATGTGACTGCTCGACCATACATATTGAGGGACGTAGCCAAATGGCTGACTGATATCCTTGATAGAGGTAGCCCCATGATCAGTGATCTTCCATTAAAGGGAAGGGTTTCCCCCATGGATGTATATATGTATGTAGAGCATTTTGGACATCCAAGTGGAGGAGATATGGGTGGTGGATGATGCTAGGTGATCCTTCCACCCCCACCACCTATCATCACACATCAGGCTCAATGAACTAATGGTTTGGCCCACAGAGCGCTACATGCTTTGGATCCATTTGACGTTGTGGCACATAAGATTATTAGACGTATGATATGTTTTTTATACTCTTTCCATAGTATTATTTTACATATTTTTGAGTCATTATTTCATCTTAATACTTCTAGTGATTGAGCTCGAGCTCATAATTGAGGCGTTTTCCTAACAAAAATATCTTCATGTTCCTATAGGGAACACTTCTTCTATATCATTTACATGCCATCATTTTGAGTTATCACTTGGTGGATAGAGATTTTTTGTCGGAATTTTTGGTCATCAAGATAGAACCCAAACGTTTTATCATTGGTATGGATTTGTTTTCAAAAGTCCCAGATGATATATATTGTAACTGAAGACAAGTCATATTCCTTCGAATGGATGGTCAATTTCTCCTGATAGGATAATGTATATCAATATGAAAGTCCTATTATTTAACATTTCTATAAATATGGATATGAAAAAACCATATGATTGGATTGAGTGTAGCTTTGTAATTAGAGTAATGCAATGCATGGGGTTCTCAAAGTAGGTTATTGATCATTTCTTTAGATTCATTTTATCCCCCTAGTTTTCCAGCATTTTCATGTGTTGAATATATGGTTTTTTCAAATCAATATGAGGTGTGAGACAAAGGGATCATCTCTCTCCAAGTTTCTTTATTTTGGTTTAGGATTTGTTTAGCATATATCTTAACAAGACCATTGTTGAGGTTCGCATGTGTCCATTCCATTTAAAACCTAACATCAAAGGGCCCTCACACCTTTTATTTATAGATGATATTATTCTTTTTCTGAGTGGTAATATCATATCAATCTATGAGATTGTCTAGGTCCTAGTATTATATTGTAAATGGAGTGTCCAATCCATCAACATGTCGTAGAGTGTTGTTAATCTCCCTAATGCATGTCTAGATGAAAGGGGAAAGAGAATTACTGATAGTCTTGGAATCCAATAAATATCCATTCCTTTGGAATATATGTGGGCTCCAATATCCCAAAGTGGAGTTTGGATTCCTCACAATGATTGGATAATTGATAACATCTCTAACATCATTATCAATTAGAAAATTTTCATTCTTTCATTTGGATGTCATATAACCTTGGATAACATCATCCTCGCCTCCATACCCCTGCATGTCCTATCTTCCCTCATTTTCACTAAGTTTTTACTCAAAAGTATTGAAAAAATACTTAATGGTTTAATTTGGGATTTTCATAGTGAAGGTTAATACCATTGGGCATCCTAGTATAGGTATGATCGTGTTGTTGAGGGTGGATGCATTGTCTTGTGAAGTGTCACGGTTACCATGGATATTCTCAAAGCTATATTATCATTGGATTTTTTAGAAGGTATATCATTGTGGGAAATGTAAATTCACATTAAATATGAGAAGGATATAGTTGGTCCCGAGGGTAGGAGCTCCAGCCTACGAGAATCAACCCAGCTTCACTTACCTGCCCTCCATCATCACTCATGATGGATTGTTGGATGTGGACCTATTAGATAATGTATAACTAACTAAATGGGGAAGATTATTTCATTTCTGGGGTTCCCCTATCTAGATATCTTTTTTTTACATTCCATCATGTATGTGTATTGTATCTATGCAACCCTTGACCTCCGGGAGTAGGAATCCATTAATAGAATCAAACATAGTTCGGAACCCGATCAACTGGTCTTCACCACCTCCTCCTTTGGGATCTTCTCAATGAATTTTTATCATCAATTTCATCATGGGGTTTCTGATCTTATTTTGTGGGGAGAATCTTTTTGGTAAATGTATGTTCTTAATAAGATCTCTTTTTTACTTTATCGCATCCATATTCATGCCTTGTCGACTGATGATCTAGTATGATAGTTAGGTATCTCACTAGCCTCACAATGCATCTATTTCTAACATCATAGTGAGGATTATATCATCAATATTTTCATCTTGGGGGAATGGGAGGCCTATATGTGGAACGGTCATGTAATTTTATGTGGAATGCTTGTTTAGGAGTTCACTGGTAATTATTTTCTTCTCTAATAGTTTCAAAATTCCCAGGACAACATTCATGAGAGCAGGGCATAGATAATTCTCATCACCGCATGTTTCTGGACTCTATGGAATGCCCACAAAAAGTGGCGGCATGTGTGGAAGAACAGCTTGAATCTGGATGTTCTCTTTTGGTCTCGTTCATTAGTCGTCGACTTAGTTCCTCTGTTTAAGGACTGGGACACATCCCCTTCCCTCTATCGGATCTTTCAGGGTAAATACTATCCTATCATTACTCACGGATCTTCTTCATAGGGAAAATAGGTGCATAGAATTCATCCTACTACTTGTCTAAAAATTAATATTGATGGTTCATGCATAAATGGTATGATGAGGGGGGGAGGGGTTGTCTATAACAGGAAGGCTTCATCATATTTTCCTTTAGTGTATCTTTTGGAACTGGTGACTCTCTCTATGTCGAAGCGTTGGCCATGAATAAGGGACTAGAATTGTGTCTTTCTCACAATATATCACTTTCAGGAGAGGAGATATACTACTCCATTCTCCAAGGGTCTTTCACAAAGGGTATCCAAATCCCTTGGTCTATCATCTAAGTTGTTCGCAGATGTAGTAATTTGATTTCTAGTCAAATGGTTATTTACGACATGTGGCGATAGGGTAATATGGTTGCAGACTTTCTAGCCTCTTGTCTCTCTTTAGTCAATTCATGTACCATTTTTACCACCACTGGGTCCCTTCCCCATGAATTTGTAAGTCTTGTAATGGACGATGCTCTCAAACTTCACTATTTTTTCCCACGTGACTTTTTCCGGAACAGTCCCCCCTTATCAATAAAATCTATTAATGCTGGTTGGATGGATGAAGGAATTTATGGATGTCTTCCTTGGCGATGTTTTATAAATACTTTAAATATGGTATATAGAGTTTTTTATCAACATATATCATATACCACATTGATATATTATGTGAAATATTTTATGAAACCTACTGAGCTCCTAGTGCTTTGTTTGTTCTTGTTGGTCCATTGTGAGATGGATTTTTTTTAAAGGTTAAAATATGTAATTCAAGATAAAAGTTACACAAGTCAAAAGGAGGGGGGTTTATTACAATCATTCTAGTGTAGAGTAGTGAATTCATCCAAAAGAATCTCCATGCATGTGTGATTTCAATCTGAACCTTTATTGGAAATTCCATCCACCACTTTATTCGCCTCTCTGAAGGTGTGAGTGATAATATGAATGATCCCTGAAAGGTAATGCAGGAAGATGATCTATTTAGTTATGAGGGCCCATGCCAATTGAATTGTTCCGTATCTAAGATCCTAAAAAATGGTCATTGAATCACTTTCAATCCAGACATTGTTCTAGCCTTTACACCTTATCAAATCAACAACATTGATGACCTTGAACATCTCCGCTTCAATGGAGGATACATTAACACATGAACTGTAGTGTGTCCCCCTAGGTATCCCCAGTGTTGTTTATGAAAATGGATGATGGGAGAATATAGATTTTTGATTTCTTATAAATGCCTGAACACAACCATGATAATGTACAAGTACCCCTTGTTATGGATTGATGACCTCTTTGGCCAGTTGTGAGGAAAAATACGGTTTGTTAATATTGATATCTAGTCTTCCTTCCACTACATGATAATTAATGAGGCTCATATTCTGATATTGGAATTTAAATGTCACTATAAACACTATGAGTTTCTTGTGATATCCTTTTGTTGGATGAATCCCCCCCACCATTTTTATTACTTTTAAGAACCAAATCTTCTACCTATACATGTACCAGTTTGTGGTAGTCTTCCTTGATGATATACTCATATATTAAACATATATGTAGGAGAATATATAGAACATGGATATGGGTATTGATTTTATTTCTGAGCACCGTCATTTTGGTAATATACTGACATGCCACTTCTAGAATAATGAGGTTCACATTCTGGGGAATTTCATATCTAATCATGGTTTAGCTATGGAACCAATAATGATAAACAAAATTTTTCTTGGGATCCCCTAAAGTGTGTGACATAGGTTCAATGTTTTCATCAAATAGAGGGGTACTACTATATTTTTTTTCATAATTCTCTAGGATTAAAATCCATTCCATCATTCTAACATTGATAGGGAAACCATTTATGTGGAAAGAGAAGTGCTAAAAATCTATCAATGAGTTAAGGATGTAGATGAAAATAACTCCAGTTTTGAAAATACCAAATTAGGACCTTGAGTATGTAGTCTATTTCGATTCCTTATGAAAATAGAGTATATTTCTATTGATTAAATGGTATGACATAATCATATATGGTTCAAGGTAGTTGGGACCTCATTAGTGGAACTATGTGACTCGTGGCCTAGGGATGGAAGAGGTAATATTTGATCTGATAATAAGTAGGAACAATCTTCTTGGAGAGTTCTATGTGGTTTACTATGACCATGAAAGTCTAAGGTACATCTTCATGTAGAGATACTTAACCTCAAACTATGACACGTGTTGGAGTTTCTGTATGAATATGAATTTGGAGTAGTATATACTCCTGGGGAGTGAAACATGGTAGAAAATTCACATTGCAGGATATCCCAGGCTCACTTGGTGAAAGATGCATCTATGAAGTTGGCTTCCATGTAGTTGAGCCTGATTGAGTGGGAGGGTGAAACATTTATTCAGTCGACGATGATAACTCCTCCACATATGGAGTGTGTGAGATGGTCCCAACTGGGAGACAACAACTATGAAGTATTTCCTGACTAGATATCCATAGTAGATTCACCATAATAATATTATAAAGGAGTTACTAACATCATCCTTTACTAAGGATATATGGTGGTCCCATTAATGATGCTAGAGTGGGTGATGTGAGAGTTACATACATCTCCATTAGTTGTACATCCATGTGTGTTAATGATGTATAGAGACCTTCAACTATAGTTTTTTTGGACCTACATGAGATAGAGAGTGGCTATGTTCCTCCCTTGGTTCCTCACTAGTCAACAAGCGAAGGTTGAGCACTAGGATCTAAAAATATTGTTACGTCCCTTTGATATAATATATTAGAAATGGTATGGAATATCCCTGGACATTATGTTAAGGTTTACATGGAAAATGAAGGTTCGTGAAAACATCTCAATAATAGTTTACTGAATCTTAATGTTGGAACACTTCCTTGATATCTCGTAGTATAGTTATATGGATAGTTTGGGAAAGATGTATGTATGAGATATTTTTCTCCTTCATGTGGTTCCATCGAGTATTATATGTGATTGTGATGTGTGGGTTATGTCACGCTTGTAGAGAGGCCATTAGAAGGCATTTCAGACCTGGATGAGGATGTGTAAAGCCTTCCACCCAATATCATTGTGAAAATAGAGTACAATATTCTTGTGTTGGAAGATGTGTTGAGGGTTTGTATGTTAAACGTAAAATAGAGCTACTATGATCAATTTCCCTTGCTAGAGATTGCGTGAAACAGTAGATACCACTCTACTACTAGCATGACACAGTATTATTAACTATATTGGAGACCCATTAGGTAAAAAGTTTTCTAGATATAGATCATTAAATAATATCTTGGGGGTCTAGAGTTAGTATAGGCGATTAGGGAGAGTGTAAAATTCATCCGTGTGTGGATGAGAAATTCCAAAAGTAGATAGAAATAATTTTAAGATCAATGTTATAGGTCATTGAAGTTCAAGAAGGGAGACCATGTTTTCCTAAGATTATCCCCATGAAAAGGATATTGAAGGTTTATTTCGAGAGAAAAAGATATACCTGAGGGCCATTGGGACATTATATATCTTTTAGAGTGTTTGAGAGGTTTCTTACCACGTTGACATACCCCCCCAAAAGGGAGTGGGTTAATGATGTCTTCGGTGCGTCATAGATGAGGGGATATGTTTATGAACCCATGATTTCTTTTGATGAGGTTAAGATGGACTTATAATAGGGAGAAAAAATTTAGAGCAATAGGTCATGATTAAGAATTGGGAGGAGATGATCCTATATGGATGGACCATCTCCATGGTTCTAATGTTATTGAAGCACGAGAACATAATGTAGTTATCCTGGGAGTGGGAAAACTAGATGTAAGGTCAGTATATAGAGTAATTTGTTTAGTTTTTCATTTTGGGGATGAAAACATAAAAGGGTGGAAATATATAGAGACCTAGGTTTTTATTTCTAGGAGTTTGAAATATTTATAAATATATTTTCAGATGCAGGCGCCCGGATGGCGTGCAATTCTTAAGTCCCATTGTGCCCGGATTTAATTTTTTTAAAATATTAATTATATTTTACAATAAAAATTCAATGTTTCATAAAAAATATGTGATAAATATTAAATTGAATCTCATATTAGAAATATGATACCCGTTTTGTGTCTAAAACCTAATGTTTATCCGAGGCATGACCTAAAATAGGTTGACATTAGGCGTTCTTATAAAAGAAGTTGTAGATGGGTACATTTAGTTGACTAAAAAGTAATTTTTTTATTTAATTGAATTAAATAATTCATAAATCATCTATAATTACACAATTATAAAAAATACTCCAAGGCTAGATGCATAATGCCTTGGGGGATAGAGGGATGTTCTTCTTCCTTCTATTGGTGAATCGATATTTGATGACGACGATACTCAAAATCAGTGTTGATCGAATCACAATGAATGAAAAGACTCTTTTAAATTGATAGATAGTAAATTATTAAATAAAAATGAAATAATATCCTAGTAGGAAAAATAAAATTTTTATTCCAACTCATTATATTGAATTGTTGAGCAAGATCAATCCCTTTCATTGATCTTCTCCAATTGTGGACAATTGCAAGAACCCATGTATTGAAATTTCTTTTTTTATTCTTTATTTCTAACCCTAGATCTCCAAAATGATTTATTTGGAAGAAAACTATTTTCCAACAATTTTTAAACCCTTTTTCATTTTACCCCTTTACATTGCATTATCTTCACCATTTTCCCTATGATGCATTGGGTCATCATTTCCGGGTTGTACCAAGCCTGATCAGACCCCACGATTCATGGAGGAATCACGGATGACAAAAGTAACCAAAAATAGTGTATGTAAATAAATTTTTTGTGTTATAGAAGAATGTTTTTTGATATGGGATCCAAATTAGAGAATATTAGTGTAGGGAGTTAAGCAGAGGCATCGTTGCATGTTCAGGTTCGCATAGGATGAAACAAACTCTGATTTTCATCCATCAAAGGGTCAAAAATGTAGTCCAGAGTATAGATTAACCATTTAATATTCATGTAAAGGGAAAATAAAAAGGAGTAATTATTTTATTTTATGCGTGGGGGAATGATCTATGTTTTTTAAAAGATCCTGACAACAAGACATGTAGTTTGGATGTACAGAGGAAGTGTGACACCTTGGCTGCAGTGGTAAGTGTTTTGGAAAGATACAAGGATGGAATGAAGTGTATCTAATGTATACAACATGTATCCCTAAATGTTTATAAATTTTTTTGGTGGAGCACATAGGAAATAAACCATGCATGTGGACACTTCCAGGTACACATCATGTACTAATCTACACAGACATAGGCACAAAGTGCATAGATATGGACCCTGAATAGTTCGGAAACACCAAGTAGACCGCCTTAATTCATTGTATTAATACATAGATGCTGATCCATGTATCAGTTGGGATATATATATTTAATTAGGTGGGAAAACAGGTCGTTCACCCCCTGACTTCTTTTTAAGAATCGTTAAACTCTCGTATATCATTCATTGGGACTCAGATTTTGGCCTGAGAGAATCATATTCTGAGTACATTTCCATATAGAATGTGTTGGTGGGTTCCATAGTGTATTTTGCGAAATTATGAATGATTTTTTGAGTAGGATTCTTCTTTAGTAAATACTTTATGAAATCACTAATTGGGAAGGATCATGATATTCTTTAGAGTTGTACCCTCGAGTTGGGATGCCCATGCGTACTCAATATATATATAGAATGGAAGCATCCTATGGGGAATTACAGGGGTCCTTTAATTTTACACAAAGTGGAACACTCCTATCGTATCATTTTGTGGTTTCTCAATGACAAGAGTGACACTCTCCAGCTGGGTTGGGCATGGGTCCTCGACTACTATAATGGCACACTCTTATTGGGCATGTCATGGGTATTAAATCTTCTATCATAGTGGAATCATATAATGGTATCTGGGTATGGGTACTTGACGACTAGAGTGGTTTCCTCTATCTATAATAGAAATGGGACCTCGACCATTATATTGGCATGCTCTAGTTGGGCTGTGAATTGAACTCTACCGATTAAATTAGTGGCACCGTCTTATGGAGACATGGAACGTGTCCCCATCCATTATAGAGGAAGCTTCATATTTGTACTGGGGAAGAGGTCCCCTAAAGACAGTTTATTCCCCTCAACTATGTTGCATAGAGATGAGGTGCGGCTTGACATCGATTTTTTATTTTGGGCAGACACACGATATTTTAGAAATACATTGATGGACTTCTGGAAGTGATGAAACTCTTTTACTGAGATTGGATGTCAGATAGATATCACTTAATAGATCGATTTCGTTACTGTAGTTTGATAATATATATATATATATATATATGTATTGTTAGATTATGTTTACTCCCTTTCTTTGGGTTGTTATGTTTTATATACATTCATATCATTTCTCTCACTACCCCCTTCAAATTTCATGGTGTTCTATTGGGTATGTATATACTCACCCCTACATGGGACATTCCTGCCCATGTCACATATTATAATGATGAAGGATAGGTCGCTAGTGACTAAATAGGATCTTAGAGATACTTAGTTCGTATGACCGAATATGGATTTTGAATCAAGGACATCCAATGTTAGGATCTCTTTTCACTTATATATTCCAGTTTAGTTAGGTTGGGCTATCTTTTTTGTTGGGTGTGTATTTTTTCCCATTTTTTCAGTTTTCACTATCATACTCTTATACAACCTAGTGGTTTTTCATATTCTTTTGTGTAATCTAGATATTTCATATTTTTATTATTAAACCTCTTCACTTATGTATTGAGATGGTTGGGTGTGTTTTTATCGGTACATTATCCAAAGGCCTCCCTAGTTAGATATTCTTATTGATGATGGTATCTAGCCTCTATCATATAGAGGTAGGTATTTTATAGTTATAGCTCAAGCATATTTGGGTTGGGTAATGATATAAATACCTCATAGGATGCCCCCAACGATGAAGTGTGAGCATTAAAAGACATGGTAGGAATAGACAGACAACCCAACCTAATATAATAACAATTAGACAACATAGACACACACACACACACAAACATATATATATATGGGTGTGTGTGTGTGTGTTCGAACCAATAAAGCCCAACCGAGAGAGAATGGGGATCTCCTTATCACAACCCAACCTAGAATGGAATGTCAAATGTTTCAAGAAGTCAATCAAAGATTCTCTTCATCTTGGGAATCTATCAATATATGTAACCATGTAGATGGCCCTTTCCTCTTCATTGTTCCTTAATGTCAAGGGGGTATAGTCTCCATGATGTAGATTCACACTTTAGTGAGACATGGGGGTTCCGCTCAGTGCATGGTGGACTCACACCCTATTCTATAGGGTGGTACAACTCAGTTGATAGAGGCATGTGCCCTCATTACATAGGGGATACAAATTAATGTAGGTAGGAATCATACCCAATCTGATATGGGTCTTTTCTCCATTGTTTAATGACTCACACTCTAATTCTATAGGGGTACAAATCAGTAGATAGATGACCCACACTGTAATTTCATATGCAGATACCACTTAGAAGATAGTGGGCCAATATTCTAACACCATAGGGGTATCACTCATTTGATAAGGGACATGTACCCTACATCCATAGTGAGGTTAAACTTAGTAGATAGAAGAATCGTACTCTAACTCCATAGGGGAGTAACACTCTATAGGTAGAGAAAATATTACCTATATTATCATATTGTACCACTCTAATGATCCCACCAGATCAATGTAACTTGAAGGAACTACCAAATGAAGCTTGACACTCAGATCATCTCCCATCATATCCCAAAACCTACTATGAAAGCATCAAACATGTAATATATTAAGAAACACTCAGGATAAGCTACTAGAATGAAAAAATACAAGTCTAAATAAAGTATATACAAGAGTTTGAAGTTTTATATAGAAGTATTAATGGGTATACAATATGTAAGGGACCCACATGATGTGTGGTCCCACTTCTCTATCTGGTTGTTTCCCTTCTGATACATATATCATTGCATGTGTACCACTACCCAGTGTGTAGGTAGACTACATGACATGACTCATCCACTTGGGGTATTTCCAATGCTCTTCCCCTATGTCTTTGTAAGTTGGATCATGCATGTGTAGTTCGGTACCATGTGGGTCCTTTTGCACAATGTTCTATCCATTTCCTTGGTTTGATCCATGTATATGAGTACAAAAATTCTTTTTGGTTGTTTCCTCCCAAATAAGTTCTATATCAAGTGATACATCACAAGGGTTGTCTACGCAATGAGGGATACATGGTGTGGGGCCCATCCAAGGAATTTTCAATCCATAAATTTATCAAAACCCTAGCACTGTGGCCAAAGTAGAACTACAAGATGTGTCCTCTTCATAATACAGAGTGTGTAGTCATATTTTTCATAAAATATCTATAATTGTTTTATTATTCTAGATCCATCCATTCCTCCTTGGATGATACCTCTTCTCCCCCAAGAAATAATGGTAAAGGCGTCCATTCAGTGATTTTGGATCTCTAAATCAATAAATCGAATTCAAAAATGGGTTTTTCAATTACTGCCTTCAGAATCAACATATCCCATTTCTACAATGCCTAATAGGTATTAATATTCATGGTTGAATAAACCATCTATAAAATATAATATTAATTCATCCTTGATTTTTCATTCCCTTATTAACACAAGGATCTTCTATGAATTCTAGGGACCGATCATGCTCGGTCCCACCCAATAATTTCAAATCATGGCCTTGAAGTCCAATGATGAAACACACAATGAACAAAGGGATAAATGCGTAACAAATAGATGTGCATCAATCATTGTCCAATAATTATTGTCCAAAAAATAGTGATTTGGGGTTCCTATTGTGAGAAAGATAGATAATAAATTAAAATCAATTCACAGTCAAATTTAATGGCTCCCAATTGATGTAGAACAAGGATTTAGAATGATAATGCTCAAATACATAACCATTCGGGGGAAAAATAAAAAAAATATGTCTTAGAATTAAACCATTTATCGACCAAGAATGTGTTGGAAAATGAAGACTATGAGATGTTGTGTTCACTATGTGTCAATCTGGTGGGATCATGAGTTCTGTCATCATTATATTCTAATTCACCAATGAGAGGATGGAAGAGAACCTCTGAAAGATCCCATGGTTATGTGGATAACCCTGGAAATTATGAAAAATGACTTATTTAATATGATATTTAGGTCTTGGATATTTAAATAAAATTAAAAAAATTATTTATTTATTTTAATTAAATGCACCCTTCAACAGTCGTGATAACCGAATTCCCCTCACCAACCAATTTTAACTCATGTTTTGGGTAAGTCATCCATTTTGGAGTCATCCATGGTCTCATATTTCATGATATGATATTCTATTAATATGTAATCTCATTTTCTATAAGAAAATGTGTGAGGGTAATATAAAATATATAAAATATTTGTATAAAATTCATTCTGGGAACATTTGACAATAGAATCTCCCAATGACTCAACACCTAGTTCTAAATTTAATTCTATATGTATTTCAAAGTCTATATATGTAAAAATATGGTCTCTAAACTAGTGTTTGGATGATCTAAGTCAATGTGTTTGGGTAGCATCAGCGGATAAGAAAGGCCTACGGGATGAAAAAATTTAGTCCTACGAGATAAGGCCATCATAGGAGGGTTAGACCACTGTGAAGAAGGTACTATGGGAACTATATCAAAAGACTATTTGAGCTATATATAATATGTATAAATAAATGGTTTGGTTAATGGGTTATATTTTTTTTGGTTATAACCTATCCTCTAGGACCATGGGTTTCGACTGTGAACAATGAAAGACATTTGATTTATTGGGATAGCCCCTGAAGATTGAGTGGTGTTTCTTAGTGATCATAAGAGAACGCTTGGATCACTATTAAAGTGATTCTATCCTATGATCCTCACATAACAATAATGTAAATACAAAAGGTAATTTTAATATAATCAAAGTTCATAAGTAAATAGTGTTTGAAATCCTAGGTATTCATTTATTAGATATTATATAAATTAATAATAAATGTTGCAGGAAATATCCTCACTCATGGTTTTGGTAAATAATTGTTAAAATAAATTTTAATATATATCCCTCCACTGCATTCCACCACTATTCCTGGAACCATTATGTGGTATCAGAGTGGTCACATTTAAATTTAGAAGTATTTATTTGATTGTTGGTTTATGTATATATTTTTCTAGATTTTAATTTCTTGTTATTCATTATTTGATAAAATTTAAATTTACTTACTTCATCGTATATATAAATATTTCTTTAGTGTTTCATTTTTTATAAAGGATTAAGAATGGATGGAGAAAGACCAATGATATCATTGGGAAACTGCTAATTTTTTTCCAATATGAATGACTTACACGACATGTACTCAAAAATAATTTCCATGCACCGTAGTGTATTCCATGGGGATTCACCGTGGGATACATGGTACTTCCCACATTAATTACATGCGGTGTACATTTCATGTTGACCAACCAACATGCAACATGGTTTTCAAATTACACTGTGTGTATCAGTGTACATTTACAACAGTATACATTTGTTAGTGGGGTACATCACACAATCAATGTGGTCATTATACACATTAAAAACTAAATTAGATGGAAATTCTATAGAATTTATGATTTTCACATCGTGTATGAATTTTACATGGCGCATAGTTCAACAAATCCTATGTTTTATGAACATGACAATCCACCCAGTGGTAAAATGGTCACCAGACTCATAGAGGTACATGGAATGTATTTGGCCTATACAAAATATTTAGTTCAATGAGATATATTCATAAGATTGATGTAGAGACCCGAAGCTTGACGTACATGGACATTACCTTACTTTTGCGGAATACATAGTACATAACAAAAACACACACACATGGATCGTAATAGTTTAGTGTCTTTGCAAACTCGGAATATAATCTTCTAATCGTGGTGAAAGATATTCAACATCTCCCATAAATATCTTAATTTTTTTAACTAAAACCTTTATTTATATCCCGGGGAAAACAAAACATAAAAGGGTGAGCTCAAATGCTCAATAAGGGTAATCAAAAGAAATATCAATCAAATCATATTCATAAGAACATAACATTTTGGAAATCATAACCTGCAAAAGAGAGCATAATTTCATAACATGGGATAAATCATAGTAGTGAAATGAAATCCCAATAATCATAACATAAAACATGAAACTTTGTGTCATACACACATAATCATAGAGAATAGTTTCTTATTAGTCAAGACTCATTTCCAAGACTATCTTAGTGGACAAAGTCCATTTCTGAACCGAGTCACCCTCGTTTCAGTCCTGTTTCACTGAACCGGTTTAACCTACCATTCCAGCCATGTCTATCTCATGAGATATAAAATATTTACCCAATTCATTGGAGCGAGATATAGGTCCCACCCATCTCATAATGATATCATTCTTATGTGTGCCACAAAATCAAAAATCATACATCATTGCATAACCCATGTAATAAAAATGGAATTCATAAACATCGTGGTATTATAAAACAATTCATATAAGATAAATGAATTCATAAAAATAATTCCATAACAACATAATCAAATCAATGTAATGATAGGGATATAATTAGAACCCTATTTTATCTTAGATGGAAAACAATTTTGATAAAACACTTGAACTCCATTCTTGAGGAAAATATCCTTTCTACTTCAAAAACATTTTTCCTTTATTAACATGTCATAAAATTTTAAACTAAAAGAACTTGATTAAAAATAAACTTGAAAACTTGTAAAGTAATCTTCTTGTAAATAATGTTTTAAAAATCCATTCATTCCGTATAAGTTAAAAAAACATTCTTCTCGCACTTTTGTCGAAAAAGTCAAAAAGTACCTCGTACGAAAAACGACAAAAGATTCCTTTCATATCTTTTACTAATAACTCACCGAAGGGTAAAATAGGATTTAAAAAATTGTAGGTGAATGGAAATAATATTATATACTGAGGAAAAAGGGATGTGTATGATAAAATACACCCCAGTAAATTCCAACGTATACACAATCTCGGATAAAAATGAGATTGTCATATTTCCCTTACCTTAGGTCCGATTTGCTTCGTAAGTGTCCGAACCTCCTGTATAATGATTTAAATAATGTCATTGACTTATTACAGAATCATACTCATTGTTATGATATCATATATGGTTCACTTATTACTTTATATTACCTTTTCTTTTGTAAATTCCATGTTAAAGAGCGTTTTGGGTAAAATCGTCTCATTTGTCGTTTGTGTTTTAACTTGTAATTATACATATGATTACTTAGATCATGCTTAATTAATTCCAGAATATAAAACATGTTTTATATATAATATATATTGAGAATATACATATATATAATAGATCGATAAATGGAAAGAAATACACCGTTCATGGAGACGGTAGGCCGTACGTTCGCATGAACGCTGTTTTCGTTTCCTCGTTGAGTTGAATGGAATTAAGTAGATGACATACATATATACATAAATCCAGTAGATTTATAATGTCATATATTTAATTATTATTTCTTATATATACTTTGTAATCATTTTTAAATGGTTAACATGGAGAATGAATCTCATCGCGTCATGGAGACGGTAGTCCGTACGTACGCACGAGCGATGATATCATTCTCATGATCGTGGGATTTTATTGGAGTGTATGTATACTATTACAGAATCAATATCACATTACAATAATTTTATATAGTTATTATTTACACCATTATACCCATCCAAGTAAGGTGGTGGTGGAAAATAGATTACACCACGGCGTGGAGACGGTATTACGTACGTACGCACGCGCGGTGATTTCGTTTTCCATAGGATGGATAGATGGTGAAATAGGGTTGTTTCATACTTATAATAACATATCAGTATATGAGTGATAATTATGTTATTACATCATAATGAAACATCTAAAGAAGAAGAAGTGGAAGAAGAAATAAAGATGAAAGAATCGGTAACAGACATTACCTCTTCTTTGAAGCGCCTCTTTGAGATATCCTTTTAAGGCACTAAAATTGGTTTCATAGGAAGACCTGAAGCTCTAGGATGTTTCTAGGGATGTGGAGAAGAGAATTTGGCAGGGTTTGGCCGATCATGAAGGCTCAAATTGGTGTGAGGAGGAGAGGGAGGAGGTGCCCTTTTATAAGGGAGGAGAGGGGCTCCTTTGAAAAAACTAAAAATATTATTTTATTATAAAGTCAATTTCGGTTTTAAATAGCCCCAAATTGATTTATTTCGAATCTAAGGTGGGTATTGGTCTAAATAATCTCATAAAATAAAATTTAGACAAGTTTTGGTTCCTATTGTAACCTTATCATTTTGATATAACATTAAGTTAAATAATTTTACTTTTACCGTGTCTTCTTGTGTTCTTATACTATAAGGTTAATAAACATACTATAAGAAGCCAAACGAACCTCAAGTTGTTTATTATTAATATATATAACCTTATCTAAGTCATTTGGCCGAACCATAGATTTTTATGAATAAAATAACAATTAATAATATAATATTGTTTTAAAAACTATTTTATGTCAATTTTGACACTATTTAGTGATTGATTTTTGTGAAAATCATAACATAATGATTAGTTCAAAAAAGTTAATTAAATCAATAATAAAATGTCATATTAACCTATAAAATAATTTGAATTCATAAAAAGTCTTAAATTACATTTATTTGGGTATTTATAACATCAATTATGTCAATATTTCATTAATAAGATAATTACTGCATCATCATTGTGTCATAATAAATGATAATTATTTAATCTCTAAAAATTCTAAATAAATTCCTATGATTTATATAATTGTATTTCCTTCCTGGATACTATTAATGTTCTAATGTTCATTAATTTTATCACTAAATTAAAATTGTTATACTTATAAGATTTATGAAAGTGACATGTTGTCACATTCATTGGTTTTTATAATAATTAACTTATTTTCATGGGAAAAAGTCCATTAAATGAATCTAATCCGACCCTTAGGTGATATGGGTCGACATATAGTCATCCAATAGGATTTTTCCAAGTGTTAGAGTAATTTGATAATCTTATTTTTACCCTTAATTACCCGATTTTCCTTTGACTATAGTAAATAAAATTTACCGTTGTTACTATTCACAATGCCCAAAAATAAAAAGTAGCTTATTAACATAATTTTAACCCACTGATTCCAAATGTGGAATCCATTTTTCAAAATTCAATAGACAAAATTTGTAGAAAATAAATTAAAATTAATACCGTTGTCGAAAGAAAACGGGTTTTTCTTTAAAACATTACAAAAGATTGAATTGATTTAACCTACGAATTCAAGTTAAAATCAATGCTAATTACATACATTATATTAAATGGTAATAATATATTTTATTTATACTTTAAAACCATTAAATATTATAATTTAACCACATAAGTTATTACGATGAAAAAAGTTGTTTTTAATTAAAATATAGCATGTTTTTACTATTCATTAAAATATGAAAGTCATTAGAATAAAATGAAAAATTTATCCAAAGTAAATTTTTATTTCTTGATTACAAAGAATAATTTTAATTTTTCAAATTAAACTTATAAAAATTTCAAAAACTAGATTTAAAATGGGTGTGCCATCAAAAGGCGGAAAAACTGTATTTTTTTAAAAATACTTATTTTACCCGAAAAATTTATTTTGTTCTTATAACATGTTCTAGAAAATGTGTAAGATGAATAATAATGTTATAAAATTCAAAATTTAGTTAATAATATTCATAACGGCTAGTTCATAATAATATTATAATAATATATCGTTGTTTAGTAACACCGGGTATTGCGTACAACACACGCTATCGAGGAAGGTCGCGATTGCTTGTAATGCAAGCCAAGTCAGGGTTGCGTGTTGTGCAAGAATACTTTGTTGTTTTGTATAACATAATCCAACCATATTTCATTTATACATTTAATATATATATATATATATACTCAATGTTGCATAGAATAACTATTATTAAAATTGTGTGTAACATTATCCAAGAATAGTGTTGTGTATACTGCAAGTTAATACGGTGTTGCGTATAGCGCAAGGTAATCTTGGTGTAGCATACAACACAAGACATTAATGAAATTAAAATAATATTTTTCATAAAATCTTGGGGTGTTACATTCTACCCCCCTTAAAATGAATTTCGCCCTCGAAATTCACCGGGGTTATAAATGGTTTACTATTCGAAAGTTTTTTTAATAGAAACCCACATCGTAAAAAGGAATACCAATACATGGATTTAAAAACTAAAGTATGAAATGTAACGGTTACCCAAATTAACTCATCACTTGGTTTCCACATAGGAGAGCATAGGTGAAAATCTGGATATGGAAGAAAAATCTAACCATCAAGTTCTGATGGAGAGTGGTAGAGAACATGGCTATGGAAAAGCCAGCAATCACAAAGCCATAAATTTGTGACTATCTAAGGTACCATCTGATTCTTCATATATAAGAGCACTAGGAAAACATTTTTGGTTTTCAAGATCATTTCCCTAAAGTTGATGAAATTGGAATTAGAAGAAATACTTTCTTGATTTTGGTATAGTCTCACCGTTGGTCGTTCTTTGGAAAATTCCCACTTCATCTCTTAAAGAAATGAAGTTGAATTTTTCATTCGTGATGTGTTAGCAGATCATTTGATAGAATGATGGGTCATTACATCTGTCTCAAACAAAAGGTTATAAATGTTATCAAAAAAATACATAAGTCCATCTATAGGGAGATTAATCATATATGGTTCCTAAAATGGACTTATACTTCATATATCATACTAATTAATATAATAAAACTAGTTTCTACTAAACAGGGACTTCTTGTAGGCCAGTGGTAGGTGATAAAGGCCAGTCGCACTTCGGTTGTTGGTTCGATTACCACAGCCTTGTCCGACGCGATGGGCTGTCGCCCGTCCTGCAGGTTGTCCTTTTTCTAAAACTACATTACTATAACATCCCATCAATAATATCAAAAAAAGTTATATCCTTAAACAATACTAACTTATGTACAAAATAATTCATTCCAATCATTAGGCTTATCTAAAATACTTCGGTCCAAGCTCATAGTATAAAGAAAACGATTACTTGAAATGTCATCAACCAAGCATGCGAATATCATCATTTATCCCCCATATATCTTATTGGTCACATTCCAATCATGTGAATACCTTAATCATGTATTCTCTTGAAAAATGAATACCCATTTAACCATAGTGAAAACATGAATGCAATTAAAAGTTAACACTTTCCATATACCAAAATCCTCAAAATTCTATATACTCAAACCATGATATCACTTAGTCCTTATATCAATCATGAGCTCATGAATACTGTCAAACATTAAATTTTCTCTGTATCCCTTCATTATGGGAATATCATCTGCTTTCCAAAATATTTGAATCACTTTTCATGGGTACCGGTACCTTAAAATTATTGAAAACCACAATAGAATAATACAAAAATATTCCAATACACAATAAAATTACCTCAACAACATTATTCATGAATACCAATACATAAACACTTCAATCCATCCTCTTCAATGATTGTCCTAGAATACTTCCTTCCTTGATTTAGAAGTAACTTTTTAGGTCAGGGCATTGAGTTGGTTAATGCCGATGTTCTCCACAAATAATACATTGAACTCCATAACAGTCGGTCACTCTATGTCCCTTTTCTCCACACAGATTACATCGGTCCCTCCATTTGAGGTATTCCTCAAGGTTCTTCTTCCCTCCTTTATAAACCTCAATCTTCCTTTCTTTATGCTCCTCAATATGCGAACATGCATAATAGTCTATCTTCCTCTTATTTGATGAATTAGGCATACCACTAAATTTCACCTTGTTAATCATATATCATGATGACTGATTCAGCATAATCCCAATATCTTTCTCTCTAGGCATTACACAATTTTGTTTCTCATAGTCACCAACTTTTCCATTGGATTCAATGTTAACCGAATTCCTTCTAGTTCCCTCCCTTAACTAAATCACAAAAAGAATTCTGTGAGAGGCAAAATCATGCTAGAGAAAACAACATAGTAAATGGGGAGTAAACTCAATATCTAACATCTTAGGTTAAATTATAATATCCTTAGCGCAATTCTAGGACTATAACCTATACACATACTTAACCTTAGAGACATCCCTAGACATAAATTAGAAATATATCTAGGTATCTCACTAACGTTTTCGCATCCTAGTTTCCAAAGGATGACTAAACCTTTCCTCTGATACCAACTGTAGAGACCCGAAGCTTGACGTACATGGACATTACATTACTTTTGTGGAATACATAGTACATAACAAAAACACACACACAAGGATCGTAATAGTTTAGTGTATTTGGAAACATGGAATATAATCTTCTAATCGTGGTGAAATATCTTCAACATCTCCCATAAAGATCTTCATTTTTTTACCTAATACCTTTCTTTATATCCTGGGGAAAATAAAACATAAAAGGGTGAGCTCAAATGCTCAGTAAGGGTAAACCCATGAAATATCAATCACATCATATTCATAAGAACATAAAATTTTGGAAATCTTAACCTGCAAAAAAGAGCATAATTTCATAACATGGGATAAATCATAGTAGTGAAATGAAATCCCAATAATTATAACTTAAAACATGAAACATTGTGTCATACACACATAATCATAGAGAATCGTTTCTTATTAGTCAAGACACATTGCCAAGACTATCATAGTGGACAAAGTCCAATTCTGAACCGAGTCACCCTCGTTTCAGTCCTGTTTCATTGAACCGGTTTAACCTACCGTTCCAGCCATGTCTATCTCATGAGATATAAAATATTTTACCAATTAATTGGAGGAATATATAGTTCCCACCCATCTCATAATGATACCATTCTTATGTGTGCCACAAAATCATAAATCATACATCATTGCATAACCCATGTATTAAAAATGGAATTCTTAAACATCATTACATTATAAAACAATTCATATAAGATAAATGAATTCATAAAAATAATTCCATCACAACATAATCAAATAAATGTAATGATAGGTATAGAATCAGAACCCTATTTTATATTAGATGGAACATAATTTTGATAAAACACTTGAACTCCATTCCTGAAGAAAATATCCTTTCTACTTCAAAAACATTTTTCCATTCTTAACATGTCATAAAATTTTAAACTAAAAGAAGTTGATTAAAAATAAACTTGAAAACATGTAAAGGAAGATTCTTGTAAATAATGTTTTAAAAATCAATTCATGTTGTATAAGTTAAAAAAACATTCTTCTCGTACTTTTGTCGGAATAGTCAAAAAGTAACTCGTATGAAAAATGACAAAAGATTCCATTCATATATTTTACTAAAAACTCTACGATGGTTAAAATAGGATTTAAAAAATTGTAGGTGAATGGAAATAATATTACATATTGAGGAAACAGTTATGTGGATGATAAAATACACCCAAGTGAATGCAAAAGTATAAACAATATCGGATAAAAATGAGATTATGATATTTCCCTTACCTTAGGTCTGATTTGCTTCGTAAGTGTCCGAACCTCCTGTATAATGATTTAAATAATGTCATTGACTTATTAAATAATCATACTCATTGTTATGATATCATATATGGTTCACTTATGACTTTATATTACCCGTTCTTTTGTAAATTCCATGTTAAAGAGCTTTTTGGGTAAAATCGTCTCATTTGTCATTCATGTTTTAACTTGTAATTATTCATATGATTACTTCGATCATGGTTACTTAATTAAAGAATATAAAACATGATTAATATATAATATATATTCAGAATATACATATATATAATAGATTGATAAATGGAAAGAAATACACCGTTCATGGAGACGGTAGGCCGTACGTACGCATGAACGCTATTTTCGTTTCCTCATTGAGTTGAATGGAATTAAGTAGATGAAATACATATATAAATAAATCCAGTAGCTTTATAATGTCATATATTTCATTATTATTGCTTATATATACTTTGTAATCATTCTAAAATGGTTAACATGGAGAATGAATCTCATCGCGTCGTGGAGACGGTACTCCATACGTACGCATGAGCGATGATATCGTTCTCATGATCGTGGGATTTTATTGGAGTGTATGTATACTATTAAATAATCAATATCACTTTAAAATAATTATATATAGTTATTATTTACACCATTATACCCATCTAAGTATGGTGGTGGTGGAAAATAGATTACACCACGGCGTGGAGACAGTATTCCGTACGTATGCAACCGCGATGATTTCGTTTTCCGTAGGATAGATAGATGATGAAATAGGGTTGTTTCATACTTATAATAACATATCCGTATATGAGTGATACTGATTTTATTACATCATAATGAAACTTCTAAATAAAAAGAAGTGTAATAGGAAATAAAGATGAAAGAATCGGTAACGGACATTACCTCTTCTTTGAAGCGCCTCTTTGAGATCTCCTTTTAGGGCACTAAAATAGGTCTTTGAGGAAGACCAGAACCTCTAGGATGTTTCTAGGGAAGTGGATAAGATAATTTTTCAGGGTTTGGACGAGCATGAAGGCTCAAATTGGTGTGAGGAGGAGAGGGAGGAGGTTCCCTTTTATAATGGAGGAGAGGGGCTCCTTTGGAAAAACCAAAAATATTATTTTATTATAAAGTAAAGTTCGGTTTTCAGTAGCTCCAAATTGATTTATTTTTAAGATAAGGTTGGTATGGGTCGAAATACTCTCATCCAATAAAATTTAGTCATGTTTAGGTTCCTATTTTAACCTTATCATTTAGATTTAACATTAAGTTAAATAATTTTACTTTTACCGTGTCTTCTTGTGTTCTTATACTATAAGGTTAATAAACATACTATATGAAGCCAAAAGAACCCCAACTTGTTTATTATTAATATATATAACCTTATCTAAGTCATTTGGCGGATCCATAGATTTTTAAGAATAAAATAACAATTAATAATATAATATTTGTTTTAAAAACTATTTTATGTCAATTTTGACACTATTTAGTAATTGATTTTTGTGAAAATCTTAACAGAATTATTAGTTCTAAAAAAGTTAATTAAATCAATAATAATATGTCATATTAACCTATAAAATTAGTTTAATTCATAAAAAGTCTTAAATTACATTTATTTGGGTATTTATAACATCAATTATGTCAATATTTCATTAATAAGATAATTACTGCATCATCTTTGTGTCATACTAAATGTTAATTATTTAATCTCTAAAACTTGTAAATAAATTCCTATGATGTAGATAATTGTATTAACTTTCTGGATACTATTCATGTTCTAATTTTAATTAAGTTTATCACTAAAGTAAAATTATTATACTTATAATATTTAAGAAAGTGACATGTTGTCACATTCTTTGGTTTTAATAATAATTAACTTATTTTCATAGAAAAAAGTCCATTAAATGAATCTAATCCGACCCTTAGGTGATATGGGTATACTTTTAGTCATCCAATAAGATTTTTCCAAGTGTTAGGGTAATTTTATAATCTTATTTTTACCCTTAATTACCCGATTTACCTTTAACGATAGAAAATAAAATTTACCATAGTTACTATTCACAATGCCCAAAAATAAAAAGTAGCTTATTAACATAATTTGGACCCACTGATTCCAAATATGGAATCAATTTTTTCAAATTCAATACACAAAATTTGCAGAAATTAAATTAAAATTATTCCCATTGTTGAAAAAATGGGTTTTTCATTAAAACATTGAAAAAGATTGAATTGATTTAACCTACGAATTCAAGGTAAAATCAATGATAATGACAGAAATTAAATTAAATGGTAAAAATATATTCTATTTATAATTTAAAACCATTAAAAATTATAATTTAACAACATATGTTATTATGATGAAAAAAGTTGTTTTTAATTAAAATATAGCATGTTTTTACTATTCATTAAAATATGAAAGTCATCAGAATAAAATGAAAAATTTATCCAAAGTAAATTTTTATTTCTTGATTCCAAAGAATAATTTTATTTTGTCAAATGGAACTTATAAACATTTACAAAACTAGATTTAAAGTGGGTGCGCCATTAAAAGGCGGCAAAACTGTATTTTTTGAAAAATACTTATTTTACCCGAAAAATTTATTTTGTTCTTATAACATGTTCTAGAAAATTTTTAAGATGAATAATAATTTTATAAAATTCAAAATTTAGTTAATAGTATTCATAACAGCTAGTTCATAATAATATTATAATAATATATCGTTGTTTAGTAACACCCGGTATTGCGTACAACACACGCTATCGAGGAAGGTCGTGATTGGGTGTAATGCAAGCCAAGTCAGGGTTGCGTCTTGTGCAAGAATCCTTCGTTGTTTTGTTTAACAGAATCCAACCATATTTCATTTGTACATTGAATATATATATATATACTCAATGTTGCGTAGAATAACTATTATTAAAATTGTGTGGAACATGATCCAAGAATAGTGTTGCGTATACTGCAAGCTAATACGATGTTGAGTATAGCGCAAGGTAATCTTGGTGTAGCATAAAACACAAGACAATAATTAAATTAAAAGAATATTTTTCTTAAAATCTTGGGGTGTTACAATTTAGGTTTACATCCTAGACACATGATAAGTAGAACACACCATGTGAAGAAGGTCAATAAATATCATGTAGTCCGGCAGAGGTACACGTCGTAGACCCTGATATATACCCAGGATACACAGAAACTGAGATTAATAGTGGTAGTGTGATTTAAACAACATGCTATCTCCCATTAATCGAAATAATAAAAAATTTACATTAAAATCATACCATTTTATGTTTTAAATATTAATAATTGTTTTAAATAATTTCTAATTATGAATAAATTTTGTGTTATAATTATGTCATTATCTGTTATATAAATTATTTTCCATTATTTCAATAAATTATGGGTGTCCAAAATAAAATTATGATGATAATTAATATTAAATTGAATTAATTATTTCATTTAATTAATTATTTAATGCATAAAAATTCATCTTAAAAATAATAAATAGATAAAAAATTAATTCCACCCAGTTACTTTTGTATATTGGTTGCATGTATGAATTTTTATCAGCTTAAACAATATATGTGTATGTTTGGGGTGTTTTAAATTAACTTATTATATGGGTTTTCAATTATTTATTATTAAATAAAATATGATGGCCTATGAATAATCCCTTCCTCCATTATTATATAGGATCTTCATGTCCAGGGATATTTATGTAATCCCATTTTAAAAAATACTTTGGTTCCTCTCACCTACATGTCAGTCCTAAATTCAAGGAATTAATGGATTATCCTAAGGTGCACAGAGGCAGTTCATGATGAAACCACTATAATGCCTAATTAGGTGATGTAGAGGGTTAAAAGTGTAATAATTTCACTCTTACCAAGACTAGAAATAAGAGTTACTTCCCCTGAGTCATATATTGGTTTGATGTGAACTCATAAAATAATATGTTAATTCATTATCATGAATGGGTCATTTAATTAATTATTTTTTTATGTCCATGAAATTATTTATTTTATGGATTCAAGGCCACGGTCTCTTAAATAATGTAATTAATGTGAATATTAATAGGTCACATAATTTTTATAAAACAATAAATTTATTCATAATTATTTAAAATACCTCAATTAAATATTTATTCATATATGGCCTTCAATTCATTATAGGGAATCAAACTAAATAGAACTATGTGTTTGTCCAAGAATTATTGGGAATCATTATTTTATAAGGGGAGTTATTATGAAAATTTTGGGTTGACATAACCATTTTACATCAAGAATAGTATACCTTTATAGAATTTGTGTAAATTGGAGGCGTGTTTTGATGTAATCCAAGTAAGGATTTTAGGATAGCTGAGTCCACTCAATGGATCAAGGAGCTATAATCCAGTAGTTCATAAAGACCTTCCTACCTAAACACCTTCATGTATCTTGAACAAACCTTGTTGGTGTTATGTGAAGGGGAATTTGAACCATTTCCACAAGAATTTCCTAAAAAAATTTATTCTTATCTTAATGGAGATGGATATTAGGGATTGATAAAATAGTGGAATATTCAATAATTAACAAATTTTATTTATTTATTATTTCCGAAATATTTATTTAATCAAAAAAATTACTAATAATATACTCTTTTAATTGTAGAATAAAATTTAAATATCTTCATCCACATTATCCATACGTTCTATATTGGATATGTACCACCTACTAATGCTAAGTCACTTGTAGGAATAGTAGAGACACCACCAGGTTGTTTTGTTCCGGGAATGTGAAGGAACAAAGATGCATAGAAAAATATGGTGGTCTGTAGATTTAAAATTTTAATCATAAAAAATAATTTTAGTTTTAGTATCTATAATTATGATCCATGGTATGGTCAGTGTATCATGTCTTAATTGTTCCAAACATATAAATTAAAATGAATGAGCCCCTTGTTCCAAAATCGGAGTGCATACATCTACAGGACATCATGTTTGAATATTTCCCTAATGATATAAATCCAAAACCCTTTATATAATCCACTCATTATCTAATAATCCCCATGAAAATATTTCATTAAATATTGGGTGATAGAGTGGATCTTTGATGAATCCTTCATTGTTGTGATGATCACCGCGCTCCTGTAACTTTGATCCATTGAGGGAATTCATGGATATGATCTTATAGAGATACATTATCTCTCTAGAATGAAATAACAGAGATAATATCTACCTTATTTGAATGAATATAACCCCACACCCGACTAATCTTCTCCTCTCCAGCTTATATATTTTGTCTACAAAATAGCAGAAAAGGGTTCTCCGTCCGCTAGAAATAAATCACCCCAAAATAATAATTATGAAGAACAAAAGAACATCATAATTACTATGTATATTTTATCAAACAGATATAATATATATTAAATATTTTACTTGATAAAACTATGTCATTTAAGATTACTTTTAAATCCAATTAATATTAAATGAATTTGTAGTATTAAAATAAAATTCCATCATATAATATTTTTCCTATATTCACTAAATACCTCATGAATACTTTAAATAAATAATTTCAACCCAATTATTCACTAATTGAATAATAATGGATTTATTTATTTATCAGTTATAGATAAAACTGGATAGCTCTCAGACCCTATGGTTGGTCCCACCATTTCCAATATATATTCCCCATAATAGGGTTGATTCTTGAATATGGTACTATGTGAAACCCTATAGGAACATACAATAATAGTAGAAAATTATATTCATAGTACATGAGAGGGGTCCATCAATTTATCTAGGCCCCTAAAGAGATATGGAATAGTCATAATAATGAAAACCAAACTATGAAAAAACACTATATAATATAATATATTTTTCTTTATATATCTCATAATATAGGATGCACTCTTGTGTCATTATACTTTATTTATTTATTATTCACTGATCTTACTATACGAAAATACATTTTGACATGAAGACCATTTATTTATGAAGGTACTACCATATAGATTAACTAGGCTCAATTTATGTAACTTCCTAAATTCATATGTGACAAATTTTATATTGATCATTCAACAAATTCTATTCCACTAATGACACTACCAATAGAAGCTACCTCACTACAATTTAATTATCCTTGTTTATTCATGGATACTTCTACAAAACCAAATGGAAGACATTGATAATGATTTCAAGCTACGAGATTGATACACATGTCCATATATAGGAACAACCAATGACACCTCAAAAAATTTGCGCTCATTTTGGTAGGTCAATCCTCCTGAGATCACCTACCAGATACCACTATGTGTGAACTTCCTCAGAAGATGTATCAATGATTATGAGGCCCCTACAGCTGATTGTAAAACATATACATTGTCTAGTCTACATGATGTATCTATACTGTAGGACATATATTTATGAATACTTTTTATTTTATCTGGAGGTTTTCATTATATCCTTTAATATGCTATGACATTTTGACATGAAAACTAATATATGGAAGCTAATATTTATATAGTGGACGTTTAGATTTCTACATTATAATTGTAAAATTTACATCAGGAATATCTCATTGTATACATGAAAGTGTAATCTAAAAGTACTATTTCGTTGGGTGTTGGGGATCCACTATTACAACAGAATGAAAATAATATGTGCTATAATCCTCATTTTTCGATCCTCCTACTAAGGAGGTGAGTGATGTAGAGTTCCTAGTCTGTGAGAAATATATGAATGAAATGGTTAATGTTAAATGTTTTATCCCTTCATCTATGTCAACTGACCTCATAAATTCTCATGAAAAAATGAATGTGTATGTCATTTTTGATAATCTCTATGGTTTTTACCAATAGAGGTCTAGAGATGAATAGTTTATATATCCTAGGAAACCATTCAGATAAATCATGGAGAGGTTTGCCCATATGAGCCTAACATGGTAAAACTCATTGTCTATATAGATTTCTTAGAGGTTATAGGGTTTAAACACCCCATATAACTCTGAACCAACCACATTCTAGCATCACTCCCTCGTAGATTCTCTAGTTTTGTTGTGAATTTTAAAATGAACAACATTTAAAATTCCATTCCAAATCATCTTACTCTTCCTCTCCAAGTAGATAAGGATAAAAAGCATAAAAATTATACCCCCCTTATGGTGAAAAAATGGTAATTTATTATGAAGATATTGATGCACAATTTTTTTTCATTCCATTAACATAAGATAAAGTTCAAGGGGAAATCACAGGACCATGATGTTGTATATTTTTTATGTGGAAAGAAGGGCCACTGGAAGGAAAACTAAACCTATCCAAAGAAACAAGGTAATGATTCAGGTGCATTTGTTAACAAATTTAATTTATTTATCTATATAATTTGGGTGTTACTTACAACTTGTGATGCTCTGAAATATATTAAAATATAGGAACCAAGTAGAATCAGAATGATTGAATGAGGCGAGGTAGATCTATGAGTAGACAACAGATCTAAACATACATTTGTAGCTATAGGGGACTGCTATCTCACATTGGAAACCATAATTATGTTGGTTTCAAAAGGATGTTATTATGTTCCATATGTTACGAAACAATTATTTCTTTATCAAGGATTCATACAATAGTATTTATTTTAAAAATTGGGAATAAATGTTTCTTTGTTTATAAATATATTATTTTTATTGTAAGACACATTTAAATAATGGACTTTATATGTTGAATTACACAAACCATGAAATGGAAATCGATAATGGAGTAAATCCATATGATTTATACTACAGCAAGAATTTGAAGCACAAGCTTGGTCATATAAATGATAATTTATTTACTAAATTAAATCTAGACTGATATTTATATTCATTTTATCTAAATCAACTAGTTGTATGTCACACATGTTCACAATTCAAAATGACCAAATAACCATTTATTGTGAAATTTGAATGGGATAAAGAGATTCCTGAATTAGTTTATATCAATGTGTGTTGACCATTTTATTTTAATGAAACTGGTGGGTACTCATACATCACAACATTCTATAATTATTTTATTAGATATGGATATTTCTAAATAATGAGGTATAATATGGATTATTTTGATAAATTCATGGAATAAAATAATTAAGTTGACAACTATCTTGGAAAGAATATTAATAAACTCTACTCATACTATGGTAGATAATATCATAATAAAGAATTCATTTATTATTTATGGATGTTTGGGATCCAGTTCCAACTCACTCTTCCTTACATGACACATTAGAATGGTGTAATTGAAAGATGAAACCACACTTTGATTGGAATGGATAGATCATTGACAAGTAATGTGAATATTCCCTAATATATTTGGAGATATGAGTTTCAAACAGCTACACACATACTTAACCAAGTACTAACCAAATTAATAAATGGTATTCCATATGAATCATTGAATTTAATAAAAAAACCATGTAGTCAAATTTACATGTGTGGGAAAGAAAATGGTTTTTGAAGGCCCCATCAGGTAACAAACTTACCTTCTGATTCACATAGTGTACCTTAATAAAATATCCCATGGATATAATGGTATATTACCTATATGGTCCCTCAAACAAAAACCATATAGTGATGAGACACACAATATTCATTGATAGGGAAAAATTTATTTAATAGATATTTAGAGAGGGATATAGATTGATGAAGTCAAAGCTCAAGGTACCCAATAGTTGGTACATGAACAGATTCCACAAAGACTCATGGAAGATGAAATTTTTCTAGAGACACAAGTCCCATGTAGGAGTAAAAAGAGGATACAAAACTAGAATTCTATGATTTTCCTGTCACTATGTGTTTTGACAGATTATTTTTTGATAATAATGATCCTTTAATATATAATTATGTAGTAATAATAATATATGATTCAAGGTGGAAATAAACCATGAATTCTAAAATTGATTCCATGTACCAAAACAATGTCTGAATTTTATAAGAAACTGTAGAGAATGTAAATCCCATTGGTTGTAAGTTGGTATTCAAGAAGAAACTAGGAATTGAAGGACAAGTAAGTACCTATAAGTTATGACTAGCTGCAAAATGGTTTAACCATCATTAAAGTATTGAATCTGATGAAACCATTTCACTATTTGAATGGATTAAAGCCCTAAAAAAATATAAATTCCATTATCACTTTTTTTGATTATGATATTTCTAAAATAGATTTTAAGTCATATTTCTTTAATGGGAACCTTGAAGAAAACTTTTATATAACACAACCTGAAGGGTTTGTGACTCCATAGGATTCTAATAATATATTTAAGTTACAATGACACCTTTATGGTTAAAGAATGAATCAATGTCAAAGAACATTAATTTTGGTGAGTCCAAAAAAGAATTTGGTTTCATAAGTAATGAATTTGATAAAGTGTATCTAAAATATTTAGTGAGAGTGTATTTTTTTATAATAGTATATGTGGATTACATTTTACTCATAGAAAATGAAATACTAGTCTTATGTTCTATTAATACATGGTTTAATAAATGATTATATAGGAAATAATTAAGTTAAAAAAATATATTCTTGGGATCAAGATCTATCATGATAGATCTAAGAGACGGGTCGACCTATGTTAAGGTATATAAAATGGATAGACACTAACGATATTCAGTATAGAAAAAACCCATAGAGGATTGTTTCTAGCATCACATGACATTCATCTTTCTAATAAAATGCTTCCTCAAAAACATCTGGAATGAAAAATAATGGAATATATTCCATACACATTGGATATTAGGTTTTCCATGTATATTATTCTATTTACAAGTCTAGATGATACTAACACATTGATTTTGGTTGGTAGATAACATGTTTATCTTGGTGAAATTTATTGGATGGTAGTGAAGAACATCAATATGTATTTGAGGTGAAATAAGGATATTTTCTTGATTTATATAGGATATGAGGAACTAGTCAACCAAAGATATACATATTCTAGTTTCCAAACTGATGAAGATAACATGAATTCAAAAATGGGTTACATCGTCATTTTGAATGGATGTGTTGTAAGCTAGATGAGCTCAAAGGAGGATGTGGTCACAAATTATATATCATTTCCATGTATATTTTGGCTTCTAAGGAAGATAATTAAATAGTATGGATGTGAAACACCATCTAGGGGCCTAATGTACTACTTAATAATAATGACACAATCACACTCTATTGTGATAATACTACAACGGTGGCTCTCACAAAAGTTATAAGGTCACTTAGTGGATGAAACACATAACTTGGAAGTATAATGTGTTGAGTTATTTTTCATAGAGAGGTGATGAAGAAGTGGGTAGTATTTATATGGAATACATTGTTTAAGACCCCGTGATAAATTCCTAAACATAATAGAAACATGATAATCATGTGAGGTCAATCATAATCATTGTCTTATGTAGTTTCCTCTAGTGCATGTGGGTGTTTATTGGAGTTGGTGTCCAAGGAACAACTGATTTTACATTGATTACCTATATATTTGTTCTATTGAATATTAATTAACCATATTATTACATATTATCCATTGTTCTTTAAGGATGTAGTGTAATGATTTCCTTGAGTATTTATTGTCTTGATAATGTCATAAAAACTCCCCACTGTGATGAGAAACTGGAAGGGATATGAAAATATTACTAATATGGTTCTATGGTTGGATAGCATACTATTAAAGGAAACATTGTTTTTAGACATTCAGGTTCGAGTAGTAGTAAGAACATGAGGCTTCTTCTCTTGATGTTCTCACTTGGTAATATCCACGATTAGAGTTTATGGGAACAGACCCACTAGTAGTAATTATAGATGATTTTTTCATTTGATATTAATATATGTGATTGTCTGTAATAGAATTTAGACATTAATATTATCATTAGTGCTTGTCATGACTCACAAAATTAGATTTACTAATGAAAATAGACATGCCATATGTTGGCGGGATGTAGTGTATGTTGGGTGTGTCATGATTGACATGTCATTAATGGATAATTTTAGGAAATATTTTCCTTTCTATCATTATAGAAGAAAATATCTCATCCATTTTATAGGAATAAAAATGTTTTCCTAAATTCTATTTTCATGGTGGAACAACATCTTTATTTTAGATAGTTAATGAATGAAAAATCTAGAATATGTGTGTTTGATAGTATCATGAAACCAGCTTGATAAGATATTATATCAAATGGATTATATTATATAGTGAGCATTCACATGTTATTTTTGACATTTCAACATTATGGTCATTCTCTTAAGTTCCTTGATCCAATTCCATGAAGTAATGTTGGAGTTTTCACAATACCACCTACTACCAATGAAACAAATCCTAGAGGGTCACAGACTATGTGTTTCTATTGATCTTGATTAAATCTGATTTTAAATTGCATAATGAAAGAAATATTATTCTCAAGACTGCAGAATAATTTTATTCCAGTTAAATTTATTGAATAAATTTAATAAATATTTATTCTCTGAGCTATGAATAAAAGTTTATTTATTTATTTTATTAAATATTTAATAAATCATTATTCCATTATATGTGAATGAAACATTTTTTTATCAATAAACTATTTATTCAGGTATTTAATAAATACTAAGGAGTTTGGATGGAACATGAACACATTATGTGATAAATAATTATTTAAAAGTTGGTATGTATTATTTATCAATTTTCACAAGTTGGAATGTTACACAAAATAATAATAAAAATATTTTTATTATACTGAATGAGGTTTCATCAAAGGTGATAATATTATTTACTGACCAAAATACATTAGATAATTATTTTATCCAAAATAATATCTCTAAAAATTCATGGTTATGTTTATTTGGGGGAGTATCATTCATTGTGAAAATAAAACAATTGAATTTTTTCGTACAACAAATTAGGTCCTAGAGCCTCATTCTCTCTCCCATTCAAGAAGGAGAAATACGAGAGATAATTATTGAAGAACAAAAAATAAATGATTAAGAACAAACAATGTAGGAAATTTGAATTTGCGTTCTACCACCCAAATATATTGTGGTGTTTTTCAGAGATCATACGAGCACATGTGCATTGCTATTAAAGGAATTTAATCAGTGGGTCCTCATAGTGCAACAAAAAAAATCTGAAATAGTGTTTTTTGATGATCAAAATTCATCAAAAAATAAGGTTTCTAGGAATATGTATTCATTTATTCATTTATTAAATAAATTAATTATAAATTTGCGGTACATATCCTCACACTTGGTTTAGAGTCATAATAATTAAAATACATTGTAATATATTACAAAACATTGCATGATTCCACTATACCAGAACCATCAGAAAGAATATCACATAAAATATAAGTTCATAATGTATATTAATAAAAAATTATTAAGAAATGTTGTTGAAAATATAAAATAAAAATAATGATATTTAATAAAACCATATGTGATAGTAAATAAGGATTAAAAAACAAATGTTGTGCATGTGGGGGAGCTCAGTGATATTAGATGATTACAAAATTAAGATCCATTTTCAATTGAAAATGGATAAAATTTATATGCTATCTATGGAGGAAAATAATAACAATGCTTAAAATTTAAAAATATATATAACGAATTAGGTAATAACCAATAGAATACCAAATTTGGCAGGAAAATTTTACATTATAGAAAAGGATTCTCAACTCATTTTTTAAATAACATTGATAACTATATAATAAAAATTGTAAATCTCAACCAGTTTCTCTATTCAAACCAGATTTTTTAATGAACCTATGTGAATAAATTACTATTTAATTACTTAAATACTAAATATTAAATTTTACACTAAAATTTGAATGACTCATAATTCTGCAAAACTATTCTACTAGGGTAAACACCCTATTCTAGGACCCAAAAGGGGCTAGAAAAATTCTCTAAGATCATATTCTAGGAAATATTGAACATTTTAACCATTATAACAATCTGAATGAAAAAAATCAAATATATTCTTATATTTCTAGTTTGAAAAAACATGGGGGATTTAAATCTCCCTCTAAAAGCCCTCTCATCCCTAAGAAGCCTAAGTGGTAAAATTAGAAGGCATGATTTCATCCTGACCATCTACACAACTACTCTATCTTGAGTATCAAAATAAAAGTCTCACAACATCAAAATTTTTCACCAAAATGGGAGACACAAAACTAAAATAGATCTTCTTTATCCACCAGAATAGTTCCCTTATCATCATCTCCCAACATCACATGTTTCTAGTTCCTCAGAATGATTTCCATATGTAACATCCCAAGGTTTTCTGAAAATAAATTGAAAATGCTTGAAATTTTGTTTATGGTATATATTTATAAGTATCCATTAAACGTAATTTTATTTCTTCTATGTTTTTAATTTCAAGAAACTGTCATCTACAATTGTGTTCAGTATTTAATTTAGAGTCTGATGAAACAAACTTGTTTTTTCGGTGAATAGTGAAATATGATAAAATAACGTATAATCAATTTATCAGTAAAAATGAACTATTTATGACATAATAAGTGATGCAAGGACACTTTCTTCAAACTCACTTGATATTTTCACTATTTAAGTCCACTTGATTTGAGATTATTCATAGTCTTGATAAAAATATTATAATAATAATTAAAATAATCTAAAATACCTCCCCTCATCCACTATAAATATCACCCTCACTCCCCTATTCCTCCCATACCTTTCAAGCCTAGAGAATTGTCTAATTTTTTCCAAATTCCCTCCCCAATATTCTTCCCCACGTCCTAGAGCTGCGGGTCTCACCAAAAGACCAAAATCAAAGCCCTTAAGAAGGATCTCAAGGAGAAGAGATCAAGAGGTAAACATCCTCTTTCATTTTCATTCTTTTCTTCCATTTTATGTTATTCTCTTCCTTTCCCTTTGTATTTTGTTGGGATATTTCATTAAATATTTCCCCTTACTGTCCAAATTTTTTATGAATGATGAGATATTCCATTCCTCTCATCAATCTTGTTTTTATGAAATTTTAAGTGATGTCGTTAGGCTGCCGAATTTTCGTAAGAAATTTCTCATGTTTTCTTTATTTCATGATTCCTTTCTCTTCTTTCTTCACCCCCTCTTATCCAAGAGGCATGAAATCTCCAGAATCATGTATATTATGGATGTTTTCATGTGTATGGAAAATTACAAATCATTATTCCTCCCTTCTCTCACTTATTTAAAGAATAAAAACATTGTCCGTGATGTGTCGAATTACCGACATCGTGGACGATGTAATTTCACTTTCCATTAATTCTTTCAAGTATGGTCATGAAACAATTTATATGGTTGAACCATGTTATAATATATGTTTTATAACTCGTATATGGTTCTGTAATTCTTTTGTACTCATGGTTCTAATTTATAAGACTAAATGAGGTTGTTATTATCAAAGAACCACTTAAATGATCTAAACGAACATAATTAATGTTTTAACTTATAAGTCATTATAATATAAAGAATAAATGTGATAAATGGTATAAATTATGGTACTGGAAATATGTAAATACTACTCCATTGCAATTCTAGAGTTTCACTTCCAATCAACATGAACGATTCATCATAAACTGATCGTTAAAAATCACAAAAGAACTCACCCAAAATAATGCAAGGAACAAAATACTAACAATTAAGGGGTGAAATGAGGTTATGAAATGACCATATAAGATGTTATAAACATGAACCTATTTCTGTAAAATACTAATACCACTCTTTTAACCATTATACAGGAGGTTTAATCAATTTTGAAGTAAGACAAGCCTAAGGTAAGGGAATTCTTAACCCGATTTCCATTCTTTGGGTTAACCTTCTACTTTATTATTTATGTGCTATTTAAATTTTTGTGTGATGGTTTCTGTTTATATTATGTTTCATTATGTGTATTTTACAGAGTATATACCTATTCCATACACTCTATTAAGTCCCACTTCAAATATATGATGTTTATAAGGGACTTTTCTTCTAAAATCCTTTTTTTAAAATTCTATTTTGCAATATTCAAAAGCAATGTTTTTATGATATTATTTATGATGTATGATTATTTTTTGGTTATTGGGCATTGTTTATGATGAATTGTGGGACCTATATTTCCCTCCAATGCATTGGGTATGAGTATGTTGGAGGTCGGCTATATGGTTACTCCAAGTGTAACTGTGATGGTTACACAAAGTAAGATAGCAGTGAGGGTTACAAATTTTAAGGTAGCCACGATGGTTACAATATTATGTAAGTAATTCCCCAAGATATTTCTAGGATTATATTTATGTTTTTGTGGATCTTGTGTAGGTCTCATGTTACACAAAGTAATTATTTATGGGTGGAAAGCATGTCTTTTGAAAATGTTTTCATACGTCATGCGTATTCATGGACTAATGTGATTTTTCCATCATTTTCATACCTTACTGAGATTTTGTGCCCATACCAAGTTTTTAAATGATTTTTCACAGGTTAATGGATTAGTAATACAAGGAAGGAAGACATGTTAAATGTTGAAGAATTGTCAAGGAGTCTTGTTTTAAGTTTTAAAGTTTTATATTCTGAGGAAAATGGAAACCGATTTTATGGTATCCACTATGTAACAATGTGTAATGTTATGAATGTTTTGTCTTAATTATCTGAAGCTCTAAACATGAAATTATCCTTAATGTAAAAGGAATTGTTTTCTTGAATAAATTCGATATTATGTATGTAAAAAGTGTGGGTCTTTATAGTTGGTATCAGAGGATGGTTTAGATAACTTTAGGGGTTAAGGTGATGTGAATAGAATACCAGAAATAATTTTCACTCTATGTTTAATTTGTTATAGTATTTAAAGATTACCATGTTGCTTCATCTAAGAAATGTTTGTTTAGAATGGTTGTCCGCAGAAGGAACAAGGATGCTGAAGAGGAGAGGCACCGACAGAATGACATCCTTCCTGATCTACAACCCAGAATGGTAGGGATTGGAACCGAGCAGTTTGTGACAGTAATGGCTCAGCTGACGCAGGCTATAAATGGTGGTGGCATCCATGAAAGAGAACCAATAGAGGTACCCCAACGGAACATGACAATGGTGGAACATTTTATGAGACAACATCCTCATGCATTCAATGGATCCTCTGACCCAGTGGCAGCAGAAGGATGGATTAAAGCCCTTGAAAAGATATTTGATGTTATGGGATTTTCGGACAATCAAAAGGTAAGTCTTGACATTTATCGTTTTTAAGGGGAAGTTGATCAATGGTGGTCAATGGTAAGGAATATTAGGGGTAGAGTGGATTTTGATGCCTTAGTGTGGGATGAATTTAAAAGTCTTTTTCTTGAAAAATATTTTCCTAAGGTGGTGCGACTTAGAATGGAGAAGAAATTCCTTGAATTGAAACAAAAGGAGGAAGATTCAGTGGCTGTGTGTGAAGCAAACTTCACCCGACTGGAGAGGTATGCTCCAAATCTTATTCTGGATATCGATAGCAAAATCAACCACTTTTACTCAGGATTGAAGCCAAGGTATCGAAGGGCGTTGGCTTCCTGTGAATACAAAAGTTATGAGAAACTTGTCCGATGTGCTGAGAGGGTAGAGATGGAGTTTGCTGATGATCACATGCATTTTTGTAGCAAAGAGAAGAAGAGGTCGCGTTGGCAAGAAATGGGTATGAATCAACCAAAGAAATCTGATGGTAAGAAAATCTAGTTTCCAGTTTGTGAAAAGTGTGGCAAGAACCACCCTAGGGAATGTCTTATCAAAATTGGGAAGTGTTTTAAATGTGGTAAGTTTGGACATATGGCCCGAGATTGCAATTAAAATGATCCAATGACTAATCCTGATAAGAAAACTATAAAGTGTTTTAAATGTGGTGAGATGGGTCACTATGCAAATACATGTCCAAAGAGGGATACAAATGATGCCAAGAAGCCAGACTACAAGCAGAAAGGTGTAGTGAGATCCTTTGCGACTACGTCAGCAGATGTTGGGCCATCCAATGAAGTTGTATCAGGTACTTTGTTTGTTCACTCAGATTTTGCTAAAGTTTTGTTAGATACGGGGTCTACACATTCCTTCATCTCTGAGAAATTTTCTGGTAGATTATAAATATCACCTCAACAAATGAGACCTGAAGTTGTTGTTAAAACACCAGGGAAAATTTTATAGCAAAGAGGAATTATAAGAATATTTTTATTGTGGTATGTGGAAAGACTTTAACTGCAAACCTTGTTGTTTTACCCTTAGTCGAGTTTGATGTTATTTTGGGGATGGACTAGCTTTCTAATTATCATGATAAGATTGACTGTAGAGCTAAAAAAGTTGTTTTTCAGAAAGAGTTTCAGTTTGTATACAAGAATGAACCCATAAAATTGATAACAAATTAGGAAGCTGAGAAACTACTGAAAGATGGAAGTGAATGTTATCTTGCTCATATTGTTGAAAAAAAGGGAACTATTCAAATTAATGATATGCCAGTGGTAAATGAATACCTTGATGTTTTTCCTGAGGAGTTACCCAGTGTCATACCTGAACGAGAAGTCGAATTCACAATTGATTTAGTTCCTGATCCTAAGCCAATTTAGAAACCCCCATATCGTATGGCTCCAATAGAACTTCTTGAATTGAAAAATCAGTTGCAGGATTTTCTTGTCAAAGGCTCCCTTCGTCCTAGTACTTCACCATGGGGTGCCCCTATTTTGTTTGTTAAAAAGAAATATGGTTCCATGAGACTTTGCATTGATTATAGAGCTTTGAATAACATCAATGATAAGAACAAGTATCCTTTGCCTCATATTGATGACTTGTTTGATCATCTCCAGGGAGCTCAGTACTTTTCCAAGATTGACTTGAGATCTGGATACCATCAGCTGAAGGTGAAGGTGGATGACATCCCGAAAACAGCCTTTCGTACTAGATATGGGCATTATGAATTTTTTGTTATGCCATTTGGGTTAACTAATGCACCTGATGTATTCATGAATCTTATGAATAGAGTATTTCATGATTTCTTGGATAAGTTTGTGGTTGTATTTATTGATGACATTCTGGTTTTTTCTAAAAATAAAGAGGATCATGAAAAACATCTAAGGGTTGTTTTACAAACTAAAAAGAAAAGAAACTATATGGAAAATTCAGCAAGTGTGATTTTTGGTTGCAACAGATTTATTTTCTTGGGCACATTGTAAATAAGGATAGAATAATAGTTGATCCTACCAAAACAAAAGTAGTTGATGAATGGCCAAGACCCACAAATGTTACAGAGATTCGTAGTTTTCTGGGATTAGCAAGTTATTACCGACGGTTTGTTAAGAACTTTTCACGGTTATCTAGCCCAATAACTAAGTTAACATGGAAATGGGTTAAATTTGTTTGGATAGAGGAATGTGATGTTTGTTTTCAGGAACTAAAGAAGAGATTGTTGAATGCTCCAGTTTTGGCCTTACCTTCCTGGAATGGTGAGTTTGTCATCTATAGTGATGCTTCTTTGAAGGGACTTGGTTTTGTTTTGATGCAGAATGATCAGGTAATTGCCTATGCTTCGAGACAACTTAAACCTCATGAGCTAAATTATCCCACACATGATTTGGAATTGTAAGCTATGGTTTTTGCTTTGAAAATATGGAGGCATCATCTATACGGAACCAAATACCAAATATATACTGACCATAAAAGTCTTATGTATATATTCACTCAGAAGGAATTAAACATGAGGCAGAGAAGATGGCTAGAACTGATAAAGGATTGTGACTACACGATCAATTACCATCCTGGAAAAGCAAACAAAGTAGCGGATTCCTTAAGTCGTAAAAATCATGCATCATTAACCATGCTACGTTTGGAACATGATCCCTTGATTAACGATTTGATGAATTTTGGCTTAGAAGTTGTTGGTGCGGGGAATATATTTTTTTTGTTTCAGGATTCAGTACAGTCTTCATTGTCAGACAGAATTATGAAAGCGCAGAGGGAAGACCGTGAGCTACAGAAAAAGGTAGAATTGGTTAAAATGGGTAAGTTTACAGAATTTAATCTTGATAAAGATTGTGTTTTAAGGTTTGGAAAAAGGTTGTGTGTTCCTTGTGATTCCCAGCTGAAGAAAGAATTATTGTGTGAAGCTCATAGTTCTCCATTTTCTGTTCATCCTGGAAGTACTAAGATGTACAGAGACCTTCAAGAGTGTTATTGGTGGAATGGGATGAAAAGATATGTTGCTGATTTTACAATGAAATGTTTGACATGTTAGCACGTTAAAGTAGAGCGACAGTTACCGAAGGGGATGCTTCAGCCTTTGCCAGTTCCAGAATGGAAATGGGAGAATATATCCATGTATTTTGAGGTGGGGCTACCCAAGACTTCTCGAGGTAACAATGTGATATGGGTTATTGTTGATCGGCTAACAATGTCTGCTCATTTTCTTTCTATTCAAGATACAATGACATTATATCAGCTTTCTCGATTGTACCTCAAGGAGATTTTCAGGTTACATGGAGTTCCTCTTTCCATTATGTCTGACTGAGATCCCAGGTTCACTTATAAATTTTGGAAGGGACATCAGAAGTCATTGGGCACAGAGTTGAATTTCAGTACAACTTTTCATCCACAATCAGATGGGCAGTCAGAACGAACGATTCAAACATTGGAGGATATGCTTCGAGCTTGTTCAGTGGACTATCAGGGAAGTTGGGATCAACATCATTCATTAGTTGATTTTTCTTATAATAATAATTTCCATTCCAGTATTCAGATGGAACATTTTGAGGCCTTGTATGGAAAGCGGTGTCGGAATCCTGCGTTTTGGGATGAAGTCGGTGAAAGAAATTTGATGGAGCCAGAATTAGTAGAAGAAGTGGCTGAGAAAGTGAGGATGATCCAGCAACACATGAGGACAGCTCAAGGAAGGCAGAAAAGTTATGCAGATAACAGAAGGAAATAATTCTCTTTCGAGGTAGGTGACCATGTTTTCCTTAAAATCTCTCATTGGAAAAGTGTGATGCATTTCGGTTAGAAATGGAAAATAATTCCACGGTTCATCGGTCCTTTTGAAATCTTGGATAAAGTTGGAACAGTTGCATACCACGTAGCATTGCCTTAGATATTATTTCAGGTACACAATGTTTTTCATGTTTCGATGTTGAGAAAGTATGTTCCAGATTCATCACACGTCTTGAGGCTGGAAGCAGTTCAGCTAGTAGAGAACATTTCTTATGAAGAAAAACCGGTTCAGATTCTTGATCGAAGAGAACAGGTATTGCGGAATAAGGTAATCCACCAGGTAAAGGTTTTGTGGAGAAACCACATGGTTGAAGAAGAAACATGGGATTATGAAAATTCTATTAGGGAAAAATACCCTCAGTTGTTTAATAAGTAAATAAAAATTTCGAGGGTGCAATTTCAAGAAGGTGGGGATAATGTAACATCCCAAGGTTTTCTGAAAATAAATTGAAAATTCTTGAAATTTTGTTTAAGTTATCTATTTATAAGTATCCTTTAAACATAATTTTATTTCTTCTATGTTTTGAATTTCAAGAAACGGTCATCTACAATTGTGTTCAGTATGTTATTTTGAGTCTGATGAAACAAACTTGTTTTTTTTGGTGAATAGTGAAATACGATAAAATACCGTATAATCAATTTATCAGTAAAAATGCACTATTTATGACATCATAAGTGATACAAGGCCACTTTCTTCGAACTCAATTGATATTTTAACTATTTAAGGCCACTTTATTTGAGATTATTCATATTCAAGATAAAAATATTATATTAATAATTAAAATAATCTAAAATACCTCCCCTCCTCCACTATAAATATCACCCTCACTCCCCTCTTCCTCCCACACCTCTCAAGCCTTGATCATTGTCTAATTTCTACCAAATTCCCTCCCCAATATTCTTCCCCACGTCCTAGAGCAGCTGGTCTCACCAAAAGACCAAAATCAAAGCCCTTAAGAAGGATCTCAAGGAGAAGAGATCAAGAGGTAAACATACTCTTTCATTTTCATTCTTTTCTTCCATTTTATGTTATTATCTTCCTTTAACATTGTCTTTTGTTGGGATATTTCATTAAATATTTCCCCTTACTATCAAATTTTTTTATTAATGATGAGATATTCCATTCCTCTCATCAATCTTGTTTTTCTAAAATTTTAAGAGAAGCCGTTCGGCTGCAGAATTTTCGTAAGAAATTTCTCTTGTTTTCTTTATTTCATGATCCCTTTCTATTATTTCTTCACCCCCTCTTATCCAAGAGGCATGAAATCTCCAGAATAATGTATATTCTGGATGTTTTCATGTTTATGTAAAATTAAAAATCATTATTCCTCTCCTCTCTCACTTATTTATGGAATTAAAACATTGTCTGTGATGTGTCGAATTACCGACATCGTGGACGATGTAATTTCACTTTCCATTAATTCTTTGAAGTCTGGTCATGAAACCATTTATATGGTTTAACCATGTTATAATATATGTTTTATAACTCATATATGGATCTGTAATTCTTTTGTCCTCATGGTTCTAATTTATAAGACTAAATGAGGTTGTTATTATCAAAGAACCACTTAAATGATCTAAACGAACATAATTAATGTTTAAAATTATAATTCATTATCATATAACGCATCAAAGTGATAAATGGTATAAATTATGGTACTGTAAATATGTAAATACTACTCCATTCCAATTCTGGAGTTTCACTTCCAATCAACAATAACGATTCATCATGAACCGATCGTGAAAAATCACAAAAGAACTCACCCAAAATAATGCAAGGAACACAATACTAACAATTAAGGGGTGAAATACGGTTATGAAATAACCATATAAGAAGTTATAAACATGAAAATGTTTCTGTAAAATACTAATAAAACTTTTTTAACCATTATACAAGAGTTTTAAACAATTTTGAAGTAAGACAAGCCTAAGGTAAAGGGATTTCTTAACCTGATTTCCATTCTTTGGGTTAACCTTCTACATTATTATTTATGTGCTATTTAAATTGTTTGTGTGATGGGTTCTATTTATATTATGTTTCATTATGTGTATTTTACAGAGTATATACGTATTCCATACACTCTATTAAGTCCCACTTCAAGTATATGATGTTTATAGTGGACTTTTCTTCTAAAATCCTTTTTTTTAAAATTCTGTTTTGCAATATTCAAAAGCAGGGTTTTTATGCTATTATTTATGTTGTATGATTATGTTTTGGTTATTGGGAATTGTTTATGATAAAGTTTGGCACCTATATTTCCCTCCAATGCATTGGGTATGAGTATTTTGGAGGTCAGCCATATGGTTACTCCAAGTGTAACTGCGATGGTTACACAAGGTAAGATAGCCGTGAGGGTTACAAATTTTAAGGTAGCCAAGATGGTTACTGGATTATGTATGTAATGCCCCAAGATACTTCTATGATTATATTTATGTTTGGGTTGATCTTGTGTAGGTCTCATGTTACACAAAGTCAGTATTTATGGGTGGAAAGCATTTCTTTTGAAAATGTTTTCGTACATCATGCGTATTCATGAACTAGTTTGATTTTTCCTTCTTTTTCATACCTTACTGAGCTTTTGTGCTCATCCCAAGTTTTTAAATGATTTTTCACAGGTTAATGGATGAGTAATACAAGAAAGGAAGACATGTTAAATGTTGAAGAATTGTCAAGGAGTCTTGTTTTAATTTTTAATGTTTTATATTCTGAGGAAAATGGAAACTGATTTTATGGTATCCACTATGTAACAATGTGTAATGTTATGAATGTTTTGTCTTAATTCTCTAAAGCTCTAAACTTGAAAAGATCCTCAATGTAAAAGGAAGTGTTTTCTTGAATAAATTAAATATTATGTATGTAACAAGTGTGGGTTTTTATACCATAGACAATGAATGATTTTAAAAAATTAATGCTCACCACCCACATATAGCCAACATTTCACTCCCCACCATATGGGTTGCCATACACCACTCATAGACCAAATCCGCAATAGATTACATCAACAAAAAAGCATGTGATTAAAATAAATGAACCTTGTCATAGATCCAACATGCTCTAAATGTTGATACGATGCTCTCTTAGCATATATCTGACACTATTGGAGCGTAATCAATACAATATGAGGATATAATGTGACCATATCTGACTAGGAGTATACTAATATTTCATGATAAATAATTAATATCTCTCTTAGATCCACACCAATGTAAAAACATGTTATTCTTGCATATAATCAACACCTGACACCACGTCACTCTACAATTTCATCCGGTCTCAGGCCTTGGGTCAAACATCTCATAAAAATCGATTCATTTATGATGAATCGTCTACTAAATAGGTACATATTTCATTTATCCACAACTCTTTGGAAACAATTCCCTCGACAAGTCTTAAAAACAGCAGTCCTCATATCACATATGACCACTCCCCAATTTATGATTTTAAGGGTTTAATGTTCAACCATTGTGTTCGTGAATCCCCTAAATTAGAATCCATCATGTAATCCATCACATGCATAAGAAAATCATGCTACATGAAATTTTAGAATCCAAAACCAAGAGATTCCTTTTATCAATTCAAAATACATCACCTCACAAGTACTGTGATTTATTATATGACCTCCCATAACCTGGTGTCATTCTAGTCATGAGAGTTTACCCATGGTCTATCCACATTAGAATCAATGGAAAAATTGGTCACCAGGTCCTGGAACTCAATGATTCCCACCTACATAATCTTGTTTTGGAAGAAAACAATCACCATAGGTACATTCTACAAACCTAAATACATCGAAATGCCAATATCACAAAACCTAAGCACTAAGAATAAAATTATATAATTGATAGCATAACCAAGATCGCTATCTAAAAATGAATATAAAAATGCAATAGATCCTCCCATGTAAGTTTTCCATGATAAAAATGAATGTTGACCTAAAAGGTTCTGAGTAAAAATTAATGGCCTCTAGGTCTCCCACCAAGAAACAGTGATTATGTCTCACAATTGGATCACAAGGTATAACCACATAGCCTAAAAGATCAAGGCTCTCTATGGATGTTAAATATCACAATGACCTAAATGGGTCAAAACATTCAAGAACAACCTACAAGGTCCCTGACCCTTTTTGTGAAACCTCATAAAAAACTGATCCCTAGTTGTCACGATTCCAATGTATAAGATAAAATGGGATGAAACACACTAGGAATACATATACATTAATACCCCCTCAAGTATTAGTTCATGAGAAACATTATAGTACCTATTGACATCATAATTTGAGATCCAACTATAAAACAAAAAATAAAATTAAATTAAGTAAAGTTCCATTCCATGATATGCAGTAAAAAACTATATAGTCTATTACTGAAACTTAAATTAACAAAACCAATAAAATCATGTTTCAAGGGGTCCATAACATGGGAATAATGTGACAGTTCAACCTACATGGTTTGATTCACATTTTGTGAATTTGGATAATATCATTAGACTCACAACTAAATATATCAGTGTAGGACAATTTATCCCTCCACCAGAAGTCAATACATAGTCAATTGACCAAATTGAGTAGATTTCCATAAATAACATATACAGGAAAACACCATTTAGGTTTTGGTCGAATCAATATATAATTTTACTCTCTAGTTAGTAATAACCACACCAAAATTCCTATAACATATGAATCCTATGTGGAAAATATTATTCATGAGATACCTGTGGACTTTTCTAGACAAGAGTCAAAACTATTCCCTAGCCTCTTGATAATGACCAAGAGCCATGTATACATAAATAAATCATAAAATCCACACAATATGTTCTTTTATCAAAGAAGTAGTAATATAAAACAATAATTTCACTAATCTAAACATCAATCCCATATCCCTGGAAACCATGAATTCTCACTAGAACAGGTGTTCTTAACGCACCAGTCTGATATCCATCATAGGTTATGACACTTTCCTAATTCTCCTATATACCATTCCCCAAATACTAATAAAATAGGAAAGGAACTTCCATATTACTAGTTCATAATGTCCTGACCCAGATTCCACTAATCAAGTGCCACTAAAATGTTCATCAAAAGACCTCAAGCGTACCTCCCCATATGCGAGAGGCGGTTTAATTGAACTGAGGTTCTAAAGATTTTATAGTGGGGATAATATATCATTGTATGGGAGTAACACATACAAAAAGCTATATATCATCCATAGTAGTAATAAATAATGAGTGGTAACATTAAATAACTGAAATATAACATGAAATAATAAAAAATGAAATTCAATAAAAACCTGAACAACAATGTAAAACATATAACACTGACCCCCACTATGCCAACCATACATTCTTGTGTAGGTAAATGAATCTGAAATAGAATTACAAGGATCTACAACTCACTCGGAGGCAGTATACATACCCAGTCTCCAAACACTATTAAACTATAGCAGCAAGACCCTAAGAATCCACACAAGCAACACTGCTCAATCTTGCAATCCTAAGGCTCTGCCCTTTCCATCATGTAACTATTCTCAACATAAAAAGAATACATAAGGTCTTATTCATACCAATGAATAAATTTATTTGAGAAAAGATACACCATGTATACATACTCATATATGTATGTATATATAATCCCATACATATATTTAGACACACATGAGTATATATGTATGAGTAAGGCATAAATTATCATGTATCATCTATATTTGATCATTATTTATGTAACCCTGATTGTTTGGACATCCTATTAAATGGTCACTGATTTGGATGTGTACCACTCAAATCGTGTATCATTGAGTTAATTTAATGATCCTTAATCCTGATTAGAAATACCAACTTTGGTAAGTATAGAAAAGTTATATGAGAAAGATACATTACTATAGGGAGATACATTTCCTAACCCTGGGTTCTCCCATACCATCTCTAATAACTAAAAAAAGTATATCATATAGTGATGGACAATCTAGTAAATTTTGAATTGAGATAGATGTTATAATACTCAATCCACTTGAAATTTAGTCTGATTTCAAATTTCTTGGTCTCGGTCCATTGGCAATAAAGACATTGCAACTTAGATAATCCCTAAGGGTGTGACCCTTGGAAGATATATAAGAAATACTCTCTTGATTTAGTATGTCAATATAGAATCATTCAATAATAAGCTCAACATCCAACTCCAAAACATGTATTCCAAGTATCTATAATGGTGCACCCCAAATCCTAGGTTGTATCCCAGGAATCATATTATGAGATCATGGACATATTCTCAGAGATTATACGCATCCCATAGCATGGGGGAAATTCCCCCACCTGACAACCAATGGAATTCTCATGAATTATATTATACTTTTCATTCATATAGAGACTTAGTATATGAGTGGTTCCAAGATACTCTGTGAAACCTATCTCTTTATCCCTAAAAAGGCAGAATCCCAGTGAAAATTGGATGTCCAGTAATGTAATAATTCAATCTCATATTCTCATAATCTTTACCCAATGATGTAAATTGGTAAATCCACTTAAAATAAGTCATTTAAATCATATTACAGTTAGTACGTCTAGTAATAAAAATAAAATAAGTCTCAATAGTCTGATCCCAGGATATATGTCTTTGAATCCCAACATAGGAATAAGGTAGATACCATGAAACAAATATAGTCACCCCAATGATAAATAAATACTCATCACATCTGGCTCATCATCCACCAATATGTAATAGAATATGGTAATCATCTATTCATTATTAGTAAAGAGTTAAATGCATAAATAAAAGAGTGAGGGTGTATGGACACCTAAAACCACCCCTAAAACAATATCCTAATGGGATTACATGTTATACATGGGTTAAATAGTGATAGCCTCTACCATCTATATCCAAACCCTACGTACCATATTAGGGTCAGTTTAACATTAGTCCACCTACTATGTCCCTCAAGTAATATCACTAGAGAGGCATCCAACATTGGTCCTTGAGGTCTAAATATAAGAAAAGTAATATTACTCAGGATCCTCAACAATGAATAAAAAATGAGGAATCCTATATGAGATACTCTAATGAAAATAAATAAGATGCATCCTACATGGGATCCTCGGAATGGTATATTGGAAGAGGCATCCTACAAGGGACCCTTATTAATAGAGAATGTAAGAAGAGGAATTCTATAGGGCATCCTCAAAATGGTAAATAGGTAGAGGAGCCCTATAAGGGAATCCATGTGTCATCTTATAATAAAAGGATTCCCATAGGGGACCCACGGTTTAGTAAGAATATGAAGGCATCATACATGGGACCCTCTAGGTCGAATCGTAAGATGGGGAATTTGGTAGGGGAACCTCAAAAACAACTAAATTCACCGCCTCCTAGGACAGAGAGTAATATATTTCAAGGGATACAACCTTATGCGATATGTATATCTTCTAAGTTGGAGAAAGAACCATCTCAGATCATGTTGTCACTCCCTATATACAACTGGATCCAATTACTGGAGGAAGAACCTATTCATTTTAGAAAAAACCAGAAACACCAACTAGGAGACCTCAAATAACCTCACGGTTAGTACCATAAACATATATGGGAAAAACAATGTGAATGAGATAAACATGTTACCAATAATATAATTAGGGGTGTAAAGATATGAAAATCCCTCAAAGGCTAAAAAGTGTCATTATAGAGTGTGCATACCCTAATATAAGGGATGCACACCCAAATCCCCACCTGAGCATGTACTCCAGTCGGACATGGAATATAAAAACCATGGTATAATAAGTTTTTTCATGAAAATATCATTTACCCTACATATGGTACCCAACCATATATCTCTTAATTCATAGACATGTACTTTTCCTAGTCATGTACCCCTATATAGTGTGAAACCCAAATGAGTCCTAGCCATGTACTTTCCACGACCATGTTCCCTTATAAGAGCTATTTAGCTGGGTACTCAACTACATGGATGGGTCCATGTGCACAAAGTGTATAGAAAATAAAATAAGTTTACTTCTAAAAATTTCATCTAACTTGAACAATAATAAAAATCTATGTGTGTTCTTGAACTACTCATTCTGTGATAAAGATTTATGATTGGAAAATTCATTAAATCAGCTCCAAACAAAATTTTACTACCCTAAAGCTATAAATAAACCCTCAAAAAGTCATAAGAAGACATGATAGGGTTTTAATACCTAAAAATGATGTGTGTGTGTGTGTGTGTGTTTGGATTTAAATAAATAATAAAATATTACATTTGGGTGGAATCTATCGAAGCTTTGTCTGTTTCATGATCCATGTTTACCGAACAAGGATCTCGCTCCTCCTGAGCTCTATTGTGACACCTACCATTTTCCCTCTATCTCATAATCTCTAAATATCTCTTCTGTATCATGGTCACATGATGTTTAAAAAACCATATGGTCATTTTTGAGAATAAAGGTGAGAAATAATAAAATAAAAAGGAAAAGAAATATAAACAAAAAGAAACAAAAACAAAAAAGGGGGCCCGACTTGCACCTCAAGCCCGAGTAGATTATATGACTCACCAAACCAAAAATTCCCATTCAAGACTCCAAAATGAAGAAAGATCTTAATATGTTGAACTGTTCCAAATATATGTCCGACCAAACAAGAAATGTAAATTTGATATTAAATTACTTAAATATTAAATATCAATTATTATGCAAAAATTTGAACCACTCGTTATTCCACCAAAAAAACATAGGGGAAAACCCATATTCTTGGACCAATAGAGTGGTAAGAAAAATTATTAAAAATATTATTCTAGGATAAAATAATTATTTAACCACTTAAAAGAATCTAAATGAAAAAATTCAAATTTCACCTCAAATTTCTATCTAAGAAACATTGGTCCTTAAAAAGCACCCTAGATTTTTCAGCATTATTTGAGTATATAACTAATGTGATTGGATTGGCAGAAACATGGACAGATCGAGAATAAATATCAATACCACTCTTTATGTTGAAGAAACTATCCAACTAATTCATCTCTAATATTACCACTAATGTCCAACAAGATATAATTTTGTCCAGTAAAGTACATGTTCCAGCCACCGCCCTCCCTTAAGATCAATCCACTATAACAAAAGAATTCAACATGCAGTTTAGACACCTTTATGAGTCCGACAACTTTATCATTTATAGTTCTAACACTACCCAACAATACTTTTACCCCATATATAGTAAATTTAACTCTCTAAAAATGATGTGGCTTCCAATTAATGATATGTGCGTGAATATATGGAATAAAAACAAATATAGATACAATGTAGATGCACTTGAGAGAACATGATAAATCCGAGTACCAAAATTTGAAATAATATAGTACTATTGGAAATAAGGAATATGTTGTTAATGATTAATGTTATAGTTTTGTGTTAAACCATGTTCTAATGGCTAATAAGAGAAATAATGCTAAGAATGATATGGTTAATTTATAGAACTAGTGGAAGAGATTCATTTATCATTTCAATAAAATTATTTGTCAAAATTTATATTGGTTTTGACAACCCATAATGGCTGAGTGTATGTATGTTGATTATAATAGTTGCACACTGGGATTAATTTTTAATGGTTTTGGGATAGGAAACATAATTTTAATGTTTCCAATTTCATAAAAATTATGGTTTTGATAAAAACAATTTGAGGGAATGAGTATTTAAATATTACTTATTTCCTTCTTAGTTGACTGAAATGGTGAAAAATAGTTAAATATGATACCTAAAAAAAAAATTAACACCAATGGTGATCATGTATAGATTTTTCTTCAATTTTTTCCCTATTTATAGAATGAAATTTAGAAATTCCCATGATAAGTGGTTGTATCCTTATAAAATGTTCATGAGATATTGAAATAATTTTTTGGAAAATTTCTACATCATATCCTATAGCTTCCATTTTTCTTTGATTATTCTATTCGACCATGAATACTAAAACGTGAAATATGTTCTATGTAAATGTTATAGGAATATTTCACTCTAAATCACTATAAGAGATCAACAATATTTTTGATGAGATTAGATAAATAATTTTTTTATGGATCATGGAGAGAATATCATATAGAATATGAGAAAAAAATGTAGATTATTCAATAAGGTATGAATAAATGTTATCAAAGATACAAAATAAAACTATTTTTTCAATAATAAATCCATAATAGATGGTAAATAATTATTAAAAAATATTAACAATGGTGATTATTTCAATCATTTTGGATTACTACAAATTCAAGATACATTATCACCTAAATTTGGATAAACTAGTTATGCTTGATATGGAAGAGAAGAAAAACAGTTTGTGGCTTTTAAAAATATATAGAAATAATCATGGAATAACCATCAGAATACTGAATTTGGTGGAAAAATCTCACATTAGGGAAGTGGAAAATAAACTACACGTTTTTAATAACATTGATAACTATATAATAAAAATATTTAATCATGAAAACAAAGTAAAATTCAGTGAAGATTATAATATTAGTTGAATGAGGTTTAATGTTAATATTCAATTCAACATATTATAAACATACACTAATCTCAAAGTAATTATTTCATTTCCATTAGTAAAAATAAAAAACATCGATAAAAATCCATAAGGATAAAATTAAATAGATTTCTAATCATATATATATATATATATATATCTATGTGTGTGTGATAACGAATTGAACAATTTTTAGAAACACTTAACAAAATACATGGGAGGAAGTTAATAGGATTATTCATAAAGTAGAAGAGAGATTCAAGAAAGGATTATTAAAATAATAATTATTATTATGTGGTGGTTAATAGAGATTTTTGAGATGAAGAATAAAACAATTCTCTATGTGATAAAATTAATGACAAGTATTCTGGGGAAAAAAATAATAAATAAATGATAGTAGAGGCCAAAGCGTATGTTCATGAAAATAAATTTATTGAATCATTATTGGAATATAATATGGGACTAAGTATCTCAAAATTAATTTAGTTATTCATAAAATCAATGATAGAGTAATTTCTCTTGTCTGTTTGGGTGTGAAACATTCAAATAATTTTTATATTTTTGAATTAGTGTATAGGATGGATTTTGAACCAAGATTCATAATTGAATTCCAATTTTTAAGAACCATTTAATGAGGTTTTTTGGATGGATAATGAGTTCAAATTGGTAAGGGGGTCTTGGGTGTGTATTGGAAATGACCCAAGGTTTCTCTACTGGGGTTCCACCGACTATCAAGTGGGGTTATTAGTGTTTTTTATGAGGAGAATGATTCTAATTTAACCATAAATCACACTAATTTTTTTATGTGGTATAAGGGTACAAAGGGGTTCCATTTCCTTGTGATACCCAAACATTTTATCTCAATGATCCCCCTCCTTGGGGGAAGATTTTGGTGGCTTTGGAATTGTGATCCAAGGGATTGCTATCAGTTTCAAATCCTGATCTTCAACTTTTTCTTATCCATTTCCTTTATTATAATTTTGGAAAGGGATTTAAATCCTATTTCAATAAATCATGGTGGAATCAGATGAAAATTATGGGTATTTTTGTCAACAATGATAGATGATGTCCCATGGTGGAAGTTTCTTATAGTGGATCAGTTTTTCATTAATTTATGATATTAAAGTGATTTTTCCTATGGTTTTAATTAAATTATTCCCAAACTAATTTTAGAATTTGTGGTGTGTGTTGGGGATTTGGACAGTGATGGAACCAGGGGTACTTAGTGGACCTTTGGTTGGTAGTTGTTTTGTGGTTCCATCATGAAAGGGTATCTAGTGAGTGAAACTAAAATTATGCCTATTTTATATTAAATCATTTAAATAATTAAAAATGTTAAAATTGATTAATTTTTGATGATTTCCTTGAGTTAGAAGCTCAGGTTATTAAACAATGCTCAGTTGACCATGGATAATGATGTATGGGATTGGAAGTACATACAAAACTATAAAAAGTTGGAGAATCTACAGAAGTGGTATGTAGTCATCCATATGAGCATTTTATATTTATTAGTTTGAGACGTTGCTAGTAAGGTGTGATTTCTCCACTTTAGATGAAATTCCTCTGATTAATTAAATTTCATTATTTAAATTTTTTCCTAATTTAAATTTAAATGATTAAATAATTGCAGTCCTTGAGTGAAATGGTAAATTTTGTAGACCCCATTGGTCCTAGGGCACTAAATTTCTATCTCATCCACTAAATTTATGACCTCGTCTTGATAATTTCCTTAAGATGTATGAACCCCTCTTAAGGGGTATGACCTATATGATCAAAATGAGTCGAAATAATATGAGTGGGACTTTATTAGGATGATGTGGCCACACACCTATAGATGTGGCACATTACTTGAGATGGAAAACCCTAATATGTCAAAACATGACCCTTGATACGTGCTCAGCCTTTCTGGATTGATGCATGGAAATGAATGAAATGTTGGGAGTGTATAGTGATTGATTGATGCCTTTAAAAATATGATAATCCATGTACCTTCTCATGTGACACCCCCCCCCCCATATAGTTGATGAGGCCACACTATATTGATAATGATGTCAAGGGGCATAGCATTTTTTTCACTTCAGTTATTGACTCGTATGGTTAGTTGAGACCAAAGAGCCTTTTGAGGGTTCCACTGATGTACTTTGGTCTTGGGGACCTATTTGGGTTCCCCGTTTACTTACCAAACCTAATCAGGTCTATTTTTTCTTGTATAGAGATGGTAGCCATTGTCACTTTAGAACCCATACATATCATTTTATCCTAAGGGGTTGTGGATAGTGGTGTTGGGTGTGGGTGGTCATCCCACCCTAGTTCATTACTTTCATTATGATGATTTCTGGTGTATTCCTCTGGCATAGTTTCAGTTATGAATTAGAAAAATTACATAGGGTCGTATATTATTTTTTATGGGAAATGTCGAATTGTAAGTGTTTATTTGTGGGATACTAGATTGGAAAACATTTTTAGTGGAGGTATATTACACTATAGATGTTTCACTATCCATTTATTTGGTGCTCTATTATTTGGTATATCAAGGGTTCATTCCCCAAAGTCATTAGAATATGGTTGGGAATGATATGGATTTAGATCTCGGATACTTTTTTTGGATACCAAGGATTTAGAGCCTAGATATATGGTATGGGTTTCCATGTATCTTGATTTTAGTGTTGGAGTTTTCTTGGAATAGATTGTTGATGTTGGAGACTCCATGATATTGAAACATAATGTTAGGGATACCATGGACTTGGAGCTCAATGGCAGAGCAATAAAGGATTTGGAACTCAGTGTTGGAGCTTCCAGGGATATGGAACTCAATGTTAGAGTTGTCTTTGATTTAGAGCTCATTGTTGGAGCTACCATGTATTTAGAGATCATATGTTTGGATTCCATATGACGGGTTCCATGATTCATAAGGATATAGATGGGGATGCCATGGATTTGGAGCCCGCGTGTTACTATGTTGGAATATTCATTGTAATATTCTCAGAGAAAACCCGGCACCAACTGGTGCACGTACGGTCGATTAGAGTCACATAACTAATGATAGATGATGGATTTTTAGGTATTCTTTTCAATAAGATAGTTATTTAATGGTCATGACACATACACATATCATGTTATTTACTTGATATGTATGGTTTTGTGTTGGTTGTGTCATATTGAGCTTTTCAATCCATCACAATTCAAAATAAAAATTGGCAACACTAGTGGATCTAAACTTGTTTTAAGAACAGGTTTGGTCATGACCCAAACATAGCATGGTCGAAAAAGAAAACTCAGACAATGTATGTAGTTTGGGAAGAGGGTATGTCTTAGAGTAGTTTATTATAACCTTATTTTTTTATTTTTTTATTTTGTTCAAATATGTGTTTTTGTGATCATCCTAGTGGATTATCACTCCTGTTGTATCACTATGATTCAATATCATTTTATTAATGTTGATTTTTGTTAATTTATTTTCTCATGTGTACTATGATGGTTGTTTAATGTTGATGGTTAATGTTTGGTTATTTGTTTAGGATTATTCTCTATGATATTGTGGGCATAGTGTCCACACAGTAACACATTGGACCCCACCTCTATTCGATAGAATCTAATTTATGAGGGGTCAAGTATGTGGTCACGTGGCACCACTAGTCTGATTAATATTCAATGTGAGTTGGGCAGGAGTGCACAATTTTAGGTTGATAAAATGTGGAATGATAGGTTTTTTTGTTTTTGAATCACTGTTTGGGGTGTATGGTAGACATCAGATATAATAATCTATCATTACATATAATAGAACCCTAATAGTTGCTTCATGAACACATTTTTCTTTGTAATTCTATGATACCATTGTTATGACATTGATGTTCATGGACTTCATTATTATGATTTTTATTGTTTTCAACTAGCATGATATACCTGATGTTTTAGATTTTTGATTAATGTGTTATGGGACTTTTACTCCTGGCCCATTAGCAAGAAGCTAGTTATAATATGGATCATATTCCATAGATGCAAGATGTGATTGTGCATGCATCGGGCATATAGGATTAAATTGACATGTAGGGGCTTTAGTTTCATGTCTATCACTAGAGATTGAGGCTGAATTTATTAATGTGTCAACACATGTTTGTATGATTTTTTATTTGTATGTACTTTGTGGAATTCTACTCAGTTAGAAGGATTGGTATACATGTATTTTCCTTCTGATGACATGTCATTTGGATCTATGGTGAGACACTCATGATGATAACTAAATATTCCCTTTGTATATTAGACATGCAGTTACCATATTTGGAAAATGAAAAAAAATTATTCCATTTTGGTAATCCTCATGTGGGTTGTCAATATTCAGGTTGTTTAGTTAAATTTTTAGTAATAATCGATATGGTGATTCCCAATATAGATTTCAATAAATGCTTACATTACTGAGATAGTTGATTCTTTTTGTTATGGATCATATTATCTTGGAAGATTTATTTTGTTATGGTTGTAATGACTAATGAGGGGAAATTATCTAGGGGTGGTCCCATGCATGAATGTTCATGGGAATCCATTCCCTTGTGGGTGGGTGTTTGGCATGTAATTATTGATTTCTATAGGTATGAGACACATGAATGGGTATTATTTATGTGATAGGATGTCTATTTTTGAGATAGTAGTGTGGATGATGTTCCATGAAGTGTTCCCCTTTACAAGACGTGACTTGTGGGCAAAACTTGGACACCTAGAGACCTCTAGACATGACTTGTACCCTAGTGGTTCTATGATTAGTTTTTTTATGAAGTCAATGTAAGGTTTGATAGGAATTTGAAAAATGTTCTATAGGTGGGGGGAAATCCAAAATAAAATTTTCATCAATTAATAAATTAATTTTATATGTTAATCATAAAATTTAATTAATATGGTTAATTATCAGTAGAAAAAAAAAGAAATAATGTGAGGTTGTTTTCTTTATTATTTCAGTCCAATCTGGACCTAATATACTCTTATAACTCTCTATATGTCGAGTGATACATTTTACACCAATATTATTTTTAAAGGGCAATCATTACCTAGTTAAAACCTACTTTTTTGTAGAAGCATAACAAAAAGACACCTGCCTATTTTATGGGGATTCACAAACCAATTACAGCCCTGAATATAGATTCTGAGCACCAAAACTCCATTGGTTATAACTTTATAATATGGGAATCACAACCCAAAGATATAAAATGACTTTTTATTTAAAATAATATATTGAATGTGAAAACACAAGAGATATGGTATGAAGTTTTTTAGAAACAACCAACAAAATTAAAAATGATAGATAAACAATACAAGAATAGGTATTGGTTCGTGGGTATAGGATTAGTTCATCTCATAATGTCTATATAATTCAAAGATCTGTTTTTAAAACCTTGATAGATCATTATCTTATAGTAAACACAATATATTGGATCACACAAAGGGTTAAACAGTATAAAAACATTTTATCACTTTGATTCATTTTCACTCATCATTTCATTATTGTATATACATCTTACAAATGCCCTATTGTTCCTATATATAGATTCTTCAAATCTAAAACAACTGAATATGTCTCATGAAATTGGATTGAAACAATTAAATATCCAAAAAAACAACATGATTATCGAAGATAGGGATAAAGATATAATGATACTATAATTGTATAAAAACATCCCAACCCATGACCAAAATTAAAAAATCATTGAATGGTTTTTTTAAACTAAACTAAAATAATTTTTCAATGAAATATCCCAATATAATTTCTTTTTTGAATTTTAAAATGAAATTTAGAATCATTCTATTTAAAACAAATAGGAAACATGCAGAGAAATTCAAAAAACAATAACACTACATTAGAAATATTAAAAAAGGTTTTAATGAGTTTAATATATAATAATATTAATTTATAAATGATATTATTTTAGTAAAATATATAAAATTATCATAAAAGAAATATTATTTTGAGTTTCATGTTGTAAGTATCATGAGTGATAATAAAAACACATTGATCACTACAGAATAATATTTAAAACAATTAAAACACTTCACATTGGTTATACATAATTTATATGGATCAATAAATTCATTAACACAATTTAAATAAGTTAAATGAACATGTATAAAATCTAAATATTAATAAATATGTAAAATAGAAAAAATTTCTATATTGTAAAATATCCTATAGAATTTCAATGAACTATGTAGGAAAATTCACATATGATTTTTTCAAATAAGAATTATTATCTACAAAATAAAATATACCAAGTAGGTGAGCTGACATAACCGAATTCAGGTAGGATAATTGATTAATCTGAATTTATGTATCGAAATTAACTTAGGATAATTTCACACATATTTGAATTTCTCAGATATCTAAATTTATGAATCTGTAAACATATTGACTTCTCAATTTTTAGAGATAAAACATACTTTGTAAAAGGCATAATCAACTTTTGGTCCAGTTGACATTTATTTATATAATTGAATTATATTTACAAATTAAAAAATAACCATGATTTAATATTTATATCTGATGTAATTATTATAAAATATAAGGAAAATAATTCTGAAAAATAGTAGAATTCTTACTGAAAGCATGTTGTGACTTATAATCTTACTTCACAAATGATAGAGGTCAATTCAGATGGTGATTTATTCTAATTAAACATATATAGTGTTCCTATATTTCCAAAAAAATAATCAATCAGTTTTGATTTTTTATCTCATGATATGGAAAAAATACATCTGGTAACTGATTTTTGAAAATTGGCTATGTGGATTTCAAAATGGATACATGAATTACAAATTAGCAACACGAATTTTGAATTTACTATGTGTATTTATTAGAAACAGGGTACTTGGGAAGAGTAAAAAAGAAGTGTAAATGATAATTTAAGGTTATAAATGACTTATTTATCCTAGGAATACTTTAATAGACTTATAAAACACAATTAAACCAATCAAAACATTCATTATGTAATGACATATTATGATACAATAAATGTTAAAAAAACATTAACTAATAAACAATTTAGTGTGTGAATAAATTGAAGGATGTAAACTAATTAAACATTGTTAATGATTTAAAAACGTTTTTTATGTAGTCATTCAAAATTCATTACCTATTTAATATGAATTTATTTTTTAGAAGCATCAAAATCTAATATAAAACTAGAAATAATTGGAGATTTTATATATTGAAATGAATCGAGACCTAACCTTTTAATAAACTATTTTTCATACATGGATTGATTCATAAATATGTAATATTTCATTTTAGGAATTTTAATTCCATGAAATAATTTTAATTATATCTTTAACTCATGTAAAAATTAGACGACTTCAAAGTAGAAAAATAATTACAAATAAATTTAGTAGATGAACCAAAAACTATATCGTCAACATAATTTTTAACTATTAAAATAACATTGAATTTTTTTTAACAAAAAGTGTAAGATAAATATTAACGTCTTTAAACTATTTTTAAAAATATACAAATAAATCCATTCGTACAAAGAACATGGTCTTTGTTTGAGACTATATAATTTTTTAGATAATTATAAAACATGAATAGGAAATTTATCATTTTTAGAAGAAGGGGTTGATTAAAAAAACATCTTGAGATATAAAACCATTTAAGAAATAACATTATACATCTATTTTATATAACATAATGCCTTGAAAATAAAAAATATATATATAATATGATTATAATAATATCAAACTAGGTAAGAGGTGAAAAATATTGAAAAATCAATATTTAATTTTCAAGATAGCCACAATATGGTTGAGTGGTAAATGAAAAGAACACAAATGTTCAGGTGGGAATCACAAGATTACAAATTCAAAATTAAAAAAGAAATACAATGTTTGGGAAATAGATTACTACAGTACATTAATAATTATTTCAAACATGTTAGGCGAAGTGACATCGCCTACCAGCAACGTCACAGGGTCACCACCATCATCCTTATCGTTATTTCCCTTCATTCTCATACTTCACAAGTATAAAGGAAAAACACTCCTGAATCAAAAAAAAATAGTACAGTATCCCTTAAACATAATCATCATCTATATACCAACATTTTCATCCAGATCTCACATCACCGCCCAATTCACCATCCCCCCATAATCTAAAACCCAAACTATTGTGCTATGAAAAGTATCACAAAAGATTACTTTATGACCACCCATTCAAACATTGGGTTAACAAGTGAAAATGAATCATAAAATTCTATTCCTTCTTCTTGAGCGTATATTTGAAAAATAATATTGGTTTAATTATTGAAAATCTATCAAGATTTATCCAGATTTTTTCTAAATATCAAATTTGTTCTGATGATTTGGTTATCCTAAATAAATTCAACTACAGACAAAACAATTATTTCAAAAAAATTATTTAGTTCATATTTCATAGAAATAATCCAATTTTTTCATTTAAAGAAACCAAAACATTATTAGAAACATGATCATAAAGAAATTAGAGTTATAAAAGATGTTCAGAGTAGATGATTGGGTTTTCATACACTAAATAACATTACCAATCACATTTACAATTGGATAATCGTTATAAATCCTCCATGATATAGGATCAAATTGAGTAGAATTTTGACCCCCTTAATAGATATATTATCTATATTTTTCTCTACCAACAATAAATTTCCTGAAAATATCTTCAATATTTTAAAAAACATATTTTTGAACATCACAAGATCAATCAAACTTTTTATGCATAGATTCTTCAATAGTAATGATATGGCTATTATAAAACTATATGTACATTACTATTATAATAATAACCATGAATCATACCGTCCACACTATTATTATCAAAATTATCTAAATTATATTTCATATCCAATATAAAAACATTAAATCCAAATACATTAAAATAACTAGCCTTTTCTTTTCTACTTTTAAACAATTCATAAGGGGTTCCCATAAAAGGGTTTAACATAAATTTTATTAAAAACATATTAAGAAGTATAATTAGTTCATTAAAAAATAAATAGGTAGAATATATTCATTAATAATAGTTTAATCCATAAATATAATAGTTCTATTTTTCCATTCTACAATAACATTTTGATGTCATGTTCAAGGATTAGATAAAATATGAGGATAAAAATGTTCATCACAAAAATTTTCTAAATTTAAATTAATAAATTCACATCCATTATAACTTATATTGTAAAAAAATAGACAAAAAAATTTATTTTTAACTATAATTAAAAAACCAATAAATCATGATAATATTTCATGATTAAGGGACATGAAATATTCTCATGTCAATCTACTGATATTATCAACAATAAAAAAACATATTTCTTATCACTTTAACTAGAAGTTTTAATCGGACAAAAAATCAACATGAAATAATTAATGGTTTCTCTAAGTAGAATTATAATTGATTGATTTAAAATATTCTTTTTTACTTATTACCTTTTAATCACAATTCACGGAAAAGATATTTACATTCCTTTAACATGGGTAAATCTTAAACAAGTCCATTTTTGAATAATTTTTGTATCATTGATAAAATAACATGTGTAAGCATTATATTGAATAGAACATGATATATGTCAATATAATTGAGATAGTTAACATATTTATTAGACATAATAGATAAATTACATGAATAAATATTTTATTTTCTATTATCATAAAATAATACATTTTCATTTTTAAGAAAAATAATTTAGTATCTTCAAATTGAACATATACATCATCATCACATAATTTTGAAATAATAATTACGTTACGATTTAAAAATTAATCTTATAAAACATTTGAAATTAAATACACATTATAAATACCTACTTCATTAAATCCCATAACTGTGCCTTTAGAGTAGTCTTTAAAAGTTATAGAGCCTCCATCACAATTTTCATAAGGGTAAAAATATGACAAGTCGCTGGTCATGTGTTAGGAACAACCACAGTATGTGTACCTAGTGTTATTCTTGATACATAAAATAAATTATTCCAACAGAAATGAATTATTTTATATTTTTGGTACCCATGTTATTTTGTGTCCAAATGGGTAAGTAATAGAATTCTTACGCATCCAAATAGATTGAAAACAATTATTGTATAGTACTCTATTAGATAAATATTTTAAAATAAAGGTCTTTATATAACCATGTTATTGAGGATATATAATAGAACTTTCATTAGTATAATTACATTACATACAACATCATTACCCTTTAACAAATTAATCTTTTACATAATAACTTTTAACAAAATTCGTCTTGTATAACATTGAAATCTATGGATTATAACCAAAAAAACATTATCATTATTTGGATTTATCATACATACCATATTTTATTATTTTTTCTTTCCTTGAAAAAAATTAGATAATTTTTCTCTTGTGATTGTAAGTTCCTTTATAATTATATCTTTTTTCCTTCTAAATAAACTCAAAAACCTCATAGATCATACCTGTAAATCATGAAATTAAATTTCTTATTTCAATATTGAGTGAATAAAATCATTATTAACAATCATAAATTCCATTATAATTATCATGATTTCATCTTTTAATTCTTTATAAAATTTAGAAAGTCTTAATCTATCTGTTTGATGTTTTTAATTTTCATCATAAAACTCATCAAATATATAACCATCAATATTAGAATAATAAATTGATTTTGAATAATTACTAACCTGATTTATATTTTTCTCCATAAAATATAGATTGGTTTATTCTTTCTAACAACTTGATTAGTAAGTATAATTTTGGGAAGAATTTTCTTTTGTGGGTCTAGAGATGAGATATTTTTGATAAATGTGATTGGATCGGAATTATGAAAGTTTTAAAATATTCAAAAAAAACTATTTGGATATAGATTGAGAATCTTCAGATAATTAGGGTTCTTGGTTGATTTTTGGATTTTAGTTGGGTTGTTCCCTTACCCATTATAATTTTATCTAAAGGTGGTCATTCACATTGTGAACTATAGTCTGTTTCATGATGAAGAACAACAATTGGTGTAACATATTGGTCACTATATCATTTGAGGATAGAAAAGGGAATAATTTCGTGAGGACAATGATGTTTTTCAATGATTTTTTTGGGAATTGGGTGTGGTTTTGTTACTAGACATGTTGAAAAATGGGCCAAGAGGGCCATAACGTGATAAAATTTGCCTAAGGGTCAATCCCACTCCCTTGGGTAGTCAGACCACAACCCATAGAGGTTTTTAGCAACGAAAATGAGTATGGGTTCAATCCCACTACCTAGGGTAGTTGTGTAGTTGTTGACCTACATACCAATTTAAAAAATAGTGTTAGACACTTAATTTTCGAGACATACCTTTAGTTTTACTACTATCTTAACCCCATTTAATTATAATATTTATAATTTGGTACCTCATTAAGAGGGACCCGTTACCATAGTATTTTTATCACCACCCTTATACATATTTTATAATATATTTTAATTAAATTTTGATATTAGAATTACAATAAAAATCAGAATTTTAATAGTTTCTTTTAAAAATGAAGACTTGTTTTTTTATAATTAATCCATAAAGGATTCGGGTCTCAATAGGTGGACTTATGACTTAGGGAGGTAGTGAAATAAGTGGTATTGAATGTTGGTGACCCACGAGTGAGGAAAGAATGGGTAATGATCTACATAATTGCATCTAGGTTACTAGGCCTCTAGGAAGATAAATGTAATGAGCTTGATAAGGAGTGGGTAAACCCTTGGATGGGATGTATCCTATCCTTGTGGTCTCAAATGTGTGTATATTAATTACTTTTCTTCTCACATCCATGATCGTATATGTTATTTATATATAATAAATTGTTTTACCATAAATAATATTCTACAAAATGTCCAACATTACTCTAATTAATTTAATATGGAATTTTTATAGATTCAGTAACCTATGAATATATTTTATGAGGGGACTCTTTCAAAAATATTTATGGATTTACAATGGGGGATTCAGTATGCCCTTTTCATTGAAACAATATTTTTGTTCAGTTTAAGGACTGTTGTTTTTCAAACATGATATCCTTGAATGACCTGAACAGCAACATGAGTTTCCTTATGAATGAAACCTATATAGTTTAGGTCAATATTGAGAACCTAAAATTCATTTGGTCATAGATGAAAATGATAGATAATCTAGAAACCCCCATGGATGAGAAAAATTGAAATAAAATGTTTAAAAGAAATAAAAGATAGCATTTAAAATTGTATGAAATAAATGAGGAATTAGATGACAGTATAATTATACAAAAATAAGTGTCATAAATTTTCTCACATTATTTTGGGATATATATAAGGTTATTGTAAAGTCCCTACCCCATCCTGTTCGTGAAGAAATCTCAAAATCTCCCTCTCTATTAAAGAAATTGTCCAACCAATCCCTCGATGAGATTACAACCAATGTCTTGGTGGATTTAATTTCTACCTTTCAAGGGTTTTTTGGACACCACCCTCCCTTCTTATCAATCCAAATAATTAATGACTTCTTCAAGTATTTCTGAAAACCATTATAATCATATGAATCCATCATTTCCAGTTATCTAACTTCTTAATGATACATTGATACATAATACAATACCATTGAGACACTAATAAATATACATGTATTCTAGTTAAGGATTTCTATATCAATAAATTTCTACAAAAATGAGATAGATACATTGTAGAAGAACTTGAGAGAACTCTAACAGTCATGGTTTCAAAAGTTGTAAGGATATACTGCTATTAGAAATGAGGAATCTATGGTGAATGATGAATGATATGGTCTGATGGTGAACCATGTTGCAATGTCTAATTATATAAATAAGTCCAAGATTGAAATGGATAATGAAGAGAACCAGTTGAAGAGCTTCATTTTTATTTTCAAATAAGTGATTTTTATCCTTTTATGTGTGTGTTGATTTCCATTTATGGATGAGTGTGTGTATCTTTCTTATAATTTATGTATATGAGGATGTATTTCTACCGTTTTTGTTATGGAATACCAAATTTTCCATGTTCACAATTAATTTAAATATTTTATATGTTAAAAATAACATGAGAGAAGAAATAGTTAAAATCATCTATTTCTTTTTCATTTGAGTGATAGGGTGAAACATTAGTTGAATAGGATACCATGGAAATTTGTTACCACTTGGAGTGATCATATGGAAATGAAAAGTGCATTTGTCATTGTATAATATTTTGGGAAAGAATCAATTTGTTTTGGAAAATTTACACTAAAAAAAACTATAGTTTTCATTCAAGACTTATAATTCCATTAAACCATGATTGGTGAAATAGGAAGGATATTGAGTGTAATTTTTATATTAATAGTTACTAATAGATCACCATAAATGATCATCATTATACTAGATAATATATAAATCTGAGTTTTTTAAATGAAACATTGCGAGAAGATCCTATAAAATATGAGTGAACAGTGAAGATCATTCAAAACATTACCAAGAAAACTTATTTAAGATAAAAAATTAATTTAATTGTATGATAATAACACTATAGTTGATGATAAATAATGTTTAACAAAATTTTAATCAGGTGTAGGAATTTAGTTTTATAGGATTGTTATGAAGTTTACATGTGTCAAAGAAACATCTAATGGGTCATGCACAACTATTACTTTTTTCATGATTAATGATAAATCTGATATTTATGAAATGATAAACATTGTGATCAATGTAATTAAATAAAAAATTGACACAATGAATAAAATTATTGAACCGAATAGCATGATCATCCTATATTATTTATAATCAATTTAAAAAATTAATTAATTACCATGTCTGAAATTATTTCTACATTTGTGGATCTAAAAATGGATCTATTTCATAAAGTCATTAAATTGTAGGAATTATTATTTTATTCCCTCCAAAAATGATCCACATGTGTTCCAAAAATCTCTAAACATTGTCATCGGAATATTCAGGTGCAAGTATTAAAGATCCTATCACTTGACTCATTCACCTTTGAGAAGCATAGAAATCACTTCCAAAGGATTTTCATTGATCTTTATTCACATGGGAGTGGAAGGTGGAGGATGATCACACTTAGTTCTTAAGATCATTCTTGAGGAAGAGAGATATCTATGGAATTGATAGGATTCTCTAGATTTTGGAGTGCACAAAAGAAATAAACGAATTGTCTCTCATGGAAAATTAATATAATTAGTTATATATGTCACTAGGGTTAGAAATAAATAATTTCAAAACTAAATTATATTATTTCTTTGTTCCCAACACAACCCCATTTCTATAATAATAATATTATCATTATTAAATGACATGTTCTAAACACAGTAATTAAATTAAATATTAATTAATCAAATAGTATTCAATATATATCATTTCTCATCAGATATTTAAAAACTAGTCTCTCATTCCTCCATTACATTTAATGGGTCTCAAAAAATGAATATTTATTTAATAAATAAATATAAATTCATTATTAACCAATAAATAAATAAATATTATATCTATTAAATTATATCTATTTATTTATTAAATATTCCGCACTCATAATACTCACATAAATAACTGGTGATATAATATATGTGATCACGTAAATATGAATAATTATTAATTAAAATATGGGAATAAAATATATTCAACTTTTAAGATAATAAATAAGTAATATATTATTTAATTTAGATTGAGGATACCCTTTGTGAGTGAACCTCTAGGCCTCGTTCGGAGTGACATTAGGTGAAGCTTCCTAAATAATGGATAGAATCTAACAACACACCAAAACGCCCATAGAGAATGAATATAATGATGTAATGGCATTATTCCTCATAGGAACACTCAATGTGTAATATAATCCCATTATCGTGATATCTAAAATCACGATGGTTTTTTGATGGACCCATCAACCTATGTGCTCAATGTCTCTTTCATTGAATTTCTGGAAATTGAACATGCCTATTGAACATCATTGACATGGATTTATTTAGTCTATATCATTTATATCAAAGGGGATGAGAAATCAATTAACATTAATGAAAAAAGGGGGAAATCCTTTCTTTCATTATTAATTAATGAAATATTACTCATGATGAACACAAAGTATCCTACCTCACTGTGAACATATGTTTCCATAGTTTTCATTAATACATCAATATAAATTAATTATAATAAAAATTAATACTAATTTCAAAATCTAAGGATCAATACACACATCCAAAAAAATTAACATCCAATGACACAAAAAATGTTGATTTCCTTCTAGTCGGTCTCATTCTCATAATATCCTATACTAGATATTACCAAGGACATGAACCTTGAGAATGTAACTCAAATTCCTATTAGTATCCACCAGTAATAGTTTTTATAATATATTTCCATCAAATGATTTCATCTAGCTATAGTACATATATTTTATAATACTATCATGAATCTACTGGTTTCACATCACAGTGGGGAACTACTATAACCATTATGTATTATAGATACTATTAAGAAATTATAACATATTATGTCACACCAACGATTATTCATGATGTGATACTAATACTTATAATATTCAAATAATAAAGACTAGTTATCATAAATTACACAAAATTTTTTTTCAGTGAACCAAAACCAATAGAATCCTACTTGTAATAGATTCAATAGGTTACAACATTCAGTGAACAAGCACTCACATGATATTAATGCTTCAGCTAAGCTAGGCCTTTAATTTAGTGGTCTTCTAAATTCTCTTATGTGGTAACTTTGATTACTTTAACTTCTCCCCTCTAAGAAAAAAACATTCAAGAGGTGATACTTCCTATGTATTTTCTTTTCCCATTGGTGACCATAGCTCATTTCCCAGAGTCATTCCTGCAATATTTTCACAATAAAATGTGGTACCGTATTTACTTTATGGTACCACATCAATCCCTTAGAAAATGGTTTTATCCAAAATATATACTTGGCTTCATTAGATGTCCCTATATACTCAGAATCCATTATAGAATCATCAAACACTTTCTTATTTAAACTATTATGACTCACATCACCTCCACTATGAAAGAAATCATATCCTAACCATGAAATTAGAACATTATGATTTGTTTTAAAACTAGAATCAATATAAACCTTGATGAAAATCTCCTCATATTATCCATAAATCATTAATTTATTCTTATTTATTATCAGATACTTGAGGATAGCCTAAACCAAATACTTATGTTTCTATCCTTGATCAACATGATATCTACCTACCATTCTCAATTTATAGGAAATAACGAGTCTATTACATAACATGGAATACATGATGGATCCTATTTTTGAAGTATGTGGGATATTACTCATTATCTCTTTCTCTTATTGTGTCTATGGTAACGTTTTCATAGAAATATATACACCATGTGACACTTGAATGAATCCCCTCTTAGATTGTACCTTACTAAATCTCTTTAGTATCAATTAAATATTTGTACTTTGACCTATTCCAAAGAGCCTCTTGGATCTATCACAAATGATCTTGATCCCTAGAATATAGGTTACTTCACATATGTCATTCAGGGACAAAAACTTATTCCACTATCCCCTAAAAACTGTATGAATATTATTTCATTTAAAATAACTAACATTTCATCAAAATATACAACAATTATAATGAATTCATTTTCAATAAACCACTTATAAACACAAGCCATGCATTCATTATTAATGAAACTAAATTATTTTATAGATTTATCAAATAAAATTTACCATGACCAATATGATAACATCACTCTACAAATGGGTCCATAAAACATTAAAAAAAATTTTTGATTCACATAGATTTACAAAACATTCTTCTTGTGGAATATAGACATAATCCCAAACATTCCCATCATGTAAATAAGTATTCATGTCCATCTTCCAAATCTCATAGTCATGGAAATCTGGTAAAATAATTAAGTTTCTGATGGATTTAAACATGGAAACATGTAGAAAGGTCTCATTATTCTCAATTAATTAATTATATTTAATCCATTCAGCCACTAGCCTTGATTTATAGGTATTTAAATAACCTTCCATGTCTGGTTTTCTATTACATGGAATTAATATCTGAATTCATGTCTTCATGACATCTTAAATATTTTGAGATATCTACTAATTCTTTGTAAGAGTTAGTTTTATCATTTTAAAAAAAAATAATGAGCCATAAATTTTAGTGACTATAAACCCATTTATCACTTGTTATCATACCTCTCTAGTTATCCAACATAGTATGTGTTTTTTTGGGACCTAATTCTTTTTTAGGGACCTGTGGAATCTATTCTGGTGCCAACACTTTTGTATCTTGAGCATCAAATTCATGAATGTCAATCTTCCCCCACTATCCTTTTTGAGGATGTGCTCCCTCTCAAGAAATATGTCTTATTTGGGCACAGTCTCTTTCTTATCTGATAGGTTGTATAGTTAGTAACCCTTTTCCCATAGGATAACCAATAAATATTAAATTTTTCTCCTAAGGTGCTATTTTTTACAAGATAATCACATATCAAATGCCTTGAAACTGTATACACATGTATTTGAAAAACAAGTTTCTTTCCACTCCATAACTCAAAGAGGATTCTATTTTCCACTTTAGTTGGTGCTTGACATAATTTATAAGCCATGATTTGTAATTAATATCCCCAAAAGGATAATGGAAGATCCACATGACTCATAATAGACCATACCATGTCTAACAAGGTATAGTTACAACTTTAACTAACACCATTCCACTATGGTATGTAAGGTAGAGTGACTTAAGATATAATCCAGAACTCCTAAATTATTTTGATAAAATCATAGTTAAGATAATCACCACCTTGACTCAATAAAATATTCTCTATTTTCTTTCCATGTTGATTCTCTACCCAATTCTTAAATTATCTGAATTTATTGAAGAACTCGGACTTATTCCTCATCAAGTAGACATATCTATATCTATATAAATCATCAATAAATGATTTGATGTATGAATACCCACTAGTAGCTTCTACTGGAAATGGTCCACACACATCAGTATATAAAATAATAAAAGATAAATTTCCCTTTAACCATGTCCACTATATGAATATGTGTTCATTTTTCCTTGTACACATGCATGAACTCATTCATGTAGATTTAGAAAAGAAGAGTCTAAATAACCATCTTGACATAGTTTTTTTAAATGCTTCTTCTTTTAATGACCAAGACAGTTATTCCATTTTTAGGTGTTATATTATTCATGTGAACAAGATTTGTTATCTATTTCCAATACTAGGTATTTTTTATTTTATACAAAAATACAGTCAATTAAATGTGTTATACAATAACATATTGTATCTTTATTAAATAACCAAATTTATTCCCAAACATGAAAATCAAATTTTTTACATCTATACATGGACTAATTTTCCTCATTCTTATTTTTCTTATTCACCATAAGGACCTTGGGGTTTTCATTCCCTATGTCCTTATTCACTCATAGAATCATATTATGATGTTCTTAAAGAGAGTTATTATTATTTCTCATTTTATAATTAACAATAAAAATGAACAAGGTCTTATGATGTGAGGATAGTATGAGAATTGTGTACAAATCATCCCAAAATTTAATACATATGATTCTAACTGTTTAATTTTTCCAATTAGATTGACTACATGTGTCCAAACTGGTGCACACTCTCCAGGTTTAGTTGTAAATATATCATTAGAGATTCTATATCTATATTTTCTCACATTCTCTTGATAGATATCCCAAAGGTAAGACATCGTGATGTAAATATCCATGTCCTCATCTTTCTTCCAAATACCATTAGTCATGGATAATATAATGAAACACTAAAAATATATGGAATCATTCAAATGATTCTCATAGAGAGTTAAGTCATTATCACAAGCCTAATTACTAGGAACATTGGGAATAGGGTATTCTAGAATATAAAATTTCCTTTCACGTTGTAGGATAAGATGTATGCAACTTTTCTAGTCTTGGAAATCCGGGCTGGTGAAAAGGATACCATTATCATATATGGATAACAACAATATATTTAAATCCATATTAATTAATATTTATACAACTAAAATGAGAATTGTTTTGAACTTTATCTGATAAAAATTATTTAAAAAAATACTATATTTATTAATCTCTATCAATTTTATTGAAACCCAATATTTGTCACCATTGGAATCAGAGTATCATTTTTCTTAGAAATTCTACTGGAAAGGATCCATATTTCCCTTCTAATTACCCTATATTTGGTGTCTGAATGAAATTTATGATTTTTTTGAAGTCATTAATAATTTTAAATATATTAAATCATATTTCCTTGATCTATTAAGTGTATTCCCCAAACATGAAATGAATAAATTGAATTTTCTCATCCCTTTACTCTCAGTAACATTATTTCCGACATTAGGTGTCAACCCTTGATATGAACTGATTTATTTCAACACAAAACAACATGTTATATTTCCCCAATAATTTACATCACCCCAACATTTTATGGTCAATAACATTGAACTATGGTTTGATTTTAACCAATTTAGTAGAAGTTTATCTCAACTTAATATTTATAATTGATAGAATTTATCTTTTACGACTAAATATCTAATTATTATTAATATCACATTATTTTTAATATTATGTGTATTTATTTATGTGATTAACCATGTGTTATATAATATTTATTCAGAATACAATTTATTTTAGTTCTATCTTTAAATTTTATGAATTCCTTAATTTATGAGGTCATGAAAAACCATCCATAATAAAGATCCATGAAACTTGATATAAATAAAATAATAAATTGGTATGATCATGAACTTATACTAATTGTTTGTTTATCTAGAAGATAATAAACTAACCGCTTACCTAGGGAAAACCTTGAACTTATTAAGGTTTTTGTTGCAACTTTCCACATGTACACATATTAATCTCTCTTGGGTTGGTTTAGACTAAGCTCCAAACTCGAACAACCTCAACTATATTTGGATCTCAATCCATTACCTATGTTTTCCTTCAATTCATGTGTGGGGAATGAGTATATATAAAATAATCGATCTGAGCATAGGCCCTTACATGATAATAGGAGTGATGGAATTTTGGGAAACCACACAATTTAATAATAAATTAAATTAAACCAATCACATAAAAAATGTATGTTCTAAACTCATGATCATCCATATTAACGTAATGAATTGTGAATTTAATAAAATTTCTATTCAATTCTTAATCAATAGTTTTAAATATAAATCATGATTGAATCAATAAATGATCTTCATTAGTTAATAAATTATATTATCTTAATTTTCATTGGAATTTCATGGAGATTTTCATCCATCAGAATTTCAAAAAAAAAATTTATTTAATTTTAATTATGTTCATACAAAACGAATCTTTGGAGAACATATTGACTTCCCATCAAAATTACCAAATGTGTATTATACTCAAATGCTATTTATTATTAAAAAATATCCAATTCATGAATTATGTTGTAATATCTAAATGTGTATTATCAACATAAAGATCACATAGTTTTCATGATTCCTTTTTTTAACACATCAAGTACTGCTTTAATAGATAGTATAATAACTATAATACAACTTATACATGATTTGTAAATCCAAAAAATATGATGAAATTAATTATGAATTAATATATATATATATAAAATATTACATGTAATGTCCTTTAAAATTAATGAAAACACAGAAGAACGTGTTGATAAGGTTTACATAGTAAAATAAGTTAATTTTTATTTATACATAATTTGGTATAATTAAAAATTGTGTACAAGACATCTATAAGGAGTGTAATATTTTCACTACCTATCTGAGGAAAATAAATTGGGACATAATGTGTAATCCTTCCATGGAAAAAACTAGAGTACAAAGTGTGTGAAATTAAAGTTCTATAGTCACCAGTTAGGTAGGCCATGTAAGAATGTACACATCCCATAAGTAACTATAAACTACAGAATATATACAGAAGTTACACAACATGTACTCCATCTAACTACGCATGAGGTTGTACTAGTAAACATATAGTGTATAATTAAATTCACCACATGTAATAAATTCGCACACCATAAATTGAATCTGATTTGGTGCATTAAACACTAGTACATGGCATGTACCTTTGGGATACACGACATGTACTCTTATGTTATCTATCCAGATTCCTCAGATATTCCAAATGAGATCATAAAATTAATTTCAATAAATAAAGGTACTTTATTTGATTATATTCATTTGAAATGAATTCGAATAAGTAGGTCTTACAATTCAAATTTAATTTCAATTAAACTGGAATTGAAAACTAAAATGAAAGATCATAAATATATCAATCATCACATAATTATTATATATAATTATTTGACCCACTATGATACCACTTGATGTTTCCAGGTGTAGTTAAAGTTTGTGATGGTTCATAACCAAAAGTTCATTTTTTATTGATGATCAATTGAATATTTACATAATAAAAAATTCTAGTGTCCTCTGAATTGAATAAAAGAATACCAACAATGGGTAAAATTCCCAAACCAAAGTGGAAGATAATCACATATTATTTATAAGTAATTTAATTATTTATATAATTACCTTGCATTAAAGTCATTATTTGTTGATATATGTCAAATAATCTACATCATATCATCAATGAATTGTATAAATCAATATTATATTCCCTCTAGCAATGATCAACACATGTGCGATGAATCTCCAAATGTCTCCATAGGAATCTCTAATGGATAGCATGATAAATCCTGTCACTTGTGTCATTTACCTTTGACCACCCCAAGAATAACTTCCAATTTATTATCATTGATCTCTCATTACTCAATCATGTTATGTGGAGGAATATCACTCTCTATTCATGGGAGTGTTCTTTGAGAAAGGATCTCTTTAGGGATTTGAGAGGATTTTCAGGATTTCATTGTGGACAACAAAATAAATGATTTATCTATAGTGGAAAAATAATATGATTGGGTTTATATACCTCTAGGATTAGAAATAAAGAGTTACACAAGTTCCCTTTTTATTTAAATAATCCCTACAAAACCCCATATATATAATAATAATATTAATAATAATAATATTTACTTACATGTTTGAAACTCTCAAATAAAATTAAATATTATTTCATAAAATAACATTAAATATATATTATTCATCACCATTCCTTTAAACATGGTCTTGAATTCCTCCATAATATTTTCCAAGCCTCAAATATTGACTACTAATTTAATAAATAATTTTCATTTCATTATTCACCAATATATAAATATATATTATATCCAATAAATAAGAAATAAATATTTATTAAATATTCCCCTCATATAATACTCTCTTTAATAACTAGTGATAGTATATATGTGATCAAGAAAACAAAAATAATTACTAATCCTTGTGTGGGTATAATAATTATTCAACTTGCTAAATAATAAATATATAATATATTTTTTAATTAGGATTTTGAGTAAAATTAGTGTCTAACCCCCTAGGTCTTATTCTTAGTGGTATTATGTGAAGAAACCTAAATTCTATGGTTTGAATCGATCATTACGTCAATGTAACGATAGAGAAATATGTTATTTCTAATATTCCATAATAACATGTATGGATGCTCACTATGCAATATAGTCCATTTATCATGATATCTATAATAAATAAGGTCGCATGCCAGTACAATCTGACTATGTGCTCAATGTCTATTTATTTGTTTTTATTGAAATCGAACATTACTTTACAACACTATGGCCATGGATTTATTTATGCTCTATCATTTCCATCAACTGGCCATAGATATCAAATTCCATTAAATAACATAAGTGAAAAATCCAATATGTCATTATTAATTAATGAAATTCTAGTCATGATGCACCAAACATATCCTACTTCACTGTGAACATATGTCATCATGTTTTTCATAAATAAATAAAATTAAATGACTTATAATAATCATTAATAATAATATTTAAATATAAGGATCAATACACATGTTCGTACATAGTAACATACGATGACACATATATATCTTTTTTTCCCTTCTAGCGGGACTCGTTCTCATAATAACCTAAACTGTATATTACAATGAGAGTACACCTTGAGAAGGTGCCTCAATGTCCTTGGTGTCTCCACCAATGATATCTTGTAACATTTATGTACCATAAATGATTTCATTTGGATCTTGATGATATATTTATGAATGATTTCTTGGCATTTATGGTTTACCATCATTTTAGGGAACTACTATGACCTTTCAGTGTGAAAAATACTCTTAGGACATTATAACATACTTTGTCATATTGAGGAACATTCATGAAGTGATAAGGACTTTATTAACATTCATAAAAATTATTCCATGTTATCATAAAGTACACAGATGTTAGTTCTAGGAAACCAACTCCAAACGATTATAGTGTCAAGATCCAATGTCAAATGTATTGGGATAAACTAGCCATGCATGTTGTGGAAGAAAATAAATATAATGTGTTACTTTTAGAATAATATATATATGTAATCATTGAAGAACCACCAGAATAACGATTTTAGTGGAAACATTTCACATTAGGGAAGAGGACAAAATATTCTAGTTTTTAATAACATTGATAACTATATAATATGAATCTTAAATCTCAATATCCAAATAAAGCTCAATAAAATATATAAGATCATGTGATAAATGATTTATGTAATGCTTTTATTCATTAATTTTTTACACGAATCAATTTCAATGTATGAATTTCATATTGAATTAAAATAAAATAGAATCAGTAACAAACCCTAAGGCTCATATAAAATATAATTCCCATTAAATAAATGTGAGAACTAAAGCTACTCTTCTTAGAAACACATAAAAAATAAATTTGAGGATTCTAATATGATAATTAATATTATTGGAATAGATATCAAAGTAATGTTTTTTAAAATAATAATTATAATTATCTTTTTTTAAGGAATATTTCTATTATATTGATTAAAAAGTCAATATGATACAATTAATCATATGAAACATGAGGAAAAAATTCATAAATAGATTAAATCGGAGGCTAAAAATTTTGTTCCATAACATTAATTTCTTGAAACATTAATGGAAAAAAGTTGTAATGGTAATGATCAAAATTCGAAAAGTTATAGAAAAATCAAGTAGAGTGTAATAACTCGTGTTTTTACGGGCATGATTTTCTTAGTGATGTTTTTAATCTTTGAATTAGTGGATGGGTTGGATTTGGAAATGGGATTCATAATTCAATAAAAATGGTTGTGACCCCTCAAAGATTGAATTTTTTATGGGAATGAGGTCCAATTAGTAACAAAGAGGTTCTGGTGTGCATTATAAGGAACTATGGGTTTTACTATGGGGGTGTCATTGTCTTGCCAATAGACCCTTACCAGCTAAACGGTGGTGTTTTGGATGCATTTTAATAACAACAATGATTGTAATTTCTCCATCCACCCCCTTGTGTATTTTAAGAGGAATGGGGGTATAAGGGGGAAATTATATCAATCCACCCCTCCATTGGGGATAATTTTTAAGTCTTCTGATTGGTGATCCAGTGTATGTTTGTCTATTTCTCCTCCCTAACTTCCTCCACTTCATATCCATTTCCTTTCGTCTAATTAAGGAAGGTATTTAAATAAAATTCAACCTAATCATGTTAGAATTTACTGAATGATAAGGGGATTTTATTCAACCTTGATTGAAGATGTCATATTGTTGTGATTACTTATATAAGATCATCGTTTCATTATGGTATGACACCATATTGACTTTTCTTTGGATTTTCATTTAATTAGAATTTAATTAATTGTTGAATTAGGAACCTTTGTTATGGATTGGGCCCAGGATGGTACTAGGGGTCCTTATCAGACCTCTTGGGGGTTGTTGGTCATGGTTCTGGTGTGACTCAATCATCAATGAGTGAAAAAAAATTAGTCCACTTGTATATTAAATAATTTATTTTATTATAATTGTCGAAATTAATTTATTATTGATGTTTGGTTTGAGTTAAGAGATCATTTGATTGAGATGAGGTTGGTGGATCATGTACAAGGAAGGACGGTCTTGGATAGGCCATGAAAGTTGTTGATATCCCTTGGAAATAAATAGGAGAGGATATAATGAAATTGGGTGGTCTTGCATATGAGGTCTCTAGTATTTATTATTTTGATATTTTCTTAGTGAGGTGAGGGATCCCACTATAGATAATAAAATTTAGATTACTTAAATTTATGGGTTTAAATTAATGGATACATTAAATTGAAATTATTAATTATTGTAACAGTTGATAAAAATGATTAAGTGCCCAATACCCATTGTTCTTGGGGAAGAGGATAGACATCTCAAACAGCGATGATCAAGTACTTGGCTGGATAATTTCCCAAATAAATATTAACACCTCCTATAGTCCTTGAATTATATGATCCAAATTGTTCTTAACATGAAGAGTGACACTTGATTAAGTTCCTATAGACACCTCTTTGCAGTGGTAGGGAATGTGAGAGGCCCACATTAGGATATACTTAGCATGGTGGGGGTGATTCTATGTTTAGAATAGTTTCACATTTTATAAATTTTATCCCTTTACCTCTTAAACATGTCAGAATCTTAGGTCTCTTCTTATCTTTTCCTTATCATATACAATTATATGAAATAATCCAATCAGATACCAAGTCATGTGGATTTGAAATAAGAACATTCATTATCCATGTGCGAGACCCTACACTTTAATAGGGGGTCAAAACAATTATCTTCTGTGGACTGGTTGTAACATTGTCCAACTTTCATCATATCACTGGTTCATTATAATTCCATTGATTAATATCTTCAAATTATTCTCCAGGTACATTATAATACCATGAAATTATATATCCAAATGAAACATAATTCTGATATCATTATGCTAATTTCTTCTTCACTTCATTATTCATCACTTTGTTTCTTGTAAAGTAGAAATTATGAAACTTTCCCACTATTTCCATTATTCATCCAGAACTAGTCCATCCGATTCTTATTCTAGTTCCTATATTTTGGTACATATTCATCCAATTATGTCCATATTTTCTAGTTATATATTATTAAAATTCATCTATTCCCTTATTCTTCCATCGGTTCTTTCTTTGTTCGGAACCTTCCTCTTTGTTGTTCTATTATCCCTTTTTTCATATAATGCTTAGACATGTTTGATGATTTTAGATCCATGTTATACCCCCTTCATAAAAAAATATTATTCTATCAAAACATTAAAAAAAATAGAATATATCTCATATGTGATGGTCGATCCATCCTTATGGTCAAAATGATTCCACAATTTCAAACATTTTTAAGTTAATAATGTTCCACAAACTTTTTTAAAATGTTGAAACCCTTTTTTTTAATAAACACTCAGTAGAAATAAAATATATATTCCAACCCAACTAAATATTGAAGTTAGAAAATCCTACTCAATTTTATTTCATTAGAACACTTTCTCAATCATTATGGAACATTCGAGTCATTAACAAACATTCTCAAACATGCTTATGTTTTGTAGAATAAAAAAAATTCTTCAGGATTAATAAGATGTTGAATGATTATCTCAACATATCCACAATTAATATCATTTATAAAAAATTATAAATACCTTATAACATTCCTTCAAATAAAAATTTATAACATTCATTCAATCTAGTGAAACTTCATTCATTGTTCAACTCAGTAATATCATCTTAAATATTTTTCAACATTCTTCCTCAAACTAATGACATGTTTTACAAAAAAATCATATCAAAACTCTATTTTTTCATCCCTTATAAATATTATTAAAAATATTTTAATGGGGTGCTTTCACCATTTATTGGGTTATAAAATGTTGGTTACTTTTCTTCCATATTTTTAACCCTCATTAATCTGATCTACTCAATTAATCTGATGGATTTGAAAAACTTTATTAGATGAATTTGTAAAAATCATACCAATGTATTTATAATAATTTTTATCTAAGAGAATCTTCTAGAAAAATATATATTATATAAAATTTCTGAAACCCTAGTATCATATGTTTTATTAATTGGAATGGAATTTTCATTGCAAATAATGTTACTCAGAAATCCTTTTTTGATAACTTAATGACAAAACTTTTATTCGAAGGCATAACTCAAAATCACTAATCTTGATCCAACTCCCAAAAACATTATTTTAGTGATACATAACTTTATATTTTATCTAATGAAATCATAGTTGTGTTTTTTATTCTTATAAATCTAATGGAGCCTTCTCCGACCATTACACTTTCTCAAATCTTTTTCTATTTTCTATATATAATAATTCTCCATCAAATGGAATATAAACAATGCATTAATATACCAATTCTATTTATAATATATAAAATCAATAAATATGTAACATATTCATTTAATACATGATTTTTTTCTATACATATACCTATCTCCATTGGACTTGAGCCATTGATGTGCTAAAACATTGTTAAAGCTTCAAAATGCATCTCTCATATAAGACTTATAAATCCTATTGAAACTTCTTACAGAATTTTACAACATATTTACATCACGGTTTGGAATTTTTACAATTACATCACATGAGGTCTATATTTATATTCAAAAGAACATCATTCAAAATTTCACAATTACTGGGAACCTGAGTGTCGTCACATCTAATTATCTTCATAATAAAACATTTCACAGTCGTCCCTCAATATTACCATGGAATTATGATTATTGAATTGTCTATAATATACCTTTAAAGTCTTATAAAAGTCACTTTTAATTGATTTCTCATTATATTTTGATGTCTGATAAATGAATGAAACATCAATTAGAATTAAATGATATCCCCAATCGTTTTACGTCAGTCCAATGTTGCTCATGAATGTTACATAGGTGGTCACCCTAACATTCTTTTGATATAGGGGAAATTGATTTATGGTTCATTTTATAGTCTAATTGAGATATATTTGGATAGATTGATTAATGGAAACATCATCAGTGGAATTATATGGAAGAATATATTCAATAAAGCTTCTCAAGAAAATTTTATTGTTTGACTCGATCTGATGAACATCATCCAATCAACATTAAATAATTGACTTTATCTGATCACCTCGGTCTACGGACCGCTATCTAATCATCTATGCTAACTCCATTTTTTAGTCTTCACAAAATTCATAAAGAAACACATCATGAAAACATTATAAACATTTTTATGTTTATATCAAACAAGTTGTCTCAAATATCACATGGTTTATACATTAATAACAGTTCAATAGTCATCATAAGTAAACAAAAATTATTCAAAGAACATTCTTAATATAATAGGACATGAGAATTGTTTTACTTCTATATGCATCCCAACAACATATACTTATTTATCAAGTATGGGTACATCAACTGAATCATTATTAATTTATTATTTAAAATTTATTTATTATATTGACATCAATGATATATTTTTATTTCATTTATAACAACTGATAACTGATATCCATTGAAAAAAATATAACCCAAACATAGGTTGGGATATTTAATCTTCTGATTTTTATTTTTTCTGGAAATATCACTACAATACTTTTCAAATGAATATTTAACAATTTGAATCTATCTCTTATTTTTAACCCCTTTAATTTTCAAAATTTTAATTTAAATTTTACTTCCCTTTAATAAAAATTAATACATAGTTCTTGATAAAATTGTATATGGTTTTTATTAAGAAATGTTTCAACAATCATTTCACTATATGTCTATGTGATCCATCCTCATTGTAGAAAATAAGACGATTTTATTTAGACAACTAAGTTTTCTATTACCAACTAATCTTATTACCTCATGTAATGAGAGGGATTAAATATTTCTTCAAGGGTTGTGTAATTTTATAACAATATAAATTTACTAATTGAGAGAAGGAAATTTTAGTAAGAAAAATAAACCTATAAATCATGTACTCACTTAAATAGACAAATTAAAAAAATTAAAGTGCAACAAGTAGGATAAGTGTCCATGGAGCTCTTTTCAAACATCCACTTTTATTGGGTCATTATTTAATTCCATTTATACCCATTAATATTATGTTTATTTTTTAAAATGAAGGATTAGAGATTCATAAATGTTTACTTTTCAAATGAAATAATCTTTATGAAAGATACAGAATAATTTGATTTTTATGAGATAAATATTCAAGAATAAACATAAAATTTCTCTAAATATATACCTCTCAATAAAACTTTTCATTCGATCTTCATAATTATTATTATCTTCTACTGATATTTTATATCAACACCATGTTGAGAAACAAACAAAATGTATTTTCTTATGTATCTTTATAGAGAAGAAAATTTCCACATCTTCGCATTAGTTGACCTTTCTTTAATGTTTTCCTTTGGAATTTCGAAGGTAATATCACATCAAGATGGAACATATTTCACTATCCAAACATTTTTTATTGAAACCACTTCAATATCATCACAAATGATCATCTTCTATGTTTTTCAAAAATCCACCACATGAAACATTTTAGGATTAAAAGTTTCTTACCGTGGCCATCCATGGTTGATGACCATACTTAATTATATCAGTTTATAACCCTGAGATAATGGATTACATTAAATTACCTACGTAGGAAGAGTTAATAAAAACAATTAAATGGAATAAGGTGGTTATTTATTCCTTCTTCAATGAAAACATCTTGGTTGAGATAGTTTTGTTATCCAAGCTTCTCAATTTTCACAAGTATTAAAGCTTAAAAATCGATGTTTTGATCTTGATTTATTTGGAGGCATCATAGATCTTACTAAATTCTAATCAACTTTTATTGGAGAAAATTAATTCTTAACATCCATTATAGATTATTTATTCTTAGTTATATCATGGACTCCTTCTTTTTTGGATGAATAGTGAAACTTTATTTTGTATAATTTACAACTTGATTACATATCTCACAAAGAGAATCTTTAAGAAATGATGTCCCTATTATTAATAACATCTCCTTTACCTTTACTTCATCATGTGATATCTTTCCTTTTCTGTTTTTACAAGATTTTTCTTGTGCTTATTCCATTTTTATCATTCTCTATTAATCCATTGGTCCGGTTACTAATATAGAATTATGTAATTTGAAATCATGTTTGGATTTCTCAATATACATTTGAAGGTATTGTGGTGTGAAATGGAATTATATGGGTCTCAAAATTAATATTTTTCATCATTTATTAATGTAACTACATCATATATGATGATCTGTAGCACAATAATTGTTTTAGGATATTTCATTAAGGAATTAATCCTGAACATTAAACTAAAAAATTTCCTCTTTGTATTTGAAGACACATTCAAAAACCAATCGTCACTAGTGATCATTTATCATAGGAAAATCCTATATCCCTCTAGATAATCCATAACACTTCAAATTTTTATGGGAGCTTTGATCATTGAAATATTGGAGTTAGCACAATGATTTGAGTAAGATTTTTAAATCACTATGATCACATCTATTTCAATCCTTCTATCCATGAAGGAGAACTCAATTCAATTTCTTATATTGAGATATTATCTCTAAAAGATGGGAAGAGAGTAAATAGATGATTTCAATTTCGTGTGATGAATAGTAATATGAATAAGATCCTACTTTTCCTTATATAGGGAAGTATATAATAACCAAAATTTCCTCCCTCATACCCAAATATGTATTAACTAATAAATAATCTATAAATTGCATCTTTTGAAGGATTTAATAATTCATAAATATGTTTTTTTCACTTTTATAATTAAAAATATATTATGTAATAAATGTACACCATTAACTTGATTCTTTATTCTCGTAATATTTAAAGAGGCCATGAATAATAAAATAATAATTTTTTATTTAATATTTTTCTATGTATGCACTTAAAATATTGTGAATAATTTTAACAAATATATTCAATACTATATATTCAAAACTAAAAAATAATATTTTATTTATTTTATGGTGACCGGTATCACTCGGTTATATTTCAAACCGCATGGTGGTGCACACCATATCCTATGCTCTTATTCCATAGAATAGGCCAAACATTATAATATTCAAACTAAGTGACCCCCTTGTCTATTATTATGAAATTATTAAATAATATTTGTAGACTATGGATGGATTCTAGAAACTCATAAATTCATATAACGAGATAAGTAAAAGTCATAACAACAACAACCTCCTATGAACCAACACTATGTGATACAATCTCTATGTCTCAAGATATCTCATAATGTATGAATCACACATATCTTCATCATCATTTATTTCTTTATTTCTTATTTACCTAACTGAAATGACTTACCTTCTTCTAATATGATCATCGCTTTAGTGAAGGTACTATTATCTTCATCAACTATGTCCAAGATATCACTTCCAATCATAAGTGACAATTTTTGTCTTGATTTTTCAATAAATTAAATAATATCAATGGATCACCCATAGGAACATTCCTCAACATGACAAAAATGTATTGGTTTTTGACTTACATCAATGTACATGATCAAATAGTGTAAACTGAAAATAATCCCAAGTCAGTAGATCATTATATGTTTTCACAGATAAGAACTACAAATGAATCCTGAAACATATGGTGTCCCTATTAGTGGGCCAGTGCTCATGATCTTATGTACTTCATATCATCAAGTGTCAACATGATGTGAATAATAATAAATTATTATGATCCATGGATCCAAATGGTTACACATCATATCCATCCTATCAATATGATCAATCAGGTCTGTAGAACATATTTTCAAAATCATTGTCATGGTATCTTCAGGTTCTCATTATAGGATAGGAGCTACTATATATTTTTTACATTACAAATAATATATTGAAATTATATTATAAAAAGTTACACAAATATATCAACATCATTTATAGTATATTTTAATCATTCTTAATTCATTGTATACATGCTATGGTAATGAAAACATATTGTTTGTGTTTGATCTAGGGAATAAACATTTACAAAACTCCTAATTTAACTAGATCAAAATTTATAACTAACCATGTTAAATCTCAGATGACAAGATAATTATTATATAATATTATGGATTTAGTTTTTGGGACTACCACATCTTTGATTCATGGTTACTCTACTATTTGTGACTTCACCTCCATTAGTAACACTCCTCGAGGGATGATTTCCCCAGATATATTTGTTTTTTCCACTTCCAAAACATAAAATAATGTCTACAACTAATAGTATTATTATATTAATTTATATAATGATAAAACATTACTTATTAATTGTTATTTCATGAACTACTACAAATCATTACATATTTTACACTATTTCTATATCTGCATCAGAAGCATCCACGCGATCAATATTTTTAGATATAAAAACCATTGGATTGAATGAGATTCTATTTCACATTATGTTATCATGAATATGATAAAATATCATATTTATCCAAATTATTACTACTTTTATCCCATTATAACTAGTGTCCATACTACTCCATATATTAGGAATAAATCCTTTGAACATCCTCAAGTAAAATAAGATTGTTATGATATATTCATGTGATGTCCTCGTGGATTTATCTGCTACTCACCAACAATAAATTATATGTTATAAATATCTTATATATTAAATAGCATGTAATAACTGATAGATCCTTTTTTTCACATATGGAATTATAGTCATCACATTAATCTCATCCGATATCTCATACTTGTCTTTTAAAGAGATTTATGTCATGAAAAATTAGTAACAATTCTCTCTTCAATTATTCAAACATGTAATTTTCAATGCCTTGTCATAATATGTACTATGACTATATATTAGTATCCCATTAGATCTATCTTAGTAGATCTCATTACATAGAACTTTGGTTGCTAGTATTAGTCAACCTCTGGGTAGTTACTTTTATTCTCACCTTAGTTGTACAACCAATAGTTGGTTACCATATGTTATCAAAAAAAATTATCAATTAAAAAGATCAATTATCCAACTATCCTCTTATAGATACATGAAACAATTTCATTCTAAATTAACATTCTATGATGTTGTTTTTTACATCAATATAAAACTATATTTTGGTAACTTTAACCCCTCATTAGATTTCTATGGTGTCAACAAATCATTATTATTTTATCGTATAGTCACTTTACAAGAAATGTGGTCCTCACATACAACGATTAATATAATGATCAGAGAAATTATCTATTAATAGTAAAATTATAATGATATTAGGTAAAACATTACTTGGTATAGAAAATCAATAATTACTAGTACCACTATTGTACCACCCATGTAGTGTTTCTCTTTAATACCAACACAATATCAAGAGTTGATGTAGTCAAAATACTAATCACATGTACTTATATATTTGGAATCCATTATTGAACATTAATTGAATATTTAAATATTATTTTAATTCTATTTACTACTTACTTGTAGGATTTATTATTCTCAATGAATAATGTATCATCAGTTGTGGGGAATTTAAAAGCATTACAATGTTTTTATCCTTCTTATTCAGTATGTGTCTCTAGAAAAATCCTTTTCAATAATCTCTTATTCAAATTGTTCCAATTCAAACCACTTGTGCATCTATGACATTTACTAACTAAAATAAAATATTTATCCCACTATGTCAAATAGATATTTACTACCTTTTCTAAAAATATAGTCTATAACATGAATATAATTTTTCTATGATACAGATTTATATAATATCCTATATGAACTCCATGATAGATAGTGAGATGAAATTTTTGTTTTTTATGCTTGTTTGTTTATATTTGTAACAAAACAAATTATATAAACACATGTTATTATGTCATTATGGATTAATTTCATATTAAAAATCATATGAGATTTTTATTCAATAATAATTAAAATATTTTTATGGGGAAAAAACTATTTTTGAATCATATCTTGAACAATAATGGATGTATTTTCATTTCACATGAATCTTAACATTGATTATATTTTTTTAAAACATCATGACTTTTATGTGTATAAGGAAATGTGCATTTAGGATGTACTTCCCAGTAGATTTTTTTGTTCAATTTCATGATGTATGGATCATCATCAGTCGATGATTTGATGTGTATAACGAAATGCGATTTTAGTAAGAAATCCACTTTAAATTGTCATGATTAGAAAATAATTTTTTAAAATGTTCATTTTAACATAGTCCTAAGGTAACTCATATCTTCTATCCATTCATATACCATATTTCACATTTATAATGATTAAAAAAATTAATGGAATGTTATGATATTGATTTACCACAAATATGAATTTGGAATAGTTCACACTCCCTAGCTGAACTAATTCCAAAATATTTGTGGCTTACCTTTGTTTCTACAGGTTTTGTTGTATAATGTTAAACAATAAAATTTTTTATAATACTTCAGGTATTTATGAATAAAATTTACATACTATACTATATATATCCTTGAAAATTAATATTAGTTTTATTAATTAAATTATTATCTTTCCACAACAAGTTATAAAATAGTATTTAATTTTATATTCAACATTTATCACTAATTATTCAATCGTTAATGAACTATTAGTTGAGTATTATATACCACAATAAATATTCAATCCAAAAATAATAAAATGTAGCTCTGGGTTAAACTAACATATGTGATAAATGTTTTGGTAATACCTAACAGAAGTTAAACTAAAAACATAATCTTATCAATTAATAATTGTGTGCATATAATCACAGAAATAGAAATCACAGATTCACAGCCTCTTGTATTATTCACCATATTTGTAACATTATTTCATTTCATACTTGATTACTATATTTAAATACACATATTTGACAGGAATATTTTATTTAATACATAATAAGTAAGATAGAATTATCACATATAATGATGAATATAGACTAAGAGGATGAATTTTCTTTCTTCTACATCAATTCATTATAATTAATATTTTGAATACTTGTCATGAGACATGAAAAGATAATTATTTCCAATGTAGTGATATATCTGAGTTCATTGAAGGTTTTTGTGAAGGTTCATTTGGAATCGCACATTACATTGGTTGGTCACCAGTCATGATCAGTTGACAAAAAAAATAAATTTATAATAAAAATTTAATTTATGATAAATGTATGTTAGGTGAATTATTAAAAATCCAAACAAATCAATCAAATTTTAAATAAAAAAACATGACCCTTGGTACCAAATTTTAATTGTTTTTATTAAAATACAATTAACTTATTTTTTTAATATTTTAAATATTTCCATGGGTCGTGGATAGCCCATAAAACCACCAAATGGGTTTCCAGACCTATTCTAGTCCAAAAATGGGTCGTGTGGGTCTAATTGTTGTTGACCTAGGCTGGCTTGGGTAGGCCGGTAGGTTTGGTGCATGATAAGAGATTACACTAAGGAAGGATAGTTAAATGGGAATTTGGCGTTGTGGGAGGTTGACCAAAGAAGGAGTTCGGGGGAGCCACATGATGAGAGGCCAATGCATGGATCTAACTAGGAGGTGTCACAGCGGGGGGTTCCATCTGTGGGAGTTTCAGTAGGGGAGGTCAATGGTTGGAGTATAGAGTGGAGGCATGTGGTGGAGAGTGGATCGGTGGTAGGTCTGTTAGCCGCGTAATGAGTGACTGGTTGGGTGGATCATTTCCTTGGAAGTATACGGCAGTGTGGGGGATCCATGTTGGAGACTAATTCTATGTTTTTTTGGTGAAAGGGAATGGAAAGTGGGAGGATGATACGATAGGGCTTGTGGAAGGCCGATACAACATGGTTTCTAATACTATGGGTGATACGTGGAAGGTCTAGATGACAATGTAGAGTGGGGGGGAAAGATGATAGGCTTGTTGGCATTGGGTGTGGGGGCTATGCACAGGAGGCTGACATAGAAAAGACTAGATTGAGGAGGCCTCTGAGGGAAGTGATTCTTATAAGGGCTATGCTGTTGGCCGACAACATTTCCACTCCAAAGAAATATTTTTTTTCTCACTCTTTTTTATTTCCAATGGATTTTTACTTTCACAAAACCCATGACTTTTATCTAGTTTATCAAGGAAGGTCATTTGGGGAGTTTTCTTTGGGGAATTTTCATCATTTAGTTTAGGTTGTTCCTTTATTAGTTCTTCATAAGTGTCTATAATTTTGTGGGGACCAATGATTAAATTGATTTCAAAGATGATGGGTAGACCTACATTCATGATATTCTCTCACTAAGGAGTTTTTTCTTCAATATACATCATTTATATTCGAATTATTGGAGTTTATTGGGTTTTAGACCAGTGTTAGGGTTCCAAATTGTATCCTTAGATGAATTTTTCTTCATGATCTATAAGATTATTTTTACTCTTGATCGACCATTATTCATGAGACATCATGTGTAAAGAATGTGATATGGTGGGCAATTTTATCACACCCCTATGTAACTTTTATGTAAGAATGGTTATTTATTTTGTCCATGTTTGTTGGTATATTGTTAGTTTTATATTCACATTTGTGACATTTTAAACTAAACCATGTCACATTCTTAAGAAATCGTGTGTCTTGTGGTGGTTTGGGATAGTGTAATTACACATGGTTATATCATCGTTAGACAGACCATGGGACCAAACTGTAAAACTCTTTCAATGTACAAAAATAGGCACACGGTTGGAAAGTTGTTTTCAATGTAGTGAGGATAAAACATGTCACGATAATTAAGTAAAATGAAAATTTATGTCAAGACCTGATATGCCTACCTTTGACCTAATTCTTTATTCTACAACTTATGATTTCAACTCTAAGGATTCCTCTTGTACAATTTGGTTAATTTATTTCTTCTACAGAGTGATTCTGATGGATATTGAGGACTTGGATATTTGAAATTACAGGTTATGCTTTTTTTTCTACATTTATCATCATCATTCTTATGTATATTCATTTTTATTATCGAAAATAGTAATATATTTAGAATATTGTGGCTAGATATATCAGTTACATCTATATAAAATGACATTTATTATGGATTAGTTAAAGGGACTGAAAGGGGAACCTATATATATTGTAATCTTTGTGTGAAGCTTCATGTTTTTTCTTGGTAATTGATTTAACATGTTCAATGTTAATCTAGGGTGTGGTAAAAAAAATTAATGTTCTGGGTTTCATTGTTTATATCTCTTTCTTGCTTCATAAGATCCCTCTTTCAATTTTCTTATGGAACCCATTTGGTTCAATCAAATTCCAAGTGTTTGAGGTTAGTTTCCAAATAATCTGTCATTAAAATTGAATATATTATTGTTTCTATTTCATCATGGGGATTACATTGTACTTTATTGTTGTATCTTATATAAAAAACTATATAAAAAGAATGATATTTTCTTGATCTCTAGATAAAATTGGTAAAAGGAATATTTTAACATGAATTGATCTTTAAATATGTTTTAATATAATAATCCTTTTTCTTTGAAGTAGTAATTCTCTTTTGGATCATGATAATTATTGTCGAAAGTATCTATCATGTCATTTTCAAAAATGATAGGGGGAATGTTGTTTTATAATGACCGAGGGGGATGGACGTCTTGATAAATGATTTGAATGTTTCTATTTATTAAAATGATTAAATTAAAAATATGAAGTTGGTTTACCAATTGGATTTTAAGTGCCTTTAGTTTAATGAATAATCCAAAATAACGATTGGCACATTGAGTTGTATAATTGGAAAACAAATTGCGAAAGGCATAACCATTTTATATATAAGTAAAAGACATGGTTTTTGTGAATTTCCTAGAATAAATACCCATGTAAGGGGTTATATTGTATCAAATGGAAACACATTTTTATCTTATATTTTATGGGATAATTACCCCTATAGTGGTGGTTATATCATATTAAATGGAAACTCGTAGTTGTTTTTGATTCCATGTGATAACTACCACTATATTGTGATTTATGATATTTTATTATAGTTGGATAATAGTGATGTTCCAATGTAGGGTTTTAGATGTGTGAGTGAGATAAATAAAGGAATTTTTTTTATCATTATATGGTTTGATTATTGATTCGAAATGATATCCTTCTTTTGTGTATAATGGGAACACCTAATTTCATAGGTGGGATGTATAGGTAAACATGTGAACTTATTTATAATTATTTTCTCTCTTGGGTCCCAATGTGTGACACAAGTCAACCTATGGTATTTTACTCCTTGGTTAGTATAGGAAGGCTATGTTCATATTTAAGGGTAAGGTCAATTAATTTGTAGTACTTTTTAGGTGAGTTGAATTCTCATCAATGACGTGTATGGTAACTTTCTACAAGAATGTTTCCCATGAGTACAAATGATTACATGGATATGATATATTTTTATATTAAAATGTATAGTAAACTATATTATTTGTATAAAAAATTTTATTTCCCTTCATGTTTTGACTTAAATATAGTTTTTAATTATATTTTTAATGATAAAGTTAAATGTATATAAATTTACATCTTCATTCAATAGAACTCTAAATTTTATAAAATATGTTTTTTCAAGGTAAAAAATTTGATACATCTTTTAAAGAAATCCATAAAACATATTCTTATATCAATATTTTCCAACATGCATGAATTAGGTTTTTTTAAGTGTTAGGATATAGATCTGTTGGTGGAGAACTATTGAGATTTTTAACTCATGCTTATATATTTTATAGGTTTAAAAGCATTATATATTATATAAGATATCCCCAAAATCATTTGGTTATGGATATACTATAGAGGTGTCTGGGGTGCTACCAAACTTGCACATGGAGACTTGGTGTTGGTGGATGGTCATATTTCCTTTCTAGTTGTTGGTTGAATTGTCCTTCAGCCTTACATCCTTGTATCATACACCCAGGTTAGTTTATTTATTATATTTGATTTAATATTTTGTATCTTGATAATTTACTCTTTTATGTTTCATTTATTATTATTTCACGTAGAAATACTTACCAATGTATTTTTTTAATGCACAGATGCTTGTTTCCATCCTATGTTTATTTGTAATGCCCTTTAGACCTTGCACATCTAGCCGAAGCGTCCTATTTAGGAATTTCTTGGGTTGGTTTGAGACACATGAAATAATGTAGATCTTTGTAAAAACACATTATTGGATGGTTCGGGGAATTTAGAAGAAATTAGATTTTATAGATGGAGAGTAGGGACCGTTTTGAAAGCATAGATTTTTATTAGAATTTATATAGTTGTAAAATCATTTGAAAACATATTTGGATAAATTTCTAGGCTCAAGATGATATTTTGTATCTTGGTTGGGATTTGGAGTGGGTTCAGGGTGGCCCCCCAACCATGTTATATTTGGCTATAGACGGTTAGGCATGTTATAACCCATAGTTCATGATGTGGTGACTTGTAGTGAGTGGTGTCATAGTCGGGGCACTATTTCCTAATATGAGAACATATGGAATCATCTCATGAGATGAATTAGGTCACACCCTATGGTTTTAGGGCCTTCAGTCTTGTTTTGTTACTAGAGACGGCACACTATGATCCATGACGACAACACTATGACAATGTTTGTCTAAGGGTCAATCCCACTCCCTCACGCTATCACACTATAACCCATAGGGGATGTTTGATGACAAAAAATGTTGGTCTTTAATCCCTATACATAGTAAGACAGTCAAACTATGACATATATATGAAAAAGTTTATACAAATATGATCAGTCCCATAATTTTCCAGTCATAACTGAAATTTTAGGGTCACCACACTTGGGATCTGGATCGAAAAAGCCATTTGGGGGGGGGGGCTATTTTAGTCATTTATAACCATTTTATTCTTATCTCAACCACCTTAATAATAGGATTCCTTAGGGGTGATTTTTTGGTTAATATAGGTGTGTTATATCCTCCCATAATTCCATTCTGTTTTCATTTTTCCACCTCTAATTTTCATGCGATTCACATAGGAATTTGGTGACAACTTCCACTATAGAATGGTGGAAATCATCTTATATGATGATATTTTTTCATGAAATGGAATCATTAAATATTGTAATGATTATAACATTTATTTTATGACATTTGTAATGGTGTAATGTGGCCTTAATATTTTTAAAGGGTTTTCAATTAAATAAGAGGAAATTGACTATTGAAATGGGTGAGTAAATTGTGGATTTTATTTGGAATATGTCCATGTGGATATAAAGAGTGGGCCATGCCATGTTTTTCATGTTTTACATGAGTTTATATTCATTAATGAGTTTTTATTTGTTTTTTTAATTTAAATTAAATATTAAAAATAATAATTAATTTTTATGATTAACTGAATTGGGCATTGTTCCTTGATATTGGTTCCCAATAATGGATATGTGTGTGGATATACATTTTTTGGGAAGTATAGAAAAGGCCAAGGATAGTAAATATATTTGTAATAGGTGGTCCCTGGAACTTATCCTTTTGTTTTTTACATTTCATATGGGATGTGATATATCCTCTTTCCACTAGGTGTGATCTAACTTTTTAACTAAATAAATTTTTTCACAAGAGTAAAATAGCCTATTAAAAAATGAAGTTTCATGGTCCACAGTTCAGACTTCAACACTAGACTGATTCCTCAACTAAAAAGTATTAATGGATTGATTATAAGTATTTTCCTCATGATACATGGACCCTATAGGAGTTTCAATGAGATGAGAATAGAATTTGTGGACTCAGATTGGCCCATTAGTTCCCTTCATAAGTTGTGAGTGATGTATTGAAAATATCTATCCAATGTATAGGAAACAAATGGAACTTTAGATACCTACAATATGGGATAGTTTATTAGAGAGTGGGAAAAGTGTTCACACCTCACAAATATATGATTTACTATATAGGCATGTCCTGGGTTTTATTTTGTAATGTATAGTGTGAGAGGACTGGCCAAGGGTGATTGGTGAAGGGAGAAAATCATGGGTCCATACCTCCAGTGTGGGGACAGTATGAACTATTATGATTATTTGGATAGGATGAAATAAAAATGATTATGATGGATGTTATTCCCTCCAAGTGAATAGGATTTTCCTGAGATATAAGAGTGATATCAAGAATCCTAGGTAGGTATACCAAATTAAATCGGGATCTTTGTGACCTTAGTGGGTTCCCTAGTTCCATGTCGACCTTAGATTATCATTGTACATGGAGAAGGATAGGGTAAATTTTGTGTGTCACCATAAACCCTAATGGTAAATTTATTGATCCTACCTTGTATTAGTACCAGTGAATAATGAATGAGAGAGGTTTGGGGGACCCTAGGGAACTCCCATGTGGGATAGATGAGAATACCAATTTATTTTTTTCTGATGCGAATCACTAATCGGGATGGTCTTGATAGTTATGATCAAGTGGAGAAGAGGATGTAGAGGCATGAATTGATGTGTGAGTCTTTTAATGAGTGGATAATACCCTAGTGATTGTATGGTGAGCTTATGGATATGTTTCTATAGTCTATTTGTGTGTTGTGTGATAGTCATGGGGATAGAGTACAACCCTAGAGTGTGATACAATCTATGTTTCCAAGAAGGGTGTGGATACATCCCAAGGTTTTCTTAAATATGATCTTTGTTTCCCAAATGGTTGTGTTTATGACCCAAATTTTCTAGATGATATTCTATATGTTTCCCAAAAGGTTGTGGTTACATACATGAGTTTTTAGATGACATGGTATATGTTTCTGGAAAATGTACAATTACCCCTCTGAGTTTTCGAAGAATATGATTTGTGTTTCTTAGTAGGGAAATTCTACCCTAGAGTTATCAGATGATTTATTTGTGTTTCTCAACATAAGGAGTATATACCTATGTTATATTTTACTAACTATTTTTTTCAATTAAGGGGGTTGTTATTCCAATGATATTTATATGAGGTTACTTATATTTTGTTGGTGGGGAGCATGTACAACCCTAGGATCCATATGAGAGTATTTTTCCAATATATATTCATAATTGTACAAAGTAGGTATGTTTTATCTTAGCTGTCATGTTAGAACCCAATTATTAGTGGGTTTAATTTTATTTCGCTTTCATAGTAATTTATTTATTACTCTAAGAACATAACTTTAACATAAATGGTATTTAATGGTTATATCAGGGATGACATTGGTGGTTCATTTACGAGTTTTACATACACCCTACTCAAGTGGCTATGGTAGTGGGGTACTTGATAAGACCTTATGTCCACGAGTTTAGGTAGGGAAGGGGCCCAAAGTTTCATGATAGGGGTATATAATCCTAATAGCGATTATATAATGGGATTTTATAATGCCCATTTATGTTTCTAAAACCTCATTGTATTTATTTAATTTATTATTTTTCTATATGTGATCAGCCTAGTGGGTAACCAGATATGATGTATTATTGCATGATTCCACATTAATTTGATATCTCTAGGTTATGAATATTTATTATATGTACCAAAATTATTTATTATCAATGATTCATGGTTATTTCTATTATTACATATCACTCTGATATAAGGGTATAATCTCTCAACGGTAACACATTATAAACTCACAGCTAGTTAGAAACATTTGTCAAATGAGGAGGTATGCCTTAGGTGTCTTATTGTACCAGTCTGTAAACTAAGTGAGGGGTCACAATCCATGTAATTAAAAAAATTTATAAAGAAATTTTTTCTTGTATTACTTTAAGGAATGTGGACTTTTTAGAGCTTATCTTGGACTATATACAAGGGCTTATTGATAAATTTTTTGATGCGAAGTAAAATTTTCTTGGGATAAAGGATTGATATTTTTTTCATAGTTATTATTGAGATATGTATTCATGTATGATATGTGTATTTATGATTATTATTTTTATGGTTTTGTATCTTTGACCATTATAAATATTCTTGTGTACATGAATTTTTCTTGACGCGTCAGACTCAAATAACATTAATGTTCTTGGATGTGATTGATATCACAAATGAGGAGAGTTTAGTTTTTTAAACTGTCAACATAAACCTCATATGTTACTTCATATTTAACTTGACAGTGTAATTCTAATAATATGAACAATTGTGTAGTTTCTTCTACTGAAATATTTTTTGGATCAGATTTATGGATTCCAATCGATGATGAATATGTAGTCCCTTTATGAAACAGATATATAATGACCATTTTTGGATCAGTACAGACATTAGAGGATATGATGATAAAAGTTTTTTGGGTGATTATAATAATAGTATTAAAAATAAAATGGGTTTTGGTTATTTAAATTCTCAACAAAATTCTTCATAGTGTTTCCCCGTATTTCCAATTGGTGTAATTCTACATAACAAAAGCATATAACTATGGTTTTATATCAATATATAACATCATAGGGTTATGTTTTTATATAATGATAGAAGATGTCTCTATCCTCGAGTGGGATGTTTGGTACATATATAGTAGTGAGGATTAGTTCCCTTCACTAAGCTGATGACTTAGCATGTGATGCCTGATATATACAGATATATATATATCTGTGTGTGGGTGTGAGTGTGTGTGTGTGTGTATTTATGTATGTATGGGAACCATATAGTGGGTTTTGGAATATGAGTTGCCTTCTGATATTTGATACAGGAACAATTAGGTTTCCCCATAGTTGGTATCCTATGTGAGATACAATTTATAAGCTAGGTGGGAGAGCCTAGTTCCCTTGATATGCAACTCAGTATATTGGGGTGTTGAGTGATATATGAGGGTAACTTGAGATAGGGATAATAAAAAACATTTGGGTGTCTTATATATGGGATATAGGGTAGATTCCTTACATTTGAGATTGATAAATTAGATGTGTAGTCATATATATTGTATAACCATGTGATATTTCTTGGGTTTTCATGAGAAAAAGAACTCTGAGTGCTCGTACATTTAGTGTCAATGAATTTTGCAAAGGATATGATATTTTTGATGCTTAACTCTATTTACATAGTATGTGGGTTCAGATGAGACTATAGATAGTTATCCTATATGGTAGGATCTAGATAAGGTACCTGATGATTAGTTTCTTCTAGTTGTAGGAAGACACCCAAGTGGTAGTTGATCATGTGATTTTCCTCGACCGGAGTGAGCTGAAATTATCATTGGAAAGTAATCATTGTGGTGATTTTATCTAGTTGATATTGAAATGTAGTGGGTGAGTGTTCAGTTTTTCTGGTGTGTGGTAATATTTTTGTTGATGTGCAGCTCATTGGAGTGAGAGTCACTTTGTGTGATCAGGTGGTATGGGAGCGTACAACTATTGAATTTGGAGGATACGAAAATTAATATTGGATGAAAATTTATGAGAAAAACATTTATAGGATCACTCTAAAATTGTAGAGGATATTGAGGGTTAACATGTATTTCTAGGGAAATCTTCAAAACATGATAGAACATTTCTATTGGGTATGAATGGCACACATTTAGTTTTGAATTAATGTGCGATTGTGTGTGGGATAAGGATTGATAGATTTAATGAATTTTTATGGTCATAGTTTATGATTTTTTTATGAGAATGGGTGTAGTTTTCATTATAATATATAATGAAATTTTTGATGGATGGTGTTAGGATTTGACTGGATGGATGATTGTGGCATTGGAGTAGTGACATGCCTGTGATGGTGGAGCCCAATGGGGTTGTGCGTGCGGAGTAGTATAAAGAAAGACATATGATGAGGAGTGAATTGGTGTTTGTTGGATCGTGTGGCCCTCATCTCATGTTATATTGTGATTTATGATATCTTTGAAATTCTTTGTCAGTCTATAATAGGGGAAATTGATGTTTCATGTTAGTTCCCATTTATGAATTGAGCTGTCAGGTTCCATCATAACATATGGAAATGGATGAAGCATGGGTGGGGGAGATCTAAAATCATGATTATCAGGGCGACAATGAAGATTTTCTTATTTTATGGAGTTTTGTATAGGATGTGTAGTTATGATCATCATGTTGGTGGGGTCATGGGTATGATGAGACAGATAGGTTGAATTTCAAGAGGCCATTTGGATTTTACTGTTCAAATCGCTCTAGTTTTATATTATTACATGGTAAATATTAAATTTGGTATTAAATTGTGGTATTTTATGAGTTATGACCCTTGGAAATGAGATTATTAAGTATTAGGGTGTGATTTTAGGGTTAGTTATATTGTATTTGTGCTTGTGAATGTGTGTCATATATAATGAAGAATTTTGTTGGTTATGGAATTAACCTTGGAATAGAAAAAACAGTTGAGTTTGGATTTTGTTGTTGGGTATTAGATTATCTTTGAATAACTTCTAGAATTTAGGAATACTAATTAGTGGGTATGATAGTGTACCAGAGGGTTTCACCAATCATTATCTAGAAAGGTCAGCAGAGAAGGATTGAAAGTGTTTTTCAAAAAATTCAGTGTCGTGAGGTGGAAACCAAATTGATCCTTTCAATGAACCACTGGAATAATGTTTTTAGGAGGTGATCTATGGTGGGAAGAACCATGGATCAGAATCTGAATTTATTTGAAAATAAATATGGTTGGGAGAACCATGATCCTAGTATTGAATTAGTTAATAAAGTCATTAGGTATTAGACTAAACAGTCTCATGTAAGAACCATCTTAGGGATTCAGATAAGGTGACAAGAGTGTAGCTCAAGGTTTTGATGATTAATTCCAACTTATGTTTAGAATTTCATAGCATATGATAGTTCACTATTTTTTATATAACATGGAGATTTAGTAATTAAATTATGACTATGGAAGGTAAAGAGTAATGTTTGAATGACCACTAAGGCTTCATTGTCTTGGATGTTTTTTGGTGGGGAGGTTGTAAAACCCCGTGTCACTAAGGGTTGTGAAATTTAAGAGGAATTTGATTTTTTAGCTATGATGTAGTGGTCATTTTTAAAATTGGGATTCAGATTGAAATTATTAGAGTTGGATCACTTGGATATGTTATTATTGGATATGGATAACGTCCTATGAGGTAATTTTGGTGCTTGAGATACCTTTAGATTGGGGTCTGTGTGGTCCCCCTCCCTTTATGTTTGGGCTGTAGGCAACCAGTTGTTCTATAAGAACCTATTTTGAGTGGTGTTACAGTTTGGTCACCACTATATATGATGCAATTTAACATCTCGGGTTTCCCATTTAATAGGATTACTTGGTGACATGCTGAAATTTTTACAAGAGATCATTTTTACATGTGGTAGTTCACATTGTAGAGATTTGATGTAGGTCACTGGAGGGAATTTTTGCTTCATGGGGAATGAGACATGTGCATTAAATAAGGGATCATACAATAGGTATTTTTCATTTTAAGTGGAATGATTTGAGAGATATCTAATGGATTGCGAGACTAAACCACGGGATTGGGAATTTTCACTCAGTTTTAATGGGTGATGTCAACGGGATTAGGGATTTCCCAATTGGAGAATAGAAAACGTGACCCGAGACCGGATTTTGTGGAATGATTTGGCATTCTCAATGGGTTATTAGAGGAAATGTGTGAGTAATTTTTGGATTTCATGATAGAATTTGGCATTTTTAATGGGTTTAATAGGGTTTGGATATCATCACAGTATAAATAAATGGATTACAGTGTGGAATGTAAGTCATTTTCATTGCAGTCTGAAACATCACATTGAAAATTGAAAGAGTCATGGGAGTGCAGTATTGAATGCATGTTATTTTTTCTGGTTTTACAATTTTGGGGGGATGTAGCCTTCGGTATTTTCAATTTTGGAGTTGTCATTTTTTCTAATAATGACTAAAGATTAAGGTATATTAGATTGTATCTGAAGTCATTTTACTGTATGTTTATTGGTTAATATGTAATTTTTTTCTATCCATGACCGTATGATGAATATTATGGTGGATGTGAAGGTATTATAGATAGTATTTGATGTTTTTTATTTTACTTTTTTTTAATATGGAATAATATTATTTCCAACACAATATGATGAATTTTATTGTTGACGTTTTAATAAACTAAATATGCAGTTTTGTTTCATTGAGAAAGTTCCACTCTAACTTCCACTACTTCATCCACTGTATCTTCAATTGGAAGTTGTGGTGAAAAATAAATCCATTTTAAAACAATTTAAAGAGTTTGAAATTATAAATTAAATTTTTTTATAAAATTATATATTTCATAAGAATATATTTTTAAAAGTATAATTTTTATTTATATATTCCTTAGTTTTACTTATATATAGTTTTTTTGTAGTGTGGAACATCTAGTGGAACTTCCCATGGAAATTCTAGTGGAACCTCCACTGAAACATCTAGTGAAAAATTTAACTAATATATATTTTAACATTTTTTATATATAATTTAAAAAAATTAATTATATTTTATATATCTATAAACAAATATGTTACTAATTATATAATTTTTGGTAAAATATTTGTTCATATAGTTTATACATTTTTAAATAATGTAAATCCTATTATACATGTAATGTATATTTATAGAGCTTATTATTTGTTACATGTTTTTCTAATGTTTATGATGCTGATGTTGTAGAATCTTATATTAAACTAGTTGCAGGTTGTTCTAATGATAATGATGTTGATGTTGTAGAATCATCTATTCATCCTGATTTATAAATGATTTTCAAATCACACGATGATGAGAAATGTTTTTATATCACTTATTGGGGAGTAAATGTGTTCAGTGTATGAATAAAATACACCAATAAAAAGACAAAGGTTAAATCAATTATCACATCATGAATTTATGAAAATTACAAATATGGTCATACGAAGGTTGAAAAACATTATAACATGGTGAAATTTCCTCTCACTAGGTCATGTACATGATTCCTTTCATGAATGGGGGTTAGATTGTTTTCTTCCTTCCAATATACATGTATTGTATTTTTTGAAGGTAATAATCATCCCATGATTATCCCTGAAACAATTTCTATTATGAGGTAACAAATACAAATAACATAAGCACAGTATGTTGAGTTAGAAGTGAAAGCATCAGTATGTACTAAACCAAAATTATTCATTCTCATTGGCGAAAACTATTTATATGGTTTGAGATGTTATTGGGTACACATGTATCAATCAGATAAATTTTTTCTGTTCTGAAGAGGAAATGTAATTTCATCATGGTGATCTATGTTTCATGTTAGAGAACGTGGAATGAAAATGCTAGGACAATCCATAATTTATGTATACAATGCAGTTTTATATGAATATGCAAATTAGTATTATTTTCTAGGATGATCCAATAATAAAGAAATATTATGAGTTTTTTGGATATGTTGTTTTTTATACCACATTCAGAAATAATAATTAGTACATGAAAATAGGTGTCTTTTGGGGGTTCAATCTTTATCAAGAGATTGTCATCTTTGGGGTATCTTTGTTATATACTGAAACCACAACTTCGTTTTCTTTGTTCATTCAAACCAATTTATTGGTGAATCACATGAAGTGCCCTTAAATTATATTTACTAACCAAGATATGGTAATAGGAAAATCCATTTTTGATGTTTTTGGGAACTCGGCATTTCCTTTGTTAGCGGCATTTGATGAAAAAAAGAATGAAACATTTTGGTAACTGTATGACTATTTCATCTAGTTCTCTAACTAGATTTAATTTGTGTATGTTCCAATATTATGATACACATAAATTTGACAAGGATTGGGATTCCCTTAGAGAAGAATATAGATTATTAGAAATGGTTGTGTTTAGATGATGTATTCATGTTGTGAGAAAATTGGGTGCATTAATTTTTGAAAGATTATTTATCATTGGTTATTATCATTACTTAATAAAGTGAATGTTTTAATGTATCTATTAAATATTACAATCATGGAATGTTATGTGTTGTTTATTTAATTATGAAATTTGATCTATTTTTGGAAAAATCGATATCTTGAAACAATGGTGGAATTTGAGAAGTGCGAGAAGTTGTCTCATAATCAATACCCTTACAATGAATTGATTCTCCAGGTTTCTACTAGACATACAGCTATGTTATTTGATTTATTTCAACCTGAATATAAAATAATAGATGATTGTTTTGTAATATCATCTATTGAATTCAGAGTTCAATTTATTTTTTTATTGTAATGCTTATCAATGATGATCAATATCATGTACCATATGAATATTCCATTGAAGTTATTGAATATTATTGTCTAATGTTTGAGTCGGTTGGATATCTCAGTTCTCGTGTTTTAAAAATTTATGATCAGCTTGATGTGGGGTCAATAAATTAAAAAATATATTTGGTACATGGACCCAATTGGATTGAAATATTATAATGTTCAATGGATCTTCTGTTTAAGTACATTTTTGATAGAACCTTAGTTATAGAAAAACATTAAAAATATTTATCCTGAATTGGAATGTAGTTTATTACCATAGCTTGGGAAGCATTTGAGGGTTTTGAAATTTCATTCTCTAATTTCATTAATTTTTAAAAAGAGTTGACTACCAAACATATATCATCGGATAGAGTTATTTGTCAGAAAATTTCAGAAATAAGTTTATAAAAGTATTCTTTTAAAAGGAAACAATCAAGGAAATGGGGAGATAAAATAAAAATATTTTTTGACAACGGATACTAAAAGAGGAAACAATTGAATAAAAATAAGAAAAATTGTGATACTATGTTGATGGTATGATTTTATTTTGTGATTAATTTCATTTATAAGAGTGGTATTTTAATGGTAATATTGTATTAGATATCATTTTTTCACACTAGAATTGAAGATTAATAAAGATTATATTTTAGTCTTGCAGCTACAAAAATATTTTTATATGTACTTTTTTATCACCATTGTTTTATATATGTGTTGTAATTGTATCGTTTCTATGCTATAAGAATACTTTTAAAACAATTTGGAACATTATATTAGGATTTAGGCAGTCATAACATTGGTTGGTATCAAGCAGTGTAGACTAAATTAGATTATAGTTGTTTTTTGGGTTTAGTTGTGATGTCTCTACATCATGTATAATCTATTTTAAATTATATTGACTGAATTAAATAATTTATAGGATTCAGGAATCTATAGTCATTTTTCAGTTGTACTATATTAGGATAACATTTTTGGAAATTATAATTTTTATGAAAATGTGTTATACAGTAATACAAGAGATGATGTAATTCTATTATGGATTATGATACCATTTCAAGAAACTATGAATGCGATATATGAAAATGTGAAAGTGGCACTAGTGAAGTTCACATTTTTTGTACTAAAAATGTGAAAATGTCAACTCCTATAGAAATAATAAATTTCAAAACAAGGAAAATACATGGGATTTGTGGATAATTTTGAAGAGGTTTTTTGAAAATATCATGGATTCAAATAAGGGAAACTAAAAATGTGATACATTATTGGAATCCCCAAACTACATACCAAAAACCCATTTCAATAACCAAAATAAAATAATTTACCCACAAAAAAAATAACTCACCCAACAAATATGAAATTACAAATACATCCCCATGAAAACAGTCAAATAATGTTACCAAACTTCAAAGAAACTTAATAATACTAAATCTCTGCAACACTATAGATTTCATTTTTTAGTAAATAACAAAATGAAAAATTAATAACCTCAACATGGAATTAATATTCCCTTATGAATCACAAACTAATAATATTCCATTTAAAATTTTATAAAATCGAAACAATAACTATAAATAATATAACATGTATATAAGTATTTAAATATCAATATTCCTTGTGGAAAATCATCATTTCAATGAAATTGAAGAAATACAATAGAAATTTTGTATCAAATAGAATAATAGTGATTAAATATCCATAACAATGTATCCTAAAAATTTATGAACACACAATCACATATAATGAAATATAGATAGCAATATAAGAAATACAAAATTAGTATCAATTTATAACCAAAAATAGAATCTCTCATATCAAAAATATATGGATGAGTGAAAACCCATCATTGATACAAAACCCCCCAATGAAAAAATTCCATTCCACATTCATTAATAAAAATCTACCACTAAAACAAAAAAACATTACTATAAGTCTATTTTATTAAAACCACTAGACTAAATAAAATATTTTACACTTAGAAGGATTTCTAATATTAATGATATGACCCAAGAAGAGTTAGATTCTATATAATTTCTGAAATACCATGTGATGTATCAAATTTGAAATCAAGGATCCAATACAACCCCTCATAGAATTAAAATATAAATATATTGAATAAAAATTAAGAACATATAACATAGAATAAACCCTATATAAAAGGACACCAAATAAAAATTAAATTACATTTTAAAGTACCAATCATTAATCTAGGTTATCACAATGTTTAACATTATAAAATTCAATTTTGGTTTCATATAACAGCAATAAAACTGGGTTGTATAAATTTTTAAGTACCTAAGAATATTTTAAATGTTTTTTTCCACATCCATAAAACTAGGATGTTTGAATCATTATATTGATGGAAGAGGAACTATTTACAAGAGGAAATTCCTGCATCTAAATGTTGTTTTTTGTTGTTGTTATCACGGTTGGTAAAGATGAAATGTTCCATATAAAGTTGTAGGTAATAAATTTCTTCTTTTTATAGCTTATTTATATATTCATTATCAGTTTACTACCTAATAATAAGATAGAAAATGACAATTCCATTGTCTAAGGATGCATCCCCAAATTGAGAAGTATCTTCCATGAGTAATGCGAGAATGGGGGAAATCTTCTCCAAGTAATCTAAGATCCAATTATTTATTTTTTTTCATGATATGTACTTCATGAATGTTAAAAAAAGTAATTCAGTCAATTGTTTTATATTAAATTGGATTTCATGTCCCAAAGGATAAAATCTACCACTTCTGAGGCATCCTTTGGATAAAAATCATGTCCAACACCACCAAACTTAGGCTGGAAAGAGTGTTTGTGTCTAAAATATGTTCCCTAAATTTCAAAAAAGGTACATTTATGATGCATATTTTATATTTTGGTAGGTATGAAAAGATTACCATTTTTAGAATCATTAGTTTTTTGACAGCTGCATCTGAATATGACAAGGTCCATTTTTTAAAAGGTGGATTTCTAGCTTGTTTAGTAAATTTCACTGTTATAATTTTATAAAAATAAAAATACTACAACAATGAAAATGATATGAATACTAAATTATATATAGAATTTAAAATAAATGTTAATCCATTCCAGTAATTTGACAATATACCCCTAATATTTTAACACATATTTTGAAATTTTTTAACAGATTTCATCAACATTTGACAGATTTCATGATATCACTTTATTGTTCTCATGTATATTATACTATAGAAAATGATGAAAACCCGGATCAGGAAATAACCCATTGTAGGGAAAACCTATGTAGAACATGTGTATAAACATAGATGAGTTGTTCTGTCAATGTGATCGACTTATTTATTTACCATCATAGTTTCTCAAAAGAAATGTTTTTATTAACTTTTTGTCAATAATCTTACACATATATGAAATCATTATATATACAATGCATCCATGCTTAGAATGAGAGTGTATGAGTCATCCATTTTTGGTTCACCTTATCTTACACCAAATATAATTTGAAAATAAACATTATATAAATTTAATTTCACTCCAATAATATGGAATGATGTTTTTGAGGGAACATAGTTATCCAATATATAAAAAAGTGAACTTTATGATTTATTACAATCCAATGCAGATATAGTATTAGATAGAAATGCCTAAAACATATTCCAAAAAGGGAAAATTTACGATGCAATTTAATGACCTTATTTCAACTTTTGTTTGATTTATTTTAGTAAATCCTAATAAATATTTCATATTGAACCTAAAATTCACACCTGAATATTGGATGTATGGAATTTCATATAGAATAAAAAAACTTATTATATGATTTAATGAATAGAAAAATTACATCTTGAATGCTGTAAAAATGTCACTCCAATATAGAAAACCTGTTTCTAGGGGGGAATGCACAAATTTTATTATAGGTTTGAAAGGTATAATAAAAATATAACTTATGGTGGATGCTCCAATAGATATTATTTGGGGATGAACAACATACCCTATAGAAAAGTAATAGTAGTTTCATTGGAACCTCCATTGGGAGTTCAAATGAAACCTACACTGGTAGTTCCAATTGAACCTTTAATGGGTGTTTCAGTGTTAATGATTGACATTAAATTCACTTCTGAATCCTATAAAATTTTCACTAAATTTTTTTAAGGATTAAATAAATTAATGTATATGAATGAAAGGTATAATATTATGGGAAGTTATAGTTGTTGTTCTAGTGTATTCTCCAATGGATGTTACAATGGAAAATAACAACACAAATTTTTACTTATGGTAGATTTTCACTATAATTCAGTATAACATGTTTTAGTGGAAATTTTTTAGAACCTCCATTGTATGTTCCAATGAAAAACCAGTGGAACTTCATGGGAAGCTCCAGTGAAACCTCCATTGGATGATATAGTGTGAATTAATGACACAAAATTAAATTATGAATCTTATAAAAAGTTAACATTGAATACCTTTATTTAGGATTCCATAAAGAAAAATACATTTTTGAAAGGTAGAATATGACTGGAATATCCACAAGAACTTACAATGGGAAATAACAACATGAATTGTTTTCTTCGGTATCTTTGTACTGTAATTAGGTTTAAATTATTCTAGTGGAGATACCAGTGTAAATTTTGATGGAACCTCTAGTGGAACCTCCCGTGGCTGTTTTGGTGTACGTTACGGGGGGTGATCCTCTTGAATTTATGTAGCAAATTCTAATGGAAAACCTAGTTTATGTTAAAGTGGGAAAAAATAGAACAATCCCCCTTTAAACTATAAAAAATTATGGTATAATATAAATCATTTTTTTTTGGATTCAAAAAATTATAGTGTAACATGCAAGGTAACTCCCAGAAGAATGTTCATGAGTAAAGCTATAAAATAGTTTATTTTTACTCTATTATTTTGGGATGAAATGTATTAAAAAGAAATAATTGAATACTTTATAATTGGAACATTATAGTCATAGAACATTTATAGAAAACTAATCATACTTAAAATGTATTAAAAATGACAAGAAAGCACATAAAATTTAATCGTTCCATAATGGAATCGATATTTTACACTGAAAATGAAAATTTGTATGTCCCTATAAATGGATAATATACACCACATTATTTATGAAAAAGTTATTGTTTTATACAAAAATGTATCTAGGAATGAGAATAAACACCAATGGAGTTAGGGAAGTTCTCTAAGAACATGAATCGCGCTTTGCGTTGGAGGTGACTTGGGGAAATCATGTCACTGTGTTCGGTGGAGTCATCATCATTAGAAAAGTTTTAGGAATCATTGACGTGGTTACCAATATTTTATTGACTAATCATTGTCACTATAATCACTAGATTTGTGGTTGTCATCATGGTTTTCAGATCCACCACATACAAAGCATAATATGTCTCGTGGATTTTCCTCAAAGAAGGGAAAATCCATCTACAAATTAAAATATAGTAAATGAACTAAATAGTGACCTGACAACTGAAAATATAATAGAACATGTTTCATCATTCTAGTGGTCAACTGGAAGATCTAGTTAAAATATTATTTGGAGATGATGCTTGTCCCTATAAGAGGGTGGAACAACGTGTTTCACCATGAGGAGAATTTGGTCACACCCTGAGGGATGGGGTAATTGGGTGTGATTTTATTGTAGGAGGAATCATGTTTGAACCTATAAGGTTTAAACTATGAAAATTATTGATCGAGGGTTGATCCCACTACATATGGTAGTAAAACCATGATACGTAGTGGCCACGCTGTGATAGAGACATGTAGGGGTGTCAATACAACTACATGGGGGAATGGTCATGCTAAAAACCCCATGGGTTTCCAATGACTTTGTTTCACATATATATTAATAGAAACAAGTGTTTTCATGTAATTTTAGTTTTTCCCCCTAGGTTTTGGTCAAACAGGAAAAGTGTGGGAGTCCATCTCACCTGGTCACCCCTTTATCATCTTCTTTCAATCCCTTTAAATTGAGGGTGTTCTTAGTGTATGTATTTTTTTTGATTATATGTGAGTTATCTCCTATCATAACAATTTTTCAATTAATTTACATTATTTTTTGTGTGATTCGTCTTTTGATTTAGAAATGAATTCCATATGAGCATGGGAGAAATTATTCAATGTGATAATGCTTTTTCTCAGGATGTATTTTGTACATCCTGTAATGATGATCACACTCCATTTCTCAGTACTTCAATGCCAGTATTTATTCAAATTGATTATTCAATGATTCTCAATTATATTTGAATAAATTTTCCATTTAATTGGGTGAGTATATTGGGGTTTTATGTGGCTCAAGTCAAGGTGCATTTTAAAATTTTGTCACACACCATTTCTTGAGGATTCAATGATTCAATGTTTCTCGTTTAGTATTGATGTTTTTATAAAATGTGAAATTAAATTCATAAATAATTATTAATTATTATGATAATGTGAATTGGGTGTTGTGGCTTGAGATAGGTTCTCATGAGGTGATATGATATTTGACAGGCTTGGTAGAGGATCTATAGAGTAGCCCAAGGATATTAACATTGTTTAAGGTAAGTGGTCTAAGGAATATATCCCTAATTTTATGCATTTTATATGACCTGTGGTGTGTGGTCCCAACAGTATAGGGGATTAACCAAGTTAATTAAATAATTATACAATTAAAGTAAAATGCATGTGAATAGATGATGTTCTAAGGGCCATGGTGGACCCTTAAACAATAGAATCCATATAATTATTAGTAATAGTTTTTAGTAAATTATTTAATCATATATTATTAATTAATTACAATTCATTATTAATTTTTAGTAGGAATCTATAGTTACTTTTATATGTTTGTGAATAATTAATAGTTATTAATTATATAAGGTTGATTACATATACCACTATGGAACACAACCGGAAGGAAACAATTTAAATCAAACACACATGCCCAAAGAACTGACCCCATGATCTACCCCTCGCCCACTCAAACCCTTACCACCCCACCACCAATGTTGGGGTAATTAAAAATTATTAATTAATTATTAATTAAATAAAAATTATTTTTCGTAAATTGAAAATATATATTAATTTTATATATTTATTATTAATTGATTAATAATTATTATTACATGCATTTAACTAATTAGAAAATAAATAATTTATTAATAATTAATAAATATCTAACAATAATAATAATTAATTTGTAACTAATAATTAATTTTAAAAATATGTTCAAAATTAATATTAATTATTATTTAGTATTAATTATAAATTAATATTGTTAATTGGTAAATAATATTTTTTAACTACCAATTACTTATTAATTAAAAACTATTAATATGTAATAGTATATATTAATAGTTAATTATTTTTTAGTTATTATTAATATTATTTATTAGTAATTTAATATTATTTATTTTATAATAAATTAAATTCAATTAATAATAATTAATTATGGCATAATTAGTAATTAACTTGTTATTTATTAATATTATTAATTAGTAATTCATACTAATTAATAAATAATATTATTAATTATTTGTTAATAATAATTAATATCTCATACTAATTATTAATAAATAATTAATATTTGTTATTATTATTATTATTATTAAATAATTATTAAAGATTATTTAATTAGAAATTAAATCATTACTATTACATACTAACAATGAATTTGTTATTATTTATTTATTTATTAATATAATTTAATAGTTATTATTATTATTTTATTGTAAATATTATTAATTAGTAGATGTAATTATATAATTATTAATATAAATTTATTAATTAGTAGTTAATAATGTATATTATTAAATAATAATAGTTATTTACAATTTTGTTTTTTTTTTATTATTTATTGGTAATTAGTAATTATTAATAATTAATAACTAATTAATAGTAATATATATATTATTTATTATGTAAATGAAATGGGTATCTGAATCTGATATTTAAAATACCAAAGGATTTTTATGTACACCATAAAGCATTAAACTATGTCAAAAGTAGAAAAAATGTGAAAATGTTCAGTGCATTTGTCAATTATTTTTAAAAAACCATAAATATTGAATGCTTTTAATTTTTTTGAGAAACCAATTAAAAACCATATAAGTATAATATAATAGGGAATTAATCTCCAAATCAAAATTAATATCCAATGAAGGCTTCACTGGTATGTGAAATGACACTAACTAATGGGACACATTTCATTATTTCAAGATTAATAATTATTTAACATAACTTTAAGTTACTGTCAAACTTAATCAAAATGTGTATATGAGTAAAACAATAATGGAATTATTGAAGATGAAGAGATATGTTTTTTATATTAATATCATCTCTGTTTGGATCTCACTCTAACCCTCATGTTTTCCATTGGATAACTACCACATAATCTCATAATATCAAGATCATAAAAACATTGAGGGGTAAAAATTAATACGACCATAAAAAATTTGGGATAAATTTATTTCTCGCCAAACAGATGGTGGAATGTTTCTCCGTTAGGCACGAGGTAAATGATACCAGTGAAATGAGGTTTAAGATTCATGGTGAACCATAAATTTGAATTGGCCTACTTTTTGTGGCATAATCATTCGTAGTGTGTGGGATTTTGTGGGGGGTGTTTATAGGGATTGTTTGTAGGGGCATTTTCAAGGGTTGTTTGTAGAGAAATTTGTCGGGAAATTTATAGGGAATGATTAAAAAAATTAGTTTTCAATGATTATGTTTGTAATTATAACATCAGGGAAATTTCTATTAAAAACTCCACTATGAATTTTCACTATGAATTTCCATCATTAATTTCCACTGGTAGTTCCCCATTTTAATTGCCACTCTAAATTCCCAAAAGGATTTTCAATATGAAATTTCTATAGTAAACATAAAAAATAATTCATAGTTGGAACTATCATCTATAATTTTTTATTGTTTTAGAAGAGTTTTTTAATAAATTAAAATTAATTTTGAGATAAATTTTCTTCTATTATTTTAATATTGATTTTTAAAAATGAATCAAATTGAAATTTTCCACTTAGAGAACCCATTGGGACTTTCCATTGGAAATTACCTAAATGAGTTCCCATTGACTATTTCCATGCACTGGACATATTGAATTGATTTCAATCAGAACCTCTAGTTTTTTTCAAAAGGTAAATTAAACTACTAAATTACACATGGAATCCCCACATGAAATATCTACATGATATTCACACTATGAATTCACAGTTGGAATTCTCAGTTAATACTTTTAGAAGATTTAGAATTGATTTGTGAATTTATAAATGACATAAAGGGGAAATGTTATCTTTTATTTTGTTGTTAGAATTTTAAATTAATTCAATTTGGAAATTTTCACTTGATGTTTTCATGGGAACATTCCAATGGGAATGTACAATAGATTCAAAAGAAAGAACCCCATCCAAAATAATTTATAAACAAAGGTGATCTGAAAATTTATTCACATAAAATTTATAAGTTATAATGAATGTGATTGACATGAATCGGGATACTATACATGTTTCATAATACATAAATTTAATATATTTGATTATTTTTTAGTATTCGTCTCACTGTTTTGTTAAGGAACATAATAGTGATGAAATTAAAAAAAATTAAATGCATTAATTTTCATCTGGAGAGATTAGGTTCCACATTAATAATAAATCACCCCATCCTATAGAATTTATAAAAAATGCACTATATGGATACAAAAAGTAATGATAGTTTTAAAATTAGTGTCTTAAACCTATTAATTTTATGTTTTTATGGAGGCATTATTGGTTTTAGTGCATACAAGAATCATTTTGACAAACATAAAAAGGATAAAATCAAGTAACGTCAATATTATATAAATTTAACAAAGTAGGGATTGTGAAGATTTTATCAACATTATGTTAATGTCAACAATCCATGTGTCAAAGTGGGGACTAATTGTCTAGTGAGAATGGTAGTTCAGTACATATTAAATAAGTAGAATGTGTACCATAAAATTATTGAGGATCATAACCATAATTTACATTCTTTGAAGACAATGAATTTAATGTGGTCCCCAAGCCACATCAGTGATTCACAAGATATAAAGTTGGATGTAAATGAAAAAGGTGTTCTTAAGTCCAGTGATTCATTTTAACTTATAAAAACATTTGAACTCCAACACAATAGGTACATGGTTATGGTCTATTAAACATGTTGTAAAAACACAACAATTTTCTTACGTCATTTTATAAACCCCTATTATTTTATTCATTTTTTTAAATAACCGTTCTTCCCCTAAACTCACCCAAACCCCCCTCACCACCCTCTCTACAACCACCCCCCCCCCCCTGAGCCTGATCCATCATTGTTTGTAACACCCTTCTCCCCAACTCGTTGTTGTCGACCCCTTATCCCTAATACACTAGCCCTCATCTTCATTACCCTTTATCCCCATCACACCCCAAGACTGATCCCTCTCTACTGAACCATCTCTCCCTCGAACCCTAGATGACGCTGCTTCCCCCTCGACACCTAGCCACTACTCTCCCTAATCGCTACATGTTCTCCCTCACAACCACCCCTTTCTCTATCTTATTGTTTATTTTTCTCCTCTACTCCACTACTCACACAATGTCAAAAATCTCTAACATGATTGGGTGCGTTCCATTTTTCTGTTTCTTGTTTTCTATAATCTGTAATCCCAAATTGAGGTCAATATTTTCTACCACCACAGATGAAAATGGATTTAATTTAAATCCAGGTTGTGTATTCTTAAATTTTCTATTTCGGATTGATTCTAATTAGGTTTTTCTTTATTTTTTTCATCCCAATTTATTTTCTAGGGTGTTTTGACCTCATTGAGCTAGGATAGTTCCACCACATTCAAGGCAGTGAGTTTCATATAGGTCACCCATTATTTTGGGTATCTAAATGTTTTAACCTTTCTTGATTTTATTTTTAATCCTCCATTTGGATATCAAATTATTATAATAATTGTATTCAAAAGGTATTTAATTTGGAAAAAAATGGTTCATTTGATTTCCACTTTTGATCTAATATGTTTCAATAATTTAATGTTGGTTAAAATATTACTTTAATTAATTTTGCACACCAATTTTTTTGTAAATTCCAAAACAAATTTTAATTAATAAGTTAAAATTTTAAGTTAGGTTTTGGGTTTTAAAGTGCATTCATCTCCGGGTTATATTTAATTATAAATGTTATACATTTTTAAAATATATTTTGATATATATATAAATAGCTTCTACATATATATATATATTTCAACAATGTGCATATATTATCATTTCTAAATTTAATTTTTTGCATGAATTTTTCTAAATATATGTTATGGTGTAATTTTTATTTTTTTAAAAAGATAATAATTTTCTGGAAAAAGAATTTCAGTGGTCCTAGTTGACTCTTAGATGATGTTTCCTTGTCCATAAATACACTTGATGATCCATTAGGTTGGCTCCCTACAACATATTGGGCACCCTGTTCCCACCCCCATTATTATTTGGAAGACCCTTTGTCTCCCTCCCTCCACCTTCTGGCACACCCACCTCTATCATATAAATAACTAGCACATTGACTCTAGATTTAGCGGGTTCACTACAGAAAAAATCCACAATGAGGGACAATGTGGTTACTATTATTTCATTATGTTGATATAGGAGTGTGACCGTTATAGGTAAAATTTTATTGTGAATAATATTATTTTACATTTTTATACTAATAAATATTTTTTCATATAATATGGAAACAATGTCACTATAGAGACAAATATTAACTGTTCATATTTATGGAATGTGAATAAATTCAAGATATATTTTCCATTTGATTATTATATTGTCCCCAAAAAGGATGTTATGGGGTTTTTTTGGCTAGAGTAGGTTCCAGTTAGTGGCTGAGTTGGTTTCCCTTCTAATTACATATCCGAATTAGAGGAAAGTGCTTCATTAATTTATGCATGATTTATTTTATTGCAAAATAATGGTTATTTTAATACATTATGAATCAATTTAATCCTATTAGTTAATTAATGTATAATATTTTACCAAAGATACCCTTTGCACTGATGTTATTCCACATTAATATTATCAATCATATCATACGAATGTGGATGATGAAATTTTTTTGTAAAAAATGGAAATATTTTTAAAATTGATTATGAGACTATTTCAATGATACATCATTAACCACTAAATAGTTGTATGATAATGTACCAAAATGGGTACCTAGAGAGCATGGGAAGGTGTTAATTGATATTTATCACCATGAGATGCATATGGTATTGAACAATATTTTATTATATAAATTTCATCTTACAAATAAGAAAATGAAATTATATATGTTACTATTAAAAAACTAATTATTTATTTTAGGATGTTTCATGAATTTTCATTCTTGTTTAGCTAAAAAACCATCCCAAGAACTACTAGTTCAAAGAGTATTTCAAGAAAAAAATCGACTATGGTAATATTTTCATTAGATTAAATATTTATAAGGTAACATGATCCATTTCATATTATAATTTTTTTTATTTATCATTGTTTAATATATTAAAAAATTTAGAGAACAGTGTTTCCCGAATGAAACTATTTTGATGTTCATACAAAATCTGATTGGTGTTTCCCAAAGGATCCTACCAAAAATGTAGGGATATGAATTAATTTTTCATAATAATAACATATTTCTCGTTGTAACAATTATAATATATATTGCATTAAATATGAATTATATTTTATTTATAAGGAAAAAAATCGGATGTCGATCCTGTGCAGTCCTTCTCAGTATCCCTCGATGATCCAATAGGTCATGTCCTTTGGAAGAAGAATCATGGATGCATGTGAGGGATGGGGTTGGGACCATTACTATCAGAGGTCGTTGATAGTTAAGTGGGAATTTTAGCCACATATACTATTGTTTATAGTTATTTTAGACCTAAATATTCTCATAGGGAAATTTATGGTATTGTAAATCACAATTAAAGAATAAGGGAGAACAATCCAACAATAAGGGGTTCATATAATGATGCAGGGTACCAATATCAATTATCTCCATAGTGAATTAGTTAATTTTTATCAGAAGAGGAATTGATCTATATCTAGTGATATTGTGTTGATGGATGGATTTAGTGAAAAGTTAAAGCACACAACTTTATAATAATTTATTATTAAAAAAATTGGTTTTAATTTGAATTAAAATATCCAAAACTATATAATTATCAAGATCATTTCAATATATTATCCACTAGTAGGGAGTGGAGATGAAGAAAAAGATAGTTTCAATATTTTTTAGGTAATATTGATATTATGTGATGGTTATGTGTAAGTAAATTCACGACTGACTAATATAATGGCATGATGAATGAGAAACCATGTTGTGGTTTGTGGTTGTTGTTTTCATAAAACTATGTGTATTTGACATTCCATGAATTCATTAAAATTATAAAACACACATTTTATTTTTTATTAGCTTATAAATTCCAATATTTATTTGGATATATTGGTTTAAATTATATTTTTTTTTCAAGATTAAAAAATGGTTTTTATATTGGTTTTTATTTTTTACAAATATTTATTAATTTCGTGTACAGGAATCCCATTTCATGATATGAATTTGAAATGAACAATATATTTCATATACTTCCATAATAAGGAGTCTTATATTGTATTTTTTTTAATTTAAACCACATAATAATTAAATAATAACAATTTTAATGAACCTCTTGTATATGTTGTATTCAAATAAATTATTAGTAGTAATCAATTGCATTCATGAAACGGGTATCTTATATTGTCACTGGGAAGGATTTCATGAATATTGTTAAATTCATAAGAGATTTTTGGACCATGAAAGAACCTCCCAAGTGAGATGGGTGAAACATAGATCCTATTATTAAATAAATATTCCATATTCTTCACCCAAGGTGATTGATAGGACACCAACCTTTGGAAGTTGCGATAATCATATCAGATCTGAAAAACCAAAATATTCCATTGAAAAAATAAAACATTTAAAGATATTCCATTATGAAATGATCATAATATCGAATAAAACACCTAGATACATGGAATATATCTCCATAAGTCCTCTTATAATTCCCTTTTACTATTACATGGATTATATAAACGAGGTATATATTTATTCAAGAGGAATATTTGTGGGAAATGAGAATACCATTCCTAATTTAATATCACTAATTGAACCCAACCAATTTATCATAAGGTCAAGTGTATCTAATATAAATAAAATATTTTTAACAAATAAATACATTTAAATTATTCAATTAACTAAAATACTGAATATGTGTTGTATTCATGCCTTTCAATATAATTAAATCTCTAAATTGATCATTATTTACTATCAAGATTGTATTCTATACATAAACCAATGAAGCCTATATGAAAAAAATCCCAAAATCCATGACTATAATGAATGTGGATAATGACCAACATATATCTATTATAGGACGGAAATATAAGAATGAGTTCGTGTTTGTTTGTTTGTATCTATGCATCTGTTTTTTTAATCCATATCAAACCTTCAATGTAATTCTACAGGTTGGTTGATTTTATACTGTATTATATGAAAAAAATTATCTAGTGATTTAGGTGGTCATGTTAAAAATGAATTCAAGAAGAGTGTTGTAGGATGAAGGAAAATTTTATACTTCTTCTGATTTTTGTTGGAAGACCACATGATTGGGCATGAGATATTTTTGATGTGTTTGAGAAGGCCATTGTTTATTTTTAGAAAAATATGATGGTAGCTAGATGGATCACACAACATATATTGAGTATCACCACACCCAGTGATTTTGACCACATAGTGGGCCGATCAGTCATATAGTATGACATAGTGATTGCAAGATGGTTTTGAGGGATCGTTTGGTAGGATATGGTGACCACATGTTATGAGAATTTGAAATTACCAGTTGGAAATAGAAAACATTTAGAATCATAATCATTAGGTCAGAAGATTATTTCACATGGGTAGGTTTAGGATAGACTCAATATAAAAAATTTTATTTCCCATGATATATCATATTTTAAATGTATATCTTATTTTTTATTGGTTATTACTAATTTGGGTACATTATTTCTAATTTTATTTTAATTTCCCATGATTTTCATTACATTTAATATACTCTTTGATCTTTTTTGTTACTTTATCAATGATATTTCTTAATTATCAAATTAAATTCATTATTTTAGTTGAATCTTTTATCTTTATTTCATCACTTATATTATTCTTTCCTTGATTTAAAACATTGATTTGTTTGTGTTTTTTCTTTTTATGGTTTATTTTCTCCTCAGTTAGTTTTCAAATGGGTTTTTATTTAAATTAAGGACTAAATATTTTAAATAATAATTTAATTTTTTTTGGTTTCCCTTATTTATCTACCTTTTTTCATGTGTATTGATGTTTAATTTTTTCATGTCAGATATATATAGATTGTAGTAATCCTTGTTTCATTTATTCAAATTTCAAAAAATAGTTATTATTATATGGATGGATGTTCAATGTGTGGATGCACCATAAATTGATTTTATAATAATTTTAATTGTTATAATTTGATATTGGTCTTATTTTATTATTATTTTGGGCTACAGTTTATGCAATTTTAATATTTAGTAAGCATCATTGTATATTTGTGGTTTAAACCATCCCTATATTTGTCAACTTCTTTTAGTAGAGATTTTGACTGCCGTGATATTTTGTCAAAAAAATTGGTTTATGATTATGTTTTTTATATTATTATGTTTAATGGTAGTTAAACTGCTGGTAAATTGGATATAGTTTTCTTGATGGAGAACCATCACTAAAAATGAAATAAATTCCACTAAAAATTCATTTTTATACATTTCCCTGAAATGGCTGCTAAATTTTTCAAACCCATGATATTTGGATGTTGATGAAAACGTTAGCCAAAGTTTGAGATAACTGATGTAGAATCATATGAGAGTGGTTTAAACCACCTGAGAATCCTATTCATTTTTTGTTTTACAGGTGGTCTTGAGAGTCATAGATATACATGTGTGGACCAACAAAATATTTTTTGGTCCAAAAGACATAGGGATTTGAATCTAGGTGGTGGATATGGTATGTTACAATAATAAGAGAATGAAATCCATGGATAAAACACCATTCTATTACTATGTGAAACATGACTTGTGTTATAAAAGTAGCGACATTTTTTTTATTTTATTCCAAAATGAAGGTGGATTGGGATCATTTTGTATAGGTTTCAGGTTTGACACTACCTTCAACAAAAATAAGAAGTTTAGGACATAAGGTGTCTTTATAGGTGAAAACCATAATTGTAAATTGTAATTTTTGGTGAATCATTGTTATTTAAAGATAAAATAGACTCATTTAGCTGTTTATTTAATAGATTCCTTTATTTAAATCATGGTAAGAATCATTAGACAATTTTAATAGATCATGATTTAGCTATGTTTAAATACATTTCATTAAACCTTCATAAAAGTATAAATGATCTATGAATGAGGAATTAATGTAAAATGGATTGATTAACATAGGACCTTAAAGGAAATATGACTCAATATTATGGTAAAAGTTTTGAAAATAACAATATGGGGTTGAAGAGAGTTAAAAATTTGAGGCTTTATGGATATAAATCCAAATAGACTGTTGTAAAACAAAATCTAAAAGGTTAAAAGATATGTAAAAAGTAATGGGAAATTGGAAATTTATTTTATGAAGACTATGTTAGAATTAATAATTCTGAGCACATAGTTGAGTGATAGTTTAAATGGTGTAATAAAGGATTAATTGAATCTAAAAAACTATGCCTTTGAATTATTCCAATAGTTTGAGCATGTGTTGGTGATCAATTGATATTCAGAATTGAAGGATGAATTTAATAGACAAGAAAAGAACCCATAAAAACATTTTCCATATGCTTAAATCATGTTTCAATACATTAATTTGAACACATACAAAATATTCTATCATTTTTATCATGAACTATGATTATGTGGTACTTGTTTGCTTAATTATTCAATGATATAGTTGTCCCAAAAAGGTTTTTCTTCATAATGAAAGGATCATCATATGTTTTTCTAATTGTAGTGTACCAAGAATAACCTAGGTAATAGTTTAAAGCAACATAAAATTTTAGAGTTATGTGTGTTTATGATTTCATGCACTCAAAATATATGAGTGGATATATGTGCAATGCTTGCAAGAGTTATATATCCATAAGGTATAGATATGAAATTCTGGTGACATCACTTGGAAAAAATGACAGTAAATCATGTTGAATAATATTTGGTAGAATGAAAATCTAAATGTTACAAATATTTGGGTTGAAAGGAAATAAATATTATAATATAATCTAGTGAGTTTGAAATAATGATACATGAATGGGATGTAAAATCTGAACAATTATGCCAAGTAATTTAATGATTTTATAAATATTTTACCATCAGTAGGAATTCATAAATAATATAACCTGAAACATAGACCAAAATTCAAAACATCAATCAAGAAATATTAAAAAAATTAATGGTGGTGAAAATGTCAAAACATTTCTAGGGTAGGAATGAAAACACATAAAGAGAAGGTGAAATATTAGAAATCAGAATACCAAAAAACCTGCATGAAACTATTATTTTATGGTTATGTTAATAAACTACTACATTTTGTGATATATTTCATAAATAATGTTATAAATTTATTATATGGAAGTGTAAAATAATTGACAATTGTTGGATACCATGGGGATCATATAATAGATGTCAATTTATGTAATAATAGTACCATTTGTTTTAACAACATCATAATTAAGAACATTTTAGTGGACATCATATATTATGATCATTGAATGTTTTATGATTTATTTTTTTGCAAAACTTATAATATTTCTATTATTAGTTATTAATAAAAAGTTTTTTCTCAAATTAAGAGGAAGTGAAGAAAATTTATCATACATTCAGAGTGGTAAATTCGTCAACCACTACAAATTAGAATGGTAGTAGAAGTTTTAGGAATGACTTTTCAATGGAAACATTTGGGAATTTAGTTAATATACATATTCAACTTTATATTTCTTCACAATATCAAGTAGTTTTTGAAATCCGGTTTTTATAAATAATGATGTGGGTGTATCATGCGGGGATTAATAATTGTTATTGCTTGTAAATTTTCATTTACATTTTTTAGTATCAAGATGCAGAGGTGTAAATTTATATCCACAATTTACATATAATCAACATGAAATTTTCTAATAGAATTTATAGTGGTAGTTTCCCTAGAAAACATCCAATAAGAATTCTTTATGTAAATTTTTATGCACCGGATGATTCTAATTTCTTACTAGAATAGACAATGAATACTATAAAGTGAAATTTCTATCTAGCGTCCATCATAATGTCACACAGTATACCAATTTTATCTTTTTTAAAATTTTCATCCAAATCACCAAATAACCATTTTCACCGCTATCCATCTCCCACCAAAATTATTTAATTCAATTAAAAATTGTAAACTCAAAATTTAAAATGTGAGTTTTAACTAGAAATTCCCAACTTGAATTTTTAGCAGGAATTTCTATGCACTGGAATCTAATTGATTCTAATAATATGTATAAGATAATATAAAGATAAATTATAGTACTAGTTATTATAAAATCGCAAATAGTATATCAATATAAATATTATTAAAATGATTATCTAGATCAACAAATAGACAATTCAAACCCAACATACCACCCACCCAAATGATCTAAATATTTTTTGAAAGTTTGATATGAGTTTTATATGGGAGATTAAATTAGAAATTTACAGCTAGATTTCCCAGTGGAAATTTCTATAATGTGGAAGTTTCTAATTTCATACAATAATAGACATTGAAGACTTACAAAACATATTAAATTATATTAGCAATAACAAAGTCACATGGAATATATCTATATGTTCATCGACATCAGAAAATATCTCTTTCCACCCCCAATATCCATCCTACCCAAATCATTACAAAAAACCATATTATTTATGTTTGGTAAACAAAATATAAATTTATATTTCATTGAATGACTAATTTAACTATCTTCTGTGTTGCTTGTGTCCACGAAGTACTTCCTGCTCTTAGAATCCATCTATGACACTGTCTATCTAGGATCACTTATGAAATAATGAACAATAAAAAATCATCATCCACTGACTTCTATTTAATTAATTAGATATGGAACTGCAACTCCTATTTCTAAAAATTCCATACCGTAAAAAATGGTGATCCGACAATGCAAAGTGGACTATCCCAACTGTGGTGTATTTTCAATTTTCATTTCCCATTGTCATTGCTTAAAATTATATTCACTATTTATATTGATCACATCATCATAAAATTATTTGTGGAAAATATTCAATCAATAGTACCTATTTCAATGTATTAAAAAATTTAGTATACCATGTATAAATACATACCTCATTGATTTCAATTTTTATAAAAGGGTATCAAGATATTTATCTAATTATAGGTTTCATGGTATTATAATATTTAAATACCTTTTATTCAAATCCATAAATAGAAAATTCCAAGGAATATTTTCAATTTTTACAAGAAGAATAACTACATGGAGCTCCTCATACAAACAATTGTTTCTCGGTTCAAAAATCATTCCTTTAATTTTAAATTTTATGAAGAATATACTCCCTTGGAACCTATAAAAATTTATATTTAATAATAATGTAGTCTTTAACATTAAAAAAGTTTTCAATTATTATAAATCATAGAAAAATATTGTCCTTAAATATATCAAAAATGAATTATAATCATATTATAATGGTGTTGGGCCTGAAAAAACATCTTTCCATTTCACCAATGCTAGGTATACTGCATAACTGAAATATTTATTCAATTATCATTGTGTATGTGTAGATAACATGTTTCCAAAAATATAACATCATAAAATAGAGAAATAGTGCTCAATAAGTAAAATAATATAACACATACCATTTTGGGTGAGCACATCTTTTTATAATATCAATAATGTTATTCATATTGATCAGATATGACTTATCAGTAGATTCATAGACTACATGGTTGTTCTCATGGAAGGTCATTTTTATTTTTATTACATAGAAAAATATTTTAAGATATATTCTTACTATATAAACTTAGTATCGTTACCTCTACCCATTATAATTATGAATAATTTGTATTGGCCTTCTATCAGGTTTCATCATTATAGTCTGTGGAATCACCCACCATGGAATTAATAAGGAAAATTTTTAAGGAATTGTTGGTTTCTAATTCACATTCATATCAAGATAAATGTTGGTCAGAGTAGTTTACTCATGAGGGGAGGGGTGAATTGAGTAACTATAAAAATCATTGTTAAAAAAATATTATTTTAAAAGAAATGGTTTTCCCAAAAATAGATACAGACCAGTAAATCATGGTTATACTATTATAAGAGTTTGACAGTTTAAACAACTTCTTATAATATTTATTAATTCTCAATAATCTTAATTTGTATTGTTAATATTACTTTTGATGTTATACTACTAAGACAAATCAGTTATAACTTCTTTCCAAGACTAATTATCAATGTGAAATTAGTGTTTTCTGGATTATGCAATAAAGCAGAAAAATAGAGAGGACTAAATTTAAATTGCATAGCAGATATGAAACAAGTGGTTCGGTCTCATGCCGAGACCTAATCCACTCAACTTGGTGATCACCTTCCACCCAGTTGTTTATATAAATAAAGATTGATCCAAACCCTAGATCAGGGTTAACAAAAGTAAACAGACTGTCCAAGTCACATAAGGACCTCTACCGCAGTTTTTGTGGGTAAAAGAAAATAATAATCATGCCACATAGGGACCTCTTCTATAGTTGTCGTGGGAAAATATTAGTATAATGAGTTTGGTGTAGGGATTTATAAATCCTTCAGTTTAGCACAGGATTTAGTGTGTTTATGGAATATAATGAGTACACACACTGCACAAAAGGTAATTAAATGAATCACTAAGAGAGAGTAGAGGTGAGTTTAGAATGATCTAGTGATTTGAAGTGCTGCTCTGGACTACTTTGAATAGACAGTAATGCTTCTGAGTCCTTCTCTGGTTTTTTTTCATGAAAAATTGAGTGTCGTTCTTCATCTTGTGTTCTTCATGATTTTTTACAATGTGAATATGTTCTCTGGATTCCAGTGTACTTTGTATGTTCTTCAAAAGATTTGGATTTCATGCCTTAGAAAATTATTTCATGGAAAATCTTGCAAAGTGTTCTTCGCGGTCGTGCTCACAGGCTTGTTTTCCGTTCAGTATCGCATTGTATTACTCTTGGGCACTGTCCACTCTTTATCTTTGAATTCATGAGTTTTAGCCGTCAGGTTCCATGTGTTCTGTAACTTGTACCTCTTACTATTTCTAAAATTAAACATTAATTATGTTAGCGCATTAAATTAATCAAATATGAATGTTAATAATTAAATTCAAAGACGAGAAAATAGTTTAAGAAACGGTGTCATAGTGAGTTATGAGAACGGTGTCTCCATCACGGTGTCTGAGTGTCATAGTATGAGTGTCATGGTGTCTTGTTCACGGTGTCTGAGTGTCACGGTGTCTAAGTGTCATAGTTTATTGTTCACAGTGTCTTGATCACGGTGTCTGGCTTATTTAGTCTTGCTCACGGTGTCTGGATTATTATGTCTTTCTTCACAGTGTATGGCATACCGTGTCAGGCTTCACAGTATCTGGTTTACTGTGTCTTGCACACGGTGTCTGGCTTACTGTGTCTTGCTCACGGTGTCTATCTTACTTAGACAAATAACTGTATTCAGTCTTAAATAGTAAAATGCATGAAATTGATTATGATTGACCATTATAAATCTTTTGAGAACATGAAAAATAAATACACATGATTATATAAGTTATAAGTTTTAATTAGGTTGAATGACATTTGTGATAATTAATGAGATTTGTGATAATTAATGAGATTTGTGATCATTAATGAGATTTTTGATCATTAAAACATGATTAATACATGAGGAGTGCAATAATCTCCCCCTTTTTTATGATCAAAAATCATGCACATGTAAAGTGTAAATTAGATGAAGCTATAGAGAAAATAACATATATAAACTTTTCCCCCTTTTGAGATTATCAAAAAGATGAAAGAAGATAGGGTAAGTAGTGCACATTTCATTAAGAGTAAACAGTTGAGTACAAAATAAAAAGAGATACAAAATATAATTACATCCCCATAAAAATATAGTACGCACTGGTCTTCTTCAAGGATTGGCCTTCTCATTGCATTTTTTAGCAATATAAGAGGAAGCCATAGGGGTAGTAGCTGATGTAGAAGAAGATAGAGAGGTTGTAGATAGAGAGGGTAAAGGGAGACCGTCGAAGTCCGAGGTATCCAGAGTAGGAGCAGTAGAAGATCGAGGAAGTTGTTGATCAACAATGATTGGCCTGATCTGACTGAGAGCTTGGCCAACAGTCATGGTAGTTGAGGCTAAGGCAGAGGTGAAGGTAGGTAGTTCAGGTCTGAGAGGAGCAGCCGCTAGAGAAACAATTTTTGTACTCTGGACACGAAGATAAGGTCTCGGGAGTTTGATGAAGTCTCTAATAATTTCTACAGCATACATCGTGGCTTTTTCAAAGTTATCTTTGTTTTCCATGAACTTGTCCAACAATCTGGTAATCTCTGCTAGCTTCTGGACTTGGGCTTTGAAGGAATTAGTTACAAGATAAATCTATAGATTCTCTACAAGGTATTTAAAGTGGTTGGTCAAGTCAGTCTTGGTGAAAATTCTGTTGAAATAGAAATCCACTTTCATAGAAATCTCTTGCTAGGCATTATTGGCTATTTTGGAATGAATTAGCACAAGTTCAAGAACTCTATCACTGTTTATGACATCATCAGAGAAAGAAGCCACATTGAATCCCTTGAAAGCATTATGAAGCTCTTCTTTGACTATAGATCTGAGCAAAGTACTGTCCACGATAGGTGTAGAGGATTCACGAGAGGTATAGAAGCTTTGACGGCTGTGGGTAGAGATTTGATATGATTAAATACCTTTTGAATACAACCGGTGTACTCATCATTGAGTTTATTAAGGTTCACCACAAGCTCTCTCATTTCCTTAAAAAATGTTTTTTGTCTTTCTGCAATATTTTCATCGAAGGAAAACAGATAAGGGTGAATCTGAGACACAACATCTCGATAAATTTGAGAAACAGTGGATGCTAGAGCAGTAACAGCAGGTTCTGATCTCGAATGCATCTCTTTATGCATGACTTCAACCATGCTTCTCAGGGTTGTGACTTCATTAATAATCAATTTATTTTCAACTCAAACTTTTTGAATTTCATGAAGCATATTAGGTTGGATCTTCCAAATGATCATTTCCAGAAGTATTGATGCATCTCTCTCACTCAGATTTGTCATAGGATGAGGTTGGGAGTTCATAAGAATCTCAACTCCAGATAAAATAGTCTCTTCAAAATCTTTCAAATCAACCTTACTAACAAAGGACAGCTGATCAGGTAAAGGTTCAGGAGCAGGAATTGGTACAGAAGTAGGTTCAGGTTCTGGTTCCTTCTCAGATGCCTGGTTATAAACTGACTTCAACTAAAACAGGGAATAAAGATCGAGCCCAGTTGCAGTAACCTTCTGAGACTCACTCACATTATAAAAACTAGTAAATTTTTACTGACTGTCCACAAGGCTTGACTCAGTGGGATGTAAGGCTTCATCAGACTCATGATTTGAGTTTTCCTCCCCCTCAACAAGTTCCTTCTTCTCAGGACTGAGAGGCTCAGGAGCTTCTTCTAAATCCACAGTTTCATCTCTTCATTCCTTATTCATCTCTTTTCTATCCATCTGAAAGGATATCTCCATCCTCTCTTCAGCAGAGGGTATTGTTTTAGGAATAGATTGTTCCACAAGGAAATATTCCAAATTTTCTTCTTGCATAGTAGGGAGTTTGTCTACTACAGGATCTTCCTTGACTTTCTTCTCAAATTCTGTCACCACTTATTCTTTTTTAGACTCAGGTTGGATTTCTAGATTAGCATCATCTATAGGGGCATGGACTTCTTCCTCAAAAACAACATGTGGAACAAAAATCCTTTCTTACTCAATAACAACTGCTTCCCTATGTGGTACGTCACCTTCTTCTTACTCGCCTAATGAATACTCAAAAAGTTCATCTGGTTCATAACCATGATCAGAAATGCCTTTTTTTCCTTGATGGATAATCCACAGGATTAATCATCTCATAAACAATATCGTTATCTTCCACCAACTCCTTTTTCCAAGGATTCTAGTTTATCTTCATTCTCCTGATGGTGGCTTTAGAGATACAATACTCACAGTCCATAAATAATTATTCTTTAGGTCCAACTACACCTTTTGCAATAAGCATGGATGATATCATCCAAGAGTAGAACAGAGAGGTGGACATGGATGTAACCTTGATCAACTCACACATATGGTGAATGATGTATTTACATAGGTTGATCTTTTTTCCATTCTTCATAAGCTGAATCAAGAACACATCTTGATAATTTAACAAAGCAAAGTCACATTTCCTTGGACTAACCAGATTTTGAACAAACATAAACACGAGTCCTGTTTCTTCATCAAGTTCAGCAGCGATGGCCCTTCTCTTGGTGACATCTATGGTTAGGCTTTTTAGAGCATATTCAAGGTCAAAGAAATCAGTAGTAGGTTGAGGTTCTCTCTGATTATCATCACAAATTCTTTCATAAGGAATCCTAAGGCATGAAGAACATAACCTCGATGAGAAGGAGCATCGTTGGCCATTAATACAGCTTCTCACAACATAACATTCACCAGAGTCAAATGAAAACTATTCATACTTCTTGAACAGAGCTACTAACCTCAGATAGATGGGTCTATTCTTCCTTGAGAAAAATTCAAACCATCCTTGTTCATTTAACACTTTAAATACTAGAGATTTTCTAGACAAAATCCATTTGGGGAAAATTTATTTCTCAGGAACAACACTGTGATTTACCAGGTTCGGATTCAAAGGTCATTCGGGCGTCAGCTTAGGTGCTATCTTATTCTTCTTCGAGATTCACTTATCAGGTGTGGATGAAGATGACCATTTCATTCTTGGCATCCACTGAAGTTCCAAAGAGAGAGAGAGGGTTGAAATGTTGAAAGGGTTTGAAACGAGTGATTAGGAGAAATTTCAGTTGAAGAACCGAGTGAAAATCTTTGTTCTATCATTTGGGAATTTCAAATGTCAGAAAAGTAAAAACGCAGGAAATTAAAAGAGGTGAAATAATACTTACCGCAATACCAGTTTAAAGAAAATCATAAAGAATTTTCACAGTGAGATAGTGATCGGTTGTTATGGTGAGACAATATGTTGTCATCACGGTGAGACAGTGAGTGAACTTTTTAGTGCGCGTTATAGTGAAATAGTAAATGTCAGACCGTGAGTACAAAGTAGTAATAGTGAGATTGTAAACATGAGAGACAGTAACTAAGAAATCGTAATCATGAGATAGTAACATAGTAACATGTCGAACATTATGACAAGTAAGATATCTATTTGAGATTTATCATGCCAAGATTACTTATAATGTAGTCTATTCTCTCAGAATTTAATAGTTAAGTGAATATATTAGCAAGTTGATATTCAGTACCAATGAATTTCAAGATGATATCACCTTTTTGATAATGATCTCTCAAAAAGTGATGTCTTATATCAATATGTTTTTTCTTATAATGTGAAGCATTATTTTTTGAGATTTTAATAGAACTTTTGTTGTCACAATTTATTGGTACATGTCTGAATCAATATCCATAATCTAGTAATGTGTATTTTATCCACAAAATTTGTGCACAAAAACTTCTAGCAGCTATGTATTTAGCTTCTGCAGTAAATAATGCAATAGAATTTTGTTTCTTACTACACCATGATACTAGTGACTTGCCTAAAAGGTGACTTGTTTCAGAGGTTCTCTTTCTATCTATCTTACAGCCACCGAAGTCAGCATCAAAATAACATACTAGTTCAAATGATTGTCCTTTAGGATAAAACAGTCATAGATTGGGTGTATGATTGAGGTATTTGAATATTATCTTTACATCAATTAAATGATATTCTTTAGGATTTTCATAAAAACGAGCACACATACAAACACTGAGCAAAATTTTCAGACAGTTAGCAGTTAAGTAGAGTAAACATCAAATCATTCCACTATAAGTGGATTGATCAACAGATTTTCCATCTTCATCAAGTTCCACCTTACATATGGTACTCATGGGAGTGTCACTACTTTTAGGGTTTTCCAATCCAAAACGTTTTAGGATATCCCTATTGTATTTACATTGATTTATAACAATTCCATCATTATTTTGAATGATTTTAAATCCTAGATAAAATTTTAGTTCACCCATTAAACTCATTTCAAATTCGTTTTGAATCATTTTTGAAATATCAATACATAAATAATTTTTTGAAGATCCAAAAATAATATCACCTATATAGATTTGAACAACTAAAACATCATTATAAATTTGTTTTACAAATAGGTTAGGATCATTTATTCCTTTTGTAAAACCATTGGAAATAATAAAAGTACTCAATATTTCATACCAAGCTCTTGGAGCTTTCTTTAAACCATATGATGCTTTAGATAGTTTTAAAATATGATTGGGAAAATGAGTATTTGTAAATCTAGGGGGTTGTTCAACAAAGACATCCTCAGCTATATACCCATTTAATAATGCACTCTTAACATCCATTTGATATAGCTTGAAATTCAGATGTGCGACATAAGAAAGCAGAATTCTGATGGCTTCAAGTATTGCTACAAGAGAAAAGGTCTCATCATGTAAATTAAATATTCATGAATGTAGACTTGTGAAACTAATCTAGCCTTATTCCTAACTATATTTCTAGATTCATCTACCTTATTTCTAGACACCCATATAGTGCCTATGATGAAAGTTTCCTTGGGACTTTCAACATGTTTCCAAACTTTGTTTCTTTCAAACTGATTAAATTATTCTTGAATAGCCATTACACAAAATTCTTCATTGAGGGCATCATCAATGTTTTAGGTTCATGTTGGGAAAAGAAGGATTGATGTTCAACCTGATTTCTAAGAGAAGCTCTATTTTTTGTTCCTTTCACTAAGTATCCCACAACAGCATCGAAGGTATGGTTTTTAAGGGTTCTGACCTTTCTAGAAAAAGAGGTACTTTTTCATTCAGGTTCATCAACAGATTCTGGATCATTATGACTGGATTGAAAAGAATTTCTAGAATTAAAAGTTTTCACAGATTCTTTGACAGAGGAATTTGAGGAATTTGAGGATTTTGAGTTGATGTTCAGATTTGACACATCATCCTTGAGATTTTCTAGGATGGTTCGAGGCTCATGTGGATCAGTTTCATCAACCTTGATATGAACATATTCTTCTGCATATTTATTACTCTTATTTAATACTCTATAAGCTTTACTTAATATTGAGTATCCTAAGAAAATTACTTCATTACATTAGGATGAAAATTTGTCAAGATTATCCTTAGTGTTGAGAATAAAGACATTGCAACCAAAAACTCTCATGTAATTAACCATAGGCTTCCTATTGTTTCTGAGTTCATACAGGTTCTTTCTGATAATTGGTATAATCAAGACTCGATTGATTATGTAGCATGTTGTATTAACAGCTTCAGCCCAAAAGTAAACAGGTATGTCATATTCACGAAGCATTGTTCTAGAAATTTCTTGCAGGGTTCTGTTTCTTCTTTCTACAACACCATTCTATGGAGGTGTTCTAGGGGTAGATAAATTGTGAGTATAACCATTTTGTGAGAAAAAGGATTCGAACTCTTGATTTCAAACTCATGGCCATGATCACTTCTTAACGATTTAATTTTAAGGCCATTAAGATTTTCTACAGACATGGCATACATAGTAAAATATGAGTAAGATTCACTTTTGTGAGCCATGTAGAAGGTCCCAGTATATCTACAAAAATCATCTAATAGAACATAAACATAGTGCTTCCCATTTAAACTAGAATCTCTATATGGTCCAAACAAATCCATGGGAACCAAATCGAGAGGTTGAGAAGTAGAAACTTCTTTCTTTAATTTGAAATAGATTTTGTGTTGTTTTCCATTTTGACAAGGATTACACACATTGTCATGTGGAAACTTGTGTTTGAGTAAGTCTTCTACTAGGCCATTTCTAGTTAGCTTTATAAGGGAGTGAACATTACAGTGTCCTAGTCATCTAAGCCAGATCCAAGATTGTTTATGAAATACACTTAAGCATGAAACATTTTGAGAATATAAGGAATCTAAATTAACAGAATAAATGTTCTAATTCATTGATGGAGAAAATACTAATTCATATTTATCATTAAAGACATTACAGGCATCATTTTCAAATTTATCATGATATCCATCATCAAATAATTGTGAGATACTAAGAAGATTATATTTCAATCCATTAACAAATAGTTCTTTATAAATTAAAATCGAATCAGTGTTACCAATCTGGCCTAACACAATGATCGTCCCTTTGGCACTTTCACCAAATGTGACATGTCCTCCATCTACTTTAATTAGGTTCTTGAAGCATGAGTAGTCTCCTGTCATGTTCCTTGAACATCCACTATCCAAGTATCATAGATTCTTGCAAGAGATCTTTAAGAATATTTCCTATAAAATGATCAAGCAAAGACATATTTTGGAACCCATACTTTTTTGGGTCTAGTAACATTAGTAAAAAGTGCATTAAGAACCCATATTTGTCTCATAGGTTTCCCATAAGCATTTTTTAATGTGTTTGAAAAATAAACTATATTTGGTACACAAAAACATGAAACAGTAGAGTATATATCATAACTTGAGCTAGTTGAGTTGTGTCTAGAATGGGGAACAAAACTATATATCCTAGACTTGGAAACAAAATTTGTTCTGCCATGGTTTCTTTTACCAGGTTGATAACCAATTCCAGTATTGTATTTGGGGGAAATTTTTTTTCCTAGAATTTGGGTAAGAGTATTTTTCCCATTAGTAAACTTTTCTAAGTCACATTTTATTTTCTCATTAGCAATTTTTAATTCATTGTTATCATTAAACAATTGAACATTTTTCTCCTTTTCAGTAGTAAGTTAATACTTAACATTTACAGTGAGAGCATTCTATTTCTTCAATGATTTATATTTAACTTTTAATCAATTTCATGTCTCTTCAAGCATGTTGAAATATTCCAACATTTCTTCATTTTTCATATTTTCAGAGTCACTTTCCTTTTCAGAATAGTATGAATTATGTACAGAATAGTTCAGTATTACCTCGGATGTGTTTTTCTTAAAACACATATTGGCTTTGTTAGCATGTTCATCATGTGAAGTCTCTTAGTCACTTGAACTATCCTTAGAGGAACTCTAGGTTGCCTTCATTTCCATTTTTTACTTCTTATCCTTGTCCTCATACTTCTTCATATACTTGAGATTTAGACATTTAGCCTTTATATGTCCATTGCGCTTACATTCATAGCAAACAATTTCATTAGTTTTTCCACTTCTTTTCCAGTCCTTTTTCCTGTTTCCTTTTGGATCATACTTACTCTTGATGTTAGGCTTCCTGAAAAAGTTCTTCTTCCTGTAAAATCGTTTGAATCTTCTGGCCAATTGAGTCATCTCCACATCACTGTAAGATGATGATTGTTCAGTGGTGGGACTTTCTTCAGAAGCTTCCAGTTTTCCTTTGCCTTTGTGCTTCGAGAAGGTGGTCTTGAATGCTAAAGATTTTCTCTTTTGTAGATCATCATCTTCTTTGATGACTTTCAGCTCTTTCATATACATCATCAGTTTCCCAATGAGTTATTTTATAGGTATCTTGCTAATATTTCATGATTCCATAATAGAGACATAGGTTCCCATCCATCTTTCATGTATACATCTAAGGATTCTCATGATATGTTCTTAGGCAGTGACTTCTCATCCAAGAGAAATAATTGTGTTGATAATCTCATTGAACCTAAGATACATGTCAGAAATAGGCTCATCAGGTTTCCTTTTAAAATTATCATATTTTATAGTATAAGTATTAAGTCTCATTTCCTTTACACTTGATGTTCCTTCATGTGAGATAGACATCATATCCCAAATTTAATGGGCTATTTTACAAGTATAAATCCTATTAACTTCTTCATCTCCTAAGGAAAAGTATAAAGCATTCATATCTTTGTAATTGTTATTGTAAGAAAGTTTTGTGGGTTCATCCCATGTACATCTATCAGTAGCAGGATGTTTGTATTCATCTATAATGGATGACCAAATTTCAATGATCATACTCTCAAGACAAATTTTCATTTTAAGTTTTCGTTGAGCATAGTTGGTTCCATTAAATAATGGTGGTCTTTTGGTTGAAACACATTCCAATATATTAACCATACTAATGTATTACGTTAAAAGAGATAGAAATTTAGAATTAACCAAAATTTACAGATCTTTAAAGTACAATTATAATCACAGTTGGGTAAGATTACAAAGAGTCCTAATAAAGAAACCTCTTATACCAAATTTTGGTCATAGTATTTTACTCAAGAGGGGAGGGGTTAATTGAGTAACAATAAAAATTTCCGTTAGAAAAATATTATTTTAAAAGAAATGGTTTTCCCAAAAATAGATACAGCCTGGTTAATCGAGGTTATACTGTTATAAGAGTTTTACTTTTTAAACAACTTCTTAGATGATTGATTAATTCTCTGTAATCATAATTCGTATTATTAATATTACTTATGAAGTTATCCTACTAAGAAAAATCAGATATAAATTCTTTCCTAGAATAACTATCAAAGTAAAATTAGTTTTTTCGGGATTATGAAATAATGCAGTAAAACATAGAAGACTAAATTTAAATAGCATAGAAGATATGAAATAGGTGGTTCATTCTCAAGCTGAGACCTAATCCACTCCACATGGTGGTCACCTTACACCAAATAGTTTATATAAATAAATATTGATCTAAACCCTGGATCGGGGTTAAAAACAATAAACACACTGTCCAGGTCACACAGGGACCTCTTCCACAGTTTTTGTGGGTAAACAAAAATAATAATCAGGCCACACAGGGACCTCTTCAACAGTTGTTGTGGGTAAACAGAAGTATAAATAGTTTGGTGTAAGGATTTATAAATCCTTCAGTTTAGCACAGGATTCAATGTGTGTATGGAATATATTGAGTACACACACTACTAAAAAGTTAAGTAAAAGAATTACTAAGAGAGAGCAGATGTGAGTTTAGAATGCTCTAGTGATTTGAAGTGCTCCTCTGTACTCCTTTGATTAGACAGAAATGCTTCTGAGTCCCTCACTAGTTTTTTTCTTGAAAAATAGATTTTTATAGAATTAGATCATAAAACTTGCATTACATTCCACATATAAACAAAGTGGTTACATAAAGATACTATTCTTCATTCCCATCAATGGAATCATTTTTAAAATAATACATGGATTCTTTCTTGACACTTCCTTGACACTATCATCATATCATGTACCTTTCCCTTGACCTGTGAAAAACATTTAAAAAAACTTGGGATGAGTATAAAAAGCTCAGTAAGTGATATAAAAATATGGAAAGGAAAAATGGGTACATATATACATAAGAATGAAATCATACTTTACCCATAAAACATAAGAACTTTAACATACCTCATAAAATCATGAATAAATCATATAAATCATAAGACATAAAGGTAACTTGAGGCATTCATAACATTCTTACGTAGGGAGTAACCCTCTTGGTTACGTTTGAAATACCCATCACAGTATATTCCCTAAATCTCTTCGGAGAAACCATAATGTTTCACTCCTTCGTGTTACCCAATGCATGGAGAGCTATATCGGGCTCACCCGCCCTTAGTTTATCACGGAACAACCCGTCTTCATAATAATTCCCAAGAACCTCAACATAATCATATCACATAAAACATGCATAAAGGAAACATAACATTTCCACCTTCCAATCACAAGATATCAATACAACACATTGATATAAAAACATTATGAGAAACATTTTAAATACCAAAATAAAAGAAAAGTAAAACATGGTATTTATTTTTCTTTTAAAAAGATGGTATGGCTTGTAGAGGAAGCCGAAACTCAAATAATGGTCAAGACGGTGGAGAATTCATTGTCGCCGCATACGTACGACAAAAACATTCCCTTTTGTCGTTTAGTAAATGCTTCGTATAAAAACGATTCCTTTTGAATAAATGTAAAATTCAAAGGGGTTTATACACCGTATAAAAGAAAGTTGTGTATAAAATAAAATATGCCTCAATGAAAGGAGATTGAGACGAAGTCCCATACCTCAGGTTTGACTTGACTCAATCGTTCTTTAATGTCCTGAATAATAAATTTGAGTTAATTTCTACTTGTTTAAGAACCTTTTTCAAGTTCATTATACCTTTTATATCACTTATTGCCATGTCATTAACACAATGTAATTATTTAAGTTAATAACGGTCATTTTAACAATTATTGGTACTTGAGTCAAAATAAGCCCTTTATAATTACAAGTTGTTCATGTATCCATTATATCCAAAATGGTATTAATGATTTATATATTATATATGTCATATATATCCAGTACATTAATGCATTTATAATATTACATAATCATTTAGAGGTAAGAAATGAAATGCACCGTTCATGGAGACGGTAAGCCGTACGTACGCATGAATGCAACTTTCATTTCTATTTCATATTTTATAGAATGGAATCATAATGATATAAAGTTATATTATAATTCCAGTATCATATCATATATAATATCATAGTTACATCCTTTATACGTCCCACATATTGTATTTAACGAATCAAATCACTTTGAGGGGGCGGTAGTCCGCACTTCCTTAAATGAAGATATTGTGTTTACCCATAATGGAAACCATAAAGGTATGCCCAAAATGAAAAAATAAAGAAGATTAAGGAAAACATAAACTTATTATATATCATATATAAATAAAGTGACATCTTAATGGCCACCTTTGAAGGTGTTAAAAGAATGTTGAACAATCATCGTTTCAGGAGGCATAAATTCACCATCCACGGAAATAGTTTGTTCATTAACCATTAAATGTAGGTTTGTGTAAGTGTAGCTAGAATCCTTCTTATAAAAACATCCTAGTATATTGAAGATACTGTATTTGTTACAAAAGAAATGAATAAAAAGGGTTTAGGGGGTTGGAGAAGCAAAATAAAATAAACGGACTCAAGTGAAAACTTTACCTTAAAATCGGGTAACTCCCTTTGGTTTGAGCTCAAAGGCTTCCTTGGGAAGACTTATGCCCAAAGTGAGGCTTCAAGGAGTAAGAGAGGAAAGTGTAGAGATAAAATGGGCAGGGTTTGGCCGAGCCAAAGGCTTTGGGAGTGTGGGTAAAGAGGTAGAGGTGGGGGCCTTTTATAAGAGGAGAGGAGGGGCACTCTTGGAAGGTAAAGAAATATTACTTTATTTGAAAATTAGTTTCGGATATAAATGCTCCCACATTGATATAATTAGAGGATAAGGTGATAAGGGTTCTAAATCCACTCATCCAATAGGTTTTGTACATGTTTAGGTATTAGATATTACATTATCTTTCCATTTTATTTAAATCGTTAAATAATGAGGTCATCGCTGCATCATCATGATGTCATAAATAATTTAATTTATATAATGTCAAAAAATTATAAAAAACAATATGATGTAGGAAATCATTTTATCTTTCCAATTAATATTTATAGTCAAAAATCTGATCTTTATAACCCCATGTAAAAATTGTTTTAGTAAAATAACTCGTGTTTGTGTCATTTTTACTTTAACATTAAATAAAACATTATTTATGTCATTTCCCAACCAAAGTGGCTCCATGGGGTCCCCAAGTTGACCCATGGATTTTATTGGTCGGCCATGACACAACCAATAAGGTTAGTACATGTTTCTAGGTCATTTTATATTATTAAAGAATTATTTTTACCTTAAACTACACTAATTACCACTAATCGCGATTAAAAACTTAATAAGTTACTATTCACCAAAAAAATATTTTAATCTCATTGAACCAAATTTTACTTCATAATTACAACCATGTATGTCGGATTTTTGAAATTCAAAACACAAAGGTGGAAAAATTTCATTTAAACGAAAAATCAGTTTCTTTAACTACCACTTAGTGATTTCACTATTCATCAAAAATTGAAGTTTTTCAGAAAAATACCAAAACTTTACCCTAAGCTATATTTGATATTCTGAATTCAAAAATGAAGTATATTTTACAAAATTCAAAACATATAATTCACATTAATTAATTTAATAATTAATTCCCGCTATCAGAGCAAATAGCGTGTTTTTATGAAATAATAAGTATCAAAAGATTGACACCAGTTTAAGTCCAATTTCAAAGTGAAATTGATTCCAATTACAACCATTGGATTAAATGGTAAAAATATATTCTAATTTCACTTCAAAACCAATTCAAAATATAATATAATCATATAAATAAATTAGATTAAAAAGAGGTTTTGAATTAAAATACAACATTTTACACTATTCATTAAAAAAATGAACTTTATCAGAAAGATAGAAAAAATTTACAAAAAGTAAATTTTGATGTTCCAATTCTTAAGAAGAGTTTTATTTGGTCCAATAAAATTTATAAGAGTGAACAGAACTATATTTAATGACGGTTCGCCCTCAAAAGGCGGTAAGTGAACCTTTAGTGAAAACTAGGGCATATACGCCTAAAATTGAATTCTTTCCATATTTTAAGCCTTTATCTTTTATTGGATAAATGTAAAAACATTTAAAAAACATATATAATCATATTTTAGTTATTTCTATCAATTCCCGCCAATACAACGACTACATGTTAACTAACATTTAAAATAATATTATTTTATTACTAGTGTGCAACGTAAGTTTTCAAAGGAACTCATCGTTGCGTATCGGGTACGCTATCGATCATAGTAACCCCTTTAAAATAAAATTAATATTCAATTCGTAAATATTAATAAATATGAAAATGTTTTATTCATTATTTACCTGGGATGTTACATCCTTCCCCCCTTTTAGGAATTGTGTCCTCGCAATTTTAAAATTGGGCTCGGAAACATCATTGAAAGCCCCACATCGGAAAAGGAGTAAATTAAATTATCACTTTAAAAGAAAGAAAGGGGAGTATAGAGGTAACCCGAGTTAACCCATACTAGGATTCCATGTAAGAAAACATGGACATGGATGGTAAAACCAAGGGTTATGTTCTGAGGGAGAGTGATAGAAAACATGTTTAGTAGAAAGTTAACCACAAGAAAATCACAAACATGTGATGGGTTAAACGATATTTGATTCCCCAGTAGAAAAATTTTATAGACAACATTTTTCTTTTAAGTTACTTTTCATTGAGGAATTTATTTTTTATCTTAAGGAAACATACTTACTTGTCATGTTGACTTTCAACTCTTTCTAGGCTTCTTACACAAACTCATAATAGCATACCTTGATCATGGCGTCAACTTGGTTTCATCATCATCTTGATCATATAGGTAGAAGTCCCATGCATTACAACAATGATTTAGAGATCCTTCAAAATCATTTGCTTCCTCCATCCAAATACACCTCGTACAACATGGGTCATATGGGTGTTCACAGAAAAACAGTTTTGGAAAATTATCATGTATGACGTATAATTCCAAAACATCTGATAAAACATGATTTCTAAAAAATTGTCGGACCGAAATTGAGTTGAAACTTTCTATTATTGGTCCTTTTAAAATAACATAATTATGTGACGTGAGACTATATTTTGAAATCAAATATAAATAGGTTGCGCAAGGGTCTCCTTCCTCAGCACCATCTTTAAAATCATAATATGCTTCAAATTCTTGTGATAAGGTAAAATATTTGAAAATACCTTGATAATATTTACCATTCTTGATAATATGAGAATATTGTGAAAATAGTATTTGTCTAAAAACAACCCATGATCCACGATGATAACGAGGTATAGTGGAGGTGTTTGATATCTGAAACAACTGCTTGCAAGTGAGTTGTATGCTAAAAAAAGTTTCACAATCATCCGAAGATGACTTTGCAATAATTATTGCAAGCATGTCATCAGGAAGAGATAGGAATGTCGTTTGAGATCCTTCTCCTTCCATTCGTAACCGACTTTACTTGACCTGAAAAAAAAGTTATAAAACAAGTATTTAACTGAAATAATAGATATAGGGACTAATCATGTGTCTCACGAGAACTCCTAATCCCTGAAGTTGTCTAAACCGACCTCTGATACCAACTATAAGGCCCCAGCCTTAAACCTTACTTAATCTTGAGTTTTTACAAGATTACACATTGAGGATCTTTTCGGGTTTAGAGTTTTAGAGAATTAGATCATAAAACTTGCATTACATTCCACATATAAACAAAGTGGTTACATAAAGATAGTATTCTTCATTCCCATCAATGGAAACATATTTAAAATAAAACATGGATTCTTTCTTGACATTTCCTTGACACTATCATCATATCATGTACCTTTCCCTTGACCTGTGAAAAACATTTCAAAAAACTTGGGATGAGCATAAAAATCTCAGTAAGGGATATAAAAATATGGAAAGGAAACATGGGTACATATATACATAAGAATGAAATCATACTTTACCGATAAAACATAAGCACTTTAACATACCTCATCAAATCATGAATAAATCATAGAAATCATAAGACATAAAGGTAACTTGAGGCATTCATAACATTCTTACGTAGGGAGTAACCCTCTTGGTTACGTTTGGAATACCCATCACAGTATATTCCCTAAATCTCTTCAGAGAAACCATAACGTTTCACTCCTTCGCGTTACCCAATGCATTGTAGAGCTATATCGGGCTCACCCGCCCTTAGTTTATCACGGAACCACCCGTCTTCATAATAATGCCCAAGAACCTCAACATAATCGTATAACATAAAACATGCATAAAGGAAACATAACATTTCTACCTTTCAATCACAAGATATCAATACAACACAATGATATAAAAACATTATGAGAACCATTTTCAATACCAATATAAAAGAAAATTAAAACATGGTATTTATTTTTCTATTAAAAAGATGGTATGGCTTGTAGAGGAAGCCGAAACTCAAATAATGGTCAAGACGGCGGAGAAGTCGTTGTCGCCGCATACGTACGACAAAAACATTCCCTTTTGTCGTTTAGTAAATGCTTTATATAAAAAATATTCGTTTTGAATAAACGTAAAAGTCAAAGGGGTTTATACACCGTATAAAAGAAAGTTGTGTATAAAATAAAATATGCCTCAATGAAAGGAGATTGAGACGAAGTCCCATACCTCGGGTCTGACTTGACTCGATCGTTCTTTAATGTCCTGAATAATAAACTTGAGTTAATTTCTACTTGTTTAAGAACCTTTTTCAAGTTCATTATTCCTTTTATATCAATTATTTCCATGTCATGAACACTATGTAATTATTTAAGTTAATAACGGTCGTTTTAACGATCATTGGTACTTGAGTCAAAATAAGCCTTTTATAATTACATGTTGTTCATGTATCCATTATATCCAGAATGGTATTCATGATGTATATATTATATATGTCATATATATCCAGTACATTCATGCATTTATAATATTACATAATCATTTAGAGGTAAGAAATGAAATGCACCGTTCATGGAGACTGTAAGTCGTACGTACGCATGAACGCTAATTTCATTTCTCTTTCGTATTTTATAGAATGGAATCATAATGATATAAAGTTATATTATAATTCCAGTATAATATCATATATAATATCATAGTTCCATCCTTTATACGTCCCACATATGGAATTTAACGAATCAAATCACTTTGAGGGGGCGGTAGTCCGCGCTTCCTTAAATGAAGATATCGCGTTTACCTATAATGGAAACCATAAAGGTATGCCCAAAATGAAAAATACAGAAGCTTAAGGAAAACATAAAAATATTATATATCATATATAAATATAGTGACATCTTAATGGCCACCTTTGAATGTGTTAAAAGAATGTTGAATAATCATCGTTTCGAAAGGCATAAATTCACCATCCACAGAAACAGTATATTCATTAACCATTAGATGTAGGTGTGTGTAAGTGTAGCTAGAATAATTCTTATAAAAACATCCTAGTATATTGAAGATACTGGATTTGTTACAAAAGAAATGAATAAAAAGGGTTTAGGGGGTTGGAGAAGCAAAATAAAACAAACGGACTCAAGTGAAGACTTTACCTTAAAATCGGGTAACTCCCTTTGGTTTGAGCTCAAAGGCTTCCTTGGGAAGACTTCTGCCCCATGTGATTCTTCAATGAGTAATAGAGGGAAGTGGAGAGACAAAATGGGAAGGGGTTGGCCGAGCCAAAGGCTTTGGGAGTGTGGGTAAGGAGGTAGAGGTGGGGCCTTTTATAAGAAGAGAGGAGGGGCACTCTTGGAAAGTAAAGAAATATTACTTTATTTGAAAATTAGTTTTGGATTTAAATGGTCCCACATTGAAATAATTCGGGGATAAGGTGATAAGGGTTCTAAATCCACTCATACAATAGGTTTTTTACATGTGTAGTTTTTAGATATTACATTATCTTTCCATTTTATTTAAATCGTTAAATAATGAGGTCATCGCTGCATCATCATGATGTCATAAATAATTTAATTTATTTAATGTCAAAAAATTATAACAAAAATACTATGATGTAGGAAATCTTCATATATTTCCAATGATTATTTATAATCAAAAATATTATCTTTATAACCCCATGTAGAAATTGTTGTAGTAAAATAACTCATGTTTGTGTCATTTTTACTTTAACATTAAATAAAATGTTATTTATGTCATTTCCCAACCAATGTGGCTCCATGGGGTCCCCAAGATGACCCATGGCTTGTCTTGGTCGTCCAAGAAACAACCAATAAGGTTAGGACATGTGTCTAGGTCATTTTATATTATTAAAGAATTATTTTTACCTTAAACTACACTAATTACCACTAATGGCGATTAAAAACTTAATAAGTTATTATTCACCAAAAAAATATTTTAATCTCATCGAACCACATTTTACTTCTTAATGACAACCATGTATGTCATATTTTTGAAATTCAAAACACAATGGTGGCAAAATTTCATTTAAACGAAAAATCAGTTTCTTTAACTACCACTTAGTGATTTCACTATTCATCAAAAATTGAAGTTTTTCAGAAAAACACACAAAATTCACCCTAAGCTATATTTGATATTCTGAATTCAAAAATGAAGCCTATTTTAAAAAATTCAAAAAATATAAGTCACATTAATTAATTTAATAATTAATTCCCGCTGTTAGAGTAAATAGCGTGTTTTTATGAAACAATAAGTATCAAAAGATTGACACCAGTTTAAGTCCAATTTCAAAGTGAAATTGATTCCAATGACCACCATTGGATTAAATGGTAAAAATATATTCTATTTTCACTTGAAAACCAATTCAAAAGATAATATATTCATATAAATAAATTAGATTAAAAAGAGGTTTTGAATTAAAATACAACATTTTACACTATTCATTAAAAAATGAACTTTATCAGAAAGATAGCAAAAATTTACACAAAGTAAATTTTGATGTCCCAATTCTTAAGAAGAGTTTTATTTGGCCCAATAGAATGTATAAGAGTGAACAAAACTATATTTAATGACAGTTCTCCATCAAAAGGCGATAAGTGAACCTTTAGTGAAAACTAGGGCATATATGCCTAAAATTGAATTCATTCCGTATTTTAAGCCTTTATCTTTTATTGGATAAATGTAAAAACATTTAAAAAACATATATAATAATATTTTAGTTATTTATATCCATTCCCGCCAAATACAATGGCTACATGTTAACTAACATTTAAAAAAATATTATTTTATTACTAGTGTGCAACGTAAGTTTTCAAAGGAACTCATCGTTGCGTATCGGGTACGCTATTGATCATAGCAACCCCTTTAAAATAAAATTAATATTCAAGAGTTTTGAAAATGTTAAGATGTTCTCTAGATTCAAGTGTATTTTGTATGTTCTTCAGCAGAGTCAGCTTGCATGTATGAGAAAATGATTCCTTTGAAAATCTTGAAAATTTTTCTTCATGGTCGTGCTCACAGGCTTGTTTTCCGTTCAGTATCATGATTTCTTGCTCTTGGGCACTGCCCACTCTTTATCATCAAATGCATGAGCTTTATCAGATAGGATCCATGTGTTACATACCTCGTACTTCGTACTATTTCTACAAATAAAAATTAATCATGTCACTTCATTAATGAAATCAAATATGACCTATAAGAATTATATTGAAAGACGAAAAAAAATAGTTTAAGAAACGGTGTCACAGTTAGTTCTAAGAACGATGTCTCCTTCACGGTGTCTGAGTGTCACGGTCTGAGTGTCCTAGTGTCTTGTTCACGATGTCTGAGTGTAACAGTGTTTGAGTGTCATGGTGTCTTGTTCAAGGTGTCTTGCTCACAGTTTCTGGCTTACTGTGTCTTTCTCATGGTGTCTAGCTTACTGTGTCTTGCTTCACTGTGTCTGGATTACTGTGTCAGGCTTCACGGTGTCTGGCTTACTGTGTCTTGCTCACAGTGTCTGGCTTACTGTGTCTTCCTCACGGTGTCTGGCTTACTTATTCCAATAACTGTATTCAGACTTAAATAGTAATATACATCAAATTGATTGAGCTTAACCATTATAAATCATGAGAGAACTTGAAACATAAATAAAATTGATTGGATATATGTTATAGTATTTAATTAGGTTGAATGAGAATTGTGATCACTTATGAGATTTGTGATAATTAATGAGATTTGTGATGATTAATGAGTTTTTTGGTCATTAAAACATGTTTACTACATGAGGAGTACAACAATAAATATACGTAGTTTGATGATTTTTATTCCTTTCACTACTCTACACACCAATAATCAATTAAATATTTTATTTTATGCACAATCAATTGCACTAGATTACTCCAAATAAATTGGTTCTTCCATACATAATTCTTGATTGACATCTTTTTCTCCCATAATTAGAAATATATTATTAGTTTCCATTATGTCATATCTATGAATGTATATTCCCTTGAAAATAATGGAATAAGATTTATTTTTTCCTTTTCAATTTCTTGAATCCTAATATCATCTAAAACACTACCATTCCCATCACTAGAAATATATTTTATCTCATATTTATCCTTCATCTGCAGTAATTATCATGGAAAATTAATTTTATATTACTCAATATTAATATGGATTCTAGTATATTTAACTTTTTATAATATTTTACATTCCCCAACTAACATCTCATTTTCTCCTCATATAAAATTATTGTTTCCTATTCTTTGATACAAAATAGATATTTTTTCCTAACAAACTAACTAAACGTGTTGTTTATCCTAAGAATGAGTTGATTGAATAATTTATCTGTATATTGAAATTTTTGGAGTCTACCTTTAAGTGTATAAATATAATTTCAGATGAGAGAAATAAATTTTAAAATGAAGGACTACTCTGCAATATATTCTAGTAACAGTAACTTAGTTATGTCTTGTAGATCTGCACTAATATCTTACAAAATAAACCTCAGAAATAAATGTGCACCCTCTATATTTGGTGGAAAATTAATAGAATTATCATTATTCCATTACTATAATAGTCATTATTTTTATGAATAGATCATATTACATAAAAAATCACAATAAACAAATTTTAGGACCTTAATAATAAATTGAAAATAAAACTAACAAATTTTAATGTTATGATGCAATTTTTTCACTAATGTAACAATATTTTCATGAATACCATAAAAAAGTAAAACTATCCTCATTTTAGATTTATTCAAATATGTGATGAAATTTCAACTTATATAGGAACAAGATGCGGGAAAAAATAATGTTTCTCATTGAAAAAGGAAAAAACATGACACATTAGAGAAATATTTATCTTTAAAATATTAAAAGTTTCAATAATAGATCTTTGTAATCCACCTTATGATAATAGGTTAAAAAAAGGGAACACATCTTAAATGTGAATAAATATATTTTTTATAATGTATAACCAGCTGAAAAACATATGTCACCATCATTAATACCAAATATATGGAAAATATCACCAACTTTTGAATCCATCATCATTCCTTCTATTTAACGTTTTTTTAAACAATGTTCCACCTCTGTAGTAAAAATAAAAATGATCCATCATTTTTTTAAACATTAAAATGATATTTTTTATCTATAAAACATTAAAAACTATAAAGCTGCATTATTTGAAGTAATTTGATGTGATTATTAGTAATATATGACCTAATTTTAGGAAATATTTCTCAAAACCCAGTCCTATAAGACCTATAATAGCCGTTAGTTGATCTGAGGATTCATATTTCATAAAAAATATCATTCATACCAAATTTAGAATATCTATTTGAATGATAACATAAGGGAAATAAGAGAAATTGGAATATACCAGTGGAAATTCTAACCAAAACTTCCACCTAACATTGAATATATAATTTTAAATCAATGTTCTAGTGAAAATACCAAGTGTAAATTCCTATTGGATATTCCCATTTAAGATTTAAACTATAAATTCATATTGTAAATTCACACTAGAAATACTAGTGGAAATTCACTATATAAATTTTTATTCTGTTCAGGGAAAAAATTATTTGGTTGGAAATTATAATACGGTTCAAAAAATTTACTATGAAAATCCATTGGAAATTCTGAGTGTAAAATTTAAATTAGATAAAATTAATTATTATTTAATCGGAAATTATAATTTATTTGAAAATTTATTCTGACAATTCCTAGTGGAAATTATGAGTGAAAATTTTTAATGGGTTTAAAAAATTTGTTATGTGGTTGGAAATTATAATTTATCTAAATAGTTATAATGAGAATACCAAAATTAAATTCCAATGGAATTCCCACTTCAAATTCCCAATAGAAATTACCAATGTAATTTTTTAATTGTTTCAAAACAATTTTTATTTAGTTGGAAATTCTATTTGAAATCCACTTTAATTTACTCTAGGATATCCATAGGTAATTTCCATAGGGAATTTATTCTGGGAATTATCTATGGTAAATTTAAACTAATTCTAGAAAAAAAAATTATTTACAAATAAAAATTAAATTCCTCTATAAATTTACCATGGGAATTTCCACATGGAATTTCAATTGGTACATTCCAATGGGGATTACCATTTTTAATTTCCACCATGAATTTCTATATAGAAATTCAACTGATAATTTCCACTAGGAATTTTATTTCATATTTCCACTGGTAAGTCCAAGTGATAATTTCCACTACGAATTTACAATGTTATTTCTATGAAGAATTTCATCTTATAATTCTTGATGGAAAACTTCAACTGATTCAATTATAAATTGTTCTATGGTGGGAAATGATAATTGAATTTCACAGGGAATTTTCTGGTGGTATTACACAGAGATTTTATGTATGGACCACTCCCTCAAAAGATACGATAATGATGGGACATAAATAATGACCATAGAGTTCCATATTTAGTAGATTATGGGATAGAGACTAAAACCAAGTGTATACAAATCTCAGTTATGGGAGGAATTACCTTCAAAAACATAAATTGGACCGAGAGATAATATGAATAATCCACAATGAACAACATGGAATAATATAAATGAAATCCCAAATCATTCCACATGAATTTATATATAAAACCAATACAAATAAAATTCATCCTAAGTAAATACCTAAAAGAAAAGTTAAAACAGTAACAAATTAGTTTTCCATGGTCTAAGCTTATAATGTCCAGTATGGTCCATGTAATTCTCCTACAACCCTTAAAAACTTTATATATGTTGGGTGATCATACATATATTCTAAATTGGAAATCCAAATTCTATTGTGAACATATAAAATAAGTATAATAATGCACCCATGAGAAACTAGTAGAACAAAAAATGCCTAAATTGGTCAACTATCCCCCCGACCTCACCAAGACAAACTCAACAAATAATGCAATCCAAGTAATATAATATAATAATAATCACATTGATAGGGTTACCTTGTACCACTTTCAATATAGTATACCACTATCACACCCCAGCATCATACATCTTAGATATCCCATCTATTTAGTAAATTTCAACATCCCAAAAGCACTATCACAAAACATCTCACTCATTTACACATGTTCCCACCTCCAAACAAGCATGGCCACATCATGTCTCTCTCAAAAACAACAAGGCTACAACCCAACCAGTAAAATAACTAGGTTGGTAGGGTGTCATGAACATGCAGGGAGATAACCTTATACCATACTCATACCATGCAGTGCCTTCAACAAAAGACTCCCCACATGCACAGTCATATCACATCTCACTCCAGGAAACATTAAAAAACTCCCCAGAAGAATAGCCACATCTCACCAAGAAACACCTAGGATCTCACAAATATCGTAAAAACATGGTTTATCACAAAAAACATCTAATTCACTAATAGACCTTAGGAAATCATAGCCAATGAAATTATTACCTCACTTGGATGGGAGATCAAGAAAGATAATGGACTTATCCATCCTTCATCGTCATCGTTTGTCAAGAAAGACACCCTATGTGTGATATATGGGTGTTAACTGATAGTACATGATGTGGGTTGGGTGTTAATATAAACAAAAAATAATATAGAATTATATAGATATATCCACACACAAATAATCCAAAACCATGTGCTCATAACCAAACAATACCTAATTGCACCACTTTTCCTAACACCTCTAAATGCATAACAACAAATAACTAGGTAGAAGCCCCATTTCACAATTATTACTTATTTAATTAAATCAAACCACTAATTAAATTATTTAGAAACAACTATAGTCAAAAATAAAATCCATAATCCAATTATTTATTAATTATTCTCATCTAATTAACCATTCCATCCCATTTCATTTGAAACAACATTAAAAAATTATTTATTCCATCACTACCTAAGTATATAACACAAAGAAACCACCACCTCACCACCAAAAAAGAACAACCAAACAAACCACCTTCTCCATAATCCCCAACTGCACATCAACTAAACATTTCTACCCCGTAAGTGTGACTTCACATCACAACACATCAGGATCATTTTATAGACTTAATAATGTACTTTTATAACATTTCACATTATTTTAGTGGTGTTATCTCAGAAAACATGATCCCAGGGAAACCATTTCATTCTCAAAATAAAATTGGTTAGTCAATTTACATTTTAGGGTGATATCAAACAATCACAAAAAATGTAGTATTCACAACACATATCATCCATCACACAAAAAATCCGACAATGACCACAATTTTTATTGAGGTATTAATAATGTACAATCAAAAATATCAAAATCATATCTAAGCTATAAAATTCTAAAAATAAAACCCCTTTAGCCATTCAATCTAGGTTTATTCAATTCATTATCATTGATTATGCTTGAAGAAACATATCTCATATATAAACAGAAGAAAACCATCTCCTTCATGATAGACAATAATGTGAAACAAGGGATTCCCAAACTCAATGAAGATTTTTTGACTCTCTGTGCACCACATCGTGAAAAATAAATTCTAAGAATCCTCAAAATTACATGGGAAACCATGGATCAGCCTACACCACACCGAAAGACAATAAAAATTCATTATAAAAACACAAATGAAACCAAAATACACCACTGTAGAAAAAACCCGAAGAATGGATGGAAATAGAGGAAAATGAGTGGATAATTCACCATAGATCAAATACAAGAAGATGTTAATCAATCCCCATTGAATGAATTATAAAACTTCATGAATGGGGATTGATGGTATCCTATAATTATAGAGATCATAGGGTTTCAAAAATACTTGAGTGTCACAACCTTGAAAGTGTGTTGCATAGGATAATTACATGGTGTGTAATCCATTTACACTTCATTTAAATAGTAGGGTTCGGTTTCCAATGAAAAAAACATCACATTTTCATTATTTAATCTTGAAAATCTACACATCATGTAACGCCCCATTGAAATATTTTTCAATTATATAGATCACACTTACACACTGTGTAGGATTTATATGTCATGTATTCGCCATAGTTACTTAATTTAACATCCAAACACATCCATAACACTCTAGGACTCATCCAAGAACCTGCAACACCAAAACCGATAATTTAATATACTAGTAAGGCATGAAATATTATATAAAATACCTCTAAAATATTAATCTACATTGATAATCCAAAAATAACATAGAAGTAAAGGTTTCAAAACAACCACCCCATGAGATACTACTCAAGGATCTCATCATACCTGAAATTCTGCTATAATCCAAACACACCAAATAAAAATTCCACAAAATATCTTTCACAACCACATCACCACACAACCACAATCCATCTCCATTTATATTACGAAAATTCTAAACAACCATCTAATCCTCCAGATATCCAAAACCAACAACCGCTACAGCCAACGAACCAAATTGTTCCAAATACATGAACCAAGAAATGATATCATTTATTTCAAGATATTATCCTCTCTAGGTGGCCCTGACTCACTTACATGGGATTAATCACATATCAATTAATGGTTTTTTTATTTGGCATCAGGTCCTCAATTTTTCATATGTTATGACATTATCACAGATCATGTGACACACATCACAACAAAGGATGGAAACACATATTATAAAACAATAATATTAAAATGTAACATAACAAAGAAAAAAATGAAAAAACTCAAAACATTACCAGGTACTATGAATGTATATTGGTGTCTTGATCCCAAAAACATTATTCTAGTACACCATGCCTCCACAACACACAAACTAAAGGAATGGTCTATCCCTGAAGTTCTTTCTCTTATAGATCGTATATCTCTACTAGCAACTCTATTAATATCATGTTTTCCTTGATATATAACTCTCCCTCATAAATTAAATTGTTGTCATTGTAAAGTTACCATCAAATCCAAGAGACATGGAAGATGTTATGGATCATCTCCATCCAAGAAGTAGATTAAAATTGATATTCCACCTCACCAACTCACCCGAACACCTCAATGGTCCCAACAAACAATGAAAAAATATTACTCCCTCTACCAAACCTATGCATCCCATGTCAAGGTGAAACCTTCTTGAACTCATGATTTCCAACATAAAAATCCAAGGGAATCCTTCTTTGATATATATAATAATTCTACTAGCCCTACGCTGTGTTCATCCTCTAATGAACATTATGATATTTCACTATCATTTTGTGTACCACATCAGGACCAAGAACTACTGTATCATGAACCTCTATCCAACCCAATAGGGATTGACGTGGTCTCCTATATAAATGCTCAAATAGAGCCATGAAAATAGAATATTGATAGATATTTTTATAAGAAAACACAATGAAAGGAATTTTTCATACTCAAGATACAATAATATTCATGATGCATGCCGGTAATATATCTTCCAACCTCTAGATAGTCCTCTCCATATACCCATTTTTCTGAGGGTGGAAAGAATTGTTGAAGTGTAATTGTATGCCAAAACTGTTTTATAATCCCCTCCATACTTATGAGGTAAAATTTTCATCTTTATATAAGATAATTGATATAGTAAATCTAGGTAAACACACCATATAATCCAAATATCTCTTAGCCAAATCATCCATTATGCATGACACATTTTTCACTAGGAAGAGGGACAATTTCAACATCAATACATAGCCACCAAGATAGAATCCTAACCCCCTGATTTTGGGGTAACCCTTTCATGAAATCCATTCATATTTCATCCCATTTACACATGGGAATATCCAAGGGTTTCCAAAAACCACTAAGATCAGGATGCTTTCCCTTTACCTACTGAAAAAAAGAACTTATTCAAAAACATTGCCACATACCATTTCAACTTGGACCACCAAAACTGAATCCTTAAAAAATTAGAATCTAAGAAACCCTGGGTTGCACCAGCAAATGATAGATATTAAACACATGAATGAATCCCATGTGCATCGCCATATGAACAAAAAACATCCCATGAAACCAATTCTGGTTCTAACAATCCCCAAAGAATCCCTCTATATAGTCATCATGTCCAACATGATCGTGAATCACCTCTTTCTATATTTATCCCCTTTAAGACTCCTCCACCTTCTATATCACATAATACTGAATCATATTCTGAAACAAATATCCTATACCATCAACAACTATTGCATCCATGTGAAAGGATATCAACCCCTCCTTTCCTGAGATGTAGGAGATCTCTTAATCATAATCCAATAGAAGCTACATCCACCTCCACTACACAATGTTTGGATTACACTAATAAATGAGAAACCTCAATCCTTTTTCCTCATTGAAGAAAACAAAATGATCCCCAAAGAGTTAATCTTCCAATACATTAGTGAAAATCCAATCGTTACTATCTCCAGATCATGGGTGGTAGAGTTACACTCATGGGGATGTAATTTATTTGAACCATAAGAGTTCCCTGCCCTCTTATTCATCTACATGCAACATAAACATAAATATAAATCATCATTATACACATAAAATTCATCCCCTCCTATAGAAACAAAAGAACTAGACAATTGATGAACTTCTCCTTTAAGTAACTAAATGCTTCGTAGAACTAATCAGTCCACATAGAATCTAGTTCCTCCCAACTAAAAACTCCCTTAGGAACCGTAACTCATGAGAAATTGGGTAAAATAGTCAGATAATATCCTAAATGTCTAAGGAATCTTCAAAAATCTACCACATTCATGGGTGTTATATAGGAAACAAATTCCTTGACTTTTGATAGGTGAATTTCAACACCCAGCTGAGAGAACATATGCCCGAGGAAATGAACCTCTCATATCCAAAAAATAAATAAGGAAAAATTTATATAAATTTGGTGGCATTGATGAACCTATACTATTTTTCTATGATGTTCTTCATTCTCCCCTTATAACATTGAGTATATCAACATATAATCGAGGAATATAATGAGGAACTGGTCTAGGAACTCATAGAACATGGTTTTCCTAATCCCCATCAACACAGCTGGTGTGTTGGTAACACTAAATGTAATGACTTTTAACTCGAAGTTCCAATAAATGCATCTGAATGAATTATTAATCATATCACCCTTTTTCACCCTCAAAAGGTGATATCTAGACTGTATATAAATCATTGAAAACCAACTCACCCCAATCAGCTAAAGAAAAAGATCATTTATCCTTATAAGAGTTTAATAGTTCTTGACCATTACCTGGTTCACCACCTATCAGTCTATGAACAACCATAGAATACTACCCACATTCTTGAAGAAGAAAACTAGACGACCTCATGGTGACACATTGAGTCTGATAAAATTTATTTTCATCAGATAATATATATAAATCATGAACTCCTACAACATAAAAGATTTAGTCTAATATGGATCCATCGAAGTCGGAGAATTATCATGCTACAAGCCTATCCCAAACTCAACATCATGTCGAGGGGGTAGCATCACAACAACCACTAGGAAATCATTTATGAAATACCCAATGACCCTAGTAATATCTACCATCCTTATCTATGATGGTTCCATAGAAAACTCATCTATCAAGCAAAGAAGGGGCTCCCCACATCGACTACCACCCTGATAACCCCACTCACCAAAAAGACCACATGATGACTATCCACATCCAAGAACATGTATATTCTCTTAAAATAGTTAATAATAGAACATATGAAATAAAAATAGTTAATACTAATGATTAAATCATATAGGTTTCTCTAGAGAAGGAAAATATTCCTGTGGGAATGAAGGGGCCCATTCTTCAGTCTACATCCCCAGAACACATCAAAAACACCATTCTAGCCTATGAATATTGTAGCCACACAATATAAATAGGAATACCATATACATATAGTCCCACAGGGAGGAATATTTTGGGTGAAACAAAGGAGTGAAAAGCTCCAAAATCAATCAAGGAAGAACAATGGTATTAAACAAATCAATCATACCTTTGACATTCTCTGTCCCCTCTAGCACTATGGCCTACAATACATAAAACATCCCACACCCAACTCCTCTACCTCTCCAATTATGATTACCAACATGTGGAAATATTGGTCAGGGTCCCAAAACCTGGGGAACATCGTGATTTTGGCCTCTACATGATCCGTCTCTCCCAGGCCAATGATAACCCTTCTACTCCAGAAATATAAATAGTCACACTAGGAAATACTACTGAGGATAGAGATGAGCCTATTCAACTCCACAAAAATGATCATGGGGGAACACTAGGAATTATTCCTAGAGAAAAAAACACACAATAAAAACTATGAAAACTCCCCCAGAACAATAAAGGAAACCACAGGTCCATTATGGTCGGAAATAAATCCGATGAGGGCGACTCCTCACTGGTCGAAACCTCCACGGTCCTTGTGCCTGAGACCTTCCACTTAAAACTCTTCTCCTCAAGGAACCCTAATGTTTCCACTCTCATAGAAAACATCCTAATTATTGAATTCACTTGACCACCTCCTAACCACTAGATAAATTGGAAACATAGAGGGAGAAACTACATACTAGATTGATGAATTGAATACCTCCTTAAGAATTTGCAAATGAGACTCCACATCTAGAAAATGTTCAAAGAAAAAGCATAGAATGTCCTAGAACTTGATTCCTAACTCCTACACTAGTGTACACCCAAATAAAATATAAATAATCTCTTACGTCTTCACTACCTTCATAGTCAGTGAATGGAACTATTCTGAGAACTCCTGGTTATTAACCCACAAAACAAATTCCTCCTCCCGGTAACACAGATTCAATGTCCACCACGGACTCATAGCTCTCTAAATATAAATTACAACAAAAAGGATCAAGTATCCCACCTTGTCTTGGATTAAACTGAATGAATTTTTGATATCCTTTATCTAGATATCTTTCTCCACATCTGGATTATTTTCTACATTCTTCCCCAAATCCTTCAACTAGAAATCATTAAACACCATATGCCAGACCTCATCCTCCACTTTCTTATTGAATCTAAGGAAATCAACCAGATCATCTTGGTGACCCTCAACTTCCTATGCCTCTTGCGCATGAGGAACTAGAGACATAGGTAAATGAAGAAAAAATATATTTCCTAATCCTAACTAGAATGGAATTTTATTAAGATTAATTTTAATTCATTTAATTTATTTTAAACATTATAAAACAAGCCAAATTCAAACATGAACCGAATTTTTTATGCAGCATGTAAATCTCCTAAGTCTTTACCCTGTAATAAGGTCCACATCACTCAGTTGTTCAATAAGCTTAGAGTCTGTTCACTCGATCATAGGGGGACCTAATATCTTCTGTACTTGCTGGTCTACCTAGTCTATGTCACATACCAAGTTCAAATAGAACTATTTCCATACTAACCCATGCATACCTAACATTGGATAATTCAATATTCAATCTGATCTCTCAACCACTCTATTTATACCACACTATCATGACCCCCTCCCTCAAATGATACCACAATGAGAGGAGAGAGATAATAACACCATGCCCCATCTATAGTAGGCCCTGAGTTGGTGACTAGAGCCAAGGGAATAAAAATATCAATTATATGAGGAATTTCCCTCTATAATGTAAATATTATAATGAAATAATATGAATAATCCATAATACTCTTCATGAAATAATATAAAATAAAGACAAAACCACCCTGCATGCATGTATAAATAAATCAGATAAAACAAATTCTCTAAAAATAAATACCCAAAAGCAATGCTAAAGCAGTGACACAAATGTAATACAAGGTCCACGATATTAATGTCTATAATAGTCTATGTAATCCTACTAGCATATTGAAAATAGTTTATATTATAAAATTTCAAAAGTTGTCTGTATTGGATATCCAATCCTGTTATTCAACATCTTTATGTGTAGACGATTTATTCATCATCATGAGAAGAGATGGGGAGGAACAAGATGAAGTAAGGGGCATCCAGTTATAGCATACATCATCTTTTTCAGTTTCCAAAGAGATCTCAAGGATACCATCAATAAAACCAAATTCAACCTCTAGGAAATCCCCTTCTTCAAATATTGTATATTAAATTTTTTTTCATAATTATAGACTTCTATTTTTTATAATTGAAGACATATATTTTTTTAATAATTGAATAAGTAAAATTTTTTTAGAATTTCATACTACAATAATTTTTTCCAAAATACAAATGATTGGAGGATTTTTTTTTCAGAACGTATTAGGATGCATGAAAAGATATTGGATGGATTTTCTTTCTCAAAAATGGAAGGATTTTTTTTTGAAATAGTTGAATTGAGGCAAGAGTCCAAGGGTGGTGTGAATGCTAAGGAAAATAATTTTAATTTTTTTTATTCTATGAAAATATTAAATAGGGGACACAAAAGGTTGAAAGTGGAGAAAATGTGTTGTTTTCCATACACCTTGGGAGGGAAGAAAAATAGGTGGAGTGGTAAACCATGTTTTTATTTCGTCATCATAGATTGATATTACAATGAACACCACACAAACTATTTATAAGGTTTAAAACATATTCCTAATCAATGATTAAAACCAAAAAATTCAAAAAAAAGGGTTGTAGTAGGTGTCTCATAATCGCCCTAAGGTATGAAAATAAAACATCCTTTATTTGAAATCTCTAAGCCTCCAATATGAGATAGGATGGTTGGTGCTGGAAAAAGAAAATGATTTTATTTCCTAACAAGATCACAATAATGTAATGTGCACCAAAAAACAAGGTGGTGAGCCATCATCCTTCATCTCCATCGACTATAACCAATATAATCAGTAATTAACTTCCCTAGAATGGGAAATAACATGATATATTCATAAATAATCATTTCTAGTGGCTACCAGGGCAATAAAACTCTATTACATTTATTTGTTCTATTTTTCTAATACCTTATATTGTATACTACGTTTCACGAAGATTCCATTCAGGCTTGTAGTTTCATTTTTTCCCAAGGGGAAGATGATTAGAGATGTTATATCTCTATCTAGATGCTTTGGGTATTATAAAACATTCATAAAAGGGGAATATACCCATCAATTTCAGTTTGGTAGTGATAAATCAACTTCATGAGACCATAAATATGAGAAAGGATACAAACCATACTTTTCTTTGCTTGAATCTAGTTTCGGATTTAAGTCCATGACACCATTGAATGACATGAAAAACACCACAATTTTTTCATATAGATAAAACCTGTGTGAAATATGGTATCCATTTTATTGCTTATTTTTTATATCAAAATTATTCCATAGTTATTTCTTCCAATTAATTTGATAATATTGTTTTATGCATGAAATTTATATTCTATTTTCATATTCTCAAACATTATTTGATGGGATATTTTTATCTTGGGATGCTAGTCATCCTACATGGGTCTGCTGGTGTTGGTATTCCATTTTTTCCTTTATTTAATATTCATGGGGTTAGTGATCCAACGATCCTCAATAGTTTTCTTGATATCCGTGTATTATAAAACACCCAATTAAATTGATATGTACTACTATTCTTCTTTATTGTTACACTACTGGTATTTTTGTTTCGTGTCTGTTTTGTTTCTTCTCTTGAATGGTTGAGCAGTTGTGGTGTGTTTTCTTTGGTATGTGGAATTGATAACCCCTATGCTATAAATTATTGGGAATGATTTGGATGATCTTAACTAATCCACTTTAGTTTCTCTTAGGATCCTTTGTGAACCATAGTTATGGTTGTCTTGTTTTTCCTTCCATTATGGTAAAACTATGCGCATGTCGAAGTTCGTGGTGCACTGCTCGTGCATTGCCTCTGGTGGAGCTTCGACATTAGTGGTCTTCATGTGATAAAATGATAGGCTAGGTACCCAATTGAAGAATTTATAATTCAAGTAGATCATTCTATGATCATCTAGTTCCTATAAATTATTGTAGGATTGTTGGACTTGTGACATGATTTAACATGAAACTAGAATAGATCATGGTTTTGAAAATGCCCAATGCATTATGCAGTTTATGATGTCTTGATCATTTTTACACAATGGTCTAAATTTTTTTATTTTGTTGATTTCATATCCTTTTTATAGTATAATTTATTTCCATTTTGAGTTTTAATAAAATATGTGCATATAAGGTGGTATTCTTTTCATCCACATAGGTCTACATGGGACCGAATCAATTAAATTCTCATGTTCTTATGTTACTTTTTGTATGTTTTTTTATTCTTAATTTCTAGAAGTTGGTTTTCTGTGATGTTTGGTTCCTTTATGTAAGATTTAATTTTTGAAATTTTTTGTTGTCTCATATACTGTTATGTTTTAGATCACCTTTCACCTTCATAAATTTGTATCAATACCCTACTATTTATATTCTAATTTATGCACCTATTCCTTTTTCAAAATTTTTATTTCCTGTTTTCGTTCCTTAGTGTTTTTTAGTTCTTAGATGAATTCCAAACATAAAACTCACTCATAGTGAACTAGTATTTTCATTATTTTTAATTATTTAAATCCCTCAACCCATTTTTTCTCTTCATTTCATTTCTCTTTGGATAAAGCATTGTTTACCAAAGAGATTGGTCAGTTGTTGGGGTAATGTGCTTAATGTTCTCTACATGAACTCGACATCTAATCAGTGGGTTACATGTCAAAAATAATATATGAAATAAAAAAATATGGAGTAAATTAAATTAATTTTTCGAAAATTAGGATGATTTCCCTACATTGAATGAAGATATTAATTGATTCCATTTATGTTCTAATGAAACCTATAATAAATGTGAATTGAATTGGACAACATGTTATAGAATATGTTGATGTTTCCACTAATGTGTTAGTTAAAGTGAACAACTCACTTTTTCCTTCATTGGATGATAATTTCATTAGGTATGTATCTTATGAATCTACTAATACTGAAATTTGGATTATTCTATAAAAACTCTACATTATTGCTTCATCAGTAATAACGATTTTGAAAAAACACTACATGTTTTCATTTAAAATGAAACCTGACCCATCAATTAAATCCCATCTAGATGAGTTTAATAGAATCCTGTTATAACTTTCCAACATTATTGTTTCTATTGATCATAAGGATCAATAAATGATCCTCTTATCTCTTTAGATAATTCATAAATCACCATAGTAGAGACAATGATATATTTCTAATATAGTTTTACCCTATAAGAGGTTAAATCATCTGTTATTTATATGTTACTAAATTATAAACCTAGAATAAAAGGTGATGTTATGTGATTATTCTTCAACTGTAGGCCTCATGATAAAGTCATGAAGAAACTATTTACAAAAAGTATAATAGAAACAAAGATCCCAAGAATAGGTCTAATTCTAGCAAAACATGTTCACCTATTTTCATTGTGTTATGCTATGGAACATTAAAAGTGAGTGAAGGAAACTCAAGCGTGATCTAGATTCTAAGAACCCCACTTAATGGTACCTTCTTGTAGACTTTGGTAATGAAAATATTGAGGTCCTTAATGTGTACCCTCATGAACTCAATCAAGAGTGGGTCATTGAATCATGTTTCTATTTTCATATGTATCTATTTAAAGATTATATTATATAATTGGTTGAAAGGGTAAAATTATATGTCCACATAGGTAATAAAAATAGTAAAAAGTTTGATGGTATAGGTTCTATTTTTTTAGTAATTAATCACCATACATTCATTATATTATTTTAAGTAGGGTGGGTTCCCAACCTACAAGTAATCGTTGTGTACTAAGGAGTCCTAGTCCAAACTGGGTGCACCATTAAGTCTAAAAAAAAAATTCACTGAATCTACAAAGTCTCTTAAACCATTCTTAAGTGATCTTTAATCTATGAACTATATGTCTTGAATGGAAGTGTAACACCCCAGGTAAATAAAGAATATGAAATTTTCATATTTATCCATATTTTTGAGTAAAATATTAAAATTACTTTAAAGGGGACGCTATGCTCGATGGCATACCCAATACGCAACAACAAGTTTCTTGGGAATCTTGTGTTGCACTCTAATAATAATATAATATTATTTTAAATGGTAGTTAACGCCTAGCCATTATAATGGAGGGAATGAATGGAACTAACTAAAAAATGATTATATATGTTTTTCAAATAGTGTTACTTTTATCCAATAAATTATAGAGGCATAAAATGTGAATGAATCCAATTTTAAGAGTAATTATTCTAATATTCTTTAAAAGGTCGATTAACCACCTTTTGATGGCGAAGGATTTTTAAATCCACTTTTTCACATTGTCATATGTTATATTGTACCAAATAAAATTCTTCTTTATAATCGGGACATCAAAATTTACATTGTGTAAATTTTTTGTCTTTTTCTGATAAAGTTCATTTTTTAATGAATATTGAAAAATGTTGTATTTTAATTCAAAACCTATTTTTAATCTAATTTATTTATTTGATTAGACTATCTTTTGAATTGGTTTTAAAGTCCAATTATAATATATTTTTACAATTTAAACCAATAGTGGTCATAGGAATTATTTTCACTTTGAAATTTGACTTAAACTAGTGTCAATCTTTTAATAGATATTGTTTCTTAAAAACATGCTATTTGTTTTGACAGTGGGAATTAATTATTAAATTAATTAATGTAACTTATTTTTTTGAATTTTTATAAAATAGACATCATTTTTGAATTTGGAATATCAAATATAGCTTAGGGTGAATTTTTGGTATTTTTCTGAAAAACTTCAAATTTTGATGAATAGTTAAACCACTAAGTGGTAGTTAAAGAAACTGATTTTTCGTTTAAATGATACTTTTCCACTTCTGTGATTTGATTTTCAAAAATCCAACATACATTTTTGTCATTATGAAGTAAAATGTGGTTCAATGAGATTAAAATAATTTTTTGGTGAATAGTAACTTTTAAGTTTTTAATCGCGAATAGAGGTAATTAGTGTAATTTATGGTAAAAATAATGTTTTAATAAGTTAAAATGACCTAGAAACATTTCCTACCCTCATTTTATGTGTCATGGCCGACCAAGACAATCTATGGGTCAACTTGGGGACCCCATGGAGCCACTTTGGTAGGAAAATGACATAAATAATTTTTTTTAAGTTAAAATAAGAATGTCACAAGCATGAGTTGTTTTACAAAAACAATTTTTAAATGGGGTTATAAAAGTAAATTTTTTTACTATAAATATTCATTAGAAATATAAAACGATTTTCTACATCATGATATTTATTTTATAATTTTTAGACACTAAATAAATTAAATTATTTATAACACCATGATGATGCAGCGATTACCACATTGTTTAACGATTTAAATAAAATGAAAAGATAATGTTAAATCTAAGACCTAAACTTGTCACAAACCTATTGTATTGGTGGATTTATAAATCTTATCATCTTATCCTAGAAATATATTATTTTGATATCTTTAAAATCCAAAAATAATTATATAATAATGTAATATTTTATAACTTTCCTAGACTGCCCCTCCTCTCCTCTTATAAAAGTCCCCCACCTCTACCACCTTACCCACACCTCTCAAGACTTTGGCTCGGCCAAACCCTTCCCATTTCATCTCTACACATCCCTCTATTCATAATTGATTCCTCACATTGGTAAGATTCCTTTCCAAGGAGGCCTTTGAGCTCAAATCAAAGAGAGTTGCCCGATTAAAGGTAGTGTCCTCTCTTGTGTTCTTATGTTTTATTTTGCTTCTCCAACCCTCTAAACTCTTTTTATTCCTTTCTTTTGTAAAAACTCTAGTATCATAAATATACTAGGATGTTGTTATAAGAAAAATTCTTGCTACACTTACACACACCTACATCTAATGGTTAAAGAACATATTGTACCCGTGGATGGCGAATTTCTGCCTCACGAAACGATGATTGTTCAATATTCTTCTAACACCTTAAAAAGTGGCCATTAAGATGTCACTATATTTATATATGATATATAATATGTTTATGTTTTCGTTAAGATTCTGTATTTTTCATTTATGGCATACCTTTATGGCTTCCATTATGGGTATACGAGATATCTTCATTTTAGGAAGTGCGGACTACTGCCCCCTCAAAGTGATTTGATTCGTTAATACCATATGTGGTGCGTATGAAGGATATATTTAATGATATTATATATGATACCATACTGGAATTAAAATACTATTATGTATCATTATGTTTTAATTCCATTAAATATGAAATAGAAATGCAACTAGCATTCATTTGTACGTACGGCTTACCGTCTCCATGAATGGTGCATTTCATTTCTTACCTCTAAATGTTATGTAATATTATAAATGCATTAATGTACTGGATATATATGATATATATGATATCTACATCATGAATACAATTCTGGATATAATGGATATTTTACCACATAAACAACTTGTAATTATAAACAGTTTATGTTTGACTCAAGTACCAATGATCGTTAAAACGACCATTATTAACTTAAATAATAGCATAGTGTTCATGACATGGTAATAAGTGATATAAAAGGAATAATGAACTTGAAACAGTTTATTAGGCAAGTAGAAATTAACTCATGTTTATTATTCAGGAGATTAAATAACGATCGAGTCAAGTCGGACCCGAGGTAAGGGAATTCGTCTTAATCTCCATTCATTGAGGCATATTTTGTTTTATACACAACCTTCTTTTATATGGTGTATAAACCCATTTTACTTTTACGTTTATCCAAAAGGAATCTTTTTTATACAAAGCATTTTACTAAACGAAAAAAGGGAATGTTTTTGTCGTACGTATGTGGCGACAACGACTTCTTCGTCGCCGTGACCATTATTTGAGTTTAGGCTTCCTCTACATTCCATACCTTCTTTTTAAAAGAAAAATAAATACCATGTTTTAATTTTCATTTATTTTGGTATTGAAAATGGTTTTCATAATGTTTTTATATCAATGTGTTGTATTGATATCTTGTGATTGAAAGGTGGAAATGATATGTTTCCTTTATGCATGTTTTATGTGATACGATTATGTTGTGGTTCTTGGGCATTATTATGAATATGGGTGGTTCCGTGATAAAATAGGGGCAGGTGAGCCCGATATAGCTCTCCAATTCATTGGGTAACCCGAAAGAGTTAAAATTTAAGGTTTCTCCGAAGAGATTTCGGGAATATACTATGATGGGTATTCCAAACGTATCCAAGAGGGTTACTCCTTACATAAGTATGTTATGAATTCCTCAAGTTACCCTTATATCTTATGATTTCTATGATTTATTCATGATTTAATGAGGTATGTTAAAGTGCTTATGTTTTATGAGTACAATATGATTTCATTGATTCTTGTGTATACATGTTCTCATGTTTCCTTTCCATATGTTTATATCCCTTACTGAGCTTTTTATGCTCATCCCAAGTTTTTGAAATGTTTTACACAGCACTTAAAGATGAATAGGTTCAGGGATGGAATCAAGGAATGACATGCTATCTAAAACATGGAACTAGACATGTTTCTTTTAAGAGTTTTTTATGGAAAATTAGTAGAATTGTCAACTTTGTAATCTTTTGATATGTAATAGTTATGTCCTAATTCTCTAAAACTCAAAACCTGAAAAGATCCTCAATGTGAATTATTCATTTAATTCAATATTAAGTAAGGTTTAAGGCCGGGGCCTTATAGTTGGTATCAATGGTCGGTTTAGATAACTTTAGAGGTTACGGTATTCTCTAGGCATAAGTGACATTACCATAATGGTTAGCATTTCAAAAAGAGTCCTAGTTTTAGATAAAGTGAATGAGTAAGTCTATCTTAGTGTTTATCTTCCTCATTTGAACATGATGGTTTTGTTGATATACTCACACTGACTTTTCTATTTTTATTAAATGGATGAATCTAGAAGGCACTAAAGTGGCAATGGGTTTGAAGGAAACTATGGTGGTTCTCTGATTAAGAGACTGGATGAAATGGGGGATTCAATGAGGAATCTCATGGTTGGTCTAAACCATATATCAAGGAGTCATGATCAACCACTTGAACCTTGGTATGTTCTGTAATGCATCATGTATGAGATGACCAATCGATGTGGATGTTCAGGTAATAATTATAAAGGTAACCATTAGGGTTTATATGATCCTTACTTTTTTGGAAATTATGGGTTACTCTATGTTATGATGGAAAATGAAAGGCATGAGATAAATGTGAGGTTAAAATATGTTTTGATTATTTTTGAAGATTTTATCTCGTTTTGGGAAATGTTTTCAGAATTATATAGTTTTGGAAAAAGGACAAAACGCAGACCGTGTGACAACCCATCGCTTCAGACAAAGCTGCGGGAATCGAACCCACAACCAAAGTGCGACTGGTATTTATCGCCTACCATTGGACTACATGAAGCCCCTAGTTAGTTTGACTAATTATTTTTAGTTAGATGATTTTAGGAATCTAGAGTATGTTTATTTTGGGTTATCTATGGAAATGATTAACCTATCATGGAGGATATGTGATTAGGTTAATTACTTTTCAATATGAGAATTTAAGAGCAACTGATGTTATTTGGAGATAAAAGGTAATTTTTACCTTGGAAGACTATGTGATTAAATCCTTCAAATATTTGGGTTTCAATCTTAGTTTGGTTTACTTTGAATAATTTTATGGACAATTTTTTATCAAATAGTCTTCGTTGAAATTTGGGTTTTTTTTGGACAAATTTTGGAGATTAAGAATAGATTTTCTATTTATAAAGGATTATACTTTTGTGGATTATCTGATCTCATATTAGGAATTTTGGTTTTGGTTTTTGTCTAATGACGTGGAAAATATATAGTTCTATTTTTTGGATTAAGTTATTCTCAAGAAGATGATTATACTACTCTTAATGCGAACAAGTCTTCCTAAATACTCATCTTTTGGAGAAAATATGAGTTTGATTAAGGAATCTAATAAAAGTTGAAAGTATACATGACAAGTAAGTATGTTTCATTATGATTTAGTTAAGATCAAAAATAAATTCCTCAATGAAGAGTTACTAAAAACAAAAATGTTTTCTGTTAACTTTTCCTACTGGGGAATTGAATACCGTTTAACCCACCACAAGTTTTTGATTTTCTTATGGTTAACTTTCTCCAATACATGTTTACTATCACTCTCCCTCAGAACATGACCCTTTGTTTTTTCTTCCATGTCCATGTTTTCTTACATGGAATCATAGTATGGGTTAACTCGGGTGACCTTTGTAATTCTCTTTCTTTATTTTAAAGTGATAGTTTTACTGACTCTTGTTCCGATGTGGGATTTTCAACAAAGTTTCCAAGCCCAATTTTAAAAATTACGAGGATGCAATTCCCAAAAGGGGAGAAGGATGTAACACCCCAGGTAAATAAAGAAAATGAAATTTTCGTATTTATCCATATTTGTGAATAAAATATTAATACTACTTTAAATGAGACGCTATGCTCGATGGTGTACCCAATACGAAACAACGAGTTTCTTGGGAATCATGCATTGCACTTTAATAATAATATAATATTATTTTAAATGGTAGTTAACGCCTAGCCGTTGTAATGGCGGGAATGAACGGAACTAACTAAAAAATGACTATATTTGTTTGTCAAATATTTTTACTTTTATCTAATAAATTATTGAGGCATAAAATGTGAATGAATCTAATTTTAAGCGTAAATATTCTAATATTATTTAAAAGGTCGATTAACGTACTTTTGATGGCGAACGCTTTTTAAATCCACTTTTTGAAATTTTCATATGTTATATTGGACCAAATAAAATTCTTCATTATAATCGGGACATCAAAATTTACATTGTGTAAATTTTTTGTATTTTTCCGATAAAGTTCATTTTTTAATGAATAGTGAAAAATGTTGTATTTTAATTAAAAACCTCTTTTTAATCTAATTTATTTATATGATTAGATTATCTTTTGAATTGGTTTTAAAGTCCAATTATAATATATTTTTACCATTTAATCTAATAGTGGTCATTGGAATTAATTTCACTTTGAAATTTGACTTAAACTAGTGTCAATATTTTAAATGATATTGTTTCTTAAAAACACACTATTTGTTATGACAGCGGGAATTAATTATTAAATTAAGTAATGAAAAATATATGTTTTTAATTTTTTAAAATAGAAATCATTTTTTAATTTGGAATATCAAATATAGCTTAGGGTGAATTTTTGGTGTTTTTCTGAAAAACTTCAATTTGTGATGAATAGTGAAACCACTAAGTGGTAGTTAAAGAAACTAATTTTTCGTTTAAATGAAACATTGCCACTTCTGTGATTTGATTTTAAAAAATATGACCTACATGGTTGTCATTAAGAAGTAAAATGTGGTTCAATGAGATTAAAATAATTTTTTGGTGAATTGTAACTTTTAAGTTTTTAATCACTATTAGAGGTAATTTGTGTAATTTAAGGTAAAAATAATATTTTAATAAGTTGAAATGACCTAGACACATGTCCTAACCTCATTTTAATTTTCATGGACGTCCAATAAAATCCATGGGTCAACTTGGGGACCCCATGGAGCCACTTTGGTTGGAAAATTACATAAATAACTTTTTATTTTCAGTTAAAATAAGAATGTCACAAGCATGAGTTGTTTTACTAAATCAATTGTTAAATGGGGTTATTAAAGTCATATTTTTTACTATAAATATTCATTAGAAAGTTAAAAAGATTTCCTACATCATGATCGTGTTTTTATAATTTCTAAAAACTAAATAAAGAAAATTATTTATGACACCATGATGATGCAGTGATTAGCTCATTATTTTACGATTTAAATAAAATGAAAAGATATTGTAAACTATATGACCTACACTTGTCACAAACCTATTGTATTGGTGGATTTAGAAACTGTATCACATTATCCAAGAAATATATCCTTTTGGGACCTTTAAAATCCGAAAATCATTATATAATAAAGTAATATTTTATAACTTTCCAAGAGTGCCCCTCCTCTCCTCTTATAAAAGGCCCCCACCTCTAGCACCTTACCCAAACCTCTCAAGACTTTGGCTCGTCCAACCCCTGAACATTTCATCTCTCCACATCCCTATATTCATCATTGAAGCCTCACTTTGGGAAGAATATTTTCAAAGAAAGCCTTTGAGCTCAAATCAAAGAGATTTACCCGATTTAAAGGTAGTCTCCTCTCTTGTGTTCGTATGTTTTATTTTGCTTCTCCAACCATCTAAACACTTTTTATTCCTTTCTTTTTTAACAAATCCAGTATATCCAATATACTAGTATGTTTTTATAATAAGTATTAGATCTAGACTTACAAACACCTACATCTAATGGTTAAAAAACATACTGTTTCCGTGGATGGGGAATTTCTACCTCACGAAATGATGATTGTTCAATATTTTTATAACACCTTCAAAGGTGGCCATTAAGATGTCAATATATTTATATATGATATATAATATTTTTATGTTTTTTTAAGCTTCTGTATTTTTCCTTTATGGCATACGTTTAGGGATTCCATTATGGGTATACGCGATATCTTCATTTTAGGAAGTGCGGACTACCGCTCCCTCAAAGTGATTTGATTCGTTAATACCATATGTGGTACGTATAAAGGATATATTTAATGATATTATATATGATACAATACTGGAATTAAAATACTATTATGTATCATTATGTTTTAATTCCATTAAATATGAAATAGAAATGGAAGTAGTGTTCATGCGTTTGTACGGCTTACCGTCTCCATGAACGGTGCATTTCATTTCTTACCTCTAAATGTTATGTAATATTATAAATGCATGCATGTAATGGATATATATATGATATATATGATATCTACATCATGATTACAGTTCTGGATATAATGGATATTTTACCACATGAACAACTTGTAATTACAAAGAGTTTATTTTTGACTCAAGTACCAATGATCGTTAAAATGACCGTTATTAACTTAAATAATAACATAGTGTTCATGACATGGTAATAAGTGATATAAAAGGAATAATGAACTTAAAAAAGTTTCTTAAGCAAGTATAAATTTACTCAAGATTATTATTCAGGATATTAAAGAACGATCGAGTCATATCGGACCCGAGGTAAGGGACTTCGTCTCAATCTCCATTCATTGATGCATATTTTGTTTTATACGCAACCTTCTTTTATATGGTGTATAAACCCCTTTGAAATTTATTTTTATCCAAAAGAAATATTTTTTATACGAATCATTTTACTAAATGACTAAAGGGAATGTTTTTGGTGTACGTATGCGGCGACAATGACTTCTCCGCCTCCGTGACCATTATTTGAGTTTCGGCTTCCTCTACAAGCCATACCATCTTTTTAAAAGAAAAATAAATACCATGTTTTAATTTTCTTTTATTTTGATATTGAAAATGGTTTTCATAATGTTTTTATATCAATGTGTTGTATTGATATCTTGTGATTGAAATGTGGAAATGTTATTTTTACTTTATGCATGTTTTATGTGATACGATTATGTTGTGGTTCTTGGGCATTATTATGAAGACGGGTGGTTCCATGATAAACTAAGTGCGGCTGAGCCTGATATAGCTCTCCAATGAATTGGGTAATGCGAAGGAGTTAAGCGTTAAGGTTTCTCTGAAGAGATTTAGGGAATATACTATGATGGGTATTCCAAACGTAACCAAGAGGGTTACTCCCTGCATAAGAATTTTATGAATTCCTCAAGTTACCCTTATGTCTTATCATTTCTATGATTTATTCGTGATTTGATGAGGTATGTTAATGTTCTTATGTTTTATGAGTAGAGTATGATTTCATTGATTCTTGTGTATACATGTACTCATGTTTCATTTCCATATTTTTATATCCCTTACTGATCTTTTTATGCTCATCCCAAGATTTTGAAATGTTTTACACAGGACTTAAAGATGAATAGGGTCAAGGATGGGATCAAGGAAACACATGCTATCTAAAACATGGAACTAGACATCTTTATTTTAAGAGTTTGTTATGGATACTTAGTAGAAGTGTCTACTTTGTAATCTTTTGAGATGTAATAGTTATGTCCTAATTCTTTGAAACTCTAAACCTGAAAAGATCCTCAATGTGAATTATTCATTTCATTCAATATTAAGTAAGGTTTAAGGCCATGGCCTTATAGGAAGGACCCGTTAAAGGTAGTTGGGTAGTCTCTGTTCATCCAAAAATGATAATACTATGTTATGAAATAGAATATTTTGGCATGTTAGCTCCGAATTCCTTGAGTAACTCAATAAAAAAGAGATATTTACTGAAATCACACAAATTAATATTCCATTTTGTGAATATTTTTTGATGGGAAAGGCCAAGAGTTTCAATTTCGATAGATCTAGTTTCAAATTCACCAGTCCCTTAGAATATGTCTACTCTGATCATGGGGTTCCATCTTGAAATTTCTCCCATGATGAAGGTCATAATTTTTTTACCTTTATAGATGTGTTTTCTAGGAATGTGCAGATTTATATTCTTAAAAATAAATATGATATTTTACAAAAATTTAAGACATGAAAAGTTTTCGTTGAAAATCAATATGGGAAGAAAGTTAAAACCTTATGAACTAAAAATGTGTGTGAATGACTATCCCCTTAGTTTACACCATTTTTCGAATAAGAAGGTGTTAAAATACAATGAACAGTTATGGAAACATCCCAAAATATGGATTACCTGAAGGAATGAATAGTATTATCCTAAAAAGAGTCTGGAGATAGCTTGAATGTTCATCCCTCAACAACTACTTATGGAAAGAGTCTTTCTGCACTGTTATCAACATAATTAATATGTATCCCTCTTATACTAATCATTTTAAAACACATGAAGAATTTTGGAATGGTAATCTCCCTTCTTACTCCTACATAATATCATTTAGTTATAAGAAATATGATCATTTCAAGACATAAATGATAGATCAAAAAGATCTAAAATGAATTTATGTTGGGAATCTTGAGGTTGTTAAGGGGTATAAACATCGGGATGATAAATCATGATATAAATAGTTCATAATAAGGATATATTTTTCTTTCATGAGTCTTCCTCTCCTAAATAGAATACTGACACACCTAGAAGTAGTGAACTAGACTTTGAACATTCTAGGCACAATGAGCATCCAACAAGTTTGACACCCATGTCCATCCTTCTCCACCTGATCGTTAGCCTATTGAATTGGATGATTTTTCTTCTCCCTCAGATTCTGATTTGGATTCGGATTCTGAATATTATGCCCCTGATAAAGGCTACCAAATGACTCAAGACAGATAATGGAGAGTTTTAATACCTATTACATTATTTATTTAGTATGATATGGCATCTTATGCCTTCCATATAGACCTTGATCTTCATGATGATGATCCTAAAAATTATAGAAAATACATAAATGAAAAACATTCAAAAAAAGTCGGTCTTTTTCAGGAATGGGTAAATGAAATCATTGAAGAGGAATAATTTTTTCAGGGTGGATCTTTAAAATAAAAAAATATATCATCAAGGAAAATAAAATCATGTCTAAATCAACTGTAATTGAAAATGGCTTTCACCAAGTGGATGGAATTTATTACTTTGATAAAATTTATGTTGTTGTTCATCATTCATCCATCATACTGTTTTTTTCTGCCTATGATGATCTTCACATAGAATTGTTAGATTTTAAAACTACCTTTGTGTATAGTTACTTGAATGATAAAATTTATATGAGGCCTCTTGAGGTTTATAATAATGGGTTTAAATTCATTCATGGATATCTTTTAATTAAAAAAGTGTATGGACTTAAATAAGAATCTAGGAAGTATCATAAAAAATTTGATTCATTCTACTTAGATAACAAATTCATTTAGATTCAATATAATATATGTGTTTATTTTAAAGAAAAAATACTTCATGATTTATCTGTTAATATATTTTGATGAAATTTTTAACATTTACTAAAATATAGACCTCATTTCTGCAGTTAAATCCCAATTAAATTTCATGTTTGAAATCAAATGTTTTGGTGAAGCTATGAAGATCAAAGGTATTGAGATAATAATGGATATACCAAAAAGTTATTTATTAATCTCAACATTCTTTGGTTATTAAAATTCATATTATATGTATGTTTTAATCCCTAAATATGGTAAATATATTGCATGTATATTATTTTCCACTATCATTAATAGAATCCCCCACAGTTACTAATGATATTCACTTTATGTCTCAAATACCTTATATTGATATTGTGGCCAGTTTCACATATTTTATGATTTTCACTCACTCAAATATATCTTATGTAATATGAAATTTATGTAGATTCATTGATATCCCTAAGAAGCCACATTTAAATTCCCTAAAGAGGATGTTAATGTACCTCTCATGTGACTCTAATATTACATTCTTATATGGTAAAAACATGGATACTAAGGAAATAATTTATGTTCGTGTTGATGTTGACAGTGTAGGAATCATTGACACTCATAATTCTTTCACAAGTTTTGTTTTGTTAATTCTATTGGTGGGTACTATATTATGGAAATAAAATATACCGTTTTTCTATCTCTTTCTACCAAATAATCTGAATACATTTCCTTGACTGAGGTAGTAAAATATTCTTTTTGGATTAAAGTTGTGTCTTATGAACAGAGAATTTATAATGATATCAAAATTATTTATTCATATATCCAATATGAAATTAACCTTTCCAATAATTTAGTATTCTATGGTAATTCTATGAATAATGATATTAGGTTACATTACATTAGATATTTTGTTGAATTAGGTACCGTGTGTTTCAAGAAGATACACATAGACATCAATCTAGATAATAGTTTGACAAAAGCCATGGTTTTTTCTAAATTCTAGTTTTTTTAGATATACTGAATTGTTTCCAATTCTATAACAATAGGTTCAAAAACAGCACACATTTCAAATGAAAACGGTAGTGATTTGTGAAAAATTGTATTCATTTAATTTGTAATTTTCAATATAGAAATTATGCCATAGTTTTTTCATAAAATTTATTTGATAACTATGTTCTATTCATGAAATTTACATTTCTTTTTTATATTCTCAAATTTTATTTGTTGGGTTAGTTGTATCTTGGGATGATGGTCATCATTCATGGTCCTGTTTATGTTGGTCCACCAGTTCGGCCTACTTTTATTATTCCCATAGTTCGTGATTCATCAATACTCCACATTTTTCTTCTTAGAAATTGATTATATATATCCCCATATTCATCTGATCCATGAACCTTTTCATCCTAATTTTTATGCTACTAATGTTTCAATTCCATGTGTGTTTTGTTGCTTCACTAGATTGGTTTAATGAATATGGTGTTCAAGATTTGAAATGGTGAATTTACTACCCTTGTTCTATCAATCATTGAAGAATATTTGGATGATATTCCCTCATAATATGTGGTTATTATTTAACTCTCTTTCTTTTTGTTCCTTATACCTCACCAGGGGAGTTTTTGTTCTCCTTCCACAATTCTAAACCTCCACGCCTGTAAAAATTTGTGGTGCACTTCTTGTACATCACCTATAGTGGATCTTCAACAATATTAGTCTTCAGGTGAGAATATGATTGTTCGAGTACCCGATGAAAGATTATTTTACCTAGGGAGATCCTTATATAATAATCGTGTTCCTCCTAACTAGAGTGGGAGTGTATGCCCTTTGACTTGAAGGAGCGTGCAACTACAATAGATCAGGATTACTAGGTTTTTCTACACCTAGAATTGTGATTAGTTTTGATTTCTTAATCAGCTATGCACTATAGTGAAATTGATCTCCTCTCCTGTTTAATTATTTTTCCTTTGTACATTGAAATTTCTTTCCCTTTTGAGAATTAATAAAATGTGTGCATACCGGGTGGTTTTCATTCTACCCACATAGGTCCCCACAGAGCCAAATAATGTAAATTCTAATGTTTTTTTGCTCTTTTATATTTTTTTCTATCATTATAAAAGTTTTCATTGTGAAATTTTTTTCTATGTGTAAGATTGCAATTTTGTTCCATTTTGGTGTCTGGTGAACTACTACTATCTAGATCACCTTTCACCGTCACAACCTTTATAGTTGAGGTCAATTATTTGACCCTCAAATTTACATGAAAGATAAGGAGAGAGAGAGTCTAAAAAAACTTATGGATGAAAAAAATAGGAATAAAGTACTAAAATTATATGAAAGTGATCATAGAAAACCACATGAATGAAACGAGTAATTAGAAAACCTTTCAACACCAACTAGCACTGAAAAAGTGGATCCAGTGGATCAATACAAAGTAGCACTGTAGATTTTACAACTTTTTTAGGATATATCAAATGTGAATGGAAAATAAAAAACCAATACATATCAAGAAAAAATATATGAATCATTCTCTCTCCTGAGGCTACTATTTAGAAAATACTTCTTAGAGATTACCACAAATTTTGGGGAACAATTATTTTCTACATTTCAAGTACTAGTTCAAGCCACCACCCTCCCTTATAATCATGCCACTAGAATAAATCAATTCTTCAGAAGTTTTGAGACCATTTCAAGTCCTACAACTCCAACATTTCAAATTCTCTAACCACCCAACTATACATTAATACCAAATCCAATACCTATGAATCACTAAAAAATTTACTTGGTTTACAAAAATGATAGGGAAATATTCCAATAATTTTCTTTAAAATATACACATCATAGACTATAGTTCTCATCCATGTTTTTTATTCTATTAAAACATAAATAATATAACACGAATGATATTGGATTTCATATTTAGAGGATTTTTTATAACTAAATCACCAAACAAAAGATCATCAATATATTTCTTGAGAGGGAACTGAGTGTTTATTTTTGGCACACTGAGGGAAGATCATGAAAAATATGGGTGCAGAATGTTTATCCATTAAAAATGTATGATTAAAAGATATTGAATATAAATAATAAAATTAATTCTCTTGTAATAGAACCATAAGAGAAGGAAAATAATTTTTAAAAAGAAGTGTTAAGATTTTTTATCAGGTTATATTCATAGAGGATGATTATAGAGTCAATATCCATTCTCAATTAAATTGGGAGAAACTAGTTATACAGGCCACAGAGGAAAATCAAAATAATGAGTTCCTTTTAAATTGATAGAAATTATCACATAAGAATAATTAGAATACCGATTTTGGAGGAAAAGACTTCATTAGGGAAGAGGAAAATTATATCCTGGTTTTGAAAAACATTGACAACTATATAATAAAAATTTTAAATCATGAAATCAAAATCAAAATCAATAAAACTTATAAGATCGTATGATGAAGGATTCATAAGAATATTTCACTAAAAAATTTATAAACATGCATCAATATCAATATAAGGATGTCATTATCATCATTAAAATTAAAAAAATACTAATAAAAAACCATAAGGCACATAAGAGTATATTTCAATCAAATGTTTGATGGGACTAAAAAAATTACAAGAATCACGTAACTAAATACAATTTAGGACGCTGATATTGTTATTCTTCAAAGTGGAGTTTATCATGAAAAATGAATAATGTTCAAATATTAATTATAATTTTGTGGCGGTTAACTAAGAATTTTAATATATGAATTAAAAAAAATCTATATGATGAAATTTATGAGATGAATCATGAGGAAAAATTCATAAATAGTATAAATTAGAGTCTACAATTTATGTTCCACAACATCAATTTCCAAAAAAATAATGGAACAAAAGTGGAATGTGTAATTATCAAAAAATCAAATTTATATTCAAATAATCAAGGATATTATAGTTATTTATTTCAGTATAGGTGTGAATGATTCAAAGAAATTTGTATTTTTAATTTATTTGATGGGCTAGATTTTGAACCGGAATTCAGAATTGAATTAAAATTGTTGAGACCCCCGAAATGGGGTATTTTAGATAAGTAATAAGGTCCAATTAGTGACAAGGTGGATTGTGTTTGAATCAGAAGCCACCCGGGGTTTCACTACAGCACCCACTATCTATCCAATGGATGTATAGTAGTACCCCTCATACAAGGGTGCCATAATCTAGCTATTGGGGTTCGGGCTGTTTTTATAATGGGAAATTTGGTAATTCCACCAGCAACCCCCTTGGGGTTTTAAAGAGGATAGGGGGTACAAAGAGATGCATTTGATTGAGCCACCCCACCCATTTCTCCCTATGTATCCCCCTTTAAGAGGGATAATTTATTGTGACTTATGAATAGGGATCCATGATATGTATATCTATTTATCCTCCCACTCTACCTCATCTTCTTATTCATTACACATCTTGGGATTTTTGTTAGGAATTTAAATCAGATTCCACCAAATCATTGTGGAATCAGCCAAATTAAATGTGGATTTTGTGTATCCAAGATAGAGAACATCCTAGGGTGGTAATTACCGATAGTGGATCACTGTTTCATTATGTTATGAAACTGTAGTATCAAATATTATGAATACATTATTAATAAATATAAAATTTAATATCAAATATTAACAATAATTAAAATAATAATTATTAATGATGATATAAATAACATATTGATTAATGGGACAAATAATGAAATTAATAATATAGTTTAGTCCATACATACCTTTTTTGATCAATAAATATCTTATTAATATAATTCAAAATAAATATTAATTAAATTTGTAATATAAAAAATATAATTAGATTCCAACTAAAAAAATTTATTAATATGGATCCCATTAGAAAATCATCAACTTAAATATTTATTAGTAATTAATGCTAATTAGAAATTAATATTACTAAATAGCGAATAAATTCTTTTTAAGGACCAATAAATTAATAATTAATAACTATAAATTTCTAATAGTAATAGTTAATAGTTAATTATTATTTTGTTATTATTCATATTATTTATTTATAATTAAATATTATTTAGTTTCTAATAATTTTAAAATATTGAATATTAATACTTAATTAGTAATTAATTAGTATCTAATTAGATATTTATTAATATTATTATTCATTACTAAATTGGTTATTAATTAGATTTTATTTGATATTATTTTTTAGTAATTAATTTCTATTAATAAATAATATTTAAAATTTATAATTAATAATATTTAATTAGAAATTATTTACTAATTACTAATTATTAATTATTAAATTCTCATAGTAACTATTAATAGTAAAATACTATTTAGTTATTATTACAGCTATTAAATAGAAATTAACAATTATTTAATTCCTAATTAAATAATAATTGTTAACTATTAAAAATTAATGAATAAGTAATAATTTATTTTTAAATATTATTTATTATTAATTATTAAAATTATTATTAGTAATTAAAATTATTTATTTATTAATATTAATTTTTTAAATATTTAATATTAATGTTTAATAGAAAATATTATTATATATTTACAATCTAGTTACTATTATTATTTATAAGTAATTAATCAATAATAGATCTTTATTATTAATTAATTACTAACTATTAATTATAATATATTATTAATTTTGAGTAATACAAGGGAAGTGAAATCCTCAATTGGAAATCCATAAGAATTTCTATGGCACACTCTACTGCTTTTGGAATCCCCCAAAAGATGCCAAAGACATGAAAGAGTTAAAAAACTTTTGGGGCTTATTTTTTAACATTATTTAAATCTAAATTTATTTTATTCTTTTTAACATAAAAATGAAAATCCTAAAAAATCATTAAAAGGATCAAATGAAAATATAATGATGGGTAATCCTTCTTGAGATGAAGATCAAAATTAATATCAAAAGGATACTACAATGTCATATGATATGAAACCGATTATTAAGATGCATTCTAGTATTCTGAGATCAACAATTATAGCACATGAATTCTAGATTGTCAAATTGTGTCAAATTGTGAAAAAATTAGTGGTTTTGTGGGATACAAGGAGGTTTGTTTTGAAGGCGCCTCTCCCCCTAGAGAGATGATTATTATTTTGAAAATTAACATCTCATTAAGTATATTTTTTCTATGTTTTTTAAAAAAAATTAATTTAAAATTGTCTAGGGAAAAAAATAAAAATTAAACTTTAAAGGCGGTACACCCCCTGTCACCTTTTCCTATCATCGATCTAGATTGATGATATGCCAATTGTTGTAGGGGGGGGCACCTTTATCCTAAAATAAAGTGAATGGCGACACCACCCTACCTCTTTCCCCTTAATTCCAAATAAAAAGGCACTCCCTTCTCCTCAATTCAAAGTTCCCTCCTCTATTTGTATTCCATACCCTGTCTCTCTAAAAGAAGTCTTGTTTGAATGTCGTGGTTCAATGGCCTAATGAAGTGTGGATTTTTTGTGAGGTGTCATGTAGAAGTATTTTTATTATTTAATTTAATTTTGTTTATTTATTTATTGATTATTTTTTTGTCAGTTATATATCCATTATTTATTTAGTAGTTTATTTATTTGTTTATAGTTTACAAATAGTTGTTATTATTAGAAATGATTATGTATAAATTAACTAAATGAATAACTTATGATTAAGGAATGATTACATATAATTATTAACTAATAATTATTAACTAATGAATATCATATTATTAACTAATTAGTAAGGGATGGATGATTAACGATTAAGTAATGTTTGAGTAATGATTAACTAATGAATAAAGATTGATTAACTAATGATTAAATAATGTTCAAGTAATGATTAAAAATGATTAAGGAATTAATAAAGAACAATTAAGGAATTATTAAAGAGTGATTGATTAACAATTAATTAATTATTACCTAATGATTATGAAATGATTAAATAGTGGTTATGGAATGATTAATAAATGGTTAGTGAATGATTAACTACTGATTAATTAATGATTAATTAATTATCAACTAATGATTAACTAATTACTAGTTAATTATTAACTACTGACTAAATATTCACTAACTAATGATTAAGTAATTAATAACTACTAATTAAAGAATGGTTAACTAACGATTAAAAACTGATTGACTAAATATTAAGGAATGATTAATTAATTATTAAGGAATTATTAAGAAAATATTAAATAATTATTAACTAATTATTAAATAATTAATAAATAATGATTATGGAATGATAAATCAATGATTAACTAATTATTCATTAATTATTGAGAAATGGTTGAAAAATTATTGAATAATGATTAACTAAGGATTATGGAATGATTAAATAAATATTAATCAATGATTATAGATTGATTACATAATGATTAATGAATGATAAAGGAGTGATTAATGTATGATTAAATAAGGATTAACTAATGATTAACTAATTACTAAATAATTATTAATTAATTATTAAGGAATGATTAAAGAATGAATAAATAATGATTAACTAGTCCTTGTTTAGATACTACAAGTGGATGTGGTGTTGGAATAGATGTACCTAGGGGTAAAATCTGAAAACATAACATAGATTTGACTTTATCAGGAACTAGTGAAAAAAATGGGCATTAATGCTCACCTGATTTGACACTCACGAGGGATATGATTTAGATGATTCATATATTCTTTATAATCTACATAAATATATTTAAAATAAAAAAATAATAATGCTATAAAACTATAATATCATATTTTTGTATATAATAATACATTCTATAATTTTAGTATCATAAATATTATATTTCCAACCCTCATTGTCAATAGTATTCAGAGAATGTTTTGGAAAACAAGGTAAAAAGAAGGGAAAATATCATATCAATTTATTTATCTATGATAAAACTACAATTATGATTATATATAGTGAAATGGAAAAAAACCATTAAATAACACATGAATTTTTTACAAAATACAAGAAACACCTTGAAAATTTTCAAGAGAACAATGTTTAGATGAGATGATTTTGATTTCGTAAGTGAAGTAAAATCCATATATTTTTCAATTGGCAGATTAAAAAAAATCTTCCAAAGATATTTACATAACATTAAATTTTTATAATCATTCTTCCTTATAATGAAAAGCCTCCTCTTATAGTGATGATGTTATTAGAAGTCTGAAATCATTTTAAAATTTAATTGTCAAGTAAATTACTTTGGAAGATGTTATTATGATACCACTTGAAAATAAGATTTATTATACTTCACATCTAATGTTAGACTCATATCATCTAGTTAGTACTTGGTTAATGATGGAACATATGGAGACAATAGTGTTGGTGAGGATGGAAAAACACATGTTGGGGAGGAAGTTTTTAGAAATGTAGTAGTTGTATAATATCCTCGACTTATAATAAATCACCCATAACACTTCACATATATTTTGTAAGTAATGAAATATTTTCCTGAATTTGAATGCAATGTTCTCACGCCCAAAAAATTAGCTTCATAGAGTTTTATTTGATAGGTTTAATGAGTAGGACATAACATTATATGTTTTAAGGTATTTTCCAATAAATTATTTATTAAATAAAAACAAAAAATATTTCACATTGAGAGGCACTGTAGTTATTTAGTTTTGGAATCAATATTAAAATAAGAAATCATATGGTGTAAAAATTATGGGAATGATTGAATATTCCACATTAGGGTGATTATGAACATTTCATTTAGATGTTGGAGAATTTCAATGATTGAGGTAGCTCATACTTGTGTTCATTCAAACTTGACACAAGATCATAACTTATTAGATGTTGAATTTGTGTTATCTATTATCTCCAAGATGAATAGGGACTTTCAAGATGTTCACGTACCATTTTCCAAGAGAGGATACAAAAAAATCTTGGTTATACGATTTATTAAAATAAGGAATTGATGGGAAAATAGAAGATCATTTTGATGTTCTATTGTTATTGGGATGACTCATATCGGGTGTTACTACAACTACTAGCCATACAAAGACTCAATGAAAAAGTTGTATTCCATATTCATATGAAAAAACATGTGTATTAGGATAACCGACTGGACCCAAATCGTGTTTAAATCCATCATTTTTTCTGGGAATTCCTCCCATATATTTCCACAATTTTTTTCATCAAATAGTTGTTCCTGATTGATGTAACATTTCTAATTGGAAAATCAAATGTCATATTGTTGACTGAAAAACCCCAAGATGGAAATTGTTCACCTATTCTGCATGCATTATCCATTTTTTAGAAGGGAAACTTGGAATCATGGAGTTGGTTTTTTGAGTGTATCAGAAACCATTTCACACTCATTTGGGGTGTCTGTATGATATCTTACTATCATTGGGGGCATCAATGAGGTAATCAATGCGAATACTAATATACGGAGACCCCAAAATGGACATCATTGTTGATGTATCAGACACAATTCTAGAAATGTGTGAAAATAATTCCCTAACAAACCTACATTGATGGAAACTAAAATGCTTGGTATGCAATGTCTTCATTATTTTTTACTATTTAAATGTAAACAAAAAAATTAATTTATGTGACATATGATCACTTTTTTGTAGGATTTTATTTGTATCAATATTGGTTTTAAAAATGACTTGAAGAAATTTCCACGTCTAATTAATAAGTGTTTGATTATATTATTCGTATTTTAAAACAAAATGGACATTGTATTATGATAGGTGAATTTGTACGAACACCTGACCACAAATATTCTTGAGTGCATTGATGGTATCATCAAGGGACTTCACAAGTAACCAATCTATTCCCTGGCTTAGGATACATTATATCATTCTATTACATACTTATTTGATAGAAAAAATCTATCCTTATATGTGATTCATCATGGTATAATTTATGTAAGAAACATTCAATGAGATATTGAAAAGAATAATTAATAATATTAAGGTTATTAAGTTCACCTTTTCCACTGAGAAGACTCTCTATTTCACGTTCAAGTGTGTTCGGACCCCATAAACAATATCAGCGATGCAAAAATGTTGGTATTACTAGAAGAAATGAAATCTCAATGTGAAAACTTTTAAGAATTATAGTTTTCATGGCAAGGAACCATCATAGTATGTGCCTTTTTGAACATAACATGGGAATCATATGTTGATCCAGAGTACAATATGAACATAATTGATAACTATTATACATCACCATGGATACCTATTGGGGAGTTTCAATATTTCCCAATGCCCAAATACTAGCTGATATTTATACCTAACATCAGTATGATGCAGCATCAAGGGAGACTGATGTCTAGAAGGATGTGAAATAAGATGTATTGGACTCAAGAACAAGGGGAAAATTTTATATGTGACATATGTCATTAATAAGGTCATGGGTGGAAATAATTCCCTAATATCATTAGACTGAGTTCACACTTTGAGGAATGATGATGTATCATCTTCAATGTGATCATTTCATATTGTTAATTATATGGTGTTAATATAATATACTTCATTTTATTGAAAATTTTGACACTTATGAACACTTTTACTATCAAATAACAATAATCTATTTATATTCACATTAAAATGAATGTGAAAAGTACATGTGAGGTGACATGAAGGAATAATCAAATTTCCTATGGATAAACCATAATGAAATCATGTGATAAAAAAATCAAGAAATAGATCTTCATGTGAGTAATCATATAAAAATTACGAAGCACAAAATTTTATAATAAAATTTTAGATAATGAAAAAATTATGTTTATATATATACATATATAAACCCATATATTACATAACTCCCTTTCCATGGTAAAAACATATTTTAACCCAATTTAGAAATATTCTTGGAGAAACATGAAGCCATGCCTTCTTCTTTTGGTAAAAAAATACTTCATAAAAAATGGGAATGAATATGTCATGTATGAAATTCTATAGGTCATAACAATATTCTAACCATAATATTATATTTACATTTTATGCATAAGACTTATTTAATTTTTTTACACATAGATGGTGGATACTGTACTAATCACTGAGCAGGATATGCATGTTTCCTAAGTCGTGATTGAGGGGCCTCTGGTTTGATGGATTATTGTGAATTGAGCACATCATCATCATCAAAAGCTGCCACCAGCCTCCATTATACCACATCTGTATCATGCTAGATTCTATAGAATTGTGATATACAATTTCATATTCATTGAGCATCACGTACTTGTTTCCCTCCTAAAGAAGTGGAGAACAGAGACACACACATTACATCTTCCTAAGGGATAGATGACCATTAACCTCGATGATGTGGAAGTTATGATCTATTGTACTATCTAGGGGAATGTGTTTATTTGACCCAATCATGTATACATTGATGAGATTGTTTAGATATTTATAGGTTTTAATATTTTGTTTAATGATATTGGTATAAATTGCAGGTCGATATCTATGAGGTGTCTCGAGATGCACATTGCACATTTACTCGATGATGGTGATGAGTGGACAATCATGTGTCATGCATGTGCCTCTATATTATGGATTATTGGAGGGAAACTGTGTGTGGAACACTTAGGTGTGCATGTGCACATGATGTATCTAGGGATATATAAGGATTTTGATTGGGTCAGAATATACAGTTGGGGATTTTCATTCCTCTCTAACACTTACAGAGAATTTTTTATGACATACCTATTAGAATGCATGGATCTCAGGGGATGTATAATCGTCATTCAGAAGTGGAAAATGGAGGGAATCCACTTGCTCTCCCATATTGTTGTTGGGCAGTAACATCCCATAGATGTGATGGATGATGCTCTGTGTGAATGTTGGTATTATCACTCATCTCTATTGTTTTCTGCTACTAATAAGAGTTATTGAATTAAATTTCTTGTAATTTATCACTTTCGATGTTGTATTGTATTGGTTTATTCGTGGAAAATACCTCATTAGAACTCCAAAAAACTATTTGAAAGCATATTGCCTCTTTTTGGATAGTCTCCAATCCAAAAAGGTAAGTGCATACAATCCTTCATTGACTAAAAAACATTATAAAATCATCATTTTTTGTATTTATTAAGAAACTCATTGAAAAATACCATATGTCATTTAAGATTTCATGGATTCAAAATTGGTCTTTCTTGGACCGGTTTCTTGCATGACGCACTATCGGAATTCAAGATTCTATGGTTGTAGTGACACTCATACACTTTTTATTATTGAGTGGAACCATCCTAATAGATTCATGAACCAGTTTGGTTGTGTTCAACACATTACATTTGCACCAAGATTATTAAATGAGCTTCATTAATTGAAGATAAAGGGTAGGAATGGTGTCAACTAGTGGTGAAGAAATTCCTAGTATCTCGCCCTTAGGGGAAGACGAGCATTGATTCATATCGATGGTGTATGAATAATGTGATTCCATCAATCACAGCAGGTCAACTATGAGCCATGGTATTGACTGAAGTCTATATTATATCTTACCCGACATAGAAGAGGGTTTTAGAATATAGTATGTCAAAAGATTTACCTAATTTTTTTTATTGTGAAATTCTCTAATTCATTTTGAATCTATTTACAGCGTACATGAATATAATAAACGGTCTACATATCTGATCCAAAAGAGTAGGTGATTTCTAGCTTTGCATTGATCCATGCTACGGCGTAGGGGCAGATGCAAGCTTATCATGTGGTTCAAGATAGTATCTTCAATCATCTATACAATGGATATGACTTTCCTTCCAAGGGAGTGGAGGTTACTACTCATAAACATTCTCCAACATTTGCGGATGATGAGGATCCACAACAAAAATGTCGTAGACCATGTTGTACTTCATGTGATGCCTCACTTATTCCACAGGAAGTGGTCAGACCTATAGGAGTCCATCCTCATCTAGTTGGGGATGTGCATCAAGTGGTATGGGATCCATCTATATTGGAAGTATGTCCATATTTTTCTCTAGGTTATGATTATCCTCACTTAAATTATGGGTCATTTCGCATGCCTCCATCTTTTGTGTCAGGGCCTTCAAAGCCCATATGGTTCCCACAGGTGATGATGGAATATCCTTAAACTCACCTAAATGGAGAAAGATCGGGTGAACATGACGTCATCCATTCGAAACCTCCTCCCACTGAGATAAATTTAGAGATTATGATATTTGACATTCCAACACCTGAGGATCATCCCTATCTATGTTATCATACTCCACCCAACATAGAGGTCGACAATCTCATTACGAGTTTCCCATTTGGAAACCATCATGTGGGATGGTTCCCACCATAGATAGTGATTTTAGTCCTTCATGTATATTTTTTATGTCAATTAAAATGAATGAATTCATTTTAATACCAACCATTTTTAAATATTTATCCATTTTATCAGTTTTAATTTATATTTTCATTATAGTTTATATTTTATAATCTTTTAAATTCAGATACTTGATACATAGAATAACATAATAAATTTCAAGTTGTTAAATTTAAAAACATATAGACTATAAACAATAAAATCATCTAAATAAAACTTATTACATATCTTAAGAATACAAAAAAGTTTTTGAAAATCAAAATGATTTTATAAATATAATAAATAATTGAAAATGAAAGGAATGTAAAAATTTATTATAAATAAAATTATAACGGTTTAAAATAAAAATATGTCATTCCACTAAAATTAAATTTCATTAATTTTTTTCTAGAAATGATTATTGCTTTAAATTATTTTTCATATGTTCATTATGCATGTAAAATATCATTTATATTGTATTTATATTTTATATGTTATAAACATTGAAATACACAAACATAAAAAATTATTATGTTTTATTTAGGTGAATTTGAAATAATATAAATTATAAAATATAATAAAAATTGAAGGTATATTTGAAAAAATGACACTATATAAAAAACAATTTTAAATAAAAAAATCCATAATATAATAAGTAAAAGAGTATATTATTTTCTCAAAATTTATTTCCTAAAAACCTAAAATTTTAACTTTAGAATATTAATAAAATAATTCCGAAAAAAATAAAATAAATAGTAAATATATATAATAGTATTCATGCTTATAAATTTTCAAACATAAAAACATTAATATTTAAATTTGTTTGTTCAAAGGATGAAGTGAGAATTCCCACTCTGCCCTTAAACAAAAGGTGGAAGGGGCCCTACTACCTTCTCGGTTACATTTCCAAAAAACAATTACCCTAGATGTATTTTAAAAAAATGAAAAAACATATAAAAAACTCTCTCATTGAGCTTTTAAAAAATTACAAAACCCCCAAAACCTAATCCCAACCCTCATTCTCCTCCACTATTCTCCTCAATCCACTATGGGTAACCATTATCATTAAAATTCAAAACTTCCTCACCTATGGTTTTCTTCAATTTTCTATAGCCATAATTTGGGATATAGAAGGATCACAACCCTGGATGGCACTCTATGAAACATGTTGATGAGCCATCATACATCATCTCTATAAACATTAAATTGGAAAGTCATCACCTTCTCCAGTAGGGGATGTGATTAGATAGATTTAAACATAATTATTACTTATTGAGACTCATGGTATGTCACTCTACTACTCTTAAATAGATCAATAAGCTTGATGTGATCATAATTTTGAGGAAGGATATAGACCATAATTTTTGGAAAATGATTCTCGATGGGGTTTTAAGTCCATGATAACATTTAATGACCTACAAAGCACCATAGGTTTCCTTATTGATGTAAGTTGTATAGTTGATGTCATGTTTACGACCCTGAAATATAAATTCAAGTAATGGATAATCTAAAAACACTAGTGTATGAGAAAAGTGGGAATTAAGGGGTAAAAGAAGATGAAATATGGTACACAAAACTTCAAGAAAGAAATGAGGAATTTGAAAACCCCTCATCATCCACCGACATTGAATATGTTAAAATAAGCACCATATATTTTTCCACATTATTTGAGAGTTTATATATGGTTTATTATTGTTTTTTAATACTTCTATGATAAAAGTTTTTTGTAAATTAATCCTAAAAGGTGTAAGGGTCCCTACTACCTTTTAGTTAATGGGAAAGGAGACAAGGGCTCTTCCTCCTTTCAGTAAAAATAAAAAATAATTTAAATATACATGTTTGTAAATTAAAAAATATATTTATTTTTATATTATGATATATATATATTGATATCATTTTATTTTGTTCATGATTATTTAATTAATATATAAAAGTGATAATTTTATGTTTTTAAGCAATAAATTTTGCGAAAAGTAAATTATCTTTTACATATTATATTTATGATATTATTTGTTTTCAATTATTTTTTATAGGTTGAGTCATTTATTATTATTTATATTAGATTTTAAATATATTTTATAAGTTATATTCTTTTAAAGTCACCTAACTAAATCATAATAATGTTTTAAGTTGGTGGCATTGAAATTCGAAAACATATAAAATATTAATAAAATCTAAATGATATTTTACACACTTACTGTGCATCTAAAAAGAATTCAAAATAGAAATATTTTATTAACTAAAATTAATGAAAATTAATTTTAGTGGCACAATATATTATTAACTTATGCCACTAAAATGTTATTTATAATTTTTTTACAATACTTTCATTTTTAATTATTTATTATATTTATAAAGTTCTATTTATTTTCACCAACTTTTTAGATTCTTTGGATATTTTTTATGTTTTATTTAGATTGTTTTTATAGTATATATTATACAATATTTTTAAGATAGCTACTTGAAATTTAATATGTTTTCATATGTTTTAAGTAGTTGTCTTTTAAAACATATAAAAATTAAATTGTACATAAAATTTAAATGAAGATGGAAATATTGGATATACATGTAAAAATGGATGATAGTAAAATAAATATCATAATTTTATTAAATAAAAATCCTATACATGAAAGAGTTCAGTCACTCACTACAGTGAGGTAATGTTCCATATGGTGGTGTGTGAATGGAAATCCCATATTGAGATTCATGACCAATGTGCTAGGGTGGAGTACAATGACCTGGAGAGGGCTTATCCTCAAGCGCTCGAACATCAACTGTAGGATTCTCTACTTATATCTTTGTGGGAGGAGGTTTCAACTGGAATACTTCCTTCACGCCCGATTATTCTCCCAATAGGTGAGTAGAAGGACCTTCCATCATCGCTTGGAGGAACCATACAACCTATGAAGGCCATGACACAAAAGTTGGAGACATTGGAAATGACACCTAATAGAATCTCTCATAATCTATACCTAAGGAAAACTATTGATATCCTACCAATATATATGGTTCCCATGCCTCTCAATAGAAATCTCAAATATTTTGAGGCTAGACTTCTTGAGGGATAACCACTTCCTATGGAATAAGAGAGCCCTGACATGCAGTATGACGCAGTCTACATCATTATTATTTTTTGGATACTTTGCATTAGTAGTTTCTAGAGAAGGTTACTAAGTAAGAACCTCCACTCCATGGGTAGGGAGGTCCTATCCATGGGGTGGAAGATCTAACATACTATCATAAACCGCATAAAAATATTGAATCATCTCCTGCATTACATCATTTATTTCTAATAAGCTAGTAAATTCTTCCTCCTCTAGATCAGACATGTGGGTAATCTACTATACATGAGTATGATGTGGAGAGATTAAAAATCAATTAAAAAATAGTAAGTTAAATAAAATAATAGATCTTTATTAACATAAAAAATCTTAAAATCCTCTTCCATGTCGTGTAAGATAAATTATAGAATTTAGTATATACCATGGCTCGTACACGACCTGTTGTGATAGATGGAATCACATCATATTTACACCCTTGATATGATGTGATGCTCATATTCCCCAGAGGTCAGGATAATGGGAATGTTCTCTTCTCTAGATTTCATGTTGCCTCCCTATCAACTTCAAATTATTAATCTCTTGTAACTATCTCGGTGGATGTGGAATGTACTAAAAACATCCAAACTAGCACATGACTCTATCAGGAAGGTGAGACTCAATTATTTGAAAGAGAATGAGTGGAACTACAACCATAGAATCCTGATGTCTAGTAGTGAATTATGAAGGAAATTGGTCTACAAAATATTATAATTCCATCCATGAAATATCGAATGACATGTGATATTTTTTAAATAAGGTACTTACTAATAACCAAAAATGATGATATTATAAAATGTTTTGGTAAATGAAATATTGTATACACTTACCTATTCCGATAGGATATTGTCCAACTTGAGAGAGTATGCACCCAAATGGTGTGTCAGACTACTGATGAAGCAGTTTTCTGGAATACACCTACAAAATACAATAAAGAAACTGATAAATAATAACAAATCTAATTCAATAACTCCTAATATAAGAAGAATCCAATAGAGATGAGTGGTAATACCAGTCTCTATGTGGAGTATCATGAATCGCATATATAGGATTCTAAAGACTGGAAACAATAGGGGAGAGCGAGGGGATGTGATCCCTTTCCCACATCTAAAGGAGGATTAAACATCCCCCAAGACTCGTTCAATCTGAGTGGCATGTCGTGCATAATTATTTATAAGTATAATTCAAGAATGTAGATCCCCAGGTATATGTCCTATCCTAATAAAAACCCTATAGTATCCCCAGATACATCATGTTCATATACATACCCGAGTGATCAGCACAAAAATTACCTCTAATGATCCTTAAGATATTGTAACAGGAAAGACGTAATACAATATGATCATCAGTTTTATTGGGAAAATGTGAAAAGTTCACCTCAAGCTACCTCATTGATATCGACCCACCATATGTAGTAGAATCATCAGCCAAAATTTTGTTGCTATGAAATCTTTATGGAACATTAGGCGAGTCAACATGGATAGGTATAATAACTTCATCTCCCTGGATAAGAGGATCTATTAAGACTTCCACATCATCAAGGGTGATATTCATCTCTCCCACAGGAAGGTTGAATGTATGTATCTCTAGTCTCCACCTCTATAGGAGGGAAATAATTATGTGATAATCAATTAATGTTAAATCGTATATCTCAATGTCATAGAATCGAGTACTACATAGGTATGGTATAATGGAAGATATAGGTAGTATGTGATGATGATGGTGTGATCGATGCACCATGATATATCAAACCTAATGAGCCTCTACCATAACATGGGAAAAAATATTATCCTACTCACTGAGTAATATATTATCCTCTATATGTATGTATATAAAAAATAAATATTCCCTAGGTATAAAATATAAATATAACATTGTGGCTAGTACAACATTAGGACTTGTAGAATGTAAGACATGAAATGTTTATTCCCACTATTTTATGGGGTTTTTTACCATAATAATGGGGTATGCCTTCATGTTCCTCAAGGAATATTTCTAAAGTGTTTCTAGATATATTTTTAACTAGGAAGGGGTGTTTTTTAATATATGGTTTTGTATATATATATATATATATATATTGTCTTTGTTATATAATAGTTTATTATAAAATGATGTTCTTTGAAATTTATAAATGATTTCTCACATGATGGTATGTTTCATGATTATTTTCTCACATGATTACTTTATAGTTTAGACATTGAAATATTGATTATGCTTTCATGTCACCTCACATGTACTTTTCATATTCCTTTTAATGTGAATATAAACAGATTATTATTATTTTATAGTAATATTATTAATAAATGTCATAAAAGTGTATAAAATAATGGATATTATATTACGCCCTATAATTAATAATATGAGAATATCATATTGGAGACAATACATCATTTTGGTTGAGAAAGATAACTCAATCCAACAATGCTTGGGCATTGTTTTTCGTAATGAACTTCTTAATGACATATGTTTTATCTCAAACATTTCAATTTTTCCTTAGGCTATTCCATCTCATTCCACATCCAATTGGGATTCGGTATCCCTCATTAACACAACCTTTTTATGTCCGGTATCAATATCAGTTGTACTTTGAGCACAATGAAATATCAATACCCCCAATAGGAATCCATTTTTCAGAAATATAGTTAACAATGGTGTCCCATTGGTATATTTGTTCAACATATGCTTCCCCTAATATTTTCACATAGGTACATGATGTGATGGAATGTGAGTATGAAAACCATAAGTCATGGATGTTTCCATATATTAATTTCCTTGATTCTAGTAATATAAGCATTTTTCACCACATATATTTTTTATGGGGTCCGAACACACCTAAACATCAACTAGAGAGTCTTATCTACTGAAAAGGAACACTAAATAACCATAATATGCTTCAATATTCTGTTAAATATATCATTCAAAGTGTTTTCCATAAATTGTCCTCTAACAAATCCCAACTGAGGCTTATATTGATCTATCATTGAAGCACTTCGTGCAATGAAAAAATTTATCTTGAACTAGGGAAGTTATAGTTAACTTATGAATCCCATTTAATACACCATTGATGCACTCCACAATGTTTATGGTCATGTGTCAATACCACTTCCCCCTTAATATTATTCAATTTTCCATTTTTCGATTGGAATATGCATCATATAATCATACCATTCTTGATAAAACATGAGTATTTCTTTGAATAATTATTCAAACATTCATTGATCTATATTATAAGCTACATAGAAGTTATCATATTTCAAATAAATTGATTTTATCTTTATGTTGAAAAAGTTAAAAATAATGAAAACATTTCTTATGAAGACTCGTTTTTTCCTTATTCATAGGTTCATTATGGAATATATTTTGCACATTTCTACAAATGTGTCATATTTAGTAACAATGATGTGAATTTGGGAGTCTTTATGTATCAGGTATTGCATTGATTCTATCATTGATCTCCCATAATGATCATATATCAAACTGAAACCCTAAATGTGGGTGAAATAGTAACTGATACATTTCAAAAACCAACTCTACGATTTTTATTTTCCTTCTCCATAAAGAAAAATTTAAAATGAATAGGTGAATGGTTTCCATCTTGGGTTTCCGCAATCAATAATATGACCTTTTATTTTCCATGTAAGAACATTCCATCAATCTATATAAACTATTTTCTAAAAATAAATGTGGAAATACTAGGGAAGAAATCCCCTAACATTCGATGGAATTGAACATGATATGGATCGAGTAAAATATCTTGCGACACATGTTCATTCGTAAGAAGATAGAATATAAGTTAGTAATTATGTCTCAATATGGATAGTAATTATAGGAACACCCAATATGAGTCGTCCCAATCACCATAGACCATCATAATTAACTTATGTTTATCCATCCATGTACTATTATAATAAATATTATAATTAAAAGTTTGTTTTTTCCTCTCCTGAATAAGGATTTCATTAACATCTAGGAATTTCATAATCATATCGACTATAATAGTTGACACAAATTCCACATCCAATGAGGTATGATCATGGATTAGGTTTGTTTGAACCCATGTATGACCCTCCTCAATCTTCTAAATTCTAAAACCTTCAAATGAAATGTTTCGAATTTCCCTCAAGTGTAATCTTCAATAATCCCCATATTTATCACACTGTATAACGTATTTTTATGGACTGATTCCAAAAATAAATATTTATAGTTCCTATAAATATGAAATCTTATTAGTGTTATTTTTAATGAACCTTTCCATTAAAAATCCCTTCCAATATATAATTTTTTTCTATCTCAATAAACCTATCCACTAAAACTCTATGAAACACATTTTCATGTTTGAGAAAATTATTTTCAAATTCGGGAAAATGTCCAATTTCTTCCGACCAAGTGGTGAATAGTGGTATATGATTTATTATGAATCGAGGCTACCATATAATTACTAAATTTATAGAAAAAATCACCCCAAATCATGTTTCTTCCTACTCATCAGGATCGCTGCCTCTTTTTGTTCCATAATAAAAAAAATCCCCATCCAATATTATATTTAAATTTATATTTGGGAGATCAACTAGGTTTTCATCTTCCACATCATATGGAGGAGCCTCAATTTATGGAAACTTACCTTATTCAACCACTCTTTTAATTCTATGTATTCATGAAATTTGACTTTGTTGTTTTATAATAGTAACCTCGACATATTACTCCATCATGGAACCACATGATAATTGGAAAAATGAATATATATTCTTAGAAAAACTTCTCATCAGCAACCAATAGACAAGTTAGATGCCATGGTGTAGCTGGTGTTGAAAACTTCTATAGATAATAGAATTGATCTCTTGATCTGTTACCAGAATTAAGAAAACATGAATTCTATATTGATGTTCACTTATGGTTAGAAAATCACACGTCTTAACCATTGTTGTTGGTTTTGTGCGATAATAATCTTCATCCTCAGTTTGAATAACCTCCCTATAGTAGTATACATAGGGAAACATGACTCTCTACATCAAAAATGTTGTTTAATCATGATTTTGATAGTGTAATTAATTTTGAAAATTAGGGTTTGCTATTAAATATTTATGATACTATAATTTTAGAACGTCTTTTTATATCTTAAAATTTGATACTAATGTTTCATTATATAAAATATTGTTATAAAATAAGTATCATAATGCTTTCAAAACTCAGTTCAAAAGAAGAGAAAACATCTTATCAGTTTATTAATCCCTGTTAAAATTAAAATTATGATCATATAAAGTGAAATTGATACGAAAAACCCCATTAAATATAAAATTAATGCTATAAAATAGACATGAAATACCTTGACATTTTTTAACCGAATAGACTTTGGATAAGATGAGTCTAAGTTCATAAGTGAAGTAAATTGTTTCTTATTTTCAAGTGAAAGACTAATAATATCATCCAAAAGGATGTACATAAGTTTTTAACTTTCAAAATAATTAATCCCTCTAATAACATCATCATCATATGGGTAGACCTATCATTAGAAGCCAGAAAACTTTTTAAAATTAAAAATATATGTATATATCTTTAGAATATTTAATTCATATACCACATGAAAGTAAGATGGATTTTAATTCACTTCCTATATAAGATTCATAACATCCAAACTATGTTCTGTTGAAAAATTTAAATTTATTTCATATCTATTGTAAAGCATTCATGTCTTATTTAATGGGTTTGATCTTTTCCATTTCACTTTTTATATTCATAATTTTCATATTATAATGGATAAATAAACTGATATGATGTTTTCCCAAATTTCTATATTAGTTCTAAAAAATTATATGAATACTAATTATAATGAGGGTATACCATATAATTGTTATGATATATAAATTTTAAAACGTTTTCATATATCTTAAAATATGATACTAATGTTTCATATTCAATTTTTAATCCTCCCGAAGATATTTTAATAGTTTATAAAGAAAATATGAAACATCCAATGTGTCTCCCACGGGAGTGTCCAAACTGGTGTGAATCAAGGCTTGTTGTCATGCTCCAGTTCCTGATAAAGTATAGCTCAATGTGTAGTTATTGGTATTTACCCTTGGGTACATCTATTCCATAACCAAATCCTCAGATAATATCCAGATAGTGATTTCATTTCTTATATAACAATATAATATTTGTGCTACAATGATTTTAAAATTTTTTATAATATCTTAAAAGATGATAATAATGTTTTTAGTATACATTTTGACATTCCTAAAGGTTTTCTCAATGCTTTTTAAACATAATTTGATTCATCTAAAACGTATCCATCAACATTAATAGAACAGTCATGCAATATGGGATCACGAATCTAAATCATAGGAGAATAAAATCATCTGTGCAGTTATGACTCTTTATAGTCCAGTTTTCATCATTCATCATATGTTTATTATATTTTAATCCAATGTTAATCATTGGTTAATATTTATATAATCATGGGTTAATATTTGTTTAATCATTCATTGATCATTTTTAATCATTGGTTAATAATTATATAATAATTACCTAATCAATCATTAATTATTCATTAATCACTAATTAAAAATTTGTTAATCTTTACATAATAATTATGCCATCATTATTTAATAATTACTTAATTATTATATAATCATTATTTAAAAATTCCAAAATCCTTAGTCAAAAATTATTTATTCATTCTCTAATCATTCTTTACTCATTTTTTAATCATTAATTAATAATTAGTTAATCATTATTTAAACATTAATTAATCATTCCTTAATCATTCATTAATCGTTAATTAATCATTCCTAAATCATTATGTAGTCCTTACGTAATCATTCATTAATCATTCATTAATCATTCCTTAATCATTAATTAATCATTCATTAATCATTCGTTTATAATACATTAATCATTCTTTATTAATTAGTTAATCATTAGTTAATCATTGATCAATCATTCTATAATAATTCATTAATCACTCCATAATCATTAGTTAATTATTATTTAATAATTCTTTAATCATTGGTTATTCATTATTTAATCATTATTTAATCATCATTTAATCAATAGTTAATCAATAGTTAATCATTAGTTAATAATTACTTAAACATTTTTTAACGATTAGTTAATCATTCCATATTCACTATTTAATTAATTTTAATAATTAATTAATTATTACCATATAAATACTTAATCATTACTTAATCATTACTTAATAATTACTTAAACATTAGTTAATTATTAACTAATCATTCATAAATTATTCTGTAATCATTCCTTATTTATTATTTAATAATTCCTTAATCATATGTTAGTCATTTTTTAATCATTTGATAATCAATTCCTACTTATTACTTAATAAGTGGTAAATAAATCATTAATCGTCATTTAAAAATTCATTAATCATTAGTTATTCATTAGTTATTCATTATTTAAACATAATTAAATCATTAATTAAACTTTATTTAATCATTTCTAAATCATTAGTTAATATTTATTTAAACATTCTATAATAATTACTTAATCATTCTGTAATCATTAGTTAATAATTATTTAATCGTTTTTTATTCATTAACTAATAATTAGTTTAACATTACGTAATCCTTGTTTAATTATTCTTCAATAATTAGTTAATTATATGATATTTATTAGATAATTATGATTATCTAATCATCATATGTAATCATTCCTTAATCAAAATTTATTCATTAGTTACTCTATAAATAGTCCTTAGTAATAATAACTGTTAAGTATAAACTATACATAATGAACCCAAGTACTAAATAAATAATGCATTCAGAACATACTAACCTCTAATCAATTAAATAAATATATAACATAAAATTCTATAAGAAAAAATACATCTAAGTGATGCTTCCCAAAAATTGGAACTTCTGTTATGTCACTGGAACCAGACACATAAAGAATGATTCTTTTAGATATATAGGTTGTGTAATTTAGAAATAGAAGTGAATTTTTAATTGAGGAGGGGGGAGGTTACCTTTCATAGGGACATAAGGGAAACTTGTAAGTGGGTGCATCCTTTCGCGTTTATGTTAGGGGAATGGCAGCCAATATCCATCTATCATTCGTTTCATTTTAGGTTAAGGGTTGCTTCCCCCACCCACCTTTTACATGTTATCAATATTCCTTGATGATAGGAAAAGGTTGCACACCCACGCCCGTATTTAAAAAAATATGGAAGGTTCTAGTGTCTCTATATCCTTTCAGGCTTAATTTAAAAAAAAACTTTTATCTTTGATGAATATATTTTTAAAAAAATGAATAGAAATTCATTTATTCAAGGATGTAGCTAATTTGACTAAAAAGGCCAAAACATGGCTTACTCAAGGTGAAATGGAGTAAACAATAGACTGATACACTACAGGGGTTCTTGAGAGAACTCAAGGAATCCCAGTTTCGAATGTAGGAAGAATATGCCACTGCTGTTAATGAAGCGTCAGTGGTTATGGGTAAATGGGACTGTCTCAAGGTAAACCATGTTGCAATGGATGATTCGAGAAAGAAGGCTACAAATGAGATTAATAATAAAGATACCTAGTAGAAGAGCTTCATGTATCATTTCAAATAATTGATTTTTCTCCATTAATATATGTGTTGACACACCAATATGGTGGAGTGTATGTAAGTAGATTATAATAGTTGTATGTAGGGATGTAGTTTTAGTAGTTTTGTGATAAAATACCTAAATTAAAAATTTTCCAATTTCATATAAATATATTATAAGTTAAAATTGTAGGAAAGAATTGGTTAAATAACATATATTGGAATTTTTATTTGATTGATAAGGTGAAAACTAGTTATATAGGATACCTAAAAAATCTTTTACCACTTGGCGTGAACATGTACAAATGTTTCTTGATTTTTTTAATTTAAAGAATAAAATTTTCAACATTCAATGATATGAGGATGTATCATTATATAATTTTTGGGAAAGGTTCCAATATATGTTTTGCAATGTCTCTAAATCATAGCCTATATATTCATTCCAATTTTTTATTGTTGTTTCCAACGCTTTCACCGGGGTGCACGTGCATCTGTCATGTGGGGGAGGACGCGTGACTTATGGCCCTGCATTCCAGCTTTCCAAAGGTGGGCGGTATCTGTTCCTTGTTCAAGGACGGCTGTTGCTTGATCGAAACCAGGATTATGGGATGTCGGTTCTTCCTTCAATGGATTTATCCTCGGAGCTCGTCACCTAGTTCAGTTCTCCCTCATAGATTTAAGACGTATTCTTGAAGCTTGTTCATGGTGCCATACTTTCATGGACACCAGTTAATTAAATTTCTTCCGTCAAGACGCTCCATCGGGTCTGGTCGGGGCAGCAACCTTCGGTGAAAAGAATGGTCATGCTGAGGCGTCGTTGGCGTGTCTTGATTCTAGAGGATTGGCATGTCTGTTTTTTGTCCTTAATTATAGGTATTATCGAGGGTGTGGATGCCCGAGGTATCCCACATCGAACGCAGGGAATTGTGAGCCATATGCATGTACCTGAAGTTTGCCTCATCTTCCTATGTTGAATACAGGGTATGCCGCGAGTTTAACGCCTGGCAGAGACGTATCGGACTGATCGGAATAGTAGCTAGAGTGGATAAGATTGACGAACCCCCTGGAGGGAACACTGATGTTGGGGCCAGCACATGGGTGGCTTCCTGGATACTGTGGAGTGGAATGAGCTGGCATGATCCCACCGAGATGTGGCAGCCCGGGTAAAGATCAGGGTGGTTGATGAATTGAATAGGGGCTTGAACCTCGCGGAGGCTTCCTACGTATCCCAGTGGCTGGGAATCAAATTCCGCGTAGTTCGATGATGCGATCGGACACCCAGAGAGGTGACTCGTGAGAATGAACGAATGGATGGAAACCAGAGGGAGTAAGACCTCAAGGCTAGTGCATGAGCTCCCCGAGGCACGTGGACTCGAGGGAGAGGTTACGATGAGACTTGGGTGTTGGATATGGGGCTTACGCTCTGAGGCGGCCCACAATGGTGGATATGGGGATTACGCTCTGTGGCGGCCCATGGTGTTGGTGAGTCAACGCGAAGGGGTCAGAACAACTGAGTGATGGGCTTGGACCTCGTGGAGGATTACTACATACCATGCTTTAGCACGGTTCAAAGTCCACGTAGTTCGGGTGGTGCAGTTTAACATCATGTGGGACGGGGGCAGACAGTTTAATGTCATGCTGGAAGGCATAAAGTTTAATGTCATGTGGGATTTGGGCATACAGTTTATCGTCGTGCTGGACTGGAATATTGGGCTTACGCTCTGAGGTAGCCCATGGTGGATGTCAGGGTCAATGCTTACTCTAAACTCACATGATTCATGCTCGGTGTGAGAAACAAGAGGTTGCAAGGACCCGACGATCACATTGCAAAGGGTGAGTCTATGAGAAGAGAAGAGGGGCTTACGAATTGAGTGGCCCTTGGTGCTGGGACTTACTCTAGGATGGAGGCCCGAAGAGGACAAAGTGACATGGGAGAGGGATTTGGGACCGAACAAAGGAGATGCCTCATTACCTATCACACGTTCCACTGGCCTTGGCAATGGGGAAGTACGAATGTGCATGGGTGCTACCTTCCGCAAGAGGGGCTAGGGGCTTACACCAAGGTGGAAGCCCTTCCCCCGTGGACAAAAGCCACTCTAATAAATAACCCCTGTGAGGTATGGTCCCGACATCCTTGTGGAGACGAGTGGGCGGAGAGCATATCCGAACAGGGGGGAACCCTGCGTGCGAGGCACGGGGTCGGATCGCAGTTTAATGTCATGTGTTGAGGACGAGGTTGCTTGGCAGTTTAATGTCCTACAGCTCGGATGAGGTGGGATCGCTCCACGCCCCTAGTACTTACATAACAAGTACCCTCTTCCACTTGGGGAAGGGAAGGCACCAACAAGGCCATAGTGAAGGTGGGTCGTAGGGCGAACCATCGATGGGTCCACGTTAGCGTGTCTATGAGAAGAAGCAATAACCGTTAGCATGCCTATGCGAAGAAGCATGAGGAAAATCAAGGTAACAAGAAACACCACCCAAGGGACCTTAATGTTACTTCGTATGAGCCTAAAAGGTCTTATGGGAAAAAAAATGCATGGCTTCCATGCCCGATATAGAGGAAAATAGGCGCCTACGCAGGGAGGCACCCAGGGTCATCAAGGTGATGGGTCCTGGGGATTGCGTGCAAAAATAAGGTTTTCACGCAAAACACCGGGATGGCGCAATTGGGGAAGATGAATTGCACGCGAATAAGGGTACTGTGCGCAATGGACGTGAATTGTGTGCGGGGGGCAATGGCCAAACCCTAAGTCGTGGAAAGACCTAATGAAGTTATTGTACACAATTGGGTTTTTTGCGCGTAATGGAAGGGATTGCGCCCAATGGAGGAACCCTGAGGAATTTTCAATTTTATTTAATCCGGTGGGATTGCGCGCAAGGGCGCATCCTGGGGAGAGGTTTCACAAATAGGGTCAATACCTGAAAGTCATGTTGCACGCAGTGGAGTCCGATTTCACGCACGGGAGCTGGTCCAAATTCCGCAACCCCAAAATTGAAGGGGTCTCCTTCTATTTATAGGCCTCCGTCATCGCGGAATCCAGGCGGAACACGAAATATTGTGCACCAGGAATGGCGGTGCGAAAAGCCTCACCGTGTGGGCACGGGCGCGCAAGATTTTGAGCCACACTGGGGCCCTTTCATGAATCTTGGACTTCTTTCGCGCGGCCAACATGTTTTCGCGCAAGCCATCCTTAATTTCGTGCCACACTTCCGGGACCTCTGGACCAGGCCTCCAAGTCTGAATATGACCTTGCTTCATCATTTCGAAACACCCTTTCGGAATTAAAGACTTTTTCGGCATTTATAAATTCCCCCCCTTGGAATTGGATTGGCGGGAGGTCGCAACGATCGGATTTCAAGGGAAACTCAAAAACACCGAAGGGTTGGGCTTCAATGACCTCTAGCGTGCAAAAATTATGTGGCGTGCAAAAACACCAGTTCAGCGCAGAATTTGAATTCTGCATAGCGCGGAACCCCGGCCTCACCTATAAAAGGGGCCATGGGTCCCAAGAAATATACTCAAGCTTTCTCGCATGATAATCATAACGCTCTCGTGTGCGAAATTGCATCTACGATTTCCCGTAAAGAACGCTTTGGCAGCGCGCAATTCCTTCTGAGATTCGGCCGTATTTACGCGAAAATTCGGGATATTCCACAACAATTGTTCTGATTGCGTAGCCAACTACTGAATTGCATACCACAGATCTAGATTTCGCGCGACTCTTTCCGATTCCGTGCACCTCATCCCGATTTCGCGCAACTCTCAAAACATTCGAGATGGCCGCAAACTAAGTGGATGTGGGGGAAGTCGACGCTCGTAGAGCTGAAATGGAGAAGAATGAGGTGGTTCATGGTGCTAGGGTGGTTGTTTCCAACAACCTTACCTTGTTCATCCTACTAACCCCCACCCATAAAGAGTATCCTCTATCCAACAACCTCCCACTCTGGGTCTTCGTCATTTTGGAGGAGGTTCCCTTGTCGGGCTTCGAGGTGGACACACCACGGTCATGGGTGACCCGGGAGGACGACCTTCCATGCTACAATATCACCAACAATGGCCATCCTACCAGGGAAACCAGCATCATGGATGTATATGTCCTGAACCCGAGGACTAGGACCATTACTGGGGGTGATTCTGTCGTTGATAATTCTTCGGCCCTCTATGCAAGCACGTTTCGTCAGAGCATCACGGATGATACTAAGGGATGGATGAAAGATTGAAACCTATGGTCCAGGGGCTACATTACCAGTGAGTGGTCCTGGGAGTGCTGGGTTTTCCATACATGTGACCCATTTGGGACCGATCTGTCGCACATTGTCATGTTCGAGGTGGAGTGGACATCGCAGTTCCACTTTTATCGCCAACCTGAACTCGGGCCGGAGCTATTCACTCGATGGTCCTCTGACACCACCACATTCCATATTCACCATGGGCAAGTTGGTATCAGCCTCTGGGATATCCACTTAATCAGAGGAATCCCACTGGAGGTCTACCAATACGATGAGTTCCTCACCCCCCCCCCCCCCCCCCAATGAACACCTGGGAAGACAGATCACAAACCCCCATGCTGACATGGCACCTGCTGGATCTAGCCAGAGAGAGGATGAAAGTCACGAACTTCTAAAAGGACATCACCTGTAACGCCCCGAACCCAGCTTCCCAGAGTCGGTGCATTACTTCGTAACATTGGCATGATCACAAAAGATCAAGTCTCGAAAGACCGATTAGTTTAGTAGCCTTGGAAACACTAGATACATTCATAAATGTTACATTACATCATAAAGTGAAAAACTAATAACAAAGTCTTCATAGTCCACACTCATATCCTCTTCTGACTATCCCTGCAGGTCATTCATAAAATACTTCTTCACATCCTGGAAAATATTAAAACATTGAAAGGGGTGAGCTCAGATTCTCAGTAAGGATAACAATATTGCGGAAGCTTTCATAAATAAACATAAAAATTTAAGGCAATGTATAACTAAAACAAAAGCCTTTTAAACTTGAACATCAACATAATATGGAAAAAGTAAAATTAGATAATTCCATTCACTTCTTCACATGGCTATTCTACTGGTCGAATAATCACATGCAATATCAATAACCACTTTCATAATGAGGGAATGTATAATGCCAGACATTCTGAAACATTTTGTCAAAGCCTCGGCCAAGACGTCTAAATTGATTAAGGCCTCGGCCAAAACTATAAATCAAATTGGGAAAAGGGCCTCGGCCAATTCCACGTCTAGTTGTCTCATGAGACCTACCGATGCATCGAGGAGCTATAGCGGGCTCCACCCGTCACTTTTTAAGTCCAATACATTCCTCATATGAATAGGTTTAAACATAACATAAATATTCGTATTAAAACTAGCATACGAAACGTCAACAATTTCTCCATAAACTATGGATGGTATAAAAATAACACATCCACAGTCAAATATTTCACAAAATTTTCAATGGGAGTTTTGTATCATAAATCAATTTCAATTAAACTTAAAACCCATCAAAGGATGTTGACATGGATGAAATCAAAGCTATTTGAGAGAAATATCTCTCTCTTTTTGAAATCATTTAAAAGTCACATAATTATAAAATAATACATTTACTTTGAAAATATTCTTATAAGCTTGTAAGGGAAGCTTCGACGAAGTTATAATGGCGGAAAATAGCCGCGCCCTCCGTATAAGTTAAAAAAACATTCTTACCTTAAATTTGTCAAAAAGGTCAAAAAGTACATTGTTTGGAAAACGACGGTAAGATTCCTTTCAAAAACGTATAAGGGTATAAATGAATTTAACCCATTTTCCATTTAATAGTAAAAATGTTTTGAAAGACATTTTTAATAAACATGGATGTGGATGATAACGAGGTCCCAGTAGATAATTATGTATAAACAACCTTGGATAATGAAGAAGTTGTGAAGTAAACCCTTACCTCGTGTCCGACTTGACTCAACCGTTCTTTAACCTCCTGAATAATAAAATAGATTAATATCTACCTTATTAAGAACCATTTTCAATTTCATTATCCTTTTTATATCAATTATTACAATGATATGAACATTCTGTAATTATTTAAGTTAATAACGGTCGTTTTGTCGATCTTAGGTACTTGAGTCAAAAATAAACTTCTTATAATTACAAGTTGTTCATGTGGTGAAATATCCATTATATCCAGAATTATATTCATGATGTAGATATCATATATATAATATATATACAGTATATACATTCATTTATAATATTACGTAACATTTAGAGGTAAGAAATGAAATGCACCGTTCATGGAGACGGTAAGCCGTATGTACGCATGAACGCTACTTTCATTTCTATTTCGTATTTAATGGAATTAAATCATAATAATATAAATGTATAATATAATTCCAGTATAATATAGTGTATAATACCATTTACTCCATCCTTTATACATCCCACATATGGCATTAACGATTCAAATCACTTTGAGGGGGCGGTAGTCCGCACTTCCTAAAATGAAATTATCGCGTTTACCCATAATGGAAATCATAAAGTATGCCATAAATGAGAAATAAATAAGCATAAGTAAAACATAAACATATTATATATCGTATATAAATATAGTGACATCTTAATGGCCACCTTTGAATGTGTTATATGAGTGTTGAACAATCATCGTTTCGTGAGGCAGAAATTCGCCATCCACAGATTCCGTATGTTCATTAACCATTAGATGAAGGTGTGTGTAAGTGTAGCTCGAATCCTTCTTATAACAACATCCTAGTATATTGAGGATCCTGGTTTTTTTACAAAAGAAATTAATAAAAAGATTTTATGGGGTTGGAGAGGAAAAATAAAACAAAATAACATAAGAGAAGACATTACCTTTAAATCGGGTAACTCTTTTGATTGGAGCCAAAGGCTTCCTTGGGAAGAGTTCTTCCCAAAGTGAGGCTTCTAGGAGTAAGAGGGGGAAGTTGGGAGAGTATTTGGGCAGAGTTTGGCCGATCCAAATGGCTTGAAAGTGTGAATGAGGTGGTAGAGGTGGGGGCCTTTTATAAGAGGAGAGGAGGGGCACTCTTGGAAAGTAAGGAAAGTTTACATTATTATACAATGCTTTTCGGATTCTAAAGGTCCCACACTTATATAATTCGTGGATAAGGTGATAAGGGTTCGAAATCTACCCATCCAATATTCTTTGGACAAGTGTATTCCTTGGATTGTACATTATCTTTTCATTTTATTAAAATCGTTAAATAATGAGGTCATCGCTGCATCATAATGATGTCATAAATAATTTAATTTATTTAAAGTCTAAAAATTATAAAACAAATACTATGATGTAGGAAATATTTTTATCTTTCCAATTACTATTTATAGTCAAAAATATGACCTGTATAACCCCATGTAAAAATTGTTTTAGTAAAACATTTCATGTTTGTGTCATTTTTTACTTTAACATTAAATAAAAGGTATTTATGTCATTTTCCAACTAAAGTGGCTCCATGGGGTCCCCAAGTTGACCCATGGGTTTTCTTGGTCGGCCATGACTCATCCAATAGGAGTAGGACAAGTTTAAATCTCATCTCATATTATTAAAACATTATTTTTACCTTAAACTACACTAATTACCTCTAATCGCGATTAAACACTTAAAAGTTACTATTCACCAAAAAATTATTTTAATCTCATTGAACCACATTTTACTTCTTAATGAAAACCATGTATTTCGGATTTTTGAAAATCAAATCACAGAAGTGGTAATATTTCATTTAAACGATAAATCAGTTATTTAACTACCACTTAGTGGTTTCACTATTCATCAAAAATTGAAGTTTTTCAGAACAATGCCAAAATTTCACCCTAAGCTATAATTGATATTCCGAAATCAAAAATGTTTTCTATTTTACAAAATTCCAAACATATAAGTTTCATTAATTAATTTTATAATTAATTCCCGCTGTCACAACAAATAGCGTGTTTTTAAGAAACAATTTATATCAAAAGATTGGCAATTTTTTATGTCCAATTTCAATGTTAAATTAATTCTAATGACCACCATTGGATAAAATGGTAAAAATATATTCTAATTATACTTTAAAACCACTAAATAGTATAATTTATCACAATAAATTATTTTGATTAAAAAATTTGTTTTAAGTATTTTTCACTATTCATAAAAAATTGGAATTTCTCAGAAAGTTACAAAAAAATCAACTTAGGATAATTTCGATATTACGAATACAAAAATGAAGTACATTTTTAAATATAAAATTTCTATAATTTTAAAAAGTGGTTATTACTATTCATAACGGCTACTTTGATTAGTCGCGGTGTGTTAGAACTCGAACTTGCGTACAATACAAGCTATTGCATTATTGAATGAGAAGCGTATCGTGGAAGCTCGGGGTGTTACATTCTCCCCTCCTTCAATAAATTGCGTCCTCGCAATTTGAAATTTTTCTTTGAAAAGAAAAGGTTGAAAAGAGAGAATACCTTTGAGGAAAACCCACATTGGAAATAAGATTAATAAAATTTAGCCTTAATAAGAGGGAAAGGGAAATGAAAAAGTCACCACCCAATTATGATCTCGATTAGGAGAACATTGGTGGCAATTAGAGACATATAATTGGAGGGAAAACGTAAATATTTGTAGGGAGTGATTGAGGTCATCAATCACAATCAACTTTCAAATTGAGGGCCTCAAAGCCTTCAATCTATGTTGATTTAAAATATCATCAGTTCAACAAGACATAAGGTATTAGGATAACACATTTTTTTGTTTTAATATCCCTTTACTAAAGTTTAAGAATTAATTTATTCATTGAATAAGAGATATGTATATATATATTTATGCTTGACAATTAGAGTTTCAACCTTCAACTCATCTTTCACTCAAAAAGATAATAGAACTCAAAAATATTATACTTGTCCTAATTGTATAAGGTTCCAAATGTTAACACATACCATTTAGATTAGTAAAATTATTTTGTAATAACCAGGGACTTCATGTAGGCTAGTGGTAGGAAATAAAGGCATGTTGCACCATGATTGTGGGTTCGATTCCTGTAGCTTTGTCCGACGTGACGGGTTATACCCCACCCTGCAGGTTGTCCTTTTCCTAAAACTATAGTATCCTAATATTCCAAAAATAATCTTCATAAATTTTTTAACCTTAAACAATACTATCCAAATATAAACTTAATCCACTCCAACCTTTATAGTTATCCAATATACCTCTGTTCAGACTTTCTCTTAAAGGTATCTTAATTCCAAAATCAATTTATCAGATTCCCCAAACAAAGTAAAGTTTCTCTTATTGTCACATCCTAAAAATATAATTACCTTCATCATATTAAAACCTTACTGAAATCAACAAGTACTGCAGTACAATCCTTATATATATATCACATTATTCTAATAACCGGAATATAATCCATGAGTGCAAAAGCACCAATACATTAGTTATTCTACTTCAACTGTAGTAACAGCATAAGATTGTCCTTGATCCCTTGGCCTTTTCTGAGGTAAGTTTCCCTGAAGATTAGGACATTCATTTTCATAATGACCCTTTTCTCTACAATTGTAGCATTCAACATTGATAGCCTCTTTCTTTCCCTTGCAATCACGAGCCTGGTGACCTTTTTCTCCACATTTATAACAAACTCACATTCCTTTTAGGCAAGTACCAGAGTGATTCTTCCCACAATTATCACATAATGGAAAATCCTTCTTTCCCGTTTTCCCTTTATCTGTCTCTTGTTCCACCGTTCTCTTCTTCTCTTTCTTTACTTTGTTGTCATAAGACTTAGAGAATTTTTTTTCTGTCTTGATAGCACACGAGACAATATCTTCGTATGATAAGAAGGATTGTGATACTAAAGCTCGACGGACAAATGGTTTTAACCCATCAAAGAAACGATCAATCTTACTCCTTGGGTTACGTATATAATCTGCAGCATACCTCGCTAACCTTGTAAAGTTGGTCTCATACTTTGCGACATTCTCATCCTCCTTTTGTTTCAGTCTCATAAATTGCCTTTCCATATCTGCTATATGGTCATGAGGAAATTATTTTTCTAAGAAAAGATCTTTGAACTCCCTCCATTCCATATTCGATATGTCATCATCTTCCTTTGTGTTTTGAATCAATGACCACCATTGATCAGCATCTCTAGTGAGGCGGTAAACTGCCATGATAACCTTTTCCATTTCACTACTCCCCATGGCGTGGAATATTTTCTCTAAGGAGTTTATCCATTGCTCAGCTACTAATGGATTTGTACCCCCATTAAATGTTGGTGGTTTTTGCCTCATGAAGTGGTATAACATTGATCCTCCACGTTGCGGATCAGGGTGCTCCATACGAGTAATGTTATTATTCATAACCTGAGTAAGTTGTCCCAGTATGGTAATAAGTTGATCAGCACCAGTTGTATCTGCAGATCCACAATAATTATCTTGAGCAGGATGGCAATCCCTACACGGAGTTCGTGCATTGATACGGTTTCCATTCCTTCCACTAGGCGTCGTTTCTATACAATGGCATAAACTAGATTATTTTATGAATCATAATACATAATTCCATACTTATAAAATACTTAACATAAATTGAACTATTTATGGATATAATCCATAATCATAAAAAGGTTTTCTTTGAGGAAGTATATACTCATAACCATTCATAGTGGTTTGTAAATAAAATGAGAATTATCCTAAGCATATCCCCCGGGAGTGTCGTAACCAAGAGTGCAGCAAGGCCCGTTGTCGTGCAACAGTTCCCGTTCGAGTCTAGCTAAAAGCGGTGTTTTCAGGTTTTACCCCTAGGTACATCTGTTCCAGAGCCGCCTCTACCTGCTCATATCCAGACAGGGATGTATTTCTTGGAAAACTCACAACATCTCTACAATACCAAATTTCTAGGAAGTTCTTCTATACTAATCCTCAAAGTCTATCTTCGGGTTGTGTGCTCGAATTGGAGTTTATCTAAATATAGCTTCCAAAGATAGTACTAAACTGCCTCTGATACCCACTGTAACGCCTCGACCCCAGCTTCCTAGAGTCGGTGTGTTACTTCGTAACATTGGCATGATCACAAAAGATCAAGTCTCGAAAGACCGATTAGTTTGGTAGCCTTGGAAACACTACATACATTCATAAATGTTACATTACATCATAAAGTGAAAAACTAATAACAAAGTCTTCATAGTCCACACTCATATCCTCTTCTGACTATCCCTGCAGGTCATTAATAAAATACTTCTTCACATCCTGGAAAAAATTCAAACATTGAAAGAGGTGAGCTCAGATGCTCAGTAAGGATAACAATATTGCGGAAGCTTTCATAAATAAACATAAAAATTTAAGGCAATGTATAACTAAAACAAAAGCCTTTTAAACTTGAACATCAACATAATATGGCAAAAATAAAATGAGATAATGCCATTCACTTCTTCACATGGTTATTCTACTGGTCGAATAATCACATGCAATATCAATAACCACTTTCATAATGAGGGAATGTATAATGCCAGACATTCTGAAACATTTTGTCAAAGCCTCGGCCAAGACGTCTAAAATGATTAAGGCCTCGGCCAAAACCATAAATCAAATTGGGAAAGGGCCTCGGCCAATTCCACATCTAGTTGTCTCATGAGACCTACCGATGCATCGAGGAGCTATAGCGGGCTCCACCCGTCACTTATTAAGTCCAATACATTCCTCATATGAATAGGTTTAAACATAACATAAATATTCGTATTAAAACTAGCATACGAAACGTCAACAATTTCTCCATAAACTATGGATGGTATAAAAATAAAACATCAATAGTCAAATATTTCACAAAATGTTCAATGGGATTTTTGTATCATAAATCAATTTCAATTAAACTTAAAACCCATCAAAGGATGTTGACATAGATGAAATCAAAGCTATTTGAGAGAAATATCTCTCTTTTTTTGAAATCATTTAAAAGTCCCATAATTAAAAAATAATACATTTACTTTGAAAATATTCTTATAAGCTTGTAAGGGAAGATTCGACGAAGTTATAATGGCGGAAAATAGCCGCACCCGCCGTATAAGTTAAAAAAAACATTCTTACCTTAAATTTGTCAAAAAGGTCAAAAAGTACATTGTTTGGAAAACGACGGTAATATTCCTTTCAAAAACGTATAAGGGTATAAATGAATTTAACCCATTTTCCCTTTTATACTAAAAATGTTTTTAAATAAATTTTTAAGAAACATGGATGTGGATGATAACGAGGTCCCAGTAGATAATTATGTATAAACAACCTTGGATAATGAAGAGGTTGTGAAGTAAACCCTTACCTCGTGTCCGACTTGACTCAACCGTTCTTTAACCTCTTGAATAATAAAATAGAGTTAATATATACCTTATTAAGAACCATTTTCAATTTCATTATCCTTTTTATATCACTTATTACAATGATATGAACATTCTGTAATTATTTAAGTTAATAACGGTCGTTTTGTCGATCTTAGGTACTTGAGTCAAAAATAAACTTCTTCTAATTACAAGTTGTTCATGTTGTGAAATATCCATTATATCCAGAATTATATTCATGATATAGATATCATATATATCATATATATATAGTATATACATTCATTTATAATATTACGTAACATTTAGAGGTAAGAAATGTAATGCACCGTTCATGGAGACGGTAAGTCATACGTACGCATGAACGCTACTTTCATTTCTATTTCTTATTTAATGGAATTAAATCATAATGATATAAATTTATAATATAAATCCAGTATAATATAGTGTATAATACCATTTACTCCATCCTTTATACATCCCACATATGGCATTAACGATTCAAATCACTTTAAGGGGGCGGTAGTCCGCACTTCCTAAAATGAAATTATCGTGTTTACCCATAATGGAAATCATAAAGTATGCCATAAATGAGAAATAAGGAAGCATAAGTAAAACATAAACATATTATATATCATATATAAATATTGTTACATCTTAATGGCCACCTTTGAAGGTGTTATATGAGTGTTGAACAATCATCGTTTCGTGAGGCAGAAATTCGCCATCCATAGAAACCGTATGTTCTTTAAACATTAGATGTAGGTGTGTGTAAGTGTAGCTCGAATACTTCTTTTAGAATCATCCTAGTATATTGAGGATACTGGTGTTGTTACAAAAGAAATTAATAAAAAGAGTTTATGGGGTTGGAGAAGAAAAATAAAACAAAATAACATAAGAGAAGACATTACCATTAAATCGGGTAACCCTTTTGATTGGAGCCAAAGGCTTCCTTGGGAAGCGTTCTTCCCAAAGTGTGGCTTCTAGGAGTAAGAGGGGGAATTTGGGAGAGTATTTGGGCAGAGGTTGGCTGATCCAAATGGCTTGAATGTGTGAATGAGGTGGTAAAGGTGGGGACCTTTTATAAGAGGAGAGGAGGGGCACTCTTGGAATGTAAGGAAATTTTACATTACTATACAATTCTTTTCGGATTCTAAAGGTCCCAAACTTATATAATTCGTGGATAAGGTGATAAGGGTTCGAAATCTACCCATCCAATAGTCTTTGGACAAGTGTATGCCTTGGATTGTACATTATCTTTTCATTTTTTTAAAATCGTTAAATAATGAGGTCATCGCTGCATCATAAGGATGTCATAAATAATTTAATATATTTAATGTCTAAAAATTACAAAACAAATACTATGATGTATTTATCTTTCCAATGACTATTTATAGTCAAAAATATGACTTGTATAACCCCATGTAAAAATTGTTTTAGTAAAACATTTCATGTTTGTGTCATTTTTTACTTTAACATTAAATAAAAGGTATTTATGTCATTTTCCAACTAAAGTGGCTCCATGGGGTCCCCAAGTTGACCCATGGATTTTTTTGGTCGGACATGACTCATCTAATAGGAGTAGGACAAGTTTCAAGCTCATCTCATATTATTAAAACATTATTTTTACCTTAAACTACACTAATTACCTCTAATCGTGATTAAGAACTTAAAAGTTATTATTCACCAAAAAATTATATTAATCTCATTGAACCACATTTTACTTTTTAATGACAACCATGTATGTCGGATTTTTGAAAATCAAATCACAGAAGTGGTAATATTTCATTTAAACGAAAAATCAGTTATTTAACTACCACTTAGTGGTTTCACTATTCATCAAAAATTGATGTTTTTCAGAACAATGCCAAAATTTCACCCTAAGCTATAATTGATATTCCGAATTCAAAAAGGATTTCTATTTTACAAAATTCCAAACATATAAGATGCATTAATTAATTTTATAATTAATTCCCGCTGTCATAACAAATAGCGTGTTTTTAAGAAACAATTTATATCAAAGGATTGGCAATTGTTTATGTCCAATTTCAATGTTAAATTAATTCTAATGAACACCATTGGATAAAATGGTAAAAATATATTCTAATTATACATTAAAACCCCTAAATAGTATAATTTATCACAATATATTATTTTGATTAAAAAAGTTGTTTTAAATATTTTTCACTATTCATAAAAAATTAGAAGTTCTCAGAAAGTTACAAAAAATTAAACTTAGGATAATTTCGATATTACGAATACAAAAATGAAGTCCATTTTGAAATATAAAATTTCTATAATTTTAAAAAGTGGTTATTACTATTCATAATGGCTACTTTGAATAGTTGCGGTGTGTTAGAACTCGAACTTGAGTACAATGCAAGCTATTGCATTTTTGAATGAGAAGTGTATCATGGAAGCTCGGGGTGTTACATCACCTATAAGGGCTGGTTCAGCCAGTTCCTAGAGAAGGACACGGTGGTCAACATGCCAAGACGGGGAAAACGGTGCCCAACCGAGGCTCAAAGGAGCAGGAATGGATCATACTGGAGGATCCTGGAGACGGGGCAATACCAATCATGGGGCTACTGTGTCATTGAGGCCCAGGACCCGAATGTCCGGTATGCCGGGTTCCTCACCACCTTCCTGAGCGGGTGGATCCTGCCGGTGCGGGACGCAAGGTTTGGCGTCCGTCCATCAAAACTGGTGATTGAGGGCACCATGGTCACCAAAAAAAGGTTCAATCTAGGGGTCCTCGTGCGGGATAGGTTGTATGCCATCTTCGGACACATCTCACGAGGGGGGTCGCCTCAGAGGGTATGTGGCCATTTCAAAATCTTCCACGGCTGGGTGGTAGCTAATCTCGGTGGGTACACGTTCCCAAACGCCATTCGTCCTCCAGGCAATGGCATGCGGCCAACTCTACTAAACATTTTCGGGGTTGCGCCAATGACACTCAATGAGCAGGGCATAAGGATCTGAATCGGTAACCATGCCAATTTCAGCTTCATCCCGTTATCCACCCCGATCGGTCAGATGGTGGACAATGGTCATGGATCGCTGGAGCATCAAGAGTACTTCCAGAGCATCCGGGGCAGGGTTCTCATGGCTCGGATCAACGGGAACATTATCTGTGAGCCTTACGTGCCATCATGATTTTCCAGACAGTTCGGGTGCCTCCAATGAATGCCGAAGTAGATATTAAAAAATGTCTAGGAGGAGAAGAATCCCTGCGTCCTTCGCCAGGTGTGGTTGATGTTCACCACTTATGGCTCTGGTGAAGTGATCACCCTTCCTCTCACCGGGGTCGATGATGTCCAAACAACTGATTATGCCGAGCACTGGACCATTGTGTACCCTAAGGGGATCTTACGCAAGCGAGTTTGGCCACTCGAGACTACCCACGTGGAAACTGGGCGACGGGGGAGCAGGAAAGGTGCTGATTGAAGGGGATAACCAGGGGTGCGCCAGGAAGAGAGGCATACGTAGGCCGGGACCTCAGCCGCGGGGACATCTCATGGTGTTGTTGTGACCTCGTTGCTCGAAGGGGGGTCACACGGGGCATCCAGGGAGCTACACGGGAAGCAGATAAGATACCTTCTTGAACCTTCCCATGATGTAATCTTTACGGCATTATGGTTGTCTTGGATGACCCTGTAGCAATCACTGAGCATTGAAGCCCTCTGGAAGAAGATAATACAGGATGGGATCCATCTTCCAGAAATCAGGCTCGTTCGAGTTACTGACAAAGTATACTTCCATCATCGGCATGCCTATCTGACGGCCATGGAAATGTACGCGCACCAATGGGGTCGGCGTGCAGAGCCACCTCTCCTAGTCAAAGTGATGCTCAGTCCGGGGCATGATCCTGAACAGATGCCTCCAAGAGAGGGAGATAGTGATGATTTGTCGGAGGGGCAGTAGGAAACTGGAGAAGACAAAGGATCTCATGGAGGGTCCCACCTAGGGAGCCTGTAGGAGAGTGGTGAGATCGTCAGCTCTGACATAGACATAACCGAGCTGCTCGAGGTCTGTCTATGCCCTTACTCATCCTCCTTATTTTTCCATTATCTTATGTAATCTCTAATCCATCTCTCCATCTCACTCAAAAGCACATAGGAGCTGATCAGGCCTCCCCAATAGGATAAGGAGAGGCACCGGTAGGACAGGGTGGGGCTCCGACTCCCATCATCGAACTGACAAGCGCTAAGGGGTCTCCTACTGCAACAGCTCCTATTGCGGCCAGAACACCGAAGGATGATGCTCTGGGATCCTATAAGTCCCCTGCTTCACTACTGGTTCTTGCTATCAAAGATCCCAACTAATCAATATGTTCCTTGCTTAGTGATCTCGGCATTGGAGGCTCTTCAGGCTACTGAGCCCAGGCCGTCCATGAGCGAACCAGCGGCGGGCGTACCACCTCCTCCAGAACATACATCCCAAACTAAGTTGGACCCAGCAATTGGTGAATAGGGGGTAGCAGACATCATTGGTGCTTTCATTGGAGAGGGGCCAGAAGCTAAAGAAGGCACTGCCACTATCGGGGCGAGAGAGGAAGGTCATCCAGACGTCGAGGATCCTATTCCTCATGAAGGCATCCCCGAGGCAGACCCTGCTGCTGACCTGCTGGCTTTCTTCCCTGCATACCAAACCACTGATCCCAAGGAGATAGATGATTCGGACTTGGAGGTGGCCGAGGAGAGCCGGATGACATGACGCAAAAGGGTGGAAGTGCATCCAGTGTTTTCTCAGGCAGCCCCTTATGGATTGGCTCAGGCGGATGGGATCACTCCAAACCTGGATGGGTTTCCTGTGTGCTGGAAGGGCTGACGCTCAACGCCTTCATCTGACGGTCCGTGATTACATGGACGAGAAGATACGTGAGATAAGTCGTTGTGTCGACGTTTCCCAATGTCGGGAAAGATTAGCAAGCAACCGAGCGTTCTTGACGGCGGAGAAGGAAGTCTGACGCCTCGAAGGGTAGGCGATCGAGAAATAGGTATTCATTGCGACATGATCTGAGATTGTGGAGCAACTCATGACCTAGCTTGCTGATTCCCAAGAACAACTGATGGAGGCAAGTCACCAGATGACTGTGCTCCAAACTGAATGGGCACAGGCACAAGATAAGATCAGCGAACTGTGCTTTGCAGCTATTGATGAAGAGAGAGTCTTCAGGGAGCGAGAAGTAGTCCTAGAGGCCACTATCCAAAGGGTAGAAGAGTTGGAAAGATCATTCCAAAATGCTGCTCCTTAAGGGCCCTATTTTGGCCCTCTCATGATCTTCATTCTTTTACTGCTCACCCTTTTGATCCAATGTATGGACCAATCTACTTATCTATTCCTTTGGTTTAATATGCTCAACCACAATCTATCACTTAGTGGGAGCGTTAACCAAGATTCAGGAATCCGAAATCGGACCTGGATTTCTGAGGAGAATAGGGGGGATTATCCAAGGGAAAGGGACCTCAGACCTGATCAATGTATCATCTACTCAATGTGCTCTAACGCATGAGCGGGGCAATGTCGGGGGCATTGAAATCAATCTGAACATAGGGAGATGAAAAAGGTGAATCACATTACACAAATTCTGAGCACTATAGGTGGCGTGACGATGAAGGATAACTGTTAACTATGGCAGAAACGGATCATCCATATAGCGTTAGCCAGAAATGGGGACAAAAAGTGAGGGATGACCACTGACCATGTTCAAAACACGAGGCCTAACTTAAATATCATCGATCAGTCTTCCGAAACATTGGCCCAGGACAGCAGGCGGACCATAGGTCAATCATCCATACTATTACAACAGGCAGACCAAAGGTCTATCATTCATATTTTTACAGCAGGCGGACCATGGGTCAAGCATCCATACTGTTAGGGGGTCCCATTAAACCTGACCAGTCTTCTGGAGCATTGGCCCAAGACTGCAGGCAGACCATGGTTCAATCATCTGTACTGTTACAACAGGCGGACCAAAGGTCTATCATCTATATTTTTACAGTAGGCGGACCATAGGTCAAGCATCCATACTTATAGGGTGTCCCATTAAACATGAAAGAGGACGATGATCAGAATAAATGGGCACGCAAAGTGTAGAGAGTTAAGTGGTGGTTTGTTCAAACAGAATCCAACACTCCCAAAATTATGCCACCGTGGGGGAGGCACCCTAGGAAGACATATTAATATGGTCACAGATCATCCCTACCTTTAGACAGGACCTCTCTGGTGAGAAAACTATCACTTCCCAATCACTATGGGTCATATCGAGAATATTATGGGTGGATGGTGCAGTTACACAACTCCCCAAGAAGTCAGGCCAAGGGGTCGACCGTAAGGAGGGACGGGATTTGGTAATCCCCGGGGCTGGACCCAAGATGAAATGTCCAGTAATTCCTACGTATCTCATAAGTATGAGAATCAAGCCACACGTAGTTCTAGAAAGGGTCTTAGTTTAATGTCTTAGAACTCGAACTAGGGATTAGTAAGGGGGAGGAAGACACATGGTAAAGTGATTACAAAACCCGACATGAATGAGGACGAGGTCCTTCTTACCATTCGCTCCTTGGAAAAGTGTTCTGGTCAAGGGACCAAACAAGAAAGTTAGACGGGGCCCTTGGGGAAGTGCCCGAGCACTACTACATATCTTATAATAATGAGAATCAATCCATACGTAGTTCTTAGGGGCGCCTTTTAACATCGTGCAGGACAGGACACAGGTGGGATCATTCGTATAACAGGTCGCACGCGGTGTGGCTATTGCAAACCCGACGTAAATGAGGACGAGGTCCTGCTCAACATGCCACAGGGTCCCGTGGTGGTGGTCCCAAAAGCGGGACAAACACGGTGCGTTATTGGACCTCAAGCTGGACCCAAAGGCAAGAGGTTTGGGCGTTCCTACGTACCATATAAGAATGGGGATCAATCTCCACGTATTTCTTGAAAGTGGTGACATGGTATGACATGGTACTTTTGAATAAGATGAAAGGGGTGTGCGGGTCTAGACCTTGCACAAAAAGAAGTGTCATTTGATGTATCTCGTTTGTCCTTGAAGGTAGATGGTTTTTCTTTTTTAGAGCGACCGGCCTAGGGTAGAAATGCCTGGAATCACCACAATAATCATTCTGTATATAGGCCTTGACAATTGGTATGGTAGTTGACCAATACCCAACATGATTTCCCCTATGGGGAGGTAATAACAACGCAACATAGTTTCTCATCACGCGGTTGTGACGATATGATCACAGTTTATGGTCATGTGGTAGGACCAACCCGCACAGTTTAAGGTCGTATGGCTTAGACTGGGAGAATGTGCCTGATGCGATAAAGCATACCCGATTCAGGTGAGGACATAATACCATTCCATTACTACATGCAATTCCGGGAGAGAAGCCTCGGGCCAAAGGGTCGGCGAGGGTTCAACAATCAAGGGGTAGGAGGCACTAGCTGCTAGCAGAGATGGGTTTGAAACGCAATGTCTGGGTGACTCCTCATTTCTCATAGGGATGGGGTTCAAGCTGTGCAAGGTCCTTAGTGAAAACCCAAGACCAAATTCTTAGCGCTCGGATCACGGGAGCCCTGAGAGACACCGTAAGGCAGCATTGTCTACCGGATGTGTGGAAGTACACTGAGGGTTGGTGAAAAGTGTATCGAGATTCCACCTTGACACGATGGGGTGGAACATAATTTGAATCATGGAACAAGCATTAAGGGCCTGACGGAGTCGGCGTGGTGAATGAGGATTACTGTTGACCATGTTCGCAACACAGTATCCTGTCACGTTAGCCTGAAATGGGGGGAAAATGAGCATCGACCGGTGACAATGTTCGCAATGTGGGATTTGTATCAATTTCTTGCTAAAACCCTTGGGGCGTTGGACCGTGACGGTATGAGATCCCTTAGGCGTTGTATTCGGGCCATTCTTGGGGGTCCCTCTGGGTGTGAAAGATATTGGGGGCCCGAATGGAAGGGATCACGAAGCTTGAAAGGTGGAAAAAACATGCCTAAGTTGAATCTGACACTCCAGGTCCTAGACCTGAGTACTCAGAACACATTAGTGGACCACTGAAACGGGTTGAAAGGCTCAGTTTGAGAGAGGCCAAAAGATGACGGATTCCCGAGAGAAGGGGGCATGGTTCCAAAAACCCTGTGACACACCTATATATCCCCCCTGGGGGAGGGACAGGCCATGAGGACGAGGTGACCGGGAGATTGTGGGATCTCTTAAGATACGGGGCTGGACCTGAAATCTAGACGTTCAGGCAGTCCTACATATCCCATAAGGATGGGAATGAAGCCGCATTTAGTTCTAAAAGCACAGTTTAACATCATGTAGGACGATTAGAGGGACTTCATCCGGGAATGTGAACGGCACTCCAGGTAGGAACTTTAGCTAAGGGGACCGAGAAGGATAAGGGGAATGTGGCTGAGCCTCGGTTAGGATTGTCTAACCAACATACATTTTAACTTCATTCAAGATGAACATGTAGTTTTTGGTCATGTGGGACTGCAGAGACCTAGATATAGGGCCAAATGCAGTTTAAGGTTGTGCTGGACCAAATCCAGTTTAAGGTCATGGGGGACCCCGAAAGGATTTTAGTTTTAGGTCTTAGAAATCAGACCATAAATTTTGGAAAAATACTTCTTGAGGAACCAGGCGTCAGTGGGAGGAGTTACACGCTCACCATCCATAGTCACCAGGGAATAGGCACCATTGGTATTGATATTATGGATGATGAAAGGTCCCTCCCATTTGGGCTCCAACTTGGATGGTTCCCTACCGGGAATCATTGGCGCCCTGAGGGCCAGTACCAGGTCACCGTGAAGGAAAGAGCAGAGGTGAACCTTCTTGTTGAATTCTCGAGCCATCCTGCTCGGATGCCTTTCCAGGTTTTGCAAAGCAAGAATCCTATTCTCATCCAGGGCTTCCAATTCAGCTAGACGGATTTAGGACACTCTATCTGGAATTTTCTAGTCGTAGACCACTTTGCGCAATGAGGGCAGCTGAATCTTGATGGGCAGGACGACCTCAATCCAGTACACCAGGGAATACGGGGTCACCTGGGTGGAATTACGAGTCATCGTTAGATAATCCCAGAGGGTGTGGGGCAGTTTATCCGGCCAACTCTTCTTGTTCTGACTAACCATTTTCTGTAGAATATTAGAAATGGTTTTTTTAAATGCCTGATCTATCCATTTGCCTGTGCAGGATAGTGGGAGGTATGGTTCTAAAGGATATTGTACTTGACATACAATTTCATCATCTTGTCCTCCCATAAGTTGGTGTCATTATCAGTGAGGATAGCGTGTGGTACTCCAAACCGATAAATGTTATTGGAACTCATGACGTCGGTGATAGAACAGGCTTTGAATTCCCTGAGTGTAACTGCCTCCGCTCACATGGAAAAGAAATCCATAGCAGACAAGATGAACCGGCATTGGCGAGCCATCACCGGTGGGTAAGGTCCCACAACATCCAACCACCAAACTACAAAGGGCCACAAATACTTGGTGGTATGGAGAGGCTCCAGTGGCTGATGAACAACGTTAGAATGAACTTGTCATGCATGGAACCCCTTGGCATACTCGATGTAGTCTTGGATCAGAGAGGGAAAGAAGTACCCCAGCCTCCGAATATGGTGAAAAGAAATTGGCCCGGCTTGATGGGCGCCACAGGAACCCGCATAAACTTCTTGCATGACTTGTGCAATCTCAACTCCTTGAAGACAACGGAGGAGAACATCGTCAAATACAAGTTTGGAAAGGACCTTCTCATGTCTAGGACCGCTCTGAAGGGTAAACTGTGGCATGTGGCATCAGACTCGCTCGCGCTCTCCCCGGCCTGACTGGAGATTGTCGTGTTGGAGGTATTCAACCAATGGTGTCCTCCAATCAAGATCTATTTCAGTCACCACATCTGAGGTACCTAGGGCTCCTGACATAGGGGAAACAATGGTGAGATGGTTCACCTGTGGGCCGCGATCATCCTCCGGGATGACGGAAGCATTGACTCTTCGGTGTGCCATGTGGATAATCGGGTCGTCCTATTCGGGCTCCGCAAGTGACGCGGCTAGGCTGGTGAAAGCATCTTATTGATTTTTCTATGACCAGGGAATGTGAATATCCTATGGCCGAGAAGGGAACTGGTCGATCAGATGGATGGTACAATCCAACAATGAACGAGTTCTAGCTTTCTGACAACATAGTCTCCATTAACCTGCTTGATGACCATCTCGGAATCACCTTTCACATGCAGATGGGGCACGTCAATCTCGAGGGCCAGCTTGAGGCCAGTAATGAGGGCATGATACTCCGCCTCATTGTTGGTTCAACCCTATGACAACAAGAACGAATATGGTAGAATGGCCTGCTCTGGGGTGATAAAGACGATACCCAGGCCCACTCTGATGAGCCTCAGATTGCGGAGTCTCTTACGGGTGGTGCTCCGGGAGGCACTGTCGAAGTGAATCCGCCAACATGGGACGACATGATCGACTGAGAGGATTGCTTCATCAGGAAAACCTAAGTCTAGCATCTGATCCATCGATGTTGGGTGGGTGGATATAAAGTCTGCAAATTCATGTCCTTTGATAGCATTCTAATGCACGAACCGGATATTGAACTGTTGAAGGATCACCGCCCACCGCGCTAGTCCGCCATTCAACATATTTCGGGTCAGGATGTACTTCAACGAGTCTACCCGAGAGATCAGTTGTACACCATGGTGCTACAAGTAGTGTCGCAATTTCCATATAGAAAATACGAGAACCAGACAGCTCTTGTCGATGGGGGAGTATCTTACTTCCGCGTTGAGGATCATGTGGCTGAGGAAGTACAGGCTGTTCTCCGTTCCCTTGTTATTATTCTGGGTGAGAATTGTGCCAAGAGACCATTACATGGTGGTCACGTAAAGGACCAGTAGCTTTCTGGAAATGGGTGGCATCAAGACCGGAGGTTGGACTAGATACTTCTTGATTTCCTCAAAAGCGGTTCGATAGTCATCATCCAATTCATAGGTGGTGCCTTTCTTCATGAGCCATGAAAAGGGCATACACGTGCCAACCAGATTCGCAATGAATCGGCGTATGTAGTCTAAGTGGCCTTGGAGACCTCAAAGCTCCCAAATATTCCTTGGGGGAGGCATCTGGCTGATGCCTGTTTCCACACGGATTACGGGGATGACCTCCTGGACAGAAGATTCAAACGTTCCGATCGGTTTCTAGCGGGTTTGTTCGTAGAACCGGAAACATCCAATGATTCCACATCCGTTTGGACCTATTTCCAAAGGCAGGCGCTCATTAGCTTGTGGACTGATGAGGCTTAGGAATTTTCATTGCTCGAGAGGATGGGAGGTCGGACTCATCACACCTTTTTGAGGGGAATTATTGTCTACTCCGGGACTCTCTTTATAGATTTAAGTTATGTTCGTGAATCCTTATTATATTACCAAGTATAAAATGAGCTTTCCTTTAGTTTTAACAATCAATGATTAAATATGCAAGAAATTTAGAGAATCTTTTATATGTATTCGAGGTTCTTCATCAATAGAGAATCATCCATATCTGTTTAGAGATTCTTGGTTAATGGTATCCTTCAAAACATTTATATAAAAGTCTGTTGGTCATTATGATGACCAGGCTGGTTTTAAAGCCACTCAGTGGGGCACTTGAAGTTTATCGTCATTCAGAAGGACATAGATTATTTCAAAGTTGGGATTGAACCCATGAAATGGGCTACCTATGTATCCTTTGTTTTGGAAAAGGAATCAGAACCCACGTAGTTCGAGGAATGGGGTATGATGTTTATGATTGATGGCTCAAAGATGAATGTCATAATTACTTTTACACTCTAAGCTCACGTGAGTCATTCTCGGTGTGAGAAACAAGAGGTATTGGTAAAATTTAGGCATTTGTGCCATGAAAGATGCAATCATAAGAATTTGTTTGGGGCTTATGTATGGATGACGGCCCAGATAGATGAAGGTTTAGGATTTACTTTTAGGGAGAAAATCCATGAACAGGGTCCACAAAGTTATATGTGCTTCATGGAGATTTTAATACTCTAATCTTGGGGCTTACTCCTAAGGAGGATGCCCAAGTTAGGAGGGTACTTATGACTGGGGCTTATTCCTGAGAAGGAAGCCCAGGTTAAGGATTAAGGCTTGGGGCTTACTCCTAATGAGGATGCCCAAGGTTTATGACTGGGACTTATTCCTGAGAAGGAAGCCCAGGTTAGGGGACTTGGGACTTACTCCTAAAAAGGAAGCCCAAGGTTTATGACTGAGTCTTATTCCTCAAAAGGAGACCCAGGTTAAGGATTAAGGTTTGGGGCTTACTCCTGAGGAGGATGCCCATATTTGAGGTTGGGGCTTATTCTTAAGAAAGATGCCCAAAATTAGAGGATTTGATTGGGGCCTACTCCTGAGGAGGATGCCCAAGATTATGACTGGGACTTACTCCTAAAAAGGAAGCCCAGGTTAAGGATTAAGGCTTGGGGCTTACTCCTAAGGAGGATGCCCAAGGTTTATGACTGGGACTTATTCCTGAGAAGGAAGCCCAGGTTAGGGGACTTGGGACTTACTCCTAAAAAGGAAGCCCAAGGTTATGACTGAGTCTTATTCCTGAAAAGGAGACTCAGGTTAAGGATTCTCTCATATTTAAAGGATGAGGTTGAATGAATGAACTCTCAATCTTTGGTGACATAAAGATGTTTAAATCACTAGGTTTTGAGAGATATTTCACAGAATTCCTTTCAGATAAGGATGTCAAATCAAGAAATCATGCCATAAATGGCTTTGAAGAGTATCTTGAAGACTGAATCTTGAATAGGAAGAGTGAAATGGCTTAAGAGGGGTAAAAATGGGCAAGATGGGCACCCAAAAAGATAGGGGCGCGCAAGTCTTGAAAGGCGCGCAAGTCCTGCGGCGACGCGCAAGTATTGGTCGCGCAAGTATACTTGCGCGACATTAGGGGTACTTGCGCGATTTTCAACCAGTATTGAAATGCTTGAGAGACTCTTTATTAAACCCTTTACCATCCTCTTGAGGTTCTTCCAGAAGAGGGACGCGCAAGTTATATTGAAGGAATTAAGTCGGCGCGCAAGTGTTTGATAAGTTTCAACACTTAGGCCTTCCTTCTTCTCTTTAGATCTTCCATTCTAGGTAAGAAATTACCTTAGAAGTGTTATGGAAGCTTTAAGAAGAGACTTGGGCGTCGGGAGATTCGATCCGAGTTTCTGAAAAAAAGATCCTCTCGAATGGGGGGCCCACAGGGTCTATTTATAGGCAAAAGAAGACCCCGGGCGGTTACTGGGCGGTTACCAGATATGGCGCGCAAGTCCCTTGCACGGCCATGAGGAGTCGCGCAAGTGTTGAGGCGGCGCCCAAGTGTACTTGCGCGACCAAGAGGGAACTTGCGCGACCTATGGGCAATGTTCTCCTTTTTCATCCCGTTGTCGATTTTTGATGTTTCTTCAAAGGATTAATCACTTTGAGCTCAGATATTCCCTTTTCCGATCTTTAGATTATGTGACAAAAAGGAGCGTCAACAAAAGTCCCCCCTCAGAGTTGGATCCGGAGAGAAATGAGGATTTGACTCTGAGGAAATTGAATTCCTCAAAAGGAAAAGGGAGGGCGCGCAAGTGTTTCAGTGAGCAGAGGGTGGCGCGCAAGTCTGCGTCGCGCAGGCCTTTAAGCGCTCTGGGTGTGGCACGCAGGTAGGCCTCCTGGCCTATAAATATACCGCCTCACCTCCATACAAGTATCCGGATTTCCGGACTTCATACCTTCTCGAGCTCTCGCCGCGCAGGTCACCTAAGCCGCGCAAGTCTGCTCTGTTTTCCTTGATGGCGCGCTCCTGTAAAGGTATTCGTACTTGCGCGGTTTATACTTGCGCGGCGAAAACTAGCGCGACACGTGAATACTTGCGCGCCATTTTGTAGACTTGCGCGCCTTAATGCCTTAGCCATTTTTTCAAATTTCTTCACAAAATTTATGAAAAATAAACCCATTTAAGAGTTAGTTTATTCATCTTTTGTGCAGATTCAGTGGTTCCCAAGGGAATTGGAACGACTTATGAACTGGCTAGCAAGCGGATTTATGACATGATGAACATCATTGGCCATGATTACTATGACATCTGCGACAGCACTCTTCCAGATTTGGCTAAGTACTTGAAGAAATATCATCTTAATTTCCCACAGAGCATCTACCTGTCTCTATGTGGTCATGGTCACTTGCAAGGAGTCAATGTTCCAAATGCAAACAACTATACACCTGAGATGCAGCTGCACTGCTACTCCTCTATTTCGGTTATGATGTGCATTAAGAGCAACAACAATGGTGTGAACTTTCGAATTCTCCTTGCATGCCATTTCCTTGCAGATATGAAAATGGAAAACCCATGGGCTGAAATGTTTTCCACTACCGGTTGGTGGAGAGAAGACAAACATGGTATTAGAGCAATATCTGAAAAGAGTACTCTCTCCAAATGTCTCTTTACTTCCAATGCTCCATTCTCAAATCCATGTATCCATCTTCCAAGTCTCTTGGACAGAAACAGAGTCACTGTTTGATCAGCAGAAAATTTTCTCAAACCGCACTCAAGAACATCCTTTTACAATTGTTCCAAGAAGAGCTAGTATCACTGCAACTCTTTTTTGTTTCCAGTTGAATGAATGAATTCCAGGTGGTTGCTGATGAAGCTCGGGATGTCGTAAATCAAATGAAGTGTTATGTTGAAAGCCTCTTGTAATTCTTGAAAAAGAGAAGAGACTCCAATCTGTGGATGTCCTTCTAACTCTTGTGTATCAATGAAAAACACTTTCGTCTCCAATCATTTGTACCTGCATTCTTTCATTACCTGCTTCAAATTTACATAAGCCAATGGGCCTAGTAAGCATAGTTTGATTTTTACTAGGATTATTACAAATAACCCTACAAACTTTGAATCTTTTAACTGCTCAATATTATCTAAATCATACAAAAAATGTATATTTAGTGAGCTGGAACTTGACTTTTATTCAGAGTTCCTTTGTCTTTTGTATGGGCAGTTTAAATTCATGCATGCCGGACATAAAGGGGATAATGTTTAAGGTCGAAATAGCTTTGACCGAAAATGGATTAAAATGGATTCAATTCCTTGACAATTTATCTGAAAACATATTTACCATACTCAAGTATGAGGGAAAAAATGTAAACTATGGCTTAAGAATATTTGAATCTGAGGAATGATATGATAAAAGAGCTAAAAGGCATTAGAAGAAGTAGTTTCCAAGAATGAAGTTACTATTATTTAACAAAACCCGTTAGGGGGTTGAAATATGCAGGGCCACCTATGGGCATTGGCTGCATAGTCAAATAAAATAGCATCTTTTGGCTGACAAGTCTGTTATGTGGACTGTTTATGCAAGGCCACCTATGGGCACGTGCTGCATAGTCAGGAAAAAGAACTCCCAGAAATTTACTTTCCTAGTGCTAAAAGCTAGTGAAAGTTTATGGAGATTCAAATTTTCTAAAGCATAGAGTTTGTTGTATGGAAAGAGGTACTTGAATATGGAGAAGATATTTCCAAACATGAATATTGAAGAACTGGGTGAATATCACTCCTACGAAGGTCTGACCCAAACGTAGGGAAGAAGAATAAACCATAGACTTGAATACTTTCAGATCATGAAAAAGGATATGGGACAAATACGTTAAGGATGGCTATTTTTGCGGATCCCTACATACTGTGGTTTAAGACAACTAAGGACAAAAGAGGCATTCTTCCCAAGAATGAAGTTACTATTATTTAACAAAACCCGTTAGGGGGTTGAAATATGCAGGGCAACCTATGGGCATTGGCTGTATAGTCAAATAAAATAGCATCTTTTGGCTGACAAGTCTGTTATGTGGACTGTTTATGCAAGGCCACCTATGGGCACGTGCTGCATAGTCAGGCAAAAGAATTCTCAGAAGTTTGACATTTTTGTGACTAGAAGTCATGAAAAGGGTTATGAAGATCTGAAAATATTTAAGGTTAGGATTATAATACATAAAGATGGGTATTGTCCAATGTATATAGAGATACATAGGTCAAATGAAAACCATAATCATGTTGTGGCTGGGTCCTAAATTGAAATTTTGGACTTCACTACGTATCTCATAAGAATGAGAATCAAGCCATACGTAGTTCTTGAAATATAGTTTAACGTCGTGCAGGACGAAAGTATGAGTGATCTTAGTTTAGGGTCATAGAATTCGGACCATAATAATGAATACACAGTGTGTGTTTTCATGAGGACTTTTCAGCCAAGGGACTGAAAGTGAAATTTGGGGTTAGGCCCAAAAGACTTGGGACTGGATTCAAGGGACACTCGAATGTTCCTACGTATCCCATAAGGATGGGAATCAAGTCCACGTAGTTCTAGAACTACCCTTTGTACAAATTTGGTTCGTACATGTGAAGGGTGAAAGGGGACTTTAGTGCAATGATGTTTTAACCTGAGATAAAAAAATTTAGGCATTACCATGTATGCACGTAGTCTTCTTGAAATGAAACATGATTGAAAAATCAATGTCAATAATAGTTCTCTCTCAAGTGAGGAGATCAAAGAATATTGTAGTTTATTGTCGTACCGGACAAAAGTGTTGTATAGTTTAACGTCATATAACAAGGACGAAAGTGAATCAATGTAAAGATATTGATTCCAGGGGCGGTTTCACGAATCAACATCATATGAGATGGTGGTGAACCGATGTGAAGAGATTGTTTTTGGGCTTGAACCCTGGGAGGTTGCCTACATACCCAGCCTGGAGGGCAAGGATCAAAGTCCGTGTAGTTCAATTAAAGAATGAATCAAGGATCAAGTTATTCTTGGGGACAATGATCTAATAAAAATGTTGTTGGGACTTACACATGGTTAGTGGCCCAAAGGAAGTGTTATGGTTGATGTTCGCTCTAAGCTCACGTGAGTCATACTCGGTGTGAGAAACAAGAGGTAATAACAACCTTAACGATGCACAGTTTAATGTCATGTAGGACATAAAAAAGGGACTATGCAGTTTAAAGTCTTGCAGTTAGGACTATTGGTGCTGCACAGTTTAGTGTCATGTAGCAGGGACAAAATAACAGTTTAATGTTATGTAGGACATATCAAGGACTTTCTATACAGTTTAGCGTCATGTAGTTAGGACGATGAGGACAATATAGTTTAACGTCATATTGGACGAAAAAGGGGGACTGTGCAGTTTAATGTCATGCAGTAAGGACAAAAGAGTGTACCATTTTAACGTCATGTCGGACGAAAGTGCGAATAGTTTAAGGTAATATGCATGGACCATGGATGGTGCAGTTTAATGTCATGTTGGACCTTTGATGATTATATAGTTTTAACGTCTTTCCGGACGTGAGGGACTTTTATACAGTTTAGCGTCATGTAGTTAGGACGTCACAGTTTAACGTCTTGCTGGACATAAAGGATTTGCAAATAGTTTATGGTCATATACATGGACCAGGGATGATTCAGTTTAAGGTCATGCTGGACGGTTTAGAGAACTTTTTCATAGTTTAATGTCGTGTGGGACGAAGTTGCAGTTTAAGGTCATACTGGACCATTACTGTACAGTTTAAATTCATGTAGCTAGGACTAACTGGTGTTGTACAGTTTAAAGTCATGTAACTAGGACTAAGGTGAACAAATATGAGGATATCAGTTCTGGGGACTTTTTTACAGTTTAACGTCATGCTGGACGTTGGAAGTGCCACACAGTTTAATGTCATGTTGCTAGGACACAATATAGTTTAATGTCATCTCGGATATATACAGTTTAGTGTCATGTAGGACATATTAGTAACCAATGTGACAGTTTAACGTCATGTTGGACGATAAGGGAACTGACACAGTTTAACGTCATGCTGGACGATGAAAGTGCCACACAGTTTAATGTCGTGTGGGACGAAGTTGCAGTTTAAGGTCATACTGGACCATTACTGTACAGTTTAAAGTCATGTAGCTAGGACTAACTGGTGCTGTACAGTTTAAAGTCATGTAACTAGGACTAAGGTGAAAAAATATGAGGATATCAGTTCTGGGGACTTTTTTACAGTTTAACGTCATGCTGGACGTTGGAAGTGCCACACATTTTAATGTCATGTTTCTAGGACACAATATAGTTTAATGTCATCTCAGACAAAATACAGTTTAGTGTCATGTAGGACAATAAGGGACTTAACACAGTTTAACGTCATGCTGGACGATGGAAGTGTCACACAGTTTAATGTCATGTTGCTAGGACATAATATAGTTTAATGTCATCTCGGACATAATATAGTTTAATGTCATCTCGGACAAAATATAGGAACTTCTATACAGTTTATTGTCATGTAGGACAAAATTAGGGACTATGCAGTTTAAAGTCTTGCAGTTAGGACTATTGGTGCTGCACAGTTTAGTGTCATGTTGCAGGGACATAAGTGCGAATAGTTTAAGGTCATATGCACGGACCGTACGGTTTATCGTCATGCTGGACGTAGTTGTAGTTTAAGGTCATACTGGACCATTGCTGTATGAACCAAATGTAAGAGTCTTGGTTCTGGGAACAATATTTTGTGTTTATACAAAATACTTCTTCACAAATCTGGCATTAGTTGGAGTCGTGATGTGTTCTCCATCCATTGAGATTAGAGAATACGCTCCATTGGAGTAGACCTTATGTATTGAATAAGGTCCTTCCCATTTTGGTTCAAGCTTGGGAGGTTTCTTTCCTGGTATCATTGGTGCTTTAAGAACCAATACCAATTCTCCCTGAATGAATGAACGAAGACGAACTTTTTTGTTAAAAGCTCGTGCTATCCGATTCTGATAGATTTCCAAGTGGTGCAAAGTGCACAATCTCTTCTCATATAACTGTTCCAATTCATTCAAACGCTTTTGGGATTTCTCATCTGTCGATAATTGATCACAAATGGCTATTCTGAGTGAGGGCAATTGAACTTCAATTGGCAAGACTGCTTCTGTTCCATATACCAATGAATATGGAGTAGACCGCGTTGCATTGCGAGTGGTAGTCCGATAAGCCCATAAAGCATGAAAGAGTTTATCAGGCCATGACCTCTTATCTTTATCCACCATCTTTTGCAGTATATTTGAAAGAGTCTTGTTGAAGGCTTCTATCTGGCCATTAGCCGCTGCATGATATCGAGATGAATGGTTGGACTTAATGTTGTATTCTTGATACAATTTCTTTACCTCAGAAGAACAGAAGTTGGTGCCGTTGTCCGTCAATATGGTATGAGGGACACCAAATCTAGTAATGATGTTAGACTTGATGAAGCTAACAATGCATTTAGAACTGACTTCTTTGAGAGGTACTGCCTCTGCCCATTTGGAAAAGAAATCAGTAGCAGTAAGAATGTACTTAAACTGCTTGGCCGTAGCTGAAGGGTAAGGTCCCACCACATCCATTCCCCATGTGGAAAAAGGCCATGAGTATTTAGTTGTATGAAGCAACTATGGAGGTTGATGAATGAAGTTGGAATATACTTGGCATGAATGACACTTCTTTGTGAAATTAACACAATCTTGTATCATTGAGGTCCAGAAGTATCCAAGCCTTCGAATTTGATCAGAAAATCTATGTCCAGACTGGTGGGCACCACAGACTCCGGCATGCACTTCTTTTATGACAGCCATTGTCTCTTCACCATCAATACATCTGAAGAGAACTCCATCAAAACCACGTTTGTAGAGAATTTTCTCGAGGTGGTTTGGACCATCATAAAGAGTAAAATTGACCACACGTCGCCGAATTTGTTCTTTCTCGGCTCTATCAGGTGGTAGTGTTCCATTTTTAAGGTACTCCCTGATAGGTGACATCCATCCTGTAGTATGACCATACGGTTCAGGAATGGGACAAATTTCATTAATTTCCTCTGTTCTGTCTGGAACATAAGGTGAAATTGCACGACGGTGGGCAATACCGATGGTTGTCTCGTCCCGATTTGGATCTGCTAAAGCCAGGGCTATATTAGCCAGTGCATCAGCTTGAGCATTTTGTGATCTTGGGACATAAGAAAATGTCGGTTCTGAAGGGAATTCCGACATTAACTCTCTGACGTAATCATACAAAGGGATTAATTCTTCTTTTCTGATGGCATAATCCCCATTGACTTGTTTGATTACCAGGTCTGAATCACCTTTCACCTTTAAGTGATTCACTTGTGCTTGAAGTGCTAACTCCAAGCCTGCAATGAGAGCTTGGTATTCAGCTTCATTATTGGTACCACCTTCCCACAACAAAAAGGAATAAGGTAACACTGCCTTATCTGGAGAAATGAGCACAATTCCTAAACCAACTTTGTTGAATTTAGGATTTTCCATTTTCTTCCCTGTTGGACTTCTAGAAGCACCATCAAAATACATTTCCCATGTTTGAGGAATCTCTTGAATAGAAAAAACTTCCTCATCAGGGAGTTCGATATCTGAATACGTGTCTTCCACTGAAGGGTGTTCAGCCAGGAAATCAGCCAGAGCTTGGCCCTTAATTGCCTTTTGAGACACATACTGGATGTCGAACTGCTGTAGAATAACCGCCCACCTTTCCAGACGTCCTGTAAGCATTGGACGACTAAGGATGAATTTGAGTGGATTATTACGACATACCAATTGGACCTCGTGATGTTGCAGGTAGTGTCTCAGCTTCTAAACTGCAAAGATTAATGCTAGGCGGCACTTTTCAATACTCGAATACCGGGTTTCTGCTTCAAGCATAGTTCTACTGAGATAGTAGAGACTATTTTCATTCCCAGCATCATTCTTTTGAGCGAGAAAGGCACCCAATGATCGCTCTAAAGCTGTCACATAGAGGATAAGAGGCCTACCCTCAACAGGTGGCATGAGTACTGGTGGACTCAAGAGGTATTTCTTGAGAACATCAAATGCTTCTTGACATTCTTTAGTCCACTGGTAAGTGACTCCTTTCTTCAATAATTTGGTAAAGGGTAAACTTTTGCCTGCCAAATTGGCGATGAAACGCCGAATATAGGCTAAGTGTCCATGAAGTCCTCTTAATTATTTCAAATTCTGAGGAGGTGACATACCAAGGATTGATTTGGTCTTCTCAGGATCGACTTCAATACCACGATGGCGTACAACAAAGCCGAGGAATTTTCCTGAGGTTACCCCAAAAGCACATTTTAAGGGGTTCATCTTCAAATTATGTTGTCGAAGCTTGCGGAATATGACTTCCAAATCATCCAAGTGATCAAAACGTTGTTTGGATTTAACCACCAAATCATCTACATAACATTCAACAAATTTCCCTAGAAAAGGTTTGAAGATACAATGCATGGCGCGTTGATATGTTGCACCTGCATTCTTTAAACCAAAGGGCATCACCCGGTAACAAAACACACCTTGAGGAGCTCTGAAGGATGTATATTCCTCATCTTCTGGGGACATTCGGATCTGATTATATCCAGAATATCCATCCATGAAAGAAAGTACTTCATAGCCAGCCGTTGCATCAATTAAGAGTTCTGTAATCGGAACTGGAAAATCATCTTTGGGACAATACCGATTAAGATCTCTGAAATCGATGCAAACCCTAATTTGTCCGTTCTTCTTCTTTACAGGGACAATATTAGCCAACCACTTGGGATATTGAACTTCTCTGACGAAGTTAGCTTTGATAAGCTTATCCACTTCAGCCTCGATTTTGGAAGCATAGGTTGGGTGTGTTCTTCTCGCGGCTTGCTTGAATCCTCGATGTTCTTTTGGAAAACCCAAATGATGGGTGGCAACATCAGGATCAAGGCCAGGCATCTCTGTATAATTCCAAGCAAAAATATCTTTATTTTGCTTTAGAAAAGAAATATACATCTTTTGTTCTTCAAGGGTCATGGCCGCACTAATTAAAGTGGTGCGTGGATCTTTCTCTGTACCCAGATTTACTTCTTTGAGTTCATCCACAGTGGTAGAGATACCCTCTTCAAATGCTGGAGGAGCATCTCTAAGATCTTCCTCTTCCTCTTCATTATGTGTTATTTCTTCCGCTTCTACTTGCAAAGTAGATGAAACAACGAAATTCTCATGATCATAAGAGATGTCGAAATTTTCACATTTTGAAGAAAAAGCTTCCATTTCCGACCCTATTGATGAAAAAGGGTCTTCTTTGGGAAATAAAGAGGAGATGATGGATTGAGAATCGATATCAATATTCATCTCTGGTGTCGCTATAACTTCTTCTAGCCTGATTAGCGAAGTATAGACTTGTTGGATTTCAGCAGACGAAATGAAAACGTCACCACTTATGCTTTCATCACTGCTTGGTAAGTTACCAATTTCTCCCATGTTGTCTGGCTCGATTGCCGTAATTGACATTATGGATCTTTCCATAAGAGTATTTTGATTTGGGCCTATTTTGTCAATTTGACTGATAGGTAACACATAATCTGTACTCACATGTGAAAATGGATTTATTGGAATTTTTTCCAAACCATATGGAGCATTATCTTTGGTAATTTCCTTCATTGTAGATTTTTCTCTTCCCTTCATGTGATAAAATTCCGCCTCAATGTATTGAGACTCGCATGTCTTGAACGGGGCCTTATCACCATACAATGTTCCAACTTGACCATCGAAACAGTATTTGAGACATTGATGGTATGACGATGGAATAGCTGCATGCTGATGTAGCCAGGGTCTTCCAAGCAAGATATTGAAAGCTGAGTCTTGATCAACAAACATGAAATCCGAATTGGAAACAAGATCTCCAAACTGAGTTCTGAGTGTAACTTCTCCCATTGGTTCTTGTTCATTTTTATCATATCCTTGCAACATCATGGTAGAAGGAGATAAATCAGATTTCGTGAGGCCCAATCGACGAAGTGTACGAATGGGCATGAGGTTGACTCCTGAACCATTGTCAATAAAAGCTCTTCGAACATCTATACCATTGACTTTTCCAGATAGGTACAAAGGTTTTATGTGCCCATGCACAACATCATCTTCATCTTTATCAGTAAAAGATATCACTGCATGGCATTTTGCAGGATTATTCTCTATGTGATAAATTTCAACTGCAGCAATTTCAGCTTCAAATTCCTGAGGACTTGACAAAGCTTCGATGAGTGCTTCCCGAAGATCTCTTGATAGATTCAAAGCATCCAAAATTGATAATTTGGCTGGTACTTGGGCCAAGTGTTTCTATATATCATACTTTTGATCTAGAGGCATGTGTTTCCCAATAGGAATATGCGGTTTAGCAGGTACCTTGGAAGCAGATGCTTTGGAAGCTGATGCATCTTGTATTGAAGTTGGCAACATCTTTTGTTTTGGAAAATTAGACTGATTAGATCCATTTACTTGCTGAGATAAAGAAGATGGAACCTTTAATCGGTCTTCCAAAATAACTGTGCCGAAGCTGAGTTGGCCATTGGCAGAAGAACTTGCTTGTTCATTTTGAGCTCGCTGAAGGGCTCTACCACGAGTTTCTGCTGCATATACAGTGCTAGCAGGGGTAGAATTAGAGTAGTGGCTTCGGAAAGATCCATGTCTTCCCCTATATCCTGAACCTCTAGAATTTCCTCGGGTTCCTTTATTTGATACAGGGAATTCAGTCTCATCAAGACTGGAATATGAATCTGTTAATTGAATCATATTAACAGAACCAAAGATCAACTCTTCGTCTGATAAAGACTCTGCCTGGTTGGCCTGTTTAGGCTGTGCCGTTTGGTGGGACGGTGCCCGTGGCTTTGAAGTAGATGGCATGAAATCTGCCAGAGTCAAAGACAATTTAGGCTTTGATACATACTCATCTTCTCCTGATTCATCTTTCTTCTTTGAATTGCGCTGCCCTTTTGAGGATTTGTCTTTTGATGGAGGCTTTACTGCAGCTTTTGTAGGAGACACAATTGGCTTCTTCAATTGTGTTCGAAAAATGGAATGGGTCCGATTGATTGTCTTTCTGACCATCCAATCATCATATTTTTTCACAGTTTTGCTTTTGACTTCCTGCCACTCGCCTCCTTCCTCTGGATCTGTAGCGGTAATACGCGCTACATGAGCTGAAGAACCCTTCAATTTGACTTGTCCCAAGTCGACCATCTTTTGTAGGAGGTCTTTAAAGACAAAACACTCCTGGATGGGATGTCCCAACATTTGATGAAAGGGACAATAATTGGGACGGTCTTCATCTCCTTCTTTGTTTGGTCTCTTCGGCACTGGTAATTGAACCAAATTATTTTGCAGAGATGAAATGAAGTAACCAGGAACTTGCTCACTTCGGAAAGAGTATGTTTTACTCTTCATATCCTCAAATTGTTTTCGTCGTTGATCTTTTTGATCATTTGGACGAAATAGCCTTTGTTGTTGGCGTTCAGGAGGTGGAGCCCTTCGAGAAGATGAAGGTTTTGAAGTAGAAATAGGTACAGGTGCCTGTTTAAGCATAACTGTAGCAGTTTCTGCTTTACCCATTCTTCTTCCTGGAGCTGATGGAATTACACGAGATTTAACCTTAGCCTGTATAAGGGAATCTTCAATCTGTTGAGCGATTGAAGTAAGGTCTCGAAACCCTCCTGTGTATTTCACAGGGATCAATGGCGTGCGTAATTCGTCACGCAAATTTGCCACACAGATTGGCAACAATTCCTCCGGAGGGAGTGATAAACTCAAGGAATACGTTAATCCCTTCCAACGAGCAATGAAATCAGAGACTCTTTCATTCTCCCTTTGCTTGAAGTTTTTAAGATCGAAAACTGTCGTTTTTTGGAAAAGTTGAGCTAAACTGAAGAAGGAATTTTTGACGAAGATCCTCCCATCCGATGACTGACCGGGATTTCAAGATTGTATAGCAGACAAAAGCTGGTCCTTGCAAGGTTCGCACGAAGCATCTGAGTTTCACTGCTTCTTGCTGCTCTGGAGTTCCCATCATAGGATCACAACAAGATACGTAATGCGTCAAATGTTGTTCAGGGTCGCCTGATCCATTGAAAGTAGGGAAAATAGGGTTTCCAAAACTGGATGGAGGAGAAATTGAATCTACCCATTCAGGGTAAACTTTCTTTTCAGGTTGAACTTGCACCCGTTTCCCTTCCATAGTTTCTAACCGAGCTGTTAATGACTCAATAGTAGTTATTAACTTTTGAGAAACGTCAGGTTGAACTTGGTTTTGGGTAGGTGCAATGAATGGAGCTTGGACAGACGTGGTGGTTGGTGCTGCAACTGATGGTAGTGCTGCCAACCGTTGTTGCGTTTGACCCGTAGGATTAGACCTCTGTGGGTGTACTGACAAAGGAGGATATTCTTGATCCATCTCAATAGTTACAACAAATTCCTTCGGCTGTCGGACTTCAGCATTCTTAAGAAGAAGACTACTCTGAAGTAGTTCTGCATTCAACCTTCTTAATTCTTTCATTTCTTCCTCCTGTTGTGCAAATCTTTGCTCTAATGAGAGCGATTGACCTCCTTCAGAGGAAGGGTGAGAAGTAACCTGATTCTTTCCTTTCCCCTTATTGGATCCTTTTCGGAGAGGGGGAAGTGGGTTACTTGAAGGAATACCCAGATTTTGGGTAAGCCTTTGATTACGTGTGCGCACACCTTCTTGAGCAGGAACCTCTTCGTCTGATCCCTCTGATTGAGCCTCATCTGATGAATCAGTAGCAACGGCATTGATGAAATTAATGGATGCATATTGCATGGAATCCTTTTTATCATCATTTCTGTGATATTGTCTCCTTCTATGTCCATGATGAGACATGGCATTCCGTTGACTTGATCCCTCAGGAATTTCTTAGAGAACCGTCACTTGGAGAGAATCTCCTGACATCTTGGCTCTTCGTTCCTCTTGAGGCTTATTCCCTAATCGAGAGAATACTGACTTTCTCTGAGGGAGGGATTGAAGATTTGAAAAAGTCCCCAGTCCAGTGGACTGGGGGTGTTCTTGTAGCTTCCGCTCAACTCCTCGAATCCCATTCGTTGACTCTGAGGGTTGGGTTAGAGAAGTCCCCAGTCTAGCAAGCTGGGGTGTCTCTTGACATGCTATGTCTGAGATCTTCTTGAAATCTCTCTTGATCTTTCGAATCTTAGTTCGGAAATTAGCTGGATTCATCAACCTGTATCCACTTTTATCACCTGGTTCAACAGACCGTTGGATGATTTCCGAAACATCTGTCATTTGATGACGTGTTTGCTCCAGACGAGAGGCTTGTGCAATATTCTCGCCTGCTTGGTGTAAGAGAAATTCAACAACATGTTCTCTATATACTTGATTTTGAGAGGAACTAGTTGAAGCTTGATCTCGAGCAAGATTTTGATTATGAACAAATCCCATTGACTGTGGCCGGCCATGGGCAATAACATTGCATTAGACCATTTTTGGCGGGCTTTGCTGACCGGAAAGCACTATGAAATGTAGTGCTCCGTGAACACCCCATCCTCTGATATGAACATTAGATGGAGCATTGGAAATTAACTGACGCAATCTTCTTAGTGCGCCAAGGCATGAACGTTGAAGGGTTCTCTGTTTCTTTTTAGCCTTCGGATACCGAGAGACTGATAGAGATGCCAAATCAATCTGGCGTTGTAACCCTTCTATTATCTTAAGATAATTTTCATATTCATCGTAAGATAATACCTTCTTCTTTAATTGACAAAGAGTTTTCCATATGTTGAGACGAATATCATGGATTCCATCATCCGTCAACATCTTTGGAATGTCATACTGGGAATCAGCCAAAGGCCAAAACATGACTGGTACTTCACCTTTTGCCAGATTTTTCCTCATGTTCAGCATTTCCTCTTTATCATTAAATGAAGATTCTTCTACCTGTTTGGACCAGAGTTGGTGTTTCCTTGTTGTTTCATCGGATTCAACAAGATTGGTAGAGATATCACTATTCATGCTGGAAGATGAATGACCCAGGGATGGTTCAGAGAATAACCTGAACCCTAGGCTATCTTCTGATGGAGAAAGAGTTTCACCTGCCGATAGTAAAGCATCAGACATGACTGGTTTTACATTTGCAAGTGCCTCAAGATAAGAGGGCTTTCTCGGTACTACATTGTCTGCTGGAGTATTCTCCAGGCAATGTGAATCACTACTGCGGAGAGGACTTTCGCAGCGAAGTTCATCACCATGAGGAGGACCATCATGATGGGTTACAGCAAAAGATGAGATCTCTTGCTCCTTAGTCTTCTGACCACACAGAGGGTTCCTGTGGCTCTCATCTGAAGAAGAAACTTCAAGATTGACCGAATTTTCATGAAGCAAGTTTTCATGAGGAAGTGTCTGTTGAAGACCTTCAGAATTAATGTTCCCGTTATTGGGAACTGAGGGAGTATAATCTTGAACTCCGACAGATAAATGTCAGAGGGCTTCAAGAACTCCAGCATCGAGCAAGGCCTTGTTTCAGATTGGCCTTTGATCTCCTGACTATGCTGGGCGGGTCTTTTTCTTAGATGCCTTCTTACTCGCTTTAGAAATCACTTGATGACGAAAGTGATTGCTCTGAGCAGGTGTATGTGCCTGATCAGGAAAGATGGTCAGGTTAGGCTGACGATCATCGCTCAAATCAAGTGTATGTGCCTGACTTGGTTGTCCGTATGATATGGGGGAGTATGCCCCATAACCCTCTTGGACTGGAACAGATGTGTGTGTCTGTTCCGGAGTGAATCGTTGATGTGTCACTCCACTGCTAGGGATAGATTTATGTGTCTGTCCCTGAGATGATGCTGAAGTTGTTATGATATCCTGGCAAGCGTCCAGAATATGAGCAGGAATTTGCTTCTGCTCCTTCACCATTGACAAAATATGTTTGGTGAATTCAGCCGCCGGAACGGGGATATACGTCCATTCCGGGCTTGGAGTAGGTGTATGTGCCTGCTCCTGTCCTCCTTTTCCTGTCAGTGAATCCTGACAGTACTCAAGTGTGGAGGTAGAGAGTTTAGTCTGCCTCCTGTTTGTTGTCGGGGCTTTCCGACTGACTTCTCCGTGCGCTACCAAGCGATACTGTTGGTAGGCTTGATTAGTATTAGCAGGTGTATGTGCCTGCTGATTACACTTCGCCAAACGCGGTTGACGCGATCCATCATATGTAGTCAGACGAGCCTGCTGACTAACTGCTGATGTATAAGCTGGTGTATGTTCCTGCCTATGGTACTCCTCCGGAATTGCCTGGCGGGATCGGCTTGATGCTGCCAGACGAGTCTGCTGGACAGCGGGATTAAAACGAACAGGTGTGTATGCCTGCTCGTTATTTGCCACCAAGTTAGGTTGGTAGACTTCTCCGGAGATGGCAGGGATGACAACATGCCTATTGTTAACCGGATTCCCTCTCTGGCGGTTCATCTTGCCTGCTCGGGTTCGAGGAACCTGAGCTGAATGCCTGGTGTCGGTACCCTCATCATGTTGAGGGCGCACTACCGCACGAGTCTGGCGGCGATTGTTGATGGGAGCCCTCGGGAAGGACTCCCGTCTTTTTGAATTAAGGCCCCGAGGGACCTGCTCATTCACTTCCTCAGAGTAAGGGAGTGAATGGAAATTGCGTTCCGGGGATAACGACCCGAAACGGTTGGAGACGGTAGTCAGCACCGCCTGCTTCTTGATTGCTGGCCGCCGTTTTCCGGACGACCAGGTAGAGTTATTAACCTGGAGGGCTTGACGAGCGGCCTCCAGAGTTGGGATTGTACCGTTGCGATGGTACTCCTTAACCAGTGCATTAGAAACCCAGCGTTGAAGATGCTGAGTTGGTGATGTCATCCTTAGAGCGGACGACGTTCCGGCAGGAGTAGCAGCATTGGTTTTCACAGCAACAGACCTCACAGTAAAGGTGTTCACAGCAGCAGTATTCACAGGGGTGAATTTATGGAAAGCCATTTTTTGCAGAAGATCTTTGAGAAAAGAGTGCCTGTTCCATGTAACAGACATAATCAAGATGAATCTGGATACTGCATCTTTTGGATGAGCATATGTCAATGATTGCTTTGTTGGCCCAAGGGGCCTAACAAATAAGAAGAACATCACTTTAACTTGGTTAAGGATTCACGTCGGGTTCACCATTTTTTGTTTCCACACGGATTACGGGGATGACCTCCTGGACAGAAGAGTCAAACGTTACGATCGGTTTCTAGCGGGTTTGTTCGTAGAACCGGAAACATCCAATGATTCCACATCCGTTTGGACCTACTTTCCGAAGGCAGGCGCTCATTAGCTTGTGGACTGATGAGGCTTAGGAATTTGCATTGGTCGAGAGGATGGGAGGTCGGACTCATCACACCTTTTTGAGGGGAATTATTGTCTACTCCGGGACTCTCTTTATAGATTTAAGTTATGTTCGTGAATCCTTATTATATTACCAAGTATAAAATGAGCTTTCCTTTAGTTTTAACAATCAATGATTAAATATGCAAGAAATTTAGAGAATCTTTTATATGTATTCGAGGTTCTTCATCAATAGAGAATCATCCATATCTGTTTAGAGATTCTTGGTTAATGGTATCCTTCAAAACATTTATATAAAAGTCTCTTGGTCATTATGATGACCAGGCTGGTTTTAAAGCCACTCAGTGGGGCACTTGAAGTTTATCGTCATTCAGAAGGACATAGATTATTTCAAAGTTGGGATCGAACCCATGAAATGGGCTACCTACGTATCCTTTGTTTTGGAAAAGGAATCAGAACCCACGTAGTTCGAGGAATGGGGTATGATGTTTATGATTGATGGCTCAAAGATGAATGTCATAATTACTTTTACACTCTAAGCTCATGTGAGTCATGCTCGGTGTGAGAAACAAGAGGTATTGGTAAAATTTAGACAATTGTGCCATGAAAGATGCAATCATAAGAATTTTTTTGGGGCTTATGTATGGATGACTTCCCAGATAGATGAAGGTTTAGGATTTACTTTTAGGGAGAAAATCCATGAACAGGGTCCACAAAGTTATATGTGCTTCATGGAGATTTTAATACTCTAATCTTGGGGCTTACTCCTAAGGAGGATGCCCAAGTTAGGAGGGTACTTATGACTGGGGCTTATTCCTGAGAAGGAAGCCTAGGTTAAGGATTAAGGGTTGGGGCTTACTCCTAAGGAGGATGCCCAAGGTTTATGACTGGGACTTATTCCTGAGAAGGAAGCCCAGGTTAGGGGACTTGGGACTTACTCCTAAAATGGAAGCCCAAGGTTTATGACTGAGTCTTATTCCTGAAAAGGAGACCCAGGTTAAGGATTAAGGTTTGGGGCTTACTCCTGAGGAGGATGCCCATATTTGAGGTTGGGGCTTATTCTTAAGAAAGATGCCCAAAATTAGAGGATTTGATTGGGGCTTACTCCTGAGGAGGATGCCCAAGATTATGACTGGGACTTACTCCTAAAAAGGAAGCCCAGGTTAAGGATTAAGGCTTGGGGCTTACTCCTAAGGAGGATGCCCAAGGTTTATGACTGGGACTTATTCCTGAGAAGGAAGCCCAGGTTAGGGGACTTGGGACTTACTCCTAAAAAGGAAGCCCAAGGTTATGACTGAGTCTTATTCCTGAAAAGGAGACTCAGGTTAAGGATTCTCTCATCTTTAAAGGATGAGTTTGAATGAATGAACTCTCAATCTTTGGTGACATAAAGATGTTTAAATCACTAGGTTTTGAGAGATATTTCACAGAATTCCTTTCAGATAAGGATGTCAAATCAAGAAATCATGCCATAAATGGCTTTGAAGAGTATCTTGAAGACTGAATCTTGAATAGGAAGAGTGAAATGGCTTAAGAGGGGTAAAAATGGGCAAGATGGGCACCCAAAAAGATAGGGGCGTGCAAGTCTTGAAAGGCGAGCAAGTCCTGCGGCGACGCGCAAGTATTGGTCGCGCAAGTATACTTGCGCGACATTAGGGGTACTTGCACGATTTTCAACCAGTATTGAAATGCTTGAGCGACTCTTTATTAAACCCTTTACCATCCTCTTGAGGTTCTTCCAGAAGAGGGACGCGCAAGTTATATTGAAGGAATTAAGTCGGCGCGCAAGTGCTTGATAAGTTTCAACACTTAGGCCTTCCTTCTTCTCTTTAGATCTTCCATTATAGGTAAGAAATTACCTTAGAAGTGTTATGGAAGCTTTAAGAAGAGACTTGGGCGTCGGGAGCTTCGATCCGAGTTTCTGAAAAAAAGATCCTCTCGAATGGGGGGCCCATAGGGTCTATTTATAGGCAAAAGAAGACCCCGGGCGGTTATTGGGCGGTTACCAGATATGGCGCGCAAGTCCCTTGCACGACCATGAGGAGTCGCGCAAGTGTTGAGGCGGCGCGCAAGTGTACTTGCGCGACCAAGAGGGAACTTGCGCGACCTATGGGCAATGTTCTCCTTTTTCATCCCTTTGTCGATTTTTGATGTTTCTTCAAAGGATTAATCACTTTGAGCTCAGATATTCCCTTTTCCGATCTTTAGATTATGTGACAAAAAGGAGCATCAACAATGGCCTTGATATTATCTGGTTCGATCTCGATGCCTTGATTCCTGACAACAAATCCATGGAAATTTTTTGAGGTGACCCCAAAAGAACACTTCAATGGGATCATCTTCATGTGGCGGGAACAGAGGAAGATGGAAACTTTCTCAAGGTCTTTGAGATGGTCCTGGTGATGGCGAGATTTGACCACCAGGGCGTCCACGTAGCATTCCACTAGTGTTATTTGAATCGGCTAGAATATGTATTGCATGGGCCACTGATAGGTGGCACCCGCATTCAGCAGACCAAAGGGAATAACCTGGTAACAGAAATTATCATGGGGTTCCCTAAAGGCAGTGGGCTCCTCGTCCTCGGTGGCCATCCTGATCTGGTTGTACCTGAAATACCAATCCATGAAAAAGAGGGCTTGGAACCTGAGCATGGAATCGATCAACAACTCTATCTATGGAAGGGGAAAATCATCCTTTGGACAATGGTGATTGAGATCACGGAATTCGACACAGAATCTGATCTGTCTATTCTTCTTCCTGACCAGCACAATGTTGGCTAGCCACCGGGGATACTAACCTTCTGTGACGAAGCTGGCTTCGATGAGCTTGTCAACATTGCCCTCAACCATGGCACCATGAGAAGGGTGAATCTTTCAGGGGCTTCTTGTACCCACGATGGTTCTTCGGGAGTCCAAGGTGGTGGACGACTACCTAAGGATCTAATCATGGCATCTCATCGTTACTCCAAGCGAACACATCACGGTGCTGTATAAGGATTTCCACATACCGCTGTTGTTCCTCTAGTGGCATAGCGGCGCTGACCAATGTGTGTCTCAGCTCCGCCTCGCTACCGAGGTTCACTTGTACCAACTCATCGACTGTGGTAGAGATGCCCTCCTCAAAGGTGGGGGAGCATCTTCCATATCCTCATCTCCACTTCTAGAGGGATCACCCGCAGGGGGAGCTTCTTCTGAGCTATCAAACACTGATGGGAGGCTGGTGACGACCTGAGCAGAAGTGGTCATCACATTCGGAGACTCATGCACCACCGAGACCATAGAGATGAAGGCGGTTAATCCAATCCCATCAGGCCTTCGGCCCAAGGGACCATACATGATAACATAAAAACAGTAATGGCATGTTGGCTTGAGTCGATCAAACCCAGTCTGGTGAAACAGACACGTATGACGTACCGCCATTTCCATGAGCCTGACGTCTTGATACTGTATAGGGGTAAGAGGTTTTGGGATCACCCGGGCCTGGTTGGTGTAGAAGTACGAGGTGATTTTCCGCCATCGCATGGACCTGGGAATATGCCTTCCTCTTGTACTCGAAACAAAAAAACACCTCCCCATGTCGGGGGTCGTGGCATCCAACCGATGGATTAGGAAGATATAGGTATCATCCAAACCTGCCCAGGGATCACTTGTAATAGTGGCAGGATCAACCTCACCTGCCAGAATCTTTTTATCCTTGCTCTTGTAATAGTTGGCGTCAAGATTATAGGCTTCAAAAGATGAAAAATGAGACGCATCTCCATGGAGCACACCTACTCGACCATTAAGAGAGTATTTGAGGCATTGGTGACAAGATGGGGGGACCGCCGCGTCAAGGTGTATCCATGGCCTGCCCATCAATGCGTTGTACATAGTGTCCTGAGAGAAAACCATGATTTCTGTGTTGGAAATTAGGCCACCGAACTCGGTCTTCAAGCAGATCTTGTCGACTGGAGTTTTTTCGGTCCTGTCATACCCCTGGATTCTACGGTCAGAGGGAGTTAAATCATCCTCAGACAACCCCAGCTTCCGTAGTGTCCGAGTTGGGATTAGGTTGATCCTGGAACCCGTGTCGACAAGACAACATCATACTTCCACGCCATTGAAATGTCCAGTGATGTACAGTGGTTGAATATGCCCCGGTATGGGAGGATCTTCATCTTCACCAGAGAATGAGATAATTTCCTGACACTCGGCGTTCTCAATCGCCACAGTAGGGAAGGCTTCTGGAGCTGCTACCTCTGTCTCAAACTGGAGGGGGCTATTTTGGGCCTCGGTGAGCACCTAACGCATTTCAGATGATAGTATAAGATCATCAAAGATATAAATCCTCTCTAGAATGTCATCCATGTGATTAATAATATCATACTTTCGGGCCAAGTACGAGCTTCTGCTTACTGGAGGCCGCTCTGTAATTGGAGTCCTGACAGGCCCTGCCGGCTGGACCGATAACTAACCTGTACTAGGAACATCTTGTTGTTCTCTAGACGAATCCCAAAGAGTGGCTGACGGATGAGGGTCGGAAGGCTGGGGTCGGCTGGTGGTAGGGCGGACCTGGTTGCGGCACGGCTGAGGTGGTTTTTCCAGATCCAGCAACACAAACGGTGGTGGAGGTAGACATGTTGAAACCAGATGGAGGGGATCTCTGTACTGAGCTCTGTACTAGGCCTGCTATCTGGTTTCATAGGTGTGCATATCCTGGCCAGAGGATCCAACTGTCGTGCCCCAGTGATTAATGTAACAACGGCTCCGACAACGCTTATGATGGATCGGGACATTGGGAAGGTCCACCTGGCATTCCCCATCGTGGGGAGTCAAAAAAAGATTTACCAACTCTACGGTGTTAACTGAAGCATACCCTGGAATCTCACATGAGGAGTCATCCACTACCAGAAAGAGTCTCAGAGGGATACCCATTTCTGGGGGCATAAAGTCGCCAAGAGTGTCGGACGACGACATCATCGGCAGGGCACGTTCTTTCTTCTTGCGTCGTTGCTGCTTGCTATTCTTGGAAGAGACTGGCTGAGACGATGATGCTGAAGTAATAAATACATCTTCTGAGGGATTTGGCTGATTCAGACATGAATGAATGATGCCATGGGAGTGTGCGACCATCTTTTGGGCCATCCAGTCGTTATACTTCTGGGACCCATGGTCAGAAACCTGCTTCCATTCATCCTCGTCGTTGCTACTGCCATCTGATCTCACAAAGACACCTAACACTTGTGTCGGGGCTGGGCCCAACCTGAATACATTGTTATCAATATGGCCTTTGAGACAGTCCTTGAACATGTAGCGTTGCTGGATGGTGTGCCCTAGGGTCCAGTGATAAGGGCAGTAGTTGGGGTGATCAGTGAGATGCGCCTCTTCTGGCTTCCAGCACTCGGGCTACCGCACGATTCTCTGCTCCAAGGCACATTGAATGTAACTATGGACCTGAGCCTCATCAATCGAGTAAGTTTGATTCCTTCTATCCGGAAAGGGGGAAATAGGAGGTTGACCCTAATCGGGGGATGGAGGAGCATGCAGAGGTGGAAGAACCTGATTATCTCGCCTAGGCGGTGGCGGTGCATTACGCGGAGGCGCTTGCCGATTTTGAGGCAGTCCCTGATGGGCTGGAAATTGTGCTCGTTGGGAGGACCCCTATGGGGCTGTGGAGCTGGACTCACTCATAGAAATTCTAGTTGCCTGGGGGCCACTATCTGGGCCACACCAGCGGGCTCGGCTCTGGCAGCTCTCCATTCAGGAATCAATGGAGGCAGCAGGCTTTCCTGACTAGCCTATTGCAGGGATTCTTCGAGGCGCTCAGCTCTTCTAAGAAGTCTCAGAACACTCCAGGGTAATTCTGAGTAATCATAGAAGGAACTAGCTCTACCTTTATGTTCCCTATGCACATTGTCAGTAATTTATCCTGAGTTATCGACATGTCAAGGAAGTATGTGAGCCCCTTCCACTGGGCGATGATGTCCGCACCTCGCTCATCAGCCCTTTGCTTGCACCTGAAGTGGTCTGTGATGTTCCTCTTTCGGGTTGTTGAACTGAACTGGTTGTGGAATTTCCTGCGAAGGTCCTCACATCTAGTCACAGATCCGATAGGGCGATGGTTGTACCAGACAAATGTTATACCCTCCAGAGTCTGAAAAAAACAGATCTTGGCGGCCTCCTACTGCGCTGGGGTTCCTAACATAGGCCCACACCTCGAGTTGAAGTGGGCTAGGCGCTGTGGCGGGTCTCCATTCCCGTTAATGGGGGAAAAGGTGGGGTTCCCAAATCCCGAAGGTGCTGGCATGCCATCTACTCATGCTGGGTATGGCTTGCACTTCGGTGGGATTGCCACCTGTCGAGTTTCCAAAGCCTCTAAGCAGGCGATGAGTGCCGCCATCAGATCGTCTGGACGTGGGTTCCTCTTCTGACAGGGATCCCTAACCACAAGCCCATTGTCGGGCTCTTCAATGTGGTAGACAATCTCAGCATCTCGTGGGGCAGCTGGTGGAGCGATCCTTGGTGCGGCAGCAAGAACCCGAGCGGGGTCTCTTGGGTGATCCCGTCGCTCAGGAGGGTTTGGCGAAACATATCGCGCCCTCTTGCCATGTCCTCCAGCCTTTCCTCTATCAGAGAACATGGAATGACTGTGGTTTTCTGAGAGAATCTCACCGAGGGGTAGTTGTTCATGCCCCTGTTGTCCCGTCCTAGGATCACCGTAGTCGGGCCGCCGCTCTGCAATGCATTCAAAGAGAAGCTCATCGACTACCCTCTTCTTCTCAGTGAGATTTTGGCGTAGCGTGGCCTTCTCGGGATCATCCTCTATCTTCTGCACTGAGGCAGATGGGTCGGCGAGCTTGAAATCCCCAACATTCTATTTACCCTTGTTGATATTCCGGCTCGGTGTTAACACCTCAGTGGGTTCGGGGAGACCTATGAGGTTTCTCTATTCACGATTAATCCTCCTGGATGGGTCCAGTAGCGGATTTTCCTCAGGGTGTGAGACCCCATCGAGAAGATCCATACCATTACCCTCCCCCGAAAGATCATCCATGTTGACTGCCGCTGCCCTCGGGGACATGCCCTCAGAGCCGCCCAATGAGTCGGGCTATCGGAAAATCACAATAAAAAAAAGGGCAGCGTACTATCCCCATCCACGGACGAGCGTGTGGGGGGTGTCCTCCTTGATAACTTTGCGGAGTACTTGAAAACTATGAATGCATTGTTGCTATAGGGCCTTGTGGTGGAAAAGTGACTCAGGGTGCCGAAACGCGGGGAGCGTGGCTAGGTCAACCTAGCGACAATGCTCACCGATATCCTCAAGATGTTCATGACTCTCAGGATAAGGCACTTGTAGGTGGCGAAGATGGAAGTGAGTTTCCCGGAGGGTCTGGCAAAAACATTTAAACTCTCCAGGGGTGAGTGATTCTGGTGTATCAAAATCCAACCCTGTGAACAGCCAAAACATCTCAGAGAAGTGTCCCATAGAGAGGATGGTTCTGAAGCTCCATGGATCAGGTTCAGGATACGACCCTTGATGGCCCCTCTCATCAACTGGGAGCGGCTGGGGAGCTGGCTGCAGCGCTGAGGCAGGCCGATGGGTCGGCTGGCTGGCTGGCGGAGAATACGGTGAGTAGGCCGATTGGCCGCCGAATCATAAGTCGTCCTCCAAGGGCTGTAGTGTCCTGGATGCCACGTCATGATATGATGGGCCAGTGAACGGGCCTCCTATCATAGTGTCATTTCTTGCCGAGGGTGTGCCATGTCGTGGCTCTCCCATCGGTCCCTAGAAAAGGTATTTGTCGTCTCTGAATGATGTGGAAGGTGCGTCCGAAGAGATCAGTGGTGACTTCAAGTTTGATCCCTGGGGGTATGCCAGGTCCTTGTCCTCCTTGATATACCTTCTGAGGGAGGCGGGGATCATATAGATCTCGCATTCGGGGAGTACGAGGCTGACGCGCCGCGTCCCTATCCTTACCCTCGACTAAAAGGGCTGGGAGGAAGGCTCCATCGCCGAATCGTACTCCGCCTCGGAGTCTGAGAAATGGACTGGTCTGATTTCCTTTCAGACTTCCCTGAAATTCCTCTTACGGCGATGATGTCCCGCATTCCTGCCCTGGGTGGCTCCTCAGGGAATGGATGATTTCTATCATGGAGTCCTCTGGCCACGCTGGTGCTGGGGAAGAGAGGACTGAAGGCTGGGGTGCGAGAAGCACCAGGACAGATGTCGAACGGGTCATGGGGAGGACCTCCATGTGGGCGAGTGACAGGATATGCAACGACTCCATACTCGTAGTCAGTTGTAGGGGAAGTGACTCTGTATCCATTGTAGTAAGAATTGGAAAGAACCCCACCTGGAGCGATGTTGTCATAGGAAATCCCATTACCTACGGAAAGGGTGGCTCTAGGCAGGCCTCTGGGCTTAGAATGGAAGCAGGGAGGACCCATACCTTCTAGAACAGTAGCACGGAGAAAGCCTTCACGGTAGATGGCACTACCGCAAATTGGTTTGCGGTGGCCATTGCCTGTGACAGCGACTGGGAGAGTCGGCTGAACCTGCCTGTGTGGCGGTTGGGGCCTCAATCCTGGTCGGGCATGTAACTGCCCGTTCTCAACATGTGCGGGGTTTCGATGATAGGGGTCAGCAGTGGATTGGGCCATAGTGGCTGCTGATCTTCATTCTCCAAGGTGAGAATCCTTTTTTTCTCGTGCCCGACACTGGCGTCGGGTCAGGTGGGCTGGAGCCGATGGTGTGGGCACAAGGACGGCCTGCTCCTCGGCTCGTGGAGCCAAGAAACAGTGCTGAAGCGACCTAGCTGGGGCCCGACCATGAACCCTTGAAGCTGGTCTCTTGGTGGGCCAACTGGGACATCCCCTACCTCATCTTCGTAGGGAAGAGAGGTGTTGAGGCATTCTCATGATAAAAGCCCTAAACGGTTGAATGTCGGGGTGGGGAGTAGCGGCTCCCTACGTGGCCCTCCGGGGCGGTGATGGCAGTGAGGCACAGCTACCTCGAGGACTAAACGGGCCATATCCCTGGTGGGGATGACCCCTTCCTCCTCTTACCTATGCACGAGATCACTAATCACCCTTCGTTGGATAATCTCTGATGGGGAGAGGGTGTGTGAGCGCCCGATAGTCATGGAGGTTGGAGAAACTATAGAAAAGGTGGAACTGCACTGGGTGGCCGCGTCGGTACTTCCCCTGACCCTACGCCAGTGGGTAGGTGGCGATCGAGCTCCGGATGCAGTGATCTAATTCCTGAAATCCCGGAGATGAACCCATTAACACTAACAGGAAAAGAAACCAATTACCAACAGCCCAACACCATGCTGTCATCTGTGGTCAGTGAGAGGGATCCACGCTGACGACATCATAGAACGGAGTGATCAACGTCCTGACTTCCTCAATCTGTGGCGGGTTTCACTTCCTGGTGCTGAGTGCCCAGACCTGGTGACATGCTAATCTTCCGACACCCCAAACGCTACCAATCTCCATATTAGGGAGAATAGATTCATGTCGGTTTCACCATTTTCTTTTTCTGACGCTTTCACTGGGGCGCGCGTGCATCCGTCATGTCGGGTAGGACGCACAGATTATGGCCACGCATTCCTGCTTTCCAAAGGCGGGTGGAATTTGTTCCTTGTTCAGGGATGTCTGCTCCATGATCGAAATTGGGATGATGGGATTTCAGTTCTTCCTTTCGTGGATTCCTCCTTGGAGTTCGTCACCTAGTCCGGGTCTCCCTCATAGATTTATGACATATTCGTGAAGCTCGTTCTCGGTGCCATATTTTCATGGACACCAGTTAATTACGGTGCTTCCATCGAGATGATCCAAGGGGTCTGGCTGGGGTAGCAACCTTCGGTGAGGAGAATGGTCACACTGATGCATTGTTGGTGTGTCTTGACACTAGGGGATTGGCATGTCTTCCTTCTGTCCCTTATTATAGGGCCTCTCGACGGCACGGAAGCCCGAGGCATCCCACATCGAACACGGGGAATTTTTTGCCATAGGCTTGCACCTGAGGTTTTCCTCAACTTCCCATGTTTAACACGTGGTATGCTGCGAGTTTAACGTCTGGCCAAGATGGATCAGACTGATCGGAACACTAGCTAGAGTGGATCATATTAAAGAACCCCCTGGAGGGAAAACCGTTATTGGGGCCAGCATGTGGGCAGCTTCCCGAATACTATGGAGTGGAATGAGGTGGCATGATCCAACCGGTATGTGGTGGCTCGAGTAAGCATCAGGGTGGGAGATGAAGTGAAGTGGGGCTTGAACCTCATGGAGGCTTCCTACATATCCACGTGGCAGGAAATCAAAGTCTGTGTAGTTCGATGATGCAGTGGGACACCCAGAGAGGCGACCCATGAGAATGAACGCAAGGATGGGAACCAAAGGGAGTAAGACCTCTGGGCTAGGGCATGAGCTCCCTGAGGAACGTGGACTCGAGGGAGAGGTCAGGATGAGAGGTGGGTGTTGGATAGGGGTCTTACGCTCTCAGGTGGCCCAAAATGGTGGATATGGGGCTTACAGTCTGAGGCAGCCCACAATGGTGGATACGGGGCTTACGCTCTGAGGTTTCCCATGGTGTTGGATATGGGGATTACGCTCTGAGGCGGCCCATGGTGTTGGAGAGTTGACAAGAAGGGGTCGGAAAAACTGAGTGATGGGCTTGGACCTTGTGGAGGCTTCCTACGTACCATGCTTTAGCACGGAACAATGTCCACGTAGTTTGGGTGGTGTAGTTTAATGTCATGTGGGATGGGGGAAGACAATTTAACGTCGTGATGGAGGGAATATAGTTTAACGCCATGCGGGATAAGGGCATACATTTTAACGTCATCCTAGATGGGAATTTGGGGCCTATGCTCTGAGGCAGCCCATGGTGGATGTCAGGGTGATTCTTACTCTAAGCTCACATGAGTCATGCTCGGTGTGAGAAACAAGAGGTTGAAGGGACCCGATGATCACGTCGCAAAGGGTGCGTCCATGAGAAGAGAAGAGGGGTTTACGCGTTGAGCGGCCCTTGGTGCTGGGACTTACTCCAGGATGGAGTCCAGAAGAGGAAAAGGAATAGTGGGAGAGAGATTTGGGACCGAAAAAAGGAGATGCCTCATTCCCTATCACGCCCTCCCCTGGCCTTGGCATTGGGGAAGTACGGAGGTGTATAGGTGGAACCTTCCGCAAGAGTGGATAGGGGCTTACACCCAGGTGGCTTCCCTTGCCCCGTGGACAAATGCCACTCCAATAAATCACCCCGGTGGGGGATGATCTCGACATCCACATGGAGATGAGCAGGCAGAGAGAATATCCCGAACCTTGGGAACCCTACGTGCAAGTCACGGGGTCGGATCACAGTTTAACTTCATGTGTTGAGTACGATGTTTCTTGGCAGTTTAACATCCTATAGCTCAGACGAGGTGGGTTTTCTCAACACCCCTAGGACATACATAACTAGTACCCTCTGCCCCTTGGGGAAGAAAATGCACCCGAAAGGCCATAGTGAAGGGGGGCCGCAGGGCGAACCATCGATGGGTACACGTTAGCGTGGCTATGCGAAGAAGCAATAGTCGTTAGTGTGCCTATGCGAAGAATCATGAGGAAAAGAAACACAACAGGAAACACCACCCAAGGGACCTAGAGGTTACTTCGTATGAGCCTGGAAGGTCATACAAGAAAACAATACATGGCGTGCATGCCCGGTATAGAGGACATCGGGCGCCTATGCAAGGACGCACCCAGGGGGGCGTCAAGGTGAGGGGTCCTGGGAATTGTGTGCAAAGAGAAGGTTTGCGCACAAAAGATGGGATGGTGCGCAATTGGGGCAGATGAATTGTGTGCAACTAAGGGGACTGAACGCAATGGACGTGAATTACACACAGGGGCCAACGGTCAAGCCCTAAGGCATGGAAAAACCTAACGAAGGGATTTCTCACAATTGGGTTTTTTGCGCGCAATGTAAGGGATTGCGCGAAAAGGAAGAACTTTGAGGAGTTTGAAATTTTATTTAAGCCGGTGGGATTGTGTGCAAGGGCGCATCCCGGGGCGAGGTTGTGTGAAAGGGGTCAACACCTGAAAGTCATATTGCATTAACGGGAGTCCAATTTCACGCACGGGATCTATTCCAAATTCCACCACCCTGAAATGGAAGGGGGCTCCTTCTATTTATAGGCCTCCGGCATTGCGGAATCCATGCGGCGCTCGAAATATTGCATGAAAGGAATGGAAGCACGAAAAGCCTCACCATGTGGGCGCATGCGCGCAAGATTGTGTGCCATGCTGGGGCCCTTTCGCAGATCCCGGACATCTTTCATGCGGCTAACATTTTTTCGCTCAAGCCATCCTTAATTTCGCACAACACTTCTGAGCCCTCCGGGCTAGGCTTCCAAGTCTGAATATGACCTTGCTTCATCATTTTGAAAATCACTTTAGGAATTATGGACTTTTTTGGTGTCTACAATTATATTCAAGCATACTTTTCTGTATGCTAAAGGCTACTGATAAGAAGCAAGGTATAAATGTGGTATAATGGGGAGTCTATACCCTTGTATCAAAAAAACACAGTGGAAATTTTTATATATAATCAAAAGTTTTAATAAACAATGTTTTAGAAGTAAATAATTAAAATATAATATTCAATAATAATAGATGAAATATTTTAAGATCCTAAACAACCATGCCATACATAAAACGCTGATTGTTGATGGGTACCACACCATTTAGAGAAACTCAAGGAGGCTACTTTGTTTATAAAATGATTAGAAAAAGAATAATAGGTGGATAAAGGAAGAAGAAACTTGGAATATGAAGGATGAATAAGGAATAAAGATACTAAATAGGCAAAACATCACTCTCACACAAGCCTAACGGTCGACTTCCCAAGACAAATGGCTGCCAAAATAATGAAATTCTATCTTCCCCCGTTCTATAGCGTATCTCCATGCTTATAAACTATTTTCCATAACTCCCACATAATATTTGTACATTATACCCCTATAATTACTCTTATAAACCTTCTAGAGTATTCCACCATATTCAATATACTCCCATATACTCAGGTATCTATGACCCACACCATCGTAAATATCAGTCTTGTCCTCAAGAATATGGAAAATAAATTAAAAATGGTTTCCCATTTCTGCACATAAGTGTCATTGAATATGTTAAATAGTCCTCATAGTACCCCAGACCTCTACATCATATTGGCGATGCACCCTGTCTACACTTACTCTCTAGGAAATATCCTAGATGGTCCTTCTCACATTGTGGACTAACCGTGTGTGTTGGTTTGAATTATGGTGTGAGGCACACCTATGAGTTCCCTCATCCATCCTAAAATTGTTTTCTGGGCCTCCGCCATGGCCCTATCTGCAACCAAATATGCATGAATCATTATATTTCTATTTCCAAAACCATCATGCATCACTTTCTTCAATATTATATGACTTATTTCTCAGAACAATATTTGTGCAATCCACTAGAACACTCAAAAGAAAACTCATCACTTTCAATTCTCAACCCCTTTGAACATGTCTAAGTTTTATGATGTGTTTTCAGTAGGTCCCTCTAGTAATAAAGAGTAACCTTCTATAAAAACTATATGATCATGCTGCCCCTGCCTCCACATGACTCTAGAAAATCATCTTTCTTTATTTCTGCATTGTATTCAGAAAATTTCAAGTGTTCACTCTGTGGTCACTTATCATCATATAAAAGAATCTAACTTTTTTTCTTCTTCCATTAATTCTACAGGCCTCTCATGTATCGACCTAATAACCACAATGTCTTAATGGTAAGATGACCTTATTTCCCCCATCAGTGTTTCCTATTCCAGAAGTAGCAGAGTATTCCTCTTGTGGGGTAGTTGTTAGTAAAAGTGAATGTACTTTTAGATATGTCACCATCATGTCATATTTTTACCCATCACTGCAATTTTTTGATGGTGCACATGATTCTTACATGAATAATGATGGTCATTCATCTTCTTGGTATAGTTGTGTTTCAGGGCATAGTAGAGATCTATGTAACAACTTACAAAATTCCTTCTAGTCCTACACATTCTTTTCTGAGTAATACTTATTCTCCTTGAGCTCCTCCATCATTGAGGTAATATTACCTATAAAATATTTCATGTCTACGATCTTCATGTTGATGAATTCCATGAACTGTTCCATTCCATTGAGGTGACCATCATTTCTCATTTCTATCACTAGAGTGCACATATTTTCAAAAATATTTCATAGTGATCTCCAACCATTGAAATCAATCCAGTATTGTGCAGGGGATGTCATCCAAAAATGGTGACCTGGGGTGTGGTCGCATCAAATTAGGAACCTCCTCTTGTTTGAAAATTGTAGGAACAACTCGCATCCACCCATATGTTTTTTTGTAGCACCAATTTACCTACGAAAATAAAATGAATGGTTAGTACCTCCTTTGTGGTAAAATATTTTGGGTACTATAAAATGGATAGGGTTCCTCTAATAAATCATGTGGCATGTCATGTGATCTAGACGAGAAAGCACACAGTGTCGTCCCATCTCATAGCATCAAGGTTGAGATTCCCAAAAAGAAAAAAATGAACACTAAGATGAATACCTCATATCTACATCTATAAAAAAATGTGAGTGGTTGTCAAAGACCATAGGTGACTCCTTCTATATTACAACATTGCGGCCATGATCATGTCAAAGAGGCGTGATGCATTTTAGAGGTGCATCACCTCATTTGGGTAATTATCATGAATCTCCTTCATTCTAGGTACCTTAACTCACATTCCGTTGGTCATTCAGTGGTGGAATATGGGATTCATTATGTCATATATCTAAGGGAATGTATTCTATATGGAAATTTTCCACATTAAACCAAAGAGTTATAGCAGCAAGTCAGACCAATTTATGGGTACCCCACTGGTAAGAGAAACTATAGGAGGTTACTTTGATTATAAAATGATTATAAGTAGAATTAGAGGAAGTTAAAGGAATAATAAATAAAGAATAATTAGGATAGAGAAGGAAGAAGAGGACCCGGGAGGTGTAAAAAAACTCTCAACCAATACGAATAGCTGATTTCCTAAGCCAAATGGCCACCAAACAGAATCATATTATCTTCTTCCCCCTTCTCTCCAACTATTCACCCTTCTTATAATCTCTTTTCCTTAACCCCTACATTTTATATGTGTATTATCCTCCATTCATGACTTGTATGCCCCTTATAGATTATTCTCCCTTATTCTCTATACTCCCTTATGTTGTGGTCTCTATCAATCGCCCACTTGGTTGACTATACGTTCTTGATAAAATAAATGAAACTGAAATAAAAGTACAAGACTCAACTAATAACTCTAAACCAGACCACATACCCAACCCCCATAGACAATAAAGCTGCACCATCTTAATCATAACTATCCACATGAGTGATTCCTCTAGGTCATGCAACCATGGGCCTCATCCCTCTCAATCATGTGATTATTCTCAACCTGAAATGCATACATAATATATTATTTGACCCAAGTAGGAAATATCTCTACGGAAAGAGCCCCCATGTATATATACTCATATGTGTATGTGTATATATTCCGATATATATATATATATATATAATAGTATTTACGTATTAGTATGGAAACAATTAATAGGTATCAACCACAACTAATCCTTGAGTACGTAACCTCGATCATCTGGACATCTTGTGAAAAGGGAATTGGGTTATATGTCATACCACTAAATCCATTTATCATTAAGACAATCTACTGGTCTATAATCCCATTTGACAATACCTTCTTTAGCTAGTGCCAGAAATATATCTGAGAAAAATATATCACCACCAAGGAAAACATTTCTAAACCATAGATTCACCCATAATATCTTCCAATCACTAAAATGGACGATACCATATACCTAAGTACAATATTATTAATATCTTATTGAGCTATATTTCAAAAAACACAATCCATGTGTAATCTAATATGATGTTTAGTTCATGGGTCTCGGTCCATAGGCAATCACGACATTGAAATTTTAATAACCCCAATGGATTATGTCCCTTAGGAGATATGTAAGGAATACTCACGCAATCCATTATATCAACAAAAAAATTTATAGTGGGATCAATAATCCCACTTCAAGACAAGTCACACGAGTATATATAATAGTGTGCCAACTGATCCTAGGGAGTATCCTAGGAATCAAACAAGCAGATCATGTTCATTTTCTTGAAGCACATTATCATCCAACAAAATGGGGGAATGCATCCATTCCACCACTTTTGGAATCATTTTTAATGCTATCGGATTATCCATTCCTAAAAAGACCCATTATGAGTGGAGTTCTAAGACACTCTTAAAATGACCTCTATATCCCTAAATATGGAAGAATCCTAATGAAAAATGGTACTTCTAGTAATAGTATCATTAAATCAATTAATATCATAATATTGACACTAATATATACATTTATAAGTCCCAATAAAATAAGGCACAAAATACATATTTCAGGTTATAGGTCTGGGAATCCAAATAAAATATGGCTCATCATACGGATACCATAATTTATTTATATGCATCCCAAAATATGAATAAGAAGTGTACCAAGAAATACGAATGGGAATCCCATATATAAAGAAATATGCAACATTTCTACCTTATAATCCACTAATGAGGAACAACCTCTAGTAATCGTCATTGCAACAGTAGTAAATTGGTGAATGAAAAAAATAAAGAGTGAGTGTGGTCGAATGTATAAATGCAGCACTACCACCTCATCCTCATGGGAATACATTTTTGTCATGGTTTATAAGGTTTCACCCACTACCATCACTTCCCTAACCCATCGTAATAGCTTAGGTTTGGTCAAACATCATGTTGTTCATTGGGTCCCTCAAGTCATAGCATATGGGAAACATCCTACATGGGATCCATGAGGTCTACATATAATTGAAGTCCTCATACTCTAGATCCTCAAAACTGAAGATAAAATTAATAATCCTACATGGGATCCTCTAATGTTAAGAATGTTGAGTCATATTACATGTGATCTGTTTAATGGATCACAGGAACATGCATCCTACATGGGACCCTTAATAAAAGAGTACATATGAAGAAGCGTCTTTTAGGGGATCCACAGCATGGTAAGTAGGTAGAGGAATCCTATAAGAGATTACCTATGTTAGCATAAAAGATATATATTCCCCCAGGGGACCCTCAATACAATTATAATACATAGGAATCCAACATGGGGTCATCTAGTCCCAAATTTAAGATGAGGCATCGTATAGGGGATCCTCCAAAAAAACTAACCTCACATCCTCCGAGGCTAGAGGGGCACATCTCATCAGGGTTATTTGCTCAAGGGATATCTACATAAGAATTGTTCATCGGAGATGACTTATGTCCCATATCAGATCATTGTATAACATTTATAAGACCACTGGATTTAATTACCATAGGAAGAACCTCTCTATTTAGGAAAAAACCTTAAACACCACATAGGAGTCCTAAAATCAATTAAAGGGTAGTATCAACACGGTCTATATAGAAAAAAAATATAATGGAATAATCATGTCTCCAATTATGACTACATTTCTTAAAGATAATAAAATTCCTTAAAAGTCTATCAAAGGTTAATACATGGTGTACATACCCAAGTACATGCTGTGTACTCCCAAATCCATGCCTTGGCATGTACTCCAACTAAACTTGGCATGTAGAAACCCAACTACAAAATTTTTTGTTCATGTACATGGCATGTACCATACATTGTGTATTTACCCATGTGCCTCGCATGTCCTAGACATGTACTTATCCTAGCCATGTACCACTATAAGGTGTCCTTCCCACACGAGGTTTGGCCCTATACTCTATATGACCATGTTATCATACACGAGATATCTTGATGGGTACATGGATACATGACTAAGTACCAGTATACATTATATATAAATCATAAATGGTGTGTACTTATAAAATTATATTCATTATCAAATGGGATGAATGTATGACATGTGTTTCTAAAGTACACACAGTGAGTTCAGGTTTTCCGAATGGGATACCCCTCAAATCGGACCAAAACCCTGTTTTTCTTCCCCAAAAGATATAGATCAACCCTCAAGTGGTACTTAGTAGACATAATATTGGTTTAAAACATGAAAATGGTAAATATACATAAATATAGGGAAAAAATTAAAAACATCCATCCTTGGGGTAGAATCTGACAAGCTTCGCTTGTTTAGGTAATCTATATCTACTGCATGAAGATTCCGATCCACCAAGATCTGCGATGACACCTCACATATTCCATCTCTATATTCCTCTATCCAACTCATTTTGTTTTTCTTTCAATATATTATTGAAAAAACCTAGGGTTTTTCATGGGAATCATTAGGTGAAGGATGAAAATAAAAAATTAAAAAGAAAAGGAAGAAAAATGGAAAAATAAAATGGGTGTCTGACCGAGAAACGATGCTCAACCTGTGATTATCCCTTGTTTAGGAAAAAATCCATATTTCATAGTCAATGAAAGATATGAAATATTAATATGATACAACATTAAAAATGTATGACCAAAATAACCTACATGAATCAATTAATATTTAATTACATAAATATTATATATTAACAATTTTTCTTGTATTTGAATGGCATGGATTCCCCCAAACTCCAATTTTAGGGTAGAAAACCTCTTTTGGGATAGGCACAATGATCAAAAAAATTATTTGAGATCACCTAAAAGGATAAAATGTCCATTTTACCCATTATAAGCATCTAAAAGAAAAAATTAAAATGTATTCTCAAATTTAAAGCTCAGGAAAACATGGTTTCTTACAATATCCCCAACATTAAAATCCTCATCCCTAAGAAGCCTATGTAGTAAAACTAGAATCCATTCTCTCATTCCAAGTATCTTCATGACTACTCCATCTTGATTATCCAATGAAAAATATCATGGAATCAACAATTGTCTCCTATACAGGAGACACTTAACTACGAATGATCCAATAGTCCCCAACATTGGAGAGCTCTTATTGGCATTATGAAACATCACTCATTACCACTTCCTGATAACAGTTTCGAAATTCAATTCAATATTTCAGCTAAAATAAGGATCACCAAACCCAAATGGTCCATGGTTCACTCCCACCATATGGAATATCTTTCTATACTCCTCAAGCACAACCTCAATGTGTTCATTCATCAAACAAAGAGTGATATTTTATAGAAATGATGTTCTACAAAGATATTATTCTCTCTCACCATACTCAGGATGATACCATGAAAGAGAATAATCATATATATCTAGGTGTATAATAAAATTCCATCCAAACACATTCGTATCTCTCTCAAAACCATACTCACATCAAAATAGGCTACATGTGCATGTAATAAATGCATGACACACTGTCTTTTGAAAATTCGTTCCCAAGTCCATCCATGGGTCAAACTTTAATCACAACCCGATTAATTTTTTATGTCTCTTCTACTATAGAAGGAAATTTTTCATTTAACCACAAATCATGGGAAACCACTCCCATAAAAAGTATAGAAAACATTGGTCAATGAATATCATATGACCACTCACTAGTTTTCTATTTAAATATTACAACAGACAAACATCATGCACATTAATCACTAACTCATACTCCAATGATTCGTCAAAAACGAGGCTAACTGATCATGTTATATGGTGTTTCAATATCACTAATGGGAATCTACCCTAGAACTCCTATTCAAAATCTAGATCCGCACATATTCCATTGTTGAATCTGTGATTTACCATCACCCAACATATTTCCAATCATGAATATATATTTATTCTCTAAATAAACTAGATAAAATGGAAGCACAGTTTAATAGGGTCAGGCACCCAAATGGTCATACCTACTGAATACAGTTTAAAAAATAAGTACCCTTCATGCTTCCTCAAAAGCCAAAGGCCTTAACATGACTATATTGCAAAACTCGAGAACTAACCATACATCGGTCTCAAATAAGCATATAACCAATATCAATACCTAAAAATGAATAAAAAACTAAATAAAAACTCTCATATGGGTTTCCCTTGATCAAAACAATTATCATATTTCAAGGGTACAAGTCAAAATTAAGGGACTAGATATCCCATATTGACCTATTGATCATGTCTCATAATAGGGTCACAATGACTATCTACATATAACAAAATAATAAGTCTCTCTAAGTGAGGTAATGATAAAAATGATCTAAAAGGATAAAAGCTATCATGAACAACCCACAAGAGCCCTGATCCTCTCTGATCATCCTCGTAAGGAACTACACCCTAGAGGTAACAATACCCTCGTAGAAGATATACTGGACTGAATCCTTTAAGAAATTCATAAATGTTAATACCCCCTTAGGTTCCCATTCATCATAAATGTCCTAGTACCTATTATCATTGTACTCCACTATCTGAATAGAAAACTACAAATTATGGTTGGTTAAGTAGATTTTCCCTCCAATCTATACATGAAAACATTGTATTCTTTTTTATGACTCATTAATTAGACAAACCAAGAAAACACCCTACAAGTGGTCCAACACACATGAGTCAAGTTCCATATTGACCTAATAGGTTCAATGCACCATTCATTTATGAGTATTGAGTCGTCAGACTCACCACCAAATGTATCAATATAAATCCACATAGCATTCCATCACAAGGTAATATATATGAAATATTCTCAATTGAGTAGAATTCCAACAATAATATATATGGGGAATTACCATTTATGTTTTTATTAAAATAGTAAACAATTGGCCACTATCATTAGTAATATTCAAAATAGAAGGACTATAACATTTGAATCCTAAGTACCAAATATGATGCATGTGATACCTCTTAACTTTTGCTTCCAAATTATCAAAATCATTCATTGGATGATTTCCAATGGAAAAGATCCAAAAATCCATAAATAAATCACAATATCCATATAAAATGTTCATCTCTGAAAGGGTAAATAATATTAAACTATACTATTATAGATCATTATAGCAATCCCATATCCCTGGAAACCAGTACTTCTCACTAAAATAGGTGTTCCTGATGCACTAGTCTAATATCAACCAATGGTTCTAAAACATTCTTAATACTCCTCTCTATGATATCCCAAATAGTAATACAATAGAAAAGGAACTATTTTGATACAAATTTTCAACGTCTCGACTTGTATCCCACTAATCAAATTCCAAAAGATGATTCATCAAAAGGACTCAAGAGAACCTACCCATATTCCAGAGGCAGCCAAATAGTAAAAAGGGTTTAAAGGTTGTACAATGGGGACTTAATACCCTAATGTCTGATTAAAATGATAAAAATAACCTAATATCAACAGAATTAATAATAAAAAGATTGTTGTAGTAGAATATAATTCAATTATAACATGCTATAATAATAAATGAAATGATATAAAATCCCGAACATCCATGTCATACATATAACACTAATCAACCACGTGGTCAAATCTCTATGAAAGAGTACATAAAAGAAACAGAAATAAAATTATTAGGCAATAATACTAACTCTAAACTAGAGCAAATATAGAGTCTCTAGACACTGTTGAACTGGACCACCCCAATCATAAGAATTACACGAATTTCTTTTCTCGATCATGAAACCCCAATACATATCCTTATCCATTATGTAAATATTATAAACCTAAAATGTAGACATAACTTCTTCTTCGACCCAAACTAGACATGTCTCTGAACAAAGATCCCCCATGTATATATACTCATATGTGTATTCATATATATTCACATATATATATATATATATGTACATGAAAATATAAGCATGAGTAAGGTATTAATTAACATGTATCAACCACAAATGGTCCTTGGATTGGTAACCTCCATCATATGGACATCCTATGAAAAGGTAATTGATCTAGATGTCATGTATCTCATGTCATGTATCATTAAGTCAATTTATAGGTATTTAATCTCGATCGAAAATACCTACTTTGATCGGTGGCAAAAATGTCTCGAAGCAATATATGTAACCATAGAGGGATACATGTCCTAAACCTAGATTCACCCATACTCACCTACAATCACAATAATATAGGATACCATATACCAACAATCATTCCTGTAAATGTGTCATGGAGGTAGATGCCATACTACTCAATCCACATTTAATCCAGTTTAATGTCCGATTTCCATTTCACGATCCATAGGTAATCACCACATTTAAACTCAAATAATATCTAAGGGGGAACACCCTTAGGTTATATATAATAATACTATCCTGATATGGTATATCAACAAGAAATCATTCAATAATCATATCAACATCCTACTCCTATAAAAGTATGGGGAGTATCTATAATGGTGAATACACTAATCTGGAGAGTATCATAGGAATAAAATGAGGAGATAAAGTCCATATTCTAGGTTCACATAAGTATCCCATTACATGAGATAAATTCACCCACCCATCAACCATTTGAATATCCTAGAATGTTAGTAGACTATTCATTCCCAGAGCGACCCAATATAAGATGGATTCCAAGAAATTATCATTAACCTACCTCTATATCCCTAAATAGGGAGGAATACTTGTAAAAATTGGACTTCTAGAAATTGTATCATTCAATCAAGTAAGATTATAAGTTTGATACCAAAAAGTATATTTGATGATCCTTATAAAATTAAGTTCAAAATCCAAATTATAGGTAGGGCATCTGGAAATCCCAGTAAAATAATTCTCAATAACCAAATCACAAGAAGTAATTCCAAAAATCACAACATATAAATAATAAATATCCTCATAAATATTTTTGGGTATCCAAAATATAAATACAGATGCATCGCATCAGGATCAATATCCACAAATAAAAAATAACCTCTAGTAATCATCACTACATCAATATTAAATAGGTTAATGCATAAATAAAATAATGATGGTGGTTTAATGACTAAAAATTATATTACCACCTAATACATGTTGGAATACATGTTTATAATGAGTTATATGGTGACAACAACTTCCATATCTTCTGAAAATTGATATACTAGATAAGTGTTAGTGAAACATTGGGGCCCCCATGAGATCCCTTAAATCACAACACTAGAGAGGAAACATATATGGGATACATGACGTCTAAATGTAAGGGAATTAATCCTACTATGGATCGTCATTATTGATGATAAAATGAGTAATCCTACATGGTATCCTCTAATTGTAATCAAGAAGATGAATCCCACATGGGATCCTTGAAATGTTATATAGGAATAGGAATCCTGCATAGGGCCCTTAATAAAAGAGTACATAGGTCGATGCCTCATATAGGGGATCCTTGAATAATATATAGGTAGATAAATCCAAAAAGGTATTACCTAGGCCATCGTATAAGAAAATACATCCCACATGGGACCCTTTATATAGTAATAAGATAGATACATCCCACATATTATTCTATAGGTCAAAACATATGCTAAGGAATCCAATAGGAGATCCTATAAAATAACTAACATCATGGACTCCATGGATAGAGGGGAACATCTCACAAGGGATAAATAATCTTTGGAGATCTCCATAAGCATTAGTCCTTGTATATGGCTCATGCAACATCTCTGATCATGTTCCCATTATTAGGAGAATACTGGATTCAATTACCTGAGGAAGAACCTCTCCATTGAGGAAAAATCTATAGATTCCATTGTAGAATTTTCGTATCACCTCATTGTTAGTACTATCATGACTAATGAATAAATACTCTATGAATGGAATAATCATGTGTCCAATTTATAATCCATGGTTTAAAGATACAAAAAAATCAAAGGGTAGAAAGGGGAAGTACATAGTACACATACACTATTACATGGTGTGTACCCCAAAATACCCACCTGGGTGTATACTCTATTTAGAGATGGTTAGTAAAAACCCATGTACATGGAATTTTGGTTGTTGGAATAAAATTCCTCATGATTTCATAAACATCCAAAATTTATTAAACTGAATTAATCATCCAAATCAACAGAGTATTTCAAGAACCCCAAGGTAGGTACGCTCCAGTTCATGTGTGTTCGTGAAAACTTAGAATCTATGAACAAGATTATTTTATAAAAAATATGGTGACACTTATTCAATATATGTCAAAGGATATCCAAATTTACAATTCATCTGTACACAAAAGGGTGATGATTTTTGCAAGAATCGAAATTCTCGTGCAACCCTCCTTCATGCCTAATAAGATGCCAATATGCCCTTTGTGTGATTGGACACTGCGGATATGTCTGATTTTTCATGGAAAACGCCTTATGATATTGAATATTCCATAATAGGTGTTATAGGTGTTTCATACAAATTTAATTCTACCCCCAATGTTTACGGTGATCCTTTAGAAGTTGAACCTTTTCTCTATTGCATGTAAGACCAATCATCCAAGACATCATAAAGGCATGGAACCTTCAAGGTAAAATATATTTCACGATAGTTTCCCTTTGGGTCCTCCATTTAGTGGGAACATAGTTTTTGAACCCTCTTAAAATTTATTTCATCCTAGTTAAGATTTTCCTAATGGATCCTCTTGCACAATACCTCGACCGTGTGTTCAAAACATTGTGCTATGTGCGACGCCTATCCTTGCACCTCGACGCCCAATCTTGTGCTAACCCTTTACTTGTATCTCCATAGAAACCCCTTATGCCAGATAACCATGTCTAATCATTCTTTGTGCACAACACACATGTCTTGTGTGAAACTCATGCACAAAACCCTACATGCTTTAACTCCACAATTTTTTGGTCCTTCAAGAGACAAACCCTATGCATGAGTTTCTATATGTTTTTATTCACATCATAGGTATGATAATGCCTATTTTGTACCATCATAGGCATGAAAATGTGGACCTCATGATTCACCACTCCTCAATACCACTGAAACCTGGAATTTCTAAATCCATTCCCCTCCCAATAGTGCATTAGCTGTGTTTAGGTAATCCCAAGGGGTGAGGAGTGAGTCCCCTACATCTGTGCTGAAGGATGTAAAACACCATAACAACAACATCCTCAGTGCATGACGTAAAACTATATTCATACACTATGTAATGAACACAGTATTCTCCATGTATGCTCATCATGGGATTACATCTTATTCCCCACCATGGGATACGAGTCACCCGTAGAGGGAAAATTCACACATAAGCCCCACTCAAATTGAATTAGATCCTCTACACCAAGAATGAGATCCTCCTTGGGAATATTTTAGGTGTATTCCCTACACCATATTTCATTGACACTTCATTCATGAAATGAGTGTTGGTTCTACTACTTCATCTTATTTCTATGAATTAGGACACATGTGGACTCATAAGTTAGTGGAGATCATGACATCCCCAGACCTCTTCACAGACATCCCTCCTAGAGTGAGCCACAACCTCCATTTCTATGGGTCATTTATATATATGATCCATGACCATAACCCATCCACATCAAGGGAATACCTCCAAGAGTAATCCCCAAACTCTATTTCTATGGGCTGTTTCTATATGTAATCCCCAACCAACACCCATATACTTCACAGAACTCCCTCTTAGAGTAAGCCCCAACCTCCATTTCTATGGCATGTTTCACTTCTAGAATTCAAGGTATTTGCGACAGATTATTTCCGACGGGATCCTGTTGTAAATAAGATTTAGCGATAGGGCCCCGTCGTAAATAGCCCGTTGTAGAAAACAACGGCGCAAATATGTCTCCGATTATATAACTTATACATATATGAGCTCTTTTGCGACAGGCCTGTCATAAATACTTTTTTGTGATGGGCCCGTAATCACGTCGCAAATGCTTTTTTGAAAATATTTTTTTGCACTATTTGTGATGGGCCTGTCGCAAATAGTTTTTTGCAATGGGCCCGTAATGTCGTCGCAAATACCTTTTTAAGAAAAATTATTTAGACTATTTGCCACGGGATCCCGTCGCAATTGATCCCGTCGCAAATAATAAATAAATTTAAAAATAATTTAATAAAATTATGAATATTGAAAGTTAAATTTTAATATTATTAAAATAATAAATAAATAAATAATATTAAAATTCTCAATATTCAACAAAAATATTAAAAAAATTGTTAAATATTATTATGATTATTGAAAAATTAATTTTTATATTACTAAAATAATAAAAATATTAAAAATATTAAAATTCTCAATATTCAACAAAAAATATAAAAAAATAATAAAATATTATTATGATTATTGAAAAATTAATTTTAAATATATTAAAAAATTAAAAAATTAAAAAATTTAAAATTTTCAATATTCACAAAAAAATTCAAATAATCATAAAATATTGATATTATTATTATTATTAGTAAAATAAAAAAATATTAAAAAAAATATAATACTGAAAAAATATTTTTAATATACTTATTATTAATGAAATAATAATATAAATATTATTAAAATAAAAAAATAACAAATATTAAAATTCACAATGTTCACAAAAACAAATCATAAAATATTAATAATTAAATTATGTAATAATCTCACCGATATAAAAGACAGAAACTATAAATAGTTCATATTACAACATATTTAAATTTAAATGTTTTTGATGTAAAAAATCCATAGGGGGTCGTCTTCTAGAGGAGGTGGAGGAGCTGGTGGAGGAAACTCCATCCCAAAACTATGAGTCAGACGGTTCATGTACTCCATCTGCTCATGATGCTGCTGCTTCCATCGATGCATCTCCTCCTCGTGTTGCTGCTGCTACTACCACCGAAGTATCTCCTCCTCGTGATGCTGCTGCTGCTGACGCATCTCTTTTTGTTGCTTTTGCAAACTTTCTATAAGGTCATTCTGAACTCAGAACTGCTCCTGATATTGTGAGCCAGAATATGATGCCTCTCCACGAGCTCCTCTCAATCTGGATGATGACATCGTAGTAGTACCATAATAAGTACCATGAGTCACATGAGAGTTTATACAAACTACTCGGCCCTTGTCAAAGCCATACTGATTCGCCTGCATCCATGTCACCTCTTCGAAATGGTGGGCACTGGTCTGATCAATCGCCTCGTCCTAACCCTCAGCCTATGTTTGAGAAGTCGCACCCTCATCCTAATTATTGCTATTTATTCTTAATTACAGCTATTTATTGCTATTTATTTCTAATTATTTCTAATTAGTTCAAATTATTCTTAATTGTTCATAATTATTTCTAATTATTTCAATTTATTCCTATTTATATCTAATTATTGCTAATTATTTCTAATTATTCCAAATTATTGCTAATTATTGCTAATTATTCCTAATTATTAGTATTTATTAGTAATTATTACTAATTATTAGTATTTACTAGTAATTATATCTAATTATAGCTAATTATTACTAATTATTTCTATTTATTCCTGATTATTGGTAATTACTCCTAATTATTACTAAATATTACTAATTATTGCTAAATATTACTAATTATTAGTATTTATTCCTAATTATTACTGATTATTACTATTTATTACAAATTTATACTAATTATTCCTAAATATTACTAATTATTCCTAATTATTACTAATTATTTATATTTATTAATGATTATTTCTATTTATTACTAATTATTGCTATTTATTACTATTTATTGTTAATTATTTCTATTTATTTCTATTTATTCGTAATTATTGCTAATTATTGATATTTATTTCTAATTATTTCTAATTATTTCTAATTATGGCTAATTATTGCTAATTATTGTTAATTATTGCTAATTATTTCTAATTATTGCTCATTATTGCTTATTATTATTAATTATTGCTAATTATTACTATTTATTTCTAATTATTGCTAATTATCTCTAATTATTTCTAATTATTCCAAATTATTGCTATTTATTGCTAATTATTAGTATTTATTGCTAATTATTAGTACTTATTAGTAGTTATTACTAATTATTAGTATTTATAACAAATTATTACAATTTATTACTAATTATTACAAGTTATTACTAATTATTATTAATTTTTGCTAATTTTTTCTAATTATTGCTAATTATTACTAATTACTGCTAATTATTCCTAATTATTGCTAATTATTCCTAATTATTTCTAATTATTACTAATTATTAGTAAGTATTACTAATTATAAGTATTTATTCTTAATTATTCAAAATTATTCCTAATTATTACTAATTATTCATAATTGTTACTAATTATTCTTATTTATTAATATTTATTTCTATTTATTACTAATTATTACTAATTATTGCTAATTGTTACTAATACTTCCTAATTATTCTTAATTATTTCTATATATTTCTATTTATTTCTATTTGTTGCTATTTGTTTCTAATTATTCCTAATTATTTCTAATTATTGCTAATTATTAGTATTTATTAGTAATTATTAGTATTTATTAGTATTTATTACTAATTATTACAATTCTTTTCTAATTATTACAATTTATTTCTAACTATTAAAATTTATAACTAATTATTATTAATTATTCCTAATTATTATTAATTACTCCTAATTATTACTAATTATTGCTATTTTTTACTATTTATTCCTATTTTTTACTATTTATTGCTATTGATTACTAATTATTACTATTTATTGCTAATTATTTCTAATTATTGCTAATTATTGCTAATTATTACTAATTATTACTAATTATTGATAATTATTATTGATTATTGCTAATTACTACTGATTATTGCTAATTATTTCTAATCATGGCTAATTATTTCTAATTATTGCCAATTATTTCTAATTATTGCTAATTATTCCTAATTATTATTATTTATTGCTAATTATTAGTATTTATTATAAATTATTAGTAATTATTATTATTTATTTATAATTATTACAATTTATTACTAATTATTAAAATTTATTACTGATTATTAAAATTTATTACTAATTATTATTAATTATTTCTATTTATTTCCATTTATTACTAATTATTACTAATTATTACTAATTATTGCTAATTATTCCTAATTATTACTAATTATTAATATTTATTCCTAAATATTCCTAATTATTACTAATTATTCCTATTTATTACTATTTATTTATTTTTATTACCAGTTATTATTAATTACTACAAATTAATTATATACATTGCTAATTATCGTTAATAATTAAAAATTACTACTAATTATTAAAAATTAATACTAAAAATTTCAATTTATTAGTACAAATAAATACTAATGACAGGACGATTTAAATTTAATTTAATTAGAACTAATCAACAATAAAAGAAATTAACATCAAAAAATAAAATAAATAATAATTAAAAAAACATTAATACCTTTAAAACTGATTTTCTATTGATGCACACAGCTTCGCAACTTCTTCGTGAACAAAAAAATTAACTTAGAAAAATTCTCTCTCTAAAATCCGAGTTTAGAGAGAAATAAGATCTAAAATTTGAGAGGAAAGAGAGGAAAAACGGATGGGGTATATATATGTTAGATTATTTGCGACGGGATTATTTTTGATGGGTATCCCGTCACAAATAGTATTTTTTGCGACAAGACCTGTCGCAAATACCTACGCCCGTATTAATTACTGCCGGTGGTTAAAAAGTTGTTTGCGACGGGACCCGTCGCAAATAGTCCCTGCCGACACACCTTTTGCAATGGGACGACATCCCATTGCAAAAACCTGTAAACCGCCGCCAATAATTTGCGACGGTGGGATCCCACAATCGTAAATAACCTTAACGTGGTTTGGCGTGCAATCTGTGCCAAACTATTTGCGACGGGAGACGAAATCTCGTCGTAATTAGTTGGTTATTTGCGATGGGTCGTTACCCCTGTTGCAAATAACCTCTTGGGTGGACCTTTAGCGACGGGATTTATTCCCGTCGCGAAAATCCCTTTTTCTCATAGTGTTTCCACACATAATCCCTATTCAATCATGTATCCTCATCTTTGTCCTACATCTTAGATATAATCCCCATCCCTCTCAACACTGCATAGGATTTGATTCCCAACAAAATGGGATACATAGGAAGCTTACCTGAGTTCTAAACCCAACACTTTTTCCACATCCATCCTGATTTTCCCTAGGACTCCACATCCTGGTAAGACCATGCTTGTCTCGTGAGAGACTCCATCACTACCAGGTTCCAAACCCTTTCTAAATTTTGTGGGATTTGATTCCCGAACAACTAGGATATGTAGAAACCCTCTCTGTGGCCCAAACCCAACAAATTGACAACATCTATCCTGATTTTCCCCGACCCACCATGTCCTGTGTATGATCAGGACACTCGCATGGGAGACTCCATCTCCTCCACATTCCATGACCCTTTTAAACTATGAGGGATTTGATTCCCAACGAACTAGGATACATAGGAAGCCTCCCTAAGGTTCAAACCCAACACTCGATCCACATCTAGGATGATTTTCCCTAGGATGCCACATCCTAGTAAGACTATTCCACTCATATTGGAGAATACATGTCCACCAGGTCCCTTTCTGCCACTTTCATGCATAGGCCCCATCCCTGTCATCGATACTCCTAGAAGCACTCTACCAATATTCATGTGTAAGCTACAAACCATCCAACTAAGAGAAATCCTCTTGTGAATGGTATCTTAGATACATAATCCCCACACAATTCCATGTTGGTGCATTCTTTCAAGATGCGAACATCATTACTGAATTATGTTAAGCTATATCGATCATTCTTATCAAATGACCTTAAACTATGGTAACAAACTACATGTGTTTTGATCCTTATATTATAAATTGGGTATGTAGGCCACCTCTCTCGAGGTTTAGTCTGGTTAAATGGTAAACCATGGTGTTCCCTCCTAGGGATACTCCTCTCTAACACAACTCCTGGATCTGCCTCTATATAAAATTTTGATCCATACATCGGTAAACCCTCCAGGTTCTACATCATAGGGACTAACCCCTTTGATCAACATCCTTGAGGCATCCCAATCAATACACTCAGTCTCTATAGTATGTTAAACTTTTTCCCCCAAGTGGATACCTCATTCTAAACTTGAATTTCTAGAGGAAAAATACTCAGAATATTTGTTCCCACAGTGTCATAAACTTCCTTCTAAAAATTATATGACTGAGGTGAAATCCTTGGAAGATATTCCTTTGGCATAAAAATTCCAATAGATTGGCATAGGATTCCTTGGGTTTCATTCCCAAGATGACTCCGTGAGATTCCCTCCTGTGATGAAGAATATAGGTGTCAGATGTTACTAGAATCTATACATGTCATAGATGCCAAATGTGACTACTCTCTTGATTGATGGTAACATCCCTATCTTGCCCTCTTGTAATTTCTAGAAAGAAGTAGTGTAATTAATTGGAATCCAGAGAGAGATGGAACCAGGAATGAGTTCCACAAAAATGAATTGATTCTATGAAGGAGACACATACAATTTAATGAGTTCGACTGGGAAATATATAGAAGGATGAACCAATATGTATGAACCTGGATCTTCATTTCAGGTATGTCTTTCCTTTTCAGGTGTTTTTGAGAATTTTGGAGTTTCTGTAAAAATTTTGAAGTACACGGCGTGTAATTTCTGAGTACACATTGTGTACTCTTCTCCGGCTCGAAACCGTGTGATGGTCGTGTCCGAGCCACACACAAGGTGTGTAGGGGTGATGTGGATGCCGATTTTAGCGGAGTACGAAAAAACCCACTACACTCCGTGTACTTTAAAAATACATGACGTGGACTTTTCTTTTTTTTCACTAAATAGACTGGGGCCACACCTCATCGCGATATTTGTCTTCTTCTAGGTCAAGTTCGTCTGAGAGCGACCCGTACGACCGAATCTTCCCCGAGCTCCCGTCTCTCTGTCCATTCTCTGATTCGACCACGGTCAATTACGTTGGAAGCACAACAGTGAGTTCTTCCTTCTTCTTGATCCTTGTTTTCCAATTCTCCGTCCTTATCAAGTTATTTAAGGTTAAAAGTTTTGTGCATTTTCCCAGATCTACGACGTTCTAGGGAGAATCAGCTGTCGTGGTTAAAGTATATCGATCTCCTAGGATCAAGGTAGGTGGTTTGTGCCTTACCATTCAAAGTCTTTAGTTTATGTGTGAATTTCCACTGATACCCGTGAACGAGGAATCACGTGTTTACCTCTTTGCCCTTGTTGTTTTCCTGCCTTTTCTGTATGATTTGGTAGAAGTAATTTGACCTTGTTAGAGGATAATTTGTTGTGCTTGGATGTATTTTTACCTTGTTTATTTTGTTTACGACCTTGGGTCTCATTTGCCTTTGGCTTCTACACCCGTTTCATGCCTGGTGGTTATAGGTTGAAGTGAAACTCATGACATGCTTGTTGCCTTTCAGACTGTTTACCTAAGAATCTCTATAGTTGTACTTTGGTTATCCAAGTAGCTCTATCGGTGTACTTTAGCCTTATAGCATTATTATTCACTAACCGGCACGGGGCTGAGAGAACCTGGTGCTATATACAATAAGGGATAGACCGAGTGACCTTGATAGATAGTCTTAAACATTATAGACTACAGAGGGGATGGACCGAGTGAGCTCCCAAAGAGTCTTGTATATTATAGACTATAGGAGGGTAGACTATGTGAGCTTCCTCAGAGAGTCTTATCTTGTTTGAATATCTTTAAGAACCTTCCCAGGCTAGAGGAGCAATTGACTGAGTGATCTTCCTCTGAGAGTCGGTGGTATTCCTGAGGCTATAGGAGGAATTGACCGAGATAGCTTCCTCAGAGAGTCTCTAGACCTTGGGGTTAAGAGGGGTAGACCGCGTGATCTTCCTCAATTGAGTCCCTGACTACCCTAGATTATAAGGGGAATTGACCGAGTGAGCTTCCTCAGAGAGTCTCATAAATTCATATGACAAACCATAGGGGTTAGGCTGAGTGCACTGCCTAGAGGGTTGTGGTACTTCTTGGATAGGACCAGAGGGGATGCCTTTGAGTACTTCGCAGAGGGAGTCCAGCTTGTTAGAAATTTGTTTCACTGTTTCTGATTGGTTGTGGATTAGTTGCTTCTATGTATCATCATGTTTTACCGCTTACTGTTACTGCCTATTTCTTGTTGTTGTTTTTGTTTACTGCTTATTGTATTTTACCTGCCATATACTCACTGACTATTAGGCACGGATCTTTGAGTGAATGCCTACTGGGATTTTATGTCACACCCTATTTGGGCCATGCTTTTGGGCCCAAGCGGACAATGTTGTTGCAGGTATAGAAAATGGAAAAAGCCCTTCAACTTCTGGAACTTGATTTCCTGGAGTAGGGGGGCATGAGACCAAGCATTGCCTTGCGATGTTGAGGAGCTGTTTACTTTTCTTTTGTATTTGTTTTGGTACTATAGTGTTTTTCCAGCATTGTGACTTGTTTGGTTTCTTTCCCAGTTATGTATCATGCATCATTTTATATGTATATACATATGTGCTCCAGTTTGTTGATTTAGTCTTCCGCTATTTATGTTGTTGGTTATTACTGCTTCCGCTATTGCATGTTTATTTTTCTTCCACTATGTACTCTGCCGATGATGGCATAGTTTCCCCACTATCACACCCAAGGCCCTCACTTCTAGTCGGCAGCCTCTCGTGTTTGGGGAAATTCCCTTGAGGCCATGTGACCAACAGGGTACGGGGCGCCTTTGGGTGGCTTCCGGAACCAGGACATTAAAAAGTGGTATCAGAGGGTTCTTTTCTCTTGCTTTACTATTTGGAGACTTTATCCAGGGATAGGACGGATTCAGTACTTGGTAATAAGTTGTGCCCGGGAGTAGCTAACCCATGTACAAGGAAAATCCATACTACCTCGTTTATTGCAGTTTTATGGTTTTGAGATTTTACGGTTGATATGATTTCACCTAGAGTGATTCACATGCTTGTGATGTTGTTGTTTTGATATTACGGTTTTATTTCTGTCACAACACGATGATATAATGGTGTGCCATCTCATGCATCATATAGGCACTTGTAGAAATAACATGCCATGCATTCTTTCCATGCCATTTTGGGTGAATTAGTGATTTTAGGATGTTGTGATAGACATTGGGTAGATTATTCATACTGTTGTGATATATTCTTGATAGAACCTCTGCTGCTTGCTAGAGAATTGTTTGTATTGTTCTTTGCTTAAATGAACACCAACTTTTGATACTTGAGGTGTATGGGCCCTCTAGAATCGGAAGTTGGTGGATCATGCTAATATTTTCTCTTGTACATGACTGTAGGAGATGCCCAGATTTGATTCGCGGGGAGTATGGGCCCCCACGGATTGGAATTTGGCACCTCTTTGCCTTGTTTTCAGTTTTTATGGGATTCTGTGCAGTTTCTGAGCTACTGCCCAGAAAAACCCAGAATACACGGCTTGTACTTCTGGTTACACGCCGTGTAGTTTGCAGCCTATGTTACTGACTGTGTGTGCAGGAACACGGTGTTGTAGAATAACTTCAGGAACACGCCGTGTACGGTAGGTGCACACCGTGTAGTTTAGAGCCGTGTAGCCGACCGTTTCACCAACATCACAGGTCGGGGAAGCTCGAGTAGACATGTCATGTTGCTTTCGGAACATGTCTTGTAGTCTTGCCCAGGTACCCGGCCGTGTCACGAACAACACGGGACGGTGTCACCTTCACCTATACACACCGTGTTTTTTCAGAACACACCGTGTAAATTCCATCCATGTAGACGGCTGTGTAACCAACAACACAGGCCGCTGAGACCTTATCTAGTACACCCCGTGTCCCTTGGGAACACGCTGTGTAGTCTGTGGATAGTTTGGACCGTGTGGGTTAGCCGTGTAAGGATACTCAGGCAGGGGTTTAGAGTTCAAGTACACACCGTGTATGTGGACAACATGCCGTGTAATTTTGTGTGTTACACGACCAGTAGGGAAGGGGTACACGCCCATGTTAATGACATAAGCAGACACGCGGTGTAGTTTATATACACGTCGTGTAGCCGTGTTTTGTAAACCTTGATAGGTACTTCCCCCTATTCTCATTTTTTACTCCTATCTTTTCAGTCTTTGTTAATCCTGATCTAAGGTTTTCTTTTGATCTTTCAGAGCTCTACCTCCGAGACATCCTCCGGTTGTACGTCTTTCGTCAGGCAGCGATCAGACGCCAGATATGGCTGATCAAGGACTTCCTGTCGATCCTCCATTCAAGCTAGCCTTGACACCAGATTTCATAGCCATTACAGGCGTTGAGGCGCAGTTTAGGGAGGAATTCCTGAGGATGATGCAGACTTTCCAGGGAGCGCCGCCTCCTACCCCGTCGATGGCTGAGTTGACGTGGGTTTTCCAGCAGCAACATCCTCCTACTTTTTCAGAGGATGGGGGACCTCAGGCTGTTGAGTTGTGGATATAGGCCCCATTGACTATCTTTGAGAACCCAGAGATCCCTCCGACTAAAAGGGTAATGCTGGCTACTTATATGATCTGGGACACCGCCAAGAGGTGGTGGGAGGTGATCTCACGGTCAGGGTGTCAGCAGGATATTTCTTGGGATGAGATTCGATGCACCTTTTATGACTAATTATATCCGGATACCCTGAGGGATGATCGAGCCTGGAAGTTTATGAGTCTGAAGCAGGGTACTCTCTAGGTTATGGAGTACTCTTCTAGTTTCAATGAGCTGCAGCGTTTCACACAGATCCCAGCAGGTGATGAGTTGTTACTTGCAAGGAATTTCGAGGACAGTCTTAGGTAGGAGTTTCGTTCCCAGGTGAATATCATCCAGTTGACTTTGATATCCTCTATCATCAACTAGGAAGTGGTCACTGAGCACAATCTAAGAGATTCAAGAGCTGTGAGCCAGGGCGGTTTGATATCCAGGGATGGTGTTCCTCCTATGGACAGTAGGAAGCGTCTTAGAGAGTCTTCTCGAGAAGATTGAGGTTCACGGGATGCATCTTCTGGTAGCCAAGTTGTATTCTACCAGTGCGGAAGGAGTGGGCATACTAGGCCTCAGTGCCAGAGAGATCCGATGGAGTGCCGATCTTGCAGCAATATGGGCCATATTCAGCGTTTCTGTGACATCTTCTCACCTTCAGCTGGTGGTAGGGGTTCCTCTATGACCCCGCGTTCTGGAGATGCTTCACCAGTTTCCCACCAGTCAGGGAAATGGTGTTCTTCCGGCCGTTTAGTTCAGGGTGGAAGTCACGGCTGTGGTGTTCATTCACCAGGTCATCAGTGAAAGCAGAGTGGATCAACTCAGAGCGGTCACCCAGGGGCGCAGGGCCGTGGTGCAGGCCAGTCATTCGCCGTGGAGCAGACCTATCAAGAGAAGGATCCCATCCAATCTATAGTTCGAGGAATGATTTTAGTAGCCTCAATTTTATCTTCAGCTCTTTTCGATACTAGTGCTTCCCATAGCTTTATCTCTGTTGTGGTTGTGGAGAGCCTTAGGCTCTGTATCTTTTCGTCTACCGATTTGTTGACTCGTGACACACCGTTGGGAATGAGGACATCTAGCGTACGACAGTGCAGGGAGTTCCCTCATGATGTTTTGGGGGGTCATTTCTTATGGTACCTCTAGGCCCTAGAGATGACGGGCTATGAAGTCATTCTCGGGTTGGACTGGTTGGATTACTTCTTTGCATTCATTGATTGCTATCGCCTCAGGGGGAGTTTCATGTCAACAGAGGGTGGTTCTTTTCTTCATAGAGGTGAGTGGGATGTCCAGGCAGGTAGATCTGGGCCAAAGCATCTTGGGATAGGGTAAGTTACACCCCAGATTGCCAGTATTTATCTAGATGAACAGGGGACTTCATAGCTAGACTTTACCCCAGTGGTGGATTGTTTCTGTGATATCCTTCCAGATGACTTTTCAGGTTTACCTCCAGAGCGTGAGGTAGAATTCTCGATTGAGATCATGCCAGGAGTGGCACAAGTATCCATTACTCCATATAGGATGGCTACACCTGAGTTTCAGGAGCTCAAGAAGCAGTTGGAGGAGTTGCAGACAAAGGGTTTCATCTGACCCAGTACTTCTCCTTAGGGTTCGCCTGTCCAGTATGGAAAAAAGGCAGACGATACCCTTCGGCTTTGTGTGGATTATCGGAAGATGAACCAGTTGATAGTCAAAACCGATACCCCTTGTCGAGGATCGATGACCTCTTTGACCAGCTTCTAGGAGCCTGGGTGTTCTCGAAAATCAACTTGAGGTCTGGTTATCATCAGTTGCACATTAGACAATCAGATATACCTCTGACAGATTTCAGGAGAAGGTATGGTCTTTTCGAGTATACAGTCATGCCGTTCGTTCTCACGAACGTGCCTGTAGTCTTCATGGCACTGATGAACCGAGTTTTCCATCTGTACTTGGAATCCTTTGTCGTGGTCTTCATGGATGATATATTGGTGTACTCTCACACTCAACAACACCATTCCACACATCTTGATATAGTTCTGAGTACACTGAGAGATCATCGGTTATATGATAAACTCTCGAAGTGCCACTTTTGGATGGATCAGATCCACTTCCTGGGTCATGTTATCTCGGAGACAGGAGTGTCAGTGGACCTAGAGAAAGTGAGAGATGTAGTTTCCTGGGAGCATCTGAAGAACTTCTTTGAGGTGAGGAGTTTCTTAGGGCTGGCTGGATACAAAAGATGCTTCATTTTGGACCTCTCGCACCTGGCATCACTGTTGACAGGTCTGACCAAGAATGGGGTGAAGTTTTTATGGTCATATTTTTGTGAGTCAGCCTTTCAGGAGCTGAAAGGGAGTTTGACCTCAGCGCTGATACTGGTCTTGCCGGAGCCGGGCATGGGCTACAATTTTTACTTTGATGCTTCTGGTATCGGGCTGGGATCTGTGATTATGTAGGGAGATTAAGTCGTTGCGAATGGGTCTCAGCAGTTGAGGCAACGCGAGAAAAACTCCCCGAAGTACGATCTGGAGTTGGCAGCAGTTGTTGAAGCCTTACGCTGTTGGAGACACTATCTTCTAGGATAGCACTTTTTGGTTTTCACTGACCACAAGAGTCTCAAGTACATCTTCACTCACCGTGATATGAATCTGAGATAGCATAGTTGGGTCGAGTATCTTCATTATTTTGACTTCGAGCTCACCTATAGGTCGGGAAAGGGAAATGAAGTGGTAGATGCTTTGAGCAGACGAACTCAGATTCAGGAAATTCAGGAGGCCAGTAGTGAGTGGCAACTTATGGCTCTATTCTCTGAGATGCATCTGGAGTTGCACGATTGGTAGGGATAGACCTTCCTTTCTTCTGTGGTTGTTACCTCCGCAATTCATGATCGGGTACAAATGAGGCAGCTATCAGACTCAGAGGCCTTGGTCCTATGGGAGAGTGTGTCAGGAGGGGACCCTCTTCCTGGATGGACATTGGGTGGGGATGAGATCTTGTGTTTCTAGGGACGCGTATGGGTGCCAGCAGACATACCCAAGGAGTTGATACATGATTTTCATTCCTCGGTTTGGGCAGTTCATCCGCGCATCACCAAAATGTATCGGGATCTTAATCACCAGTACTGGTGGCCAGGTATGAAGAGGGATGTTGCTGGTTTTGTCATGAGATTTTCTACTTTCCAACAGGTGAAACCAGAGCATCAGTGACCAGCAGGGCTTTTACAGCTGTTACCCATTCCGGAGTTGAAGTGGAATGATGTCGCGATGGACTTAGTGACCGGGTTATCAAGGTCGCCTCAGGGAAGTGATGTTGTTTGGGTCGTCATCGACAGGCTTACTAAGGTACCACACTTCTTACCAATCAAGGAGACCTTCAGTGTTGATGATCTGGGATGACTGTACATCTGAGAGATTGTACGTCTACATGGAGTTCCACACTCCATTGTTTCAGACAGGGATGCATGCTTTAACTCTCAGTTCTGGAAGGGACTTCAGAAGGATTTGGGTACACAGGTACTCTTGAGTACAGAATACCATCCCCAGACTGATGCCCAGTCTGAGCGCATGATCCAGGTGCTTGAGGATATGCTCTGAGATTGCATTATAGACTTCGGCAGTTTTTGGGAGAAGCATATACCTCTTGTGGAGTTCGCCTACAACAACAGTTTTCAGGCGAACATTCAGATGGAACCACACGAGGCTTTGTATGGTGCACTGTTCAAATCACCCTTATGCTGGCTGGAGGCAGGAGAGGCTGCTTTACTGGGACCTCGTCTTGTTCAGGAGACTTCATAGAAGATAGAGATGATTCAGTAGAGGATGTATACAACACATTCTCGATTAAAGTCTTATGCTGATCAGCGGAGACGATCTCTAAAGTTTGAGGTCAGAGATCAGGTTTTCCTGCGTGTCGCACCGAGGTTGGGACACCAGAGGATTTGGAGACAGGTTAATCTTTCAACGCGGTATGTCAGACTATTTGAGGTATTGGAGAGAGTTGGGCCGGTTGCCTATCAGTTGAAACTAACTCAGAGGTACCAGGCTATGCATGATGTCTTCTATGTCTTTCACCTCTGACATTACTTCTCAGACCCATCTCATGTCTTCCAACCCGATGAGGTTGAGCTGGATGCGGATGCGTCATTTGAGGAGAATCCTATCTAGATTGTTGATCGTAGTACGGAGGTTCTATGAGTCCAGTCTGTTCCTCTAGTAAGGGTGCTATGGAAGCACAGGCAAGTACAGGACGAGACTTGGGAGAGGGAGGCCGAGGATTGATCGCAGTGGCCAGAGCTATTCGAGGATCCTTCTTCTACGCCTCTCTAGGGAAATTTAGGGACGAATTTCATTAAGGGGTAATGTTTTTATGAACATGGATCTTAATTTTAGGTATGTCTTTCCTTTTCTTGAGTTTTTGAGAATTTTTGAGTTTCAGAAAATTTTTGAGGTATATGTCGTGTACTTTCTCAGTACATGCCGTGTACTCTTCTCTGGCTCGAAACCGTGTATTGGCCGTGTCCGGGACACACACACGATGTGTAGGGGTGACGTGGAGGCCGATTTTAGCGGAGTACAGAAAAACCCACTACACGCCGTGTACTTTAAAAATACATACCGTGTACTTTTCTTTTTTTTCACTAAATGGACCGGGGTCGCGCCTCATCGTGATATTTGTCTTCTTCTAGGTCTGATTCGTCCGAGAGCGACCCATACAACCTAATCTTTCCCGATCTCCCGTATATCTGTCCGTTCTCCGATTCGAGCACAGTCGATTGAGTTGGAAGCGCAACAGCGAGTTATTCCTTCAGCTTGAACCTTGTTTTCCAATTCTCCCTCCTTATCATGTTATCTAAGGTTGAACTTTTTGAACTTTTTCTTAGATCTATGACGTTATAGGTAGAATTAGACATCGTGGTTCAAGTATATCGATATCCTAGGATCGAGTTAGGTGGTGTGTTCCTTACAGTTCAAAGTATTTGAGTGTATGTGTGAATTTCCACCGATACCCTTGAACGGGGTATCACGTGTTTACCTCTTTTCCCTTTTTGTTTTCATGCCCTGCCTGTATGATTGTATTGAGGTAATTAGACCTTGTTAGAAGATAATTTGTTGTTCTTGGATGTATTTTTCCCTCTCTTTGCTTTTTATGACCTTGGGTCTCGTTTGCCTTTGGCTGCTACTCCTGTTTCATGCCTTGTGGTTATAGCTTGAAGTGAAACTCATAAAATGATTTTTACCTTGCAGACTGTTTAGCTAAGTAGATCTATAGGTGTACTTTGGTCAGCCAGGTATATCTATAGGTGAATGTTATCCTTATAGCATTACTATACACTGACTGGCACGGGGCTGATAGAAACTGGTGCTATAGACTATATGGGATAGACCGAGGGAGCTTCCCAGAGAGTCTTAGACATTATAGACTACAGAGGGGATGGACCGAGTGAGCTCCCAGAGAGTCTTGGATTTTATAAAATACAGGAGGGTAGAACGAGTGTGCTTCCTCAAAGAGTCTTATCTTATTTGAATCTCTTTAAGAACCTTCCCAGGCTAGAGGAGGAATTTACTGAGTGAGATTCCTCAGAGAGTCTGTGGTATACCTGAGGATGTAGGATAAATTGACCGAGATAGTTCCTCAGTGAGTCTCTAGACCTTGGGTATAAGAGGTTTAGACCACGTGATTTTCTTCATAAGAGTAGCTGACTAACCTATACTATAAGGGTAATTTACCGAGTGAGATTCCCCAGAGAGTCTCATAAATTCATATGACCAAACAGAGGGGTTAGACTGAGTGCACTGCCCAGAGGGTTGTGGTACTTCTTGGATAGGACCAGAGTGGATGGCTGCGAGTACTTCCCAGAGAGTTTCTAGCTTTTAACTTTTTGTTTCAGTATTGCAGATTGGTTGTGGATTTTTTGATTCTATGTATCATCCTGTTTTACCGCTTAATGTTACTGCTTATTTCTTGCTATTGTTGATTACTTCTTGCTGTATTTTACCTGAAATATACTCACTAATTGTTAGGCACAGATCTTCGGGTGAATGCCTACTGGGATTTTATCTCACACCCTATTTGGGCCATGATTTTGGGCCCAAACAGACTATGTTGTTGCAGTTATAGACAAGGGAAATCACCCTTCGACTTATAGAACTTGATTTATTGGATCAGGGGAGCAAGTGACCAATCTTTGGCTTGCGATTCTGAGGAGATGATTACTTTTATTTTCTACTTGTTTTGGTACTATAGTGTTTTCCCAGCATTGTGACTTGTTTGGTTGCTTTCATAGTTATTTATCATGCACCATTATATATATATATATATACATATGTTATCCAGTTTGTTGATTTAGTCTTCTGCTGTTTATATTGTTGGTTTTTACTGCTTCCGCTATTGCATGTTTATTTTTCTTCCGTTGTGTACTCTTCCAATGAGGGCATAGTATCCCCACTATCGCACCCAAGGCCCTCACTGCAAGTCAGCAGCCTCTGGAGTTTGGGGAAATGTTCTTGAGGCCATGTGACCAACCGAGTACGGGGCACCTCTGGGTGGCTTCTGGAACATGGACGTTACAAAACAACCCATCATCCTTTCTCAGTCAAGGAGAAGAAATTGTTGTTTAATATGATAAAATTAATCCGCCTTTGAAATGTTCGAATTTGGGGAACACAACTGCATAGTAGCGTATTGCCTAATGGGAACACATGGTCGGTTCCATGGCTGTAGAATTAGAAATGGAAACATTGAACCTGATGTGAAACTTTTATCCTCCAACCATAGGGATTAGTCACACAGGTCATCAAATTAGGTATTGGTGTCTAGAACAAAATTCTTCTCCTCAACATAGTGACCCATAGCATTCAAGAGACTATTAGATTATCATATTGCTAGATCCAAATATATGGTTTCATGACCCACCAATAGAATAGTGGGATCCGCATGGAACTTAATAGAAATTGTGGAAAAAACATGGGCATTTCGGTCTGTGGAATTATTAGCGTGTCTATCTTTCTTCAACCCTGGATGATTGTACAATTCTGGGGAATTAGGAATTTTTTTTATTCTATCCATTTTAATAGATGAATTCTCTTGATTTGTAGGAACCAATCTATAGAGAACCATCCAACCCATTCATATAGATATTGGCGCATGAGGAATATCAACACAAAAACCGTGCACGAGACCACCTCCACCATGACTTCCACAGCTACAATGAACCCACACCCAATATCACACTTATAGATCATTCAGAGTAGGGAGATTGATACCATAGTACTACTATACGAGTAGTACTGGGTCATTCTCCTCATGGATATGGTCTGCAAGAACTTGGAGTCTTTAATGCCTCATCGACACCGCCACCCCAAAGGGTCGCACAGGGAGCCACTGCTCCCCGCTCCAAAAATGAACTGGTTCTAGAGCCTCCCCCATAGTGATCACATGATTATCTTCTCTATAGAGAGGATGTGGGGTAAGATCGAGTCACCCATGCTACAAATACATCCTCAGATCCTACAAGGAGGGCTTTCACCATGCCTCGTCAGCACCAACAACTACTGGTCTATCAGGTCGAAGAACTAGTGACCCTTACACCTACTCCACTGACCCCAGTCTAGAGTACCTGACATCAATGTATATTGAATGATCAAGATACTTCTTATCAATGGGAATCATATTCAATTGTTCTAGTGGCTCTCACTAAGATCGTCATATTCTTCAGGTTCCTTACATTATTGAACAACGATTCATCCATTCTCAAATGGGATTGAGACTCTATCCACCCCACATGTAGGATCGATTGTCTCTAGCAATCTCCAAAATTAATAGAAACCATTACAATCTAACCCATGATGATGATATTCAGTATGGAGGACCTCCTCATACTAGTTATAAAAAAAGTAGAGGGGATTCCTGCACTTACAGTCAACATGGAGGTCCTGCCTATGATCTGTTCAACCCATGTTGAGGTCCCCCCCCTTATTTGATAAAAAATATGGAGTTAATTTTCATAATCAAAATCATAACATAGATTTCCTCTCTATATCAAAGCAGAACAACATGAAGGTCCTCCTCATGCCATTCCTATTTCATGTAGAGTCCATACCCGGTTCAACAACCAATATGGGGGTCCTCCACGAATCGTTTGTGCGAGTCAACACAGAGGCCCTCCCCATGTCACATCTCAAAAAATAAGATTTTCTTCTTGCACCATCACTAGCCCAAGATGAGGTCCTCTAAACTCCCATAACTAACACAGAGGGCCTCCTCATTCCATCACCACTTGTCATCATGGTGGCCCTCCACTTGTTCACTCCAGTCAATGTAGAGGTCCTAACAACTTCAACATTGATCGTTAAGAAGGACCTCCCCATACTTAAGCTACCAACATGGAGTTACTCTATTTGTACACTCTGATCATCATGAAGGTCCCCCTCATTATATACCTCACCAAAATAGAGGACCTCCATTTTTCATCACCACCGGCCAACACAGATGTACTCTCTATGAACCCACCGACTGAAGTAGAGTTCTTATCTGGTTCATCAGCAACAAGAGTAGAAGTCCTCTCCACTCATATAATAGTCAATTTTGAGGTCCTATCTACTCCAAAAAATATATATACAATGTCCCTCCATGTACCCTAAACAGCCTACATGGAGGTCCAACCCATTCTGAAAAAATACCATCCCCTGAATAATTGTCTCAGGTAAGAAAAGAGAACCAGTGCCACTGAAGTAAACAGTATAGCTATTGTCACATCATATTAAATCCACTTATCCGATCGGGTTATGAGGGGGAATGTAACTCAGTGATAGAACCTTCACCCAAATCTTCTGCATTATAGTCTATGGTAGGAGCCTGACAGGTGAAGTTCATCTTACCAGATGGTGAGGTTTATAAAATCTCCAAATCAATCAACCAATATATGAAGGTGGAAGAAGATTAGGATCCATTCAAGGGGATCATGGTGAAGTCATATCTATCATTTCTTGTTTCACTCTCTACATATACCCAAGATCAAAGAGAGTTATTATGGAATGGGATAAACAATGAGTATTTAGTTGAGTCACAAATGAGAATTGATTTCCTCACACATGAGGTCGTGGGGAACATCCAACCATATAGGGATGTAATGATGGTATTGGAACCACCCTCGAAGGATGATCTATTATGTAGTGATCAGTTAGCATACACAATGACTCCTCCCCTGAGCAACCAATCAACTCACTGATTTACCTCAGTTCCACCACCAATCTCTCTGCCAGCACCAGTCAATGCTTGGGCCAACAAAATAGGGAACCCAACTTCTGAGTAGGAAATCCTGATGGATACTCTAGAGACTTATCATATGTCTATTCTATTCTGTCTGAATGCAACCATTGACTTCGATATCTTGGAGTCCTTCACTAAGTTCTAGGTTTGTCGCTTCCACTGGACTATCTGTATTATGCTTTTACGCCTCTATGGTATTAAATTCACCTACATAAGAACTTAAGATCACTATTATAACATCGATTAGTAGTTATTCATGGTTTTCTTGGAAGCACTCCCAGTGGACTATCACCCTACATTGTCCGGCTATCATTAGACCCTCTAAAAGAGATGTGTCATGAGCTTTATAGTGCTTCATAGAATCATTGAAGTGTAATATCCACACATATAGATTAGGATATGGGGATAATATGTGGTGCTCCTCTTTATCCCTATCTTGTGTCATCCTAACCTACTGGGAGATATCAAGGATCTGCATCTGGGTATTGTTATAGTGAACATTGTTTTCCTGAGCTATCTAAGGATGGGGACATCGGCGCGGGATCTGACAGAGGAAATTCTTATCTTGGGGAATCATAAAATTAGGAGAATGTTCCAGTATGTGTCCATAACTACATCCAATGGTAGAAACTCAGTCTTAGAGACCCCTCTAAATCATTACTTACTAGTCATAACCCATTCAAGGGCATGGGATCACTCGTTCCCTCAAATTTATCTGATGTAGCGTTGAAAATTAAGGATGATTCTACAATCTCTACCTTACTCCAGGAGTTCACTGACCATAAAAATATCATTCACTAGATCCCTACGAATAAGCACCTAAATTATGGTTCTCCTCAACCGAATCATGTTCCGTCCCCACTAGGTCCATAATGATAGTTGTAAGTTGTACTCAGCTAGTTTCCCCCAATCGAACCCATTGATCGTGTGCTTCCCTAAAGAGCAGAGGTTAGAGTATATAGAATGAAACCAATATACATGTTTAAAAATATTCTTGTGCTATGTGATAATGCTCATTGATAACCAAATCAAGCCACTCCATGAGTCACTGAGCCTCCTTATAGAGATCATGATCCAGTAAATTCATTGGTGGTCAGTGATCCTCATCAAGATAGGAAACCCTACAAAGATGATTTAATATCTTATCTCACCACTCACCTTGAATCCATTGTTTCATAAAAGGTAGTATTTCCTTCTGAGGGTAATCCATATCTTGCATGGGTGGATGACATGATAGCTCCCCCAAAAACTAGAACCCTATATTTTTTCCATTTAACCAGATGGGTGACCCACTGTATCATTTTTCCCATTTCATCTCATATTGTAGACCAATGTTGGTAACCCCAAAGTAGTAGAATGCTGCAAAGCACCGATGTTATAGCCAACTACCAATATTTTCCACCACACGTTAGGTAGAAATATTTAGTTTTCCTATCAACTATTTCATCTCCATCACATGTTAGACAAGAATTGTAGACCTGTTGAAGTGTATGAAATGGCCTGATGAAGGTGTTTAATTTTTTTTTTCTCGGTGGAAGGACTCACATATTCACTCGATATGTCCCTAACTCAAGATATGATACCAACGATGTGTGGAAGGGGAACTTCAATACTGAAATGTTTCATATACTAATCACTCAGAAAATCCCATGTGCGTTCTATGATTTTCTAATAAGGATCAACATATGGATGAAGCCTTGCAGAAACATAACAAGGAACATCCATTTCCCTTACCACAAGATCCTTGAGAACACTATAATGATGTTTTATGTGTACAAGTATTGGCTACAAGACCAAGTGGATAATGGTTTGGTCAAGACGAGTAATGTTCTAGAATAGGTCGCACAGATCTCTGTTGATCATGACGGTGAAAATGAATGTTCTAATGAATGGAAGCAGGTTTCTAACCACATAAATCAGAAGATTGATGATTGGTTGGCTTGTAGAGTAGTCACTTATTCCCCTGGTTTCATTTATTCCTTCTTAAGATGGACCAAAACTCTAAAATCTATCTCTCTTTCTTTTAATACAAAAACTACATCCACTTCATAGCCTTACACCTCATAGAAGAGTAGGAATAGATGGTTCAAGGGAAATAAAATTCCCTCTCCGATGTTGATGTTTTCCCACACAATCGGTGACTTCATGCCCCCAGAGTTGGGAACCGCACCCAAGGTAAAAACATTATTGGAAGAATCGTTTGATGATAGTCAAGATTACACCACCATGAATACCATGGGATTAATAGATCCCTATATGATCCTCGATGATGAGGAGTGTCATAAAATCCCTCTGATTACCTCTGTATGAAACCTTCACAGAGGAATTAGAGGAAATTCACATAGACAGAAACCTCATATCAGTGTTTCAAGCCAATATATACATGCTACCAAAACCAAACAGAAGATGTTGTGTGGATCTCAGTAGTGAAGTTTCTCCCATCCAGTTATATTAGACATCCCACCATAGATGAATATGCTCACTAACCCACTAGAACATCCACATCCGCATCCTGATTGACTGAGTCTAGCTAATATCATGTCTCATCCAACTATTATTCATCCAGTTTTAGTTTTGGGTGATTCAACTGATTGAAAGAAGTATATTGATAGCACTAGCAAGAATTTAGTGGTGAATCTAGCAGTAACTGTCATGCATATATCCAAAGAGAAACCCCATCCAGGAAGAAACATGTTCTTGGAATGGAAATTCGATGTACTAGATCACCTCTCCAATAGACCTACAAATCTATTAATCCATGAGGAACTCTATATTTTAGAATAAATGCATGAGGCTCTTAGAGAATCCGTTAGGATCCACATAAAATTTAAAATAGATGTAGAGGATGTATAGGCCTTTCATGATGAATATATCATTCAGGAGGAATTCTATGCCAATATCGCATATTCCAACAGATATTAGGGATCCATTATGAAGGGTCACATCCCCCCATTCTACATCAACAGTTAGATCAATGGTGTGGAATTTATTCAAGGTCTATCCAACACAAGTTCTGGGATCAATGTCATCCCAAACCGAATGCATTGAAAGTTAGGACTAACTAACAGAAACATGACTTCCTATGGCTTACAGATTTATGGTTATGATGTGACCTATTATGAACAATGTGAAAGAATATAGTTGAATACCTAGTTTGGTGGCTTGTTAGTAAATTTTGAGTAAGTTTTTGTCTCACAGTACACGGCCTACAATGAGTTTTTGGGTAGGCCTTGGCTCTATTTTCAGGCAGTAGCTCTCTCCTTGTATAACCAATTCCTCATGTAATCCCTTAATGGATGAGTTGGTGTCATTCAAGGTGTTTTGTCTCCTTTCAGTTGTTGTGATGCCTACTATCAAGATGATAACTATTAAATGAGTAATTAAAATAAATTTCAATATAATGGTGTAGAACACACAACCATTTAATCCAGCATGTGGATAGACTTCTATGGTTCCTTTATCCTCCCAATTTCCTAATTGGATGCCACACCACTAGACTTGGGAAGTTTTTTTCATATCTGGGAAGAAAGGGAATTTTGTACTCATGTACAAGGAACTTTGAAATGTTACCTCATACATCTAAACCGGATAGTCTCGAGTGATACTAGAAAATACAACCCCTGTAATGTATCGAGAGTTTCACTTAATGGGGACTACTGTGTGGAAAACTCTCTTATTTCACTGTGCTGGGCTGAATCGAAATAAATCGACCATCCACCATTTATTTGACATCAAGAATTTACCCCATGGTTTAAATCATAAAATAATCGATTCAATGACCCCTTTCACCATGGTTAAAACATAACCAAAGTCTCCCAGTGGGGATTCTACATCTTCCCACGTAAGAACATGTATTCCCCCAGAATTAGTCGGTCAGGAATAACACTCTTCTCCGATAGATTCTCATACCTCAGTCGATAAATAGTATTTTAAAGATTCCTCTAAATCATTCTAAGATGTCCTATCCACCATCGTCTATGAGTTTTTTCCAGTGATCCTTGGTAATGAATCATTTCTCAGGAAAATACGGATCAATGAAACTATGCTTCCCGAATAACATCACAAGTATGTTACATTCCTAAAGTAACATGGTGATGTAATATCATGGTGTTACAATTAGATTCTAGTACTAGACCTCATATTTATATCTACCATCTTGGTCTTCTAGTGAATCTTTTCATGTTCAAATAGCCTCCTTGGAAAATGAACCCTTCTCATGCTTTCATGGTCTAGATTGAGGTTGATAAGCTTATCAAAGAAATATTCTTCATGGATGTTAATTACCAATATTGGTTAGCCAACATCATCTCAATTATGAATAATAATATGAAAATAAGATTTTGTGTTGACTTTTGGGATCTGAACCACCATTTTCGAAAATATGATTTCCCACTTCCAGTGATAGAGTTATTGATCAATACCGCAACTAGGTTCCATGATCTCTTATTTATGGATGGATAATTTAGATGAAATCATATCTGGATGGACCCTAATGATGAATATTCTACCACTTTTAGAGTTCCACATGGGAATCTTATTCTTTTTGGTAATTCCCTTCAGTCTAACGAATGAAGGAGTGGATAATTATTAGGCCATTCCCCACATATTCAAACTAATTCTCAGGATGTTGGTGGAATTATATGTAGAATACTTGGTGGTCAAATCCCACCAGTGTTAGGACCATATCAGTGATCTTGAGAAAGTGTTCAGCTTTCATCTCTCCTAGAATGTGAAGATGAGACCATTGAAGTGTGCCTTTATCGTTAACTATGGGATGTTTCTCGGCTTCATCGTTAGATATAGAATCATTAATATCAACCGGATAATATCAAGGGCCCCGGTCAAATGTCTCCTTCAACTAGAAACCAATATCTCTATATCCTTCATGGAAACCAACCCTAAATTTGATAATTCATCTGGAATATTCTCCAAAATTGTAATTCCTTTTACAAGCTTGTAAAGGAAGGCACCATCAAACCTTGGGATGAAGAGCTTTGGGCCACGATTGAGGAAATAAAGAAGTATCATATATAACCTCTAGTCCTACTAATACCTACCTCTTTAAATTCTTTGGTCCTCTAAGTGACCACCCTGGAATGATCCCTCAGTTCCATACTCCCACAAAAGAATAGAAAAGGGACATAAAATTGTGTTAACTCTCTCAGCCTCATGATCCACTATATGAAGTATAGATATCCTCTTATAGAGAATACTTACATGACGCTGGTATTCACATTGTAGGAATTACCTAAAATATCATGAGATATAGCTGGAATCCCTCATTGCACTGCTAATGTATATGTTGAATCACCCGATTTTAACTCGATTGCTAAGATACTAGGCAGTGATCCTCCTACTGTTTGACCTTAGGTTTTTCTTGAAAAATGTCATCAAGGTTCAACTGATAGCTGATTTCTTAGAAGCCCATCCGACTATTTAAGACCAGCCTATGGATTTTAATTTCCCATATGAGGCCATACATTCAATATATTAGGCTATGTTGTGTTGGAAAATTCATTTTTATTGGGCCTCCCAAATTTCAACAAGTATAAGTCTCAATGACCCCAAAATCAAAAGTGTTGACTTGGAATTCATTTGAAACACACCGACACATGATGTTCTACTAAAATTATTCTAGTTATTGGAAGGATTCACCAATAATGTGATAGAGTACCAGGATCACATTACTAGTATCGAGCTCACCCTAGAGATTAATGTCCCCCACATGCATGTGAAAGGAGATTCCAGGTTATTCATAAAAATCAATCAATAGTGAATACATCATCATAAAGCCATAGCTCATTCCCTTGGTGAATGACACTCTCCAGTTAATCCCCCATTTCCCTTCCTAGTTAGGGGTGACTCAAGTTCCATGATATCATAAAGGTTGAGCACTTTCCTTGTCTAGTCTAGCCACATCTCTTGTAGAGAATGATTTCGATGACATATGCATTCATGTGGCACATTGGAGTGTAATCACTCTGATAACCCCATATGGTGTTGATAGCGAGTAGGTAAACCAGTTGACTAATGGTTCTTATATGTTGGGACCCCTAGACCCCCCCCCCCAGCTGAAGAGACCCCTGATTGGATAGCCCCTTTTGTTTATTATCTGATTCACTCGATTTGTGTATACATTTCCATATATATTTTTGAAAATAAGAACATGTTCTTAGAAAATACCTAATTCGTAGTGGAAAAATACATTGTTTTTGGTGATCTTGTTTATTTTTAGGAGTTTTTAAGACAAACAACAAACCAAGAGAACTATGAGAAAAATTCCTAACAACATGGTGTGTACATACCTACATGCTATGTAGATTCGGACTCAGACATGAATCGGCCAGACGAGTACACGCCCAAGTCTCCATAATAGAGATGACACGTTGTGTGGGTCATACCTACACACCATGTACCTGCATCGAGATGTGGTTGGTGGTATTTTCTAGAGACTACACGCCACGTGAGGTGGCTCCACTTTATGTCTACCCTTCACCAACTGATCGTCAATGCCACAGAATTCAATGGCGACGCAGCTGGCCACCTATCAAAAAAAAGTGGGACCAAAGCACATTGAAAAAACTACACGATCTATACTTTCTATACACTCTGTGTACATGTGTTTTCTATAATGAGGGGAGTTGGACCCGGGTTTTTGGGTTAATTACTCAATATTCAAAGGAGGGATGCTACATTGTCCTTCTGACATGCTATCATTGCTCCACAACTCCACCATTCCACCATTCTACCAAAGAATTCACCAGTCCTCGAAGCTTTTGTGAGGACCACATCAAGTACCAAGGGTTCTGTTGTCATCTTTTACACTATGTGTAACTAAACACCTCGTGTGTTGGGGATGTGGATGATGAAAGAGTGTTATAATTTTGATTATTTTTTATGCCTGTGTTTGTTCTATTTAATTCTTCTTATTATTCTTCAATCATTTCTATTTATCACTAAAAAGTATGAGCCAGACCAAGGGAAGAATTTTCAGGGACTCAAAAGAAGAATAATGATGAAACCCTTCATGATCATTAGATGTATTCATCGACTCACAAATGGAATGATGTAAATAATGAATTTTGAAAAAATGACTACCAAACCAATGAGTCCATTTATGCAATTCTGTACATAGTTTACTGGACCAAGGGAACCTTGTTATAATTGAATCCCAATGTGTTGGGTTATTATGAACAACACAACCTAATGAGAAGTTCATATAACCTCCATAATCACCATAGCCTAAACACACTCCTTTTTCTATCAACCACATTAAAACCCACTTTTCTTTTATTTACCTCTAAACATTAATCTCTACTTCAGTAATCAAAATGATTGTCATAATAAAAAAACCCAGTCTAAATTTATCATCCTTCACTAAGTTAATTCCAAACGCAATAGAATTCACGCACTCATAAGTTCCCAGTGGATCGACCATGTACATACTCTATACTAGCTTAAAGTGGGTAATATCAATTTGGGACACTGATAAAATACCTTTAGTTAAATGAAAACTACATTTTGGCACCGTTTCTAGGGAAATTTGGTTTGAGTGTTAAATTTAGTTACGTTTTAATTAATTTAGTGAAAATAAAAATTAAAAATTCCCAAAAATTTATTTTCTAATCCCATTTATTTTTATCTTTCTTTTTACATTTTATGCCTAGTTTTTGGTTTTAATTGTTTGTAGGATCACAGGTGCATGAGGAGATGCCCCACATGATCCAGTAGAGTTGAGTCATTATTCATTCTTTCGATTAATCCAAAAATCAAATGGAAATTGTTGATACAATGATGTGCACTGGTGGAAGAGCACAACCAGAACTCACTACCCATGGCGAACAACGAGGAGGGAGAGCTGGCCACTGAAGCTGCAGCGGGGCACCTATACTAGGACCAGCAGCCTCCCACTATAGGTATGCCGGAGAAGGTTCCACAAGGAGGCATCATGCCTTTCCTCCCAGGTGACTACCAGAGGCTACCACAACAACACCCTCCGACGCACGACCATCCCCAATGGAAGAAGTTGTTCTTTCAATGATCGTACATCACCCCTTAGGAGCAGTAATATAAGAACGCGGTTCTCCGCGATACCCGACGTGCGACGTCAAATATCAAGGTAGGGAATTTAAATTGTGATTGTTGGTGAACCCTCGTTTACTCCCTTCTAAATCTATGAACGCGGTTCAACAAAATATTAAGTTGATCCGAGAAGATTATTTTTCGGGTTGGGATTATTGTTATGATTCTTTTTATTTAAGTGGTTTTAGGGGATTTTCCTTACTTTAATTTGTTCGAGATTACTCCCTTTATTTTTATTCTTCGTGAATATGTCCAACTACTATCGTTTAACGAGAGGGGGCGGTCCGCACAAACACGGCCGACCCACCTCCTTTTTCCATGTTGGATTTCTTTGTGGTTTGGTATGGGAAGGCGTGGTGTCGTCGAACCACGCAGAATCATGAGACAAGGAAATGCGTGACGCCGTCGCGCCACGTCGTGAAAAACAAACAAGGGCGTGACACCGTCGCGCCACGTCGGAGAAACCCGAAGACATCCACGGATGGATTCGGGCCACGGCGAAGGGGCGCAGCACCAACGCGTCATGCCGGAGAACCATGAAGATGGTGCGTTTTGTTAATTGACTTGCGGATTGACGAGCAACGACATAATGGGGCCGCAAAGTATTTTTGAAGCTTGCGCAGTAATGTACGAGACCCGAGATGAACACCAGCTCAGACTGTTTTGAAAACGGACCACCGGAGAAACCCCGGTGGCCCGCGGAAACACCAGGAGGCACGGGACACCGGCGCGGCGCCGCCGGCGACCGGAGGCGGGGGCCGGAGCCGTTCGGCCGCCAGGCAGTGGCGGCGTTCGAGCGCGCCGCCGGATGAATTGGTGGCGGTGGTTGTGCCATCACCCTAAATTAACGGAGTGGGGTGGGCCGCGCGCACCCCCCGCTCCCCGACTTCGGCTCGGCCACGCCGAGTCGCGGCTGGCCGGTCGGTCCGGGCCTCACCGGCCGGGCTGGGCTGGGTCCAGTCGGGTCGGACCCGGTTCGGGCCGACCCAGGGGGGGTTGGGCCGGGTCGGTCCGGGCCCAGACCCCCCGTTTTCGGACCACTTTCAGTCAAATGCCCATATCATGGGCTACGGACCTACGATCGATGCACTGTCAGTTGCGTAGCGATCCTTGGAACGAGATGGTCGTTTCGGTATATTACACTCAAAGTTTCGGAGAACTTTGGGTTTGTCCGGGTTGGTTCGTACACGAAACCAACCGGGCCCTCGGAGCGGAAACACTTATATCTTGAGCTCCGGACGTCTGATTGACGTGCCGTCGACTTTGATTGATTTCTCTAAGTGAGACAGATATTATGGCTTACTCTGCTCGAGGTTTGGATGTCGTCGGAGTACGGACGGGTTGGTTCGCTCACGAAATCCAACTGGGCCCCTGGAATGAAAAAGCCAATAACTCACAGACCGGGCGTCTGATTGACGCGTCTTCTGTCTCGTTGATTTACTCTTGTTGAGACAAAACTTTTGGCATTCTTCGCCTGAGCTTTGGATACAGTTGGATAGTGGCCGGGTTGGATCGCACCTGAAATCCAGTCGGGCCCCTGGAACGGAAAAGCTGATATCTTTCAGACAGGGCGTCCGTTAGACGAACCGTCAGCAGCGTTGTTGATCACGTTGAGAAACAGTACCAATGAGTATACCCTAAGAGGGTTCGGGGTACATTTGAGATACGGACGGGTTGGTTCGCTCATGAAACCAACCGGGCCCCTGGGACGAAAAGGCTAGCAACTCACAGACCGGGCGTCTGATTGACGCGCCGTCTGTTGCGTTGAGACCCCTGTGACGAGGCAGTCCTTTGAGATACTTCTTCGTGGGACTTTGTGATACTTGGGGTATCAACCAGTAGCTCATGGAGCGGACCATCCCGGAGATGAGCGTGTGGAGTACGGAGACCGTGTAGCCGGCTGAGACCTGACGACTGCTTGACCGATCGATTCGGTGTGTTTCGGATAGCCCATTGGGGAGCGCTTGGTTGTAGCGGAAGACCCACGATGGATGAGTTCTTGGTTGTAGTGGAAGACCCGCGGTACTCAACCGAAGGAGTACCTCTGGAGGCTATGATGGGGATCGCTTGGTTGTAGCGGCAGACCCACGGAAGATGAGCGCTTGGTTGTAGCGGCAGACCCGCGGTACTCAACAGAAAGAGTACCTCTTGAGGCTATGAGGGGGAGCACTTGGTTGTAGAAGCAGACCCATGGTGGGAAGTGATTGGTTGTAGCAGCAGGCCCATAGTACTCGACAGGAGTAGTACCTCAACAGTCTTAGGTTAGTGAGCAGTACCTCGGAGTCGTGACAGGACTACTGTACACTTCAGAGACGGAGCTCTTCAGCAGTTACGGTTTCGATAATGAAAGTTCTGGTTTGAGCTGAGGCTTTTGACGTTGTGTTTACCTCATGATTGAGATGGGTCACTTGATAACTTAGGTATATGTACGGGCATATACCTGGGTAGTGGATATCCGTTGATTTCATAATCTTTGTGTTTCCTCAAGATTGAGATGGGTTACTTGATAACTTAGATATATGTATGGGAATATACCTAAGTAGAGGTTATCTGTTGAGATCTTCTTTGTGGATATCCATGTTGGTTTTAGTGAGACCTTGAGGGTCTCGGGGTCCCTACTAAGTATCTTTATACTCACCCCTGCACGGGCTATTCCCGCACCTCGTTGTGTTGGTTGCAGACGACGGGTAGTGCTGACGGAGGCCGAGTGTTCGAGGACTGGACGGTACCCAGAGGTGGACAACATGACGAGTCAGTACCCGGAGGTGGACTACACGACGAGTCAGTATCTGGAGGCAGACTTCGCAGTGAGATGACACACGGAGGAGGTTGACGGGCGAGAGCGTTGAGGAGGCTATCTGTACCTACCCTTCAGGTAGGGTCCGTGGTGGACGATCCAGGACCTCCGCCATCTGTACCTACCCTTCAGGTAGGATCCGTGGGGGACGATCTAGGAGCTGCGCCATCTATACCTACCATTCAGGTAGGATCCGAGGAGGATGACCCAGGAGCTTCTTCCTTTCTTCCAGCTATTGTCTTTTCCTGTTGTGCTTTGTTCAGTTGTAGTTGTACTTTAATTTGGGTTTGTATTTTGGCCTATTTACCTTTCAGCACTTCACTTTATACTTATTGTTTTACTTTCTCTTGTACTCTGTGGTGTTTTGTTACTTTTATAAAGGCAATGCCTTCCCAGTTATCGGGATTTACGCATTTGGTGCTAGTCTCCAGCCCCTGGCCTATGGAAGGCGGGCTTGGGGTAGTCACGGCACGGTTCCCGAGGACGGTTCGTGACAAATTGGTATTAGAGGAGTTCGGTTCTACCGAATAACTCAGCACTCTGATCTTTCTCTATGTGAAGCAATAGTTCTAAGGGTACCGAGTGTGGTCTTCAGTTCAGGGAGTCCGGTGTTGGTGCGGCGGCCGACGTATCCTTACACCAGGACCCTGACTACTAATTTCCGACTTTGTACATGAAAAAACTGATTACGTGTGTGTTTCCATAGTATTAAAGTCAGCTCAAACCAGGTCAGCTCACCAGGTATAAATGTTGACTGTGTCGCATCTTTTCAGGATGTCTCCATGCAGACAGTTAGTTGGAGTTCTGAGAGATTACTCGATGACGGCTCACCGAGCGACGAGGCTCTGGTGTAGGGCCCTTTTTACTATGTTGTCACCCTCGGGTGGTGTACCAGCAGCACCACCACCTGTTGGGAAGCATATTCCAACAGCTATACTAGCAAACTGTGCACGCTGGCAGAGCACGTTGCATGAGTTCCAGTAGCAGCGGCCTCCGAGGTTACGAGGTGAGATAGATTCCCAGATAGCAGAGCAGTGGCTGGAGGTGATTGCTAGAGTTTTCTGCCTAGGTGAGACATCAGTAGAGTGGATGGTGGACTTGGCCACTAGTTTTATCCAGTGAATGACCATGAGGATGGTCCGCATAGTGATGAGGCTTCGGTACGTGGACCGATGCCTGAGATAGTACCTTTGGGTAGTGTGTCAGCTATACATCACTACATATTGGTCAGCAGTAACAACCGGCGGTACCGGTAGGTGACACATGTAAGCTTACTGCCTTACATGTGTTTTAACATCAGGTACCCTCAATTTCTGAGGCGAACCTGACTCACAGGCGGCTGAGGACTGGCTTGAGGGGGTGGCAGAGATTTTTCTAGAGCTTATACAGTTTCGGTGGGACGATGTGTTGATAGCTGAGAATTCATCATGGCGTACCGAACATACCAGGTACTTGATGGATGCATTTCGATTAGTGCAATAGAGGTCGGACCTCTGATAATGGTATGTTTAAGGGCTTCCTAGCCATCACCTTTTCTCTACGCATTCCTACTTAAGCTAGGGAGATAGAAGGAACCTTTGTGGTTGAGAATTCTTTGCTGAACAAATACAGCCAGAGAATGATAGAAGTTTGGAAAGAAGGAAACTGGCACCAGTCTCGGAGACTTGGGCATGTAAAATGTTTCATGAAGAGGAAATGTGAAGGATAGATGAATCTGCAGAGCAGCAGACATGGAGGTAGAGCTAGGAGAGCAGCTTGTGGTGGTGTACATTTCAACATGTTACGATCACCCGCCTTTGTACTCCCCACTAGACTCAGGTAGTTGGAGAGCAGGGGAAGATATTGGATGCTTGAGGTTAGGGAGTGTGACCAAAAAGGGCTCTAAGGATGATTCGAAGTGCGGACTTTGTCTTCTACTAGCTGTCGTAGCCACAGACATCGATATGAATCATCCCTTCCTTCCATGAATCTAGTCCCAGACCTAGAGTTTGCGGTTAAGCTGTTGACTTGACCCTAAAATCTGGAGATACCTTTGGGAGGAGACTCGATAGTCACACTTACGCTGATGGTTTGATCTAACCCTTGATGTGAGAGTCTCGGTTGGGACCTCTTGGTGGCAGCGTCGAGGCCTAACGATGTTAGTTTGAGTATGGATTTGGCAATCACTGTTCATACTCAAATTGACGGTATTAGGCAAACGTCGGGATGGGTTTTCCTTGGTCGGAGAAAAGGAAACCTTGGGCAGCACAAGTTAAACTCATGCACGGGAGGGTGCGACCGATCACTCTTGAGTCGGCCAACCTTACCCTCATGGCAGCAGTCATTTGAGTTCCAGTTCTAACAGGAATTGGAAACCTCTGTAGTTCGAGGATGACGATCACGTCCTTATACGGGTCTCACGTCGACGAGGTTTACGGAGATGTGGCCAAGGTGGCAAGTTATCTCCGGGGTTCAACGTACCTTTCTAGGTCCTCAGCTGGGTATGCGAGGTGGTTTATCGCTTGACCCATCCACCTAAGTTGTTCTAGGTGCACGACGTCTTCCACGTATCTCAACTGAGGAGATACGTGCTTGATCCTTCACACATCATCGACCTCAGGGAGTTGGACGTCGATGACAGGGCATCATGCACGGAGGTTCCAGTGGGGATTGAGGATCGACGGGAGCAGGTCCTACGAGGACGGTCGATTCTTCTTGTGCGTTTTCGTAGGCAGCACAGAAACCTCTAGGTGAGCACATGGGAGCGGAAGGCTCAAGATGCGTGCTTTGTACCGATTTTGTGACCCTGGTTTGTGTTGAAGCTTTACAGGGACGTAAAGCCCTGAAGTGGGAGTAATGTAAAGACCCGGAAATGTCAAGGAAAATTTTTTCTTAATTTTCTTTTGAATTTTATAAGAACGCAGTTTCTGACGGCGCCTGATTCCGAGGCCCGGTGTGCCCGAAATCAATTTCCAAAGTTTAGCTCGGGTACATTCAGTGAACGAACGAGCGGGAATTTCTAACTTTTGAACCGATACTCGGAATCCAATTCCGAGGGCACCGATGGAACCGAAGCGCCGGGATTTTCTTAAGAACGCCTATTCCGGAGTTGTGTTTACACGAGGGAAGTTGTTAAAAAATTGTGAAAGTTAAAATAAAAATTTAACTTCAATTTTTATTTTCCATAAGTGTTTTTATCCATTGTATGGAAGTTGGGTATCTACCCAACTTCCCTTGGGAAGTTAAGAGGGTGGTGGGGCCCACACGAACCCCACCCCTTCATATCCTCTCACCCCCTCAACTCACCATTAATGTTGTGAACATAAGTTATAACTTATGACATTAATGTAGTGAGTTTAATGTGAGTTTTTGAAATTCAAACTCTTGAATTTCAAAGGTTTATGTTGTGTTAATAAATTAAGTGTGGGATTAATTTATTTATTTTTGGTTAGTTTCTTTGTTGCTTGAGAGGTTTGGGCGAATCGTTGAGAAACTTGAAGATCTTATTCATCTTCAACCAAGAACGTGAAGAACGGTTCTTCTCCGACGAAGAACATCGACGCCACGACCTAGAAGACTTGGCATCCCAGATTCTTCCGTCTTCATCTTCCTCCACAACAAGGTAGAAGTCGCCGACTGTGGTGATCATCGCCAACGAGAAACGTACCTCCCTTCTTTCATCATAGCAACAAGAGAGGAGATGTCGTTTCCTCCTCGAACGCACCCCGACGTCCACGGAATCTATGTCCGACGCCGTGACACCATTCTCCGCGATACCCGACGTGCGACGTCAAATATCAAGGTAGGGAATTTAAATTGTGATTGTTGGTGAACCCTTGTTTACTCCCTTATAAATCTAAGAACGCGGTTAAACTAAATATTAAGTTGATCCGCGAAGATTATTTTACGGGTTGGGATTATTGTTATGATTCTTTTTATTTAAGAGGTTGTAGGGGATTTTCTTTACTTTAATTTGTTCGAAATTACTCCCTTGATTTTTATTCTTCGTGAATATGTACAACTGCTATCGTTTAACGAGAGGGGGTCGGTCCGCACAAACACGACTGACCCACCTCTTTTTTCCATGTTGGATTTCTTTGTGGTTTGGTACGGGAAGGCGTGGTCCCGTCGCACCACGCGGAATCATGCGACAAGGAAATGCGAGACGCCTTCACGCCGCGTCATGAAAAACAAACAAGGGCGCGACACCGTCGCGCCACGTCGGAGAAACCCGAAGACATCCGCGGACAGAGTCGGTCCACGGTGAAGGGGCGCGGCGCCAACACGTCGCGCCGGAGAACCAAAAAGTTGGTGCGTTTTGTTAACTGACGTACGGATTGACGAGCGACGACATAACGTGGCCACAAAGTATTTTTTAAGCTTGCACAGTAAAGTACGAGACCCGAGATGAACACCGGCTCAGACGGTTTTGAAAACGGACAACCGGAGCAACTCCGGTGGCCCGCGGAAACACCCGGAGGCGTGGGTCGCCGGCGCGGCGCCGCTGAAGACCGGAGGCGGCGGCCGAAGCCGTCCGGCCTCCAGGTTGCGGCGGCGTCCGAGCGCGCCGCTGGAAGAATTGGCGGTGGTGGTTTTGCCGCCGCCCTCAATTAACTGCAAGGGGCGGGCCGCGCGCACCCCCGCTCCCCGACTTCGGGTCGACCACGCCGAGCCGCGGCTGGCCGGTCGGGCCAGGCCTCTCCAGCCGGGCCGGGCCTCTCCGGCCGGGCCGGGCCGGGTATAGTCGGGTCGGACCCGGTTCGGGCCGACCCAGGGGGGTCGGGCCGGGTCGGTCTGGGCCCAGACCCCCCGTTTTCGAACCACTTTCAGTCAAATGCTTATATCATGGGCTAAGGACCTCCGATCTACGCACAGTCAGTTTTTTAGCAATCCTTGGAACGAGACGAGGGTTTCGGTATATTACACTCAAGTTTCGGAGATCTTTGGGTTCGGCCGGGTTGGTTCGTACACGAAACCAACAGGGCCCTCGGAGAGGAAATGCTTATATCTTGATCTCCGGACGTCCGATTGACGTGCCGTCGACTTTGATGGATTCCTCTAAGTGAGACGGATCTTTTGGCTTACTCCGCTAGAGGTTTGGATGCCTTCGGAGTATGGTCAGGTTGGTTCGCTCACGAAATCCAACCGGACCCCTGGAACGAAAAGGCCAATAACTCACAGACCGGGCGTCAGATTGACGTGTCATCTGTCTCATTGATTTCCTCTTGTTGAGACGGAACTTTTTGCATTCTTCACTCGATATTTGGATACAGTTGGATAGTGGCCGGGTTGGATCGCACCCGGAATCCAACCGGGGCCCTGGAACGGAAAAGCTGATATCTTTCAGACAGGACGTCCGTTTTACGAACCGTCAGCGGTGTTGTTGATCACGTTGAGAAATAGTACCAATGAGTATACCCTATGAGATTTTGGGGTACAGTTGAGATTCGTCCGGGTTGGTTCGCTCACGAAACCAACCGGGCCTCTAGGACGAAATGGCTAGCAACTCACAGACCAGGCGTCCGATTGACACGTCGTCTATTGCGTTGAGACCCCTGTGACGAGGCGGTCCGTTGAGATACTTCTTCATGGGACTTTGTGATACTTGGGGTATTGACCAGTAGATCGTGGATTGGACCCTCCCGGAGACGAGCGTGTGGAGTACAGACACCGTGTAGCCGGCTGAGACCTGAAGACTGCTTGACCGATCGATTCGGTGTGTTTCGGATAGCCCATTGGGGAGCGCTTGGTTGTAGCGGCAGACCCACGATAGATGAGTGCTTGGTTGTAGTGGAAGACCCGCGGTACTCAAATGAAGGAGTAACTCTGGAGGCTATGAGGGGGATCGCTTGGTTGTAGCGGCAGACCCACTGCAGATGAGCGCTTGGTTGTAGCGGCAGACCCGCAGTACTCAACAGAAGGAGTACCTATTGAGGCTATGAGGGGGATCACTTGGTTGTATCGGCAGACCCATGGTGGGAAGCGCTTGGTTGTAGCAGCAGGCCCATAGTACTCAATAGGGGGAGTACCTCAGCAGTCTTAGGTTAGTGAGCAGCACCTCGGAGTCGTTACAGGACCACTTTACACTTCAGAGACGGAGCTCTTCAGTAGTTACGGTTTCGATAATGAAAGTCCTGGTTTGAGCTGAGAATTTTGACCTTGTGTTTACCTCATGATTGAGATGGGTCACTTGATAACTTAGGTATATGTATGGTCATATACCTGTGTAGTGGTTATCCGTTGATTTCATAATCTTTGTGTTTCCTCAAGATTGAGTTGGGTTACTTGAATACTTAGATATATGTATGGGAATATACCTAAGTAGAGGTTATCTGTTGAGATCTTATTTGTGGATATCCATGTTGGTTTTAGTGAGACCTTGAGGGTCTCGGGGTCCCTACTGAGTATCGTTATACTCACCCCTGCATAGGCTATGCCCGCACCTCGTTGTGTTGGTTGCAGACGACGGGCAGTGCTGACGGAGGCCGAGTGTTCGAGGACTGGACGATACCCGGAGGTGGACTACACGACGAGTCAGTACCCGGAGTTGGACTACACGACGAGTCAGTATCTGGAGGTGGACTCCTCAGTGAGATGACATCGGAGGAGGTTGACGGGCGAGAGCGTTGAGGAGGCTATCTGTACCTACCCTTCAGGTTGGATCTGTGGTGGTCGATCCAGGAGCTGCGTCATCTGTACCTACCCTTCAGGTAGGATCCGTGGTGGATGATCCAGGAGCTGCGCCATCTGTACCTACCCTTCAGGTAGGATCCATGGTGGACGATCTAGGAGTTCTGCCATCTGTACCTACCATTCAGGTAGGATCCGAGGAGGACGACCCAGGAGCTTCTTCCTTTCTTCCAGCTATTGTCTTTTCCTACTGTACTTTGTTCAGTTGTAGTTGTACATTCATTTGGGTTTGTATTCTGGCTCATTTACCTTTCAGCACTTCTCTTTGTACTTAGTGTTTTACTTCCGCTTGTACTCTGTGGTGTTTTTTTACTTTTATAAAGGCAATGCCTTCCCAGTTATCGGGATTTACGCCTTTGGTGCTAGTCACCCGCCCCTGGCCTATGGAAGGCGGGCTTGGGGTAGTCACTGAACGTTTCCCAAGGACGGGTCGTGATAGGCCAACTGCCAAACCATCTCTTAGAAAGATATCATAGTATGCTATCGGGTAACACTGAGAAGAACCCAAGGGAGTAGGCCCATTCCATCACACTACGTAGTCGAAAGGAGCTACAATAGAATGAACTCGCACAACTAGGTTCACCTACACCATCTACTGCCAAATAAGGTACGGTTACCGACCCCTCCTTGTCCAAAGACCCACCAAAAGAGGCCCCATAGGGAAAAGGAAATGAGGGTGTCAAACCCTTCGATCCTGCCTTTCCCTTCCCATAGAGGATGATGTAGAGAAAACTGGACCACCAGATCAGAAAGTTCATGGAATTATTCAGGAAGCTTCCCATCAACATTATGTTTGCAGAGGAACTAATGCAGATGACCACATATACGAAATTCATGAAGGAGATCCTATCCAACAAAATGAAGATGGATGATCTGGTAACCATTGCACCGACCAAGGAGTTCTCAGCAGTCATACAACATTTGATTCCTCCCAAACTCCAGTATCTATGTAGCTTCACTATCCCATGCACTATGGGACCATGGGATTTTGGGAAGGCCCTCTGTGACTTAGGGGACTACGCAAACCTATTTCCCATTGGATTTTTTTAGAATCTAGGGCTAAACAACCTAAAGACTGCCTGAGTATCCCATCATCCTGCTGACCGATCCAACAAATATCTGAAGGGGCTAATGGAGGATGTGCAAGTAATGGTGGGCAGGGTAATCCTCCCCCCAGATTTCATCATCCTCTACATGGATGAAGACCATGAGGTGCCTCTCATTTTGGGAAGGTCTTTCTTGTCCACTGGGAAGGTATTTATTGACGTACACCATGGGGAGCTGATTTTCAGATTAGGATATGAAGGAATCTCCTACAATGTCCTCAAAACCATCAATCAAGCATCATTATCAGAAAATGAGGGTTTTTATGCACAGAACACTATGTATGATCACCTTAGAAGAAAAGGAGATGATCTGGTATGCTCCTCCACCTTAGATGAATTGATTTTTCCTGAAATTCTTGTTGATGAAGCACTAGAGAACCTGAAATTCCTTGAATTCTAGGGTGGCCACTACAGGTAGCATGTTTTTATTCCCGACATTTTGGAGTAGGAAAAGGTAGAAGCACTTTTACCTTATATTTTAAAGATGCATAAACTAGAATTAAAGCTTCTATCGTCTCCTATAATGTACGTCTACATTAGAGACCATTCGACATTTCCCATCATACTTAGTGTAGCACTACCATAGGAGCAAGAGGATGTGCTTCTATAGGTTTCGAATTTGCAGAAGTATTCTCTTGGGTAGATAGTTTCAGAAATTAAGGGAATAAACCCTACCATTTGTAGCCACATGGTGCTTCTCTAAGAAGGATAAAATCCATCTCGGCAACCATTGCGATCCCTGGCCCCCGCCCCTCCCGTGAAGGGAGTTGTGAAGAAAGAGGTAATCAAATTTCTAGATACAGGCATCATATACCCACATATTAGATAGTTCGTGGGTGAGTCCCCTACAAGTGGTAACCCAAAGGGGGGTGTCACTATGATTTCAAATGACAAGAATGAGATCATTCACACATGCACTATCACGGGCTGGAGAGTCTATGTGGAATACAGAAAGCTGAATGACACCGTGAGGAAGGATCATTTTCTCATTCCCTTAATGGATCAGATGCTAGAGAGACTAGTGTGGCATGAGTTTTACTGCTTCCTCAACAACTAAACCTGCTACAATAATATTTTCATTTCCCCATAGGATCAACAGAAGATAACATTTACTTTCCCCTGTTGTTTGTTTTCTTACCCAAGTATTTTCTTTTGTTATGTTCAATGATCCTGCCACCATCCATTGATTCATGATTGTTATATTCCAGGAAATGAAGGAATGGATATTGGAGGTTGATGTTTTATGGGTGATTTTTCCGTTTACGAAAAATGATTCACCACTTGCTTGCGGCACCTGGATATGGTTCTAGAAAGATGTGAGAACACTAACCTAGTTTTGAATTGGGAAAAGTGTCATTTCATGGTGTAGAATGAAATTTTCCTTGTCCACATAATCTTGGATAAGGGGATATAGTTGGACCTAGAAAAGATAGAAGTCATTTAACGACTTCCCATTCCAACTTCTATCAGAGAAATCTGCAACTTCCTAGGACATGCAAGTTTCTACAGGTAGTATTTCTTAGACTTCTTGAAGATAGATTACCCCCTAACTGACATTCTAACAAATAATTCCATTTTTGATTTCGATGAGGCATGCACCATAGCTTTTGCGCATCTAAAGCAGTGCCTGGTGGAAGCACTAGTGATGATTTATCCCAACATGGAGGAGAAATTTGAAGTGATGTTTGATTCCAGTGAATATATTGTGGGAGTATTCCTAGGAAAATGTCTTTACTAAATTTTCTAACCCATCGATTATTTCAGAAGGATTCCCAACGAGGCATAGATGAACTATTATACCACATGGAAGGATATTCTGGCAGTGGTGTTCACTTTTGATAGGTTTCGTTATTATTTAGTGCTATCTAAAGTTAATTTTTATACTGACCATGAAGCACTCAAGTACCTGCTGAACAAGAAGGATGTGAAGCCATGACAGATCTGATGGGTACTCCTCCTATAAAAATTTAATATGGATATCTGAGACACGAAGGGGAGTGAGAACGTTGTTTCTGATCATCTCTCCCACCTGGAGCTGTCAAATTGGAGAAGGTTGAAGATCAAGAGATCAAGGAGGATTTCCTTGATGAGCACCATTTTTCAGTTGAAAACCCACCATGGCCCTAGTATGATGATATTGCTAATTATTTGGTTATAGGATCTATCCACACAGACCTCTCCTTCCTGCAGAGTAAGTGGTTTCTCTTTGATGGTAAGAGGTACTTCTGGGAAGATCCTATATTGTTATGATCCTATGGAGATGGGGTGATCTGAAGTTGCATCCTAGAAACTGATGTTCACGGAGTCCTAGAATTCTTTCATGTCTTTTGAGTTGGGGGACATCATGGGACAGACCGTACTATATCTAAGATCCTACAGTCTGGGTTTTTCTAGACCACCATGCATAGAGATGCTCGATCCTTTGTTTCCCATTGAGATCGATTCCAATGAAAAGGTAATGTGGGGAACATAGATGAGATACCCCAGCACCCCATCCAAGAGGTCAAGATCTTTGACGTATAGGGCATAGACATCATGGGGATATTCCCCCATCTTTTGGGAACACTTACATCCTGGTCTGTGTCGACTGCATCTTCATGTGGGTGGAATCCATTGCTAGAACACACAAATCAGCCGTGGTTTTCATCAACTTTTTATAGAAAAAATAATTAGAAGGATCGGTGTTCCCCATGTACTGATCAGTGACATAGGGTCCCACTTCGACAACATATTGAATAAAGGAGTACGATCGATGTATGGTGTGAAGCATCATATGGGGACTCCATATCATCCCTTGTTCAGTGATCAAGTGGATCTCTCCAACCATGATCTCAAGAATATTCTAGGGATAACGGTAAACATTTCAAGGAAATACTGGTCCAAGAATCTAAACGATGCTTTGTGGGCATATTGGAAATCCTTCAAGACGCCACTGGGGATGTCTGCATTCTGCTTCATCTATGGAAAGCCATGACATCTTCTAGTAGATTTTGTGAAAAATTGTAATAACCCATGCATACATGGTACATTTCACTTTGAATAATATAATAGCTTGCAGTGTACGCAACTTTGAGATTCTAACACACTACGACCAATCAAACTGGCCATTATGAATATTAATACCCACTTTTTGAAATTTAATAAATTTTATCTTTCAAAATGGACTTCATTTTTGGATTCATAATATCAAAACTAGCTTAGGGTGAATTTTTGCTATTTTTCTGAAAAGTTTCAATTTTGATGAATAGTGAAAAACACCGAGTTATAGTTTAAACCCGAATTTTTATTTAAAAAATTATTTATTTTATTTAAATTTATTTTAGATAAAAATAGATACATGATACCTATATATGTTCAATGTAATTCATTGCAATCAGTTTATATTAATTTTAGATATATAATAACATTATTGAACTTTTTAACCGTCTTTTACCCACCTCCTAGGAGCTTTTGAAAATTTTAATAAAACATAATTTTCCCGCCTCTGTGAATAGAATTTCAAAGATCGGAGAGACATCGTTGATATCAATAAATAAAATGTGGTTCAATAAGATAAAAATAATTTTTGGTGAATAGTAACGTTTGACTTTTATATACCACTGTTAAAAACAAATAGGGTAATTAAGGGTGAAAATGATATTATTATTATCCTAAGACGTGTCCTAATTCTATTGGATAAGTTTAATTTGACAAAAAAACCTTAGGAATAAAATATGATCCTTTTGTTCCACTTAGATTAGATTAGGACATTTATTATTTTTTAATTCCCAGAAGAGTTAAAAGTGTTAAATTCAAAACATAATAACTAAACCATTTTTAATATGTGGTTATACAAAAGATAAATTCGATTATAAATATTCATTAGAAGGATAAAACGATTTCATACATATTGATATTTTATTTATATTTTTTAGATATTATATAATTTAATTTATTTTGGACACAATGATGATGCAGTAATTACCTAATTAATGAAATATTAAAATATTTGATATTCTAAATATCCAAATAAATGTAATTTGAGACTTATTATAAATTCCACTAATTTTATAGGTTAATATGACATGTCAGGGTAGGTTAGATGAATTATTTTCAAAGTAATAATGTAGTTATGAATTTATCAAAAACTGTAAGAACCCGGTTTTTTCTGTGAAAGACTTTGGAATATTTGTGATGATATTCCAGAGCAGCGCTTTCAGACGGCGAGCGATTTCGAGCCCCGGAGTTGCCAGAATTAAATTTTCAGTGCGTTCACACTGGAAACCCCAAATAAATGGAATAACTCCTAAACGGAGATCCGGATTTGGGATATGAGTGTACGGATGGGTCCGGAATGGGGTGTTTACCCTAGGAGCGACATAAAACTTGTCGGCGCGGGATGTTTGGACCCCTCGCCCGCTCCCGGAACGTTAAACGGATAAATTAATAAATTAAATTAATTCGTTTAATGTTGAAACATAGGTATCTTTTAAAAGGTGGCTCAGATTGGGAAACTGAGGGCACCGTTGTGTTCGGAATGTTCCATTTACCCTAGGAGGGGTATAAGTTTCGCGGGCGTGGGCCGTTTGTGAAAAGTGGCCCCAGGGGCGTTTCCGTAATTTAGTGGTTTCGGACGTTAAATTTTATAACTTCTGAACGGGGTCTCGGATAAAAATTCTGAGACCACCGTTGCACTCGGAGCATCGTGTTTACCCCAGGGGAGGCTTAACCTCGACCCTGCTGAGAGTTCGGGTCCGGGCCGACGGGCGGGTGGTTAAGCGTTTTCTATTTAAACGCTTAACACACCCTCCTCCCTCCTCTCATTCCCCTTTCCCCTGGCATCCCCTATTCTCCCTCCTCCTCCTCCATCTCCGGCGAGACTCCGGTGAGACAGCTCCGACGAGGCGTGGTGGCCGGCGGATCGTTGCGAAGCTTCGGGCGAAGCCCCGCGAGGTAGGATTTGTTGTTTGAGTTTTCTATTCCCATACCAACTTCGAGCATGTTTAATACTGTCGATTAATTGTTTTATTTTCGAACGAACCCCATGAATACGTAGTAGAGTTAATTCCCTTTCCAACGCATCTTTCGGATTCAAATTCCGAGCTATGTGGCATCCGCAATGATCCACCGAACTTTGCGGATTTTCGGTTTCCGGCGGGTTCGAGCGGCGGTGCTGCGAGGGCGGACGGCGCGGCAGGGGTGTCTGCGGGTGTCCGGTGGAGGTGCTGGGCGCGGCAGAGGTGTCAGTGCGGGTGTCTGGAGGGCTGTCTGCGGCATCGGCGCGAGTGTCTGGGGAAGGCGCTGGGCGTGGCAGCAGGGCGCTCGGGCGTCTGTAGGGGGCGTCTGGCGGAGCTCCCGGCGAGACGGCGGTCACCTGGGAGCGGCGACCGCGGGGTCGCGTCGCGCGACCCCTGTGAGGCGACAAAGTCCCGCGCCATTCGGGTCTTCACGTGGCGGCCGCGACAGGCCCTCGTGGCCTGTCTGCGCGGGGGACCGAGTGTCCGCGGCCGGGCGGACCGACCGGTCCAGCCCCAGGGGCTTTGCCCCCTCGGTGTTCAGACACCCGTACATTCCGTTACGGGTGTCTGCAATGAGCGCCGTCTACGGCGGTGGAACCGTATTGACGAGACGGTCGTTTTGAGATGGTTTCGGGAATTTTTAATTCCCGAAACGAGGGGCCGCTGAGGGGTGACGCGTCCTTAAGTGGACGAGCGTTTTTCCCGGGATTCTTGTTTTGGACGGCGCGGACGCGTCCGACATCCGTTTTGAGCACCGTCAGCGGCGTTGTGACCCTGGCATAGTGCCAGAGGTTTCTAGTGTGGTTCCAGGCGTTGAGGCAGTAGGTGAGGCGTGTGCCCCACGGCCCGTCTTTTGAGCTGCATGGAGCTAGTAGCGACTTTTTCCTCGGACGTCCGTTCGGGGCGTACGAGCAGTCGATGTTGGGTGTTTTTCTGAGGGCATCGCATTGGCGCAGTCTGCCCGCTGTAATTCCGCACGATGGTGCGGGCCCCGTAAGGGCCGTTTCAGGAGTTGACGGTGATTTCCAGCTTTATCACCGGGTGACCGTTTTGGACAAGTGAGTAGTCCATTTCGTGTACTTTTTCGAGAGGATCGCGACGGTGCGATCTGTTCGTTGAGTTTCGGGATCGGTATGCAGGTCCCACGTGTCACCGCTTGTGTGCGGTGCGCCGGGATGCACCTTTTTCTCCGGATATCCGTTGCACTCAAGTGATTAGTGCTTTTGACGTTTTTTCCTGAGGGGATCGCAATGGTGCGATGCAACCGACTGTTTTCATGGCCGAGGCTCGGGATCACGGGACGCCGTTCGGGCGTGAGGCGGTGTTGGTGACTTTTTCGTCAGATATCCGTTTGAGACGATTAAGTAGTCGATCTCGCGTTTTTTTCCGCGAGGATTACAACGGTGCGATCCGTTGGGTTGTGCGGAGCCTCTTGCGCGATCTTGTTGAATGTGGAATGTGGAAGGTGCTCCCGTGGTGGTTCGCCCTACCTTGTTGTAGCGGACCCTTGGCGTGTGATCGCGCACTCTTGGGAGAGTGATATAATTGGTCCACGAGATGTGGTCGGCCGTGCTTGGGCCTTTGAGGTGGAGTTGTTATGTCACGCCTTCGCGTTGATGCTGGGTTCCGTGTGCACGATAGCCTTTGGGCTGGAATGAGGTACACTCCGGGAGTATACGGGAGCGCTTGGAGGTACGTGTGGTTGTTTGTACCTGAGTATGTTTGTGTGCTCCGTTGGGGTTGACTTGGGGACACACGTCGTGTGGGCCCCATGTGTGTGTCGAGGTCTGCTTTACGTTCTTTGACATCTCGCGATGTAGAGGGCCCCTTTGTGCTCGTTTGTTTGACCAGTAGGGTGGAGTTTTCCCCTGCCTTTGTTCCCGTTTGTTTGACCAGCAGGGTGGAGTTCTCCCCTGGCCTGGTGCTCTTTTGTCTGACCAGTAGGGTTGAGCGGTCTCCCCCTGGTCTTGTGCTCGATGGTTTGGCTGGAAGAGATGGTTTGGTTCCTCTTCTTCTTTGGCTGTGAGGGGTTTCAGTACTATGCCCTTTCACCGGACTGCGACACCGTCTGCGACTACGGGTGTTTGTGCAGCGTGGGTGTTTTCCCCACTTTCTGGGATGAGGTGTCTCGGTCCGCTTCGATAGTGACTCAGCGGATTGGAGCAGGATGGCCTTGTGAGGCCTGAGGAGTTTCTCTCGTTGCTTTGTGTTCCCTAGTAGAGCTTGTGGTTTCGGTGTGACCAAGACTTTATGCGGGCACCGATCCTCTACCCAGGAGGTTGTTCCAGTAGGGCTGAGGTTGTTCCAGCAGGGCTGAGGTTGTTCCAGAAGGGCTGAGGTTGTTCTAGCAGGGCTGAGGTTGTTTCCAGCAGGGCTGAGGTTGTTCCAGCAGGGCTGAGGTTGTTCCAGCAGAGCTAAGGTTGTTTCGAGCGGGGCTCTCCAGTGGGTTACCATCCAGCAGGGATGGCCAGTACAACGGTGTTTACTGAGAAGTACCATCCAGTAGGGATGGCCAGAGCAGTTCCGGGCTTACCTCCAGCGGGGCTAGGCAGTGGTCCCCGATGCCGGGCTTACCTCCAACGGGGTTGGGCAGTGGTCCCCGATGCCGGTCTTACCTCCAGCTGGGCTGGGCAGTGGTCCCTGATGCCGGGCTTACCTCCAGCTGGGCTGGGAATTGGTCCCCGATGCCGGGTTACCTCTAGCTGGGCTGGGCAGTGGTCCCATCACCGACTTTAGCCAGGTCTCCCTCTAGTGGACTACCCTATTACGGGACTGGGCAGTGAGGCACCCGTCGACTTTCCGGGTCTCCCTGTAGTGGGAACCCATTGACTTCCAGGGATCCTCAAGTGGGGCTGGGCAGGGGGTCTCCTATCGACTTTGAGCAGATTTCTTGACTGCGGGGCAGTGACGAGTTGTGGTTGACGTTCCCCCAGAACACTCAAGTACGGGGAGCACTTTCCCCCACCGAGACGCGTCCTTTTGACGCGACCTAAAACCATTCTGGGGAGTCTGTGCCGCCCAAAGTGGATAGTGTCGAGGTGTGGTGATTGAGCCCCTTGGCTTGCGGTTCGGGGCATACGTGTGGGATGATGAGCATTGATGGTGTTACTTCTGGGACTGTTGGCTACTCTTTCTTGGGCTGAGCTATGGGACAGAGATCCCCTTACGAGTTTGTTCGGGCTTCTTGATAGAGCATACATATGTATATACCTTGTTTTCGGCACCCACTTCTTGGGTATAGCTACTCTCCTTCCAGGAGAGGCGAAGACGCGTGGGGTATTCCACGTGCTTTCCGTGTCTAGCTTCTCATGGTTGGACGATTCTACTCTCCTACTATAGGTAGAGAATACTCGACGAGAAGTTCATCTTCTCACCATTTCCATCTCCTTGTGTCTGGATGAGTCTACCTTCTTTCCTCTTGTTGGGTTGAGCTGGACTCTTTACTGCACTCTCTGTTGTACTCCTTTAATATTCTGTTCGCTCTACTGCTCACCCTTCGGTACATCCTTTTGTTGCTCCCTAGAGCCTTCGGGGTATCTTACTGAGTATTTTTATACTCACCCCTGCTTGGGCTTTTCCCGCACATGGTGTGCCCTTGCAGACGACAGACATGTGGAGCGTGACTTCAGTGGAGCATAGAAGCTTGGGAGCTTGGACCGTGTGTGGTGGTCGTGCCAGGGTTACAGGTGGGAGACCCATCAGTAGTTTCTTTTGTTTACCTGTTGCCGGGTTGTGGCACTTTTTGGTTGGGCGCGTATTTTTCCGCTTTTCTTTTCAGTTTTCACTTTGTACTTGTAGAGGTCGATGCACTTTGTGGTATTTATATAGCAGTTTCCCTTTCCTTTTATTTGCTTGTCTTTACTTTTACTCTGCACTTTCGCATTGAGTTGGCTGCGTGTGTGTGTACAGGTGCTTAGGCAAAGGCCTCCCCGAGTTATTGTGCCTTCGGCGCTGGTCGCCAGCCCCTGGCCTATGGAGGCGGGCTTGGGGTAGTTGCGGCTCGAGCACGGGTAGGGTCGGGTCGTGACAAAGTGGTATCAGAGGTGGTTCGTTCCTTGGGACACTGTTCGGACGTCCCTAAAAGAGGAATTGGTTGGGATATAGGGCAATCGTGTTAACTTGTCTCGAGAGTGACTCTCAGCCCAGGGAGTCCAGTGATGGTGCGGCGACCGACGTATCCATTCACCAGGACCTTGATAACCCGCTTGTCGACTCGGCATGCTGAGACACTTGTTGCAGGGAAATTTTTTTTGTGCATCACATAGGACCGAGTCTTTGACTTTCCTTCTTGAGTCAACTCCCCATCGTTGTTGTTTTTGGTATATACATATATGCTCATCTGACTGCGGCACTCCTTGATAATTTTCAGGATGTCTCCGCGAGGACAGCCAGCCAGGATACCAGCTTTGGTTCGTGATGACGACCCTATGAGATATGAGGCCACAATCCAGGACCCATCATGCGAGACCCTTTCTTCGGGTGGGCTGGTAGCAGCACCCCCACCTGTTGAGCAGCAGGTAGTTTCAGCAGAGCAGGCTGAGCTGGAGCGCAGGTTGAGCGCGCTCCGTGAGTTCCAGCGGCAGAGACCGCTGAGGTTCAGTGGTGAGCTAGACCCTCAGGCAGCAGACGATTGGCTTGAGACAGTGGTTCGCCTTTTCAGGCTTGTGTAGACGCCGACAGATCAGAGAGTGGCTTTGGCAGCCACCCTTTTTTGTGGAGCAGCTTGGTGTTGGTGGAGTCTGGTGACTCAGTTTCTCGACGAGTCTTCACTTTCGTGGGACGACATTCAGTTGTTGTTTCGTGAGGATTTTTTCCCCTCCTGCTTGCGCTCCGTTCGGATTTGGGAGCTCCTGCAGTTTCAGCAGGGAGGGATGACGGTGGCCGAGTACGCGACTAGTTTTGCAGATCGTGCATGCTTTTACCCAGACTTGGTCCATGACGACAACCTCCGAGCGCGGAAGTTTGAGCAGGGTCTCCGCTGAGAGATTCATATTGTCATAGTACCTTTGGGCATTTCCACATATATCGGGGTGCTAGAGTAGGCGCTGGTGACATAGGGCTTCCTGTCGCGTTCTAGTGTTGGTGGTGGCAGTAGGCACGTTGGAGCCGAGACGTCTGTCGTAGCTAGTAGGCGTCGGCAAGCAGGACCTCGACGCAGGTGGCTTTCTGACAACCGGAATTAGGGTCGTGGTCGTACACCACAGTGGCGCCAGAGGGCACCAGTGCAGCCCAAAGAGATTCGGTGCTATGCTTGTGACTGGCGAGGTCACTTGGCATGAGACTGCCCAACCCAAGTTGCTAGGAGCTTCGGGCAGGCAGTAGGTGCACCACCACGGCAGAGGAAGCGTCGTGATTGGAGTGGTACCCAGAGTGGTGGTGCTAGCAGAGGAGCAGGAGGAGCTAGTAGTGGGGGACGACGTTACGAGGTCTCCCCATCACCACTAGGTGGTCCACGTCAGGCTCCGGGAGCTGACTGTTGGGACCGCGGCCAGCCGTGTGCTTTGGATGTCTACTATCCATCAGAGCATGAGTTGATAAGAGGTACGCTCTACAGCTCTTCTATCATTTTGCAGTAGAATTGTTAGACTCTGTGTGTGAACTGCTTTCCTCCCTGGTCCTTGTTTGAGGTGTTACCAGGGTGACGCAGGGCGTCGGGTGTAACCCTGTGTTGGTAAGGAAAAAGGGCGTGACACCTTTTCCTTTATTCGATGGTGTTGACTCCTTCGCCTTTTGAGTGCATAAGAGAGCATCGACTGTGAAACCTTGCGTGACCAGATATCCATAGGTGTTTCACCATATGGATATTCTGAAGGAGGGAATCACCGGGCCTTGTTTCAGGTGCGGGCGGTGATTCCAGTCGCGACGTGCGACGTAGAGGTTGGACCGGGGAGGTGAGATACCCCCGAGGGCCTTCGGGCCGTTTGAAACCGTGTAAAGGGATGGCGAGGTACCCTACCGCCTTGCCCTAACCCCAAATTCTGGAGTGGGTGCACGGCGTTGGCAAGGGATGACCTCGCATGAACGGATCAATCCTTTGGTCTGTGTGTGGCGACATAGAGCTGTGCGTGGGTTCTTCTGGGTATGGGGAAGCCAGGTGTGGGCTTCGTACCCTGTTTTTCTCCCTAGTTTTTCTTTTCGAGGATGAAAATCTTGAAGGAGGGAATGATTTAAGAACCCGGTTTTTTCTGTGAAAGACTTTGGAATATTCGTGATGATATTACAGAGCAGCGCTTTCAGACGGTGAGCGATTTCGATCCCCGGAGTGGTCGGAATTAAATTTTCAATGCGTTCATACTGGAAACGCCAAATAAATGGAATAACTCCTAAACGGAGTTCCGGATTAGGGATCCGAGTGTACGGATGGGTCCGTAATGGGGTGTTTACCCTAGTAGCGACATAAAACCTGTCGGCGCGGGATGTTTGGACCCCTCGCCCGCTCCCGGAATGTTAAACGGATAAATTAATAAATTAAATTAATTCGTTTAATGCTGAAACGCAGGTATCTTTTAAACGGTGGCTCGGATTGGGAAACTGAGGGCACCGTTGTGTTCGGAATGTGCCGTTTACTCTAGGACGGGTATAAGTTTCGCGGTCACGGGCCGTTTGTGAAAAGTGGTCCGAGGGGCGTTTCCGTAATTTAGAGGCTTCAGACGTTAAATTTTATAACTTCTGAACGGGGTCTCGGATCAAAATTCCGAGACCACCTTTGCGCTCGGAGCATCATTTTTACCCCAAGGGAGGCTTAACCTCGACCCTGCTGAGAGTTCGGGTCCGGGCCGACGGGCGGGTGGTTAAGCGTTTTCTATTTAAACGCTTAACACACCCTCCTCCCTCCTCTCATTCCACTTTCCCCTGGCAGCCCCTCTTCTCCCTCCTCATCCTCCATCTCTGGCAAGACTCCGGTGATACAGCTCCGATGAGTCGTGGTGGCCGGCGGATCGTCGCGAAGCTTCGGGTGAAGCCCCGCGAGGTAGGATTTGTCGTTTGAGTTTTCTAATCCCGTACCTACTTCGAGCATGTTTAATACTGTCGATTCTCTGTTTTATTTTTGAACGAAACCCATGAATACGTAGTAGAGTTAATTCTATTTCCAACGCATCTTTCGGATTCAAATTTCGAGCTCCGTGGCATCCGCAATGATCCGCCGAACATTGCGGGTTTTCGGTTTCCGGCGGGTTCGAGCGGCGGCGCGGCGAGGGCGGACGGCGCGGCAGGGGTGTCCGCGGGTGTCCGGTGGAGGTGCTGGGCGTGGCAGAGGTGTCAGCGTGGGTGTCAGGCGGGGTGTCCGTGGCGTCGGCGCGAGTGTCTGGGGAAGGCGCTGGGCGTGGCAGCAGGGCGCTCGGGCGTCTGGCGGAGCTCCCGGAGAGACGGCGGTCGCCAGGGAGCGGCGACCGCGGGATCGCGTCGCGCGACCCCTGTGCGGCGACAAAGACCCGCGCCACGTGGGTCTTCACGCGGCGGCCGCGACAGGCCCTTGTGGCCTGTCTGCGCGGGGGGACCGAGTGTCCGCGGCCGGCCCGCGCGGCTAAGCCGCGGGCCGGCCGAGGCCAGTCCAGCCCCAGGGGCTTTGCCCCCTCGGTGTTCGGACTCCCGTACTTTCCGCTATGGGTGTCCGTTTTGAGCGCCGTCTGCAGCGGTGGAACCATATTGACGAGACGGTCGTTTTGAGATGGTTTCGGGAATTTTTAATTCCCAAAACGAGGGGCCGCTGAGGCGCGACGCGTCCTTAAGTGGACGAGCGTTTTTTCCGGGATTCTTGTTTTGGACGGCGCGGACGCGTCCGACATCCTTTTTGAGCGCCGTCAGCGGCATTGTGACCCTGGCACTGTGTTGGAGGTTTCCAGTGTGGTTACAGGCGTTGAGGCTGGAGTTGAGGTGCAAACCCCATGGCCCGTCTTTTGAGCTGCGTGCAACTAGTAGCGACTTTTTCCTCGGACGTCCGTTCGGGGCGTGCGAGCAGTCGATGTTGGGTGTTTTTCCGAGGGAATCGCGTTGGCGCAGTCTTCCCGCTGTAATTCTGCATGATGTTGCGGGCCCCGCGAGGGCCGTTTCGGGAGTTGACGGTGATTTCCAGCTTTATCACCGAGGGACCGTTTTGGACAAGTGAGTAGTCCATTTCGTGTACTTTTTCGAGAGGATCGCGACGGTGCGATCCATTCGTTGAGTTTCGGGACTAGGATGCGGGTCCCACGTGGCACCGCTCGTGTGCGGTGCACCGGGATGCACCTTTTTCTCCGGATATCCGTTGCACTCAAGTGAGTAGTGCTTTTGACGTGTTTTCCTGAGGGGATCACAATGGTGCGATGCGCCCGACTGTTTTCAGGGCCGAGGCTCAGGATCATGGGACGATGTTCGGGCATGAGGCGGTGTTGGTGACTTTTTCATCAGATATCCATTTGAGGCGAGTAAGTAGTCGATCTCGTGTGTTTTCCTCAAGGATTACAACGGTGCGATCTGTTGGGTTGTGCGGAGCCTCTTGCGCGATCTTGTTGAATGTGGAATGTGGAAGGTGCTCTAGTGGTGGTTCGCCCTACCTTGTTGCAGCGGACCCTTGGCGTGTGATCACGCACTCTTAGGAGAGTGATATAATTGGTCCACTAGATGTGGTCGGCCATGCCTGGGCCTTTGAGGTGGAGTTGTTATGTCATGCCTTCGCGTTGACGCTGGGTGTCGTGTGCACGATAGCCTTTGGGATGGAATGAGGTACACTCCGGGAGTATACGGGAGCGCTTGGAGGTACGTGTGGTTGTTTGTACCTGAGGATGTTTGTGCACTCAGTTGGGGTTGACTTGGGGCCACACGTCATGTGGGCCCCAAGTGCGTGCCGAGATCTGCTTTACGTTCTTTTTCCTCTCGCGACGTAGAGGGCCCCTTTGTGCTCGTTTGTTTGACCAATACGGTGGAGTTTTCCCCTGCCTTTGTGCCCATTTGTTTGACCAGCAGGGTGGAGTTTTCCCCTGGCCTGGTGCTCTTTTGTCTGACCAGCAGGGTTGAGCGGTCTCCCCCTGGTCTTGTGCTCGATGGTTTGGCCGGCAGAGATGGTTTGGTTCCTCTGCTTCTTTGGATGTGATGGGTTTCAGTACTGTGCCCTTTCACCGGACTGCGACACCGTCTGCGACTACGGGTGTCCATGCAGCGTGGGTGTTTTCCCCACTTTCTGGGATGAGGTGTCTCGGTCCGCTTCGATAGTGACTCAGCAGATTGGAGTGGGATCGCCTTGTGAGGCCTGGGGAGTTTCTCCCATTGCTCCGTGTTCCCTGGTAGAGATTGTGGTTTTGGTGTGACCAACACTTTACGCGGGCACCGATCCTCTACCCAGGAGGTTGTTCCAGCAGGGCTGAGGTTGTTCCAGTAGGGCTGAGGTTGTTCCAGCAGGGCAGAGGTTGTTCCAGTAGGGCTGAGGTTATTTCCAGCAGGGCTGATGTTGTTCCAGCAGGGCTGAGGTTGTTCTAGGAGAGCTGAGGTTGTTTCGAGCAGGGCTCGCCAATGGGTTACCATCCAGCAGGGATGGCCAGTACAGCGGTGTTTACCGAGCAGTACCATCCAGCAGGGATGGCCAGAGCAGTTCCGGGCTTACCTCCAGCGGGGCTGGGCAGTGGTCCCCGATGACGGATTTACCTCCAGCTTAGCAGGGCAGTGTTCCCCGATGCTAGTCTTACCTCCAGCTGGGCTGGGAAGTGGTCCCCGATGCCGGGTTACCTCCAGCTGGGCTGGGCAGTGGTCTCGTCACCGACTTTAGCCAGGTCGCCCTCCAGTGGACTACCCTGTTACGGGACTGGGCAGTGAGGCACCCGTTGACTTTCTAGGTCTTCCTGTAGTGGGAACCCATGGACTTCCAGGGATCCTCCAACGGGGCTGGGCAGAGGGTCTCCTGTCGACTTTGAGCAGATTTCTCGACTACGGGGCAGTGACGAGTTGTGGTTGACGTTCCCCCAGAACTCTCAAGTACGGGGAGCACATTCCCCCACCGAGACACGTCCTTGTGACGCGACCTAAAACCGTGCGGGTGAGTCAGTGCCGCCCAAAGCGGATAGTGTCGAGGTGTGGTGATTGAGCCCCTTGGCTTGCGGTTTGGGGCAGACGTGTGAGATGATGGGCATCGATGGTGTTACTTCTGGGACTGTTGGCTACTCTTTCATGGGCTGAGCTATGGGACGGAGATCCCCTTACGAGTTTTTCCGGGCTTCTTGACAGAGCATACATATGTATATACCTTGTTTCCGGCACCCACTTCTTGGGTATGGATACTCTCCTTCCAGAAGAGGCGAAGACGCACGGGGTATGCCACGTGCTTTCCGTGTCTAGCTTCTCATGGTTGGACGAGTCTACTCTCCTACTATAGGTAACTAAGACTCAACAAGAAGTTCATCTTCTCACCGTTTACATCTCCTTGTGTCTGGATGAGTCTACCTTCTTTCCTCTTGTTGGTTTGAGCTGGACTCTTTACTGCACTCTCTGTTGTACTCCTTTACTTTTTTGTTCGCTCTACTGCTCACCCTTAGGTACCTCCTTTTGTTGCTCCCTTGACCCTTCGGGGTATCCTACTGAGTATTTTTATACTCACCCCTGCTTGGGCTTTTCCCGCACTTGGTGTGCCCTTGCAGATGACGGACAGGTGGAGCATGACTTCAGTGGAGCGTAGGAGCTTGGGAGCTTGGACCGCGTGCGGTGGTCGTGGTCGGGTTCCAGGTGGGAGACCCATCAGCAGTTTCTTTTGTTTACCTGTTGCCGGGTTGTGGCACTTTTAGGTTGGGCGCGTGTTTTTCCCCTTTTCTTTTTAGTTTTCACTTTGTACTTGTAGAGGTCTATGCAGTTTGTGGTATTTATATAGCAGTTTCCCTTTCCTTTTCTTTGCTTGTCTTTACTTTTACTCTGCACTTTCGCATTGAGTTGGCTGCGTGTGTGTGTACAGGTGCTTAGGCAAAGGCCTCCCCGAGTTATTGTGCCTTTGGCACTGGTCGCCAGCCCCTGGCCTAGGAGGCGGGCTTGGGGTAGTTGCGGCTCGAGCCAGGGTAGGGTCGGGTCGTGACAAAAACAAAATACCAAATAGTGTCAAAATTGACATAAAAGAGTTTTTAAAAAAAGTTTATATTATTAATTGTTATTATATTACTAAAAATCTAAGGCTCACCCAAAAGACATATATAATGATATTTGTATCATAAATTAACCACTTGGGGTTCTCTTGGAAGTATATCATAAGTTTATTAACCATATAATATAAAAATACAAAGAGACATAGTAAATGTCAAACTATTTAACTAAGAGTTAAATCTAAAAGATAAGGTTAATATAGTGACCCAAACATGTCTAAACCAAATTAGATGAGTGTTTTTAGACCCATACCCACCTTAGACTTTAAATAATTCATTTTTGTTCCATTAGAAACCAAACATTATTTTATTATAAAATAATATTTCTAGCTTTTCCTAAGGTGCCCCTCACCCCTCTTATAAAAGGGCACTCTCCCTTCCCTCCAATTCACACCTTCAAAGCCTTTTTTTTCTCTGGAAAAATCTTCCCAAATACCCTTTAAAATCTCTTCCCATCATCCTAGAGGCCTTACTTTAGTCAAAAATCCATCCTAAGGATTTCTTTTGATCAAATCAAAAGGAAGAACCCGATAAAGAGGTAAATATTTCGTCACCTCTATCAAATTCCTTTATTCTTCCACTTCCTCTTTCTTTGATATTTCCATTATAAAATAATAACTCCAGTATCTTCTATATACTGTAATTTTATTACAAAAATGGTACAACCATATTCATTATTCTATCTATCCTTGGAATGACATTTCACCATACGTGCGTACGTACGGCTTACCATCTCCATGTCGTGGTGTAATTGCTATTCAATACATTATTATTTGGATGTGTATAATAATGATCTGTAATTTATGTAAATAATAAATATAAAATGATAATGATTCCGTACATATGATATACCATCCAATTATATATTATTTTAATATCAAAATAATGATATTGTCGCTCGTGTGTACGTACGGATTACCGTCTCCACGACCGCGATGAGATTAATCCCCCATTGTAATCCATTAAAGACTAATTTTAATTAGATGATTAAAAATGATTCATAAAGTCTTAATATAATTTTGAATATGAATAAGATACATCCTATTCATAACCAACACTACTTACGAAACAAATCATATAATGTAAAATCAGTTAACACCCGAAATGCTGATAATACTAAAATATTATTAACAATGAAATATTAAATGATCATATATGATATCATATTAATGTATATGATTCATGTATAATTTAATGAAAAATATTTCACCATTATTCAAGAGGTTAATCTACCCTCGACCAAGGAAAATTACAGTAAGGGGTTTGTTATCTCACTTTTACTTCCGTGAGATTTCCATTATTCACCACTTATTTATTAAATGTGGTGTATTGTGTACTGTCATTTGATATATATATTACATTGATTCTCTTTATATTCATGTTATTTGGTGATTAATTTGGTTGTTATTAAATTTTGGTCATACGACTCGATTGACTACAATGAAGTAAGGGTTTTCATCTCACTTCCTATTTCCGAGAGATTCATGCCATACTGGCACTATTTCCTTTTGTGTGGTGTATGTAATGACCAATGATTTTATTATTTGTGTAAAATACTTTAATTTATGATTAATTAAATCTTCATTTTATGATCCATCTTTCATGGGATGTATTTTACTTATGTTTCCAAATTGGTAAGGGAATTTGAAATTTCAATTTCCACTCATTCGACTTTACTCAAACTTCATTGATTATTTTACTCCATGATTATGCGTGGAATCACTATTTATTATTTGTGTAGTAATTTACAATACCCCTTATGTTGATATATTTTTGATAAACATAATCACTCCATTGATAAATTCTCAATTCATCAATATGAAATTCATAAGAGTAATTTTAACTCAATCTCAAATTATTGAGTTAAAAATCCAATCATTGGTGTTGTTTTTACAAGAATATCTGAGAATTTACTCTGATTCATTTACACTGAATATCCATTAATATTGAGTGTATTTATATTTTTCAAACATAATTATGTCCTTGATTTATCCTTAACCTAAGGGTACGGTCTTTATAATAGATTTCATCTCAATTTACATTCCATTGAGACTTCTTTGTTATTATATGCCAATTCACTTTTATATGGTGTATATAATGTATTTTGACATAGTAAATCAGGAATCACATTATTACCATGATATTATAATGTTTTTATTACCTAAATTATTTGTATTCAAGTGTCTCTCTATTGGTTAGGAACTCTGACTAAAATATCATTTTAAAATTTATTAAAGATTTATTATTATAAATCTTTCTCATTAATGTCCATCTTTTAAAAAAGGGTTTAAGGATTTATTTATATGGACATTAATGTTTTAAATTCAAATTTTCATTTAATAGTTTCAAAGTGGTATGGGACACATTGATTCAAAAATCTATTTTAAACAACTTGTTGATAAATAGTGAGACTTTTAAGAGTTTTCAAGAAAAAGGGGGATATTTCTCTCAAATAGTTTTGATGATTATTTTCATATACGTCAATATCATTCACTATTCTCTATTGAGGTTCATATATTATAAAAAAAATCTTCCATATTGTATTGAATGAGTTATGTTTTACTGTGGATGTGCAATTTTTATACCATTCATGGTTTGTGGTAAAAATATTGACATTTTGTATGCTAGTTTTAATAAGAATGTTCAGATTATGTTTCAACATTTTCATATGAAGAATGAATTGGACGTAGTAAGTGATGGGTGGAGCCCGCAATAGCTCCGCGATGCATCAGTAGGTCTCATGAGACAAAATAGTGTCTTGACACAAGGCCTTAAAAAAATCTTATTTGTAGTCTTGGCACAAGGCCTTGACTATGTGGTTATGAATGTCTATAATTATGAATTCCATAATTATGAATGTGGCTATTGATATTGCATGTGATTATTCAACTAGTAGAATATCCATTTGAATAAGTAAATTGCATTATTTGATTTTATCTTTTCCACATTATGTTGATGATCAAGTTTAAAAGGCTTTTATTTTAGTCTTATACATTGCCTTTAATTTTTATGCTTATTTATAAAAGTTTCCACTATATTTTTATACTTACTAAGCATCTGAGCTCACCCCTTTCTATGTTTTATTTCATCCAGGAGGCGAAGAAGTATGTTATGACTGACTTGTCAGGATAGTCTATGGGATATCAGTGTTTTATACAGAAAAAATGTTGTTTTAGTTTTCCATTTTAATATGTAATATAAACCTTATGAATGTATCTAGTACTTCCAAGGCTACTATACTAATTGGTTTATCGAGACTTGATCCTTTGTGATCATGCCAATTATATGTAATAATGCACCGAATCTAGGCTTCTAGGGTCGGGGCATTATAGTTGGTATCAGAGAAAGTTTAGTACAAACCGTGGAAACTAGATTTAGATAAACGATGATTAGAGAACATAGCCCTAAGATATACTTTGAGGAAAAGTATAGAAGAACATCCTAAAGTTTTGGTATTATAGAAATTTTGTGAGTTTTCCAAACAATACATCCCTGTTTGGATACAAGTAGGTAGAGAAGGCTCTGGCACAGATTTACCTAGGGGTAAAACCCGAAAACACCACTTTGGCTAGACTCGAATAGGAACCGGTGCATGAAAATGGGCCTTGCTAAACTCTTGAATACGACACTCCTGAGGGATATGCTTAGGATAATTTACATTTTCATTACAAACTGTTTTGAAAGATTTTAATATAAGATGAGAATAAATGACCTTGGTCAATCCTAAGGTGTTTCAAATTGAAAATATAGTGTCAGGATATTCTCTAAATGATTTTATGACTACTTTTACTCACACAATGCTTTCTAGTTTTAGTCAATGGATGGATTCTAAGGAAGTCATAGAAACGTTGAGAATGATGTACAAGGTGGGAACGGTGGTGGAAATGAACAAATAAATGGAATGTTGATAGATGTAAAAGATATAGGGTTCATGACAAATCAGTTTTCCAAGAATATTATCAATAAAATATATATTAACCAACTCCGAGACTAAAAAAAGAAGAGAAAGGTAATGAATGATAAGAGCTCCAGTAGTGTAGACCATGGAGAAAAGAATACTCAATTTCCCTCATGTAGGAAATGTGGAAGGAGACACCCAAGAAAGTGTCTTAATGGAACAAAGAAATGCTTTACATGTGGGAATGAAGGACATAAAGTAAAGAATTTCAGAGAAAAAATGAAGAGCACTATGGAAGAAAATGAAAATTGTCACAAGAATTAATTTACAGTCATTTTCCGTAAATTTAGTGGACCTATCCATTACCCGAGTGAATGCACTATTCTATATGATATTTTCTTTGTCAAATAAGAAGCTATGTTGAAATAAATTTTTGGAGAAATTTTTAAAATTATTAGTGATCCTTGTTAATTGGATTACTTTGGAATAATTTTCTCTTATATTTGTAACCCTGCAGTTTGTCATGTGAAAATGATATTTGAGGAAGAATTATCCTTTCTCTTGTGGATATAGTTATAAATAACTATTTGGTTTTATATGATCATTGGGTTTGAGGAAATTAAAATTTATTATATTTTGGGATGAAAATGAAATGTATGAGATAAAATTTGTGGTTAAATTATGTTATGGTCATTTTGAGGAATTTATCTCATTTTGGTAATGTTATAAAATATAGTTTTTGAAGAAGGACAACATAAAGACCATGTGAAAACACATCGCGTTGGACAAAGCTGTGGGAATCGAACCCACAACCAGAGTGCGATTGAGATTTATCGCGTACAACTGGACTACATGAAGTCCTTGGTCAGTGTGACTAATTATTTTTAATTAAATTATTTTATTGATCAATAATAAGTTGATTTAGGATATTATGTCTTATCAAATGAATACCCTTAGTATAGGAAAATTATTTGATGATTGAGTGATAAATGTTATTTTGGAAGATGTTTGCTCTGCTGGAAACACTATATGCTTAAGGAAAATAGTATACTATGGGATTTTATTTGAGGAGTAATGGGGGATTTTTATCTATGTTTTTATTGTGGATTTATAGTGATTTGGGTAATTTATGGAAATTACTAACCTATAATAAAGAATATGTGATTATGTTAATTACTTTTAAGTATGTGACTTTAAGAGTAGTCGATGTCATTTGGAGATACAATTTAACGTGGAAGACTACATAGCCAAATTATTTTATGTTTTTGGTTTCAATATTAGTTTGGATTATATTGAAGGATTTTATGGACAATTGTTTATTTAATGGTATTTATTTAACTTTGGGGTATTGTTGGTTTAATTTTAGAAATTAAAATTAGTGTTTCTTTATCTAAAAAAAATATCCTTTTGGGGGATCATCAAATATTTTACTAACCATTTGGGTTTTGATTAATCTCTACAGACAAGGTAAATATATATTTTATCCTTTGTGGATCATGTGATTCAATATAAGTTGATTCTATCTCTTCCGGTGTGACCAATTCATCTCGAATACTCATCGTTTTAAAAAAAATGAGTTAGCGATAGAAATTTATTAATGAATGGAACTCTACTTAAATATTACATATATCTCTTCATGTTCTTAGTTAATCTCATAAATAAATTCCTCATCTTTATGAAATGTAACATAAAACAAAAAATTATTGTCCATTTAATTTTCCCACTGGGAAACTAATGACCATTTGTACCATCACAAGTTTGTGGTATTCTTGTTGTTAACTTTCTCCTGATCATGTTTTCTATCCCTCTCCATCAGAAATTGACACTTAGTTTATCTTCCATATCAATGTTTTCTGACATAGAATTCTAGTATGGGTTATCTCGGGTGACCTTTTTACTTCTCTTTCTTTCTTTTAAAGTGATAGTTTTATTGACTCTTTTTCCGATGTGGTACTTTCAATTATATTATCAAGACCAATTTTAAAAATTGTGAGGACTCAATTTTTAAAAGGGTAGAAGAATGTAACACCCCATGCTTCCGAATTACGTTTCCCTTTGACTAATGTAATAGATTTCATTTTACGCAACTTCGAGATTATAACACACCTCGACCAATCAAACTAGCCATTATGAATAGTAATACCCACTTTTTGAAATTTTATAATTTTTAACTTTCAAAATGGTCTTCATTTTTGGATTCGTAATATCGAAATTAGCCTTGGGTGAATTTTTGGTATTTTCTGAAAACATTCAATTTTTTATGAATAGTGAAAAACACCGAGTTATAGTTTAAAACAGAATTTTTATTTAAATAAATATTTATTTTATTTAAATTTTTATTAGGCCAAAATAGATACATAATACCTATATATTTTTAATGTAATTCATTGGAGTCAGTTAATAATAATTTTAGATATATAAAAATTTTATTGAACTTTTTAACCGTCTTTTACCCACCTCCTAGGAGCTTTTGTAAATTTGAATAAAACATAATTTTACTACTTATGTGAATTGAATTTCAAAATTCTGAGAGATACGGTTGATATTAGTAAGTAAAATTTGGTTCAATAAGATAAAAATAATTTTTTGGTGAATAGTAACTTTTGTATTTTATTTACCACCATTAAAAGTAAATAGGGTAATTAAGGGTACAAATGATATTATTATTACACTAACACACATAATAATTCTATTGGATAAGTGTAATTCGACCAAAAACAACCTTGGGAATAAAATATGATCTTTTAGGACTATTTGGATTAGATTAGGACATTTATTATAATTTATTTCCAAGAAGAGTCAAAAGTGTTAAATTCAAATCTTAATAACTAAACCATTTTTAATACAGGGTTATACATAAGATAAATTCGATTATAAATATTCATTAGAAATCTAAAAATATTTCCTACATAATTGTATTTTATTTAAATTTTTTAGAGATTAAATAATTTGATTTATTTTTGACACAATGATGATGTAGTAATTACCTAATTAATGAAATATTAAACTATTTGATATTATAAATATCCAAATAAGTTTAATTTGAGACATTTAATAAATTCCACTAATTTTATATGTTAATATGACTTTCTAGGGTTGGTTATATTAATTTTTTAGAATTAATAATGAATTTATGAATTTATAAAAAACAAAATATCAAATAGTGTCGAAATTGACATAAAAGAGTTTTTAAAATAATTATTATATTATTAATTGATATTCTATTCCTAAAAATCTATGGTTCCGAAAATAGACATATGTAATGATAATTGTATCATTAATTAACCTCTTGGGGTTCTTTTGGAAGTATACAATACACTTATTAACCAGATAATATAAAAATACAAAGAGACATGGTAAATGTCAAACTATTTAACTAAGAGTTAAATCTAAAAGATAATGTTAATATAGTGACCCAAAACTTTCTAAAACCTATTGGTTCAGTGGTTTTCAAACAATAACCACCTTATAAATTAAATAATTTATTTTTAAGCCATTATAAACCGAAAATTACTTTATCATAAAATAATATTTAAAGCTTTTCCTAAGGTTCCCCTCACCCCTCTTATAAAAGGGCACTCCCCCTTCCCTCAAATTCACACCTTCAATGCCTTTAATCTCGGCCAGTCTCAGCCCAAATACCCTCTAAAATCTCCAGAATTCATACTAGAGGCATTAATTTAGTAATAAATCCAACCTAAGAATCTCTTTTGATCAAATAAAAATGAATAACCCAAAGAAGAGGTAAATATTTCATCACCTCTTTCAAGTTCCTTTCTTCTTCCACTTCCTCTTTATTTATTTTTTCCATTATAAAATAATAACTCTAGTATCTTCTATACACTCTGATTTTATTATAAATATGGTAAACCATATTCTTTATTCTATCCATCCTTTGAATGACATGTCACCGTATATGTGTACGTACGGCTTACCGTCTCCACGTCGTGGTGTAATTGTTATTGAATACATTATTATTTGGATGGTTATAATAATGATGTGTAATTTATGTAAATAATAAATATAAACATATAATTATTCATATATATGATATATAATCCAATTATATATTATTTTCATATCAAAAGAATGATACTGTCGCTCGTGCGTATGTACGGATTACCATCTCCATGAACGCGATGAGATTCATTCCCCATTGTAATCCATTCAAGAATAATTTTAATTAGATGATTAAAAATAATGTTTAAAGGATTAATATCATTCTTAATATGAATAAGATACATCCAATTCATAACAAACACTACTTCAAAAACAAATCATATAAAGAAAAATGAATCAGTTAACACCCGAAATGACGATAATACTAAAATATTGTTAACAAATAAATATTAAAAGATCATATATGATATCATATTAATGTATATTATTCTTATATAATTAAATGAATATTATTTAACCATTATACAAGAGGTTAACCAACCCTCGACCATGGAAAAGTACAAAGTAAGGGGTTTCTTATCTCACTTTTAATTCCGTGAGATTTCCATTGTTCGCCACTTATTTACTAATTGTGGTGTATTGTGTACTATCATTTGATATATATATTATCATTATTATCTTTATATTCATGGTATTTTTTTACTCATTTGGTTTTTATTAACCTTTGGCCATATGACTCGATTGATTATAATGAAGTAAGGGTTGTCATGTCACTTCCTATTTCCATGAGGTTCATGCCATACTGCCACTGTTTACTTTTGTGTGGTGTATGTACAACTCAATGATTGTATTATTTGTGTAATATATTTTAATTTATGATTAATTAAATATTTATTTTATGATACATATTTCATGGGATTTACGTTTTTTAAGTTACCAAATTAGTAAGGGAATTTTAAATTTTGGTTTCCACTCATTCGGCTTTACGCATACTTCATTGATTATTTTACTCCATGATTATGTGTGGAATCTCTATTTATTATTTGTGTAGTAATTTCCACTCCTCATTATGTGTATAAAATTTTGATACAAATAATCACTCCATTTAAAAATTCTCAAGTCATCGATATGAACTTGATAAGAGTAATTTTAACTCAATCTCCATTTATTGAGTTAAACAAACAATTCATTGGTGTTATTTTTACAAGAATATATGTGACTGTGCTATGATTGATTTAAACTGAATATCCAATAATATTGGGTGTATTTAAATTTTTCACACATAATTTTGTTGTTTATTTATCCTTAACCTAAGGATATAGTCTTTATAAGAGATTTCATCTCAATTTACATTCTATTGAGAATTCTTTATTGTTAAAGGCCAATTCACATTTATATGGTGTATATAATTTACTTTGACATAGTATATCATGAATCCCTTTATTCCCATTATATTATAAAGTTTTGATTAACTCGGTTATTTTTATCCAAGTGTCTCTCTTTTGGTTATGAACTCTAACTAAAATATCATTTTAAAATGATTTGATGATTTTTTATTCTAAATCATTCTCATTAATGTCCATGTTTTAAAAATGGTTTTAAGGATATATTTATATGGAAATTAATGTTCTAAAATAAAAATTATTTTTAAAAGTTTCAATGTGGAATGGTACACTTTGATTCAAAAATATATTTTAAACATCTTCTTGATAAATAGTGATAATTTAAAATGTTTTGAATAAAAGGGGGATATTTCTCTAAAATAGTTTTGATAATTATTTTCATCTATGTCAATATCATTCATTATTCTCTATTGAGGTTGATCTATTATAATACAATATTAAATATTGTATTTAATGAGTTATGTTTGACTGTGGATGTGCTATTTTTATACTATTCAAGGTTTGTGGTTAAAATATTGACATTTCGTATGCTATTTTTAACAAAAATGTTCAGATTATGTTTCAACCTTTTCATATGAGGAATGAATTGGAATTATTAAGTGACGGGTGGATCCCGATATAGCTCCTCGATGCATCGGTTGGTCTCATGAGTCAAATTAGTGACTTGGTATAAGGCCTTGAAAAAATCTTATTTGTAGTATTGGTACAAGGCCTTGACTATGTGGTTATGAATGTCTGAAATTATCCATTACATCATTATGAAAGTGGATATTGATATTTCATGTTATTATTCGACTAGTAAAATATTCAAGTGAATAATTAAATTACATTATTTGATTTTATCTTTTTCACATTATGCTGAAGTTCATTTTCAAAAAGCTTTTATTTTAGTCTTATACATTGCCTTAAATGTTTATTCTTATTTATAAATGTTTCTTCTATATTGTTATCCTTACTGAGTATCTGATCTCACCCCTTTCTATGTTTTCTTTTTCCTAGTATGCGAAAAGGTATATTATGACTAACTTGCAGGGATAGTCTATGGGATCTCAGTGTTGTCAATGGAAACAATTTTGTTTTAGTTTTCCATTTTATGATGTAATGTAAACCTTATGAATGTATCTACAAATTCCAAGGCTACTAAACTAATCATTATTTCAAGACTTTATCCTCTTTGATCAAGAAAATTATACGTAATAATGCACCGAATCTGGGCTTATGGGGTTTGGGCATTATAGTTGGTATCATAGGATGTTTAGTACAAACCTTGGAAACTATATTTTGATAAACTATTATTAGAGTACATATCCCTAAGATAGACTTTGAGTATTAGTATATAATTACTTCCTAAAATTTTGGTATTGTAGATATTTTGTGAGTTTACCAAGAAATACATCCCTGTCTGGATACTAGTAGGTAGAGGCCGCTCTGGCACAAATTTACCAAGGGGTAAAACACGAAAGCACCTCTTTGAGCTAGACTCGAATGGGATCTGGTGCAAGACAATGGGAATTACTGCACTCTTGGTTACGACACTCATTGGGGACATGATTAGGATAATTTACATTTTCTTTACAATCCAATTTGAAGGATTTTAATATAATATGAGAATAACTTTCCTTGGTTAATCCTAATTTGTTTCAAATTGAAAATATGGTGTCATTACATTCTATAAATGATTGTATGACTACTGTTACTCAAACAATGCTTTCTGGTTTTAGTCAATAATTGGATTCCAAGAAAGTCATAGTAACTTTGAGCATGATGTAAAAGTGGGAACGATGGTGGAAATGAGAAAAAAATGGAATGTTGATAGGAATAAAAGATATCGTGTTCATGCCAAATCAGTTTTCCAAAAATATGATCAACAACATATATATTAACCAACTCATGATATCAACAAAGAAGAGAAAGGTGATGAATGATAAGAGCTCCAGTAGTGGAGACCATGGAGAAAAGAATCCTCAATTTCCATCATGCAGGATATTTGGAAGGAGACACCCAAGAAAGTGTCTCAATGGAACAATGAAATTATTTATGTGGGGGAATAAAGGACATAATGTAATTAATTGCCGAGGAAAAATGAAGAGTACTATGGATGAAAATAAAAATGGTCCCAAGAATCCATTTAGAGTCATTTGTCGTAAATGTAGGGGACCTGGCCATTACCCGAGTTAATTCCCTATTCTATAGGATATTTTCTTGGTCAATGAAGAAGCTTTGTGGAAATAAATGGTTGTAGAAATGTTTAAAATTATTAGTGCTCCTTGTTGATGGGATTACTTTGGAATAATTTTATCTTGTATTTGTAACCCTAAAATTTTTAATGTGAAAATGATATTTGAGGAAGAATTATATTTTCTCTTTTAGATATAGTTATAAATAACTATTTGGTTTTATATGATCATTGGGTTTAATGAAATTACATGTTATTATATTTTTGGGTTGAAAATGAAAGGTATGAGATAACATATTTGGTAAAATTATGTTATGGTTATTTTGATGAATTTATCTCATTTTGGTATTGTTATAAAATATAGTTTTTGAAATAGGACAACATGTAGACAATGTGACAACCCGTCGCGTCAGACAAAGCTGTGGGAATCGAACCCACAACTAGAGTGCGATTGGGATTTATCACCTACCATTGTACTACGTGAAGTCCCTGGTAAGTGTGACTAATTATTTTTAGCTAAATTATTTTATTGGTCAATAATAAGTTGATTTGGGATATTATGTCTTATCAAATGAATACCGTTAGTATAGAAAATACTTTAGTGATTAAGTGATAAATGTAAATCTGGAAGGCGTTTGCTTTGTTGGGAAAACTATATGTCTAAGGAATGTAGAATACTATGGGATTTCATTTGGGGAGTAATGGTGGATTTTTATCTACGTTTTTATTGTGGATTTATAGTGATTTGGGTTATTTATGGAAATTATTAACCTATAATAGAGAATATGTGATTAGGTTAATTAATTTTATGTATGTGACTTTATGAGTAGTCGATGTCATTTCTAGATACAATTTTATGTGTACGACTACACAACCAAATTCTTCTAAGTTTTAGGTTTCAATATTAGTTTGGATTATATTGAAGTATTTTAAGGACAATTATTTATTGAATGGTATGCATTTAAATTTGGGGTATTGTTGATTAAATTTTAGAAATTAAGATTAGTGTTTCTTTCTCTATAGGAATATCCTTTTTGGGGATCATATGATCTTTTACTAACCATTTTGGTTTTGATTTATCTCTAATGAAATGGTAAATATATATTTTATCCTTTTTGGATCATGTGATTCTCTATAAGTTGATTCTAGCACTTCCGGTGTGACCATGTCGTCTTGAATACTCATCATTTAAAAATAATATTTAGTGGTAGAAATTTATTAAAGAATGAACCTCTACTTAAAAATTAATTTTATCTATTTATGTTTTTATTCAATGTCATAAATAAAGTATTCATCTTTATGAAATTCAACTTAAAACAAAAAAAACGTAGTTTGTTTACTTTTCCTACTGGGAAACTAATGATTGTTTGTCCCACCACAAGTTTGTGGTTTTCTTTTTTTTAACTTTCTCCTGATCTTGTTTTCTATCCCTCTCCATCAGAACTTGACACCTAGTTTATCTTCCATATCCATGTTTTCCTACATGGAATCCAAGTATGGGTTATCTCGAGTGACCTTTGTACTTCTCTTTCCTTCTTTTAATGTGATAGCTTTATTGAATATTTTTCCGATGTGGGACTTTCAATTATGTTCCCAAGACCAATTTTAAAAATTGAGAGGATGAAATTTCCAAAAGGGGGGAATAATTTAATGACCCAACCTTCCATGTTACGTTTCCTTTTGAATAATGTAATAGCATGCATTGTACGCAACTTTAAGATTCTAACACACCGCGACCAATCAAACTAGCTGTTAAGAAAGGTAATACCCACTTTTTGTAATTTTATAAATTTTATCATTCAAAATGGACAACATTTTTGGATTCAGAATATCAAAATTAGCTTAGGGTGAATTTTTGGTATTTTTCTGAAAACTTTCAATTTTTGATGAATAGTGAAAACACTGAGTTATAGTTTAAAATCAAATTTTTATTTAAATAATTATTTATTTTATTTAAATTTATTTTATGTAAAAATATATACATAATACCTATATAAGTTTAATGTAATTCATTTGAGTCAGTTTATAAAAATTTTAGATATATAAAAATTTGATTGAACTTTTTATCTGTCTTTTAAACACCTCCTAGGAGCTTTTGAAAATTTAAATAAAAATTAATTTTACCGATTCTGTGAATTTAATTTAAAAAATACCAGAGACACAGTTGACATTAGTAGGTAAAATTTGGTTCAATAAGATAAAAATAACTTTTGGTGAATAGTAACTTTTCAATTTTATTTACCACGGTTAAAAGTAAATAGGGTAATTAAGGATAAAAATGAAGTTATTGTTACCCTAACACATGTCCAATTTTTATTGGATAAGTGTAATTTGACGACAAACAAACTTAGGAATAAAATATGATCCTTTAGGTCAACTTGGATTAGATTTGGACATTTATTAGTATTTAATTCAAAGAAGAGTTAAAAGTGTTAAATTCAAAGCTTATTAACTAAACCATTTTTAATATAGGGTAATAAAAAAGATAAATTATATTATAAATATTCATTATAAAGAAAAAAAGATTTTATACATAATGGTATTTTAGTAATATTTTTTAGACATTAAATAATTTAATTTATTTTGGACAAAATGATGATGCAGTAATTACCTAATTAATGAAATATTAAAATATTTGATATTATAAATATCCAAATAAATGTAATTTGAGACTCTTTATGAATTAAAATAATATTATAGGTTAATAGGACATGTTTGGGTTGGATAGATGAATTTTTTTCGACGTAATAATGTTATTATGAATTTATCAAAAACAAAATATCAAATAGTGTCAAAATTGACATAAAATAGTTTTTAAAAAAAATATTATAATATTAATTGATATTATATTCCTAAAAATCTAAAGATCGGACAAAAGACTTATATAAGGATAATTGTATCATTAATTAACCACTTGGGGTTCAATTAGAAGTATATAGTAAGTTTATTAACCATATAATATAAAAATACAAAGAGACATGGTAAATGTCAAACTATTTAACTAAGAGTTAAATCTAAGAGATAAGGTCAATATAGTGACCCAAACCTATCTAATTCCTATTGGTTGAGTGGGTTTCGACCCATCCACACATTATCCTTTAAATAATAAATTTCTGACCCATTAGAACTGAAAATGTTCTATTATAAAATAATATTTCAAGCTTTTCATATGGTGCCCCTCACCCCTCTTATAAAATGGCACTCTCTCTTCCCTCAAATTGAAACCTTCAATGCCTTTAGTCTCGGACAACCTCTTCCAAAATACCCTCTAAAATATCCTCTCTTAATCCTAGTGTCCTTAATTTATTCATAAATCTGACTTAAAGAACCCTTTTGATCAAATCGAAAAGAAGAACCCGAAGAAGAGGTAAATATTTCATCACCTCTTTCAAGTTCCTTTCTTCTTACACTTCCCCTTTCTTTGTTTTTTCAATTATAAAATAATAAACCCATTATATTTTATATAATGGGATGTTATTATAAATATGGTACAACCATATTCATTATTCTATCCATCCTTTGAATGACATGTCACCATACGTGCGTACGTACGGCTTACTGGCTCCACGTCGTGGTGTAATTATTATTCAATACATTATTATTTGGATGGGTATAATAATGATGTGTAATTGATTTAATAATGAATATATAATGATAATGATTCTTTATATATGATATACCATCCAATTATATATTATTTTAATATCAAAAGAAAGATATTGTCACTCGTGCGTATGTACGAATTACCGTCTTCACAAACGCGATGAGATTCATTCCCCATCGTAATTCATTCAAGACTAATTTTCATTAGATGATTAAAAATAATGTTTAAATACGTAATATAATTATGAATATGAATTAGATACATCTTGTTCATAAGAAAAACTACTTACGAAACAAAGCATATAAATAAAAATGAATCAGTTAGCCCCCAAAATGATGATAAACTAAAATATTATTAACAAAGAAATATTAAAAGATAATATATGATATCATATTAATGTATATGATTATTTTATAATTTAATGAAAATTAATTCACCATTATACAAGATTTTAACTTAACCTCGACCAAGGAAAAGTACAAAGTAAGGGGTTTCTTATCTCACTTTTAATTCCATGAGATTCCAATTGTTCGCCACGTATTTATTAAATGCGGTGTAATGTGTAGTATCATTTGATATATATATATATATATATATATATTATCATGATTCTCTTTATATTCATGGTATTTTGTGATTCATTTTGTGGTCATTAACTTTTTTCCATAGGACTCGATTGATTACAACGAAGTAAGGGTTTTCATTTCACCTCCTATTTCCGTGAAATTCATGCTAGATTGCCACTATTTCCTATTGTGTATTGTATGTACTTCCCAATGACTGAATTACTTGTGTAACAAACATTAATTTATTAGTAATTAAATAATAATTTTATGATCCATATTTCATGGGATGTATGTTTCGTAAGTTACCAAATCAGTAAGGTAATTTTATGTTTCGGTTTCCACTCATTTGGCATTACACATACTTCATTGATTATTTTACTCCATGATTATGTGTGGAATCGCTAATTATTATTTGTGTAGAAATTTCCACTGCAATTTCTGTGGAAATACTTTTGATACACATAATCTCTCCATTGAAAAATTCTCAAGTCCTCGATTTGAACTTGATAAGAGTAATTTTAACTCAATATCCATTTATTGAGTTAAACATCCAATTCATTGGTATTGTATTTACAAGAATATGTGTGAATGTACTATGATTTATTTAAACTGAATATCCAATAATATTGAGTGAATTTATATTTTCACACATAATTATGTCGTTGATTTATCCTTAACCAAAGGATTCTGTCTTTATAATAGATTTCATCTTAATTTACATTCCATTGAGACTTCTTTGTTGTTATAAGCCAATTCACTTTTATATGGTGTATATAATGTTCATTGACATAGTATATCATGAATACCTTCATTCCCATGATATTATAATGTTTTGATTAACTAAATTATTTTTCTTCATGTGTCTCTCTTTTGGTTAGGAACTCTAACTAAAATATCATTTTGAAATGTTTTATTGATTTAATATTCTAAATCATTCTCATTAGTGTCCATGTTTTAAAATGGTTTTAAGGATTTATTTATATAAGCATTAATGTTTTAAAATGACAATTATTTTTAAAAGTTTCATAGTGGTTTGGGACACTTTTATTCAAAAACCTATTTTAAACAACTTCTTGATAAATAGTGATACTTTTAAAAGATTTTAAGAAAAACATGTATATTTCTCTCAAATAGTTTTAATGATTATTTTCATCTATGTCAATATCATTCATTAATCTCTATTACAGTTGATATATTATATTAAAATATTCCATATTGTATTGAATGAGTTATGTTTGACTGTGGATGTGCTATTTTTATATCATTAATGGGTTGTGGTTAAAATATTGACATTTTGTATGCTAGTTTTAATATGAATGTTCAGATTATGTTTCAAACTTTTTATATAAGGAATGAATTGGACATAGTAAGTGACGGGTGGAGCCCGGAATAGCTCCTCGATGCATCTGTAGGTATCATTAGACAAACTAGTGTCTTGGCACAAGGCCTTGAAAAAATCATATTTGTAGTCTTGGCACAAGGCCTCGACTATGTGGTTATAAAAGTCTGGAATTATGAATTTCATCATTATGAAAGTGGCTATTGATATTGCATGTGATTATATTACTAGTAGAATATCCATGTGAATAATTAAATGGGATTATTTGATTTTATCTTTTCCACATTATGCTAAAGTTCAAGTTCAAATGGATTTTATTTTAGTCTTATATGTTTCCTTATATGATTATGCTTATTTATAAAAGTTTCGTCTATATAGATATCCTTACTGAGCATATGGGCTCAACCCTTTATATGTTTTATTTTTTCCAGGATGCAAAGAATTATATTATGACAGACTTGCTGGGATAGTCTATAGTATCTCAGTGTTTTCAAGGGAATCAATGTTGTTGTTGTTTTCCATTTTAGGATGTCATGTAAACCTTACGAGTGTATCTAGTACTTCCAAGGCTACTAAAATAATCGGTATTTCGAGACTTGATCATCTGTGATCATGCCAATTATATGTAATAATGCACTGACTCTGGGATTCTGGGGTCTGGGCGTTACAGTTGGTATTAGAGGAAGTTTTGTACAAACCTTGGAAACTAGATTTAGATAAACTATGATTAGAGCACATAGCCCTAAGATAGACTTTGAGGATTAATATAGAAGAACATCCTAAAATTCTTGAATTGTAGGGATTTTGTGAGCTTACCAAGAAATACATCCCTATCTAGATCCGAGAAGGCAGAGGAGGATCTGGCGCAGATTTAACTAGGGGTAAAACCTGAAAATGCCGCTTTGAGCTTGACTCGAACAGGAACTGGTGCACGATAAACGCCTTATTTAACTCTTGGTTATGACACTGCTGGGGGATATTCTAAGTGTAATTTACAATTTCATTAAAAACTGATTTGAAGGATTTTATATATAAGATGAGAATAAATGACCTTGGTTAATCCTAAGGTGTTTCAAATTGAAAATATGGATTCATGATATTCTCTAAATTATTTTATGTCTACTATTACTCATACAATGCTTTCCTGTTTTAGTAAATGGCTGGATTCCAAGGAATTTATAGTCACTTTTATAATGATTTACAAGGTGGGAACATTGGTGGAAATGAGCAACAAAATGGAATGTTTATAGGCTTAAAAGATATTGTGTTCATTCCAAATCAGTTTTCCAAAAATAGGATCAACAACTTAAATATTAACCAACTCCCAGACACAACAAGGAAGATAATGGTGATGAATGATAAGAGCTCCAGTAGTGGAGACCATGGAGAAAAGAATCCTCAATTTCCATAATGTAGGAAATGTGGAAAGAGACACCCAGTAAAGTGTCTCAATGGTATAAATAAATGCTTTACGTGTGGGAAAGAAGGACTTAAAGTAAAGAATTGCCGAGGAAAAATGAAGAGTACTATGGAAGAAAATAAAAATGGTCCGAAAAATCCATTTACAGTCATTTTCCATAAATGTAGGTGACTTGGACATTACCCGATTGAAAGCCCTATTCTATAGGATATTTTATTGGTCAAAGAAGAAGCTATGTGGAAATAAATGGTTGGAGAATAGTTTAAAAGTGTTACTGCTCCTTGTTGATGGGATTACTTTGGAATAATTTTCTCTTGTATTTGTAACCCTATAGTTTGTCATGTGAAAATGATATTTGAGGAAGAGTAATATTTTCTCTTGTGGATATAGTTATAAATAACCATTTGGTTTTATATGATCATTGGGTTTGAGAAAATTAAAAGTTATTATATTTTGGGATGAAAATGCAAGGTATGAGATAACATTTGTGGTTAAATTATGTCATGGATACTTTGAAGAATTTATCTCATTTTTTTCATGTTCTAAAACATAGTTTTTGAAATATGACAACACACAAACCGTGTGATAACCCATCGTGTCGGAAAAAGCTGTGGGAATCGAACCCACAACCAGAGTACGATTGGGATTTATCACCTACCAATGGACTACATGAAGTCCCTAGTTAGTGTGACAAATTATTTTTTTGTTAAATGATTATATTGATCAATAATAAGTTGATTTTGGATATTTTGTATTATCAAATGAATACACTTAGTACAGGAAAATGATTTGGTGATTAAGTGAAAATTGTTTTTTTGGAAGTCATTCGATTTGTTTGAAACAATATATGCCTAAGTAAAGTAGAATACTATGAGATTTAATTTTGAGGAGTAATGGTGTATTTTTATCTATGTTTTTATTGTGGATTTATAGTGATTTGGGTTGTTTATGGAAATGATTAACCTATAATAGAGAATATGTTATTAGGTTCATTACTTTTAAGTATGTGACTTTAAGAGTAGTCGATGTCATTTGGTGATACAATTTAACGTAGAAGACTACATAACCAAGTTATTCTATGTTTTTGGTTTCAATATTAGTTTGGATTATATTTAAGGATTTTAAGGGAAATTGTTTATTGAATGGTATTTATTTAACTTTGGGGTATTGTTGGTTTAATTTTAGAAATTAAGATTAATGTTTATTTATATAAAGGAATATCCTTTTGGGGGATCATCTGATATTGTACTAACCATTTTGGTATTGATTAATCTCTAAAGACAAGGTAAATATATGTTTTATCCTTTGTGGATCATGTGATTCTCTATAAGTTGATTCTAGCCCATCTGGTGTGACCAAGTCATCTTGAATACTCATCGTTTTAAAAAAAATGAGTTAGTGGTAGAATCTTATTACAGAATGAAACTCTACATAAAAAGTAAGTATATCTATTTTTGTTCTTAGTCCATCTCATAAATAAATTCCTCATATTTATGAAACGTTACTTAAAACCAAAAAAAACATTGTCCGTTTACTTTTCCTACTAGGAAACTAATGATTGTTTTTCCCAGAACATGTTTGTGGTTTTATTATTGTTAACTTTCTCCTGATCATGTTTTCTATCCCTCTCCATCCGAACTTGACACTCAGTTTACCTTCTATATCAATGTTTTCATATATGGAATCCTAGTATGGGTTATCTCTAGTGACCTTGGTACTTCTCTTTATTTCTTTTACAGTGATAGTTTTTTTGAGTCTTTTTCTGATGTGGAACATTAAATTATGTTCCCCGACCAATTTTAAAATATTCTAGGATGAAATTTCCAAAAGGGGGAAGAATGTAACACCCCAAGCTTGCATGTTATGTTTCCCTTTAAATAATGTAATATCTTGCATTGTACGCAACTTCGAGTTTGTAACACACCGCGAACAATCAATCTACACGTTACGAATAGTAATACCCACTTTTGGAAATTTTATAAATTTTATCATTAAAAATGGAATTCATTTTTTAATTCAGAATACCGAAATTAGATTACGGTGAATTTTTGGTATTTTTCGGTAAATGTTCAATTTTTGATGAATAGTGAAAAACACTAAGTTATAGTTTAAAAACGAATTTTTATTTAAATAATTATTTATTTTATTTAAATTTATTTTAGGTCAAAATAGATACATAATAACTATATATGGTAAATTTAATTCACTGGAGCCAATTCATAATAATTTTAGATATATAAAAAGTTTATTGAACTTTTTTACCGTCTTTTACCCACCTTTTAGGTGCTTTTGAAAATTTGAATAAAAATTAATTTTAACGCTTCTATGAATTTAATTTAAAAAATACGAGAGACATGGTTGATATCAGTAAGTAAAATTTGGTTCAATAAGATAAAATAATTTTTGGTGAATTGTAACTTTTGATTTTTAATTACCATGGTTAAAAGTAAATATGGTAATTAAAGTTCAAAATGATATTATTCTTAACCTAACACATGTCATAATTATATTGGATAAGTTTAATTCTACCAAAAACAACATTAGGAATAAAATATGATCCTTAGGGTCCACTTGTATTCGATTCTGACATTTATTATTATTTAATTCAAAGAAGAGTTAAAAGTGTTAAATTAAAAGTTTAATAACTAAACCATTTTCAATATAGGGTTATACATAAGATAAATTAGATTATAAATATTCATTATAAATATAAAAATATTTCCCACATAATTGTATTTTAGTTATATTTTTTAGACATTAAATAGTTTAATTTCTTTATGACACAATAGTGATGTAGTAATTACTTGATTAATGAAATGTTAAAATATTTGATATTATAAATATCCAAATAAATGTAATTTGAGACTTTTTATTAATTAAACTAATTTTATAAGTTAATATGACATGTTAGTGTTGGTTAGATTAATTGTTTTCGAAGTAATAATGCTGTTATGACTTTAGAAAAAACAAAATATCAAATAGTGTCAAAATTGACATAAAAGATTTTTTGAAACAAATATTATATTACTAATTGATATTCTATTCCTTAAAATATAAGGTTTTGGAAAAGACTTATATAATTATAGTTGTATCATCAATTATCCACTTGGGGTTCTATTGGAAGTATATGGTAAGTTTATTAACCATATAATATAAAAATACAAAGAGACCTATTAAATATCAAACTATTTTACTAAGAGTTAAATATAAATGATAAGGTTAATATAGTAACCCAAACCTATATAAAACCTATTTGTTGGGTTGTTTTCGACCCATTCATACCTTATCCTTTAAATAATTCTTTTTAGATCCATTAGAAACCGAAGATGATTTTATTATAAAATAATATTTCTTGCTTTTCCTAAGGTGCCCCTCACCCCTCTTATAAAAGGGCACTCCCCCTTACCTCAAATTCACAACTTCAAAGCCTTTTGTCTCGGCCAAAATCTTCCCAAATACCCTCTCAAATCTCCTCCCTTAATCCTATATTACATACTTTAGTCATAAATCAATCTTAATGTACCATTTTGATCAAATCAAAAGAAAAAACCCGAAAAAGTGGTAAATATTTTATCACCTCTTTCAAGTTTCATTATTCTTACACTTCCTCTTTCTTTGTTGTTTCTATTCTAAAATAATAACTCCAGTATCTTATATATACTGTGATTTTATTATAAATATGGTACAAACATATTCATTATTCTATCCATCCTTTAAATGACATATCAGAATACGTGCGAAAATACAACTTACCATCTCCACGTCGTGGTGTAATTGTTATTCAATACATTATTAATTGGATGGGTATAAAAATGATGTGTAATGGACATAAATAATAAATATAAAATAATAATTATTCTGTATATATGATATATCGTCCAATTATATATTATTTAAATATAAAAAGAATGATATTGTCCCTCGTGCGTACGTAAGGATTATCGTCTCCATGAACACGATGAGATTCATTCCCCATTGTAATCCATTCCAGACTAATTTTCATTAGATGATTAAAAATAATGCTTAAATACTTAATATCATTATGAATATGAATAAGGTATATCCTATTCCTAACAAACACTACTTACGAAGCAAAGTATGTTTAAAAGAAAACGAATTGGTTAACTCACAAAACAACAATAATACTAAAATATTATTATTAATGAAATTTTAAAAGATCATATATGATATCATATTAATGTAAATGATTCTTTTATAATTTAATGAAAATTATTTCACCATTATACATGAGGTTTACCTACCCTTGACAAAGGAAAAGTACAAAGTAAAGGGTTTCTTATCTCACTTTTAATTCCGCGAGATTTACATTGTTCGCCACTTATTTATTAAATGTTGTGTATTGTGTACTGTCATTTGATAGATATATATTATCATGATTATCATTATATTCATGTTATTTTGTGATTCATTTTTTTATTACCTTTTGTCCATATGACTCGATTGATTACAATGAAGTAATTATTTTCATCTCACTTCCTATTTCTGTGAGATTCATGCCATACTGCCACTATTTCCTTTTGTGTGGTGTATGTACTGCCCAATGATTGTATTCTGTGTATAATATTCATTAATTTAGGAGTAATTACTTCTTCATTTTATGATTCATCTTTCATGGGATGTATGTTTCATAATTTTCCAAATTGGTAAGAGAATTTTAAATTTCAATTTCTACTTATTCGGCTTTACACATACTTCATTGATTATTTTACTCCATGATTATGTGTGGAATAACTATTTATTATTTGTGTACTAATTTCCACTCCCCTTTCTATGGATATAATTTTGATACACATAATCACTCCATTGATAAATTCTCATGTCATCGATATGAACTTGATAAGAGTAATTTAAACTCAATCTCCATTTATTGAGTTAAACATCCAATTCATTGGTGTTGTTTTTATAAGAATATGTGTGAATGTACTCTGATTGATTTATATTGAATATCCAATAATATTTAGTGTATTTATATTTTTCACACATAATTATTTTCATTGATTTATCCTTAACCTAAGGATACAGTCTTTATAATAGATTTCATCTCAATTTACATTCCGTTGAGACTTATTTGTTGTTATACACCAATTCACTTTTATATGTTGTATATAATGAACTCTTACATAGTATATCATGAATACCTTTATTCCCATGATATTATAATGTTTTTATTACCTCAATTATTTTTATTCATGTGTCTCTATTTTGGTTAGGAAATCTAACTAAAATATCATTTTAAAATGTTTTAAATATTTATGATTCTAAATATTTCTCATTAATGTCCATGTTTCAAAAATGGTTTTAAGGATTTATTTATATGGAAATTAAAGTTTTAAAATAAAAATGCCTTTTAAAAGTTTCAAAGTGGTATGGAAAACTTTGATTCAATAATCTATTTTAAACAAATTCTTGATAAATAGTGAGACTTTTAAACTTTTTCATGAATAGGGGGATATTTCCATCAAATGGTTTTGATGATTATTTTCATCTATTTAAATATCATTCATTATTATCTATTTAGTTTGATCTATTAAAATAAAATCTTCCATATTCAATTGAATGAGTTATGTTTGACTGTGGATGTGCTATTTTTATACCATTCATGGTTTTTTGTTAAAATATTGACATTTCATATGCTAGTTTTAATACAAATGTTCAGATTATGTTTCAACCTTTTCATATGAGGAATGCATTAGAATTAGTAAGTGAATGGTGGAGCCCGCTATAACCTTTGATGCATCGATAGGCCTCATGAGAACAACTAGTGTCTTGGCATAAGGTCGTGACAATATCATATTCGTAGTTTTGGCACTAGGCCTTGACTATGTGGTTATGAAAGTCTGGAATTATGCATTCAATCATTATGAAAGTGGCAATTGATATTTAATGTGATTATTAGACTAGTATAATAACCATGTGAATATGTAAATGTTATTATTTGATTTTCTCTTTTCCATATTATGATGAAGTTCAATTTTAAAAGGCTTTTGTTTTAGTCTTATACATTACCTTAAATGTTTATGCTTATTTATGAAATTTTCCTCTATATTGTTATCATTACTGAGCATATGAGATAACCCCTTTCTATCTTTTATTTTTTTCCAGATGCGAAGAAGTATATTATGACTGACCTACAAGGATAGTCTATAGGATCTCAGAGTTGTCTATGGAAACAATGTTATTTTAGTTTTCCATTTTATGATATAATGTAAACCTTATGAATGTATATAGTATATCCAAGGCTACTACACTAATCAATCATTTGAGACTAGATCCTTTTTGATCATGACAATTATATGTAATAATGTAATGACTCTAGGCTTCTAGGGTCGGGGCATTTCAGTTGGTACTAGATAAAGTTTAGTTCAAACCATGGAAACCAGATTTAGATAAAATATGATTAGAGAACATATCCCTAAGATAGAATTTGAGGATTAGTATAGAATAACTTCATAAAATTATTTTATTGTAGAGATTTTGTCAGTTTTCCAAGAAATACATCCTTGTATGGAAACAAGAATATAGAGGCGGCTCTGGCACAGATGTACCTTTGGGTAAAACCCGAAAACACCGCTTTGAGCTAGACTCGAACAGGAACTCGTGCATGACAACCGGCCTTGCTGCACTCCTGGTTACGACACTCCTAGATGGATATGGTTTGGATAATTTACATTTTCATTACAAATCGATCTGAAATATTGTAATATAAGATGAGAATACATGACCTTGGTTAATCCTAAGGTGTTTCAAATTGAAAATATTGTGTCATGATATTCTCTAAATACTTTTATGACTACTATTACTCACACAATGATTTCTGGTTTTAGTCAACGGCTGGATTCCAAAGAAGTCATAGTAACATTGATCATGATGTAAAAGGTGGGAACGATGGTGGAAATGAGAAAACAATGGAATGTTGATAGGCGTAAACGATATTGTGTTCATTCCAAATCAGTTTTCCAAAAATATGATCACCAACATATATATTAACCAACTCCTAGACTCAACAAAGAAGAGAAATGTGATGAATGATAAGAGCTCTAGCAGTGGAGAACATGGTGAAAATAATCCTCAATTTCCATCATGCAGGAAATGTGGAAGGAGACACCCAGGAAACTATCTTAATGGAATAAAGAAATTCTTTACTTGTGGGAAAGGAGAACATAAATTAAACAATTGCCGAGGAAAAAAGAAGTGTACTATGGAGGAAAATTAAAATGGTGCCAAGAATCCATTTACAGTCATTTTCCATAAATGTAGGGGACCTGGACATTACTTTAGTGAATTCCATATTCTAAAGGATATTTTCATGGTCAAAGAAGAATCTATGTGAAAATAAATTGATGGAGAAATGTTTAAAAGTATTAGTGCTCCTTGTTGATGGGATTACTTTTGAATAATTTTCTCTTGTATTTGTAACCCTAGAGTTTGTCATGTGAAAATGATATTTGAGGATGAATTATCTTTTCTCTTGTGGATATAGTTATAAATAACCATTTGGTTTTATATGATCATTGGGTTTGAGTAAATTACCAGTTATTAAATTTTGGGATGAAAATGCAAGGTATGAGTTAACAAATGTGGTTAAATTATGTTATGGTTATTTTGATGAATTTATCTCATTTTGATAATGTTATAAAATATAGTTTTTGAAAAAAGACAACACGCTGACCGTGTGACTACCCGTCACGTCGAATAAAGCAGTGGGAATCGAACCCACAACTAGAGTGTGATTGTGATTTATCACCTACCACTGGACTACGTGAATTCCCTGGTTAGTGTGACTAATTATTTTTAGTTAAATGATTTTAATGATCAATAATAATTTTATTATAGATCTTATGTCTTATCAAATGAATACCCTTAATATAGGAATGTGATTTTGTGATTAAGTGATTAATGTTATTTTTGAAGACATTCGCTCTGTTGGGAACACTATATGCCTAAGGAAAATAGAATACTATGGGATTTCATTTGAGGAGTAATTGTGGATTTTTATCTATGTTTTTATTGTTTATTTATAGTGATTTGGGTTATTTATGGAAATGACTAACCTATAATAGAGAATATGTGATTAGGTAAATTACTTTTATGTGTGTGACTATAAGAGTAGTCGATGTCAATTAGAGATACAATTTAACATGGAAGACTACATAACCAAATTAATATATGTTTTTGGTTTCAATATTAGTTTGGATTATATTGAAGGAATTTAAGGACAATTTTTTATTGAATTGTATTTATTTAAATTTTTGGTATTTTTGGTTTGATTTTAAAAAATAAAATTAGTGTTTCTTTCTCTAAAAAAATATCTTTTGGGGGATCATCTGATCTTGTACTAACTGTTTTGGTTTTTATTAATATCTGAAGACAAGGTAAATATATAGTTTATCCTTTGTGGATCATGTGATTCTATATAAGTTGATTTTAGATCTTCTGGTGTGACCAAGTCATCTTGAATACTCATTGTTTAAAAAAAACGACTTTGCGGTAGGAATTTAGTAAAGATTGAAACCCTAATTAAATATTAAGTATATCTCTTTATGTTCTTAGTCAATATAATAATTAAATTTCTCATCTTTATGAAATGTAACTAAAAATACAAAAAAATGTTGTCCGTTTACTTTTCCTACTGGGATACTAATGACTAGTTGTCCCATCAAAAGTTTGTGGTTTTTTTGTTGTTAACTTTATCCTGATCATATTTTCTATCCCTCTCCATTAGAACTTGATGCTTATTTTATCTTCCTTATCCGTGTTTTCATAAATTTAATCCTAGTACGGGTTATCTCAGGTGACCTTTGTACTTCTCTTTCTTTCTTTTAAAGTGATATTTTTATTAACTCTTTTTCCGATGTGGGACTTTCAATTATGTTCCCAAGGCCAATTTTAAAAATTGCGAGGACATAATTTCTAAAAGGGGGGAAGAATGTAACACCACAAACTTCCACGTTACATTTCTCTTTGAATAATGTAATAGTTTTCATTGTATGCAACTTCAAGATTCTAACACACAACGACCAATCAAACTGTCCGTTAGTAATAGTAATACTGAATTTTTGAAATTTAAAAATTTTTATCTTTCAAAATGGACTTCATTTTTGGATTTGGAATATTGAAATTAGATTAGGGTGATTTTTTGGTATTTTTATTAAAACTTTCAATTTTTGATAAATAGTGAAAAACACCGAGTTATAGTTTAAAATCGAAGTTTTATTTAAGTAATTATTTATTTTATTTAAATTTATTTTAGGTCAAAATATATACATAATATCAATATATGTTCAATGTAATTCATTGGAGTCGGTTTATAATAATTTTAGATATATATAAATTTTATTGAAATTTTTAACAGTCTTTTACCCACCTCCTATGAGCTTTTGCAAATTTGAATAAAACATAATTTTACCACTTCTATGAATTGAATTTCAAAAATCTGAGAGACGCGGTTGGTATGAGTAAGAAAATTTTTTTTCAATAAGATAAAAATATTTTTTGGTGAATAGTAACTTTTGACTTTTTTTTTCCACAGTTAAAAGTAAATAGGGTAATTGAGGGTAAAAATGATATTATTATTACCCTAAAACATGTCCTAAATCTATTGGATAAGTGTAATTTGACCAAAAACAACCATAGGAATATAATATGATCCTTTATGTCCACTTGTCTTATATTAAGACATTTTTTATTATTTAATTCAAAGAAGAGTTAAAAGTGTAAAATTCAAACATTCATAAATAAACCATATTTAATATAGGGTTATACATAAGATAAATACGATTATAAATATTTATTTGAAATATAAAAATATTTCCTACATAATTTTATTTTAGTTATATGTTTTATACATTAAATAATTTAATTTATTTATGACACAATGATGATGCAACAATTGCCAAATTATTGAAATATTAAAATATTTGATATTATAAATATCCAATTAAATATAATTTGAGACGTTTTATGAATTCATATAATTTTCTAGGTTAATATTTCATGTTTTGGTTGGTTAGATGAATTTTTTTGATGTAATAATTTTGTTATGAATTTAGGAAAAACAAAATACCAAATAGTGTAAACAATTAAAATAAAAGAGTTTTTAAAATAAATATTATATTATTAATTGATATTCTATTCCTAAATATTCTATGTTTTTTCCAAAAGACTTATATAATGATAGGTGTATCATTAATGATCCACTTGGGGTTCTCTTGAATGTATATAGTATTTTTATTAACCATATAATATAAAAATACAATGAGATAGGGTAAATGTCAAACAATTTAACTAAGATTTAAATATAAAATATAAGGATAATATAGTGACCCAAACCACTGTAAAACCTATTGGTTTATTTTTTTTAGACCCATACCCACATTATAATTTAAATAATTAATTTTGGAGTGATTAGAAACCAAAATTTATTTTCTTATAAAATAATATTTCTACCTTTTCCTAAGGTGCCCCTCACCCCTCTTATAAAAGGTCACTATCCCTTCCCTCAAATTCACACCTTCAAAGCCTTTTTTCATGGCAAACCTCTACCCCAATACCCTCTCAAATCTCCTCCCTTCATCCTAGAGAACTAAATTTAGTCATTGATGGCGCCAAAATATTGCACGAAAGGAAGGGATGGAAAAGAAGGCAGCCCGCTGCCTCGCAAAGCACCGACGCAAAGCACCCAGAGAATCGCGGTCTCGCGAAGTTCCAGAGGTGGTAACTCTCCGCGAATGACGCTGACGTTCGTGAGACTTTCATGAGGCTCTGGAGGCGGTAACTCTCCGCGAACGAGTTTGAGGTTCGCGAGACCGCCACGAAGCTCGGGAGGCGGTAACTCTCCGCGAACGACGCTGACGTTCGCGAGCGCGCTGCGAAGCACCTGAGGCGGCACGCAAGTTCTCCTTCGTGGTGCCCCTTGCCTATAAATACTGGACTCTCCCTGAGTCCCAAGGATGGACAATCTGATCTTTCGGCTTCTCCTCTCCCGATTCGTGAAGCAATCCTTGCTCCCAAGAATCATGAGCTCCGCGAGGTACTTCTACTTCGCGTGACGCCTTTTCTTTGTCTCGTTTTGAGCCCCTCTTCCGAGAGGGATGCCCTTCACAAAGCTCAAGGGAATTTTCAGAGGAAGGGGATTCCCAAGAAAACCTAGGCAGCTACGGAGTGTTTATGATTCGTGAAACACCCAACCTATACTAGTGATCCATGTGCTATGGTTGGATCGCTACACATCGCGAAGCACACTGCTTCGCAGCACCCTGCTTCACGAGGCACCTCTTCTTCGCGAGGCAGTGCTCCACGAATACTGTTCCACTTCGCGAAGCGCCCTCCACTCACACCTATACCCCATTCTAAGGCCAAGGCACTCCGCTTCGCGATGCACACTCCTTTTCTTGGCAATTCCTCTTCTCGTGCGACCCTCTAGGTATGCACGATGTGATTTCAAAGTCCCATGGACAATACCACTCATAGTGTTGCTTCGCCTAATGCTTCTTCGCATTGGCACGCTAACGGCTATTGCTTCTTCACATAGCCATGCTAATGTGGACCCCTCGATCGTTCGCTCCACAACCTCCCTTGACCATGGCCTAGCCAGTACCATCCCTCCCCCAAGGACCAGAGGGTACCAGTTATGTAAGTCCTAGGGGTGCGGAGTGAACCCGCCTCGTCTGAGCTGCAGGACGTTAAACTGCCAAGCACCACATTCTTAACACATGACGTTAAACTGTGACCCGACCTTGTGCCTCTCACGAAGGGTCCCCCCAGCTCGAACATTTTTTACGCCACTCGACTCCATAGGATTGGAATCACCCCTCCACAAGGGATTATATCCTCCTTATTGGAGTGGCGTATGTTCTCAGGAGAAGGGCGACCCTAGTTCCCCAACGGATGGTTGCACCCCTGCATCTCTGTACTTCCCCACTACCAAGGTTGGTGCAGGGCATGATAAGGAACGAGGCACCTCCCATCATTGGTCCCAAATCCCTCTTTCGCTGCCCTTTGTTGCACTTCGGGCCTCCATTTTGGAGTAAGTCCCAGCACCATGGGCCGCCTAATGCGTAAGCCCCTCTACGCTTCTCACGGACGCATCCTTCATGACGTGATCGTCAGGCCCCTACAACCTCTTGTTTCTCACACCGAGCATGACTCACGTGGGCTTAGAGTGAGCACTGACCCTGACCCCCACCCATAGCGAACTACGAGGACTTTGATCCGTGTCAAGGCATGGTACGTAGGAATCCTCCATGAGGTTAAAGCCACACCACTCGGTCGTTCATTCACGTCGAGTTTCACCCTCGTCCAACATGACGTTAAACTGCATGCCCTTGTCCCGCATGACATTAAACTGCACACCCATTTGAACTATGAGGTCTTTGATCCATGCTAAGGAATGGTACGTAGGAAGCCTCCATGAGGTTCAAGCCCACCAGTCATCCAATTCACATCGAGTTCTACCTTCATCCAGCATGACGTTAAACTGCATTCCAGTCCGACGGAAAGCCGTTGTGACCAACCCGAACTACGAGGACTTAGATCCATGTCAAGGCATGGTACGTAGGAATACCCCACTAGGTTCAAGCCCACCGCCCGTCGTTTATTCACGTCAGAGTTCACTCCCGTCCCGCATGACGTTAAACTGTATTCCATCAATCCTTTGAACTATGAGGACTGTGATCCATGTCAAGGCATGGTATGTAGGAAGCCTTTACGAGGTTCAAGCCCACCACTAGTGGACCCCTGGGTCCACTTTCACATCGGTTCACCGATGAAACCCTTTTAACTACGAAGTCTTTGATCCATGTCAAGTCATGGTACGTAGAAATCCTTCTCAAGGTTCAAGCCCACCACCCATGTGACCAAGGTCCACCTTCACATCGGTTCACCGACGAAGCCCCCTGAACTACGTGGTCTTTGATCCATGTCAAGACATGGTACGTAGGAATCCTCCACGATGTCCAAGCCCACCACCACTAGGACCCTCCTGGTCCTCCCCATTCACGTGAGTTCACTGGTGATGCCCATCGGACCAATGTCCACCCTCATGCCGGTTCACCAGCACCATCCCGAACTACGTGGACTTTGATTCCCTACCATGGGGATACGTAGGAAGCCTCTTCAAGGCTCAAGGCCAACTTCACTGTCGCCCCCTGCGATGGTCCCATTTCATTTCCCCCGCCAAATCATTCTTCCATCCATCATCCACCCTGATTCTCACCCGGACCGTCATATCCCGATGAGACCATGTTGGTCTGAGACCATGTCGGTACGCTCCTCTTCACAGCTGCCCATGGTCCGGTCCCGGTATCGGCACCCCTTTACGGGAAATCCCTCAATCCGATCCATTCTAGCTAATGCTCTGATCGGGCTGATCTGTCTCTGCTAGACGTTAAACTCGCGACATACCCTGTGTTAAACATAGGAAGCTGAGGATAACCTCAGATATGTGTCTATGGCATATAATTCCCCCCGCTCGATGTGGGATGACTCGGGCTTCCACGCCCTCGAGAATCCCTGTGACCAGAGATAATAGACATACATGCCAGGTCCCCAACATCCAGACATGCTACTGATGCCTCAACGTGACTACTCCCCCGACTGAAGGTTACTGCCCGGACCGGACCCTTTGGAATGTCCCGACAGAAGCAGTGTAATTAACTGGCATCCATGGAAACATGGAACTAGGAAGAGTTTCATGAACAACATATTAAATCTATGAGGGAGACCCGGACTAGGTGACGAGTTCTGAGGAGGGATCCACGGAAGGAAGAACCGACATCCCATCATCCAGTTTCGATCAAGGAGCAGACGTGCATGAATAATGAGAAAATGCAGCTCGCCTTTGGAAAGCGGGAATGCGGGGAAACCGTGCAGCGCGTCCTCCTCCTCCACGGATGGATGCGCGCGCCCCGGCGAAAGCGTCGGAAACAGAAATGGTGAACCCGACGTGATATTATTCTCCTCAATGTGGAGATTAGTAGCATTCGAGACACCAGTAGATTGACGTGTCACCGGATCCAGATATCCGACACCTGGTCTCGCCAATCAGATAGCGGCCCTGTCGTGAAACTCACTGGAAGTCGGGGCAGTAGAACGTGGGGCACGCTGTTCTGCAGCGTGTTGGTGTGGATCCTTCTTACAGACGTGGAGAATGGAAGGACACTGGGGCACTGGTTGTCGATCCTTTTCCTCGCAGTGCTGATGAGTCGATCCCTTCATTTCTCAGGAACCAGGTTGCTGTTACAGAGACACGATCACTTCCCGCTCGCCTACGTAGGGGTAGGGGCAACATCGCCACAACCACCCCTCCTAGCTCCGCTACCGCCACGACGGCCACCACATCGCGGAATACGGGGCACCCACGTCCCCTTTCCCCATCATAGGTCATCCAGCGAAGGGTGATCAACAACCTCGTACGCAGGTACAATGAGGAAGGGGTCATCCCATCTCGGGATATGGCCCACTTGGACCTGGATGCCTCCAGGCCCCGCCGTCAACGCCGCCCTAACAGGCCGCGTAGGGAGCCCCTTCTCCCCACCCCAACGTTCAACCGTTTCAGGAGCCTGTCCCCGGAACGCCTTGACGACTCCTCGCCTTACGCTGATGAGGCGGGCGCCGTCCGGCTCGGCCTGCTCAGGGTCCCGACCCAAGGGCTCCAGGAAAGGGCTCCCGTTCGGCCGCGTCAGCGCTGCCGCCCAACTCCGCAGGAAGAGCAGGCAAGTCATTCCCCTGCACCACCTGCACCAGCTCGTCTGACCCAACATCAGTACCGGGCCCGGGCTGAGGACGCTCGCCCAGATGCGTCAACGTCAACAGCTACAGTGTCCTGAGCCACCGCCGACGTGCATCATGGAGTCCCTGCATACACTAAGCAGGGGCACTCCTCCACCCAACCAGGATCGAGACCCCAACCACCCGACGGGCAGGCTGGGTTGACTCTCCGGGTTGCAGGCCCGAGTGGTGATCGCCGCGAACTAACCCGCGGTGATGCCCCCCCGTACGGTGGCCCTCCTCGTACCACTACTATATAGAGTGTGGGACTTCCCTGCTCCGAAGCTCGTCATGGAGGTATGCCTCGTGCTACCCCCATCCCAATGGAAGACCTGCCCCGTGGAAGTGACGCTCAGCGCGGAAACCTTTCCCGTGCCCACTATACAGGGTATGGAGTCCATCCTCCTGCCCCCGACCGCCGATCTGAAGGCACTGTCCATCCGGTCCTTCTCCACTATGGGGGCCCTCCCTATGTCCTCTCTGCAAAGGACGAAGGTCCTCCTCGCCCCAGGAACTTGGGGAGTGAAGGTCAGCCTCGCTCCGCCCGCATCGACCATGGAGGTCCCCTCCATGCTTCTGCCAATTCCAACAGAGGCTTCGCCCACATGGGTGATGTCCATGGAGGTCCACCCCATGTACCCTTCGACATTTTCCCTGGTGCCCCTCACACCTCGGCTATCTTGAGTGGGGGCCCTCTTCGCCACGACGCCATCGCCGCCCCAAGGCTACCTATTAGGGATCAACCGTGTCCCGAAGAGCCACCCCGGGGTAGGAGAGCGGGTCTTCCCCACCACAAGAAGAGTCCTGGGAAGGCCCGGGTGGAGATCAAACCTTCCTGCTACTCGGATTCTGAAGCAGAATGCGAATCAGCGATGGAACCTTCTCCCCGATCCTCTGTATCAAGGACTGGGATGGGAACCAGGCGCGTTAGCCTCATTCTCCCAGAATATGAGGTCCACCAAATTCCCACCTCCCTCCGCAGGTACATCCAGGAGGACGAAATTGTGGAAATTCTGCAGGTCTTGACCATGCAATCACCACCATTGTCACCAGAAGCGCCCTCTACCTCTACCAGAGATCACGGAGAGCTATTTTGGGGACCAATGGTGGTAGAGCGATGACGTGACCTATTTCCGGCAACCGTGACTCCGGTTCCGGAAGCTGTGGCTATCAGCCCATCATATCATGACATCATGCCCAGGTCACCTCACTCTTCAGAGGATGGCCCGGAATTCGTCGGCCAGTCAGCTCGTTCACAGTATTCTCCGCCGCCGAGTTTACTATCCCAGAGGTCCGCCTCGGTACCGCTACCGATCCCTCAGCCGCCTCCGGTTGACGAGTGGGGAAATACAGGGCTAGACCCCGAGTCCTAACCCAGGAGATTTTGGAGCATTCTCGCAGCGGATTACTTCCCGGAGAAGATCTGGCCAACAACGGCACGGAACATTCACGCACCAGAGTCTCTTACCCCTGAAGAAGTGGGGTGATTTTGTCGGAACCTATGCGCGACACACTTTCTCCTTCGTTACGAGCGGGTGGTGTACCCCAGAAGTCGAGAGCACATCGAAGAAATCGGTGAGCAATGCCGCCTGATCGATTTGGCCGCACTCCTTGTGGCCCAGCACCCTGAGTCGCCAGGCCGACAGTGCGCCCTTCAATGTAAATGTGTTTAGAGTTTCAAAGTACTCCGCAGAGTCATTAGGGAAGCTACGCCCTATGTGCAAGTCCGTGGTTGGGGACACTATGCCTCTCTCCTCTTCGACCTTATCCGACGGCAGCCCGATTCGTTATGAGACATTGAAGACCTGCCCTCGAGAGGGGTCGCGGTCCACATGGCTGACATAGTGGACAAGGAAGACGATCTTGAATTTCTTGATGGGGACTTACCCCCCCCCCCCCCCCGAGGGCGTACCGCCACTGCTGGACCCATCAGGGAGGGTTACCCGTCAGCAGAGGAACTTGCTAGGCCTCCCCGTACCCATCGAGTCACTGGTACTTGGTCGAAATACTGGCAAGGGTAAGGAGCACGTCAGAACTATCAAGCACTCCGACCCGTCTGCCTCTATGCAGAAAATAGACAAAGATCCCGAGAAGGCCACGTTACACAAGCATCTTTCTGAGCAGAAGAGGCTGGTTGACGAACTCTTGGCTGAGCACGCTGCAGAGCGGCGACCCGACTATGGTAATCCCAAGCCGGGGCAGTAGGGGCAGGAAAAATTTCCCCCTGGTGAGATGCCTACGGGAAACCCTAATCATGCTACTTCTGCAGACAGGGAAGAAGCTGGAACTTATGGAAAAAGGGCACGATATGTCTCGCTAAACCCCACTGAACGACGGGTCAATCTGAAGAATCCAGTCTGGGTTCCCCCTATCGCCCCGCAGGTCGTTCCTCTAGTTGATCCACAAGCTGCCGAAGCCATCTACCGTGTTGAAGAACCTGGCAACACACTTGTGCTTAGGGATCCCCGTCAAGACAGGGGCCCCCTCCCGGATGATCTTATAGCGGCACTAACAGCCCGCCTCAAAGCGTTGGAAACGCGACAGGTGGCGGTCCCACTGGATGACAAGCCGTATCCTGGGTGGGTGGATGATATGCCCGCGCCCCCGGGTTTTGGGAACCCCACTTTCTCGCCCTTCAATGGGACAGGGGACCAACCGCAGCACTTGGATCATTTATCTTCCAGTTGTGGCCCCATGCTGGGGACCCCGGCTCAGCAAGAATCCGCCAAGCTCCGATGTTTCGTACAGACATTGGATGGTCCAACATTCGTCTAGTACAGCCAGATCCCTATTGGATCGGTGACCGGTTGTGAGGATCTCCGCCGGCAGTTCCTATACCAGTTCAGCTCCACCACGCAGAAGACCAGCATTTCAGACCTCTTCAAGTGCAAGAAAAGGCCTGATGAGCGAGTCGCAGATTTCATCGCTCGGTGGAAGGGACTTACGTATTCCCTCGATATGCCACTGACTCAGGAGAAATTTCTGACGATGTGTGTGGGGAACGTCAAAACGGAGCTGGTACCCTCCCTGATTACCCAAAACTACCCTGGAGGGTTTAGAGATTTCTCAGATAAGGCTCAGCACCATGACGAAGCTCTGCAACAGGCTAGTCAGGCACGTTCGTTCCCCCCTATCATCCCAGCCAGGAGGACCGCCAGAGCCGAACCCGCCGCGGTGGCCCAAATAGAATCCCCTAGGCAGTTGTAATTACTACCAGCGGCACCATCCCCACAACCCCGCAGAGGTCCTCCACCTCAAGCGCAGGCTCCTGCCTAGCTGCGACCGCCTCAGAATCGACAGGTTCCCCCGCGCAATGTGCCACCTCCACCTAGGTGAGATAATCAGGCGCCGCCTCCTTGGCAGGCCCCTCCGGCCCCTCGTCAGGGCCAGGCCCCCAGGGCCCCCTATCTGGAAATAAGGCACTAGACTTATTCGTTCAATGAAAATCAGGTCCCTGGCTACTTCTGAAGTTCTCTAGGGCAAGGGATTGTGCGCCTGCCCGAGTGCTGAAGGCCGGCAGAGGCGAATCTCACCGATCACCCCAACTACTATCCTTATCATCAGATTCTGGGGCACACCCTCAAGAAATGCTATGTGTTTGAAGACTGGCTTCAAGACCAGGTCAACAACAACATAGTCAGCTTGGGACCGGCATCAACACAAGTGGCTGGTGTCTTTGCAGGGTCAGAGATTGGTAGTGATAGTGAAGGCGAGTGGAAAAAGGTTCCCAGCCGCGGATCCCTGAAATACGATGACTGGATGGCTCGAAAAACTGTTGTTCGTGCCCATGGTATCATCCGGGTGCACCAGAGGCAGCCAGAACCTTCAGAAGAAGTATCTGGTACCTCTGCATCATCTTCACAACCGACCTCTTCCCAAAATGGAAAGCAGCGACGACGTAAGAAGAAGCAACGCGCTCCTCTGGTGCCATCATCATCCCGCACTCTCGGCGACATTATACCCCCTGAAATGGGGATTCCTACCAGAATCTACCCGATGGTGGATGACTCCTCGAGCGACAGCCAGGGGTACGCTTCGGTTAACACCGTTGAGCTGGTAAAGCCCTATATGTCTCCCGAAGAGGGGGAGCGCCAGGCGAACCTCCCCAATGTTTCTAGGCGACGTCAACATCAGCGGAATCGCAACCATGCCGGTCATCGAGGTATGTCAGTGGACACTTCTAGCCAAGCCATGCATGCTACTGAGACCAGACAGCAGGCTCAGTGCAGAGCTCAGCACGCGCAACCCCATCTAACGCCCTCGGCTCTACCTCCGCCGACATTTGTGCTACTAGATCAGGGAGAGCTGCCTCGTTCATATCAAAGTCAGTCTTGCCCAGCTACAGGACAACCTCCGATGTCCGATCCTAGTCTGGCGTCTACTCTCCAGGCTTAAACTAGTATGCAGCAGGATGTACCCAGTACTAGCTGACCGCCGGTTCAACCGACAGGACCCGTTATGCCTCCAACTGCCGAACGACCTCCTATAGGCAGAGGTTCGCATTTTCCACGAAAGTATGATGTCCTAAAGCACCTGGACGGCATTCCGGTAAGGCTTTCTATCCTCGATTCCCTTCTCCTGTCATCCAAAATGCGCGAGGCACTTGCCGAGGCCCTAAGAGTCCCCCTCCAGTTTGAGACGGAGGTAGCAGCGGTGGAAGCCTTCCATACAGAGACAATTGAGAACGCCGAATGTCAGGCGGTTATCTCGTTCTCCGATGAAGATGAGGACCCTCCTCTACAGGTGCATATTCGCCCGCTGTACATCACTGGCCACTTCAATGGTGTGGAAGTCCGCCGCTGCCTCGTTGACACGGGTTACGGGATCAATCTAATTCCGACTCGGACGTTGCGAAAGCTGGGTCTGTCTGAAGGTGATTTAACTCCCTCCGACCTCAGAATCTAGGGGTACGACAGGACCGAGCAAACCCCAGTCGGCAAGATCCGCCTGAAGACTCAGTTCGGTGGCTTAATTGCCAGCACCGAGTTCATGGCCGTCTCTCAGGACACCGCCTACAACACGTTGATGGGTATGCCATGGCTCCATCTGCATGCAGTAGTCTCTTCATCATATCACCAGTGTCTCAAATACTCACTCAATGGTCGAGTAGGGGTGCTTCAAGGAGATGCGTCTCCTTTCGCCTCTTGTGAGGCCCTCTATCTGGATGCTGATTATTACAACAGTAAGGGTATGCAAATCCTAGTAAGTGAGGATGAACCCGCCCTGGTCACAGGTGATCCCTGGGAAAGCATGGATGATGCCTACATCCTCCCGATCCATCGATTGAAGGCCACGACCCCCGACATGGGGAAATGTTTTTTTGTCTCGGGTACACAAGGAAGGCATGTTCCTGTGTCCAAGAGACGACGAAAAATCACCTTGTACTCCTACATCAACCAGGCTCAGGTTATCCCGGAAACTCCTACCCCTGTATGGTACCAGAATGTCAAGCTTATGACAACGGCGGTACGCCATACATGTCTCTTCCGCCGATATGGAATCCACCGACTCAGGCCAACACGTCACCACTCCTTTGATATCATCAAACGTGGCCCCTTGGGCCGATGGCCAGATGGGATAGGGTGGACTTCTTTCATTGTTATGGTCTCAATGGAGAGTGAGTCTCCTGATATGATGACCAATGCTGCCCACACCGGCACCAGCTTCCCCTCAGGCTTTGATAGCTCAGAAGTATCTCCCATCGTGGGAAATCCCCCCACGGGTGGAGAGGAAGACCTGGAGGATGCTCCCCCCACTTTTGAGGAAGGCGTATCTACCATGGTTGATGAACTGGTATAGGTGAACCTTGGTAGTGAGGCAGATCTGAAACCCACATCGATCAGTGCAGCCATGTCCCCCGAGGAGCGGCAGCAGTACGTAGAATTCCTCAAACAACACTGTGATGTGTTTGCCTAGAGTTACAACGAGATGCCAGGACTAGATCCCTAGGTAGCCATTCATCGTCTGGGCCTCCCAGCAAACCATCGTGGGTTTAAGCAGCCTCCCAAGAAAATTCACCCTTCTCACGGTGCTATGGTTGGGGCCAAAGTTGACAAACTCATCAAAGCCAACTTCGTTAAGGAAGTCTAGTACCCCAAGTGGCTTTCCAACATTGTGCCAGTCAGGAAGAGGAATGGGCAGATCAGATTCTACATTGACTTCCACGATCTTAATCGCCACTGCCCAAAAGATGACTTCCCACTCCCGGTGATGGAGTTATTGATTGACGCCACGACCGGGTTCCAAGCTCTCTCTTTCATGGATGGGTATTCCGGGTACAACCAGATCTGTATGACCCCCGAGGACAAGGATTCCACTGCCTTCAGGGCTCCCCAAGGTACCTTTTGCTACCAGGATATGCCATTCCGCTTGGAAAATGCAGGTGCCACTTATCAGAGTGCCATGCACCGCATATTCAAGACGATTCTCAGAACATTGGTTGAATGCTATGTAGACGACCTAGTGGTCAAATCATGTCAGTGCTAGGACCGTCTCAAAGACTTTGAGAAGGTGTTCGGTTTCCACCGTTCTCGTCACCTGAAGATGAACCCGTTGAAGTGTGCCTTCGGGGTCACCTCTGGGAAGTTTTTGGGCTTTGTTGTTTGATACCGAGGTATTGAGATCGACCCAGAGAAGATCAAGGCCATCAGCCAAATGCCTCCCCATAGCAACATTCGGGAACTTCGAGGCCTCCAAGGCCACTTATCCTATATACGCCGATTCATCGTGAATCTGGCTGGTAAGTGTAAGCCCTTTTCCCGGCTCATGAAGAAGGGCGCCGCCTACGAATGGGATGAGGAGTGTCGGACCGACTTCGAGGAAATCAAGAAGTATCTACTCCAACCTCCGGTTTTGATGCCACCTGTCTCCGGAAAGCCGCTGGTCCTTTACGTGACCGCCCTGGAAAGATCCCTCGGTGCACTGCTCACCTAGAAGAATAATGAGGGTACTGAGAACAGTCTCTACTATCTCATCCGCATGCTTCTCAATACGGAGGTTAGATACTCCCTTATCGAAAAGAGCTTCCTTGCGCTCGTCTTCGCCGTGCAGAAGTTGCGACATTACCTGCAGCACCATGAGGTGAAATTGGTCTCCTGGGTAGACCCACTAATGTATATACTGAACCACCCCATGCTGACTGGCCGACTAGCACGGTGGGCGGTGATTCTCTTGCAGTTTGATATCAGGTTCGTACCTCAGAAGGCCATTAAGGGAGAGGCGTTGGTAGACTTTTTAGCTGCCCATCCAACCTCCACGGATCAATCCCTGGACCTGGATTTTCCTGATGAGACGATCCTCTAAGTCGATCATGCCATCCGGTGTTGGAAAATGCATTTTGACGGTGCCTCCCGGAGCCCCACCGGTAGGCGGCTCAACGATCCCAAGCTCAACAGAGTGGGCCTGGGTATTGTCTTCATTACCCCAGCACAAGTCGTCCTGCCATACTCGTTCCTGTTGTCAGAAGGTTGTACGAACAATGAGGCATAGTACCAGGCTCTCATCACCGACCTCGAGTTGGCCCTTGATATCCATGTGCCCCATCTACATGTGAAAGGAGATTCCGAGCTGGTAATCAAACAGGTTAATGGCGACTACGTCGTTAGGAAGCCGGATCTTGTACCGTTGCTGGAGTACACCCTCCGCCTAATGGCCCAGTTCTCTTCTCGATCAGAGATTACCCATGTCCCACAGTCATATAATGGTCAAGCAGATGCCTTTGTTGGCTTATCCGCGTCGCTCGCAGAACCCGAGCAAGATGATGTGATCATACATGTGGCACACCGGAGAGTCATTGACCCCGTCACCCAAGGGGACAATGATGGCCTGTGGGTATGTCATCTCACTGCCGAATCCTCTACGTCAGGGGTCCCGGATTCGTCAGACACAGCGGGTGAAGCCACTCCCGACTGGAGGGAACCTTTTGTCGAGTATCTCCAAAATGGTCGCCTCCCAGACGACCGGGCCGAGCACGAGCGAATCCGACACCGCGCGCTGCAATTTACTCTCCAGAGCGGCTCTAGTCTTGAACAGATCCTTTATAAGTGGAGCTTCAATGGTGTCCTCCTCCATTGCATTCAAGGAGTAGAGATTCCTCAAGTTATGCAAGAGGTTCACACTGGTTCCTGTGGTGCCCATCAAGCTGGGTCGAAGCTGTCCCATCAAATCTGGAGGTTGGGGTACTTCTGGCCCACTATGATCCACGATTGTATTGGGTATGCCAAGAGATACCACGCGTGCCAAGTTCACGCCAACTTCCTGCATCGGCCGCCGGAGCCCCTCCACCCCACCATCTACTCTTGGCCATTTGCAGTATGGGGACTTGATGTAGTGGGACCGTATCCACCGGAAACAGCCCGCCAGTGTAGGTTCATCCTAACTACTACAGATTTCTTCTCCAAGTGGGCAGAGGCAGTTCTGCTCAAAGAGGTCAAGGCCTGTTCCGTCATCAACTTTGTGAGCTCCAATATTATCCACCGGTTTGGTGTCCCTCACGCCGTCCTCACCAATAACGGCACCAACTTCCGAGCGGCTGAACTAAAGAAATTGTACGCCAAGTACATCATCCGTTCGAACTATACCTCTCGATACCATGTGTAGGCAAACAGACAGATCAAGGCGTTCAACAAAATCCTCTCTAACATTTTGCAGAAGATGGTTGGTCAGAACAATAAAAGTTGGCAGACAAGCTCCCCAGTGCCCTCTGGGCTTATCGGACGACGACTCGCAACTCTACCGGGGTGACCCCATATTCCCTGGTATATGGAGCTAAGGCCATCCTACCCATTGATATCCAGCTTCCATCATTAAGCACTACAGTCTATGATCACCATACATCAGATGAGGTAGCCGAAATCCGTCTAGATGAATTAGAAGCACTGGACGAGAACCGGATCCGTGCCCTACACAATCTGGAAAGGCATCATGATAAGATAGCGAGGGCCTTCAACAAGAAGGTTCATCTCCCTTCTTTTCTACAGGGCGACCTAGTACTGGCCCTTCGAGTGCCATTGATTCCTGGTAGGAAACCGCCCAAGTTAGAACCCAAATGGGAAGGGCCATATATCATCCATAAGGTTTACCCCAACGGGGCGTAATCCTTGGTGACCACGGAAGGAGAGCGCATAACCCATCACACCAACGCCAGGTTCCTCAAGTGGAACTTCTCCTGATCTTTTACGGTCCAGCATAACCTTAAACTGCACTTTATGGTCCAACACGGCCTTAAACTGTAAGGTCCTTCACGACCTTAAACTACATCTTCGTACTGCAAGACGATAAACTGCAAAATGGTCTGAGCTCTATGACCTTAAACTAAGATCTCCCCCCGTCCTTACTGCAAGACGTTAAACTGCAAGCCAGTCAGGCCTTCCTGACTAAGTCTCATCCTCAGGCCCCTTGTCCTCCTCGGGCCCACGGCCCCCATCCTTACTGCAAGACGTTAAACTGCATGACAGTCAGGCCTTCCTGACCGAGGCTCAGCCTCAGGCCCCTTGGCCTCCTCGGGCCCACAACCCCCGTCTTACTGCAAGACGTTAAACTGCAAGCCAGTCAGGCCTTCCTGACCGAGGCTCAGCCTCAGGCCCCTTGGCCTCCTCTGGCCAATGGCCCCCTGTCTTCACCGCAAGACGTTAAACCGCAAGCTGGTCAGGTCTCCCTGACCGTGGTCCGACCTCAGGCCCCTTGGTTTTCCCCAACTTACCCTCTTGCGGGATTGTACGGTATGGTGTGGGACTACATCCTCATTAACGTCGGATTACTTTCCGTACCTTTCATATCCCCAAATTAGATGCATCCTTGTCCCGCATGACGTTAAACTGCATCTCAAGAACTACGTGTGGCTTGATTCTCATCCTCATGATATACGTAGGAACGCTCGGACGCCTCGTCTTGAGCCCAGACCCAAGCTTTTCTCTTCCACTATCCCCCCTTGGGAATAGTTTCCTTATAGGATCTTTGTGTAGCGGGGGGTAGGCTTTCTTAGCCCCGCTCATACAACCCCGCTCACCCAAGTATTGTAAGGGTCGCACCATGTGCCCACTCCCATTCCTCTATCCTCCCACGTCCTCACCGCATGACGCTAAACTGCACGGCCTTCAAGAACTATGTATGGCTTGATTCCCATCCTAATGGGATACGTAAGAACTCCTGGGCATTTCGTCCATTGGCCCAGCCCGAAAGCCAAAATCATCCCCTCGGGTAAAGACATATGGCAGGGTGCACACTTTTGACCCAACTCACGTCGATCAAGCCTCAACCCGGCTGCACATCGCCCTGGAGATGTTTGCCTCTTTCGTGGATGGATACAGCTATGCTTCACCCACCCCTTGACTGGGATTCCATCATTTTTTCACACCCAGAGGGACCCCCAAGAATGGCCTGGATACTACGCCCAAGGGCTCTCCTACCGATACGGGACAACGCCCCCAAGGGTTTTCAAGCAACAAGCCGATACAAGTCCCTCATTGCGAATTTGGTCAACGGTTGACGCTCATTTGTTGCTCCCATACCATGTCACCATAGAAACGCCGTGTTTCGAACATGGTCAACAGTGCCCTGGATCTTCGGGTCCACCCCGAGATGTCCCAAACATCGAGTGCAGTGATTCTTTCTACCACATCCCGAAGTGACAAACATCCCCCCGGGTGGTCCTAGCGGTCGGGCCCACGGCCCCGATTCCCCTATAAGGGGTGTACGGTGTGGTGTGGGACTATGTCCTCAATTACGTCGGGATCATGTATCATGTCGTACACCTTCCCTTATGATGCCCAGCCTCAGGCCCCCTGGCCTCCTCAGGTCCCCGACCCCCATACTCATGTAAGACGTTAAACTGCAGACCAGTCAGGCCTTCCTGACTGATGCCTGACCTTAGGCCCCTTGGCCTTCTCGGGCCCCTCCGCCCAACCTCTTACCCAGGGTGTACGGTGTGGTGTGGGACTATGTCCTCATTTACGCATGGATCATGTACAGTGCCGCATGCCTTCCCTTACAAGGCCCAGCCTCAGGACCCTTGGCCTCCTTGGGTCTCCGGCCCTCGTCCTCACTGCAAGATGATAAACTACAAGCGGTTCAGGCCTCCCTGGCCAATGCCTAACCATCAGGCCCTTTGGCCTTTTCGGGCCCTGGCCCAGGTCCTCTCTTATAGGAGTGTATGGGGTGGCGTGAGGTTATTTTCTCATTCACGTCAGTTTATTCGCCGTACAGTACACCTCCCTCGTTTGGGGGTATATTACTCCCCACCTCGTCTCGTATGACGTTAAATTACATCTAGAGAACTACATTCGGCTTGATTCCCATCCTCATGGGATACGTAGGACCACCCAAATGTCTTGGATTCGGGTCCAGCCCCATCTCTTGGGAATCTTCATCCCATATTAGCCCCTTGGCCTACCCTTCCTCCATGAGAGGATTATATGGTGTGGTGTGGGATTATGTCCTCATTCACGTCGGTCTCGTAATGACCACGCCATGTACCTCTCCCTACTGAGCTGTTTCGTCGATCCCTTTTCGGCGGTTCACCAATATGCCTAAGAGTACTCTAGTTTATTACCTGGAATGTCATGCTTTACTCGGACACGTCCGCACCCGCTTTCCCGGCTTTGTGTATCCCTGCATTAGGTTTTCCATCATCTTTCACACCTGGAGGGACCCCCAAAAACGACCTGGATGCTACGCCCAAGGTCTCTCCTACCGTTACCGGCCAATGCCCCCGAGGGTTTCAGACAACAAATCGATAAAATCCCGCGTTGCGAATGTGGTCAGCGGTCGATGCTCGTTTGTTGTTCCCACCTCAGGCTAACGTGATATGGACGCTGCGTTTCCACCATGGATAACAGTTTTCCTCTATCGCCACGCCAATCCATTAAGCCCAAAATGTCAGGTACACAATTCACACCCTTCATCACTTCACCGTGTCCATGTAGAGTCTCGGAACTCTTGGTACTTTTCGTCTGTTCACGTCTGCGCGTTGGGGAAACAAGTCGCGTCAAAGGTGTCCTTCGGGGCTCTTTACCAATTATCCTCTAATGGGCACCCTAGGATTTATGATAAGGATGCCCCCCCTTGTTTCCCACACCGAGTTTAACTCACGTGGGCTTAGGGATCGGGCTGATGTCTGCGCTAACTTGGGACGTTGTTACCATTCATGGTCCGAGCTCTAAGTCCATAAATTAAGATCCATCCGGAACTACATTCAGCTTGATTCCAATACTCATGGGATACGTAGGACCACCCGGACGCCCTGTCTTCGGGTATAGCCCATTTAGGGAGCCAGTCCCTCCCCCCTGTTTCACCTCTTACCTTTATATAGGCCCCTCGGCATAAGGTCTCCCTCTCCGAGTGGCATACAATGTGATGTGGGATCATGTATCCATCAATTGTGTTTTATAACACTACGCACGTTCCCTGCCTAGCATCTTCTCTGCTACGTCTGTGTTGCATGACGATAAAATGCATGCTTGGTCCTACCATATGACCCAAAACTGTGACATTATCGTCTTGGCCGCACGACGAAAAACGGAACTGCATTGTGGTGACCTCGTTGTAGAGAACATCACGTTGGGTATTGGTCACGTGACATGCCATTTGTCAATGCCTATCACGGCTTGATCCTTGTGGCGACACCACGGCCTACTACTGTAGGCCTGTCGCTTCACAAAAAAATACTACTCACCTTAAAGGAAAAACAAGATTTATCAAATTCCGCTTCTTTTAGTGCAAGGGCCACGACCGCACTCCCCTTTTCCCCTGGCACTGGTATCTTACCATGTCACCTTTAAGAACTATGTGTGGCTTGATTCCCATCCTCATGAGATACGTAAGAGCGCCTAGGAACTTCCCCACGGGCCCAGTCTAACCTTTGTGTTCGGTCCCTCGACTCGAGAATTTCCCCAGAGAACACATGGTAAGTAGGGCTTAGGTCCTCATTCACGTCAGGTTTTGTAACCACCCGGCCATGTGTCCCTTTCTCTCCTCACCCACTCATGGTCCAAGCTCTAAGACCTTAAACTAAGACATTTTCAAGAACTACATACGGCTTGATTCTCATCCTCATGAGATACGTAGGAGCACTTGGGAACTTCCCCCCTGGCCCAGCCTAACATACTATTTCGGTCCCTTGACCAAAAACCTCTCCTAAGGAGGTCGTGCAGTGTGATATGGGATTGTGTCTTTGTTCACGTCGAGTTGTTCATCGCACCGCACACACCCCCTATTCCCATTCACGCCAGGTGTTCGAGTAACTCCACCATGTGCCTCTTATGTCTCCTCCCATCCATGGTCTGAATTCTACGACCCTAATCTAAGATCTCCCTATGAGAAAGGAATCTCCTCCCTCTATCTAATATGTCTCGTTGTCATATTCAGATGTGTTTTGACAAAGAGCCCAAAGTGTGGGATTTTCATAGGGACATCCTCCTCATCCCATGACCATGCTTCGTGAGCTCGCTATTTGGATCCTCATCCTCTTCCACATCCAAAAGGACCCTCAGACAACATGGATACTAGGATTAATGGATCTCCATGAATGATGGACCTAAGGGCCCTCCAATTGTTTCGGGCCAACGTCCCCATGGATCTCTGGCAACATTTGTGACAGGGTCCCGTGTTTCGAACATGGTCAACGGTCGACCCTCATTTGTTTGTCCCCATTCTAGGCTAACGCGATATGGATGCTGGTTTTCCGCCACGGTCAACAGTTATCCTCCATAGTCATGCCGCCAACATCATGATCTGAATCTCGATCGCCATGATTCAAACATTTCCACTTCCTCATATTCAAGTGGAATTCCATCATACTCGGCTCTTTCTCATCACGCATCTAGGTGCGCTAAATGATTGTGTTAGTGTCATTGGGCTGGTATTTACCGAGCGTCCCTTTTCCCTAACTTGCCCCTTGCTGTGTCGGGAAATTCCCACCACTACTTCTTGTTTCCCACACCGAGCACGACTCACGTGGGCTTAGTAGTTTTGGAAGGATGTGTAACAACACAGTCGGGCTGCTCCTTGTCCCACATGACGTTAAACTGCACTTTCAGAAATATGTATGGCTTGATTCCCATGCTCATGGGGTATGTAGGAACGCCCGACCACTTTGCTTCGGGCCCAGCCTAATCCTCACTCTTGGTCCCTCGACCTGAAGAGTTTCCTCTGGGGGTATGTGGTGTGATTTGGACTCCAAGTCCTCATTCACATCGGTTTCATATCTACCGCACCACACACTCCCTAGTATCTTCGCTTTTATTCCGCGTCCTATCGTATGAAGTTAAACTACAGGAGTCCATGTGTCCTCAACGCATGACACTAAACTGCAGTTCTACCCTGAACAAGATCGGGATGCCCCATGTTAATCATGGGATGCACCAGAGCCTCTATCCGAGAGGATTTCACCTTCCAGTGTTGGTCTTTGACTGCACTGTGCTTCTAGAACTATGTATGGCTTGATTCCCATCCTTATGGTATACGTAGGGACACCCAGGAATTTCACCTGGGGTCCAGCCCCAGGAATCGTAAAATCCTTTTCCTCCCCCTGGTCGGACCCCTCATAGGTGACCGTGTAACTATGACTATACCCTGAACAAGTTCAGAATGCCCCAAGATTACATTGGGAAGTGGTAAATCCCCTCGCTAGAGAAGCCCTGTCTGAAATAAGGAATGATCCATGATCAAACCAATGCGCCCATATGGTGTACTCCCACCACGGTGGTGTAACTACCTAAGTGTTGGATTCTGTTCGGAAAAACCATCACTCCATATTCCACGCTTCGCGTGCCCCTTATTCGGACCCTCATCCCATTTCATGTCTCATGGGACCCCCCTAACGGCCTGGTTTCATGCCGCATCGGCTCACCTACCATCCTGGGCCAACGTTCCGGAAGACTGGTCATGTTTGGAAGGAACCCCTAACAGTATGGATGTTTGACCTATGGTCCGCCAACTGTCCTGGGTCAATGTCCCAAAAGATTGACCGACAATATTTGTGACATTGTCCCATGTTTTGAACATGGTCAATGGTAGACCCTCATTTTTGTCCCCATTACAAGCTAACGTAGTAAGGATACCGCTTATCCTCCATGGTTAACGTTTGTACCTTATTCTCACGCCATCCCCACAGTGTTATGAATCTTGTGTATCGTGATTCACACTTCCCATTTCCATCTGCAAGGACCCCCAAAACAGTTTCTCGATGGTCCATTTCAGTTGCGGCACTCAGAAAAGAATTTTTTCAGAACAGATCGTGAAGCCGGATCACGATGGTCGGTCGCGAGGACAAGCCGCGGAGTCATACCTAGGTTGGCAAGCAGAAGTTCTCTTAGCACAGTCGCGGAGTCGGAAACCCACGGTTCACCGCGAAGCTCGATTTTCGGAGAGCAGTTGCAGAGTACACGGGGCTTCGCGAAATCGAGATCACAAACAGACAAGGAAGTCGCGAGAAGACAAAAGAGGTCGGCCCCCCTATTTATAGGCGGCGACCCCGGAGCATCACAGTGCACCTCACCCGCGCGTATCATCGCGGTGCGTCCGGATATGGGGCCCCAGTCAGCACCGCGGGCCCTTATCGCGAAGTCACATCGCGAACTACCGACAATTTTGGCAATTTTTCCTCAGACATTGACCCTTCACCCTCCGTGGCACCAAGTCTCAGGGGGGGCATTTTTTGGCGCCAAAATATTTCATGGAAGGAAGGGACGGAAAAGAAGGCACGCTCGCTGCCTCACGAAGCACCGACGCGAAGCACCCCGAGAATCGCGGTCTTGCAAAGCTCCAGAGGTGGTTACTCTCTGCGAACGACGCTGACATTTGCAAGACCGCTGCGAAGCTCCAGAGGTGGTAACTCTCCGTGAATGAGTTTGACGTTCACGAGACCGCCGCGAAGCTCGGGAGGCGGTAACTCTCCGCGAACGAAGCTGACGTTCGCAAGCACGCCGCGAAGCACCTGAGGCGGCGCATGAGTTCTACTTTGCGACGCCCCTTGCATATAAATACTGGACTCCCCCTGAGTCCCAAGGATGGACAATCCGACCTTTCGGAATCTCCTCTCCCGAATCGCGTAGAACTCTTTTCCCCCGGGAATCATGAGCTCCGCGAGGTAATTCTACTTCGCGTGACGCCTTTGCTTTGTCTCGTTTTGAGCCCCTCTTCCGAGAGGGATGCCCTTCGTGAAGCTCAAGGGAATTCGCGAAGGAAGGGGATTCCCAAGGAAACCCAGGCAGCCGCGGAGCGTTTATGCTTCGCGAAACACCCAACCTATACTAGTGATCCTTATGCTAAGGCAGGATCTCTACACATTGAGAAGCACACTCCTTCGCAGCACCCTGCTTCACGAGGCACCTCTTCTTCATGAGGCAGTGCTCCGCGAATACTGTTCCACTTCTCAAAGCACCCTCCACTCACACCTATGCCTCATGCTAAGGCCAAGGCACTCCGCTTCGCGAAGCACACTCCTTTGCTTGACAATTACTATTCCCGTGCGACCCTCCAGGTATGCACGATGTGATTTCAAAGTCCCACGGACAATACCACTCATAGCATTGCTTCTCCTAATGCTTCTTCACATAGGCACGCTAATGGCTATTGATTCTTCGTATAGCCACGCTAACGTGGACCCCTCGATGGTTCGCTCCACAACCTCCCTTGACCATGGCCTAACCAGTACCTTCCCTCCCCCAAGGACCAGAGGGTACCGGTTATGTAAGTCATAGGGGTGCGGAGTGAACCCACCTCGTCCAAGCTGCAGGACGTTATAATCCCAAGCACCACGTCCTTAACACATGACGTTAAACTGTGACCTGACCTCGTGCCTCTCACGAAGGGTCCCCCCAGCTCGAACATTTATTACGCCACTCGTCTCCAAAGGATTGGAATCACCCCTCCATAAGGGATGATATCCTCCTTATTGGAGTGGCATATATTCTCAGGAGAAGGGAAACCCTAGTTCCCAAACGGATGGTTGCACCCCTGCATCTCCGTACTTCCCCACTACTAAGGTCAGTGGAGGGCGTGATAGGTAACAAGGCTCCTCCCATCATTGGTCCCAAATCCCACTTTTGCTGTGCTTTGTCGCACTCCGGGCCTCCATCCTGGAGTATGTCCCAGCACCATGGGCCGCCTAATGCGTAATCCCCTCTTCGCTTCTCACGGACGCATCCTTCGTGACGTGATCGTCAGGTCCCTACAACCTCTTATTTCTCACACCGAGCATGACTCACGTGGGCTTAGAGTGAGCACCGACCCTGACCCCCACCCATAGCGAACTAAGAGGACTTTGATCTGTGTCAAGGCATGGTACAAAGGAAGCCTCCATGAGGTTCAGGCCACACCACTCGGTCGTTCATTCACGTCGAGTTTCACCCTCATCCAGCATGACGATAAACTGCATGCCCTTGTCCCGCATGACATTAAACTGCACACCTATTTGAACTACGAGGTCTTTGATCCATGTTAAGGCATGGTACGTAGGAAGCCTCTACGAGGTTCAAGCCCACCATTCATCCAATTAATGTCAAGTTCTACCTTCGTCCAGCATGACGTTAAACTACATTCCAGTCCGATGGCAAGCCGTTGTGACCAACCCGAACTACAAGGACTTTGATCCATGTCAAGGCACGGTACGTAGGAAGCCTCCATGAGGTTCAATCCCACCACCCGTCGTTTATTCACGTCATGGTTCACTCCCGTCCCACATGACGTTAAACTGTATTCCATCAATCCTTTGAACTACGAAGACTTTGATCCATGTCAATCCATGGTATGTAGGAAGCCTTTAAGAGGTTCAAGCCCACCACTAGTGGACCCCTGGGTCTACTTTCACGTCGGTTCACCGATTAAACCCTTTGAACTATGAGGTCTTTGATCCATGTCAAGGCATGGTACGTAGGAAGCCTTCCCGAGGTTCAAGCCCACCACCCATCGGACCAAGGTCCACCTTCACGTCGGTTTGTCGACGAAGACCCCCTAAACTAAGTGGTCTTTGATACATGTCATGACATGGTTCGTAGGAAGCCTCCACGAGGTCCAAGCCCACCACCACTAGGACCCTTCTGGTCCTCCCCATTCACATCAGTTCACTGATGATGCCCATCAAACCAAGGTCCACCCTCATGCCAGTTCACCGGCGCCATCCCGAACTACGCGGACTTTGATTCCCTACCACGGGGATACGTAGGAAGCCTCTTCAAGGCTCAAGGCCAACTTCACTGTCGCCCCCTGCGATGGTCCCATTTCATTTCCCCCTCCACTTCATTCATCCATCCATCATCCACCCTGATTCTTGCCCGGACCTTCATATCCCGGTGAGACCATGTCGGTACGAGACCATGTCAGTCCGCTCCTCTTCACAGCCGCCCATGGGCTGGTCCTGGTATCGGCACCCCTTCAAGGGAAATACCTCAATCCAATCCATTCTTTCTAATGCTCTGATCGGCTGATCTATCTCCACTGGACATTAAACTCGCGGCATACCCTGTGTTAAACACAGGAAGCTGAGGAAAACCTCAGATATGTATCTATGGCATATAATTCCCCGCACTTGATGTGGGATGCCTCGGGCTTACACGCCCTAAAGAAGCCCTGTGACCAGGGAAAATAGACAGAAATGTCAGGTCCCCAGCATCCAGACACGCTACTGATGCCTCAACGTGACTACTCCCCCGACAGAAGGTTACTGCCCTGACCGGACCCTTTGGAATGTCCCGACAGAAGTAGTGTAATTAACCGGCATCCATGGAAACATGGCACTGGGAAGAGTTTCATGAACAACATATTAAATCTATGAGGGAGACTCGGACTAGGTGACGAGTTCTGAGGAGGAATCCATAGAAGGAAGAACTGACATCCCATCATCCCATTTCGATCAAGGAGTAGACGTCCCTAAATAAGGAGCGAATTCTGTCCGCCTTTGGAAAGTGGGAATGCGGGGCAACAGTGTAGCGCATCCTCCTCCTCCACGGACGGATGCGCGCGCCCCGGTGAAAGCGTCATAAATAGTCATAAATCCAACCTAAGTAACCCTTTTGATCAAATCAAAAGGAAGAACCTGAAGAATAGGTAAATATTTAATCACCTCTTTCAAGTTCCTTTCTTCTTCCACTTCCTTTTTCATTGTCGTTTCCATTCTAAACTAATAACTACAATATATTATATATAATTTTATGTTATTATAAATATGGTAATGTAATGACCCAAAAATTTCAAGTAAATTTTTTTCTTAATTCTCTTGGGAATTTTACAAGAACGTAGTTTCTGACGGCACCTAATTATGAGGCCCGGTGTGCCCCGAATATTTTTCCGATGTTTAGCTTGGGTACGTTCAGTGAACGAACGAGTGAGTTTTTCTATCTTTTGAAACGGTGCTCGGAATCGAATTCCGAGGGCACCGATGGAATCGTAGCACCAGGTTTTGCTTAGAAACACCTCTTCCAGAGTTGCATTTGCTCGAGTGTGGTTTTTAATTTTTGGGGTTAAGTTAAGGAATAAAATAAAAGTGGTGCAACCGATTTTTATTTTATTTTTCTAAACTTATGTTAAGTGGATGTTGTGGGACCGAAAATATCCTACCCACTTGGTAGGATATTTGTGAGGTGGATCCCACACGAGCCCCACCATTTCATTTCTTCTTAAGTAACGCACCCGCAACCCCTATTAATGAAGTCCACCCTTGCCTTTATTCTGGTTAAGAAACGCCTCATTAATGTGGCAGTTTAAGCGTTGCAATTAATTCACTTAATTTTTTCTTTCGTTTTTTAATTTTAAAACGCAAGAATTGTGAAATAAAAATAAAAAAACTCGTATTTTTGTTAGGCTGGTGGTGTTGAGAGGCTAGGGAGATTTCACTTAGGCTCTTGAAGATCTTATCTTCCTCGTGAAGAACGTGAAGAACGCAAAGAACGCAAAGAACGCCGGATCCTCGGAAATCAATGACGCTTCTTCCATGACGCTTCTTCCACGACGCAACGATTCCCCTTCTGCAACGCTTCTTCTGTGACGCGACGATCCCCCTTCCACGATGCCTTCTTCCGCGACGTGATTTTCCGTGACGAACCATCGCTCGACGACGCTTGAGGTAGGGGTTTTTTATTCAATGAAATATTTTTGATTTATACCCATGGAATATGTTTAAATATTTGTCGAAAGCCTTTTTAAACCGCTAACTCGGTGGGTGCGGACCAACGAACAAGTCCGAACCCACTGTCCCTTCGTTCTTGGTGTGCGGATTGGGGGGCGATGATGAAACAGGTCGCACGGGCGTTATGAGGTCTTTGCAGTGAAGAAACGGTCCCTGGAGGGCCGTTGGCAAAGAAGGCAGGCCAATCTGACCACCGGAGCTCGTGCGGTGTTCCACGGAACATTCCACCGGCGCGCCTCACCGGCACGGCGGCACCGGTCGGCCGCCAGGAGACGGCAGCGCCCGGCGCGCCGTCAGGAAAGGCCGCATGTCCCGCGACCGCGCGGGATCGGAGGAGGCAGGACGCGGCACTCAGCCGCGTTCGTTGGCAAGGAGCAGCCCCCGTGGGGCCGCGGTTAGCAAGAAAGCGGGGGGCAGCGCACCCCCCCCCCCTACGTCTCAATGCTCGGCCGTTTCGGCCGAGCTTCCTGGACGGTGCGCCAGCGCACCGCGCGCCCAGACCATACCTCCAGGCCAAGCCGGGCCGCACCCAGGCCGGGCCACACCCAGGCCAGGCCGGACCCGGACCCGGGTCGGGTCAACCCGGATCAGGCTGACCCAGGGGGTACCAGGCCGGGTCGGACCAGGCCTGAACCCCCCTAATACCGTACACTTCAGTCTGTTGCCCATAACATGAACTACGAGCCTCCGATAGACACATCATCAGTTGCATAGCGATCCTTCGATCGAGACAGTCGTTTAGGTATATTACACTTAGGGTTTCAAAGAACTTTGGGTTCGGCCGGGTTGGTTCGTACACGAAACCAACCGGGCCCTCGGAGCGGAAACACTTATAACTTGAGCTCCGGATGTCCGATTGATGTGCTGTCGAGTTTTTTGTATATCATCTAAGTGAGACAGACATTTTGGATTACTCCGCTCGAGGTTTGGATGCAGTTGGAGTACGGTCAGGTTGGTTTTGACTTAAAAACCAACCGGGCCCCTGGGACGAAAAAGCCAATAACTCTCAGACCGTGCGTCCGATCGACGCGCCGTCTTTCGTGTCGAGTTCCTGTTGACGATACAAAACTTTCGGATACATCAACTCCGGACTATGTGTCAGTTGATCTATCAGCCACTCGGCTCGTGGAGCGGACCCTCCCAAACAAGCTTGCGGTGTGCGGGAACTCTAGAGCTAGCTGCGACTGCGACGACGATGATGACTATATAGAAATCCTCCGTGGATTCGACGGCGACGACTACAGAACTCAGCAATCCTACGTGGATCAGTGTTACCGATCATGTGTGGGTCAGCACTCAGCGGTCTTGTGTGGGGCAGTGCCTATAGATCCTATGTGGGTCTGATCCTGTGTGGGTCATCGTGGGGGTTAGTTACCTATCGATCTTGTGTGGGTCAGATCCTGTTTGGGTCATTTCGGGGGTTAGTTTCCTATCAATCATGTGTGGGTCTGATCCTGTGTGGGTCATTGCGTGGGTTAGTACCTATCGATCCTATGTGGGTCATTGCGGGGGTTAGTACCTATCGATCCAGTGTGGGTCCAATGGCTTAGATGAATCAGTGGCTATATCTGATCATCTCTATCGTTATACGAAGAAGTATACCTGTGTGAGCTGAATCTTGACTTTCTTTCCTATATGGATTACGTTATGCTTTCCTATGTAGATCGGGTTGTGATTTGCTGTGTGGATGTGATCGAACTTCGGCTCGGAGGTTGGAGCGAACTGGATTTTATGACTTAGGTATATATATGGGCATATACCTAAGTGGAGTCGGATGTTACTTTCTCATTGTATATTTCCTTTGTGGATTATCATTTGTGGATTCTGGGAGACCCTCGGGGGACTTGGGGTCCCTACTGAGTAGCTTATACTCAGCCTTGCATGGGCTATGCCCGCACTACGTTGTGTTGGTTGCCGACGACAGACAGCGCTGATCGTGGCTGAGGCACGAGGAGCAGGTCGGTACCCGGAGGTGGATCACTGGGCGGGGCGTACTCGGAGGGGACAGCTGGACCCGAGGAGCTGTGGAGGCTATCTGTACACACCATTCAGGTGGAAATTACAATGGACAGCTCGATGATGGGGATTTACATTCAGTTTATGTTTTCCCTTTCTAGTAGTACTTTACATTCATTTTGGGTTTGTATTCTGGCCCACATACTTTTCCGCACTTACTGTCGTACCCAGTTTCTATTTAGTGTTTACATATGTTTTCTTGCTCTGTGGTTTTTTTTTTACTTTAAAAAAGGCAACGCCTTCCCTTTATGCTGGGAATCATGCCTTGGTGCTAGTCGCCAGCCCCTGGCCTATGGAAGGCAGGCTTGGGGTAGTCACGACACGGGCCTCGAGGACGGGTCGTGACAAATTGGTATCAGAGGAGTTCGGTTCTACCGTAGAACTCAGGACTCTGATCTTTTTCTATGTGAAGCAATAATGTTAAGATTATTGAGTGTGGTTATCAGTGCAGGGAGTCCAGTTTTGGCACAGAGGCCGACGTATCCATACACCAGGACCCTAACTTCTGATTTCCGACTTAATGCACGAAAACATTGATTGCATGTGTGTTTCACATTTTCATTGTGATTACTTTTTTTTCATCTCAACGGGTATACTGTTTGACCGTGGCACACATTTTTATTTTCAGGATGGCCCCACGATGGCAGCCAGCTAGGGTTTCGAGAGTTGTGTGCGACGACAACCCACCGAGCGACGAGGCCTCGATACAGGGACCTTTGACAGTAGAGGATCTGACAGTACCTCTACCCACCGAGCCACCGATGCTACCATCCCCAGCCGCTGACAATGCACGTCGCCTTAGTGCACTGCACGAGTTTCAGCGCTAGGGACCGCCCAGGTTCCACGGGGAGATGGACCCTCAGGCAGCCGAGGATTGGTTGGAGGCAGTTGTATGGGTTTTCAGGTTAGTGAGGACACCAGTAGTTCTCATGGTGATCCTCGCAGCGAGCCTCTTGCACGCAGCAGCAGGTAGATGGTGGAGTATGATGCTCCAGGTGCACGATGAGGCATCTCTCCTGTGGACGGACATTGAGAGCCTCTTCCGCTCAGAGTTTGTCCCAGCCACCCTTCGTGCGGTGCGCATCCAGGAGCTTCTACATCTGCGGCAGGGCAACTTGACAGTCGCCTAGTACTCGGCGAGATTTACCAATCTCTCGCGCTACTCGACAGACATGGTACGGGACCCATTCTTCTAGGCCTAGACCTTCGAGCAGGGATTGAGGCAGGAGATCATGGCATCACTGATCTTCCTCAGCATACCGACACAGGCAGGGGTACTGGAGAGAGCCATTCAGATCGAGAGATTCCTTTATGATCCTTCATCAGCAGCAAGACCTACCGCAGGGCGGCACGTAGCAGAGTCTTCTACAGCAGGTAGTCGACGAATCACTCATGGGTCCTGGCAGACCAGACCCTCAGGTAGACGAACTCAGGACACTGGCTCAGTGGTGCGGGGAACACAGCGTGGAGCCAGTCATTCAAGAGGCAGAAAGTGCTACGCATGTGGCGGGTAGGGCCACATGGCTCGTGACTGCCCAACCCGCCGTGCCGAGGAGCAGCAGACGGTTGAGGGGCCACACAAGAAGAGGCAAAGGGTCAACTGTGGCGGTCCGAAGGGAGCATGCGGAGGAGGAAGAGGAGCTGGCCGAGCAGTAGGTGGTGGGAGACACTTTCAGGCTCTACCGCCACCACCACTAGGACGTCCACCCTGACCACAGTGAGCTGGCGAGAAGAGACAGGCACAGCTCCAGGCAACAGAGGCCTACGACCAAGGCGCGCCCGAGATAATTCTAGGTACTATCTGTGTCTATTCCACCCTTGTTGTAGTTCTTATAGACACAAGAGTGAGTCATTCATTCATAGATGCTGCCCTTGTTTGGAGCTCAGAGATTCCGATAGAGTCGTTGGCTCGATCCTTACGGCTAGAGACTCCTACGAAAGCAGACTCGACGATTACGCACTGGTGCCGACAGTGTGATATTACTCTAGGAGGCGAGAGCTTCGGCTGGGATCTTCTTGTAGCGGCGTCGAGGCCTTACGATGTCATCTTGCATATGGATTGGTTATCTACAGTCCATGCTCAGATTGACTGTATTAGGTTCAAGGTGTGATGTGTACGCACCGACGGGAGCAGGTTCGCCTTCACCGGTGAGAAGGGAGCCTTCAAAGCACAGGATGGACTCCAGTAGAGGACAGTAAAACCCATCACACATCATTTGGCTAGCCTCAACCTAGGAGCAGTTGATGTGCGGAGTCCTGGTTTTCCTGCAGTAGTGGATCAATATGCAGACGTTTTCCCCGATGACATTCCAGGACTAACTCCTCGCAGAGAGGTAGACTTTTATATTGATCTATACCCCGGGACAGCCCCGATATCCACCCAATCATATCGGATGGCTCTCACCGAGCTTCGAGAGCTATGGGTAAAGTTGGAGGACTTGCAGGACAAGGGATTCATCCGACCCAGTGTTTCACCCTGGGCTTCCCCGATATTGTTCGCCAAAAAGGCGGACGGGAGCTTGCGAATTTGTTTCGACTATCATTGCCTGAACCAGGTGACAGTGTGGAACAAGTATCTGCTACCGAGGATTGATGACCTCTTCGATCAACTCAAGGGGGCACGGTGGTTCTCAAAGATAGACCTTAGGTCAGGCTATCATCAGCTCAGAGTTCGAGATGAGGATGTGCAGAAGACGACCTTCAGATGTCGGTATGGCCACTATGAGTTTTTTGGTTATTCCATTCGGCGTAACCAATGCTCCATCAGTGTTAATGGGCCTCATGAACATGATCTTTCAGCCATACCTAGTTTGATTTTTCGTGGTCTTCATCGACAACATTTTGATATACTCGACCACTAAGGAGGAGCACACATACCACTTGCGAGTTGTACTAGACACACTCCGAGAGCCCAAGATTTATGGAAAGCTCTCGAAGTGTCAGTTCTGGATACGTGAGGTCCACTTCTTGGGACACGTCATCTCTAAGGCGAGAGTTGTGGTGGATCCTGCGAAGATCGAGGCAGTGCTAGCTTGGGATCCACCCAGGAGCGTGACGGAGGTGAGGAGTTTTTTGGGACTAGATGGATACTACCGGAGATTTGTTCCAGACTTCTCCAGAGTTTCGGGACCACTCTCATCTTTGACGAAGAAGGGGAAACCCTTTGTGTGGTCAGAAAGATGTCAGCAGAGCTTCCAAGAGCTGAGACAGAGATTGACCAGCGCACCTATCATGAGGCTACCAGAGGAGGGGGTAGGCTACGTAGTCTACTGCGATGCATCAGGGACCGGACTCGAATGTGTCTTCATGGAAGAGTGGGTAGGGATATCATATATATCATGTCGGTTCAGGCCGAATGAGCAGAACTACGCTACCCATGACCTGGAGTTAGAAGTAGTGGTCTTTGCTCTGAAGATGTGGTGATACTATCTGATGAGCCAGCGCTTTACAGTCTATTCTAACCATAAGAGTCTTAGGTACATCTTCTCTTAGAAGGACCTGAACCTGAGACAGTGGAGATGGCTCGAGTTCCTCCAGGACTATGACTTTGAGATAGTTTATACTCCTAGGAAGGGAAACGTAGTAGCCGATGCTCTCAGTAGGAGGACAGGCATTCAGCTACTTGGGGAGGCGACAGAGCAGCTAGCCGCTTTGCAGATATCCTTCGTGGATAGAGATGGAGAAGCCTTCCTTCAGTCACTCATAGTCACTCCTCCACTGCTGCAGCGGATCAGAGAGGCACAGCGTGGGGACGCCGACTGTGAGACGCGACGTGCGTAGATATCCTCAGGACAGGCACCTGATGGTATCTCCATAGGAGGAGAGCATGACATCCTTTTAAGAGGACATACCTTGGTACCAGTTGCTTTACGAGAGGAGGTGCTGAGAGATTTTCACACTTCCCCTTTGGTGGTACATCTTGGAGTGGCGAAGATGTACCAGGATCTCAGACAACATCACTGGTGGCCGAGCATGAAGAAGGGTATGGTAGAGTTCGTTTCTCGATGCCTCACCTGCTAGCAGATGAACGTGGAGCACCAGGTACCAGCAAGAATGGTACAGCCCTTGGAGGTCCCGAAGTGGAAGTGGGATAGCATATCTATTGACTCCGTGTGTGGACTTCCACGCACTTCTAGAGGTCATAACTCCATTTGGTTGATTGTTGACCGACTCACCACGTCGGCTCACTTCTTACCCATCAGAGAGCTGGGCTCAGTGAATAGCTTGGGATGTCTTTACATTCAAGAGATTGTACGGCTTCACGGTGTTCCATCATCTATCATCTCCGATCGAGATGCTCTCTTTACTTCCCGGATTTGGAAGGGGTTGTAGGAGGCATTCAGGATGCTGCTACGTCTGAGCACCGCCTTTCACCCTCAGACGGATGGTCAAACGTAGAGGACCATTTAGACTCTCGAGGGCAGGCTCCATGCATGTGTCCTCGACTTTGGTCACAGCTGGGAGGACCACGTACCCTTGGTGGAGTTCGCGTACAACAACAACTACCACTCCACAATCGGGATGGCACCATACGAGGCGTTGTACAGCCGACCTTGCAGATCTCCTCTATGCTGGACAGACCCTGAGGGAGTCAGCACTTGTTGGACTGGATATGGTCCAGGCCACGACAGAGAAGATGCAGGTCATCTAGAAGCAGATGAGGACAGCTTAGAGCTGGCAGAAGTCTTATGCTGACAGGAGGTGGAGGCCACTAGAGTTCAAGGATGGTGACCACGTCTTCTTGAGGGTCTCACCTCGACATGGATTACAGAGATTTGGATGAGGCGGAAAGTTGTTTCCACACTTCATCGGACCATTCCAGGTCCTCAGCAGGATTGGCGAGGTGGCTTATCTCCTGGCTCTACCACCTTAGTTGCACCGGGTGCACGATGTCTTCCACGTATCCCAGCTGAGGAGATATGTGCATGACCCGATGCATATCATTGACCATGGGGAGCTTTACGTTGATGATGGGATGAATTTTGCGGAGGTCCGTTGGAGATTGAGGATCGACAGGAGTGGGTCCTACGTGGACGGTCGATTCCTCTAGTGAGCATCAGATGGAAGCACGAAAAACCTTCAAGAGAGCACTTGGGAGCGGGAGGCGCAGATGCGTGCATAGTACCCACTTTTGTTTCCCTATTTTATGATGTATCTTTATGGGGACATAAATCCCCGAGGTGGGAGTGATGTAAAGACCCGAAAAATTCATGGAATTTTTTTTCTTAATTATCTTGAAAATTTTACAAGATCTCAGTTTCTGACGGCACCTAATTCCAAGGCCCGGTGAGCCCGGAATCATTTTCTGAAGTTTAGCTCGGGTACATTCAGTGAACGAACTAGCGGGGGTTTCTAACTTTTGAACCGGTGCTCAGAATTGAATTACAAGGGCACCGATGGAATCCCATTTCCGGTTTTTGATTAGAAATACCTCTTCCAGAGTCGCATTTACATGGGTGTGGTTTTTAATTTATGGGGTAAAGTAAAGGAATAAAATAAAAGTGGTGCAACCAATTTTTATTTTATTTTGCTTAACTTATGTTAAGTGGATGTTGTGGGATCCACAATATCCTACCCACTTGGTAGGATATTTGTGAGGTGGGGCCCACAAAATCCCCACCGTTTCTTTTCTTCTTATGTAACGCACCTGCACCCCCAATTAATGAAGTCAACCCTTGCGTTTATTCTGGTTAAGAAATGCCTCATTAATGTGTCGGTTTAAGCGTTGCAATTAATTCACTTAATTGTTTCATTCGTTTTTTAATTTTTAAACGCAAGACTTGTGAAATAAAAATAAGGCAATTCTTATTTTTATTAGGCTGGTGGTGTTGAAAGGCTAGGGAGATTTCACTCAGGATCTTGAAGATCTTCTCTTCCTCGCAAAGAACGCGAAGAACGTGAAGAACGCGAAGAACGTCGGATCCTCGGAAATCAAAAACGCTTCTTCCGCGACGCTTCTTCCGTGACGCTTCTTCCGCGACATGACGATTCCCCTTCCGCGACGCTTCTTCCGTGACGTGACGATCCCCCTTCCACGACGCCTTCTTCTGCGACGTGCTTTTCCGTGACGAACCCTCGCTCGATGACGCTTTAATTAGGGGTTTTTGATTCAATTAAATCTTTGTGATTTATACCCACGACATATGTTTAAATATTTGTCGGAAGCCTTTTTAAACCGCTAATGCGGTGGGTGCGGACCAACGAACAATTCCGAACCCACCGTCCCTTCGTTCTTGGTGTGAGGATCGGCGGGCGATGTTGAAATAGGCCGCACGGGCGTTGTGAGGTCTTCGCAGAGAAGAACAGGTCCCGGGAGGGCCATTGGCGAAGATGAAAGGCAAATACGGCCACCGGAGCTCGTATGGTGGTCCGCGGAACATTCTGCCGGCGCACCTCGCCGGCACGGCGGCCGGCACCGGATGGCCGATAGGAGACGGCGGTGCCCGGCACGCCGCCAGAAAGGACCGTCGTGGCTGAAGCCGCGGCGGCAGGCCGCTAGTCCCACGACCGCGCGGGACGCGGTGCTCAGCCGCATCCGTTGGCAAGGAGCGGCCCCCCTTGGGGATGCGGTTAGCAAGCGGGGGGCAGCGCCCCCCCCCCCCCTCGCGCGTCTCATCCTTCGGCTTTTTCGGACGAGCCTCCCGGCCGGTGCGCCAGCGCACCGCGCGGCCAGACCGGACCGCCAGGCCGGGCCGGGCCGTGCCCAGGCGGGGCCGGGCCGCGCCCAGGCCGGGCCGGGCCGCACCCAGGCCGGGCCAGGCCGCGCGAGCCGGTCCAGGCCACGCTCAAGCGGGCCGGACCCAGAATCGGGTCGGGTCGGCCAGGTTCGGGCCGCCCAGGGGGTACCGGGCCGGGTCGGACCGGGCCCGAACCCCCCTAATACCGGACTTTTTGGTCTATTGGCCATAACATGAGCTATGAGCCTCCGATCGATGCACCGTCAGTTGCGAAGCGATCCTTGGATCGAGACGGCCGTTCCGGTATATTACTCATATGGTTTCAGCGAACTTTGGGTTCAGCCGGGTTGGTTCGTACATGAAACCAACTGGGCCCTCGGAGTGGAAACACTTATAACTTGAGCTCCAGACGTCCGACTGACGTGCCGTCAACTTTGTTGGATTCCTCTAAGTGAGAAGGACCTTTTGGCTTACTCCGCTCGAGGTTTGGATGCAGATGGAGTACAATCGGGTTGGTTTTGACTTAAAAACCAACCGGGCCCCGGGGACGAAAAAGCCAATAACTCTCAGACAGGGCGTCTGATCGACGCGCCGTCTGTGGCGTTGAGTTCCTGTTGATGATACAAAACTTTTGGATACATCAACTCTGGACTATGTTTCAGTTTATGTATCAACCCCTTGTCTCGTAGAGTGGACCCTCCCGAACAAGCTTGCTGTGTGCGGGAACCCTAGAGCTGACTGCGACTGCGAAAACAATGACGACTGTACAGAAATCCTCCATGGATTCGACGGCGATGACTACAACACTCAGCGATCCTACGTGGATCAGTGCTACCGATCCTGTGTGGGTCAGTGCTCAGCGGTCCTATGTGGGCCAGTGCCTACAGATCTTGTGTGGGTCCGATCTTATGTGGGTCATCGCGGGGGTTAGTTACCTATCAATCCTGTGTGGGTCAGATCCAGTGTGAGTCATTGCAGGGGTTAGTTAGATATCGATCCTGTGTGGGTCATTACGGGGGTTAGTACCTATCGATCCTTTGTGGGTCATTTCGGGGGTTATTATCTATCGATCCTGTGTGGGTCCGACGGCTTAGATGAATTAGTGGCTATATCTGATCATCTCTATCGTCATACGAATAAGTATACATGTGTGAGATGAATCTTGACTTTCTTTCCTATGTGGATTATGATATCCTTTTATGTGTGGATCAGGTTGTGATTCCATGTGTGGATGTGATCGAACTTGGGCTCGGAGGTTGGAGCGAACTGGATTTGATGACTTAGGTATATGTATTGGCATATACCAAATTAGAGTCGGATGTTACTTTGTGATTGTATCTTTCCTTTGTGGATTATCCTTTGTGGATTTTGGGAGACCTTCGGGGGTCTCTAGGTCCCTACTGAGTAGCTAATACTCACCCCTACACGGGTTATGCCTGCACTACGTTGTTTTGGTTGTAGATGACGGACAACACTGATCGTGGTTGAGGCACGAGGAGCAGGTCGGTACCCAGAGGTGGATCACTGGGTGGGGCGTATTCCGAGCGGACGGCTGGACCCAAGGAGCTGTAGAGGCTATCTGTACCCACCCTTCAGGTGGGACTTCCAGTGGATGGATCGAGGCTACGGCTTTACTTTCAGTTTTTGTTTTCCCTTTCCAGTTGTACTTTACTTTCAGTTTGGGTTTGTATTCTGGACCACTTACTTTTCCGCACTTACTGTTGTACCCAGTTTTCACTTAGTGTTTACTTATGATTGCTTTCTCTGTGGTGTTTGTTTACTTTACAAAGGAAATGCCTTCCCTTTATACCGAGAATTACGCCTTGGTGCTAGTATCCAACCCCTAGCCTATGGAAGGTGGGCTTGGGGTAGTCACGGCACGGGCCCCGAGGACAGGTCGTGATAAATTGGTATCAGAGGAGTTCGGTTCTACCGAAGAACTCAGGACTCTGATCTTTTTCTATGTGAAGCAATAGTGTTAAGAGTATTCAGTGTGGTTATCAGTCCAGGTAGTCCAGTGTTGGTGTTGCGGCTGATGTATCCGTACACTAGGACCATGACTTCTGATTTCTGATTTAATGCACGAAAACATTGATTGCATGTCTGTTTCAAGTTTTCTTTGTCATTACTTTGTGTCAGCTCACCGGGTATACTGTTTGACCGTGGCAGACCTGTTTATTTTCAGGATGGCCCCACGGCGGCAACCAGCTGGGGTTCAGAGAGTTGTGCGTGAAGACAGCCCACCGAGTGACGAGGCCTCGGCATAGGGCCCTTTGACAGTAGAGGCACCAGCAGTACCTCTACCCGCCGAGCGACCGATTCTACTAGCCCCAGCCGCTGACGATGCACGTCGCCTTAGTGCACTGCACGAGTTTCAGTGCCAGTGACCGCCCAGGTTCCACGGGGAGATTGACCCTCAGGCATCCGAGGATTGGATGGAGGTAGTTGTATGGGTTTTCAGGTTAGTGAGGACACCAGCATACCTCATGGTGATCCTCACAGTGAACCTCCTGCACACGACAGTAGGTAGATGGTGGATCTTGATGCTTTAGGTGCATGATGAGGCATCTCTCCTCTGGACGGACATTGAGAGCCTCTTCCGCTCAGAGTTTGTCCCAGCCACCCTCCGTGCGGTGCGCATCCAGGAGCTTCTACAGCTGCGGCAGGGAAACTTGATGGTCGCCCAGTACTCGACGAGATTTACCGATCTCTCGCGCTACTCGACAGACATGGTACGGGACCCATTCTTCCAGGCCTGGACCTTCGAGCAGGGATTGAGGCAGGAGATCAGGGCATCACTGATCTCCATCAGTATTCAAACATAGGCGGGGGTACTGGAGCGATCACTTCTGATCAACAGCTTCCTTGCTGAGCCTGCATCAACAGCAAGACCTACAGCAGGGTGGCACGTAGCATAGTCTTCTGCAGCTGGCAGTCGACGGATGAATCATGGGTCCAGGAAGACAAGACGCTCATGTAGATGTCCTCAGGACATTGGCTCAGTGGTGCAGGGCACACAACGCAGAGCCAGTCTTTCGAGAGGCAGACAGTGCTACGCATGCGGCGGGCAGGGCCACATGACTCGTGACTGCCCAACCCGCCGTGCCGAGGAGCAGCAGGTGGTTGAGGGGCCACCCAGGTAGAGGCAGAGGGTCGACCATAGCGGTCCACATGGAGTAGGCGGATGAGGCAGAGGAGCTGGCCGAGGAGCAGGTGGTGGGGAATGCTTTAAAGCTCTACCACCACCACCACTAGGAGGACCACCCCGACCACAGGGAGCTGGTGGGAAGAGACAGGCACAACTCCAGGCAGTAGAGGCCTATGACCACGGCGCACTTGAGATGATTTGAGGTACTATCTGTGTCTATTCCACCCTTTCTGCAGTTCTTATAGACATAATATTGAGTCATTATTTCATATTCGCTTCCCTTGTTCGGAGCTCGGAGATTCTGACAGAGCCGTTGGCTCGATCCTTACTGCTAGAGGCTCCTACGGGAGCAGACTCAAAGATTACGCACTGGTGCCAGCAGTGTGAGCTTACTCTAGGAGGCGAGAGCTTCGGCTAGGATCATCTTGTAGCGGCGTCGAGGCCTTACGACTTCATCTTGGGCATGGTTTTGTTATCTACAGTCCATGATCAGATTGACTATATTAGGCGCAAGGTGTGATGTGTACGCACTGACGGGAGAAGGTTCGCCTTCACTGATGAGAAGGGAGCCTTCGCAGCATCGGATGGACTTCTGCAGAGGAGAGGACAACCCATAACACATAAGTTGGATAGACTCATCCTATGAGTAGTTGACATGCGGAGTCCTGGTTTTCCTGCAGTGGTGGATCAGTATGCATACGTTTTCCCCGACGACATTCCAGGACTACCTCCTCACAAAGAGGTAGACTTTTATATTGATATGTACCCTGGGACAGCCCCGATATCCCCCCCAGCATATCGGATGGATCCCATTGAGCTTCAAAAGCTACGGGTACAGTTGGAGGACTTACAGGGCAAGGGATTCATCCGAACCAGTGTTTCACCCGGGGCTTCCCCGATATTGTTTGCCAAGAAGGCGGGCGGGAGCTTGTGACTTTGTTTCGACTATCATCGCCTGAAACAGATGGCAGGGAGGAACAAGTATCTGCTACCGAGGATTGTTGACCTCTTAGATCAGCTCAAGAGAGCACGGTGGTTCTCAAATATAGACCTTAGGTCAGGCTATCATCAGCTCAGAGTTCAGGATGAGGACGTGCAGAAAACGGCCTTCAGATGTCTGTATGGCCACTATGAGTTCTTTGTTATTCCATTCAGCATAACCAATGCTCCAACAGTGTTCATGGGCCTCATTAATAGGATCATTCAGCCATACCTCGATCGATTTGCCGTGCTCTTCATCAACGACATTTTGATATACTCGACCACTGAGGAGGAGCATGCCTACCACTTGCGGGTTGTACTAGACACACTCCGAGAGAACCAGCTTTTTGGAAATCTCTCAAAGTGTTAGTTCTGGATACGTGAGGTCCACTTCTTGGTACATGTTATCTCTGAGGCGGGAGTTGCGGTGGATCATGCGATGATCGAGGCAGTGCTAGCTTGGGAGCCACCCAGGAGCGTGACAGATGTGCAGAGTTTCTTGGTACTAGCTGGATACTACCGGAGATTTGTGCTAGACTTCCCCAGAGTTGTGGCACCACTCTCAGCTTTGAAGAAGAAGGGGAAGCCCTTTTGTGGTCAGACGGATGACAGCAGAGCTTCCTGGAGCTAAGATAGAGATTGACCAGCGCACCTATCTTGAGGCTACTAGAGGAGGGGGTAGGCTTCGTAGTCTACTACGATGCATCAGGGACCAGACTGTGATGTGGCCTGATGCCTGAGCGGGTAGTGATCGCCTATAGATCCCGCCAGTTAAGGCCGCATGAGCAGAACTGCGCTACCCATGACCTGGAGTTAGCAGTAGTGGTCTTCGCTCTGAAGATGTGGAGACACTATCTGATGGGCGAGCGCTTTACAATCTATTCTGACCATCAGAGTCTCAAGTACATCTTCTCTCTGAAGGACCTGAAATTGAGACAGCGGCGATGGCTCGACTTCCTCCTGGACTATGACTTTGAGATAGTATATACTTCTGGGAAGGGAAATGTAGTAGCCGATTCTCTCAATAGGAGGACGAGCATTCAGCTACTTGGGGAGGCGACATAGCAGCTAGCCGCTTTGTAGATATCCTTCGTGGATAGAGATTGAGCGACCTTACTTCAGTCACTCAAAGTCACTATTCCACTGCTGTGGTGGATCAGAGAGGCACAACGTGGGGACGCCGACTGTGAGACGCGGTGTGCGCAGATGTCCCCAGGACAGGCACCTGATGGTTTCTCCTTAGGAGGATAGAAAGACGTCTTTTTTTAGAGGACATACCTTGGTACCAATTGCTTTATGAGAGGAGGTTCTGAGAGAGTTTCAAACTTCCCCTTTGGTGGTACATCCTGGAGTGGTGAAGATATACCAGGATCTCAGACGATAGCACTGGTGGCCGGGCATGAAGAAGGTTGTGGCAGAGTTCGTTTCTCGATGCCTCACCTGCCAGTAGGTAAAGGCAGAGCACCAGGTACTAACAGTCTTGGAACAGCCCTTGGAGGTCCCGGAGTGGAAGTGGGATGGCATATCTATGGACTTTGTGACTAGACCTCTACACACTTCCAGAGGTCACGACTCCATTTGGGGGATTGTCGACCGACTCACCAAGTTGGCTCACTTATTACCCATTAGATAGTAGGGCTCAGTGGAGATCTTGGGACATCTCTACGTTCAGCAGATTGTACGGCTTCATGGTGTTCCATCATCTATCGTCTCTGATCGAGATGCTCGCTTTACTTCCCGGCTTTGGAAGGGGTTGCAGGAGGCGTTCGGGACGCAGCTACGTCTGAGCACCACCTTTCACCCTCAGACGGATGGTCAAATAGAGAGGACCATTTAGAATCTCGAGGAAATACTCCATGCATGTGTCCTCGACTTTGGTCGCAGCTGGGAGGACCACCTACCCTTGGTAGAGTTCGCGTACAACAACAGATACCAATCCACCATCTGGATGGCACCATACGAGGCATTGTACGGCCGACCTTGCAGATCTCCTCTGTGCAGGATAGACCCTGGGGAGTCATCACTTGTGTGACCGGAGATGGTCCAGGTCATGACTGAGAATGTCCAGGTCATCTAGGAGCGGATGAGGACAACTCAGAGCTGGCAGAAGTATTATGCTGACAGGAGGCAGAGGCCACTAGAGTTCGAGGATAGCGACCACGTCTTCTTGTGGGTCTCACCTCGATGTGGATTACGGAGATTTAGCCGCGGCGGAAAGTTGTCTCCACACTTCATCGGACCATTCCAGGTCCTCAGCTGGATTGGCGAGGTGGCTTATCGCCTGGCTCTACCACCTCAGTTGCACCAGGTGCACGACGTCTTCCACGTATCCCAGTTGAGGAGATATGTGCACGACCTGACGCATATCATTGACGATGGGGAGCTGGACATTGATGATGGGGAGAAATTTGTGGAGGACCCGATGGAGATTGAGGATTGACAGGATCGGGCCCTACGTGGATGTTCGATTCCTCTAGTGCGCATCATATGGAAGCACGGGAACCTCCAGGAGAACACTTGGGAGTGGGAGGCTCATATGCGTGCTCAGTAACCACATTTGTTTCCCTAGTTTATGATGTATCTTTACGGGGACGTGAATCCCTGAGGTGGGAGTGATGTAAAGACCTGAAAAATTCAATGAATTTTTTTTTCTTAATTCTCTTGGGAATTTTAAAAGAACGCAGTTTCTGACGGCACCTAATTCTGAGTCCCGGTGTGCCGGAAATCTTTTTCTAAAGTTTAGCTTGGGTACATTCAGTGAATGAACGAGCGGGTTTTTCGAACGTTTGAACCGTTTCTCAGAATCAAATTCTGAGGGCCCCTATGGAATCGCAGCACCGGTTTTTGCTTAGAAACACCTCTTCCGGAGTTGCATTTTCTCGGGTGTGGTTTTTAATTTTTGGGGATAATTTAAGAAATAAAATAAAAGTGGTGCAACCAATTATTATTTTATTTTTCTTAACATAAGTTAAGTGGATGTTGTGGGACCCACAATATCCTACCGACTTGGTAGGATATTTGTGAGGTGGGGCCCACACGATCCCCACCATTTCTTTTCTTCTTAAGTAACGCACCCGCACCCCCTATTAATAATGTCAACCCTTGCGTTTATTCTGGTTAAGAAACGCCTCATTAATGTGGCGGTTTAAGCGTTGTAATTAATTCATTAATTGTTTCTTTCGTTTTTGAATTTTAAAACACAAGACTTGTGAAATAAAAATAAGACAACTCTTATTTTTATTAGGCTGGTGGTGTTTAGAGGCTAGGGAGATTTAACTCAGGCTCTTGAAGATATCCTCTTCCTCGTGAAGAACACGAAGAATGCCGGATACTCAGAAATCAATGACGCTTCTTCCGAAACTCTTCATCCGCGACGCTTCTTCCGTGACGAGACGATTCCCCTTCCGCGACGCTTCTTCTGCGACACGACGATCCCCCTTCCGCGATGCCTTCTTCCAAAACGTGCTTTTCCGCGATGAACCCTCGCTCGATGACGCTTGAGGTAGGGGTTTTTGATTAAATTAAATCTTTGTGATTTATAACCACAGTATATGTTTAAATATTTGTTGGAAGCCTTTTTAAACCGCTAACGCAGTGGGTGCGGACCAACAAACAAGTCTAAACCCAGCATCCCTTCGTTCTTGGTGTGTGGATCGGCGGGTGACGATGAAACAGGCCACACGGGCGTTGTGAGGTGTTCGTAGTGAAGAATTGGTCCCAGGAGGGCCGCTAGCGAAGACGGCAGGAAAATCCGACCACCGGAGCTCGTCCGGTGGTCCGTGTAACATTCCACCGGCGCGCCTCACCGGCACGGTGGCGCCGGCGGCTGGAGGTGGCGGCCGACACCGGCTGGCCGCCAGGAGACGACGGCGCCCGGTGCGCCACCGAGAAGGGCCGCCACAGCTGAAGCCGCGGTGGCAGGCTGCTACTCCCGTGACCGCGCGAGACCAGAGGACGCGTGACGCGGCGCTCGGCTGCGTCCGTTGGCAAGGAGCGGCCCCCCGTGGGGCCGCGGTTAGCACCCCCCCCCCCCCCCCCCCCACCGTCTCAACGCTATGTCATTTTGGCCGAGCCTCCTGGCCGGTGCGCCAGCACACCACGCGGCCAGACCAGACTACCAGGCCAGGTCGGGCCGCGCCCTGGCCGGGCCGCCCCCAAGGGGGCCGGACCCGGACCTGGGTCAAGTCGACCCGGTTCGGGCCGTCCCAGGGGGTACCGGGCCGGGTCGGCTCGGGCCCAAACCCCCCTAATACCGGACATTTCAGTCTGTTGCCTATAACATGAGCTATGGGCCTCCGATCGATGCACCTTTAGTTGTGTAGAGATCCTTGGATCGAGAAATTCGTTTCGCTATATTACACACAGGGTTTCGGAGAACTTTGGGTTTGGCCCGGTTGGTTTGTACACGAAACCAACCAGGCCGTCGGAGCAGAAACGGTTATAACTTGAGCTCCGGACGTTCGATTGACATGTCATCGACTTTGATGGATTTTTATAAGTGAGACTGACCTTTTTTCTTACTCCACTTGAGGTTTAGATGCAGTTGGAGTACGGACAGGTTGGTTTTGACTTAAAAACATTCTGGGCCCCTGGGACGAAAAAGCCAATAACTCTTAGACCGGGCGTCCGATCGATGCGCCGTCTGTTGCGTTGAGTTCCTGTTGATGATATAGAACTTTTGGATACATCAACTCCGGGCTATGTGTCAGTTGATGTATCATTCCCTCGGCTCGTGGAGAGGACCCTCCCGAACGAGCTTGCTGTGTCTGAGAACCCTAAAGCTGGCTGCGACTGCGACGACGATGACGACTGTACAGAAATCCTCCATGGTTTCGACGACGATGACTATAGCACTCAGTGATCCTACATGGATCAGTGCTACCGATCTTGTGTGGGTCAGCGCTCAGCGGTCCTGTGTGGGCCAGCGCCTATAGATCCGGTGTGGGTCTGATCCTGTGTGGGTCATCGCGGGGGTTAGTTACATATTGATCCTGTGTGGGTCAGATCCTGTGTGGGTCATTGCGGGGGTTAGTTACCTATCGATCCTGTGTGGGTCAGATCTTGTGTGGGTCATTGTGGGGGTTAGTACCTATCGATCCTTTGTGGGTCATTGTGGGGGTTAGTACCTATCGATCCTGTGTGAGTTCGACGGCTTAGATGAATCAGTGGCTATATCTGATCATCTCTATCGTCTTACGAAGAAGTATACCTGTGTGACCTGAATCTTGACTTGCTTTCCTATGTGGATTACATTATGCTTTCCTGTGTGGATCGGGTTGTGATTTCCTGTGTGGATGTGATCAAACTTGGGCTTGGAGGTTGGAGCGAACTAGATTTGATGACTGAGGTATATGTATGGGCATATACCTAAGTAGATTCAGATGTTACTTTGTGATTGTATCTTTCCTTTTTGGATTATACTTTGTGGATTTTGGGAGACCTTTGGGGTTCTCGGTGTCCCTACCGAGTAGCTTATACTCATCCCTGCACGAGATATCCCTGCACTACCTTGTGTTGGTTGCAGATGACGGACATCGATGATCGTGGTTGAGGCACGAGGAGCAGGTTGGTACCCAGAGGTGGATCATTGGGCGGGGCGTACTCGGAGCAGACGACTGGACCCGAGAAGCTGTGGAGGATATCTGTACCCACCATTCAGGTGAGACTTCCAGTGGATGGCTCGAGGCTGCGGATTTACTTTCAATTGTTGTTTTCCCTTTCTAGTTGTACTTTACTTTCAACTTGGGTTTGTATTCTGGCCCACTTACTTTTCCACACATACTGTTGTACCCAGTTTTTACTTACTGTTTACTTCTGCTTGCTTGCTCTATGGTGTTTGTTTACTTTACAAAGGAAATGCCTTCCCTTAATACCTAGAATTACGCCTTGGTGCTAGTCGCTTGCCCCTGGCCTATGGGAGGTGGGTTTGGGGTAGTCACAGCACAGGCCATGAGGACGGGTCGTGATAGGTAAAACAATATTCATTATTTTATCCATCCTTTTAATGACATGTCACCATACGTGCGTACGTACGGCTTACCGTCTCCACGTTGTTCTGTAATTGTTATTCAATACATTATTATTTGTATGGGTATAATAATGATGTGTAATTGATGTCAATAATAAATATAACATGATTATAAATCTGTATATATGATATACCATCCAATTATATATTATTTTAATATCAAAATAATGATATTGTCAGTCGTGCGTACGTACGGATTGCTGTCTCCACGAACGCGATGAGATTCATTCTTTATCATCATTCATTCAAGACTAATTTTCATTAGATGATTGAAAATAATGTTTAAATACTTAATATCATTCTGAAAATGAATAACATACATCCTATTAATAACAAAACACTACTTACGAAACAAAGCATATAAAGGAAAACAAATCAGTTAACACCTGAAACGATGATAATACTAAAATATTATTAACAAAACAATATTAAAAATCATATACGATATCATATTAATGTAAATGATTCATTTAAAATTTAATAACAATTTTTTAACTATTATATAGGAAGTTAACCTACCCTCTACCAAGGAAAAGTACAAACTAATGGGTTTCTTATCTCACTTTTAATTCCATGAGATTTCCATTATTCGCCACATATTTATTAAATGTGATGTATCGTGTACTGTCATTTGATATATATATATATATATATATATTATCATAATTCTATTTATATTCATTGTATTATGTGATTCATTTGGTTGTTATTAACTTTTGTCCATATGACTCGATTGATTACAACAATGTAAGGGGTTTCATCTCACTTCCTATTTCCATGAGATTCATGGAATACTGCCACTATTTCCTTTTGTCTGGTGTTTGTACGGCCCAATGATTGTATTATTTGTGTAATATAAATTAATTTTTTAGTCATTACATCTTCATTTTATGATCCATCTTTCATGGGATGTATTTTTGTTAGGTTACCAAATTGGTAACAAAATTTTAACTTTCAATTTCCACTCATTCGGCTTTACGGATACTTCATTGATTATTTTACTCCATGATTATGTGTGGAATCACTATTTATTATTTTTGTAGTAATTTCCACTCCCCTTTATGTGGATATACTTTTGATACACATAATAACTCCATTGATAAATTCTCAAGTCATCGATATGAACTTGATAAGAGTAATTTCAACTCAATCTCCATTTATTGAGTTATACATCAAATTCATTGGAGTTGTTCTTATAAGAATATGTGTGAAAGTCCTCTGATTTATTTACACTGAATATCCAATAATGTTGAGTGTATTTATATTTTTCACACATAATTATGTCGTTGATTTATCATTAACCTATGGATATGGTCTTTATAAGAGATTTCATCCCAATTTACATTCCATTGAGACTTCTTTGTTGTTATACGCCAATTCACTTTTATATGGTGTATATAATGAACTTTGAAATAGTATATCATGAATCCCATTACTCCCATGATATTATAAAGTTTTGATTACCTCAAATTTTTTTATTCATGTGTCTCAATTTTGGTTAGGAACTCTAACTAAAATATCATTTTAAAATGTTTTAATGATTTTTTATTCTAAATCATTCTCATTAATGTCCATGTTTTAAAAATGGTTTTATGGATTTATTTACATGGAAATTAATGTTTTAAAATAAAAATTCCTTTTAAATGTTTCAAAGTTGTATGGAAAACGTTGATTCAATACTCTCTTTTAAACAGCTTTATGATAAATAGTGATACTTTTAAACGTTTTCAAGAAAAAGGGGGATATTTACCTCAAATGGTTTTGATGATTATTTTCATCTATGAAAATATACTTAATTATTCTCTATTGAGGTTGATCTATTATAATAAATTCTTATATATTGTATTGAATGGGTTATTTTTGACTATGGATGTGCTATTTTTATTCCATTCATGGTTTGTGGTTAAAATATTGACATTTAGTATGCTAGTTTTAATATGAATGTTCAGATTATGTTTCAACCATTTCATTTGAGGAATGCATTGGACTTAGCACTACTACAAATACGGCTTTTATCAGCGCTAAAAATGGCCTTTATCAGCTCTAGAAAAAGCGCTGATATAGCCAGTGAAGATTAGGGGGGGTCCCCTTTATCAGCGCTTTTTTAAAAGCGCTGATAAAAGGTAAAAAAATTAAAAAAATTTAAAAAATACTGCCAATCGGGGGGGCTTTTATAGCTCTTGAGCTCCCACTTTTACAGCACTTTTCTGCCCCTGTACAAGGCCCCACACACCCCCTTCACCCTTTAACAGTGCTTGCTCCCATATTCCCCCATGCACGCGTGCTCCTGCCTCCACCAGGATTTGAACTCGAGACCTTCCGCCCTGCGCGCCTATGCCTTTACCACTTCTCAATTTTGATTTGACTTCCAATTCATGATATAAATATATATTTATATATTTAGTTATATTTATTCGTATAGTAATATATATTTATATTAATATATATATAGTTATATTATAATATATATATATTGTTATATTAATATATATAGTTATATTAATATATATATATATATATTTAGTTATATTTATTCGTATAGTAATATATATTTATATTAATATATATTTAAATTAATATATATATAGTTATATTATAATATATATATATATAGTTATATTAATATATATACAAAGTTATATTAATATATATATAGTGATATTAATATATATATTTATAGTGATATTAATATATATATTTATAGTAATACTAATATATATATATAGTTATATTAATATATATATAGTTATTAGATTAATATATATAGTTAGATTAATATGTATATATATATAGTTAGATTAATATATAGGTATATAAATATTCATATATTTGTATTTTAAATAAAATAGATGTTAGTTATTATTTTGATAAAGCTAATATATTTTATATGTAAATATATTTTATTATTTATATTTATAATTAAATTTTTAGGTGTGAATATATAAAAAATATGTACATATAGTTATATATTTGATTATAAATAGCAGTTCGTTATAAAAACGATGAACTTTCAAAGACATAATATCAATATGAATGTAATAATTTGGAATAAATTAAATTCCCAACAAAAAAATCCAATAATACCCCCTTAAATGAGGCTGAAAATCAACAAAATGTTAAAAAATCGGGGTACCCCGACTAAAAACTTAGTTTTGGAGGCCTTCTGGGCCTTTTTTGGCCTCGAAAATCCCATGACCAGGGTTTACCCAATTATATAATCGTAGAGTTCGTTGCAGGCTTCGAGTTTATATGTGGTAGAGCTCAAACGGACACTCGGATCAAAAGTTATGGTCGTTTGAAGTTCGAGTTGCGTTTTCAACACATTTTGGATCGTTTTTTAATTTTTTTTAATTTTTTAGTCTTAAAATTGTTAATAAATGACTATTACTCTATAATAATTAGAAAATTATTAATTAAAAGTATTTTTTAAATTTTTTAAGAAGCCATTTTTACAAAATATCTTATATATTAAGTATATTAAGTATAAATGTACATTTATACTTATCTACAATATATTTAAAAATTATATATTATATTTATATCAATATAATTAGATTTATATATTAATATATATTTTTAATTTTTTTTGAAGTCGACCCTCTATCAACGCTTTTAAAAAAAGTGCTGATAAGCCCCCCCCCCCTTTATCAGCGCTACTAAACAAGCGTCGATAAAGGGGTGCGTTTATCAGCGCTTTTTTTAGTGCTGATAAGGGATCCATTTATCAGCACTTGTTTGAGTGACGATAAAGGCACCCCCCTTTATCAGTGCTTTTTCGTTAGCACTGATAAAGTGAAGGCGCTGCAAAAAACTGTATTTTTTGTAGTGTAGTAAGTGACTGGTGGATCCTGCTATAGCCTCTCGATGCATCGGTAGGTCTCATGAGACAACCTAGTGTCTTGGCATAAGGCCTTGACAAAATCTTATTTCTAGCCTTGGCACAAGGCCTTAACTATGTGGTTATGAAAGTCTGGCGTTATGCATTCCATCATTAAGAAAGTGGCTATTGATATTGCATGTGATTATTTGACTATTAGAATATCCATGCGAATAAGTAAATGGCATTATTTGATTTTATCTTTTCCATATTATAATGAAGTTCAAGTTTAAAAGGATTTTTTTCATCGTATACATTGTCATAAATGTTTTTGCTTATTTATGAAAGATTCCGATATATTGTTATCCTTACTGAGCATCTGAGCTCACCCTTTTCTATGTTTTATTTTTCTTAGGATGCAATGAAGTATATTATGACTGACCTGCATGGATAGTCTATAGGATCTCAGTGTTGTCTATGGAAACAATGTTGTTGTAATTTTCCATTTTATGTTGTAATGTAAACCTTATGAACATATCTAGTACTTACAAGGATACTAAAGAAATCGGTATTTCGAGACTTGATCCTTTGTGATCATGCTAATGATATGTAATAATGCAACGACTCTGGGATTCTAGGGTCGGGGTGTTACAACAATGCTTATTGGGCCATCAAGGCCCTGAATTTTGATCTGAAGTCCACTAAAGAGAAGCGTATGTTTCAACTGTCGGAACATGACGAAATATGATGGGTGGGGTATGAGAACACCAAGATGTACAAGGATAAGATGAGAGTAATCTACGGTCAGATGATTTCATGAAAATCATTCCAACCAGTGATCAGGTACTCCTTTTTAACTCCCGTATTTGATTATTTCCAAGATATCTAAAGTCAAGATGTTTGGGACCCTTCTCATTCATACGAGTATTCTGCCATAGATCGGTGTAAATTTTTGGGGAGTATGGTCAACCGTTCAAGGTGAATGGACAATGGCTGAAGACTTACCATCACATGGAATACATGGTGGGAGCGCTCCCCACCATGCATCTCAGGTAAGCAGAGGTAAGTCGGTCGAGCCAACGACCTAAAACAAAGTCGCTTCCAAGGAGGAAACACAAAGGTTACACTACATGTACCACCTATACACATGGCGTATACTAAGTCTTTTAGTTTATATTTTCAAAATTATAAATATATATTTTAACTAAAAACAGGGATGATGTCGGTGTCGATGGTCATGTCACTAAAGTTTATCCGAGCCATCGTCGGTTCGAATCCCTCCATCCCCACCATCGGTATAGGGTTCATCCTTATTATACTCATATTAACATACATGACATGTGTTGTATTTTTTTTAATATATATAAATTTTTTAACTACAAAAAAACCCATGATGGGGATGGACCAGTTGGAGAGGGTCATAACCCAGTTCCAAAATACCTGAGTTCGAATCCTGACAACCGTCCCATTTTCATCATTTGTCTTTTCAATAAAAACACATGGCATGTATTTAGATATATGTTGTGTGATCCATTTTTTCATTAATAACTGAAAATATTTTCAAAAATAAAGGAATACATGTGGGTGAAGTTGGCAGATTGGCAGAATCTCATCCCTAGATCCAAAAGACCCGGGTTCGAACTTTGCTAATCTCTCTGCTTCATCCCTTTTATTATAATTAAAAAACATACATTTTTCCTTTACATACTCCTAGGTATTTGTTTCCTTGTACATTAAATATTGATAATTCATAAAAACTAACAGTAGTACAATGCTTGCTCTAGTGGTTTAGGTCTTGCATTTGAATCGGCCGATCGCCAGTTCGAATCTCACCCCAAGCACCGGACCAAAGGATGTACTTCTTTTTTTCCAATTTTAGTACAAATGATGTGTATTTCCCGATACATTACATGTATAGATTTATTTTTAGTAAATTATATATGTATATGTATATATTTCTTTTATTTTATTTATTAATAATAATTATTATATAGTTTACTATAATAATTATATTATATATATAGTTATTATAAATTTTATACCCATAAAAAAGTCATACACGGCGTGTGGTCTATAGTACACGTCATGTACTGTGTCTATAAAGTCTGCACCCCACCCTGCCTGAGCCTATTTCGCGTGACCCCCCCATCTCTCCCCATTTTCATTCCACTCATTCCATCCAGCCGCCCGAATTTGAATCCTCTATTTTCATCTGTTTGAGGATAGTATATCATTTGTATTGCAATCCTCACTTCAGGTACATCATTCTACACTCCTTATTTCCTAGTTTTCATAGCATTTAGGGTGATGAGGATCGGCCGACGGTTCGGCTTCCCGCAGTACACAGGCACAAATTGAGGAACACACGGTGTGTACTTCTGTACACAGCCACACACTGGACAAATTGAAATTTAAAACTACAAAGTGTGTTTGTTTGGTACACTGTGTGCCATCTAGCATTGTACCTGGGTACCTCATTCACATGGCCACAAAAACCATGTTTACACACACATCGTGTATGTTCGGTTCATGCAGTGTATCCCATTTCTTGGGGTCAACCCATGTCCGGCCATCCACACGGCCATATGAACCACATTCTTCCACATGCTTCATGCCTTTATGACACGACATGTACCTTGTTGTATGGCCTTCACTAACCTGTGTCTATTCCCCTACACGAACATGCACCCATTTGCACATACACGGCATGGATTCTATCTACATGTCATGTATCCTTCCCTGGCCAGGGACATGACCACTCTGCTTGTCTATCCAAAGAACATGAGATGATAACCTACTTACACTACACACTGTGTACTCTGTATATACATGTTGTGTTCTTCTACTTTTTTGGTTTTCTCACATTTTCTTCTTTTAATTTTTCTTTTGTTTTTCTTTTGTTTTGTTTTCATTTATTTTATAGGTTATGGAAGATAGAGACCCTGCATGTGGTAATCGACCCGCCTCCACTACTAAGGGCGAGAGGCCAAATTTTCACCAGATACGACTCCAACCCACGACGATACCAGCCCCAGACTACCTGGCATACCATCCTCCTCTGTTGTCCATCTTCCCACCACTCACTGCCCCGGTGGAGGCTATTACTAGTACCACAACTCCACCACCTCTCATGGAGCCTCTAAGAACTACCATTTCTTCCCCACCAGCTGCCACACCTCTTGATCCCTCCGTAGTAGTAGTTGATCCCTCACCAGCTCCCCCATCTAGAAGACCTTCACATACTGGGGTTGCTCCGTCACCAGAGCCATCCCATGCTGCTTCCCAAACAATGTCGGGCCCAAACAGTCTCCCATATCCTTGCATGTTGTTTTTAGTCACACATTTGGCGCATGACTAAGTCTGAAACATCTCTCACCACATGATCCACTTGAGCAGTCATTATCTCAACAACAGCATGCCTCAGTAGCTGGGTATCTGGGGGGAGTTGTAGGAGCTCCTTGGGCACACATTGTTACTCACGATCTTTCATTTATGTAATCCTATTTTCATAGATTTATTTTTTTTATTTCACTATATCCATTGAGTTTGAAGGGCCTATGTACTAGGATATGCCTAGAAAAACGGTCTCAGTAGTCTAATTTTGGCAGGGTGGTTGACCTTTTTCCCTTACTTTTCATGATTTTGGCAGGGGGTGTGGCTGCAATCCCCATCCAGTCACCCGACCCCTTGACTCCACCCTAAACCACCCTGAGCATTCTTATCTTAGTGCCATGTGGCGGGATATTGCTAGTCCTGACCACCAATATACCCCCACCTTCCAGAAGAGTACCCTCATCATTGACCCTATCCCCCGCTTCACCCACTGGTGCTTTAACACCATCATATTTCCCCACTATGAGGATATGGGGATTGTGACATGTCGTGACATGGATCCTATCACCTATGCCATCTGGAAGGAATACCTAGACCTCCACTACCTTTCCACCTCTTACTTCCATTCTATGTTCACCGGCCACTAGGGAAACCTGAACGGTGGGTTCTACTCCACCCACCATGCCCACCACCTCGGTGTTTTCGAGCCTTCCCATCCCCACGACCGCTTAGGTTCCTCCCATCGAATGGAATTTCTCATGATTATTTTCATGGGATTGGTCTGGAAGTATGGGCACATACATTCTTGACCCGGCTCCACCACCACCCTCTGTCACCCCTCTTTCCCCCGAGGAACCTCATCCTCCTTGCCCAACCCTTCCAGCTTCCTCACCCTTCCCTAATTCCTTTACCATTCCCTCTCCTAGACCTTCCCCTACCCATTCTACTTCCGCACCATCGGCTAAACTCCCCTCACTATCCTTCTGGCCGAGAGAGACCACCACCTGGCTCTTCTGGAGCATCAGCAGGTTTCTCTCCTTCAGGAGAAGACTAAATCTAGTCAGCGCTTGGACCACATTAAGAGGATGGTGGAGATACTGCAATAGGATTAGGGGATTCCCATTACACTGGTTGCTACCTCTACTATTGCGCCTCTGGCTTCTACCGTACCTCCTTATGGAAGTGTCATGGACATGGACTCCGTACTCATCTTTACTATAGGTATCATCCCGCCTCCTCTTGTAGAGACATCCATCACAGACGCCCCTTCAGTAGCATCACTACCATAGGCTGGGGACTCTATTCCTCCCAATACTACATCTGCTGATTCTACTCCACCTGTACTAGACACTACCTCCCATGATGCTACACCATGACTATGACATTTGAGTTTTCATATATATATATATATATAGATATATATGTTGTCCATTTCTGCACTGTGATGATGTGTTTTCTTGTAGTTTTCTTTTCCATCAACTATCACATGTACACTGTAGCGAATTTTGGACATCTTGAATTCTTACCACGACTTCTTCATTGACATGACGGGAGTCTTATTTCACTTTTCACGTTTTTTTGTTTCTCTTATCTTTCCTCCCCTCTCTCATGTCTTTTTGTGTCTCTATCATCTTTTTCCCCTTAGTGGTGCACTCGGTGGACCATGTGAAGTATTAAGTGTGTGGGAGAGTCTCTCGACCACCTTGTCTATGAACTCACTGTCATCTAGGAGAGATCATTGTTAGATGATATATTTAAAAACATGATTAAATTTTGTTTAGTCATATTTATAAATAATAAATCTATTAGTTGGAAATTTTTAAAGGTTGCATGCTTATTTTGGTTATTAAGTGTTTTAAAATGATTGATGATATAGTTTAAATTGAAACTTATAATCCTTATTTAATAAATTGGTTAGGCTAATCATTTATATGAATGTAACGACCTTATTGTATCTTTATTTTTTTCCACTCTTGAGAGGTATTCGAAACCCATCAACATATTATTTCTAAGACCCTATTTCTTGAGAGAGATTCATATAATATACATTACTACCATAATATTGAAGATTTATTTTTAAAACCTGATGAATTTTTGAATTACATTAAAATTATTGAGGAATTATATTGTTTCAACCCATTTTATCTTGAGACCTACACTACATTTGATCTTTGTAAATCTCTATGAAACTATGAATAGCCTTGATAGGAAGCCACATTACAAGCATATTTCCCTTCCTACCCGGATTCTTTTTAACTTTTCATGATTATTCACTTGAGATTTAGAATGGGAATTGGCAGTAAATGGATCATTTTTGTGAATATTCATGAAATTAAGTGTGGGGGAGTGCCTATTGTTCATTTGGGGTAGAAAGGGTTTCAAACCCCTATTTGCGGAAATCCTAAGTTGTCCCCTTAGTTGTTTAAAAAAATGATAAAGACAAGGGTTCCTTATACTCACTTGATGGTTTGTGAACCCTACCTGACTAAGGGATATGGTGGTGATGAGATAATTTGAGAGAGATTGTAGCAAATGATTTTACATTGAGATTTATTTTGAATATCATACATTGTTATTGAATGATTCTAGACTCCCTTTTCAAGCCTTAGAGTTTAATTTACACATCTTTACCTACCATCCCTTAGCCATAGAGATATCTGATCCTTATTTAAAATCCCTCATGATTTTTGTAATTCAATTTTCTGAAGTAGAAAACTAGATTTCTTGAAGAAATATTGATAGAGTGTATATAACTTAGATTGAGCATTACTTTGACTGAAAATATCTTGTGTGTTGAGTGTGTTATTTATTGGTGAGATAAATCATAAAGTGGCATGATTATGGTTGAAAATGTGTTAAATAGAGGATGAAGGTAATTAATTTAATTATATATGAGGCATGGTTAAAATATCTTATGAATTGAATCTGTTTTCTACCTTTTTACTATTTTCTCCTGTGATTGTTTCATTTACACTTATGATTAATTGAATGTATTCTATTCTAAATACAGACTCTTTTAATTAGATGTTGATATTTTATTGTGGGAAAGAAAATGACTAAGTGTAGGGGAGTTTGATACACCTGATTTGTGTATACATTTCCACGTATATTTTTAAAAATAAGAACATGTTTTCAGCAAATACCTACTTCTTAGTGGAAAAATACTTTGTTTTTGGTTATCCTGTTTATATTTAGGAGTTTTTTTCTAAAACATACAAACTAGGAGAACACTGAGAAAAATTACTCACTACACTGCATGTACATACCTACACGCCAAGTACATTTAGAATCAGACATGGATCGGTTGGACGAGTACACACCCAAGATTCCAGAATAGATACGGCACACCATGTGGGTCATACCTACACACCGTGTATAGCATTATAGATGCAGTTGGATGAATTTTCTAGAGATTACATTCCATGTGAGGTGGTTCCACATGTCGTGTACCCTTCACCAACCGACCATCGAGGCCTCAGTAGTCAAGGGTGGTGTAGCTGGCCACCTACTGGAGAAAAACTGTGATAAAAGTGCGTTGATGAAACCAGACGGTGTGTAATTTCTATACACATTGGGTACTTTTGTTTTCTATAAATAGAGGAATATGCCTATGATTTTAGGGGCCATTACTCAATATTCGAAGGAGGGAGGTTCCACTGCCCTGATTTCATGCTACGATTGCTCCACTACTATGCCATTCTACCATTCTACCAAATGAATCACATCTCCTAGAAGTTTCTGCAATGACCACATCAGGTATCGAGGGTTTTGTTGTAATATTTTCCTCCATGTGTAACTAAACACCCCATTTGTTGGAGTTTTAGATGATGAAAGAGTTTTTTAATTTGGATCAATTGTTATGTTTGTGTTTGTTCTATTTAATTCTTCTTCTTCTCCTTCAATCCTTTCTCTTTGTCACTGAAGATTCTGAGCCAGACCAAGCTCAAAATTTTCAGAGAATCGATGGAAGAATAATGATTATTACCTTCACGATCATTGAAAGTATTAATCGACTCACAAATGGAATAATCTGGGTAATGAATTGTGGAACACTAACTAGCGGACCAATGAGTCGGTTTATATAGTTCCAGACATAGTTTACTAGACCAAGGGAAGATTGTCACAACTGAAACCCATAGTGTTGGGTTATTATGAACTACACAACCTAATAAGAAGTTTGTATAACCTCCATAATCACCATAGCCCCAACACACTCCATTTTCTATCAACCATATTAAAAACCAATTTTTTTTCTTTACCTTTAATCATTAATCGTTACATTAGTAATCAAAATGGTTTTCATAATAAAAAAATCCCACACTAAATTCAGTATCCTTCATTATGTTAATTCCAAACACAATAGAATTCACACACTCATCTATTCCCTTTGGATTGACCCCGCACTTATTCTATACTAGCTTAAGAGTGGGTAATATCAATTTGGGACCCCGATAACATACCTTTGGTGAAACATCAAACTAGTATCTCTATCATGGTACCCTCCCATTGTGTAGAGATGAATTTGAACAAATCATTCAGTGAATATCACAATTCACCCACCAATGTGGTGTTAACATCAATAAGACTCTCTAGATTAATGGTTTTGATGAAGATCTCCTCTTTTTCATCTTGATAGATGATATTACCATGTTTATATAATAATTTCATGCTGGGTCTTGTGGTAAAAATTAGGAAGTATTGAAACTATCCCACTATATTCAAAGACTGGGATACTTCTGTCCCACTATGATCCATTATGGCATCGTGTTTTCTAAGAGGTTTTGTGCATTTTAGATCTATTACAACTTCATGCATAAACCATCAAATCCAATCCATATTACAAATTATTATTTGGCCTTTTTTGTATGGGGACTTGATGTTGTGGGACCATATCCACCAGCAACAACTCACCAATGAATTTTTATTCTAATAGTGATATATTTCTTTTCCAATTAGAAATACTCCATTCATCTTAAGGAAGTCAAGGCCCAATCGATGGATGAATTTGTGAGATCTAATATCACTCATCAATTTGAGGTCCCTCATTCCATTCTCACCAACAATGGAATAACATTATAGGAAACTGAGCAAAATAAGTTGTATGATAAGTACAATTTCTGATCCAACTATACTTCTCACTTCTACGTTCATGCATATGGAAAGCTCAAGGTGTTCAATAAAACCCTCTCTAACATTATGCAGATGTTAGTGTGCCATAACCAAAAACTCTTTTCAGATAATATCCCCAATGCTCTTTGGTCCCATCATACAATGATTCAAAATTTTAACCAGGTGGCTCCATATTCCCCCATGTACTGCATAAAGGCAGTCCAACCCATCAAGATTTAGTTTCCATCGTGTCAACTAGTTTTCCATGATTGGATGATGCCATACATAATTACAAATTTCCATCTTGATGAGACGTAATTATTCTAAGAGAACATACTATAGTCCATTAACAATATAGAGATACCCCAAAACAAGATAGATATATTTTTCAACAAAATATTTTTCCTACCCTCCTTCCTCCAAGGCGACATGGTGCTGGATCTTATAATGTTGATGATACCAGGTAGAATATCGCCAGAGTAGGAGCCCATGTGGGAGGAGAATTATATCATACCCAAGATATATCTCAATGGTTCATACTCTTTGGTTACCAAAGATGGATAATTCGTTACACCTCCAACCAATTCTAATGTCCTGAGGATTTAATTTTCATTAAGAGTTTAGCATCTCAAGCACACTATGTAAAACTAAGAACTTGGCCAAACCTCTATGACCTTAACCTAAAAGTTCAAGTCTAGGAATCACGAATTTAAATTATGTTTAAGTATTTTATAAGATTTTATTATGAAAGTTGGGACTTCATGGTCCTTATTCATGTCAAGTAATACATTTATTTCCATCCACATTCCTATTTGAAAACTATATTCCCCCAACATCCTAGTTGCATGATGATAAACTATGTTACAACTACAGTCTAAGATACATGAAATTAAATTGAAAAACACTAGTATCCTTACCGCATGACGTTAAACTATGTGGATCGATCAAGTCACTTGACCTAAAACTATGGCGTCATCAACCTTGTCATACGATGATAAACTGCACATCTCCATGACATTCTCACTTGAGAGGATGTCACCTGTAATGACCCTGAAAACATGATCTGTTTTTTATATTCATTTAATTATAACACAATCTGATACCATAAAGGTATATAATTTTAAAGATTCTAGATACATTGGACAATACTCATTACACAATTTATAAAATAAAAGAATCAAATTATTCTTTAGAAGGGATACCACCTTAGTGTAACTCAACCACTATTTCACAACAACGGATCCTTAAGCCTCGTGAAAAGAGATTTTGAAAACACAGGCGAAGAAATAAATGCTCAATAAGGGTTTTTTGAAACAAAAAGGAAACCAAATACAGTTTTTCAATTCAAAAAGTAAAGTGTGTTAGTAAAAATTAATTAAATACTTGTATAGGAAAAAAAATGTAAAAGATAATAAACATCTTGGTGAAAAGATATTTCATTTAATACAATGAATAGAAAAAATCAATTTCGATCATTCATAAGGAAATAGTAATTTTCCTTGAAAATCTTATAAGAATTCATAATTACTTCTAAAAGGAACCATAGATCATAACATGAATTATTTGTTCACTCTCGAGACATGGTGGACATAATCCCATGATTGATTATGTTTAATTCCTAATTTCATAATGTTCTTAGGATAATCCTCTTGTGTACCGTGATGTGCTTGGGTTAAACCTCTTGTGCACTCTACATGATATCTCATGAGATTAACACATTACCCAATGCATTGGAATGCAATTACGGTTCACCCTTCATAAAAATTTCATTATCAAATATCCATGTGTGACTGTTGAAATTATAACTTACATTTATTTCATTATGAGGACCCTGAAATTTCTTTAAAACTGTTATCTTTAAAACTCATTTCATAGTAGGATCAACTTTTTTATATTCATATCCTGATAAAATTAGTTTCACATTAAAATATATAATTATACTTTTAGGTATATGTATGTAATATTTTTTCATAAAAGATACATGTATATACGTTAATGTACATAAACATTAGTGTTTGAATAAAACATGGTTGTATACTCGTGAATATATATATATTGATTAAAAATAACCATAAAACTTTTACATAAAATGAAATATACACATTAATTCATATATTTCCATATATAAACATCAAAAGTAATATATACACATATACATATGTGTGTGTGTGTATGTACATATACTTGTCCTAATTAGAACCCTTTCATATGAAATGATATATATATATAGGTATATATATTTATATGTCTATTATTTTCATACATCCACCTGTTTTGAACAACATTAATTTTATAACCTCACTTGCAAAAATTAGGCTTAATTAAAATTCAAGTAAACATTAAGTTAATTTTATTAAAGAGAGTTCCATTGGAAGATGTGGTTTTAAACCTGTAATTATATATACATATATATATATATATATACATTTATGAAATTATTAACACAATAATACTTTTTAACATATAATTAAATTTCTCATATTTATAGGAGTCCAATTGTTCAATATAATATTAAGAAAAATAAGTCTCACGAACCAAAACAAGTTAAATATTTAATATGCAACATGAAACATTAAGGAAGAGAATAAAAAGATCGCATTTCTATCACGAAAGAAATAAAAACATAATTATAAATAAAATTTTGATAGTTTAAAATAAATTTTAATATAAATATGTGAAATTCATATATGGTTTAAAAATTTTAAACAAAGCTATTACAAAATTCCTTTTGCTACCCCAATAACATAGTAAATTGTTTAAACATTCATGGTGTAAAATTTGGTAATTTTATAAAACAATTGATTGAAAATACATGTATTGCATATGATACATGATCATGTTTCACAAAATAAAATTTCATACAATGAAAATGATTCCACTAGTTGGCAATAGGGAAGACAATTGCATATCAAGGAGAATCATCTGCATATGATCGATTTAGAAATAATTCAAAAACGAGACAAAATTTTTAATGAAATATTTTTACTAAAATAAAAATAAAACTAAATTATTTGGGAAATAAATTATTCAAATACTAATAAATGTCAAAAAAAATTACACAAAAATAATGAAACCATTTAATCCATTTGAATGATTGCTCGCAAGGAAATTTAACTACCCAAAAGAAGACTAGAAGGGAGTTAACATTTCAGGATGAAACTTGAAGTGGATTAAAATTTTAAAGAGTTCCCCTAATAGCAAGAATAAAATCACAAGACTATTCTTCGGTCTCAAATCACAATGATGATACATTAGGAAATGGACAGAGGTCTTTGAACTAGGAGAACTAGTCTAAATACTATGGGTAGGTTCACAGTATCCTCTTCCCCCATATTTTTTCCAGATTCAACATCACATCCCTTACATACCCACATATCAAACACTCCGAAAGGAAAGGTAAAAAACACCAATTATTGTGAACCATAGGACTCTCCCAAAAATGAAATCCTAAATTCCCTTAAAATATAACCAAAATTTGAACCTAACGAGATATGTGGGAACCTAAAACAAATGGAAATTAAAATCAAATACTCAAATGCTTCATCCATTTCTAGAAATCCGGATCACTAACACCAAAATGGATTCACAGGAGGATGAATACATGAGCAAGACGACCATTGATGTCATCACGGGTTGTCAATGCAAGTTGCAGGTTGACCGACCGCCAGCATGATGTGTTGACTTCTTCTGCAAATGACCATCTCCGAGTCAACGTATTCTGAAATGAAACACATCGCATGGTAGATGACCCTTGAAGAACATTTGTGGAGAACCAAATTCCAGATCACTGGCCATGATTTAGGGTCACATCTCCTCCAATTGAGGAAGACAAATATATGGTAGGGGGAAGATTCCATCAGCTTTCACCAAAAAAAGGAACCAAAAAAACACAATTACCCTTTTGATAAATTAATTAGAATTTTATCTTTAATTTTTATTTTATATATTCATATATTTATATACATTATACTCATATATATATAAGTATGTTAGTTCTTAAAGCTCATATATTTCAACCTAAAACAATAATATAATTATACACATTATCATTATATATAATCATTATCAAAATAATAATAGTCATTATATAATATAATTTATTTTATTAGGGATAATCAAATATTTATAAAATTTCTAATGTAATGTGTTATTAAATATACATGTCGTATATTATATTTTTCTTATGTAAGATTATTAAAGCAATTATATCTATAACTAATTCAATGTTATAATTTTATAATTAATGAATCATTTTTTATTAAAAAATAAATACTATTATCGTCAAAAGTTATGTTTTATATAAAAGTATGTGTATATTATTATTTCTTGAAAAAACAAAAAATTAGTTAGTATAAAATGTTTATAATTTTTTCATTAAATTTATAAAGTTTAAAGCTTTGAAATTACATTTTATGTTAATGAATTTATATTGAATTTTTAATAAAAATATAGCTAAAAACCTTATTTAATATAAAAGACATTACTATTTAGAAATAAATTAAATATTCATTGAGTTTACAAATATACATATATGTATTTAAATAAATTATTATTATTATTATTTTCAAAGGTGCACAAAAAAAGATATTACCATAGTTATATATATATATATATTAATTCTCTTACTATTAAAACTAATATTTACCTTTAAAAAAATAACTTAATTAATTTTAATTTAAAATTTAAAATACTATATTTACTAAAAGTTGGGACGGTAAATTCTACCCCCCTTAAAAGAATTGTGTCCTCAAAATTCCACCACTACACATATGGAAATTCTAAATTTCACTATTCATAATTAGAAAAACTAGGAGAGAAATATCTTTACATAAAGTAAAAGCATAGAAAATTAACGAAAGCCCTCTAAATGATCAAAGGGTATCTGTATACCCAGGCCTCTAAAGATATATATACCTCAGCTCTGACACCAAATTTAATGACCCAGAAAAAATGAATCATTTTTTAATTCATTTAAATATAACACAACCCCAGATCTCAATGTTATAGAGTTTTAGAGAGTTTGAATACATTAGATAATCTACATTACACAACTTATAAAATAAAAGACTAAAATTTTTCCTTACAAGGCTTAAACACCTTAGCAGAAACCAGCCGCTATCTTGCTTCTATGTGTCCTTTAGCCATATGAAAATAGATTTTGAATATATAGGGTGAGTGAAAAACCCTCATTAAGGGTTTTTCGAAACAAAATGGAAACCAAATAGAGTTATGCAATTCAAAAAGTAAATCATGTTAGAAAAAATTCATTAAATTCATGCAAAGGAAAACCTGTAAAAAAGAATAATCATCTTGGTGAAAAAGGCTTATAATTTAAACAAAATTTATAAAAAATCCACTTCGATCATTCATAATGATATTGTTATTTTACTTGAAAATATTATAAACATTCATAATTATTTCTCAAAGGCTCCTTCAATCATAACATTAATTCTTGTTTTACTCCTGATACATGGTGGGAATAGTCCCATGAAGGATTATGTTCACTCACTAATTCCATAATGTTCTTGGGATAAACATCCCACACACTGTGATGTGCTTGGGGTAAACCTCTCATGAATCATACATTAAATCTCATGAGATTAACACATTACCCACTGCATTAGAGTGCTATTAGGGCACACCATTCACAAATATTTCATTCTGATATATCCAATTGCAAATTTTGTAATTATAACTTACATTGTTTTCATTATGATGACCATGAAATTTCATTAAATCCATGATCATTGAAAACCATTTCATAAAAATACTTACTTATTTATACATGTATCCTAATAAAATTAGTTTCACATAAAAATACATAATTATAATTTCATGTACATGTACGTAATAGTCTTTCATAAATGATAGTTTTATATACATTTATTTACATAAACATTTGGGTTTTAAAAAAACATGATTGCATTGTCCTGAATATATATATATCGATTAAAAATAACCTTAATACTTTTACATAAAATTAAATAAACACTTTCATTCATATATTTACATATATAAAAATGAAATGTAATATATATACATATACATATGTGTGTGTGTGTATATATACATGTATTTATACATGTATTAATTAAAAATATTTCATATGAAATGATATATATAGGTATATATATGAGTGTGTTTATTGTTTTCATTCATCCACTTGTTTTGAAACACATTAATTCGATAACCTCGCTTGCAATCTTGGGGCTTAATTAACATTCAAGTAACCATTATGTTAATTTTATGAAAGATATTTCGATTAGAATATGTGGTTTTAAACAATCCATGATATCTACATAAATATATACATACATACATTTATGACATTATTAATAAAATAATACTTTTGAAAATCTAATGACATCACTAAAATTTATAAGAGTCCAATTGTTCAAAATAATATTTGGAAAAATAAGTCTCAAAAACCAAAATAATTTACATATTTAACATATAACAAGAAACAATAATGTAGAACATAAAAGGATCACATTTCTATCTCGAATGCAATCAAAACACTATTATAAATAAAATGATGAAAGATGAAATTAAATTTGAATATAATGATGTGAAATCCATATATGGTTTAAAAATTTATATCATAACTATAAAAAAATCCCTCTTGTTATACCAATGACATAAAAAAATTGTTTAAACATCCATGGAGTAAACATTAGTAATTAAATAAAAGAAAATTGACATAAAATACATGTATGGCTAAGGATACTTGAACATGTTTCGCATAATAAAATTTCTTACCATGAAAATTATTTCACTACTTGGAAATAGGTAAAATAATTTCAAAGCAAGGAGAATTTACTATTTATAATTCAATTAGAAATAATAATAAAAATACGAAAATAATTTTAATAAAATATTCATAATACCAAGAAAATATAACATAATTATTTGGGAAATCGTTGATTCGAATACTAATAAATGACTAAAAAAATAATACAAAATAAAGAAACGATTTAAGACTTTTGAATGATTTCTCACAAGGAAATTTAACTACTTGAAAGCATAATATACTAGAGTTAACATTGCAGTAAGAAACTTGAAATTGATTAAAAGTGTAAAGAGTTCCCCTTACAGTGAGAATCAATGCATGACACTATTTTCGGACACATATCACAACTAACAGACATTAGGTACTTGATAGATGTCCTTGAACTAGGATAACTAATCTAATTACGGTTGGATGGTTCATAGTAGCCACTTCCCCCTTTTTTGAAAAGATTCAACATCACATGACCTTTTATACCAACATATCAGACACCCCAAAAGAAATGGTAAGAAAACCCCAATCAGTGTGAACAACGGGACTCTCTCCCCAAAATGAAATTCTAAATTCCCTTAAAATATGACATTAATTCAAACCTAATGGGATACATGGGAACCTAAATGAAAATAAAATTTAAAAAAATACTCAAAATTTTTGTCGGTTTCTAGATATCTGACTCACCATCACGGAAATGGGTTCATATGAGGATGAATCCATGAGCAAGATGACCCATGAATCCATCGTGGGTCGTTAGTGTGAGTTGCAGGCCGACCAACCACCAGTGGTATGCGTCAACTTATTATGCACGTGGCCATCTCTGAGTCATGAAATTCTGAAATGAAATATGTTTCATGGTAGAGGACCCTCATCGAACATTATTAGAGAACCAGATTCCATATCACTAACCGTGATTGAGGGTCACAACTCCTCTAGTTGAAAAGATGACGATGTGGGTGGGGGGAAGAGTCTATCAACATCAATTGAAACAAGGGACCGGAAAAATACTATTCCGCTTTTGATAAACTAATTATAGTATTATCTTTTAATTTTTATTTTTTATATTCATGTATTTATATACATTGTACTCACATCTAAATATATATAACTATGTTAGTTCTTAAAAATCATATTTTTTCACATAAAATAATAATATAAATATACACATTATCATTACTTATTATCATGTTAAAAATAATAATATTCCTTATATAATATAATGTATTTTAGTAGGGATAATAAAATATTTATAAAATTCATAATGTAATGTTTTATTATAAATACATGTCGTATATTATCTTGTTCTTAAGTAAGATGATTAAAGTAATTATATCTATAACTAATTCACTATAAAAATTCATAATTAATACAGAATTTTTTTATTAAAAAATAAATATTATTAATGTCAAACATTATGTTTTATATAAACTTATGTGTATATTTTTATTTCCTAAAAATCAGTAAAACATTTAATATAAAATTTTTATAAAATTTTCATTAAAATAATAAATTTTATAGTTTTAAAATTACATTTTATGTGACTAAAATTAAATTAAATTTGCATTGAAAATGTGACTAAAAACATTAGGTAATATAATCAATAAAAATCATTAGATTAAAATTTAATATTCATTGAGTTTATTAATATACATATATGTATTTAAATAAAATTTACCTATTATTATTTATATTTTTATAGACAAAAAGATATTACCATAGTTATTAATATATATATATATATATATTAATTGATTCTCTTACTATTAAAATTAATATTTATCTTCAATCAAAATAAGTTAATTAATAACAATTTAAAAGTGAAAATATTATGTTTACAAAAAATCAGGATGTTAGATCACCCATGTCATTGGTCTTCTACGATTACATGTTCAAGGACTACGTATGACTTCATTACAATCCTTACAGGATATGTAAGGATGCCTAGATTCCTACATCTTGGTCCAAGAACACCCAAAAAATGTTATATACCCTTTCCCTATGTATGGGTCAAACCTACATATGGATTTTTCCATCATTAATATGTTTCTATTGATTCCTATCCCAATGGGATATGTAGTGATGCCTGTATATTTTTTATTTGGCCCTATCTAAAGATTCATCAACCCATATCTTCCTGCATAATCCGTTTATGGTATTGGGTATCCTAGGCCCACATTTACGTTGGTTATTTCTTCTATTTCTGCAATGTAGGTTCCCATGAGACCAATTTCCACAATCTACTCAGAGATAAGTGTTGTGGTGTTGGACACCTTGAAACCCCCATTCATGATATATTTTCAATCCTTCATGCTCCATTTCTCATTCAAGGGATCCACAGTCTAAATTATATGACCATAAACTATGAACCTTGTGGTCCAAACTCTATGGCCTTTAACAGAGAACCAATAGTCTTGGTAACACGAACATAAATTGTTCAGAGTACGTCCAAGCATCATGTAATTAAACTGTGTGAAGGTTTTCTCTAGGAGTTGTGATGTGGTGTTGGTTCCCCTTGTACCTCATTCAAATTGGGTTTGTGCTAACACAACACCATGCATACCCACAAGAAACATTCCTCACATAGTTCCATGCATTGTGACCATAAATTAATTTCATCTCCTATAGTTTGATTTGTATTATATTAAACTGCATATCCTAACATTCATTATCACATGAGGTAAAATAGAAATTATACCCCGTCTTAAATCAAGATACATCATATGAAAAGTTTGTGTTTCTAAAAATTTATACCCCATGATCTAAATAAGGGATGACACACCATTATAATGAGATACCACAGTTTCCTCACAATAGAGAATTTTTCCCACCTGTGTTGGTCTCTTATCATGTTGTGTTCCATAAATATGTGTGTTTTTATTCCCATACTTATGAGATATATAGTGATTCACAGACATTTTTTATTCGGTCCAAACTGTAAATTCATCATCCTTTTGGCCCCTCGGCCTCAGTCATGGTCCACGATGTATGACCTTAAAAATATGTGTAACCAGTGTTAGGATTGCTTCACAAGGTTCAAAAAATCCTTGAATCATTCATGTCGGGTGTCATATCTTGCTCCAACTGAAAATCCTTGAATACCACTTCTTTTTATGGTCATAACTTCAGGACCATAAACTGAGAGCCTATACTCCAAGAATCATGACATTAAACTGTATAAGTGATCCCTTTGGAATATATAGTGTGGAATCGAGCATTCTTGGGTTTCATTGAATTTTTGATTTTAACACTTCCATGCTACACATATCCAATTGAGACACCTATATATGGTCTATGATTTAAGTCCCTAAATAAATAGGCATCCTATGATCTGGGCATTAAGACTGTAAACTAATATCCATCCTATTTTCTATGCACCGTGACCTTAAACTATTTGTAGTATGTTTAAGAATTATGACCACAAAAACATTCAGCCCCTATAGTCCATGTTGTGTGACATCAAACTAGAAATACCAACTTTGTTGAATTCATGATGTTAAACTATTATATTTCTCCATACAATATCACGATGCATCTCAGTAGGAGATGATCATTACCCCACGTACTGAACATGGAATACCTCATGATGATTGTGGGATGTCTCATTTCCATAACCAGGTAGAATAACCCTCATGAGTATTGGTTTCTTATGATGTGCCATTTATATACTCTAGGATTGAATGTTTCCCCTAATAGTCCATGAAACATGAATTTAAATTATTTTTTATAGTCCAAGCATCACGACCCTAAACTATATACAAGTCTTCTCAGGAATGAGTAATGTGACGTTAGGTGTCCTCGATCCTCATTAATGTCAAGGTTTTCACTATTCTAATCAAAGCATCCCCCTTTTGGGATATTCTCTAGGGTCAAAACTCTATTTCCTTAAAATAAGATCCCATGGTCCAAGTATCATAGCCTTAAAATGTATGTGGTTTCTCACACGTAGTTGAATTCCACATACCCATATGCCCATTTCCACACATCAAGCCTTTATAGTTTTGGATTTCTATCATCCTAGAAATTTAGATGGACCCCCTAATAGTGATGGTCTCGTGTCAGTTTGGCTCACCTCATGTCCTGGGATAACTCCACCATCAATATCTAGAAGAAAATAGTGGATCTTATGTTTCGAATTTGGTTAACACTCAGTCATGTATTTTCTCACCCTATTCTTGACTGGTATTATTTTTGTCCTAGTGTTTTGAACATGGAAAATAGTCTATCAACACATACCATTCACCATATTATCTGGTAGTCTCTATTTACATCCTTTCCACATGCATGTGTCTTAGTGGGACTTCAATATCCTTTGTGTCACTCCTAGCTTGGTCTTCTATGTGTTTTGAAATCCCTATCATTCCATGTTTTGCACACTGTGTATGAATCACGTGGGAATAGGAGTTTTGATGGAATGTGTACTGATTTCGTCAAGTAGCACAATGATGCATGCTATTTACTTCTATATACTTGTGTGGTACAAACGCATCCTTACCGTACAGATACACTTGGAACAGACACTTTCTTAGACCTTGTATCACGTCATTAATCTAGTTTCCCATGGTTCAAGAATCATGACATTAATTTGAATGTGGGTTTCATTACCAAGGATACATAGTGTAGATTTTGGGAATCCTTAGTCATCATTCACAATGGAATTTCACTCTTCTACACTACATGTGTCCATTTGAAGCATCCATTTATGATATTAAAACCATGGTCTAGGCTATACAACATTAAACCGTATGAAATGTCCTAGACATATGACATTAAACTATGAGAAATGTCATGATCACATGACATTAAAAATTACCATGAATCGTCCTTATTGTATTATGTAAAACTACATGCTTATCAAAATCATTTCATGACGTAAAACTGTAATGCATTATTGGTTTTCACATGATAAAGACCAATTACCCATTTTTGATCACCTTCTACATCATTCACATTTTCATCTATCGGTAGCCATCAAATACATTGCTCCCCTAGAAGATGGGTTTAATCTTTTTTCAAACCAATGTACATGAACCTACGCACCCTATGAGATAGTGGCCTAATTCCAAGAGTGTTGGAATATATCCAAACATTCCATCCCACCATTTCCTGGCTTCACATTCCCCACATTTGGATCCTCATCCTCTTTCATGTCTAAAGAGACCCTCTAATGGTATGGTATCATGTCATTTCAGATCACCTATCTTTCGGGACCAAATTCCTAGAAGACTGGGGATGACATTTTGAGATAGGTTCCTTTTTTCGAATAGGGTTAGCTATTGACCCTCATTTGTTTTCACCATTCCTCAATAATGATGCAGATTCTATGTTTTGAATGTGGTTTATAGTTATCCTAAATCACCATTCCTCTCTCCTTGTGTTCCACATTTTATGAATTTTTATTCACACTTCCCATTCCCCTTCATTCAGGTCGAATTCAATACCCCCAACATTATCCTATTGATTTACTAGAGAATGTCAGAAAATAAAATTGGATGTTATAAGGGCATTGTTCTCTAGACAAAATCTCTCGCAGACCATACACTCTCAGTGGTTATTCAAAAATACAGGACCCTGAGAGTTTTATTATTATCTTACACTCTCAAACAAATGATCAACGATATGTCCTTCCATTATTTCTCACATTGATCATGACAAACATGAGTTTAGGGATTGGTTTCTTGTTGTTTCAAAACTATGATTAATATTCAATAATTAAAGATGAAAAAAGGTGCCTATGAACATGATAAATGTCATCAAAAAATAACAAAATTGCAGAATTAGTAGGGGGAATCAACATTATGGATTCACCCATATGTCTTTGAAAAAATGCCCCTATGGATCTACACTAGTGATCCTGCGCTAAAACTCTACCAACCTTTGGAATGTGTGATCCAGGAATTTCTACCACTTACGAAGCTTTTTTCCTCCTCATTAGCTACTAGATGAAGTTGATTTTCTCTGATTGATTCCCAATCCATCTTAACCTGTATTTCAACTACCTGATGTGATGCCTACCACATTTTCCTCTCAGTCTCTTCAAGCTCATCCATCAATCTTCTGATTGTATCTTATTGAGTGTTGATTAAATAAATTCACTCATTGGACCACTCATAATTTTTTTTGATCTCCTAGTTTAATTCTTGGATCTTCTTGATGCTATCAGATTTTTCTTATTACCATGATATGTTTAGATGTTGGATCCCTTCATTCCTGCATTAAGTCATGGACCAACATGTGAAGACTGCAAGCATCCACCACTAAAGCACAAAAGATTGCATGGACAATGGAGAATAGACCCCATTAAACCAACAAACTATGGTTCTAGAGTTTTTTTCATAAATATTTCCATGGATTTCCATTCCATGTGCCTGGTAATGAAAATATATTTGGTCGCACTAGTGTTAGATCCCTCTATCACTTCATGTGGTGCATGGTCATGCTCCAGAAAAGTATCAAGAAGTTCCACAGTAGGATCCTACTCTAGAATCATCTCATATGGGATGAGATCTAGATCTTGAGGTTGGTCATCTTCACATGATCCTACTTCTATGATGTCATCTATTCCATCATTGATTTATACCCCACATGTGTCGTTACTTGCAACCACGACAAACTGTTTTCCTAGGACAAATGATTGATCAGATTAGATGACCTAATCCATATGAACCAATATATCCATTAGATGAGGGGTCTCGGATGCTCCATCCTCATATTTTTTCTAAGATAAAAATCTCTCAAGCACTGTTAAAATAAACATGTCAGTCAAATGAATCAAAAAATTATCAATTAAGGTTTTTTGGTGGTTGGAGACTTACAAAGACCCAAAAGTAGTGGATCATGTCCCTGATTATTGGTTGAGGTGTCCACAATAGTATAACCCTAAACTCTGATCCATATTTTAATGAGCAACACCGATAACTCTTGAATTTGTTGAGAAAAAGCTACATGATACATGAAAACACATTGACACAAAGGCTTCATGAAATATTGTTATGGTCGAATGTTTTGAGAATTTATCATACCTTGAGGTGGATAAATTTTGATGATGAGATTCCTCTGGTACACTACAAGTATATTAGTGGATTTATTTTTAGGTAATCTATGGTGTAATCCCCCGTAGATAATAGGGTGGACCTAGGGCTCTGTGGTTTCCACACTGAACTCCTCAGCGAGCCAACCACATGCCATAGCCCTGGTCGTAGGGCCTAGAACATGCTCCTCCACACTTGTGGGTGCACCTTCTCTACCTTCAGCTGGATCCCCTTTAACATGATCAGGATTCTTCTATATAGGACTTGTTTTAGTTAGATATTTTTAGTGGCTAAAAGGGAAAATCTAAATAAGGATGCGAGTGAGTTACAATTTACTTCATGGTAGTCAACCATTTATTCTCCTTCAGATGGAATGATTTCACTGCTCTATTGGGGACACCCTTGATTGGAATATGCTCCCTAGGAATCTCCATCAATGAATTCCCTTATATCCCCTTTGGTTAATTCTTCCTCAGTCTATGGGACATTGAGGGTTTGTTCCTCCTAAAGATCATGTTCATTTCCAAAAATCACCCACACTGGGGGGTGTCAGTTTATACTCCCTCTATTGACATTCATAAAAGTCCATAGAATCCATTAATGTATGTCTTCGGATTAATCACTCTTTGGCTATGACCAAAATGTGCATGAAATCTAGAAACTGCACTCCATCCTGCTTAATCTTCCAACATAGGTCTACAAGAGACATCAATTATCAAAATTTCCTCCAAGTAGACCAGAGGGAAGGGGAGATAACATCAGTACCTAGATATAGAAGGTACTTCAACTTCTACTCAATAACCTCCTTTTCTAGCCCTCAGGGTCACTTCTGAGACCACTACCCACCGGGGTGGGTGTTTGGTCTCATGTAGCAACATATCTGATGATGAAGTTCAATATTGAGCCACCATAGATGCCCGAACTACCTATTAAGGATCATCCTATCTACTTCATCATTGGTTTGGCCTACTTCCTTCCTCTTTAATCACCTAAATATGATTTTTCTAGATTTCCTCTGGATATGCTACTACCTAGTTGTCTGTATACTCCGTCAATAGGCCAAAATCAATTTTCATAGATGGTAACATGATGGATTCTCCGGAGCCCGCAATCACCAGCATGCACCATAGTTAGTGAAGGATATTGGGGTTCTCATATTACATACACCCATGTAGACACTCTTTCACCACTACCTAAAGGTACCCATAGATCCTAGAAAATGGTACGGTGTGTAAAACTCAGCATAAATGTTTTCCTTGATCTGATCCACCTTCAATCCACCCTTGAAGCTCAATAGGTACTCCCTCACATCCCACGAACCTTGGAGTTTTTCCACCATTGAACCAAATAGAGACATAAAATGGGTTTAAGTTGATGTATTCATGGTTTTGAATTCAGAGTTTGATTCAGACCTCATCAATTTTCACTAGAAAGACTCCAATGATGTGCATCAAATATGGCCGCAGGCCAACATTTGAAGGACTAATAGAATTTACAAATTCTTATCCCACAAGTTGCAAAGTGAATCATCCATGTAGAAACTGGAAGAGTCTGTAGATTCTCCAATGAATTCTTCCTCACATGACATGACCCTGTTTGGTCTATAGATCGGATAAAATGGGAAATACTAGATTGACCCTGTAGCTAGCTACCTGGATTGACTCCATCACCAAATTCCACAGACATATCTCCATCGACTTGTCTCTAATAGAAAGCAGGATCCCTCTTAGAAATGTGTCATTGAAAGAAGTGTAGTGTACTGGTGTCTTGGAGCCTCTAATCATGTCTTACCCCCAGGTTTTATAAATCCCTTCATCTAGGATCAACCAATATGATCCTTCCTTCTTTCTCTACAATATCGTCAGACACTGTGTTCCCCAACCCATTATCCTCACTCCCACTTCCTTATTGAAAAACATGTGAAACCATGCCTGGAAGAGGATATATCTGTGGAAAATGGGAGTGATTTTTAGCTTCTCCTTCACCACCTCCAACAGATGTTGCACTGAAAGAGGAGTCTTCTCCCTTTTCCCCACGTATTCTTTAATGGATGAAACTCTTCATAATGGAACCCCTCAATGGGCATTCCACCGATACAATGGATATCCCTCAGGCTGATGCTAACTTCCCCATGATGGAGGTGGAACATGTTTGTATATGGGGACCATCGACTGAGGAGCTCTGGAACTAGATTTTATTAGCAGTTAAGATAGAACTTTGATGTCCTCACAACTTCATATAGCGCAATGTTTCCAAACTCTACCCTGAATTTCTGGCATGTGTAGTGCACCAGTATTCCCATAATCGTTCTCTAGTAATGTTTTTTCCAGATCTAAATCTCTGATCCTTGTTCCAGCATAATCTATCATTCCTCATGCTACTCTAGAATGTAGTATCCTAGTTGAGAAGAAAACTCTTCTGACTATGTTTGATCCCCTATGACTATCTCGACCCTCCCATTCATTACATAGACGGACAGGTACCTATGATATTATGTTTTATGACCACGAATAGTGATGTTCTAGTGTTGGTGACCGCTTTCCTGTGTAAAACTCTACTGTGGTGAGTCAACCCCAAAGGGTGGAATGATCACATCATCTGGAAAACTAAGGTGTAAAGACCTGGAAATTCCATGATTTTTTTTAATTATATGGGAATTTTATGAGTCTGTGAAAATTGATGGCGTGTGATTTCGAGTCCCGGTGTGCCTGGAATGAATTTTTATACTTTTTCTGGGTACATTCAGTAAACATGCGAGTGAGTTTTTCTATCCTTTGAACCGGTTCTTGGAATTGAAATATGAGGACACTGTTTAACTCATGGCGCTGGTATTCGCTTAATGAGACTTTCACCTCGACAGTAGTTGGTCGAGGGTGAAAGTTAGATTTATTGTTTTCGTGGAAATAAAAAATAATAATGTACAAGTTTTATTTTATTTTTTTATAACCTCAGAATTTGAATGTGCAGTGGTGGGGACCACCCAAGCCTAAAACCCCCCATTTTGAAATTAAGGGAGGGGACCACCGGAACCGTATTTAATGGGGGAAAACCTTTCAACTCCCCATTTAATTAATTGATCCAGCTAAAAAATAATTAAATGTGTCAACATTTAATTGTGACAACATAAATTAAATTGTTAAACATAATTTATTTTTATATTAGATCCCATCTGTAAGAACCCCAGTTTTTAGAACGGGTCAAAATCCCGACCCTGTTTGAATATTTTACTTGCCCCTGAGAAAACTGGACAAATTGGGCAGTTTCTTGAAAATTCCAGACTACACACTATGTAATTTTAAGTAAACGTTGTGTATAGGTTACGCGAGTGTTGTTCGTGTGCTCGTCGAGTACATGCTGTGTGATCACCATGTAGAAATATCTTAGTACACAACTTGTAGTTATAGACACGTCGTGTACCCTTGACCGTGTGGAGTCCATACATGGCATGTGGGCCTATTGGCTGGGTAGAATCGTTTAAACCAAGTACACACTGTGTCCTTCTTGGAAATGCCATGTAGTCTAGCTGTGTATGAGCGATATACATGGCATGTGGGTAAGTCGGTGAGGAAGAGAAGAAAAACTATGTACATGTCGTGTACCCCTAGGTACACACCATGTACTCATGTCGGAAGGTTCTGGAAAGTATGTCGGCAAGATTTCAGCCGTCATATGAACAGTAAAATGATACATGTCATGTACTTAAAGTACACGCTGTGTAATATCTTTTTTTCACTAAAACGGTCAGTAGCCTCGTTTTGAGGCCGAAACTGAACTCCTTCGATGGGTTGAGTGGGGAGAGCCAGTCGAACCTTATTTTTTATCTGTATCTTTTGTCTGAGAGCCAATTCGAACACCGATTGATTCATTGGAACCCCCTCGATAAGGCCATGATTCCTCTTTAGCCGTTTTGTTTGATTTCTGTTCTAGAATAAGTTATTGGTGTTTGAGATGTTTTGATTCATTTGTATATATACAACGTTTTATATCTAATTGGAGGCTGTTATTAGAGGAGTATCATCATACGAGTCTCAGGTAGGTGGTGCATACCTTTTTTTGTGTTTTCGTGGTCATTTGGGTGGTGTAGCCTTCGGCGCGTTTTTTGGTATTTTGAGTGTGACCCTGTTTTATCTGTTATTACCTGTTTAACAGATATTTGACCTATGGGATGCCATTGGGTATTCCCTAATACCTTTATTTCATGAGCGAGGATAGGCGAGTGGTCGATGCTCATTGGGGCATTTTGGCTGGGGGTGCCAAAATGGTATTAATTGAATTGTATTATTTTAAACTGTTCAGTTTAGTTATTAAACCATGATATAAATTATTTTAGGCCTTGAAGACCTTTGTGCTGGTATGTGACAACGCTTTCTTAGTGTAATTCAACTATTTAGATTGTTTTTACTGTTTATGTGTTGTGTTTAAATATGTTATATATGTAATTGATGCATTTCATATGCTGAAAACATTGGGTTGTGTTGGGAATGGCTCAGATATTCTTGAGTGATGTTGATCATAGGTTGGGCTTGGATCGGGTTACGTTGGGTGGTTCTGACCATGGGATTGGGTGTCAGGGATTTTGGGTTGGGGCGGGGTGACTGTCAGGTTGGGCATGACCCACGTTACATGGATGGTGAGGCCATCAGAATTGAGTGGCATGGTCGCAGGGATATGATGTGTTAGAGACGTTGTGGCTTGGGTACTATTTTGGTGAATTAAGATCACCCAAAAACCTTAAGTAGTATGCACAGAGAGATACTCTATGATGAGGTGGTTTTGACCACTTGTGTGGGTATAATCCCATTTTAGTTGTGGTTTAGGTACTATTGGTTTGGGGGTGCTTTTTGTAGGAATACATGTGGATGGTGAGGAGCCTTCAGGGGCTAGCATTGAGGCTATCGGGCTAGGGGCAGAGGCTCACCATTATTTGAGGGGAGATATCATTGTCCCTCTAGATACTTTTTAGGGAAGATATTGTTGTCCCTCTGGATAATTTATTTTGAGGGTGGACATCGTTGTTCCTCTGGCTATTTATTTTGAGGGCTGACATTGTTGTCCTTCCAGTTTTTTATTGAGGACAGGCATCACTGTTCCTCTGGGTAACTATTCTTAGGACTTCCTTTAGGACATCGGTACTTGATACATGTGGTGTCAGGGGGCACATGGTGCTAGGTTACATGACAGAGATTCCGACATTGGTCGAAGCAGGTGACATTCCATGGTGGTTGTTGAGCACCAGTGAAGTTAGTGTTTATTTTTTCATCATACTGTTTACCACCTTCTTTATAGATTCATGACTACTTAAACACTTATATAAGGTACGCACCGTTGGGTGGTATCCTACTGAGATTCATCTCACACCCTCCATGGGCCCATCAGGACACGTTCTAACTTTATGGATTTATGTGTAGGAAAAAGGCCAGCTTCAGGAGGTGGGTGCATTAGCTGTTTCATGGAGGTGGTATGGACCTTGAGGTCTCACTTAGCTGGAGTTACTTTGTTTTTCTTAATTTATTATATTTCCATGCTTACTTGTTTGTAGCTACAGTTGGTTATCCATTGGCACCTTTACATATGGATATGTATGACCTACTTGGGATGCATGTTTGTTGTTCAGTGGTTGTTACAAGTGATCAGCATTCTATTCTGTTTACATTCGGCTACTGTTGTTTATTTTTATTACTTCTGCTATTTATTGATATTTAATCTATTTCCGCTCTGCAGGTCTGTTTTGAGTCTACGGGACATTTATTCCACGGATTCTTTATTATTATACTCGGATTAGTACCATTATTATCCTCTAAGAGGGTATAGCCTCCCCACTATACCTAATAGACCCTTTCTTCTAGTCAGCAGCCTTTGGCGTTCGGGGAGGTGCGCCTAAGGTAGTGACACCCGACCAATTTAGTACTGTTCGGGTGGCTGTTCGGGTCCGTGTTGTTACACCCTCCACCTTTGAGAGGATTTATTGGAAAAGGGTTGGAAATTCCTTAGAGAATTGTGGAGGAACTGTTCTTCTCCAACGATGAACGCTTATCCAATGAATAACGTCTCTCCAAAATTGGAGAAATAGGACGACACTTGAACCCGGATCAGAAGCACCTTGCGGAGGTAAAGAACACCGACGTTCTTCAACAACGACGAACTGACGTCCATCTTTCCTCTCTCCTCACTAACATCAACGAAACGTAAAGGTAGGGTTTTTTGTTTTGAATTCCCCCCTTATCCATTCTTGACGATTATTCATGATTAAATAAAATATAATCCGCTTGCTACCTCTCTAACAGGGAGGTTACGGGCCAAACGAACATGGCCTGACCTCTCCTCAATCCTTTGAGGATTTTGATGTGTTTCTTCATGATGGAGGAGGATGGCAACTGGTGTCGGTGAATGGAACCGGTGGTACTCGGAAGCGGTGGCTAGCACCACAGTTGGCCGTGAAGATGGAGGTGGCGGGATCGTGCCGCCGGAGAGGGGACGCGGCCCATAGGCCGCAATGGAGCAAGGGCGGAGGCCGTCACTCCGGTCGGCCGCATTAAGGGGACGGTAGTGCGCCTCCACACCCTCCAGCGTACAGGAGTTGCATCCTTATGTTGTGGTAGTGAGGGAAGGGTGGCCAGCTCGCTGCCGGCCACAGGTGAAGGCACAACGTGCAACTGTGCCATGTGGAGGAGCCTGTTCATCTGAAGAAACGCAGTGGGCCGCCACACCATGGGCCGCCACACCACCGTGGGCCACCGCACCACCGCTGTCCACCGCACCACAGGCCACCAAGTGCGTCAGGCCACACTGTGGGCCGAGCCAAACACAATGGGCTGGGTCGACCTTAATAGGGTCGGGTCAGCCCAGGCCAGTTCGGGCCGGGTCGGATTGGACCTAGAACAACTTCAACCCTTTTCGCTCATTCGACCATATCATGAGCTAAGAGAATCCATTTGACGAACCGTCTGTGGCACCAGAAAACTTGGAGAGATACAGTCCAATTGGTAGACCTCACTTTAGATTTGGGTGAATTTGCATTACGGCCGGGTTGGATCGAACACGAATCTAACCTGTCCCCCGGGACTAAATGGAGAATAACTTACAGACCGAGCGTCCGATTGACGCATCGTCTATTGCGTTGAGATCCCTTTTACATGGAAGTCCTTTGGGATAATTCTTCATGGGACTTCGTGGTAGTTTTAGTATCGACCTACGGATGGAGGAGCATACCCTATCGAAATCAAGCAAGATTAGTGTGGGAACCCTGTGGTTGGCTGTAACATGAGAAAGAGATCATATGTGGGTTTGTACTTTGGGATCCTTTGTGGGTCTGTGTTCGAGAGTCTCACTTGGATCCACTCCAGTATTCCATGTGGGACTACTCTAGGATTCACCTTGGGTCTGTTGTACTAGGATCCTATGTGGGTCTGATGATGTACTAGTATCCTTTGTGGGTCTGATGATTTAGGATCCTATATGGGCCTGATGATTTAGGAACCTTTGTGGGTCTGCCTCTTAACAGAGTAAGATGATTCAGTAGTTACATATAATAAAATTTACTATCATACCTAAGTTATACCTGGTGTGAGCTGAGTCTTTACCTTTGTGGTGATCTTCTGTGTGGCACACCTTTGTGGTACTTACCTTCGTGGTGATACCTTTGTGGTATTCTTTTGTGTGGCTCACCTTTGTTGTACTTACCTTCATGGTGATACCATTGTGGTATTCTTCTGAGTGGTGTTACCTTGGTGGTACTTACATTCGTGGTTTTACCTTCATGGTATTCTTTTCTTCGTGGAACAGTTGATCTTTGGGCTAAATAGTTGGGCCTTATCTTTCCTCATGATTGAGATGGATTTACTCGAAAACATAGATATATGTATGGGAATATACCTAGGTAGGGTTTTTAGTTGATTCCATGCTTTATGGTTTATCCTTTGTGATTTTTTGATACCTTTGAGGGTCTCAGGGTCCCTACTGATTATCATTATACTCACCCCAACATGGGCTTTGCCCGCACCTTGTTGTGTTTGGTGTAGACGACGGACAACGCAGACTGAGGATGAGAGTACCAGGAGTGGAGGTAGCTTTGAGGTGGACATTAGACGAGGCGTATTTCAGAGATGAATTGATCGAGATCTATACCAACCCATCAGGTAGGATCCTTGGCGGGTGTTCACATGAGATGTTTTTCAGTTATTCTTGTACTTTTCAGTTTTCTTGTACATTACAGTTGGGTTTTTATTTTGGCCCATTTTCCTTCAGTACGCACTCTTTTTACTATACAGTTCACTTGCGTTCATATCTTGTTGTGTGATTGGTTGTGTGTGGTTATAGGTTTTAAAGGCAATACCCTCCCTGTTTTAGGGAATCCACCTTTCGTTGCTAGTTTCCAGCCCCTGGTCTATGGAAGGTGGGCTTGGGGTAGTCACTGAAAGGGCTTAGGGGGATGGGTCGTGAAAAATCCATATCAGAGAAGTCGGTTCTAAAATAGTACATTGGAATCTGATCTTTTAAAGATAATAGTGTTAATTGTTGTGAGTGTGGTTATCATTTTAGGGAATCCAGTGTTGCTGCGGCGGCCGACGTATCCATACACCAGGAACCTGTTTTTTTGATTTTCTACTCAGTGCACGAAAAAACTGATTGTGTTTCTGTCTTTGAAAATTTTTCTTTGTGAACTCTTTACGTCAGCTCACTATGTATAACTTATTAACTGTGGAACACCTGTTTCTTTTTAGGATGCCTCAATGTATAGAGCTAGCTAGGTTTTCAGGTGTAGTACACGATGTTAGCCCACCGAGCAATGAGGCCTAGGTGTAGGGCCCTCTTTTAGTAGGGGCACCCGCAGAGGCACCAACAGTACCATTACCCATTGGTCCACTGATGCCAAAATCCCCAACAACAAAGAGTGAACGCCGCATGAGCACATTGAATGAGTACCAATGCTAAAGGCCACCCAGGTTCAGGGGTGAGATGAACCCACAGGTGACCGAGGATTGGTTGGAGGTCATGGTGAGAGTCTTCCGATTGGTAGGGACACCAGCTGATCTCATGGTGATCCTTGCCACCAGTCTTCTATAGGAAACACCAGGTAAATGGTGGAGCTTGATTCTCCAGGTTCATGGTGATGTGACACTTCTATGGTTAGAATTTAATCATTGCTTTGATAATTTATCTCATCATTTTGATGCAGGTGGGGGAGTTAGAGAGAGCCCTCTTAGTGGAGGGTTTCTTTGTTGAGCAGTCACCAGCAGCGATACCCACCACTGGGCGTCACATAGTGGTGTCTTTTACAGTTGGAAGGAGAATGATGTCATAGAGGACCAAGAGGACCAGACCTATAGGTGGACGGCCACAAGAATCAGGGTCAATTGTGTGGGGCACTAGAGACAGAGCCAGTCATGCGAGGAGCAGACAGTATTACACATGTGGCAGGCAAGGTCAAATGGCTAATGACTATCGAACCTGTTGTACAGATGATCAAAAGATGGTCAAAGGACTACCCAGGAAGAGATAGAGATTCGATCAAGGAGGTCCGTAGGGATCAGGAAGACATGGCAGAGTAGATGGTCGTGCAGTTGGTGGTGGTCGATAATTCGAGATGTTACCGCCACTACCAATAGGTGGTCCAACCCGACTATAGGGAGCAGGTGGACAGGGGGGAGCTCGGCTCTAGGAAGATGAGGCCTATGACCATGGAGATCCGGAGATTATACGAGGTACGATCTGTGTCTACGTTGTAGTACTTATAGACAGAAGTGCCAGTCATTCATGTATTTCCACTTCCCTCCTTCAGTGCTCAGAGATTCTGATAGAGCCGTTGGCTCGATCTTTACGGCTAGAGAATCCTACGGTAGAGGATTCAATGATTACACATTGGTGTTAGCAGTTTGAGCTTACTCTAGGAGGAGAGAGCTTCAACTGGGATCTCTTAGTAGCGGCTTTGTGGCCTTACAACGTCATCTTGGGTATAGACAGGTTATCTACAGTCCATGATCAGATTGACTGTATTAGGTGCATATTTTAGTGTGTCCACATGGATGGGACTGGGTTTAACATCACTGGCGATAAGGGAGCCTTTTTTGTATAGTATGGACTTACCCGAAGGAGAGTGAAGCCAATCACTCATCAATTCTCTATCCTTACCCACGAAGTGGTTGATTTGGAGAGTCTAAGCTATCATGTAGTGGTGGAACAGTACACAAATTTCTTCCCTGATGATGTTTTAGGTCTAACTACTCGTAGAGAGGTGGAGTTTACATTGAATTGTACCCTGGGACGACACCGATATCTACACCAGCTTATCGGATGGCTTCTGCAGAGCTTCGTGAGCTGCAAGTATAGCTAGATGACTTACAGGGGAAGGGGTTCATCTGTCTTAGTGTTTCTCCTTGGGCATCCCCAATTTTGTTCGCCAAGAAGGAATATGGGAGATTGAGACATTGTGTTGCCTATCGGTGCCTGAACCAGGTGACCGTGAAGAAAAAGTACCCACTCTTGAGGATTGACGACCTCTTTGATCAGCTAAAGGGGGCACAGTTGTTCTCGAAGATAAACCATAGATAATGCTATCACCATCTTAGAGTACGGGATGAGGATGTGCAAAATATGGATTTCAGATGTCGGTACAACCATTATGAGTTTTTGGTCATGCTGTTCGGTGTGAACAACACTATTGTAGTGTTCATGGGACTCATGAAAAAAATATTTTAGCCATTCCTTGATCGCTTTGTAGTAGTCTTCATCGACGACATTCTGATCTACTCGACTACTGAGGAGGAGCATGCCTATAATTTGTATATAGTTCTGGAAACACTCTGAGAGCACCATCATTATGGTAAACTCTCGAAGTGCCAGTTCTCGATCCAAGAGTTTCACATTCTAGGACATGTCATCTCAGAAGCTAGAGTTGCGGTGGATCCAATGAAGATCAAGGCAGTACTTTCTTGGGAGCCACCCAGGAGTGTGACAGAGGTACAATGTTTCCTAGGTTTGGATGGATACTACTGTAGGTTTATTCAAGATTTATCCATAGCTGCAACACCTTTATCATCATTGATGTTGACGGGGCATCCCTTTGTGTGGTTGGAGAGATGTTAGAGGAGTTTTCCGGATCGGAGGTAGAGTCTGACTAGTGCCCCCATCTTGAGGCTACCAGAGGAGGGCACAAGGTACGTAGTCTACTGTAATGCATCAGGGACTGGTCTTGGATGTGTCCGGATGTAGGAGACAACAATTATCGCATATTTTTCTCGACAGATGAGACAACATGATAACAACTACGCTACCCATGACCAGGAGTTAGCAACGGTGGTCTTCGCCTTAAAGATGTGGCGACATTACTAAATAGTCAAACGTTTTACAGTCTACTCGGATCACAAGAGTATTAGGTATATCATTTCACAGAAGGACCTAAACCTAAGACAGTGACATTGGCTTGAGTTACTCCAGGACTATGACTTTGAGATAGTCTATAATCCTGGGAAGGGGAACGTTGTAGCAGATGCACTCAGTAGGAGATCTGGAGTACAACTTATAGGTGAGGTGATAGAGCAGTTAGATGCATTACAGATATACTTTGTGGAACAAGATGGAGCAGCCTTTCTTCAGTCTCTTATAGTCACACCCCCTATTCATTAGCGAGTTAGGGAGGTGCAGCATGGGGACACTAACTGTGGGGATCTACATAGTTAGATATCCATAGGACATGCACCTGATGGATTTTATGAAGGTGGGTAGCATGTCATCCTCTTCAGAGGACGTACCATGGTACCAGTGTCAGTTTAGGAAAAGGTGTTAAGGGAGTTCCACACATCCCCTCTAGAGGTACACCCAGGGGTGGAGAATATGTACCAAGACCTCCAACGACAACACTAGTGGTCGGGAAAGAATAATGAAGTATCATAGTTTGTCTCTCAGTGCCTCACTTGTCAGCAAGTGAAGTTGACGCATCAAGTACCAGCAGGATTAGTTCAGCCTTTAGTGGTCCCAGATTGGAAGTGGAATGGGATATCCGTGGACTTCATTAAAGGTCTTCCATGTATATCCAGGGGTCATGATTCTATCTTGGTGATCGTCCACTGACTAACCAATTCAGCCCACTTCATACTGATCAGAGAGAAGGGCTCAATAGAGAGCTTGGGACGCCTCTATGTAGAGAAGATTGTGCTGCAACATGAAGTACCCTCGACGATTGTCTCCGTTCGTGATGCACATTTCACTTTCCGGCTATGGAAGGGGTTGTAGGAGGCTTTCAGGATGTAGCTTCATTTGAGCACCACCTTCTATCCTCAGACGGATGGCCAAACTGTGTGGACCATTCAGACTATGGAGGATATGTTTCATGCTTGCGTTCTCAACTTCGGTCGTAGTTGGGAGGATAACGTACACTTGTTGGAGTTTTCTTACAACAATAGCTATCACTCCACCATTTGGATGGTACCTTTCAAGGCATTTTATGGTTGACCGTGCATATCGCCTTTGTGTTGGACTGAACCATGGGTGTCAACACTCATGAGACCAGATATGGTACGGGCTACCACGAAGATGGTGTAGATCATCCAGGAGTGGATGATGACTGCACATGGTAGGTAGAAGTCTTATGCTGACAGGAGACGGAGACCCCTGGAGTTCATGGATCTTGACCATGTATTTCTACGGGTCTCACACCGATGAGGTTTATGGAGATTTGGTCATGGCGTCATGTTATCTCCAATTTTCATCAGACCTTTTCAGGTCCTCAACAGAGTTGGCGAGGTGGCTTACCACTTGTCTCTTCCACCTCAATTGCATCGGGTGCACAATGTCTTCCACGTATCCCAAATGAGGAGATACGTGCATGACCCATCCCACGTCATCGACCATGGAGTGCTGGACATCAATTATTGGGTGACATTTATGGAGGTTCGAGTAGAGATTGAGTATTGGCAGAATCGGGTCCTCCATGGGAGATTGATACCTTTAGTGTGTGTATGTTGGCAGCACCGGAACCATCAGGAGAGAACATGGGAGCGGGATGCTCATATTCTTTCTCAGTACTCCCACTTGTTTTCCTAGTTTTTGTAATGTGGATTTCGAGGACGTAAAGCCCAGTGGTTGGGAGAATGTAAAAACCCATAAATTCCATCTATTTTTTTATTATATGGGTATTTTATGAGCTCAAAAAAATTGACGGTGTGTGATTCCAAGGCCCGGTGTTCCCAGAATGAATTTCTAAACTTTTTTTTGGTATGTTCACTAAATGTGCGAGCGGGTTTTTGTAACTTTTGAACCGGTGCTCGTAATTGAAATCTCAGCACATCGTTGAACTCACAACGCCGGTATTATCTTAATAATCCCTTCACCTCGACCGCTGTTGGTTGAGGGTGAATTTTAGTTTTACTATTTTTCGAGGAAATAAAAAAATAATGTACATCTTTATTTTATTTTTTGATAACCTCCCAATTTTGAATGTGTAGTGGTGGGGACCACCCAAGCCTAAATCCCCCCATATTGAAATTAATGGTGGGGACCACCCGAACCCTTTTTAATGGGGGAAAACCTTCCAACTCCCCATTTAATTAATTGATCAAACTAAAAATTAATTAAATATGTCAACATTTAATTGTGGTAATATAAATTAAATTTTTAAACTTAATGTACTTTAAATTGGCTCCCCTCAGCCTTTGAGAGGATTCATTGGCAAAGGTTTGGAAAACCATTGGAGAATTGTGGAGTAACTCTTCTTCTCCAATGAATAATGCTTATCCACTGAAGAACATGTCTCCGGAATTGAAGAAAGAGGATGATGCTTGAACCTGGATCGGAAGCACCTTGCAGAGGCATAGAACGCCGGCGTTATTCAATGACAACGAACCGACATCTTTCTTTCCTCTCTCCTCACCGATGTCAACGAACCTTCGAGGTAGGGTTTGTTGTTTTGAATTTTCCCTTTACTCGTTCTTGATGATTCTTCATGATTCAATAAATAATAATCTGTTTGCTACTGCCCTAACGCGGAGGGTACGGGCCAAATGAACTTGGCCCGACCTCTCTACAATCCTTTGAGGGTTTTGATGTGTTTCTTTGCGATGGTGGAGGATGATGACCCGTGCTGGAGATTGGCACCAGTGGTACTCGGGAGAGGCGGTCGGCACCATGGTCGGCCGCGAAGATGACGGCAGTGCGACTGTGCTGCCTGGGAGGGGTCTTTGCTCGTCGGCTGCAGCAGAGCAAGTGCAGTGGCCGAAACTCCAGTCGGATGTATTAAGGGGACGAAGGAGCGCGTCCGCACTGCCCGGCATGCAGGACCAAGGCCTTGTGCCATGGCGGCGAGGGAAGAGCGGTCGACGCACTGCCAGCTACCGGAAATGGCACAACGCGCAACCACGCCATGCGGAGTAGGCAGGCCATCTGGCTAGCTGCGGCATGCCACCGCACCCCCGTGGACCGCAGCTCCGCGGGACGTCGCACCCTGTGCCTCCGCACTACGGGCCTCCCCGCGCGGACTGCACCGCGGGTGAGGTTGCGCCAGGGGACTGGGCCACCCAGCGCGGGCCGCACCGCAGGCCAGGTCACAGTGGTGGGCTGGGTTGACCCGAATGGGGTCGTGTCGGCCCATGCCTGGTCGGACCGGGTGGACCGGAACTGGACCAACTTTGACCCTTTTCGCTCATTCGGCCATATCTTGAGCTACGACCGTCCGTTTGACGAACCGTTTGTGGTGCCAGAAACCATGGATAAAGACAGTCGTTTTCATATACCCCACATGAGATTTGGATGATGTTTTTGTATGACTGGGTTGGATCGAACACAAATCCAACCTGACCCTCACAACTAAAATGCTAATAACTTATAGACCAGGCATCCGATTAACGAACCGTCTATTGCGCTGAGACTCCTTTTACGTGGCGGTCCTTTGGGATACTTATTTGTGGGACTTCGTGGAAGTTAGAGTATCGAAATTTGGATTGAGGAGCGTACACTCCTTGTTGATCCTTAATCTGGAGTGTGCTTTTGACCTTTCAGGGTTATGGCACCAAGACGTCCTCTCGTTGCATGCCAGGAACCAGGAAGTGGTAGTACGCCTGATACGGCAGACCAGGGACTACCAGTAGTTTCGCCGATTGTTTCGGATATGGGACCTACAGTGATTCTGGACACTGGTGCGGACGCTCATTTCAGAGAGGGTTTCATGAGGTTCATGTAGACCTTCTAGAGAGCTTAGCATCCTGCCCCGTCTATTGCAGAGATGACGTGAGTCTTCCAGCAGTAGCATCCTCCCACTTTCACAGGGGATGGAGGACCTCAGGTTGCAGAGTCATGGCTAGAAACCATGCTTTCCATCTTCGAGCATCTAGAGACACCCCCCAGAAAGACGGGTGAAGCTCATAAATTACATGCAGCGAGATTCTACCAAGAGATGGTGGGATGTAGTCTTACAGGCAAGGCGCCAGCGGACTATGGCTTGGGATGAATTCCTGCGTACGTTCTATGACTACTTCTATCCTGACGCTGAGGGCCGACAGGGCTAGGGAGTTCATGAACCTGCAGCAAGGTACTCTTTTGGTCATGGACTATTCCTCCCGCTTCACTGAGTTACAATGTTTCTCTCCCGTTCTGGGAAATGATGATCTGTTTTAGGCGAGGAAGTTTGAGGAAGGCCTCAAACCAGAGATCAGATCACAGGGGAATGTTTTCCAGTTTACTTCTATTACTCTGATAGTCAACCAGGCGCTGATCACCGAAAGAAATCTAAGGGATACTGGAGCTGTTGACCAGGGCGGTCCAACATTCAAGGCTGATTCATTTCATACTGACAGCAGGAAGAGCCACCAAGTGTCTACTCGAGGTGACTCGAGGAAGTGGGTTATATCTTATGGAAGACGAGATCATCTTTTGGAAACCAAGTGTTGTGCTATCAGTGCGGAAAGAGTGGTAATAAGAAGCATCAATGCTCGAGGGATCCAGTTGAGTGCCGAGCTTGCGGCAAGATGGGTCATCTGCGGTGTTTTTTGCAGGGTTCTTCTTCCAGCAGCTAGTGAAGGAGGATCTGTTTCTACCCCTCATTCAGGAGAAGGATTACCAGTCCCAAAATAGACTGGGGGCTGGAGTTCTTTAGATCATTTAGGCTAGGGTAGAGTTTGCGGACACGGTGTTCATGCTCAAGGGAGATCAGCTCAGGTATATCAGGCTACTACACAGGGCTGCGGTACTGGCCAGATGTTTGTAGTAGAGCAGATTCATCGGGAGCAGGATCCTGGACCTTCCATGGTTCGAGGTACGATCCTAGTAGCCTCAGTTTTATCGTCTTCACATTTCAATATCTAATCTTCTCATATCTTTATTTCTGTGCACACGGTGGAGGGCCTTAGACTCACTGTCCTTACCTCTGAGGAATCCTTGGTACTAGACACTCCTTTGGGACATATAACTTCTAATGTGCGTTAGGGTAAGGAGTTCCCCCTTGAGGTTGTGGGTGTCACTTCATGTGGGATATTTATGTCCTAGAGATGAAAGGTAATGATGTCATTCTCGGAATGGACTGGCTAGTTCCTTTTTGGGCATTTGTCGACTTTTATCGCCGTAGGGTGAGTTTCACGTCACCTGAGGGTAGGTATTTTTTTCACAAGGGCGAATGGGATGTCCAGGAAAGCAGAGCTGGACCAGGGCATCATGGGTTTGGCAGAGTTATGGCCCAGATTGCTAGTTTATATCTGGATGATCTGCGGACCTCTCAGATGGATTTTCTTCTAGTGGTTGATCGCTTTCCAGATGTCTTTCTAGAAGACTTCTCAGGTTTTCCTTTGGAGCGTGAGGTAGACTTCTCGATTGATCTTGTGCCAGGAGCCGCACCGGTATCCATACCTATTTATAGGATGGCTACGCTTGAGTTTCAAGAGCTCATGAAGAAGTTGGAAGAGTTGCAGGCTAAGGGTTTCATCCGACCCAGTACTTCCCCTTGGGGTTCAGCTGTGTTGTTTGCGAAGAAGGCGCATGGTACCTTACGAGTTTGCATGGATTATCGGAAGTTGAACCAGTTGACAGCCAAGAACCGATATCCCTTGCAGAGGACTGATGATCTCTTATATCAGCTTCGAGGAGCTCGGGTGTTCTCGAAAATTGATTTGATGTCCGACTATCATCAGCTGCGCGTTAGGCCTTCAGATATACCTCTGACACCTTCAATAGTAGGTATGGCATCTACGAGTATATGGTTATTCCGTTCGGCCTTACGAACGCGCCATCATTTTTTATGGCACTGATGAACAGAGTGTTCCATCCTTACTTGGATTCCTTCATTGTGGTCTTCGTGGACGATATCTTGGTGTACTCTCACACTCGACACGACCATGAAACCCATCTTGAGATCGTTTTGAGTACACTAAGGGAGCATCAGCTTTATGCAAAACACTCAAAGTGACACTTTTGGATGGATGGGATTCACTTCATGGGTCATGTCATCATAGAGATAAGAGTATCAGTAGACCCAGAGAAGGTGAGAGCAGTAGTCACCTGGGAGCATCCGAAGAATGTCTTCGAGGTACGTAGTTTCTTGGGGCCAGCTGGTTACTACAGGCAGTTTATACACTACTTCTCACACCTAGAAGCACCGTTGATGGGATTGACTATGAATGGGCTGATGTTTGTTTAGTCAGAAGCCTGTGACTCAGCCTTCTTGGAGATGAAGGGGAGATTGACTTCCGCACCGATTCTAATTCTTCCAGAGCCAGGAAAGAGTTATACAGTTTTTTGTGATTCATTCGGCATCGGTCTGGGAGCAGTGCTTATGCAGGAAGATCGTGTTGTCACGTACAGATCTTGGTAGTTGAGGCCACATGAGAAGAACTATCCTACGCACGACATGGAGTTGGATACTATTGTTCATGCTTTTCATTGTTGGAGGCACTATCTCATGGGAGAGCATTTAGTGGTATATACTAACCACAAGAGACTTAAGTATATCTTCACAAAGCGTGACTTTAATCTGAGACAGCGAAGGTGGTTCAAGTACCTACAGTCTTTCGACATTGAGCTTGCTTATACGCCTGGGAAAGGCAATGCTGTGGTAGACGCACTGAGCAGGATGACTTAGATTCAGGCAATTCAGGAGGCCAACAGTGAATGAAAGCTCATGGATCTGTTCTCTGAGATGCATTTGGAGGTGCACAATAGACAGTGCCAGAAGGTTCTTTCTTCTATAGTTGTTACCTCTACCCTTTTCGATCGAATGTGAATGAGGCAGCTATCAGGCCCTAAAGGCCTCGTCCTACGGGAGTGTGTGTCAGATGGAGACCCTACTCCGTGGTGGACATTGGGTGATTATGAGGTGCTACGTTTTCATGGCCGCATATGGGTTTCAGCAGACATACGTGAGGAGCTAATGCAGGAGTTTCATAATTCAACTTGGTCAGTTCATCCTGGTGTCACCAAAATGTAACGAGACTTTCCCACCAGTATTGGTGTCCAGGTATGAAGAAGGATGTGGCAGGTTTTGTTATGAGGTGTTCCACTTATCAGCAGGTGAAGGCAGAGCATCAGCGACCAGCAGGGCTTTTGCAGTAGTTACCCATTCCAGAGTGGAAATGGAATGATGTCACGATGGACTTCGTGACAGGTTTACTGAGATCTCCTCGAGGAAATGATGTGGTTTGGGTTGTAGTGGACAGGCTCACGAAGGATTCACACTTCTTTCCGATCAAGGAGACCTTCAGTGTTGATGAGATGGGACGGTTGTACATCCAAGAGATTGTACATCTGCATGGAGTTCCACACTCCATTGTTTCCGACAGGGATGCGTGTTTTACTTCACACTTCTGGAAGGGGCTACAGAAGGTGTTGGGTACATAGGTACTTTGGAGTACACCATATAATCCCCAGACTGATGGCCAGTCTGATCTTAAAATCCATGTGCTTGAGGATATGCTCCGAGATTGTATTCTAGACTTTGGCGGTTATTGGAAGAAGCATATTCCCCTGGTGGAGTTCACCTACAACAACAGTTTTTAGGTGACTATTCAGATGGCACCTTACGAGACTTTGTACGGTAGGCCATACCGAACACCTTTATGCTAACTAGAGGCAGGAGAGGCAGCTTGGCTGGGACCTTGTCTTGTTCAAGAGACTTCAGAGCAGAAAGAGCTGATTTGGAAGAGGATGGCTACAGCGCAGTCTCAACAGAAGTCTTATGCTAATCAGCGGAGACGACCTCTGAGTTTGAGGTTGGGGATCAAGTTTTCCTGCGTGTCGCACTGAGGTTGGAACACAAGAGGATTCAGAGACAGGGTAAGCTTTCACCGATATAGGTCGGTCCGTTTGAGGTTCTTGAGAGAGTCGGCCTGGTTGCATACAAGTTGTAGTTACCTCAGAGATACTAGGCTATGCACGATGTCTTTTAGGTTTCTCAGCTTCGACGGTATTTCTCAGACCCATCTCATGTTTTTCAACTTGGGGAGGTTGAGTTGGAGAAGGATGCATCTGTCAAGGAGCATCCAATCAGGATTGTTGATCATAGTGGAAAAGTACTCCGTGGACGGTCTGTTCCTCTGGTAGGGGTGCTATGGCAGCATGACCGTATATAGGATGAGACTTGGGAGAGGGAGGCTGATATGTAATCGCAGTGTCCCGAGTTGTTCGAGGTTTCTTGTTCTACGCCTTGCTTGGGAAATTCGGGGATGAATTTCTTTAAGGGGGGATGGTTGTAAGAACCCGGAGCTTTGGTTTCAGGTATGGATCTATTTTATGGGATTTTTAAGGAAAAATAAAGAATCTGGAAGTTTTTAGATTACACGCCGTGTACTTTTTGAGTACACACCGTGTACTCCTCAGCCACTCGAATCCATGTTTTGGCCGTGTCTTGGCCACACACACGGTGTGTATAGGTGATGTGGCTGCCACTTAAAGAAGAGTACGGAAAAACCAAGTACACACCGTGTACTCTAAAAGTACATGCCGTGTAATTTCTTTTTATTTCATTAATCGACCCGGGGTCGTGCCTAATGATAGAAAACATCTTCTTCTACCCCTAATTCCGTCCAAAGCATCCGAGGAGGCCGATTATTCTCCGAGACATAGATCCGTCACCAGTTTTCTGAATCCAACTCCGTCGATTGTAGAAGAATCTCAGCGGTGAGTTCTTGGTTCTTATTTAGCCTCGTTTACCAATTCCTTCTCTCGTGTGAGTTATCTAAGGATGATAGTTTTAGATGTTTTTGCATATCTACTCCATTCTAGGCCTATTCACGGGCCAAGGTTCAAGTATATCAATCTACGAGGATCTAGGTATGAGGTTTGTTTCCCTACGTTGAAGTTCTTTGTGTTTTGGTTGCAAAAGTGTCGGATACCGATGTATCGGGCATCCTGGGTTAGGGTTTTGTTCCTGTTTATTTATTTGCCTTAGATTTATTGTATTATTGAGGTTATTAGATGATTAATAATTTCTTGTTAGCATGTTTAAGGATCACCCCATGGGTGTTTTCCCTTGTTTTGGCTGTTGTTTTCCGTTTGTAATGGTTTGCCTATGAGGCAACCCCTATTGCATTGCTAGTATGCCTGTTGACTTGATTGCATCTATTTCCTGTTGTTTATATGCTTGTGGATCCATTTTTTAGCTATTATACAAGTAGTTGTTTAACTTACTTAGGATTTCTAACAGTCAATCACACACGACTGGACTGCTCAGGGCCATGAGAACCTGGTGTGGGAGATCCAAGAGGGAATAGATGATTAAGTGCTTCCCTAGAGGGTCTGTTGGTTTTAGTTTCATACGCAGGACCTACGAGGATTGGACTTTGTGGTTCCCAAGAGTGTTCTTAGTTTACCCAGGCATCGAGACCACATGGGGAATTAGATGTAAGTTCTTTCTCAAAGTGTCTGTAGCTATTATTGCAAGACCATAGGGGAATTGACGTAAGAGCTTCCCAGAGTGTCTATGCCTTGTTTGATTACTGAACTATAGGGGTCTACAAGTTTAAGATACCCAGAGAGTCAGTGTGAATTTTGATGGTTGGTTGGGACGAGTCCACCAAGACAAATAACATGCTTGGGTTTTGTACAGCATGTGTTAGGTAGTCTCTTTAGATACCTTCTGTGTTACTTGATTATCTTGGAATAAGAAACATTGTTGGTTTCCCCTGGTTGTGTAATTAAATGAATGTGAATGGTAATTGGTAGAATTTTTTACTACATTGTTTACCTTTACTTTTTCTATATCACTCAATGACAGTAGGGCACAAATATTGTGGTGGTTTCCTACTGGGATTAGTTTCAAACCCTCTTTGGGTCCTTCTTTTCGGTCCAAACAGATTATATGGTTGCAGGTTTAGATAGGGATTGTGGCCATTCCAACTCAGGTACTTGATTGCTGGTCGGAACTGGAGAGCATGGGACCAGGTCTTAGCCCGCGATGCTGCTGGAGTTGCTGTTTACTTTTAGTACTTTGGATTCAGTTGTATTTCAGCATGTTGTTTTGCTTACTACTTTCCATAGACACATGTACCATCCTGCATCATTGTTATAACAGACCATGCTATTACTTTCAATTCAGCTGTTGCATTCTATTTACTGCTTCTACTATTACATATGTTTATTCTTCCACTGCATACTTTACCAAATGAGGGCATAGTTTCCCCCCTGACTCACCAAGGCCCTCACTGCTAGTCGGCAGCCTTTGTAATTTCGGGAAACGCGGTTGAGGTCATGTGACGAACTGGGTATGGGGCTCCAGTGGAAGGGCTCCAGATTCGGGTCGTGACATGACCTCAAGCGCGTTTCCCCAAATGCCAGAGGCTGCCGAATAGCATCGAGGGCCTTGGTGAGTCAGGGGGGAAACTATGACCTCATTTGGTAAAGTTTGCAGTGGAAGAATAAACATACACAATAGAGGAAGCAGTAAATAGCATGCAACAACTGAACTTAAAGTAAAAGAAAGGTCTGATATAAAAATGATGCAGGATGGTACATGTGTCTATGGAAAGTAGTAAGAAAAACAACATGTTGAAATACAACTGAAACCAATGTACAAAATGTAAACCAGAACTCCATCAGTATCGCGAGCCAAGACCCGGTCCCATGCTCTCCAGCCCCGACCAGTAATCAAGTACCAGAGGTGGAAGGGTCACAATCCCTACCTTCACTTGCAACCATATAATCTATTTGGGCCGAAAAGAAAGACCCAAATAGGTTGTGAGACTAATCCCAGAAGGCAACCACTACAATATTTGTGCCCTACTGTCAGTGAGTGATATAGCAAAAGAAAAGGTAAACAATGCAGTAAACAATTCTACCAATTACCATTCACATTCATTTAATTACACAACCTGGGAAAACCAGCAAAGTTTCTTATTCCAAGACAAGAAAGTAACACAACATTTCTCTAAAGAGACTACCTAACACAAGTAGTACAAAACCCAAGCTTGTTCTTTGGCTTGGTGGACTCGTCACAACCAACCATCAAAATTCACACTGACTCCCTGGGTGGCTTAAACTAGCAGAACCCTATAGTCCAGTAATCAAAAAAGGCACATACACTGTAGAGACCCGAAGCCTAACGTACATTGACATTACATTACTTTTGCGTAATACTTAGTACATAAAAAAACACAATCACAAGGATCGTAATAGTTTAGTGTCTTTGGAAACTCGGAACGTAATCTTCCAATCATGGTGAAAGATCCTCAATATCTCCCATAAAGATCTTCCCTTATTTTTTTTACCTAAAACCATTCTTTATATCCTGGGGAAAAGAAAACATAAAAGGGTGAGCTCAAATGCTCAGTAAGGGTAAACAAAATAAAATCAATCACATCATATTCATAAGAACATAACTTTTGGAAATCTTAACCTGCAAAAGAGAGCATAATTTCACAACATGGGATAAATCATAGCAGTGAAATGAAATCCCAATAAGCATAACTTAAAACATGAAACTTTGTGGCATACACACATAATCATAGAAAATCATTTCTTGTTAGTCAAGACTCATTTCCAAGACTATCTTAGTGGACAAAGTCCCTTTTCTGAATCGAGTAACCCTCGTTTCAGTCCTGTTTCACTGAACCGGTATGACCTACCTTTCCAGCCATGTCTATCTCATGAGATATGAAATCTTTACCCAATGCATTGGAGGGAGATATAGGTCCCACCCATCTTATAATGAATCCTTTCTTATGTGTGCCACATAACCATAAACCATACATCATAGCGTAACCCATGTAATAAAAATGGGATTCTTAAACTACATGACATCATAAAACAATTCATATAAGATAAAGGAATTCATAAAAAATATTCCATCACAACATGATCAAATCAATGTAATAATATGGATAAAAACAGAACCCTTTATTATCTTAGATGGAAAATAATTTTGATAAAACACTTGAACTCCATTCTTGAGGAAAATATCCTTTCTTCTTCAAAAACATTTTTCCTTTCTTAACATGTCATATGACTTTAGAATAAAAGAAGTTTATTAAAAATAAACTTGAAAACTTATAAAGTAATCTTCTTGGAAATAATGTTTTAAAAATCCATTCATGCCGTATAAGTTAAAAATAACATTCTCCTCGTACTTTTGTCGGAAAAGTCAAAAAGTACCTTATATGGTAACCAAAGGAAAGATTCCATTCATACAATGTGGTAAAAAGTAAATAAAGGGTAAAAATGCCTTTAAACATCCATGGAAGAATGGTAAACATTTTATGAAATCATTTTTAGAAATCATGGTCATGGATGATAAACATAACCCCAGTAAATACTTACGTATAAGCAATCTCAGATAAAAATGAGATTGAAACTTTATCCCTTACCTTAGGCCCGATTTGCTTCGTATGTGTCTGAACCTCCTGTATAATGATTTAAATAATGTCATTGACTTATTACAGAATCATATTCATTGTTATGATATCATATATGGTTCACTTATGACTTTATATTACCCGTTCTTTTGTAAATTCCATGTTAAAGAATCGTTTTGGGTAAAATCGTTTCATTTATCGTAGGTGTTTTGACTTGTTGTTCTTGACATTATTATTACTTATATCATGATTTACTTACTTCCAGAATATAAAATATGATTTATATATCATATATATTCAGTATATATATATATAATAGATAGATAAATGAAATGAAAAACACCGTTCATGGAGACGGTAGTCCGTACGTACGCATGAACGTTGTTTTCCTTTCCTTATTGTCTTGAATGGAAGTAAGTAGATGACATACATATATATATATACATAAATCCAGTAGCTTTATAATTTAATATATTTCATTATTATTTCTTATATATACTTTATAATCATTCTTAAATGGTTAACATGGAGAATGAATCTCATCGCGTCGTGGAGACGGTAGTCCGTACGTACGCACGAGCGATGATATCATTTCCATAAATATTGAATTTAATTGGAGTGGATTATACATTATATCAGAATCAATATTATGTTGTAATAACTATGTATAGTTATTCTTTACACCATTATACCCATCCATGTAAGGTGGTGGTGGAAAATAGATTACACCACGGCGTGGAGACGGTATTCCGTACGTACGCACGCGCGGTGATTTCTTTTTCCGTAGGATGGATAGATGGTGAAATAGGGTTGTTTCATACTTATAATAACATATCAGTATATGAGTGATACTGATGTTATTACTTCATAATGAAACAACCTAAGAATAAGAAGTGGAAGAAGAAATAAAGATGAAACAATTGGTAACGGTAATTACCTCTTCTTTGAAGCGCCTCTTTGAGACCTCCTCTTAGGGCACTAAAATTGGTCTTTGAGGAAGACCAGAACCTCTAGGATGTTGCTAGGGAAGTGGAGAAGAGATTTAGGCAGGGGTTGGCCGAGCTTTAGTGCTCAAATTGGTGTGAGGAGGAGGGGGAGGAGGTGTCCTTTTATAAGGGAGGAGAGGGGCACCTTAGGAATACCTCAAAATATTATTTTATATTAAAGTCAAAATCGGTTTATAATGGTTCCAAAGGGTCTTATTTCTAAGCTAAAGTGGGGATGGGTCGAAATCCTATCAACCAATAGGATTTAGACAAGTTTAGGTTATTATTTTAACCTTATCAATTAGATTTAACTCTATGTTAAATAATTTAACTTTTACCGTGTCTTTTTGTTTTCTTACACTATATGGTTAATACACTTAATATAACATGCCAAACGAACCCCAAATTGTTTATTAGTAATATATATATCCTTATCTAAGTCATTTGGCCGAACCTTAGATTTTTAGGAATAAAATAACAATTAATAATATAATATTTGATTTAAAAACTATTTTGTGTCAATTTTGACACTATTTGATATATGATTTTTGTGAAAGTCATAACAGAATTATATGTTCGAACCAAGTTTATAAAATCAACACTAATATATCATAGTAACCTATAAAATTAGTGTAATTCATAAAAAATCTCAAATTATATTTATTTTGGTATTTATAACATCAATTATGTCAATATTTCATTTATAAGATAATTACTGCATCATCGTTGTGTCATACATAAATTAAATTATTTAATGTCTAAAAATTACAAATAAAATACCCTTATGTAGAAAATCTGTTTATCTTTCTAATGAATATTTATAGTCAAATTTATCTTATGTATAACCCCATATTAAAAATGTTTTCGTAAATAAACTTTGATTTTAACTCTTTTAACCCTTCTTTAAATTAATTAATAATAAATGTCCTAATCTAACCCATGTGGGCCTAAATGGTCATATTTTATTCCTAAGTTTGTTTTTGGTCGAAATACACTTGTCCAATAGGATTAGGACATGTGTTTGGGTAATATTAATATCATTTTTACCCTTAATTACCCTATTTACCTTTAACCGTGGTAAAAAAAAGTAAAAAGTTACTATTCACCAAAAATTATTTTCATCTCATTGAACCACATTTTATTCCTTGATATTAACCGTGTCTCTCGGATTTTAGAAATTCCATTCATAGAAGCGGTAAAATTAAGTTTTATGCAAAATTCAGTTTTTAACCTACCACTTAGTGGTTTAACTATTCATCAAAAATTGAAAGTTTTCAGAAAAATACCAAAAATTAGACCTAAGCTATATTTGATATTATGAACTCAAAAATGATGTCTATTTTACCAAATTCAAAACATATTAGTTGCATTAACTAATTTAAAAATTAATTCCCGTCATCAAAACAAATAGCATGTTTTTAAGAGATAATAACTATCAAAAGATTGATACTTGTTTATAACTGGTTTAAATGTGAAATTACATCCAATGACCATCATTGTATTAAATTGTAAAAATATATTCAAAATATACTTTAAAACTACTAAAATTAATAATTTATCACTATTAATTATTTCGATTAAAAAAGTTGTTTTTAATTAAAATTTAGTAATTTTCACTATTCATTAGAATATGAAAGTTATCCGAAAAGTACCAAAATTTCACCTTAGGCTAAATTCGATACTCCGAATCCAAAAATGAAGTCCATTTTGAGAGCTAAAATTTCTAAAATTTAAAAAGTGGTTATTACTATTCATAACGGCTAGTTTTAATAATATTTTAATAGCATATCGTTGTTTCGTGAAACTGAGTATTGCGTACTACACACGCTATCGAGGAAGGTTGCGATTGCGTGTAATTCAAGGCAAGTCAAAGATGCATGTTGTGCAAGCTCCTTTTGGTGTAGCGTACAACACAAGACATTAATAAAATTAAAAAGAATATTTTTCATAAAATCTCGGGCTGTTACATTCTACCCCCCTTAAAATGAATTTCGCCCTCGAAATTCGTCGGGGTTATAAATGGTTTACTATTCGAAAGTTTATTTAATAGAAACCCACATCGTAAAAAGGAATATCAAAACCAATCTTTAAAAACAAAAGTATGAAACGTAACGGTTACCCAAATAAACTAATCACTGGGTTTCCACATAGGTGAAAATATGGATATGGAAGAGAAATCTAACCATCATGTTCTGATGGAGAGTGGTAGAGAACATGGCTATGGAAAAGCCAGTAATCACAAAGCCATAAATTTGTGACGATCTAAGGTACCATCTGATTCATCAGATATAAGAGCACTAGGACAACATTTTTGGTTTTCAAGATCATTTCCCTAAAGTTGATGAATTAAAAGAAATACTTGCATGATTTTGCTACAATATCACTGTTGTTCCTGCTTTTAACATTTTCCACTTCATCTCTTAAAGAAATGAAGTGTTAAAAGATCATGTGATAGAATGATGGGTCATTCCATCTGTTTCAAACAAAAGGTTAGAAATAGTTATCAAATATTCATAAGTCCGTCTTTTGTGAGGTTGAACTTATACTTCATATATCATACCTCTTAATAAAATAAAACTAGTTTCTACTAACCAGGGACTTCCTGTAGGCCAGTGGTAGGCGATAAAGGCCAGTCGCACTTCGGTTGTGGGTTCGATTCCCACAGCCTTGTCCGACGCGATGGGCTGTCGCCCGTCCTGCAGGTTGTCCTTTTTCTAAAACTACATTACTATAACATCACATAAATAATATAAAAAAAAGTCCTATCCTTAAACAATACTAACTTATGTCCAACATAATCCATTCCAACATTTAGGCTTATCCATAATACTGCAGTCCATTCTCATAACATAGTGAAAATGATTACCAGAGATTTAACACCATCGTCGATCCCCATATATCATATGATATGTTTTGTTGGTCACATTCCAAACATTAAAAGTCCTTAATCGTCTATTCTCTTGAATACCTTAGTGAAAACATGAATGCAGTTAAAAGTTAACACTTTCCACATACCAAAATCCTCAAAATTCTATATACTCAAACCATGATATCACTTAGTCCTTATATCAATAATGAGCTCATGAATACTGTTAAATATTTCGTTTTCTCGTTTTCCCTTCATTATGCGCATATTATCTTATTTCCAAAAATATCTCAATCACTTTTAATACCACATTAGACCAACACATAAATATTCCAATACTTTATGATAAAACATTATTTTGGAATCCCATTACATAAATACTTAATCATTCCACCACATCGTTGTCATATTGAACATCACCAATAGTGATCGCATGTGACTTCCCTTTATCCTTTGCCTTAAGCGGTTGCTCATGTCTATCATCACTAACCCTTGGATTAGGGCATTTATTGGCATAATGTCCCATCTCCTTGCACTTGAAACATTGAAGTGTTGGTGGTGCGTTCTCTGCAGTCTTTTCTTTATTTACATCATTAGAAACCCTTTTCCCACTACTTCGACATTCAGCTGCTCGATGACCTTCTTTTCCACACTTAAAACATTTTCTAGTCCCTTTAAGACAATCTCCACCATGCTTCTTTCCACACTTTGAGCATAAGGAAACATTCATCTTATTTTCACCATTATTCTGAAATTTCTCCTTGAACTCCATCTTTCGTTTCTTGTCAAAACCCTGAGATGGATATGTAACACCAACTTCCATTTCTACCTTGATAGCACAACGCACAATTTCTTCATAGCTACTGAAGTCTCTTATAGCCAATGCCCTTCGAAGACTTGGTTTTAAGCCACTGAAAAATCGATCAACTTTACTTTTAGGTTGGATGATAATGCCAGATGCATACCTTGCAAGTCTTGTAAAATTCGCTTCGTATATACCAACAGATTCATCATCCTTCTGCTTCAGCTCAAGAAACTACTTTTCCATCTTTGTTCGAAGAATACGAGGGAAGTACTTACTGAAAAACAAGTTCTTGAACTCGTCCCATTCCATGGACTCAATTTCATCTCTTGGCCTCGTATTCTTGATAAGATTCCACCATTGATCAGCTTCACCTTCCAAACGATATACTGCTAAGATGACTTTATCATGTTCAGAACAGTGAAGAACTGAAAATATCTTTTCAGTGGTACTGATCCATTGTTCAGCAACAAGTGGATCAGAAGTCCCACTGAAAGAAGGTGGACGTTGCCTCATGAAGGACTCGATAGTATATTGTTCCCTTCTCTGTTCATTTGGAAGTCCAGAATGATTCATAGCTTGTGTAAGTATAGCAATAAGATTTTTCACTCCATCTCCCATAACATTTGTTTGTTCAGGAGGGCAATTATTGCATTGTCCATTGCATTGATCAACACGGTTCCTTCGGGTTCCAACCATCGTCTAAAACCCAAAAAGAATAGTGTGAGAGGAAAAAATCATGCTAGGGAAAACAACATAATAAAGGGGGAGTATCCTCAATATCTAACTTCTTAGGTTAAATTCTAAGATCGTTACCGTAGTTATAGGACGGTATCCTATACGTATACTTATCCTTAGGGACATCCCTAGACAAACCTTATAAATATCTCTAGGGATCTCACTAAAGTTCTCGCATTCTAGTTTCCAAAGGTTGACTAAACCTTTCCTCTGATACCAACTGTAGAGACCCGAAGCCTAACGTACATTGACATTACATTACTTTTGCATAATACTTAGTACATAAAAAAACACACACACACAAGGATCGTAATAGTTTATTGTCTTTGGAAACTCGGAACGTGATCTTCTAATCGTGGTGAAAGATCCTCAATATCTCCCATAAAGATCTTCCCTTCTTTTTTTCTTACCTAAAACCATTCTTTATATCCTGGGGAAAAGAAAACATAAAAGGGTGAGCTCAAATGCTCAGTAAGGGTAAACAAAAGAAAATCAATCACATCATATTAATAAGAACATAACTTTTGGAAATATTAACCTGCAAAAGAGAGCATAATTTCACAACATGGGATAAATCATAGCAGTGAAATGAAATCCCAATAAGCATAACTTAAAACATGAAACTTTTTGGCATACACACATAATCATAGAAAATCATTTCTTGTTAGTCAAGACTCATTGCCAAGACTATCTTAGTGGACAAAGTCCCTTTTCTGAATCGAGTAACCCTCGTTTCAGTCCTGTTTCACTGAACCGGTATGACCTACCATTCCAGCCATGTCTATCTCATTAGATATGAAATCTTTACCCAATGCATTGGAGGGAGATATAGGTCCCACCCATCTTATAATGAATCCATTCTTATGTGTGCCACATAATCATAAACCATACATCATATCGTAACCCATGTAATAAAAATGGGATTCTTAAACAACATGACATCATAAAACAATTCATATAAGATAAAGGAATTCATATAAAATATTCCATCACAACATGATTAAATAAATGTAATAATATGGATAAAAACAGAACCCTTTATTATCTTAGATGGAAAATAATTTTGATAAAACACTTGAACTCCATTCTTGAGGAAAATATGCTTTCTTCTTCAAAAACATTTTTCCTTTATGAACATGTTATATGAATTTAAAATAAAAGAAGTTTATTAAAAATAAACTTGAAAACTTGTAAAGTAATCTTCTTGGAAATAATGTTTTAAAAATCCATTCATGCCGTATAAGTTAAAAATAACATTCTCCTCGTACTTTTGTCAGAAAAGTAAAAAAGTACCTTATATGGTAACCAAAGGAAAGATTCCATTCATACAATGTGGTAAAAAGTAAATAAAGGGTAAAAATGCCTTTAAACATCCATGGAAGAATGGTAAAAATTTTATGAAATCATTTTTAGAAATCATGGTCATGGATTATAAACATAACCCCAGTAAATACTTACGTATAAGCAATCTCAGATAAAAATGAGATTGAAACTTTATCCCTTACCTTAGGTCTGATTTGCTTCGTAGGTGTCTGAACCTCCTGTATAATGATTTAAATAATTTCATTGACTTATTACAAAATCATATTCATTGTTATGATATCATATATGGTTCACTTATGACTTTATATTACCCGTTCTTTTGTAAATTCCATGTTAAAGAAGCGTTTTGGGTAAAATCGTTTCATTTATCATAGGTGTTTTGACTTGTTGTTCTTGAAATTATTATTACTTATATCATGATTTACTTACTTCCAGAATATAAAATATGATTTATATATCATATATATTCAGTATATATATATATATATAAAAGATAGATAAATGAAATGAAAAACACCGTTCATGGAGACGGTAGTCCGTACGTACGCATGAATGTTGTTTTCCTTTCCTTATTGTCTTGAATGGAAGTAAGTAGATGACATACATATATATATATATACATAAATCCATTAGCTTTATAATGTCATATATTTAATTATTATTTCTTATATATACTTTATAATCATTCTTAAATGGTTAACATGGAGAATGAATCTCATCGCGTCGTGGAGACGGTAGTCCGTACGTACGCACGAGCGATGATATCATTTCCATAAATATTGAATTGAATTGGAGTGGATTATACAATATATCAGAATCAATATTATGTTGTAATAACTATGTATAGTTATTCTTTACACCATTATACCCATCCATGTAAGGTGGTGGTGGAAAATAGATAACACCACGGCGTGGAGACGGTATTCCGTACGTACGCACGCGCGGTGATTTCTATTTCCGTAGGATGGATAGATGGTGAAATAGGGTTGTTTCATACTTATAATAACATATCAGTATATGAGTGATACTGATTTTATTACTTCATAATGAAACAACCTAAGAAGAAGAAGTGGAAGAAGAAATAAAGATGAAAGAATTGGTAACGGTAATTACCTCTTCTTTGAAGCGCCTCTTTGAGACCTCCTCTTAGGGCACTAAAATTGGTCTTTGAGGAAGACCAGATCCTCTAGGATGTTTCTAGGGAAGTGGATAAGAGATTTTGGCAGGGGTTGGCCGAGCTTGAGTGCTCAAATTGGTGTGAGGAGGAGGGGGAGGAGGTGTCCTTTTATAAGGGAGGAGAGGGGCACCTTAGGAATACCTCAAAATATTATTTTATATTAAAGTCAAAATGGGTTTATAATGGTTCCAAAGGGTCTTATTTCGAAGATAATGTGGGGATGGGTCGAAATCCTATCAACCAATAGGATTTAGACAAGTTTAGGTTATTATTTTAACCTTATCAATTAGATTTAACTCTAAGTTAAATAATTTAACTTTTACCGTGTCTTTTTGTTTTCTTACACTATATGGTTAATACACTTACTATAACATGCCAAACGAACCCCAAATTGTTTATTATTAATATATATATCATTATATAAGTCATTTGGACGAACCTTATATTTTTAGGAATAAAATAACAATTAATAATATAATATTTGATTTAAAAACTATTTTGTGTCAATTTTGACACTATTTGATATATGATTTTTGTGAAAGTCATAACAGAATTATATGTTCGAACACAGTTTATAAAATCAACACTAATATATCATAGTAACCTAGAAAATTAGTGGAATTCATAAAAAGTCTCAAATTATATTTATTTGGGTATTTATAACATCAATTATGTCAATATTTCATTAATAAGATAATTACTGCATCATCATTGTGTCATACATAAATTAAATTATTTAATGTCTAAAAATTACAAATAAAATACCATTATGTAGGAAATAGTTTTAGCTTTCTAAAGAATATTTATAGTCAAATTTATCTTATGTATAACCCCATATTAAAAATGTTTTAGTAAATAAACTTTGATTTTAACTCTTTTAACCCTTCTTTAAATAAATTAATAATAAATGTCCTAATCTAACCCAAGTGGGCCTAAATGGTCATATTTTATTCCTAAGTTTTATTTTGGTCGAAATACACTTGTCCAATAGGATTAGGACATGTGTTAGGGTAATATTAATATCATTTTTACCCTTAATTACCCTATTTACCTTTAACCGTGGTAAAAAAAAGTAAAAAGTTACTATTCACCAAAAATTATTTTCATCTCATTGAACCAAATTTTAGTCCTTGATATTAACCGTGTCTCTCGGATTTTCGAAATTCCATTCACAGAAGCGGTAAAATTAAGTTTTATGCAAAATTCAGTTTTTAACCTACCACTTAGTGGTTTCACTATTCATCAAAAATTGAAAATTTTCAGAAAAATACCAAAAATTAGACCTAAGCTATATTTGATATTATGAACTCAAAAATGATGTCTATTTTACCAAATTCAAAACATATCAGTTGCATTAACTAATTTAAAAATTAATTCCCGTCATCAAAACAAATAGCGTGTTTTTAAGAGATAATAACTATCAAAAGATTGATACTTGTTTATAACTGGTTTAAATGTGAAATTACATCCAATGACCATAATTTTATTAAATTGTAAAAATATATTCTAAATATACTTTAAAACTACTAAAATTAATAATTTATCACTATTAATTATTTCGATTAAAAATGTTGTTTTTAATTAAAATTTAGTAATTTTCACTATTCATTAGAATATGAAAGTTATCCGAAAAGTACCAAAATTTCACCTTAGGCTAAAATCGATACTCCGAATCCAAAAATGAAGTCCATTTTGAGAGCTAAAATTTCTAAAATTTAAAAAGTTGTTATTACTATTCATAACGGCTAGTTTTAATAATATTTTAATAGCATATCGTTGTTTCGTGAAACTGAGTATTGCGTACTACACACGCTATCGAGGAAGGTTGCGATTGCGTGTAATGCAAGGCAAGTAAAAGATGCGTGTTGTGCAAGCTCCTTTTTGTGTAGCGTACAACACAAGAAATTAATAAAATTAAAAAGAATATTTTTCATAAAATCTCGGGCTGTTACATACACTCTGGTAAGCTCTTACGTCAATTCCCATATGGTCTTGCAATAATAGCTAAAGACTCTCTGAGGAAGCACTTACGTCTAATTCCCCCTATGGTCTCGATGTGTGGGTAAACTAATAACACTCTTGGTAAGATCAAATTCCTATGCCCGTAGGTCCTGCGTATGAAACTAAAACCAACAGACCCTCTAGGGAAGCACTTAATCGCCTATTCCCTCTTTGATCTCCCGCACCATGTTCTCACGGCCCTGAGCAGTAAAGTCGTGCGTAATTGACTATTAGCATCCCTAAGTAAGTTAAGCAACTACTTGTCTAATAGCTACAAAATGCATCCACAAGCATATAAACAGTAGGAAATACATGCAATCAAGTCAACAGGAATACTAGCAATGCAATAGGGGTTGCCTCGTAGGTAAACCATGACAAACGACACACAACAGAAAAAACAAGGAAAAAAACCCATGGGGCGATCCCTAAACATTCTAACAAGAAATTATTAATCATCTAATAGCCTCAAGCATACAAGAAATCTAATGCAGATAAATAAACAGGAACAAAACCCTAACCCGGGATACCCGATACATGGGTTTCTGGAACTTTTGCAACCAAAACTCAAACAAATTCAATGTAGGGAAACATACCACCTACCTCGATCCTCGGAGATCGATATACTTGAACCTCGGCCTGTGAATCGGCCTAGAATGGAGTAGATCTGCAAAAACTCCTAGAATGTTCACCCTCAGATAACTCACACGAGAGAAGGAATTAGGAAACGAGGCTAAACAAGCACCAAGAACTCACCGTTGCGATTCTTCAGCAATCGACGAAGTTCGATTCAGACAACCGATGATGGATTTGTGGCTCAGAGAAGAATCGGCCTCCTCGGACGCTCTGGATGGAATTAGGGGTAGAAGAAGATGTTTCCGTCATTAGGTGCGACACCGGGTCGATTAATGAAATAATAAGAAAGTACACGACGTGTACTTTAGAGTACACGGTGTGTACTTGGTTTTTCCGTACTCTACTTTAACCGGCCACCACATCACCTCTACACATCGTCTGTGTGGCCCGGACACGGCCAGCACACGGCTTCAAGTGGCCGAGGAGTACACGGCCTGTACTCAAACAGTACACGGCGTGTACTCTGAAAATTTCCAGATACATTATTTTTCCTTAAAAATCCTGTAAAAGAGATCCGTTCCTGAAACCGAAGCTCCGGTTTCTTACACTAATAAAAATTATAAATATATTAAGAGAATGGTTCAGTGGAACTTAAACAGAAAATTCCTATAAAACTTCCTCTAGAACATTCCAGTGTGAATTAGAAACCTACACTACTCTTCAATGATAAATTTCACTAAAAAAATCAAACAGATAAATCAATGAAAGTCTTCATAAAAATTTTAATGATTCAACTCGAAACTTTATAATAAATTTTTTTAAAAAAACTTTTTTTAAAGACAAATTATTTTGTCTTTTTTAAATGGCATAAAACTTTTTTACAGAAATATTTTATTTTATTTACAATAATAATTATATTTTCAATACGATAAACTCAATATTCATTATTGCATTAAAAAAACTCAATGATAGTAAAGATATCAAAGAAAATCAATTAATTTTCTTCTAAATGATTAAAAAGTCTATTTTTATCACATATTTATTTCTAATACTTTTTAAAAGATGTTACACAATTTTTTTAAACCAAAAAATATATCTTTCAATTAAAAATATAATTGGTTTTCAAATAAAATAAACTAATTAATATTTAAAATGTTTTAAAAATACGTATGCACTTAAAAATATTTACTAAAATATATTCATTTTACTCGATTAATCAAAAAAGGGAACACATGTTATTTGGAGATTTTGTTGATTGGACCGAGGGAGAATCTGCCAAAATGTGTTTTAATTCAAGACCAATATACCCCTCGTTTCAATCCATTACCAGATTGCAATGTGTGGAAAAAAGTCCAGGTGTCAATATGCTGGACTGCTAATGGATGCTCCATTATTTAAAGGAATTGGAGATGATAAAATTCATAGCCTTCTAGACCTCCCTATTTTTGGATTCTTTTTTTCCCATCCAAGTCCCTATCCATCACGCCTCATCAATTTTTCACTAAAATAAAATACCACACCTATTTCACCACAAATTTAGGAAGAAATTAAATATTTTCTAGGTATTCCTAATTCCACTTTGCCATCAAACAAAGGAAAAAAATTCTACATTTAATTGTTTTAGGAACAAAAGTGGTGTGTCACTTCGAAAAAAAATATTAGGGTGATCAAAAAAATTATTTCCATCTGCAATTCCCCATAAAAAGAAATCATCACTATCCGAGAAAATGGATTTTTTGGATATTAAATTCAATTTCATCGATCCTTTCGCCTTATTTTCGAACATCGATGACGATGACAGACACCCCCTACCTCTGTCTCATCTCCCAAAGATGAATCAACTGTCTACACCAGAAGCTGTTAAAGAACAGGAGTTGCTATCATACACAGACATATTTCTGAAAGTCAATACCGACATTGACATTGTATTTGGCGAACCATCTTCTGATTCAGGTTTCTTAATGCATAGAATCCCTGTGGGGAAAACTAGCGACACCTCCTTCCAATTCTTCTGAGTCCCGATTAAGTCCTGCAACAAGGGGGACATTTTGAAGAACCCAAATCCAAGGAATATATTTTTGTGAACAAGAATCTGATCCTAAAAGAGGAGTACAAGGTGGTAGAATTCCTAATCAATGCAATAAAACCAAATTTGCTTTTTGTTGCTGATATTTTGTTCCTTCGATTACCTCCAGTGGTCTGCTTATTTGGTGCCACATGTGCTATTGATTTTACTACACCTAATGACTATGGTGAAGTCATTATACCGTTTGGTTACCCACCACGACATAATTCAAAATCACAGGTCACAAGGAAAACGAGTTAAGGGGGGGTGTTGGATAATAAAACTCAATTTTCCCTTGGACGGTGCTAACATCTTCTTCAACAATGGAGGATTTGACAAATTCAAGATTGGTTTCTTCACGTGTGTGGATTCGATGGCTTGGGCGATACATACCATAACCAACTGTGGACTTGTTTTCTCCATGTTTTCTTTCATTTGGATTTTTGTGTGTTGTATCCCTATAAATAGGGTGTATTATTATGTGTTGTAATAGAATGAATCCCGAGTGAAGAAATAAATACCATTATTTTTTGTTGTGTTTCTGTTTTTCAATCACCTCAAGTGATTTGCGCATGATGTTGTGTTAGCCGCTGAAAAATATCCTCCACTAGTAATTTGATGGAACCAAATTCCACTTGAAGCCGAAAACATCCAAATTTGGGAAAACCAAATTCGTCATCTGACTCTGTGATGTATTTCAAGAACCATAAGGTTGGCACACAAAAGTTCATGTGTGTGCATGGAAAACCAAAATCTTCAGGCAAGAATCATGCATTCCAAATACAAAAACACTTCTCTAATATTCATCAAAGGATCCCAAAATCACTAAGATAGTTGTTCACAAAAAGGATATGATGCGTGAAAGAATCCAACACCACATGTCACCCTCTTGTGCGCCCTATATGATGTCAAACAGATGTTTACGTGATTGAGCACCGCGACTAAGTCAAATTTTTATGGGAAGAACCCTTCTGCAACTGAATAATCCAAGATAAGTGCTAAAGGTGTTGCCTATAAATTTATGGACACTCCCATTATTTAGGGTGATCCTATGGAAGTCAAACCATCAATCTACCACGCATAAGGCTAATATTCTGATACATCATGAAAGCATCAAACCCTCATGGTATACGATCTTGCGTGACAGGTTCCTTGTGGATCCTCCCTTAATTTAGCCCACTGTTGTGTAACCCTCGCCCAACCTCTTTCACTCTATGTTAGGTCTGCTCAAGGGAACCTATGCTGCCCAACCTCAACCTTGCGTGTAACACTCCCAAGTTGTATGCAACCCTTGGCCTTTCTCGCAAGATCCCTTTCTTGTGCACACCCATTCCTTGAAGCTCTATGGTCACCCCCTATGTCATAACACCATGTTTGAGCATCCTTTTCATGAAAACCCCATGTCTTGTGGGAACATATTTCAAACAAACCACTATTATGCGTGCCACAATTTATTGGTCCCTCGTGAGACACCCCCTATGCATGCATTTCAATACCGTGTTCTTCTCCGCATAGGTACACTAATGACTCTTGGTTCTCAACATTAGCATGCTCATGTGGTCCTCATGATTGACCAGTCCCACACACCATTAACACTTGACATTTCTAAATCCATGTCGCTAGAGTTGCGTGAGTTGAGGTTATATAAGCCCGAGGGGTGAGGAGTGATTCCCCCATGCACGCGACATATGATGTAGAACTTACTAGCACCAACATTCTCAACAAAAGACATAAAAATATAGACCTACCCAATAAAACACATAGAGGAAGCCCCATATATGATCGTCATGGGATGAAATCTTCTTCCCCACCATGGTATATGAGTTATCCATATAGAGAAGCTTCACTCGTATGCCCCACTCAAATGGAATTAGATCCTCCCCACATAGAATGAGACCCCCCATGGGAAACTTTCTCACATAAGCCCCAAAACATATCGTGTTTATTCTTCTTTCGCGACATGAGTGTCAATTATACAACATCATCTTGATTCTCACATCGAGAATCACTCACATGGGCTTAGAGGTTAGTGGAAATCATGCCACCCCCCCCCCCAAACACTTCAAGGGAACCCCTTAGAGAGTAAGACCCAACCTCCATTTCTACAGATCATTTCTATACATAATCTCTAACCAGCACCCATACACATAATAAGAATCCCTCCTATATTTATCCCCAACCAACATTTATATTGGTTGTTTCTATATGTAAGCACCGACCATCACCCATCCACTTCACGTGCATTACTCCTAGAATAAATCCCAAACTCAATTTCTATGGACCGTTTACACGCATAATCTCGAAACAATCATGTCCCCTCATCTTGGGACACCTCCTTAGGTACAATATTTATCCCTTTACAAACTAAATATTCTTTGATTACCAAGTAACTGTGATCTGTAGGAAGCCTCCCCCAGGTCCAAACTGAAAACCCCATCCCCATCCATCCTAATTTTCCACAACCAGCCACGTCCCTATAAGATCAATCTATTCTCCTTGGAGACTTCATGTCCTTGAGGTTCTACACCATTTCCTAACTATGGTGGATTTGAATCCAAACTAACCGGGATATATATAAGGCCTCCCTAATCTCCAAACCCAACACTCTATCAACATCAATATTATTTTTCTCAGAGCTTCAACATCCCCGTAAGATCATGAAACTTTCCTGGGAGACTCCATCTCCTCTTAGTTCCACAACCTTTCCAAAAAATGTGGTATTTGGTTCCCAAATAACTAGGAATCATAGTATACCTCTCCAATGTCCAAACCCAACACTATAACCACATCCATCATGATTTTCCTCTAACCAACATGTCCCAATAAGATCATCCCACTAACCTAGGATAATACCTCTTCTTTGAGTCCCTTTGGGTCCCTTTCCTGAGTAAGGCCCGGCTATTTCATCAATACATCTACAATCTCTTGCACATCATTCATGTTTCATCCCCACAATATCTAACTAAGATAAATCTGCTTTGAAATAGAAGCATTCATGTATAATCCCCACAGCACCCCTTGTTGGTTCATCCATTCATGATGCGAGCATCCTTACTGCACGACGTTAAACTGCATAGACCAGTCCTATCACAAAACCTTAAACTATGAAACCAAACTACATGGATATTGAACCCTTTATTCTAAAAAAGTTAAATAGATACCTCTCTAATGGTTCTGTCCTGACCAATGTTAATATAAGGTGTCCCCTCTTAAGGATACACCTCTCTAACACACCTCATGGATCAACCTCCACGATCTTTTCTGATCTATACAAAGGTAAACCCATTAGGTTATCCTTCATAGGGACTCAAACCATTGATCCAACTCCACGAGGGATTCTAATAAATCTACTCAGTCTCCAAAAATGTTAAACTTGTGATAAAAAATGGATACCTCATGCTAAACAAGGGATACCTGAGGTGAAATCTTCATAAGATATTCTCCCACTACTTCTGCTACCTCATGATAAACATGGGATTCATGAGGTGAAAGCCTTGGAATATATTCCTTTGGCATCAAATACCTCATGATCAACATAGCATGCCTTGGGTTCTATTACCTTGATACCTCTATGAAAAAACTCTTGACAGAAGTACACTTCCCTATTAGGACCCTTTGAAATGTCTGAAAACATGTATTGTAATTAATCAACATCCATTAAAAAATGGCATCAGAAATGACTTCCACGAACATGAATTAATTCTATGCGGTAAACCCAAAATATGTGATGTGTTCCAAGGTAAAATCCATGGATGGATAAACCCACATCAGAGAATCCTGTTTGGATCAAGGAGGAAACATTTTCATTGAATGTGATGATAGCCACCCACCTTTGGAAAGTGGGAATGTGTAGAAACACAAATGCATACCAGCGTATCGACTCAGGGAATAAAGTGCCCAAACAGTAGCATCAGAAAAAATTTTAATGTGAAAAATGTACCTTACATGTGGTACCTAACCATGTACCTCATATGGACTAGTCATGTACTTCACATGGCCATGTAACCCGACACAGTGTGAAAACCACACAAGGTCTGTTCATTTACACTACACTACCATGTTCCCATACACTGGATATATAGATAGTTTTTCGGCTACACAACCAAGTCCCAATATATGGTGTGTATACCCTTTACATGATGCTTCTAAAAATATCATCTTGGGAAGAGCACATAATGTATGTTTCTGATTTACATGTCGTGTGGTCAAGATTTCTGAATGGGAAACCCCTCAAATTAGCATGAAACCCCATTTTCTCCCTAAAATAAATATATTGACCCTGAAGGGGTTCTAATAATGTATAATAATAGTATAAAACATTAAATCAGTAAATATATAAAGATTTTTGAAAAACATAAAAATGTCCAAACTTTGGGTGGAATCTGCTAAAGCATTTTCTATTTCTAAGATCCATGGCTACCATGTAACGATCTGGCTCCTCCCGAGCTCCATGGTCGCACCTCCCTTATTCAATAAATCACTTCATCTATCCATATAACTTTTACATCTCATTCATGTGATGTAGGAAATACAAATGTAAATTCATTAGAATCCATAGAAAAAAGAAGAAAGGAAAATAGAAAAAGGTATGGAATAAAAAGAAAAAGAAAACAGGGGACCAACCTGTCCACAATGCCTGACCAGACTTTATACATCAGCAAGGTAAAAATCCCCATTCAAGGCTCAATGTTGGATATAGAATCTCAATACAACACTCCATTCAAATGATATGGCTGAATGAACCTGGACGAAAAAATTAATATTTAATTACTTAAATTATACATATTAACTATTCCACTAAAATTTGAATGGATCTTAATTCCACCAAAATACTTTACTATGTCGAACACCCTTTTCTGAGGCTAATGCAGTATTTAGAAAAAATATCCAAGATCATATGATCTGGTTGATAACCATTTTCCCCTTATAATAATCTAAAAGAAAAAATTCAAATTTTCGATCAAATTTCCAGTCCAAAAAAACAATAGTTCTTACAATGTTACGCAGATTTTCTACATTATTTAAGGATATATCTAATTTTATTTTCAAGGAAAAACCCTTGCTAGATCCAGAAAAATCTCAAAATCCCTCTCTCATTTGAATATATTGTCCTGTCAATTATCCTATGAGATTACCACCGATGTTCAGAAATATTTAATTTCCTCCATTCAAGTACTGGTTCTGGCGACCCCTCACTTTTTATCAAGTCACTATAATAAAAAACATTTTCAACAAGTTTGGAGTCCATTGTGAGTCCTATGACTCCGTAATTTCTAGTTCTCACACTGCCCAACTACACATTGATAATAATGAAAATACTATTGATTAATTAAAAAATTAACATGGGTTCTAGTAAAGGAATTGTTCATCAATAAATGGGATAAAAAATTAGATAGAAACATTGTATAGGAACTTTAGGTAACTCATGAAATCAAAATTTAAAAAGTTAGAATAATATGATGTTGTTGGAAATAAGGAATCTTTGGTTACATATTAATGGGATGATATGATGGAAAACAACATTATAATCGATGATCAGAGAATGATTGACTAGAATGAGATGGGTAATATAGATTCCTAGATGAAGAGTTTCATTTCTCATTTAAAATAAGTGATGTGTCTCCTTTTATGTTTGTCTTGATAGTCAATAATGGCTAAGTGTATGTTTTTTTATAATTGTTTCATGATGAGATGTACTTGTATTAATTTTGTGATAAAATACCCAAATTCCCATGCTTCAAATTCTATATAAATATTTGATATGTTAAAAATAATTTGAGTGATCAAGTAGTTAAATATCATATACTTTTCTTTTTTATTTGATTGATAAGGTGAAAAACTAGTTGAACATGATACCACAATAATCTATTACCACATTAGGTGATCATGTACAAATGTTGCTTTATTTGTTTTCCTAATTTAAATAAAACAAATTAATATTGAATGATTAGAGGATGAATCATTATATAATGTTTGAGAATGATAGAAATTTTTTATGAAAATTTCCACATCATACCCTATCTATTCCTTTCACGTTTTCTTATTCTATTCATTCAAGAAGACTATAACATGAATGGTATTGAATGTAATTGTTAGAGAAACTTTTACCACTAAATCACCATAAATGATCATTAATATACATGATGAGATGGAACTAGGAATTTTTAATGGAATATGGATTGAATATCATATAAAATATGAGCACACTACATAGATAAATCAAAAAAAATATATGATGAAAAGTTATTGAATATACCAAATGAAATTAATTATTTTATAATAACCCCATAGGAGATTGTAAATATTATTTAAAAACTCATGTTAAGAATATGGAGGAGTTGAATCGTAGATAGTTATTATAGATTCAAGATCCATTTATAACTAAATTTGGATAAACAAGCTATGTTGGATATGGATGAAAATAAAAACAATGTGTGAATTTTATAAATCTATATAAATAATCATGGAATAACCATAAAAATATGGATTTTGGAGGAAATATTTCATATTAAGGAGGAGGGAAATCAACTCCTAGTTTTTAATAACATTGATAACTATATAATCATAATTTTAAATATCTAAATCAAAATAAAATTCAATAACAATTATAAGATCAAGTGATGATGATTTCATGTGAATATTTTATTCAAAAATTTATAAACATGCACAAATCCCAAAGTAAGTATTTAACTAATCTTGTTAAAAAAACATCAGTAACAAACAATAAGACTCGGATGGAATTGAATTGTAGTCAAATATATTTCTGTACTAAAAGAACACTTCTGATAAACATGTAAAAAAATCTATGTGAGGAAGATAATATGATTATTCTTCAAAGTGAAAGAGATCTTGAAGGAAAGAATTTGAAAATAATTATTATAATTGTGTGGAATTTAATGAATAGTTTTAAGATATAGAATAGAACAAAATTCAATATGATAAAATTGATGAGGAGCATCATGAGGAAAAAATTCATAAATTGAATTAATTGGAGGAAAAATCTTTTGTTATACAACATAAATTTCAAGAAACATTAATGCAGGAAACATGATAATTATAAAAATTCACATAGTAATTAAAAAAATAAAGGATAGTGTAATTACTTGTGTATTAAAATTTGTGAAAATATCAAATAAATTTTCAATTTTCATATTTTTGGATGGGTTGAACATTGAATCGAGATTTGGAATTTAATTATAAAGGCTGGTAACCCTTAAAAGTTCCATTTTAGATAGATAATTAAGTCCAATTAGTGAAGGGTTCGATCAAGTTTGCATCATAATAAACATGGGGTATTATTATAGGGGTTCAATTGGCTATTCAGTGGGGTTGTGAGTGAGTTCTTATAGGAGGTAGGATGATAATTTCACCAACTACCCCCTTGGGAATTTTATAAGAAGTGGGGATACAAAATGGGTCATTCGGTTGAGACACCCCTCTCTTTTCTCTCCATGGAACCCCCTTCATGGGTGATGATTTCGGGATATTTTGAATGGTGATTCATGTTATGTTTTTCTACTTATGCTCCCACTCTTCCCCCTCTTATTATCCATTGAATTTCTTAAAATTTTGGTTTTGGATTTAAAACTGATTCCACCGGATCATGGTGGAATCAGCTGAATTTTATGGGACATTTGTTCATCCTTGGAAGAGGAAGTCCTAGGGTAGAAATTTCCTATGGTGTCTTAGCATTTCATTAGGATATAAAATCGTAGTGATTTGTAATTATGTTCTAATTAATTTATTCGTGAATTAATTGTGTAATTGGTGGCGTGTGTTGGGGATTTGGACAAGGATGGTATCGAGGGTACATAACAGACCACGTAGGGGTTTTGGTCATGGTTCGAATATCACTAAATCACCAGTGAGTGACAAAAAATTATTCCACATTTATATTAAATTGTTCAATTAATTATGAATGTTGTAATTAACTAATTACTGATGTTTGACTTGAGTTTGGATCTCAGTTCATTGAGACGAGCTCAGTTGATTATAGATGATGCTGGATGGGATTGAATATTCCTTGAAGACTGGAAATAAATAGGAGAAGTTCCAAAATAGGTTGTTGGCCTTGAATATGAGCCTTTTTGTATTTATGATTTTGATATGTGGATTGTGAGGTGTGGGCTCACACTATAGGTGATTCACTTTTGATTAATTAAATTTCATGGCATAGATTAAATGAAAATTTAAATTGATTTGATTAATTAATGGAAGGCCTTGAGTTAAATGATTACGTTAATAGGATTCATTGGTCCTAGTCTCCTAACATGACATCTTAGATGCTGATGGTCAAGAATTTTTCTTGCGAATTTACTTGAGATATAAAAACCCATCCTAAGGGGTGTGAGCTATATGATCAAAATGGATTGAACTAAGTAGATTGTACATTGATTAGGATTCCATGGGCCCCTCCCTGTGGAGGTTCAACATTAATTAAGATGGACAACCTTAATATATAATGTGGTTACTCTTAATACATGATCATCAGAAGTGGGTGGACCCTAGGCTACGAATAAAAAGTTGGGTGAGTAGACCAACCAAGTGAGGCCTTGAGGACTAATATGATCCATGAGACTTATCATGTGATGTGCCACATAGATCCAATGTGGTGTTGATGTCATGATAATGATGTCAGGGGATGTATAATACCCTAGGAATCATGTGTTTACTTGGAACCTTAGTTGAGACTAAGGACCCTGGTGAGGGTTGCAATAATGTACTCTTTCCCAGAGGGGGCGAGTGGGTTCCCCATTGACTTACCAACCCTAGTTAGGTTTTTTTGGTAATGGGTTCAGTTGGTTGCATATGTCACCTTAGAACCCATACTGAACATGTGATCCTAAGGTCTTCTGGATAGTGGTGTTGGGTGAGGTTGTTCGACCACCCCCTATTCCTTTTTTTTCTTCATGATTGTTTCTTGTGTATTACCTCGAGGAAGTTTTAGTTATGAAGTGGAAAACACCCTTGGGGAAGTCATTTATTTTGTTTGGGAGTTTACCAAGGGGTGGTGTTTATTTTTCTTCTAATGCATGAGAGAACTCACATACGGGAGGGGCTGATGACGAGAAGTGATGCAATGAAGGTGCCAGACATTGTTCTATATTAATGTAAGGAGGGAACAAGAAGATGGTTAAAAGGAGATCTAGAGGGTGGCAGACCAGATTCTATGAAGCATCGTGGCTTCGATGGATGGTAGGAGGCTAGATAAATTTGGGCCTATGAGCTAGGATGAGCACAAAATGGTAGGATCAAGTTGAAGAAGGGACCACCAGCCATATATCAGATGGGTCTATGGTCTATATATATAATATGTATAAATAAAGGGTTCTATGATTGGTTTATTAATGGTTCTTGGTGTTGTAGAAGCAAATGGTTGGGTGATATATTAAAATTTGTTTTAATTATTCTCACTCGAAACCGTGAGTGATGATCATGAATGAAAAATTTATAAATAATTTATTTAATATGTGAAGAAATGATTACATGGGCTTTGGAAATTTATTAATTGATGAATGATGATAGTCCGAAAAGACCCTTTTGTATTTCCATCTATGCACTTGTCAGGTTCCATGTGTAGAATCCATCTAGCAGTGATCCATACATGCTCTGATGATCTAGGAGAAATTCCACTCAATCTATAGATCCTAACACAATGTATTGAATGACATGAATTGTTATTTATTGGTAACTTATTATATGATCTAGAAGAAATGTCTCTTTCATTCTCATTATGGAGAAGGAGAGAGATGGAGGACTCGAAATAGAATTCGTTGTGTATAAAAATTCTCTCTTGGATATTCGATATAACATACAATAATTGTAATAGTCTATTTATAGAGATAGGGTTTAGGTAAAAATATTATTTAATTGAATTATAAAAATTAAATATCATTCATATCCATTAATAATCTTCATTATATATAATATAGAAATTATTATTATTATTTTATAGTGTACTCCAAATTTCACAATAAAAACTATTATTTACCCTTCTTATTAATTAATATTTTCCACCAGACTCATTATTGGTTCATTTTAACTCCTCAAGAATTTATTTAACATCAAATTTAATATTCTATTCAAAAATTAATATCTTATTCACAATCGAGTGAATAAAATTTTATTATAATATTAAATAAAAAAATAAATATTTTATTCACAATCCATTGGATACATAATTTTATATATATTCATGTTATCAAATAAATTACTTATTACCCTGTGAATATTAGTGATCAATTAACAATGAATAAAATCATTCCTTTTTGATGAAAATGATTTTTATTCTAATAATTAAATTCTAATAGAATTTATTCGAGATCATAGGAAACACTTAGGCGGTTACCCTATAAGATTATGTCTTGTTGGAATTAGACTGGCTTGGAAAAATCCCATGATTACTGTCTAACAATGGGTCAAGGAACTCAATATAAGGGACTCAATATCACAATTATGATAACAACATATGACGGCACACTATGTAATATAATCCATTTATCACCATATCCCGTCAAGTCGGTTTCAAATCTATGTCACCAACCTATATGATTGATATTCCTTTAATTAACTATCTGAAATAAACATTTCATTACACCATGGGCATGGAATTTACTGATACAATTGTATTCTGATCAAAGGACCATGATATCTACTTCCATAAAAATGGATGGGACAAATCCTTCCCCAACTAATCAGCTAATGACATGTCACTCGTGACATACCCAATTTATCAAATGTTGCAATGAACTATTATAGAATAGGTTTATTAATTACATCTAAGTAAATGTGTTGTAACATTCATTAATAATAATCCTAATTTCCTAAGACCATCACACACAATCACATACAGAAATATTGAATGACAGCAAAACATGTGGAATTTCTACTAATGGGTATCTTCTCATCATCTCCCATCTTGGAGATTACAAAGTATGGATATAATGAGAAGAAGTCTCATCATATTATGAGTACTCACACCTATAATTATATGTACTATGTGTCCCATCAATGTACATATCCAACAATAAAAAATTATTGAAGAATATCATCATATCACATAATGGTTCTCATCATAGCTGGGAACTGAAATGGACTTATAAATATGATGTATACTCTAGTAAATTATTACATTAGAGTAATGGAAAACAACTAAAAATATGTTATTATATGTTTTATTAATTTTAAATACATTTAATATACCTGTAATCAAAGTATAAAAAGGTGTTCTTAAGAAACCAACTCTAATAAACTCACACTTAGGCTACATCCAAAAATTTACGACCTTTAGTCTTCTAGACCCTATATGATAGTACTATTATTGGAACCATGGTCTTCTATGCATGATTTGGAGTATGTTTTGTGTTTGTTGTCAATCATCAATGGATGTTTGGATCGTGTACCAGCAAAGAGATCATACCGTTCAAGCAGACAACAGTATTGAGGGTGGCGCCATTTTCCAGTGTTTGCCAAATTTTTGGGGTCCAAAATCTGGAAGTTGCTGAGCATCACGAAATTTGGATTTACATGAAGATAATAATTAAATATGGCGAAGACATGAATTTCGTGAAGAGAGGATGCATGGTTTTGAAATTGCGAAGACCAGAAGAATGGAGGCGGTAAGTCTTCACGATCACGTCAAAGCTTCGCGAATGGCAGAGTTGAAGCGCATCGCGGCGGTGAAGGGATTTGCGAGGGAGCTTCACGGTGAAGTCATGAAGGAATGAAGACGATAATAGTCCATGATTACGGCGTGCTCCATGAACGGAAAATTGCCGTTGTTCTTCGCGATTTTGAGAGAATTTCAGCGGGAACTTTGGAGCTTCGCGATTTGAGCTGACATGGTGCTGACTTCGCGTGGAAGGGTCGAGGGTCGATGTAATCGCTTATAAATAGAGGTCGACCCCCTCAAGAGATGTAGAGAGAATTTTGGAGAAAATCCTTTTCTCTCGGTTCGCAATGGTCTCTCGCGAAGGCAGTTTGCTTCGCAAAAGAGGATCTTCGCGGCGCCTATTCTAGCTCCGCAAAAGTCGTGCGCCCCGCGTTGGCTCAGTGAGCTTCGCGAAGAGGCAGGAGCTCCACGATAGCCAAGCATTGCGAAGGCTGGAGCATTTCGAGAGTGCTTCATGATAGAGCTTCGCAAAAAGGCAGGGGCTCCGCGAAGGCTTGTTTGAGCTTTGCAAAATTGGGAGCCTTGCGAAGTACGGTACTTTGTGAAGGCCTTTTCCAAAGGTTTTTTTCCTAGTGGACAAGGGAAAAGGGGGTATTCATCAGTCGTTGAAATTTGGACTTTAACAGAGCATTAACGTAGGACTCTGATGCATGAAAAGTCTCATGCTGAACAAGAGACAATGAACTTCATGCCTATCAATTGAAGAGACCTTCACGTCTATAAACTGAGTGTGAATTCACCAACAGTAGTGAGCCAGGGGGAGTCAACAGGAGTGACCCGAGGGAAACAGTGAGCTATCCCTGAACCTTTGTAAAGGCATTGAGCCTGGGACAGAGTGACTGTTCTCGAACAATTGTAATCTCTAGCTAGTGAAGCATAATGGATTTTGGTATGACCGAAATCTTGTCGGCGTATGCTCCTTGGACGTAGCCCATAGTGGTGAACCAAGTAAAAAGGGCTGTGTCTTCTCTGTGCATGTGCATGTTTGCTTTCTGATCATTTTCATCATACAGGTTTTACAAGTTCCTACCAAAGTGGGAACAAGATCCATCACATTAAAAGAAAAAATTGTCACCCTGATTCACCCCTCCCCCCTCAGGGTGTCCCGGGGTCCTTCAAGTGGTATCAGAGGCAGGTTGCTGGTGTTGAATCTGACCTTTTTCGTAATGGAAAATGCGGTCAATGTCAGGGGAGTCCCTCCCTTCGATGGAAGCAATTTCTAGATCTGGAAGAACAGAATGAGATCTCATCTAAGATCTCTTGGAATGGAAGTTCTCTTTTCTACTGTTCAAGGAATACAAGTCACTTATCCAACAGGCCTAACTATGACTGAAACAGACAGGAAACTTCTTGATGCAGATTCTAAAGCACAGAATGCACTCACTGCAGCCCTTTCTGATCAGATCTACCTAAAGGTGAGGAATTGCACCTTAGCAAAATAGATGTGGGATAAACTTTGGAATATTTATGATGGTGATAGCAAAGTGAAAGAGGTGAAACTACATGTTCTTCACAATCGGTTTGATGATCTGAAGATGCATCCAGACGAGAATGCAGACTCTTTCTTCAATCGAATTACTGAAGTGGTTGGAGCAATTAGGGGTCTAGGCGAAGAAATCAAAGACATTGATGTTGTAAAGAAAATATTGAGAAGACTTCCACCTCTGTATAATGCGAAGGTGTCATCCCTTGAGGAAAGAGATCTTTCCAAACTTTCTCTAGATGATCTACTGAGCAGTTTGGTAGCATATGAAATGAGAGTGAAACCAGAAGATGCTACGACTCGGGTGAGCAAGGAAATGGCATTCAAGGCCATGGATAAACTGAAAATCTCAAAGGATAGTAGCGGTGAAGATGACGAAGAAAAATAAATTCATTCTCTCATTACAAAGAAGTTCCCGAAGGGGAAAGGGAAATTCAAAGGGAATTTACCTCTCACGTGTTTCCATTGTGGAAAAGTTGGGCACATTACCTCTTAGTGCTTAAAAATGATCAATGATGAAGATAGTGAGGGTGAAAACTTCAATAAGCCTCAGAGAAGTTTCTTCAAAAAGGGGGACTTCAAATCTGGTAAGAAAATGAAAAGGAAGAGTTTTTTCTGTGAAGAGGAAGAAGATGATAATGAATTCTGTGATGAAGAAGAACCAGAATTAAAAACTGGGAACCATACTTCTATGATGGCAATTGTTGAAAATTCAGAAGATACTGATGGAGAAAAACAACTGAGAACTTTTGTAGATCATGAGATGCAACTTAAGGATGCGGTTAGTAAGCTTAAAATTAAGTGTAAGAGCTGCAATAGGTGGAAATAAATTGTAGAAGAATCAACTAAATACGTTGATAAAATTGAAGCTGAAATTGAACGACTAGAAGAATTTGTGAAGGTACAGTCTAAAATAATTGAAAGCAATGATGATGTAGTAGATCTGAAGCTGATAATTGAAGAGCAGGAAGAGTTCATCAATGACCTCACCTCTATATTGGATGAAAAATACAAGACTTCTGATGGTCTTGAGGAGGAAGTAGTTACTCTAAAGAGTAAACTGGAAACTGAATAAGTTCCAAAAGAATCGAGGAAGAAAATACAGTTTGGATGATTCTCAGATGCAGAATTACTAGCAAGATCCAATTGTGGTTCAGATGGGGTTGGAAAAATCCTGAGTGATCAAAGACCCGCTTGCATGGGAAAGAGTGGAATTGGATGTGAGGCTGAGACATCAACTTCTGGAAGTGAAAAGATCCAAAATAAAGATAAGATGAAAGTTGAACATGTTGAAACGTTACCTAGAGTGCTGAAAAAGGAACCCTCAATCCAAACTAAGAGGAGACCCGAAAAGTATCTTCAAACATTCATAAATGACAGACAGTCTTACTATTCTCCCAATGAAGAAGGTATGAGGAGAAATTCAAGTGAGAAGACATTTCCTCTCATGAAGTGTCAGTTCTGTGGCTATCTGGGTCATACCATGTCTTATTGTGAAGAGGCAAGAAGCTATCTGAATGGAGAAGATATAGAAGCTCAACAAAGGAGAACAATTTCATATCCTAATTCTTATAGAAGAAATAATTTCTATGGATATTGTTTTTTTTTTGTTCTAACTTTGCTCATAAGGCTGCTAATTGTAGGTAGAGAAGGGACATGGACACCTCATACCGAAGTTCAAGACAAGTCAAGTATCGTCAGCAAGACAGTGTTGCTCTTTCAAATAGGTTTTCACCGCTCAAAGAGGAATTTGACTATGAAGAACCTAGGTATGCGGAAGAGATAATTGAAAGGCCATCGGTTCTTTATACTAGATCTAATGTCTCATGGAAGGAAAGGAAGAAGATTGAGAAATCCAACCTTGTAGAGGTGGCCCTCAAAGCTACAAAGAAAAACAGTACCTAGATTCTGGATAGCAGTTATTCATCTCATATGACAGGAAATGCCGGCCTACTAACGAATATCATATGCAATGTCGATGGTACAGTAAGATTTGGTAATGATGGGGCTCTGAAAATCAAAGGGAGTGGAAGTACCGAATTAGCTAATGGAGAACTAAAGAAGACTGAAGTCCTTTACGTAGATGGCCTACGTCATTATCTCCTCAGTGTGAGTCAACTCTGTGACTCAGGACATATAGTTACGTTTAATCAGAAAAGCTGCACTATCAAGGGAAAGACTGGAAATTCACTTATGAAGGGATGCCGAACAGAAGGCAACTTATATCAGGTTGATAGTGAAAAAAATGTATGTTACATGACTATTGAAGAAGAAAACAATTTGTGGCATCAGATACTGGGACACATCAATCAACAAGACATGGAGAAAATATCAAAATTGAGAATTGTCATGGACATTCCCAACCTGAAGCGTGATCGTGAAAAATCTTGTGATGCTTATATTCGTGGGAAGCTGGTCTGTAGTTCATATCGGCCAAAGAAGAAAAGGGCGTCTCACCTTCTTGATCTGATTCATACAGATGATTGTGGGCCAATAAATGTTATCGGAACTCATGGAGAAAGGTACTTTGTCCTTTTCATAGATGATTACATTAGAATGGAATGTTTGATGGTCATTCACAGGAAACTACAAGTCCTTGACTGCATGAAAACATATTGGCGAATCGCCGAAAATGATACTGGACGAACAATCAAAGTGTTGCGATCTGAAAATGGAGGATAATACATGTCCATTGAATTTGAGAATTATCTGGAGAAGCATGGGATACAACATGAGGTAGCTGCTATGAGAACTCCACAACAAAATGGAGTTGTTTAATGTAGGAATCGATAGGTGAACAACATGGCACGAACTATGCTGGTTGAGAGTCGTATTCCATGACATTACTAGAAAGAGGTTGTTCAAGCTGCAGTGCACATTAAGAATTGAACAGGACTTTATATGGGTGAGACGAAGACACTATATGAATTGTGGCATGGACGGAAGCCTTCTCTAAAATACTTTCGTGTCTTTGGAAGTAAATGCTTCATCAGGAACAAAGAAGGAAATCAAGGGAAATATGGCGACAATGCAGATGAAGGAATTTTACTCGGTTACTCAATGAACAGAAAAGCCTACAAATGTTTCAACAAGTGTTTGGGAAGGATTGTGGAAAGCAGTGATGTTAATATAATTGAAGATAAAACCACAAATGCTTCAAGGACGTCATATGCTGATGTGATAGAAAGTCGGGAAGAATGTGAATGTGAAGAAAATACAAATGTAGAAATAGAGGAAGCTGTTCAAAACACTCAGAAGTCACATCATGATGTTGACTCAGATGAAGAATCTGAATAAGAAACTATGGCTGAAGAGAATACTACGGAACCTTGTAGGAGAAATCGAAGAGATGAGATTGATCCATCCAACATAATTGGGGACAGGAGTGCACCCACTCAAACAAGAAGGATGAGGAATACCACGCAATCTGCATTTCTATCCATTGTAGAGCCATCCTCATTCGAAGAAGCTACAAAATATAATTCTTGGGTGAAATCCATGAATGATGAATTAGATCATATTGACAAGAATTAGACATGGGATCTTGTCCAGAGACCCGAAGGTCACAATGTGATTGGTACCAAATGGATCTTCAAAAATAAGTTTGATGAGCATGGAAGTGTCATTAGAAACATGGCATGACTGTTATGTAAAGGATACTCCCAGATTGAAGGCATTGATGTTGAAGAATCCTTTTCTCCAGTGTCTTTACTGGAGTCAATCAGGATTTTCCTTGCCATGGCACTCCAAAGAGGATATAAATTATATCAAATGGATGTCAAGAAAACATTCTTGAATGGTGTACTCGAAGAAGAAATCTACATTGAACAACCAGTGGGCTTTGTTTTGGGTACTGATCAAACAAAGGTCTGCAAACTGATGGAAGCTCTATATGGTTTGAAGCAGGCACCACGGGTATGGTACTCACGGCTGGACTCATATCTCAAGAAGTTGGAATTCAAAAGAGGAGGATTTGATCACAATCTCTATGAGAAGAATTCTCCAAAAGATCAATTCATGGTTCTTGTCTACGTTGATGATATCATATTCGGTGGCAGCAGGCAGAAATCAGTGGATGAATTTGCCAACCACATGAAATTAGAATTTGAAATGTCTATGATTGGGGAGCTCACATATTTCTTGGGGATACAAGATACTCAAAAGAAGGAATACACTTTCATTTCTTAGGAAAAATATGCAAGAGAGCTACTGATGACGTTCAATATGCAAGACTTCAAACCAATGTCAACTCCGATTGCAGTTGGAACTAAACTTGGAAAGCATGAGGATGGGAACTCTGTTGATCCCACCATGTACAGGAGGATCATTGGAAGCCTACTGTACCTGACAACGAAAAGGCCAGATATTGTCTTTGCAACATGCCTTGCGGCCCACTATCAGAGTAATCCAAAGGAGGAAAATATGGAAGCAGTAAAAAGAATCATGAGGTACATTCAAGGTACACATAACTTCGGGTTATTTTTTGCTGCAAGCAGGGACAGTGAATTATCAACGTTTTTTGATGCTGACTGTGCTGGTGATGTAGTAGACAGAAATTCCACTAGTGGTGGAGCTTTCTATATTGAGCAGAAATGCATTGGCTGGTTGAGCAAGAAACAAGAAAGTACTTCTCTTAGTACTGCTGAAGCTGAGTATATATCTTCCACAAAGGCATGCACTCAACTGCTTTGGATGAAGCAGCAACTAATAGATATTAGTGATAAGGTGCAGCAAACAATGATGATTTACTGTGTTAACAAAAGCGCAATTGATCTTACGAAGAATCCGGTTCAGCATTCTCGTACAAAACATATTGAAATACGGTATCATTTTATCAAAGAAAAGGTTGAACAAGGCGTGATTAGAATGGACCATGTTGGAACTGATGAGCAAGTGGCCGATATCCTGACCAAGCCACTGTCTGCGGCTGTGTTTGAGAAGCATCGGTTGAACCTCACTGTTCAACCGCCTCCTACTGCATAAGGAGGCTCCGAAATTCCCCTCTACCCATTTGTTATAACTGTTTTAATCTGTTTATGGCTGTGATGTAGGTTTATGGGGGAGATACTATCCAGGGGGAGTATGGTTTGAGTTGAACGTGAAAAATTTACTGGTCTTTGGATTTATTGTCAATGGGGGAGAAAGGATAAAGGAATAAATTCAGACGAATGAGAAGGAAAATAGTGGAACCCAATTCAAGACTCCTCTCTTGTTTTCTACACTGATCATTGCTCACGTAGACTTAGAGTGTTGGCTGAGTTGATTCCTGCGTTTTTGGTTTTCACATAGATGGAGATCTATTGAATTTATCTTCTGATTGCCAACAAACCCAAAGGGGGAGATTGTTAGAACCATGGTCTTCTATGCATGATTTGGAGTATGGTTTGTGTTTGTTTTCAATCATCAATGGAAGTTCGGATCGTGTACCAGCAAAGAGATCATACCGTTCAAGCAGACAACAATATTGAAGGTGGTGTCGTTTTCCAGTGTTTGCCAAATTTTTGGGGTCCAAAATATGGAAGTTGCTGAGCATCGCGAAAAGTGGATTTCCATGAAGATAATAATTAAATATGGCAAAGACATGAATTTCGTGAAGAGAGGATGCATGGTTTGGAAATCGTGAAGACCAAAAGAATGGAGGCGATGAGTTTTCGCGATCACGTCAAAGCTCCGCGAATGGTAGAGTTGAAGCGCATCGCGGCGGTGAATGGATTTGCGAGGGAGCTTCGCAGAGAAGATGCTAAGGAATGAAGACAGTAATACTCTGCGATTACGACGAGCTCTGCGAACGGAAAATTGCCATTGTGCTTCACGATTTTGAGAGAATTTCGGCGAGAACTTCGGAGCTTCGCGATTTAAGCTGACGTGGCGCTGACTTCGCGCGGAAGGGTCGAGGGTCAGTGGAACCGCCTATAAATAGAGGCCGACCCCGTCAAGAAAAGTAGAGAGAATTTCAGAGAAAATCCTTTGCTCTCAGTTTTCAAAGGTCTCTCGCGAAGGCAGTGTGCTTCACAAAAGAGGAGCTTCGCGGCGGCTATTCTAGCTCCGCGAAAGACGTGCACCCCACGTTGGCTCAGTGAACTTTGCGAATAGGCAGGAGCTCCGCGATAGCCAAGCATTGCGAAGGCTGGAGCATCGCGAGAGTGCTTTGCGATAGAGCTTCACAAAAAGGCAGGGGCTCCGCGAAGGCTTGTTTGAACTTTGAAAAATTGGGAGCCTTGCGAAGTAGGGTACTTTATGAAGGCCTTTTCCAAAGGTTTTTTGCATAGTGGACAAGGGAAAAGGGGGTATTCATCATTCGTTGGAATTTTGACTTTAACAGAGCATTTACTCAGGACTCTGATGCAAGCAAAGTCTCATGCCGAACAAGAGACAATGAACTTCATGTCTATCAATTGAAGAGACCTTCATGTCTATAAAATGAGTGTGACTTCACCAACGTTAGTGAGCCAGGGGGAGTCAACAGGAGTGACCCGAGGGAAGCAGTGAGCTATCCTTGAACCTTTGTAAAGGCAGTGATCCTGGGACAGAGTGACTGTGCCCGAACAATTGTAATCTCCAGCTAGTGAAGCATAGTGGATTTTGGTACGACCGACAACTTGTCGGCGTATGCTCCTTGGACGTAGCCCATAGTGGTGAACCAAGTAAAAAGGGTTGAGTCTTCTCTGTGTATGTGCATGTTTTCTTTCTAATCTTTTTCATCATACAGTTTCAACAAGTTTCTACCAACGTGGGAACAAGATCCATCACATTAAAAGAAAAAGTTGTCACCCTGATTCACCCCTCCCCTCTCAGGGTGAACTGGGGTCCTTCAACTATTTCTTATATGATAAGTATTTAGTCAAAATTTTCTCCAAGATGTCTTATTTGGAAATACTACACAATCTAAATTCATCTCTTAGAGAAAAATTCCTCAAGAGATTTTACTTTTGATGTATGTACTTCGTCCGTTGATGTAAACTTGTATCTTTTTTAAGAACCACCACTATAGTGTTATAAAAATAGAGTGTGATGAGATCATTACTTATCAGTTCCACAACAATATCTTGAATTAATTTTCACATCCATACTAATTATTTAGTTTCCTCATAATATGCAATATACCCAAAATCTACTGTAGAATCTACCATCATAGCCCAATTTGATCTCTTCCTTCTCAAAACACCTCTATTCAATGTAAATATGTATATCATTTGCGACTTCATTTCATCTTGATTGGATTGGGAATTATAATCTTCATGTCCTATAATGGATAGATCCTGATATCCTCTATAAACCAAGAACATATCCCTTGTATGCCTTTGATACTTAAGGATATGCTTGATTATCATCCAATGGTGGCCACCAATATCAGTGTCTTCATTATGAACTTTATGAATATGTGGAATCTACCATAGTACATAATGTAACATACATGACTTAACCAATCACAGATGAATATGGAATCCTTTTAATTTTATTTCTTTCCTTATGTGTCTGATGATACATTTTCCTAGAAAGATGAATACCATGTGAATATAGAAACAATCCCCTCTTGTATTGTTCAATAATAAATATATTTAGTATATTTTAAATTTTTGTACTTTAACTTAGGACAAGAAACCACTTAGATCTATCATGATGGGTCTGGACCCCAATAATATATGTTGTCTCACCCAATTCCTTCATAGACAAGCATTTATTCAGTCACACCTTAATAGACTGTAATTATAGTATTTCTTTTAGAATGAGTAATATTTCATCAATATATACTATTAATAAGATTATTTCACTCCCAAAATATCTTTTATAGACACAGAGATCGCATTGATTATTTAGGAATCCAAATTTTGTTATAGCCTAATCAAAATGAATGTTCCATGGCTTGGATTCTTTCATTAATCCATAAATGTATCTTTGTAACTTGTATACGTTTTTTTCATCCTTTAGAATAACAAACCATTAAGGTTGTGTTATATAGAAATATTATTGAATATTCCCCTTATAGAAGGATGTTTTGACATCAATTTTCTCTGTACTAGAATCTCATAAATATGCAATGGAATGTAGAATTCTGATGGATTTCCTTATTTTAACAGGTGAAAAGGATTCATCGTACTCAATTCCATGTTGTTTTTAAAACCATTGGAAGCTAAATAAACATTATATGATTGACTTTTCCTTACATGTCTAGTTTCTTCTTGAATATTCATTTTAAAACAACAACCTTTACATCTATCAGAGGGTCTATCAAAATCCAAACATGGTTTTGGTACATGGAGTCCATTTTAGAAATCATGGCCTCTTTCTACTAGGAACAAATGTGCCACTTACTACTTTATAAAAAGTTAGAGGATCATTATTATCAAATAATAACAATTCATTATCCTCGGTGACAAGAAAACCACACAGTTCTGGTTCCCTAACCTCTATAGTACTCCTACAATGTAATTGGGTCTCTAGAACAATTTCTTCTTCTATGGGGATTTATGGAATTTTTTCTTGTGCCATATCTTGTGTATCTTTACCTCAGACTTAACCAAATTCTATCTTTCATCCAATACCAATTTTAGAGATAAGATCATCCTCAGGAAATGTGGTACTTTTTTCAACCACAACATTTTTGAATATAGGATTGTGTAAGTAGTATCCCTTTTTTGGGGATATCCTATAGAGATTCACATTGCACATTGGGGTTCAAACTTGTTACCTAAATATGCCTTAACAAATTCTTCAATACCCCACACATGTATATAATAAAAAATGTGTTTATTTCCATTTAATAACTGGTATGGTATACTATATTTTACTGTAGTTGGCACTTGGTTTAGTATGTATGCTTCAATTTGTAATGTGTATCCCCAAAAGGATAATGGATGAGTCAATTGATTCACCATTGATCTCACAATCTACAAAATGTTCTGGTTCATTATTTTTCATACACCATTCCACAAGAGCTTATAAGAAGGTGTATGTTAATATAATATCCCACACACTAGTAAATAATCAATATAATATTTATTAAGATATGTTCCATCATGGTATGATCATATTTTCATAATCTTATTACAAAGTTGGTTCAATACATCATTATTTTATTCATTTAAATTATCAAAATTGTTTTACTTATACCTCATTAAGTAGACATATCCATATCCCCTAAAATCATCAGTAACATTTATGATGTATGAGTACCCACCCCTTTCCTAAATAAGAAATGGTACACCCATATTATTATGAAATAATTCAAGATTCTATTTATCCATTTCACCCTTCTCACTAAATATGGATTTGGACATTTTTCATTGTAAACATCTGTGACACACGCCATGTGGATTTAGTACAAAATAATCTAAACATCCATATTGATGTAATTTATTCATGAGTTTTTCAACTACCTGAACGTTCTTGTGATGCCAATATTGGGTGTGTTATGTGTCATGTGATGTAACTTCCTTATCGATTTCCATTACATTGTTGTGTAATAAAACACATAATATCCATTATATAAATTCTCCATAACAAAACAAGCATTATATTTATAAACGAAGCAACATTTACTACCAAATTTGAAAATAAATCCATATGTATCTTTTCAGGACACAAAAATGACGTTTTTTAATTGAGGTCACATATTAACAACCCATTAAAACCATGACCATTCTGACCGACAATGTGAGGTGGTAGTCCCCGAAAGCTATAATAGAAATTTTAGCTTCGTTGGCTACTCGTAGATAAACATCACCCCAGTTAGTGTTTATGAATCTAATTTCTACATATATTTTATTACATATGTGATCCCCACAAAGTGTAACAAGTTCTCAATTCATAGAAATAGATAAATTTCACTCAATAAAAAATGAACCATAATCATCCCCTTTCTTCTTTGGCTAGGTGTAGTTTTCCTTCCAGTGGCCCTTCATGCCACATGAGAAACATGAAAAATCATGCTCTCTTTCTTTCCCAATGATATTCCTCTTCTTGGAAGTAAATGAAGAAGATTTGGTCCTAAATATATTTGGTTTTCCTTTTTTTGTTTACCATAAGTATAGAAGGCTTTCAGACTTCGTATCCTTATCTAAATGGAGATGGAGGGATATAAGATCAGGCAGAGACTTCTCAATGTTGTTCGTATTAAAATTTTACACAATAATAGAGAATCTAATAAGGATTTATTCAATAATGTGATTGGTCCCCATTTCTTTGGGGTGTTTAAATTCTAGAACCTCTAGGAACTCAATGTATATAATGGGCTTCAAAACGTGAGACCCATCTACAAAACCCTTAACAAGAATTCTATGAAAGAGCCTATTGGATATATAAAATAATTCATGTTCATATCTCTCCTATTAAAGACCATAGAGGTTCTCAATATTTTAATATGCATCCATCTTTCAATGAGAGTACATGCATTTCAATTCATCACATAACAAAAACTGAAGTCGTCTAAGGCACTCCTTGAAGTTACTACCAGTTAAGAGGATTTCTTTATCAAGTGTTGATCATAGGGATAGTGTGGATATTGAACTTTTCATTTTATTCTACAATAAAAAAATTGTATTATTATTACATCACTAGATTATAAATTTTTTAGAAATAATATATTAATTGATTTTTATTAAATCTCCCACCATTTTTCAAGTCTTAATAGCCCCCACCATTGTCCTGAAAATTTCTCATCGTAATGAAATTCTATTGTAATGGATCCCCATTACATTAATTAATGATCCATATTTTCACAATGAAAACCATAAGAATGTAATTTGGTAGGTGGTTGTTCCAACTGCAAGCCTACATCTCCTTGATCCATTTAGTGGATTCCACTATCCTAAAATCTAGACATGTATTTCCTCCACACTTGACTCCAAATTTTTATTGAACATAATTTGGTTGATAAACTCAATTCAATTTCAGTTAAGTCAACCCAAAATTCTCCTAAGAACTCCTGATAAAATTAATTTTGCAAACATTGGTCACATAATACACATTGCTCTATTGTTTCATTCTCAATAATGTAATAAAAGGCCTAGTCTGACTTAATATTAGATTGATGGATTTTAATAAGCTTATGCATGATTTTTTTCTTGTTTTATCCCTTAAATGTATTGTTAATATTAATTTATGTAACATAATTAATTATTTATTTTGGGTAAAAAAATTACACATAACTCATTTAATTAATTTTAGTCCTTTAATATTAATTCATTCATTTATGTTACTAAAGTATTTCATACATAAAATAAATAATTCATAGAAATAAATAAATAAATATTTTAAATGAACCAATATTGTGATTATATAACAGTTTATTTAATGAGATGTTAATAAATCATATATGACTGTGGGAAATAACTCCATTTGTTGGTTGTATATTTATATATCACAGAGTTGGCATTATCATGGTTCTATATTGAACCACATCTATATGCCTTGAGATTCTCCATTAATTAAAACTATTTATTACTCATACATAGGTGAGGGGAACCAATGGATTTGATAAAGGGGATCACATATAAATCATTGGAAATGCAGATCCTACAAGATAATGAAGGGAGTGATTACTCATAGGATATTATTTAATTTAATATAAAATAATTGAAAACATATGAAAGAAATTAAATTAAATACATTTCATGACATAATAGGTCTTTGTCAAACTCACGATTCGTCATACATGCCTTGAATACAATAATGTAACTGGCTAGCATTCATTTCCTCATTCATTCATTATTATTAGGAAAAGCATTCTTGAATTAATTAATTCTATTTTATCATAATGATCGTCCCAACTTAATTGTAGATACCCATCATTTATGGAAAATAAATGGAAGAACAATAATAAAATATTTATTACAATAAATCAATTGAGTATTTAAGAATATTTTAAAGCATTATTAAATTGTATAAACACAATAGGTGTTAGTAAATGAATTATGGGTTTAATGCTACAATATTTGATTTAATGTAACTTATTAATGTTATTAATTGGGAGAATTCATGATGTGTACAATCCAGTTACACATTGTGTACATTATTTTTCATATGTTGAGGACACATGACTAGGGCTTCAATATGTTAACTCGGCCAAACTACACAACATGTATATACAGGCTACATGCCATGTATCGGGTTTTCATTTTCCAGGATAACCCAATCAACATGCGGGGTACAATAAATGAATCACATGTAATTAACTAATTGACACATCCATGTACAATTCACATGATTACATAACATGTACTACGACCACACATTTTGTATCATAGTTTTAACGACCAATGATTTTTCACTTCTAGGTGGATTCATCAGTCAGTCATCATCTTTTCATAAACCTTTAATAAAATTAAACACTTAATGGACATATTCAATATGCCGACAACATGTTAATTCAAATTAGATTATAGAACTAATTACATGATATTAAAATATAACCACAATAGTGTATTGATGGACAATCAAATAAATAATTATTAAATAAACTACAACGACTCTGATACCACTTGATGGTTCTAGTCACAACAAAAGAATACATTAGTTGGGATATCTATTAATATTTATTTTAATTATGATGACCCAAAATCATGAGAGACGATCTTTAACATCAAATTTATCATTAATTTATTTAATATCTAAGGAATTGAATACCTATGATTAGGATTTTTCTTTGTTGATGAATGTTCATTATCTGAAAAGACTCATTCAGATTTCCTTAATTTCGATTGTGAGGATACAAGGAGACCCAGTGGAAGCGCTTCATTTCTCAATTCAAATATGTTATTTTTATCCTTTTATGTGTGAGTTTATAGTCCATGATGGAAGACTATATGAAATTTTCTTATAATAGTGGTATGTTAGGATGTATGTGGAGTGGTTTTGCGATTGAAGACCCAAATTCCAATGTTTCCATTATCATTGAATATGTGATAATTTAAAAATAAATGGAGGATAAAAAATGTTAAATATCATCGGTTTTTTTGTTATGTGAGTGATAAGGTGAAAACAAGTTGAATAAGATACCTCAAGAATATATTTTTACATGGGGTGTTCATGGAATATACAAATTTTTCTTGAAATGTTTCCCCATTTTAAAGAGTTCAATTTTGAACATTCAATGAAAAGAGGATTTATCATTATATAATTATTATGAAAGATTCGAATATTTTTTTTGAATATTTAAACATCATAGACTATAGTTTTCCTTCAATTTTTTAATTCTATTCAACCGCGATGAAAAAAACATGAATAATATCAGATTTAATAGTCAGAGGATTATTTACCACTATATCACCATAAAAGGTTATCAATATACTTGGTGGGATGGAACTGAGATTTATTTAATGGAGCATGTAGAGAAGGTCATATAAAATATGAGTTAATAATGTATATAATTGGTAATGTATGAATTAATGTTATTGAAGATAAAAAATTAATGCTTCCTTAATTACATTATAGGAGATGGTATATAATGTTTTGAAAACATGTTATGAATGTGGATGAGTTCATATTCATAGAGGAAAATTATAGAGACAAGAACCATTGTCAACTAAATTGGAATGAACTAGATTTTTAGGGTATGGATGAAATGAAAAATAGAATGCATTTTAAAAATCTATATAAAGAATCTTTGAAGGATCATCAAAATTCCAATTTTGGTTGGAAAATTATACATTTGGGAGTAGGAAAATTAGCTCTTAGTTTTTAATAACACTGATAACTATAAAATAATCAATTTAAATCTACAAATAAAAAACAAAATCATTACATTAGGTTATGAAGGTTTCATGTGATGATTTAATTCTACAATTTATAAACATGTAATAATCAAAAAGTAAGGATTTAATTACCATAATTAATAATAAGAAAACATCAGTAAAAACACATAAGGATCATATAGAATATGGCTTCTAATAAAATATATTTGAGAACTAAAGGAACAATTACTTGAAACACTTAATAAAATCAGATTGAGGAAGTTAATATGGTTATTATTAAAAGTGGAAGAGATCCTAAAGGGAGGATGTTGAAAATAATTATTATAATTATGTGGTGGATAATGATGATTTCTATGATATGGATTAAAATAAAAACCAATATGATAAAACTGATGAGATGAAACATGAGAAAAAAAATTAATAAATAGAATAAATTGGAGGCTAAATATTATGTTCCACAATATCGTTTTTTAGAAATATCAATGGAACCAAATAAGACAATGTAAATCTCACCATTCATAGAGTTATTCAAAAAATCGAGGATAGTTTAATGCTTCATGTTCATACAGTCATGAATGTTTCGCTGAAATTTGGAATTTCTGAATTAGTAGATGGGTTGGATTTTTAAATAAGACTCATAATTGAATTATGATGGTTGACACCCCTAAAATGCGTTATTTTGGATGGGTAATGAAGTCCACTTGTTGATTGGGAACCTCAGGATTGTGTTGGAAGAAACATAAGGTTTTAGTACACGGGTTTCATTAGCAAGATAGTGGACACATACCAGATAGTAGTTGGGGTTATGGGTCGATTATTTAAAATGAGAAAGCCTATAATTTCCCTAGTCATCCCCATCTAGGTTTTTAAGATGAAAGGGAGTATAAGGGGGTGCATTTAGTCAAGCCATCCTCACCTAACTCTCCATGGAACCCACTTTATGGATTTATTTCAGTTTTCAAATGATGATCAAAGGTATTTTTTTCAATTTATACTACCTATATTCCTCCATATATTATCCCATGCATTTTTTCTTATTTTGGATGGTGATTTATAGCATATCCCACCAGATCATGTTGGAATCAGCTGAAGGATATAGGGATTTTGGTTATCCTTGATAGAGAATATTCCAAGGTGTAAATTTCCCACAATAGATCAGAATTTCATTAAGGTCAAATATTATAGTGATATTTCATGGGGGTTTTAATTAAATTATAATTAAATTATTTGACTAATTGGAACCATGTGATAATGATTAGACCATGATGGTAACAGAGTTCCTTAGTGGACCTCATGTGGGATTTTGGTCGTGTTTCCAGTGTGACAGGGTCACCGTTATGTGAAACAACATGTTTGAATATTTTAGATTAAATAATTTAAATAATTATAAATTTCATAATTAATTAATTTTTGATGTTTGGTTTTAGTTAGGATCTTGAGTCATTGAGACGAGATCAGTTGATCTTGGATGTGGATGGACGAGCTTGGAAAAGCCTTAACAGCTGCTTCTGACCCTTCTAAATAAATATAAGAATCTCCAAAGGTGGTGAGTGGTCTTACGTATTATCCCATTGGTATTTTTAGTTTTGATATGTGTCAAGTGAGCTATGGGATCAACAATATAGGAAATGAATTTCAGATTAATAAAATTTCCTGTTTAAAATTAATGGTTACATTAAATTGAAATCATTAATTAATCTAATGCCTTGATAGAAATGAGTAAGCACCTAATCCCCATTGGTTATGGGGAACATGCTCGATGTTTTGAACACCGGTTACTGAGGCATTGTCTAGATAATTTTCATGAGATGTATTAACCCATACTAAGGGGTGTAACCTATACGATCAAAATGAATATAACCAAGAATAGTGACACTTCCGTAGGAGCCTGTGGGAACCTCTCTATGGATGTGTAGAATTTTAGGGGTCCAATTTGGGATATAAACATCATTTGATGGGGGGGTTGAATTAGTGTTTAGAAAATTTTCACATTTTAGCTCATTTTATCCCTTTACCACTTAATATTTTTAGAATCATGATTCCCATATGGTATTTTCCTTTTTGCAAACATGTATATGAAAGGAAGTAAATAAAAAAAACAAATGTTTCTACAATGTTCACTACCTAATAAGATATTTTAGTCCTTGTTGTGCCTGGTGATGAATGATACATATAATCCAGAATATAATCAGATACCAATTATAGTGGTTTGGAAGGAAAAAAAATCCTTATCCAAGTGTTACTTAATACACATTAATATGGGGGATGAAATCAATCCTTTTCCATGGACTTGTTATAGCCTTTTCCAACTTGTAACTTCCTACTGGTTCTTTATATTATCTATGAAGATGGTATTAAACTTCTCCTTTCAGTACTTTGTAACACTAATAATGTATTCCACAATATGACAATTCAATTGGATATCACATTATTTATTTCTTCTTCACTTCCTTATTCTTTACATTGTTACCTGTAGAGTAGTAGGTATGTAACTTTCTTACTCTACCATTCATTCATCTGAAACAAGTCCATATGATTCTTAATCTAGTTTTTTTGTCTACACTTGTCCAACCAATGATGTTCATCAAATTAGGTTATATATGAGGGAAGTTATTCGATTCCCCTATTCATTCTTATCTTGTTTCTTCATTCAGAATATGCTCTTCTGATGTTCTTTTCTTCCTATACTTGTCCAATGCATTGTTTATTTCGATGATTTTAGCTATGTATGATACCCCATACTATATTTAGAACATCACTAAACTCTAAAACCCAAATGAGAACATCACTCGTGCTTGATTTCCAATACTTTCTTATAACGTAAATTATTCAGTAATTTTTCCCCTCTACATGTGAATAATGTTCCACACAATGTCATTATACTTTTAAAACCCCTTATATAGGTTAACATCCACCAGAATTAAAATATATTTTCTAACCCAACCCAAAATCTATTTTCGATTAGCTTGCTCATTTTTTTTCAAGAACACTCTCTAAAACATTTAAAAATATTTTAGTCTTTAACAATCATCCTTCAAATTCTTTAAAAATGATAGAATAAAAAAAATACTTTCATGATTAGTGTAACACACAGAGATTTTATGAAAAATATTCTTTTAATTTCATTAATTTCTTGTGTTGTATGCTACACCATGATTACCTTGCGCTATACGCAAAACCGTATTAGCTTGCAGAATACGCAACACTATTCTTGGATCGTGTTACACACAATTTTGATAATAGTTATTTTACGCAACATTGAGTATATATATATATATATATTCAATGTATAAATGAAATATGGTTGGATTATGTTATTCGAAACAACGAAGGATTCTTAAACAGCACACAACCCTGACTTGGCTTGCATTACACGCAATCGCGACCTTCCTCGATAGCGTGTGTTGTACGCAATACCGGGTTTTACTAAACAATGATATATTATTATAATATTATTATAAACTAGCCGTTATGAATAGTATTAATTAAATTTTTAATCTTATAACATTATTATTTGTCTTACACATTTTCGAAAACATGGTATAAGAACAAAATAAATTTTTCGGGTAAAATAAGTATTTTTCAAAAAATGCAATTTTGCCGCCTTTTGATGGCACACCCACTTTAAATATAGTTTTTTACATTTTTATAATTTCAATTTGACAAAATAAAATTCTTCTTTGGAATCAAGAAATAAAAATTTACTTTGGATAAAATTTTCATATTATTCTGGTAACTTTCATATTTTGATGAATAGTAAAAACACACTATATTTTAATTAAAAACAACTTTTTTCATCGCAATAATTTATATGGTTAAATTATAATATTGAATGGTTTTAAAGTATAAATAGAATATATTTTTTCCATTTAATATAATGTATGTCATTATCATTGATTCTACCTAGAATTCGTAGGATAAATCAATTCAATCTTTTGCAATGTTTTAAAGAAAAACCCGTTTTCTTTCGACAACGAGAATAATTTTAATTTAATTTCTGCAACTTTTGTATATTGAATTTGGAAAAATGGATTCCATATTTGGAATCAGTGGATCCAAATTATGTTAATAAGCTACTTTTTATTTTTTGGATTTATGAATAGTAACTACGGTAAATTTTATTTACCATAGTTAAAGGTAAATTGGGTAATTAAGGGTAAATATAATATTATAAAATTATCCTAACACATGTCAAAACCCTATTGGATGACTAAAAGTCGACCCATATCACCTAAGGGTCGGATTAGATTTATTTAATGGACTTTTGTCCATGAAATTAATTTAATTATTATTAAAACCAAAGAATGTGACAACATGTCACTTTCATAAATCTTATAAGTATAATAATTTTAATTTAGTGATACACTTCATGAATCTTCAAACATGAATAGTATCCAGAACGCTAAAAAAATTATCTACATCATAGGAATTTATTTAGAATTCTTAAGGATTAAATAATTATCATTTATTATGACACAAAGATGATGCAGTAATAGTCTTATTAATGAAATATTGACATAATCGATGTTATAAATACCCAAATAAATGTAATTTAAGACTTTTAATTAATTAAACTAATTTTATAGGTTAATATGACATGTTAGTATTGATTTAATTAACCTTTTGTAACTAATAATTCTGTTATGATTTTCAGAAAAATCAATTACTAAATAGTGTCAAAATTGACATAAAATAGTTTTTAAAACAAATATTATATTATTAATTGTTATTTTATTCCTAAAAATCTAAGGTTCTGCCCAATGACTTAGATAAGGTTATATATATTAATAATAAACAACTTGGGGTTCGTTTGGCTTCTTATTGTATGTTTATTAACCTTATAGTATAAGAACACAAGAAGACACGGTAAAAGTAAAATTATTTAACTTAATGTTAAATCTAAATGATAAGGTTAAAATAGGAACCTAAACTTGTCTAAATTATATTGGATTAGAGAATTTCGACCCATCCCCACCTTATCTTCGAAATAAATCAATTTTGAGCTATTTAAAACCTAATTGGACTTTATAATAAAATAATAGTTTTAGTTATTCCAAAGGTACCCCTCTCCTCCCTTATAAAAGGGCAGCTCCTCCTCCCTCTTCCTTACACCACATTGAGCCTTCAAGCTCGGCCAAACCCTGCCAATTTCTCCTCTCCACTTCCCTAGAAACATCCTAGAGGTTCGGGTCTTCTTCAATGACCTATTTTAGTACCCTAAAAGGAGGTCTCAAATAAGCACTTCAAAGAAGAGGTAATGTCCGTTACCGATTCTTTCATCTTTATTTCTTCTTCCACTTCTTCTTCTTTAGTTGTTTAATTATGAAGTAATAACATAAGTATCACTCATATACTGATATGTTATTATAAGTATGAAAAAACCATATTTCACCATCTATCCATCCTACGGACAAAGAAATCACCGCGCGTGCGTACGTACGGAATACCGTCTCCACGCCGTGGTGTAATCTATTTTCCACCACCACCTTACATGGATGGGTATAATGGTGTAAATAATGATTATATATGACTATTAAAAAGTGATATTGATTCTGAAATAGTATACATACACTCCAATACAATTCCACAATCATGGGAACGATATCATCGCTCCTGCGTATGTACGGAATACCGTCTCCACGATGTGATGCGATTCGTTCTACATGATCTTCATTGCATAATGATTATATAAATGAATTGAATGAATGAATATTATATATATTACAATAATACCATTCTGTAAATGAGGTATCTATAACCTAAAGATAAGAATAAGAATTTATTCGACAAACATGCATAAGAACAAAAAAGTAATAAACACCTGAGTAACAAGTAGTAATGAATAATTACTAATAATAAGCTAAGAATATGACCATATATGATATCATAACAATAAGTATGATTCTGGAATAAGTCAATAGCATTATTTGAATAATTATATAAGAGTTTTGGACACTTACGAAACAAATCAGACCTAAGGTAAGGGAAAATATCACAATCTCATTTTATCCGAGATTATTTATACATTGGTATTTACTGGGGTGTATTTTATCATCCAAATACATGTTTCCTAAATATGTGATATTATTTCCATCCACCTACAAATTTTTAAATCCAATTCTACCCTTCGTTGAGTTTTTTAGTAAAAGATATGAAATGAATCTTTTGTCGTACGAGGTACTTTTTGACTTTTCCGACAAAAGTATGAGAAGAATGTTTTTTTAACTTATACGACATGAATGGATTTTTAAAAAATTATTTCCAAGAAGCTTCCTTTACAAGTTTTTAAGTTTATTTTTAATCAACTTCTTTTAGTTTAAAATTGTATGACATGTTAAGAAAGGAAAATGTTTTTGAAGTAGAAAGGATATTTTCCTCAAGAATGGAGTTCAAGTGTTTTATGAAAATTATTTTCTATCTAAGATAATATAGGGTTCTATTTCTATACCTATTGTTACATTTATTTGATTATGTTTTGATGGAATTATTTTTATGAATTACTTTATCTTATATAAATTGTTTTATGATGTCGTGTTGTTTAAGAATTCCATTTTTATTACATGGGTTATGCAATGATGTATGATTTATGATTTTGTGGCACACATAAGAATGGTATCATTATGAGATGGGTGGGAACTATATCTCCCTCCAATGCATTGGGTAAAGATTTTATATCTCATGAGATAGACATGGATGGAACGGTAGGTTATACTGGTTCAGTGAAACAGGACTGAAACGAGGAGTGAACTCGGTTCAGAAAGGGACTTTGTCCACTAAGATAGTCATGGAAATGAGTCTTGACTAATAAGAAATGATACTCTATGATTATGTGTGTATGCCACAAAGTTTCATGTTTTAAGTTATGATTATTGGGATTACATTTCACTACTATGATTTATCCCATGTTTTGAAATTATGATCTCTTTTGCAGGTTAAGATTTCCAAAAGATATGTTCTTATGAATATGAAGTGATTGATATTTCTTTTGTTTACCCTTACTGAGCATTTGAGCTCACCATTTTATGTTTTCTTTTCCCCAGGATATAAAGAAAGGATTTAGTTTTAAAAAAATAAGATCTTTATGGGAGATGTTGAAGATCTTTCACCACGATTAGAAGATTAAATTCTGAGTTTCCAAATACACTAAACTATTACGGTCCTTGTGTGTGTGTTTTTGTTATGTACTAAGTATTCCGAAAAAGTAATGTAATGTCTATGTATGTTAAGCTTTGGGTCTCTACAGTTGGTATCAGAGGAAAGGTTTAGTTAACCTTTGGAAACTAGGATGCGAGAACTTTAGTGAGATCCCTAGAGATATTTCTAAGGTATGTCTAGGGATGTCCCTAAGGTTAAGTATACGTATAGGTTATAGTACTAGAATTACGCTAATGATCATATAATTAAACCTAAGATGTTAGATATTGAAGTTACTCCCCCTTTATTATGTTGTTTTCCCTAGCATGATTTTTTCCTCTCACACTATTCTTTTTGGGTTTTAGACGATGGCTGGAACCCGAAGGAACTATGTTGATCAATGTAATGGACAATGCAATGATTGTCCTCCTGAACAAAAAAATGTTATGGGAGATGGAGTGAAAAATCTTATTGCTATACTTACACAAGCTATTAATCATTCTGGACTTCCAAATGAGGAGAGAAGGGAACAACATTCTATTGAGTCCTTCATGAAGAAACATCCACCTTCTTTCAGTGGGTCTTCTGATCCACTTGTTGATGAACAATGGATCAGTACCACTGAAAAGATATTTTCATTTCTTCAATGTTCTGAACATGATAAAGTCATCTTAGCAGTATATCGTTTGGAAGGTGAAGCTGATCAATGATGGAATCTTATCAAGAATACGAGGCAAAGAGATGAAATTGAGTCCATGGAATGGGACGAGTTCAAGAACTTATTTTTCAATAAGTACTTCCCTCGTATTCTTTGAACAAATATGGAGAAGGAGTTTCTTGAACTAAAGAAAAAGGATGATGAATCTGTTGGTATATACGAAGCGAATTTTACGAGGCTTGCAAGGTATGCATCTGGATTTATCATCCAACCCGAATGTAAAGTTGAACGATTCTTCAGTGGCTTAAAACCAAATCTTCGAAGGGCATTAGCTATAAGATACTTCTGTAGCTATGAAGAAATTGTGCATTGTGCTATCAAGGTAGAAATGGAAGTTGGTGGTACTTATCCATCTCATAGTTTTGACAAGAAACGAAAGATGGGGTTCAAGGAGAAATCTCAGAATAATGGTGAAAAGAAGATGAATGTTTTCTTATGCTCAAAGTGTGGAAAGAAGCATGGTGGAGATTGTCTTAAAGGGACATGTAAATGTTTCAAATGTGGAAAGGAATGTCATCGGGCATTTGAATGCCGCAATGATAGGATGAAGATGCCTAATGATGAAAAAAAAGGAAGGGATACACAGAATGAACCTACTACACTTCAATGCTTCAAGTGCAAGGAAATGGGGCATTATGCTAATAAATGCCCTAATCCAAGGTTTAGTGATGATCAACATGAGCCACCACTTAAGTCAAAGGACAAATGGAAGTCACATGCAATCACCATTGGAGATGTTGAATATGACAACGATGTGGTGGAATGATTAAGTGTTTATGTAATGGGATTCTAGAATAATGTTGTATATAGTATCGTGGAATATTGTAATATTTATGTTTTGGTCTATTGTGGTTTTCAATAATTTTATGGCATCAGTAACCATGAAAAGTGATTGAAATATTTTTGGAAAGCAGATGATATGCACATAATGAAGGGATAAAGAGAATCTAATATGTTTGATAGTATTCATGAGCTTATGATTGATATAAGCACTAAGTGATATCATGGTTTGAGGATATAGAATTTGGAGGATTTTGGTATGTGGAAAGTGTTATCTTTTAACTGCATTCATGTTTTCACTAAGGTTCAATGGATATTCATTCTTCAAGAGAATACATTATTAAGGTATTCACATGTTTGTAATTTGACCAACAAGATATATCTTATGATATATGGGGGATAAATGATTAAATTCACGTGATTATTTTCTTTATACTATGAGCTTGGACCGAAGTATTTTAGATAAGCCTAAAGATTGGAATGGATTATGTTGGACATAAGTTAGTATTGTTTAAGGATAAAACTTTTTTTTTGATATTGTTGATGGGATGTTCTAGTAATATAGCTTTAGAAAAAGGACACCATGTAGGAAGGGTGACAGCCCATCGCATCGGACAAGGCTGTGGGAATCGAACCCACAACCAAAGTGCGACTGGCCTTTATCGCCTACCACTAGCCTACAGGAAGTCCCTGTTTAGTAGAAACTAGTTTTATTATATTAAGCAGTATGATATATGAAGTATAAGTCCATTTTAGGAACCATATATGATTAATCTCACTATAGATGGACTTATGTATTTTTTTGATAACATTTCTAACCTTTTGTTTGAGACAGATGGAATGACCCATCATTCTATCACATGATCTGCTAACACATCACGAATGAAAAATTCAACTTCATTTCTTTAAGAGATGATGTGGAAATTTTCCAAAGAAAGAAAAATGGTGAGACTATACCGAAATCATGAAATCATTTCTTCTAATTAAAATTTCATAAACTTTAGGGAAATGATCATGAAAACCAAAAATGTTGCCCTAGTGCTCTTATATCTGATGAATCAGATGGTACCTTAGATCGTCACAAATTTATGGCTTTGTGATTACTGGCTTTTCCATAGCCATGTTCTCTACCACTCTCCATCAGAGCATGATGGTTAGATTTCTCTTCCATATCCATATTTTCACCAATATAGAAACCCATTGATTAGTTTATTTGGGTAACCGTTACATTTCATACTTTTGTTTTTAAAGATTGGTTTTGGTATTCCTTTTTACGATGTGGGATTCTATTATAGAAACTTTCGAATAGTAAACCATTTATAACCCCAACGAATTTTGAGGACGAAGTTCATTTTAAGGGGGGTAGAATGTAACACCCCGAGATTTTATGAAAAATATTCCTTTAATGTCATTAATGTCTTGTGTTGTATGCTACACCAAGATTACCTTGCACCATACGCAACACCGTATTAGCTTGCAGTATATGCAACACTATTCTTGGATCGTGTTACACAAAATTTTGATAATAGTTATTCTACGCAACATTGAGTGTATATATATATATATATATATTCACTGTATAAATGAAATATGGTTGGATTATGTTATACAAAACAATTAAGGATTCTTGCACAACACGCAACCCTGACTTGGCTTGCATTACACGCAATCGCGACCTTCCTCGATAGCGTGTGTTGTACGCAATACCGGGTTTTACTAAACAACGATATATTATTATAATGTTATTATGAACTAGCCTTTATGAATAGTATTAACTAAATTTTGAATCTTATAACATCATTATTCATCTTACACATTTTCTAAAACATGGTATAAGAACAAAATAATTTTTTCGGGTAAAATAAGTATTTTTCAAAAAATGCAGTTTTGCCGCCTTTTGATGGCGCACCAAATTTAAATCCAGTTTTTGACATGTTTAAAGTTCAATTTGAAAAAATAAAATTCTTCTTTGAAATAATGAAATAAAAATTTACTTTGGAAATTTTTTTCATATTATTCTGGTAACTTTCATATTTTGATGAATAGTAAAAACACGCTATATTTTAATTAAAAACAACTTTTTTCATCGCTATAATTTATATGGTTAAATTATAATATTGAATGGTTTTAAATTATAAATAAAATATATTTTTACCATTTAATATAATTTATGTCATTATCATTGATTATACCTTGAATTCGTAGGATAAATCAATTCAATCGTTTGCAATGTTTTAAAGAAAAACCTGTTTTCTTTCGACAACGGGATTAATTTTAATTTAATTTCTGCAACTTTTGTGTATTGAATTTGGAAAAATGGATTCCATATTTGGAATCAGTGGATCAAAATTATGTTAATAAGATAATTTTTATTTTTGGGAATTATGAATAGTAACTACGGTAAATTTTATTTACCTTTGTTAAAGGTAAATCGGGTAATTAAGGGTAAATATAATATTATAAAATTACCCTAATACATGTAAAAACCCTATTGGATGACTAAACGTAGACCCATATCACCTAAGGGTCGGATTATATTCATTTAATGGACTTTTTTCCATGAAAATAATTTAATTATTATTAAAACCAAAGAATGTGACAACATGTCACTTTCTTAAATATTATAAGTATAATAATTTTAATTTAGTGATACACTTCATGAAACGTCAAAAATGAATAGTATCCAGAAATCTAATACAATTATATACATCATATGAATTTATTTATAATTTTTAGGGATAAAATAATTATCATTTATTATGACACAAAGATGATGCAGTAATTGGCTTATTAATGAAATATTGACATAATTGATTTTATAAATACCCAAATAAATGTAATTTAAGACTTTTTATGAATTAAACTAATTTTATAGGTTACTATGACATGTTAGTATTGATTTAATTAACTTTTTTCGAACTAATCAATCTGTTATGATTTTGAAAAAAATCAATTACTAAATAGTGTCAAAATTGACATAAAATAGTTTTTAAAACGATTAATATATTATTAATTGTTATTTTATTCCTAAAAATATAAGGTTCGGCCAAAGGACTTATATAAGGTTATATATATTAATAATAAACAACTTGGGGTTAGTTTGGCTTCTTATAGTAATTTTATTAACCTTATAGTATAAGAACACAAGAAGACACGGTAAAAGTAAAATTATTTAACTTAATGTTAAATATAAATGATAAGGTTAAAATAGGAACCTAAACTTGTCTAAATTATATTGGATGAGATAATTTAGACCCATCCCCACCTTATCTTCTAAATAAATCAATTTGGAGCTATTTATAACCGAATTTGACTTTATAATAAAATAATAGTTTTAGTTATTCTAAAGGTACCCCTCTCCTCCCTTATAAAAGGGAACCTCCTCCTCCCTCTTCCTCACCCCACTTTGAGCCTTCAAGATCGGCCAAACTCTTACAATTTCTCCTCTCCACATCCCTAGAAACATCCTATAGGTTCTGGTATTCTTCAAATACCTATTTTAGTACCTTAAAAGGAGGTCTCAAAGAAGCACTTCAAAGAAGAGGTAATGTCTGTTACCGATTCATTGATCTTTATTTCTTATTCCACTTATTCTTATTTAGTTGTTTCATTATGAAGTAATAACATCAGTATCACTCATATAAGGATATGTTATTATAAGTATGAAACAACCCTATTTCACCATCTATCCATCATACGGAAAAAGAAATCACCGTGCGTGCATACGTACGGAATACCGTCTCCACGCCGTTGTGTAATATATTTTCCACCACCACCTTACATGGATGGGTATAATGGTGTAAATAATGACTATATATGACTATTAAAAAGTGATATTGATTCTGAAATAGTATACATACACTCCAATATAATTCCATGATCATGGGAACGATATCATCGCTCGTGCGTACGTACGGAATACCGTCTCCACGATATGATGTGATTCGTTCTACATGATCTTCATTGCATAATGGTTATATAAATGAATTGAATTAATGAATATGATATATATTACAATAATACCATTCTGTAAATGAGGTATCTATAACCTAAACATAAGAATAAGAATTTATTCGACAAACATGCATAAGAACAAAAAAGTAATAAACACCCGAGTAACAAGTAGTAATGAAATATTACTAATAATAAGCTAAGAATATGACCATATATGATATCATAACAATAAGTATGATTCTGGAATAATTCAATAGCATTATTTAAATCATTATACATGAGGTTTGGACACTTACGAAGAAAATCAGACCTAAGGTAAGGGAAAATATCACAATGTCATTTTATCCGAGATTGTTTATACATTGGTATTTACTGGGGTGTATTTTATCATCCAAATCCATGTTTCCTCGATATGTGATATTATTTCCATCCACCTAAAATTTTTTAAATCCAATTTTACCCTTCGTTGAGTTTTTTAGTAAAATATATTAAAGGAATCTTTTGTCGTATGAGGTACTTTTTGACTTTTCCGACAAAAGTACGAGAAGAATGTTTTTTTAATTTATACGGCATGAATGGATTTTTAAAACATTATTTCCATGAAGCTTCCTTTACAAGTTTTCAAGTTTATTTTTAATCAACTTCTTTTGGTTTAAAATTGTATGACATGTTAAGAAAGGAAAATATTTTTGAAGTAGAATGTATATTTTCCTCAAGAATGGAGTTCAAGTGTTTTATCAAAATTATTTCCTATCTAAGATAATATAGGGTTCTGTTTCTATCCCTATTATTACATTTATTTGATTATGTTGTGATGGAATTATTTTTATGAATTCCTTTATCTTATATGAATTATTTTATGATGTCATGTTATTTAAGAATCCCATTTTTATTACATGGGTTATGCAATGATGTATGATTTATGATTTTGTGGCACACATAAGAATGGTATCATTATGAGATGGGTGAGACCTATATCTCCCTCAATGCATTGGGTAAAGATTTTATATCTCATGAGATAGACATGGCTGGAATGGTAGGTTATACCGGTTCAGTGAAACAGGACTGAAACGAGGAGTGAACTCGGTTCAGAAAGGGACTTTGTCCACTAAGATAGTCTTGGAAATGAGTCTTGACTAATAAGAAATGATTCTCTATGATTATGTGTGTATGCCACAAAGTTTCATGTTTTATGTTATGATTATTGGGATTACATTTCACTACTATTATTTATCCCATGTTATGAAATTATGATCTCTTTTGTAGGTTAATATTTCCAAAAGATATGTTCTTATGAATATGATGTGATTGATATTTCTTTTGTTTACCCTTACTGAGCATTTGAGCTCACCATTTTATGTTTTCTTTTCCCCAGGATATAAAGAAAGGATTTAGTTTTAAAAAAAGAATATCTTTATGGTAGATGTTGGAGATCTTTCACAACGATTAGAAGATTATATTCCTAATTTCCAAAGACACTAAACTATTACGGTCCTTGTGTGTGTGTTTTTGTTATGTACTAAGTATTCCGCAAAATGAATGTAATATATATGTACGTTAAGGTTCGGGTCTCTACAATTTGTGATATGTTGAATGATCATCTCAAAATCATCATAATTGATATATTTAAAGAAAATTTGTAAATAAATTCTAATATTCCTTCCTATAAAAATTAATAACATGTATTTTATATGGTGAAACATCATCTGGTGTTCAACTTAATAATAATACCTTGAAATATTTTTTAAAATTGTTCCTTTTATTGATGAAATGTTCCACAAAACATTCACCTACAAACTCAATTTTGTTCTTCTATTAGAATGTGTAAGAACCCAGATCATTATTTCAGGTACGGATCATGATTTCGGGTTGTTTTTGATAAAAAAGGAAGAAATGAATAATTTATAAGTACACACCATGTACTTACGAGGACATTCCATGTACCTAGGTACCGAATACAATCGTGCACTATCCATGTAATGACCGAGTACATGGCTGTGTAGGTGACCTTGAAGACCGCTTAAGGAGGGGTCCGATTAAGGCTACTGCACGATGTGAACCTTTAGTGAACATGCAATGTAATTTTCTTTTCTTTGATAAATTGGAGTGGGGTCATGTCTCATATTTGGAAACACCTTCTTCTCCACTTGTTTCATATAGGATAGCTACAGAACGGTTGAAGAACTTCAAAACCCTCTCAATTCTCTGTCTGACCTCCGATTGAGATACTATCGAGTATGGTGGAATCCCACTGGTGAGTTATCAATTCCCATAGAGCCGTTAATATTTATTATTCCCCTCTCATGTTTTATTCAAGGATGGAAGTTTTTCACCTTTTTTCATATCTATACTGATCTAGGCCGATTCAAGGGCCGACATTCAAAGATATCAATCATGTGACATTGAGGTATGTGGATTGTGCCTTTCGTTGTTTTTCTTTGGAATATATATGCTTATAGTTTTACATACCCATGTCTGGGGTATTATTTGATTTGGAATTTAACCATACGTCTTTCCTGAAATGGTTTGTTTGATTTAAAGGGAGTTGATGGTTATGCGTAAGGTTAGATACCTTGTTTTCCAGGCCTTTGTTAATTTGTATGGAGTTTATTTTATTATATTTAATGCATGCGACATTCGTTGTGATTTTTTAGACATTTAATAGTTATATATTTCATGGGATGCTTGATATGATATGCGTGATGATTTCCCAATGAATCATGTGATCCTTGGACCATGAAAACTATGGGGGTTTTGATGTTTATATATGTAGGACTGTGAGAGCCTTAGTGTAGATATTGAATTAATGAGTATTGACCATGAGAGCTACCTAGGTGGTTGTTCATAATTAATTATACTTTGTTGACCCGGGGGTATTGACTGTGAGGGCTACCTAAGAGTTCATCTATATTTATTGATGCTATTTTGAACCAGGTGTTAGACCGTGATAGATACATAAGAGTTTATTTATAATTTATTTAGTACTATGTTGAAACAAAGGGGTTAGAATGTGAGATATTTCACAGAGGGATGTTCTTTAAGGATTTTGTGATATATTAAACCAAAGGGGTTAGACTATTAAGGCATTAACATAGTGTTGTTTATGAATGATTGAATTATTGTGACAAGTTTACCAAGACAAAGAAAAATCTTAGACCCACTCTTACTTTATTGTTTAGATGGTCTTATGAGAAATTTGTTTGTAACTATTACACAAGGGGTATAGATATTAGGCTAGATCATGATTACATGATTCAAATGATGAAAAATAAATGTAATTGAATGTTATTGAAAATGAAAGTATTGTTTACTTTTGAGTACTTCTAGTTTATTAATTCATTTCTGCAAATTACCTGATATATACATTCACTGAAAGATTGGCATAGATATTTTAGTGGATACCTACTGGGATTTATCTCACAACTTATTTGGGTCAGGCTTTTAGACCTAAAAATATTATATGATTCCAAGTATATATAAGTGAAAGCAACCTTTTTCATATGATACACGATTACTGTTGGAGATGGAGAGCATGGAACTAAGCAAAGGCTTGAGATGTTGTTAGAGTTTACTTTTTTGTTTTTAACATGGACTCTATATTGTATTTATAGAATTGTGACTTGTTTTTCTGATTTCCAAGACACATGTGAAATACATCATTTATATATGCGCTCAAGTTGTTTTATTACAATCAGTCTTCAACTGTTTACTTCTGTTGTATGGAATTACTTCTTCCCATATTGTTACAACTTGTTTCTACTATTTATACTATACCAATGAGAGAATAATTTCCCCATTATCACACCTTGTCACTCACTGCTTGTCAGCATCCTTTGACATTTGGGGAAATGTGTTTGAGGTTATGTGACCAACCAGGTTCGAGGCACCTCGGGGCGGAACCCGAATCTGGGATATTAAAAAGTGGAATTAGAGGTGTTTCTTCTGATTTTCATTAATATTTGGAGCCTATAAACTGTGATAGGAAGGAATATGTAGTTGGTAATATGTTATTTCTGCGATTTTCTAACCCATGTATAGGGAAATTCCATGTTACCTTGAATATTTCAATTTCTCTGGTTTTGCATTTGTTACAGTTGATTTGATATCACCATTGGGTGATTCACAGTTTTTGTGCTATTATTATTGGTATCATTATGGTACTATTTTTTTGGCACCTAATGAGATGAGGGTATGACATCTCATGCATCATACATGCACTTTCTATAGATTAATTTTCATTCATTTTTTGTCATGCCATCTAGGGGGAATTACATATTTCATGTTGTTATGATAGACGTTGTGCTAGATATGCATGCTATTGTGATATATGTCGTGATATAAATACCTACTATTTTGAGAGGGTATTGGAATATATAAAGTTTCATTTGGATTTACACTATGCTGTGGTCCCTGAGGTGTTATGGGCCCTCTTGGATCAGAATTTGGTGGATCATTTTTAAACTTTAATTGAATTATGTTATTATATGACATGAATAATTATTAAAAACATTGATTTTCGGGGAGTATGGGATATCATGGATCATAATTTGGCATGAATTGGAATAATTTATGTTTTTAAGGGTTCTGGAGAAGTATTAGAGTCTTACTATCCAAAAAACTAGACAATGAGGTGTGTGATGTTATGAACACATGCCATGTGTTATTCTATTCTGGAATAAATAAACTTTCTTAAGTACATTCTTTGTACCGTATATACACGACATGTACTTGTTGACCATGCGACTAACTATGCGAGAAGACACAAAGTGTTCATAAAATTTTGGTAGAATACGCTATGTACTGGGAGTACATGATGTTCTATGAGAGACTATGTATCTGACTGCGTGACTAACAACACAATTGGATGAAACTTGGGTTGTACATGATGTTTATAGCTTATACACACTATGTAGTAATCAACTGTGTATCTGGACATGCGACTAACAATATGGGTGGATGGAAAATAAGTGGTACACTCTATGTATTGGGTGAACATGCCATGTAGTGTTACACCATGAGATAACTTTATAGTTATAGATGTGTAGAAGAATTTGGGTAGGAGGGAATAATCAAGTACATTCCATGTTTCAGGAGTAATATTCCGTGTGTATGGAGTGTTACACAACTAGGATGGCAGAGGTACATGCCAATGATAAGGATTAAGGGAACATTCCATGTAGTTGTTATACACACAGTGTAACTTTCTTTTGTAAAACATGAATGCTTTCCTTATCCTATTCCATTCAATCACTTCTAAGTTATAGTCTTTGAGAATATTAAACCGAGGTGTGCATTTGACCTTGTAGAGTCATGCGACCAAGATGTCCTCCGGTTGTACTCCAGGTAAAAGGACATGATCAGTCACCAGAAATGGTGGATCAAGGACTAATAGAGGATCCTCCCATCATGTCCATCTTGGTGCTGAAAGTTATACTGGATGCAGGAGCCGATGCACAGTTTTGTGAAGGCTTTGTGAGGATGATGGATACTTTTTAGGGAGCACCACATTCTACCCCAATTATGGTAGATTTAACATGGGTGTTCCAGCAGCAACATCATCCTACTTTTACGGGGTATGGAGGACCATCGGCTACAAAGTCATGGTTAGATTCCATGATTTCTATCTTCGATCATCTGGAGGCACCTCATAATATGAGGGTGAAGCTCATGACATAAATTCTACGTGATTCTACCAAGAGATGGTGGGATTTTATCTTATAGGCGAGACATCATCAGGATATGGATTGACAAGATTTTATGAGAACCTTCTATGATTACTTCTACCCTGAGACGTTGAGGGTGGACCAAGCCCAAGAGTTCTTGCACTTGGAGAAGGGAACTCTTTTAGTGATAGATTACTTTTATCTATTTACAGAGATTTAGTGCATCACACATGTTTTGAGAGGTGACAAGTTATCTTTGTCTATAGGATTTGAGGATTGTCTCAGGTAAGAAATTTGATCACAAGTGAATGTTTTTAGGCTGACTTCAGTGATATATATAGTAAATTAATCACTGATTACTGAGCACAACATGAGGAAGTTAGGAGCTGTAATCCAGAGTGGTCCAACATCCAAGGTTGGTACTCCTTCGTTTTATAGAAAGAAGATCCATAGAGTGCCTTCATGTTGTGAATGAATTATCAGAGATGTATCCCCAGGTAGTCAAGTGATGTGATTCAAGTGCGGGAAGAGTGGGTATACAGGAACAAATTTCCCGAGGGACCCAATCAGGTGATGATGTTTCAGCAATATGAGACATCATTAGTGTTTTTTTCCGGATTTTCTCACTAGTATCCAGTGGGAGGGTATCTATAATGACCCCATGTTCATTAGTAAGACCATAAGTTCTCATCATTTAGGGAATTGGAGTTCTTTAGGCCATTTAGGATGAGGATGTGGTTGTGGTTGTGGTAGTAAGACGATAGTATTTCAGCGACAACAGGGTGGAACAGCTCAGGGTAGTCAAGTAGGGTTGTAGGGCCGCAGTACAGGTCAGAATTTTGTGATGGAATAGACCCACCCAGAGAAGGATCCCATAACCTATACATTTTGAGGTATGATTCTAGTTGCATCAGTTTTATATTCTATAATTTTTGTTATAGGGGCTCCCCATAGTTTTATATATGTTTACATTGTGAAGAGAATTGGGATTTTCATCTTTAATTATGATGATGTTATGATGCTTGAAACTCCATTGGGGATAAGGATGGATAGTAAATGTTAGTTCAAGGAGTTCCCTCTTGAGGTTGGTGGCTGTCACTTCTTATGAGACCTCTATGTCTTAATAATGACAAGCTTCGATATCATTCTCGAGATGTACTAGTTGGTCACCTTTTAGGACATTGTTGACTGTTATCGCCACAGGGTGAGTTTCAAGTCACAAGAGAGCAGATCGTTTCTACATAAGGGTGAATGGGATGTCCAGGCGAGCAGAGATGGACCCATGAAATCATGGGTTGGGAGAAATTACATCCCAAATTGCTAGTTTATATCTGGATGACCAGGGTAATTCACAGATGGTATTTCCTCTATTGTTGGAATGTTTCAGATATGTATTTCTAGAGGAGTTTCAAGTTTACCTCTACAGGGAGAGAGGTACATTTCTCTTTAAATCTTGTTCTAGGAGCAGCACCAGTGTCCGTTCTTCCATATATGATAGCTACACTAGAGTTATAGGAGATCAAGAAGAATTAAGTGGAGTTACAAGAAAAGGGTTTCATCTGATCCAGTACTACTCCTTGGTTTCGTCTATCCCTTTGGCGAAGAAGATGGATGGTAACCTCATACATTGTTTGGATTATCAGAATCTGAACCAATTGAAGATCAAGAAATGACATCTCTTACTGAGGATTGATGATATCTCTGATCATTTTCAAGGAGACTCGGTGTTCTCGAATATTTAATTGAGATATGGCTATCATAAGTTGCACTTAATACAATCATATATACCTCATACAGCCTTTCAATGAAGGTATGGTCTATACGAGTATTTGGATATGCCATTCGGTCTCATGAATGCACCAACACTTTTCATGGGACTGATGAACAGAGTGGTCCATACTTACTTGGATTCGTGTGTGGTAGTCTTCTTGGATGATATCATGGTGTTCTCTCATACTCGACATGACCATGCCATCCATCTAGAGATCGTATTGAGTACACTAAGAGAGAATTAGTTATATGTTAATCTCTCAAAATTCAACTTGTGGATGGATCAGATTCACTTCATGGGTCATGTAATCTAAGAGATAGGAGTATCAGTGGACCCAAAGAAGGTGATAGCTATAGTTTAATTGGAGAAGACGAAGAATATCTTTTAGGTACAGGGTTTTCTAGGGCTAGATGGTTACTATATGCATTTTATTTAGGACTTTTTCTGCTTAGAAGAACCACTGATAAACCTGACTAAGAAGGGTGCAATGTAAATGTTGAGAGATTCCAGTGATTCATCCTTTTAGGATTTAAAAGGGTGGTTGAATTTATCACCGATACTGATTTTTATAGAGATGGGAAAGAATTAAAATATTTACTATGATGCATTTGGTATTGGTCTAGGAGTAGTTCTTATGCATGGGGATGGAGTCATTGCATATGGATCTTAGCATCTGGGGCCACATGAGGGGAATTACCCAGCACACGATCTCGAGTTTGCTATAGTTGTGCATGATTTGCATTGTTGAAAATATTATCTTCTCGAGGAGAATTTTGTGGAATAAATTGACAAAAAAAATACTCAAGAATATATTCAATCAATGAGATATGAATTTTAGATAGTGAAGGTGAGTTGAGTACATTCAGTCCTTTGACATGCTTTCCTACATGCTTTGGAAAGGAAACAGAATGGCTGATGCGTTGAGCAAGAGGACTCAAACACATGCAGTTCAAAAAGCCAACTGTGACTGGAAGCTTATGGCTCTGTTCCTTGATATTCATTTGGAGGTTCAAAACAAATAGGGGTAGACGTTTCCTTATTATATAGATGTTACCCTTACTAAAATGTATTGAGTGTGAATGAGTCGGATATAAAATTTATATGTTCTTGTCTAATGGGGTAGTGTATCATGCGATTACCCTTCTCTTGGCATGACTGTAGGTGAGGATAAGGTTCTGTATTTTCATGGATGTGTATGGGTTTCTACAGACATACAAAATGATCTATTGTGAGACATTCATTACTCAGTATGTGTAGTTTTTCTTGGTGTCACCATGATGTAATAATATTTACATCATTAGTATTGGTGGCCAGGTATGAAGAGGGATGTAGCTAATTTTGTTATGAGGTGTTCCACTTGTCAGTTGGTGAAGGTAGAGCATCAACGACTGGTAGGGATATTATAGTAGTAACCCATTCTTGACTGGTAGTGGAATGATTTCACAATAGATTTCGTGATGGGTTTACTGAGGTCTCATTGAGCGAATGATGTGGTTTAGGTTGTTATGGATATTCTCATGAAGGATTCATGTTTCCTGTCGATTAAGTAAACCTTCAGTGTTGATGAGATTAGAAGGTTTTACATTATAGATATAGTACATTTTCATGTGGTTATGCAATATATAGTTTCATACAGGGGTGCCCAATTTAATTCTCATGTCTGGAAAGGACTATAGAAGGATTTGGGTACACGGGTACATTTGAGTACAACTTACCACCCCCAATCTGATGGCAAGTCCGATCACATGATTCAGGTTTTGGAGGACATGCTTTGAGCATGAATCCTGAATTTTGGGGGCTCTTGAGAGAAACACATACCCCTGGTGGATTTTTCCTATAATAACAATTTTCAGGAAACGATTTAGATGGACGCTTATGAGGCTTTGTACGATAGTTCAAGCCAATCACCCCTACATTGGCTGGAGGTAGGAGAGGCGACTGTTCTAGGACCTCATCTTATCTAGGAGAACACTGAGTAGGTGGAGTTTATTGGGAAGAAGACAAATACTGCACAGTCTTACCAGAAATCTTATACTGATTAGTAGAGATGACCTCTTTAGTTCAGGTTTAGAGATTATGTTTTCTGATGTGTTATAATGAGGATGGGAAAAATGGGATTAGGAGACAAAGTAAGCCTTCACTGAGATACGTCGGTCTATTTGAGATCATAGAGAGAATTGGGCCAGTTTCCTATCAGTTGGAGTTACCATAAAGGTATCAGGGTATCCACGAAATATTTCATGTTTCTCTCCTATAAAATAACTTTTCAGATTCATCTCATGTTTTTCAATCCTAGGATTTTGAGTTGGAGGTGGTTGCATACTTTTAGAAGCACCCTATTTGGATTGTGGATCACAACATGAATGTTATCCATGGTCAGCCTATTCCTTTGGTATGGGTGTTATGGCAGCATGGGAATGTATATGACTAGAATTTGGAGATGGAGGCTGACGTACGATCATAGTGGCTAGATTTGTTCACAGATTCTTCTTCACTACCCTTGGAGGGGAAATTCAGGGATTGATTAATTTAAGGGGGGTTGTTTTCAAGAATCTGGATCTTCATTTGAAATATGGATCTTGATTTCTGATTGTTTTTAGGAAAAAAGGATGAAATGAGTATTTTTTATGTACATGCCATGTAATTGTGAGTACACTCTGTGTGCCTGGGTACTGCATACAGTTGTGTAATGGCCGAGTACATGCCCGTGTAGGTGACCCGGCAGACCGCTTAAGGAATGGGCCAATTAAGGATACTACGTGATGTGTACCATTAATGAAAAAGTTGTTTATTTTTATTTTTATTTGATAAATCAGATTGAGGTTGCATATGATCTTCAAAAACACCTTATTCTCCACTTAGTTCCTATAAGAGAGCGACAGAATGGAAGAATAACTTTTAACCCATCTTGATTCTCCGTCCGACCTTTGATTGAGTTGTCGTCAGGTGCATTGGAATCCCACTATTGTGTTCTCAATTCCTGCATGAGACCTTCTTCCTAATTATTTTTCTCCTACGGGTTATTCCAGGTTGAACATTTTTCACCTTTTTATAGATCTATGCCAATTAAAGGGCCAACATTCAAAGATATTGATCATATGACCTCGAGGTATGTTTTTTGTTCCTTTTATTGTTCCTATTTATATTATATATTCTAAAAGTAATGCATCCCCATGTTTGGGGTATTATTTGATTTGGAATTTAACCATCCTTTCCTACATTGGTGTGTTTGATTGAAAGGGAGTTGCTACTTATGCATAAGGTTAGATACGTTTTTTTCAATGCCTTGGTTAATTGAGATGGAGTTGGTTTCATTATATTTAATGCATGTGATATTCTTTGTGATTTTTTAGCCGTGTAATATTTATAGAGTACATGTGATACATGATATTATATGAACAATGTTTTTCTAGTGGATCGTGAGAGCCTTGGACTAGGAAAATTGCGGGGGTTTCCAAGATTATTTATACAGGACCATGAGATAATTAGTGTAGATGCCAAATGGGTATTGATTGTGAGAGCTACCCAAGTGTTCATTTATAATTACTTATACTATGTTGACCCAAGGGTATTGAACATGAGAGACACCCATGAGGTCATTTATATTTATTGATGCTATTTTGACCCATGGGTTAGACTGTGAGAGCTACCTAGTATGTCATTTATAATTGATTTACTAATAAGTAGGATTAAAGGGGTTAGACCGTGAGGGATTCCCCAGAGGGTCATTCTTTAATGATTTGGTGCTATGTTAAACCAAATGGGATTGACCATGAGAGATTTCCCAGAGGGTTGATTATCAATGATTGAATGATTATGACGAGTCTTCCAAGCCAAATAAAAATCTTGGACTCAGACTTACTTGATTGTTTAGATTGTATTCTGAGACATCTATTTGTTACTAATAAATAGTGGATACAGAGCTTAGGCAAGATCCCAATATTACATGATTCAAATTATGAATAAAAAAAGTAAATGAATGTAATTGAAAATGGTAGGATTTTTTATTTTTGAGTAGTTTCTACTTTTTTATTTCATTTCGATATATTACCTGCTATATACATTCAATGATAGTTTGGAATATATCTTTTGGTGGATGCTTACTTGGATTCATCTCATAACCTTTCTAGGTTATTATTTTGGACCCAAATAGATTATATTATTGTAGGTATAGATAAGTTAAATCACCCATTCTCATTTAGTACATGATTCCTATTGGAGTTAGAGATCATGGGACCAAACTGAGGATAACGATGCTGTTGAAGATTACTTTTTTTTATACCTTTGTTTTTTATTGTATTTCTAAGACTGTGACTTTTTTGGATGCTTTCCCAGACACATGCGACATGCATAATTTATATATGTGCTCTAGTTGTTTTATTACTATCAGTCTTCTACTATTTACTTCTGTTATATGGTATTATTTCTTCCACTACTATTTCTATTCATTTATGTTGCATATACTCTTCCAATGAGGGCATAATTTCTCAATTATCACACCATGGAACTCTCTGCTAGTTGGAAGTATTTGGCGTTTCGGTAAATGTTTTTGAAGTTATGTGACCAACTGGGATCGGGGAACCTCTAGGTGACACCCGGATCTGGAAGATTATAAGAAGTCTATTCAACATCCATTCATGGGGATTTTTCTCCATCCATTGGGTTCTAAAATGTTTTTTTCTTTCCTCTATGTTTTGAAACCTATAAGATCTATTCTACTACTTTAGTTTGATATATTTGAAAACCATTTTTAGATGAATTTGTAAAACTCAGACTGATGGCGTTATAATACATTGTATCTAATAAAATCTTAAGCAAACATCTTTATGATTCAACTATTCAAAAACCATACTAACAATTTTTTGATCTTTTTTCAGGGTAACAATAGTCTGATAAATGTTTTTCATAAATATATATTTGACATCTTCACGTGGAAAAATATATTAAACTCCTAAACTTGGAACATTTTTTATAGTGCCAATTCTTGAAATATTTAGTTCTATAATATTGGACCCCAGAATACCCTCAGAGGGGATGGGTGAATCTGGGTGTCATATTTTTCTTTTAAAGTGAAGGATCCTATTTCAACATTATTAGGAACTTGTTAAACTTGTCTAATGGAATCATGTAGTAATAAAACATTCACACGAAAAGATACAACATATAGTGTTACATGGTTCACCACTAAGATATATTCTAAAGAACATATTTCAAAAGTGTATTGGTCTTAAAAAAAATCCTCTAATATTAACTATTTGTGGAAAACATAAGTTTATAAATAGTCACAATATTCGTGGAATGATTACTTTACAATATTTTAGAGATAAAACACTTCCTCCCTTAGAACACTTCCATATACTCTACCTAGATCACTACATTGGGTGAAGTCTCACTCAGTTTAATGATTGATGCTCTCTTTAGTTGATTTGAATTTAATACTTTTCCATGACTATAATTAGACCCTCCATGCATGTTAGAGTTGAGTTGATTGTCTTGAAATAACTATTCACTTAAATAAGATGTTCAAAACTATTGTTTGTGAATATCGTTCGTGAAGCTCTTTCCCAAATCTCACACTTTTTGTGAATCAATCTATATTCGAAGAACACTAATCCATCATTGAATAAGAAGTAATCAAGAGACTCCTTTTTCTAGGATACCTAATAATTTTTAAATATTAATTTATTCTTCTCAGGATTCTTAGGATCACAATCAATACCTAATTTATGAATCATTCAGCCTTGATGAATTTAGACTGATACAACCTTTTCTCCAAAACGTTTTGTATGTGATGAGGTTGGGGTATCCGCCAATTTATAGGATCATACTTCTTTGATAATCCAATGACTCTAGCGGATTCTTCATAAAATATCGAAACATGTTCGAAAAGCTCTTTCATTTGTGAATCTCTTTAATTCATGAATTTCCATTTAATTTCAAGCTATTTTTGAATAATTATCATAGTTTCTAAGAACATTTCAAACCCATCACACACTCACAATTCTTGTCGAAGTCATGAAGAAAACTGTCTTTTCATCATGCATTAATGAATCTCCATACCTTTTAAAAGATCAACATTTGTCGAATATTAGCCTTCCTAAAACACATATATATGAAACCCATGCCTTTACCATTTTTTGAGAAGAGTTAAAGCTAGAAAATAAAATTTCATTAATCTTTCTCTATCCATCTAAATTTAAGACCAATAATTTTTAAAACACTAGGAAATGGTGCCACATTCAACACTATAGTCATATTTTACTATAAGGTCACTTTTTAAAAAAATACATTTCCATCGTAGTGTGGATTGGAAATGAAGACAAACTATATTTTGTTCCTGCTATTAAATTCCATGGTTCTAACATTCCAAACATATCTGAATCTTCAGTCCGATGACATCATGATTCTTTTTCTAATTCTCATGCATCGGATTTCTCCTTCTACTATTGTGGCACATCCTCTCAGATTTTTGGATTTCCCCCTTAATATAGTTCTTCATAAAATGAACATGGAAGATTCCTTCATATCACACCACTCAGTAAAGCTTCTAAATTCATACAATAAGTAACATAATCATTTAATACATGTTGTCTATATGGAAATATGCCTCTTTACATTTCACCTGGGTTGTTGATGTTCTATAACATTGTTATAACATCCAAATAATTCTCTCAGAGAGGACTTATCCATCTAGTTACAACATCTTGAACACCTTGTTGTATCATTTATCAATTAAATATTGATATTCGTACAGGTCCATCTAGTTAGATTTATATAATTCTTCAACCAAACATCAATCAAAATTTCATAATGTTTTGGAAACATTGTTCTTCCAAAACTAAATATCTTCAGAAAAAACATTTCACAGTCTCTCCTTAATCTCCCAATAGAATTAAAATAATTTGAATCTCTTTAATATACATTTAAATTCATCTAAAATTAATATTGAATCAGATTTTGATGATATTTTGATGTTTTATTAGTGATTAAAACATCCCTTACAATCAAATGATATCCCTAGTCTATTTACATCAGTTAAATGTTGCTTGTGAAAATTACTTAGGAGGTCACCCAAAAAATCCTCTATTCGAGTGGAATTTGAATATTGGATCATTAAATGGACTATTATAGATGTATGTGGATATTTTGTTGAAGGTAAAAACTAATTGGTTTCATTATTCAGAAAACTCCATTCCATGGAGCTTCATAGAAGCCACCATCTAATTAACTCAGTTCAATCGACATTCAAAAATCATGTTTGTATAATCGAATTTGTCTAATTACCTCAATCCAATGACCTATGTCATATCATTATTTCTAACTCAATCTATTCATCTTCACAAACATCTTATAGAAAATCCATAAAAAACATCATAAACTTTTTAATTCTTATAACAAACTTGTTTTCTCAAACAACACATGTTTGAGACATTAATAACAAATAAAAAATTTCCATAATTAAGATAAAAGTATTTCAAAAACATTCATAAAAATGTATAACTTGATAAATTTTTTTACTTCTACATGCATCAAATAAAAATCCAATTTTTTTTATATAGCTTGGTACTTCAACCTTACTCTTCAGTAGCTTCTTCATTCTATCATCTTGAACATATTGACATCAATGAAATCATTATATTTCATTGTAAACCATTTCTAACCAAGATCTGTTGGAAAAAATATAACTCAAACATAGAGTGTTCTCTTCAATCTCCCCTGTTGTATTTGATGGGAATACCTTAAATGTATATTCCAAATGAATATATCAAAATGTGAATCATTTTCATAATTTTATTCCCTTTATTTTTTTAAAAATTCCTTTCATTTTCTCTCCAATTTTCTAAAACACAATAAAATTTTAATGGGAAAAGGCTATCAGGTCATTCTTAAGAAATGTGCCATATATCATTTCAGTCCAATTCTATGTGATCAATGCATGGTGTAGAGAATAAGAGGATTTGATTTAAACAACAATGTTTTATATTTTCTAGCTAAACTTGATACCACATGGAAAGAAAACTGTTAAACGTTTAATCAATTTTTGTCCAAGTTTTTTTCTAGGATAAATATATTAATTGAGATATTGGTCTATTTTTTAACAAAAATTGACCCAAAACTACTGCACTCACTTCAACAAACAAATTAAAAACATTCCAGTGAAACATTATGGATAAGTGGTCATGGATAAATTATCAAACATCAAATTTTCTTATGACATTAATTAATTCAATTTCTATCCATTGTATTAAGTTTGCTTTTTGGTCGAAGAATGAGAGATTTATAAATTTTTTCCATTACAATGACATGATCTTCAATAAATTTCCAGAATAATAATATTTTCACGAGATAGCAATTCAGTAAGAAAAATCTATTTTTTTTCAAATACATACCTCTAAAGGAGAAAATTATTTCGATATTCATAATAATGAATCTCTTTAAAAAATATGTTTTAATAACGTCATGTTGAGAAAACACCAAAATGGATCCTTATTATGTGGCTGTCCAAACGTGAAAATTTCCACATCATCATCTTGGATGATATTCCCCCAATGTTTTCTTTAGAATTTTAAAGGTAAGATTATATCTAGAAGGAAAAATATTTCACTTTTCTATCATGTTTTTAAAATAACAACATATACTTCATAAATAATGATAATACTATAGGTTTTTCAAAAAACTAACTTATGAATAAAATTCATGATGAAAAAATCCTTCTCAAGGAAATCCAAGCTCGATGACTATACATCATTATATCATGTTCTCCCTATGAGATTATACCTCACCATTAATTCCATACTATTTAAGAGGAATTAAAAAACACAAAAGTTAAAGGAAAAATGTGGTTCTTCTATCCCACTACAATGTATAAAAAAGGATGAGATAGTTTTCTCCAACAAGTTTCTTAATTTACACCCGTCGTCATGGATGCACAGTTGATATTTTATTCTCATTTATTTTTAAATAACATATATATTATTATGTTTCCTTTTAATTTTTTAGAAAAAATTTGTTATAAAAATTCCTCAGAGATGATGTAATCTTATTTATGTTAAGGACTATATTTGTTTTGGAAGAATAGTTAGAAAACCTTTTCATAATGTACATCATTATAACATCTCTCACATTGAAATTATTTAATAAATGAAATTTTTATTGTTAATAACCTCTCATATACATATCCTTCATTATGTGAGATATTTCCTTTTCCTTTGTTTAAAAACATTTCCTATCCTTCTTCCATTTTTCACATTTTCTAAAAATCATCTAGTTATATTACTAATATATAATTAGGTACCATTGAACCATGTTTGGATTTTTCACATGCCGTTTGAAGGTACTAGGGAACATAGTAGAAGAATAGGGGCTAGGTATTTAAAATTTTCATCATAGATCAATATAGATTTTCTGTCTCCAGTAACAAATATCTTGGTACAAATTCCATGGATCTCATGTGATGGAATTAATCGTGAAAAATAAACTAAAAATTTTCCTGGTTTATTTGAATATGAATTTAAAAACTTCTCGTCATCGGTGATTGTTTCACAATGGAACCAAATCCAGATCTCTCTAGACCATCTAAATGAACATTCAAAGTCTATAGGAGAATTCATCGTCAAAATCTTGGATCTATCATGACTATTTGACAAATACTTTGACATCTTGATGATCACCACTATGTTAGTATTTTGATCTATGAAGGAGAACATGGATCTAATAATTAGATAAATAGATTTTTTCTCTATAATGTGGGAGAAAGGAGAGAGAGGCTCAAAATTTAATTTGACGATTATTAAAATGAATGGGATGCACTTTTTCCTTATATAATGAAGTATATAATACACAGAATTGGATCCCCAAAATGAAATCATATGACTAATTTAAGGAGTCATAAATATAATATATATATTTTTACCAATTTTAATATAATTACCATATTATGTGACATATGTGAATCATTAATTCGATTGGCCATTCTCAAAAAAATTAAATAAACCATGAATAATAAAATAATATTTGTTCCTTAAATTTTTTATTATATGTCCACTTAATATATTGTGAATAATTTTTTCAAATAAATTAAATACTAATTATTCTAAAATAAAATAAAATGAATATATTTATTTAATGGTGATATCCAACAATCAGTCATCTTCTCCACCATATCCTATACTACTATTCCATAGAATATTCCAAACTTTTGAATACACTATGTGTGTGACTCTCTAAGACCTTATCTTGATAGTAGTGAATACTGTTCATATACTAAGAATGAAGTCTAAAAAATCTTGAAGGACCCTAGATATATAAGGAAAAGTCATAGAAACTACAACCACCTATTAACCCACAATCTATTTTTTTATTTTCTAACGACACATTTTAGGGGTAACTACGAACCCTAAAAAAATATCTGTTTCAATACATTAAAAAAATTACATCATACAAAATTCAAAATTCAAATAAAACAAAATTGCATACAAATCCATATCCATGAACCTTCATTCCCACTTTCAAATAATAATTAATATTATGATTTCAAAATTCATCACCCATGTCATCACACGTCAACCTTGAGACTCACACCTATCACAACAGTCATCCTACAGTCGAAAAAACCTGCACTAGAAATCAACATCATTGTCTCCATCCATCAACACTATCATTACTGACACCACTATTAGTGTCATCATCACCACTTGAAGTTGTCATTACATTGGAATCATTATGATCATCTTCACATATCCAATGAGAACCAAAAAAATAACTAATTCTAGAATCTAGAAATCAAAATTCACAAATATCCAAAAAAAACACAGACATGTAATCAAAATGGATCTCAATCCTTGTTCACATATATCAAGATAAGTCCCTTATCCAGCCTTAATCAACATAATATTTCCTCCGATGATTCCATCATTTCCCAAAACCCAACAGAGATGATAACTAGATAAAAATAACATAGAATACTTCACCTTCGTCATTTCCAAAACACCAATGGTGTCACTATGATCCATCACCAAACGAGATCACCACCAAATGAAACAATAATCTTCATAATAAAACAAGAATGATCTGAAACAAACCATTATCTATGTCTAATGTCAATTTCCTTGACACGTATCATAAGAAACACCGAACCTAGGAATTATAAAACAAAAGAGGACTACCGTAGCTCAAGACGAAGCTAGAATGGGAAGCACCTCCTGGAACACCTTTGACCATTGGACTGAACTTCCCAAAAATTCCATGAAACTATTGTGGATGACCAACATGGAGAGAAAGAAAGGCACTGGAAGTCATATCAATGATAGAATCGGGTTAGGGACTCACTCGAGAAGCTCAACCTCAACTGATATGCCAATCTAGACCATCACATCCACCACCAACTGAAAATCATCCATGAGAAACCCACACTACTCATCCCCCACATCCCAAATCTCCCTAAGAAATATAGAACAACAAACCAATGTGGGGTTAGAAATGTGGCAACCGGGAAGACATAAGAGGGGATGAAAAAGTGAAGGATTCAAGATGTAGTCTTCCTATTGGCCGTTTAGTCCTTGTGATCTCATCTACCAGATATCATTAGTGAAAGAATGTTGAGAATAATTATCAATTCTTTTGATCCCTCATAACCTAATGATCTAAAACCATATGTTTCTTATCAATATGATCAATCCGGACCATAAGAAACATGTTTAAGATCATTAACAAGGTATCTTTAGGTTATCATTATAGAATCAGAGTTGATATAACATATTGATAGGACCAATATTCTAAGGAAATTACCATGTAACAAGTGACAAAAGAAATATCAACACTATTTATATATAGGGTAAATCATGATTAACTCACCCTATACATGATTTTTTCGTTGAAAAGTATTGTTCCAGTTGGGTCTTGGGAATCCACTTTTACAAAACTCATACTTTCACTAGAGAAAAAATTATAACCAACCATGTTAGCTTTAACATGATATGATAATGATACTATTAATATATTGATTTGGTCTTTGGGGCTACCACGTCTATGCTGCATGGTTGCTCTAATATCCGTGACACAATTACCCAAGTAAGACTTCTCGAGATATGATATCCTCTATTATATTCCATTTTTTCACTAATAAAACAATAAATCATTGATACTATTTATAATTGAATAATGATAAATTATATTATGATAAAACATTACATACTATGTTTATCTCAAAGAACTATATCAAACCATTACATATTTTTCACTAATTATACAAATGCATCAAAAGTTATAACACACTAAATATTTCTAGATATGGATACCATTGGCTTGAATGATTGTCTCTTTCTCATTAGAAAAACCTAATTATGATATTAAATCATATTTATCAAAAGAAATAGTAGTTTGTATCAACTTATATCAAGTTCCATTTCCTCTCCAAGTACAGGGAACAGATCCTATGTACTCTACCATGTTTGATTGGACTATTCTAATAACATCATGTGTAGTTCTTATGTATTTAGCTACAATTAAACAACCATAAATTATATATTGAAAATATTATTTCTATTAAATATCATGAAATAAGTGATATATCCACTATATTCTCATATGGAATTCCACTCACCACTTTAATCTCATTCTATGTATCATACAAGTCATTTAGAGAGATTTATGTCATTATAAATTACTAATAATTCTCTCATTAATTATTCCAATTTTTAATTTTCAATACCTTATTAGCATTTTTAATATGAAAAGGTCTTAACATCCCATTAGATCTACCTCATTAAGTCTCATTACCTAAAATTTAGGTTTCTATTTTAATTCATCCTCTCTACAGTTACTTACATTCTACTCTTAACTTTAATACAAATAGTTGTTTACAATATTTTATAAAAAAAAATTAATTGGAAAATAGTAATGATCCCACTAAACTCTTATAGGAAAATGAACAATTTTCATTATAAAAGAACATTCTATAATATTATTGGTTAATTCAATCCAATATTTTATTTTAGCAACTCCAACCCCTTATTTCCAGTCTATAGTTTCACCAAATAATTATTATTGTATCGTATAGTCACTTTACATGAATGTTGGTCTTCACATTAGAGTATAAATATAATTATTATAAAATGCTTCTATGAAATGCATAATTCTAATAGATTTTGGAAAAAATTCATGGTTTAACTAATAAATCCTTATTTTTACTACTCATGAACCACCCATGTAATGTTTCTATTTAATACTACCAAAAATATAATGATTTGAAATAGCAAAATACTAATCACATGTACTTTGATTTATGGAATCCATTATTGAATATTAATTCAACTTTTATATCTTAACTTGTTTCCATTTAATAATTAATAGTTGGATTTATTATTCTTGATGAATAATGTATCACCATCCAGGGTGAATATAAAACCATTACCATGATTTTATCATTCATATACCATATGTGTATCTGGAACATTTCTTTTCTATAAGATCTTGGAGAAATTGTTCCTATGCCAACAACCTGTGCATCTTCAGCATTAAATAAAATGAAGATAATCTTTCTCCCGCTTTCTAAAATAGAGATTTATGCCATTTAATAATAATATAATATTTCACTTGAATTTAATTTTTCAATCACAGGGATTTCTATAATATCCTATACAATCATTCAAATACTAACTGAGATGCACTTTTTGTTTCTTTTCATGCATGTTTGTATATATTTTTAACAAACACATTTTTTATTTTGAAATTATGGATTCATTTCATATAATAACTCATATGAGATCAATTTTTTATAATAGTTGGGATATTTTTATTGGAAAATACCGTTATTGTCAAAGCATATCTTGATAAATAATAGATTTATTTATAATGTACATGAATATTAACAATGATTCTTCTTTTACTTACATTCTGAATCTGATGTGTATAATGAAGTGCACATTTAGGAATTACATCATGCTATATTTTATTTATCAATTCATACTTTTAATTCTCATCATTGATCATAGATTTGATGTGTATAATGTAATGTGAGTTTAGGAATAAATTAACTCTACATTTTCAAGATCGATGAATTCTTGGTCAAGATATTCATGGGCACATGGGCCTAAATTAACTCATATAATCTAACCATTCATATTTCAATCACCAATTTTAATTCCATAATGCACATAATGGAATCTTATGAAGTGTATTTACCACTAGATTAATGTTAGGATAGTTCACACTCTCTAGGTGATATAATTACAAATGATTTATGACTTATCTTTATTTATAAATGATTCTTTTTCCAATGTTAATCAAGTAATGGTTTTGATAATAACAATGTTATTTTGATCAAAATACCCCAAATAATATATTGTTTATATCCTCAATAAATAATTTTGGTTTTATTATTAAAAAAATTATCTTGAAACACTTTTTGATACTTGAGTATTTTATTTTATATTCATTAGTTAATAAAAATTATTAAAGAATTAATGAACTACTAGTTCAGTGGAATATAGAACAGACTAATTTTTTTCCAAAAATGAAATAATGTCACTTTCTGTTAAATGGACATGTGAGATAAATGTTTTCTTAATACATAATAAAAGATCGACTAAAACTATTAGCATAGAAATTATATATTCTGTAATTATCATCACTAATATTAAAATCACCAATTCTCACCTTCTTAGAGAATTCACATTAATTATAGTAATGTTTATTTTATTACATGGTTAATATATTTAAATAAACATATATGACTGGAGTATTTTATATAATACCCAATAATTATAATAGAAACATAACATAAAGTAATGAATTTATATTATGTAGAAGCCTTTTCTTTTTTCTACATCAATTATTCACATTTAATATTCCATAAAACTATCTTGAGACATGAAAATAAAATAAAATATTTTATGATTATGTGCATCAGTTCTATGTAGGAAATTGAAAATGTGTCTTTGATGTCACACTTTACATTCGCCTTTTCTCCTTTACATTCAAATTTTCCACCATAAGAAATAATGACTCATATTTCTTTACATTCTTATCAACTTGGAGAACCCTACCCAAAATGAAATGAAGTGTTTTCACCATAATATTTGTTTTTTAATCATAAACAGAAGTAGATTAAGTTTCATATAATGATATAAGAGTATGATGTATAAAAATACTTTGATCTATATTTTAATTAACACATATTTAGTGTAATCATCATCTCCTTCACATATCGCATAACCATCCCCTCACATAGTACTCTGAGATGATACAACATGTGAAACCATCAATTTATTGAAGTTGTTTCCATGAATCATAAGATATTTATTATTTAATTATGATGTAAAAATAAAATTATTACACATGTTTCTCCTATAATAATATCTCAAACCTTTTCATCTTGGGTTTCTTAATAGATATTTGGAACTCAAAAACATATAATTTCCTATATCACCGTACTTCAAACAAGTACCTGTAATACTCTTGTAAATTCACATAGGTGAGGACACATTATTTTACCAATAGTAATAATAGATTATCTTTTTAATTACTTTCCATTTTCTAAAAAAATTAAACATATGTTGTTTAGTTATTTATCTTGATTACATATCAAACAATACTAATTAATTAAATCATGACATGTATCCCTCTAATTTATCAAACGCTAGTATCTGTCGTTACTAGATTCAGAATAATCAGTTATTTGAGTATTATTGGGGAAGATATCCCTAATAAATCTCCCTATAGTCCATTATATTCCTAATCCACTACATAGAGAGTTTAATGATTGGTGTTCGACTGATCGAATAAATTAACTTGGGGATCCTTAAAATGTTGAGTGAAAACCTGACTTCTAAAAAATATAATCCTAATTTACTCAACTCTTTACCACTAAGGTGAGAACAATATAGCTATGAGCACTTATTCATTTCATATTTATTCATGTCATCCCATCTCATTCATAAGATCATGCTAGTAGTAGGAGGAAACATCAACAATGGAGTACAAACACTCCGTACACCTAGTTTTGTTCAAAATCACATGATTGAAGGTTTTCTGACTTAATATCACAATAATGATTTTAATTGTTTCTCAACGAATGAAATATTTTTCTATAAAATATTCATGTTCTATGTGATCACACTCACAATATGAGCATCCTATAAAATTGAAAACATTCATTATGTCTAAAGTTTTTTTAATCTATTCATTTTTTATTATTATTTTATGTGATCACACCCAATTTTATACTCAAAAGAAATTAATAAATGATATATAAATTAAATAAAAGAAATGGTTGATCATGAGAATTTATTTTGGTTGATCCATTCAATAAAAATTGATCAATTGAGTCCTGAAGAGAAATACCTAATTTGTGTCTGAATCATGTCATAGTTCCCAACCTGGTCAATGTATTTATATTTTTTCATAAACATCTCCTTACATTTCCATGAACGACATATTTGTTCATACTCATTATAATACAAAAATACTCTCATGTAGGTTAGGGGATCTTGGGAATTCATAAATCTCATGAAGTATAGTTCTCATGGTCACTAATACACTTCTACATAAAATATGGATAACATGTTGTGCATAGAAAATATAATTAGTTTATTAATTAATAAAAACATCAACCACATTGAATAATTGATTAATAAATAAAACTCAAACATACATTGGTTAGTCACCACTCATGATCTTTGGAAACACAAATTAAATGTGTAATAAAAAAATTGCATTAAATTCATTTCAAGAGAATTACTAATGAAATAAAATAACTCAACACAATTTAAAAAAATTAGATGTCTCTCAATACCAAATAATATTTAATTTTATTAAAAAAAAATTAACTTCTTTTTTTAATATTTTAAATTTTTCCTTGACCTTGGATTGCCCAATAAATTCTTAAAAGGCTTTCTAGACCAATCACGGAGCAGAAATGGGCATGGAAAGTCTGACATTGCTTGAACTGTCTAAAACCAGGTTAGATGATAGGGAAGTCACATGATAGGATCTGACATTGTAGGAGGCCGGTGTAGTAGGTAGATAGTGTAGTGGGAGGCCGAGTACAAAAGGAAATTAGCATGGCTTGTACACGGGAGATGGATGTGGGGATTGCTGGAGTTGGTATCCTAGGAACAACTATTTGTACTTTCATTATGTGTATACATGATGTTTTGAATATTAATAAAATTTCTTTTTATATATTTTAATTTTTACTACACGTATCTAATTTAATAACATCATAGAGTATATGTCGTAGATATGGTCATAGATGTTCCCCTCTATGAATGGAACCTTGATGTTCTATGATGATATTATTAAATAATGTTCCCCAGTTGTATAAAATACTATGATGGTACACACAATACATATAATGTCAGGTTCAAGTACTCATTTTTAGATGATGTGTCATCTCATGAGCTTCTCATTTGGTAATCACCACGATGGGATATTACGAGATTAGACCTCCCAGTATGAATTTTTCATGTTTTGGTGTCCTCATATATTCCAATTTGAAAGCATGTGTGATGGTCCTTAGACGTTTTGATTATTATTAAGGCATATTACAACTCTCATTCTAATATGTATTTTATACACCACAATGATAACAATTCATTGAAAAATTTAGATACGTTGGGTGAATCACAAGTGACATGTTATTAATAGATAAGTCAGAGAAACATTTGTACCTTCTATCTTTATGGAAGTTGGTATGTCATCTCTTTTATTGAAATAGAACTCTCTCCCCAAATTCCATGGTCTTGGGGTAACAACATGTTTATTTCAGATTATCAAAGAATGAAATATAGATCACATAGGTTGGTGGAATGGATGTGCAACCTAATTGATGAGATATTGAGAGAAAGGGATTATATTACATAGTGAGTGTTTGTATTTGGTTATAATCATTGTGACGTTATGTTACTTCTCTTAGGTACCTTGACCTATTTTTCTAGATATTAATCTTGGACTTTGTGAAATCCCACCTAATTCCAAAGAGAATGGATCCTAGAGGTCCACACACTATGTTATTATGTTTATCTTGATTAAATTCAATTTGAAAATAATTAATTGAATAAATTTTATTATAAATACTAGGGAATAATTTTATTAATGTTTTGTTAATCACATAAATTAAATAAATATTTATTCACAGAAATGTGAATCAATATATATATATATATATATTATTTTTTAATATTTAATTATTATTTATTATCCAGTATGTGAATGAAATATTAATTTTTGAATAAAATATTTATTCAGGTATTCAATAATTAATGAACAGTTCAAATAATCCAAGACTATTTTTAGTGATGAAATAATTATTTACAAGATGGTAAATATTATTTATCAATTTTTCCAAGTTGGCACAACACAAAATAATAATAATATTATAATGTGGAATGGGAATTATTAAGGGGTTTTAATGTTATTTAATGGTCGTCATGTAATTAATTAATATTTTAACCAAACACTAAATCTATTAATAGATGGGTTTTCTGTTATGTATTGATCCGAAATGGTTAATATAGTATTTTTACACAAAATAAATTTTCCCTCAACTCCTCATCCATCCTTCTCAATAATGGAAAATAAAAGAGATATTTTTTTCAATATATAAGAATGGGAAATAAATAATGAACAACACAAGACAATCGATTCTCCATGCTAGCACAAGGAGATTGAGCGATGTTGTTTAGATATCATTAGAATACATGTGGATCACTACTGGAGGGATTCTATCCTTTGATCCTCACAACATAATAATGGAAATTTGAAAGGGACTTTTCAGATGATCAATACTCATCAAAAAATAAATTTCCAAAGCCTAGGTATTAATTTAGTTAGATATTGAATAAATTAATTATAAATTTTATGTGAAATATCCATGCTCATGGTTTTGGGAAATGATTATTAAATGAAATTTCAGTATATATCCCACCACCAAATGTTTCCCCTATGCCATGAAAAAACTAGTTGTATTAGAGGGGTCATGTTTAAATTTATAATTATTTATTTTATTGTTGAACCATATGCAATCATAGTTGAGTTTTCATTTCTTATTATTTTTATTTAATATGATTTTATTTAGCATGCTTCGATATATTAATAATATTCATTCAATTTTTTATTTTAGAAATGTTTTAGGAATAGAATAATAATGACCAGAGATGTCACCAGAATGTTCCATATTATTGGCTGGTAAAATAGGGTTACATGGTGTGTAACTGATGTAAAAGTTGTGTACCCATGCACATTGTACCTGATGCATCAAGTAGTTAATTCCATGTTGTGAATTTAATATATACTGCATATCGATTAGGCCAACCAGGAACCCAAAAAGTGGATACCTGGAATGTATCAGGAATGTAACCAGCATGTTTTTTTGACAAATTTAACACACCAGAGGCCCTGTCATGTGACTCAGATACATGGAAACTGAGGTACATGACATGTAACTTGATTGTACAAGCCATGCAGTCTCCCAGTTAATGGAATAATTAAATTAAATTAAATCAACAAATGATATATGAAAACCATAATTTATTTATTGACACCAATTTGTGTGTGACAATGTAATAATATTTTTATTGATTTTTAAATGCTAAAATAATTAATTGTAACAAATAGGTCATTATTAGTTCTAAAAATTTGTTTTCTATGAATTCCACTAATGATGTGTATCTACAATTAATTTCATTTGTTAATTAAGATGAACGAGACTTAATTAATTATTTTATTAATTAATCAATGAATTTTTTTTAATCATAATAACAAAGAAAGAATAAAGAAATAAATGTTAGCTAGTTACATTTTCTACATTCATTACTTGTAGGACTGATCATGAGATTAACCAAGACCAATGTATGGGTTTAAATTAAGTTCATTTAATTTATTTCATGCGTTTGAAATTATTTAACTTTAAATTAACTGATGTCCTAAAAGTCATCCCACCCTCCATTATTTTGTAGTACCTTATTATCCCAGTATATTTATGTAATCCCTTTAAAAAATCCTTTTCCCCCCACCAGTGTGTTAGTAATAAATACATGTAACAAATAGAGCATCAAAATGTGCATGGAGGAAGTTCAAGATGGAACCATTTTGATTCCAACTCAATGATACACATATATATATGTGTAATGTTGTAAATAATTTCATGACTAGAAAATGAAGTTATTTCTGTAGATCATATGTTGATTTAATGTCATCTCATTAAATCATCCATTATATATGCTCATGATTTTTTCATTTAAATTATTAATTTTTTGTTTATGAAATTTTTATTTTATGTATTCATGACCATTGTCACATAAATGAATGATTTAATTTTGAATGGTAGAAATAAAATAAGTGAATTATACATAAATATTTTTTCCAACATGTTTAATTAATTATTTAAAATCCACTTAATATTAACAAGACTTATAAAGGATAAAACAATATAAAATTTATGCATAAATAAATTAAAATTCCCCAACCTAATATTATTTCATACTAAGACTTCCATTAATTTATTTGGAATGAAATAATAAAACTATATATTGTATTTTTATAATTTATGAACAATTACTTTTATCGGGGAGTTCTCATGAGAGTTTTGGGTTGACATAAGATAACATATATTGAGTTTAATAGTCAATGTACATTAAATAAAAATTTGGAGGAAATTGTTGGGGAAATCCATCTCATAATTTTAGGATAGGGGAATATAATCAATAGATTAAGGAGTTGAAAGTATATAGTTAGAATGACAACCTAACTAATTACTTTCTTATGGTTTTCATGGATAATTTTCTTATTATTGTGAAATCTTATGAGGACCCTTACCACTAGGTTGTTAAAGTAACATTACATTCTGAGTTCAATCGTGAGGGATATTGGGACCTATTAAATAATGCGAGATTTAATAAAAAAAATTAATATATTGTATCAAATATAAAATGCAGTCATGAAAATTAATAATAATCTTCTTCTTTTAGTTGTAGAATTAAATGGAAATTTCATCATGCACACTATCCATGTGATCAATATTGTATAAATTCAACCTTTTAACATTTAGTAACTTCTAGGAGTGGATTATATGTCTTTGAGTTGTAATATGCTAGGAACATAAATCTTATGTGATAGAATCCTCAATTCCTGATCCTCTATTTAAAGTGGTAAGTGATAAAGAGTTCCAATTCTATGAAAACAATTTGAACTTAGTAGTCAACATTCCATGTTTGATTATTTCATCTATGTCTAGTGAACACATGAATTCTCATAAAAAATGGATGTATATAGAATTATCGAGAACCTACTTGATATATACCCAGAGAAATATAGATAAGGACGTTTTGAGATTTCTAAGGCACCTTTTTAGAGAAATCTAGGACATGGAACCCTAGTTGGGCCTCATGTAGTGAATATCATTCTCTATATTGATCTGTTAGGGGTCTTAGGGTTTGAACTCCCTAAATAATAGAGATATGACCTCATTCTAGCATCCCTCCAACAGATCTTGTCATGTTTTTTTTAAAGTTTAATTTGATGAAAATTGATAATTCCATACTAGGTCTTCTTACTCTCATTCACCAGGAAGATAAGGACATGAAGCACAAAAGGCCTTCCACCCATATGTTGAACAAACATAAAGGAAAATAGATGATCTTCAAGCCTAAATCATATTCATGTCATTCCAATAAAAATAAGATCAAGGGGAAATAAAGGGAACACAATTCTTTCTCTTTCACATTTTTAGAGAAGGGACATTGGAAGAAAAACTGCACCCAATCTAAGAATCAAGGGAAATTTTCCGGTGAAATTTTTATCAAGTTAAATTTATCTATTTCTACAAATTAGGTACTGGATATAGCTTGTGGTTCTCACATATGTATTAAAATACAAGAAACCAGTAGATTTAGAAAATTCACCAGGATAGGTAGATATATGAGCATCCAATAGAGCTTAACATGCTACCATAGCTTTTGGGGACTACCACCTATGTTGCCGATAGAAATGATCATGATTTTAAAGGGTCGTTATTACGCACCTTCAGTTACCAAAAAAATTATTTCTATATCCATACAAGATAAATATATATTTATTTTAAAATTTATAAATAAATGTATTTTCTCTTCAACAGATATAATTTATTATGGTAAATAAAATTTAAATAACGATCTTTATTCATATGATTATACAAACCATGTAATGGAAATTAATAATGAAGTTACATCACATGAATCGTACAACACCCAAATTTGGAATCACCAACTAAGTCATGTAATTGAAAAACACTTGACTAAATTACAATAAGATGTATATTTATATTCTTTTTAACTAAAAAAACTTGGTGTATTCCACACATGTTTACAAGGGAAAATGACCAAATACCCATTTAGTGTTTATGGATAAAGGGATAAAGTGATTCTATAATGAAATTATAACAATGTGTGTGGACCGTTTCATATTGGGGTGAGGTGTGGGTACTCATACTTCATAACTTTTACTAATGATTTTAGTATATATTGATACATCTACATAATGAGGTATAAGTCAAATTCTTTTGATAAATTCTAAAATAAAATAATGAAATTGGGAAATATCTATATAAGAAGATTAAGAATATCATCTCAGGATATGGTGGATAATATTTTAATGAAGACTTCATTGACTATTTATGGGAGTTAAGGATATTACACCAACTCACTCTTCATAATATTCCTTAGTGGGACGGTGTAAGAGAAAGGAGGAACCATACCTTAATAAACATTATGAGATCAACGATGATTCATGTGAGTCTTTCATTATCCATTTGGGGACACACGCTACAAACAACAACATACATACTAAACCGAGTTCCAAATACAACAATAAAGGTATTCCATACTAATTAAGGAATGTAATGAAAACTGTGTTGTTTTACATACAAGTGTGGGGTTACGAATCTTTTTATAGACTCTTAAGGTAAAAAGATTTCACCTCTGAGTCCCAAAGTGTATCTTTATAATATATTCCAATGAATCAAAGGGATATTACCTATACAATACATTATCCAAAAAGGTTTTGGTTGAGAGAAGTCCCATATTTATTAAGGAGGATCTTATATCTAAAATAGAAGTGAGGTAGAATTTGATGAAATCTAGGATCAAGATAAAAAAGGGGTGGTACACAATTTTTTTTGAAAAACACTAGTGGATGAAGAAATTGTCCCACATACATAATTACTACGTAGTAGTAATAGATATGTTATATAACCATAACATTATGGTTTTCTAGTCTTGGAGAATGGGGATTTATTATTAGTGGATAACAATGATCCTCCCACCTATGAGAAATTAATATGTGTCATTGATATTTCCAAGAGGAAAGAGGACATGAATTATGAAACAGATTCCAATTACAAAAAATATGTCTATATTTTGGAATAAATTCTATTAGATATAAATCATGTTGACTTCAAATGGGTATTGAAGAAAAAAATAGACATGGAAGGACAAGTCATTACCTAAAAGGTGTGACTGGTTGCAAAAGGGTTTAAACAACATCAAGGAATTAAATATGATGAAACCCTTTCACCAGTTTCAATGATGAAATAAATTAGAATTCTATTTTACATTATAGAATTCCATGATTATGATATTTTACAAATGGATGTCAAAACAGATCTCCTTAATAAGAAACATCAGAAAGATTCCTATATGATGCTTCCTAGAGGTTTTGTGACTCCAAATAATGCCAACAAGGTATGAAAGTTGCAATGATCATCTTATGGATTAAAGTAAGCATCCAGGACATGGAAGACTCATTGTTATGAGGAAATAATGGAAGTTGGTTTTATAAAGAATGAATGTGATCCATGGGTTTATAAACAAATTAGTGGGAGTGATGTTATTTTCTTAATAGTATATGTTGATAACCTATTACTCATTGGAAATGAAATACCAAACTTATATTATGTTAAGGAATTTTTGAATAAATTATTATCTATGAATTATTTAGCTGGGACAACATGTATTAATGGGGTCACAATCCATCATGATTGATATTAGAGGTTTCTCAGCCAAATTCAAAGTACATACAATTACTAGATACAAAAGAGACTCATTATGGAACCATCTGATAGGGGATTGTTTCTATCATCCCATGGAATTCATATTTCCATGAAAATGTTTCCTCATACACATAATGAATTAAATAGAATGGAAATGATTCCATAAGAATTAGTGATTGTTTCAATAATGTATGATATAATATTTACTAGGAATTATATTCCATATGCATTTTGTGATGTAGGAAGATTTCAAAATGATCTAGGCGAATACCATTAGATGGAAGTCAAGAATATACTTAATTATATAAGGTTTGTTAAGGTTATTTTACTAGTTTTTGGAGGATATGTGGAACTAGTCATTAATGTATATTCATATTCCATTTTCCAAACATAGAAATATGGCATAATGTCACTAATGGGATACATATTCAGATTGAATGGAGGTGTTTGAGTGGGTAGACCCCAAAGCATGCTATGGTTGCAGATTTCAATTCAGATTATTATTATATTGGGACTTCTAAGGTAGATGAATAATTAGTTTGGACACAAAACTTCATCTAAGTTATTAAAATGGTACATAGATGGAATGATCCTATTACACTTCATTTTTATTATAATGCAGTGGTGGATCTTTAAAATGTGCCATGGTAAAAAATATGGATGATGAACATACCTTGAATGTATCATCTCTTGGGGATTTTTTTCAGTGAAGAGAAGTTGTAGTGATGAGTATTTCCATATAATAAAATGTTTTGGACCCCATAATTAAAGACTTAACTTAGTAGAAACACGAATATCATTTGAGGTCTAGATTATTTAAAGTTGTAGGAAGTTGGATCTAGTCCAAGTGAGAGATTGTTAGAGTTGGTGTCCTATGGCCAACTATTTTTACATTGATTACATGTATATTTGATGTATTAAATATTAATAAAACTTATTATTACATACTTATTTTTGTTTTTCATTACTCTCATATAATAACATTCAAGAGAATACATCATATTGATAAGGTCATATCAGTTCCCCTTAATGAGGATAACTTTGATGTTCTATACTAATTATATTCTATAATGTTATGTGGTTCAAAAACATTCTATGATGGGAAACATAGTATATATATTGTTGGGTGAGATAAATTATATGTAGATGAGGCTTATTATGATGAACTACAAACATGGTAATCTCCAAGATGTGATATTATGTGAATAAAACCACCTGTAGGAATTCCTAATGTTTTGTTGAAATCAGATATTCCTTTCTATAGGCATGTGTTGTAGTCCATAGAATTCATGATTTTTACTAATGAATGTTACAACTCTCATTCATAGATGTATTTCATAAACTGTGATGATAAAACATCATGGGGATTTTTGATACATTGGTTTCATCATTATTGACATGTCATTAATGGATAAGTTGAGGATGTATTTGTTCTTCCATCTTTATAAAAGCTGTTATATCTTCCCTTTGATTGGAGTAAAACATTCGCCCAAAATTCCTTCGCTCCAGAGTAATGATGTTTTTATTTAAATTAGTCATAGAACGACATATCAAACATATAGGTTACAGATGTTGGTCTGGGACAATTATCAATTGACTCTATCTTATAAGAATCAATTAATATCCCTCTGTTGGTGATAATATTCCCCAATAATGATATTTCCTTCATGAAAAATAAAAATTTACTACACATCGCATATATATTTTCTTTTCAAAAAATATTTAGCATAGTATTCAAAATTTTCTCATGATCCTCCTTTAATTTGAAGTATATAATAATATTTTCTATAATGACTACCAAAAAAATTTCTATGCAATATCTAAAGACTTCATTTAGTAAGTCCATAAATCATTCTGGATCATTAGTGAGTATGAAAGTAATCACTATAAACTAATAGTGTCGATACATTATTTCAAATTGATTTTTGAGATTGAATTCCTTATTCAAATTTAATTGGTGATATCCTAATTGAACGTATACCTTAGAGAAATGTTGTATCCCACATAGTTGATCAATCAATTCATCAATTTGTGGTATAGGATACTTTTTATTCATCATGCTTGTAACACCCTATGCCACTTTTTAGGTACTCCTTTGTTCATTATTTGTTTATCAGCATAGTTTGGGTTAGTTTGCAAGCTTTTTGTGGTTAAAGAGCCTTTTATAGGAAAAATTACAAATTTTTCAAGGATTTATGATTGTTTGAATCAATGGAGTATGGGTATAAATTTTTTCATAGTTTGAGGGGTTCTCCCCACGTACTAATAATGTCCTAGGTGCACTAGATTTTTTCAATTAAAATATTCCTTTTATACTCTTTTTTGGTCATTTACACAATGTGTAAAGATATTACATTCCATGTAATGGTTTCCAGGTTGATATTGTGAAATTGGATCAGGTAATGAAAGGATTAAAATATATGTATTTGGTTCATGTCATGTAAAGGAAAACATCGGTTTTTTTTAAAAAAAAGGTGATTTATTTTTTGGTGATTTCATCCTTATTGGATTTAATGAAATGTAAAGGTATTATAAACCATGTAAATATCTTAGGATGTAGTTTTTAGGGAACCTTTTTAGTGATTAACATTTTATTTGACAATGGATTCCCACTCTCTAAACCAAGATCTCACCCAAGGTTATTTTGGATATCTTCTATCCTTTGAAATCATTTCATTGGTGATCTATCATCAGGTTTGGTTCCTGCTTGTATCCGGGTAAGTGTTCCTTTTGGTTATTCTTTAGGTTTTTTTGCATATATTATTTTTGGATGTGTTTCTGTTCATATTTCATGATCATATAGTGTTTTCTATGGATACATTGTAGTTTCTTATCATTATATGTCTTTCAAAAGCCGATCTCATGGTTTCCTATCACCGTTGTAAAAGGTGTATATATTTACACCATTTTGGTGTATATGTTTCAATAAAATGGTTTAATTTTATGAATTATAATTGTTCTTGTAAATTTCTATTATTTCATTCACTCATTAGAAGGATTATGTGGGGTTTCAAAGGACTTCTTATATAGAAAAATGTTTCTAAAAAGGTTTTAATTTGAAAAAAGTTTTTTTTTTAATTTGTAAATGGGTTTTCAAACGCCAAATAATATTGGGTTGGATTTGAAAATAATTATAAAATTGTGAGTATGGTTTTGAAATATATTTTGATGAATATAGGACATTGGGAACCTCAGGCCCCTCAAAAAATATGCATAGGTAGCCTTAGTGTGTCTGCCACCACTATGAAGTATCCTTTTGGATATTGATGGACTGTGGAAGGACTCCATGTTTTTTAAATCCAACGTTATTAATATTTATGATCTTTAGAATCTAGAATTTATTCCCATATACTAGGTCACATTATGATGTTCATTATCATTTATGATTATTTATCGCATCATTTTTTTATCATGGTTTGTTTTTTATTTGTTTATATAAATTTGTATCACATAGCTTCTCAAGATAAGTTATTTCATGGATAGGTGTTTACCTTATTACCTACTTCTGTATAGACTAGAATACCTATTTTATCACTTCTAATTTTCATATTTATGTTTTTAAAAATGAATGTATTTTATAAATACAAAAGGGAAAATTATTTTCAAATGGATAAGTGATTTATGAAAATGATTCATAAAACTATTTTTTATAAATCTACATCATCTTCATTCTATATATTAGACCCTTTATATATTCAGTGATGGTACCGTACTAGGATTTGTTCTCACATCTTACATCTATATTTGGGTTATTTTTGGTGTTGTATTGTAGTATATAGGTAAATAGAAGGGAATATTATAGTATAATGGATTCTTTTAATGTTGATGCATTTGGTTTAGGTTGGTTTGGAGGCGATGGTTGATAACATGAAGTGTTTTCATAATTTCAAAGATAGCCTATTTTGGATTTGATTGTATGGTTATAGTTTTTTCTCATTTGTATCTTATCTGTACTCTAGATGTATGTGTTATTTTGATTATATTAAATACTTTTTTCTTTTACCCTATTGTACCTAACCACTATAATGGGCAAGCTCAGGTGGCTTTTCTAGTTGATTCGGGTTGGTCTTAGTACACATTGGTATCAAAGGAAAAGCTAATCCTGAAATGTATTAACACTATCTAAGTTTGGTACTGTGTCTTGGTTTTATAGGAGTTAGGTCCATTAGAATTCAGATTGTAAGCGTGGAAAACAGGCTTGTCCAGCTCACTTCCCAGACTAAACATGAGTTACCATTGGTGGTTAGGGAATTTTTACTAGGCCTAATACATGGATTTTGAGTTCATTTGAATGAAATATATGGGATATTTATTTGAATCGTCCTTTTTATTTTAAAGTGATGTATTTTTGTAGAATTAAAAAATTATTTAAATTATTTTTACATTAAAGCATTGATTTGAATTTAGAAAGTGTTACATAGATTTTTTAACGTGACCATGATCTAATCGGTTATTAACATTTGTTTATTAGATAAGTCCTATGAGAAGATATCCTCCTGGTCGAAGAGAGGATTCCATGAGATGTGATTTGTAGGAAAATACTCCAATGGACCCGTCCTTTGTGGAATTAGTAATCCATACTATTTATAATTTGAGTCATGTTAGGTCCAAGAAACTAGAAAATGTGGTGGATCATGAATAAGAATTTACTAAGTAGAATACACCCATCTATAATGGAGAAATAAGACCCTAGAAAAATGAAGTGTGGATTTAGTGGATTGAGAGCTTATTTAACTTCCTAAATACACTTAAAGAGTCAATTATGGGTTTTCTAATGTATATTCTTGGGGGTCCAGGAAGGATATGGTGGTGATCTATTATGTATGCTTGGTAGAACAAGGATCATACTATGTAATCCTTCAAGAAAATCATTAATCAGTAGCTATGACTTGAGTCATTATGTGTGGTGATTCCCTGGGAGTTTTTGACCATAGAGTAGGGGCAACTCTCATTTGGGAGTATTCCACCCGTTTTACGGAGATGGTGCAATTGGCACCGCATCTTTTCAATGACGAGTACCTAATGTCTCAAAGGATTGAGTTGGGATTGAGGATATATATTCAGTCAATGATGTCCCTAATGTTCCATCCAACTTTTGTGGAGGGAGTTGACAAAGAAACCTTGGTTGAGGCACACATAGTTGGAATGATAGGTTTTGGTAGAGATTCAGTTGGTTCAGTTACTATCTAAGGTGTATCTTCTAGGCAGAAGAGGAAGCATATGGGTGGTCAGTACTATTCGAGACCATTTTTAGGAGCTTTATTAGGGAAGATGATAATTATCTATTATTATTGTGGGAGGATCTATCATATCAAGCCTAACTGTACAGAGGCTCCCTTGACTTGACATCTTTCTAGATTATCTATCCATATAAGAAATTTTTTTGACAAGATATCCTAGGGTAGTAATGAAGGATAGAAATTTACCAAGGGTTCATAGGTTCATAATGATGTTTTAGAGAGTGGTGGGACCATCCTTAGGATAAGGGGGATTTTTATGTGGATATGATATATTAAGGAGGTGATGAGACTGAACATCATTAATTAGTGTAGTATTCACCAAAGGAATCTGATGTACAACTAACTACCTCTAGAGGTAAGGTGTTGATTTCATATTTTTAAGCTAAATTTGTTTGATACATGTTATAATCACTATTTTATATCACCAATGTTAGTTTTTGTGTTGGGTTTGAATTCAGAGATTATTACATACTTGTGGGATCTTTCCTTGTCATTGGAAAGAGGTCAGAATAAGGTTTCATGTGTTCGATGTGTTAGGTGATGATATCCAACATTGTAGTGGAATGTATTTTCTTGGTTATTGATAATGGAATCATCAACTTTATTATTGGTATGTATTATTTGATAATTATTAATTCCCATATAGTCTTTTATCCCCATCGAGTATAGTAATTATCTTCTAATGGGGATTCTAATCCTTTATAGTGTGAGTGGGACTCTGGATCGGGAAGGACATTGTCTATTTATACTCATTCAAGTGTAATATTATTATAGATTTCAAGGATATTCATTGATATAGTTTACCCATATTTGGATGGTAAAAAAACACTATTTGTGTGTTCATACCCAAAGGTCTTTCTATATGATTCTTGTAGTTTACCTCTCAAGAGAGAGGCCACATATATAATTGACCTTTACCCTAGTGACATTCCCATTTCTTTTCTAACTTATTGAATGAAACCTACTCAGTTAGTTGAACTCAAGTTCCATCTTAAGGAAATAGAGGATAATGTATTTATTTATCCATGTACATCACTGTGGGCTTTGGATGTCCTATTTTCTAGTAAGTTAGACAGGATACTCAGACTTTTTATTCATTATCATAAGTAAAATTTGGTGAACTTTATGAAAAATATCAATTTCATAGGATTGATGATATTTTTTAGCATCATTGAGTGTAATGATATCTTTAAAAGTTTTACCCATGGTTAGGGTAACACATGTTGAGTTTCTAAGAATAATACACACTTATGACATCCTTTAATAATCAATATGGTCATTTCAAAATTTTAGTTGTGTCATTCGGTTCATTAACACTCTTGCAGTAATTATATAATTGATGAACCAACTATTTCATTGGTTCATGGACTATTTTTTTATTTTATTTTATTTTTGATGATTTATTGGTGTACTCCAAGTCATAGGATAATCACACAGACCTTTTGGATTTGATTCTTCAAACATTAAGGTAACATCATCCATATGGTAAGTTTTTTAAATGTGAGTTTTGGATCCATAAAGTAAAATTTCTATAGAATGTGATATCTGAGAAGGGTTTTATAGTGAATCCTAAAAATATAATCAATGTTATGTACTAAGAGTAGTCAATAATTGTGTTTGGTATCTGTAACTTGTTGGTATTGCATGGTTACTATAAATGCTCGGTTTGGAATTTCTCTATGGTCACATCTTCAATGACATATTTAGCCTATATGGGTGTAAATATTAAATGGAGTGAAAAATGACCGATATATTTTTAGGAACCAAAGGTGTGGCTGAATTTGACACTACTTTTCATTCTTTGGAAATTTGGTTTCTCTTATAATGATTTCTGTGATGATTCTGGGTTGAGTTTGGGATATTTTATAATGGAGGGGAAATGGGTGGAGGATTAATGCTTTCACCAGTTATTAAATCCTGATAAAAACTAACCTACCCATGATATTGAGTTTTAAGCGATAATGTATTAACTCAAAACATGGTGAAACTATATCTTTGGGGAGTATTTTATAGTGTATTTTGAATATAAGAGCCTAAAATATATTTTTACTCAAAGGGATATCAACATTTAAAAGGGTTTATGGGTAGAGTATCATCTGAATTTTTATTTTAATGTTGATTTCACTCCTAGAAAATGGATTATGGTTTCTGGTGCATTGAGTAGAAAATTACCAACATGGGCCATAAAGGAGTTAGTTGATGAGTGGCCTCTGATGAGTTTATTTTCTAATATGATCATGGGAATGGAATAAGTTGGAGGATAGGTTTTCATGGATTCAATGAAATACAACTCATATTTTAATGATATTTATTGTCCTGGGAAGGTGATAGATTCAAAGTGAAAAAACATTAGTGAAATCCTTTATAGTGGGGAGGCCACATGTGTGTGGTCTTAGTCTCCAAGTGGAGCTACATGAATCTTTAACATGTTAGTTATTAATTTTTCCGTGAGACTAGAGTTGATTAATAGGTTGATTTTGTCTTTATGGGCCATACACTCTGAGTATACCAAGACGTATTATGACATGATACATTAGTAGTTATATCCTAGGATGTTATGGTTGATTGATGATTTTATTTCACAGTGTCTTGCTTGTCAAAGAATCATGGCAGAAAACCCGAGAATTTCCAGTTTTTTGTAGTCCTTATTCAATATAGTATATAAGTGGGAGTATATTTATATTGATTTCCTCTTTTGTTTTTGATATACACCTAGTGAGGGGGATTCAATTTGGGTGATCACTGGTCAACTCATGAAATCAACACATTTCCTTCCTATCAATGAGATGATGAATTTGCACTATCTTAGAGACTTGTATACCAGATAAATTGTGAGACTACATGGTGATATCTACTTATTTGTATATATATTTTTCCCAAGAATCACATCTTTGTTTTAGAAAGTATTACTAGAGGTTTTGGTTCCTTAGATTAAATTACGCACTCCCTATAATTTGAAAATGGATGGAAAGATAGATAGGGCTATCTAAGTTCTTAATTATATGAACTAGGATTGTGTGGTTGATTTTTGATGTTCTTGGGAAATAAATATTCCTCTACATGGATTTTCCTATAACAGAAGTTATGAGGCTATTATAAATATGACACCCTTCAAGGATTTGTATTGGTGTCCATGTAGATCTCCCTTGTGCTGGGAAGAGTTGTGAGAGAGGTCGTTGTATGGGATTAGTCTTGTTCAATAGATGAAAAAGATGGTGAATTTGATTTAGATGATATTTTTCATGGAACATAGTCATAAAAATTATTATTTGAACCATCACCATAAGCTGTTGATGTATGAGGTTCCTGGTCAGTTATTTCGAATAGTTTCACCTTAATTTGGACATCGTGAGTTGGGTAAGCAAGTTAAGTTGTCACCGAAGTTTGTGGAACCCATTGTGATCAATGGATGACTGGGGAAGGTTCTCTATATATTGGAAATAACATCACTTTTGACTTATATCCACAAAATTTTTTCTGTCTCCCAATTAAGGATGTATATAATAGATCCTTATACTGTTATTGGATGGGAGGATATTAATCTTGAGATCAATTCCACTGTGGTTAGGAAGAATGTTTAGATTATGGATCTATAGGATAAGGTACTTTAAAGTACAATGATGACTCTAGTATGTGTACTATGGTAGTGTATAAAATATATCGATAAAAAAATATAGTTGGAATTTTTGATGAGGTAGTAGTGGCCATCAATTTTTTCAGATCTAGGATCTTGATAGACTTTTGGGGGAAGAAAGCAATTATAGTGGGGATATTGTAACACCTCTCTATAATTTTCAATTTACCCTTTGTCCATGATTTGTTTATCATCCTTGATTGTGTTTATTTTTTGGATTCTCAGTGATGGAGATCAATTACAGGGAGAAATGAACCAATGTTCAGGGATGTATGTTTGTTTGAATTAATGTGGTCTATATATAAATGTGTTATTAACTTTGGGATGTTCTCCCAATATTTGGAAAATATTGTGGGTTCTTTGGAGTTTTTTTGGATATGGTGTCTCATGACGGTAGTGAAGACGATGACGATGGTGTCTGATCCAGGCAGTGGATTTTGTAGTGTGGTCAACGGTGACGAGCGGATGAGGGTGAACTTGGGGACTGACGACATATTGATGGTGATGGTTATTTTCAGGTGTAATGATGATGGTGGTTAGGTGATGTGGACCTCGACGGTAGGTTTCCTATGCGGCACAGTTTTCTCAGTTGACGCTGGATTTGCTGGATTTGATGGATTTTCTGTGAACATGGTATCATTGTATTTTGAAAATAGGGTGTAGGTCTTGGAACAGTGAAGGGTTTTGTGTTATTTTGAAATTTGAACCATGTAATGTGTAAATTGTGTTTGTGAGGGTGTCTTGATGCTGGAGGAGGAAGTTAAGTAGGACACTTATCCATAATATAAAAAATGGATTATGGTAGGTTTACTACCACATTTATGGAATTTACATGCCATATAAAGGGATTAAATAGCATGTAATGTTCTCTAGGTAGATGTTGTGAAATAGTCCCATGGTGTGAAAGGATTACACACCATGCATTTGGTTTATGCCATGTAAATCCAAAAATCAGGTTTATTATAAAAAATCAATGTGTTTTTGGGTGGTTTATTATTTTTTATATTATTCTATATGTAATTAGTCTATAATATATTTAAATATAATGAGATGTGTTTTTTATTGATCTTTAAAATTTATTAACATTTCATTTGACCATGCAGCCTCCCTCTCTTGAGTGAGAGCTCACCTTATGTGAATTTGAAAGTATCCTCCCCTTCTGGATCAATTTTTCTGGGATCGATCATCATATTTGTTTTTTGTAGATCTAAATGTAATAATTCCTTCTATTTATTCTTTGGATTTGGTTGTGACTATCGTTTTGGCTATGATTGTGTTTAGATTTTTGATCAGGTAGTGTTTTCTATTGATCCTTTTCAATTTTTTTATCATTAATTGTCTTTTGAAAGATGATCTCCTGGTTTCCAATCACTAATATTGATGGTAAATTGTTTTATACAATTTTGAGGTAGGTTTTTATTGACAACCGGTTAATTCTATGAATTTCTTATCATTCATGTAATGTTTCATTAGTTTGTTCATTGATTTGATGTGATATGTTTGTTTTCAAAGGATTTCTTTGAAAAGAAACCTTTTTAGATGGGGTTTTCTTTGAAAAAGAATTCCCTTTATTTTTAAATGGTTTTCCAATAACTAATGTCGATTATATTTTCTATGTAAATTTTTATATAATTATGGTCTTGGTTTTTAAATGGATTTTCACAAAATTTTCACATTGAGGACATTGGGTACATTGGGAAAAAGACCTGGGTATCCTTGGTGTGCGTGTCACCATTAAAAGGTAACCTTTTAGATATAGATGGAATATTGTAGGACTTGATTATGGTTTGATCCAACATTATTCATGTTTAGGATATTTAGAGTCTAATATGTATTCCAATAGGCTAGGGCCCAATATGATGTGATTTTTCATTTATAGTTAATTAACACATGATTTTTTTGTCATGTATTATTTCTAAAGGGTTTTATAATATGTGGTTTTATCACATAGCATCACATTATAGGTTTTTAAATTGGTATGTGTTTACCTTCTTACCTATGGATTTATAGACTTGAATACATTTTTTATTGCTTCTAAAATTTCATATATCTATTTGTAAATATAAAAGGATTTTATTAAAACCTAATGGAAATTTATTTTTACAAGGGTTTGAGATTTATGAAAATTATTTGTAAAACTATTTATTATTAATTCTAGAACGAATGACTTCGTAATATTAAACCATATAAAAACTTTGTGGAGGTATCCTACTGGGATTTTTTTCTCACACACTACATTATCCTTTGGATGGTTTATGATGTTGTATTGCAGGACCCAGGTAATGGGAATAGAATCTTGTATTATGATGGATTCTATTTTTGTTTCTTTATTTGGTTCAGGATGGTTTGGAGGTAAAGGTTGGTCACATAGAGAAGTTACATACTTTCTAGTTTATACTATTTTGGAATTGATTATTTGGTTCTAGTTTTGTCTCCTTCTTCTACTTTGTACTATATTTGTTTATAATGTTTGGATTATATTCAAGATTGTTTTTTAAATTATCATATTATACCTCTCCACCGTAACATTCCATCTTGAGTGTCTTATCTAGTTGACATTCTTTGGTCTACTAGAAATTTGTGTTAGAGGTAAAGTTCATCCTGAAGTGTGTTAACACTTCCTATGTTTGGTTCTATGTATTGGGTAGACATGATTTAGGACCACTAGAATTCAGATAGTAATTTTGGAAAAGGGGCCTGGCCAGCTCACTTCTGCGATTGAATCTGAGTTTCCATGGGTTGTAAAGAAATTTTTATAGGGTTTGATAATTGGATTATGGAATAATTTGAATGAACTATAATGGATGTTTATTTTAATTGAACTATTCCTTTTTAAGTGATATATTTTGTTGGTATAATTCATAATCTATTTAAATTATTATTTTTAAATAATTTATTTGAATTATGTATGTAGACCTATAATATTGGAATGTTCTCATGATCTAACCAGTTATTGTATTACATTTATTAGAAAAGTATGCAAGGAATAGATCTTCCAAATAAAAGAGAGAATGATGCGAGAAATGATATACAAGAGAATCATACAATGAAACCTTCCTTGGTTGAAGCAATAATCCATACAATTATGAATCTAGGTCAAGTGAGTATTAGGAACCCATGATGTGTTGTGGATCATGGCTTATAATTTACTAAGCATCATCCAAAGAACATTTATAGTGAAAAAGGACCCCATGAATATTAAGAGTGTCTTGAGAGGATTTAGAGGATCTTAAACTTCATTAACACTCATGAAGACTATAAGGTGGGTTTTTTCATAATATGATCAATGTTTTCAGAAGGAGATTGCGGAACTCTATTATGAAAGACATGTTTCATGAAGATATTACGAGATATTCCTTTAGAAAAATATTTAATCAGTAGTTTTACCATAAGGCATTACATGTTGTGAAGACCCGAGTTTTTAGGTCCTTCTAGTAGAGGGAACATACCATTCTATTGTGTTCCACCCATTTTGTTAAGTCGATGCATCTGGTATCAGAGCATCTCATTAATGAGTACCTAATGTCCCAAAATTTTGAGTTGGGATTGAGGCTGGATATTTTGTAAATGTTTATTTTCATGTTCCTTACAACCTCTATGGAGGTAGTTGAAAAAGATGCCTTGGATGAGGTATACATAGAGGGAAATATATCTTTGGGTGATGTTTCAGTTGGTTTAGTTCTTATTGAGGGTGTTTCTTATAGATAGAAGAGGATGATCAATGGTGGTAAGCTTTATTTAGGACCTATTTTATGAAATTTTATAGTATATTAGCAAATCATATGTTATCAGTTTGGGAGGTCAAGTCTTACCAAGACAAACTCTGAAGTGGCTCACAATTCTTATTATCATTATTGATGATCTAGCAATCTAAAATATTTTTTGTGATTAGATTTCCTCAGGAAGTAAGGTGGTATCTAGATTCACCATGGGTTCTCATTTCCATGCACATGCTTCCAAGGGTGGAATGTCCTATCCTTAGGAAAAGGGGGTGTTTATGTGGCTAAAAGAGCTCTGGCAGGAGCCAATATTGGATGTCTTGATGCAGTGGAATATACACTAAAGGAATCTAAATCATGGACCACTACCATTAGAGGTTTGGTGTTTATTTCATCAACTATGGTTCTATAGTTTTTTATACAGGTTCTACTCACTCTTTTATACCATCAGTGTTAGTGGAAGTGTTGGGTTTGGGTTTGGAGATTATATCAAAATTGTTGGAGATTTATGTGCCTTGGGGAAAGAGGTCCAAAAAAGGTTTCATGTGTCCTTCATGTCAGGTTATGATAGATTACATTGAGGTGGAGTGTAACTCCTTGGTTCTCAATCTTGACAACTTCAACTTGACTATCATCATGTATTAGATTATTAGTTTTAAGTCCCAAATAGATTGTTGTTTTCATCTATTATAGTTATTATCAATTGATGGAATCATTTATGTGTTTCATGGTTAATGAGACTATATATCAAGAAGGTCAAGTCTTGTTGTTACTTTCTATATTATAGCCTCATACTGATTTTCAAATATGTTCCTTGATCCATTTGACCATTGTTTGGGTGGACAACTGCCTATAGTTTTGTGTCTACCCTGATTTATTTTTGGATTATTTTTCTAGTTTACCAACTTAGAGAGAGGATGATTGTATTATTGAAATACCCACTAGTACATTTCCCATTTATAGTCCATATTACTAAATGGAGCCCAATATGTTAGAGTAACTTAAGGTTCATATTGAGGAACTAGATGCTAAAAGATTTACTATTCCTAGGAAGTCACTGTGGGATTCACTAGTTCTATTTTCTACGAAATAATATGGGAACCTCAGGATTTGTATTGACTATTGGAAGTTAAATATAGTGATATTTTGTATTGATGATATTTATGACTCAATTCGAGTGGAATACTTGTTCTCAAATATTAAACAACAGTCATGTTACCACTAGTTGAGGTTCCAATAAAGGGATACACTTAAGATAGTGTTTAGTACTTGATATGGTCATTTCACATTTCATGTTATCCTAATCGGTCTCCTGAATGATCCTAAAATATTTATTCCATTAATGAACCAAATAATTCAATAGTTATTAAAATCTTATTTTTTTAGGGGTGATACATTAGTGCACTCCATGTAAATGGAGGAACACATAGGCCATTTTTATGTTATTATACAAACATTGAGGGACCAACATGTATATGGTAAGATTTCCAAATTTTAGTTTTGGATCTAATAAGTGAAATTTATAGGGCACATAATATCTAATAGGGGTGTGTCAATGGATCCTGAAAACACATAGGTTGTTATGTCATGGGATCATCCAAGAAATATTTTTGTGATCTAGAGCATCTTGGGATTGGCTAGACACTATAGATAGTTTTTTTGTATTTCTCTAGGATTACATGCATGATTATAGATTTAACCTGTAAGGGTGTAAATATTTAATATATTGAAAAATTTTAGTGATAATTTGAGTAACTAATGGTGAGGATGTCTTTGGAACCAACTTTGAATCTTTCAGAACTAAGTTCATGAAATTATTTTTTTGTGATGCTTCTGGTATGGGTTTCGGATGTGACTTAATGCGAGCGAAATAGGTTATGGCCTATGGATAATGATAGTTAATCTCTAATAATGAAATTACCTAATCATGATCTTGATTTTTAAGTGGATATAAATGCACTCAAAACATGGCGAAACTATTTCTTTGGGGGGCATTTATTGTGTATTCTAATCATAAGTGGCTGAAATATATTTTTTTCTCAAAGCGTTATAAACGTGAAATAGATACTTTGGATAGAGTATCATCGTAATTTTTATTTTTACATCACATATACCTATGGAAAAGGGAATATGGTTTTTGGTTTGTTGAGAATAAAATTTCTAACACAAGCTATAAAGAATTCTGTTTAGTGTGGTCTCTGATGAGTTTGTTTACAAATATGATCTGGTGAATGGAAGAGGTTGGTTGAAAGGTGGTCATATCATATATAAAATCTAAATCATCATTTGATGAGAAATTTTGGTTCAATAAAGTTATATACACTTAGTTCTAGTGAATTAGTGAAATCATTTATAGTGGGGAGACCTTGGGTGAGTGGTATCTGTCTCCGAGTGGAGCTTTGTTCTTCTATAGCAGGCCGGTTGTTCCATTTTCCCTAAGGTGAGAGTTTATTAAAAATGGACATAGGTCTTGTTTTTTTATGCACCCTGGGGATACCAAGGGGTATCATGACTTTATACATCAGTATTGGTGGATAGGGATGATGTGGTCAATTAATGATTTTGTTTTGTAATGTCTTACTTGTCATAGAATCTATGAAGAACACCAAAGACCTATATGTTTATTATACACCTTAACCATTCTTGTATGGAAGTGGGATGATATTTCCATGTATTTTTTTATTGGTTATCCCTATACTTCTACTGGTAAGGATTTTATTCGTGTGGTCATTCATAAACTGAGGAAATTGAAACATTTCTTCCATATCAAGGAGATGATGAAAGTGCAACAACTTGGGGACTTATATATTTGAGAGACTGTAGGAAATCATGGGGTTTCCTCTACGGTTGAATTTTATAAGGACCCAAAGATCACATACAGTTTATGGAAATGGTTATAGGAGGAAATGAACTCCCAAATTAAATTAAGAAAGGCCTATCATCTGTAGATGGATGGACATACAAGGAGGGATATCTAGGTTTTGGAGGATATGCTTATTGTTTGTGTGATTTATTATGTTGGATCATTCGAAATGAAATTTACTCTTGTTAAATTTTCCTATAACACACATTATAAGGATTTGATAAATATACCACCCTTTATGGATTTGTATGGGAAACAATATAGATCTCCCATATATTGGGAAGAGTTGGGAGAGTGGTCCTTGGTCGGGCCGAGACTTGTTCAGGAGACGACGAATATGGTAAAGTTGATATAAGTGAGGTTGGTCAGAGTATAGAGTTGACTTCAATATTATTCAGACCATCAGTGGGTGCTTTTTGGAGTTTGTGGTTGGTTATAATCTATTTCTCAAAGTTTCATATTACTTGGTACATTGTTAGTTGGGTAAGATGGTAAAGATGGTACATAGGTTTGTGGGCCCCTTTGAGATCATTGGATGACTGGGGAAGGTGTCCAATTAGTTAGACTTACCATCATGTTTTGCATTGATCCATGATGTGTTTAATTCTTCCCATTTGATGAGGTTTATACCAGATCCCTCCCATATGATTGGATGGGAAGATATTGATCATGAGATCGACACCGCTATGGTTGAGCTTCCCATTCAAATTATGGATCTCAATGATAATGTACAATGTAGTTATATGATTCCTCTAGACTATGTATTATAGAAGCGAGGATGAGATAGTGAGAAGACAATGGATTAGGAATCATTGATGTGGTAGTAGTGGCATTCTATTTTTTTGAATCCAGGAAAATTTTCCTTTAGGGGGTACAAATCATTTACAGAGGGGTTATTGTAACACCCAATTACAAATTTTAGGTACTCATTTGTTTATGCTTTATTTATCATATTAGTTTCATTGTAATTTCAAGAATTTCATGGATTGAGGTCCTTTAGTGAGGAAATGACATGATGGTTGGGTATGTATGTATGTTTGAATTAATGGATTCCGTGTATAAATGTGTTATCATATTTTATTGGTTATCCACAACTTTGGAAAACATCGCAGATGATTTGGAGTTTTTATATTGAAATCATGTTTTTCTGCTATCTGTTTGGAATTTTGAAAATGTGTAAATGAAATAGATGACAAGTATAGGACACTAGGATGTTTCCATGAAATAATTTCAGGGTGTCAAAGGATTACACAATGTGCATTTGGTTCACCACACGTAATGGAAAAAATATATTTTTTAGAAAACAATCTATCACTAACACAAAACAGGGCAAGAGAAGCACTGTCTATTATCAGCGGTAAGCAGAAAGCACTAATAAAGGGGTGGGCCTTTATCAGTGATAGATAAAAGCATCGATAAATAAACCCTTTATCAATGAAATTATTAGCGTTGATATAAGTTTTTAATAACAAATATTATCAATTTATATGAAAATATTATATTTATTTTAAAAATAATATTTATTTGTATACATTAAATAAAAAATGAATGTTTATAATTAATATATATTTTTTTAGTAATTTTTAAAAGTAAATACAATGATTTGATTGGAATATTTATTTCTAAGTTTATAATGAAATATATATATAATTAAAGATTTATAATATTATAATAAATTACATTAAATATTAAATATATTTTTTAGATTTATTATATTTATTACATTTATTGGATTTATTATATTTATTACATTTATTAATGATTTATTAGATTTTTATTTATTAGATTTATTAGATTTATTAGATTAATTCATTATATTAATTATATTTGTAATATTTAATATATTTATTTTATTTATAAAGATATAATAATTTTTAATATATATATTTATAATTAAAATTATTAAATATATATGTGTTTTCCAATGAATTTGGTCAATGTATATATTGATCTTGTGTATATGTTATGTATCATGCATGAGTGTTCATTTAAGCATTATATCACATTGTCCATTTATGTGGCATATTGACTAATTCATAATGTTACCCATATGAACTATATATGTTCTAAAAAATATACATATAAAATTACATTAAATATATTTAGATAATAAATATAACTTATTAAACATTTAATGATATATATAAATACTTTTTAAATACATTTGTAATTATAATTATAACTATATATATATATATATAATTATAAAAGTATACATATAATATTATAATTTTATTAATATATATATTAACAATTATATTAAAATATTTATTAATATATACTATTTATAGTTATAATTATAACTAAAAATAAATATATATAAGTTTTTTTAAGAAAGGTGGTGCATCAGTCAAAGACCAAGGCACAATTTAGTGAATAAATAAAAACATATTACATGAGTTCGAATGACGAAATATTATTACTATATTTATCATAAACAGGTAGCAAATCACCAGGAAAATCATCCAGCAAAGTAATGCCCTGGTTGACTCCCTTATTGGTAAGACCATCAACAACCATGTTCTCTTCACAAATGGCACGAGTGGAAATGTAGTTTATTTCCATGAGCAAAGCAAGACAATTCATCCAATGGTAAGTAAGAGACCAGACAAGGTGCACCATCCCCTTCCAAATAGCTTGGACAATAGTAGTCGAATCACATTCAATCCAAATATTGTTCCAACCCTTTTGATTGCCATGTCAATGAAATGGATCACCCCCATAATTTCTACTTTTAGAGACGAGGCCGTACCACACCCACCAAAGAAGCATTCCTGACACCTAGCAAGACAACCTCTGAAAATAGCACAACATCCTGAAGGACCCGGGTTGCATTTAGAGGCACCATAGATGTTCACATTGATCCATCCTGAAAGTAGGGATTGCCAGAATACCTCAACGGTGTGTCTAGGATGTCTGTAGAACCTAGAAATCCTGATTAGGTGAAGAATCTCAAAGTCACCATCAGTTTTGTCACAATATGCTTTATGAATTGAGGAAGCATCATGAATGGAAATGAGAATTTTCATCTTACCTACATTAAGTAGAAATAAATATATATTTATATATAGATATAATTATTAATAAATAAATATATATTTATCCTATATATCATTTTAAATAAATAAATATCAATATAAATAAATTATTAAAATTATACCTTTGTCAATGCTAAAAAATGATGATAAAATATGTCTTCATAAGAATTAACAAAGTGCTAATAAATGTATGTTTTATCGAAGATGTTTATTTTGGAACTGATAAAACATACCTTTATAATCACTTTTAACTAAAACTAATAAAGGTTCCAATAGGTTTTATAAACGAACCCTAATAGGATCCACCTCCCTTGAACCCTTTCAAGACTTCACGGAAGATGACTCATGCGTTGTTGAGCCCACCTCTACAGTGAAACCTCCTCCTCTTACTCCTCCACCGTCACTGCCTCATCTTCCCCTTTGGATACTGACTCATCCTCCTTTTTCACCATCTCAACCTCTTCCTCCTCCTCCTACGGCTCATTCTCCTCCTCCATCTTGCACGACACCCATGTCCACCTCAGCTTCTCTGGTGCTCCCTCCTCATCCAACGACCATCTCGACAGCCTTCTATACATCATAAAAATTCCCCTAGTGAGTATCTATTGTAGTTTCCTTTTTTTACATAGGGTGTGTCGGGTTTTTATGAACCCATATGGGTAGGGTTTATGTGTGATGTGTTTCCTTTGGTTTTTAGGGTGTGCAGAGGGTCCGCGATATCTTGTTCTCCCATCTATTGAAGGGTTGTCGCCTTTGCACACATTTGAGGTAGGTGAATCCGCATTTTACATTATGATTAAGTCCATTTTTTGATTGAATGTTTTTATTTAAATATTTTAATTGATTTTCATCTTCTCAATACACTTGGTTAATCTGATATAGTATTTTCATGTTAGTTGGTTTTGTTAAAAATTGTTTTGATGTATTTTTCCCTGGTTATGTTTATGTGTGCTTATGGAAATTGTGTTTAGTAGATGTAAAATGTTGTTTTTATAATGTTTCCAACAAGAAAATCACCTTCTTATTAATCTCGAATCATTTTTATGGTTTTTTCTAGTTTTTTAATTTGTTTGATCTATTTTTAAAAATGTCAATAAACTGGTTGGTTTGTTTATAAAATCATTTTTTTAATTTTTTGGTCCGTTTATGAAATTTTTTATAAATTGTTTGATTTGTTTATATAATTTCTAGTAAAATGTTTTTAATCCTTAGAAAATTATTTATACTTTGTCCTGCAATTTTTTTCATAAACTAGTTAGCTTGTTATAAAATTGTTTATAAACTAGTTGGGTTGTCTATATAATTGATTATATATTTTTTGGTTTGTTAGTAAAATTATTGATAAATTTTTTGGTTTGTTTTATAAAGGTATTGTCATTTTAGAGTTTTGATGGATTATTTATGGAAATGATTTGGTGTGTGTTTGGAAAGGATAAGGTCCCTTTTAGAAATTGTGAAATGTTTGGGTGTGTGTGAGTTCAAAACTCAAGGGCCTATTTGGAACATTCATATGTTTTTTGTTCTTTTAACATGGCTTAAAAAGGGACTTTATAACTTTTTCATAAATCCTTGGTGTAGTGGTTAATTTGGTCATGTTTATGTAAAAGTGGTATTTGTTTTTTTGGAAATGTTTTCTGCATGTGTTTGGTTTTTAATGTGGGATTTGTGGGGTGGGGGGGAACTGCTTCTAGGTTTAGGTTTTTTTCTGGGTTTTATATGCCTCATAGTTGTGTGTTTTTTTACATTGTGTCTCAAAGTATCCATCTAACTATGTATAGTCATTGAACCTCACAATAAACTTATTATTAAATGACTCTCACTAAAATGTTAATCCACTAATGGTATGTATACTACATTTTTTTCACATTGAATCATCAATGCTGTGTTTTCCTTAGATGCATCCCTTTCTATTAAAACATGTAAAATACTTGTTTTAATTATATTTATTCATTTTTGTTTGTTTTAGTGAGTGAACCATTAAGAGTGAAGGATTTAATGATTTCCTATAAATGAGGTAAAAATATCCTATAAAATGGGTTAACATCATCAAGATAATAGTTATAAATATGAAACACTTAAATTCACCTATCATCTCAGGGTGATCATTTTTCAACATGGTCTAAACGTACATGAATATTATATGTATGAGTAAAATCATCCAATTTTTCATTAACACCCGGAAAAAAAATCAAATTCTTCATTCTAGGATTTACTTTAACTTGATAGAACACATTTACTTTGAAACACCCCTCAACCCCATAGAGAATCCAACCCATTCATGAGTATTTTACTATAAATAATACCTAAAAACAGTACCAATACATATGATTTAATTTTATTAAGAAAATATTCTTATGATGTATCAATTTTGAATGTAATATATATACAACACAATAGGATAATGTTTCATTTTTATATTACTCAAATTATCTATGTAAAAACAATTTAATATTAATCTTATCTTTACAATGATCAACTTGAAAATCACCTTTTTCAAGTAATATAAATAGATAATTATACAAATATAAACAAACCAAAAATCATAAATATGTATTCAATATCTCTATAAACATTAATATCCTTGACACATACAGTAGAAATGAATCAACATCTATCATGTTGAGACTCAAAAAAAACTCACCCCCAAAGGAACATGAAGTAGATCTATAGTTTTGAATAGATAAAATACAATTTCAAATTTATATAACCATTAATAAGTCACATTACATACAACAAAACCATCATACTTCAATAAATTTTATATATATAACCCCCTTAAGGATATCTTCGTTACAATCCCACCCTCTAGTTTTAGTCTATGATTCATAACCTTAGATGCTTGATGAACCAATTCTTATTTAACCTCTTGATGGAATAAAAAAACTAATATAAATATAATTACTAGGTAAATGGGTGTAGGAAGAGAAGGAATGGTTAACACTAAATGATGATATCATAGGGATGGTGTTAGATGAGAGAATCATAGGGACACCAGATCGAAATTTCAGATCAGATTCTATGCTAAGTAGTAGTTAACCAACAATAGTGAAGTGCACAAAGAATCATTATTTTTGTTATTAGATTATATCTGGACCAAATAAACCCTTGGAAAAGATATATAGGTAATGTAATGATATAATATCTCTATTTTAATGAAAAATAATATATTTAAATGTTGATTTTGTTTTCATTATTCTTTGTAGAATTTATTTATATTAGAAGATTTTTTCCCATGTGACATGCCTTTATAGAAAGAGAAATGACGATGTGTCTGCTCAATCACAGAGGTAATATTTATATTTTCATAGTAAAATAATTTTCCGTATAATTAATTCATTGTTTCATATTTATTATTAATTTATTTCTTTTAATTAAGGAATTTTAATATACTGATATGTAAATCAATTTATGGAATGTTTAGGTCATTATTGTTAGTATTAGAGTAACTGACATATTCAAAATTGAAAAAACATATTTAGTTGTTTTCTTAAATTAGGAAGATGATCCAAAAGTCATTTGAAATGTGTAGGAATCAAACCCACCTCAATACGACACACTATGCAACTGGTATGACTCAAAGTGTTTATTTTTATTTAAAATTGACATTATTTTTAGTAAAACGAACAAGTGACATAATTAAAACTGATAAAACGCATTCTGATTGTTTTTATACATTAGGGAAATGATCCATAAGTCATTTTTGACCTGTATTAATCTACCTCATATCCATTCAACGCACAATGCGACTGGTATGACTCAAAGTGCCTCTTTTTTATATAAAATTGACATTACTTTTAGAAGAGAACCAAATTAACATACTGAAAACCGAGAAAACACATTCATATTGTTTTGATACTTTAGGATAACTATCTCTGAGTAATTTTTGATGTGTATGAATCAATTTCACCTTAATCTGATGAACGGTGTGATAGGTATGGCTAAAGGTTTCTGTTATCAGTTTAAAATTGACATTTTAACTCAAAACATGTCACTCACTAAAAACCAAGAAAACCCACTCCAATTGTCTTAATAATTTAGGATAATTATTATTATTTTGATTGTGACATGTATGAAGTATTCTAATATCAAACTAATGCACGATGCGACCGTTGTGACTTAAAATGTGTGTTTCTAGTTTGAAATGACATTTTAGTAAAAAAATAGAACTGACATACTACAAATTGAGAAAAAGCATTCTTATTATTTTGATACTTTAGGAAAATGATAAATAAGTCATTTTTGACATGAAGTATTAAAACACACCTCAAATAAAAGCACAATGATACTGGTATGACTCAATGTGCCACGTTTTATTTAAAATTGACATTAATTTTATAAAAAAACACAAGTGACATACTAAAAACTGTGAAAAAACATTCAGATTGTTTGGATACATTAGAAAAATGATTCATCAATCATTTATTACCATTAGAAATTCACCGCACTATAGTCCGATGTACGGTGTGACCGATATGGCTAAAAGTGTCTGTTATCAGTTTAAAATTGACACTTTAGGTCATATTGTGTCACTCACTGAAAACCAAGAAACCCCACTCAAATTGTCTTCATAATTTATGATAATGACTCATATGTTCTTTTGATGTGTATGAAGCGGTCTCATATCAATCCAATGCATGATGCGACCGGTATGACTCAAAATGCATGTTTCCATATTGAAATGACATTATATTAAAAAAACACAACTGATATACTACAAACTGAGAAAAAACATTTGGATTGTTTTGATTCTTTAGGAAAACAACCCATATGTAATTTCTGACATGTAGGACTCAAAAGGACATCAATTCAACACACAATGTGATTGATATGACTGAATGTGTCTCATTTTATTTTAAGATGACATTAATTTTAGAAAAAAACACAAGTGACATACCGAAAACCAAGAAAAAACATTCATATTATTTTAATACATAAGAAAAAAATCCACAAGTAATTTTTGACATGTAAGAATCATCCCAACCTCAATCTGATGCACGGTGAGACCGGTTTGGCTAAAAGTGTATGTTATCTGTTTAAAATTAACATTTTTTCTCAAAATGTATCACTCACTGAAAACCAAGAAACCCCACTCCAATTATCTTAATAATTTAGGATAATTATTTATATGTTCTTTGTGACATGTATGAAGGAGTCTCATATCAAACTAATGCACTATGCAACCAGTATGACTCAAAATTCATGTTTCTAGTTTGAAAGGACATTTTAGTAAAAAAATATGGCATAATACAAACCATGAAAACAAATTATGATTGTTTAGATACTTTAGAACCATGATCCATAAGTCATTTGTGACATGTAGGAATCCACTACACAACAATTAAATGAAAAATGTGACTGGTATGACTCAAAGTGTCTCTTTTTATTTGAAATTTTCCTTAATTTTAGAAAAAAATAGAAGTGACATACTGCAAACTGAGAAAACACATTTAGATTCTAATTATACTTTAGGACAACTATCCATCAGTCATTTGTGACATGTAGGAATCATCCACACCTCAATATGATGAACAATGTGACTGATATAAATCCAAAGGTGTCATTTAAATTTGATATTAATTTTAGTAAAAGAAAAAGTGACATACTCAAAATCGAGCAAACCCATTCATGTTGTTTTAATATTTTAAAACAATGATCTATGACTCATTTGTGATTTGTAAGAATCAAACCCACCTCAATATGAATCATGGTGGGATCGGTATAACTCAAAATGTTTCCATTGTATTATAAATTGGAATTTTATTAATGTATTATTTCATATTAATGTTTTATTTATTTTATTATTGTTTTACTAACAAAATAGTTTTTTTCTTATATAGATGGGATTTTTTTCTAAAGTACGGATGTTTTTTTTGGAAAATGGTACCGTGGATGACAATTTTTGAGAGGGAATCAGGTATTCCAATGGATGAAACATTAAGGTTTTTAACTATTTTTTGGATAATTGTAATTATAACCATATAAAACATTCTTTTAACTGTATATAACAATTTGTTTTTTTGTATTCATGGTATCAAGTAAATGTATACAGCATTTATTGTGAAACTCTTGTGTGCACTATTTTGTTCTTCTTTGCTTTGTTCATGTGCATGTGATGTTTTGTGCAGGAATGCAGGTATTGGGTGTGCTGTAAAATAAACAGCACATCACAACAAACTAGGCCTTTATCAGCGCTATTTTGAGCACTGATAAAGTCCCATTTTATCAGTGCTAATTAAGCACTGATAAATTGTGCCTTTGTTATCCCTCAATATAGCTATGATAATAGTGTCCCTTTATTCATGCTAAAAATCACTAATAAAGGGGGGAACATTATCAACACTTTTTATTAGAATGGATAAAGGGAACACTTTATCATTTCTTTTTTAGTGCTATTAAAGAGGACCCCTTATCTTCTATATGATTAACAATGCTTTTCTAGCACTATATAAATTAGTTTCTAGTAAATTGAAAATCTTTATTTGTATTAGTGTATGTTTTTTAGTTATTCCATCCATCATAGGATACACAATATATTTGGATTATATGATATGTTGATAATGTGATATGGGTTTTTATGGAAACGTATAGGTTATTAACATTTCATTCGACCATGCGGCCTCCCTATCATATCCCAGAGATCGCCCTAGGTGATTTTGAAGATCTATGCTCCTTAAGAACCATTAATTCAGTTATCAATCATTAGGGTTGTTATAGTACCACTTTAGAGGTAATCCTTTCTTAAGGTTCTTCATTGTCTTTTGTTTTAGTAGGGTTTTTTTTCAGATTCATTATCAAATAGTATTTTATGTTAGTCCATTATAGTTTCTAATTGTGTGATGTCTTTCAAAGGTTAATATTGTGGTTACTAATCAATACTATCAAATGAGGCTAGGTGTATACCATTTTTTGTAGGTTTTTCCATCCAATGGTTTAATTATATGAATTTTTTATCATTATTGTAATGTTCCATTAGGTTTTTCATTGATTTGAAGTGATATGTGGTTTTCAAAGGATTACATAGAATGGAAAATTATGTTAAAGAGTTATTTCATTGAAAAAGAATATTCGTGATTTGGAAATATGTTTTCAAACACCAAAGTGAATTGGATTGTATTTTAAATTTATTATAACATTTTGATTTTGGTTTTGAAATGTATTTTGACAAACACGAAACATTGGGAAACTTGAGTGCATCTAAAAATAGACATGGGTATCCTTAGTCTGTGTGGAACCTCTATGAGGTAACCTTTTGTTTATTGATGGATTGTGGAGAGACTTGATATTTTTTGGATCCAGCATTATGCCTATTTATTCTCTTTAGTGTATAATATGTATTCCCATAGTTGAAGGACCAATTTGAGGTGTTTTTTCATTTATGATTCACTATTGAATGGGGTTTTAATCATTGATTGATTCTCACATGTTTTTTATATGGGTCTATACCTCATAGATTTGCATGATAGGTTATTTCATAGATATATGTTTATTTACTTATCAATTGTTGTATGGAATGGAATACATGTTTTATCACATCTAATTGTCATATTTGTTAGTGTAAATATGGAAGGATTTTATAATAACCACATGGAATATGATTTTAAAATGGGATTGAGATTTATGAAAATGTGGTGTAAAAATATTTTGATTTAAAATCATGGGCTACTAAATTCGTAAAATTATACCCTTTGTAGAATTTGTTTTGCTATCCTATTGAGATTTTTTCTCACACACAACTTTAGACATTGGGTTAAATTAGATATTTTTTTGAAGGATCTATTTTTTCTAAAGGGAATACTGTATTGTAATGGCTTCTCTTGTTGTTGCTTCCTTAGTTTCAGGTTAGTTAGGAGGAGATGGTTGTCACATAGAGACTTATAATACTTTCTAGTTTAGCCTATATTATCACTGATTTTATGGTCATAGTTGTTTCTCCGTTATTTCCTCATTTTACTATAGCTGTTTTTATTTTTAGGGTGTATTAAAGACTTTTTTCTTTGATCATGTTGTACCTCACCATTGTAGCAGGATGGATTAAGTGGATTTTATAGATGACTCTATTTGGTCTGTTATAATGATTTTGTTGAGTTCATAATAATAAAATAAGAGGCACATTAACCCATCATACTTTATGGGGAAGAGGACCAATATACCCCATTGTGAAGCAATTTAATTTAGAAAACCCTTTTCCATATAATCTTGTAAGTAATTTTTCATATATTTTAAATTAATGGTGGTAATTTTTTATGTATTATTTTCCATGGGTAGAGATATAGGTATAATTTTTATTAATAACTCAACCTATCAATATTGAGGTAAACCATGAAAATATTTGGGGAACACATCAGGATAATCCCCCATAATGGGAATGTCATCAAAAATGATCTTCTCCATTGAATCGATCATTTCGTCTCGTTAGGCTTGATCATAATGTAATAATATCCTTTATTGAATAGAATATTCCATATCATATTCATCCACCTCCTTATACCTATATATATTCATTAGATTACTTAGGACATCTATAGTGATCTTCCCATCTCGACAGTTGATGTTAGATTTATATTAGAATAGCCAATCCATTCCTAATATAGCTTCAAAATCTGTTAATCTATGATGATATTTTTTATATTATTCAATCCAAAAACAGTGAATGGTGAGGACTCATATAATTTAATTGGGATAATTTCTCTTTTTATGTTATCATAGATATCTCAACCCCATGTTTTGTGGTGGTTCTTGAATATTTCAAATAAACATTCATGATATGAAAAAATGATTAAAGGTAGAATATAATATAACAATCATTATTTTGGAATTAATAACTAGTGTACCAATCACCACATAGTTTTAGTTCTCTAAATCCATATTTGGGATAACATATTCCCCTCCTAGTTATCTAGGAATTCGAGGTTGTTTTCATTGATTGTCTCTCAAAACCGATTTCTTAGGATATTGTCTTCCATAATTCAAGTGTTCCTTGTAGTTTAAACACTGCACTGTAAGCTGGGATCTGATCTAAACCCTCATTTATTTTTTACACAATATTGGGTTTCTTTAGTTACATTTGGAACTGATTACCCTAATACCCCTATTCAATATTTGAAACATATTTTGGTTCTCTTAAGATAGTTTTTAGGGTGATTTTTCCAACACCGTTGGCATGTTCTATGCTAGGATTTATTTTCTACCTGAGATTTATCAATCAATACTCCCATATAAAACTCTAATTTACATTTTTTGTCTCGATTCCCATGATAAAACTGAGGGATAATGACCTCTATCACAAATTTGACGGAACAAAATACAATCTCTTTAAAGTTATAAACATCTTAAATTTCTAATTTTTTTCATATACTAAGCATTAGCGCACTAAATAAATGGTTCGCATTACATTCTGTTTTGATAATAAAGAAATATGTGTTACATGAAATCCTTGTAATGTTTTAATTTTATTCTATAATAGAATCATCTTATTTATTCTTCACTTAGAGTTTTTCCCTATTCAGTTTAATATATATTGTTCAGGGAATATACTTATTGAAAAATAATTTATTTAATTCATCCCACTCTATGGAATGAATATCCTTTTTGGATATTGTGTTCTCAATCATTTTCCACCAATGGAGGGATTCTCCCTCAATATGATAAATTTCAATCAAAAATTCCTTTGGCTCATTACATTATAGAAAAAATCATATATTCTAAATGGATTTAATCCAATTTCCTATAATGTGTGGTTCGTAAGTTCCACTAATGGTAGGAGGCCTTTTTCACATTAAATAATCAACTACAACATTCTCTTTATTAGGAGGATGAGTGGGTTCCAAATAATTCATTTTATTATTAATAATTTTAACTTGATTAGAAACTACATCAATTATGTTCCCATATCCATGTAAAATAGGTTAGAAATATAATTTGTGGAATCATCACATTTCCTATCATGTTTTTTTTTGGCATGGTTTATCTTATTTCACCCAATTAACTAAAAGAATAAAAAATAATACTAGAATACATTAACATAAAAATAATAAAAAAAATTAGAAGGAATAATATATAAATGATAAGTATATTCATGTTTATCAGTCCATAAGATTAAATCTAGGTTATCAAGGGTAACTTTTCAAATTATGTTTTCGTACCAAACAAGTGCATCTAGTAATTAATAATCATTTATAAAATGTTTTTTATTTTCAAAAACACATCCCTTGAGAGTATCAAACCAAGTGTTCAAAAATTCATCTTTTTTATACAACCATTGATGATGGAGATAGTGCTAAATTAACCATTTTCAATGTTATTTCCCCTTGGTAAAAGTGTGATAGAGTCACATACACTTATCGTATCTAGAAATGGATGTAATTTCTTGGAAACCACTCCCTCTATAATTTACTAAAATTATAAGATATTTTCACATACTTCTTCTTATCACTAGGATTATAACTAAATTATTCATACCCCAATACCCCAAAATAAAAATATATTGCTATGATACCAACTATACCCACACAATACTTTTACACATATTATTACATGATTTGTGAATATAAAAATTCAATAAGTACAACCCAATGATCTATATGACTAGTTTTTTTGGAAGACTGGGTTTATAATTCATAAAAAAGAAAAAAATAATTAAATCCTTATTTTATTCTCCATAGTTAGATATTAAATAAATTTGATCCCATAAATATCAACAGATATCATAGGGAATGGATAAAATAAACCAGTGAGCTAAAATTCAAAGTAATGGAATAACCATGGTAAGGAAAGATGACATTTTAGTCAATGGTATAACATGATATCATAAAATATATGTCACATGAGTAATAAAATAGAATAATTGTATAAATAAAATACCATCATGAGATCATAGGAACATAATAATTGTGGTAAAAACATAAAACGTGACATAATAATGAGTTAAGTCAAATTTCCTAGGTAAAATTACATGGTGGATAGAGTCTCGTCGTGGATTCAGTTTACTCCCTAAATCCATACATAAGGAATCATGAGTCAAAACAATTTCCCTATTGATTAGAGTGTTATCATGGTTCACCAATAATAACATGTTCATGCTTAGTTGTTCAACATAAAGGAAATCAATCATAATTAATATACATAGTAATTTCTTATGTTAAGAAAATGTGTTACATAATCTTGCATCATGTCAAAATAAAATAGTTTTATTAAAGAAAAAAATTGAGAAATGTTCATAAGGGGTGTATTAAATATACAATTTAAGGAGAATAATATAGTTATATAATTTATAGAAATATATAAAAAGTTTATATTCATTTCAAAACATTAAATACAGAGAGTAAGTGAGTTAAAAAAAAGAATTCATAACTCGAATAAAAGGGTTTTTAGAGAGATCACTTACCTTCAATATAACCCACCAAATATGTTCCTTATTATCATGAATAAAAAAATATTTTAATTATATAATTTATAATAACCTTTTTCATGTTTATTATTCATGTAATATTCAATTACTTAATCATTTAGGTTCATGTCATATGTTTTTACAATATTCGGATCATATGTCCAAAATCACTTTGGAAAGATGAACATGGTTAAAGAGATCATTATTACATAATGATACACATTTCATTAATATAACATATATAAATTAAATCCATCGTCATAAATATTCATTAAAGGTGATGTTGTATAATGAATTACATATGTTCATGAGGAGGTAGTCTATCATACACATGAATGGTGTTTTAGATTACCATTTGATGGAAAAGGAGATGGATGTAGATTATTCCATTAATATAATTAAATATCATTATATTTTTTATATGGATGATATTATATAATCATGGTTGAAAACAACTTATGGATTTATAAGAATAAATAAATAAAACACTTAGTTAAGAACCATACCTCTTCTTCGGAAACACCTGTTTATATTTTCACCAAAATCCTACATTAGTTAGTTTTCTAAAAAGAATCCAATAGGAAATGGTAAGGGAACTAAGTAATTGATTTTTTAGAAATTTTCCCAATAATATTATATAAAATTTTGTATGTAGAGTAGTGTAGGGTCCCTTTTATAAGTGATTGGTTGTGGCACTCTTCTAAATACCCAAAACTATTCAATAATTGGATACCTCACTCAATCCATGTGCCTCAAAAATTGACAATTTATGTATTTTATGGAATATAATTTCAAGAAACACCTCGAAAAATATTAAAATAAATGTTCTTTAATAATTTAATTCCCTTTACCCTTATTGGTACTAAATTTTACCGATTTAGTTTTCACCATAGTAACTAGTTTTTTCTTATGTAATGTATCCATTAATCATTATAATAAAATGATTATTATTATAAAATATGTACCCAAATATACTTATATTAAATAATTTTTTTTAATTTTTATTGTAAAATTAATTTTAACACAAGCCCATGTAACGCGCGAAACCCCATTTTTGTCTGAAAGGTGCTAATTTTTTTTTACTATTTTAACAATTTGATATAAAAAATTAAATTTACCTATTATCCAATTAATAATAATTATTATTAAAAACATGAAATACATTTTATAAAATTCAATCATACGGATATCATTATTTAATTTGAAATCAAACCAACAAAACTCAACGAATATTTTTTTAAGATAATGTATTTTTAAAGTAATACATGATCTAATATTAATTATATTACTAGAAATAATCATTGCATAAATTTAAATTCATATAAAAGAATATTAATATATAAACTTGATTTCAATATTTCCTTACCATTGCTTATTTTAATCAATTAAAATGGATAAACTTCATTCACATAAAAACAGATTATAGAACACGACATTTTAAGAATAAAAATAAACATATACCAAAATCATGAAAACTAGTGATTGACATAAAATTAATTAGATTACTATAAAGAAAATGGTTTATATTTAAAAAAATACCAAAACAAAAAAATATTGGTACTTTTAAATTTCATTATTTATTGATAATAAGTGAGAGTGTATGAAAAATCAGTAATTTTTATTAATCACAAAGAAATCATTAATTTTGTAAAAGTACCAACAATTTCACCATATATTAATTTTAATATGATAATTTTAATGAATAATTTTTTTTAAAAAAATAATGTTTTTTACATTTCTATAAATTAATTTTTATATTTTCTTGCAAAAATAAAATAAAATTGTTTTTGAAGAAGACAAATTTTTCTAGAAAAAAATGCTTTCATTGAAAATTGAGTGATAATTTAATTTAAATTTATCAATAAATTTATGTTTATTTTGATATTTATATGTATATAATAAATAATTTAATCCCATTCATAAAAAAAATTAACAATTACTCTATAATGGTCATAAGTAAATAATCATGGTTCACTTAGGATCATTGTTTCTTATCGTATAGTCTTTCAAATATGGTTTAATTTTTTAAAGTATCAGGGTTTTACTTGATTAATAAACCCTACACATCCTAAAACACACCCTATAATCCTCTCTTACACAATTAGGGAAGAACTAATTTAGCTTCGAACACCATAGTTAGGACGTGAACTACATTTCACACTATGAACACATCTTTCATCCATATTCTACCTCCCGAATACTACCAAACCTTCTCTAGGATATCTCTAGAAACCAAAAACCCCTTAAATACATGAATAAATTAACTATAATGATTCTTTCCATTTGAACCATATTAAATGATACTTCCTAGTTATCTAAAGTGATATGGTGGGGAGAATTGACACACACATGTGTGGCTTTTAGGTAGTAATTATTATTTATTTTATCCATATTTTTTAACTGTTATTGAGTCATTTTGGTTGTTTTGGAATATATTATATTTTCTAGTCCTGTTAATGGTTTTCACTATTTTAAACCAAAATTTGTAGAATTCCCATGAAACTATGTGGATTATTGTCATTTAATATAGTGGAATTTTAGACAATTGTATAATATTTATAATAACCGTGAGACCAAATGGTGTATCTTCCCTAATGTAAAGAAAAAATTTCATTGTTGGTGACCAATATTATAAAATATTTCTACCAAACTATGATACAAAATTTAACTAATAAAAAAATTATTTTAGGACCTAATTTGATTCATGTTGACCTTGTTCATTCACATATGTCTTTAGGTATCAACCATAAATATTCCCCTTGATAATTTGTTTATTCCTTTTTTTAGAAGAGAGATTCTGATGGATATTAAAGAAGTGGATCTTTGATGTTAATGTTATAAATTTTTTATTCATTGTTATTCATCATTATTCTAGATATCATCTCTTATTCTTAGAAAGAATCACATATTGAGACTATTGTGGATAGATATATGGTTAGTAACATTATCTTATGATTTTTTTTGTGGATCATTTGAATAGAGAGGAAGATGAACCTAGATCAACCATTATCATCATGTGAATCTTCATGGTTTTTTAGGGTATGTGTTTTTCCTTTTTCACCATTTATTTAGTTTTTTTGTAATTCATATTTTGTGTTATTTGTTTCATGAATTATGGATCCCTATTTATTCATAGGACCTCTCTTTCTCTTCATCTTGTGGAACCCATTCAGTCAGATAAAATTCTCTATGTTTGTTGTTGGTTTCCCAACCATCTCTCTTTGAAATTGAATCTATAATCCCTTTTTCATTCATTATGGGACCTGTATTTCCTTTTATTGTTCCTTCTTAAATTTTGTAGATATATCATGGAATAATGTTTTCATGAGCTCATGATAAAATCACGAATTGGGGTTTTTAACATGAATTGACCATTGAATATGATTTATTGTATTAATCCTTTGTTTTAGAATGTGTAATTCATATTTGGAAATAGTAAATTAATCATGGAAGTGTTTTTGATGCTTATTTAAAAAAAAAATAGGACAAATGTTTACATTAAAAGATCATGTGGAATTTCCATTTAATGTAACTCCATGAATGTTTATATTTATTGAAATGACTAAATGATGAATAGATTATTAGTTTACTAAATGGATTTTCATTACCATTATTTTCAAGAATAATGCCAAGGCATGATTTGTAAGTTTAATAGTTTAATTGGAAAATAAAAAACCCATAGGAAATGAATGTTTTATATATAATGGAAACTCATTGTTGTTTTGGATTCCATGGAATAACTACCACTGTAGTGGTGGTAATATTTTATTTAATATAATGTCTTGATTGTTTTAGATGGCATGGAATAACTACACCAGTAGTGATTATTAAATTGTATTAAATGGAAACTTGTTTTTTTAGATTTTGTATTTATTTTTTGTTATTACACTTTGATAAAAGTGATGTTCCAATGAGGGTGTTTAGAGGTGTGAGGGAGATATATAAACAAATAGTTGTTTTCTGATATGATTATACTGTATCAATATCATTATATCATTGAAATCCTCAACTCCTTGGTAGTTCCTCATTGTTTAGGTAGGATGTATAGGTAAATATGTACACCTATTTATAATGATGCTCTGACCAATATTCATGGGTGAGAAATAGGTCAACCAACATAATTTTTTCCCTTACTTATCCTATGAAGGGTAAGACTAGGTGTGATGGTAGAGTCTATTAATTTTTAGTTGTATCTAGTGTGTAGAATTTTATTCATTGATGAAAATGTTATATTTTTACTAAAGTACTTCCCCTAATCACAAACGATTCCATGATGATTATATATATTTAATTTCTAATGTATAGTTATCTAGATTTGTTGTAGAATAGTTTTTTCCTTCAAGGTATTTCTTAAAACCTTTTAAAATAAAATTTATCAAAGATTTTTTTAATGTATATAAATTTACGTATAATTTATAAATAACCTATGATTTTTTAAAATATGTGTTTTAAAGTAATTTTTTGATAATTATTTTATGGAAGGAACCACAAGAATCCTATTTTTATGTCATTATTTTCAACCATGCATGGTAATGGTTTTTATTTAAGGTGTTATTCCATGTGTTAATGAGTGGTGACCTACAAGACTTTTTAACTCATTCCTATATATATAATATGTTAAATAAGGTGATATATTGTAATGGATATCCCCATACCTCTTTGTTATGGTTATTTAATGGAGGTTCATGAAGAACTTCCTTACTTAATCATATAGAAATGGTGTTGGTGGCATGTCATATTTTTTTCCATGTTTTCGATTGTATTATCCATTGACTTTTCATCCTAGTTTCATATACCCATGTTGGTTTATTTTTTATAATTGAGTTTATAATTTCTATCATGATGATTTATTTATCTACTTTATATTTATTATTATTTTTCTGTGAAGTCATTCCCAATGTATTTATATTGATTCCCAGGTACGTGTCGCCAGCTCGTGTGGATTGGGAATGCCCTTATGGCCTATTCAAAACTATATTTGGTATAATTCTTATGGATTAACTATGGTGGTTTGTGTCCCATGGAATAATGTAAATTTTGTTTTTTATTTTTTTTATTTGAAATCCTCATGTCATCGGGGGTTGAGAAATTATTGATAAATATGATTTTTTGGCACTGGAGCTTAGATCATTTGGTGAACTAAAATATTGAATCATATTTAAAATAGTTATAAAATATTGAGGAAATCTATTTGGATATATATTTAGGCTTGAGATTTAGTTCATGTGCTTAGGTGTGCAATGGAATGGGGCCAGGGGGTCCCCCTCTTTTAATATTTTTGGCTATAGGTTTCTATTCATTCCATGGCCCATAGTTCATGTCATAATGAACAATAGTGACTGGTGTCTTTATTATAGAGATATGTCATTAGTGGATAGTACATGAAATAATGTCATAATAAGGAGGTCATGCCAGGTGGTTAGGGGGCCATTGGTGTGGATTTGATAGTATAGTAATTACACCATGATCCTAGAGGGCCTCACTATGAATGTTTTTGGATAAGGGTCAAGCCCACTCCCATGGGTTATCGCACCACAACCCGTCGCAGATGTGATATAATGAGAATGGGAATGTGTTTGATACTAATACCTAGGGGATGTTTTCCCCACAATAGAGCTACAAAACTATTTTGAAAATAGGATCATACCCATAATTTTTGGGTTGGATCCATAATTTCAATGTTATCCCCATGGCTTCTTGGTCGAATGAGTTGTGTAGGGGAGCCCATTTCATCAATTCCTAACCCTTCCATTACTCTCTTCATCCCCATTATTCATGGGGTTTCTTAGTGGTTAATTTTTAGTTATACAAGGTGATTTACCACCACCCCTTATTTCATTTGTTATACCATTCATCACCTAGGATATTGTTGTGATTTTGGTATAAATTAGGTGATTACTTTTAATAGAGAATGGTGGAAATCATTCTATACGATGAAACTTTTTCTTTAAATAGAATAGTGATATATTTTAATGATTATATCACAAGTTTTGTCACAATTATCTAGGAGGTATGTTTTATTATGTATTTTCTACAATTTGAAATTAAATTATGTGAAATTAAATATTAAACTAGGAAAATAAATCAAGGATTTTGCGTGACTTAGGTCCAAGTGACTGTCATGAGTGCGCCATTACCTTTTTCTCAAGGTTATAATGAATGGATTTTTGTAGGTGAGTTTTTAGGTGTTTATTCATATTTAAGAAAAAATTTAAAATTATTTTTTAATATTATGATTAATTAAAATGGTATTAGTAGCTTGAGATTTTTTCTTGAGAAGTGATAAGAGAGTGGATATTCATGGTCTTAGATGTGTGGATAAGACCAAGGATGTTAAATCTATATTAGGCAGGTGGTCCCAAGAACACATCGTTATGTTTTTTATTTGATATGGAATCTTATATGTGTTCTCACCACTATGGATGGTCAACCGTTCTTATTAAATAAATTGATTCACTTAATTAAAACACCAATGGATTGATTATGTGTTAAGGTCTATAATGAAACCTTTAACATTATCTCAATTACACAACCATTGATGGTAAATGGATTGATTATAAGTATGTGAATCAAGATACATTGGTCAAATAAGTTTTCTATGGAGATTATAATGAACATAGTGGCCTCAGTTAAGTCCCTCATTCACTTGATAAGGTGTTAGCATTGTACTGGTAATAGTTGGATAAGGGATATATTGTAATTGGATGACGAGATAAATTATAAAATATGGGATCTTTGATTAGATAATGAGAAAAGGGTTCCTCCCGCAAAAATATTTGATTTACTATGTAGGTATTCCCTGGATAAGATTCTGTAAAAGGTTGGGAGAGAGGACATACCAGTAGTGATTTGTGAAGGGATATGAGCTTGAGGCTATCCCTGTACTGTGATGACAGTATGGACTATAAGGTTGATTTGGATATAATAAAATTATAATGATTATGAGGAATGTTATGAACTCCAAATTATGGTATTGACATGATATAATGGACTAAGATCAAGAATACAATGATTGATTTATAGACTATGTTTGGATCTAGTTGGCCTCAGTGGATTTATCGGTTCCTTATTGCCCAAAGAGTGGGGTAGTTTGGGGAGAAAAGTGGTGTAAATATCATGTGTCTCCAACGAACCTAATGGTTAAAGTTTTGAAGATACGATGGCATATTAGAAGTGAAAAATGATCGAGAGGGGTTTGGAGGTCCCTAGAGGACTCCAAAGAGAGGGAGATAATGATGATGATAGATTTCTCAGGATGTTCATGTCTGACTGGGATGGTCTTGATAGTTATGATCGAGTGTTTTAGAGGAAGAAAAATCATGAAATGAGATGATAGGATATTTCTGAGTGGCCAATGCATTGATTATGGGTTGATGATATTTTGGATAAGGTTTCCTAATCAATGTGTGTGTATTGTGTTAAATTATAGGGAAGAGTGGATTCACCTGAATTTTGGAATGATTTATGTTTCTAAAAGGGTGTGGTTACACCCTTGAGTTTTCATATTCTATGATTTATGTTTCCCAGAAAGGGGAATTTATTCCCCAGAGTTTCTGGATGATATAGCATATATTTCCTATTAGGGTTTTGTTACACCCCTATTTTTGCATATGACATGAAATATTTTTCTAGACAATGTGTAATTATGACCCTATGTTTTAGGATTGTATGATTTTTTTTTTCATGGAACATGAAGTCTTTCCCTAAGATATATGATGATATGTTTTTGTTTCCCAACATATAGAGTCTTCCCCTATGATTTGGAATACTTTTCACCTATTTCATAGAGGCAATCAGTTATGACTCTGAGTTCTAGATGATGTTACTTATGTATTATTGGTGGGTATAATTTATACCCTAGCTTATAAATGATGGTATTATTCACATATATATCTAGATCTTTATAAAGTATGTATGTTCGATATCATTTTTCACTTTAGAACCCAATGATTGATGGGTTTTATTTATTACACTTCTATAGTTGTCTATTTATTATTCTGATCATGCCAAATTTACATACATGTTATTTAATTGTTATATTTGGTATATCATTGGTGGTTCATTTCTGGGTTTTACTCACACCCTAATTCGGTGGCTATTGAAGTGGGGTATATAAACAGACCTTATATTAATTGGTAAAAGTAGATCCTAGAATAAGAGTTTCAAGATTAGGATGGAGAATCTAAATAGGGATTTTAAACTATGATGTTATATGGGTCAACAATGGTAGTATAGTATCCTTTTATTTATTTATGCTATTTTTTATATTTGATCTTACCAGTGAGTGACTGGTTGTGATGTATGATTGAATTGTTATTCATTAAATTGATATATCATAGTTCTATTTATTTTATCTATGTACATATATTGTTTACTATGAAATATTCTTATTCATTTCTGTTGTCACTACTCACTCTGATATAAGGATATAGTCTCCACCATTGTAACACATTGGGACCTCAATTTTTTTGGTATAGTGGATTGGGAATATATACTTGTTGGAGTATGTGATGGACCATAGACTTGTGATTTAATGAAATTTTTATGGTATTTTAATATTACATTAGATATGAGATTGAAAATTTTGGTTTTCACTATTATGATTGAGATATGTGTTCATGCATGATATGTGTATTTCAGATTCTTATTTTTGTTTCGGATCTTGTATTGTTGAAAAAAGTCTTATATGCATGCATCATTCTTGAAACATAGGAATCACATAACATTCATGTTCTTGGATATGATTGATATCATCTATAATGAGAGTTAAATTTTTTAATGTGAAAACAAAAAACATATATGGTATTTTCCCATATAACATTTTTGGGGAATTATACTCACCGGGACTATGGTATATTTTCATCTGATGGTATGTTGTGTGCATCTTATATATGGATGTTCCTAGATGATGATTATTCATTCCCTCTTGCAAAGGGATTTATAGTGACCCCTGATGGGTTGGTAAAGGAATTATATTTCTTGATAATCAACATATTGTGAGTGATTATGATACTGTTTTAGAAAAAAAAGGTTCAATTATTTCATGTGTCAACAACAACTTAAATGGTTTTCCCCATATAAATAATTTGTGGATTTATATTTAAATAAACCATATTAATATCATTTTATATAAATACATAATTATATTGGGTGATTTTATAATATTATCATAGAAGTTATTATGGTTCTCAATAGAGTAGTTTGGTATGTTGATTCTTGGTGATGATTAGTGTCATGGAGTAGGCTGATGAATTTGTATGTGATGCTTGATATCCATATGTATATGAGAAACATAGAGTGGTTATTGGAATATTGATTATTTGTGATATTTTATATGGGAAAAAATATGTTTCCCCATGAGTGTTAACCAATGTTAGAGCATAATTATGTGCTCAGTGGGAGACCAAGTTCCCTTGAGATGTGACTCATGATATTGTTGATTCAAGTGATATAGGAGGGTCACTCAATAGAGGGGAAATGAAAAATATAAGAGTGACGTAGATATGTAAGGAACAATTATATTTATTATATTTTACATTGATACATGATAAGTGTAGTCAAATATGTGGAATAAACATGTGAGGTTCCATGGATTTTGATGAGTAAAATCACTCTATGTGCTAGTGAATTGGTATCAAGGACGATTTTAAAGGAATAAATTATTTTTAGGACTGACTATTTTGAATTAGGATGTGCGTCCTAATGTGATTAGGGATAGTGAAAACAGATGATAGTGTCTAGGGTGGGTAAATTCTCTAGTTATTGGATGATGCCCAAGTGGAAGGTTATCATGTGATTTTCCTCTTCATAAGTGAGATGTTATGATTTATTAAATGTAATAATTGTGGAGATTATGTATTGATTTTAATGTCATTTAATTCGTAATAGTAAGTTTAATAAATTTTTGATTCCATGTATGATGACGTTTGAATCATGGGAGTGTGAGTCAATTTGTAAAATTGTGTGGAATGATAACGTACACCTATTGGATTTATATGATACTGAGATAAATAGTAGATAATAACAAGTGATAATATTCATTAGAGGATCACTCTATATCATTAGAGGATTGTGAGGGTTAACATGGATTTATATCTAAAGAATCAGTTCAGGAGGGTGAGTGGATGTTGGGTATATACAATGCTCATTTAGATATGAATTGATTAGTAGATGTGTGAAGGCTGAGGAATAATGGATTCCTTGAAATGCTTGTGGGAATTTTTGTTTTAGTTTTTTATGAGAATACAATATATTTACTCTATAGTGTATAGTGAAATTGTCGATGGATGGTGTTATGAGTACACATGATGGATTATAATGGATTAGGAGGAGTGAAATTCATGTGATGTTGGAACTTAATGGTTGGTTCTTGAAGAGTGGTTCAAGGGAAGGCATAAGAAGGGGGATGTATAGTTGTTTATGGGATGGTGTGACCCTCGTATCAAGTTTAATTTTGGTGTATATATAGGATCATTTTTAAAGTGAGGTGGGAATAGGTATTAATTAATGTATCATGATGGTGCTTGGGTATGAGTGGAGAAGTCAAGTTTAATCATTACATATGGTAATTGTTGAATTGTAGGTGGTGGAGATTAAATATTTCAATTATAAAATTAATAATGAAGATAATCCTATATTGTGGAGCATCGTATCAATTGTGAAGGAATTACCCTAATTTGGTTTGGGTCATGGGTGTGATAAGACTAATAGGTTGAGGGTTGAGATGCCATTTGGATGGTGGTGTACAGATTGATCAAATTTTATATTGTTTCTTGGAAAATATCATATTTGATATTCAAATGCTATATTGAATGGTGTCTCTACATTATCCCCATGATTTGGAAGGATTGAGGTGTGATCCAAGGGAGAGTCATATTAGGGGTACATCAATGATCATGTGTGGATTATGTTGAAGAATTAATTTAGATATGGAAATAACCATGGAATAAAAACGAATGATGCATTTTTACTTCAGTGTGGTTGTTTTGATGATCTTGATATGCCTTCAGAAATATAGGCATCAGGACCAGGTTATACGATAGATATTCTAAAGGTTGGAAAAATAATTTTCATGAATGTTTTAGTAGATGATGATGTAATTTGTATTTTTATATTCCTTATTTTGTTGAGGTGGAAGTTTCTTCAAGCATTTCAGTGGACCACTAGAAGCATATTTTCGATAGATGGTCCATGGTAGGATACACAATGGCTTAGATTTAGAATTTATGATTAACTACATATGATGTGGAGAGCCTTGATCCTATTAATTAATTGTGGAACATCATCTTCATCTCTCATGATAAATATGAAAATCTAAAAACGATATTAGTGATTTTGAAAAGGTGATCATATGGTAACTTCGCATTTTTATGAATAGTGCACCCTTGTGTATGGAGTTGCAATACAAAAGATCATTCAGAGTCCAAGGAAAGAACATGTATAATTATTCATGAATTTATGAACAAGATAGTTTGAGAGTAATTATTATTAAACCACCAACTATTCATTGGAATGATATGTGATATGGTGAGGAGGCTGTAAAACCTCGTGTCATGAAGGGTTGTGAAATTCTTGAGTAATTTGAATTTTTTTCTCTGAATCATGGGTTATTTTGAGAACCATGATTCTAATGATAATTTTAAGAGTTTTAGGATCATGAGAAGATATTTTTGGACAATGATCAATGCCTATGAGGTAATTCAGGTGCTTTGGGGATCTTTAGAATGAGGTTAGGGTGGTCCCCTAGCCAAGATTGTATTTCCTTTTGGGAGACAGTTACAAAATGATGACCTATAGTAAGTGGTTCTATGATTGGGGAACCTTCCTAGAATATGTGAGTGTGGGGAATTAATACATGAGGTGAAGGAGTCTGTTCCATGAGTTTTGGGGGGGAATTGGATGTGGTTATTATTCTGGGAGGAATAAAGTCATGAGACATATGTGCCACACTATGACAATGTTTGGTCGAGGGTCGAGCCTTCTGCCTAATGCAACTGCATTACAACACATAGGGGTCATGATACCATAGATACATGAAAGGGTTTGGATCCCTCTACATGGGGTGATTTTTTTATTTCAACCCCCTTGGTTGTGTCTTGATCGAGTAGGATACCTATTTTTTTTAAATGGGAGGCCCTTAATTTAAGGCCGGCCACTTGGGTTCTTGGTCTAACAAGCCATGTGAGGGAGGCCACTACACCCAATTACCCTATTCTCTTCATCATTAAATCCCTTAGATTTGGTTTTCTCTTGGTGACTATTTTTTGGAAATTATAGGTGAGTAACATCCTCATATCATACAATATGGTTTTCCATTCCTTTCCTCCTATTGTCATTTGATTCAGCTATGTATTTAGTGATGATTTTCACAAGAGACTAGTGGAAATCATTTGATATGATGGAAATTTTTCTCATCATGGAATATTTACATCCCATAAAAATGATCACATTTTTTTCTCACCATTTCATTAGAGGTATGTGTCCCTACATATTTTCATTGGGTTCTTAATTAAATTTGATAAAACTGACCAATTAATTACAAGAGTAAATTGGGGTTTTATGTGGATTTGATATAGGTGAATATCAAGAGTATAATCCACACTATTTATTGAGGTATTGATGATTAAATGTTTCTTGTGGTGTTTTTAGTTGTTTTTGACTATTCAAATTACATTTTAAAGTTAATTGTTACTATTTATGATTTTGTAAATTGGGAATTATGGATTGGGAGAGGTGATCATGAGGTGATATGAGATGTGAATAGTTGATCAAAGATGTGAAGACAATCTCAAGGGTGTTAATATTGTATGAGGTAGGTTGTCTGTTCATCATATCCCAGATTTTTTCATTGTATATGACATGAGATATGTGATCTCATCACTGTAGGTGATCAAATTTCTTAATTAAATAACTTGTTTCACCAATTTATGTGGATAAATTATATTCCAAGGGCCATGATAGACCCTGAAACATTATCTCATTTCCATGGTGTGTAGTGGTCAAGGGATTAACATGTATGTAGATTGAGATAAATAAGCCATGCATGAGTACGAATGATATGAGAATGAATATAGTGGGCCTGCAATGGGTCCCATAGTTCCATTGAAGAGGAGTGGGTGATGGATTGGGAATGAATATCTTGGGAACATTCCATATGATTTACTCATGATACCTTATAACTTGTGTGCTAGTTGATTAGTGAGTGGGATGAGGGTTACTCCCCCCAGATATATGAGTGGCCGGGTGGGTATTTTCATTGAAGTATTATGGAGATAGTTTGGTAGAGGACTAACTTATAGTGATTAGTGAAGGGTGATGGTCTTGAGGCCATCCCTATAGTGCGATGATGGTATTACCATGCCTACAAGACCAATTAGATCAGGATGTGTTTATAGTGATGATGAGGGATTGTATTCCCTCTATGTTATGGACCTAGATGATCAATAAATGTGAGATAGAGGATCTTGTGTTGGTTTTACAGACTATGTTGGGATCTAGGGGGCCTTGGTGGATTCCCCAATTCCATGTAGACCATATATATCAGTGGTTTACGGAGAAAGGTTGTGCAGAGTTTGGGTGTCACCATAGAGTCTGAAGGTTAATGGTGTGGTCCTAGAATGTCTTATTATTATTGAGAAATGGTCAAGAGTGGTCTGAGGGTACATTAGGGATGCCCATGTAGGAAATATTGGGGTGTTAATGAACTATATGTGATTTTATTTTGTGACCTGGATAGTCATTATAGTTAACCCTAAGTGGCTAGGAGGACATAGAGGTGTTCTCTAATATGTGTGGTTGGGCCTAAGTGGCCTACACCCTAGTGATGAACAATTGAACTTATGGATTGACTGTGATGCTTGATGTGTGTTTCATATATGATGGTATTATGGAGAGAGGATTCCACTATTGTGTTGTATAATCTATGTTTCCCAACTAGGTGGGGTAATTCCCCATAGTTTCAAAATTTCCTTATATATGATTAAAGGAAGGGTGGGGTAACACCCCTATGATTCTAGATGATATGATATATTTTTCCTAGAATGGTTTGGTTATTACACTATTCTTTCTAATGGTATGATATATATTTTCCAACATGGTTTAGTTACTCCCACGAGTTTCTAGGTGACATGATATATGTCTTTGGTATATTTGTAGTGATAAACTTGAGCTTATGAAATATATAATCTCTGTTTCCTAGTATGGATAGGTCCTTTCAGAGTTATCAGACTATTTATACGTGTTTCCTGATAGGGGGTCTCTATCCCTGTATTCCACGAAGCCTATTATGTATTTACTGATGGTGATCTATTAAACCTCTAGGTTCCAACTGAGGTTGAAATAATTTCTTGTAGGGGAGAATGTAGGTCCCTAGGTTGTTGATGATGGTGTTAGAATCATAGACATCCAATTTACATTAAATCCAATAAAGTTAATCTTATATGTAACATTATAACCATTGGATCTAAATGAGTTTATTTCATTTCACTTCCATTTGAATATATTTCTTATTTAATGTGTATCACATGTATATACATAGTATTTAATGGTTATGTTACAGATTCCATTTGTGGTTCTCCATTGGTTTGTACTCAATCCCTTCTCTGGGGGGGGATTGAACCAAGGTTCCCAATCATACGTCATGTTCATAGGTTTTGGTGGAGAATAGGTTCATTATTTCATGATCAGGATGGAGAATCTTGACATAGATTGGATATTGGGATGTGATGATGCTCAAGGATGGTAGTAGATCCTCCTTGTATTTATTTCATTTGTTTTTCTATACATGTTATTACCTCAATGGGTGAACGATTTTGATTTCTTGTTTGGTGTTTTTTTAATTGGAAACGCCCCAATGTTTTCCTATTAGAGATGTTTCACAATACTAATTGCCTTAAAATTAAACTAATTGATTGTATTTTTTTAGAATCAACTATATTTATTCGTTATTATACATTGATATATATATATATATTAGGGGTTTTCCATCGATGGTAAAAAAATTTATATGGATTATATAATTTTATTTCATTTATTTTCATGATGGTAGTTCTAATCCATGTCGTGGGGTGATCTGGAGTTTATCATCACCCAGGAATATGGGATTTGTTTTTATTTCCGGTTTAGGCCTATGAGTTGTATTTCTTATGAATCCTTGTTAAAGGAATAAAGACCCACATATTTAATTTCCACTTAATAGGACACATCATACCTTTTAAGGTCATTTAATGAGGACCTAACCATGAGTTTTAAATTCATGTTGCTAGGATGTCTAGGTGAAATGTTCCAAGTAAGGGACTACTGTGGGTCTTATTCCAGAGTTACGCAAGGGACCTAGGAAGGGATGTATCTTTTTATGTTGTATGTGAATTTATTGGGATTATGGACCTGAGAATATTAGGTTGAGTTTGTGGTGTTGGTTTTTAACCTTATAGAGTTTTACTACATATCCCATTTGGGTATGAATCATATCCCATGTAGTATAAATTATTGGGGCATACACCCATGGAGGAGGCCCATGTCATGGTGAGAGGAAGATCCTAAAAATGAATCTATATAGAGACGATTGGTTCATTACCCTATATTATTCCACCATTTTGGATTAAATATTTACTACCTATGTGCCTCTAGGTGGTTCATGTTATAAACACTATTGTGGCGGAGTGGAAATCAGGAGGTCCAAGGGGTTACCTCATTTGAATATGGCCCCTGGATGTGTGATATTGTTTTGGTAATTATATAGACAAGGTGGATCTTTTGAAGGAAATATAATGATCCATCATCTATTGTGATAGGTATTTGATCATGTGGGTGTCATGATCATTACAAACCCCTAAGCCAACGTGATTCATGTTAAGTGTGTAAAACAAGAGGAAGTTGAAGATCTGGAAAACAGAACAATCACCTTCATTTTATAATGTACTAAGGTGGGGGAATGAATTTCAAAGGAGGAAAATGGGATTAGTCTATGAGGGATTCCCTGTCTCATTCTGATAGGAAGGTCCATAAAAGGAATCACTACTGAAAACATTTTATTCATCATCTTCTAGTAGACAAAGATGGAGTCATTTACGGAAATTTAGGAGAGAGAAAGCGCTTTGATGTGCACATCTCATACATTATATTAAACCTCGGGGTACCTTCATTATCTGTAAGGTTGATATCCTTATTTACACAAAACTTTATAATTGAAAATATTTTGAGGTTACCATCCATTAGTTATGATAAAAGTAGGAACTCAATTACCATGAGAATGTGTAATCAAGAGTACAGGATGATGTGTATTATGATTTGATTATACACGACTGGAGTATTTGGGGAGGCCTTTTATTGGTAACCCTTAAATGTGGAATCCAAGATAAGTGGTTCCCCACCATTTGTGGTATAATAGATGGATCAGAGGGTAGCTCGCGTAGGTGAGGCCTGGTCGGACATGGATGAGAGGCTTGGGTGAGAAAAAGGTGTCTCCGAAATGGTAGAACTTGGAAATAGGAAGATGTATCATCTAGGGTAGACGTAGGTTAGTTGAAGGTGGTACATTCAAGGAAATATAAAGTGAACAAGAGATTTAAAAGTTCGATGGAAAACCTAGGAAACACCACCTAGTTGAGGCCTTTCTCTCGATTATAAGGGTATCCTCAAATGTCTTTGGATGACTACAGGTCATGTTTTGAGTTGTGGTAGGCTCCTTTGTCCTAGAAATTTTGATGGTGGTGTTTCCTCTCAAGGTTCATGGTATTCTAGACCTTTAGGGACCTCATTCCACAAATTGATTCAAATTTCCCCTCCTTTTATTGTCTTAAGGAACTAATTGAGGTTTTGGAGGGATTCGGTGAGAGAGTTGGGAATGAAAAGATTCAATAAGTGTCTTCATAATTAATTCATGTCATATGGGGATCCTTGTGATTCTATTTATAGGAAAACTTGAAACCCTAGACGAAGGATTCCATCTTAATAGGTCACTTGTGTGGGTGTCTCATGGAGGTCCTTCACAGAAGTTGGACAGCTCATATTGGGAAGCACATGTAGGGCCTGCATAAGGATCTTGGCGCACTTCTGGGGTTCACACAATTTGAACTAGATGTGTTCCTTAACTCCCCTTATCTTTTACCAATTTATAGTATATATTTTTTTAATAATATCATCCCTATCAAAAAAATGCATTATCAAAAAAACATCCCTTTAGGATTGGATCTGATTGGAATAATAGGGTTTTATTCATAGGTACATAGATATGGATGTTGATGAATCCTTCTTTAACTGGAATCAACACATTCATGTGTTCCATTAGGTTTAATTAGAAGATTTCTAATTTTTTCATGAAATATGGGGATGAAAAAATGAGTCTTTATGTCCACCGTATAGATTAGTCACATAATTAGTTCTCATATGATTGATGTGGAGATCTACCATGCAGAACTATCACGTAGCTGACAAGAAATCCTTAAATATGGTCAACCATATGAAGAGATACTCCTCACCGCTCAATTTATTTCTCTCATAATGATAGTACTCCACACAAATCATTCATGTTACCCTCTCTCCCTAGCCGTCTTGTGTACCTTTGGGTATACAAAGTAAAATAACCTGGTGAGATACATAAGCCACATATAATAAAAAAGTGACCTAAGTGATTCTATATGAGAAAGTGGCCCATGTGAGGCCACATGAGTGAGTTTCTAATGAGTGGTCACTTGAGAATGTTTCTAGAGTGAGTACACTTCTTTTTTAAATTTTCATTAATTTAATTAAACTCCAAACTAAGTACTTAACACTAATAAACATCCTCCAACCTTCTTTGTAAATATCAAATATAAACTAAAAGGGGTTTTAATGATTAATCCACCAGTAATGTTAGAGAGATGAGAAAAACCATTGGGCTAGATTATTATGATGTGTCTGACTCCATTTTTTAATAAATGGTGAAGTACTTGAAGATGTACCAATGTGAGTACCCACTAAGATATCAACTACAAAATTATGTCCTCAGTCTTCTGAATGAAAAATTCATCCTGAAACCATATATTTATGCTCCAAATTCTTGGTTCATGGAGTATTGGAACATTATCACTGAAAACATCTCCTCCATGGGAGTATTTATCAATTAAATAATAGTACCTTTTATGTGCATTATGAATCATACCCTATGTACCCCAGATCTGAAGCCTCACACCTTAGAATCAAAACCACATTGCTATCATTCAATCTTCATTTCATATATGATAGATCAATTGAAAGCATAAGATAATTATTTGGAATTCTATTCTAAAGGGAGTCAATAAAAGGTTGATAAAGGCATAGTGGGTGTTCCAAAACTACACATAATTTAAGATCAAGCTATAAGAAGTCACAATATCATATGTTTTCTTGGTGTCCTAGACTTACGTATATAATAACTCAAAAATCATCATTGTCTTGCTAATCTGGTGGATCCCTCATCAGAACACATTCCAAATAACACATTATATAGTGGGAATGATCTTATGGGATTTATACTAGAAATCATAAGAAACCATCCTTTGAGAAATGTATGATAAATTCATCCCACAAAAATCATCATGGGATTATGTGAAAAGGATGTCGTCATTGTCATATTTGTTGTAAAATTTGGCATGTAAGGTGTAAAAAGGGATGTCTCCCCGAGGTGATATTCATTTTGAGGATAGGATTATGGTCTTCTTGGGGTAACAAGGAGAGGGTCCTAGATACGAGCACCCAATAGGATTCCTTTTATTGGAGAATAAATGAATTTCTAGAATTTTTTGGCCTATTTTTGAGAAAGGATGGTATGAATGGTAGGGACATATAATGAATTATGAAATCCCTAAATGTACCGACATGGTAATATTTTTGGAGTTATGGTTTTTCACCAATATATTGTTGGTCCACGAATCTAATAGTGGTGTGAGTTTGGGGAAAATTTTCATAAACACCATATTAGAATAAGGGAATCAAATTGGGTTGGGTGGATCTATCTGGGAAGTTATTTACATTTTATTAATGGAAATATAAATTGGCAGGTCCCCCTACCAAATGTCATGTCCATTTTAGGTGTTGTGGGGTGGTATTATAGAACACTTCTGTTCCGACATCATGCTCAGTGTAATTGAAGTTCATGAAGGTTGGTTTTTTCATCTATTAGGGATATATCAAGCATTCATCCTTTATCTATGAAATATGGTGATGCTATGAATAATTTGAACATACTAGGAGAGTTTATCTTCTACCCATTTAGTTACCAACCTACTAGAACATTTGTTCAAAAGGGACAAGGTGATGGCGATCTATGTTCATACATGATATCATTCAAAGAAAGTGTCTCAGAATCTCATATTGATAGATAAATAATATGTGAAGCCTTTGAACCATATCAAATATTCCATTAGTTCAAGTCTTTACAACAACCAAATATCCCCCCCATACACACATGTTCAGTTTGAGCAACACCTGATGGTGGACATGAAATTTTGGATGCACGTGCCACCAGATCTATCCCACAAATTTATCAACCTACCTTCATTGGATGTATTCATTAGGTTAAACTACAATTATACTAGTTCCATGATTTATTCCTACACTTAATGGGAGTTAATAACATGTGTACCTTGAGTTTAGGCCATGATGACTACTGTACATGGAAAGCATGGTAGAAAGACCCATCCTTGGGGTGATGATGTCGAAGCTCCAAAGTCTTTATAATGATCTTTGACCTAGGACATTGAGAGGGAAAGAGTTAAAAAGGCCACATATTTATGGTCGAGTCTATCTTGTCATCATCATCAGGGCAAGACTCGAGGTTCGGTTTCCCATCCTCTTATTAGAGTAGAGATTCCAGAAAATAACTTAATGTCAAAAGATATTGGGACTTCCTTGTTGAAAGATAAATCATCATTAGATTATGTTCAACCTATGATAATGAATTCTTGGAATAGAATAACCCTTGTCCTTAAATATTTATGGGTGTTTCTCTAAAATTGCATTTGTATCCCATAACATGGGGATATCTGGGTGCCCTATAATTATCACATTAAAGCCTATTTTTTTGTGTTGGGTACATATATTTTGGATCTAGGGATGACGGTATCTAAAATCTATTTCCAAATATTTTTTGAAAATAGAATAACTGATATACTGGATCATGTTTCTGCTGATGGAATAGTTAGCCAATCATACGTTGAATGCGAGGAATTCATCGATGCTGGGGATGTAAGAATCATTCCTTTTAATTTGAATCCATAATTTTTTTGTAAATAGGGTATCAACTAATAATTAATCCTTTTGAATTATAAAATGTGGAATCAATAGAACCATCCATCCCACTATACACCTTAACGTGCACCCCGATTGGGGTGGAGGGATTTACCAATGATATTAGAGAGTTATCTCTATTTTAGATCATATTTCAAAATGAAAAAGGAGGTGGAATGGGGATTTCAAACTCTTGTGCCCAAATTTTAGAGGTCTAACAGGGTCCACTCACCATATTAGATGAATGAACAAAAAAGGAAAAGTCACTGGTCAGGCGTATGTGCTGTAGAAAGCTTTTATATTTCTATTCTTCCCCTTAATTCACCTTATGTAAATTTATGATCATGATTTACTTTTTTAGGATCTGCCTCACTTTCCTCCATCAAGGGTCCCTTCATATATCCTTTCAGAACTGAGTGGGATATTCCAAATGAGGCAATGAAAGGCACTGGAATGTCTATTAAACTTACAATAGATGTTCCAAGAGATGAATATGTGGCTATCCTTATTACTGTAGAGATGCAGGATGATCCTGGTAGTGTCAAATGTGAATCATAAGGTGTAATATACCATTCATTATCTTCTCTTCTTTATAATATTTTATATCTTCCACATACACTATAGCAATGTATGGTGACCACTACTAATGTTATTACTATTTTAGATGATGCTGACCAGTGTCTCATATCATTGGAGAAGGATGTTCTATTGGGCCCCTATCTCGATGTCCCATGAGTCCCAATGGATGTGGATACAACATGGATTGAGGAATTATTTCATGAAAGGATAAATCTAAAAATTAGTATTTAATTCATGTTCATGCATATTAATATTTCCATCTCATTATAAGAGTTTGAGGAATTCAACAAAGAAATTGATGGACATGAATATTTATCTTAACAAAAACAATATTCAGACATGGTGTTCTAATCACACCTACTTTATTCGTGAATTTCTATCCATGTTAAAATAACCATGTAGATTCATGAATAAGGTGTAGAGGTCCATCCTTCTCCCATTTCTGATGCAATAATAGTTGATGACCTCGAAGTGGGAAATTTTCTAGACCGTTCTATCCTGGTTTCTGAGAAAACTTAATATTAATTCCCTTATCAAGAGATCCATACTCAAAATGTTGAGACTGAGGGTATTATGAAGGCATCAATCCCATATGTTCATCAATAAACATGTGAGTGTTATTAATTAATTTTTTCTTATAAATATCCTTTATATCTGTTATTCCCTAATGTTAATGATGATTCCCATCTGTTATCCAGTTTCATCAACTTCAATGGCCAAGGCGAAGGGGGGAGAATCCATGCTAATTTTTACAATGGTACAAGTTAGATCCAATACTGCATTAGAGTGATTGAAATTTTTTAACTCATTCCAAGATTACATATATACCTCTAAATTTGGCTTCAAGTTGAACATGGTGGCAAATTATTCCTTTCATATGTCACATCATTTCATTTAGCGAAACATATGGAAGATAATAATGGATACACCTCTTGAAGATCTGCCATCACAACCACTCAAACTCCCAACCATGTTTTCCATTTTGGGGTATTGAAGATATAATTACCACAAAATACACCATTCTATGAGTTCAATCATTCAGTAGTAGGAAGAGGATCAAAGATAAAAGTAGGATAATGTGCTTCTTGTGGGCTAGTTTTAAGATTTAAGACATGCTATATCCCATGTGGAGATCATTAACAATAAGGAAAAGGAAAATAATCAAAACCTCATTGATGATAAATATCTCTAAATGATATTCCATCAGAAAGAAGTAGATTTTGTGAAGTGTTATATGGTCAAACTCCACCAATACTTGAAGAAGATATAATCACAAAGAAGGCATTTTTCTCTTGTGGGGAAGTAGAATCCGCACCATCTTGAGGATTAATTCACCAAAAAACATGATGGGGTTTGAAATACTATGTATTATTATCAAGATACAATTCAATAGATTAAATAATTTTCCATTGAAAACATGTAAAACATGGATGAGAGAATCTGTCACATGGAAGTTCATTCATATTTTGAAACATGAAGGAAAAGGATTTAACACCCAGCCATATATTTATGTGTTCCTATCCTCATTTCAAATATAAAATAACACTAGAACTAACTCATATGATTCTCTATATAAATGTATTTTCATTATAATTATGGGAATTTGAGGGTGCTCTAATTGTTCCCGATGTATTTAGTTCTAGCGAGCGTAGTTCATCTATTTCATGAGTCATAGGATAGACCCATCAAACATTGTGTCTTTTTCATAATCACCCGAATTTATTCCTAATTTGGATATAATGGGGACTTGGTGAATGAGGCTTGTATTTTTATCAAGAAACACTTTGCCTTTTTTCAACCTAAAAAGTTTTCTTCCTCTGTATTTTCATTGCTCAATGTTTTTTCCTAATCCATTTGGAGTGAATGTCTAGTGAGATGAAACTCCACTTTTTCCCATGCTTACCTTTTGTGGGTTTCAACCTGAAGAGTACTATATCTATTTCCATGAAATGTTTAATGTTATGTAATCTATACAAATAGATATATTGTTTTAGGTCAAACATATTTGACCATGATTTGTGAGATGATCACCCATGAAGGGATTGTTGGAAAGGAATGTTATGATATTATAGAGGTACACAAAATGGGCATTTAAAGTCATGATTTTGTGATTGTTATATCTAAAACATTATATGGGACTACTATACAGGGAAAGACCGTGGAGTATTTGAATAGCAGCTTCAAACATGACATTATCAGGTCTTCTAGAGATATATGATCTTTTTCTTGAGGATGAAGTTGCATTTGGTTTATAGGCCTTTTGGGGAAGACTTATACAAAACCTAACTGTGGTATATTGAGAATTTTCAAAACAAATGTGTCATTTGGAGTGAGAAATTCAATTACTGATGTCTGGAGTGTTTATGAGGATCTGGATTTCACATGACCATAAAGGGTGGATTTTTAAGGGAATGTATCTAATAATAAAGGAATCATATGGGTCTACATTTTACATGAATGTGAATATTACCCTAAACAAATTGTGTTTTTTTAATCTCAGGGAATTTTATTTTGAACCCAAAATTTTAAAGTATGGGTCCTTGGAGAAATCCTAAAATTTCGACCCATATAATTTTTTTAATTTAAATATAGAAACACTTTCATTTTGGATACTATATTAGTTGGGCCTAGGACAGAAAATCTAGGCATCACTAAATATATTGGTTAAATGGTAATAATTTTGTACATAGTTATTTAGGGTGATGTGGTAGATAACTAACATTAGGAGAAGAGGATCCTCCCAAATGAGGGTTAAAGCATCATATAGCTTTATTTTGTGAAACCATGACATGGATAGTGTAGTTTTACCTTTTATGTAAAGGATGATTAGGGATACAATTTAAGGTCATTTATCATTAATTGAAAGATTATTGATTTTCAATTTCATTGTGATCTTGCCATGAATGTTCCCTAATCCATTAGGAATTAAGAGGGAAGGTTTTAAGCTATAATATATGGGATTATGAATCCAAAAACTGATATGGGATATGTATGAAAGGAATGACAATGGGACATGTTTGAATAGTAGTTTCCATCATAATTTCATTGGGTATTACAGATATAGAATAGGTTTCTAATATGGATTAATGTTATTATGGTTGACATTACTTTTGGGGGAGACTTATACAAAGACAAACTAGAGTGTATTAATTCATAGTATAAACAATGTTGTCTATAGGGATCATGAATTATATCATCGATGTACAATAAATGTTTGTTTCGATTTGGATTTCTCCACACACAAAGTTTGATTTTTGTGAGTAAGGTTCTTGAGTATGGAAGTAACATTTCATGTGTCAACAAACCAATAATGGGGAGAATGTTTCTTATGTAGTTTTGATTCATATGTGGGAAGGGGGAGTTTTTTATATAATGAGTTTTGGTCAATCATATTTGATTTGGGAATCACTGTCTATCTTTTCAATGAGATAATCAATCCACACACAGTTCTAGAGTATATTTACTACACTAATATAATTATTTTGTGGATATGGGAATTATTTCATTGAATACAGTATCACAAGTAGGGTGAGAATTCATACGAGACCCCCTTATTCATATTGGTCTTACACATAATAGAGTGGGGGAATTAATTATTATTTCATCTAGACTAGGACGTAGGTTCTGAGAATCACTATGTATATCATCAAATAATTAATCAATACACATATAATTATTGGTTATACATCATGAAAGATGTTTAGATCATGCCGTTTAATATCATGCAGTATAGAAATCTGGTGTTCCTTTTATGGTCTTTCATCTAGGTCCATTCTAACATTGATATGAACTGATACACCATTATCATGTGGGGAAGCCTTTCCCAAAATTCCTAAACCCATGTGATCGATGATCAGTGTGACAAATAAGGAGTTTCAAAGGTTTACTTCACCACACAATGTTGATTAGAATAATGGAATGGAGACTTTTTTACCTTGTGGGGGGATGGAACAGGATGTATGATCGAGGTGTCACTAATATCTTATAGTGGTAAGAATCAATTGATAAATAATTCTTGGATCATTTTAAAGCTGAATAATATGGGTTTTAACCATGCAGTTTAGCATCATGTGGTAAGGTAGAATGTGTTATTTTAGATTTAGGTCATCTTACTAGGTCCATATGTATAGAAATCATGACTCACACAAGTATTACCAGGACAAGTATATTTTGACACACATCGTACATGAAGAAGAAAATTGTAAAATATGATCATGGGGGTTCTTGGATTAGGTGAAATGATATGGGATATTTATGCAGGGAATGATTAAGAAACATTCTCCAAAAACATTTTCCATCGTGTTATTTTTAAGGCTTACAGATGTTGAAGAGGTTTCTCGAGAAGAAGAATGTGCATCTAGTTGAAATTCCTTTTAAAGAGAATTATTCAAATTCATATTGGGGCATATCAATTCATAGTAAAAATAATGGTCTAATATATAATCATGAACTCTATTGTTTATGGATGATGAAATATTATGGAGAACTAAATTTTCCCAAGAAAAGGAGAATGATTCATAGGTGGAGTTTGTTCAACCAAAAAAGAAGCATTTGGAAAGACATTGGCCATGGAGTGTGTAGTACCCAACATAAATCATTATTTATATATAGGAAAGGGAGAATTTACATAATTTATGTTTTGTATTGAGACATATATCATGGGAATAAATATGTATCTTATTGATATGAGAATCAAGCCACATGTAGTTCTAGAACTAGAGTGTGGTGAGATACTAGCACCAAGGATCATGATCCTCTCAAACATGGATCGAAATGTTATTTAGTTTTACATCATGCAATAAGAATGTGAACCATGTAGTTTTATGTCATGTAGCATGGAATTTTTTGTACAACATAACTTCTTGTGTCTATGATGGTGGGATATTTCGTTTAGTGTCTAACATCTCAGACTATGGTGCCTTCTAGTTTAAGGTCACAAGACTAGGATCATATGTCATGCATTTTATGGTCATGTGATGAAGACTATTTGGTGCTCCTTTAATGTTATGTCATCTATGAAAAAGCGTGATAATTACCGAATGTATTACTGAGGAACCATTCATTATTAAGGACTAGAACATGTTCTTCTTCTATCAATATCAAGGAATAAACTCCCCAGGAGTGGAACTTGTGTAAGGAATATGGTCCCTCCCACTTTTGTTCCAACTTTTTAGGTTTCTTTTGTAGATCGTCAGGTTGTATAGGACCAGTACTAGTTCTTCTTAGAGGAATGAGTGGTGGAAAAAATTCTTGTTAAAATATCACGCTATATGTTTTTTGTGGAACATTAGGTGATGAAAAGTCTATAGAATTTTATCATCAAGTCACTCCAATTCATCCAACCATTTTTTGGATGTCTTTTTTCTGGATAGCTAATCGTAGATGGAAATTAAAATTGAGGGAAATTTGACCTCAGTGGGAAAGGATTATTTTATTTAGTATACCAATGAATATGGGATCACATGTGAGGTGGTATAGATTGTATTCCGATAATCCAACACATAATTTATGAGTTTTTAGGTGAATATTTTTTTCATTATCCACCACATTTTAGATAATATATGTTATGTACTTACTAAAGGAATTTATCAATCCATTATCCAGTTGATGAAAGCTACATAAATGTTTGGATTTTATATTTTACTCCTAATACAATTTCCACAATTCATTAGAACAAAAATTGGATTCATTGTTTGTTAGTATCGTATAAGGGACACCAAATCTATTAATGATATTTTCTATCAAAAATATTACAATGATTTTTGTCCGAACTTTTTCGAAGATAATTTCTTTATACCATTTGGAGAATAACTCGGTAGTAGTGAGGATGTACTTGAATTTTGTGGGCATAGCTAGAGGGTATGGCCGGAAAAAATCAATTACCAATATGGTGAGTATCAAAGATAATTTACCTATGTGTAGATGCTGATGTGGTTGACAGATGAAGTTGGAATTAACATGGCAGAAATTGAACTTTGGGTGAATTCATTGCATTCCTAGATCATTGTATACTAGTAGTTTCCAATCCACCCAACTTTATTGGAAATACTAAACCATTAATGGTGGAAACCAAAGGATCCTATATACACTTCATTCACAAACGTTTTAGTCTATTATCAATTAATTCACCAGAGAAAGACTCCATCAAAGCCCCATTTATAGAAAAAGGTCTAGTGATTTGGGAAATTATAAAGATTAATGTTTAATTCTCATCATTGATTTTTGTCTTTTCCATATTTTTAGGACTGGATAACTCTATATTGATGTTAGTCCAAAATGAGAATCATCCAACCAGTTGTTGGACAATTTGGTTCAAGTATGGAATTAAACTCATTGATTTCTTCCATGTCAATATGAACAAAAGTCAGCACTATTTAGTGATTCACAATGTTGATGAATGTTTTATCATTATCTAGATGCATAAAAGTTTTAGAAGAATTATTCAATGCATATAACTGGGAATTATGCGGTCATATAATATGAGTTAGTGTATGGTCGAAGGGTAATTCATCCATTAGTCCTTTTATATATTTAAGAAGGGTGGTTATATCTTCTTTTCTAATGGCATAATAATCGTTCATATTTTTGATTAACTACTATGAACCTTATTTTACCATCATGTAGTCCACTAAAATTTTATGTTCCAATTATTGGCCTTAGATTAGAGCTTTACATCTTGCTTAATTTTTTTTACAACCTTCAAATTATAATTACTAATATAGGACAACCTTTGAAGGGGAGATGATCATGAATACCAACCTGACTTCATTGAGTGTGGTGTCTTCCACTCATTCCCTAGTTAGTCTTATGGATGCACTGTAAAAATACATCTCTCTTATTCAGGGGCCCTCTTGAATAGTGATGATATATTAATAAAGAAACTGTATATTAAATTATGTTGTCTCTAAAAATGGATTTTCTCTATGAAAGTCTTTAAATGAATAGGCTTTTACCACTTTCTAAGAAATGAACTGAATGTCAAACTACTGCAAGTTAAATACCCACGATGCCAAAAGTATAGTCTAAATTGGATTACTGAGGATGTATTTGAGTGGGTTGTTTTGAGAGACCAAATGGACATTTGATGCAAGTATCACATCATATTCTTAAATATGAATATTAATTCCAAACATCTCTTCTCGATATTTGAATATCAAGTCTCGGTAGCAATCATAGTTTGACTGAGTAAATTGAAGTTGTTTTGGTTCCCAACAACATTATTTTGTGGATAGAAAAACCCCATTGATTATTCTCGGGGTTTCACATAAAAAATGATCAGATTCCCTTAAAGAGACACCATTATCACTAGTGTACTCAAAAGACATTTCATTACACTATCGAATGTTTCCTAATAGTCATTAGTCCACCGATATCTCATCTCATTTTTAATTAACCTAATGAAGGGAAAAAAATTATGTTGATGTTTACTACAATGAAATAAATATAATAAAATAACCCTTTTATTCCATTCAAATTATTAAGGGTTTTAGTATTTTATAGATCAATTATATCATTTTTCTTCTAAGGATCAAATTTGATTCCATGATGGTGTACCATAAAGCTGGGAAACATTTCGAATTTAATTAAAAAGTGTATTCAATGGGATTGATATTCCAGATATTTTTTAGTCTATTTTTTATTATATCAAGATCATTTAGGTGGTCATAACACTATTAAGACCTAACCACTAGATCATTGATATAGCATTCAACAAAACATGCCAAAATGGGTTTAAAGATGAAATGTATGACATGATGGTTTGTAGTGCCTGCATTTTAAAACCAAAGGAAATTACTTGATATAAATATACCCATTTGGGTAACATAAATTTTTTCCTCCTCATCTTATGGGGGAATACTAATTATGTTGTACCTTAAATATACATCCATGAAGTAAAGGGTTTGATATTCAGACAAATCATTAATCAGAAGCTCTATGATCGGAACTGGGAAACCATCATTCAAAAAATGATAGTTGATATATCTAAAATTGTTGAAAGCCATTATTTTCCCATTATTATTATTTATAGGGCTATATTTTCTATCCATTTTAGTTACTGAAATTCATAAATGAAAATGGACTTGATCAAATCTTCATCTTCAGCCTCAATTTTTGGTGACGTGAATCGAGATCATCCTTATGGCTTCCAATTTAAAACTCCAATGGTTTTCTGGAAATATTTGGTGGTGAGTGTCCAATTTGGGGTCTTGACATGGAATGTATATATAATTCAAAGAAAACACATCTCATAATTGATTTAGAAGAGTGGTATATAACTCATTATATTTAAAATACATGGACTCACTAATCAAGGTTGGTCATGTGTCCTCTTATGAACCAGAATTTATTTGTCTAAATTCATCAATAATTGTAGAAAAACAATCCATAGATGCTGGAGAGACATCCCTTAGATATTCCTCCTTTTCATATCGTTATTACTCTCCATTTACCTCTTCCTCATGTTCCTTAATCATAGGGTATGTTGGAGATGAATGATTTTTTTTATTTATGAGAGGATTAATACATTGACATCCAAAGGTTGAATCATCTTACTCCAAGAAAAATAATGATGTGTGATTTCTTTTAATATTATATGGGAGATGAAGGATAGAGAATGAGTATCTTCACTCTCCCATAGCGACATGACTACCATTCCGGAATCAGCTATTGAGGTAGGGATCTGTTGAAGTCCAAGGGATGGAATGATGGAATTGTTAGCCAATACTCAACCACTATTAATATGTTTTATTCCATTTTTAGTGCTACTAGGCTCAGCCATCCTGATTAATATGATGACGATTTTTGAAAATGCACTTGAATGTTGGCCCATGCCTTCGATTTATTTGGTGGGAAACACATATTATTCATTGATGTGTTTGATCAGATTGGTTGGGGTCATTTTTTGACCATTGAAGGTAGTAGCCTAGCTGACACCATCACTCATGGATTATTTCCCTGCCCTATAATAGAATCTACATCAATATATTGTGATTCTCATGATTCATGGGGTTATTTATCAAGATGAAATGTCCCAATTTGACCATTAATGAAATATTTGAGGCATTGGTGGAATGAGAAGGGGGTGATCACATGCTGATGAAACCAATTCCTTCCTAGAATAATGTTGATATTCATATCTTTCTAGATAACCATAACATCAAAGAGAGATACGAGGTCCCCAAATTGATTCTTGAGATTGACTCCACTGAGAGGATGATTCTCTCTATTTTCGTAAATATGTAGTGTTAGATTGGATGGGAGATGTGGGTTTTAGTAAAAATGAGTCTATGAAGTGTTTGAACTAGAAACTGTTTGACTCATGAAACATTATCAGTGAAATACTATCAGATTTCAATGTCATTTACCCTTCTAAACATAGATATTTCTTTGATGTGTCCATGTATAAAAACATCATTGCCTTTTTCTTTGAAAGAGAAGATCGTGTGGAATTATACAAGATAGAACACCACATGATATATATCAGTAGTTTAATCCTTATCTTCAAACTTCTAATTTCTTAGAAAAGACTCTATGAGTGCTTCATAGAAGTATTTTGATGGACATAGAGCATCCAAGATAGAAATCATGTCCAGTACAGGGCCAATTGACTTATAATATCATACTTCTGGGGTGAAGTTATTTGATTCCTAGTATTAAGTTTCCCTTTAAGAAGATTCTTAGGGTCTGAATTACAATATGATGGAAGGATGGCCTCAAGAATAGGAGTTATAGGTGCTCATATCCTTAGAGGGTTAGTCCATACAGGTCTTCTTTCTACCTAAGGTTGATCAGAGAAATGCACCACCTATAATAGGTCTTCCAAGATGACCAGGTTAGGGAAAACCCTTGAAAAAGATGGGGAACTATCCAACTCTTTTTAGACTTATTGGAGGGATCTCACACAAGTTTTGGTTGCATAGATAGTCTAATAAGGGATGTGTCTAGAGTATTAATATCTACCACCACCACGTATTCCATTGTACCATCATCCCCTATAACCTCTTCCGATTTTTCAATAATTGGGTGAAGGATACATTAGTTCATGGCCACACTCATCAATAGATATGGGATAAATTAATTTAAGCTAACTAACCAAACCAATGATTAATTATACATCTGATAATGATTTTTTTGGTGGGTGAACACTTGTGGTACCTTTTAGTTGGATGATTCTTGTAATTTCAGTACTATATGCCCAATGTATGAGAGATTAAATGATAAAGTTAGACATGGTATAGGTTCATCTTCCTAATTTTATAATTCTCATTTTCCAATTTTTTGAATATTTTCTTCTTGAGGGTAGTAGTGCTGACAAGGCCGGCTGTGTCACAATAGAAGTGATTCAAGGAACATTGGTCTGTTTTAGTTATGCTTGGAGGCTAGTATGGTTCAAATGAATAGTTTTTTTAGTCATAAAATCACTAAAATTCTTCACATTATTATTGTTAACTTAAAACCATCCACCCTCTTCCTCCAGAGTGGTTGTGGAAACACACACTACCTATGTGGGTGGATTTCCATACACAACATACCTAGAATAAACCATCTTTTTTATAAAATATTTGAAAATAATGAATGCTTGTATGTTGTTCCCAAATATTCAGTTAAAGGATAAGTACTTCAGTTGATCATCAATGATTATTTTTTTACAATTTTTTTTCAGACATGGTTAATATGTGATTTTCCAAGGCTTATAGGAAGTATAAAAGAACCTGCTCATATTGAAAGGAGTAGAAGTTATTAATAAAGTATCCAAATTTGGTGTGTTTTAGCTCTTTCCCTTCATCCAGATGAGGATAATTTTTCTGAAACTTCCATTCCAGAGTATTTACCACACAAGGAGGGGAGGTCTCTATATTTTGAGCTATTGTAGTGGTCGGTTTCAACATAATTATTGCAGATTGCACTCTAACCATCCTCATCCCATGAGATGCCAACATGGGATGGGAGTTATCCTTAGTTAGAAATATAGATTCATACAACATCTGCACTACAAAAGTGAGATCCCTAAACCCACCTGGATATTTTACTGGGATATGTGTGGTTTGCATCTCATCATGAAGATTCTCAATAAAAAGAGATAAAAAATCATCTTGAGGGAGCTGAAATTTCAGGGAATAGTTCAAAAGCTTCCACATTGGGATAAAATATAGAATCCTATCAATTTAAATTTGTCTATATTTTTAGATATCGAGGACATTAATCTTCTAAAATGTATAGATGAATTGATAGAGGGATTTTTGACAATGATCTTATCATATCATCAATTATTTGACCGGTAGAATAGTATTGCATGTGAAGGTTGCTCCTTCTAAAGTCTATAAAAAACATCTGTTCTTAACATCTCCTTACAACTCGATGGTCCCCATCCTTGGTCCACAACTAGACAAAAATTTCTTGAGATCCTGTTTTAGATCCTCTAAACCATTTAATTTTCAAAAAGTAGGATTCCATAATTTTAGTGGGGGAAGAGTTACATCAACCCATTTTGGATAAGTCTTACTCTATGAATTTAGTTTCAAAAATCACTCTTCAATGGCTTCTAAATGATCCACAAGTGTATTGATTGTTTTAATGAGCTAGAGAGGAACAAACAACCTGAAAGGAGCTTTAGAAAGGGGAATGATAGGTTGGACTAATTGTTGCACTTCCTCTTATATTCAAGGTGGGTTACCTACTAGGGATGGTCTATAAGGATGTGTTTTACATTATGCTAGTTGTGTACCCAATGGGGATAACTCCTAATATCTTGATACTATGTGATCCGAATATATTGGTTGTTGGAACCCCATGTTGAGTGGATTTTCATCCCAATTTAAACTATTTGAGTTGATCCCCTTTTTTGAGGAGTTTAATATGTGAGATTAGGGTGAAGCTACCCTTATATAACATATCATGTATGTATGTTTCCTTGAATTAGTTATGAATTTATTTTTCTCAACTCCTCCATATCTTCCTCCTCCTATGAAAATATTTCCTCAAGTGTGATCTATTCAGCCTCATTATGTGGAGGGTGAGGTACAAATTCCTCTTTACCCTTTTCATTGATATATTCTCACTGAGGAGGTTTTAGGGGATCAGTTGTGGGAATCCCAGAATTCATTGAACGTATCTAGTTTCAAGTACACACACCTTCATCAATAATTTCATTTTGGACCATATTATGAATATAATCCTACATTTCTAATTTTTATATATCAGACTCAAGTTCTATATAGTCTATAGTGGTGATTCTAATGACGTTCACCAATGTGTAACTCATTGCAGGTGTTTCATCAGCCTTTGAATGATGATAGAGTTAGTTGTCTTAGAAATATTAGTCGAAAGAACATGATTTCCAAGAGCATTCATGAACTTCAGAGATTTATTTTATTTATATCTTGCCTAAGGTTTTACAATATTCTTCTCCTATCCTCTTGGAATATTTTTATTAATGGTGATCCAAATGGAATCCCCAGTTTATACATGTTCCTAGGGAAGAAATCAGACCTCAAGATAAGAAGAATTTATAGGATTCATTATATGGTGCTCCCCACAAATTAGAAAATATTGACATCTATTGTTGAGGAGGTTGGGGTAAAAAAATATCCTATCTATATGGTTTGGGTATTCTTCTATTATATTTTCAAAACCTTTTGAGTGTGGTTTTTCAACTGTGAATGTTGTGTTAAAAATTCCCCCATCCTTGAGGTTGTGGTTATTCCTGGATTATCATTTCTACTTCATTCCCAGATGATCTATTGATTTTATGGATATTTTTTTTATCATTGGTTGGGTGCATTATATGATTTTCATATAATACACCTACTTACAAAGATGTTGGAAATTATTGATGACTAGATTCCCTTATGTAGGAGGCTTTCTCAATATTTTGGGGTTGATAATTCATGATCCATTCAATGGATATTTATCTTTTAGCCTGATCTCTTTGTGATTCATTCAGGGACATTTTTTATTGATCATTACATATTTTGTGAGAAAATCCAATTTCTAAAATTCATCCTGAGGTTATGGAAAAACATGATGGTACCTTTGGTGGGATATACTGATCAAGGAGCAAGTTGAAATGAAATTCCTCGCCTTCTACCAGTCCACTAATATAAAAATTTCATGGGGGATTTTTTCATCAGCTGGCCCAACTCTTTTAATTTTTTTATACATGAGAACTAGTGGTATCCGTGATGTTTTCCCAATTTCGTGTTTCATGTATCTTGGATGCACGACAAGTCGATTTGAAGTTGTTTTCCTTCTATTACCTTGACATGGATTAGATTTTCATCATAATGAATGTCTTTTGTTTTAGGTGATGAAGATAATTCCATATATTTAAGAAGATTTTGTGATAACATTCTTTTGATAATTCCTTTAGAATGCTATATTTGGGAGTGGAAAAAGAAAAAAACATCCCTGGTGTATTGTCTTTAGCCAACTGTCTCCTCATGAGAAATATGTATTCTTTGCCTCTAGTAATAAGTTACTCAACCTGATCTAACAAATTTGGACGTTTCCAAGATATTTAATATAAAATGTAGGATTTTTAGGGATTTAATATATAAAATTGGAAGGAAAGTGATCCAATAGTGGTTCAAAGAATGACTGTGTCCTTGGGTTATCATCTAGTTGGGAAAGGTTTTATCTTTTCAATGATGAGGCATCATACATGACTGGCCTCATTTTTCCAAGTGCGTAATGATTGGATGGATTTATCAAAGTTAATTCAGAATGTGGATGACCTCATTAATTAAGTGAAGTGTCACTAAGAAGAAGAACTTCACAGTGAATGCCATCATGGGGAGGACTACCATAACAACCATACATCCTACAGCAAAGAGAATTCTTGCAGTGTATACCCTATGAAGGAAGTTCAATGTAGATGGTAATAAGGGAAGGATCTTATTTCTATTTGATTTTTTTCTATGGGGATAGTTACCACGATACTCCATAGGATTAGGGTTATCATGATCAGTCATATTATATTCATGAATTAAACCTTCCTGGAAAAATTCTTAGGGGGGGCCTATGGAATTTTAGGTTGTAATATTGTGGGTAGGAACTTCTCAATTATAGTGACTATTTATATAATTTTATAATTGATGAGTAGGATCCTGATCAAATAAACATCTAAGGTCATAAAGAATGACAACATTGAGAATATTAGGATGATAATCTGAATCCTCATTTTCTAATCACCTTTAGATAGTATTTATTTAGATTCTATCTTTTAGGTAATTTGGGATGCTTACCATGGATAACAACTTTCATATATGGAGACTTATTTGAGTATCTGCAATGTTGTTTCCATAATTTTCCAATAGATTTATCAATTTTGGAGAGGGATATATTCTTTCCTAGGATTTTACACTAGGATAGACTGATGAACTCAAGCTGGAATGGAGTAATGGTCTTGATTTGAATGTCTATTTATTATGGGATTTGGCACATGACCCTCCCAGATGGGATCAAGGATATGTTAATTCTCTGGACTGAAACTCGTATAATATTGATAAGTCACTCCAATTGTCGGTAGGGAGTTTTATGTCTTCTATTCAACCATTTATGCTATTTTAATTATATCTAGATAGGTTTTTAGGATGTGGGCAGGAATTTTCATCTTTCCTTCATAATTTTTAGGCTATGCTAACTTAATTTAGCGGGAATAATGGGGATACATTCCCATTTCATGGTTGAATAATGGGTTTGTATATTCTCTTATACTTCATTTCATGTCATTATATACTATCGGTATTCATGTGTGAGGGTGTAGATATGATTCTTACCCCTATTCGTTATCATGATTCACCTCTTAATTTCAATGAATGCTGCTAGGCTAGGATGGTAGGCATGGTGGATATGGTCAGGTGTGCGCGCCCACCAGAACCTTTCCACTATATTTGATGCTAGGGATTCTATAGAGGGAATATAGCTCTGTAATTATTCATTTTTGACTATTCTCTTCCCTTAGTGGGTTGTCCTATCTGTCCAGGCTTGAGGGACCTAATATAGACTCTCGAGGGTAACACTATCATCATTCTTAAGGTTTTTTGTAGCACAAAATTAGTGACAAAGGCTTCTGGAAGGATCCATTTGGTCGGACACATATTTTATTTGGATGAGTTCATTGTTGACCTCTTGATCCACCAACCTAAGATAATGTAAGTACTTGTTGATGAATTCTTGGTATAGACTCTGAAAATGGATTGAAATGGAAACTAGTGTAATTTACTTCTAGGATACAATATATCACTAGGGTAAAATTATTAGGGCTTTGTCAGTCTGATGAATTTTCATGCTGCATCAATAGTCAAGACAGTACCATTGAGGTGATAATCCCAAATCAGTTCATCTCATACTTAGTGTTAAAGGAATTGGGTTGGTAACAACATCTTCTAATTGGATGAGGATACTTCATGTGAAACAAATGAAGCATATGTCTGATTAAATAAGTAAGATTTCACTTGGATATAAATAAGTTTTGTTTGAAAGCACCTAGAATTTGAATGAAAACCACAAACAATAAAACCCCATCAAAGTAGCATATAAATTAACAAAATCGTGCGTAATTGATTGTTTTAAATTTTTATTTGATACACTATCATTTTTTTCCATCATGAAAGGGGCCAAACATGGGGGATACCCCATACTTTTGTTTACAGATTCATTTCTGGTTTACCATTTTTGTTTCATTGAACTGAAAACACACAATAATTCACTTATTTAGGAAATTTCACAAACATGATTTCCAATGGAGGGTTTTCATTAGGAAATGGATCCAACAATGCTTAGGGACTCACATTTGTTGAGATCATGGGAGGTCGGTCTCATCACACCCTTTTGAGAGGATTTATTTTCTACTCCAAGACTCTCTTATAGATTTAATACATATTAAAAAATCATTTACTAAGTCCCAAATATGAAATATTTCACCGTTTCATTAACAATAAATTTTCATCATATATTGGATTTATAATCATCTATATATATCTAAGGTTATTTATCTATGGAGATATCTATAAATATATGAGGCTCTCAATCTCTGGTACCCTTTTTTATACAGACTAGAGATTCTTATGTCATTTTTTGTTATGATGTTGGTTTTATTCCATGAAGCGTGGCACTCTTGATTTTAAAAACATCCGAAAATACGAGAGTCATTTTGATGTTGAGATCGATCCCATGTTATGGGATTACTATGAATCCTTGTGAACGGAATCAAAACCCACATAGATAGGTTTCACTTAATGGGACACATCATACCTATTATGTTTCTGCGGTGAGGACCAAATCATATAGTTCAACTCGATGTGGCTAGTCCATCTAGGAAAAAGATTTAAATTCAAGGACTTGTGTGGGACATACACTAAATTGGTCCAAGGTACCTAGGAAGGGATGTATCCTCTTAATTTGGATGTGAACCTATAGGTAATATAGGACGGAGAAGATTAGTGAGAGTCATTGGTCTTGGTTTTGAATGTCCTGGTGGCTTCCTAAGTATCCCGCATGGATAGGAATAAATGTCCTCATTGTTCAAAATATTAGGGAATACACCTATGGAGGAGGCTTGTTTCATGGAGAGATAAGGATCTAGAAAATGAATCTATTCTTAGACAAATAGCTCATTCCCCTCAATGATTTTGCCTTTATTGTTTACATGTTCACTGCATCTATTCCTCTAGAAAGGGAATGATGAACACACTTTTGTGGAGGAGATTCATTCAAGAGGACGTAGTGGTTAACTCATTAGGAATATTTCCCTTTGACGTGGTGACATGGTTTTTAGGCACAAACAAACCAGTAGTATCTAAGGAATGTGATATGAAAACCCATAAAAAGGATCCCCTGATCGAGGTAGGTATTTTTTGTTGAAGTTGTCATGGTAATTATTAGCCACTAAGTACACATGATTCATGATCAGGGTGGGAAAGAAGAGAAAATTGAAGAGATATAAAACCAAACAACATCATCATTCATCCTGTATTGGAAGAGGGAAGGGTGATTCCCTATAATAATGATCAGTGGCATACTACAGGAGGGATTCCCCATGTAAATGCGATAGGAATGCCTATAAAAGGACTCCCAACTGGGACATTTTATTCCACGTCTACTAGTAGTTAAGGGTGGACTTATTCAGGGGAATAAATGAGAGGTAAAGGGATTTACTGTTCCCATATCCTCTCTTATTTTCAACCACATGGTCCATTCATTATCTCTAAGGTTGAGATCCTCATTAACACATGGATGTACAGTAGAAAACACTCTGATAATCACACTTATTGGGTTTTATAAATACATTATATCCATTATAATGGGAATTTATAACCGAGAGGACTCACTGGGGATCCATGTTCTCAAATTATACACATTTATAAGCTTTGGGGGAGCCCCGGTATTCTCCCACCTCAAAAGATAAACACAAGGGATGATTTTCCGACCAAATAGTTGCATGAAATAGGGATCAAAGGGTGGCTTACATAGGTAAGGATTGGGTGGGAAGAAGGTGTCTCACGTAGAGGAGGCCAAGTGGAGCCAAAAATAGATTTCATGTTTCCTAAAACTATGTGATATAAATATTTCACATGTGGTGTATAACTAAAAAATATGAAGTTGGTTTTCATAGGGTGTAACTGGAAGATCTGGAGATGCATTAGATGGAAAACTTAGGAGACTATAGTGGGGTGAGGCCTGGATCATGGATCCAATGGTCTCATCTGGTATCATCAGGAGACTGGTTCTCATTTTTTCTGTAGTGTATGGGTCCTTCAACCTAGTAGTTTTGAATTGGGTGTTTCATCTCATGTTTATTGATATTATAGAACTTGAGGGACCTAAATATATTAATTTCTAGTAATTTCCCCTTATTTTGTAGTTTTAATGTTTAACAACTGGATCATGCAGGTGAGGCCTAGGTGGATAGAAGGTGTCTCACATACGTGATACATTTTAGAGTTAAATATATCTCATATAGGGTAGATTATGTAATGTTTAAGATTCAATATGAAGGAAAAACATATTAATGGGGAAGTTGGTTCCTGTAGTGTAGAACTAGGGGAGTTGGAGATGCCTTTGGGTGATAGAAAACCTAGGAAACAACACATAGTTGAGGCCTTTCTCTATTATCCAAGGGTATCATCAGCTGTCTTTGGATAAATACAACTCATCTTTTTATTAGTGTATGGGTCCTTCACCATAGGTGTTTTGAATGGGGGTTTTATTATCATTTTTAGGGATCTAACAATGTCTCTTGTAGGGTAAAACTAGGAAAGATGAAGGTGGTTCACATCGGGTAGAACTGGTTGAGATGGAGATGAAATTTGTTGATGGATGAAAATGGAAACAACACTTTGGTAAGGCATTTCTTTGGAATCCAAGGGTCTCCTCAGGTGTCTTTTGATTACTAGTTCTCATGTTTTGAGTTGTACATGGGTCCTTCACCCTAGTATTTTTGACAAGCGGTGATTCCTATAATTTTTCATGGCATTATAGACATTGAGGGACATCAATCCATTGATTTATACTAATTTTCACTTCTATTGTATACTTAAGGTGTAATAATTGGGCCTCAATAAATGCAAAAAAACTCCTCCTAAACATGATCGTTAGGTCCTAGACCACCAGGCCCCACCAGTTGTCCGGAAGATAGGTGGTCCCCTACCTAGGGACCACACACATGCATGAATGGATAATCAGACTAATGAATATCCCAACAGACCAACACTAATTTTTTCATTGTTCACTGTTCATTTTCCTAACTAACACATGCCCTAGGAAACATCCCAAGAGGTCATCTGTATTGATAACTAATCCAAGCGACGCTTGCTTAACTATGGATTTTGAGTTCCAATCTTGAAAGATCCTGAATAAAAATGTGCTCCTTGAATACATGGGTAGTAGCATTTAGCATTTTATTTACCAATTTTCTAGCGGTGTTACACTCTACACCACTTTAAAGCACAACACCCTAGATGTGGACTGATAGAGATAATATTTTCATCAATTTTTGATATGATTTTGAATGGTTTAATCTCATACACTTTGTCAATTTGGGCTAATTTTCATGATTTTAATATTATTGGCATGTGTTGAGCTAAAAATGGAATATTGATTAAATCTGTATTTTTGACAGATTTTCAGATCAATGGTATTTTGGTCATTTAATTAAAATTATAATTCCAAATTGAATAAATCTTATTTTTTCGAATCTCTTATTTATTTAATTCATTTTTCTTATTTGGACCAAGGGTTGATTCGAGCATCTAATGGACTAAAAAATCAATAATGTTCATTATTTTTTGGGCGGACAACATGGACCCCACCATAGTAACAGAAACACATATCAGTATAAACTCATCTAATTGAAGTGATTACACCTTGAAATAAAAGAGGACTCAAGGGAGAGTTCTCAAAATAAATTTCATGGAGTTTGGAATGCATTATGGTTGCTATTGAATGATCCCAATTGAAGAATGCTTCCTGGAAATTTTATCCAACAAAAGAAACCTCCAATAGAAAAATTATAACATGTGTGTGAGCAGTCAAATTAAACTGAAATTTGGAGGGTGGCCACCAAAGAGGATGATAAACATCATTAATGAATGATCCAACATGTAAAGATTTTGTGTTCATTTTCATTAATACGTGATATTTTAAATGTGGAGAGTCTTCCTGGACAGAAGAAATGTTTTAGGTAAAATAGTCATAACTCTCGGAATACTTGTCCAAATATGTTAATATTTTGAAGGGAAACAGAAACGATAATTATGAACAACATTCAAGAAGAGTGGAACGTGTGAAGAGATAATTTAAAGGGGATAAAATGCATCAACATTAGGGGTTAAAATTATAGCTATAAAAGGAGGGTAGCTCCTCCATCTCAAAGCATTCCATTCCATCCACAATTCCTCTAATAGACCGAAGAAGGATGCATTGGACGACGACCTTATTTATATTTTTTTGTTATTTCATTGTAATGTCTCCCCTATCCCACATTATCTTGAATTAACCATCCATGGAGGGGTAGTACCATTGAGTGACCAGGACGGGGAAGGTTGGACCGATGTGGTTTCTTGTGTTCTTGTGATTTAATTTAATAATATCCCCTTCTTCTTTCATAATATGGATTCATAAATAAAATCTTTTTTAAATTCCAAATACGGTTGTATCAGGATTTAATTATTTAATTTTATATTACTTTGGACGATGATCACATCTCCCTCCACCCAATTCTAATCGGTATACGGTGGAACTGATTAGGGTTATGTGGTGAGTGGTCGGTGGTATTCAACACATGTGTATGCTTGCACATGCAATATTGGTTTATTAGGGAACAAAAATTCTTTGTTAGGGATTGCTCTAACTAATCGAGAAATCCATTTACAATCCTATACACATTTGAAAAAGGATAGTCCAATATAAGGTTTTGGATAAGTAATATTTTCATCAACACTATTTGGCCAAGGGGAAGAGAGGACTCAGTAGAAATATCTCTCTCTAACCAGACAAAGAAAGAAAAGGTTAGAAAATTTTGAATCCAAGATAGCAAAGAAATAGGTCTAGCTAAACCCACTCTGATCACCATCTTTCTCATTTTTTTAAAACCAATAAAATCAAGCATCTTATTTCTCAAACATCATTCATAATTAATTAAAACCAATTGTTTTTATAAAACCATTAAAAATTGAAAACCTTGTTTTGTGTGCACTCATCTTCAAGAGACTACCAAAGATTAAGTACTATACTATACTTAAGTAATTAAAATATTGTTTTTACGCACCCCATGACTAGTGTGAATCAAACATGGCACTGTTACTGGGGAGGAAGTTCCTCAAAACTCATAAATGTTTTTTATTTTGAATGACCCGTAGTTCAAACAAAAATTTAACTGAATTTGATCCAGAATTTAAGTGACCAATAATCCAATTTAGAAAGAAATTTTTGATAATAGAGTTTGAAGAAATTCACCTAACAGATTAAAGTGACACATCCAGCGATCACTATGAACCTCCAATTGATGGAAATCACAAACAGAGTTTGTGTGATGTTTGTGCACCACAAGTCGTAAACCAACAAAATCAACTAGCTATTCTAGACATAGAAAATTATTTTGAATTTCGCATTAAAAAGAATCAAATTCATGCTAAATTCCATGGTCTTGTAGGTGAATAACCCTATAAGAATATCCATACATTTACCAATGTGTGCTCCAACTGCAGACCCTGAGGTGTTGCATAAGTAGAGGTAAATTGGAGAGAATTCCCCTTCTCACTCGAGGGAGTAGTAAAGGAATGGTTGTACAGTCAACAACAAGGAGAAGTCCAAGATTTGTAAGATCATCAGAGATGATTCATTCAATGATTTTTCCCACATCTAGGAGCACATCTATCCAAAAAGCGATCTATGCCATTTTTCAATCAACCGGTGAAACACTTTATGAGTTCTAGGAGTGACTCAAGAAACTGTGTACCAGCTGTCCACATCAGTCTATGAAAGAACACCATTTCATTATTTTCTTCTATCAAGGATTACTTGACAATGATCTAAACTTTCTAGATTCATCATCTAGAGGGGGCTTGACTGACAAGCCACCAGGGAATGCCAGAGGAATGATTGATAAGATTTCACAAAACACATAGTAGTTTGGCACCAGAATTACGAGCACTAGAGGAATCCATGAGGTAACGACATCTGATTCATCCTCACCCTTACTTGAAGAATCACTAAAGTGAATGACTAGTGTTATGAGGAAAATTTATATGAACCAAGTGAAGGAACAAAAAGGACCGAATCAGAAATGTGGTTTATGCTCTTCTAATTCTCATTACACTGATCAATGCCCAGAAGTGTAGGGGACAGAAAGTTGTGATGCAGCCTATCAGCAAAGGCAATACCAACTACAAACCCAACCAGGGTATGGTTTTCAATAGATCCAAGCTATACCACCTTTTCCGTAGTAATATCATAACCTGATACCATTCCAATAGCCTTATAAGAAGCCCATCTAAGAACAACAATCTTTCCTACCACTACCTTTCCAGCAGAAGAATTATGAGAAACCATCCACAAGTGCACTGAAACATAAATATCAACAACTGAAGACAAGATTTGGAGGAATAGAAGATAAAATAGAGAATCTAGCAGATCAATTTCCAAGAAATATGGATTCTCTCTCTAAAAACCAAGCTAAGCATCCCAAGCAAACAATTCCCAATCCAAAGTAGAATGTTAGTGCAACCACCACCCAAAGCGAGAAGGAGTTAAAAATACCTAAACAATGTGAGGATGATGATTCCAATAAACCTCTATAAGTTCTTCCTATGCAATCAAAAGATGAATTCAACAACAAAAAATTAGAAAGAACAAGGTTTGGGAAGAAAAAGATAGAAACACCTTTGCAAAAGCAACAAAGGAAGAAAAAGGATATCCCAAAACCATTCCCATCGGCATTGGTTTTCACGACCCGACCCAACAGGGCTCATGCCGACACTCCCCAAGCCCGCCTCCAATAGGCCAGGGGATGGTGTCTAGCACCAAGGAGGCTATCACATACTTGGGAGCCATTAGCCTATAGTACCTATACACACGCACCCACACACACCTCCATGAAACAGTGCAGAGATATAAAACTGAAAGAAATGCATGCATACAACTATACCAAAATAGAGTACAACAAAAGTACAAAAGGGGAAAACCGGTCCCACCAAAAGAAAACTAAAAAAATGTCCAACTTGCTCAGGAGGAGGAAAAACACTACCAATCACATTCCAGTAAGCTCCTCAGAACAGATCTGGTAAGACTCCATGGTCATACCTGCTCACTATGCTCCGCCTGCTCTCGGTCCTCCTAGGACTCCATCGAAAGGCCTGTGGTCTGCACAAGACACAAAAATGTGTGGGAAAAGCCTATACATGGGTGAGTATAACAATGCTCAGTAGGAATTGCAAAAACCCAAAAACAAAATAGAGAAACCGAAAGGAAACAGTCCTCTCATCGCATCCAGAGGGAACCCAGATGAGAGAGAAACTCCATGTCGTGACCATCCTCAGATATACCCAACTAGACAGCTCAAACCAGCTATATTCCCATACATACACCTTGAACAATCTAGATATACTCAGATCACGCACCAAGCCACATGAGTTACCGACCTCACCAACAGAAACGGTTCACAACTATGAGAATATGCTCCATGATCACTATCATCCGAGATGACACTTGCCCGAGAGATACACCCCATCAGGGTTCACACAAACATCTCAGATGCTCACCCGATAGATCACACTTGTCAGATAGTGTCACTCAGGAAACCTTGCTGATACAACATAAAATCTGAACTCCTCAGTTAGGGGATCTCTCCTAGGGCCCGCTAGGGGAAATACTAGAACCCACACCAGTATATGAAGATCTCATAGATAAGGGATCACTCCAAGGGTCTGTTGGGGGATACCGCAACCCGATATGGAATTCAAAGATCTCATAGATACTGGATCACTCCCAGAATCAACTAGGGGATACCACAACACGATTTGGCACTCAACAAAAACACGACACTCAGATAGAGGATCGTCACTCATGTCAGGATGGTCATGACGATACCGAAACCCTATCTGGTACATCTCGGGTTTTAGGGGATCGAAATGATGATACTGCAACCCTACTGACACCACACACTGAGTAGGGGATCATATAACCAACGATACCGCAACCCTAAAATAATCCCTAGGCTGAGTAGGCGATCTTTTACCTAACGATTCCACAACCCTACTGATAACGGCCCACCACGTAGGGGATCATATTCCCAATGATTCCACAAACTCTACAGTGTTAACCAACTAGATAGGGGATCACCTCTCGTGGATAAGCGGTCACAATGATACCAAAAAACAGATCTAGGGAAACAATGCTTGAGGATCCTGCTCTAGGCCCACCAGAGGGATGCCGCAACTCTAATAGATGAAACATCCCATTGAGAGGATCACAAACCTATGTGAAGGATGTGATGCTGCACAAACCCTCGTAGGAATGAACCAAGGGAGTACCCTCAACCACTGCTGGTCCAAACGTCGATAACCCGAGAGACCCACTATAACACCATCCCTTGCAACTCCAGGGCTGATACCTAGGCCACCATCATGATCCACGTAGAAAAACACGTAGGATAGGCTGTTTACTCACCTGAAACAGACAACCAGTGAAAAAGGCACTATTCAACATAGCGAGCTCATGTGAGGACCACACAACGATCCCAAAACTCATCAAGTGGATCATACCACGACGATCCCCTTCAAAACACACACAGAATTGACTACTCGTTCATCCAAAATGGACAACCAGTGAAAAAGGTACATTTTACCGAAGCCAGCCTGGGTGGGGCCAACACCTCGATCCCGCAACTCATCGAATGGACCACACTGTTGCGATCCTCTTAGAAAAACACACAGGATCGACTACTCATCCCCCAGAATCAAACACCTGGTGAGAAAGTTGGTTTCTCTGCAAACGCCCAAAACCCAGCCTTGTGGGCCCCGCACCCCAAACATGGTCCCAACACACAAAAACCAACAAGAAAATTCCTCCGTACCATCATGGTCTCAATGCCACTGACGGCACGTCATTTGGACACTTTGTGCAGGAGTTACGGCTTGTCAAAGATGAATAATCATTAAAATATTATTATTATTCAATGCCTCATGACCTCGGGCCATAGACCCAACCTGGAAAAAAAGTCCTGTACCTATCCCAAAAGGTTTTTATCGATCCCAAGGTCACATCTCTATAGACGACATGTGAAATGGACACCTGGATCGCAAACTATGGGGGTTTAAAGAACCCTCGGAGGAGATTGGGCCGGATCAATCAAACCTGGCCGGTCTGGCGGGCCTGAACCAGCCCTCCCCGGTCGGCCCGGCCACCACCGCTACCGGCCTGCCCCAGCCGGCGGCCCTCCGCCTGACCAAGGACTATCCCACTGCTAGACTGTGGCTCTGCCATGCCGGTGACGCGACAACGATTCTTCCACATACTATCAAGACCACCCCGGTGGTCCATTTATCGATCTGGAGGCGTCTGTGTGACCCTCGGGACCCAATATTAACTGCTACGACATCAAACCAACGAAAAACGTAGCATTAATGGGATTAGGGAAATAAAAAACAAACCGCCTATCTCACAGGCCAAACGCCAAAGCTATGGGTGCCGAATGACGCCTGCGACGCCCTGAATCTCGATCTGCCGACGGTTTGCTTCGAAAACAGCTGAGGGTGGCACCTCTATGGCTTGTTAATCGAAGGAGTAGGATAGAAGATGTGGCAGTGGCCTCCTGTTGCGCATAAAAAGGGGGGGTGTGAGGTTTTATTTTTATTTTATTTTTTAAAAACAAAATCCTCCTTTAACCCTCGTGCACATCTCGGCTCGGACCCGACTCCCTGACATAGACAAAAGTAAGGTCATCTCTAGGGTAAACACAACATTATGAACGCAACGGTAGGCTTATATTTTGAATATGAGACTCCATTCAGAAGTTATTCAAGCTGATGCTCGTAATTAATCTTTTCCATTTATTTACAAAAATGCCCCTGGTGGCGTTTTCCATAGCAGGCCCGTGCCCACAAAGTTCAAACCCCACCTAGGGTAAACATCATGCTTCATACGCAACCGTGCCCTAAAATTCCTATTCTGAGATACCTTTTTACGAGATACCACACCCCTGACAAGTGCATAGTATAACAAATACATAATTTTTTTATAAAATTAATTCCAAGCACACCGAGCCTCAGAATCGCACGCCGTCTTCGCGCCTAGCTCTGTAATTACTCTTATAAATATTTAAATGTATGAAAGGGACAAAAACCAAGTCTCTACGCCCTCCCCCTTTAGAACTTTTCATCCCCAAAGAGCCATAAGCACAAGGAAAGCGTCTGGACTCTTAACTGGGTCTCCCACGCCAGCCAATTCACCAATAATCACCCATTCTTGAACACATAATTCAGAGGGACTCATCCACCACACCTCAACACTATCCTTTTTGGGAGGCCCTAACTCGCCCGCACAGTTTTGATCGCATCACAAAAAAGCGTCTTAGTGGGGGAAGGATCCCTCTTCCTCACGCATTCAAAGAACCCTGAACAAAACTTACACAGGGTCTTACCAAAGCCCTGAGAACATCTAGAGAAATAAAATAAAAGGAAAGAGTACCGCTAAACAGTGCCTATCAAAATACTGTTGAAAGTAGAAAGGACACAAGACGTACCGCTATCCATCCACAGAGCCTCTCAGTCAATAGCCTCTAGGGCATGCAGCTGTCCTCGCCCTTAGCCACCAGCTCCCTGAGCATGACGTGGACCACCTGGTGGTGGGGGTGGTGGAAACTGAGACTGCCTACCACCACCTGCAGCTGCACTAGCACCGTCGCCATGTTCGCTGCCTTGCAGACCTCCTTACTCGAGACGTTGCCTCTTCCAAGGCGATCTGTTAACCGGCTCCCTCTCATCAGCACAATGGGTCGGACAATCTCCAGTAAGATATCCCTGACTGTCGCAATCGTAACACTGCCTCTCCTGTGGCTAACCAAAACTGGCCTACATGACCTGTGAGCCCTGAGCCTCAGATCCTCTATCCTGGAGTCGAATCCTGAAACGTCATCCATGTCTGTACCCCTGAGTGTGTTGTTGGCTACCAGATGCCAATCCGACTGACAAAGTCTCAGATCCTCTGTGCCCAGCACCAAAGGCAGGATCTACTTGTCTAGAAAGATCTCCACCACCAACGATCGCTCCAACACTCCAGCATAGGTGGGTAGACACAAAGAAACCACACCTGCCCGGATGTCAGTGCGTAGTCCCTGCTCGAAGGTCCGAGCCCTAAACAATAGGTCACGAACCATATCCAGGGAGTATCATGACAGGTCTGTAAACCTCTTGGAGTACTTAGACATAGTCATTCCCTCCTTCCGATGCTTCATAAGCTCCTGAATCCGCACTGACCTCATCATCACAGGATAGAACTCTTCCATGAAGAGCCGCACAAACTCTGCCCAAGTGATTGTCTCCTCATTGTGGGTCTGCCTTACCAAACTCCACCTTCACCCGACCGAACCATGCATAAGGCTCTCCTCTAGGACCCCCATTTGAGTTGGGGGTGTCCTCACCAGGAATAAGACTCGGGTGACCGCTTCAAGACAGTCATCAGCTTCTCAGGGGTCTGGATCACCCCGAAACCTCAAAGGTTGCAGCCTCTGGAACTCGCTTTGCGCACTCAGCCTACATGCAACCTCATCCAGCACCGCCGACACAACCATATTCTTGACAGGTGGTGGCTCAAATGGCGGACCACCCGGAGGTCCAGCCTCAGAACCTGTGAACTGGTCCACAACCTCTGGATGGGGTGGATCGTCACCATAATGACGATGTGGAACCCCTGCTAGTGGTTGTCGTGGAGGCATCTTGAAATAAAATCAAGACGCTCCATAGTGAAAAGAGTGTATCTGGAGAGCTGACTCAATAAGAACAACAGAAACCCAAAACCCAGTCCTATATGATGCATGTACCATTATGTCCATGTGACTAGTGTCCAAACCTCCCGAGTCGAAAGGCATGTTATCAAAGCCCTATTGTATGGATACATCAGCTGCCTCACCAACACTGGAGTCCTTGGCCTCATAGCCGAACTCGAAACATCCTGAAACTTCGGCTATGAAACGCAAACTAAACTCACAGCTAAACGAGCTACGCTCTGAAATCCTAAAGGTGGTACCTCCTCTGATACCACTCTGTCCTGATCTGACCCAACAGGGCTCAAGCCGAAACACCCCAAGCCCTCCTCGAATAGGCCAGGGGCTGTCGTCTAGCACTGAGTAGGCTATCACATACGTGGGAGGCATTAGCCTATGGTACCTATACACATTCACCCACATACAACTCCATGATACAGTGCAGAGATATATAACAGAAAAAAATGCAGGCATACAACTATCTCAAACTAGAGTACAACAAGTGTACAAAAGGGAAAAATCGGGCCCACCAAAAGAAAACGGCAAAAACATTCAACCTACTCAGGAGGAAGGAAAACACTGCCAAACACCTACAGGTAATCTCCTCAGAATAGCTCCGGTAAGACTCCACAGTCAGAACCGCTCAATAAGCTCTTCTTTCTCCAGGTCCTCCTGGGACATCGTTGAAAGGCATGTGGTCTACACAAGACACAAACATGTGCGGGAAAAGCCTGTACAGGGGTGAGTATAACAATACTCAGTAGGCACCCCAAAAACCCAAAACCAAAGTAGAAAAACTGAAAGGTTACAATCCGCTCATCCGAGCCAGAGGGAACCTAGACGAGAGAGAAACTCCATCTCATGACCATTTTTAGCTAAACCTAACAAGATTGATCAAACCAGGAGTATTCCAATACATACACCTTGAACAATCCAGATATACTCAGCTCACGCACTGAGCCACATTAGGTATCAAACTCACCACCAGTAACCATTCACAACCAGGAGAACACACTCAATGATCATTGTCATCCTAGATGACACTCGTATGAGATATAAACTCCATCTGGTTTCACACAAACATCTCAGATTCTCACCTGAGAGATCACATTTGTCAGATAGCATCACAGAGGAAACCTTGCTGAAACTACATAAACACCAAAATCCTCGGTTAGGGGATCACACCTAGGGTCTTCTAGGGGATATACCAGAACCCACACTAGTATATGAAGATCTCACATATAGGTTATCACTCCCAGGGTTCGCTGGGGGATAACGCAACCTGACCTGGCATTCTGTGATCTCACAGATAGGGGATCACTTCCAGAATCTGTTGGGGGATACCACAACCTGATCTGGCGCTCGACAGAAACACGACATGAAAATAGAGGATCTTCACCCATGTCATGATGGTCATGACGATACCAAAACCCTATCTAGTATATCTCTTGTTTTAGGGGATCTAACTGATGATACCACAGCCCTACTGACACCACGTGCTGAGTCGGGGATCGTATAACCAACGATACTGCAACCCTAATATAATCCCCATGCTGATTAGGGGATCGTATACCCAATGATACCACAACCCTACAAAGCATGGACCACCATATAGTGGATAATATTCCCGATGATGCCACAAACCCTACAGAGTTAACCTACTAGATAGGGGATCATCGCCCATGGATAAGCAGTCAAAGCGATACCAAAAACCCGATCTCAGAAAACGATGCAAGAGGATCCCGCTCCGGGCCCACTGGAGGTATGCCACAACTCTAATAGATGAAACAACCCATCTAGAGGATCAAAAAACTATGCGAAGGATGTGATGTTGTGCAAAACCTCATAGGAACAAACGAAGGGAGTACCCTCAACCACTACTGGCCCAAACGTCGCTAACCGAGCGACCCTCCACAACGCCATCACATGCACCTCCAAGGCCGATACCGAGGCCACCATCACAATCCACACCGAAAAACACGTAGGATAGGCTGTTTACATTCCCGAAACAGACAATCGGTGAAAAAGTCACAATTCACCATAGCTAGCCCATGCGGGGACCACACAACGATCCCGAAACTCATCAAGAGGATCACACCACGACAATCCACTTGGAAAAAACATGAAATCGATTACTCATTTGTCCGAAACAGACACTCAGTGAAAAATGTACTATTCACCGAAGCAAGCCCGGGTGGGGCCCATGCCTCGATCCTGAGAAACATCTAACGGACCACACCATTGAGATCCTCTCAAGAAAAGACACATGATCGACTACTCATCAGCCAAAATCGGACTCCTGATGAGGAAGTTGCGTTTCTCTGTAAACGCCCAAAAAGGTTCGTATCGATCCCAGAGTCACGTCTCCCTAGACGACATGTGAAATAGACAACAAGATCTAAAACTACGGTGGTTTAATGAACCCCTGGAGGAGATTGGGCTGGACTGGCCCAATCTGGTCGGTCTGGCTGGCCTGACCTGGCCCGCAGCGGCCCGAACCGGCCCACCCCGGCCGACCCAGCCGCCGCTGCCATCAGATCGCCCCTGCCGACAGCGCTCCGTCGTGGCACGGCCCACCCCGTCATGGGACCACGGCTCCTCCACACTTCAGGCGGCTGCTTCCACCTTTCCGCTCTGCCCCCACCCCCCCCCCCCCATGGCCGGCCGCCGCTCGCCAACGCTAGCGCCGCCGCGTCGTTGCCGCACCTGCGAGTCTCCCGCGGACCACCCTGTTGGTCCGTTTTTCAATCCGAAGGTGTCTGGGAGACCCTCAGGACCCCGTCTTCATAGATATGATGAAAAATCGAAGATAAATGTAGTATAAATGGGATCAGGGAATTAAAACTCAAACATCATACCTTGCGGGTAAAACGCCGAAGCCTCGGGTGCAGAACGACGCCGGCGACGCCCTGAAGCTCGATCTGCCGACGATCTGCGTTGAAAACAGCTGGCAGCGGCACCTCTGTGGCTTGTTCGTCGAAGGAGGAGGAGATGAGAGGAGGCGGTGGCCTCCTTCTACATGTACAAGGGGGGGAGATGAGGTTTTAAAAAAACAAAATCATCCTTTAACTCACGCGCACGTCTCGGCTCAGACCCGATGCCCGACACAGACAAAAGTAAGGACGCCCCTAGCGTAAACACAACTTTCTTAATGCAATGGAGGGCTCATATTTTTGATATAAGACTCCATTCAGATGTTATTTGATCCGAAGCTCGTAATTAAATTTATTCCATTTATTTATGAAAATTCCCATGGTGGCGTTTTCCACAGCAGGCCCACGCCTGCAAGGTTTACATCCCGCCTAGGGTAAACAGCATGCTCCAGATGCAATTGTGACCTCATATTCATGTTTTGAGCTACCGTTTAGGAGATATCACACCACCGACATGTGTATATTATAATAAATACTTAATATTTTTAGAAAACTAATTTCGGGCACGCCGAGTCTCGGAATCGCACGACGTCTTCACGCCTAACTCTGAATTATTCATAGAAATATTTCAAAGTCTGACATGACCAAAACCCAAGTCTCTACATTGGTTGAGTCAATGAAGGGTGAAGAAGAACGAATTCAGTGATAATGAGACTAGATGGAAATGAAATAATCAACTTCAGAAGAATCATATCAACATTGATCAAACCACCGATACCACAAAATTGTCACAATCCAGGGACATTCTCTATTCCCTGCACTATCGGTTCTTCAAATTTTACAAATGCACTATGTCATCTCGGAACTTCGATAAATGTGATGCCTCACTCAGTGATTTCATTTTTCAGATCAGAGAACTAAAACCAACTCAATTGGTGGTACAATTTGTAAAAAGATCACCCGTTTTCTTATCATGAGTCGTTGAAGATGTTTTTGTAGGAGTGAGAGGATTAATGATTCCAATATAATTTTTATGTCCTTGACATGGATGAAGACAGAGCAACATACCTATCTCCAATCATCCTACAGAGACCATTCCTGAAAGCATAATGGACGATCATCAACGTGCATGAAGGAACACTCACCATGGAGCTCGGAGACAGTATGATACACTTCAACATTCTTTATATGATGAAACACATGTCCAGTAATCACTCACTTTATGAAATCTCCCATGATGAAAGTATGGAACCAATTGATGACTTATGTATGATTCATGAATTCTTATCATTAGACAGACACTTTTCATTTGAATGTTATAATTCTCAAGAATCTAAAAATTCTGATATCATGTTGGAGGATTAGGTTAAATTTGACTTTTTCAATGATTTGTTAAAAGAGAGTGAGATTATACCAGACATTGAAACCATAGAATTAGGAAAACAAAATGAAATATCATCCCTTGGACAACCCCATGTCTAGAACTAAATCCTTTTCTAGGTGATTTGATGTATTCTTACCTAATGGAAAGAGATAAATTGAAAGTAATCATTGGAAATAACAAATCCCATTCCCAAGAAAAAACACCGATTGACCTTCTCAAAAGGATCGTCCAAGAAGTAGGATAGATTTTAAGTGATATTAATGGAATCAACCCTAAGGAATGATCTCACATGATATTTTAAGAAAGTGATTATTGACAAGTTAGACAACCTTAGAGAAGACTCAATCCCACAGTTATGGAGGTCGTTATGAAAGAGATAGAGAAATTTTTAGCAGCTAACGTCATTTACCTAATATATGATTCTCAATGGGTTAGACCAATTCATGTATTCCTCAAGAAAGCTGTCCAGACCTCTGTAAAAAATGAATGAAATGAATTGATCCCCATGAGAGTACAAAACAGTTGGAGAGTGTGTATAGATTAAAGGAAGCTAAAAAATGTTACCAGAAAAGACCACTTACCTATTCCGTTCATTAATCCGATGCTTGAAAGATTAGCATAAAAAATCATTACTATTTTTAGATGGATCCTCAGGATATTTTCAGGTACCGATCGCACCAGAAGACTAGGAGAAGATGACCTTCACCTGTCCTTTTGGAACATTCTCCGAAAAAAGAATGCCTTTCGTACTATGCAATTACCCAGGTACATTTCAATGGTGTGTGGTGAGTATTTTCTTGGACCTCATTGGGGACTACATGGAGGTGTTTCTTGATGATTTCACAATTTTTGAAAATTATTTTGATCATTTATTGGTAAATTTGTAAAAAGTTTTGAAATCATGCATTGAAAAGAACCTTGTCTTAAATTTCAAAAAATTTCATTTCATTTTTGGACAAGGAATAGTGTTGGGTCATATAATTTCACAAAAAGGGATTGAGGCTGATAAATCCAAAATTGAAGTAATAAATTATTTTCCATATCCAATGTGTGTAAAACATGTCAGATACGTTTTAGGGCATGCATGATTTTACAGAATATTCATCAAGGATTTCAGTAAGATCTATCTCTCTCTCTCTCGAGATTACTTTTAAAGGATGCTGACTTTAATTTTTATTTTACAAGAAAGGAATCATTTTATGAATTAAGAAAAAGTTGGTAACACCACCAATAATGAAACAACCCATCTGGGATTATTCTTTTGAGTTACAATGTGATTCATCAAACCAAGTGGTGGGAGCCACTCTATCATAAGGAATTGATAACAGGACTCAAGTTATCTCCTAAGAATCAAGGACCTTGGATGACACAAAATTAAATTACACAACCACTAAGAAGGAGTTCTTGCATTCGTTTTTTCATTAAATAAATTCTGATCACATCTTCTTGGTACTAAAGTTATTTTTTTAGATCATGCATCACATAGGTACTTAATGAAAAAGCCGTATGCAAAACCATAATTGGTGAGATGGATGCTAATATTACAAGAGTTCAATTTTGAAATCAATGATAAGAAGGGGACTGAAAGCCTATTGGCCGATCATCTAATTCGACTACCCCACACCATTGAAGCAGAAATCCCAAAGCAGAACCCACTTAATGACGAGCATCCTAGAGAATAACTCTACATTATCAATGGTGAAGTACCATGGTACGCCAACATTGTAAACTATTTGGTCACATCTCAAGTACCCCCTCATCTAACCTCTCATGAAAAAAATAATCTTAAATCTGAATCAAGTTTTTATATTTTGGAATACCCGTATCTGTCGAAAATATGCATTGATCAAATCATTAGATGATTAGTACCAAGATGTAAAATTGAACCAGTGTTTGAATCATGTCATAAATTATCTTGTGGAGGAAAATTTGGACCTCATAGGATTGCACAAAAAGATTTAGAATTTGGACTCTATTGGACAACTATATTAAAGGATGTATATGAATTTTGTAAAAGATGTGAAAAATGCCAATTTTCTGGTAACATATCCAAACGACAAGAAATTCTTCAAATACCTATAGATTTTTGGAAAAATTTTGAAGTATGGGGCATATATTTCCTAGGAACATTCCCAATTTCATTTTGAAATAAATATATTCTTTCAGCTTTAGACTATGTTTCAAAATGGTTGGAAGCAAAAGCAATTAGAACTGACGATGAAAAAGTTGTTTTTGATTTTGTTAGGGATAACATTTTCTGTAGGTTTAGAGTTCCACAAGAAATCATCAGTGACCAGGGAACTCGTTTCCACAACAAGAAGATATAATAATTGCTAAAGAAGTATGGGGTATATCATAGAACATCAAACCCATTCCATCCCCAAAGAAGTGGCCAAGCAGAAGTCTCTAATAGTGAAATCAACTCCATTCTTGAAAAGACTATTAAACCCAACATGAAGGACTATAGTAAAAAGTTAGATGATACCTTATGGGAATACAAAACAGCCTATAAGACACTCATTGGAATGAGTACCTATATATTGATCTATGGAAAGAGTTGCGACATTCTAGTGGAGTTGGAGCACATAGCCTACATGGTGGTCTGAGAGATAAATCTGGACCTTGAGAAATCTGGGAAAGAAAGGAGATTTCAGTTGCAGGAGAAACATTAAATTGAGAGAGAATATTTTAAAAATTCAATGATCTATAAATAGAGAACATGGATAGTCCATGAAAAGATGATTCAACCAAGAAACTTCAACCCGGGAGATCAAGTGCTACTTTACAAATCCAGAAAGAATATTAGTGAGGTAAGCTTCATTCCTGATGGGAAGGCCCCTTTACTGTTATTCATGTATACCCCTTTGGTGCTGTGAAGATTAAAAAAGGAGGAGAAAACCCATTCACTGTAAATGGGAAGATGTTGAAGACATTCCATGGGACCATACCTCAAGAACCTGTGGAGGAGATCTCACTCCTTCACCCTGATTTCAAATGAAGACCTACTGGGTTCCATCTTTCCATTACACTAGATTAAATGTAGTAACTCAATATTTTTGAAACTTACATAAACATAAATCATTTAAATACATTGAGGAAACTGCATCAATTATGTGTGGGGAAGGGAAACATTAGTCTAGGATTTTTCAATTTTTTTTATTTTTTTTGTCTATCCAATGACATTAAACAAAATCGCTTCTCGGAGGAAACCCGCGTTTTCCCCCATTGTCCACTTGTCCCCTTGGTCATAAACCAGCTTGATTGAACATGCATGAACTATCAGTTGTTTTTATTCTTATATTTTAGGTCCATTAAAGCTACAAGGATAAAAATTTTCAAGCCAATTAAGGGAACCCCCAAAAATAAAAAAAAACTTCATTTCAAAAGGGAGTTCACTTTTAATGTTTAACTCTGAACCGCCTTACATTTTTTTGATCTTTAATGATATGATATTAATTCCTACACCAAAATTATGTTTTACATGAAATATCTATGTGACTATTGATGCTCCTTTCCATCACAGAGTCTAATGATTGAAAAAGGGGAATACCTTAAGCACAAAGAGAGTCATCCTTTAAATAACATCAAAAATTGACAATGGCATGAACAAGGAACCCTTTAAGCATGGGTCGCAAATGTTTCATTGTGGTCGCGCATGTATACATGCGCACCACATCTGGGTCATCCAAGTCACTTTATTCCCTTTTTTCCCAAGGTCCTCAATGACCTATAAATACCCCTGTGGGCCCCCCATTTCGAGGACGAATAATCCAAAAATCAGATTTTAGCTCCTGATGCCCTAGTATCGGCTTGAAGTATTCCAAACACTTCTAAGGTAATTTCTTACCTAGAATGGAATATCTAAAGAGTAGGAATAAAGACTATGTGTTGGAATTCATCAACACTTGCGCGCCTAAGTGTCCATCCCTTAAGGGAAATGACCACACTTACGCGCCACCTTATCCCTTCAATAGAACTTGTGCACCACCATTTTGGAAGCCTCTATGGATGATACTAAGGGATTGAGCCAAGTATCTCCCAAGTATTACCCTATCGGTTAACCATCTCCCATGTACCCATGTGTCACACAAGTATACTTGTGTGACTAGAACTTTCACACCCATATAGGACATGCACGCCTGCCTCTTTTAGGGTGTCCCTCCTACTTATTCAACTCTTTTCTTCAAATCCACCTATCCTCTTCAAGATTTAGCATTCAAAACTCTCTTCAAATCCATTTATGGCATGATTCCTTTGTTGGATTCCTTATCTAAAAGGAATTCTATGGAAAATCTCCCAAAAAATCATGATTTACATAGCTTTATGTCCCTAAGGTTATAGATTTCCTTCATTCAACCTCATCCTTTAATATGAGAAGATCTATTTCTGGGAATCCTCCGTAGGAGTAATCCCCAAGTTCCCTAATCTGGGCCTCCTCCTTAGGAGTATGACCAAGTCTTAATTTATTTTTGATTTGGGCTTCCTTTTCAGGAATAAACCCCAATCATAAGTCCCCTCTAATTTATTCATCCTTCTTAGGATTAAATCCTAAGTTATGTATCCAAATCTCTATAAAGCACATATACCTTTATGGAACTTGTTCCTGTGCTTCTTCGCTGAAGTAAGTCCTGATCCTCATCTATTTGGGAAGTCATACATTCATCAGCCGCACATTATTTCGTATGATTGCATCTTTCATGGCACAGTCGTTAGGTTTTACTGTTACCTCTTGTTTCTCACACCGAGCGTGACTCACGTGATCTTAGAGCGTAAAATTAATTATGACATCTTTATTTGGGCCATAAATCATGCATAAAATACATACTTCTTCACTCGAACTACATGGGTTCTGATTCCTTCTCTAACAAGGATACGTAGGTAGCCCTTCTGCGGGTATGATCCCACCTCTAAAATAATCCATGTCGTTCGGAACGACAATAATCATCAAGTTCCCCACTGAGTGGATTTAAAACTAGTATGGTAATCATAATGGTGAAGAGATTTCAATATAACGTGTTGAAGGATTCCATTGACTAAGAATATCTAATTCATATGGATAAATCTCTATTGATGAAGAACCTCAAATACATATAAAAGATTCTCTAAATCCTACATATCAATCATTGATTGAAATATATAAAGGAAAAACTCATTTTCATGCTTGGTAAATTAATAAGGATTCACAAACATTACTCAAATCTATAAAGAGAGTCACGGAGTAGACAATAATTCCCCCCAAAAAGGTGTGATGAGTCTGACCTCTATTCCTCTCGACCAATAAAAATTCTTAAGCCTCATCAGTCCACAACTAATTAGAACCTACCATTGGAAAGTAGGTCCAAATGGATATGGAATCATTGGATGTTTCTGGTTCTACGAACAAACCCATTTGAAACTGATTGAAAGTTTGAACCTTAAACAAAACAAGGTCATCCCCACTTCCATAAAAAAATGGTGAACCCGAGGTGAATCCTTAACCCAGTTAAATGATGTTTTACTTATTTGTTAAGCCCCTATTTAACTGAAGGTGATGGATAAAAAAGAAACCAATAACATATGTTCCCATCCAAAATATGCAGTGGCAGAACTTATCTTTATTATGTCTACTATATCAAATAGGAACTGATTTCAGAGATCTTTCTACATTACAAGAATGGATTCTCTAAAGTTCACACCTGTGAATTCCTCTGCTGCTGCTCCTGCTGGATCCTCGTCTGCTCTGAGGATGACATCACCTACTCAGCATCTTCAATGCTAGGTATCAAATGCACTGATTAAGGAATTCCGTCAACACGGTTCCATTCTAGCTCTGGAGGCCACTTGACAAGCCCTCCAAGTCCACAACTCACCATGTTTGTCTGGATAGCGACGACCAGTGATTAAGAAAAAGGTGGTACCAACCACCGTATCCAACCGTTTCAGGTCGTTATCCCCAAAACACAATCACCAGTACCTCCCATATTATGGGGAGGTGAATGAGAATGTCACTCAAGGCCTTAATTGAAGGAGACATGAGTCCTTGTCGAGGGATCCCATCAACAATCGCCTCCAGAATCATGCGGCAGTGCACCCTCTACATGATAAGGGTATCATTTTTAGGGGTTCGGCTCAGGTTCCTCAGACTCGGGCGCATAAGACGAACCGTCAAAGGTGAAATCTGGTCAACAGGGTATAAGTTCTTACTTCTGCCCCTTCCGGAGAAGTCCATCAAGACAACTTGATGACAAGCAAAGAACAAGCATATACATCTGTCCGTCCTGATGTTACTTCCCAACAGACTCGTTTGGCAGTAACACGCCAATCCCGCCAGGAAATTCTGGAGGATTACTATAGGAAGACATATACACCTGTTTATAATCAATCAGCTAGTCATCAGGCTCGTCTAACTACAACTAATGAAACACACTAATAAAACTTGGTGGGGAACAATCATCAGGCACATAAACTTGAAATTCATCAGGCTAACAAACATCTCGTTTGGTAGCATCCGGAGATGTCAATTGGAAAGCTCCAATGACAAGAAGGAGGCAGACACAATTTTCTACCCCCACACATGAGTACAGTCAAGATTCACTGACAGGAAAAGGAGGATAGGAGCATGAATACACACCTACTCCAAGAACATAATAGACCTATATTCCCGTTCTGGCAGCAGAAGTCACCAAGAACATTCTGAAAATGGTGAAGGAGCAGAAGCAAATCCCTGCCCATATTCTGGATGCTTGTCATAATATCATAACAACTTCAGCAAAATCACTGGGAATTAATCACAAATCTATCCCTATCAATAGAGTGACACATTATAATATCACTCCGGAACAGATACACACCTATGTCCCAGTCCCGGAGGTTTGTGGGGCGTACTCCCCCATTTCACACGGACAATCAAGTCGGGCACATACACATGATTTGAATGGAGATAATCAGCCTTACCTAACTATTTCTCCTGAGAAGGCACATACACCTACCCATAATAACAACTTTCATCAACAAGTGGTTCCCAAAGTGAGTAAAAAGGAATCTAAGAAAAACTCTTGTTCAGCATATTCATGAAATCAAGAGCCAATCGGTAATAAATCCTTGCTCGATGCTGATGTTAATGATGCACACAAACAATTGTCTATTGCAAATCAAGATTATAATATCTCATTTCTAGATTCCAGAAGCATTAACAACAATTCTGAGGGTCTCCATCATAAATTTCCACATGAATTCTTGCTTCATGAAAGTTCGGTCGATCTCGAAGTATCATCTTCTGATGAAATCCACGATAACCCTCTGTGTGGAAAGATGATCTAGGAGAAAAAGGTTTCATCTTTTGCTGTAACCCACCATGGTGGTCCTCCCCATGATGATGAATATAGCTATTAATGTTCTCTCTATAGTATTAATACCAATTTCCTAGAAAAATCATCAAAGGAAAATGCAGTAATGAGAAATCTCTCTTATCTCGAGGAACATTCAAATGTGAAGCCAGTCATGTCTGATGCTTTAACCCTGGCAGGTGAAATACATTCTCAATCAGAAGATAGCATAGGGTGTTGGTAATTCTCCGAACCACCCCTGGGTCATTCATCTTCTAGTTTGATAAATGAATTATCTACCAATCTTGTTGAATCAGATGAAGAAACAAATAAGCACCAGCTTTGGTCTAATCAGGTAGAAGAATCATTATTGAATGATAAGGAGGAAGTACTGAATTTGAGAAAACAACTGGAGAATGGTGAAGTACCAATCATGTTTTGGCCTTTGGTTGAATCTCAGTATGACATTCCAGAAATGTTGATGGAAGATGGAATTCATGATATTCTTCTTAACATATGGAAAACTCTTTGTCAATTAAATGGAAAAATATTATCTTATGATGAATATGAAAATCATGTCATTATAATAGAAGGGTTTCAATGCCAAATTGATTTGGCATCTCTCTTAGATTCTCGATATCCAAAGGATGAAAAGCAGCAGAGAGCCCTTTAGCATTCATGCCTTGGCGCACTAAAAAGGTTGCGCCCGTTAATTTCCAATTCCCCATATAATATTCATATCAGGGTATGGGGTGTTCATGCAGAACTACTTTTCGTTGTGCTCTCTAGTCAACAAATCCCACTAAAGGTGGTCTCATGAAATGTTATTTCCCACTGTAGGCCACAACCAATTGGTTTTTTGTGTAATCAAATTCTTGCTCAGGAACAGGCCTCAACTAGTTCTTCCCAAAGTCTGGCATACAAAGAAAAAGTTGTCAAATTACTCTTGCTTCACGAAAATGTGAATATCAAACGTGCATCTCGTTTAGAGAATGCACATCATCATGTTACAGAAGTGTCAGAAATCATCCAATGGTCATTTGATCTAGGTGATTTGAGTTGATGTAGGTTGATGCATCCGGCCAATTTCCGGACTACAGTCCGCCAGATCAGGAGATATTTTATGAAATTCTCAGATGTAGCTACTCAAGAGTCATCTCAACTTGCCAGACTAGGGACTCTTTTAGACAAACCCTTGAGCTCAACAGATGCGATTCAAGGTGTTGAGCAGGGAAAGTAGGAATAGCCCCAGTCCATTGACCTGGGGACTTTTTCGAATCCTCAATCTCTTCCTCAACGAAAGTTAGTATTCTATCGATTAGGGACAAGGCCACGAGAGGAACGCAAAGCCGAATTATCAAAAGATTCCCTCCAAATTATGGTTCATTAAGAAATTCCTGAGGGATCAATTCAACAAGAGGCAAGGTATCATGAAGGACTTGGAAGAAGACAATATCACAGAAATTCCAATAGAAGGGATGAAATGCGTTATGAAACAATAAATTTTATAAATTCCATTGTCACTGATTCCCCAGAACATGTAGTTCACTCAGAGGAATCAGATGAGGAAGTTCATGTTCAAGAAGTTGTACACACAGAAATAAATGAAGGTGTTCGTAACAGAAGACAGAGGGCTGCCCAGGGACAAGATATTACTTCATGAAATTCCCTTCCATACTCCAAAAAGGAACATGCCATGGAAAAGGGTAAAAGTCAAGTTATGTCCCACCCTACCTCTAGAGAAGGCTAATCACTCTCATTATTGTAAAGGTTTGCACTATAGGAAGAAGAAATGAAGGAGTTAAGGAGATTGAATACAGAACTACTTAAAGGTAGTCTTCCTCCTAAGCATACTGGAGTTAGTCGGTCATGGGAATTTTCTAGAGTTACTAGGATGGACCAAGAATATCCTCCTTTACAAGTACACCCTCATAGGTCCAATCCTATGGGTCATTCACGACAACAACTAGTAGTGCTACCATCAGTTGCAGTACCAGTCACCACACCTGTTCAAACTCCAGTTATTGCACCTACTCAGGTCCAAGCTCAAACAGATGTTTCTCAAAAGTAAATAACTACCATTGAGTCATTAACAGCTTGGTTGGAATCTATAGAGGGAAAACGTGCACATGTTCAACCAGAAAAGAAATCTTACCCTGAATGGGTTGATGCAATTCCTCCCCCATTTAATTTTTCGAGTACCACATTCCCAATTTTTAATGGTTTGGGAGACCCAGAACACCACATAAAACATTTTGTTTCTCATTGTGATCCTATGATGGTAAATCCTCAACAACAAGAAGTAGTTAAACTCAGATGTTTTGTCCAGTCATTACAAGGGACTGCTTTTGTCTGGTACATAAGTTTGTAGTCTCAGTCAATTACCAGGTGGGAAGATCTCCGTCAACGATTCCTTATTCAATTCAGTTCAACATTGTCTATGACAACAGTTTTTGATATTACCAATTTTATGAAATGGTAGAATGAAAAAGTTTCGTATTTAATTGCTTGATGGAAGGGATTAACATATTCCTTAAGCCTATCACTCCCTCAAGAAGAGTTGTTTCCAATCTGTGTGGCAAATTTGCATGATGAATTATGCACATCATTGATCACTATGAAATACACTGGAGGGTTTTGAGACCTTACTTCGATCGCTCAGCAGATCGAAGATTCCCTTACAAAGACTAAGAATAAAACTCATGTAATTCCATCAGCTCCAGGAAGGAGAATGGGTAGAGATAAGACTGCTATAGTTAAACTTAAACAAGCACCTGTACCTTCTTCTACTTCAAAAACATCATCTTACTGAAGGGATCCAGCTCTTGATCGTCAACAACAATGGTCGACTCATCAATATTATCAAAGAAATCCAAGGAGGAAACAATTTTAGGAGTTAAAGAACAATGTTTATTCATTCCGAAATGAACAAGTTCTTGGTTACTTCATTTTGGCTCTGGAAAATAATTTGGTTTAGTTGCCAAGGCCTAAAAGGCTGAACAAGGAAGGAGATGAAGACCTTCCCAACTATTCCCCATTTCATCAGATGTTGGGGCATCCCATTAAAGAGTGTTTTGTCTTCAAATACCTCCTGAAAATGATGATGGACTCCAGACAGGTAAAATTTAATGGTTCTTCATCCCAGGTAACATGCGTTACTGCAAATAATCTAGAGGAAGGGGAAAATGGCATGAATTCAAAAGAAACAATGCACAGAAATATGATGATTAGAGGGTCAAGAAAATGATCAACCGAACTCATGATATTTTACGAATGCAATTGAAGAAACCGATTGTGTCTTCTACTATGAATGCCACTAAAAAACCCCCTTCGTCAGAAGGAAAATCCTCAAAGAGGCAGCATAATTCGAAGAAAAGAAGAGCAGTCAGAAGAAGATGAGGTTGTGTCAAAGCCTATAGTGTCTTTGACTATGAAAGATTTTATGTCATCTATTTCAGCAGCACGAGCACCACCCCACCAAACGGCACAACCTAAAATGGCTAATCAGGCAGCATCTTCATGAGATGAAGAGTTGATCTTTGGCTCTGTCAATATGATTCACTTAATGGATCCATATTCTAGTCACATTTTTGATCTTGATGAGCCTGAGTTCCCTGTATCAAACAGAGGAATTAGAGGTATTTACAGAGGATTAGGATATAGGGGAAAATGTGGATATTTCAGAAAATACTATTCCAATCCTACCCCTGCTAGAACTGTATATGCAGTAGAAACTCATGTCAGAGCCCTTAAACTGGCTCAACAAGAACAAAAAAGTTCTTCCATGCATGACAGATTCAGTCCTGGAACAATTATTTTGGAGGATCGGTTGGAGGTTACACCTTCTTCCTCTTAGCAAGTAAATGGACCGAGTCGGTCCAATCTGCCAAATCTAGGAGTATTTCGAACTCCTACCCTGATACAAGATTCATCTACTTCCAAATAATCAACTTCTAAGGAAACTGAGAAACCACATGTTCTTGTTGAGAAACTCAAACCTTTAGACCAAAAGTATGATGTATGGAAACATTTAGACCAAGTAACAGCCAAGTTATCAATTCTGGATGCCTTAAATCTATCAAAGGATCTTTGGGAGGCACTCATTGAGGATTTTTCAAGTCCTCAGGAATTCAAAACTGAAATTGATGCAGCTTAATTTTACCATATTGTGAATGATCCTGCAGAATGACATGCAGTGATATCTTTTACTAATGAAGATGAATATGATGTTGTACATGGACATATTAGAACTTTGTATTTATCTGGAAAGTTCAATTATGTAGACATACAATGAGCTTTCATTGATAATGGTTCAAGAGCCAACCTCATCCCCATTCATACACTTCGTTTATTGGGACTAACCTAATCTGATTTATCTCCTTCTACATTGATGTTTCAAGGGAATGATAAAAATTCAGAAGAACCTATGAGCGAGATTTCACTTAGAACTCCATTTAGAGACCTTGTATCAACTTCAGATTTCAAGGTTGTTCGAGATGACACAACTTTCAATATTTTTCTTGGAAGAACTTGCCTACATCAACATGCGGCTATCCCTTCATCATACCATCAATGTCTCACATATTATTTCAATGGTCTAATTGGGACATTGTATGCTGATAAATCCCCATTCAAAACATGTGAATCTCAATATATTAAGGAGTAATTCTATCACATGGAGGGAAAAGAGATATTTATGACAAAGGAGGTTACCAAAATTAATGCTCTATATGGTTTGGAAAAGATTCCATTAAACCCATTTGTACATGTGAGTATAGATTATGTGTTGCCGATCAGTCAAATTGACAAGATAGACCCAAATCCAAATACTCTTATAGAAACTTCCATATTTTCAATTATGGAAAACAAGCCAGGCAGCATGGGAGAAATTGTTGACTCCCCAATTAATGATTAAATCTCAAATGGAGATGTCTTCATTCCATCTGCTGAAATCCTAAAATTCAATACTTTGTCAACCAAGCCAGGAGAAGTTATAGCAATGTAAGAGATAAATGATTATGTTGATTCTTAATCCATCATCTCCTCTTTATTTCCCAAGGAAGACCCTTCATCATCAATAGGGTCTGAAATGGTAGCTTCTTCTTCAAGATGTTCAAATTAAAACTTCTCTCATGATCATGGAAATTATACTTCATTATTTATTATTCAAGTAGAAACAGAAGAAATAACACGTGTTGAAAATGAAGAGGAAGATCTCAGGGTTGATCCTCTGGAATTTGAAGAAGGTATCTCTACCACTGTAGACGAACTCTGAGAAATAAATCTAGGTACAAAAGAAGATCCACGCCCCACTTTTATTAATGTGGCCATGACTCTTGAAGAGCAAGAAATGTACATTTCATTTTTAATGAAAAATCGAGATATATTTTCGTGGAATTATATAGAAGGGCAAGGGCTTGATCCTGATGTTGCTACTCATCATTTGGGTTTTCCAGAAGAACATTGGGGATTCAATCAAGCCGCAAGAAGAACACACCCAACTCATGCCTCCAAAATTAAAGATGAAGTGGACAAGCTTATAAAAGATAACATCATCAGAGAACTTACATATCCCAAATGGTTGGCTAATATTGTCCCTGTGAAAAAGAATAATTGAAATATTAGATTTTTCATTGATTTTAATGATCTTAATCGGCATTGTCCCAATGTTGATTTTCCATTTCCAATAACAGAACTCCTAATTGATGTAATAGCTAGCTATGAAGCACTTTCCTTCATGGATGGATATTCTGGGTATAATCTTATCTGAATGGCTCCAGAAGATGAAGAATCTACATCCTTCAGAGCCCCTCAAGGTGTGTTTTTCTATCGGGTAATTCCCTTTGGCCTAAAGAATGTAGGAACAACATATCAATGTGCCATGAACCGTATCTTCAAACCCCTTTTAGGGAAATTTTTTGAATGTTATGTTGATGCTTTTTTTGTTAAATCCAGAAAATGTTCTAATCACATGGATGATTTGGAAATCATATTCCACAAACGTCGACAACACAATTTGAAGATGAACCCCTTGGAACGTGCTTTTGGGGTAACCTCAGGAAAATTGCTCGGCTTTGTTGTACACCATCTTGGTATTGTTGTTGATCCTGAGAAGAAAATATCAATCCTTTCCATGTCACCTCCTCAAAATTTGAAATAATTGAGAGGACTTCAAGTAAATTAGGCTTATATTCGGCATTTCATCGCCAATCTGGAATTAAAATTTTTACCCTTTACCAAATTAATGAAAAAGTTTGTCACTTACCAGTGGACTAAAGAATTTCAAGAAGCATTCAATATTCTCAAGAAATAACTCTTGATTCCACCGGTATTTATGCAACCTATTGACGGAATACCACTTATTATTTATGTGATAGATTTAGAGCAATCATTGGGTGGCTTCCTTGCACAAAAGAATAATGCTGGGAATGAAAACAGTCTTTACTATCTTAGTCGGACAATGCTTGAGATAGAAACCCAATATTCAAGTATTGAAAAGTGCTGCCTAGCATTAATCTTTTAAATTCATAAATTGAGACACTAATTGTAACATCATGAGGTCCTATTGGTATCTTGCAATAACCCGATCAAATTTTTCCTTAGTCATCCAATGCCTACAGGACGTCTGACAAGGTGGGCAGTTATTTTGCAAAAGTTTGATATCCAGTATGTGTCTCAAAAGGCAATAAAGGGCCAAGCTCTGGATGATTTCCTTACTGAACACCCTTCCATAGGAGATACATCTTTAGATACTAAACTTCCTAATGAGGAAGTCTTCTATATTCAAGATAATCCTTAAGCATGGGAAATGTAATTTGATGGTTCTTCCAGAAGTCCAACAGGGAAGAAAATGGAAGATCCTAAATTCAACAAAGTTGGGTTAGGAATTGTGATTATTTCCCCAGAAAAGGCAGTGCTACCATATTACTTCTTTTTGTTGGAAGGGATTACAAACATTGATGAGGAATATCAAGCTCTCATTGTAGGATTGGAGTTGGTGCTTCAGGCACAGGTGAATCACTTAATGGTTAAAGGTGGTTCATACTAGGTAATGAAACAAGTCAACGGGGATGATGAAATCAGAAAAGAATAGTTAATCCCTTTGTATGATTATGTCAGAGAGTTAATGGAAGAATTTTCTTCGTAACCAGAAATTTCTTATGTCCCATGATCACAAAATTCTCAACCTGATGCACTGGCTAATATAGCTACAACTCTTTCATATCCAAATCAGGACGAGACAATCATCAGTATTTCCCACCGTCGTACAGTTTCACTTTATGTAAAAATTAGAATAGAGGGAATCAATGAAATTAGTCCCATTTATGAACCATATGTTCATACTATAGGATGGATGACACCTATCAGGTAATACCTTCAAAATGGAATACTCCCACCTGATAGAGCTGGGAAAGAACAAGTCTGATGACGTGTGGTCAATTTTACTATTTATGATAGCCCAGATCACCTAGAGAAAACTCTCTACAAGCGATGTTCTGATTGAATTATCTTCAAATGTATTGATGGTGAAGAGACAATGGCTATCATGAATGAAGTACATGCAGGAGTCTGTGGTGCCCACCAGTCTGGACATAGACTGTCTGATCAAATTCGAAGGCTTAGATACTTTTGGACTTCATTGATACAAGATTGTGTTGATTTACCTAAGAAGTGTCATTCTTGCCAAGTACAATCCAATTTCATTCATCAACCCCCAGAGTTTCTTCATACAACTAAATACTCATGGCAATTTTCCACATGGGGTGTAACACCCCAAGCTTCCATGGTACGTTTCCCTTCGAATAATGCAATAGCGTGTGTTGCACGCAACCTCGAGCTCTGACACACACCATAACTAATTAAACTAGCCGTTGTGAATAGTAATACCTACTTTTTCAAATTTTATAAATTTTATTTATCAAAATGGACTTCATTTTTGGATTCGGAATATCTAAATTAGCCTATGTTGAATTTTTGGTATTTTTCTGAGAACTTCTAATTTTTTATGAATAGTGAAAAATACTTAAAAACAACTTTTTTAATCAAAATAATTTATAGTGATAAATTATACTATTTAGCGTTTTTAAAGTATAATTAGAATATATTTTTACCATTTTATCCAATGGTGGTCATTAGAATTAATTTAACATTGAAAATGGACATAAACAATTGCCAATCTTTTGATATAAATTGTTTCTTAAAAAACACGCTATTTGTTGTGACAACGGGAATTAATTATAAAATTAATTAATGAAACTTATATGTTTGGAATTTTTTAAAATAGACATAATTTTTGAATTCAGAATATCAATTATATCTTAGGGTGAAATTTTGGCCTTATTCTGAAAAACATCAATTTTGATGAATAGTGAAACCACTAAGTGGTTGTTAAAAACTGATTTTTCGTTAAAATGAAATATTACCACTTTTGTGATTTTATTTTAAGAAATCTGACATACATGGTTGTCATTAAGAAGTAAAATTTGGTTCAATGAGATTAAAATAAATTTTTGGTGAATAGTAACTTTTAAGTTCTTAATCGCGATTAGAGGTAATTAGTGTAGTTTAAGGTACAAATAATGTTTTAATAATATGAGATGAGCATGACACTTGTCCTACTCCTATTGGATGAGTCATGTCCGACCAAGACAACCCATGGGTCAACTTGGGGACCCCATGGAGCCACTTTAGTTGGAAAATGACATTAATATATATTTATTTAATGTTAAAATTAAATTGATACAAACATGAGTTGTTTTACTAAAACAGTTCTTAAGTGGGGTTACACAAGTCCAAATTTTGACTATAAATATTCATTAGAAATCTAAAATGATTTCCTACATCATAGTATTTTTTTTATAATTTTTAGACATTAAATAAATAAAATTATTTATGACATCATTATGATGCAGCGATGACCTCATTATTTAACGAATTAAATAAAATGAGAAGATAATGCAAGATCCAAGGCTTACACTTGTCCAAAGCCTATTTGATGAGGAGATTTCGAACCCTTATCACCTTAGCCACGAATTATATAAGTTTGGGACCTTTATAATCCGAAAAGCATTGTGTAATAATGTAACATTTCAATCTTTCCAAAAGAGCCCCTCCTCTCCTCTTATAAAAGGCCCCCACCTCTACCACCTTATTCACACTTTCAAGCCTTTTGGATCGTCCAACCTCTGACCAAATACTCTCACATCTTCTCTCCCTTCATCCTAGAAGCTTTACTTTAGTCAGAAAGCCATACTATGGAGTCCTTTTGATCAAATCAAAAGGAAGAACCCGAAGAAGAGGTAACATTTTCATCACCCTCTTTCAAGTTTCATTCTTCTTCCACTCCCTCTTTGTTTATTATTTCAATTCTAAAATTATAACTCCAGTATCTTCTATATACTGTGATGTTATTATAAATATGGAACAACCATATTCAGTATTCTACCCATCATTTGAATGACATGTCACCATACGTGCGTACGTACGGCTTACCGTCTCCACGTCGTGGTGTAATTGTTATTCAATATATTATTATTTAGATGGGTATAATAATGATATTTAATTCATGTAAATAATAAATATAACAAGATAATGATTCTGTATATATGATCCAATTATGAAAATAATGATATTGTCGCTCGTGCGTACGTACGGACTACCATCTCCACGAACGCGATGAGATTCATTCTCCGTCGTATCCATTCAAGTATAATTATCATTTGATGATTTAAAAATAATGTTTAAGGACATGATATCATTCTGGATATGAATAAGATACAACCTATCCATGAAAAACACGACTTACGTAACGAAACATATAAAAGAAAACAAGTAAGTTAACACCCGAAACAACGATAAATCCATGATATTGTTAACAAAGCAATGTTAAAAGATCATATATGATATCATATTAATGTATATGATTCTTGTATAATTTAATAACAATTATTTCACCATTATACAGGAGTTTAACCTACCCCAACCAAGGAAAAGTACAAGGTAAGGGTTATTTCACAATCTCTTCATTATCCGAGGTTGTTTATACGTAATAATCTACTAGGATCTCTTTATCATCCACATCCATGTTTCTTCAAAATGTATTTCAAAACATTTTTATTATTTACAAGAATATGGGTTAAAGTCATTTATACCCTTTTTTGACTTTTTATAAAAGGAATCTTTCCGTCGTTTTCAAAACAAAGTCCTTTTTAACCTTTTCGACATAATTAAGGTAAGAATGTTTTTTTTATACGGCAGGTGCGGTTATTTTCGCCGTTATAAAATCTTCAAAGCTTTCCTTACAAGCTTATAAGAATATTTTCAAGAAAATGTTTTATTTTATATGGCTCTTAAATGATTTCAAAAATAGAAAGAGATATTTCTCTAAAAAGTTTTTTGATTTCATCTATGTCAACATCCTTTGATGGATTTTACGCTTATTTGAAGTTGATTTATTATGATACAAAACTTCTATATTGTATTGAAGGTTTTGTGATATGTTTGACTGTGGATGTGCTATTTTTATACCATTCATAGTTTATGGTAAAATATTGACATTTCGTATGCTAGTTTTAATAAGAATGTTTATGTTATGTTTAAACCTTTTCATATGGGAATGCATTGGACTTACTATGTGACGGGTGGAGCACGCTATAGCTCCTCGATGCATCGGTAGGTCTCATGAGACAAACTAGTGTCTTGGCACAAGGCCTTGACAAAATCTTATTTGTAGTCTTGGCACGAGGCCTTGGCTATGTGGTTATGATAGTCTGGCATTATGCATTCCAACATTATGAAAGTGGTTTGTGATTTTGCATGTGATTATTAGATTAGTAGAATATCCATGTGAATGAGTAAATGGCATTATTTGATTTTACTTTTTCCATATTATGCTGAAGTTCAAGTTTAATAGGGCTTTTGTTTTAGTTATACATTGCCTTAAATGTTTATTCTTATTTATGAAATTTTCCGCCATATTGTTATCCTTACTGGGCATTTGAGCTCACCCCTTTTCTATGTTTTATTTTTCCCAGGAAGTGAAGAAGTAAATTATGAATGACCTGCAGGGATATTATGAGGGGATAATAGTGTGGAATGTGGATACATTATGTTGTTGTAGTAGTTTTTCATTTTATGATGTAATGTAAAACTTATGAATATATCTAGTGTTTCCAAGGCTACTAAACCAATCGGTCTTTCGAGATTTGATCTCTCTTGTGATCATTCCAATGTTACGAAGTAATGCACCGACTCTGGGTAGCTGGGGTCGGGGCGTTACAGTTGGTATCAGAGGCAGTTTAGTACTAACCTTGGAAGCTAGATTTAGATAAACTCTGATTAGAGCACATATCCCGAAGATAGACTTTGAGGAATAGTATAGAAGAACTTCCTAGAATTTTGGTATTGTAGAGATGTTGTGAGTTTTCCGAGCAATACATCCCTATCTGGATACGAGCAGGTAGAGGCGGCTCTGGCACAGATGTACCTAGGGGTAAAACCCGAAAACACCGCTTTGAGCTAGACTCGAACGGGAACTGGTGCACGACAACGGGCCTTGCTGCACTCTTGGTTACGACACTCCCGAGGGATATGCTTTGGATAATTCTCATTTTCTTTACAAATCATTATGAAGGGTTAATGAGTATATACTTCCTCAAAGAAAACATTTTTATGATTATGGATTATATCCATAAATAGTTCAATTTATGTAAAGTGTTTTACAAGTATGGAATTATGTATTTTGATTCATAAACTAATCTAGTTTATGCCATTGTTTAGAAATGGCGCCTAGTGGAAGAAATGGAAACCGTATCAATGCACGCACTCCATGTAGGGATTTCCCTCCTGCTCAAGATAATTATAGTGGGGCTGGTGATGCAACTGGTGCCGATCAGCTAATCACCATACTGGGACAACTTACTCAGGTTATGAATAATAACCGTACCCTTATGGAGCACCCTGATCCACAGCGTGGAGGATCAATGTTAGATCGATTCATGAGGCAACAACCACAAACGTTCAATGGGAGTACAAATCCCTTAGTAGCCGAGCAATGGATAAATTCCCTAGAGAAAATATTTCAGGCTTTGGGGAGCAGTGAAAGGGAAAAAGTTATAATGGCAGTTTACCGCCTCACTGGAGATGCTGATCAATGGTGGTCATTGATTCAAAACATGAAGGAAGATGATGAAGTATCAAATATGGAATGGAGGGTGTTCAAAGATCTGTTTTTAGAAAAATACTTTCCTCGCGACCATCGAGCAGATATGGAAAGGCAATTTCTGAGTCTGAGACAAAAGGAGGATGAGAATGTCACAAAGTATGAGGCTAACTTTACAAGGATAGAAAGGTATGCTGGAGATTATATACGTAACCCAGGAAGTAAGATTGATCATTTCTTTGATGGGTTAAAACCATTTCTTCGTCGAGCATTAGTCTCACAATCCTTTTCATCATACGAAGACATTGTCTCATGTGCTATCAAGACAGAAAAGGAATTCTCTATGTCTTATGACTTTAAAGCAAAGCAAGAGAAGAAGAGACCTGGTGATCAATCTGGGAATGGAAATAAAGGGAAGAAGGGAAAGGTTGAATATCCATCTTGTGGTAAATGCGGGAAGAAACATCCTGGTACTTGCTTGAATGGAATGGGAGTATGTTACAAGTGTGGTGAAAAAGGCCACCAAGCTCATGAATGCAAGGGAAAGAAAACGGTTGTCAACGTGGAATGCTTTAATTGTAGAGAGAAGGGAAATTATGAAAAGGAATGTCCTAAGCGTCATGGGAACTTACCTCAGAATAGGCCAAGGGATCAGGGCCAGGCTTATGCTATCACTACTGCTGAGGTGGAAGCTCCGAAAGACGTGGTGGCAGGTAATTTAATGGTTTCCTCAAGTTTAGAAAATGCATTATTTGATTCTGGATCATCGCATTGTTTCATATCTTCCCAGTTTGCTATGAAAATTAGATATTTCCAATTTTATTTAACAAGGGATTTGTCGGTCAAAACCCCTAAGGGAAGTATTGTTGCAACAAAGTTTTGTCGATTAGTTCCCATTAGAGCACCTAAATGTTCTTTACCTGCTGATCTCATCGTCATACCCATGATTGAATTTGATATAATCCTCGGTATGGATTGGCTTTCGGACCATGATGCAAAAATTTATTGTAAGAGGAAAGATGTTACGATTCTTGATGATGATGATAAGGAACACCTTATCTTTAGAGCCGAATCGTCGCCACATAATTCTTATCTAGATCCACCCCCAGTAGCTCAACTAAATTCAATTATTGGGGAGGAAAGAAGGAAATTACTAAGGGTGAGGAAAGGAATATTCAAATAGAGGATGTACCTATTGTGAGAGAATATGTTGATGTGTTTCCGGAAGATTTACCTGGACATCCTCCAGAACGAGAAGTTTAGTTTTCCATTGATTTAATTCCTGGATCAAGGCCCATATCGAAGACCCCTTATAGAATGGCCACTGTGGAATTAGTTGAACTAAAGAAACAACTAGAGGAATTGAGTAATAAGGGATTTATTCGCCCTAGTGTTTCTCCTTGGGGAGCCCCTGTTCTTTTTGTTAAGAAGAAAGATGGATCTATGAGGTTGTGCATTGACTATAGGGAGATCAATGCTATAACAATAAAGAACAAGTATCCCCTACCTCGCATTTATGATTTGTTTGACCAACTGCATGGAGCTCAATACTTTTCAAAGATTGAACTTCGGTCTGGATACCATCAGTTGTGTGTGAAGAAGGAAGACGTTCCAAAGACAGAATTTCGAACAAGGTACGGGCATTACGAGTTTACAGTAATGCCTTTTGGATTGACTAATGAACCCTCTGTTTTCATGGATCTAATGAATAGAGTTTTCATGGATTATCTTGATTACTTTGTAGTGGTATTTATTGATGATATCTTGGTATACTCCAAAAGCCACGAAGATCATGAAAATCACTTACGCATTATCCTGAAGACTCTTAGAAGACATGAATTATATGGGAAATTTAGCAAGTGTGAATTCTAGCATCATGAGATTTCTTTTTTTTGGCCATATTGTCTCTAAGGATGGAAATTTCTGTTGATCCTTCAAAAACCAAGGCAATCCAAGAATGGCCAGCACCGACAAGTATAACTGAGGTACGCAGTTTTATTGGATTAGCAGGTTATTATCGACGTTTCGTCCATAATTTTACCAGATTGGCTAACCCATTGACAAAGCTCACACGTAAATGGATTAAATTGGTCTGGACAAAATAGTGTGAAGAATGTTTTGAAGAACTAAAGAGAAGATTATTCAATGCCCCTGTATTGACTCTACCATCGTGGAATGATGAGTTTGTTATTTATAGTGATGCATCGAAGAAAGGACTTGGTTGTGTCCTTATGCAGAATGATAAGGTCATTGCCTATGCATCACGACAGCTAAAAATTCATGAGCAAAACTATCCTGCTCATGATCTTGAGTTAGCAGCTGTGATCTTTGCTTTAAATATACGGAGACATTACCTCTATGGTGAAAAATGTGAGATTTATACTGATCACAAGAGTTTGAAGTATATTTTCACACAAAAAGAACTCAACATGAGGCAAAGGCGATGGATTGAACTACTCAAGGATTATGATTGCACGATACATTACCACCCGGGGAAGGCAAATAAGGTGGCAGATGCTTTGAGTAGAAAAGACCATGGAGTTTTGAATGTGATGAGAATTGAAAGGGATCCAATTTTCTTGGATCTAGTGAAGATGGACATGGGAATAACTAGGGAAGGTGAAACATCAATTCTTTTTCAAATGGTTGCCAACCCATAATTACTAGAAAGTATTAAGAGTTCTCAGACCAATGATAAAGAATTTCAGAAGAAGATTAAAGATGTGAATGATGGAAGATTGAGGGACTTTGTGTATAAGGATGGAATTTTGAAATTCAGAAAGAGACTTTGTGTTCCCGATATAACTGATCTAAAAAGGGAATTGTTGGATGATTCTCATTGTTCCAATTTCTCTATACACCCTGGGAGCACCAAAATGTATAGATATTTGAAGGAACATTTTTGGTGGGACAATATGAAGAGGGAGATTGCTGATTTTGTGTCGAGGTGTATGGTTTGTCAACAAGTGAAAGCTGGAAGGCAACATCCTGGTGGAGTATTTCAACCTCTTCCCATACCTGAGTGGAAATGGGATAATATTACGATGGACTTTGTCATGGGACTACCAAAGACTCCTAGAAGGAATGATGCAATATGGGTCATTGTTGATCGTCTTACTAAGTCAGCACATTTTATGGCTATACGGGAGGATCTACCACTTGAACATCTAGCAAGATTATATATTAATGAAGTTGTAAGACTTTATGGAGTACCCCTATCGATTGTTTCTGATCGTGATCCTCGTTTTACTTCATGATTCAGGAAAAGTCTTCAAAAGGCCTTGGATACTGAACTTTGTTTGAGCACTGCCTATCACCCTCAAACAGATGGACAATCAGAACGGACTATTCAAACCTTAGAAGACATGTTGAGATCATGCTCTCTTGACTTTCAGGGTATGTGGGATCAATACTTACCACTGGTAGAATTTTACTATAACAATAGCTTCCATTCAAGCATTCAGATGGCACCTTATGATGCGTTATACGGAAAGAGATGTCGTACACAAACCTGTTGGGATGACGTTGGTGAAAGAAAACTTGTGGGACCAGAACTGGTGGAAGAAACAATGGAAAAGATGAAGGTAATCCAAAACCACATCAAATCAGCTCAAAGTAGGCAGAAGAGCTATGCCGATAACAGAAGAAAGGTTTTAGAATTTCAGGTGGGAGATCATGTTTTCCTAAAGGTATCTCCATGGAAGGGAGTTATAAGTTTTGGTAAGAAGGTTAAGTTGAGTCCCAGGTACATCGGACCTTCCGAAATTCTAGATCGTATTGGGGCTGTAGCTTATCGTTTGGCGATACCGCCAAATCTCTCCAAAGTTCACGATGTTTTCCACATATCGCTATTGAGAAAATACATGCCCGACCCAACACATGTACTTACCTATGAGGAATTAGAACCGGAACCCGATCTATCTTATTGTGAAGAGCCCATCAGAATTCTTGATGTGAGGGAGCAGGTGCTGAGAAACCGGACGACTCGTCTGGTAAAGGTTTTGTGGAGAAATCATAAAATGGAAGAGGCAACGTGGGAACCTGAGGAACTTATGATGAAGAACCACCCGGGTCTTTTTATGCAAAAATACCCTAGAAATTGCGAGGACGCAATTATTTGAAGGAGGGGAGAATGTAACACCCCAAGCTTCCACGGTACGTTTCCCTTCGAATAATGCAATAGCGTGTGTTGTACGCAACCTCGAGCTCTAACACACACCACAACTAATTAAACTAGCCGTTGTGAATAGTAATACCTACATTTTGAAATTTTATAAATTTTATTTATCAAAATGGACTTCATTTTTGGATTCGGAATATCGAAATTAGCCTATGTTGAGTTTTTGGTATTTTTCTGAGAACTTCTAATTTTTTATGAATAGTGAAAAATACTTAAAAACAACTTTTTTAATCAAAATAATTTATAGTGATAAATTATACTATTTAGTGGTTTTAAAGTATAATTAGAAAATATTTTTACCATTTTATCCAATGGTGGTCATTAGAATTAATTTAACATTGAAAATGGACATAAACAATTGCCAATCTTTTGATATAAATTGTTTCTTAAAAAACACGCTATTTGTTGTGACAGCAGGAATTAATTATAAAATTAATTAATGCAACTTATATTTTTGGAATTTTGTAAAATAGACATCATTTTTGAATTCAGAATATCAATTATAGCTTAGGGTGAAATTTTGGCCTTATTCTGAAAAACTTCAATTTTTGATGAATAGTGAAACCACTAAGTGGTTGTTAAAAACTGATTTTTCGTTAAAATGAAATATTACCACTTTTGTGATTTGATTTTCAAACATCCGACATACATGGTTGTCATTAAGAAGTAAAATGTGGTTCAATGAGATTAAAATAAATTTTTGGTGAATAGTAACTTTTAAGTTCTTAATCACGATTAGAGGTAATTAGTGTAGTTTAAGGTACAAATAATGTTTTAATAATATGAGATGAGCATGAAACTTGTCCTACTACTATTGGATGATTCATGGCCGACCAAGACAACCCATGGGTCAACTTGGGGACCCCATGGAGCCACTTTAGTTGGAAAATGACATTAATATATATTTATTTAATGTTAAAATTAAATTGATAGAAACATGAGTTGTTTTACTAAAACAGTTTTTAAGTGGGGTTACACAAGTCCAAATTTTGACTATAAATATTCATTAGAAAGATATAAATATTTCCTACATCATAGTATTTTTTTTATAATTTTTAGACATTAAATAAATTAAATTATTTATGACATCATTATGATGGAGCGATGACCTCATTATTTAACGATTTAAATAAAATGAGAAGATATTGCAAGATCCAAGGATTACACTTGTCCAAAGCCTATTGTATGAGGATATTTCGAACCCGTATCACCTTAGCCACGAATTATATAAGTGTGGGACCTTTAGAATCCGAAAAGCATTGTGTAATAATGTAACATTTCAATCTTTCCAAAAGATCCCCTCCTCTCCTCTTATAAAAGGCCCCCACCTCTACCACCTTATTCAAACTTTCAAGCCTTTTGGTTCGGCCAACCTCTACCCAAATACTCTCCCAACTTCTCTCCCTTCATCCTAGACGCTTTACTTTAGTCATAAAGCCATCCTATGGAGTCCTTTTGATCAAATCAAAAGGAAGAACCTGAAGAAGAGGTAACATTTTCATCACCCTCTTTCATGTTTCTTTCTTCTTCCACTCCCTCTTTGTTTATTATTTAAATTCTAAAAATATAACTCCAGTATCTTCTATATACTGTGATGTTATTATAAATATGGAACAACCATATTCAGTATTCTACCCATCATTTGAATGACATGTCACCATACATGCGTACGTACGGCTTACCGTCTCCACGTCGTGGTGTAATTGTTAATCAATATATTATTATTTAGATGGGTATAATAATGATATATAATTCATGTAAATAATAAATATAACATGATAATGATTCTGTATATATGATCCAATTATCAAAATAATGATATTGTCGCTCGTGCGTACGTACGGACTACCGTCTCCATGAACGCGATGAGATTCATTCTCCGTCGTATCCATTCAAGTATAATTATCGTTTGATGATTGAAAAATAATGTTTAAGGACATGATATCATTATGGATATGAATAAGATACAACCTATCCATGAAAAACCCGACTTACGTAACAAAACATATAAAAGAAAACGAGTAAGTTAACACCCGAAACAACGATAAATCCAAGACATTGTTAACAAAGCAATGTTAAAAGATCATATATGATATCATATGAATGTATATAATTCTTGTATAATTTAATAACAATTATTTCACCATTATACAGGAGGTTAACCTACCCCAACCAAGTAAAAGTACAAGGTAAGGGTTATTTCACAATCTCTTCATTATCCGAGTTTGTTTATACGTAATAATCTACTGGGATCTCTTTATCATCCACATCCATGTTTCTTCAAAATGTATTTCAAAACATTTTTATTATTTACAAGAATATGGGTTAAAGTCATTTATACCCTTTTTTACTTTTTATAAGAGGAATCTTTCCGTCATTTTCAAAACAAAGTCCTTTTTAACCTTTTCAACAGAATTAAGGTAAGAATGTTTTTTTATACGGCAGGTGCGGTTATTTCCGCCGTTATAAAATATTCAAAGCTTTCCTTTCATGCTTATAAGAATATTTTCAAGAAAATGTTTTATTTTATATGGCTCTTAAATGATTTCAAAAATAGAAAGATATATTTCTCTAAAAAGTGATTTGATTTCATCTATGTCAACATCCTTTGATGGATTTTACGCTTATTTGAAGTTGATTTATTATGATACAAAACTTCTATATTGTATTGAAGGTTTTGTGATATGTTTGACTATGGGTGTGCTATTTTTATACCATTCATAGTTTATGGTAAAATATTGACATTTCGTATGCTAGTTTTAATACGAATTTTTATGTTATGTTTAAACCTTTTCATATGGGAATGCATTGGACTTAATATGTGACGGGTGGAGCCCGCTATAGCTCCTCGATGCATCGGTAGGTCTCATGAGACAAACTAGTGTCTTGGCACAAGGCCTTGACAAAATCTTATTTGTAGTCTTGGCACGAGGCCTTGGCTATGTGGTTATGATAGTCTGGCATTATGCATTCCAACATTATAAAAGTGGTTAGTGATTTTGCATGTGATTATTCGATTAGTAGAATATCCATGTGAATGAGTAAATGGCATTATTTGATTTTTCTTTTTCCATATTATGCTGAAGTTCAAGTTTAGTAGGGATTTTGTTTTAGTTATACATTGCCTTAAATGTTTATTCTTATTTATGAAAGTTTCCACTATATTGTTATCCTTACTAGGCATTTGAGCTCACCCCTTTTCTATGTTTTATTTTTCCCAGGAAGTGAAAAAGTAAATTATGAATGACCTGTAGGGATATTATGAGGGGATAATAGTGTGGACTGTGGAGACATTATGTTGTTGTAGTAGTTTTTCATTTTATGATGTAATGTAAAACTTATGAATATATCTAGTATTTCCAAGGCTACTAAACCAATCGTTCTTTCGAGATTTGATCTCTCTTGTGATCATGCCAATGTTACGAAGTAATGCACCGACTCTGGGTAGCTGGGGTCGGGGCGTTACATGGGGAATGGATGTAGTAGGACCATACCCTTCAGCTACATCCAAGAAGTTTAAGTATATTCTTACTGCTACTAACTTTTTTTCCAAATGGGCAGAGGCAATACCTCTCAAATATGTTAGTTCTAAAAGAATTGTTAGCTTCATCAATTCTAACATCATTATCAAATTTTGTGACCCTCATGCCATATTGACGGACAATGGCACCAACTTCTGTTCATCTGAGGTAAGGAAGTTGTATCAAGAATACAAAATCAAATCCAACCATTCATCTCAGTATCATCCAGCGACCAATGGAAAAACAAAACCCTTCAATAAGACTCTTTCAAACATACTACAAAAGATAGTGGTTAATGATAATAAATCAGGGCCTAATAAACTTTTTCATGCTTTATGGGCTTCTCGAACCACCACCCGCACTACAACGTGGTCAACACCATATTCATTGGTATATAAAATAGAAGAAGTCTTACCCTTTGAGGTATAATTACCCTCACTAAGAGTATCCATTTTTGATCAGTCATCTATAGATAAACAATCTAAAAAGAAATTGGATGAATTGGAATGATTAGATGGAAGAATATTGTGCATCCTACACCACTTGGAAGACTATCAGAATCGAATAGCACGAGCTTTCAACAAAAAAGTTCATCTTCATTCATTCATTCATGGAGAATTGGTATTGGTCCTCAGAAATATAATGATACCAGGAATGAAACATCCAATGCTTGAGTCAAAGTGGGAAGGACCTTATTCAATACATAAGGTCTACTCCAATGGAGCTTATTCTTTAATCACAATTGATGGAGAACTCATCCCAACTCCAACCAATGTAATATTTCTAAAGAAGTATTTTGTGTGACACAAATACATTCTATTTTTCCTAGCTGCATGATGATAAACTGTGCAGCATTGGTCCATACATATGACCTTAAACATTCACAGTCCTTACTGCAAGACTTTAAACTGCATAGTACCTTATAGTCCTTAATGAAAGACATTAAATTGGCTTGTCCCTCCATTGTCCAAAATGACATTAAACTCTGCATCGTTAGGGTTACTGCTACCTCTTGATTCTCAAATTGAGTATGACTCACATGATCTTAGAGTAAACGTCAACCATAACACCCTCTCTAGGCCGCTAACCATGTGTATGTCCTAACTCCATTTTTAGGTCGTTGTCCTCAAGAACAACTTGATCACCAATTCATTATTCAATGAAACTACACGGACATTGATCCTATCCTTCTAGGCTGGGTACATAGGCAACCTCCTGAGGTTGAAGCCTAAAATCAATATCTTCACACCGGTTCACCTCCGTCTCGTATGATGTTGATTCATGAAGCCACCCCCAAAACCAATATCTTTACATTGGTTCACTATCATCCTGGCTATATGACGTTAAACTATACAGTCCCCCATTGTCCACACTTCAAGACATTAAAATAAATAGAAATACATCTTAGCTACATGATGTTAAATTGTTCACCACCAGTCCATGCATATTACCCAAAAATATTCATACTTTTTTCCTATATAACAATAAACTATCATAGTATTTGACACCCTCACCGGAGAGGGAATCATTATTGACATTGGTCTCCAACCATGTCTTATTCCAAGCACTACGTGCATACATGGAAATGACCGAATCTTTAATCTTGGGTCATACCATCATTGCACTAAAGTCTCCATTCATCCTTCACTTGTAAGAACCAAATCTATACATAGGGTATTTCAAGAACAACATATGGCTTGATTCTCATCTTAATGGGATAAGGAGGAATGTTCGAGCATCCCTTGAATCCAGCCCCAAGTCTTTGGGCCTAACCCCAAATTCCACATTCAGTCCCTTGGCTGAAAAGTCCCCCGGTGAAAACATTAATGTGGTATAAAAACCATGGTCTTCGTTCACATCAAGTTTATATGTGTATTCTTCATTATAGTCCATGCTATATGACCCTAAACTAAGATCTCGTACACTCTAGTCCCACATGACGTTAAACTATATTTAAATAACTACGTATGGATTGATTCCCATCCTTATGGGATACTTAGTGAAGTCCAATACCTTAATTCAGGACCCAATCATAACATGATTATGGTTGGCATTGGTCTGTGTATCTCCTTCTTGCATTGGAAAATGCCCATTTTTATGTTTCATACTCCAAACATTAAATTCTTTTAGATCTCCATAATTCTTTTCTTGACATATGGTCGCGAAATGTCCGATACCTGGGAATTATATTTCCTGACTATGCCGCACGTGCCCTAGGCGGCCTTGCATAAATAGTCTATATAACAGAAATGTCAGCCAAAAGCTACTATTATTTGAATATGCAGCCAATTCCCTTAAATGGACCTGCATAATTCAACCCCCTAATGGGTTCATCAAATAGTGGTAACTTCATTATTTGGGGGAAAACATCTTTTTTCCTTGTTTTTCTTAATGACAATATGTAGGGATCTGAAAAAAATAGCCATCCTTAACATATTTGTCCCATACTCTTTTTCATGATATAAAAGTACATAATTCTATGGTTTATATTTCCCTTCCCTACATTTGGGTCAGACCTTCGCAGGAGTGACATTTATCCAATCTTTGACAATCTTGATTGGAAATATCCTTTCCATATCCAAGTACCTATCTCTGTACAGAAGACTCTATGCTTTGGAAAATTTGAATCTCCATAAACATTCACTGGATTTTAGCAATAGAAAGGTAAAATTTCTGAGAGTTATTTTTCCTGACTATATAAGACGTGCCCCTAGGTGGCCTTGCATAAGTAGTCTACATATTGGACCTATCATCCAAAAGATGCTATTATTTTACTTTGTAGCCAATGCCCTTATGTGGCCCTACATAATTCAACCCCCTAACAGTTTTGTTAAATAGTGGTATCTTCAATCTTAAGAAATACTTCCACTAATTACTTTTAGCCCTTTTTTCATATCATTACTCAGATTCAAAATTTCATAATTTATAGTTTACATGTTTTCCCCATACATGAATATGGTAATATGTTTTCTGATAAATTATCAAGGAATTGAGTCAATTTTAATCCATTCGGTCAAAGTTATTTCAACCTTAAATATTGGCCTCTTTTTTATGTCTGAAGTGCGTGACATTAAACTGCCCAAAAAAGACAAGGTAACTCTGAACAAAAGTCAAGTCCCCGCTCACTAAGCATAAATTTCATATGATTTATGTAATATTGAGCAATTAAAATATTCAAAGTTTGTAGGTTTTTTTTATAATCCTAGAAAAAAAATCAAACTATGCTTACAAGGCCGTTTGGATTAGGTAAAAATAATTAATTAAAGAAGGTATAAAAAAGAATGTAGATGCAAATGATTGAAGATGAAGTGTCTTTAATTGATTCATAAGAGTTCGAAGGACATCCATAGATTGGCGTCTCTTCTCTTTTACAAGAATTACAAGAGGCTTTCAACATAACTCTTCATTCACTTCACAGCATTCCGAGCCTCATCAGCAGCCACATAGAATTCATTCTCTCAATTGGATACAATAAGAGATGTAGTGATACTGGTTCTTATAGGAACAATTGTAAAATAATGTTCTTGATTTCGGTTTGAGAAAATTTTCTGATGATCAAACAATGAATCTATTTCTGGTTAAGAGACATGGAAGATGGATACATGGATTTGAGAATGGAGCATTGGAAGTAAAGAGACATTTGGAGAGAATAATCTTTTCAGATATGGTTCTAATTCCATGATATTATTCTCTCCACCAACCAGCAGTAGAAAACATTTCATCCCATGGGTTTTCCATTTTCATATCTATAGGAAATGGCATGGAGGAAAAATATGATCGTTCACACCACTGTTGTTGCTCTTAATGCACACCATAACCAAAATAAGGTGGTAACAGTGTGGTTTCATCTTGGGAAGATTATTCTTTGCATTTGAAATGATGACTCCTTGTAGATAACCATGACCATAGAGAGGTAGGTAGATTCACTGTGGAAAATTAAGGTGATACTTCTTCAAGTACTAGGCCAAATCTAGGAGATTGCTATCACAGATATCAAAGTAATCATGGATAACGATGTTCATCATGTCACAGATCCTCTTATTGGCCAACTCATCTTCCATTCCAATTCTTTTGGGAGCCATTGAATCTGCACAAACAACAGATAATTAACTTTTATGTATGTTGGTTTTTCATAAATTTTTTGAAGAAATTTGAAAAAATCGCTAAGGCATTAAGGTGCACAAGTATGATGTTGGCGCGCAAGTCTAAGTTGTTCGCACAAGTTTTACAATGCTAGTACCTGCGCACAAGTTAGAAACTTACTATATAAGCACGAAACATCAATAGAAGCGCAAGCAAGTGGAAAACCGAGCTACTTGCATGAACAAGAGCTACTTGCGCACCAAGATCTCTGAAGCTTTTGAAGCTGAGTGCCTTGTGCGCAGTGGTGCCGCATATTTATGGGCAAGGTCAGACCCTTCTCACCAGACCCTATGTGCCAGAAGCATACCTGAGTGCCTAATACTTGTGCACCACAACATCTTATTTCTCATTTTCCTCAGATTCAAATCCATTTTAATTCTTCAGATCCAACTCTGAGGGGGGGCTTTTTTGACGCTCCTTTCCATTACAGAGTCTAACGAATGAAAAAGGGGAATACCTTAAGAACAAAGAGAGTTATACTTTGAAGAACATAAAAAATCGATAAAGGCATGAACATGGAACCCTTTATGCATGGGCCGTGGAAGTTTCACTGTGGTCGCACACGTATACCTGTGCGCCACATATGGGTCGCACAAGTGACTTGTGCGCCCTATTCTTATTTCTCCCAAAGTCCTCAATGGCCTATAAATACCCCCTCTGGGGCCCCCATTGCAAGGATTTTAAAATTCGAAAGTCATATTTAACATCTCGATGCCCTAGTATCTTCTTGAAGTTTTCCGAACACTTCTATGGTAACTTATTACCTAAAATGAAAGATCTAAAGATAAGGAATAATGCATAAGTGTTGGAATTCATCAACACTTGCGTGCCTAAGTGTCCAACACTTATGGGAAATGGCCACACTTATGTGCCACCTTATCCCTTCAATAGAACTTGCGCACCACACTTTTGGAAGCCTCTATGGATGATACTAAGGGATTGAGTCAAGTCTCACCCATGTATTACCCTATTGGTTAACCATTTCCCAAGTACACACATGTATTGCAAGTATACTTGCATGACCAGGACTTGCACACCCAAACAGGACTTGCGCGCCTACTGCTTTTTGGGTGCCCCTTGTACCTATTCAACTTTTTTCTTCAAATTATCCTATCCTCTTAAATATTTAGCCTTCAAAACTCTATTCAAATACATTTATGGCATGGTTACTTTGTTGTATTCCTTATTTTAAAGGAATTCTATGGAACATCTCTCAAAACCTTGTGATTTACATAGCTTTATGTCACTAAGGTTAGAGATTTCCTTCATTCAAACTCATCCATTAAGATGACAAGATCTATTTCAGGGAATCCTCCTTAGGAGTAAGCCCCAAATTCCCTATTTTGGGCCTCCTAATTAGGAGTAAGCCCTAGTCATAATTTTTTTTGGGCTTCATTTTCATGAATATAACCCAATCATATGTCCCCTCTAACTTAGGCATCCTTCTCAAGAGTAAATCCTAAGTTAAGTAACCAAATATCATTAAAGAACATATAACTTTATGGACCTTGTTCCAGGGATTCTTCCCTGAAGTAATTCCTGATACTCACTGATTTGGACAGTCATACATACATCAGCCCCCCATTATTTCTTATGATTGCATCTTTCGTGGCACAATCATCGGGTTTTACTGATACCTCTTGTTTCCCACACCAATCATGACTCATGTGAGATTAGAGCGTAAAAGTAATTATGAAATCTTTATTTGGGCCATAAATCATGCATAAACTCCATACTTCTTCACTCAAACTATGTGGGTTCTGATTCCTTCTCTAACAAGGATACATAGGTAGCCCATCTGCAGGTATGATCCCAACTATAAAATAATCCCTGTCTTTTTGAACGACAATAAACTTTCTGTTCCCCACTGAGTGGCTTTAAAACCAGTATGGTTATCATAATAACCAAGAGATTTCTATATACTGTGTTGAAGGATACCATTGACTAAGAATCTTTAATTCATATGGAGGATTCTCTATTGATGAAGAACCTCAAATACATATAAAAGATTCTCTAAATCATACATATTAATCATTGATTTCATGATCTAAAGGAAGAACTCATTTTCATGCTTTGTAAGTTAATAAGGATTCACGAACATAACTCAAATATATAAAGAGAGTCTCAGAGTAGACAATAATCCCCCCCAAAAAGGTGTGATGAGTCTGACCTCCCATCCTCTAGACCAATGCAAATTCTTAAGCCTCATCAGTCCACAACTAATGATCACCCATCTTTGGAAAGTAGGTCCAAATGCATATGGAATCATTGGATGTTTCCGGTTCTATGAACAAACCCGTTAGAAACGGATTGGAATGATTGAACCTTAAACAAAACAAGGTCATCCCCATTTGCAGAAGAAACAGAGACATAAGTTTCATAGTAATCTATTGATTCAATGTTTTAGATTTTAATTTTAATAAAATTGAATGAGTAAAATGAAGAATTGTATTTTGGATGTGAAGCATGGATATTGAAATAAGGACTCATGATTTGAGGGGATTAATTAATTAATGTAAATGAAATTTCCCTATCATTTTTCGTGCATAGAATTTCTAAAATTCATGTGATATTTTTTTCTTATCAATCATTCCATGAGTGACTGTCCAATATCACATTTCCATTCTCTAAAGGATTTCTATAATAAAAATTTCCTATTTTATCTTGATCATATTTCATGAGTGATATTGGGACATGCCACCTTCCAGAACTTTTATTCAAACTTTTCAATTCTATTATTGTTCAAAAATACATTTAAAATAATTTAGGCACTACATTGGCTAGCCAAATATTTACCTGAGACCCACCCTTACATTTTTCTTTCGTTGTCCCATAGATTCCATGAATTTCCTTATAGGTTTATGCCACATTACAAGCTGATTTTTCCAGACCTACCCACAGTTTTAGTATTTATTCATGGATATTTCGTGTTTCAGTGTGGGGGAAGGGCCTTCTGTGTGCGTTCATTGGGAATTGTATCATTTGTGGGTGGTGTGAGGTGTGTCTCATCATTCCAGCTAGTGTATTATTGGAAAATTTGGCATGAGTCATCATTTAGTTATTATTCATTCACTTCATCTGCATCTCCTTAAAAAAGAGAGAAAATAAAGTTGTGCCTTTCTAGATGATTATAAAAAAAGGAAAAAAAAGAAAATAAAATATACTTGGTCCTTTCTAGATATTTTTATACCAAGAGGGGGAGACCATGGATGTTATCATTCTTTGTAATCATTTATTGACTCATGTCCCATTTCATTAAAAGGGGGTGGTGTTGTGTTTCACATTATTAAGGGGATTTGATTGAGGTACATCATGTGTTTTTACTTGAATAATCATTAATTGTACTTAAAATATTTTCCTCCTCTTTGAGCCTTAATTTTTAAAGTATCAAATCCTACAAACCTTAATCCTCATAGTCATTTGAACCTTTATTGCATCTCCCCATGATTTTATGTGCCTTTTGTCTTTACAAAGTGGAGAAAGTAGTTCCTTTAGAATATTATGAATAAGGAGCATGTTCTCAAGATATTAACATAAATAAATATTAATTATATCATGAGTGATGAGAGAAAATATTCAAAATAAAGGTAGATCATTATTTGGCATGTTTAATAATACTAAATTGAGAATCTTGAATGGGTGAAAGGAGAAACTCCATCATTTTTCAAAGGGGAAATGTAATATGCATGAACTGATTCTTTCAACGAAAAATGGGACATTAAATTGATATTATTTTTGTGGAACTTTAAAATTTTATTGGACATTGATAATTGTTTGATTTTTTTCTTTGAAATTTGAATATTGGTAACATTGGTTCCCTCAGATTTTCAATGTTGATATTTTATGCCTGAGGACAAGCATGGTTTATGTGTGGGGGAATTGATAGAGATAATATTTTCATCAATTTTTGATATTATTTTCAATGGTTTATTCTCATACACTTTGTCAATTTGAGCTGATTTTCATGATTTTAATATTTTGGCTATGTGTTAGGCTAAAAATGGAATGATGCTTAAATCTATATTTTCGACAGATTTTCACATCATGGGTATTTAAGTCATTTCATTAAAATTATAATTCTAAATTCATTGATTATTTTTTTGTTCGAATCCCTGATTTATTTCTTTAATTTTTTTATACTAGACAAGGGGGTGATTCGAGCATCTAATAGCCTAAAAAATGAATGAATTTCACAACTGTTCTGGGAGAACAACATGGACACCACCATAGCAATGGAAACACATCTCGGTCTACACTCATCCAATTGAAGTGATTACAATTGGAGATGAAATAGTACTCAAGGGATAGTTCTAAAATTAAATTTAATGTAGTTTGGAATTCATTATGGTGGATTTTTTATGAACCCAATTGAAGGAGGCTTCTTGGAAATTTCATCCAGCAAAAGAAACCTCCAATAGAAAAATTATAACTCATGCATGAGTTGGAAAATTAAACTGAAATTTGGAGGGTGTACCCCCAAAATGAGGATAAGCAATATTCATGAAGGAGACAATATTTTAATAGTCCGTTTTCATGGTCATTAATAACTGATATTTTAAATTTGGGGAGTCTGTCCGGACAGAATAAATGATTGGGGTAAAACGGCCATAAATATCGGAATATTTGTCCAAATATGCTGATACCTTTAATGGAAACAACTGTGATAATAATGCACAACATTGATGGAGGGTTAAAATCTTAAAGATATCATTTAATGTGGTTACAATGCGTCAAAATTAGGGAAACAAATTCTTTCTATAAAAGGAGGGGAGCTCCTCCCTCTCAAAGAATTCCATTCCATCACAAATTCCTTCAATTGACCAGTGAGGGAAGAATTGGGCGATGGCCTTATTTAGATTTATTTCTTTATTTTATTTTATTATATTTTCTCCCCATTTCCACATCATCTCAACTTCCGCATCCAAAGAGGGGTAGTACCATTGAGTGATTGGGAAGGGGAAGGCTTGACCAATGTGCTTTATTGAGTTCTTGCGCTTTAATTTAATAAGATCCCTTCTTATTTCATAATCCGGTTTCAATAATAAATTCAGTTTTATATTCTAAATGTGGTTGTATTTGGTTTTAATTCTCTAAATTTATATTTCTTGGGTCGATGATCACAGCTCCCTCCACCCGATTCTAATCGGTATACGGTGGAATGGATTAGGGTTGGGTGGTGAGTACTCAGTGGTATTCAGCACGTGTTCGGTGGTACTCAGCATGTGTGTATGTTTTCATATGGAATATTGGTTTTTTAGGGATGAAAAATCCCTAGTTAGGGATTTCTCTAATTAATTGAGAAAACCATTTACAATCATATACCCACTGGAAGAAGGGTAGTACAATATAAGGTTTTGGATAAATAATATTCTCACCACAAACATTTGTCCAAGGGGGAGAGATGACTCTGTATAAATATCTCTCTCGAACCAGAAAAATAAAGAAAAGGGTGAAAAATTTGGTAACCATGATTGCAAAGCCCCAAGTCTATCCAAACCCACTCTGATCACAAACTTTCTCATTTTTTTTAAAGCCAATCAAATCATGCTTCTTATTTCTCACACATCATTCAAAATTAAATAAAACCAATTGATTTCATAAAACCATTAAAAAGTGAAAACCTTTTTTTGTGTGCACTCATCTTCAGGAGACTGCCTAGGATCAACTACTATACTATAATTAGATATTCAAAATATTGTGTTTCCATGCCACATGACTGGCGTGTGTCATGGACCCCACGAATCTTTTCGAGGAAGATCTATTTCACTTTCAGCTGAGTATTGGTACAGATACCATTTTTCATGACTTGGAATTCCTCAAGAAATGAACCCAGTCATATTACCCCATGGGTCTACTATAATAATTTATCTACCATTGTAGAAAACAATAGGATATTATCCATTGGGGTATCTTATCAGACTAATAACTATGCACAAAGGCCAAAAAATTTTATTTAAGTGTGTTTTATCCTCACTCACACACAAACTAGAAAACATCCGATAAGGTTACCTAATATGATCATTAATCCATGATAAGTGCACATAACTATGGATTTGAAATTTGTTATGATCCCACAAATAAAGGTGCACCTTATTAACAAGGGTGGAAACTGTCCATATTTTAATTATCACATTTCTAGGGGTGTTACACTCTCCATCTCTTAAAATCACCAACTCCCCTATTGTAGACCCTATATTTGAACCTAGGCAGTATTTCCACGATTCTAACTGAGATCCTCCTTTGATACCAATGTAACAAATGGGACCTTCTGAAATCAGAAACATCCCACCTTAACATGGTTGGAGGGTCTTGGCCCTCTAGGAACCATTGGTTTCCCTACAGATATGTGGTTCCCTTTCTAGGTCCCACCCATGTGCCCAAATGTGTCTTCATACTAATGATTGTCTGCACAATCCAACACATGTTCTTTACAATATGTCGTTTTCTCACTTGCACAGACCCCGAGAAACTTCCCAAGAGGCCACCCATCCTGATCACTACTACGGGCCAGGCATGCTCAACTATGGAGTTCTAAACAGAAATACAACATAGAATATACATAGTGAAAATGATTGATTAAACATCATTTCATGTCAAATAGTATCATAATCCAAATGAATTTAACACAATCGTATGTTAAAGGTCATAAAAACACATCTCATGTGATCAATAATCAAACATAGGTCACATATGCTATATACATATCCCATAAAAGCATTTCAATTACACGTATATGGGATGCACAGATGTTAAGGACTTTATACACATAGGTGTCACACTAGGTTGCACACACAAAAACCAAAAACTATGTCAATAAACAATATAAATCATGTGAAAATTTTAAATATTTACTACCTTATGTGAAACAATGATGGAAATAATGGTTCGAATCTGAATTTAATTTCACCCCCAAAACCTCGACAATTTCATATGATAATTTTTTTTAAAAATCTCTTCTCTTTGAGACAAACCCAATGACATCAACGATGCGATGATCTGATCAATACTGAATATGATATCGAGGATTAACATTTGAGAGAAAAATAAATAAAATAAAATAAAATAAATACATAAGAGAGGTGGAATATTGGGTGAGAGGCATGAGGGGGTTCTCCTATAGACTCCTTAGAAATCTCCCTCATTCTCTATTTACCATGTATTTTATAAAATTTCATTCTTTGATTATTTCAATAATTGATTTCTTAATTTATTTTATTTTTAATCTCATTCTTTAAAACTCAAATTCCACCCTATAAAATATTTTGGTGTTTATTATTATTTCAATAATACACATTCTCAAAAAAATTATAACAAGTATTTAAATTTATTTTCCGACATCATGAATTTTTTAAATACATTCATTTATAATGGTTTTACGAAATTTTAACATCTCTGTTAATACATTTGTATATTCTATGAAATAATTTTTGAGTTAGGTGATGAGTTATCATAGAATTATGGGATTCATAGAGCCTTGATATTGAAAAAATTAAAATACTAAATATATTATAATATGCATGATAATATTTTCCAAAATAAATAAATAAATTCAAAAGGTGTCTTGTATAAGAAATCAGATACCACAGTAGGGATTAGGATGAAGGGTTTACTCTTGGAATGATATAAATTTTTTATACATTAGATATTTAGTCAAATCGAACATAAGGATAATTTAATTAATAATTTAATTATATATTTTTCCAAAAAATAATATAATATATCATAAATATTGTTTTGGATGGAAAATCCAACATAACTGTTTGGTTCGGAATACAGGTTTTACCTGAGGATTGGTAAAATTTTGTCATGCCTAGTGTTTGGTAACTTCACACATACGGTTAATCATAATTAGTGTATAAATATTTTATATGGCAGCTAGAAATTATATTAATAATTTTATTATTATTATTATTATTTTTAATAATAGAAAAAAATGAAAGTATACATTCTTAATTAATAATTGATTAAGATGTTTGTAATGAGTGAGAAAAGTAATAATGATGATAACATTAATTTTTTTAAATAAAATAAATTGTGTGGTTAAAAATATTTATTAACATGTAAGAATTGGACCCCACTAAGGGAACATACAACCTGCCTTAACATGGTCGTTGGGTACTGGTTGGCTAGGCACCACCAATTACTCCACATACAAACGGTCCCTTACCTGAGGTCCACCAACATGCTCGAACGGATCATCAGCCTAATTAATATCCCCATTAGAAAACACTATTTCTTTTAGTGTGCATTATACTTTCTCACACACACCCTAAGAAACTTACCAGGAGGTCAAGAAACTTGATCTCTACTCAATGCCAATCATGTATAAATATGGGGTTCTAATCAGGTAGGATCCCTAAAATAAACTTGTTACATTTTAGCTTTTATAGTAATATTTGTCCTTTGAAGTATCAATTTTATAGGGGTGTTACATAGGGTACCATATGAGGTTTGGAAGACTTTTTTGCAGGAAATGGGAGTGAAAAGCTTCAAGGACTCTCTTTTTTGTTTACTCATGTCAAATGTGGATCTCCAGAGTCCTTTTTACAATCAAACTTAGGACCCTATGCGAAGGAGGCCATCCATGCAGGTCCATTGTGTAGGTGTCTCATGCAGGTCCATTTCACAGGTGTGGCTACTCCTACTAGAATAGGAAGGTAGGTCCTACATGAACCAATTTTCCCATAGGTGGGTTGCACACAGGTTCACCTAGGTGAGTGCCTCATCTCAACTTCTATTCTACCCATTTAGAGTATTTTTTTATAAATCTTATTAACCTATGTGAAAAATAGTGCCAACAATTTCTCCTTGTTCATTTGATATAACATTTTTTTTATTTGTTATACACCATTCGATTGTTTATTATGAATGATTCTTGGTTATTTCCACAGTTGTTTCCCACATTCTATAAGTATATATTATCCCCATGGTAAAACATTATATAATCGCTTCTAGTCAGTAGACTTTAGAATATAGGAAGGTGTGCCTAAGGACCTGTGATGCATCAGTACAGACACTAGGTGAGTGGTAGTGATTTGGGGCATTATAATATTTTTATTTTTTAACTAGCATGTCTGTTTTTGTATGATTTTTTATATTTTATGTCATATAGCCCATTTGAACATAAATTTTGTAAAGTAATTGTTTTGGTTAAATATAGAAAAATACATGGCCATAGTCTATTTTTGCGGAATAAAGATGCCAAAGAAAAATAAATATATCAATTTCATGGAGTTTTATAGACATCATTCCAGCATAGGCATGAGGTAATGCCAAATTCCCTAGTACCATTTTGATAAAAATTATAAGGATTTTTTTCTAGTATAATTCATACTAGAGAAATCAATTAAAAAATTATAAGCCTTAAATGTGGAAATACTATCATTGAGAGAGTTGGATTTATAGAAAAAGATTAGAGAAGAAAAATAATGAGGTATACTATTGGTGAGGTGGACCTAGAGATAGATAGTAATTGATTGGCCATCATCAATTATTTTTAATTCTCATTTATTATGTAAATATATTTTCATTTAAGAAAATAGGGATTGAGATTAATATCAATCTTAGTAGAAGTTTATTAAAGGCAATAAAAGACAAAAAAAATTTATTGAAAAGTTTTTTTTGTAATATGGATAAATGATTTTTTTGATTGTATTTTCCAGCAAATTAAATTTAAGGGCAACATTAATATCTATTTACCAAAGTACATGTTAATAATTTTTTGGTTGGAGGAATAAATGTGTAAATAATAAAAAAGTTTACTTTTGAACCTTCAAAAAAATTACTATCAATTTACTAAGTCAAAAGATTATTTTTTAAATAATATTAACTTATCTATATGTGAAAAATTCTATTTGTTGATTTGAAATATTCAATCATGTGTTTTTTAATCATTAATTATTTATAAAAATACTATAATTTTTTCTAGAAAAACAAAATGATTTTAATATCTTATATAATGTAAAAGTGAGTGGAATTTAAATCCACTTCATCTTTTCCTTTCTAAAATTATCATCTCATTTTATCAGATTTTTTAAAATTTAAAAAATCAGTTATATTTAAATTTGTTGTCCTCGTAAGTGGATTCCATAAAATATTTTGGTTTTACAGTCTATACTTTGTTATTTAATGTTGAACTCCCACCTATAAAACTAATAGAAGCATATTGATATATATATATATCATAAATATAGTGTATTTCTGAACAATCATCCCACTATTTTATTGTTTTTATTATTATTGGGGAACAATTGGTCACACACATGGAGATCAATTATTGATTATTTTTTTAAGGAAAAAAATCTTCATAATTTTGTGTTCTTTATTACTGTAGCTAGAGGTGAAAAGAGGTTAGGAATAAGTGAAAATTAGGGTATGTGAACCCTAAAAGGTATATTTTAGCAAAACTCAAACCCTTTTGTTTTTAAAATTCACTTGTTCAACTGTACTCGAATATATAATTAACTACACATTTAACAACTCTAACCCTGTTAAAATTATCTAATTTGAATTACAATTTAACAATTTAAAAATATTTTTCATAATAATTGAATTAACATATTAAAATTTTATTTTAATAAAATTTAAATTTGTAAATTATTTAATAGAATATAATTAATGATTTTCTAATGATTAATTTAAAAAAAATAAAAAATAAAATTTACTTTTAAATTTAATATGAAGCATACTCAAAATAAATAAATATTTTTTATAATTAAAATGTCATTTAAAAATATATTATTTATTTGTTAATAATAATTATCATAATTGGGTTTGGGTTTATGATACCCTAATAGTATTTTCTTAAATATAACCATTTATTAATATAATTTTTAATTTTATACCACAACCCTCAAAATACTTGTTTAAATATAATCCAAACACTACTTAATTGGATTTGGTAGTGTTGGGTACTAGGTTAATGTGTATCCATTACCATGGTAATTTTTTTAAGAAACATGATTTATTTGATTCTAAACAAAAAAAATTCATGATAGAAGAAGAATATGATGTATATATATATATATTCACGAAATATCGAGATTCAAATAAAACTGAAAAATTGGGTTTTTATAGTTTTTTCAAAAAATTAGAAAATAATTTGATTTTTTTTATTTAAAAAAAACAATATATTCATTGAATATCTTCCAAAAATTCATGTTTTTTGTAGATTAAAAAGGTATCAGGGGCCTCAATGTGTTTCTCTTTTATTAAGAGTCAAAGGCAATGAGGCTTTTAATGGCTTTGGACTAATCTAAAAAAACTATTTTTTTAAAAAAAAATTATTACTATTTTTTATTCATATATATATATATGTATATAATATGGTTTTTAGAATAATTTAACTGTTAATAAATATCGTAAATTACTTTAATTAATTTAATATGATATTATAACTAAAACTCTCACCCATGGATCCCTTCTGTAAGGGGGCTGCATAAAAATCCTATAGATTTCCAATTTGGGATTTATGTTCCTTCTTTTCTACATAGAATTAATAATATATTATTATAATTAATTAGTAATTAATTAATAATAAATATTAATTAGTAATTAATTAATAATAAATATTAATTAGCCATTAGTCATTAGTATATAATAATAATTTTTTTAAACTATTTAATTACTAATTATTAATAAATTTAAATTCATTAATAATTAATAATCATAATTAGTAGTTATTTAAAAATATATGTGAAAAAACCCTTTTAATTAAGGAATTAGAGCCAACGTTCTAATAGGGTTTAATGTAAACTATTATATAACCTGAAGGCCCTGTGGCATATATACCATTTACAGTTTGTGGGCCCGATTAACCTATGATCCGAAGGCTCAACCTGAGTGACCAAACAATACATCATGATCAAAATTTTCTCACTGTGACCCTGCCAATTAGAAAACAATTAAATAAAACAAATAAATTGAAACAAAATAATATTTTGAAATATATATTATTAATTAATGTTTGTTATAAATTAAAATTACTAAAGTGTGAATAATATAATTTAAGTAACAATTAACTAATAATTAATAATTGTTAATATTTATCTGAAATTGGTCAAAGAATTATTCAAACAACTAAGAATCTTGAAACATGAATTATAATACTGATCACAAGTGAACCACATCATTAATTAATTGAACATAAAATTTTCATATAGAGATGGTTACGACAAGATGAAATGGAAATATAATATAAATACATGAATTAGTGAAAATAATACAATTAAGAGTCATGATATCTCACTATTTATTTAACATATCACCATATATATCGAGTACATGGAATTTGATCTAACGATTGATATTAATCCCTGCAATATCTATTCCAATGGTAGGAATTCCTATGGTCATATTATATGAAATGTTTCCCATTATGGGGGAAATGTATTAGGAACAGAGGATTCTTAATTATTATCATCATTATGAGATCCCTTTAAAAATTATTCACAACACTCCCCTTTGTATTTCATATTTTCATGTCATGCTTCGTCATGAAAACATTACCAGTAAAACCCAGAGGGAAAAATTTATGAAAAGAAAAAGAGTGCAGAATTATCAACTATCCATGATTATATCTATTAATTGTTTTTTCCATATATCAATTAATATTATTATCTAATTATGTATTTATGATATTGGAGGAACACAATAGTTAAAAATGAATGGACTCGTAAAAAATTATAAATCTTGGGGAAGGTCAACAATTTCTATTAATTACAAATGTATCTAATAATTTATAAATTCCTTGGATATCTTTTATGATGTATGATTTCTTAATTTAAAAAACAAATCAAGGAAAACCCATTTTGTGGAAAACAACTTGATTAAGGAAAAGGACTAAAATAAGATCAAGTCCTATGAGAATTTAATCTTTAAAACCCTTATCAAGAAAACCCAATGGAAAAACATGATTAACGAAAAAAGAGTGAAAAAGTTTAATCCCCCTCTCATAATGGTAATCCCTATTACATTGCAGAATTTACACGATCAATTCATAATCAGAACATTCATTTTATTAATTTTGCAATAATAATGATTTATAACCTCTATATTTCAATTAATAGTGATGAACATTTCATTTTACTGTACTATGATTTCATATTATTTAAAAAGAAGTTATGCACATGAACATGTATATCCTTACAGGATAAATAAAATGTTCTTTAATATTTAATCCTTTAAGAATAAGTAATTTCATCATCAACCACTCATATAATAAATATATCACTTTTGGATGCTAGATATTTATTTATTCATTAAGGGTAAAACCATTCTAAAATTTAATATTCTTTTTTGGGGATTGTTTATTAAAAATTCAAGGGCATTACATGTAATTTCATGATCATATAAGTCATTTATTTAAAAAAACACTTCAATAGTTTATTTATTTTTTAAAAAATATTAATAATATGATGACTATATTGATTTATATAACCCATGGAGTGATAAATTAAATTTTATATCCCTCCTCATATTAATATTGAAACATGAATTAAAACTTATTCAGTTTACCCCATAAATCATAATCTTTGGTGAAACATTCATAATTTCGAATATTCTTTGGCCATTTAAAATCCTATGAGGACTCATATATATATATCTGTGTGTGTGTGTTTGTGTGTGTGTGTTTGTTTGTTTGTTTGTTTTTTTGTGTTTTTGTGTGTGTGTGTGTTTGTGTGTGTGCCTATGTTTTAATCAATAAATAGTGACAACATCAATTAGAAATAATTGAAGGATATAAATATCCAATTATACAAGGAAGAATATTTCTTCTAATAAGATCATAATTATTCAATATTCTTGGTTGTTTTGATAATTAATCAAAAACTTTATATGTTGAACATATAAGATGTTCCATTAATATTTTATGCCCATTATTTTTATGTATACAACTATAAAATTCCATTCTCATCAGTGTGTTTTGGAATCATTCAAATAAAATATATCTTCAATGACATTTGATTGAGATCTTATAATTTTTCTAGTACCAGTGTCACTTCAGGGACAATATAAAAAAAATATAATGTTGTAAATATATTCATTTTCCACTGTGATGTAAAATATAGTTATTTTTTCTGTTCATAATGAACAATGATTTTATATAATCGATTCAATCATACTTTTTTTGTGTAATCATCCTAGCACATTATAGTCATGCAAGTGATGTGAGCATTCTGTCAATGGTTGTGAAAAAATATTTTGTATATATTATGTGATACTCAATATTTTTTCATCAACATTCATATCATTTAACATATACTAAATAGAACCAAATATCACAAATGATCATTAAATGGATGCATCTGTCATATAGTATTTAAATCGAACACATGGTAGGTGGGAACACACATATATAATTCAAAAAATTTCTTTATAAATATATGGGAAATTTATTTCCAAAATAGATTCTCATTATATATATAATTTACCACAACATGGGCACATCATGGTAAATTATTATACTGGGGGAATTCATGATGTCCTCATGGGAATTAACTCATTTATAATTTAATTTCCATGAATCTGTTAAATAAATTCACCCTTCTCCCCCTAATTGTTGTATATTATATTATATAAAATTTGATGCTCATGTATACTAGAATCAATATCATTCATTATATTTGATATTTATATGGGCAAAACCATCTTGTCATATATATTAAGTTTCAAGATTGGTAAACTTCTTTTTTACCATTACTGAATTGATTATACTTGACAAATTTTATATAATCACATTTTATGAATTCAAGTTACATATCGACATACCTATTTTTACTAATGTACCCATTTAATATTATGTTTTAAGAATATAATTTATATATATCATCAAGACATGATATATAAAAAATTATGAATAAATTGTACTACTATATAGGAATATTTTCTCTCTTATAGAGCTGGTAATTAATTTTTGTTACAAGTAAATGTACACACATGATAATATACTAACTCATATATGAGTTATACAAAATAATATTTATAAATATCTTTCTTCATGATATAATAAAATAATATCTTCAGGGTATTCTATTTATTTTAATTATATTTTTCACTATAATTTCCAACTATGGTGGTTGATGAATTCATAATGTAATCATAATGGGTTAGACCCATCACCAAGAACATTATTTTATATTTTCGATCTTCTATCCCAAATATTGATTTACAATACGTCTACTTGTGATTGGTGCCCCCATCACCTAGCATTTTCTTTTTTAATGATCTCATCGGTAATATTGAATTCTTATGGCCTTCATGCCTGGGTTAGAACGGACTTACTCTCTTCCGAGGTGTCCAATCAAAAAGTTTCTTTGGTGGTGGATCTTGAACTAAAAAAATCAAAACTGTGATTGGGGAGTTCACTAGAATATTATACATGCATAATTTTAAGCATGGGGAGTTCATGAATTGGGAAATATGTGTCTTCTATAAGTATTCAATCAAGGTTGAGAAGTTTATGGATTCTGATCAACACCTTCCTATTAGAGTTGAAGCCAGCATCCAACACAACTTCTTCTCTTTCATTTACAAAAAGTGTGAAGCTAGGATCTATGAGTAGATCTAGACTGATCTAAAATCCTTCATCCATAGGAAGAAACCAGGGATAGTGGGTGGATACTTCAACACATTCATGAATCCATCTATGAAGAAAAGTTGTAGCTCTCTCCCTTGTAGCGGTAATATTGCCTTCTCTTCCTTCTCAATGCGGGAGGGACTTCGGGTCCTATGATTTATATGGGATATGATTACCTAGTACAATAAATATAGTGGTGATAAGAGTACCTAGTAATGTTTGGATCGATGCTTCAATAACCTCCAAGATATCATGAACATCTAAAATTCATAAGTAATCCATGTTTTCTGAGCTCCATCAGACCATTGACCCCTTCCGGTTCACCTAATGTTGGGTATCTCCATTAAAACGATATTCTTCAACCCTAAACATTGTTCACACCATCCAAATTTCCTATAATTAGTGAATCATTCCTCAGAGGCTCTATTCCATGGGGGACGATGAGTCAACTTCCATAAAAACTATGTTGCCTGAAACTCGATCTCGTTGTCTGGTCTGTTTCCCTTACATAAGTCTAGCCATGTATGGATGACATTAAAATGTATAAAGAGAGTGTTGATGATAGTATGGTTGATGTGTTATCTAAGAACATTCTTCTATCCATGATCCCCAAAAAAGAATAATTTAATAACATTCTTATGAAGCAGGAGAGATGATTCTGAGAAGGTCCTAAGTTACATGGATAATAGAAAGGTAATGTAATTCTATATTATTTAATGATTTTTAGAAGGATATAAATCATGTATGGGACAAAAATATATGGATTTAGGTTGGATCATTTACCAGTGATTTGTGTCAAATAGGTAATATGGTTGGATTATATTTTATGTCCTTATTGTGTAATCCTAATTCCTGTTTGAAAAAGGGATAACCTAGTGGACGAGATGATTTATTTGAGTCGATCCCCAGAGATATATGTTTCCATGATAATGTCATTATTATAAGTGCTCTGGGGGAGAAGGAATTTTGTGATGTGGTTTCCTCCCTAAATTCAGAGAGCACATGAATCCCAGATGGATTTTTGGGGGCCTTTCATACCAATTACTGTAATGTTTTCAAAGCTTCCACCATAGAAGATATACAAGTATTCTTCTATGGGGTGATCTTCCATGTGTTTCAAGCACAACAACATTAATTCTCATTCCCAAGTTAATATATACCTCATCCTTAACCCACTACTGATCTATCATTATGTGAAATATTTCATAAAAGGAGATGGATATCATCACCAATAGGAGACTCTTTAAATACATCATAGTTTGGTATCATAAGAACAACATGATTTTATCCATGGAAGGAATATTAAAGGATCAATAAAAATTTATCATGAAATGTTTGGAGATATTAATATGAAGGTGATGGGCTCCAATGTTGTAATTAAAGTGGATATGAATAAGGTATATGATCATATTTATTGGAGATTCATCATTCTAGTTATGAGATGTATCTATTATTTTTTAATGGATCATTGGCCTAATTTTTCATTTTTTATCGTTCTGTGGTTCAAAATTGTGTTTATGGGTAAGTAGTGTGGGTTTCTCAAATTATCTAGAGGGCTCAAAAAAGGATACCCCCTCTCTAAAATAATATCCATCATTGTCCAAGATTTTATAAGAAGATATGTAGCCACAATCATCCAACATGACCTTCTCCGTCCATAACATTGTGGGTATCACATCACTGGGGTCTCACATATCCTTTTCATTATGTTTAATTTGAATTATTAATCAATGGACATAGCTCTTCTATCAGGGGGTTCAATTCCAATATGGAGGAATATTCTAAATGGAATGGTCAAGTCATCAACTAGGATAATATTTGGGTATTCATTTCTTCAACTTATTCATATAGGATAAGGAGGATCAATGAGTCCATTCTAAGTATTATAGGTAATTATATCCCTATGACCTAATTGGGTACCCCAATTTCTCTTGGAAGGTTCTGAATTAGGCACTTTTTTAATTTTTTTTAACAAGATTATCAATCGTATCAATAACTGGAAAAAAAATTTCCAATCATTTTTTGGGATTTTTATAGTAGTCAAATACATACTTTCCTCAATCCCCATGCATATTCTATAAGTTATCTTGGTTCCCAAGTAATTTATTAGACAGATGGAGCATATATCTAACTCTGTTTTAGGTTATTATTAATGGTAGGTCCGATGTTGATGGTCCTCGTAGAGAATACATGAGACACATTTTAAGAAAAGGGTTAACAATTTTAGGGATGTGGGGGAGAAAATGTATTTCCTTCTGGGAAAAAATGCATGGGAGGTTATTGTGGGGTGGTCCCTTTATGGATGTTTATACTGAGGGATGTATGGTTATGAATAAAGAGTGAAATTAAGGACCACTTCTTCCTTATGTGAATCATTTCATGGTAACATTCTGATCCTCTAAGATCACCCTTGGTGAATCCTAAGATGAGGTGGAATTAATTTATAGAGAGAAACCGGGGAGCTGGGTCTCTAGGATTTCCAGGATGTCCCATGGAAGAACCAAGGCTATTATTTACTGTAAATGGAGAATGGTTTGTGTTTTTTTCAATACTCAACGGTTGATCATGTATTTTAAAATGGAAGAGATCTTACAGTTTAAGCATACAATAGTATTTAAGGTGGCGTTGATTCTATGTGTTTGCCAAATTTTTGGGATCGAAAATTTGAAGAATGGAAAGCATCTTAAATAGTGGATTTTATTATCGAACATAAGAAAATATGGAAAAAATTATTTTAATGAATATAGGATAAATTAGTGATGTTTCTTAAAGTATTAAATACTTTTGATGGTGTTCTCCACAAGGACATTGAGCATCACAAATGACGGAGAATTGGACCATCACGATCGATGACAGAGATATCCCTGATTATGAGAATTGTAGCATCATAGAGGTGTGATGGTTTTGAGGGAGAGCATCTCAAAAATGTCAAATAACAATGGTGGTTTGTGAATGGAGGTTCACCTTGAAGATATATTTTATGGATCCATAAAACATGCTGGAGGCGGTGGAGCTTTATGAATAGCCGAGCCTATAAATAAGAGAATACCCCTCTTCACATTTGATGAAATTCATCCACAGAAAATCCCGAATCACTTTGATTAAATTAATCAAAGGGAGATCAATGAATCTAACAATCCATGAGAGATTAATCATTGTGAAAAAATTGTAATGTCTTGACATATGGAAATGATTTTGAGAAAAGGGTGTTTCGTGATGATAGGGTTTACCGTGTTGACATTGTGATATTTGTGAAGGAGTTTGTTCCATGAAGGAATGGTTTCTTCGTGACGTCATTTTATTCTACAAATTCAATGGATATTCATGAAGGGAGCTTCACAAAAAAGAAATTCCAAGTAGTTAATCTTGGTTGTATGTAATGTTTGAACCCTACGAGAAATGAATTCCTCTAAGGCCTACAAACCATGTAACACTTATGCCTATGGACCTTTTAAGGGTTCCAACACACCCATTGAAAGGTGGATTATCATAAATAAATAAAAAATGAAGGCCTTTGGGCCATTGGAGGAGGATTTAAGTTAACCTTGATTTTAAGTGAATCAATTCAGAACTTCTATGCAAGCAATGACTTCTGATGGACTGAGACAAAGTCTTAAATGCCAATCTATTGAAGATACCTTCAAGTTGATAAACTATGTAAGACATTACCCACATCCGTGAGAAAGGGTGAGTCAACAGATGTGTTCCTTGTGACACAATGTCCAATCCCTAAATTCCTTATTAAGGCCGTGTGTTTGGAAAATATTGACTGTGTCTGAACTCTTGTACTCCAAAACTGGTGATGATTCATGGACTTTGGTACACCGAATACATGTCATTGTATTCTCCATGGACAATCCATTAGTTATTAATAAAGTAAAATTGTTGTGTCATATCGCGGAATGTGATTGTTTGTTTTCTGCACATTCTCATCGTATAGGGTTAATAGGTTCCTACCAACATGGGAAAAACATCCGTCAATTTGAAAGAAAATGTTCACAACCTGATTCAACCCTACCCTATCAGGATGTTCTGGGGTTCTACAAGTTATATCAATGGAATGTAATTGGTTTCTAGGATAAAATATATCATTCTTTTCTATCATATAGAATATAGTGAATGTCTAGGGAGTACCCCTCATTGATGGAAGAAAAGTTCAGATCTAGAATATTAGGATGATATCTCATATAAGATCTCTTGTAAAGGAATTCTTCTTTCTACTACATAAGGAATACATGTCACTAATCTTACATGGATGTCTATGACTAATTCAAACAGAAAAATTCCTGATGTAGATGCTAGAGCACAAAATTCCCTCACAACTACTCTTTCTAATCATATTTATCTCAAGATGATGAGTTGAAACTTAGTGAGGTATATGTGGAAAAAACTTGAGAATATTTATAATGGATATAGTAAATTAAGGGAGGTTAAACTAAAAGTCTTCCACAAAAGGATTTATGATCTAATAATGCATCCTTATGAAAATATAGATTCCTTATTCTGTCAAATTACAGAAGCTGTAGGAGAAATTTGAGGGCTTGGAAAATATATCAAATACATTGACATTGTGAAGAAGATATTTAGAAGTCTTCCACCTCTATAAAATCAAAAAGTGTTATCCCTTTAAGAAAGAAACTTGTCTAAAATTTCAGTATATAGTCTACTAAGTAGTTTATTCTCCGATGAAATGAGAGTCATGCCGGGTGATGCGATGACACGTGTCATAAAGGAAATGGAATTCATAGCCATGGAAAAACTAGAGATTTCAGGAGATAGTGTTAATGATGAAAATAAGGAAAAATAATTCCATTATCTATTTTCCAAGATGTTCAATAGAGTAAAATGTAAATTTGAAGGAAATCTACCCTTGGCATGTTTTCATTGTGGAAGAGTTGGTAACATTGCTTCTTAGTACTCAAGGACGTTCTATGAGAATGGAGGTGAAGTTGAAAACTCATAAAAGCCTCAAAAAAAGTATTCATCAATAGGGAAACTTCAAAAATGAAAATAAACAATTGAGAACGTTTTTTTTCTACGAATAAGAATATGATGATAATGAATTATTTGAAGAATAAGGTCCAATGTTTAAATATGGAAACCAAGAATATATGATGGCTAGCATTGAGAAGTCATAACCATAAAAAGATAAAGCTAGTGATCATGAATTGAGTGTTGATACTGATATGAAGTTACAAATTAATGAAGAACTTGGTATGAATTAGAATCAATGAAATAGATGAATGAAGTGGATATCGGTTTTAGAAGAATCATCAGAATATGTTGATCAGCTTGAGTTTAAAATTGAATAGCTAGAATAAGTTGTGAATGTAAAATCAAAAACCCATGAAATAATATAAGATAAAGTGTAACTAAAGATCAAAATTGAAGAAAAGGAAAATTTCATCCATGACCTTACATTAATACTGGAGGATAAGTACATTACTATTGAGGAAATCAACGAAGAAGTTGTTAATCTTCTTTCTAAACTCGAAAGTGAAACAAATTCAAAATATGCAAAGAAGAAAATATATTTTGGAAAATTCTTAGATGATGAGTTACAGGAGATAGTTAAGCATGGTTCTAATGGAGTTGAAAATATTTTTAATGATCAAATACACACATTCATCTGAAATAGTGGAATCAGTTGTGATTCCAAAACATCAAATCCTACAAATAAAATTGGTCAAAATAAAGGAAATCTGAATGTTTTAAAATTTCAAAAGTCTCCTGAAGTGATAGAAAACATACCCTCAATTCAAATTGAAATGAGATTGAAAATCTATCCTAAAAATCTATATATGATAGGTAGAAAAACTAGTGTCTTATGGAATGATACATGAGGATGAATAGAAATAATAAAACATTTATACTAATGAAATGTCAATTATGTGGCTATATGGGCCATACCATGTCATACTATGAAGAATCAACGGGATAGTTGAATGGGGAATATATAGGAATTTAAAAATGGAGAACAAGTTCATATCATACTTCTTATATAATAAATAAATTATATTGATTTTGATTTTTTGTTCTAACATTGTCCATAAAGATGTTTATTGCAGGAAGAGGAAAGACATGAAAAATTCATACCAAACATAGAGACTAGTCAATACTCATCATCCAGATGGTGTTGCTCTAAGAAATAGGTGTTCTACTTTGGAAGAATATTATGAATATGAATAACTTAACCACATGGAATATAGATATTAAAGGACATCTTTTTTCTTCACCCAGTCTAATATTTCATTGAAGGAAAAGAATAAAATTGAAATGTCCAACCATGCAGAATTAGCACTAAAATACACAAAGATAAAAAGTATATGGATCCTTCAAAACAGATATTCATCCCATATGATGTGTAATGATGGATTAGTAATAAATTTTATGAAAATGGTTATTGGAAGGGTAGGTTTAGGTAATGATGGTGGGGTAAAAATCAAATGTAGTGGATGTACTGAACTGGCTAATAGTGAGTTGAAGAAAACTGAAGTTCATTATGTGGATGGTTTGCATCAAAATCTTCTTAGTGTGAGTCAAATCTATGACTGAGGATATATAGTGACATTAAGTCAAAAATGATTCACTATAAAATTAAAGATATGTAATTATCTCATGAAATATTATAGAATAGATGGAAACTTATATCAGGTCAATAGTAACAAGAACATTTTTATCTGATAGTTGAAGAACAAAAAATGTTTTGAATTTAAGTTTGGTGCACATTAATCAACAATACATGGAACATATATTTAAGATGATGATAGTCATGAATATACCAAATCTGATGTGTGAATAAGAAAAGACTATAAATTATTAAGTACGAAAAAATATGGTATGCAGTTCTTATCATCCAAAGAAGAAAATGGAATCAAATATTTTTTAATCATATCCATATAGATGTATGTAGTCCAATAAACTTTTCTAGAATGCATGAAGAAATGTACTTTTTACTTTTCATTGATGATTTTAGTATAATGTATTATGTGATGGATATAAACAAGATATATAAATTTCATGATTTCATGAAAACTTATTGCTGAATCACTGATAATGATATTGTACAGACAATAAATGCTCTACTAATTGAAAATAGAGGGTAACACACATCAATTGTGTATGAAAATTACCTAGAGAAGCATGGAATAAAAATTAGGTGTATGTTGTGAGAAACCCACATTAAAATTGAGTAGTTAATTGCATGATTCAATAGGTGAACAATATTTCTAGAATGATGCTGATTAATATACATATCCATATACATTACTAGAATGAAGCATTTCAATATGTAGTATATATTCAAAATCAAACAGGGATTTATATGGATATAACTAATACACCATATGAATTGGGTCATAGAAAGAAGCCCTTTCTGATGTATTTTTGTGTTTTTTCAAGTAAATATTTTATCATAAACAAAGAAGGTAATAAATGAATGTATGGTGATATTACATATGAAGGAATACTCCTTGGATAGTCAATGAATATAAAATACTACAAATTATTCAAAAAGAATCTTTGAAAAATTGTTGGAAGCAGTGATGTAAATATCATTGAATATAAAACCATAAATGCCTCAAGGAATTATTATTCTGATGTGATAGAATATGAGGAATAATGTGATCATATAATAGATCAAAATAAAAAAGTATAGGAAGGAATACAAATCTTTTAGGAGTCACATCGTGATGTTGAATCTAATGTAGAATCATAAGAGTAACCATGTTTAGTGAGAATTCTTCTTAACATCACATGAGAAATCAAAGTTCATAAATTTATCAATACAACATCATCAGGGATTGGAATATAACCACACAAACATGGATATAGAGGAATAATTAAAAATATTCACTCCTTTAAATTGTGGAACCATCCTCATTTGAATAATCTGCAAAGAATGAATCATGGTTCAAATACATGAATGAAGAGTTGGACTGGATCGACAAGAACCAAACATAGGATCTAGTCAGGAGACCTAAAGTTCATAATATTATTGGTAAAAATTAGATTTTTAGGAATAAATATGATGAGAAAGGTAATTTCATAAGAAATAAGGTGTGGTTGGTGTGTAAAGGATATTCACAGATTGAAGGTGCAGATGTTGAAGAGAAATTTTCCCTTGTGGATAGACTGGAGTTAGTGAGACTTATTCTTGCCATGGAAATTCAAATAGTATAAAAAGTGTATCAAATGGATGTCAAAACTGAATTCCTAAATGGTGTTCTGGAAGAAGATTATATAGTACAACCAGTAGGTTTTCTTCTTGGTAATGATGAAATGAAGTTCTAAAAACTAAATAAATATATGTATGGATTGAAGAAAGCACCATGGATTTGGTACTTTTTGATGGATTCATATCTGAAAAAAATAGAATTCAAAAGTGGAGGATGGGATCACAATCTCTATGTGATGAATTCCTAGAAATACCAGTTCATGGTACTAGTGTATGTTGATGATATTGTTTTTGGTTGAAGGGGGAAGTAATCAATTGATAAATTTTTCAATCACATTAAATAACAATTTTAATTATCCATGATTGGTGAACTCAAATATTTCTTCGGGCTGCGAATGATTCAATGTAAAGACGTCACTTTTATCTCTAAGGATAATTATGCAAGAGAGTTGAAGAATAAATTCAATATGCATGAATCCAAACCAATTTGGACTCTTATTGTGGTTGGAACTAAACTAGGAAATCATGAGGATTGGACATCTGTAGATACCACAGTGTATAGGAGAATCATTGGAAGGTTACTGTACTTGATAGTGACACACCTAGATGTTTTCTATGCAATATGATCAACCTACCTCTTTCAATTTATTCCAAAATAAGAACATATGGAGGTGGTGAAAATAATCATGAGGTACATTCAAGGCACTCACAATTATGGATTATACACTACTGGAAGAATAGATAGTGAAATATATGTGTTTCTTGATACTGACTGGGTTGGAGATGTTTTTTTTGAATGTCCAACAGATGTGGATCATTCTTTATTGGCATGAAATGTATAGTATGGTGGGGTATGAAATAGGAATGCACTTATCTTATTATTTCTAAAGCAAAGTATAACTCCGCTACAAAGTATTGCACTCAACTATTGTGGATGAAGAAACAACTGTCTGAAATATACGATAAAGTTAAACAACCAATGGTGATTCACCGTGATAACAAGATAATAATTTATCTTATGGAAAATCATGTTCAAAATTATTATATGAAACACAGTTAAATTAAATATCACTTCATCAAGGATATATTTGAACATGGAATGATTAAAATGGATCATGTTGGAACTGATGATCAAGTGCCTGACATACTGACCAAGCCATTGTTAGCACACATGTTCAGAAAGAATTAGTTTACCATATGTGTTCAACCACCTCTTAGTCCATGAGGAGGTTACAGTTTCTCCATTATTTCTAGTTTAGTTAACTACTTTAATCTATTTATGTAAGTGATTCAGATTTATGGGGGAGATATGATCCATATGGAGTGTTCTTTGAGCTCACCCTGTCAAATTTAGGATCTTTGAATTTTTTTCCAATGGGGTAGAATGGAGATATTCAACGAGAATGAAATGTTTTTATGGTTTATTTTATGAATATTAAGAGTAGATAAATTCAAAAAATTTACAATAGTGGAGAATGATGAGTTTCAAAGGGGAGAAAATGAGAATGGAGAAATCAATTTTGTATTATGAGGAAACAAATAGATATGAGCCTGGGAGTATTAAATAATTCCAAAATACAAGAACCCAATTGTTTATCCACCTCTTGTTTTCAAAACTAAGAATTTATCATGTATACTTAGAGTGTTGGCTGACTTGATTCTTTTATATCAGGATTTGATAGTGGTGGGTGCTCTATCATATTTATTCACATATTTACATCAAACCCAAATTGGGGGATTTATAAAACCAAGGGAGGTTATTTCTATATATATAGTATGTTTTTTTGTTTTCAATCCTCAATGGAATATCATAAATTTTAAAAGGGAAGAGATCTCATAGTTCTAGCAGAAAACAGTAATAAACGAAGCATCGTTTCCAAGTGTTTTAAAAAAAATTGGGGTCCAAAATTTGGAGAATGTAAAGTATCAAAAAATGGATTCTCATTGATAGATTTATAAAAATATGGAAAAAGAATATGTTTCAGGAATATGGGATACATGAGTGGTTTTTTTCAATGGATTAAATTATTTTAACAGTGTGACCTGTGAGGTTATAGAGCATCTCGAATATTGAAGAATTGGAACATCATGATCGGTGATGGTGATCTCCTCGATTTTGATAATTATATCATCACTGCAGAGTGAAGGGTTTCTCAGAGAGCATTGCAACATTGTAGAATCCAAATGGTTCTTCATGAAAGGAGGTGTGTTGTAGGGATGTTTTTGATAGATCCAGAAAATGAACATGAGGTGGTAGAGCTTTGAGAACACCCAATCCTATAAATAAAAGGATTCCCCTCTTCACTTTTGATGAAATTTTTAGAATGAAAATCCATAATCGCTCTGATTTTGAAAATATTAGGGAGCTCTATGAAACTGATATTCCAAACAAGATTGAGAATCGTGAAAAGACTTGTAAATTCTTGTCTGGTGCCAATGCTTTTGCAAAAATGGTGATTCATGATGATATGGTTTACCACATTAACTTTGTGAGAATCATGAAGGAGTTTGTTATGAAAAGGAATGGATGCTTCATAAAGGATTTTTATTCCACAAAATCAACATATTATCATGGGGGGAACATCATAAAGGAGAATTGAGAAAGGAGTTTTGAGAATTATGTTTTAAGTGAAAAGTGAATCCTAGTGCATCAATTCAGAACTTCGATACAAGTTGTTTCTCTGGATGGACTGTGACAAAGACTCCAATTCCAATATATTAAAGAGACATTCATGTCAATAAACCAAGAAACACATCACCCACAGTAGTGATGAAGGGGGAGTCAATGGAATTTTTCTGAGGGATGCAGTGTGCTATCCCAAAAATCATTGTAATGTATGTGTTCCTAGTATAGAGTGACTATGTCTGAACATTTGTACTCTACAACTAGTGAATATTAGTGGAATTTGGTATGACATACAACCTATACACGTATGATCCTTGGAATAGCACTTAGTGTTGAACCAATTAAGATTTTTGTGTCATCTCATTGCATGTGACTGTTTGTTTTATACACATTCTGATCAGATAGGTTTTACAGGATACTACTAACATGGGAACAAGATTAGATATATTAAAAGAAACAATTTACACCAAGATTCACCCCTCCCCTCTCAGGGTGTTCTGGGGTTCTACATCCTACAAACAACATTTCCTTCAATTAGGTAATATCATACCACTCCTTCATCAAGTAAATCCTCAACCACTACCACATGATCATCTTTGAAGGTATCAATATAGACGTGTCCCATGAATGAATAGTTTTCACAGGATCCCTAATGGGTATGTTCTTACAAAAATCCTATTGTATGTTTTTCCCCTAGTATACAGCCAGTGACCCTTGAGGTAGTCATATTTGGAGCATGGAAATCTCAACTAAGTATAAATTTCTCATTTGGAGAATGTTTTTTCATGTAATTTCCATGGAAATTGCTATTATAGGTAAGGGAATTATTCTGGAATCAAGATGCATTTTCTATCTGGAACCCAGGGAGAAGTATTCCCTACATCTCTTATTAAAAAAAATTTTGGGATGGATTTTTATGGAATTAACTGGGTGAGTTAATGGACACCTCAGGTGCAATGTCCTCCTATGAGGAGTTTCTTCAACATTGGTTCAAAAGTGTTGTTACTATTAATGAGGAGGAGGTATAGATGATCTTTTTCACTACTGGTTAATGGTACAAATGGCAGCCATTGAATTATTCCAAGCACTATGGCTCCCATCCTTCGAGATATGTTGTGGTGGTTATGCACAAGTGCATCATTGTCAATCTGGAGGGACTTCATAAACACCATGGGGAGGAACCCTATCTGAGGTGTTACTGCACTAGAAGATCCCCAACTTCCACCCAGTCCCATGTAGATAGGTTATTGGGTATGTTGGTCACCTCCACCCTAAGGGCTCAAACTTAATATCAATGAGGCATGAATCCAAGAAAACATACGGGGGTGGTGTGGGGTGTGACTCTAATGGTTCAGTGGTTTTCACCTTCTGTTATTTATAATGAATAGGAATCACCTTAATAATAGAGGCCACACCCATTCTCAGTGGTCTAGTTCTTTGAAACTCTTGGAACATCATCCAATCAACCATCGAAATAGAATGATAAATTTTATAGATCTCTCTCAATGGTTTCTCATATTCTTCTTGAACAATAATATACCTGATCTAAAAATTAAATTCTCTTCTCTCCATTGACACTGAGATTCTCTATTATTGGAATGAATGAAATCAGGTAGATGACTTCTTGGCCTCTAAAGCTACCCAGTATATCCCCCACATGTAGTTTTGTACTATTGGTTCCCTTCCTCTAGGATTTTTTGATATGGTGTCCCAGGATGCTCTCAACCTCATTGTATATAGGAATCCTTGATTATTCCTTCATTGAGTTTATATAATAAAAACTGTAGTATTTACAAGGTAAAAAATACAATAAAATAAAATAACAAAAAAAATCATTAATATATTCCTTCACTTTTAGGAATGAAATAAATCATTTTCAAAACATATTGTTGTTTTCATTATTGAAAATGATTAATTTTGTTTAAATATTTATAGTGTCTTCAATGTAATATCTTGAATATTAATTTCAAAAAATTTCATCAATTTCATCCACTTTGGGGTATTCATATATGTTAAATATAAGTATTATTGTTTTTCATGAAAATTTATTTTATTTCAAAATTTTTATAATAAAAAAATGAAAGAGAAAATAAATAAAAAAATGATATTTTTAAAAAATATATTTAAATTAAATAACATATACATCATAAGACATTATAAATCATAATGAAACATGAATTCTTTGGGGTGAATAAAGGAGTAAGAGATAAGAAATTTCAAATTTCATGGCATGATAATCGAACTTCATCTCAATGCATGAAAACTATGTGATGTTTATCACTAATTATAAAACTTCATCTCAATGTATGACCGGTATGAAATGTTCATCATTAAAACATTATGGTGTCATATTTTTTTTTACATTTTATGAATAACAATTTTCTTAACATTGAACACATTATTTTATAATAAAAAACATTCTCATCATAGAATAGATTTAAATTTTTCATTTGTGATTAATTATTCCTTTTTAGGAGCTCATTATTCTTCCTACAAAAGAATATTGAGAAAATATATATCATGTAAAAACTAATTCTCAACATTTTCATGTAATAACCCTCTTACATAGATGATAGGAAGTACAACGTCATCATTATGGTGCACAAAGTGTATAAGGTTATTGTGTTGATATAGTGTTATAAAATCGATTAAATGATGATTGAAACTATAAATAATTTTGAAACCAGAAATGAAATACCAATCATAGGTGAAGAACATTAATTACAAATTAAGAATCAAATTTTTATATGGTGGCAGTGAAGACAAATATAAATTAAAATATAATAGAGATTCATGAATTTTAGAAAAGAACACAATGTAGGGATAAAAATGATCACCATTTCATTAATATATCACCATATATATAGAGTTCATGTAATTTTTTCTAATTATTGTGATTAATCCCTACAATATATAGTCTAGTGGCTAGAATTTAAATTTTCATAGAATATGGAAGGACAACCATTACGAGTGAAATTTATTGGGAGTTGAGGAGTTATCATTATAATCATAATTATGAAATCCATTTTAAAATGTATCACAATAAATATGTGAATGTAATTTCTATTATTTAATAAGAAAGTATTTATTACTAATATTATATATTATTAATTAAATAATATTTAATTATTAATAAATATAAAACCTTTGATTAATAGTAACTAAAAATTACTTAATTGGTAATTAATTAACTATTTATCAATATTATTAATTAGTACATAATTTGTATCTGATTAGATATTTTTTTAAATATTATAAATTAGTTGTTTATATTTATTACTAAATAATATCATTTATTAGGTGGAATATGTCTATTGGGGGAGAGAATTATCCTTGTGAAAATGGGGATTAGGGTTTGTTCATTCATCTTCCACATTTTCTTGGCTTTGATTCACTAGTGGGGAAATTATTTGGTTGATGTGTCTATTGAAAATAAACGTTTCCCATATTTTGGTTGTTCTTTGATTATTGGATTACAAAACATCTCTTTCTATTATAGAAGGAACCTTCCAGGATTCGAGCCTACAGTCAACTGTAAGGATGATGTATCCCATCAAACAAGTATATTATCCTACTTGACATTAGGATCTCATGAATGCATCATCAAAAAAAAAAAGAAATAAAAAACATATATTTGTGAACAAGGATGTGATAAATGAAATATTTTCTATCTTCTAATTCATTATTATCACTTTTTTTTTCTTTCCTTGTGTTCAGAACCATAGAGAATAAGTGATTTGGTGAATCAGATTTCTAATGTTTGGGGATTCTATGATTTTCAATGTCCCATGATTGGTAGTGGATTTTTACATTTAAATTTTCCATTTTATGATCTTAAGAGTAAATATTAGGGCATAGAAGAAATCTTATTGATTCCTGTGATGTTCTGTATTCAATAAAGGGACTCTCAATTCAGCCCATTTGAAATTAATAATTATAGAAATCAGGTTTCCATTCGAGTATTTGGTATGAACTAGAAACATTGGCATCCCAATATTCTCTTTGTTATTGCTTCTGTAATAATATTTCCTATAAAAATTGTAATTTAATATAAGAGGGATTATTTGGGTATAATTTCTAATTACTTGTATAGATTTATGTTTCAACAAAATTGATTGAAAAAGTGGTTTCATGAACTGATTAATATCATTTCCATCATTAATTTTTTTGTGAATGATTGCCAAATTTTTTCTCTAATTGTCATGTTATAGGGAAATCCCCTAAAAATTCCAAAAGGACATCATCTTATTCAATGATCATTTAATGGGAACTTGTATTTTAATTTACGGATGATTACCTTGTACAAAAATATATCTTCACATGACTGGAAGGACAAAGAAGTCTAGGTTCCTTTACCTGTGGATGTGGGATTTTCCTGGGATCCTATGAAGAATCAAAATTTAACTAGGTTACTAGGGCATGAAATTGATGCTGGTTCTATCCATCTTGTGAAGAATATTTATGGGGACTTGAAAAAGGATAATTAAATTGGAAATCAATGGTATCTCATAGTGGTTATGGGGGGTTTTGTTTTAAAGAAGATCTTGATGGATCCATGGATTTTAATCATGATGATGACAATCATACATATTACTATTGTGAGGATATTGTACAAACTGAAAATGTTGTCTAGATATTACATGGGAGGAAATTTATTACTAAATGTGATATAAAATGAAAATAAACTTCATGAGGATTTAACTTTTCTAAAAATTCCACTAAAAGGTAGAACTGTAGAGACTATCCTTGTAGAGGATTCAAGGTAAGAAAACTGGGCTAGATCTCCCTATCTTTTATTGCTAATGTAGATACTCTTTCTTAGGGGTCCAAAAATTTACAAATAATACAAATAGATAACTAATTATATACACAACTATCTTTATGTAGTGACTTGGATTTTACATGCATTATTCTAGGATATTTATGGATTATTTTTTATAACAGGTGCTAAGACGACGTGTGATTCTGAGGCCTGGTGTTCCTGGAATAAATGTTAGAAATATATTATATATATTAAAAAAACCAATGATTTTTTTCTATAAAAATTGGAATAACATATAAATTGGGGCCCAAATCATAAATCTGATGGCATCATTGATTTAAGGACATGGGGTTTACCATAGGTATGACATGACATTTTTTAGCATGGGGAGTTTTGGGATAGGTAATTGTAGGCATTAAAGAAGTAAAATAATTAATGAAAATATTTTATTATTTTTTTGGTCATGAAGACATAATTTCTTTCTTTAATTTGTCTCTTATGGTGAATTTTAGGGTTATACACATAACCCTACAAATTTAAAAGGTCAATTGTAGTCGTTGGTGGAGAATCTATTAGCGGACAATGATTGGATCAAATATTAATGAACAGTGAGAGGAGAATTCAAAGTATCTCAACAATGATCATTGTGAAAATATGTTCTTCATCAATGATCAATCCAAGTTGGGGTGGGATATTGTTTTATTTGATTTTCATTCCCCATTCTGGTATCTACAACAAAGAAGGATCAATGAAACAATATATTGATATGAGGATCATGCGTATTATAGAATGGGATAAATTAATAGAGGGTTGGGATAATTTTACTTGTGATTTAATTATTGATTCTTCCTTCATCATTCTAATGACAATGAATCATGGTCAACACAAACATCGACCGAGGTCCACTCATCTTGATTGTTCTTTTTCTTTTCTCCCCTGATTCTTCATTCATCGTGGGAATTCTTCAATTGGCTTGTGGTTCGACACATCCTAATGAATCAATCTCTCAACACCCATTTCTTGGTGAAATGGTCCAAAATTTTATATCAAGGATCAAATGATGTAATACACTAATGATGGTGGTATCAGTAAGAAGATATGACTAGATTGGAAATCCTTGATTCGAGAAGGTCATTCGAGTGATGATGGGATAAACTGAATCCATTTTTTAGATGGATTCAAAGGCCATATTCCTATAAACATACATCGAGAGTTTTGATTGAAGTAGATCCATGATTTCTTAAAATATAGTTTCTATAATCCAATTTGAAGATAACTCATGTATACATGGATGGATGAATGTGAAATTTTAGAAATGCCTAATCTACTTGGTAGGTAATATTTGGTTACACAGCATGTGAGTCCCTACTAGCGACAACTAGGGTTACAGGATAGAGTTAAATATCCTATGGCGTGTAACGATGTCTCACAGATTCAAACCTATCCCTAGTGGATTAGTGTTTAGATTGGACGATACAAAGACATGGTATGGAGTACGTAGTAACAATAACATCGTGTACTCCCACCAAGACATGTCATAGAAAATGAAAATGGTCTAAGACATGTACTGGTACATGGGAATAAGTACATGGGAAGTAACATGTGATGTAATTCCACACGGACATAGAGATGGTATGTTTACATGGGAAGTACCCATTGTCAGTGTGACTTGTCATGTAACTCTACAGAATTCCATACAATCCTAATATGTATTCTTGAATCCATTTTCCTCTATATCATAGAAAAAATTTGTTAAGGTTTGTTTTCCATATCCATTCTCGAAGGTATAGTATGTAATTTCTTTATACTCGTCGAACCGTGATCAATTCAGTATGATTTCTTAGATAGAGCTGTTGTAATCCTTCCATGAGGCTCAGAATGAGATCCTCTTTCATCTTTGTTCCCTAGGTAGAGTTCTTGGTATATTTGTGAAAAAAATAAATGGGTGTCTATCCTCTACTTAGAGGGTCAATCCAGAATGAGTTTCTAGTATACCTCTTGTCCTTGGGAGTGACCCTAATATTTATATTATCTCTCTTCAGACCTTCAGCATGTACTTATAATTAAGAGACCCATCGATCATTACATCTCAAATATACATCATTAGTGTTATTAGACTCAAGAGTGTGTTCTCCCAGATGAGAGGATTGTGAATCCTATGAGCTGGAATCCTACAATTTTATTGAGGTTGTGACTTACCTTTAGATGATGTTTATTTTGTGAGTATATATAAATATTCATTTTATATGTAGTTTAGAAATATACATGTGTAAATATTAATGTATTATTTTAGTGAATTAGTTGTGTTTTTAGGGTGTTTTACTGAGCATCATTATACACACCACTACAAAGTCTTTTCCCACACATGTCCTGTCTTGTGTAGATGATTTACCTTTAGATATAGTCATAGATGAACTAGACGTAGATAATGCTTAGTGATACTAGTTAGACTGAGGTGTGTTCCTAGGGTATATTAAAAGTAGTTATATTATTAAATTCAGGTTGGACTTATTTTCAAACTCTTTTGTTGTGGGATTGTATATGGCTCTATTTACATTCATTTACATCCTATCATACTCTGGTTGTGGGATGTATATCTAGTCAGGCATGGTTGTTCAAATTTTTATTGCTATTTATCAATTTTATGTGATTGAACATGTGTGTGTCTGTATAGGTACCTAGGTTATGTCCTCCCATGTTAGTGATATGCCTACTCATTGCTAGTCATCATCACTTATCTTATTCTAGGTTGGCTTTGGGAGTCATGGATTGTGCACCATTGGGATGGGTAAAGACAAAGTAGAATCAAAGGAGTCATTTGTAATATTATAATAGAGTTTGTGAGATTGGTTTGGGGAAATAGTGTTATGCATTTTAATCTCACCTTCTAGGATAGGGACTCCAGTGTTAGTATGGTGACCAAAGTATCCATAATGTAAGACTCTTGATCATATGCTTTTTTACTCAGTACATGAGTAAATTGGCTGCATGGAAAACAATACTACATGAATCACATAGGAATGAATTGTGGCTTCCATGTCTTTCTTGATTCAGCTCTCCAGAAATACTCTTTGATTTTGGTATATATTAATTACTTTTAAGATTCCTCCATGACATATTCCAGCTAGGATATAGAATCAGGATATGGAGGATGATATATCTAGTGATGATACCTCGACATAGGGAACAATTCAAAATATGTTACCTCCAAGAGGTGCACCACTAGTACCAAAAACTGTATAGAATCAAATGGTACCCACATCACCCATAGATGAGGTGTGCATGCTGACTGAACATCTATATTTTCAATGAAAAAGTCCACTGTGTTTTTGAGGAAATCCCAAACCAAATGCAGATGAGGACTAGATTGAGGTGGTGACCTGAGTTTTCCATCTAGTCGTGACACCGAAAGATCATATGGTGGTCTTGGTGGTGATCCATCTTTATGGATAAACAGGATGATGGTGGGGTATACATACCCAGTCTTGTGAATAGGTGACTCTACCATGGTTAGAGTTTAAGTGTCTTTTTAGAGAGGATTTATATCTAGATACACCGAGGGTTGCATGTATCCATTAGAATATACAGGTTCAGTAGGGTAGCATGAAAGTAACTAGGTATTCATCATGGTTTCCAACTAATCTAGGTACTCGAAGGATATGGTTAATGACCAGTTCTTTGGTGTTCAGACCTTCGAGTGAGGGGAAAATAGATACATATGATCCTGTGTTATCCCTATATGAATTCCTACTTATGAGGGGGTGATATAGTGAGATTTGGTGGTTGAGATATTATTGGATGAAAAGATATAACTTGTAGTTGCTGGGAGCAGGCATACAAGAGCAGATACCTCGACAGTAAGGATCCAACATCAATCTCAGGGACACAGATGTGCAATATTTTTCAGAAGTAGGTCCCAAGATAGAGGTTCTATGCTTCTAGGCTCTTAGGATGCGTTCAATCAGCCTAGATATAGGCGGTTCTACTCATGTGAGGGAGTGTAAATCATGGTCAAGATTGTATGACCCTTCGTGTAGATGATAGAGAGACCATGGATGGATTTTTGAGGGAGAGGTAAAAGGAGGAACATATAGGGCTATGGGGAAGTGGTCATGGAAGTGGATCTTAGAGAGAAACAATATATTTTAGAAACATTTACTTGTTACCCCCACCACCACTAGGTGATCCAAACCAGGATCAGGGATTTGGAAGATATGATTGAGGGTAGCTACAGGCGGTCGAGTCTTATGACCCAGAGGATTTGACAATTATACATGGTAATATCTGAGTGTAATCTTTCCAATATTAAGTACTAATAGAAGCAAGTGATATTCATTTTTTTCTTAACACATATCTTGTTCGAAACACAAAGATTCTGATTAATCCATTAGTTTGACCCTTACACATGTAGACTCCTACTGGAGAATACGTTTCAATCACACACTTGTGTTGACTGTGTGACCAGAATATTAGAGGTGATATTTTCTATTAGGATCTCTTTGTATTAGAAATGGGGACTTATTAATTCATCATAGTTATAGACTTGTTATCCATAGATCATTCCCAGATTCACTATTTTAGGTGGAGGATGTGGTGTGTCTATAGTGATGGTACTAGGTTCTACATTTTCGAGTAAAATGAAACCCATGTAGTGTAGGTTGCAATCATTCATAGGCGGTTTTATCCAATTAATCACCAGCTTGAAAGCATGACCCTTGTTACAATTGATTTTATGAGTTTATAGTTTCCTACTATAGAGGAGTATTATTATGTCTTCATTGAGGATGTTCTAGGTTTACCTCCCCATTGAGATATGTAATATTTCATTGACATATAACCTAGGACAGAATTTATATGTGCACAAATATTTCAATTGAATCCCATAGAGATTTATTAGTTTAGGGTTTTATTGGAAGGATTTTATAGGAAGGTCATAGTAACAGCTAGTGTTTCACCCTATGAAGACCTTGTTTTGTTCACAAAGAAGGTTGATGGGATATTGAGGTTATGTGTGGGCTACTAGTTCTTGAACCAGGTGACCATGAAAGGAAATTATCCATTACCAAAGTTCAATGAATTCTTTGATCAGTTGAGAGGGGTGCGATGGTTTTCGAAGCTTTACCGCAGGTTATGCTATCACCATTTGTGAGAACGAGATGGGGATATAATGAAAATTATATTAATATTTTTCTATGGTCATTATGAGTACTTGATAGTCCTCTATGGCATGATGAACTCCCCAATAGTGTTCATGGGACTCTAGAATCAGATATTTCAGCCTTTCATAGGCCAGTTTGTGGATGTCTTCATGGAAATTATCCTTGTGTACTCGATGTCCGAAGAGTATCACATGATACACTTGAGGGTGGTTCTTGATGTAATCTGGGAGCACCTGATTTATGAGAATATCTTTATGTTTCACTTCTACATTTAGTTGTTCCGCATTCAAGAACACTTTTCTTATTGGATGGGGTCATAGTGGACCCAACCAATGTTGAGGAAGTGTTAGCTTGGGAGCCACCCAAGAGTTTGATGTAAGTGTGGAGATTCCTTAGGTGAAAGATATTACTGAAGATTCATACATAGATTCTCTAGGGTATCATAACCCATTATATATTTGACCTTAAATGGAAGTCATTCATGCAGACAGAGATGTTTCAATGGGGGTTTTAGCAACTATGCTAGAAATTTACAAGTTCTCCAATCGTGAGATTGGTGTGGGATGGTGTCGAGTTCATAAAGTTATTCAATGAATGAAAAATAATGTTTTGTTTTATTAGAGGCATAAAAATGTGCTGATTACCTATGCATCATGCCAGTTGATACAAAATGAGGAGAAATACATAACCCACAATCATGAGTTAGTAGCAGCTTTCTCGACATTAATGATGTGGAGGCACTACCTAATGGGAAATCAGTTCATTTTCTATTATAATCACATGATTTTAAAATATATATTATCTCATAAGGATATTATCTGGACACATATGTGATGGATATAGTTCCTCTAGGATTACGGTTTCAAGATTTTCTATACTCCTATGAAGCGGAACATGGTATCATAAGATCACAATAGGAGATCTTGTTTGCAGCTTTTGAACATGGTGTTAGGGAAGTTGACCACCTTATAATTTTCCTTTGTGGAAGTAGATTGAGAATATTACCTCCATTCGATGGTTTTTACCCTTCATATTTTACATATATTCAGGGAGGCATGATTTGGAGATGTCTTCTGTGGGACCATACGAACTCTGATATCCACTGGAAATGCTCTTGATTGATTTTCTAAAGGTGGGGATAATGTCATTTTTTCATAGGATGCACAATTTTACTTGTGATGTTTTGGGAGGAGGGTTTGATAGAGATTCATATGTGTCCTTTAGTCGTACATCCATGTGTGGGAAAGATGTACCAGGACAGTTGACATCATTTCTGGTGGCCAGGGATGAAGAAAGGATTTGCATATTTTGTCTCTACATTCCATACTTATTATCATGTATAGGATAAGAGGTAAGGTCCAACAGGTTTAGTTCAACCAATTGAAATTCCATTATAGATTTTGTATTTTATATTCATGTAATTCATGATGGGTTTACCATGTACTTCTAGGGGACGTGATTCCATCTAGTTGATCATAGACTGACTAGCCAATTCATCCCACTTCTTATCACTTTTGTAGAAGAGTTCAATAGAGAGTTTGGGATGCCTCTATGTTTAAGAGATAATTAGAATCTATGCGGATCCCTAAATTATCATTTCTTAATGTGATGGTCACTTCACATAATAGTTATGGAAGTTATTAGAGGATGATTTAGGAACTCAGTTTTAGATGATCATAACATTTCACCCCCAAATTGATGGCCAAATTGAGAGGAATAGATAGGTTCTTTAGGACATATTGTCAGCTTACATGTTGAATATTTTCCATAGTTTATAGGATCAACAACCAATGGTGGAGTATGAGTAAAAAAATATCTACCATTCCACCGATGGTATGCCACTATTTGAGGCTTTGTATGTGTAACCCTAGATGTCAACACTTTTTGGCCCTGGCCTAGGAGTGTTGACACTTATGGTCCATGAGTTGGTGTAAGAAACTAATGAGATGGTACATGTAATCCAAGGTCGGATTAAGATCATACAGATCCATTATATTTCATAAGCCAAAATAATAATAATGACTATGGAGTTTGAAGAGGGAGACAATGTTTTTCTATGAGTTTCACTTCAACATGAAATATTGATATTTCGCTAGGGGGAAAGTTATCGTAGAGATTCATTTTAACATTCTAGATACTAAGTAGATTTAGAAATATAGAATTAAAGATATCCAGACCTCCACAGTTAGACTGGGTACACGATGTATTCCTTGTGTAATAGGTAAGGAGGTTTATCTGTGATCCCTTGCATGTTATCGAATAGGGAGAGCCGGAAATTTAGGGTGGAGCTAACATTGCTGAGTACCTAGTAGAGAATTATGATCAACATGACATGACACTTAATGGGAGATCAATTTATCTATTGTATGTCCAGTAGAAGCATGAGATTATTTAAGTGAACACATGGGAGTGGGAGGCTCAGATTCTTACTCAGTACCCATAACTCTTTTTGTAGCCTGTTTTTGGATTTTTGAACACATAAAGTCCCAAGGTTGGTATAATGTAATAACTCAGATTTCCATGAATTATTTTTAGATATTTTTTGGATTATTTTTGAGACTATTCAGTAAGATGGTGTATGATTCGAAGTCCCAATGTTCCTTGAATAAATATTTTAAATATGTTAAATAGCATGCACATGCAGTTTTCTAGAAAAAGTGGAATAACATCTAAATTGGGCCTAGATCAGAAATCAGAGTGCACCATTGATTTTAGAATGTGGGGATTACTGTAGGTGTAATATAACCTTTCTCGGCGTGTTGAATTTGTGGAAAATTCATCATATCCGTTGAATGAATTAAATAGTTAAATATTTAATTTTATTTGTTTGTTGACGCAGTGACCTTATTTTATTCCTTCAATACCCACTTATGGAAAAATTTCTAGGTTATCCACAAAACCCTATGAATTTAAGAAATCCATTAGAGCTATTGGAGAATATTCCATCGGCAGACAGTGACCAGATCAAATATTGATGACCGGTGCAAGGATAATTCAAATGATCTCACCAACGATCAGGACACAACTCCATTCATTGTCGACAATTGATCCAAATCGAGGTAGGATTTATTTTGGTTTGGGTTTCTTATTGAGTTATTGTTTCTATGAAGATCACATATCAATCAATCAAAAAACATATCTGAGTATCGTGTGTATTTTAGGATGGGTTATACTAATAGGGTTTTACTTTTGATTTAATTGTTGATTCATCATTCATCATAAAAATTTCAACGAATCGAGGTCAACATGAACATCATCTAGGTATGTTCAGTTTGATTGATCTTGTTCTTTTCTTGACCAATTCTTTATTCATCACAAGAATTCATCATTTTTCATGTTGTTCGACACATACCAATAAATTGATTATTTTACACACATTTCCTCACACAATGACCAAAAATTGATTATTCGAGCTCAACATGATGCAATAATGGTGTGCTGGTGGTAGTAGAATGTGGATCAGACAATATTGAAAACCTCGAATTCAAGAGGGTAATGTGAGTGATAGTGAGATGAACCAAATCTATTTTTAAAAAGGATTCTAAGTCCAAATTCCTGTGAAAAGACAAGGTGAGGTTCAAAGGAGGTATATCCTTTATTTATAAAACTATTGAAGTAGAAAACCAACACTACATGAATATTATTATTTTGCAGTGATTTTGTTAGTGGCGGTTCACTAGACCTATTCACTAAACCAAAACAAAAAAATTCCTTGGATTTCATGGTGGTTTTTTGAAAACCACCAGCAAATATTTCTTTTTTAATAAAAAACAAACTCCCCCCACATTCAACTTCCTTCTACCCCGACCACCCATCCTCCTCCCCCGACTCCCCCGTCTGTGAACCCTTGTAACCCCCCCCCCCCCCCCCGCTGGCGTCGCCCGAGCTCATTTCATATGACTGGTCGCTCCCAATACCAAGCCCTTCAAGCCTATTCCATCATTTTTTGAACTTGAACCCTCAAATCCCTCATCAGAGTAGCCCTATCACTCGTGTTTTGATCCCTCAATTCTCTCTCTAGCATCCCCTGATCTAGATACCTCTAAGACCTTTCTGGCCAAGCCCCAACCCCATCCCTCTGATCCCAAGCCCCCAAATCCCTTGTCTGCCCTCTCTGTATTTTTATCACAACCTCCAAATTGAGGTAGATTTACATGTGGTTTGATCAATAATAAAAAATGGTAGTTATAATAATCAATTATATAGCTATTCCATTTTTTTTATAGATGTTTAAGTTAAAATTTAGATGATGTTTTTTAGGATATGTATTTTATAAGAAACCATGAATTAGTGAAAGGAATGACATAATCTATAAGAATTATAATTACATAACTTGATTCTTTTGTATAGAAAATTTGAAAAAACCACAGTCTTCCTATTTTTTTCACCATCCGCATAGGTCTCTACCAATGTATCATTGGAGTTCCCAATGATTATACTAGTTCCCCTTGAATAAATGAGTTGAGGAGATCATTCTTATAAAATTCTAATTGTACTCTATTATAATTTATTTCATGTTCATTCGACATGTTTCACCTTTTCTCATTGATATGTTCAAATTCATCAAGTCATATATAAAACAATTATATCATTTTCATATCTAGTTATAATATATATATGACTAATTTCCTTATAATAGGAAGGTTTTAATCATATCTCTCACTATAGATTCCATACATTTCTCTATTTCCATCCTCTATGCAAATCACATTTGTATAGGGGATTCAATATCAAGAACAATGTGTGTATTGATTATCAAAACAATTTTATTCATTTTGATTCCAATATATCACCTATAATCCAAAGATTTAGAATCTATCATTATGTTAGACATCTATGAGGAGGTTATATTTACAGTAACTAATGTCAGGTACTCCCTATGTTGTTTTGAAGGATGCAACTACTAAGGTCATTCTATTGTTGAAACTCCTTTTATTTCAGGTTTCCTATATTATCAAACTAGGATATTAATTCACTGCATTATCATTATCTAATCTACCCGATTTTATAATTATTGTTTTTCATATTTAGTACTAGTTAGGTGTTATAATTTTTATAAAAATGTTTAGGCACATTGTGATATATATGGATTAAATTTGTATCACATTACCAAGGAACACGCCTTAGTATACTAAGGTTTTGGTGGAGCTTTTAGAATTTTCAATTTCCAATTGATTCATTGATGGGAGAATAATTTTTCCACATCCTCAATTTAAATTTAGAAGACGGTTGAAGAGAGATGGAGTTTATGAACACGTGATATTTAAAGAATTACTTGATCGATATTTCTGTTTGATTTGGAATGGTGAATCAAACGTTACAGAAACATTGAGCACTGAAGTCAGTCAACAGAATGAGATCCCAACTTCATTGATAATGGACAATGAAATACAAATACTTACTAATGATGCATTAAGAGTTTCAAGACAAAAACATCAACATGGAAATATATAAGAACAACTAGTGGAGGGTGATGAAAATAGAAATGTGATGAAATATGTTTTTCAGACTATAGGAAAATCAGATCAATATTATAGCATATAATTGGATCCTCCTCCTAATTCTTTGGAGACTACTATAACAGAAAATTTAATAGAGTAGACATATGTGTTTCATGGTTTAGTTTCCAATGGAAATCAAGAGTTTTATAGTGTATTTTTGAAATATTCAAAACATTATTTTATGCTAAAGTTTTACCATATCAAATGCAAATGTGCAATTACAAATAAGCCGATTTCCATGATATTTTAATTTTTTCATGATTTATTTCCTAAAGTAAATTTTTTTTAGTCATTTTATGATATTAAAAATGTTGTTAACAAGATTCGTCTGAATTATAAACAAATACATACATGTAACAATGATGTTATACTTTATTGGGGAGAGCATTCAGTCAGAAAGGATAGAAAAAAATGGTCGTCTTCTAGATGGAAGTCAATGAGTTATGTTCGAAGTATGAATCAACATGATACTATGAAGAAGAAGAGAATGAACACACCTAAAAAGGTTTTTTGTTACTTTCCTTTAATTTCTTGATTGAAAATATTATTCATGTCATCGAAAACAACCGAACACATGAAGTGAAATTCTGTAGATAATAATAATTATGGGTCATTGATACATCCATGTGATTCACAATCAAGGAATTCATTTGATTTATTAAATAAATATTTCTCATCTGATCCTAGGAATGCTCAATTGAGATTGGATACTAATGGATTCGACCCATTTGGGACTTCGAGCCCCAATTATAGCATTTAGCCAGCTATTTTGATCCCTTATAATATGCCTCTATGGATGTGTATGAAACAAACATCTTTTATCATTTAGATGATTTTACTAGAAAACAAATTCCTTGAAATGTTATTTATCTATACTTATATCCATTAATTCAATAATTATAGGAGTTATGGTGTAACAGTGTTGAGACAAATGATGAATCTTCTATAACAATGATGAAAATGCAAGCTGGTCTAATATGGACCATTAGTGACTTCTTGGGATATGTGAATTTAACTAGTTGGAAAACATACATGGGTTTGTCTTAACATGTTTTTTTTACTTTTATTTTTAGCCCAAAGGACTACATCATTGTATAAAATGGTGCTTCTTATGTCATTGATGTTTTCTCGAAGAATCCTATAGATTTCTGTTGAACATGTAAAAATTCCATGGTTGCATTGATCATATACTACCTCCAATGATGTAGAAAATTTTTGATATATTGGATCAACTTGGAAATCTTGAAACTAAATTTGGGAAGGTGTATCATATGAATGATTTTTGGAAACAATTTTGAAGTGAATCGTCATGTGAAATCTCAAGACAACAATAGATGAAAGAAATTATATTCTTCCAACTTCCATATTGGGAATTTAATTTATTGCATCATAATCTTGATTTGATGAATATTGAGAAAAATATTAATGGAAATTTGATACTAAAATTTCTTAATGAGCTTGTAAAATTGAAGGATCATATAAATGCTTGGAAATACTTACAATAAATAAAGAAAAAGTGTTATCATTGGGAAGATGAGAATGGAGTGTATGCTCTAATTTTTTTTCAATGAAAACAGGGATAAAGATACATTCCTTCTATTTTTAAAACATTTCATGTTATCTGATGTGAATTATATTAACATCTCTAGGTGTGTTGACTTAAAGAATCGTAGGTTTCATGGATTGAAAATCCACAATTCATATAATTTGTTAAAAAATTTCTACCAATGTTATTACGTACATTATTACCTAAAAAGGCAACATCTGTTGTATATCAATTCTACATTAATGAGACATGTATTTGAGAAATCCCTATAATAATTTGATCTTAAAAACCTTGAGGAGATATTTGTATTGACACTTTGTGCAGTGTAGAAGATCTTTCCTCCATTTTTTTTACTTTCATGACTCATTTAACTACCCGTTTGGCTGAGGAAGCTAAATTAGGAGGCCCCATACATTATCGATTGATGTATTAAATTTAGATATACTTTATTTATATCTTTTTAATTATAAAAAATTTCCTAGAACTTCATTAAATACAAAATTAATTTTTTTTCTTTTATTTCATAGATATCTTGGGAATTTGAAATCATACGTGAAATATAAAGCTCAACCTAAAGGATATATTTATGAAGTGTATTTGGAAGAGGAGTGTCTTAGCCATTGTTCTAGATAATTTTATTACATTGAGACAAAATTCAATCTAGTTGGACATGATGATGATATATTGAGTTAATCTCTACTACATGGGAAAAAAAATCTTTCTTTCTATTGGCTAATTAGTTTGGAGGAGATCAAATGTTACACTAATATAAATGGAATTATCCCAGAATCATAGATATGTTCTGCTAAAAAGTGAAATTGTGGATCCATTTGTTAAAGAGTTGATGATGAAAATAGGGAGATGAATGAGATTACAGACATTAAATGAGAAAGATTTAACAAAATTTGTTAACAAAGAGCTTGTAGAATGGTTTGCACGATGAGTATGTTAATAAATATTCATATCAATATTGATATTACGTTGAAACATATATTTGGTAAATATAATAATTTATATTACATTTTTTTGATCATGAAAACTAATACATGAGATGAGTTGTAAGAAGACTTGATGTTTCCTACCCGAGATCCTCTAAAATAGGCTAGAAATTTCAACACTTACAATATGAAGGTATTTAAAGTTTATACAGTTGATCGGGAAGAGGTTTTGAAAACATACCATATTGGTATATTTATGTTTCCCAAAGTGGTATACTATATAAAGTTGACTGATATTATTTAATTAAACTTCCATGGGCATTTTTTAGTTGTTTTATTCAAATAAACATGGGTCAATTTTATTAAGGGTGTTAAAAGATATTCCTTGAAATTTACTTATATGAACTTCTCTTAATTGATGGATGTGGGTGACCATGATTTACTTGATCTGTATATCTTATCATCATAAGAGAAAATGTTATATTATGAGGAAGTTGTTTCCGATGATGATTGGAGTGTAGTTTCTCACTTAATACAAAGATACTTGTATGATATGGGTGATGAAGTGGAAGATTTGACCTCAGACATTGAATCCCATCAACAGAAAGATGAAAAATTATAAGTTGATCATGATATTGAAAATATTAGTCTGGATAGGGTGAATGATGTAGATTATGTAAAGATGGAGAGGGAAAATGACATGATTGAAGGATACAGTGATTTTAGGGGCACTCATCCATTCATTTATCAACCACTTATGTCACTTTTTATAGTCATTCATTATCATAGATACATATATTTTGTTTTTCAGTACCGTGAAAATGTATTAATTTCATTTTTTTCTGCATGAATTTTATAAATTATAAGTTCTTAAGTTTATTTTATTTGATTATATGATAGTAGTTCCAAGGAGGAAGTGTTATATTAATACCAGTTGGCCCTCAACAGTGAAGTGGGAGGCCACTCCTGGTTCTTCCGAGGGATATTAGAGGGTGAATGTTATGGGTATAAATTTAAATATGAATAAATATACTGAAGGTATTTATACTAATAACTATTTTTTTCATAAAATATTGAAACAATTATTCTATGGTGAAAAATACAAAATGATTAGATGTCTGGAATCTGAACGGAATAATGATAATTGTCCCATTTGACTACCATGTTGTCCCCATTGATGTAATAGCACAAAAGTGGATATTGAAAGAGTTAGTTTATTTATATCATAAGATGACCAGATCTATCCTTGGTGATATTTCATCGAGGACTGGTGGTGATCAGGTAAATCACACAACTTCAAAATCATTTAGTTCCCATGATTTTATTAGTTTTTCTTCTAAATATAAATATAAAACATTATTTAATTTTCAAAATCATTGTCTTACTGGTTCCTATAGAAGGAAGTGGAGATCGAAATAAAGATGGAGATTGAGATGGTGACTTGTAGAGTTCATCTGGAAGTGGTTAGGGGACTTTCTAATGTTTAGGACTGATAAGGAATGAGAGGGCATGTTGATGTATTATTTGTGAAAGATACCTGAAACAATTTATGGTTGGATGTGAACAAATATGCTTCTTTGTTGATGCCATATGTCTTATATTTTTGTGATTTTAGTTTCTTCTAATAGGGATTTTGTGTTCTATTCATAGGAAAAACACTTATTTTTCATTTCTTCTTATGGGTAGTTATGCGGCAGTAAAATCCACAGTTGGAAATTTTTTTGTTAATCAACAATTAACGACAGTTTAAACCACAACTATATGTGGAATATTTTTATTCACAGTGATTAAAAGAGATGATATAAGATATATAATTTTTTATTTTTTTGGGTGGTTAAAACCACCTCTAAATATGAAACTCTATTATTTAATGACGGTTTTAATATGGTTAGGGGTGTTTTTTGGGGATTGTTTTTGGATTTTGCGGCAGTTTTAATCGCCCCTAAATACTCAATTTTTCGCCTCCTTGAAAACCACCATTAAAACGAAAATAAATGCTATTAAATACACTTTCTAAGATGCTTACTAGAAACCACCACTAAATTGAAGACCCAAACACATATTGGATGCCGACATAAGATTTAGTGGTGGTTTTTTGAGACAATCATATAACCATGTAGTGGTAGTTTAAACCGACACCAAATAAAAAAAACCTAGTGCTACTTGGCCCTTTTCTTTTAGTGCAAGGTGAATGTGGTGTGAGCACACACTGATGGAAAAACAAGGTTTCAAGAACGTCCGGATCCACATACCATGTAATCTAGGATATCATGGCATGTGGGACATTCATATAGGCAGCTAGGTTAAGGGAGATAGATAAGGATCACATGGAATGTGACCCTGCCACACAGCATGTGACCTCTCCGCGGTGGCTTAAGGCATATCTCAGTGGAAACATGTACACATGATGGAGTACACAGGCATGGGAACTTCGTGTACTACCACACGTAAAAGGACTTGGAAAATGTACATGGGATATGTCGTGTACTGTTACATTGGAAGAAACACATGGGCAGCATCACACCGTGAACTTCCACACAAACAAAGACATAGGCTATTTACACAGGCATGGATAAGTTTTGATGGGACACAACATATAAATCTACTATATGCCATGTACTCATAAGATGTTTTATTGAAGCCCTTTTCCTCTACATCATGGGAAATTTTCATCTGGATATGTTTTCCATATCCATTCCTAGAGGGTTAGTATGAAATCACATCATACTCCTAGGATTGTGATCCCATCGCTAGGACTTCTGGGATATAGTTGTTGGAATCCTTTAGTGAGGCCCATAGTGATACCCTCAATTCAACTTTGTTCCCTATGTAAAGTTTTTTATATTTTTGTGACAAAAAATTCTTGAGCATTGACCCTCTAATTAGAGGGTTAATCAAGATCGAGTTGTTGGAATACCCGAGGGCCTTGGGAGTGATCATTATCTATGTATCATATCTCTTTGGACCTTAATTGGGTAATTTTAATAGTGATACCCTATGATCATTACCTCTAAAACAAACATCATTAGGATTATCAGATAGAGGAGTGTTTTTTCCTGAATGAGCTCTTTGTGGAGCCTATATTCTAGAATCTTAGGTTTATATTACGGTTGTAACAAACCTTTAAACTGTGTGTCTTTTTTGTGTATATCTAGAGATCATGTTATATCACTACAATAAAAATGGCTATTTGTGAAAAGTTATTTGCGACAGGTTGATTTCCCCATTGCAAATAGCCATTATTTGCGACAAGCACTTACCGCCTGTCACATAAGGATTGGCGTGAAATACGCACTAAATCATGGGTAAGGGTATTTACGATGGGGCAAGTATCTCGTCGCAAAGAACTTGCATTGGTTTTTATTATTTGTGATGAGATAGTTTCCCCGTCGCAAATGGATTGACAACATATACCATTTGAGATAGGGCCCATCACAAATAACTTTTTAACGACCCACTGTAATTAATACGAGAACAATCATTTGCGACGGTCCCCATCGCAAATACCCTTATCTGCGACGGGTAGCCCATCACAAATATCCCTGTCCCAAATAATCAAACCCATATATACCTTCATCCATTTTTCTCTCATTTCACTCTTTACTCATCTTTTCTCTCTATCTCTATTGAAAAAAACTCTTCTACAATTTTTCATTGATTAAACCATTAAATCAGAGCATTATCTGCGCCTTTAATACCCCAGAAGCTTCAGTTTCAACGTATTTATCTATTTGTTTTATTTTTTAGTCAATTTATTTTATTTTAAATTATTTATAATTTTTGTTAATTAGATGTAAATTAATTAAATTGTCATTAGATATTTTTTTTTCTAGTATATATTTTTCTGAATAGTTTTAATAAAGTCTTAATTAGAAATAAATTGTAATAATAAGTAATAACTTTAAATAATTTGTCATAATTATTAATAACTAGTATTAATTAGTAATAAATAGTATTAATTAGTAATAACTAGTATTAATTGGTAATAGAAAGGATTAATTAGTAATAGCTATTAATAAATTGTATTAATTCATTATAATTAGTAATACTTATAAATGATTAGAAAAAATTAGTACAAATTTGTAATTTTTTTAATAATTTTCAATAATTAGAAAAAATATGTAATAATTATAATAAATTAGAAAACAATTATTAATAATGATAAATAATTATAAATAATTAGTAATAAATTGTAATAATTAGTAATAATTGGTAATAATTAGGATTAATTACTAATAATTAGGATTAATTAGTAATAATTAGGATTAATTGGTAATAATTAGTAATAATTAGAAATAAATAGTAATAAATAATAATAAATTTTAATAAATTTTAATAAATTGTAATAATTCTTAATAATTATACAACATCAGTAATAAATAGGAATAAATAGGAATAATTAGTAATAAATAGTAATAAATAGTAATAAATGGTAATAAATAGTAATAAATAGTTATAATTAGTAATAAGTAGAAATAATTAGTAATAATTAGTAATAATTAGGATTAATTATCTATAATTAGGACTAATTATCAACAATTAGGAATTATTAAGATTAATTATAAATAATTAGTAATAATTATCAGTAATTAGTAATAATTAGTAATAATTATTAATTATTGGTAACAATTACCAATAATTAGTAATAATTATCAATAAATATCAATAAATATCAATGAATAGTAATAAATTGAAATAATAATTTGGAATAATGATCAATAATTAGTAATTATTAGGATTAATTATCCATAATTAGTAATAATTATCAATAATTAGTAATACTTAGTAATACTTAGTAATAATTTGTAATAATAATTAATTATAATTAGTAATAATTAGTAATAATTATCAATAGTTAGTAATAATTATCAATAATTAGTAATAATTATCAATAATTAGTAATAATTATCAATAATTAGTAATAATTATCAATAATTTGGATTAATTATCAACATATATCAATAAATAGTACTAATTAGTAATATTTAGTAATAATTAGTAATAATTAGAAATTATTAGTAATAAAGAGTAAGAATTAGAAAGAATTAGTAATAATTTGTAATAATTAGTAATATTTAGTAATAAATAGTATTAAATTGTAATAAATTGTTATAAATAGTAATAAATTGTTATTAATACTAATAAATAGAAATAAATAGAAATTAATAATAATAATTAGTAACATGTAGTAATAAATAGTAATAATTAGTAATAATTAGTAATAATAGTAATAATAAGGATTAATTAGTACTAATTTGGATTAATTATCAATAAATTGGATCTGTTATCATTAATTGATAATTATTAGAATTAATAAGGAATAATTAAGATTAATTAGGAATAATTAGGAATAATTATTAATAATAAGTAATAATTAGTAACAAATATTAATAAATAGTTATAATTAGTAATAATTAGTAATAATTAGTAATAATTTATATTAATTAGTAATAATTAATAATAATTTGGATTAATTAGTATTAATATGGCTTAAATATAATTAATTAGCAATAATTATCAATAATTAGGAATTATTATTCTTAACTAGGAATTAGTAGGAATAATTATCAATAACTAGTAATAATTATCAATAATTACTAATAATTATTAATAATTAGTAGTGATTAGTAATGATTAGTAAAAATTAGTAATAATTATCAATAAATATCAATAAATATCAAATAGTAATAATTATTGATAAATATCAATAAATAGAAATACTAGTAATAAATAGTAATAATTAGTAATAATTAGTAATAAATACCAATAAATAGTAATAATTATTAATAATTAGTTATATTTAGTAATAAATAGTAATAAATAATATTAATTAATACTGAATATTAATAATTAGTAATAATTAGTCATAATTTGTAATAAATAACAATGAATAGTAATAAATAGTAATAAATACTAAAAAATAGTAATAAATAACATTAAATATTAACAATTAGTAATAATTAGTAATAATTAGTAATAAATTGAAATAAATAATAATAATTAGTAATAATTAGTAACAAATAGTAATAATTAGTAATAAATAGTAATAATTAGTAATAATTATGAATAATTATCGATAATTAGGAACAATTAGGATTAATTTGGATTAATTTGGAATATTTTGGAATAATTATGACTAATTAGTAATAATTAGGAATAATTAGGAATAATTAAAAATAATTAGGAATAATTAGGAATAATTAAGAATAATTAGGAATAATTAGTAATAATTAGGATTAATTCGTAATAATTAGGAATAATTAGTTATAATTAGGACTAATTAGTAATAATTAGGAATAATTAGTAATAAATATGAATATTTAGTAACACTTAGTAATAATTTGTAATAATTAGGATTAAATAGGAATAATTAGGAATAATTTGGAATAATTAGGAATAATAATGATTAATTAGTAATAAATATGATTAATTAGTAATAATTAGGTATCATTAGGAAGAGTTAGGAAGAATTTGTAATAATTAGCATTAATTAGTAATTATTAGGATTAATTATTAATAATTAGGATTAATTGAATAATTACAAATAATTAAAAATAATTACGAAAAGAAAGTAATATTTACTAATTGTTAGTAATAATTACTAATAGTTAATAAATGTTAGTAATAATTAGTAATAGTAAATAAATGTTAGTAATAATTAGTAATAATTAGTAATAATTTGTAATAATTAGTAATAATTTGTAATAATTAGTAATAATTTGTAATAATTAGTTAGAAATCACAAAATAACATAATAAATTTGAGCATAGTGATAAATGTGCACACATTTTAGTGGATTGGCGGTATTACTTTTGATCAACACCTCAACTCCTTGCAACTTTTTTATACAGAGAACAATACAAATAATATTCTAAGACATACATTAGAGTAGATTTTTCATAGTGATTTCAGTCATAGAAAGTTTCAAGGCGGTGGGTCGTCGGAAAAAAGAGGCTCCTTTGCCCGTCGACTCACCCCCTTGCTACTTTTTACGACTGAAATCACTATGAATAGTCAGCTCTAAGGTAGGAATATTCATTTTTGTGTGAACGATAGTGTTGAGAGAAGTGAAATGAGGCCTCCCTTATCTCCATCCTTTTTCATATGAAAATCGATATATGTACATTGGAGTAAACTTTTCATAGTGATTTTCTTTGTAGAAAGTTGAAAGGGGATGAGTCGTCAGGCAAAAGAGCTGCCACCAATCGATTTTAAATTTTGCCGCCAGAAATTAACATTAATTAGTACAAAATACATAAAAGTAATAATAATTACTGTCAATTATAAAGTTTTATAATTGAGTGTATATTATTATAAAAGCTAAAAAAATTCTATAAATATATATAAAATAATATAAATCATTATAAGTTTCTAGAAAAAGAATTCAAATATCTTCACTTTTTGGATAGTATTTATCTTATACTTAATTATACCCAATAACTAATTATTTGATATTTTTTTAGAAAAATATTGAATGAGGAAGTTCAAAAAATTCATTATAAGATGATAATGCTTGGATTACTCAACGTAGGAATTCAAACTGTTCTAGTTTAAATCTTTAATATATTGAGGGTGTTCAATATTTCTTACCATTTGTATCATCGAAAACAAAATTTATTTTAGAAGTGAAAAATTAAGTGTCCTCGTAAAAAATGTTCTCTGAGGGAATATGACACATTTGAAAATGTTTGAGGTCATTTATTACATTTTGGTTTTCATCCAGATTAGGTTTTTTGGTATCAAAATAGTGAACACAGTTCCGACGAAGATATTAATAATTTGGTTCCAGATCCAGCACGATTTCAAAATGTAGTACATTATGTGGCCAATCTGTATGTTCAAAAAACAGAAATTTAAGATGATATTAATTTAACTCTTTAGTTGGAACCATCCCATTTATAGGAGTTGTTGTTGTCCGCTGAGGATTCCTTATATCCAGGTTGCAAGATAATTTTTTTTGAAGATGTTGCTAAATTTATGGCCATTAAACCAGATAATGGAATGTCAAATAGTTTTTTTGATCATATATTGTTTTTGTAAAAAACACTGCTACCTAAAAGAAATGTGTTGCCTGCAAATTTCTATTAGTGCAAGAGGCTGGTTCGTAATCTGGGTCTTGGTTATCAGAAGATTCATGGATGTTTAAATGACTTCATCTTATAATATGGTGAAAATGAGTTGTTGGATTGTTGTTCTATATGTGCAACATCAAGGTATAACGAAGCTCATCCAGGGAAGTCTGTATTTTTTCCGGTAAAACAATTGAGATATTTCCCACTCACACCCAGATTGCATCATTTATTTATGTCTTAAACAACAACATCATTGATGTCATGGAATGAAAAAAAATTCTACTAGTAAAAGCATAAATCATACCTATGATTGTAATTGATGGAAGATTTTTATCCAATTTCATCCGTTATTTTCTTTAGAAGCCCGAAATAGTTGTGTTTTCTTGAGAGGATCTCATCATAGACAAACTAAAGTTGACGTTTAGGACATGTTGGAAGAAATTATTGAACTGTGTTATTTGGGAAACATTGCATAAAAATGTTTATGTATTAGTGGATGGATACTGAGAGAGGCATGAGTGTTCATACGATCCATGGAATTTTTTACATTAAATTTAAATGTTTTCTTTTAGTAAATTTACCATTTTTATTGACTCATTAGAAACATGAAATTTAATATGAAAATTACTGTGACATTTCAATGAGGTTGGATGATTGTTTGAACATAATAAAAAATATATCTCTAGAGAATCAATTTACTTAATGTGAATGTGGTTCCACAGATGTTCAAGGAATTGAAATATTTCAAGAGACTGCTCCAACTCCATTTTTTCGAGAAGAGACATGTATATCATTGATGACCCCCCACAGATAATGACCAATGGTGACGATGATGTTCATTATGTTACAACTAAATTGTAAATGAAAAGAGATGATTAAATTGAAACTAATATGAAAACTAATGATGCTGAGGAAGAAGATGAAGACATTGACATGAAAAGAAATGAATGTGAGGATGTAGATGGACATTAACAAAGTAAAAATCTGATTATAATCATATATAATATATATCCATATATAATAGTTGTTTTCAACTATTCTATAACAATTATAATTTCATGTTTTAGATGGAAGATGATATTTATCATATGTTATAGGAGGATGATCTACCTTTAGGAGAGAATGAGGTTGGATCAGCCGACCCATAGACTGTTGGCTGTTTAGGGGGCACTCAGAGGGGGCGTGGTTTTACCCGACTGATGATTCCAGACCATATACTAGAGCGACGTCCACATATTGGGTTCGACCAATGCACCCAGAGATATGATTACCTATAAATTGTAGTTAATTTTTATTAATTTATTTATATTCTAATTATTTGATTAATTATTCTTCTTTTCACAGCATTATGCATATAAGTGTTGGTCAGGGGAGCACTATATTGCACAATTATTTTTTGGATGCATGGGTATCATGGGATCAGATTTCTATTTGATTGGTACGTAAATAAATAATATTTATTTTCAATGTAATTTAATTAATAACTTGATATAATAAATTATTTTTATGGTTTATGGTATCCCTTTGAGGAGAGCACGCGTGAGACTATTTTGAAGGTATGAAAGGTATTTATGTGTCCGCCTTGCAAATAATTGTTTCACAATTTGAAAAGTAAATAAATGGATAATGCATGAGTGAAATATTTTTATGAGACATGCCTTATTCATCGACCTGATTATATTTCATCTTAGGTTTGGGATGGATTATGTACACATTTCTTGAGTAGGCGGTTCGAGAGTAAATCATCATTAGGTTTGAAAAATTGAGGGATACATGACGTGACCCATCAAGATGATAGTTGTATGTTATATACACATAGGGAGAATATGGAATGTACATTTTATAATATATTGTATATAAAATTAAATGTAAACTATTTATATTATACTCACATAGGCAGTTGTACGGCCCGATATTACGGAGTATAAAGTTTATAAGAGGAATTATAGTGATCCAACAACTAGGGAGATTATATGTGCTTTCCAGTGTTAGATTGTGGTCAGTATAAGCTCTTTTGAGTTTTAAATTTAACTAAGAATAGTATCTTATCTATTATAATTTTAAATTGAAATTGAAGGAGTCATATGAAGCTGTGATGTTTAAGACAGAAGTTCAGAGTCAGGCTGAGACCGATGGTCAGACCAATGCCCCCTGATTTGATGAGGCAGCATAGATGCATGCGACCTAGTATGTATTCAAGAAAGGTCGAGTTGTTGGTATAGACTCTTGAGTGACCCATGGGGGTTTTTATGGATCCTCTGCGATGTCAGCATCCAACTTGAGAGGAGCTCGTGGAGAGTAATCATCATATCATGCACAATATCATGAGCATCTGTGAGCTCAGAGTGAGCTTATAGAGACTATGAATAGGGAGTAAGAGGAGATGCATCAGTGGAAGCAGCTGTAGTCGGATGACTTCTCCCGGCAATAGTAGTAGCAGCAACATCAGATTCATGATGAATGGTGGTAGGAGTAGAAGTAGGAGCAGATGGAGTTTATGAAACATCTGAATCATAGTTTAGGGATTGAGCTCCCTTCACAATCTCCTTAATCTCCTCCAAAAGACCGTCCCCATGATCAGTGATGTATTCTTATTTTATGATGAACCATTTGAATTTTTTTTGTACTGTTAACTTTTTAAAGTTTTAAGTTGTGTGTGTTTTATATTGTCTTGAAAATTACAGTTTTTATTACTTATTTAATTTCTTTATTATATTTATTATTTTATTTACTAATATATTTGTATATTTTTTTGAATACTCAGGTTTTTATTATATTACTAATATTATTATTTCTTTAATATTAACAATAATATTATTATATTAACTAATTATTTTACAATTAATTTTATTTTATGATAACTATTTTTATTATATTTTTTATAATAATATTATCTAAAATTTTTATTCTATAAATAATTTTATTATTTTAATATTAATATTTTGATTTTATTTATATTTATATTATATTATTATTAAAATTATTTATTTTTTAATTTTATTTTTTAATTTTTTAACTAATTACGAAGGTTTGTCGCAAAAGGGTTTTTAATTTATATTTCGAGTAGTAATTGAGATGGTCCGTCACAATTTCTAATTGCGACGGACTGTCGCAAAAGAGTCAAAATGAGGAAACCATTTTCCATGGGTCTTTGGTCCGTTGTAAATAGTTTTTTTATTAAATTACAAAACGTTTTTTGAAATTTATCTACTCCTTGTCGCAAACTTTAAGTTTTTACGATGGTCCATCGCAAAAAGTATTATTTGTGATAATGTATTCCACAATGGGTCATTTGCGATGGGACCCCGTCGCAAAAGTCTATTTGTGATGAGCTCATGTCGCAAAAATCACATCGCAATAATCCATTTGTCCAGTACTGTATATGTGTTGTAGACATATACCTATGTAGTGATGACTGTATTCTTCTTTTTGTATGCTTTTTTTGGGGGTGTCCTACTGAGTATTATTATAATCAACCCTGCCAAGGATTGCCATCACATATAACCTCTTGTGAAAATGATCGAGCATTCAGCATATTCCAAGAATGAATTGGATCAGGTTGTTCTTAGTGATATTGGATAGACTTAGGTGTGTTCGTGCGATATATTGACAACAGTCCTAGTTTTACATTCACATTGGAATATTTTTAGACTCTTTGTGGTGGGATTGCATTTTTCCCTCTTTACATTCCATTACTTCTTATCAAACTCTGGTTATAGGGATTAAATGTATGAAAACATGGTTGTTAATTGTTTTTTTACATTGCAGCCTTTTATGGGCTTAGAGATGTGTGTGTGTTTGTGAAGGTAAAAAGGCTAAGGCCTCCAATGTGAGTGATATGCCTACTCGATGATAGTTTCTGTCCCCAACCCTATTGGAGGCAGGCTTGGGGAATTTTGGTATGAAACATATTGGGAAAGGTTGTGACACTACTACCCCAAGTGTGTTTTCAGTAGTAGACCTTCCATGGGGTGAACAGAATCCAAGAGTTAGTATATAAGGTTTTACCGATAACTAGATTTCAAATTTTGTGAAGGGAGGAACAACATATGTGGTGTTTTTATATATTATTGAAATAACATCACATGAATCTATCGATGATGCACTTGTTTCTATGTAAGATTAAATAATTAAATATTTGAATGTATTGGTGGAAAAAGTTGGTTTCCAATCGGTTCTCCCTTAGAAATCACATTTAAATGAGCCTCAATTTCACACTACATCACTTCCATCTTCTATAATACAAATGCAGGTTAAAAATCTATCTAGAAAAAGACCAATATTCCATCAAACCCAACACCCAACCATGCCTGTGGCATGGATCGAAGGGTGAGTTTGGTCCCCATAGGTTAGAAACTAGTTCTAGGGTATCAAAAATCACATTTGGGAATGATTTCACCCACGCAATCAACTATAAACAAACCTAAAATAATACAAAGTCACATCATAAACATTATCCATTACAATAAAGGAATTAAACTTTCACAATTTAATCAATATATACATTTAACCAAAATGAAAAATAATAAATTGGGGAAGGGATCCAACTATATGAACAAGCCTCTGTCTAACAATAGGGTCAACACCCCCATGTCCTTGCCACCAACACCTATAAAAAGAGTAACCACTAGATACCAGATCCACCATCACAACCACTGAATGAGTTTACTTTACCTGGGTCAAACATAACAAGGTAAACATGCACATGAGGGTGTATGTATTCAATAAACCAATTTCCTTTATGACACCACCAAAAGAGATTAAATTCTATAACATCATAAAAAAAATTAACATGATTGTTTAATGAGATATAATGTAGGTGGAATTTTTAAAAAAACATGCTTTGAAATTAAAAGGAGAGTAAAGAAACCAACAAGATGAACACTAATAATAGTATCACATGATAACCATGAGAAATCCAAAAGGAACTGGGGTTAGTGTGATCCTAGGATCCTTATAACTCATTTAAGATTGCATACCAACACCCACAACATCCTCGTGCATGATCCCCTGTAAGGGAATAGTATCCCAAGGTCTTGTGGTCTCTAATCATTATCACATGTTTAATTAGTGTTTTAGTGTCAATCCTGCTAGGCAGAACTTGGACTCGACCATACCAATCATCCCTAGTGTACGAGACCTAGTATTCCCCGCAGATACATAGCATTTCCTTATACTGAATTCCTTTTTCACATTTCACATGAAGAACCCTATACACATACACACATCCATCAATAAGAAAAAACATGAAAAAACACGTTGAATAATAAAAACACTTCCAAACACATGTGAATACGAAAACCCTTTGATACCATGAATTAAACTGCCCAAAAATCCATATACCTCATTTAGAAAACATATTAAGAATACCATAATCATTAAATAATGATACCATATGTAATTTAATACCATTCTTTTAGATATTTCCAAAAACTATGATGAAACCACAACGAAACCAAGGATAAACCCTATAAAGACAAGAACACATCAAATTTATCAATATTTAACCCAATAATGATAGTAAAAAATGAAGGGAAACCAATCCCCGAAATAATATAGAACCAAATAAAGACTGAATAAAAGACCATGAATTGTAATTAGAAGATCAAAAGAGTGACTTACTTGTTGTTTCTGTGAATATATGAGGCCAAAACCACCACAATATTATCTTCCAAGGGTTAAAATGAGGATAGGGTGATGAACCTAGGGTTGTTAAATCTGAATGCGGAGAGTTAGGGTGTATTATAAGTTAAAATCAGTGAGGGGTAGTATAGGAATTTTGACACTTTTAATGATCTGGAAGGTAATACAGTTTGTCCGCATAGTTTTCCAAACTGTGTGACAACCATGTGGAATTTATATTCAAAGGGAGCAGATATTGCATTGTTTATTAAGGAATGGATCAATCCCATTATCATTTAACATATCCACTATCATAAGGGCATAGTTAGCCCACATACCCATATGCTAGGGAGTGTGACCTGGATAGTGCCACTATAAAAACTGCACAGTTTCTACTTGGTTGGAGCACCATTTCCAAGAACTATCTTCCAACCATGAACCTCCTATTTTCAATCCCAAAAATCACCCTTTTCTCTAAGAACACCTAGTAATTTCAAGATGTAAACATAAGACTATGAATTAATGAACAAATACCTCAAAATGATATCATGAATGATAAAATTCACACCACCATGAAAACAATCATCCCTTCTAAATTCATTCTGATATATGGTCTGTTAAAAAAACTGGTACTCCTCATCAGCCCATGATATTGACTCCCGTGTCTCAAGATCTTCATTCCCATGCTTCCAATGAACCTAAATCAATAGTATAAATTTTCCCTAGACAACGTTCCCTTGAGTGTCCACAATCTGTAATGTTAACGCAAACACTGAATGATCAGATTCCAACTCCAATTCCACCAATTTCATCACAGGATAATAGTTTGGAGTATACATATTTAATTATGAGATATGTATCATATCATGGATCAATATAAATTGAGATGGAAAATCTAACCATTTTTTCCAACTTTATAATTCACATTTTAATCTCAAAAGGTCCAACATACCTAAGCGTGAGCATCCCTTGCTTACCAATATGATGGTTACCCAAGGGAGGGGACACCATCAAAAACACCTAATCACTAGTTTATAATTCCAAGTCTTCGTGTTACTGATTTACATATGACTTATGGATTGTCTACACTATCAACAACTGATGTCAAATAAAATGAACAGTTTTAGATGTCTCTTGCATAGTGATCAACAAAAATAGATATGTCACACCAACATCCATCTAGAATAAAGATAACTAATGTGGATGAACATAAAGTTCCTTAAATGGAGGAATTTATATTTTTTATTTCTAGCTATTATTATATGAAAATTCAACAAATATCAAATGGTTATACCACAATCAATTGAAATGTATCACATAGGCATAGAGCATGTCATCTATAATCTGATTCATCCACTCTGTTTAACCATCTTGCTAAGGGTGGTATGTTTTGATCTACTTAACCTAATATCCCATTACATTCTAAAGGCCAGCCCAAAATTAAGATGAAAAATGAGGGCCCTAGTCTGAATTGATAGCTATTGGCACAACTTAAAGCCTCACTATCTATTGAACATAAAACTGGCCCAACATGTCCACCACAGTTAAATCTTTAATTATTACAAAATCGGTTGTTTGTTAGATGGTCAATAAGAACCCATATAGAAATCCTTCCCTGGGGTGTATGAGGCAAGCCAATACAGAATTCCATGATGGCCTCTTCCCAATTCCATCTGGGTTGTGTTTGGGATGAATCAATCTAAAGGCCCTTTAGTGCTCGACTTTATCCTTCTGACAAGTATAATATATGGATATAAACTCAGTTATATCCCACTTCATACCTGAAAACTGAAATTTATTAAACACATCTTAAAAAATCTTGGTGGCCCCAGGATGAATGGAACATCGACAATAGTGGATTTCTTTCACGACCACATTCCATAAAAAATAACACCAAAAAATGAACCTTGAAATATATAATTCCATAAGGGGACTAAAATAACTCATTTGGAACCTCCCCTCCATTTTGAGATTGTATATAATGATGGAACATCTCTTCTCTAGGTTTTGATTCCATAATTTGATGAATAAGGGAGGGGGGGGGGAAGTTAACTAAAAACTAGACAATAAAATACTTTTTCCAAGCTCTTTGGTCTCCAAGTTCATCTTGCAAAAAAATCCCATCCATATCCACTCACCATTAGACTCTTTCATTGCATTCACTGGAACCTTCCTACTCAAGGCATCTACAACTACACAACCTTTTCATAGAGTATATATGATATTAAAATTAATCCCATGACGGTACTCAACCTAGAGCCACTTCCTAATATTTAGATCACTCTCAGAGAAAATTTATTCCAAGAACTTATGGTCTATGTAGAAAAAAAATTTCTCTCCAAAAAGATAATGGAGACATGTCATCAAGGAAGGATTCACAACTTCAAATTCTAGTTCATGGGTTTGGTAGTTATTTTTTTGTGGTTAGAGTTAGCATGATCTATATGCCACCACATGGTCATCCTGTATTAATAGACACCCAATACCCATACATGAATCATCCAAGAGGACAACACTTCCATTCCTATATTTGAAAAAGATCAAAATTGGGGAAGTGGTCAAACACTACTTGCTATTATCAAAAGAGTCTTGAAATAAGGGGATTCATTCAAAATTTACCCCCTTTTGTGTAATTGAAATAATGATTGAGGGAATCAGAGATAAACCCCTGAAAACTACATGCAGTACCCAACCATTCCCAAAAATTCTCCTAATCTCAATGACATTATTCGGTTTCTCCCCTATCATCACTTCTTCAATCTTCTCAGTGTCCACTACAACCCCATATTCCAAAATAACATGGCCCAAATACATATTCTCCCTGATCCTAAATGAACATTTGGATTGATTTTTATAAGGATGGTGATCTTGAAGAGTACCCAATATGATCCTAAAGTGTATCTCAGGATTCTCCTCTGTCACAGAGTACACTAGGATGTTTCCCACAATCATGATGGAAAAGGAGTCGATGAACTGATGGAAGACTTGGTTTATAAGAACCATGAATAATTCTGGAGCATTTTCTAATCTAAAAGGCATGACCAAATACTCAAAGTGTCCATACCTACTTCAGAGGGCCGTTTTTGGAACATCTTCCTCTCTATCTTTGACATGGTGATGTCCATAATGCATGTTAATCTTTTAGAACCATCTTTCCCCTTAGTCTGATCAAAGAGGTCATCAATACAGGTCATTGGGTAATTTTTCATAATCATTAATTTATTTATATTTAATTAATCATTGATCAAACAAATATATATAATGAACTTATTTTCAAATAGAATTGGGGGGGGGTCTATGGTGAGATTCTTAGGCCAATGAATCCTTTGGATTATAAATTTTAAATCTTTATCTATAACTACATCAACTTTGTGGGGGCCATACGATATGATATAAGAGATATCAAATGTGTTCCTAGCTTCAAATTGATAGAGAACATCACATAAAACATAAGAGGAAACCCTGATATGTCATCTAGAAACACCTATGGTGACTCGTTCACCAAATAAGGTAATCCACCATCATAACCTCCACCATTATCCTCTAACAATAGTGATGATATCTAAAAATCATGATTACCCATATTTAGAAGTAAAGGTCCATCAAATCCTAACTGAGCATCCCATTCACTGTGGATGAATTGAGTGCACCAATCAGGTTCCCAAAAGATCACTCACTGACGATAACATTTGGAGTGTGCCTATAAATGAATAGTTTAATCCATGATGAGGATCTTGTCAAAGAGGAATATTTCCAAAATCTGGAAATCCCATTCCATCTTGACCCCTGATAGAGTGGGAGCACGTGTTGGAAATCTAAAACCCATCCCTCTCTTATTTTCAAGAGGTTTCACTAAGTACATTGCATATGGAATTACTGTGGTTGAAAATTTTAACATATCCATAGGACAAGAAGAAATTAAAGAGTTTGAACTACCTATATCAAATAATGAAATAGTTTGGTACAATTAAACAAACACAGTATGTTGAACAATTTCAAGTCCTTAAGTTGATTGGATTGGTAAATATTACATATCATGAGATTTAATTATCTCTATATGGTCCTGAAAATCACTATTTACTTGTGGAAATACTTCAATCTATATCTTCCCAGTAGATGATTCATCCCTACCACCAGGACCACCAAACCAAGAACCCACAATCCTATATGGTTCTGACTGGACATTCATTCCACTAGAGGTTTCTGAACATGCACCACCTGAATATGAGAATTTATCTTTTCAAAACTTATACAAGCTTCACAAAAGTATTCACTAATGGAAAGGTCTATGTGGGGACGGGCACATTTACTACACATGCTTTAAATTTCCACACGAATGATAGAAGACTAATCCGAGATATGAATCCACAAAAAAAAGATTATTAGGAAGGATGTTATAAGCTACCGCCTCACCTATTTTATTATTCTTCTCGTTTCCTCTTATTCTTTAATGAACCACCGTAATCCTAGGGAACTACTAGAGTTAATACCAAAAATAAATATTTACCACATTGTTCAATCTCTAGAATTTGAGAAAAATAAACCACCTCGTCCAAAGTATTCGAATTAAAGAAGAATACCTAGTACCAAATGTCTGATCACAACCGAAGCTCAATCCATTGAACATTTAGCTTCTCATTGGAATCTACCTTAGGTGTGAACCACACTAGCTTAGTGAACCGGTTAGAATACTCTAAAACTGTATAATCCACCTAGTGTAGATCTAGAAACTCCATCATATTGGAAAAGGACAAGGCATTAAGAAAATACTTCTCACTGAAGATGACATTAAATTCCTTCCAACCCATCTGTTTGTGCTTCCCATCACCAAAAACCATGTCTCACCACCTACTACTGTGACATTCCAACTAGAGCAAAGAAAATTTCACTATAACTTCATTAGGAGTATCAAGACACCCGAAAATCATTTTTATCATTTCAATCCAATCATATTCATCCTTATGGTCCATGATTCTTCGAACGATAGGTGGCTTGTTTTGGGGGAAATTTTGAGATTTCTCCATTTTTTGACATGGTTCAGCATCCTTTACATGAATAGGACTAGTGCCCTCCATTTTATCCAATGCTATGATAGACCAAACCATGGCTTCTACTAGCCTATCACTTATTGGCGAGGTATAACTCCGTCCATCCTGTTCCCACAACTTCACATGATGTCTCTAGGGAGGCATGTTTCTACAACAATAGAAAAATACAAATCAACCATATACAAACTAACCCAAAAATTTTCAGCATCATCATATTTAGAAAACATTTTTAAATAAAAAAGAAAACCATAATAAGCACCAAAACAAGTAAAACCAGTTCAAAACTGCTTAACATCCATGCATATCTAGCAGCAGGTACATCACACCAAGATGATAATCAAAATAGAATCCCATATATCATATAGTGACCCAAATCATGTCATGAGGTGTGTTGGCCAAACACCCCACTATAAATATGAACCCCCAGTCCCAACAGTCTGTTCTCCATTATATCGAAAATCTCCAAAATATCATGACCTAAGAAAATGGAAGAACAATCTCTGATACAATTTTTGAAGAGATTGGTTGGATTTCCATTTAACCTCGCACCCGACCCAGCCACTGGAATGACTCCAGGGGAATTCTCAATCCCTATGGGATGAAAACTAGTCCTTGGGCATAAAAAATAACATTTGGGATATTGATTTATGGAATCAACTATAAAATAACACATAATAATAAAACATCACATCGAAAAAAATAGACAGGACCAAAAAGAGATAAATGTATCTCAAGTTAATCCCTTAATAATTTTATCCAATATATAAAATAATAAAACATTGAAGGGGACCAACTAAATGAAAAAGACTATATGCAAAAAGATGGTCCACACCCCCTTTCCACCACCACCAATAGTTATAAGAAAGGTAACCTCTAGTAATCAGTTCCACCATCACCACCACCGAATGAATTGCCATTACCTGGGTCACACATAACAAAGATTAGATACACCAAAGGGAATATGTTGGGTTATCTAACACATAGTGTGATTTTACTAAAAGAGGTTCCATGACATAACAACATAAGAAAAATCAACATTCCATTTTATTGAGAAATAAGAAAAGTGTATATTTTAATAAAAACATTATTTTAAATCAAATGGAATTTAAATAAAATAATAAATTAAAGAATAAGAATAGTGTTACATGATCACCATAGGAAATAGCTAAGTCACTAGGGTTAGTTGTGTTCTAGGATCCTCATACCACAATGAATAATGCATACTAAAACCGATATAATCTTCATGCATGAGGCATTAGTTGTGTTCTGGGGCTTCCTTGTGGGGAAATACCCATTAAAAACTCAATTAGCCACATGGAATACAATTTTGTTTCCCAATATTTCAAATGGAAATATTAAAGATTTTTAAATTAAAAATGAAATGATTGGACAACAACAACATTATATGAACACTAAAAAACATTCATTGAATTCTTAACTGTAGAATCCAGTAAAAATAATTCCATCAAAGTTAGAATCAATGGATCAATATAATTAAATATAGATTCTTGTGAATGTATTTACAGCATATCCAAACATTAAGCATAAGAAAAGACAAATGAAATTGATTAATTCCTTTTCAATTCTGTGAAACAGAATTATAGCATCATACATTAGAATCAACTAGTCTTAAAGGAAGGAACAAAATAAAGAAAAGAGAACCCATATTTTTTTCTGCTTAAAAAAATTGGTGTATGTGAATGGGGTAGGGACACTAACTTTTCACTATGAAAAAATAGATAGTATTAAAATGATGATAAGAAGCAAGAAATAAACAATAAAACACACCATATAATGTATCCAAGCACCGAGATATTGACACCTTAGGAACCCATTTTCAAATCAATGTTGAGAATGGAAACATACTAAAAATCTGGAAGAACACAGTCAATACTGATGAAAAACAGAAAACCGTAAGAAACACACAAGGAATATTAAAACAAAATCATACATAGATGAACCAATTTTTAGTGGTTCAGATGATGAATGAATGTGTTAGATTCTTCAAGACATCAAGTGTGAGAATTTGATTCCATAAATCAATCCTATACCGATCAACCCCTAGGAATAGTGTGGGAAAACTACAAGAAGAATAGGAGCTTAACGAATATCCACACTTATAGTTCCATCGATGCTGAATATTGCCTCAACTCCTGTCATGCTGTCTTGTTTCTACACAGGAGAACCCAAAAAAATCACTAGTGTGAATACCTTCATCTTCTCTACCATATCAAAGAATCTTTAACTCAAAATCTATGAACTCACCACCCACAAAAAATAATCACCCATAATGTTATAGTAGAAAATGTCTAATACTAAGGAGCGGTGTAGAGGAATATCTTTGGAGAAAATCTATTCCCCTAGTCCTAAAATGGATCATACCCTAGAAGAAATAAATGTGGAGAAAATATTGGAAGGTCAATAAGACACTGGACAGTTGGGGGGGGGGGATTTTGAGTGTAATTTCTGAACAAAATATAGGAACCTTCATTAGAGAGCCCCATTCAAAATATAAATATATACAAAATTTTATTATTTCCTAATTAATAAAATGTAATTAATAAAATCCATTTCATTTTCAAACAAAATAATGCACAATATATAAAATTTCACAAATCTCCACCTTAGAAATAAAAAACATGAAACTAAAACCCCTTGATGTACTTACACAACCTAACCTATCACCTTGATTCTAGATAACATGAAATCCCAAAAAATTCTAAGAGTACATTGTTGTGTCCTCTATTTGAATATTAGTGACACACAATTTCTTGAATAAAATGTAACCTAATTCTAACTGGTAAAATATACACATAATAACCTAGAAACTAAGAAATAACATTATTTGAACTCATACATTCACATACCTGATCATGTAATCCTCACGTAATATATCTTCAACTAAACTCATTCCATCATAGATCTGAACAACTCACATGAACCTACAAGAAAATAATAGAAAATATAAGTACCATTCATATAATATAAAAAATATGGAAAACAGAAATGAAAGCTATGTATAATCTTTGAAAAATGGCAATTTTCCATTTAAAAAATACCATCAAAATAAAACCATGCCCAAAAAATAAGGCTTTTAGAATATAAAACACCTAGACAGTCCCCTTAAAACCAAATATTCCTATCTATCATCATTGATCATCTATGAGAAAGGTTCAAAAGAATCACACCACCTAGAAGATAGTAAACCAAAATTGATCCAAGTTCAAGTCCTTATAAAAACATATTAAAACGGGGACAACCTGAAACCTACACTAAGACTGATCCAATTCCCATAATAATTATCAGTGATAACAATTCAATCAAATCTCCACCAAAGAAGAAAACCATGTCTAAAATACACACCACCTAAAGCATTTTACATCTAAAATATGGGTACCCTAATATAAAACATCAAGAGATAAATGTGAGCCCTAACATAAATGTGGAATAGGTAGACAACACCTGGGAAACACCTCACAAGATCCAAACCAAAATATCTCCTGGCTAACACCTACACAAGATACTCAATCCAGATAATCACAATGAGGTATAATATTGAGAAAGAATAAGAATACATATTTTTATTATCAAAATATCATATAACTTAAAAGACCACAAAAAAATAACTACAAATCAACAATGATCATGAAAACAAAAAATAATACTATAAAACAATTCCAAGTGATAGAATAATAAACATCAAATTTTAAGATGGAAAAATAGTTCATCATTTGTAGAGACCCGAAGCTTGATGTACATGGACATTACATTACGTTAGCGGAATACTTAGTACATAACAAAAACACACACACAAGGATAGTAATAGTTTAGTGTCTTTGGAAACTCGGAATATAATCTTCTAATCCTGGTGAAAGATCTTCAACATATCCCATAAAGATCTTCCTTTTTTTATTCCTAAAACCGTTCTTTATATCCTGGGGAAAAGAAAACATAAAAGGGTGAGCTCAAATGCTCAGTAAGGGTAAACAAAAGAAATATCAATCACATCATATACATAATCACATAAATTTTGGAAATCTTAACCTGTAAAAGAGATCATAATTTCATAACCTGGGATAACTCATGGCTGTTAAATGTAATCACAATAATCATAACTTAAAACATTAAACATTGTGGAATGCACACATAATCATAGAGAATCATTTCTTGTTAGTCAAGACTCATTGCCAAGACTATCTTAGTGGACAAAGTCCCTTTCTGAACCGAGTCACCCTCGTTTCAGTCCTGTTTCACTGAACCGGTATAACCTACCATTCCAGCCATGTCTATCTCATGAGATATAAAATCTTTACCCAATTCATTGGAGGGAGATATAGGTCCCACCCATCTCATAATGATACCATTCTTATGTGTGCCACAAAATCATAAATCATACATCATTGCATAACCCATGTAGTAAAAATGAGAATCTTAAACATCGTGACATCATAAAACAATTCATATAAGATAAAGGAATTCATAAAAATAATTCCATCACAAAATAATCAAATCAATGTAATAATAGGGATAAAAACAGAACCCTTTATTATCTTAGATGGAAAATAATTTTGATAAAACACTTGAACTCCATTCTTGATGAAAATATCCTTTCTTCTTCAAAAACACTTTTCCTTTCATAACATGTCATACAATTCTAAACTAAAAGGATTTGATTAAAAATAAACTTGAAAACTTGTAAAGGAAGCTTCTTGGAAATAATGTTTCAAAAATCCATTCAAGCCGTATAAGTTAAAAAAACATTCTTCTCGTACTTTTTTCGGAAAAGTCAAAAAGTATCTCGTACGAAAAACGACAAAAGATTCCTTTCATATCTTTTACTAAAAACTTCACCAAAGAGTAAAATAGGATTTAAAAAAATTGTAGGTGAATGGAAATAATATTACATATTGAGGAAACATGGATGTGGATGATAAAATACACCCCAGTAAATACCAATGTATAAACAATCTCGGATAAAAATGAGATTGTGATATTTCCCTTACCTTAGGTCCAATTTGCTTCGTAAGTGTCTGAACCTCCTGTATAATGATTTAAATAATGTCATTGACTTATTCCAGAATCATACTAATTGTTATGATATCATATATGGTTCACTTATGACTTTATTTTACCCGCTCTTTTGTAAATTCCATGTTAAAGGGCGTTTTGGGTAAAATCGTTTCATTTGCCGTCTGTGTTTTGACTTGTAATTATTCATATGATTACGTAGATCATGATTAATTAATTCTAGAATATAAAACATGATTTATATATAATATATATTCAGAATATACATATATATAATAAATCAGTAAATGGGAAGAAATACACCGTTCATGGAGACGGTAGGCCGTACGTACGCATGAACGCTGTTTTCGTTTCCTTATTCAGTTGAATGGAATTAAGTAGATGGCATACACATAAATCCAGTATCATTATCATGTCATATATTTTATGATTACTTATTATATGTACTTTATAATAATTCATGAATGGTTAAATTGGAGAATGAACCTCATCGCGTCGTGGAGACGGTAGTCCGTACGTACGCACGAGCGATGATATCGTTCTCATGATCGTGGGACTGTATTGGAGTGTATGTATACTATTTCAGAATCAATATCACTTTCATATAATAATATATAGTTATTATTTACACCATTATACCCATACAAGTAAGGTGGTGGTGGAAAATAGATTTCACCAGGGCGTGGAGACGGTATTCCGTACGTACGCACGTGCGGTGATTTCGTTTTCCGTAGGATGGATAGATGGTGAGATAGGATTGTTTCATACTTATAATAACATATCCGTATATGAGTTATACTGATGTTATTACTTCATAATTAAACAACCTAATAAGAATAAGTGGAATAAGAAATAAAGGTGAAGGAATCGGTAACGGAAATTACCTCTTCTTTGAAGCGCCTCTTTGAGACCTCCTCTTAGGGCACTAAAATTGGTCTTTGAGGAATACCAGAACCTCTAGGATTTTTCTAGGGAAGTGGAGAGGAGAATTTGTCAGGGTTTTTCCAAGCTTGAAGGATCAATGTTGTGTGAGGAAGAGAGGGAGGAGGTTCCCTTTTATAAGGGAGGAGAGGGGCACCTTTGGAATTATTAAAAATATTAATTTATAATAAATCTAACCCCACTTAAAAACCTCCGAAAATGACTCATATTCAAAGATTAGATGATATATGGTTTTAATCTCATAAACCAATCAAATTTAGACATGTTTGGATCTTATTTTAAACCTTATCATTTTGATTTATCCATATTTAATCTATTTAAGTTTATTTGTGGTAATAAAATTCTAAATTTTAAATTATAACACATAATTACTTATTTGTTGTGAATTTTCCATAATTGTTTAATTTATAACATTATAGACCATATAAATTTAAATTTATAATTTTTAAATATTTTTGTGATTTTTAAAAAATTTTATAATATGTTATTTTTATAAAATAACAATAGTGTCAATTTTGACACTATTCATTTATTTGAATTTAAATAAAATATATACAGAAGATATGTTCAAACTAAAAGCTTTAATATATTAATAAAAGGTCATATGTATCTATAAAATTATTGGATCACATTAAATAGTTCATATAATATTTATTTTATTATTTTTAAAACCATTTATTTGGTTTATCTCTTAATAAAATAATTACTACATCATTTTTGTATAATTATTTAATATACTTATTTATTGCATAAAAATTTAAAATAAATTCCTATGATGAAGATAAATATATTACTTTTCACAATAATACTTTTACTCGAATTTATCATCCTAAAATCACAATATTTAAATTTTTATATTTATTAAATTATGAAGGTGACAACTTTGGCATCATTTAAAATAAAATAATATAAGTGTAATAATTGCTTGTATAAGACTCCAAATGGTCAAATATTCGACCACTAGATGGTTATAGTTTAAATTTACATGACCAATAAGTTTCGGTCAGGGTTTTGTGCCTTTTATGGTCACTATTAGTTTAATAAAAACTATATTCTTAATTTTTCACTAGATAAATAATTTCTACATCACTATTGTGTCACAATTAATGATAATTATTTAATCCCAAAAAAATATAGATAAATTCTCATGATGTAGATAATTTTGTTAGATTTCTGTATACTATTCATGTTCAAAGTTTAATGATGTTTATCACTAAGTTAAAATTATTATACTTATAAGATTTAAGAAAGTGACATGTTGTCACTTTCTTTGGTTTTAATAATAATTAAATTATTTTCATGGTCAAAAATCTATAAAATGAATCTAATGCGACCCTTAGTTGATATGGGTTTACCTTTATCTGTCAAATAGAATTTTGGCATGTGTTAGGGTAATTTTATAATATTATATTTACCCTTAATTACCCGAATTACCTTTAACTATGGTAAATAAAATTTGCCGTAGTTACTATTCATAATTCCCAAAAATAAAAAGTAGCCTATTAACATAATTTGGACCCACTGATTCCAAATATGGAATCCATTTTTTAAAATTAAATACACAGAAGTTGCAGAAATTAAATTAAAATTAATCCCGTTGTTGAATAAAAACGGGTTTTTGTTTAAAACATTGCAATAGATTGAATTGATTTAACCTACGAATTCAAGGTAAAATCAATGCTAATGAAATTCATTATATTAAATGGTAAAAATATATTCTATTTATAGTTTAAAACCATTCAATATTATAATTTAACCACATAAGATATTACGATGAAAAAAATTGTTTTTAATTAAAATATAGCGTGTTTTTACTATTCATTAAAATATGAAAGTTATCGGAAAAATATCAAAACTTTATCTAATGTAAATTTTTATATCCTGATTCAAAATAAGAATTTTATTTTGTCAAATTGAACATATAAACATGTCAAAAACTAGATTTAAAGTGGGTGCGCCATCAAAAGGGGGCAAAACTGCATTTTTTTAAAATTACTTATTTTACCCGAAAAATTTATTTTGTTCTTATACCATGTTCTAGAAAATGTGTAAGATGAATAATAATGTTATAAAATTCAAAATTTATTAAATAATATTCATAAAGGATAGTTCATGACAATATTATAATAATATATCGTTGTTTATTAAAACCCGGTATTGCGTACAACACATGCTATCGAGGAAGGTCGCGATTGTGTGTAATGCAAGCCTAGTCAGGGTTGTGTGTTGTGAAAAAATCCTTCGTTGTTTCGTATAACATAATCCAACCATATTTAATTTATACATTGAATATACATATATATATATATATACTCAATGTTTCGTAGAATAACTATTATAAAAATTGTGTGTAACACGATCCAAGAATAGTGTTGCGTATACTGCAAGCTAATACGGTGTTGCGTATAGCGCAAGGTAATCATGGTGTAGAATACAACACAAGACATTAATGAAATTAAAAGAATATTTTTCATAAAATCTTGGGGTGTTACATTCTACCCCCCTTAAAATTAATTTCGACCTCGAAATTCGTTGGGGTTATAAATGGTTTACTATTCGAAAGTTTCTTTAATAGAAACCCACATCGTAAAAAGGAATACCAAGACCAATCTTTAAAAACAAAAGTATGAAACGTAACGGTTACCCAAATAAACTAATCACTGGGTTTCCACATAGGTTAAAATATGGATATGGAAGAGATATCTAACCATCATGTTCTGATGGAGAGTGGTAGAGAACATGGCTATGGAAAAGCCAGCAATCACAAAGCCATAAATTTCTGACGATCTAAGGTACCATCTAATTCATCAGATATAAGAGAACTAGGACAACATTTTTGGTTTTCAAGATCATTTCCCTAAAGTTGATGAAATTTTAATTAGAAGAAATACTTTCGTTATTTTGGTATAGTCTCACCGTTGGTCGTTCTTTGGACAATTTCCACTTCATCTCTTAAAGAAATGAAGTTGAATTTGTCATTCGTGATGTGTTAGCAGATCATGTGATAGAATGATGGTTCATTCCATCTGTCTCAAACAAAAGGATAGAAAAGTTATCAAAAAATACATAAGTCCATTAATCATATATGGTTCCTAAAATGGACTTATACTTCATATATCATACCGCTTAATAAAATAAAACTAGTTTCTACTAACCAGGGACTTCCAGTAGGCCAGTGGTAGGTGATAAAGGCCAGTCTCACGTCGGTTGTGGGTTCGATTCCCACAGCCTTGTCTGACGCGATGGGCTATCGCCCATCCTGCAGGTTTTCCTTTTTCTAAAACTATATTACTACAACATCCCATCAATAATATCGAAAAACAAACAATACTAACTTATGTACAACATAATCCATTCCAATCTTTAGGCTTATCCATAATACTGCAGTCCACTCTTAGAGATTTAATACCATCGTTTATCCCCATATATCATAAGATATATCTTGTTTGTCACATTCCATACATTCAAAGGCCTTAATCATGTACTCTCTTGAATACCCATTGAACCTTATTGAAAACATGAGTGCTGTTAAAAGTTAACTCTTTCCACATACCAAAATCCTCAAAATTCTATATACTCAAACCATGATATATCCTTCTCCTTATATCAGTCATGATCTCATGAATACTATCAAACATTTAATTTTCTCCTTATCCCTTCATTATGTGCATATCATCTACATTCCAAAAATTTCTGAATAACCTTTCATGGATACTAGTAACATTAATCATACACTTTCAAAACTCAAGGAAAGGCAACAGTGTAACAATCCTTAGATGTCTCTTTATTCCATAGTACCATGAGATTACTTATACAACATTACACATGATAAACATGTAATCATTCCACTACATTCTTAAACCATTGACCGAGCTTCAACAATTCTTTCATCTCAAATATCATTTGTAGTCTCTTCATCATCATCAACATAAATACTACCCAAACGACCATACTGATTCTCTTCATGGGACTTTACCTTAGGGAATTGGTTTTCATAATTCCCGTACATTCCACATTTAAAACATTTAACCATTGTTAATGTCGTAGCAATACCATTATCCTCATCCCTGGTGTTAATTGAACCTTCTCCTTTGCACTTACTGGCTTTGTGTCATTCTTTTCCACACCCAAAGCATCTTCCAGTTCTTTTGAAACATTCTCCTTGATGCCTCTTCCCACATGATTTACATAGGGGAAATTGAACTTTCTTTCCTCTATGATCATCATGAAACTCCATCTTTCTCTTATTAGCCGAGTCAGGAAACTTACCAAATTTTACTTTATTGATCATATTATGAGATTTCTGATTCGGCATAATAATTATGTTTGGACTTCCAAATCCCATTTCATTTGATTGCTCATGAAGAATATCATTCCATTGTCCATCATATCCTCCATTATCGTGAATCATCTTGTTTCCAGCCATTTTATAAAACCCAAAAAGAATAGTGTGAGATGCAAAAATCATGCTAGGGAAAACAACATAATAAAAGAGGGAGTAACCTTAATATATAACATCTTAGGTTCAATTCTAATATCTTTAGCAGAATTCTAGGACTATAACCTATACGTATACTTAACCTTAGATACATCCCTAGACATACCTTAGAAATATCTCTAGGGATCTCACATGCATTTTCACATCCTAGTTTCCAAAGGTTGACTAAACCTTTCCTCTAATACCAACTTTAGTGACCCGAAGCTTGACGTACATGGACATTACATTACATTAGAGGAATACTTAGTACATAACAAAAACACACACACAAGGATCGTAATAGTTTAGTGTCTTTGGAAACTCGAAATATAATCTTCTAATCCTGGTGAAAGATCTTCAACATCTCCCATAAAGATATTCCTTTTTTTATTCCTAAAACCTTTCTTTATATCCTGGGGAAAAGAAAACATAAAAGGGTGAGCTCAAATGCTCAGTAAGGGTAAACAAAAGAAATATCAATCACATCATATACATAAGCACATAACTTTTAGAAATCTTAACCTATAAAAGAGATCATAATTTCATAACCTGGGATAACTCATGGCAGTGAAATGTAATCACAATAATCATAACTTAAAACATTAAACTTTGTGTCATGCACACATAATCATAGAGAATCATTTATTGTTAGTCAAGACTCATTGCCAAGACTATCTTAGTGGACAAAGTCCCTTTCTGAACCGAGTCACCCTCGTTTCAGTCCTGTTTCACTGAACCGGTATAACCTACCATTCCAGCCATGTCTATCTCATGAGACATAAAATCTTTACCCAATTCATTGGAGGGAGATATAGGTCCCACCCATCTCATAATGATACCATTCTTATGTGTTCCACAAAATCATAAATCATACATCATTGGATAACCCATGTAGTAAAAATGGGAATCTTAAACATCATGACATCATAAAACAATTCATATAAGATAAAGGAATTCATAAAAATAATTCCATAACAACATAATCAAATCAATGTAATAATAGGGATAAAAACATAACACTTTATTATCTTAGATGGAAAATAATTTTGATAAAACACTTGAACTCCATTCTTGAGGAAAATATCATTTCTTCTTCAAAAACACTTTTCCTTTCATAACATGTCATACAATTATAAAATAAAAGGAATTGATTAAAAATAAACTTGAAAACTTGTAATGTAAGCTTCTTGGAAATAATGTTTTAAAAATCCATTCATGCCGTATAAGTTAAAAAAACATTCTTCCCGTACTTTTTTCGGAAAAGTCAAAAAGTACCTCGTACGAAAAACGACAAAAGATTCCATTCATATCTTTTACTAAAAACTTCACCGAAGAGTAAAATAGGATTTAAAAAAATTGTAGGTGAATGGAAATAATATTACATATTGAGGAAACATGGATGTGGATGATAAAATACACCCCAGTAAATACCAAAGTATAAACAATCTCGGATAAAAATGAGATTGTGATATTTCCATTACCTTAGGTCCGATTTGCTTCGTAAGTGTCCAAAACTCATGTATAATGATTTAAATAATGTCATTGACTTATTCCAGAATCATACTAATTGTTATGATATCATATATGGTTCACTTGTGACTTTATTTTACCCGCTCTTTTGTAAATTCCATGTTAAAGGGCGTTTTGGGTAAAATCGTTTCATTTGTCGTCCGTGTTTTGACTTGTAATTATTCATATGATTACGTAGATCATGATTAATTAATTCCAGAATATAAAACATGGTTTATATATAATATATATTCAGAATATACATATATATAATAAATCAGTAAATGGGAAGAAATACACCGTTCATGGAGACGGTAGGCCGTACGTACGCATGGATGCTATTTTCGTTTCCTTATTGAGTTGAATGGAATTAAGTAGATGACATACACATAAATCCAGTATCATTATTATGTCATATATTTTATGATTACTTATTATATGTACTTTATAATCATTCATGAATGGTTAAAGTGGAGAATGAATCTCATCGCGTCGTGGAGACGGTTGTCCGTACGTACGCACGAGCGATGATATCGTTCTCATGATCGTGGGACTGTATTGGAGTGTATGTATACTATTTCAGAATCAATATCACTTTAAAATAATAATATAAAGTTATTATTTACACCATTATACCCATCCAAGTAAGGTGGTGGTGGAAAATAGATTTCACCACGGCGTGGAGACGGTATTTCGTACGTACGCACGCGCGGTGATTTCGTTTTCCGTAGGATGGATAGATGGTGAGATTGGATTGTTTCATACTTATAATAACATATCAGTATATGAGTTATACTGATTTTATTACTTCATAATGAAACAAAATAAGAAGAATAAGTGGAAGAAGAAATAAAGGTGAAAGAATCGGTAACGGAAATTACCTCTTCTTTGAAGCGCCTCTTTGAGACCTCCTCTTAGGGCACTAAAATTGGTCTTTGAGGAAGACCAGAACCTCTAGGATTTTGATAGGGAAGTGGAGAGGAGAATTTGTCAGGGGTTTTCTGAGCTTTAAGGCTCAAAGTTGTGTGAGGAAGAGAGGGAGGAGGTGCCCTTTTATAAGGGAGGAGAGGGGCACCTTTGGAATTCATAAAAATATTAATTTATAATAAATCTAACCCCACTTAAAAACCTGCAAAAATGACTCATATTATAAGATTAGATGAGATAGGGTTGTAATCTCATAAACCAATAAAATTTAGAAATGTTTGGATCTTATTTTAAACCTTATCATTTTGATTTATCCTTATTTAATCTATTTAAGTTTATTTGTGGTAATAAAATTCTAAATTTTAAATTATAATAAATAATTACTTATTTGTTGTGCATTTTCCATAATTGTTTAATTTATAAAATTATAGACCATATAAATTTAAATTTATAATTTTTAAATATTTTTGTGATTTTTAAACAATTTTATAATATGTTATTTTTATAAAATAACAATAGTGTCAATTTTGACACTATTCATTTATTTGAATTTAAATAAAATATATACAAAATATATGTTCGAAATAAAAGCTTTAATATTTTAATAAAAGGTAATATGTATCTATAAAATTAGTGGATCACATTAAATAGTTCATATAATATTTAGTTTATTATTTTAAAACCATTTATTTGGTTTATCTCTTAATAAAATAATTACAACATAATTTTTGTATAATTATTTAATATACTTATTTGTTGCATAAAAATTTAAACTAAAATCCTATGATTAAGATAAAAATATTAATTTTCACAATAATACTTTTACTCGAATTTATCATCTTAAAATCACAATATTTAAATTGTTATATTTATTAAATTATGAAGGTGACAACTTTGGCATCATTTAAAATAAAATAATATAAGTGTCATAATTGATTGTGTAAGACTCTAAATGGTCAAATATTCTACCATTGGATGATTATAGTTTAAATTTACATGACCAATAAGTTTTGGTCAGGGTTTTGTGCCTTTTATGGTCACTATTAGTTTAATAAAAACTATATTCTTAATTTTTCACTAGATAAATAATTTCTGCATCACTATTGTGTCACAATTAATGATAAATATTTAATCCCAAAAAAATCTAGATAAATTCTCATGATGTAGATAAATTTGTTAGCTTTCTGTAGACTATTCATGTTCGAAGTTTTATGATGTTTATCACTAAGTTAAAATTATTATACTTATAAGATTTAAGAAAGTGACATGTTGTCACTTTCTTTGGTTTTAATAATAATTAAATTATTTTCATGGTCAAAAGTCCATAAAATGAATCTAATCCGACCCTTATTTGATATGGGTTTACTTTTAGCCGTCAAATAGAATTTTGGCATGTGTTAGGGTAATTTTATAATATTATATTTACCCTTAATTACCCGATTTACCTTTAACTATGGTAAATAGAATTTACCGTAGTTACTATTCATAATTCCCAAAAATAAAAAGTAGCCTATTAACATAATTTGGACCCACTGATTCCAAATATGGAATTCATTTTTTAAAATTCAATACACAGAAGTTGCAGAAATTAAATTAAAATTAATCCCGTTGTCGAATAAAAACGAGTTTTTTTAAAACATTGCAAAAGATTGAATAGATTTAACCTACGAATTCAAGGTAAAATCAATGCTAATAACATTCATTATATTAAATGGTAAAAATATATTCTATTTATACTTTAAAACCATTCAATATTATAATTTAACCACATAAGATATTACGATGAAAAAAATTGTTTTTAATTAAAATATAGCGTGTTTTTACTATTCATTAAAATATGAATGTTATCAGAAAAATATAAAAACTTTATCTAATGTAAATTATTATATCCTGATTCAAAAGAAGAATTTTATTTTGTCAAATTAAACATATAAACATGTCAAAAACTAGATTTAAATTGGGTGCGCCATCAAAAGGCGGCAAAACTGCATTTTTTGAAAAATACTTATTTTACACGAAAAATTTATTTTGTTCTTATACCATGTTCTAGAAAATGTGTAAGATGAATAATAATGTTATAAAATTCACAATTTAGTTAATACTATTCATAACAGCTAGTTCATGACAATATTATAATAATATATCGTTGTTTATTAAAACCCAGTATTGCGTACAACACACGCTATCGAGGAAGGTCGCGATTGCGTGTAATGCAAGCCAAGTCAGGGTTGCGTGTTGTGAAAGAATACTTCGTTGTTTTTTATAACATAATCCAACCATATTTCATTTATACATTGAATATATATATATACTCAATGTTGCGTAGAATAACTATTATTAAAATTGTGTGTAACACGATCCAAGAATAGTGTTGCGTATACTGCAAGCTAATACGGTGTTGCGTATAGCGCAAGGTAATCTTGGTGTAGAATACAACACAAGAAATTAATGAAATTAAAAAGAATATTTTTCATAAAATCTCGGGGTGTTACATCATTGCTTCTGAAAAAAATTATTGGGGTTGACTTATGGGGAAGTTTCCATTCAATATCCCAAGGAGACATATGGAATATAATTTTAGTTATTATTATTTCAAAGAGAAATATAAAAAAAATTTAAATTAATTCCAAAAATAATCAAATTTATAAACATTACATTAATACTCAACAAATTTCATTGAATTCTAAAAAGTGGTTTCTCATACAAATGATTAAATCAATAAAATATTAAATGTAACAAGAAAATTTAAAAATAGATTCATGAAATTAAATTTAGAGTATCTTCAACCAAAAATAATAAGAAAAACAAATTGAAATTTGTTAATTACAAATAAATTATAAGAAACAAAATTATAACAAAATATATTATAATCAACAAGTCATCAAAGTTTTTAATTAAATCAAGAAAAGAAGGCCAGGATTTTTACATACTTTGGCCAAATATCCTACGTACATGGGGAAAGGGCACTATTCTTTCACAATGAAAAAATTAATAGGGTTATAATGACTGTAAGAAGTATGAAGGACATAAGAAAACATACCATAGATTCTATCCAAGCATAGAGTTCTTGTAATCTCATAATCCTATGGTCAAATCTAGGTTGAGAATGGTAACAAATACACAATCTAGACGAACTTACTCAACTCACAAAAAATGAATCTAGAATCAAAATACAAGGATTATTCAAAAAAAATACCTTGCCAACAAATTTAAAATGGTTCAGCTGATTCTTGAATTAGTCGGATCCTTTAGGTATTTAGGTGCAGGAAGATGATGGTGTGACTGTCCTTAAAAACTGATTATATTCCACGAATAGGGTGCATAAACCGCAATAATATTAGGTTCTTGATGAATATCATAGCCTATAGGGACTTGGAGGTTGGACATCACCTCTCTATGGTTCCTTCATTATTGTTTCTTCAGTGGAGAACCCTAAGAAAGTCATCAGTGTGAATCCTTTCATCTTATCTTACCTATTAATAATGTTAGAACCCTAAATATAGGACCACACCACCCCAATAAATGAATCTCCTTCAAAATTGGAGTAGAACAAACCCAAAAATGAGGAGAGGAATGGAGGAATAATAGTGTAGAAGATCTATTACCCCAGTCCTAAAACAAATCCACCCCTAGAATAAATAAATCCAGAATAGAGAGTGGTAGATCCCTATGAAATGTGTATTGTGAAGGATAGTTTGAGTGTAATTTCTTAACAAACCATTTGTTCCTCTAATAGAAAGACCCACGCACAATATGAAAAATATCCTGTATTTTTTTGTTTGAATAAAAAATAAATTTAATTAATAAATCAATGTTTATTATAAAAAAGAATCATAGTGAATAAAAATTCACAAAAGGAGAGTAACATTCCAAAGTATAGTTGTAACCAATCATCATCATATGTTTAGTTAGTTTTGTTACACAAATCCTATTAGATGGAAATGGGCCTCGACCCTGCCGATCTGCCTAACATACTAAAACTAGTTTTTCCTCCAAGATAACTTGGATACCCTAATAATAAATTCCTTTTTACAATGTCACAGGAACCACCCATTACACATTCACACATCCAAAAATAGAAACACACATGAAAACCTACCATTTTCAGTAAGAAAACTCCTTCCAAACCCTTACGTAAACTAAAACCCTTTCAAAAATTTATTTTCATAACCAATAGAACAAATATATCCAATTTATAAAATATATCTACCATAAAAAAAATAACACAATGATAGAGCATGGAATCAACTACCTTTCTCTTTGAAACTTCTGAAAATATGGTGGAAGCCACAAATTCACTTAAAAGTATTCTTATAAAGGAATTAACATGAAACATTTATCAAGATTGAACCCAAGAAGTAAGGATGTACCCAATTTAGGGTACTCAATCTAATTAAGTATAAAGAACCCATGAATGAAGGAAGAAAATACTACAAAGTGGTAGGAGAAGAAGAAAGGATGAACTTACATCTTGATTTCATTATGATCCAAGGCCAAAACTATTGGGGTTGGTGGTCTATAAAAAACTACTTGGTACTTTATTAATTAATAAATGCCTTATCATATCTTGATTGTTATTCAATGTGACAATGAACATCATAATGTCCTAAATATAGTTGTTGCACTAAAATTTCATAGCGGATCCCTACTATGATGAGAACACAGAAGTTCCATAACACTGTTCTTGAATATATGTTCTATGGATGGATAATGTTATTTTAGGGACACAAATAATATAGGCCATTAGCGGTGAGGACTCATAAAACATTAAGGAACCTTCTCATGGTGTGTGCCCTTGGTAATATCCAGGAGGATATTATGAGAACAATACCCGCGAGTAGGATATCCACATTTCATAGTGTCATTGGATGTTCCTATATGCAGACGTGTGTATTGGTCTTTATACATAAATATTATTATTAATGGGTATTACAACTCTAAAACATAGAAGTATTGATAGAAACTATGATGTTACAATGTTCATAGTGAGGTAGGATATGTTGGATACTTCATAAGTAATACATCATTAATAGATAATGAATGAATGGATTTGTCCCTTCTGTTCCATAACAAAAGTAGATATCTCAAGACCTTTGATGGAATTGATATAGCCTAAAAAAATCCATGCCCACGGTAAGGAATGGGATGATTCAATTCCAGGAAGTCAAAGAATGAATAATCGAGCATATGGGTTCATGTCCCGAACATGCAACACTCTTGATTCGAGATTTTGAGACAAATAGATTACATTAATTAGTAAGAGTTTGTAGGAGGTGAAACGTCATTGCGGCATTAGCTTCTTTCTCTATGGGTGCCTTGGCGTGTTTATAGATGCTAACCTTGGAATTTAGGTAGGATCTACCTAATTCCACTATGAAAGAGTCCTAGAGGGTCACACACTAAGTGAGTCCAAGTTCTCAGTTAAATATTAATTTTACAAGTTGAATAAAGATTATTTATGATTGTTGTATAATGATTATTCAAGGATTCCTGATCACATTTGTTTCGACACCAGTTATTTGAGAGAATATATTGTGGGTGAAATAATATATTTATTAGCGAGTAATGCAGTCATATTTATTTGATAAATAAATAGTCATTATTGAAGGTCTAATAAATATGGTGGAGGAAATAATGAGAATGGAAAAAAAGTAGAAACCGTGTATATTAATATACACACAATGTAGTTTTTTGGGGGATTTTTGAGAAATAATATTATATATTTAATTAAATAATATTAGGTGTAATTATCTGGGCACATTTCAAGTAATAATAATAGTCAACTGTTATTATTATACATGGGGTATTACTAAGAATTAAATGAAATGAATAAATTATTTTAATTAATTATTTTATTTTATTATTATTGGTAATTAAAAATATCAATTATATAATTATAATTAGAATATCCATTCACTGGGTTGTGCACAATGGATCTAGAAAAGCCCTCAAGCAATGAGAGTATTCCTTTTCCTCCAAGAATGCTCTCAAGCTGTGAGAGAGATCCTCCGCCACCAGATCAAAGAGAGCTGTTTGCTAGAGGCTCTCAAGGCGATCGATGGAGGACATTGAAAGAGAAGGTGCTTCCATGATAGCACCCAAAGATCCCTTCAGCGATGCCCAGAGATATGTGGAGCCCATGTGGATCACCGCTAGAGGAATCCGACACTTGGATTCTACGATGCAATAATGGATCAAATATGATCGTGAACAGAAACATCAATGGAGAGATAATTCCATCAGGGAAATCATTTTATTTTAATTAAATTTACTATAACCAACATATGATTATCCTCTCTATGGTTTCATGACTCTCTTCCTTTAATTTCTTTCTTGGTTCTATTCTGAAGATCCGACATTTTATTATCACGACGGATCATTGATTGATCGTTGTTATCCGAAAACATAAAAATGGGTACACCAACCAACATGCTTCTTCTATGCCTAGAATCTCAAAGTGGTATAAGAGGGGTCATATCACTGATTATAATAATTTTTTTCATTTATGATTTACACATTTAATAATTTAGTTATTTTTATTAAAGATTAATCATTCTGAAAATTTGAATCTCGAGATCGGTTCCCCCACTCTCATTTCATGTTCACCTTACAACAATGACTAGTTATTTAAATTTTTGATTAAAATAAAACAAAGGATCTCATATGAAGGTTCCAAACATTCCTGTCTACACAATACTAGAACACATGGCGTGTATTCAGCAGTACACATTGTGTAGTCAAGATTCGATGTATAAGACCGGTTCACCAAGTAAGATAGTGTGTTGGAGTCTTTCTATGTCATAAATGACACCATTTGTTGACCAAGAAGTGGTGGAACACAGTTTATGGATTACATGCCATGTGGTCCACTAGACATGGTGTGTAGTCCCTTCGGGTTAGGGTTGGACCGTGTACCCCATACATAGCTTTCCCGGCTAGAAACCGTGTAACGTGGATACTACATGGCGTATGTCCAATTAACACGCCGTGAACTCTGAATATTTCTGAAGTACATCTAAACTCCATGTCCACGGGTGTGTACTTCGGATGGATGGTGAACAAAAGTAAATGTCGTGTAGTCGGAACTAAGTGTCGTGTACTCATCCAAATTACGCATATTTATTAAAATTTATTATTATATTATTCAAAACCTTGAGACGTGTACCACAATGGAAGCATAAATCTGAGCCACAACATTTTATAGGTGTTATATATATATGTGTGTGTGTGTTTAATTTAAAATATGCATAATGTTCATTTCTACTCTTTGGGTAGTTATGAAAATGAATTCACTGAGATTCCTCCAAGGTAAAATTTACATACAAAGGTAATTATAAATGAATTTATTTTTCTTAAAATTATGATTCTTGAGAATCTCAAGGAAATTCTAAAAAATGGGTTAAGATAAAAGGATTGATTAATTAAAGATAATTAATTGGTTTTATCATGATTTATCTTAAACAACAATGATTTAAAAATTGAATGCTACTTTTATTTATGCATAAATATCGTTGAGTATATGGATGATCATTATCTAGACCAAGACCTTTGTATGTGAATGGATTATTTTAACTTATTTATTTAAATTAAATTTATTGGCCTATGAGACTTCTCCACGTTAATATGTAGGGCCTGACCACCCAAAGATTCTTTTATGTAAAACCCTGTTTTACCCCTCACCTGCGAGTGAGATAAAAGAATATGTAATTGATGGAGATCCCAATCTTGTAATGGTGTCTCAAGTTAGGAGAAAATGTGAAACCAATCCAAGGAGATACAAAGGTGGATAGGTGGAAGGCTGTAAACACGATCTGAAAAGGTTCAAGGTGTTTTCTCTCCTAGGTCTTGGGTTAGTTTAACAACTGCTACATAATATAACCAATAGAACAAGATCATGGTCCTCCCATTTATTTTATTTCTGTTATTTTTGTTGTTTATTTATTGTTGGTGTGTTTTCACAATCAATGAATTAATTAATTAAAAAAGCATGCAATATGGAACTAAAATAAGACCGTCTTGTAAGTAAATACTATATTAGACATGATTAATCACTTAAGTATATCCAACTAAATATTAAAAATAATTTAATCAAAGATAATAAAATGAGTATTTACATATAAGGATAAAATCCTTCAAAGAAAATATTAAGTCAGTATACCCTTCCATAATAATGGTTCGAATCAAACCATAGTTCAAAGTACTTGACCAACTATATTTGGAGTGCTTCCAATTATCGAGGAATTATAATTCATGTTTTTTTGTTGACTTGACTTGGTTCTCATCAAGGATGACTGCCATATTAGGACTTGGTGTGACCAAGAGGAAAAGGTTGAGTAAATTCAAAGTAAAAGGGTGTTAGGATTGGGGGGTTCCACCCAGCGGATCATGGAGCTACGAGTTAATGTAGTTGGCATTTATAATGCCTACCTAAAACCCTTAATGTTTGTTGACCAACCCTAGTTAATGTAATGAGAAGAAAAATATGAATCATTTCCACTAGAATATTCAGGAAACATAATATTCCAAATTCAATGGTGAGGGATATTAGATTTCGATAAAATATTTCGAAACTAATAAATATGGATTTATTTATTTGTCTAAGTTTTATCATGATAAAGTACTAAACCATTTCTAATATTACTTTGTAGAATCAACAATAAAAATTAATTCAAACATATCATTGTGAACCACGCTCAATAAAGAAAACCTTCTCATCTACACCAACTTCCAGGAATGGAAGAGGCATTTACACGTCATCCTTCGCAATGAGTGGAAATTGTACGTGATGGAGGAGCCTATTCCAGTTACGACTGGAAAAGAGGCCAGCGATGAGAAAGATCTCTCTATATGAAACATATGGATTATTCCATAGATGTCAAATGTTTCATGCTATCAGCCATATCTAATGTGCTCTTAAAGCAACATGAAAATATGGATGAGTATAACATGATGTCTCACCTTAAGGATATATATAAAGAGAGGGAGATATAGGAGAGATATGAGATCTCCAAGATTTATTTAAATCTAATAATGGAGAGTCTGTACTCGATGGAGCTCATGTGGTCAATCTTATTGGCTACATTGAATGCCTGGACGTCTTTGGGATTAAGTTCGTAAATGAGTTGTATACAGATCTCATCCCATCATCACTACCCAAGACCTTATCTAGCTTTATTTTCATCTATAACATGAGAAACAATTAGAAGAGTCTATCAGAACTTCTAAAATTAATTCTCTAGGCAGATAAGGACATGGGATATGGCAAACCTGTAGTCTTAATGGTGAATAAGAAACGGAAGTACAAGGAAAAGAGGCCAAGGCTTCATAAACAGTTTGAAGCTGCTGAGCACCTAACCTCCAAGAAGGATAAGATCCAAAGGCATGGCAAGGAATAGTAGGTGGTATGGTTTTCATGTGGCAAGCAATGCCACTTAAAAAGGAACTGCACCCATAATCATGGGGACGCTAAAAGTGTTTTTTTATCAAGTGTAATCATTCCATTTCTACACATTAGGTATTAGATTCATATTTTTGGGATCACATCTATATTCAAATGCTGGTACCAAGTAGATTTAGAAATATTTACAATGGAGAGGAGGATCTTCGAGCTCCCAATGCCGCTTGACTGTCTACGTTGACCACTAGATATTACTATCCCTCATTGCCAACTAGGCTACTTTTGGTTTTACACAACTTTTATTAGGTTCCTAGTGTTACCAAGAACATAATTTCTATACCATTTTTGGATATGGAAGGATTTATTTTCATGTTTTAAATAAAGGTTGTTTATTTTATAATAACAACATATGTTATGATATGGTGCATTTAAAAAAAGGTTTGTATGTATTAAATTATGAAAACCAAGTGTTGGTAATCGATAACAAGACAAACTCACAATACTCATACATCCCCCAGTTGTGGCATCACCATCTCAGTCATGTAAATGAGAAGAAGTTGACAAAGCTCTTCCAAGATGGTTATTTAGAATCTACTGAGCTAAAACAACATGATAGATGTCATGCTTGTTTACAGGGTAAAATGACTAAGCTGCCTCTCGATTGAGAAGGTGAAAGTGCCACAAAGCTTCTAGGATTGGTGCACACAGATGTATGTGGACCATTTCCATTAGAATATAGAGGTGGATATTCTTAATCATTACTTTTATTAATGGATTGAGTAGATATGGCTATGTCAACATAATAAAGTATAAGTAAGAGTCTATAGAAAAATTTAAGAAATTCAATAATGAATTAGAGAATAATCTTGGCAAGAAGATAAAGAAACTTTGATCGGATCAAGGGGGAGAATATGTGAACCAAGAGTTCATCGATCCGCTACTTGAGTCTAGGATTCTATCTCAGTTCAATTCTCCTTACACACTATATTGGATTGATGTTAGTGAAAGGATTAATTGAACCTTTATGGACATGGTGAGGTCGATGATGAGTCGTGTAGATCTTCCATTATCCTTTAGGGGATATGTATTTCAAACTACATCATACACATTAAATCGAGTACCAACTAAGGCGAAACATGGAATTACCTCTAAGTAATGGAACGAAAAGAAAACCATTTTTCCCCACACACGTCTATGGGGTTTTTAAGAATTTGATAAGTCATTCTCAGGAAACACACTTGCACCCCAGGTCATGAGGGGTATCGTTATAGGATATCCCTAGGAAACAAAAGGATATTACAAATATAATATTTTATACAAGAAAGTGACTATTTCCAGACAATTTGTATTTATTGAGAGGGAGAACATACTCAAAAGGATAGTGGGATAATGATTTACATTGATGAAGTTGATCCTCAAGATACACAAGAGATAGTACATGAATAAGTTCCATAGGTCCCTAAAAAAGAGGTTCCAAAAAAACAAGTACAATGCAGGAGCTCAATAGTGGTAAGGGAACTAGAGATATTTGGTTTCCTAGTCACTGAGGATGGTGAATAATTATTGTTGTACATTGATAAAACTCTTTCCTACAAAGAAGCAATAGAAATATCAGAAGCTGCAATACCACTCGAAGCTATGAATTTTGAGATGGATTCCCTGTATCAGAACCAAGTCTAGGTTCTGGTTGATGAGCCAATCGATGTAAATCCTTTTGTATGCAAATGAGTATTCAATATAATGTTCAATGTGGAGGGTCAAGTTGGAACTTATATGTCAAGTCTAGTTGATAATGGATTCAGACAACATCAAGGAATTGATGATGATGAAACCTTTTCTCCAGTTGCCATGTTTAAATCCATAAGAATCATAATTTCCAAAGCAGCTAACCATGACTATGAGATTTGGAAGGTGGATGTCAAAACATTGTTCCTTAATGGGAAACTTCAAGAAGATGTCTATATGACACAACCAGAAGGGTTTGTGGCACCAGGTGAATCCAAACAGGTTTGTAAGTTGTAGAAATCTATTTATGGATTAAAGCAAGCATTTAAGTCATGGAATATTAAATTTGAAGAATACAAAAAGTAATTTGGATTCATTAAGAACAAATCTGAGCCATGTGTTTATAAGTGGGTTAATGGGAATGGGGTCATTATCCTAGTAGTATTTGTTGACAAAATATTTCTTATTGGAAATGATGTACCAGACAAACATTCAGTTAAGGACTGGTTGAACAAGTGTTTCTCCATGAAGGAATTGGTTGAATTAGTCTACATTCTAGGGATCAAGATCATTACTAATAAATCCAAGAGGCTTCTTGGACTATGTTAGGGTACATACATCGAACAGATACTAAATAGATTTCATATGGAACAGTCAAATAGGGGATTAGTTCCTGTGCCCCATGGCCTACATCTTTCTAAGAAAATGTGTCCTTAGACAAAACATTGGAATGTTGTTAAGATATCCTTATGTATCTGAGAAGAAATAAGGATATGTTCTTGGTGTATGGAGTAGATGAAGATCTTGTCATTAGAAGGTATACTGATGCTGGATTTCAGAAAAATCATAATAATCTGAAGCCACAATCTGGATATGTTTTCTGTCTGAATTGGGGTGCTGTGAGCTGGAAGAGTTCAAATAAACCAGTTTTCACTGATTCTATAGTGTAGTCCGAATATATAGAAGATGATGATGTATCCAAGGAAACCATATAGATTCAGAACATTGTCTAGGATCTTGATGTGGTGCCTAGAAGTGAAGATCCTATCACATTGTATTGTGATAATACTAAATCAGTGGCTCTTGCAAAATAACAAAGGTCACATAAGTGGATAAATCACAAACTCTGGATGTATCACCTCTTGAGGGATTCCTATCAAATCGGTGATGTTGAAGTGAGAAGAGTGTCAACAGAATAAAACATTTTAGACACCATGACTAAAGGCCAATCTCTACATAAGCATGAATATCTTGTGAGATCTAGCGGATTAATGGATGTTAGTAGTTGGATCTAGTCTAGGTGGGAGTCTGTTGGATTTGGTGGCCTAGAACCAACTACTTTTTACTTTATTAATTAATAAATGCCTTATCCCATCATGATTGTTCTTCTACGTGACAATGCATGTGATAATTTATAAGGATAGATGTTTCACTAAAATGTCGTAGAGTATCGCTACTATGACGAGAACCTGGAAGTTCCATCACATTGTTCTTGAATATATGTTATATGTCTAGATGTTTTTATTTGAGGGACACAAATAATATAGGCCATTAGGGGTGAGGAATCATAAAACATTGTGGAACCTTCTCATAGTTGGAACCCTTGGTAATATCTAGGAGGATATTATGAGAACAAGAACCGCCAGTATGAAATCCATATTTCATTGTGTCATTGGATGTTCCTATCCATGGACGTGTGCATTGGTCCTTAGAGTTTAAGATTATTATTATTGGGTATTACAACTCATTCACTTAGATATATTGAAGAAAAATGTGAATACACACTATTTGGAGTGAGGTAGGATATGTTGGGAGCGTCACGAGTAATACTACATTAATAGATATTGCAAGAAAGGATTTTTCCCTTCTGTTTCATAATGTAAGTAGATATCACATGCCCTTTAATGAAATTGGTATAGGATAAATAAATCCATGTCCATGGTAAGGAATGTGTATGTTCAATTCTGATAAGAAAATGAATGAATAATCGAGCACATGGGTTGATGGCCCCAGCAAGCAACCCGCTTGATTCGAGATATTGAGACCAAGGGATTACATTACATGGTAAGCCTTCGTAGGAGGTGACACGTCATTTTGGCGTTAACTTCATTCTCTGTGGTTACCTCATAGTGTTTCTAGAGTCTAACCTTGGACTTTAGACAGGCTCCGTTTAATGCCACTGAGAAAGGGGCCAATAGGTTACACACTAACTGTGTCCAAGTATCTTAGTTAAGTATTAATTGAACATGTTGAATAAATATTAATTCCATCTGTTGTTTAATGATTATTCAAGAATTCTTGATTGCATTTATTTCAACAATAGTTATTCGAGAGAATATATTTTGGCTGAAATAATATATTTATTAGTTTTTAATTCAGTAATATTTATTTTATAAATAAATAGTCATTATTCATGGTCTAAAAAATGTGTTGGAGAAAATAAAGAGAATGTAAAATCAAAAGAACAGGTCGTATATATAAATATACAAACCTTGTAGTTTTTTGGGGGATTTTTGAGAAATAATATTATTTATTTAATTAAATAATAGTAGTTGTAATTCACTGGGCGCCTGTCAAGTAATAATAATAGTCCACTTTTATTATTAGAAATGAGGTCTTACTAAGAATTAAATGAAGTGAATAAATGTTTTTAGGTAATTAATTCATTTTATTATTCTAGGTAATTAAAAATACCAATTATATAATTTTCATTATCCTAACCATTCTGTGGGGGTGTGAAAAACCGGTCAGGAAAAGCTCTCAAAAAAAGAGATAATTTCTTCTCTACCATGAACTCTCTCAATATATAAGAGAGATCCTCCTACACCGGATCAAGGAGTGTGGTTTTGGAGCGGCTCTCATGACGATCTAAGGTGGACATCTCAAGCGAAGGCTCTTCCGAACTAACACCCGGAGATCACTTCAGTGACGTCTAGAGATACGTGGAGTATGTGTGGATCACCACTAGAGGAATCCTACACTGGGATTCTATGATTCAATGATAGACCACTAAGGATCATGACCGTAAACATCAACAGAGAGAGAATTACATCAAGGTAATTATTGTCTTTTAATTAAATTAATTATAACCAACATATGATGATACTCTCTATGTTTCAAAGACTCTCTTCCTTTTCTTTTGTACATTGTTCTATTCCAAATATTTGGCGTTTTATTATCATGAAATATCTCTGAATGATCATTGTTAACGGAAAAATTATTATTGGGTACACTGACCATTGCGCTTACACTACATCCGGAACCTAGAAAAACCACCAAGATATTGTGGCCTATGCGAGAAAAGGGGGATATGGAGGCATGCATAGATCTAGAAAATCCCAATTTGGAGAGTTATGGTTGTTTTTTGGTAAAAATCATGGAGGAGTAGATGAATAATTTCATAAATTTTAATGATCTACTCGGCCGCACAGCTTTCCGAACCATGAACCAACCTTGAGGAACCTCTATTTTGAGAGAAAATTGGCCACATGGTTTCATGGGAGATATATAACACCCAAGCACCTAGCCTTGTGGTTATAATAGATCCAATTTCATTGGAACATTGTTATCCCACATTCCCTATAGTGGGTCGGGTATCCTAGATAGTGCCAATGTCTAGGGAGCACGGTTTCCACAAATCGTGCGTCAACCATACAACACATGTGGTCTAACCCAAAAATGAACATTTTCTCTAAAAACCACTGGGAAAACCAAGAGATAAATAAAAGACCAAAATTAAAAGAAATAATACCTCAAAATGATATCATATATGTGATTAAATTACTTATGAAATAATACTAATGGTTTTGAGAGTATGGACTAGTCTTATCTACCGAATATTACTCAACTAATGAAAAATTATTATGTAAATTTTTGAAAGAACTCACATTTGGAATGTTTTGTTTCATGGGAAAACTACTCAATCATCACCCTACAAGAGGACCAAGAAGGTGAAAGGCCCATTGAAGGCCACAACAAGCAAGAAACATAATAATATTTTTCCCGACATAAAGAAATTTTTTCTATGATGGAGTTGAATGTTTTGGATTTCAATGACTATTTAGTACTTAAAAAGTTTTATCCACAAACATTGAATATTGATTCAGATCTCCTCTAGAAATGGAATTTTGAGATTTATCATATAAATTCAAGATCTTCCCCACTCTGGGGTGCTCATTTGAATCATCATCATATGAAAAATATGAGGCCCCGCAAAGGGTCAAGACATGGAGGAGAGGTCATGATCCAAAAAAAAAGATGGAGATTACCTAGGAATTTTGGATCTAGAGTGACGTGAAAGGGTTAACTTATTTATTAGGATTATTTTCATCTGATGTGGGGATTTTATGGCTTGTTTAATTTTCTTCTTTCTTTCCTCATATGGTTTCATTTTATTCATATATTTTGGGGTCATGGGTTTGTTTTCCAAATCCATGACCGATTTATCATGGTAATATTTTGAATTAGTAATTAATATTATTTAATGAATAATTAATAATTAATTATTAATTATTACTGTCTTATAGTAGTTATTAATAATAAATTATTATATATTTATTATTATTTAGTGTATATTAAAACTATTCAATAGTAATTAATTATTATTTAACTCTAATTAAACAATATCTATTAATTATTAAGAATTAATCAAGTATTAAATAAATAAATATTAACATTTATTATTATATATTATTAATATTAGTAATGAGTAATCAATGTTATTTAATTCTTAATATTTAATGATTAATCAAAAAACATTAATATTTAATAAACAAATATAAATCGTTAATGATTTTTCATTTATTATTATTATTTATTAGTAATTAATTAGTAATTAATTTTTTATTAACTAATTACTAATTAATAATATTAATATATCATTACTTTTTCATATGAAAAATAAATCTGAATCATATATTGGAAAACTATAAGGATTTCTAGGGAATCCCCCAATACCATTTTCATCCACTAGAAGAGGCAAGATGGGTGAAGGAAATGAGTTATTTGAAAACCCATCAACCACCCGCACTGAATAGGTGGGTCTAGTGGATCAAGTTAAAATAAGTGTAATATATTTTTACACATTAATTGAGAATATATCTGATGTGATTGGAAAGGCTGCAACCTTACCTGATTAAAAATAAATCCCAAAATCCCTTTATCTATTGCAAAAAATGTATATCCAATTCTTCTATAAGATTACCACCAATGTCTATAAAGATTTAATTTCTGACTTTCATGTACCGGTTCGGGCCACCACCCCCTTCTGATCAAGCCACTGTAATCAATGACATCATCAAATAGTTTGGGTACTATTTTGATTTTTATAACTTTAGTATTTATTATTCTTGCACCGGCCAACTATAATTTAATACCAAAGGAAATACCTTTGAGTCATTAAAAAATTTACATGGGTTCTAGTTTAAGATCCGCCCACCAATAAATGGAATAAAAAATGAGACACAGACACTATAGAGGATCTTGAGAAAACTTAATGAATCCGAGTGTCTAATGTTGGAAGAATATGATGCTCCTGGAAATGAGGCATCTACATTTATGTTGAATTTTATGGATTGATGGTAAACCATGAAGCAATGGCTAATAAGAGAAAACATGGTTGAGATTTAGATGGCTAATGCATATATCTAGTGGAGGATATTAATTTCTCATTTCAAATAAGTGATTTGTATCCTTCAATGTGTGTGTTGAAACCCCATGACATATGAGTGTATGTAAATCATTTATCATAGTTGTATGATCGGATGTATCTTTAGTGGTTTTTTGATAGAATACTAAAATTACCATTTTTCCAATTTCATTGAAATACGTGATATGCTCAAAATAATTAGATTTAATAATTTGTTAAATATAATCTATTCCCTGTTTATTTGAGTGATTTGGTGAAAAACTAGTTAGATATGACACCTCAAAAATTTATTACAACTTAGCATGATCATGTACAAAATTTTCTTTAATCATTTCCAATTTAACGAATGAAATTCCGATATTTTGATGATGTGTGGATGTTTAAATATATAATATTTTCAAATGATTCCAATAATATTTGGGTGAATCTCCAAATTATAAGATATAGGTTTCATTCTAGTTTGTTTATTCTATTCAAGTGCACCATATCGTATGCCAGAGTCTATCGAATGAAAGCGAGGGTCTAAATGTGGTATAGTGGGGAGACTATAACATCATGTCTGAGTAACACACTTGAAATAACTACATATCATCCAATGAAGTAATAAATAAAATGTGGCAGCCGTAAATAACTAAAATATATTGTCTTGTAATAGTAAATGGAATTCTATAAAATCTTGAATATTTATGACATATATAAAACATTGATCATTGATGGGTACCTCTCTAGTCAATGAATCTCGATGAGTCTACTTAGTTTATAAAATGAGAAGAAATAGAATTACAGGCAGAGAAAGGAAGAGGAAACGAGGGATAAGAATGACGGAAAATAAAGAAGTCAAAAGAGGCATTAAAGCACTCTCCCCTAAGCCTAACAGCCAATATCCCAAGAAAAATGGATTCCCAGCCGAATAATATTCTCTCCTCCCCCTTTTATCAAACCTATCCCCCTTCTTACAACATATTTTCCTTAACCGAAAAATGTCAGAAGTATATTCTCCCCCTATCTTGACTCACATGACCCTTCTAGAGTATCCCCCCTTATCTCATTTACTCCATTATTCTTAGGTATCTATCACTTTAAAATCTTTGAAAATTAGTCTTTTCCTCATGAATTAGGAAATGAAATAAAATATGGTTTCCCCTATATTCATAGAAATGTCATGAAATATGTCAGATGGTCCTCCAAAAACTGTGGACCTGCATCTCCTATAGGAATTTCACCCAGGAAACAACTACTCTCTAAGAAGTTTCCTAGATGTTCCATCTCATGTTATAGAACAAACATGTGTGTTGGTTCCCAATATTGTGTGTGGCCCACCTCTGAGTTCCCTCATCCCACCTCACATATATTTTTGGATCTCCCCCTTGATCCTCATTGCAAACCAATATGCATAAACCATCTCATTTCTCTTAAAAAATACATCATGAATTTATTACTTCAAATCAATATGACTGCCTTCCTTGAATGATATTACATAAATCCACCATCATCCCCACATGAAAAATCAGTTCCTTCAGTTCCCCACCCACCTTTTTACATGTCTGAGTTTACTGATTCATTTTAAGTAGGTCCCTCACAACAAAATGAGTCACCTTCTCCAATAAATTCACGACTATGCTTCCCCTGCCTTCACATGAATCTAGAAACTTTTCTCCCATAAAGTAGACAATTTATTCAATAGTATCTGAGTGTTCCTTCTGTGGACCCTTTTAATCTTCCCCAAACATATCACCAGTTTTTTTCCCATAAAATCCATGGGTCACCCGAGTGTTTTCCCAAGAACCAATTTTTCAACACTGCCCGACATCATTGTTTTTTCATTAGTGTTACCAGCTCCATTTATAGAGTATTTTTCCTCTTGAGGTGAATTTGATGATGAATATAGATGGACTATCTGATGTGGCACCATCGTGTATGATTTTTCCAAATCATTGTTATTATTAAATAGTGCACTAGAGTTTTTTATGAAAAAGGATGGATAGTAATCTTATAGGTATGAATATTTTTTAGGCCATATTAGTCCTCTAGATAACAACTTATGAAACTCTTATTCTTCTTTCGATTTCTGTCCCTAATACCTCTACCACTCCATGTGGACCTCTGTCATCAAGGTGGTCTTACATACTGAATATTTCATGTATTCCAACATCGTGTCAATATGGTCCATGCAATGTTCCATCCTATCAGGGTGAGCATCATCACTCATGCCCTTTACAAGAGTGAAAATCTTTATGAAAATAATTTTTTCATGATATCCTCCCCCAAAAATAAATCAGTAAGTGTACAGGGGATGTTGATAGAAACTATTTGCCTCGGGTGTGGTTAGAGCATGGTTGTAGCCTCTTGTGTGAAAAATGGCATGTTCACCACCACCTTCATGGTTATAAGTTCTCGGTATAGATAACATGTGTAGGGTTACTATGATAAATCATGTCGTACATTGTCAATTCTGGATGTCAAAGCGTGTAGTGATATCCCATCTAGTAGCATCGATTTATGGGGTCCTAGAAGAAAAAAATTATCACTGAGCTGAATACCTCATGTCTAAGATTGAGGAAAAATGGTCTTGGTGGTATAAATCTATAGAAAAATCCTTCTATTGTATAATTCTACTGTCATAATTGTGTCGAAGAGTCATAATACGGTATGGAGTCATGTCACCTCATTCTAGAACTTCTTGAGTGTCACTATAATGCTATTTCCTTTCTCTCACATTCCTTGGGTCTGTCAGTGGTGTAAGGTGAGATAAAGCATGTTGAAAATATGAGGGATTTAATTTGATCTGAGAATTCACCTCCATCATGAAATGAGTCATAGCGGCATGTCAAACCAATTTATGTGTACCACACTAGTATGAGAAACTAAAGGAGGCTACCTTTTTTATAAAATGAGAAAAAATATTTTCACAAAAAATAATCAATAAACAATGATGAAGAAGTATGTATAAGGATGAAGGAGACTTGAGAGGAAAAATAACACTCTCCCCCAATCCTAATAGATGAAAACCCAACCCAAATGGCCACCCAACATAATCATATACTCTTTTCCCCCTTCGATCTAGTCGCTCCCCCTTATTATAACCTATTTTCTATAAACCCATGTAACAACTATACAATATCTCCCTGACACGACTCTTATAAATCATCTAGAGTATTCCCCCTTATTACCTTTACTCTCTTATATTCAGGTCTTTACCAAGATCCCTTTGGGCTGACCATACATGTAAGATTCAATAAATGAAAATGAAATAAATTTTAAATAATCAACTACAAACTCAGATCCATACCACATACCCATCCTCCAGAGATAGTAAAATTGAACCATTCCAATCATAATAATCCACATGATTTACTCCACTCAATCATGGAGCCCAATGACTCTCCCTTATATAGTATGTAATTATGCTCAATATGCAAATTAGACACATTTTCTCCTTCGGTTCAAGCATGAAATTTATCTTATGAAAGCTCCCCCATTTATATATACACATATGTGTATGTATGTATATTCCCATATATATATATATATACACACAAGTGTATATATATATTTGTATAGAGGCAGTTAACATGTATCAACCAAAAAATACCCTTCAGTCCATAACCCTAGTCATCTCGACATCTTGTGAAAAGGATATTAACTTGGATGTCATGCCACTCAAGCCATGTATTATTAAGTAAATGTATTGCTATATATTCTGGATCAAAAATACATTTTTTGGCCAGTTCTAGAAATTCCTCTAAGAAAACAAAATCACCACAAGGGGATACATTCTTTAACCCCAGTTTCACCCATATTTTCATACAATCTCTATAATAGAGGATATCATATACTGACAAAAAATCCTTTAAATGTGGTATTGTGATAGTTTTCATACTACTAAAGGAAAATTTAATATATTCAAATGTATGATTCTCATGTATCAGTCCATAGGAAATCACAGATCTGAAACATGAATAATCCCTTAGGCGGATGAACCATAGGTGATATGTAAGGAATACTCTATTGATATGGTATATCAACATTGATTCATTCAATAATCATGTTAACTTCCCACTATGAGACAAGTATGGAAAGTCTTTATAATTATGTTTCCACCAATCATAGATATTATCCTAGGAATAAAATTTATATATTTAGTTCATCCTCTATGATCTCATCAGCATCCAGATGCATTGGGGAAATGGACTTGTCTCACCACCTTTTCCATTATTTGGAATTCTATAGAACTATAAATTTCTAAAAATTTCTAGTATAAGAGGCATTCCATGACACTAAATATCCAACATATGTATCCCTGAATAAGAAAAAATACTAGTGGAAAACAGGACATCCATTTATAGTAACATTCTATCATGTATGGTCACAATTTGGAACCCATGATGTAGGTTAGGAAGTCCAGCAAAAATAAGGTTCAAATGTCAGATTTCTTGTAGTACATCTAGAAATCCTAATAAAATAAAGATCAATAGTCGGATACCATGTTGTATGTATAGGAATCCAAAAACATGAACAAGAAGGATACCAATAAATATTTATAGGAACCCTAATGATTAATAAAGATGAAACACATTAGGCTTATCAACCAGAAACTAGGAAGTACCTTGAGTAATCCTTATTGCATCAACAGAAAAAATGAGAGTACAAAAATAAAAGAATGAGGGAGGATGAATGACTAAATTCACCACAACCACCTCATCATCATTTGATTACATGTCTGGAATAGATTTTAAGATGGCACCCTCCACCATATCTACCTAATCCTAGCATATTATCTTAGGGTTAGTAAAGAATTGGGGCACTCATTGGGTCCCTCCAGTCATAACATTGGAGAGAAACACTTCTTTTTATCCTAAAGGTATTTAAATAAGCAATGTAATCTAACTCGATATAATCAACTACAAAGATAAAAGGAGTAATCCTGCATGGGATCCTCTAATGGTAAGAAAGTATATACATCCTACACTGGATCATCAAAACAGTACATAAGAAGAGGCTTCCTACATGAGACCCTTAATAATAGAGTAAATAGTCATAGACATACTATAAGGGATCCTCATAAAGGTAAAAAGGTAGAGGAATCCAACAAGGTATTACCTAAGTGATCATACAAGCGATCTCTTCTCTTAAGGGACCCTCAGTACAGAATGAAATAGAGGCATCCTACCCGGGGTCATATATATCAAAACGTAAGATGAGGAATCCTATAGGGGTTCGTCAAAAACAAATAACCTCAAAACATCTTGGGTGAAAGGTGTGGCATCCCACCTTTTTATAACAAAACTTTTCATTACATTTTACAAAAATAGTATCTATAAAGTCTAGTGTCTTGGAAATAAGGGACATAAAAGATGAAAATGACATAAAATATTCCTCTAATCCACTTGTTAGGATTCAACATATGGTCATCCTATGTTCAATTACTACATCTCATATCCTGGAGACAAACATCAAAGTAAATGGTGAGCAGAAGGCCCAGTAATGGTAAACAAGAAATCAATTTACTTGTGATATCAATAATATCTTGAATAAGAACATAAAGACATGAGAAATGGAAGTATAAGAGTATCATAATGAAATGAACTTGAAACCTAACTTTAATATTTTGTGACAACATTTCATTTATACATTCATGAACATATCTCCAAGGACCATCCCTAAGGTGTCATAAAAATTACAAGGGTTATTCACCAAGGTATCGTAAAACTTGTCATCTCTAGAGATTAAATCTTTACCCAATGCGTTGGAGTGCTATAAGGGAACACCCTTAATATGTATTTATTTACATGTGAGCCACATAGATCCTAATCAACCATTTAATAAATAATCCATAGAGAATATTGGTTCCATTTCAAAATCATGATGTTTTAAAAGATCTTATAATAAGATCATTATATCATTTATAACCCATGGAAAGGGAGTGAGGGTTATATGTATGTCAATTCAAGAATAAAATATATCATATTTATATATTAATGAACACCTATAGAAACGAAATAGTTGTGGGTATTCAAATAAATAATTAATGGAATTTCTTGAGAGAAAGAGATTGAAATTTTGAGACGAAATTTCTGAAGCATAATGGCTATAAAACATGGTTATAGAAAACATTGAAAAGAGATGGTACAATGGTCACCCACTCCTAAATAATTCATAATACAGCATGGTTACTGAATAAGATCATGGTATGGATATTTTAATGACATACCACATGAAAAGGAAACATGAAAGAAAAGATAATATGTGATTTCTTTTACGAGAAATTTGGCGGCCTAACGACGTCACATATAATTTTAGAAAACAAATTGATGAGAGAAGAAAGGGTACATCATCATTTGGTCATGAAATTGAGATTAATAAGAAAATATATGAACATAACCTCAACATAAAAAGATGGAAAAAATAAGATACAACATAAAGGAAGTCATGACTTAAAAGAGGCGGGTGAAAGAATCCCTTACCTTGAAGATTAACTTTGAAATCATGATGTTTGAGACATTGGGAGGCTTGAGGGAACCTTGGGAGGACTCCATGGGAGGTAAGGATACCATAACATCGTTGAGGATGATTTTGGAATGGAAAGGATGAGATAATGTCTTGGTATTTATAGGGTAAGTGAGGGGACAAGGCATTAATGGCCAAGGGACACCTCATTGGTGGTATTGGAAAAACCATGGGCTTTCCCATGGTATTGGCCACATGGGACACCTCTTACCTTATATTACAATTCATAAGTCTACCATAATTATTAAATAATTATTACATCCATAATGATGTCATTAAACACCTGAAACTATAAATTGAAAATTTACTATTCACCGAAAATTCAACTTTTTCATAAAAATCCCAAAAAATCACCTTTACATTATATCGATGCTCTGAATTCAAAAAATGAACTCCATTTTATAAAAATAATTCTATAAATATTTGTAGTTTTATTTTTGAATAAAAAAACTATTCACTAGAAAAAACTAATACTTAACTAATAATTTCTGAAACATTTACCTACCTATTTTATTGAATCACATTACTTAATCAAGGTGCCTAAATATATTAATAATTTTTTTAAGTGAGAATACTAATCCATTTGGTCAAATTACTAATCGTAAGCATAAAATCACTATTCATAATTTACTATTCCCCAAAAATAATGTTGATCTTATTAGACCCTAAATTTCATACTGAACACATTTTCATAAGGCCATTTTTTTTGAAAATCATTACACATCATTAATTATTTAAGGTTTACATAAATATTTTAAAATATCAGTTTTTTCAAAATTCATCCATTAGATACATTTTATTTTTATCCAGATATCTGAAAATTCACAAACATCACCATAGGAATAAATCACAATATTATTTATCTCAAAGGATTACACAAAGTAGATACGGTCTCGTTACATAGCCCGTTATAACACCAGCATATGAACTAAGTGTAGGGTGTGCTAAGGTGGGAGAATCTAAGGGAGGCTCGGCCAACATTGCCTGAGTAGTGATTTCTATATGCTTGAACTTCTCTCGAAGGAGATTCCATTCCAGCTTCACACTATGAAGTTCAGCTTGGGTTTGGTCCATAGAAATACCCAGTGGTGCTACCTCCTTCCCCAGTTCCGTTAGATGGGCTTCGATCGGCCTGAGACTACTCGATCAGGCCATTGTATCTTCTTTCTATATTAATTAACCAAGGTCACTTGTTTTTTATAGAAAAAAATGAAACATTAAGAGTTTAGTTTCCAACGGTCATATTGACCAGCGGTCATATATTAGTCGAAACCCAATGGTCTCATTTTATTTAAACTTATTTCATTAAATGAAATAGTTTTGTTGAGTATAAAATAAAATATCACACAAAAAAAGGAAACATAAATTATTAAATGTTTGGGTCATTACATTTTCCCCCATTAACAAATTTCGTCCCCGAAATTTTAACTCGTACCCTCAGAAAAGAAATGGTGTGGGTACTTCTGCCTCATAGACTCCTCTATTTCCCCCATGGTTTCTTCATATTTGTGGTTCCTCCACAAAACCTTAACAAGGTTGGTAGTCTTGTTACGTAGAACCTTGTCTCTATGATCCTAGATCTCCAATCACTACTCCTCATAAGATAGGTCATGTTCCAGTTGTACCACCTTTAGGTTCAGTACATGTGAAGGGTCAAGTATATACTTACTCAAGAGGGATATGTGGAATACATCATGAACTTGTTCTAGATTTGGAGGAAGTGCAAGCCGATAGGCCACTGCTCCCATGCGATCAAGGATTTCATAGGGGCCAATGTACCTATGGATGAGCTTACCATTCTTCCCAAACCTCATGACTCTCTTCCAAGGTGAAATTTGAAGAAAGGCCTTGTCACAAACATCAAACACCAAGTCCCTACGATTGTTTTTTGTATATCTCTTTTGCCGACTCTGAGTATCCTTAATGTGTTGTTGGAAGGCATGGAATTTTTCTATCATCTCTTGGACAAGATCAGGCCCAAGAATCTTTCTCTCAGTAGCTTCATCCTGAAAACTAGGTGTTCTACATCGCTTCCCACATAGAGCTTCATAGGGTTCCATTTGAATGCTCGATTGAAAGATGTTGTTGTAAGAGAACATGAAAAAAGGGAGATGTTGATCCCATCCACCTTTAAATTCCATTTATCATGTTCTCAGCATGTCCTCAAGTGTTTGAATAGTCCTTTCAGATTGGCCATCGGTTTGGGGTGATAGGCTGTACTAATGTTCAATTCAGTGCTCAAAGCATGTTGAAGACTTCCCCAAAATTTTCATGTAATCCTAGGATCACGATCAAGCATGATTGAAAGTGGAACTCCATGCTGAATTACCACTTCCGTCACATAAATCCTGGCATGTTGATCAATGGAGAAATATTCCCGTATACAGACAAAATGGGTTGTCTTGGTGTGGGGGTCCACAATAACCCATATCACATTGTTTCCTTTGGATGTTCTCGGGAGACTAGTGCCAAATTCCATAGTGATATTGTCCCACATCCATGTTGGTATTGGTAGTGGTTGCAATAACCCTTTAAGAAGTTGTCGCTCTACCTTAACTTGTTGACATAATATGCACCTTGAAGTGTCGTCAGCAATATACCTTTTTCATATTATCCAAACAATAATGATCATGAAGGTCCCTATACATTTTTGTGCTTCCAGGATGTATAGAGAAAGAGCTATGAGCTTCATCCATTATCCATTTATTTACTTCCAGAATAGATGGGACACATATTCTTTTACAAAATCTTAGAACACCTTCTTGATCAATATTGAACTCAGAAAACTTTTCATCCTTTACAACCTCAAACTTCTCTTGTAACAAAGGATCTTCCTTCTGAGATTTATTTATCTTCCCTAGTAATGATGGTTGAGAAATCATTTGGGTTAGGGTTGATGATTTCCCTTCCCATATAATTCCCATGTCTAGTTTTACTAGTTCATTGATCAAAGGATCTTTTTGAATCCTCATCATGGAAAAAACAATTGGGTCTTTCCTTCTTAATGCATCAGCAACTTTGTTTGCTCTTCCAGGGTGATAATAAATTGAAAAATCATAGTATTAATGAATTTCCAACCATTTACTTTGTCTCATGTTCAATTCCTTTTTTGTGAAAATATACTTCAACCTTTTATGGTCTGTTTATATATCACATTTCTCCCTATAAAGATAGTGCCTCTATATTTTTAGAGAAAAATCATTTCAGCCAGCTCTAGATTATGCGTATGATAATTCTTCTCATGAATCTTCAACTGTTGAGATGCACAGTCAATGAACTTGTCATTTTTCATGAGGACACACCCAATCCCTTTTATAGATGCATCGCTAAAAATAACAAATCCTTCTCCACTTGAGGGTAGAGTTAACACGGGTGTAATAACCAATCTCTTCTTCGGCTCTTGGAAGAATTCCTCACACTCCTTTGTCTAGATGAATGTGACCCATTCTTGAGTTAACATGGTTAATGGATTAGAAAGTCATGAAAAGTTCTTCACAACCCTCCTATAATATCCAGCTAATCCAAGGAAACTTTGAATCTCAGTTATTGTTGTAGGTTGAGGCCACTCGTCTACAACTTTTTTATTTGCAGGGTCAATTGTGATTCCTTCATTGGTTACAATGTTCCCCAAGAAAGAAACTTGTTGTAACCAAAATTCACATTTACTAAACGTCCCAAAAAGCATCTCCTTCCATATATTTTGAAAAATATACCTTAGATGATCCTCATTCTCCTCGTGAATTTTGGAATATAACAGAATATCATCAATAAAAACTACCACAAAGTTATCAAGGTAGTCCTTAAATACTCTATTCATCAAATCCATAAAAATAGAAGGTGCATTAGTCAGTCCAAAGGGTATAACATCAAACTCGTAATGCCCATATCTTGATCAGAAGGCAGTTTTTGGAATATCTTCTCTCTTCACCCTCAATTTTTGATAACCAGATCAAAGATCAATCTTAGAGAATAATTGATACCCATAAAGTTGGTAAAACAACTCATCAATTCTTGGAAGAAGGTATTTTTTCTTCACTTTGATCCCATTCTGTTCTCTATAATCAATTCATATCCACATTGATCCATCCTTCTTCTTCAAAAAGAGTATTGGTGCTCTCCAAGGAGACATACTTAGTCAGATAAACCCCTTATCCAAAAGATTTTGGAGTTGTTTCTTTAATTCCTCTAGCACCACATTTTCCATCCTATATGGGATATTTGATATAAGATGAGATCCAGGTATGATTTCAATAGAGAACTCTACATCCCTTTTTGGGGGAGGTCCGGGTAACTCCTTAGGAAATACATCAACGTATTCTTAGACAATGAGGACATTTTCTATCATCAAACTCTCATATCCTTCAACTTCACTGATCAACTCAATAAAGAATTATATAGGGGGTTCCTTAAGACAAAGACGAGGTTGAGATATCACTCCTTGTAAGATAACTGTTGGTTTTCTATACAAGACTACTAATATTTCCTTTTTTCTACAATTGATCTTAGCATTATACTTTGAGAGCCAGTCCATACTTAGTTTAATGTCAAATTCCAAATGGGAATGACTACTAGATTTGAAATAAGATTTTGCTCACTAATGTAAATACTAGAGTTTCTATACACTGACGATTCTTGGATAGTCCCACCAGGAGTCTTGACTGACAACTCTAATTTAAGCAATTTGGGGGTTGATTTTAAATGATTTGCACAATTGGAGGAAATAAAGGAATGCGTAGAACCAGAATCAAACAAAGTACTTGCTATCTTGAGAGGACAATAAGAGTACCTGCTACCACATCATTTGGAGCTTCAACTTCAGATGTCATGATAGAAAAAGCACAACCTTGCTCCCTTGGCCTTTGCTGAGGCTGATGGTGGATCCCCTCCACTTACCTTAGATTTGGACAGTGATTAGCAAAGTGCCCACATTGTCCACACTTGAAGCACTGGACATTAGGTAGGGCCTGCACCATCTTCCCCTTATCATTAGCATTTGGAACCTGAGGTTTTACCTCTCTATGACAATTACTCGAAATGTGGCCATCTCCACCACACTTATAGCACTTCCCACTGTCGAGCAGGCAGTTCCCCAAAAGCTTCTTACCACATTTATTACATGTGGGAAGTTGTACTTTCATGCCTCTTATTCCTTGATCGATGCTCCTCCATAATCTTGGCACCAACGATCTCTTCTTGTAATTTGATTTATGAGACCACTGCATCTCACCAAGCTCCAGATCGACTATCATCGCACTCCGTATGATCTCAACATAGCTATCATATTCTTGATTGGATAGATTCTTCCTCAAATGAGATCCCAGTCAACTGAAGTATCTATCAACCTTCCCATTTGGATCCATGGATAATATAGAGGAATATCGTGAAATTAGGGTGAAGTTCATCTCATACATTCCGAGAGATTTGTTCTCCTTCTACTTCAGCTCGATAAACTCCTTCTCCATTCTTGTTCTGAAGGAATGATGGAAATACTTACTGAAAAAGATCCCTCTGAACCCTTCCCACTCCATGGCTTCAACCTCCAATCTTGGCCTTTTGTTTTTAATCAGTTCCCACCACTGATCAGCTTCTTCCTTTAAGAGATAGAAAGAAAGTGTGACCTTCTCTTGCTCTGAACAGCGGAGCACAGAAAATATCTTCTCTATAGAGCTGATCCACTTTTCAGCAATCAATGGGTTCATCGATCCACTGATGTTTGGTGGTCGCTGACGCATAAAGGACTCAACAGAATGTTGTTCCCTTCGCGGTGAGATCGGTCTCTCATCTTGATTCAAGTTATTTCCCATAACTTGAGTCATTTGGTTCATCATTCTCAAGAATGTTTCTATTCTGGCTTCCATCGGAGGGCCGTCACCACATGGTCTATTATGGTAACCATTTGCATGGTTTCTCATATTTCTCACCATTTTCTAAAAGAATAAATCCATAGTGAGAAACTAATTTCATTTAATAATCTTTTAACTTTAAAGGATTTTATGTCTTAAAACATCATTCTTAAACAATTACATTTCACTATAATTCCTTCATAATGATTCATAAAAATCTTGCGATTAACCAAACCTATCCCCCAAGAGTGTCGTAACAAAGAGTTATGCAAGGACCATTGTTGTGTACCAGTTCCCATTCGAGTCTAGCTCAAAGATGTGTTTTTGGCTTTTACACCTATGTACATCTATGCCAGAGCCACCTCTACCTGCTCGTATCCAGGCAGGGATGTATTTTCTTGATGAACCACTTACTCAATACTCACCAAAATAACAGGAAGTTTTCATATATTTAAAGTTTTATATTGGGGTTTTCATATATTTTTCAAGGCCTAATTGCCATAAATAACTAAAATATCCTTTGATACAAACTATGGCATCCCGCCTTTTTATAACATAACTTTTCATTACATTTTACAAACAAAGTATTTTTAAAGTCTAGTGTCTTGGAAATCAGGGACATAAAAGTTGAAAACGACATAAAATATTCTTCTAATAAACCTTTAAGGCTTCATAATATGTTCATCCCATGTTTAATTACTTCATCTCATATCCTAGAGATATATATCAAAGTAAAGGGTGAGCAGAAGGCCCAGTAATGGTAAATAAGGAATTAATTTACTTGTGATATCAATAAGAACTTAAATAAGAACATAAATACATGAGGAATGTAAGTATAAGAATATCATAATGAAAAGAACTTGAAACATAACTCGAATATGTGGCTACAAAATTTCATTTAGATATTCATGAACATATCACCAAGGTCCATCTCCAAGGTGTTATAAAAATTACCAAAGTTATTCACCAAGGTATCATGAAACTTATCATCTCTAGAGATTAAATCTTTACCCAATGCATTGGATCACTATTAGGGCTCACCCTTAATATTTCATTACTTAGATGTGATCCATATAGATCATAATCAAACATTTAATAAAAATCCCATAGAGAATAAAAAAATAGGTTTCATTTCAAAATCGTGGCGTTTTAAAAGCTCTTAAAAATATGATCAGTATGTCATTTATAACCCAAGGAAAGGGAGTTAGGGTTATATGAATGTCAATTACAGAATAAAATATATAATCTTTATATATTAATGAACACCCATAGAAACGAAATAGTTCTGGGTATTCACATAATTAAACAAGGGAATTTCTTGAGAGAAAGAGATAGAAATTTTGAGACGAAATTTCTATAGCACAATGACTATATAACATGGTTTTAGAAAACATTGAAAAGATAGGTGAAAAGGGTAAGCCACTCATAAATACTTCATAATAGAGTATGTTTACTGAATAAGATCATGTTATGGACATTTTAATGACATACCACATGAAAAGGAAACATGAAAGAAAAGAGAATATGCGATTTCTTTTACGAGAAATTCGGCAGCCTAACGACGTTACTTAAAATTTTATAAAACCAAAAGTTGAGTGAAGAAAGGGTATCTCATCATTTGGACATAAAATGGATAGAAATAAGAACATATAATAACATACACTCAACATAAATTGATTTAAAATATAAGACACAACATAAAGGAAGTCATGACTTAAAAGAGGAGGGTGAAAGAATCCCTTACCTTGAAGAGTGACTTCAAGATCTTGAAGTTTGGGACCTTGGAAGGCTTGAGGGAACCTTGGGAGGACACATTGGGAGTTAAGGAGACCATAACAACATTGAGGAGTATTTTGTAATGGAAAGGATGAGATAATGACTTTTTATTTATAGGAGAAGTGAGGGGACAAGACATTAATGGCCAAAGGACACCTCATTGGTGGTATAGGAAAAAACACGGGCTTGCCCACTGTATTGGACACATGGGACACCTCATACCTTTTCATACTATTCATAATTCTACCATAACTATTAAATAATTATTTCATCCTTAATGATGTCATTAAACACCCGAAACTCTAAACTAAAAATTCACTATTCAACGAAAATTCAACTTTTTTAGAAAAATCCAAAAAATTCACCTTCACATAATATCGATGCTCTGAATTCAAATAATGAACTCTATTTTATAAAAATAATTTTGTAAATATTTTTAATTTAATTTTTAATTAAAAAAACTATTATTTTGAAAAAACTAATACTTAACTAATAAATTCTGAAACAGCTATTTACCTATTTTATTGAATCACATTACTTAATAAAGGTGCCTAAATTATATTAATACTTTATTTAAGTGATATTAATAATCCATTTGGTCACATTAATAATCCTAAGAATAAAATCACTATTCATAATAATGTATTCGTCAAAAATTATGTTGATCACATTATTCTACAAATTTCTTACTGAACACATTTGCAGAAGACCATTTTTTGAAAATCCTTACACATCATTAATTATTTAAGGTTTAAATTAATATTTTAAAATATCATTTTTTTCAAAATTCATCCATATGATACATCCTATTTTTATCCGGACATCTGAAAATTCACAGCCTTCACCATAGGAAGAAATCACAATTTTATTTATCTCAAAGGATTACACGAAGTAGCTATGGTCTCGTTACACAGCCCCTTATAACACCAGCATATTACCTTAGTGTACGGTTTTCCGAAAAGAGTGAATTTGAGGGAGGCTCGGCCAACATTGTCCGAGTAGTGATTTCTATAAGCACGAACTTCTCCTGAAGGCTATTCCATTCAAACTTCACATGGTGAAGTTCAGCTTGGGTTTTATCCAGAGTGAATCCCAGTGGTTATACCTCCTTCCCTAGATCCATCAGATGGGATTCAATCGGCCCGAGACTACTAGATGAGGCCCGTGTATCTTATTTCTGTATTAATTAACCAAGGTCACTTGTTTTTTATAGAAAAAAATGCAACATTATTAGTTTAGTTTCCAACAGTCATATTGACCAATGGTCATATAATAGTCGAAACCCAACGGTCTCATTTTATTTACACTCATTTCATTAAATGAAATAGTTTCATTGAGTATAAAATAAAATAACAAAAAAAATTAAACATAAATTAATAAAAGTTTGGGTCATTACAAAAGGGGACCATGTCGCATGGTATATATCCTCAAGGTAGATATACATAATCATTTTTCACATGATATGACTCATAAACCATATCTGATCAAGGTCTCACTCTTAGGACATAATTGGATTTAATTACCTGTGGAAGAACCTCTTCATTTAGGAAAATTCCATAAATTCCACCTATGAGTCCTAGAACACCTCAAGGTTACTACCATCATGATAAATATATAATGGAAAACTCATATGTCAAATTATGACTCTAGGTAATAATGATATTAAAACCCCTCAATAAGGTAGTAAGTGGCATTACACGAGGTGAATACGAGGATGTGTACTGCTAAGTCCCCACATGGGAGTGTAATCTGGCCAGACATGGCATGTAAAACCCCAAGTATATATAATGATTGAAATTTAAATGGAATGAACCATACCTAGAGTACCTACCAATTTTCCTCACTTGGACACACCATGTACTTCACCTAACAGTTTACCCCTATACGGTGTGCAACCCACATGGGGTCTGACCCTGTATTCTACAAGATCATATTCTCTAACATGAGCTATCTTGCTAGGTAAATAGCTACAAAAATGAGTCTATATATATGAAATTTATACCCCATATACCAAATATACATATAAAAATATCATCTTCCATAAACACGATAAACACACATTGTGTCTCCATGAACTACACACCATGTTATCAGGATTTTCCAATGAGAAACCCCTCATAACAGACCAAACCCCTATTTTCTCTCCAAAAGATATAGATCGATGCTAAAGGGTCATATATATATTATAATTAGAGATTTAAAATTGAAAAAGTTAAATCTACATGGAAAAAGATAAAAATAGACTACCTTTGGAATGAATACGCTGAAGCTTCACTCATTTAAATGATCCACAGGTGTTATATGACGATCTGACTCCTCCAGAGTTAGGTTTCAGAACCTCAATTCTTCCTTCTCTCCCTTACTAAATCCCTATCAATTTCCAATATCTATAACAAAATGATGTAAAAACTCATGGGGTGTATGTGAGAGTCCCGAGGTTAAAGAAGAAATGAACAAGGAAAACAGAAAAGCAAGAAGAAGACAAAGAAAAGAAAAGGGGGTGTGGCCCACCCCCAACACCCAACCTATGTTTATCCCATGAATAGGAAAAATATGCTATTTAGGATTCAAAAATAGATTTTTAATATTAATCTGAAACTCCATTCAAAATTTTTGATTGAATGAAACTAGATGAATAAATTAATATTTAATCGATAAATACTAAATATTAATGATTCTTCTAAAATTAAAACAGTGGATAATTTCTTCAAACTCCTATATTAGGTTAAAAAAATTATTCTGGGACTATCTATGTGGTCATAAAAATTATCTAAGATAATATTATGGGGTAAAATTACTATTTTCCCCCTTAAAAGCATCTGAATAAAAATAATAATTATTTATGCACAATGTTTCTATCTGAAAAAACCCGAGTCCTTAAAATAACTCCATCATAAAAATTCCACTCCTCGATAATCCTAGGAGGTAAACCAAGAACCCATTCTCTAATCATGATTATCGGCATAAATATCCCATCTTTACTGTCTAATGACCAATCTCAAAACATCAGAAACTATCTTCTATACAAGAGAAACATAACTGTGACTGATCTAGAACTCCCCACCATTTGAGTAACCATATCATTGTCTCTCAAAATTACACGTTCCCACATCACATGAATGTTTTCCATAGCAAAATCTATTATTTCAACTAAAATGAGGGTTACCACCCCCAAAAAACCAACTTTTCAGTCCCCATCATATTTCTTACCTTATACTGCTCCTTAAGTGAAGCCTCATTAAGTTCCTTTATCAAACCTAGAGGTATATTTAAAATAAAATAATCCCAGTATTGATTCAATGATCTCTCAGCATACTCAGGTTGACATCAAGATTGATCATGTTCCTCTCTAAATAGGAGTACACTAATATTCAATTGAATGGTCTGCATAGCTCTCTCAATGACATACTCACACTCAATAAGGACGTAATTTCCTCTAATTAACACCTAACACCATGTCTCCCAACAATGCATTCCCAGGTCTAGGCACATGTAAAAGGTCTCACAATATAAGATTCATTTATGATGTCTCATATACTGCATATAGACATTAGTCATTTAACAACAACTCTCATGAAACCTTTCGCATTAAAATAATTGAAAACATTTTTTCTTTACTTCTATTTGGTCACTCACCGATTTATGATTTAAACATTACAAAATGAAACCATGGTGTACCTTTTTGACCCAAATAATACTCCAATGAGTTTTATATCACAAAGATAAGCTGACAATACTACAAGGTGCATCAATCTCAAAAATCAAAATCTCCCTGGGCACTCATCTTCAAAATCAAGCTACTCACCTATTCCACGATTTATTTTACAACTTCCCATCACCTAGTGTCATTCCAGTCAGGAGAATCTACCCATGCTCTAAATAAATTAGTAATTATAGAAACACTATTCAATAGATTCAGACACCAAATAGTCTTGCTTACTGAAGAAATTATTGAGAAAAAGAACCCTAGGTGACTCCTAATAATCCAAAGGCATCTACATGCCTATATCTCAAAACTCAAGAACTAACCATACATTGGTTTCAAATGAATGTATTACTAATATCACTTCCAAAAAAGGCATCCAAAAAGCCATTTCAAACTCTCACATAGGTTTACCCTAATTAAAACAATCCTTGACATACAATAGTCCAAGTAAAAAACTAAGGGCCTTTTGATAACCCACATAGCATGACTGATCAATTCTCCTCACTTGGTCACATGGTATAACCCTTTGGGAAAAATATGAAACCTCTCAAATGAAGGTATTGATAAAAATGACCTACAAGTGTCAAAACTATCTAGAAAGGCCTACAGGGGACCTGGTTAACTCTGAGCATCCTCATAATGAAATGCTACTTTAAAGTCATGACATCAACCTAGACGAGATTCAAGACTGACACTCATTGGGAATCTATATACAGTAATACCCTATCAGGTTTTAGTTAATGATAAATGTCTAGGTACATCTCAAAATCGTACTCAATGATCTGAATAGGAGACACTAAATGAATGTCAATTATGTAGAGTTTCATACCATACTATTCATGAAAAAAACTATTGTTTGTTACCAAAACATTAAATAACTGAACCATGAACAACACCCTTCAAGTGGACCAACACACGGGAATCATGGGACCTGTAGACCTAATAGGGTCACTGAACCTTCTGTGAATGATGAATGAGTCATCATCCTCACAACCAAACGTCTCAACATAGATCCACATTGCCTTTCATCACATGCTAATATATATGAAATCATACAAATTGAGTAGAATGTCAAAAAGAACCTATACAAAAAATCACCATTTATGTTTTTGTTGACACTGTGAACAATTCTCCTCTGTCAACAATAATAATAAAACTAGAATGCCTAAAACATGTGAATCCTAAGTTCTAAATATTATGCGTGAGATTCCTCTTGAATCTTTTGGATAAGAGTCAAAATCAATCACTGGCCTCTTTCTAGTGGTCAAGATCTAAAACTCAATCAGTAAATAATAATATTTACAAAAAAAATTTGTCTCTCAAATTAAAAAAAAATTATAAAACGATAATATTGTATATTAGAATAAAAATCCAATATCCATGGAATCTATATGTTCTCATCGGAACGTGTGTTCTCAATGCACCAGTCGGATACCAATCATAGGTTCTAGAATATTCATAATAATCATGGTTAACATATCCTATAGAGTAGTAAAATATGAAATTAACTACTCTAAAAAAATTGAAACTTCCTAACTAGGATGAAACTAATCCATTTCCACAGCACAGTTTTCAACAAGGCCTCAAGAATGCCTCCTAGTATTCCAGAGGCTTCCAACTTGTAATGTAGAGACCCTATTATTCCCCTACAATACTTTGGAATATTTGTACACATATTTCTAGATCTAGGTATGGAGATGACGTGAAATTCCAAGTCATGGTGTTCCTAGAATAAATTATGTCAAAATATTATGTTTTTTGTACTATTCATGCAATAGATACAGGATATGTTTTAAACAGCTGATCTGATCAGAAATCTGAGAGTAGCAGTTTCCAGTTTAGATGTGGAGAACCTTTTCGTGATTGGTAGTGATCAAGCACCGATTGAGCATTTGTGGTGAAAATAAACCTTTTCAATGGTTGTTTGTTAGAAAAAATGTTTAACGGGTTTAATTTTTTTTTTCTTAGGGGATCGTAATGGAACAATACAAGTGATGTGTTCTAGGATCGAGGTATAGGCCCCACTGGGCACTATTTTTGTGAAGCATGGTGGAATAAAGATTCTTCACCTGGAGTCTGTTTCGAGAAAATGAATAGTTGACCTTGTGATTTTTCATCAACGATCATAATGTTGGGATCTGTTCGGTTATCCCGGGTTGTTTTTAGGAGGCGTGTCATTAGAATTACGGTTTCCACATACAGATTAATAACAAGAAATGTGCGCTCGTTAGACTTTTGGATAAAGGTTTAATGGAATTTAGGAGTACACTAGAATTAATTTTAGGTAATTGATCATAGTTTAGTACCTGGGTATGGCTTGGTACACAACCTGATAAAGATGTGGGGTCCCATGTCATGTGGACACCACAAGACGTGCTGTGTACCACTTTATTAATCTTCAACCTCTCGTAACTCTTCCTTCTAAACATAGATTTTGGACTACGATTAGCCTATCCTATGTGTTTTTTCACGTATAATTATATGGTGTCCTCCGTAGTGAATTTTAAGGTACGATGAGAGATGTTCAATGTGTGACGCCAATCAGAGGAGATTCTCGATGTTATGGGCGTGATGCCTGTCCGAGGCGATGGTCGATGACAACTGTGATGGAAGTAATATTTTAATAATCATCAGAGTAGTACAGGATTACCCTCTAGTGTGGATGAGAAGTGAATTTTTCCATTGCATCTTCTGGATTTACCCTCTAATGAGGCTAGCCAGTGAGGTTCACTGTTGACTATTCTGAGAAGACCCTCTAATGGGGCTGGGTAGTGGGATCACAAATTTGTGACATGATCTATCAACTGTGCAGAAATGTAATGAGATGTTCTTCATGTGATATTGGACTCTCAAGAAATAGGGGTGATTTTCCCACCATGATGCTTCCTTGTAATGTGACATAAAACCATGTGGGCGAGACATACCCGCCAAAAGTAGATAGTATCAAGTTGCAGTGATTGAGTCCCTTTGACTTGATGTTCCGGGAAGACATGTGGGATGATGGGAATCGATTGTGGTTACTTATGGAACTATTGGATACTCTTTTCCTAGGATGAGCTAGTGAGATATAGATCCCATTACTCTCTATCATTTTGGTTTCATTGACTATGAATATATATATATATATATATATATATTATATTTTAGTACCCACTCACTAGGCTTTGGTTACTCTCTTTCCAGGAGAGGTGAAGATGCATGGGGTATGACACATCATTTCCTTGTCTAGCTTCTCATGGAGGGAAAAGTTTACTCTAATACAATATGTATAAAATATTCTAAGGGAAGTTCAGCCTCTCGCTATTTCTATATCCTTGAGTTTGGATGATCATACTTCACTCTCTAGTTGATTTGAGCTGAACAATTTTTCTATGACTTGTTCTATTTAAAATTTCCCTCTTCGGTACATATTTTTATGCTCCCTTGAGACTTCAAGGAAACCTACTAATTATGTTTATACCACCCCAACACCCCCCCCCACTGCCAATTGGGATTTTCCTGCACTTGTTGTTCCCTGTTAGATGATATACAAGTTGATCGTGACATCAAAGGAGCATAGGGATATGGTTTTCTTTGACTGCATGCGGTAGTCATAGAATGGGATCTAAGAGAGGGTATCTCTTTTCTGTTTTACTTTTCCACTTGTTTTTGGGTTGGGGAACATTTTTGGTTGGGTGTGTATTTTTCCCCTTTCCCTTTTAGTTTACTTTTCTATACTTGTACTCTTTATAGGTCAATGCATATTTTTGGACTATACATATATGTGTGTAGAATATTTTTTTACCTCCCCTCTACACTTTTCAAGGAGTTGGATGTCTGTGTGTAGGTACTTAGGAAAAGGCATCCCTGAGTTTGTTATGCGTTTGATGTTGGTCACTAGCTCCTAGACGATGGAGGTGGGCTTGGGGTAATTGCGGATTGATCCTCGATATGGGTTGGGTCATGACAATTAATGATGATATAAATTTTTTATAATGGAGATAATATACCCTTATATCAGAGTAACATAATGAAGATAACCAGATATCATCCTAATAAGTAAAAATCATTGCGCGATAGTTGTAAATAAATGAAATATAACATGTTCTAATAATAAATGAAATTATATAAAATCCCAAATAGTAATTTTATACATATAACACAAATCACTCACTTGGCCAACCATATATTCTAGATTACATAAAAGAAATTGTACAAAATACAGGGATATTCTGCTAACTCCATGCCAAACCACATACCTAGTCCATAGATAATATTAAATCTCACCATCCTGATCAAAATAATTGAGGCAAATGACTCCAGTTGATCTTATAACCCCGAGCCTCAGACCTATACATTATATAACTATTCTCAACTTCAAAAGAATACATAAGTTCTGCTTAGACATAGGATGAAAATTTCTCAGACCAAATATCCTCCATGTATATATACTCATATGTCTATTTATATATATTCCAATATATATATATATACAAATATAGATGAGTATTTATGTATGTGTAATGTGGCAAGTTACATGTATCAACCACAACCATTCTTTAAGACTATAACCCTGATCGTCTGAACATTCTATGAAAATGGCAATGAGATTGATGTCATACTGCTCAATTCATGTATCATTAATCCAATATATGGGTCTAGAATCCCATTTGAAATTACATGCTTATTCAATTGTTGAGAATGTATCTGATCAAGTTATGTCACCATAGGGGGATACATGTCCAAACCATGGGTTCATCCGTACTCAAATCCAATCACTATAATATACGAGACTATATACTATCGAACAATCCTGTAAATGTGGAATTGAGATATATTCCATACTAATCAATCCACATGAAATCCATTCTGATGTATGATTCTTATATATTGATATATAGGTAATCAGGACATTGAAACTTAGATAATACCTAAAGGGGATAACCCATAGGTGAAATGTAATGAATACTCTTGTGATCTGGTATGTCAATAATGAATCATTCAATAATCGTTTCAAAAAAAACTCATAGACATGTGAGTAATGTATCTATAATGCTCCATACACCAGTCTTATGGAGTCTTCAAGTCATCAAATGAGGATATCATGTCTATCCCTTAGGACATCGTTATCATTCCGTTACATGAGAGAAATGTGCTCACCCCGCAACAATTTTCATCCTCTATAATTATAGAAAACGATCCATTCTTAGAGAGACCTAGTATAAGAGGGGTTCTAAGACACTCTTAGAAAAAACCCTCTGTATTCTTGAATAGGGGGGAATCCCAGTGAAAAATGGGATGTCCATTAACAATATCATTCAATCATGTAGGCACATAAGTTAGACCTCATAGAAGTATATATGATAATCCACATAAAATAGGGAATAGAATCTGAATTCAAGTTAGTGCATCTAAAAATCCAAAGAAAATAAGTATCAATATCTGGATCCTAGTAAGAATTTCAAGGAATATCAATATTAAAATAATAATGATCCTCAGAAATATATTTGGTAATCCCAAAGTTAAAGAATGAGGAATCATGTCAGACTCCGAATACACCACCTAAAAATAACCTCTAGTAATCATCATTGCATCAATAGTAAATGTGTAAATATATTAATAAAATATTGTGGGTGTATGAATGCCTAACACCACCATTAACACCTCATTATAATGATATTACAGGTTCAGAATGGGTTCTAATGTGACACCTACAATTATCTCTACCCAAACATGAAATACTAGCTTAGTGTTAGTTGGGCATCAAGGCACCCAATAGGCCCATCATGTCATAAAACTGGAGAGGCATCCTACTTGGTATTCTCAAGTTCTACATATATGTGTAGGAATCCAACTCAATATCATCAGCAGTGAATAAAAAATGATTAATATTACATGGGATCCTCTAATGGTAATAATGTAGATAAATTTTACATGGGATCCTCATAATGGCACATTGGAAGATATAAAAAAGCAATGGTTATGGGATATGTCTCATGGACCATCATAGATCAAGGTATCACTCTCAATAGAAAACCATATTGAATTACGATAGGAAGAAACTCTCCAATTTGGAAAAGGATTGAAATTCCACCATAGAGTCCTCAAATAACATCAAGTGTTGTACCATCATGATATATGTTGGAAATTTATTTGAATGGACTACGTATGTGTCTAATTAAGATTCCGGGTGGTAAATATATTAAAAATCCTCAAAGGGTAAAAAGGGGCAGTGTGTGGCAAGCATACCCAAGTACACAGTGGGTACTCCCAAATCCTTACCAAGGCCTCTACTCTAGCTGGAAAGGGAATGTAAAACCCCATTTCAATGGCGTTTGGTTCCTGCACATGGTATATAACTTATATGGGGTACCTAACCATGTACTTCACAGTGCATAAACATTTACTTCACCTAGTTGTGTGCCCTTACACAATGTATAACCCACATGAGGTTTGGTCCTGTAGTCTACACGGCCATGTGCACTTAAATGGGATATCTAGACCAATAATGGGAAACATAGCTGAGTCCCATTGTGTGGAATGTATACCCTATACATGTTATGTACAACTAAACATACCATATTCTCTAAATGGGAAGAACACACTAGGTGTGTTCCAGAACTACACATCATCTGATCAGGATTTCAGATTGGGAAACACCCCAAATCAGTATGAAACCCCATTTTCACCCCAAAATCTATAGATAGACCCTCAATGGTACTAAGAAGTAATAATGTGTGTTTCAAACTTAAAAATTTTAAATATATCAAGAATTACATAAAAACCTAAAAATTTACTACCTTTGGGATGATTCTGCCGAAGCATCACCTGTTTCTGCGATCCATGGATGCAGCATGATGATCCTACTCCTCCCGAGCTCTATGGTGGAAAATATCTTATTCAATATCTCTATTCCTCAGTCCCAATCCATTTTATATTTTTTCATGCAATTACAAAAAAATTCAAGCGGTGTCTATGAGAATCCATGGGTCAAAGAAGAGTATAAATAGGAAAAATGAATAGAAGAAAACGAAAAGAAAAAGAAAAAAGGGGGAACAACAATGCCCCAAAACCCGACCTAAGTATATGACACAAATATTAGAAAATCCTTGTTCCATTATCAAAGGAGAAGATAAAATCTAAATATTACTCTTTCTTCAATATATATGGTCAAATAAACCTTCATGAAGAAGTTAATATTTAGTTACTTAAATATTAAATATAAATTATTTTTCTAAAATTTGAACCACTCATAATTTCACCAAACTCATTTCAATGGGTAAAAAACCTTTTATAATATAATATAAGTTTTTAAAAAAATTAACTCAGATCCCATACTTGGGAAAATGACCATTTCTCTCCTTAAAGGTATCTGAATGAAAAAAATTCAAATTTATACTTAAATTTCATGTTCGAAAAATCATAGGTCCTTACAATGTACTATAGGTTTTCCCACTATATTTGATGATATAGATAATTTTATTTTCATGGTTTAAACCATGGGATATCCAGAATAAATCTCAAAATCCCTCTCTCACTTGATGAAACAATCAAAAAAATTATTTTATGAGATTACCAACAATGTTTCGGAATATTTAATTTCATCAATTCAACTACTACTTCAAGACACCACACTCTCTATCGATCATGAAGCTATAGTAAAATACTATTTAAAGTAGTTTGGAGACTATTGAACATCCTATGAATCTAGATTTTCTTTTTCTCGCACCACCCAACTATACTTTGATACCAACGTCAATACATTTTAGTCACTAAAAAAATTATGCGGGTTCTAGTTAATGATCTATGCATCAATAAATGGAATAAAAAATGATATAGAGAAATTTATAAGGTTCATGGGAGAACTATTCAAATATTGATGTAGATAGTTGAAAAAATATGATGCTTATAGAAATGAGGCATATTCTATTAAGGATGGATGGGTTGATTTGAATGTAAACCATGTTGTAATGGCTTTTCAATAAAAGGAGTCCAAGAATGGGTTGGATAATATGGACACCATGTGTAATAGATTCATTTCTAATTTCAAAAAAGTGATTTGTATTCATTTATTTTTTAGTTGACAGTCCATGATGGTAGATTGTATGTAAATTGATAATAATTTCTATATGCTGGGATTTATTTGTATTGTTTTTTTGATAGAATACCCAAATTCCCATGTTTTCAACTACATAGAAATATTTGATTAGTTAAAACAATGAAGTGAAAAAGTGGCTAAATATTTTTTATTTCCTTTTTATTTGATTGATAAGGTGAAAACTTTTTGAATAGGCTACCTCAACAGTCTGTTTCTACTCAGGGTGATAATGTAAAAATGTTTCATGAAATTTTATCCCAAAAAAATGAAATATATAAATTTATATGATAAGAGTATGTATCATTATATAATATTTGAAATATATTCTAATATTGTTTTTTGAAAATTTCCACATCATAAATGATATTTTTCATTCAATTTTTCTTATTTGATTAAATCATGATGAATGAAACATGAATGATATTGGATTTCATAATTAGAGGAAGAGTTGGAACTAAATCACAATAAAAGATCATCAATATACTTGATGATATAGAACTAAGTGTTTTTTAATTGAACATGGAGAGAATATCATATAAAATATGAGTGGATAATATTGATCAATTAGCAATTAATGAGGATTTTTTACCGTTGATAAGAAATAAAATTAATTCTTTGATAACAACACCAAAGATACGGTAAATAAGGTCTAAAAAACACATATTAATAATGGTGAGGAGAGGATGACTATAATGTCATGTTCTATTTTCAACTGAATTGGGATAAACTATTTATGTTAGATATGAATGAAATGAAGAACAATTTAATCCTTATATATATATAATGGAATAACCATCAAAAACATTATTTTGGAGGAAACAATTCTCATTATGTAAGAGGATAATCAACTCATAGTTTTTAATAACATAGACTACTATATAAACAAAATTTTAAATCTCGAAATAAAAATCAAAGTCAATAAAAATTATATGATCAGGTGATTAATTTTTCATGTGATGATTTAATTCAACAATTTATAAACTTATAATAATCTCAGTGTATGGTTTTAATTACTGTTATTAAAAATAAAAATCATCAGTAACAAACCATAAGGTTCATATTGAATAGACTTCAAATCAAATATATGTGAGAACTAAAAGAACACTTTTGAGAAAAAAAATAAAACAAATCATGTGAAAAAGTTATTATTATTATTATTAAATGTGGACGAGATCATTAAAGTAAGATGATAAAAAGAATAATTATAATAATGTGGTCATTAATGAATATTTTTAAGATGGGTATGCAAACAAAAAATATATATGATAAGATTGGTGAGAAGAAACATGTGTAAAAAATTCATAAATAGATAAAATTGGAGACCAAATATTATGTTACAAAATATAAATTTATAGAATCATTAATGAAAGAAAATAGGGAACTAAAATTCTCAAAATCCATAGAGTTATTCAAACAATCACAGATAATGTGACACCTTGTGTCCATAAAGGTGTTTAATATTTAAAGGAATTTCAAATTTTTTCAATTAGTGTATGGGATAGATTTTTAATATGGGTTTTTGAATTGAATTATAAATATTGAGTCCCCTTAAACGAGGTATTTTGGATGAAAAATGAGGTCCAATTGGGGACAAGGGTCTCGAGTGTGCGTCAGAAGTAAACTGTGGTTTCATTATTGGGATTCAGTTGGGTAGAATGTGGGGTTATGGGTATGGTTTTTTTAGGTGTAAGCTGATAATTTAACCATATACCCCCCTTGGGGTTTTTAGAGGAAAAGGGGGTATAATGGGATCCATTCCATCAATCCACCCCTCCTATTTCTCTCTATGGATCCCCCTTATTGGGGGTGTTTTTGGTGAATTATGAATGGTGATCCAAGCTATGTTTGTCTATTTTTCCTCCCACTCATCCTCAACATATTATCCCTTCCACTTCTTCTGATTTTGGTTTGGTATTTAAAGATTATTCCACTGAATCATGGTGGAATCAGGTAAATATTATAGGGATATTGTCTATCCATGATATAGGATATCATAGGGTGGAAATTTCATGTGACAGATCGATGTTTCATTATGGTATGATGTTTTCAGTGATTTTCATGGTGTTTTTAATTAAATTATTCTTGAATAAATTGTGGAATTGGTGATTTGTATCGATGATTTATCCCATTATGGTATCATGGGTCCTTAGCTAACCTCCTATGGGAATTTTTTCATTGATACATCATGATGGGGTCATTAGTGAGTGAGATCACAGTTATGATACTTTAATATTCAATGGATTATTTAATTATAAGTTTTATAATTAATTAATTATTGATGTTTGACTTGATTTAGGAGGGAATACAATTGAGACGAGCTCAGTTGATCATATAATAGACTATATGGGCTTGGACAAACCATGAAAACTATAAATAAATGGGAGAAGCTCCAAAAATATGTAGTTGGTCTCCTATAAAATCCATTTTGTATTTATTCTTTTGATATGTCTCAAGTGATGTGAGGGCTCTCCACATTACAAGATTTTCTTATGAGTAATTAAATTTTATTGTTAAAATTAAAGATTAACTTAACTTGAAATTATTATTGAATGGAAGGCCATGAGTGAAATTATTAACTTCCCTTTACCCATGTGTCCTAGTGTTCTAACTTGATGTCTCATCTTTTTATGGTTGAGGCATTGAATTGAGAATTTCCCTATGATGTACAAACCCCTCCAAAGGGATGTGACCTATATGATCCAAATTAGTTGAACCAAGTGGAGTAAATATTTATTAAGATCCTATGGAAACCTCCCTGTGGGGGTTGTGGCATTAATTGAGATGTAATACCATAGGTCATGTGAGTACCCTTATTTCATACTCATCCTAAGTCGATAGACCCAAGGAAACAAATGATAGGATAGGTGAGAATGACGACTAAGTGAGGGCCTGAAGGTTGAGATGGTCCATCTGCCTTTTCATGTAACATACATCATATAACCTTTGAAGCTATGATATCATGGTAATGATGTTATGGGATATAGAATCCTCTAAAAATCAGGTGTTGACTCAGATCTTTGTTGAGACCGAGGACCCTTGCGAGTGTTCCTCTGATGTACTCTAACCCAGGGGACCTGAGTGGTTTCCCCATTGATTGAGAAAACCTAAGAGGGTGTGTTTGGGATTGGGTGGAGATGGTAGTAGATGTCACTATAGAACCCATACCAAACATGTGATCCTAAGGGTTTGTGGACAATGGTGTTGGGTGAGGGAATTAAACCATCCCTTATTCCTTCATTTTTCTATGATGCTTTCAGGCGTATTCCTTTAGAGAAGTTTCAGTTATTAAATGAAAAAATCCCATTGGAATGTCTTTTATTTTATATAAGAGTAACCCAATGGGTGGTGTTTTGTGTGTGTTAATGGATGGGAAAACTCCAGTATGGGAGGGGTGGATGGTAGGACACGATTTACTACAAGTTTTTGGTAGTGTTCTGGATAAGTCCAAGGATAGTGAAATATGGAAGTGTCCATGTGATCTAGAAGATGGTGGACTAAAGCCTATTTAATAGGATGAATTTTTCAAATGATAGGATGATGGGAAAATTTGGGCCTACGTGGTTGGGCAAGAACAATAGGGTAATATCTTGTGGATAAGGGCCCACCATCCATAAATCAAAATGTTCTATGGGATATATATATAAGATGTATAAATAAAGGGCTTAGTTAATGGGTTGTTTGTGGTTCTGGGTTCTTTAATATAATAAGTTTTTTGAAAAATATATTAAAACTTATTTTAATTATCCTCAATTGAAACCATGATAGATGATCTTAAATGTAAATTTTTTAATTAATTTTTTTTATATCTGAATAAATGAATATCTATAAATAGTTTCTTTCTTCTTTTATGCAAGTTGATCATCAGATTATTCCCTTTCGGATGGACTTTGTTTACCTTATGAAGATACAAGGGTAGAAGCCCTCTAGTGGTGATCCACACTTGTTCTAATGATCTATGATCAATTCCACATGATCTATGGTATTAGAATGGTGAATCAAATTTCATTCATTATTCATTTAGGATCAATTATTATATAATATTGGAGAAATATATCTTGTATTATATTTCTTGAAAAAGAGATTGATGGAGGAGTAAAAATAGAATTCGTTGTGTGAAAAAAATTATCTCTTCAATATTTGATAAAATGTACAATTGAAATAACTGTCTATTTATTGAGATGGTATTTAGGTTAAAATTTTATTTAATTTCGTTCCAGTGATCAAATAACATTTAAACCCATTAATAATCCACATTCTATATAATAATAATAATATTTTTATTATTTTATTGTGTGTAAAAACTTTCATAATAACAAATATTATTTAACCTTCTTTTAATTAATATTTTCAATGTACTCGATCTTGGTATGTTTGAGCTCATCTGTAATTTATTAAACACCCAAATAAATTTTATATTCATTGATACATATTTTATTCCAAATCTAGTGAATAAATATTTAATAAAATATTGAATAAAAAATTAATATTGTTTTCACAATCTAGTGAATAAATATTATAAATATATATACATAAAAAATAAATTATTTATTAACTTGTGTATATTAGGGATCAATAAAACAAGAATAAAAACAATCCTTCGCCTTGAAAATATTATTAATTCCAATAATTAAATTCAGACAAAATTTTATTGAGATCATCATAAAAAATTAAGGTGTTACCATATAAAATTAGTTCTGATTGGAATTAGGCCATCTTGACTATTGTCCAAGATTAGTTTGCAGAAATGGGTTAAGAAACCTTACAGAAAGAACTTAATATCATAAATATGATAACTATATATGAATGCTCACCATGTAATATAATCCCTCTATCAAAATATTTCATCAAGAAGATTTCACGTACGTTTCCCCAACTTATATACTTCATATTCATTAAATTGACTATCTAAAATCAAAAAGTCGTTACAAGATAGCAAGATAATTTAGTGAAATGGTTCCATTCTAGTGAAAGGGATGACATATCAGAATCCATAAAGGTATAAGAGACAAATACATCCTTGACAATTCCATTAATGACATGTCACTTGTGATTTACCCAATGTATCCCACATAGCCATGAACTATTTTATACAAGGATTACAAAATTAATCTAATTATATGACTTTTAACATGCATGAATAAAAATCCTAGAGTCTCTAGACCATCTCACATAGTCACATACATGAATATCCAATGACACCAAAGCATGAGAAGTTTCTATTGGATGGTATGTTATCATCATCTCCCATGTAAAATATTATCAAGTGTGAACTTACTAAGAAAAAGTCTCATATGCTTATGAGTACTCACACCAGATAGTTTACATACAATTCTTCCCATAATAGTACATTATCAAATCACAAAACATTATTTAATAATATCAGCATAGCACATTAAGGTTATCATCATAGTGAATAATGAATATTACCTTATTAGTGTGAGGTATAATCTATGAAATTGTCACATTAGATTCATGCAGAACAATGAAAAATATATTATAATAAGTGTTATTTGTTTTCAATACATCCAATATAATTGTAATCAAAGCATGACTAGTTTTTTCCTAGGACACCAACTCCAAAAGAACTCCCACATAGACTAGATCCAAGTACCTATAACCTTCTATCCGCAAGACCTCACATGATAAAATTTTTTATTCTAAGTCAAGTATTTATTTTAGGTGAACTCAATTTTTTATTCTATGTAAATAATACTCCCATCAACTTCACCTTACTAAGAAAAATCATTCAATTGATGATACTTCCAAAGTATGTGATTTGTCCATTGCTGTAACCATGGATATTTGGAAGGAGTCACCACTACAGTATAATTAGAATATACCATGATGGGATCATTACTACTATGTACTACATCAAGCTATTAGATTAAGCTACGCATCCATACTACAACTTTAGTTTCCTCTGAAGCCGTTATATATTTAGACTCTGCTATATAATCTATGACCGAAGCCAATTTTGAGATCTTAAATCTCAGAAAACATATATTCAAAGTGAATATGTGTCTCATTTGTGAAATAATGTCATATTTATTAGTTTATAATCCATCATATGAATATTCTCTAATATATGGTTCCCCATCTCCTCCATAAACCATGAACATATCCTTAGTATCCTTAGATACTTAAAGATATTCTTGATTACCATCCAATGGTTGTCACCGAAATCATATTGATATCTTCTGACCATAATTAATGCATTAGAGACATATTTCCTAGAAGATATCATAATATACCTAACTATACCTATCGTTGATGTGTATGTAATCCTTTCTATTCTGTTTCTTTCCTCATATGTATGAGTAAACATTTTCCTAGAAAGATGAATTCCGTGTGACATTTGAAATAATTCCCTCTTGGATTGGTCCATACTGGATGTCTTTAGTTCATGTCAATGTATGTTCTTTAACTTATGCTAAGAAACCTCTTATATTTATCATGATGGGTCTTGATCCCATGAATATATGTTTTCTCCCATAAGTCCTTCATAGATAATAATTTTTTCAACCACACCTTAGTAGACTGTAAGAATTGTATTTCATTTTGTGTGAGTAATATGTAACTAACATATACTACTAATAAAATAATCTCACCCCCACTAAACTATTTATATACCCATGGCTCACATTTGTTCTTTATGAAACAAAATTTCATTATGGACTCATCAAAACAAATGTTTCGTGACCTGGATTTTTTTATTTAATCTATAAATTATTTTTTCACATGTTTCATACCTTTTTGGTGTCTATTGGAGTCACAAACACTTAAGATTGTTTCATATAGAAATACTTCTAAGGGTTATTTTTAAGGAATGGTTATTGGACATCCATTTTTCAAATCCCATAATCATTGTAATATTTAAAAAAATTAGAATTCTGATGTATTTTAAAATTGAAATTGTGGAAATGTTTTCATCATAGTCAATGTTGGGATGTTATTTAGACCACTTTGTATCCAGTCACACCTTCTAAGACTAACTTGTCCATGAATGTATAGTTTCTTCCTTAATGACCATTTTCAACCAATGATATTTACAACTAATGGAGGGTCTTTGAAAATACAAATATGGTTTTGGCACATGGAATCCATGTCTTAATTCATGGCATATTTCAACATAAAATCATATGTTCCAAGAAATATTTCCATGTTGGTTATAGGATAATTATTATTAACTAATAATAATTCATCATCCTCATGGACTAGAAAACCACACCATTCTTGTTATATGGAATCTTTATTACTCTAATATATTAATTATCTCTCTAGAAAAATTTATTCTTCCTTAGGGCTTTGTGAAAATTTTTATTATTCCAACACTTCTGTATCTTGAGACCAGACTTCATCAAAGTCTATTTATCTTCCAATATCTATATAAGTACCTACTCATGAATTTTGGGAAAGTCTATCAACAGAAAATTATTATTTGATGGATGTTATTGTTAGTATCCCTTTATTTCTTTGGGATATCCAATAAAGATACACTTTTTGCCTTAGGTTGAAAGTTTATTTCGTGAAGAGGCTTTAAAAAATGCGTCAAAACCCCACAAATTGTAATTAATACAACATGGTATTCTTTTCAATACATAATTGGCATGGTATATCATTTATTGCTTTAGTAGGTACTTAGTTTAGTATGCATGATGTTGTTTGTATCGTGTATACCCAAAAGAATAATATAATCATTGCAGGACTCGTCATTGATCTCACCATGTCCAACATGTTGTGCTTCTATATTTTTCATACACCATTGCACTAAATTGTTTTGGGGGGAATGAGTTAAGATAATATCCCAAACACCCATAAATAATTAGTGAAATCTTGATTAATATATTTTCCCTCGTGGTCTGATCATAGTTTCATAATCTTCTCACCAAGATGGTTCCCAACTTCATTATTGTATTCCTTGAATTTATCCATAGAATCCAACTTATACCACATTAAGAAGACATATCCATATATAATAAAATCATTGGTAAATTTTATGAAGTATGAGTACCCACCCCTTGTCCCAATTGGAAATGGTCCACACACATTAGTATGAACTAATTCAAAAATATTTATATCCCTTTCACCATTCCCACAATATGAGTCTTTATTCATTTGAATTTATTAACATGTGTGACAAAAACTAGGTGGTTTTAGTTCAAAAGAATCTAGATAACCATATTGATGTAATTTAGTCAAGATATTTTCATCTACATGACTGATTTTGTGATGAAAAATCTTGGTTTGGTATGATTCATGTTAAGTAACTTCAATACCAGTTGTCATTACTTGGTTCATTCAATATAACACATTAAGTCAGTTATTTAAATATTCCATACCATGAAATATGTTATTTTTATAAAAGAATAAAAATTTATTAAATTTTTTGAAAATAAATCTATATATATATTTCATCGATATAGAAAAAAAATGTTTTTGGTAACTAAAGGAACATAATAAAACCCCATTAAAACCAATATAATTTAAATAGACAATGTAATGTGGTAGTCCCAAATATCTACAAAAAATATTTTTAGATGAATTTCATAATTTTAGATCTACATCCCCTCGGTCAATATTTCTAAATCGACTTCCTTCATATATTTGAATACATATGTGGGAACCACAAACTGTATCAGATTCCCAATTTATAGAAACATATTAGTTGAACTCGATAAAAAAATGAACCAAAAGATTCCCCTTAAATCTATAGCTACTTGTGATATTTTTCTTCTAGGGTCCCATATTGAATCATATTAAATAGGAAAATTAATTTTCCCTTTCTTTCCCCATGATATTACCCTTCTTAAAAGGTATTGACAGAGTTTTGGGCTTAAATCGCTTCGCATTCCCATTCTGTTTATTCACCAAAAAGATAGGATGATTTTCACGCATTGCATCATTTTCTACATGGATAATGAGACTAAGAATATCTAGAAGAGATTTATCAATGTTTTTGTATTAAAATTTAGAACAAATACAAAGAATATATGAGGGAGTGATTCAAAAATTATATTGGTTCCCAGTTTGTTGGAGTGTTTAAACCCCAGAAACTCCAGGTGCTCAATGTATCCACTGAGCATGACTTCAAGAGGCCATCTGGGGAACCCCATCACAACCCAACCAAATCCATAACTTGAGACTCAACTACCTCAACCACACCTCCACAGGCCAGGGGGTATAGATAAGTGTTGAAAGAATAACTAATTAAGGGATTCTATTTCATAAGTACCTATATGAACACACACATCGATATCGATCCAAAAGTGAATAGAGAAAGAATAAATGAATAAACAATACTATAATGTGAAAAAAATGCATGAACCTCCAGATAGAAAAAATTATGATAGTTTAAATTGAGTAATAAAGGGTAAAAATACACTTCCAACCCGAAATATGTCCCAACATGAAAAAATTGGAAAAGTAAAATATTAAAAGAGATCCCTACTCTTGAATCGCAAGCTAAGACCATCGTACATGGTCCAAGCACACAGTATCCCTAGAATCCAATATAGTCTCTTTCAACCTATTATTCGTAATCACAGAACATCATACATGATGAAAAATTCCATGTAGGAGTGAGTATAATGATACCCAGTAAGAAACCCCAAAAGATAATGGTGGGAGTAGTAAGAGATGTAATTGAAGAGGAAGATAATAGATGCAAGATATAGTGGAATAGTAAAACTCAACCAATCCATGAGTGAATGTATTCTCATAAAATAATAATGGGATAGACATGGCGTGTAGATGAACTGCCTATTGAGCCTTATACAATTATTGTAAAAGAGTATACTAATACAACCATGAGAATCTAGACATAGAAAGTATGTGGAATACCACACACATCTTCACCTCTTCTGGAAGTAAATTATCCAAATCCAGTTGGTGGATAAAAAATAAAGGAAAATAAATATATATTCAGTCAAAGAAGTAAAAAACTAGAGAGTAAGGGGTTATCCTTCTCACAACTCATCCCTAGAAGAAGGGTAGATAATAGTTCTGAAATTCCAATAGTGATGCCCAACATTCCCAAGATTCTTCTTGAAAGGAACTATATAAGTCCATCCATGCCTCACCAATGTGTGTAATAATGGAATAGGCATAAACTTTAAGTTGAGGACCCATTCTCTAGTACAATTGTATGGTTACAATCAAATTGCATTGACGACCCACTGCCTATCTCTACTAGAATGTACCGTTTCGAACATATGGAGGACCCACTTCCCAGCTCTACTGGACTGTAAAACTTGGAATAGACCAAGGAACCAATGCCCATCCCAGCAGAAGGGTATCACTCAATAGACAACAAGGACCCACTGCCCAACTCAAATGGAGGGTACCACTCAGTAGATGTTGGGGACCCACTACCTAGCCTAGTAGTAGGGAAGCACTCGGTAGATGTCGAGGATCCAAAACCAAGATCAAATAAAGGGCAGCACTCAATAGTATTTGGGTGACCAATATCTAGCCTAGATGGATGGTACCACTTAGTAATATAGAGGACCCACTGCCCAGCCTAGCCAGAGGGTACCACTCGGAAGAAGCCTCTGTTGATCTTTCCTGATAACCGCTGTCGTTGAGCACCACCTCAGTGAGATATATACCTAGAAAATTCCACATTGTATCTTTAAATCCACAGATGAGGGAATTATCATGTCCTATGTGAAAAAATAAACTAAAGATATTCTACTTTCATTCAAAAATCCAGGTTCAAACGAATGAGATATAGAAGGATTAAGTTTCCTAAAAAGGAAACATGGGGTGAATGACATGTGATGGGACCCACACAACATGATTCCAAACTAAATATCATGGTCATGTACAATTATAAAACATTGATTCATCCCATGTAGCAGTACATGTGGACTACATCATGGGTCCTAGCTAACTGTGACCAGGGTCATGTGCTGCTCGCCATGTTTGTGTACCAAAGTACATGGGCGTGTACTGGACCCTGTGTACTTTCACATGGTTTTCAATATATGTGGACTATCACATGGGATTTCCAATTAGGTAAGGGGTATATGGAGTGTGTGGGGGAAAACATGCCATATCCTCCTAAGGATTTCTCAAACCCTAGCCACCACCACGGAAGGGGATACTTGTCATGTATCCATCCTTGAACATGGAGTGTTGTCAATATTTCGAACGAAATCCCAAATCTCCATATTAGGTCTTCACATCATGAATTAGGAAATTGAACTTAATATTCAGTTCCATCTAATGAATAAATTAGTGGATCTACCATGAAATAACAGTTTTAAGGCATACTTTGTTGGAAAAAGGGTCTCTGATCAACTTTAGGGGTTCACCATTCATTATGCACACTCAAAAATCATCAACCTTTGAAGATCCCACAGAAAACCATTAAAAATAATTCTTTTACCAAAAATATTATGATATCTATGCTCAATTAATCAAATTGTTCATGTTTCATCAATTTTCCGTGAATTTGGGGGTCCTATTGAGCTCAGTAGCTACTGGAAAAGTCAAATTGGGACTGTTGTGATCCAATCGCTGAAGAAGGTGAAGTATATTGGAGGGAACTGAAAAAAAAAGATAAATGATCACTTCCAAGCATTATTAGACAATCAATAAACAATGAGGATCCTATGGTTAGAAAATAATTAATAAAAATTGGGATTTCAATACTTAGGCACATGAAAAGGTGGAAACAGGGAACAAATTGAAAAATAATGAGAGTTATACTCAAAAAAATTAATAATAAAAGTATAAAACCACATATAACGAGTCCTATCATCATTTTGAATGAATAATTAATGAATACTGAGTCTACCCACAATTTGAGAGAACATGTGCATTTGAAGTGTCGAGATCAGCTCTAATATGAGGATTCGTCAACGTCTGAGGTGATTCACTAAAGGAAGAAGGAAGAGTTCTCTCTCCAGTGATTCCAAGATTATGAGACTATCCCTGGTGATGTTTCCTTAACGATATATTTATAATAATTCATTTAGTTCAAAAATGAATGAATGAATTAATTTAATAATCAATTAATCCACTTAAAAGTACCACTAAAGATCAAGGGTTCTAAATGTCCCATACTAATTAATTTTATGTCATGCCTAGGAAAAACACAAAATATTGGAATCAACTTCCATCTTATATTTTTTATCAGAGATACCATAAATATTTACCGCATTTTCTAGGATAATATACATGTACACAACATAAAATATATTGAATATTTTTTAAAATTCATTCTGGGAACACTGATACTAATAATCACAAATTGTCACAGCACATAGCACTGGAAATATATATAGAAATATTTTAGTGTCTTAAAAGTAAAAAACGAGGTCTCTATATCATTCCCTACGTCAATATTTTCATCCCTAAAAAGTAAAACAAGGAATAAAACTCAGGATACTATGTTTGCATATAGTGCTCCTTCCCCCAGGAACTCTCATGCAGGTTTCTATGATGCCATAACATGTGAACCCAAGGGATGATCCATCCACATAGGGTTCACTCCTTCCAATCCATAATATACACTGGGTGCTCCACAAAGGTGTCTCTATCCACCATGACCACTCACCCCAGTCTATGACATGTGTGGGGTCATGAACAAATCTTCTCGAATAAGACACAAGGAAGACATCATACACACACTCTTGATGTGGGGGTAGGTTGAGGCCATAAATAACCTCACCAGCCCTCTACATGATCTTGAATATCCTGTTGAACCTCATATATATCGTTCCTCCCCAGTTGGACCTATACAAGCCTCATCATGGGGAAACTCACAAGATAACATGATCTCCCTACATGAAATCCAAGGAATTAAGAGGAAGATCTATGAAAATTGTATTCCTCATCTAAGCCATCCTCATCCATTAATGGATGAAATGGACTTCTCCATCATCATCTTCCCCATCTGTTGGACCATAAGAGTTGTCTCAACAATATATTTCTAGCACTAGGGTGACCTGTAGGGTCTCCCGTAAAAGGCCTCAAAAGGTATTTTGTCGATGGTAGAGTGGTAGCTATTGTTGTACATGCACTCTATAAAGGGAATCTGATCCTCTGAGATCTGAATGAAGCCTATCATGAAAGCCCGTAGCCTATTCTTTATCACCTGTATAGTGTACTCAGACTACCCCTTGGTGTGGGGGTGAAAAGCTGAACTCATACTCATTTGGGTCCTGAATGCCTCTTATAGGCCTCTCCACAGTCATTATGTAAATCATGAATCATGATTAGAGACAATCATGAAGGTAATCCCATGAAGTCAAATGATATCCCATATATATAACTACCCAAATCTCTCCACTGAGATCTACTCATAGATAGCATGGAAGTGCGCTGACATTATGAGCCAGTGAACTACAACCCAAATGGTTTCATAGACCTTCACTTTGTGTTTATTCCCATTTATGAATGCCATATATATGTTATCCCACATTCACTCTGGGATATCATGGGGATGTAAAAAACCTACCAGAACATGGCACATAGCCTTCACTTGTGTATTGGTGAGGCATTGAGAGACAAATTCAGCTAAGCTTCATATCATGATAGACCACCAAAAATTCCATTTAAGGTATATTTATATATTCACCACACTGAGTTGTACAACTATTTGATAAGTGTTGAACTCTCACATCCCCTCCTTCCACATTGTGGCAGGAACCACTATTCTCCCCTAGAATAAGATGACATGATTCCCCCATTCATAATATCCATTTGGTGAGTCGACTATGGATATCTAATCAAACAAGAAATTTTAGTAAACGTTTCCTAGATGGGTCCCCCTCACAATCCGATGAATCAAATGAGTCATCACCATATAATGATGAAATGTTGTACCCTTCTTCTCAACCAGGGTTAAAAATAGGGAATCAAACTACTCTAAATCTTCCTTCACTAAGGGAGACGTGGAATTATTGCTAATAGAATATTCTACAATGCTTCCCTTCATTAGAGTATAGGCTATCTCAAAGACATATTCAATAGTAACTACAACTAGAGATTCTATCTTAGGTTCTGGTATCTTTGAGTGAAGACATACCTGAGACTCTAGAGGTCTGATTACACCATAAATCCATCTCCTATAAGATATTCCCTCCATATCCCTTGGCTAATAAAACTAATTTCATCTCTAGTTAGTGATTCATGTAGTTTTGTTCATAGGGATGCAAATTATTTGACCATTATGCCATAACGTTATGTTAGATCATCAAGGATTATGTGAAGCATGAAAGTGTACCAATGAACAAGGCATGTGAGTAGACTCATCCAAACACGAGAAGCTAGACATGAAAATCATGTAGCATACTTAGTGTGTCTTAACCTCTCATTGAAGGAGAGTAACCCCAAACTAGAAACACTATGAAACCCACTAGTGGTATACCAAATGATTATTGAAGGCATGAAACCAATCCACACAACAGAAGAATCATGGGGTCTAACTTTGCTAAATTGAAATAGTAACGCCCCCTACAATAGGGATGAAAAAAAAGTAGTCTATCAGAAAAACTCCAACAGAAAAAGGTACTATATTCTATGAAATTCTTGTGTAAAACCTTTTCCTAAACACACGAGCCTAAGGTACTCATTCTCTACACCTCATCACTATCTAATTTGGGTGGTAAGGACTCCTACATGGTTTTGGTCGCGTAAGAAAAACACATCTTAGTGGGGAAAGAATCTCTCTTCCCCATGATTCTAGAGCTATTACAAGCTATGACACATCCTCCTAGAGTGTCTAACATGGAAATAAGACACCATGTTCATTAAAGTACCAACAAACAACAAAAGGGATACTCAAAACACTCACACTGGGTCTTATCGGGCCATATGTCAACATCCTCCACCACATCACCTAGACCCAAACACCCAAGTAATAGGTACTATGTAATGTGTGATATTTTTCTGTGTATTATTTTTAAATATAATATGGATTAATTTAGAGACCAAGAGATTAGATAGTGTATGATTCCAATGCCTGATGTTCCAGGAATAAATGTTTGAAATAAATTAAATATATTTAATAACAGGAATACAAAATTTTCAAGAAATATTGGAATAACATATAAATGGGTTCCTTAAATGGAAATATTAGGGAACTATTGAGTTTAGAATAGCTGATTTACCCTAGGAATGACATTACATTTGTCTTCATGAGTTTTTTGTGAAAACATAATCACGAATGTATAAATGAATAAAATATTTAATAAAATTAATTCATTTAAATTGTTCACCAAGAAATGTGCTTTATATTTTAATAAGACCTTTTTTCCGATATCCCAGGTTATCCTCATAACTGTAGAATTATCTGGATATGTTTTAGAGAGAACCTATGGAGTATTATTCCGATGGATGATGGAGAAACCTCGGATCAATGATCAGTGCACACTGATCTTTATAGATCTCAACAGTGACAATGATGAAGAGATCTCTCATCTTTACTGACCAATAGAACTCTAGGAAGGATTTTTTATTTTTGTTTTCAACTCCCCATTATTTATTCCCATGATGAATGTGGACTAGTCAAGTAATGGGTTGGCTCATGGATAGATCATTTTGTAGGATGGTCTATTTTGAGAGATTTATCGGGAGTTGAATCCTGAATTTTTTTGGATTTTTTTTATCATTCTAATGGAAATGAAACAACATCAACATGAACATTGTTGGTGGTTTTCCCCTCTCAATGTTTTTGGTTATTTCTCTCCCACATCTTGTGTTCTCCATCATGAATTCTTCATTCTTATTCGTTCTTTGAAATACATTGTGAACAATCTATCTTTGCACATTTGATTCATGTCTCAATGATCCAAAACCATAGATCCCGCATCGGGATGACTCGATGGATGGGAGTTGGTGGGTGAGGTAGTGGATCGAATGACGGTGGGTTCTAAATTTTAGATCTTCAATGGCAATGAATAATGGTTACAATCGCATTTTTTGAGCCAATTTATGGTTTTAATTTCATAGATTCGGTGTTATATTGGAAAAAGGAACTTTGATTTGCAATTTTGAGGAAATCCGAACTTGAAAAAGAATCTATGAGATTTATGAAAGGAGTGGGAGGAAGAAGATGGGTTCTACAAAAACCTGATACACACAACATGTAGTCCATGACTACACAACATGTGGTCCCCCATGGATTAACTAGATGCGTACCATGGGAGGTACACAAACATGGTGTAGAGTACATGGGTTGCCTACACAACTTGTACTCCCCTATATGGGTTTCCCTGGACCAGGTACATGGGATACCCCACATACTGGTACACAGGTAGGGACACACGGTTTGAAATATTGTACTGGAACACAACTGACGTACATGGGAGGACCCTGAATGCAGGGAAATGTAATGTAACCCCTTATACATGTTGTGTATCCATATTTTTCAAGACATAGTCTTGGAAGACACATGTCGTTGTGCATGAGTAGTACCTGAGTTTATGGAACACGATGTGTGTTTCTACTACTTGCCACATATCCCTTCCTATATGGAATTTGATTCTTGTCATCCATATCATGGACATGTTTCCTTAGGTTTCCATTATTTTATTATTTCCCTAAAGGTTGGTTTGAATAATTTCATACTCTTGGACTATGATCCATTCAGTAGGATTTATAGGATAGAGTTTTTGAAGTCCCATGAGAGCCCTGGTGCTAGAACCTCTATTCATCTTTGTTCCCTTTGTAGAGTTATTAGAATCAATTTGACCAAAAATAGATGGGGGAAGATACTATACATATTGGGTTAATCAAGATTAATTTGTTGGTATCACCCCATGGACCTGGTTATGATCATCATCTGTGTATCATATTTTCTTCATATCTATCAGCTTGTCTTTCTCAAGATAGTGACTGATGAGTAGTACCTCTCCGACTAACGTTATCAGTGCTATCAGACTTAGGAGTGTGTTCAACCATATGAGTGCTTTGTGGATTTTTTGAACTATATTCCTAAGGATTGTATTCTATGGTTGTGGCTTTCCTCTAGACTTATTTCTTGGATTTAGTATATATAGATATTTTTGTTATATGTTTTGTAGACATATACATTTGTAGTGATGATTATAATTTCCTTTGTTGTATTTATTTTTGGTTTTGTGCTGTCCTACTGAGAACTATTATATTCACCCCTACATGTGCTCTTCCCTCACATGTCTTCTATAGATGATCAAACTTTTGATAGATTCCTAGGTTGACCAATACTAGATGGAGATTTGTTAGACTAGAGAGGCTATGGTGTGTTATTACGACTTTCAGATATCCATCCTAATACCTTTTACTTAAAGGGTGGACTTTTGATATAAACTCATTGTGGTGGGATTTCATCTGGACTTGTTTATGTTAATTTAAATCATTTCGTACTCTAGTTGTGGTTTATATATGTATGCATTCATTGTCTTCTTAGTGGGTTTTACATTTCCTCATTTTTGTGGGATTTTAGATTTGTTTCCATGTGTTAAAGTTCATAAGAAATAACCTACAAGTTAGTAACACACCTACTCATTTCTAGTCATCAGTACTTAGACTATAGGGTGAAGCCTTGGGGAGTCACTTCATGGGACCCACTAGGATGGGTCTTGATAGATTCATATCAGAGGGGGTAGGCTTCACTTTAGAACTGAGAGTCTACAATATTGGTTCGGGTTGATAGTGTAATGTGTTTTGAGTTCAGATTTCAGGCCAGGGACTCCATTATTGGTGTGGGAGATTATGTATCCATACAATATTATATTGATAACCAAATTTTTGAATCGGTACATGAGGAAATTAGTGGTAGTGAAAATAATTATGCATAGATCATATTGGAATGGGTTGTGGTTTTCATGTCCTTTTGCGTTATATCTCTATATATACTCATTATTTGTGTTATATATTGATTACTTATAGGATGCCTCTATGACACAAAAAATCTTGGATTTAGTAGCCTGATCATGAGGATGATCCCGTAAGGGATGGGGGTTTGATACATGGGCTAGTTCCCCAGATGTAACTCCAGGTGATGCATCAGCCAAACCACCACCAATAAAGCAACATGTGGTATCCACAATACCCAAAGTTGAGGAGATAAGGATGAATTTATTTCGCGAGTTTCAGCGATAGATACCCCTTAGGTTCCATGGTGAGCCCCACCCATAGGCGGATGAAGACTCTCTTGAGGTAGTAACCTTCGTTTTCCAGCTATTCAGGACACCATCATATCAGATGGTTGTCCAGGCAGTGAGCCTTCTTCATGGATCCGCTAGATGATGGTGGAGTTTGGTTACCTAGACTAACAATGAGGTGAATCTTTTGTGTACATAGTTTTATTACCTATTCAATGATTAGTTTTCACCAACCATGTAAAAAACAAAACATTATTTAATGAAAATTACTTTTGATCTAATTAAATGTATAAATATGTAAAATTGTTATATAACATATTAACTACTTTGGTTTTATGATTTTTGGATTTAAAAATACTGTTACAAATTTTTACCATTTCTAATATAGATGTTGAAGAATGAGAACAAGATTAGTATAAATACGGAGCTTTAAAAAATCCAATTTACTCAGAAAAAGGAAGTGATGGCCTCATCCAGTAGAATTGCTCCGTACGAAGCCCATTTATCAGAGCTTGGAACAGAGGTAGCGTCAATGGGATCTGCTGTTGAACAAGACCAAACCAAGCTTCAACACATTAATATCTAATGGAACCACCAACATGAGAAGTGGAAGTTGATAGAAATTACCACCCGATCAATGTTATCCTAGACACCCCAAGAGTCTGTCACTATCTCACACATTACCCTTAGGTCATATGCAGGTGTTATAATAGATTATGTAACAAGACCCTAGAACTATGATTTTGTGCATTATTTTTGGATATAAAAAAATATCAATTCATTTTATTATTGTTACATTGTAAATAGTTTTTAAAGAACAAATAGTATTTTTAGTTAATATTCAATTAAGAAATCTATTTTGGTGAATTAATGGATTTTTTAATTAAATAATATTTTAATAAAATATTATTAACAAATTAAATTGTATTAAATATAAATTATCTTATAATTTTAGGGAATAAAATTGTAATTTTTATTATGGTTTGAAAACCATTTTGGTTAAAACCCATGAATTATCAATAAATGTCCGTTTTTATTTTAAATTTTAAAATTGACATATTTATAAAATTATTTGGATAAAATAAATATTATTTTTGGAATCAGGACGTCAAAATTATCCAATAGTGAATATTCCATAATTTTTTCAGACAGAATATTTTGTGCTTAAAAATTAAATACCATTTAATTATATAATGTGTTTTATGACATCATAATGACCCAATAGAGATGTAATAAAATATCATAAATGATATTTTCTACCAATATATTTTATATATTTTAAATAATGTGATTTTATTATTTTTTGAGTAATTTTATGGTGCATTATTGGACCCTCCAAGACTTATAAAACATTTTAACTTTTTAAATTGATTTCCTTGAGAGTGTGACTCACCTACACATAAGAAAGCCTAATATTTTAAGAAGTTTGGAAATTTTAAAAATAAAATAAATTTTTAAACACCGCTTTGGAAAAAACCATGCACAAAAATCATGTGTTAGTTTCTGGTTTGGATTAGATTAATGTGTGGTGTCCAAAACCTAAATAATAAAGAATTCCCTACCTCTTTCTATATAAACCCACAAAATATCCCACTTCCTCTTAACTAAAATCATTTTTAGTTCTATAAAAATCTTCTCCCATATCTATAATCCTCCCATGTTGCCCCAAGATCCCATGAATCCACTCTCAAGCCTCTCCCAAGCCTTTGGGATCACAATTCCTAGTAAGGGATTTTTCATTTCTCATGTTTGTCCGAATTTCATTATATTGTTATACCAATATGTTTTCAATTAAAAATGTTGGTGAATAATTTCTCACCTCCACCTATTATCCTCCTTATTTTTTAATTATTAGATACCCCTTTCTCTCTCATTAATGCCTCCCATTTTTATGTATTCTTTTGTCACTCCGTTATTCTGCCGAAATTGCTCCGTGATTTTCCAAGGCAAAGTCATTGTGTATTGAATACCATGCCCATTTATCTATAAAGGGTATTCAAATTTATTAAAATTTACATATTGATTATGTAATTTCATTTAAGAATTCCAAATTCCTTTATAATGGAATAAATGATGTTGATTAATGAATCCATGTTATATGATCCATGTGGAACATTTATGCAAATAAATAAATGATTAAGAAGGGTGTGACTGATAGCACTACAATGCATTGGGTAAAGATTAGTTTCATGATAAGACAAGTGAAATTAGGGTTTAATAATGATAATTAAATTTAAAAGAGGGTTTACTGATTCTCTATGTGCAATGGGACTTGGATCATGCTAATATCATATTAAATGTTGTTGCCACATTTACATGTTATGATAATCATGCTATATCATGCCTTTATATTCATGTTTCTATTATAGTCCATTGATATTCCTACTGATTAATATGTATTATATTCTACTTGTTATTCATTTTTACCCCCTTTCTAGGATTTATTTCTCACCCTTTTATTATGAATTTCCTCAGGTGATCCCATGTAATGCTAAGTACGAAGGAATGATTTGCTCTTGTGATCAAAGTTTTCAATAAGTTGAAGCATTTTGTGTTTTAAGTTTTTATGTAATTTTACTAATCCACACATATACTATACCTCTCAATCTTCCATGTTGTATCATGTGATGTTTTTATTCCATAAATTATGTTTCAGTGTGGAATAAAGAGATGGGTTATTATAGTTGTTATCATAGGATATGTTTATTTATTTTGGGATTAGGATTAGAAAACCCTAGTGGAAGCCTTAGGAAGAAAAATAATTATAATAAAAAAATCCCCGAATTTTGGTGAGTAACGGGTAAGTGGTTTAACAATCTATTACATCCCTATCTGGATATCAGCACGTAGAGGTGGCTCTAGATCAGATGTATCTAGGGTTAAAACCCGAAAACACCACTTTGGGCTAGACTCAAACTGGAACTGGTGCACGACATCGGGCCTTGATTCACTATTTGTTCCGACAATATTGGGGGATATTCTTTGGTAAATTCACCATCTTAGTATAAACCACTGTTAAGGGAATAAAAAATGGACATACTAATACATTTTAGGAAGTAGATCATGGATAACATAGAATGAAGCATATAAATTCATAATTTTAGGAAATAAAAGTAATTTAAAAGTCATTTGTTTTTTTATTTGTATTCACCTTTTTTGTTTTACCAATAACATCCCTGTTATTCCTTCCAATGACTGGTAATAGGAGGACTCAAGATAACAACCGATGTGAAGATCAGTGCGATGACTGTTCTAATGAGATGCCCAATCTGATTGCAGTGGGAATCACAAACATAGTCATGATAATCTCTCAGTTAACTCAAGTTTTCAAAAGAAACTTGGGTCAAGAAAAATGATTAACCCCCCTATGAAATAACAAGTCGCAATCGATAGTTTCATGAGACGAAGGCCTCCTACCTTTAATTGATCATATGATCCCTCATTCACTGAACAATGGACCAACTCAATTGAGAAGATCATCTCCATCCTTCATTATTCTGAAAAAAAGAAGGTTCTTCTAGAAGCTTATTATATATAAGGTGAATCTGATCAATGGTTTAAATTGATAAAAAATATGAATCATGAGGAAGAGATTAAGGGGTTATAATTGAAGGATTTACAAAAAAATCGGCAAATATTTTTTCCCACCCTCTGACTTATGATGGAAAGGGAATTCCTTTCCCTCAAGAAAAAAAGATGAAAAATCCATCGGAGTGTATAAGGAAGACATTACAATGATTTCATGATATGCCTCAGGATTTTTCATTACCCCAGAATGAAAGTTTGAATGCTTATTTTGTGCGCAAAAACCTAGCCTACAGAAATCCCTAGAGATCCGTAACTTTGAGAGCTATGAGAAAATTTTAAGATGTTCCCTCAAAGTATAAATGGAGATTGGTGAATCTCAGGGGTATCATGAGGATAAGAAGAATAAGTTTGAATTCAATTTGAGTGGTCCAATGGATAAATACAACTATGTTAAGAAAATCCATCACCCTACTTGCCATAGGTTCAAAAAGAATCACCCCAGAAACTTCCTGAAGGGGATGAGGAAATGTTTTAGGAATTGAATATAAGGGCACACGAAAATTAACCACTAACAACCAAAATAGAAGTTATGATAGGGGAGATGAATTCTTCTTTCGAGCCTCAACGCATTATTTATCGCTTCAAATACAAATAATTGGGGCTCTTTTCAATCTACTGCCCTAAGCCAAGGTTTTTTTAGAGGAAACGAAAAACCTCCAAGGCAGCAGGGGCGAGCTTTTTCCATCACTACCGCTGAAGTGAATCCAAAAAATAAAGTGGTGATAGGTACACTAGTAATTCATTCAAGAATAGTGATCATACATTGTAATTTTTGTTCTAGAAATTATTATATATCCTGAATGTTTAGTAAAACAATCCCAACACCCCCACAAATCACAGATGTAAATATTTTAGTGAGAATGGAAAATGGTGCAATCATTCCACCCCATGAATATAACTCCACCCTTGTCACAATTTGAGTATTGAACATCCCGGTGAACCTCATAAGAATACATATGGTGTAATTTGATTAAATTAATGGCATGGATTAGGTTTCCTTATATAGATCCAACATAAATTTTTGTGAGGGAGAAATCACTATCCATATGTAGAATTGACCCTCGATTCATTACATGTGAAAGGAGGATGGATTTTCATTAGCACCATCATCTCAAGAGTAGATATTAATACACTATGAGCACACACATCTGGATTTGATGATTGTGTCCAAGGAAGAAGCCATTCTTGATGGCATGTCTATTACGGGGGAATTCACTAAAGTGTTTCCCAGGGAATTGCCTTGTCTTCCCCCTAGAAGAGATGTTAAATTCTCAATTGATCTTATATATGGGTAATTTCCAATATCCAAGGCTCTGTATATAATGGATGTTGTGGAGCTTGAGGAGATTAGGAAACAACTATAGGAGAGTCTAGATAAAGGGTTTTTATGGCCAAGTGCTTCACCATGGGGTGCACCAGTCCACTTCATCAAGAAAAAGTATGGGTCAATGCACCATTGAATTGATTATCATGAGCTCAAAAAATCATGATAAAGAACAAGTATCCTATTCTCGAGTTGATGTCTTGTTTTATTAGAAACGTGGAGCATAATACTTCTCCATGGTGGATTTGTGGTCAGGATACTACCATGTAAGGGTGAAGGAAAAGGATATCCCTAAAACTGCTTTTCGTACAAGATACATGCACTATGAATTCATAGTAATGACTATAGGACTCAATAATGCTCCATAAATCTTCATGGACTTGATTAATTGAGTCTTTATAGGTTTCCTCAACCAATTTGTGGTTGTCTTTATAGAATATATTCTAATATAATCTAAAACCAAGGAGGATCATGAGGTGCATCTAAGAACTATACTAGAGACCTTATGAAAGGAGAAGCTCTATGCCAAGTACAACAAGTGTGAGTTATGGTTGAAGGAGGTATCATTCATAGGTTATATCATCAAAATCAATGGGATATATGTGGATCCCTCTAATACATCTGCAATTGAGGGATTGTTGAGGCCAACATCGGTAACAGATATCCAGATATTCGTGGGTTTAGATGGATATTATCACTAATTTGTGATAAATTTATCACAATTGTCAAACCCTCTTACCATGATAACTCATAATAGAGTCAAGTTTTCCTGGAGTGATGAATGCGAAGAAATCTTTAAGGATTTTAAAAGGACATTTATCACTGCGCCTGTGCTCACATTACCAACAAGTGTAGACTATTTGTGTGATTGAGTGATGCTTTGAAGAAGGGTCTGGGATGTGTGTTGATGTAAAATTATAAAGTCATTGCCTATTCTTCAAAACAATTGAATGTTAATGAGAAAAACTATCCATCTCATGATCCTTTTTTTCTGTAGTAATGATCTCTTTAAAAATTTCGAGACATTACCTCTTTGCGTTGAAGTTTGAAATATAAATAGATCAAAAAATCCTCAATTATATATTCACACAGAAAGAGTTGAGAATGAGCCAATGAATATGGTTATAGATGATCAAATACTATGAATTCTCAATCAATTACCACCAAGGGAAATAGAACAAGGTGGAAGATTCTCTAAGTATAAAGGACCCGAAAATTGTATCAATTATGAGAAATGAAAAGGATCAATTCTTCTTGGATTTGATGAATATGGAAATGAGAATCATAAATAAGGTACCATCATCAATACATTCCCAAATTATTTCTCAAACATCTCTTTTGGAAAGGTTAAAAGATACTCAAAACGATGATGTGGGAATTCAGAAGAAAGAATAAACTATTAGAAAATGGAAATTATTGGAGTTAAATGTTAATGAAGATGGAATTGTGAGATTTGGGACAAGACTATGTGTTCTGTCCAATCCTGAGTAAAAGAATGAAATTTTGGATGATTCAAAAAGTTTAAATTTATCCATTCAACCAGGAAACACAAATATGTATCGAGATATCTGTGATCATTATTGGTGGGATAACATGAAGAAGGAGATCACCGAGTATACATCAAAGTGCCTAGTATGTCAGAAAGTGACTGCTGAGAGGCATAAGTATAATGGGATAATGCAACCATTACCCATACCAACGTGGAAATGGGATAACATCACCATAGGATTTTTCATCAGAATTTTGAGGAAATCCAAAGGAAACATTGTTATCTGGGTTATTGTGGATCATCTTACAAATACTACACACTTAATTTAAATTCTAGAGGATTTCTAATTAGATCAACTGGCACATATATATATCAGAGAAGTGGTGAGTCTGAATGGAGTACAACAATCTATTGTATCCCATAGAGATCCAAGATTCACATCCATGATTTGAAAGAGTTTTCAACAAGCTCTGGGTACTGAGATGAACTTTAGTATGGCTTAACATCCTCTAACTGCTGGACAATCTTAGTGTACTATCCAAATACTTGAGAACATGTTTAGAGCATGCTCAATAGACTTAAAAGGAGTATGTGATGAACATATTACTCTATTTGAGTTCTCTTACAAGAACAGTTTACATTAAAGCATCCAAATGGATCCTTTTTAGGCCCTTTATGGGTAGAGGTGCAGAACACCAACATGTTGGGATGATGTTGGGGAATAGAAACTACTAGGTTCGAAGATGGTTGATGAAATGGTGGAGAAGGTTAAGACTAGATTGCAGTACATTAAAGTTGCTCAAAGTTGAAAAAAGAGATATGCTGATAATGGTGGATGAGACCTAGAGTTTGATGTCTGATACTTGGTATTCCTCCACATATCAATGTGGAAGAGGTTTATGATATTTGGTAAGAAAGAAAAGATTAGTCCCAATTACATCGGATCTTTTGAGATTCTTGATCTCATTAGAGAAGTGTCCTATCGACTAGCACTCCCACCGATGGTATCTCAAGTACATGATGTATTCCATGTACCACTCTTGAGGATGAACAAACTTGACCCATCACTTGTACTAAATTCATAGGTGGTACCATTGGAGAATTACCACTCCATTGAAGAGAATCCAGTGAAGATCTTAAATTGTAGGGAAAAAGTTCTAGGAAATAAGACAACGCCCCTTGTCAAGGTGATGTGGAGAAACAAATTGTTTGAAGAAGCAACATAGGAATAAGAGTAAGTGATGAAACAGAGTTACCGTCATCTTTTTAGTGTGGGAAAAGAAATTTTAGGGCGAAAATTTTTAAGGGGGAATATTTTAATGACCCAAACTTTTGTTAAGGAAAATTTCTCTTGATCTAATTCTATGTATTATTATTTAAAATGGTTATATAACATATGAACTTATTTGGATTATGATTTTTTGGATTTCAAAATACCATTATGAATTGTTTCTATAGATAATATAGCCTTTGAATATTAAACAAATTATTAATATAAATATGCTGCTTTATCAAATCCAATTTACATAGAAAAATGAAGTGATGACCTCATCCAGTAGAATTCTTCCATACGAAGCCCCTTTTCAGAGCTCATAAAGGAGGTAGCATTACTGGGGTTCGATCTTGACCAAGCTTAATCCAGGCTTCATCACGTTAAGCTCGAATGGAACCATGTATGGGAGAAGCAGAAGTTGATAGAGATTACCACCCGAGCGATGTTATTAGAGGCACCCCAAGAGTCTATCACTATCGCACAGCTTACCCTTAGGTCATATGTGGGTGTTATAAGGGGTTATATAATAAGACCCTAGAACATTTATTATGTGCATTATTTTTTTTATATAATAAAGAATATACATTCATTTTATTATTGTTACATTGTAAATAGTTCTTAAAGCACAAATAGTATTTTTAGTTGATATTCAATTAAGATTTCTATTTTGATGAATTAATGGAATTTTGAATTAAATAATATTTTAATAAAATATAATTAATAAATTACCTTTTATTAAATATAAATTATTTCATAATTTAGGGGAATAAAATTGTTATTTTTATTAAGGTTTGAAAACTGTTTTTGTCAAAACCCATGAATTTTTGATAAATATAATTTTTTATTTAAAAAAACAAATTGAACAATTTAGAAAATTATTTATATAAAATGAATAATATTTTTGTAATCATGGTGTCAAAATTATCCAATGATGAATTTTTCATAATTTTTGGAGATAGTCAAATTTTTAGGTAAAAATTAAATATCGTTTAATTATATAATGTGTTTTATGACATCATAATGTCTCAATAGTGATGTAATAAAATACTATAAATAATATTTTAGGAAAATAATTGTTCTACTTTTAAAATAATTTGATTCTATATTTGTTTTATTAACTTAATGGTGCCTTAGTGGACCCTCCAAGACTTCTAAAACATGTTAACTTATTAATTTGAATTCCTTGAGAGTGTGACTCACCTACACATAAGGAATACAAATATTTTAATAAGTTTTTCCATTGGCCTTATAAAATAATTTTCTCCACAACCCTTTGGAAAAAACCATGGGCAAAAACCATGGTTTGGTTTGTGGTTTTCTATAGTTTAATGTGTGTTAGCCAAAACCTTAATAATATATAATTCCATATTTTTTCCTATATAACCCCACCCAAGCTCTAACTTCCTCTTCACTAAAATCCTTTGGAGTTGGACAAAAATCTTCCCTCCTCTCTCTAGAATCCTCCCAAGGAGTACCTATATCAAATGAAGCCTCTCTGAATCCTCTCCCATGACTTTGGGGTCACACTTCAAAGTAAGGGATTTCTTCCTTTCTCATTTTTGCCCAAATTTCATTATGTTGTTATACCATTATGTTTTCAATTAAAAATGTTGGGGTACAACTTTTCCCTTCCCCATCCTGCGGTCCTTATGTTTCAAAGATAACATACACCTATATCTCTCATTAATTCTTCCCATGTATACACATTACCATGGCTAAATTTCCTAAGGGATTTATCTCTCCTCATTTACATTCAAGAAATTCTTTTGTTTTATAAATTTGAATTACATTACATATGATGTAAAATGTATCTATATTACCCATTACTGTACATTTCATGTAAGTATGATGATACCCCACTTTCTCTATCATTAAAATTTTTTACAAATTCTTATGTAACGCCATTATGATGCGAAATTGCACCGTGATTTTCCAATTCAAAGTCATTGTGTAGTGAATACCATGCACATTTCTATATAAAAGTTATTCACCTTTATGAACATTTACATATTGATTATAGAGTTTCATTTATGAATTCCACATTCCTTTATCTTGAAATAAATGGTGTTGATTAATTAATCCATGTGGCACATTTATGTATGAAATGAAATGATTAAGAGGGGTTCACCCTTATAGGGCTCTAATGCATTGGGTAAAACTAGTATACTGATACGTCAAGTGAAGTTAGGGTTTACTCATGATAATTCAAGTATGATGAGTATGTACTCATACTCCATGTGCAATGGGCCATGGATCATGATAATATCATGTTAAATTTTATTGCCACATTTCCTTGTTATGATAATCATGATATATCATGACTTTATGTTAATGTTTCTATTATAATACATTGATATTACTATTTATGTACATGTATTTTATTCTCCATATTATTCCTTTTACCCCTTACAAGGATTTATAGCTTACCATATTGTTATGCATGTCCTCAGGTTATCCCATGCAATGCTACGTACGAAGGAATGATGTGGTCCGGAAGTTTTCAATGAGTTGTTGCATTTTATGTTTTAAGTTGTTGTATAATGTTCCTAATCCCCAAAGAAACTATAACTCTAGATCTTATATCTTGTATAAAGTGAAGGTTTTATTTAATAAATTTTGTTCAAGTGTGGAATAAGGAGCAGGTTTGTTATAAACAAAACAAATTGTGGTGAATATCCAAGAGCTTCTTTAGCTCCAGCAAGGAATATTTTCAGTGGATGATTATTCATTGAGGGAAACCAAATATTCTAGGTAATAGATGGATATGGTTTGAGTTTAGTTCTTTAGTGGTCATACCTTTGATTGAGTTACACATGGAGACATCCAAGCTAGTGTTATTTCTCTATGCATTCTTACTTATGTTGGGGTTGTTGAGTGAGATTTCGTGGCTGAAAGCTTATTGTCTAAGTAGATACAGCTACTGATAGTCATATGTGGATATGAAAGAGAAGAGAACTCAGTTGTAAGGATACAAAATCAGTCTCAAGATCCTAGATTTGTGAGATATTTTTTTAGGAGATCATTGGATAGGGTATCTACTAGTCATGGAACACTGGGTGGGTACAATCATCCTAGAGAGAGATGGTGTTATTCATGTGATGGAAGAGGAAATCTCACTTGAGATTTTCCAAACTGTCATCCTGCTGATAGGGACACTATGGATAGACCAGCAAGACAAAGACAATGACATTAACATGTGGATATATAGGGAGGATGTCGTGGCAGAGTAGTTGGGAGAGTATCTAGGGGTGGTTGATGGTTTGATATATTACCACCACCACACCAAAGAGGTCCTTATTAGGCACCAGGAGGTGGATGAGAGGGGAAGGGATAGTTTCAGGTGGTCAAGTATTATTTCCTAAGGGCTCCATGAATTATTAATGGTATAATCTATTTTTTCTAATCTATATCTTATGTACTCATAAAAATAAGTCCTAGTCATTCCTTTATTTTCACATATCTTGTATGTTATGTAAGTATTTTGGTAGAACCATGGACTCAAACCATATTCTTGGAGACACCCACTAAAGTAGACACAATTATATACCACCAATGCCAATTGTGAGTGTTGACCCTTAGATGCATCATATTTGGTTTGAACCTCTTGGTAGCAGCATCAAGGCCTTAAAACATCATTCTTGGTATGGATTGTTTATCTATAGTCCATTCCCATATTGATTATTTTTGTCAAAGAGTGTGGTGTGTTTGTAGTGACGAAATTAGGTTTTTCTTTTTTGGTGAAAGGGAAACCAAAAAATCATAGGATTAACTCTAGAGTAAGGGGTTTCAGATGATTATTCATAAGTTTTCCATACCGGGAATTGGGTCAGTGGAAGTTATGAGTTTACAGTTTCTTGTAGCAGTGGAAATGTATGTGGATGTATTTATTAAAAATGTTCCAGGTTTTCCTACTCTCCAGGAGATATAATTCTGCATTGATTTACACCCTGATATTTCATTTATATCCATTTTATCATATCAGATGTATCCTATAAAGCATCATTCGTTGAGGGTGAAGTTTGAGTACTTATAGAGGAAGGGCCTATTGAGACCCAGTGTTTCACCCTAACCATCATCAATTTTGTTTTCAAAAAAGGAAAAAGAGATCTTGAGGCTTTGTGTAGAGAACCAACACTTCAACCAGGTGACCGTGAAGAAAAGGTACCCAATAACATTGATGGATGACGTCTTTGATCAGTTTAGAGGGTCATGGTGGTCCTTGAATGTTGACCTCAAATCAGGCTATTACCAGTAGCAAGTATTAGATGAGAACATACTAAAGACTACATTCTAATGTTACTATGGTCACTATGAGTACTTGGTGATTCCCTTTGGTGTAATGAATTCTCCATCAGTGTTCACGGGTCTTGTAAAGTAGATATTTCAGCCTTAATTAGACCATTCCAGGCTTATCTCTATCAATGATAGCCTTGTGTAATAAATGTATGAGGAGGAGAATGTGATGCACTTAAGGATAGTTCTGGACGTACTCTGAGAGAACCAGATTTAGGGAAAACTCTAAAAGTTCTAGTTCTGGATTCAGTCAGTCCACTTTTGATGATAAATTTTATTAGCAGATGGAGTGTAAGTTGACCCAGACAAGGATGGGGTGGGGTTATCATGGGAGTCTCCTTAGAGATTGAAATAGGTGCAGAGCTTCCATTGGATGGAAGGCTGTTATCAAAAATTATTACTTAATGTCACTAGGGTATCATCACCTATGAGAAATTTTCCTTGAATGTGGATGGAATTCATATGGAAAGATATGTTCCAACAATCTTTTTAAGGAAGTGTTCCTCGAGTGCTCTGATATTGAGATTTCCTGATAAGGGTGTCGAGTATGTAGAGTTATGTGATGCATCAGGAACCAGGGCTTGGTTGTGTCCTAATGCAATGATATAAAGTGATTTCCTATGGTTTACGCTAGTTGAGACTACATGAGTTTAACTACTTGACTCATGATCTTGAGTTAGTAGAGGTATTATTCACTTTGATGATGTGGAAATACTACTAGATGGTCGATCAGTTTATCATATACTCTAATCATTGTAGTATCAAGTATATCATCTCTCGGAAGGATCTCAACTTGATATAGAGGAGATGGTAAGAGTTCCTCTAGTAAAATGACTTTGAGATTGACTATACTCTTGGTAAGGGGAATGTGGTAGCAGATGAACTCAATATAAGATCTAGTTATTAGTTATTGAATGAGGCGACATAGAAGTTAGCCTCATTGTAGTTATTATTTTTGGATAGAGATAAATTAACTTAGCTCCAGTCGATTGTTATCACCCCTCCACTCATACAATGATTCGGGGAGGCACAACTTGGGGATACTGACTATGAGACCCTACATAATTATTTTTCTGTAGGGAAATCTCTTTAGGGATATTCAAATGGTGGTTAACACAACATTATTTTTGAAGGACATAAAGTGGATCCAATGTTGCTACATTAGGACTCTTCGAGGGAGTTTCATATGTCCCATTTGGCGGTAACTCCACGTGTGACAAAGATGTACTTGGACCTCCGACATCAGTATTGGTGGTTAGTTGTGAAGAGAGGAGTTACGATGGTTGTTTCTCGATTCCTTACATGTCAATATGTTAAGGCTGAGCACTAAGTTCCAATGGGTTTGTCTCAACCCATTGAGGTGCCAGACTAGAAGTGGGATGGGATATCTAAAGACATTGTGATGGGATAACCACGTTTGATTAGGGAATATGATTCCATCAAGTTTATCATAGACTAAATAAACCAAGTCCAAAAAAATCCTTACTATCTAAGAGAAGATTTCAGTAGACAGACTGGCATTCCCCTATCTTCAAGAGGTATTTCAACTCCATGGAGTTCCATCAATGATTTATTTTGATCACGATTCTCTATTTACATCCCAATTGTGGAACTTACTGAATAATTAATTTGGGAGGACATGTTGCGATCATGCATGCTATACATTGTCTATATTTGGGAGGATCACCTACTAGTGGTGGAGTATGCATACAAAAACATATATCATTACACCATTGTTATGGAACCATTATAGGCATTGTACATGCGAACATGTTGGTCTACAATTTTCTGGACTAACCTAGGAGAGTAAGGAATCATGATCCCATAATTGTTGTGAGATACTATAGAGAAGGTGTGGATCATTTAGGTGTGGTTGAATAATTCACAGATCCATCATAAGTCTTATGTTGATAATCAATAGAGAGCTTTGGACAACTAGGAAGGTGACTTTGTATTCTTATGGGTTTCAACTCAATGTGGATTACGATGATTTTTCTAGGGAGGAAATCTATCTTCAAGGTTCATCATCCATTTTCAAATACTACGTAGACATGGAAAGGTGGTGTACCACTTAGCTCTACATATGCAGTCCGACCAAGTACATGATTTCCTCCACGTGTCACAACTGATAAGGTATGTGCATGTCCCATCATAAGTCATCTAATGGGGTGAGATATACATCAAGGATGGAGTTCCTTTTACTGAGTATGCAATGTAGATTGAGGACAAACCAAAGTGGATCGTTCTTGGGAGATTTATTCCCTTGGTGTGTGTTCAGTGGTAGCACATGAATCTCCATGAGATCACATGGGAGTGGGAGGCTCATATTCATGCTTAACACCCTCATATTTTTTAGTGGCCTTTGTTTTGGATTTTTTGGGACATAAATCAATAAGGTGGGGAGAATGTAATGTCCCTTATTTTTCCATATATTTATTTAAAATTTTATATGGATTAATTTTGATACCAGGATCTGAGACGACATGAAATTCCAAGGCTGTTGTTTCTAGAATAAATGTTTGAAATATATTAAATAGCAGGAGCATAAGGTTTTCCTCGAAAATTGGAATAACATTGATATGGGTTCTTGGATAAAAAATATGAGTGCAGCATTTACTTCAGAATAGAGGATTTACCCTGGGCAAGACCTATCATTGTTCTTTGTGGTTCATTTGTGAATGTGTAATAATAGACATTTAAATGAATAAAATTATAAAATAAAAATAATTTATTTTTTTGTGGATAATGAGAGGTTGTTTATCATTAAATAGTCCCTTTTTTGAGATCAAGTTTTATTCACATAATTCTAAAATTATATAGAGTTGTTGAAGAGAGAACCTATGGAGGATCCTTCTAATAGATGATGACAAATCCTCATATCAGTGATTGATGCACCCTGATCTTGATGTATCCTTCCAAGGATAAAAATTTAAAAATAATTATTCATTAGTGATTAATCCAACATGAGGTAGGATGTGTTATATTGGTTTTCTATTCCCCATTATTTATTCCTATTATGAACATGGTCCAATCACTGAACAAGTTGGCCTGTAGGTTGATCGTGATGTAGGACAAGATTTTTTCATGAATTTATGAGGAATTAAATATTGAATTTTGTTTGGATTTCAGTTATTTTTATGATGGTGAAAAACCCAAATCGACCCAAACATAGATAAGGTTTCATCCCTCTTTATTTTTTTTCTTTCTCCTCCGATTCTTGCATTCTTCATCATGTGTTCTTCGTTCTTCCGTGTGCTTTGAAACCCATTGCAAACAATTTATTATTGCACCTTTGATTCTTGGGTTAATCATCTAAAATCATAAATACGACATCAGGATGACTCAATGGGGGTGAGATAGTGGGTGAGGCAATGTATCACATGATGATGGGTATTGAATTGACATTCTTCAATGGTAAACAATAAAAACAATGATGCATTTTTTGAGCTGATTGAAGGCCTAGATCCTATTTATTCAGTGTTAGGGTTGAAAAATTACCTTGTATCTGGAGTTATGATGTGAACTGAAGAAATGGATGAGATCCAGGAGATCAAGGGAGATATTAGGAGGAAGAACATGGGTTCTAGAAAAACTCAATACACTTGTCATGTAGTCCCTAACTACACTATGTGTGGTCCCCCTTGTACGAACATAGAATTTACCTTGTGACATAAAAAAGACACATGGTGGAGTACATAGGTTTTCAATACTACATGTACTATTCCTCATATCTTGGCCTGGAATAGGTATATGATAAATTCCATGTACTGGTTCACCGGTAAGGACACATGAGTTGATGTCATGTTCTGTCACATTTTTGTAGTAAACGAGAAGACCATAGATGCAGGGACATGTATTGTAACTATTAGGTCCACTGGGCTAGATATCATGAGAGTGGGGGGGGGGGGTGAATATGGGTATGATAGATTAAAACGACTTCCCCTTTTTCTCTTGTTATTCTCTTAGACAAAACCCTCTTATCTCCCCTTCCTGATGCAAAGTATGTACACACCTTAAAGCATGCACAGGACACAATGATTTTTACTTGGTTCACCCTCACTGGGCTACATCCAAGGAGAATACACCAGTAGTGTGCCGATGTACCAATTCCACTAAAAAACACTACTACTTACAATTTTGAAGCGGACTCACTATCCCTCCAGGTTTATATCCACTCAAAATTTGAGAACTCACTGCTCTCTCAATTAAAGTGAGCTCACTGCTTCTTCATAATATCTACTAATAGTTTATAGACTTTTAGGTCTCTTCATTACAACTAATTAATGCATCCTCCCCTGTATGTAGATTCTATATTTAAATTCAAATTTCATCCACTGAAGAATACCCATTTTCCCCTAAACACTGGGAACTTCAGTTTGGAAACACCTTCACAAAGCACCCTACTTCAAGAGGCTCCCAATTTCACGAAGCTCAAACAAGCCTTCTAGAAGCTCCTGCCTTTTCTCAAAGCACTCTAATGAAGCAATCTCAAGAAATAGTCCCACGACGCTCAAGTCATCGTAGAGCAACTTCCATAACGAATCTCAATGATCCAACATGGTACTAGCAATATTCACAGAGCTATATTATATGCCACGAATCTCTTCTTTCACAAAGAACACTACCTTCGTGAACCACCTTTGCGAAATGATAGCAAAATACTTTATTCAAAAATTCTGTCTTTCTCTTCTACTTCGCTCAGGGGGGTCGAGGTTTATTTATAGGCAATTTCACTGACCCCTGAACTTTCAGTGTGAAGTCACCACCACATCCTCTCAAATCACAAAGCTCCAAATTTCCCGCCGAAATTCTCTCAAAAACGCCAAGCACCATGGAAATGTTCAGATCGCAGAGCTCATCGTAATCATGGAGCATCCCATAAATTCCTTCACGCCTACAACGCGAAGCTCCACTTGTAATGCCCTTCACTGCCGCAATTCAATTCAACTCTTCCATTCTCAAAGCTCATCGTAATCGTGATGCATCACCGTCAACATTTTTTTGGTCTTCGTGAAATCCAGTCCATGAATCCTATCTTCACGAAATTCATGTCTCTGCCATATTTTGATGAGATCTTTAAAGATGTCCACTTTTTGGGATGCTCACCAACCTCCAAATTTTGGACCCCAAAAATTTGGAAAACACTGGGAAATAACTCCACCATGTACATATCTTTTTGTACTACCTCCAAATCGTTCATTCCTTTGTCATGGTTCTTTGTCAAAATGTGTTGTCAACAACATCTCTGAAACTCGACAATCCACCATGGAAACCTGCTTTGTCAACAAAAACAATCAATACAAATATGATACAATGTTACCTTGAGTGTGTTTTTACCAATAATCTCCCCCTATGGGTTTTTTACAACTCTTATTAGAAATATTTTCTGCACGTTGATAACTCACCGAGTCTCTGTCCATCATCAACCATCCTTCGCCTCTTCCAATTCAGATAGCAACCAAGTAATCACTCACCACATACTCTAGTCCCACATGAGAAAAGATCAGCGTGAGAAACAAGAGTAGTATGAAAATATCATCAATGAATCACTTCATTTCAGACACCATCCATTGACACAAAACTGATACCAATTACGAAAATGATACTAATGTGTGACCACTGGAACAATTCTCACTCCATTCCAACATCAATCTTCTAATTTTATCATGATCCTTAGCTATCGTGATATCTAATCTTTGATTGATCACTTCTTGCATCGTCATATTTAAAAAACCCCTACCTCATTGCTCTCCCACTATCTCACTTCTCTTCCTGTCAGATTCTCCCCATGTCTTTTACGAAGACATTTTCTCCCTTCCATGGAAAAAGTCTCTCTCCCTTGAGCAGTCACTATTTCTCCCCCTTTGTCAATGAACCCAATGGTCACCCCTTTGTGGTCTAAAACAATGGAAAGAACACAGATTAGCACATTAGAGAAAACCACAAAATACCTCAGGGAGAGGGGGGTCCCACATCCACACTTTTTCAGTCCTGGGGGATAAACTGGACTCCTAGAGCCATTTGATGCCTCTCAAAATATTCCTTGGGTAAGGCCTTCGTCATAATGCCTCCAACCTCTAGTTCTGTAGGCATATACTCCAACTTTACGATTCCATGCTCAACCTTCTCCTTGATAAAATGACACTTTATCTCAATGTATCTCAATGTGCTTAGTCCTTGAGTGATGGACTTGATTTTTTCTGAGACTGATTGCACTTGAGTTATAGAACTGGATTCTGATCGGAGACATTGCATCAACTCCAATATCATCAAGCTACTACTTCATCCACAATGACTATGTGCATGCTTGAGTGGCTGCAATATACTGAGCTTCTATAGTGCTTAATGAGATGCAATCTTGCCTCTTGCTTAGCCAAGAAATACATAGTTCACCAAGATAGAATTCACCTCCTGACGTTGATTTCTTGTCTTCCGTGGAACCGGCCCATTCTATATCAGTATATCGCAATATATCTGTCTGAGATTTTCCATTATACATCAAGTCGAAGTCCACCATGCCCTTGATATACCTAAGTATTCTTTTTTTACTACAAGAATGCATATTTCCTAGGGATTTCTTTGATATCATGATGATTGGAAGGTGGTGAAAAACTATTAGGTACAGTAAACTCCCAATAATCTTCTTTTATTTTGTGATATTAACCACCTTCCCATTATCTTCTTTCGTTAATTTCATCCGAGTAGCAACCCGAGTCTTTATCTCCTTCGAATTTTCCATTTCAAATATTTTCAAAACATCCTTGACATAATTTTATTGAGAAATGAATGTTCCATTCCTTCCTTGTGTCACCTGTAGACCAAGGAAAAATGTTAGCTCTCCAATCATTGACATTTCGAACTCACTTTTCATGAATTAAGAAAACTATCTGCACTGAGCTTCATCTGATCCACCAAATATTATGTCATCGACATAAACCAAGACCATCATCCTTTGATTAATATTGTTTTTGAAATAGATATTGTAATCAACTCCCCCATGCTAGAAACCAAGCTTCATCAAGTATTGATCAATCCTTGAGTACTATGCTCTTGGTGCTTGTTTCAGCCCATACAATGCATTCTTCAGTCTGGAAACCTTGTTCTCATCCTCATGAATGAGAAAACCATCTGGATACTCAATATAAACCTCTTCCTCAAGAACCCCATTCAAAAATAGAGATTTTGCGTCCATCTAGAAAACATTGAACCCCCCTTGCACTGCAATGGTAAGAAATAATCTGATTGTCTCTAGTCTCGCAACCGGTGAAAATGTCTAATCAACATCTATTCCCTCTATCTGGGAGTATCAATTGCACAATAGTCATGTTTTTTTCTGAATCACTATTCCATATTCATTCATCTTCTTGTGATAGACCCATTTATTCCCGATGACATTTTAATCTGCTGGCCTCGAAATAATCTCCCACGTCTAATTATTCTTAATTTGATCAAGCTCTTCATTCATGGCATGAACCCAGTTTTCATCTTTAGCTGCATTAGCAAAGAATTTAGGCTCTACCTGTGGTAAGAAAGAAATATTCTGTAGGGAATTCATTCTTCTTGTCTTAATTGGAGTTGATTGGGCACCAATGATATTTTTCCTATCAATTTCAGCTCGACTCCTTGGATTCGGTGAAGATACAAATTTTTATTCTTCATTCTCATCATCAATATGTTCTTCTGAATCAGCACCAACCACTTCTGTTCCTCCTGCATTACCTTCCTTCTCATTGCATTCATCTAAAAATTGTTCACTAGGTTTTTGAATACTCTCTTCATTCTCTAGAACAGCGACATCGTTTCCCTCAACTGCTTTTCCCATACTTTTGTGAATTCATTTGTATGCTTTGATTTTTCCTGAATAACCAAGGAATATCCCCTCATCTCCATGGCTCTCAAATTTTCTATGTTTCTCCATGTTGAGGATGAAGCACTTACTTCAAAATATTCTAAATTATTTCACTATATGCTTCTTTCCAAACAACATCTCACACAGAGTCTTTCCTTCCTTCGAACACGAAAGAGCCCTGTTAAAAATATAGACCGATGTCAAAACTACATAATTCCAAAATTTCTCTACGATTTCTTCATCTATGAGAATCATTCTATCTATGTTGTTAATGATCCGATTTCCCCTTTCAACCACACCATTCTATTGTGATGTTCTCAATTAGGAAACTTTATGCCTTATCCCGCATTACTTGAGATAGTCTTCCACCTGACTATTTGTGAATTCTATACCATTATCTGTATGAAACATCCGAATTTTCTATCCAAGCCTCCTTTCTCTCTCCCTCATGTACTGTTTTAAGCAGCTGAACACATCACACTTATGGGAAATAACAAATACCCATGCCATTCTTCTATACTCATTAATGAAAAAAACATATCACCTCTTTCCATCAATTTCTAATGGTGTGATAGGCCCACATACATCTGCATGCACAATTCAAGCACTCTTGTTGACTCCTTTTCCTTTTCTTTATATTCCTTTTTGATGAGCTTCCCTTGTTGGCATGCATCCCACATGTGAGTACAATCACCTGCTATATTAGGGAGGTCTCTTGCTGCATCAAACATTACCAGATCTTCCAGGGATGGTTGGCATTGATGACCAGGTCGTTTATTCCACAACTTGTTTTCTTCCTCTCTGGACAGAAAGCATGTATCTTCTTCTCCAATAACCAGGTAGATATTTTCCTTTGTCCTTTTTCTCTGTAGAACCACTATCCAAACTCTTCCTTTTTCGATAAAAACCTTCTTAGTAAACCTTATATAATGTCCTGAGTCACATAGTTTATTAACGCTATGAAAAGTGTGACTGATGCCTTCTACTACTAAGACATTAGCATCTCTCATCTCTTTTCCAAAAAACATAGCCTTTCCTGAGCCAATTATATTTATTCCTTCATCATTTACAAACATGAAAACTCTTTATTTGTCATATTTTATGCCTGTAATAAGATCCTTATTACCTGTTATGTGAGATGTGAAACCGCTGTTAAGGATCCACACACCAAAGCGATCTGAGGCTTTAAGGGAAATTTCTTCCACCACTTCCTTCTCATCCTTTTTCTTATTGGTCCATATTTTTTCCTTCATACTTGACATGGATTGATAATTCCTGTCTTTCTCTGAGTATGATGGGCCAGCTTCATCTTTAAAATCTGAAAATCTATTTTTCATTTTCATCTCACTTGTTGGTTCATTGATCTGCTACTTGAGAACAATTTGATTCTACTTTGGCACATTCCTCTGTATGGATGAAGTACAATACCTAGCCATGTCCCCATATCTTCCGCACCAAAAAGAGTTTCCTTCAAAATATGTTTTGGAGAACCATTCTCTGTTTGATCACCACCTTTGTTCTCGTGCCCTTCGATATCTCCTGGCTATGGAACACACATACTGTGATGTCGCATCTTTCCACAACAATAACTCCTAATATGAGGTTTATTCCTTTTTGTGACTTCTACAATGCGAGTTTCCCCTTGGGATCTCTGAATATTATGATTCTTCCTTGTGCCCAAATCAACCTTCAATCTTGAAGTGGGTGCTTGTGGTCTGACCTCAATTTTCATAGTTTTTTGTTTTCAATCAAGCCCCCTAGGTCTTAACATCTAAACATAGGTGAGGCTTCGTTTCTGCTGAACCACTATTCTCGACATTCAGGTTCTCATTATTCAAAGGGATCTTCTTTCCTGATGACCCATCAGAAGTCAAGAGTTTTTTTATCATTAAACTTTTTCCGAAATCCAACAACATCTCCTTCATGTTCTTTAATAAGCATGATTTGATATTTCCTTGTGTTATTCAAGCTATCTATATCCCTTTTCTATTCATCAATTTTTATTTTATAATCACTAACTGATTTTGAGTCCTCAGGTGTTGATGACTTGATTTTCTCAATTTCTTCCATCAACTCAGACTTCTCTTCTTCCTGCTCCTGCATATAGAGTTTGGCGTCATGAAAAATATTGTTGGATTTCTTTATTTTGTATCTCCAAACATCTATCTCCTTAAGAGAATCCTTTAACTTAGCTTTCATATCAACTCTTCCCCCAACATCTTCTTCTTCTTCTTCAACTTCGGTTTCATTCTTATTCTGAGAACTACCGAAAACTTCCACCATAACATTTTCTCCACAATCTCTACAGTTTTCTATCTCTTCAACCTCCACAACTTCAGACTCTTCTGAACTGTCAAGTTCTTTTGAAAAAAGGTTCATCTTCTTAAAAAATTACTCTTTAACAATTTTTTTCCTTTCCCATAGGATTAAGGCTTCTTCTTGGGAATTTTGATTTCATCGACATCATCATCATATTATAACTTTTTGGGAATCCTTGCCTCATGATGTCCAACCTTTCCACATCGAAAACAAGAAAGTTGAAGCTTCCCTTTAAACTTTCCTTTTTCTATTTAATGGTTTGAGGAGTAGATGACATCACCTCATATGTCTCTTATTCTTCCTGAGCGTCTTCAATAGTGATATCCTTCATGGCCTTGAATGCCACCTCTTTAGATTTCCCCTTTTCCACAGCATCGTTATCATCATTTATCCTTTTATATGCAACAAGGGTGCTATGCAGGTTATCCAATGTCATCTCTTTCAGGTATTTATCATCTAAAACCAAATATTTATGATTGAACCGAAGTGGAATTTTCTTCATGATGTGATTCACAATATTTAGTACTTTAATAACTTTTCCCGGACCACATATGTCCTCCACTACAACATCTACCCTGTTGAAGAATGCATCAACAGACTCATTCGTTTTCATTCTCAGATCTTCATACTTGTTCCAAAACAATTTCATCTTTGCCACTCTGACTTTTTCATCCCCTTCATATATATTTAATAGTTTTTCCCACATGGAATGTGGCACTTTTCATGACATCACCATTGTATAGATCGGATTGGATAGGGCTCCACCTAAGGCATTAATTCCTTCGGAATCAACATCCATCTCTCTACACTCATCTTCTGATAATGCACCAGTATTAATATCAGCTGTTATGACATGCATTGTTGTTGTGAACACATCCATTCCTAATGATCGGAAGTAGTGTTTCATCCTATTCTTCCATAGCTAGAAATTGTTCCTGTCGAAGATCGGAATCCCTTTATGATTAGTGAGCTCCATTTGAGATAGAAACACTGATATTCACCTTTCCCTATGATACCAATTGTTAGGTCCACTAGGGTAGATACCTTGACATGGGGGGTGAATCAGGGTATGACTGGTAAAAATTAATGCCCCTATTAATCTTGTTTTTCTATTTGAAAAAACCCTTTTTTCTCTCCTTCCCGATGTAGAGTATGAACAAACCATAAAGAATGAACATGACATAGTGATTTTACTTGGTTCACCCTCACTAGGCTACGTACAAGGAGCATACACCGATGGTGTACCAATGTACCAATTCTACTAAAATTTCACTACTGCTTACAAGTTTGAAGCTGTCTCACTATCCGTCTTGGTTTACAACCACTCACAATTTGAGAACTCACCGTTATCTCAACTGAAGTGAGCTCACTGCTTCTTCATAAGATGCACTAAAAGTTTATAGACCTTTAGGTCTCTTCATTACCACTATGGAATGTATCTTCCACTGTACTTAGATACTCTATTGATGTTCAATGTTCATCCACTGATGAATACCCCTTTTCCCCTAAACAATGGGAAACTCACTTTGGAAACACCTTATCAAGTCACTCTATTTCGAGAGGCTCCCAATTTCGTGAAACTCAAACAAGACATCATGAAGCACCTTCATTTTCGTGAATCACTCTCGCAAAGCACTCTTGAGAATCAGTATCGCAATGATCAAGTCATCATAGAGCGACTTCACTCAATAAGCTCACTGAGCCAACGTGGATCTCGTAACTTTCGCGGAGTTAGATTAGCCTTCGTGAGGCTCTTCTTTCACGAAGCACACTTCCTTCACAAACCACATTCACGAATTGAGAGTAATGTATTTTCATTGAAAATTATATCATTCTCTTCTACTTAGCTGAGGGATGGGGGTCTATGTCTATTTATTGTAAATTTCACTGACCCTCAAACTTTCCACGTGAAGTCAACACCACGTCATCTGAAATCGCAAAGCTCCGAAGTTCCCTCCGAAATTCTCTCAAAATCGGGAAGCACCATGAAAATTTTCCAATTACCGAGCTCATTGTAATTGCATAGAATCCGGTCAGTTCCTTCGATCCTTCACCACGAAGCTCCACTCAAAATGCCCCTCCCCACCGCAATGCTCTTCAACTCTGCAATTCGTAAAGATCGTTGTAATCACGAAGCATCACCGTCAGCATTCTTATGGTCTTTGTGAAATCCAATCCATAAGGCCAATCTTTGAGAAATTCACACCATTGACATATTTTTATGAGAATATCAAGGATATCCACTTTTCGGGATTCTCACCAATGTCCAAATTTTAGACCCCAAAAATTTGGCACACCGGGAAATGATGCCACCCTGTACTGCTCTTTTTGTACTGCCTCCAAATCGTCCATTCATTTTTCTTGGTTCTTTTTCAACATGTGTTTTCAACAAAATCTCTAGAAATTGACAATTCTCCATGGAAACCTACTTTGTTAACAAACACGGCCAACAAAAGAATGAAGCAATGCTGCCATGAGGGATTGTTTCCCAATAATCTTCCCCTTTTAGTTTGTTGACAACTCTTCTCAGAAAGATTTTTTGCACGATGATAACTCACCGAGTCTCCATCCATCATCAACAATCCTTCACCTCTTGCAATTCAGATAGGAACCAGAGATTCACTCACCACATACTCTAATCCCACATGAGCAAATAGCAGCTTGACAAATAAGAGTAGTATGAAAAGTTCATCAATTAATCACTTAATTTTAGACACCATCCATTGACACCAAACTGATACCAATTACCAAATTGATACCAATTTGTGATTGTTGGAACCGTTATCATAGCATTCCAACATCACTCTTCTGCTTTTATCACGATCCTTAGCTATGGTGATATCTAATCATTGATAGATCACTTGTTGCATCATCAAATTTAAAATGACCCCTACCTCATTGCTCTCCCCCTATCTCACTACTCTGCCTGTCAGCTTCTCCACATATCTTTTACTAAGACATTTTCTGTGTTCCATAGACATAGTTTCTCCCCCTTGTGCAGTAACTATTTATCCCCCTTTTTCAATAAACCCAAAGGTCACCCTATTTTGGTTGGCAACATTTGAATGAACACAGATTAGTGAATTAGAGAAAAACGTGCAATACCTCAGGGAGGGGGTCCCACATCCACACTTTTTTAGGTGTGAGGATTCCAGTGGACTCCTAGAGCCAGTCGATGAATCTCAAAATCTTATTTGGGTAAGGCCTTTGTTGTAATGTCTGCAACCTATAGTTCTGTAGGAATATACTCCATCTTCATGATTCCCTACTCAACCTTGTACTTGATAAAATGATACTTTATCTCAATATGCTTTGTCCTTGAGTGATGGACTAGTTTTTGGCTGAGAGTGATTGCACTAGAGTTATTTCACTGGATTCGTATCAGGGACATCACTTCAAATCCCATATCATCAAGCTAATGCTTCATCCACAATAACAGTGTGCATGCTTGAGTGGCTGCAATATACTCTGCTTATGCGCTACGTAATGAGATGGAATCTTGCTTATTACTTAGCAATGCAATACATAGTCCAAAAAGATAGAATGCACCTCCCGACGTTGATTACCTATCATCTACTGAACCTGCCCAATCTACATTAGTATATCCCAAAAACTATGTCCGATATTTTCCATTATACATCAAGCCAAAGTACACCATGCCATTAATATACCAAAGTATTCTTTTTTACTACAATCATGTGGATTTCATTGGGATTTCTTTGATATCGTGATGCTTGGATGGTGGAAAAAACAATATCAGGTCCCGTCACTATCAGGTATAGTAAACTCCCAATAATCTTCATGTATTCTGTGATATTAACTGCCTTTCCATTATCATCTTTCGATAATTTTATCAGGGTAGCAACCAAGGTCTTCATCTCCTTGGAATTTTCCATTACAAATATTTTCAAAACCTACTTGGAATATTTGGATTGAGAAATGAATGTTTTATTCCTTCCTCATGTCACCTATAGGCCTAGGAAAAATGTTACCTATCCGATCATTGAAATTTCAAACTCACTTTTCATGAATTCGGAAAACTGTCTGCACTGAGCTTCATCTGATCCACCATATATTATGTCGTCGACATAAACCAATACCATAATCCTTTGATTACTTTTTTTGTTGAAATAGATATTTTAATCAACTCCCCCATGTTGGAATACAAGATTCTAAAAGTACCGATCATGCCTGGAGTACCATGCTCTTGGTGCTTGTTTCATCCCATACAGTGCATTCTTCAGTCTGAAAATCTTGTTCTCATCCTCATGAATGGGAAAACCATATGGCTTCTCAATATAAACCTGTTTTTCTAGAACCCCATTCAATAATGAAGATTTGATGTCCATCAGGAAAACACTAAACTTCTGTTACACTACAATGTCAAGAAATAATCTGATTGTCTCTAGTCTCGAAACCGGTGCAAATGCCTCATCAACATATATTCCCTATATCCGGGAGTATCCCTTTCACACTGGTCGTGATTTTTTACGAATCATTGTGCCATCATCACTCATCTTTTTGAGATAGACCCATTTATTCCCAATGACATTATTATCTGCTCGCCTTGAATAAATCATCCACGTCTGATTCTTCTCATTCTGATCTAGCTATTCATTCATGGCGTCAACCCAGTTTTCATCTTCAACTCCATCAGCAAAGAATTTAGGCTCTACCTCAGATAAGAGATATATCTGCTCCAGTGACATCATTAATTTTTTCTGAACTGGAGATGATTGATCACCAAGGATCTTTTTCTATCAATTTTAGCTCGACTCCTTGGCTTCTGTGAAGATATAGATTTTTCATCATCCTTCTCATCATCATTATCTTTTTCTGAATTAGCATCACCCACTTCTGCACCTCCTGTGTTACCTTCCTCCTCATCGCTTTCATCTGGAAATTGCTCACTGTGCTATTGAATACTCTCTTCATTCTCTACACCAGTGACATCATTTCTCTCAACTACATTTCCAAGCCTTTTTTTAAAACATTTGTATGCTTTAATTTTTCCTGAATAGCCAAGGAATATCCCCTCATATCCACAAGAAAAAAAAATTTTATGTTTCTCCTTTTTGGGGATGAAGAACTTACATCCAAATATTCGAAATTATTTCACTATTGGATTCTTTCCATACCACTTCTCATACATACTATTTCCTTCCATCAGACACAATAGAGCCCTATTAGAAATGTTGACCAATGTCAAAACTGCTTCCTTCCAAAATTTATCTGTGAGGCCTTTTATTATGAGCATCGTTCTGGCCATGTTTTTGATGATATTATTTCTCCTTTGAACCACTCTATTCTATTTTGGAGTTCTCACTGAGGAAAATTGATTCCATATCCCATGTTTCACGAGATTTTCTTCCACCTTACTGTTTGTGAATTTTGTACCATTATTAGTACAAACCTTCATAATTTTATGTCCAAGCACCCTTTCGCTCTCCCTCCGGTATTTTTTTAAGCAGTTGAACACATCAGACTTTTGGGAAATAACAAATACCCATGCCATTATACTATAGTCATCAATGAAAAGAACATAGTACCTCTTTTTGTCAATTTCTATTGGTGTGATAGGCCCACATACATCAATATTCACCAATTCAAGCACTCTTTTAGGCTTCTTTTCCTTTGCTTTATACATCATTCTGATGAGCTTCCCTTATTTTCATGAATCACATGTGTGATTAAGATCATGTGATAGATTAGGGAGGTCTCTTGCAGCATCACACTTTACCAGATCTTCCAGGGATGGTTAGCATACGTGACCGAGTCATTTATGCCACAAATTGTTTTCTTCCTCTCTGAACAGAAAGCACCCATCATATTTTCCACTTACTAGGTAGATATTTCTCTTTATCCTTTTTCCCTGTAAAACCATCGCCCCATCTCCTACATTGAAGATACACACCTTCTTAGTAAACCTTATAGAATATCCTGAGTCACATAGTTTACTGACGCTGAGAAAATTGTGACTGTGGCCTTCTACTACTAAGACATCGGCACCTCTCATCTCTTTCCCCCCCAAAATGCCCTTTCCTGAGCCAATTATCTTCAAGATTTCATTGTTTCCAAACTTGAAAACTCCTTCATTGTCATATTTTACGCCTGTAACAAGATCCTTATTACCTGTCATGTGATATGTGCAATAGCTGTCAAGGATCCACACACTAGAGCAATCTGATGCTCTAAGAGAAATTTGTGCCACCAATTCCTTATCATCATTTTTCTTCATGGCCCATATTTTTTCCTTCTTATGTGACATGGATTGAGACTTATAATCTTTCTTAGAGTATGATAGACCAGCTTCATCATGCAATGCATAAAATATTCTTTGCATTTTCAACTCACCTATTGGTTCATTGATCTGCTACTTGCAAACTTTTTGATTCTCCTTTGGAACATTCCTCTGTATGGTTGAAGTATAATACCTAGCCATGTTGTCAAATCCTCTGCACCAAAAAAAGTTTTCTTTAAAAATATATTCTAGAGAACCTTTCTCTGTTTGGTTTCTACCTTTGTTCTTGTGCCCTTCGATATCTATTGGCTATGGAACACACATACTATGAATTTACAATATTTACACAAAAATAACACCTGATGAGAGGTTTATTTCTTTGTGTGAATTATTCACTATGAGTTTTAACTTGGGATCTCTGAATACTCTGATTCTGCCTTGTGTCCAGATCAACCTTCAATCTCGAAGTGGGTGCTTATGGTCTGACCTCAATTTTCACAGATTTGTTTTTTCAGTCAATCCCCCATTGTTCTTCTCTTCTGAACATAGTTGATCCTTATTTTCTACTAAACCACTATTCTCTACATTCAGATTCTTGGTTTTCTAAGGGATCTGCTTTCTTGATGACCTAGCAGGAGTCAAGATTTTTTCTTGATCTTTAACATTTTTCTGCAAACCGACAACTTCTCCTTCAAGTTCCTTAATAGGCATGATTTTATATTTCCTTGTGTTATTCAAGATATTGATCTCCCTTTTCTGTTCATAAATTTTTATTTAATACTCCCTAACTGATTTTGAGTCCTCTGGTGTTGATGAATTGAGTTTCACAATTTCTTCCATCAACTCAGACTTCTCTTCTTCTTGCTTCCACATATAGAGTTTGGTGTCACAAACAACATTTTTGGCATTCCTTATTTTTTCTCTCCAAACATCAATCTCCTCAAGAGCAGCCTCTAACTCAGCTTTCATATCCACTCTTCCCTCAACTTCTTCTTCTTCTTCTTCAGCTTTAGTTTCATTATTATTCTGAGAACTACCGAGAATTGCCACCATATAATTTTCTTCAAGATCCATGTATTTCTCTATCACTTCAACCTCCTCAAAGTCAGACTCTTCTAAATAGCCAAAACAAATTAATGAAGTTTATTCTTCTTAAAGAAATTTCTCTTGAACCGTTTCTTACCTTTCCCAGAGGCTAGAGACTTCTTCTTGCTAATTTGGATTTCATCAACATCACCATACTATTTGAACTTTTTGGGGCACCTTGTCGCAAGATGTCTAGCCTTTCCACATCGAAAACAAGAAAGTGGAAGCTTCCCTTTAAACATTTATTTTCATCATTGAAGGTTTGAGGATAGGAATGACATCACCTCATCTGTCTCTTCTTCTTCCTGAGAGTCTTAAATGGTGATCTTCTTCATGGCCTTGAATGCCACCTCTTTGTATTTCCCCTTTTCCACAACATTGTTATCATCATTTCTCATTTCATATGCAACAAGGGCGCTATGTAGGTTATCCAATGTTAGCTCATTCAGGTCTTTATCTTCTAAAACTGAAACATTCAGATTGAACCAAGGTGGAAGTTTCCTCAAGATGCGCTTCACAATATTTATGTCTTCAAAAACTTCTCCAAGACCACACGTGTCTTCCACTACAACATTTACCCTATCGAATAATTCATCAACAGGCTCATTCTGGTTCATTCTTAGATCTTCATACTTGTTCAACAACACTTGCAGCTTTGCCTCTCTGACCATTGAATCCCCTTCATATATATTCAAAATCTTTTCCTACATGGAATGTGACGTTTTGAATGACATCACCTTTGTATAGATAGGATTGGATAGGGTTCCCCCTAGGGAATTAATTCCTTTGCATCAGTATCCAACTCTCTACGCCCAGCTTCTGATAATGCACCACTATTAATATTAGATGTTATGCCATTCATTGATATTGTGAACACATTCATTCCTAATGATCGGAAGTATTCTTGCATCTGATTCTTCAATAGCAGGAAATATTTCCCGTCGAAGATCAGATTACCTTTATGATTAGTGACCTCCATTTGAGAGGGAAAATACTGATATTAGCCTTTGCACCTAATACCAATTCTTAGGTCCACTAGGCTAGATACCCTGAGGGGGGGGGTGAATCAGGGTATAACAGATTAAAATGACTACCCCTTTTGATCTTATTTTGTTGTTAGACAAAACCCTCTTCTCTCTCCTTCCTGATGTAGAGTATGAACAAACATTAAAGCATTCACTAGACACATTGATTATTACTTGGTTCACCCTCACTGGGCTACGTCCAAGGAGCATACACTGGCAGTGTGCCAATGTACCAATTCCACTAAAAGAACACTACTGCTTACATTTTCGAAGCGGACTCACGGTCCTTCCTGGTTTACAACCACTCACAATTTGAGAACTCACTGCTCTCTCAACTGATGTCAGCTCACTACTTCTTCAGAAGATCCACTCACAGTTTATAGACTTGTAGGTCTCTTCATTACCACTAATGAATGCATCCTCCACTATATGTAGATTATCTATTGATGTTCAAAGTTCATCCACTGATGAATAACTCTTTTCCCCTGAGCACCAGGCAACTCACTTTGGAAACACCTTCACAATGCACCCTACTTAGAGAGGCTCTCAATATCGTGAAGCTGAAATAAAGCCTTTGCGAAGATCCAACATTTTCGTAATGCACTCTTGTGAGGCACTCTCACGAAGCACTCTTGTGAAGATCAATTCATCGTTGAGAGAATTCCCTCGCGAAGCTCACTGAGCCAATGCAGAGCTCACAATTTTCACAGAGCTAGATTAGCTGCCGCGAATCTCTTCTTTCATGAAGCACACTGCCTTCACGAAACACCATCAGGAAATGTGAGAAAAAAATTTTCTTCTAAAATTTCTTCTTTCTCCTCTACTTTTCTCAGGGGGGTCGAGGTCTATTTATAGGCAATTTCACTAACCCTTGAACTTTCCGTGCGAAGTCAACGCCATGTCATCTCAAGTCGCAAAGATCCAATGTTCCCACCGAAATTCACTCAAAATCTCGCATCACCACATCAATTTTCTGATAACGGAGCTCATCGTAATCACGGAGAATCCAGTCAATTACTTCGACCCTTCGTCGCACATCTCCACTCGTAATGCCCTTCACCACCACAATTCTGTTCAAATATACCATTCGTGAAGCTCGTCGTAATCATGAAGCATCACCATCAACATTCTTCTAGTCTTCACGAAATCCAATCCATGAATCCTATATTTGCGAAATTCATACCTTTACCATATTTTGATGAGATCTTCACAGATATCCACATTTCAGTATTCTCCCCATCGTCCAAATTTTGGAACCCAAAAATTTGGCGAACACTAGTAAGAGACGCCACCTTGTACTGCTTTTTTTGTAAGCCTCTAGATCACCCATTCCTTTTTCATGGTTCTTTGTCAACATGTGTTTTCAACAAAATCTCTGGAACTCGACAATTCACCATGGAAACCTACTTTTTCAACAAACACAATCAACACAAAAATGATGCAGTGTTACCTTGAGGGATTGATTCCCAACAGTAACCCCTTCTACATGCCATGTTTCCATCTTTTATAGAACACATATTTGGATGACACAAGCCTTTGTACACAGGAAGTACACTGGGTCAAGGGACACAACGTGTGATGCAACTACACGTTGTGTACCACTTTATAAAAGGAATTTACTTCTTGTCCTCTATATCATTGAAAATTTTGGTTAGGTTTATTCCATTTATTGTTTCCCAAAAGTTTGGTACGAATCTTTTCAAACTCCTATGAGTATAATCCCTTCAGTAGGACATCTAGGATAGAGTTATTAGTATCCCCAAGAGTCCTAGAGTTGGATTCTCTATTAATATTTGTGCACTAGGTGGAGTTATAGGTATCAACATACCCAACACTATGTGGGCGCCAATCTTATACTTGGTTGGTTAATATAGATTAGTTTTTCGGTATTACACCATGGACCTAGATATGATCCTCATCTATGTATGGCATTGTCTTTAGATCTATTAGTATATCTTTCTCAAGATTGTACCTGATGAGTAGTACCTCTCGGATGGACGCATCTATGCTATAGGACTCAGGAGTGTGTTCTCCTAGATGAGTGCATCATGGAATCTTCAAACCAATTTCCTAATTCTGGTATTTTATGGTTGTGGCGTTACTCTAGACATTGTGTCTTTTATTTAATATATCTAGATATTCAGGATATTTTTTTATAGATATATACCATTGTAGGGTTGATTTTACTTTCTATTATTGTATTACATTGAGTTTTCAGGGTGTCCTACTGACTATTGTTATACCCACCCCTGCAATGGATCTTCTCACACCTATCGTTTCTTTTTTAGATGATCAAAATTTTGATAGAGTCCTAGGAAGACTAAGACCAGAAGTTACATCGTGACACCGGACATGCTGAGGTGTGTTCCTTTAGCTTTTAGAAAACATTCCCAGTACCATTTATATGAATGTTGGACTTGTGTTACATAGTCATTGTGGATGTATTGTATTTGGCTAGGTTTAATTTCATTTATATCCTATTGTACTATGGTTTTGGGTTTTAGATGTATGAATTAATTAGTTTCATTGTGGTTATTACATTTTAGAATATTTGTTACATGGAGATGTGTGCGCTTGTATAGGTACATAAGAAATGCCTCCCATTTTATTAATATGCCTACCCGGTGCTAGCCACTAGCCTCTAGCATATTAGAGGTGGGCTTGTGGAGTTGCGAAACGGGCCCCACTGGGATGGGTCATGACAAACTTATCCACCACATCTCGATACTATCCTCTTTGGGAGGAACCATATCACCCACATGGATTTACTCTCATTGCAAAAATGTTTCTCTGTGGGAGAAGTACACCTCTTCCTTGTGCAATTGAACCTACGGTAGATGACAGAAACACGCAGTTACACTATGGCCACACATCACACATGTTAATCCTCGAGCATAGAGAAGAATTAAAATATTATATCACAATAGTGTTTATAAATTTATACTAAATATGGTAAAAAGGACATAGATATTACCTCTAATCAACTTTTGTGTTGTGGGATTATAGACATCCCAAGACTGTAGCTACCTGTGGCCCCAACCTCCAGCTCCCAAAGCCTAATGTGGGTTGCCTAGTGTTGGTGGTGGTGGAAGGATATCATAATGACATCCACCACCCATGTCTCCTCCTGGTCCTCTGCCATCTCTTCCTTATTATGGACCAACTTTTTCATGCTTGGGATATCCCAGATCATAGTTCTACCTCTGTCATGGAAGTCCAATAGCTATCTTCCTTGGTTGATTAGCATGTTAGGTTAGGAATTCTATTATGATTTTAACACACCTGTCACAAGTAATGCACCGCCACTCTCTATGATTCATTGGAACTATGTTCCACCATTGACCATGTGCATGACTCTAATCATAGAAAGGTCTCTTTCACCGATATTCTGGTACATGATATCTTCCAGCTCCTACAAATGAATCAGATTTGTGGAATCTACTGCTAGCTTTAGCTTTTTGGAATCCATTTGACAGAAATCTTTCAATCAATAGTGCATGCCCCAACACCCTGTCTTAGGTGAGAATGACCAAGGGTACAACATGGGATAAAATATATATGAGGAATCCCCAATAAAACCTTTCTGTTTAGAAGAAGTTTTCTTGGATCATGTAACGAAAATAAAGAATATGATCTGTGATCCTCTCCACATACTCATCCATTGTCATTCAACCTTACTTTAGCTCTAGAAGCTCTTGGGTATGGACTGGGCATAAAGATGATGGGAAGTAAAATTTATGAAATAGATTTTGGGATTCATCCCATGAGAGTTTCAACTCACCATGCTTATTTATAACAAGGCCCCACCAATTCCCAACTGTACCATGTAAAATTCTAGCTTCCAGTGTAACCACATGATCCATCAGGTTCTGAACAAACTTGAAGATCAAGACCACTGACTCAATCCAATATTATTATTCCGGAGGATATAGATCTATATGGACCCTTAGTGGTATCTAACACTATAAATCTTGGAGTTCACTAAGAATTTGTGCATCCTAAGCCAACACTACAAGAATGATTTTGTACTTCAATGGGGGATAAGATGGCACCTTTTCACATGATGGAAGGCATCCAAGGATGGACCCTAAACTAAGGTATCATCACTCATATGATCATCATCATGATCCAAAGTTTGTATCCTAGTTGGATATTATTAAGGAGGAATTATTAAAGTTATCAAGGGGTACCGTGACCACATGAAAATATATATATACATATAACGACTATGGGGATATGACTCAAGAAGGATAGTTAAAGACTCAATAATATATAATGTTTGTTCCATTAATACCCACAACAAATGTATCAGCATGATGAGTCAACTAGAAGGTATTTAGGGTCCTATTTAATGGATACATGAGTCATCACACCATCAATGGACTCTTGGTCCCGAGTACCGCACTTGAGATACTTTGATACTATTTCCCTAAACCAAACAAATCCTCTTTAAGGGGATATGGATAAACAACACCCCATTGAATGAATATTATATGATACCAATATGTCACATCCCAACCCGGGATAGGGCTTAAGCCACAACTACCCCAACACTGCCTCTATAGGGTAGGGGTGGTGATAAGAACCAAATGCATAACTAACTTAGGGAGGCTTTTTCCAAATTACATGTATGCAAACACATATCTATCTAGGTGAAAAAAATTAGAGGGAATGAATAAAATATTCATTTCTCAATAAAGTAAACCAATCATGAAAGAACCTCTAGATAGTATAAAATTGCGTTAATCTAAACAAAAATATAAAGGGGAAAATACTTTCCCAACCAAAAATATGTCCCAACCTGAATAAACGGGAAAAGTAAATAGATGAATGATAGCCCAACTCCAAAATCCAATGCTATGTCCACTGCATATGGTCCATGAACCCAACATCTCTATGATTTTCTATAGTCACATTTGACCAATCAATCATCTTCCAAAGACATTATATGTGTGGAAAAATCCCATGAATGGGTGACTGTAAGGTTATACAATACGACACCCTCCAAGATAAAGGGGGGTATATAAGAGATACAATATAATTAGCATACAATAGATGTAAGATATAGTGAAAGAGTAAAACTCAACCCTAAAAAGAGTTAAATTAAGCTCATACAAGAACAAGGGGATAAACATGTTGAGTAGATGAACTAATTATCAAGACTTTAGAACCTATAGTAGATGAGTAGACACATTCAATTATGATAAGCTAGACATGAAAAGCGGTTGTCAAACTCTACACATCTTCACCGACCCTAGGAGAAGAGTATCCAAATCCAAGGGGTGGATACAAAATGAAGGTATATATATATATATATTGGGTAAAAGAAGACCAAAATAAGATATTAAGGGGATATATGTGTCATATTGCACTACAAGAATAATTGTATCCAATAGTTAAAAAAGTGCATCAAGGATTCCCAGCATCCCACATGCCTGGAAAGATATAACTATACAAGTCTAAGAATACCTCTACACTATTTCAAAAAACTGAGTGGGAAAAAAAATCAATGTTGGGGACCCATTCCCTAGTAAAATAAGAGGGTTCCATATTTATTTAATTTTTGACCCACTTCCTCGATCACCTTCATGGTGTCACCTGGAATATGTTAAGGAACCACTACCCATCACTACTATAGGGTACCACTCAAAATACATTGAGGAACCACTACCCATCCAATAAGTGGGTAACACTCAGTAGACATCAAGGATCCACATCCTAGAAAATCTAGATGCTACCACATGATAGATGTCAACAACCTACTACCCAACCCAGATGGATGGTATCACTCGGTAGAAATCAAGGACCCACTGCCCATCTCAACTGGAGGGCGACACTCGATAGACTTTGAGGACCAATTGTCCAGTCCAGTTAGGGTTTAATACTAAGTAGATGTTAAGGACTAACTCCCAAGACCATCTAGATGGCACTACTTAGAAGAAGACTATGGTGATCCCTCCTGACCAATACCATCATTGATCATCACATCAGTAAATTCCATGCTCGTAATATTCCACATAGTATCTCGTAAGCGACAACCAAGGATTCCTTCACATTCTATATACAAAAAGAAGATCGGATAGGCTACATGTGGGCCAATATATGACATTAATGAAAGGAGATATGGATGGTAAATTTTCCTAAAAAGGAAACATCCGGTATCCAACATGTGAGGGGACCCACATGGTGGGTGACCCCACTTCATAGCCTAGTCGTATCTTTGGTCATCACACAACTTCATCCCATGTAGTAGTACTTTCCATGTAGGGATACTACATGGTGTGTCTTAGATAACCAATACTAGGTCCATTTGTTGCTCATCCTGTCTATGTACTAGAGTACAAGGGTATGTACCGGACCCCATGTACTTCCACATGGGTTCTCATCCATGTGACATGTTACACTAGTTTTCCAACAGGGGAAGAGGTACATCGCATTTTTAGGGGACTATATGTTGTGTCCTCTTTATGATTTATCAACCCCTAGTCATCACCACAGAAGGGGCCACATTTCGGTTGTTCATCCTTGAACACATAATCTTTTCGATATGTTGATAGAAATCCAAGATCCCTTGATATGTTCTTCTTGAATTGAATCAGTCCATTATTCTTTATATATGGTCCCATATATCACAAAAAATGGAGGATTAACCCTTAAATTGTGGTTCTAATGTGTGGTTAACTAGAAAATAGTCATCGCTCACCAGGAGGGTTTCATTTTTTGTTCTGTGTGCTCCCATGGCATCAAAATTTTAATATCATGCCTCAAACCATTATAATTATCATCCCAAAGGATTCCAAGATCTATTCTCGATTCATCAAAATGTTCTTGTTTCCTCAATCCACAAAGAATCTGGTGATTTGATTGAGCTCAATACATCCCGAAAAAGTCGAACCGGGACCGCGGAGATCCAATCAGTGAATAAAATTTAGAAGAATGAAGGGAAAGGTATCACAAAAAAGATAAATGATTGAGGCCAGGTTATCATAGATAATCATTCAAGAATAGGGATCCCAGGGTTAGAAAATAATCGACAGAAATTAAGATTTCAGTACATGGGAACATGAAATGGTTGTAATATGGTGATGATCTAAGAACTAATATTGACATACTCAATAAATTCAATTTTAAGGGGTAAAAAAAATATAACATGTAATGACCCATGAAAATGTGTTTCGAGTAATGGAAAATTTATATTACAATGTCATCCATTAATTGAACAAACAATCAACTTATAAAAAATAATAATAATAATAATAATAGTAATAATAAAATAGAGAAAACACATCAAAACGAATGAAAGGATATTTTATTCAAATGAGGAACATCTTTGTGACTACAACTCTACGATCAAACGGGATGCTTAGCTAACCCAATAATCCAATTAAAAATCCCGATTAAAATCACAGGAAGACCGCTTAAAACCACAAGAACCCCAAGAAGGCGATAAGGGTCTTTAGAATCCATCAAAACAAACATAAGGATGGCCGAAGCCAACGTAGCCGTACTGAGCACCAAAGGAATAACTTTAACCATCTCCTCCTCTTTCTTCTTTAGTCGCCTTGAGTGTGGGATACCCCGAGACCAGGTTTTTATAGAACACATATCCGAGCGTAAGACACTAATGGCTATAAATATAGCTGTTGGATCCCCCATGATCTACTTATCGTCTAATGTTTTAATTTTCTATTGGACCATTGAAGTTAAGAGTTGAATACCCCTGAAAGGTTCAAAAATATTAACTATGTTATTTGATTTAATTAAACAACAACAACAATAATGATAATATAGATAATTTAATTGTTTGTTTTCCCAAAACATGAATCATTGGAGAATGTTTTTTTATACAATACAAAATAGTGGGAATTAATATTATTATTTTCCATTGTTTATTATACACGTTTTATCTTGAGCAAGTAATTATTTATTTTATGAATGACTATATTGAATCTGGTGGGAGTTATTTTTTTTATTCTATGAAAGTATGTGTGCAAACTCTTGGGTTATATATATATATATAGTTAATCTACGTCAAACTTCAAGTTAATTGTACTATACATGCCCCTAAATTTATAATAAGTAATAATAATAATGAAAATGTTTATTTGAATTTTTTATAATTAACAGTTTCGAAATGATGTCAAATTATGATTTCATTTACGAAATTTGTTTCATAAAGATAATATTTACATCAACGAACTCTTAATTGTGAAATTTGAAAATAATTATTAATGGTATTATGTCTATTAACAAGATTAATGTATGTAGATCTTTCATTTTAATTATATATTAAGATAAATATGTTGATACAAGTCAATAAAGGAAAAATAATAATATGTTATAGATAGGGGTAAATAAATAAGCATTAATGAATATTGACCTTTATTTAAATAATAAAAGTGATTAATAATATTAGGTTAATAATAATAAAGTTCATATAATACGTATAATAAAAAATTAAATGTATTGATTATTTAAAAATAATAATAATATAAGAAAACGCAGGGGGTGAGACCCGCATTTTTTCACCATGTCGCGTCTAGGTCGTCCGATCTTCCCATTCCATCGTGGCCATCCGTCCCTTTTAATGCTGCACCACGCCTGGGCTGTTAGATCAAAATCCCAGATTGATCTGGGCCATTTCTTTCTTTTTCTGGATCTCTGTTCTCCGCGTCTTCCTCTTATTAGTCGTGAAAGCCAACCAGCAGGGTAGCCTGTGTTTTTCTTCACCTAGGCCGGCTGTGGACCTGACGTCACCCCTCCTTTCAATAGGTTTGGCACCGCCTCGGCCTCGGATACCCTATTTCAACGTCTTCGCTCAAGGAGATGCCCTACTTTGAAGCTCCAGATTCCACCGAGGAGAGGGGAGGGTTGCTTCGAGCTTACTTGGATCTTCGACCGCCAACTCGACGTCGTCTCTTGCATCTTCTTCTCCTCTCAAAGAAAATGTAAGGGAAACTCCATGGTCTAGTTTTCCTTCAGTTTCTATGGTTATACATATTTATATACACTTTTTATATAAATATATATAGATATATATACAAAACCATAAGAACTGATTCATATCCATTTTCCCCTTCCAATACGGAGAATCAAACCAGAGTAAGGGATACCTTCTTGTTTTAATTTCATCTGTTTCGGTGAATATACACATTTATATATATATATACATCATGCATATGTGTATATAAAATTATATAAGGGCTCAAGAACCATTCATATCAGCTTCCCACTTCCTACATGGAGAACCTAACTGGGGTAAGGGAAACTCTTGGGCTTTGTTCTACTTTGGTTATGGTGTTTTCATATACATGTATACACTTCGTGTATATATATTTATATATACATATATATAAGATGATATATTCACATATACACATTTCTTTTATATGTATACAACCTTTTCTTTACTCTACCTTTTGAAAATGGAGATTTCAGGTAATTTTATGAACATGTATGAATATACAAGTATATGGAGCATATCGATATATATGTACATATGATTATGTAGATGTAAATTTAAATCTATGTGCGAGCATAAGGGATGAGATTGATTATTTGTTTTAAAATTTATCACAATATAACATGATGATTTATTAAAATTATATTTACCCATAAAGATTATTATTTCAAGAATAATACCAAAATTATTTATATACATGTTTATGTATATGATGGAGTTTAATGATTGGTTTGATATAAAAATAGTTGTTCCACCTGAAAATTTCATTTATCATCGTTTTTTACAATTCATGCATTTTTGTGAAAATGTGTAATGTGAACCCCCTAAACATTTACATGTGGTCAAGTGAATGTGTAATTATAAGTTCAGTTTTCCAAAACCCTGTTTCAATTAATAATTATCGGGACTTAATTTATATTTGTACACATATAAGATTCTAATAATTTTAATGAATGTTAAGCCGATATGTATGTTGCACCAGTGGACTAGCTTAATCTTTAATGTTTTTCTATCATGTACCCTCGATGTGATTTATACTTTTAAAGAATGAGTTTTGGCATGTTTTAAAGAGACCATCTATGAATTTATGGGTTTTATTTAATGGAAATGATGTAATTTTACATGAAAATCCATTATTTTCAGTGTTCTAATTATTATTGCATGTAAAAGAGTATGTTGATTTAGTTTATTTATATCATGGTTTAATCTGAAGCCAAAAGTCTAGTTCTTTTTAAATTTATGACACCATCCATTTTAAGTTATGAATATGTATGTAAAATGGGTTTTGATTAAGAATATATGAATGAAACCCTATGAATGTAAGACCACGTAAAATATGTGAGGGATGTATTCGACTTAAATTTTTATGGATGGGTGCGCCTGGAATTATAAAGCACTCCAATGCATTGGGTAAAGGATGAGTCTCATGAGACGTTATGTGCGATAGTCTTGGCGGCTAGCCATGGCTTTTGCTGCTATCGGAAACGGGATGGGCGGTTAGCCTTGACCCGAATTAAGTATGTTTTATGGTCTTGATGCAAGGTATTGACAAAGTCGGCATTATACATTCCCTCCACATGTCATGATAAATGGTCAACCAGGGGATAGTTCAACAAAAATGATATCCCCTAGTTGGAATGAGATTATGAGATATGAACCTTAATACATGTGGTATGCTATTATATGAACTTTATGCGCAGATAAATCATGATATGAATGATATCCCTGCTTACACAAAGCATTTTAGAACTAAAGAAATCTTGTTGTAAATTATGCATCATCTATTCTTCAAGTTCTTGTGCTCTCTGATTTATGTCTTCTTTAATGTTTATCTTTAAGTACGTACCACTTTTCTGTGCAAGTGGTTTTCAAGAATGTAGTATTTACATGTTTTAAGAAAAGATAATGCATTGTTTTTAGTGTTGTGTTTTATCATCTCCAAAATGACTTTTTTGAGAAAGAATTTTCTTTAAAAGTTTTAAAACTCCTTACTGGGAATAATTTTCTCACACTACATTTTTGTTTTAAAAATTTTCAGGCATGGATTTGTACTAAAAAAGTTTTTACAGAAGCAGCTGGTTTCCCAGAATTCTGAGCCTCGCGATCTTCTGTAGTAATGGGACATGATGTATTAAATTAACTTTTTTGTGATAAATGTTTTAGTACATCATGCCCCATGGGCACCTAAGAATCGAGGTCCTTACAGTTGGTATCAGAGGATGGGTTCAAGAAACTCTGGAAAACCAGGTAGTATGAATATACAATTATGTTTAAATAAATAATTATTTTGTAACTTTCAGATGGCGGGTGGAAATGTATTTACCGATTTACTGTCACTTCCCATTGAGGATCTAGAGAACATTATATCTCTAGCTAGCGGTGAGAACATTCTTAATTATTCCCGAATTCATAGGTCATGAAACACCTATATGACATGTCAAATTCACCTACGGTGCTTAGTCTTCACCAGGGATTGTGAATGGATTACCTCTTCTTATTGATGATGACCCAATTCCCCTCTTATGCACGTCGGGGAAGGTACCACGAGGGACTCTTCCGAGTGTTCACGACTGGAGAATAATTTAGCACGATGGTCGATAACCCCTTTCAAGAATCTACGGCTGCTGGAGACCTCTGAGAAGCTTACCTGTGTCAGATTTTGCACTACGGATTCTAGGGCCAGTTGATGGACTTTGGGGTGTTGGAAGATGTGTCCACCCGATTGTCTCTTAGGCAAGAGGTGTATAATGATGTTTCCCAACTCCATACCCATCATGATAAACTCATAAGGCGTCATAGGTGTTCCCATGAGTTTAACCTCTTCTATTCAGCTTGTGTGTGTTTTGAAGAGTTAGGGAGTTTTGCCTCTTTCTATGGTGTTTGTTTAGTAAACTCAGGATATGTTATGTAAACTTTTGTGTTAATTAAAGTTTCATGTTTCCTTTCCTGCCTCTACCTAATCATTGTTGATAAGTGATTTCTTTTGAATGTTTTTTTTCAGATGGCTGGTCAAACAAACATCTCATCTCTACCTGATGAGTTAGTAGAGATCATTTTGATCAAAGAATGCACGGTAGATTATCCATCTTTTCTCCACCTATGAGGGTCTTGCCAACGTCTTCTTGACTTAGAGAACAGTCCTGAGATTCTTCGTTCGTGTTAGGGGGATGGCCGTGTTTTTCATCTCATTGCCACTGCCCAACTCCCCTGCTATAGGTAAAGGGAAGGTACTAAGAAGGCCTCTTCCAGTGTTTTACTCTGGCACAAAACTTTTCCACCAGAGCTTGCTTCCTCATAGCTGCTCAAGATGGCCACCTCAGTGCAGCCTTCATGTTCCAAGTCCTAAATTTCAGTCTCCTCAATCGCATAATTCCCCTCGATTACCTTGAGCATGATGTAGTCCTCAGAGTTATTAGGGGATTTGTCCACTTGGACGTTTCCAAGCTTCTCACCACATGATCCTCCCTTTGGAAGCCTGTGTGCAGTACACACGAGCAGGAGTTCAAGACATACTACTGAAAGTGCATCTGGGCTAGGGAAATGGAAGAACTATCTACTGACATGGGTATTCCGTTAACCGAGCCGGATCTCCTGTTTCGGTAATGTTGTACGACTGGGGTTTTTGTTTTTCTTTATATGAATAGAATTTAGAGGACGCAATTCTTTGAAGGGGGAAATAATGTAACGACCCAAGAAACTGTGTTTTGAGTAATGGAAAGTTTATATTACAATGTCGTCCATAAATTGAACAAACAATCATCTAATAAAAAAATAATAGTAACAATATAATAGAGAAAATGAATCAAAACGAATGAAAGGTTATTTTATTCAAATGAGGAACATCTTGGTGACTACAACTCTACCATCAAACGGGAAGCTTAGCTAACCAATGATTCCAATTAAAAACCTGATTAAAATTACAGGAGGACTGCTTAAAACCACACGAACACCGAAAATGCTATACAGATCTTTGGCATCCATCAAAATGAACATAGGGATGGACAAAGCCACCGCAGCCATACTGAGCACCAAAGGAATAACTTGAACCATCTCCTCCTCTTTCTTCTTCAGTCGCCTTGAGTGTGGGATACCTCGAGACCAGGTTTTTATAGAACACCTATCTGACCGTTTGACACTAACGGCTATAAATATTGCCGTTGGCTCCCCCATGATCCACTTATCCTCTAATGTTTTAATTTTCAATTGGACCGTTGAAGCTAAGATTTTAATAACCCCAAAAGTTTCAAAAATATTAACTATGTTATTTGATTTAATTAAATAATAACAATAATAATGATAATATAGCTAATTTAATTGTTTGTTTTCCCATAATGTGAATCAGAGGAGAATGATTTTTTATACAATGCAAAATAGTGTAAATTAATATAATTATTTTCCACTATTTATTATACACGTTTTAACTTGAGAAAGTAAGTATTTATTTTATTAATGAATATATTGAATCTCGTGGGAGTTATTTTTTTAGTCTATGAAAATATGTGTGCAAACTCTTGGGTTATATATATATATAAATGTATATATATATATATATGTATTTATGTTACATCAAACATCAAGTTAAATGTATAATACATACCCCTAAATTTAAAATATGTAATAATAATAATGCAAATGTTTATTTGACTTTTTTATAATTAACAGTTTTGAAATGATGTCAAATTTTGATTTCATTTACGAAATTTGTTTCATAATTTTAATATTTGCATTAACGCACTCTTAATTGTGAAATTTGAAAATAATTATTAATGTTATTATGTCTATTAACAACATTAATGTATGTGGATATTTAATTTTAATTAGAGATTAAGATAAATATGTTGATACAAGTCAATAAAGGAAAAATAATAATATGTTATAAATAGGGGTAAATAAATAAGAATTAATGAATATTGACCTTTCTTAAAATAATAAATGTTATTAATAATTGTAGGATAATAATAATAAAGTTCGTATAATATGTTTAAAAAAATATTAAAAGTATTTACGATTTTAAAAAAATAATATAAGAAAACGCAGGGGGGGTGAGACCCGCGTTTTTTTCACCTTGTCGCATCTAGGCCGTCCAATCTTCCCCTTCCATCACGGTCTTCCATCCCTTTTAATGTTGCAATGCGCCTGGGCCGTTCGATCAAAATCCCGGATTGATCTGGGTCGTTTCTTTCTTTTTCCAGATCTCTATTCTCCACGTCTTCTTCTTCTTCGTCGTGCAAGCCAACCAGCAAGGCAGCCTGCGTTTTTCTTCACCTAGGTCGGGTGTGGACCGAACATCGCCCCTCCTTTCCACAGGTTTGGCACCGACTCAGCCTTGGATACCCCCTGTCATTGTCTTCGCTCAAGGAGATTCCCAACATTTAAGATCTGGATTTCACTGAGGAGAGGGGAGGTTTGTTTCGAGCTTTCATGGATCTTCGACCGCCAACTCGACGGCGTATCTTGCATCTTCTTCTCCTCTCCAAGAAAAGGTAAGGGGAACTCTTTGGTCTCGTTTTCCTTTAGATTCTATGGTTATACATATTTATATAATCACTTTTTATAAATATATATAGATATATATACAAGATCATAAGAACCGATTCATATCCGGTTTCCCCTTCCTGTACAGAGAATCGAACCAGAGTAAGGGAGAGCTTCTTGTTTTAATTTCATCTATTTCGGTGAATATACATGGTTATATATATATACTTCATGCATATGTGTATATATAATTATCTAAGGGCTCAATAACCATTCATATCAGCTTCCCACTTCCTGCATGGAGAACCTAATTGGGGTAAGAGAAACTCGTGGGCATTGATTTACTTTGGTTTTGGTGTTTTGCATATACAAGTATACACTTCGTGTATATATATTTATATATACATATATATAAGACGATATATGCACGTATACACGTTTCTTTTATATGTATATAACCTTTTCATTACTCTTCCATATGAAAATGGAGATTTCGGGTAATTTTATGAACATGTAAGAATATACAAGTATATGGAGCATATAGATATATATGTACATATGATTATGTATATGTATATTTATATCTATGTGTGATCATAAGGGACGAGCTTGATTATTCGTTTTAAAATTTATCACAATATAACATGATTTATTAAAATTATATTTACCCATAAAGATTATTATTTCAAGAATAATACCAAAATTATTTATATACATGTTTATGTATATGATGGAGTTTAAGGATAAGTTTGATATAAAGATAGTTCTTCCGACTGAAAATTTCATTTATCAGCGTTTTTGACAATTCATGCATTTTTTTTTGAAAATGTGTGGCGTGAACCCCTTAAACATTTACATGTGGTTAGGTGAATGTGTAATTATAAGTTCAGTTTTCCAAAACCCTATTCCAATAAATAATTATCAGGTCTTAGTTTATATTTTGACACATATAATATTCTAATAATTTTAATGGATGCTAAGACGATATGTATGTTTCACCAGTGGACTGTCTTAATCTTCAAAGTTATTCTAGCATGTACCCTCGATGTAATTTATACTTTTAAAGAATGAGTTTCGACATGTTTTAAAGAGATGAACTATGAATTTATGGGTTTTATTTAATGGAAATGATGTAATTTTACATGAAAATCTATTATTTTCCGTGTTCTAATTATTATTTCATGTACAATAGTATGTTGATTTAGTTTATTTACATCACTATTTAATCTGAATCCAAAAGTCTAGTTCTTTTTTACATTTACGACATTATCCATTTCATGTTATGAATACGTATGTAAAATAGGTTTTGATTAAGAATGTATGAATGAAACCCTATGAATGTAAGACCACATCAAATATATGAGGAATGTATTGGACTTAAATGATTATGGACGGGTACGCCCAGAATTATATAGCGCTCCAATGAATTGGGTAAAGTATGAGTCTCATTAGACGTTATGTGCGACGGTCTTGGCGGTTAGCCTTGGCTTGTGCTACTATGGGAAATGGGATGGGAAGTTAGCCTTGACTCATATTAAGTATGTTTTATGGTCTTGACGCAAGGTCTTGAAAATGTTCGACATTATACATTCCCTCCACATGTGATGATAAATGGTCAACCAGGGGATAGTTCAACTAACAAGATATCCCCTTGTTGGAATGAGATTGTGAGATATGAACCTTAATAGATGTGGTATGCTGTTAGAGGAACCTTATGCGCAGATAAATCATGATATGAATTTTATCCCTACTTGCACACAGACTTTTAGAACTAATGAAATATTGTTGTAAATTATGCATCATCTATTCTTCTCGTGCTTGCGCTCTCTGATTTATGTCTTCTTTAATGTTTATCTTTAAGTACGTACCTCTTTTCTGTGATAGTGGTTTTCAAGAATATAAGATTTACATGTTTTAAGAAAATATAATGCCTTGTTTTTAGTGAAGTGTTTTATCATCTCCAAAATGACTCTTTTGAGAATGAATTTTTTTTAAATGTTTTAAAACCCCTTACTGGGCATAATTTTCTCACCCTATGTTTTTGTTTTAAAAATTTTCAGGCATGTATTTCTACTAAAGAAGTTTTCCAGAAGCAGCTGGTTTCCCAGAATCCTGAGCCTCGCGATCTTCTATAGTAATGGGACATGATGTATTAAACTAACTTTTTGTAATAAATTTTTTAGTACATCATGCCCCATGGGCACCCGGGAATCGAGGTTCTTACATAATGAGTCCAAACATGATATTGAATTGATCATTTATTTAGTATTATTTTTCCAACAATTTGAGAGAATAATCTATATTTTCAGCATTCAGCTCTTCTCTAATCCGATGTTTCGTCATCGTCTGAGGTGATTTGCTAGATGAAGGAGGGAGAGAGATATTGTCATTGATTCCATCATCTTGAGTCTAAACCTATTAAAGTTTTCATAATTACATATTTATAAAAACAATTAGGTCAAAAATGAAATAATTATTTAATTAATTAACTAATTAATCCATATAACCCTACCACCATGAGGTAGGGGTACTAACTCCCCACGCCGACTCATTTTTTGTTCTTCCTAGGGAAAATACCAAATTCTTAACTAAACCACGGACTCATATTTCTGGTCCATGTTATGGTTTATGATTTATCCCATTTTCAATAAAAATCTCAATGCGAAAAATATTAAATCTATTAAATATTTTAATAAAATTAATTCATGGAACATCGGGCCTAAGAATCAGATACTATCTCCACACCAAAATCTTGGAATATATATAAATTTATTTCAATGTTTTAATATGAAATCATTATGTCTCTATAAAACCTTCACATGATTTATCTGAATGATCGACTTGGATATCTCAAACTTTTCCTATCTAGATATCTCATCCTATAGACCATATAGGTTCTAAAGAATTCTAGACGCATCCATGGTTTCCTGAGACTTCATGAATTCCATAGAAGTAGATGAAGGCATCAAACATTGAATGATTAATGCATCGCTCAAATTATTTTCATATATAAGTAACTCTTCATCACTTTCCTATTTAGTAGAGAAATCAATAATTGTGGATTTTAGAAAAAAATATTTCCATTCATGGCATAACACAACCCAAAGTCATTTAAAACACTCCATGAAGTTACATCTAGTTAGTCGGTTTTCATTCTCCTTTATTGATCATAGGGATAGTTTGGATGATGAACTTTACATTTTATTCTACAATTAAAATGAACAGATTATTAGTACATTACTTAAATACAATTTTTAAAAAAAATAATAAATAAATTTATTTTTAGTAAAGCCCACTATTTTTCAAGTCCCAATACACCATTCCATTGATATAAAAATTTCTAGTTGCTATGAAATTATAGTGTAAAGTATTCCCATTATTTTTCTTAATGATCCAGAATTTCTCCATGAAATCCATAAGAAATTAATTATGTATTTGATCTTGCCAACAGTAGTCTTGAAAATCCTTGATCCATTTAGTGGATTACCCTATCCTAAAACATAGAATTTAATTACCTCAAAACGCACCTCCAAATTTTTATTGAGGAGGCATTGGTCATTAAACTCATTTCATGTTAAGTTAAGTCAACCTAAATATCTCATGATAACTCTGCGATAAATGTAATTATCCTGCCATTTTCCATGTACTAAAATTATCTATATTATTTCATTCCCAATCTATTAATGGAAGGATTTTTATGAAATAATATTAGGTTGAGTTATTTAATTTATGTATTAATAAATGTTATCTTGTTTTATCCTTTATATTTCTTGTCAATATTGAGTGGATGTTACTTAATTAATTAACCAAATTGGATAAAATGTTTACACGTAATTCATTTATTCTATTTCCGTTTTTGGAAATCAATTCATTAATTTTGTGACTGAATTATTGAATACATAAAATAAACAATTCATATATAGAAATAATTAAATAAATAATGTAAATGACACAATAATGAGCTTATATAATAGTTTATTTAATGAGGGGATATTGAATCATTCTATGACCTATGGGAATAACCCCATTTGTTTGAAATTGTTTGAGTTACAATATTCCACATGTATATCTATGTATTACTGATTTGGAATCATCATAGATGCATATAAAAATATCTCCTTTCACCTTCATATACTCCATTAATTAGAAGAATTTATTAATCATTGGTAGGTGAATGGAACCAAAGGATTGGTTAAAGGGGATCACATAAATATCTGTGGACAAGCATGTTTTAGATAACAAGAGAGGGATGTATTGAAGTATACAATTTAATTCAATATTACATAATTGTAAATTCATGTAAAAAAATAAATTAAATAAATGTCAACACATATATAGGTCTTGGTCAATATCATGATCGGTCATACATGCAACGAATATGAAAAAGTATCATACTATAATTCATTTCATTATTTGTTCATTATATTTAAGATAAGAACACTTTCATTAATTAATAATTTATTGATGGATTGATTACCTATAATATTAATTATCATCTGAACATAATTGAAGATACCCGTCATTTGTGAAAAATTAATGGCAAATATAATAATCTCATCTTTATTATAATTAATTAATTAATATTTTAAAACAATTTAAAACAATTATTAAATTTTAAAATAATAGTTTCAATAAATAAATTTAGGTTTTAATGCTACAATTGTAAATTTAGCTTAATTTAATACTTTAATAAATTGGGAGACTATAAGGCATGTACAATCTAGCTACTTGTCGTATAACTCGGTTTCAATGTATTCATGTCACTGGCATGTGACTTCTTCATGTTAACTCGACCATACTACACAATGTTTATATTCCAACCACATTCCATGTATCTGGTTTTCATTTTCAAAGTTATCCTATTCAACACATGATGTGAAAAAAATGAACCACATGTAATTAAATGCTCGGTTCTTCTAGGTACAATGTACATGGGTACACGACGTGTACTCCAGAAACAACTAGTATAAACTAGTTTTACTGGCCAATGATTTGGAACATCCTGATGAAATATTCATTTTTTCATAAACCATTAAAAAAATGAAATATTTAATGAAAATTATTAATATGATGATAACATATTACTTTAAATCGGATTAAAGAACAAATAAAATTAAATAAAAATATAACTATAGTTACACAAAGATAAAAAAATCAAATTAATAATTATAAATTTAAATGTTACTGCTTTGATAGCACCTGATAGTTTTAGGAATAGTAAAATAATGTTGTGGTTGGGATATATATTAAAATATATTTTAATTATCATTACTAAAAACCATGATATATGATCATTAAATTAAAATTGATGATTAATTTATTCATGATGGATCTTGTGGTTAGGGTGGATATTCTTTAGAGAATCCAAGGAATAGCACAAATCAAGGTCATCAAGGGATCTTTAGACTTTCCTTTTGATCTTGATAATGAGTTTCTTGCTGATGGTATCCTCAATAGCTTGGTTTTGAAGGGGGGTTTTTGAGGAAGAAGAAGGTTGATGATGCTTCGTTGATGGAGTGGTGCTTAAGGGATATGAAAATTGAAGCTTTTCATCCCTTGAAGATTGGGTCTTATATCATTTCATCAGAAGAGGATTTATGGATCACAACCTTTCTAATTATGATGAAATGTCTAATAGGGTGATGATTAGTTTGTTTTTTATTATCACTAGGGTTATTTTTCCTTTGGGATATAAAACATGGATGGTTGCTGATATTCTCCAGACACTTACAAGATGTGGGGTTTTGAGGATTTGAAAATTATTACACATAGTCGAGGATAATTTCAAAGTATTTTCCATTATTATGATATAAATAGGTTGGTGTAGGGGTTCGACTCGATTGTGTTTCAATCAAGCAAGCTCTATGTTCAAGAGTAGGATGCCACATTTAATCTATTTTCTATCAGGATATGTAGAGATGATGTTTTGATTCATGTATTAGGCCTGTATTGGATTATATAGAATCTTAATTTCCTTTTTATATTGCCTCAATAGTTTGATTTCTAATCAAGATGGACAATTCTGGGGAGGAGGCTATATTTTTTCACTTTTCAAGGATCTCCATAGAGGTTTACTTCTCTTTCATTCTCACTAAAACCTTCATCCTCTTGACTAATAAGGATGACTTTGATCTTAAGATAATTTATGAAAGGTAGCATGAATTTTTTGTTGGATGAGATATGGTTGGTAATTTAATGGATAATTGGCATACAAACCTATGCTTCTCGTTATTCTAACTATGGGGAATACTGATGTTATTTTCATGAAGTAGGAAAAGGGAAAAATGCCTATCGAGAAATTTGTTTCCACAAGTAGTAATAATGGAATTGTTGGAGTTAATGTTTAATGTGTGCATCCCTCCCATTGTAATATTATGGAATAGTAAGGGGAAGAATTTGTTTCTTCTCTAGGTGAGGAATACCCATATGATTTAATTATGTAGGATGGTACTCAGGTATAGGATGGGAAACAATCTATATAAGATGTATAGTCTACAAATGAGATTATTTCTCATTATGTTGTTTCAATGTAAACTCCTTCATATGAGCAAGGATGTGTTGTGTATTCACTTTCCACATACTTCTTAAGAGAGGTTCCATAGGATTATGGATCCATCTAAATTTTTGTTTTGTAGAGTATGGATTATCATCAAGGGATTTGGAGTGTATTCATTTATTTAGGACTGTTGGGAAGATGGGGTAACATCTGAATGATGGAAGGGATAAAGTCCAATGGATGGTTTTATTGGAAACTTCTCAACTCTAATATTCAGGTAGCGATGACCATGTTTCATTTATATATGTTGTTTTAAATGACAAGGTAATGTCGTTCATCAATAAAGGGATGACAATGGCCTCTACCCAATCAAGGCTGCAAAAGGATTACTACAATATTACATTCAATGTGTCTACCAGACATTCTTCCACAACACAAAATATCAATCTCAAGCAGGAGCATGAATTGTTCAAGGCATAGATCCTTGGGATCCTCACCCATGGAAATTTATAGTCACGGTAGGATACTACTGATGATGCTGATTAATCTGATTTGGATTATGGAAATTATCCTTTTCTTTTTGATTTGTAATCTCCTTTTTTAGATGATGTCATGAATCTTTGTGTGACCCCATCCTCTTTTTTTCATTTTTTTTCCTACTCTTAGTAATGTTCTCATCATTTTTCATCTAGGAGATTACCAAGTGCGAAAATCATGAAAATAAGGACCATCTACTAATCAGTAATCACACCTGATGTTATATGTTCTATGTGTCTCATCATAGTATTCCATGTACTCAAAGATCATTTTTTAAGACTATTTTCATTACACTTCAATGTTCTCATCATAGTAGGGAACATATAAGACCTTATAAATGCAACATATACTATAGGAAATTAATACATTAGATTTATGAAGAACAATGAACAATATGTAGAAAGAAGTTTTGATAATTTTCAATACATCGATTATAAATGTAATCAATTTATAAATAGTCAGTCCTATAAAATCGACTATAATATTTATCTCTTGGATAGGATATGAATAGTCCTCCAGACCTATAATCATGGAGTGTGTATTTGTTTCATTAAAATTTTACCCCCGATATCAAATATATAATACTTATTAATTAATTCTTAATTAAATAAAAAATATTTTTATTAAATTGAACCTAAAAATAATGTTAAATATTTATAAGTAATTTTTTAATTATAATCATTATTAATTATTAATTAATTAGTAACTAAATAAATAATTTATAATTTTTATTTATATTATTATTATTTTTATGACTACTAACTAAATAATTTTTTTTAAATATTTATTATTTATAAATATTATTTAGAAACTAATATTATTAAATAGAAATTAATATTATTTAACTACAAATTAATTATTAATTAATAATAAATATTATGTAAAATAAATTATTAATAGAAAATAATTATTTAGTTATTATTAATATTATTTATAAGATATTAAATATTATTTTATTACTAAAAAAAATCAATCCCAGTTAATTATTAATAATTAATTACCAACCCCTCTTAAGACCCATATCAAATTGAACACAACACCAACTATCAAGACTTGAGATAAATAATTATGGCACATAAATTCTAGATTATGTTAAACATATTCAAATTGTGTATAATCATGAGAAATCTAGTAGTTATGTAGGGATATTAGGAGGTCCATTTTTTACGGTTCATCTCCCTAGAGATACAAATTTATTATTCTGAAAAGTAAATGCTCATGAAGCTTTTAAAAAATTTGATACAACCTTAAACCTTGTCTAACCACATTCATTCACTCCTAATTTTCTCCTCAATTCAATTTCTATTATACGACGATCACAACTATGGATGGTTCTCCAAGAAACAAGGAGGTGAGCCATCACTATTCATCTCCATCGAATTTCACCAAGAAAATCAGTAACTTTTCTATAATGGGAAAGGAAAAGATATATTCATGAATCTTTATTTTAGGTTGAAACATATAGTATGATTCTCAAATAAACTTGTTTTTTATTGATATGAAAAGGATAGAGAAAGTAAAACACCTATGGATATGAAAAATTGGAAGCAAGAAGTAAAGGCTTCTGAAACCGAGGAATTAGAAAACCCTTCATCACCCACTGGAACTACACATGAGGATCCAGTGGATCAATTCAAAAATAAGTACCAATGATTTTTCCATATTATTTGAGTATATATATAATTTGATTGGAATGTTCACAACTTGACCAGATCAAGAAGAAATATCCAAATCCCAATCCCTATTGAAGAAACTCTCCAGTAAATCCTTCTATGATATTAACACTTTTGATTTTTGTTTTCCAAATTAAAATTATGTTTAATTTTCCATGGAAAAATATTTAAATTTTATTATTATTATTAAAAATACATTTTTTGGTCTTATTACAATATGACCCTCCGTTTTGGCCATCTGTGTAGCTAGGCTACGTGTTGGGCTATAAGGAGCTTCATATTTGTTGGGTTGTTTACATGTCTTGTTAATCAATTGGCCTACCCCATCATACCAAGTAAACCTGATGTTCATTTCCTTGTATCCATTCAGAAATTTTCTTCTAATAGATCTTATAAATGTTTTTTATGCTTCTGAATGATCCTTATTTACTGCTACCTACACACTCCTCACCTTCCACATATCCATATTTTTTCGTGATCTGTTGAGCCCACCTGAATTTGGGATTCTTCAACCCTATCTTAGACATACATGTGTCCCCTTACTTAGTTCACCTTTCACCCCATTTCCTTGCCTTTGTTTTTTTATTATTATCCCCCACTCATGTGGATCTTTTGTTTTCGGTGTGTATGGTTCTTCGTCTTTAGCAGTTAATGAAGAGTGTTTGAGAGAGGAACTCTTCTAGTTCTCTAATTTGAAGCCTTTTCATATCCTTGTTTCAGTGATCCCCTTTTGTTTATAAGTATCCTATGGAGAGTTCTGATTGGCCAACATTCCTTCAAGAAGCAGTAGACACAACTGTCATGATCTCTAGCTATCTCTTCTTGGGTTCTTGCAAGAGGCATGATTACATTAAGGTAATATTTTTTTAATTTCGATTAAATGTTGAATCTTATTCATTCTTCATGGTTGGGTTTGGGGTTTCATTTGTGATTTTTTCTAGTTCGAGTGTGTAAATTTCCATCTTGGATTTAGTATTCAACATTGTCTCTAAGAGTGACAAGGTCCCAGTTCTCAAATAGTTTTTGTGGTATGCATGAATTTCTCTATGCTTTAATTTCTTCACTGTATGCTGTTTTTTTTTGGATAATAATAATGACTTTTGGTGGTGTTATTTCTATTGAGAAGGAGAAAATAGGTATGAAACACCAAAATCATTATTTTTCATTACATTACTTCACTTTTTTGTTGTATGTTTTATTCTCCTCACTAGTTCTCATTATTTTTTACCTCTGTTATTGAAACAATTTTTATTCTAGAATCTAATACACTACTTCTAAATTTGTTATGGCATGTTTGTTTTATTAAAACATTGTCACCCTACATCACAATTTGTATCATAGAATTTATTTTCAAAATAATCATGAAAAATCTTAAACTAGAAGTTGATAAGTCTCATATATATTTGTCTATTAGTAGAGTAAAAAGGATCATTTTGTTCATCCATAATGGATTCACATACTGTCTATTAGGTCCAAAGAATGTGGTAGTATTTGTATCTATTGGAGGAAAATCATCCACCACCTATGTTGATCATGAACCCAATATACTTGAGAAATATCACAGTATGCTATTTTTAAACATAGGTGATATAATATTATGAGATATTTTATATAAAACTACTACTGAGGGAATATGGATTAAACATGAACATTTATATACATAAAAGTCTATTCATGGTCGTTTATACATGAAAATGTGTCCTTATACCATTACAATGTACCATGGCTCTTATATTAATATTCATCTTGATGATTATAATAATTTCATTCCTGACTTTGCTAATATAGATGCTAAAAAATAATTTATGAAATGTAGGCCATAATTTTGTTGACTTCCCTTGATGATTCTTTTAAATATTTAAAATACACATTGATGTATGGTTTGGAATTGATCACCTTCGAAGAGGTTAATTCAGTTGTGTTATCTTAAGAGCTTCAAACACATGGTTCTAAGGATTATTTTGATGGAATAAAATATAAGCCTCAACTAATGTATATTAGGGGTCAAATGTAGAATAAATAAAGGAAATAAAAGATCGAATTTAATAATTTCTAATGTTTCAATTGTGTCAAGACCCACTATATAAAAAGATATTATTCACACATTATAAATATTGATAGTATGGCCCAATCACATTTGGTATTTCACGGTTTCACCACAAATGATATTCTTTAATTTATTTTTATTATCAAATTTGTTAAAAATAAGCATAGTCTCTTTTTAGTCTCTCTTTTGTGATCCTATGAATATCCCTACTTTTTTTAGGGGAACCTGGTTAGGAGAGATGGTTTTTGAGGACTGGTCTAAAGCATTCTCACATAGGTGGAGACTCTTCTCAGGTCAACATCCTTTTTTGGAAGTTTTATGATTTTACTTTTTTATTACTATTGAATTATTGTTTGATCATTACTATATTTTCATGGTCAATGTATTTCACACCTAGGATGGTTCTATTTAAAGGAATATGCATGTGTGGGTTGTGCTATTTTCATTGTAGACACATGTAATAATGATAATATATATTTTAAAACTTATTCTTATATATTTCTATTTCTAAGAAAGATTTATTAATTTTTTGATATTAGTATTTGTGTAGTATGGGTAGAACATGTTCCACTTCTAGAACATGATAAGTGGTATTCACACTGGGTGAGTACTTTGTATAATTATTTTTTTCAATTTATGAAAATCTACTTGAATTACTGATAGGTTAGGGTAGATGGGTTGAAAGAACACCATATTCTTTTCTATACATTTTATTTTTAAAATTTATAGATTTTTTAATTTTGGATTTAAAATTTTAAATAGTATTTAACTTTATATTAAAACTTATTTAGTTATTTTTATTACTTGAAAAAATATGTTTTGTTCAGGATTGTTTCTGGATGGACCTCCACATATGAATTTGGTGTTGTTTGCCTCCATGTTAGGATGTGGGGAACTTTTTTCTTTCTAGAATGTTTGATTGGCCTGTTGATCCATTATCAAACCTAATCCTTCCATGCTACCCTTGTGATCCATGCATTCTATACATCAATAAATTTTCATCTAAAGTGTCCAATTTTTTTGTATGTTCTTCTCGATGATCCTTATCAGTTTTTTCCTTCTTACTCCTCACTTACTGCATGGATGAGATTTATCACGATCTTTTGAGCCTGTATGTCATTATGATAATTCCTCCTGCACATAGCTATCCATGAATCCCCTCCACTATCACGCATTTCATCCCATAAACTTCCTTAAATTCTGCTATTATTACCCCTGTAGTTCTTCTGCTTTCGTTGTGTGTAGTATTTCATCTTCAAAATCTCGTCTATAGAGTTCAGGAGATGAACTATGGATGTTATCCAATTAGACACCTTCACATCACCCTATTTCGGTGAACCCGTATGGTGTAAACCTCTCCTCTCATGAGTATTTTTTGGATTAAATTCCTTCAAGTAGTATGAGGCATATCATCCAAGATCTCCAGCTTGAAGTTCTTGGGTTCTTGGATTAGGCCGGATTATTCTAATGTTGTATTTGTTTTTTGTTTCAGTTTAATGTTATATCTTCTTAGTTATTCATTGTTAGGGTTGGTGTTACATGTATGAGTCTGTCTAGATTGAGGTTCTACATTACAATCATCCAGTCAGTATTCATCACTAGCTCAATGAGTGATGTGGTCTCTATTCTCAGGTATTTTTATTTTTCTGTATTCAATTCTCTCTGATTTACTTTCTCTATGGTATACTATTTTCTTTTCATAATAATAAATAATTTTTTGGTGTTCTTGCCATGTACTAGGACCAAACAGGCCATAACCATGTTAATAACACTTGTTATTTACATTAACTCACTTTGTTTTTTATATGTCTTCTTCTCCTTATTGGTACTAATTATTATTTATCTTCTTTTAGAACATTTTTTTATTATAGAATCTTATTTTTGGTTTTTTTAGTTTTGATAGTTATTTTGTTCTATTAAAAAACCATTACCCTACTTCACAAACAATAATTTTTGGAAAGATTTAATTTTTTCCTATAAAGTACTGGTTCATGCCACCACCATCCCTTCTAATCAAGACACTAAAATTAGTAAATTATCGGAGCAGTTTGGAGACCATTGAGATTCCCACAACTCCATATTTTCTTGTTCTTTCAATGACCAAATATAATTTGATAAAAAAATATATTACATTAGATTCAATGAAACAATTACATGTGTTATATTTAAAAATATATAGGGGATTGAGATAACTCTTCAAATCCTATTGTCAAAAGATAGAAGAATATGTTGCCACTCGAGATGTTGTATCTATGGTTAGACCTAAATGGTAGGGTCTTATTTTAAACCATTCTGTAATGTCTACCCAGAGAATGAATGTCAATAATTTTAGGGCTAATGCAGATGCCCTGTGGAAGATCTTCATATCTCCTTTCAAATAAGTGATTTGTCTCCTTTTATGTGTGTGTGGACATCCCATGATGGTTGAGTGAATGTATGTTTCTTATAATGGATGTATGATGGGATATATTTTTAGTGGTTTTGTGGAAGAATTATGAAATTCTCATATTTCAAATTTCAAAAAAATTAACTGATATATTAAAAATAAATTAATGGTATAACTAATTAAATATCATCTAACTCCTTTTATCTAAGTGATATGGAAAACAATTAGTCAAATAGGATACCTCAACAATTTTTTACCCCTTGGGGTGATCATGTAAAAATGTGTTTTGAATTTTTTTCACAATTTAATGAATTAAATTTAGAACATTCAATGATAATAGGATGTATCATTGTATAATCCTTGGGAAATATTCAAATAATATTTTTTTAAAATTTCCACAACATATCCATTATCTTTCATTAATGTATGCTATTTATATTCAATCATGAGACTAAAAGCCATATTTTGGTAGATTTCATAGTTTGAGGAAGAGATATCAATAAATTACCATAATATATCATCAATACACTTGATGATATGGAAATGATCATTTTTTTAATTGCACATGGGGATATCATATAAACAATCTATGAAAAATGTAAATTAATGAATGGGTTATGAAGAAATGTAATTGAAGATTAAAAGAAATTAATTATTTTCTAATAGCACCATAGAAGATGGAAAATAATTTTTAAGAAACATATGTTAACAATTTAGTGGATTCCAGTCATTGAGGCTGATTACTCAGTCAAGATCCATTGTCAACTGAATGGTGATATACTAGCTATTCATGCCTTGGAATAAAAGAAAAACAGTGCATGTGTTTTGAAATTTATATAAATAATCAGGTAAAATAATCAAAATTTCAATTTTAGAGTAAAAAATTTAACAATAGGGAAGAGTAAAATAAACACTTAGTTTCTAATAACAATTATTCCTATATAATCAAAATTTTAAATCATGATTTCAAAATCAAAATCAAAATCAATAGAATTATAAGATCAGACAATGAAGGTTTCATTAGAATACTTAATTCAATAATTTTTAAAATGTAACAATCTCAATGTAAGGATTTCATTACCATAATTAGAAATTAAAAACATTTGTATGAAACCATAAGGATCCGATATAACATTCTTTCAATAAAATATATTTGATAACTAAAGGAAGACTTCCTTGAATAACATAAAAAAAATCATTGTGAGGAAGTTAATATGATTATTATTGAAAGAGGAATGAAACATGATGAAATAAATTATGTTAAAAATATTAATTATAAATATGTGGTGGTTAATGATTATTTCAATGATAAGTATTAAAAAAATATATATGATAAAATTCATGCAATGGTTTTTGTGGAAAAAATCATATATTGAATAAATTAGAGGCTAAAGATTATGTTACACAATATCTATTTCTGAAAAAATTAATGGATCAAAATTGGGAAGTTTAATTATCCAAATTTGAAGAGTTAATCAAAAAATCAAGGATAGTGTACTGCTTTGTGTCTGTAAAGGATTGTAATTTTAAGAGAAATTTTATTTTTTTAATTAGTGGAAGGGTTGGATTTTGAACATGAATTTGGAGCTGAATTACAAAGGTTGAGAACCCTTAATGGAGTTATTTTGACAGTTAATGATGTACAATTGGTGATGGGGAGGTTTATATGTGCATAATAAGAAACAGTGGGATTCACTGCAATACCCCCCGGCTAGTCGGTGGTTGTATAGTAGCACTTCCTCATACAAGTGTTCCATTTACTAGCTAGTGGGGGTTTGAGTGTCTATTTTATAATGGGAAAGATTTTAATTTCATTATCTAACCCCTCATGTTTTATAATAATAAAGTGGATCTAGGGGTACATTTAGTGGATTTACACATCCCATTTCTATCCATTTATGCCCCATCATGGTGGATAATTTTTGGCGGCTTGTGAAGGGTGATAAAAGGAATATTTGTCTGGTTCTCCTCCCACTCTTCATAATCTTCTTATCCCTTACCTTTATTATTGTTTTTTTATTTAAAAATGAATCCTTGAGATCATGGTGGAATCAGATGAATGTGATGGGGGCTTTTGTTCATCCTTGATACAGTATGTCCATTGCTGGCAGTTACACATGGTGGATCGGTGTTTTGTTATGTTATGATGTTGTAGTAGTTTTTATTTTGGTTTTAATTAAATTATCCTTGAACTAATTATGGAATTGGATATTTTTTATTGGTATTTGGATTGAGATGGTACCAAGGGTCCATAACTGAACTCCATTGGGTTATTTGTCGTGGTTCCAGTGTGACAGGGTTTCTGGTTAGTGGAACCAAAATTATTCCTCAGGTATATTAAATCATTTAATAATTATAAATGTTATAATTAATTAATTGTTGATGTTTGGTTTGAGTTTGGAGATTAGGTCATAGAGAGGAGATCGATTGATCTTAGATGTTTCTTCACAGTCTTGGATAGGCCTTGATAGCTTCTGTCATCCCTAAAAAATAAATGAGTGAATCTCAAATGGAGGTAGATGGTCTTATGTTCGAGACATTGGGTATTTATGATTTTATTATGCGGCTAGTGTGGAGTGGGATGTACCCTGTATGTTATTCCCTTTATATTAATTAAATTTATAGGTTTAAATTAAATGATACTTAAAATTTTATTTATTAATTAGTGTAAAGCCTTGAGAAAAATGATTAAGAACCTAGGCCCCATTGGTCCTAGGGAAAAGCATGACATCTCAGATGCTGATTTCTAAGGCCTTGGATTGATAATTTACCTAATATGTATGAATACATCCAATGTTGTGTAACCTATATTATTGAAAAGACTATAACAAAGAAGTGTGACCCTTGACCTGGAGGATATAGACACCTCCCTATGGAGGTGTGGAATGTGAGAGGCTAACAATGGGATATACTCAACATCGAGGTGGGGGGAGCGACTAAATTAGTGTTCAGATATTTTTAAACTTTTATAACTTTAAATATAATTAACTCTTAAAATTTTAGTATATTGATTCTCCTATTATAATTTCCTTATCATAAGAAAGTATATGAAAAATAGTAAAGATTAGACACTATATTCTTAGGAGGTTAACTAATCAATAATAGCACCTAGTCCTTATCATATGTTGTAAGGAATACTACATGGATTCACTATTATAATCAGATTCCATGTACAATGGGATGAAAATGAAAACAAAACTTTTCTAAGTGTGAGTCCCTACACATTATCTGGGGGTATAAAAAAATTGCCTTCCCTGAATTGTTTATAGCCTTGTCCATCATCCAACTTTTCATGTCTTATTTACATTTCCTCTAAAGGGTGTCTTCTTCTTATTATTTAGTTACATTGTAACACCAATAATGTATTACACCATATGACACATCTGTTAGATATCCGAGTTCTAGTTTTTTCTTCACTTCCTTCTTATTCACATTTTTACTTCAAATATTTGTTACAAATTACTTTATTCATCTAGATCTAGGTCATCTCATTCATCCACAAATTACTCTCTATCTATAAATTTTATTCCAATTATGGTCATACAATGAGGTTACACATGTGGATCATTCATCTAACCTATTCTTCTTTCTTCTCTTCTTTCTTTATTAAAAATATTTATATCTATAGTTCTCTTCGTCCTTTCTTCATAAAATGATTAATTTCATTCAGTTATTTTAGCCTCTTTATAATACCACATGATCCATCCAGAACTTCTTCTCTCAAAACATCAACCCAAATGAGAACATCTCTCATGCTTGATGGTCGATACTTTCTTATGGTGAAAATATTTCCACAATTTTTCTCATATACGCATGAACAATGTTCCACACACATTATTTGTATTTTTACAAACTGTTATATAGATAAACATTAATTAGAACTGAAAAATATTTTCCTACCAAAATATTTCAGTAATTTTGAATATCCCACTAATTTTTATTTTCCTAGAATAGTTTATCAAACATTTTGAAACATTCTATTTCTTAGAAAACATCCTCAAACATTCTTAACATTTATTGAATCAAAAACTCCCTTAATGATTATAGAGATATTGAAGGACCAGCTAAATATCAATGTAATTGAAATCATTGAAAAAACATCATATAGTCCTACAAAAATTCCATCCTATAAAAAATTATAACATTTTTTATTTCTGGTGAAACTTTTTCCAGGGTTCAACTTCATATTAACATCTCAAAATATTTCTCAAGATTCTTCATCTAATAGAGGAAATGTTTAGAAAAACAATCATCTTCCAACTCAGTTTTTTTATTTCCATTCAATTTATATTAAACATAAATTCATAGAGTTTGTTATACATCCATTTGGTTCTAAAATATTTTTATTAGTTTTCTTCCATGCATTTATTCCTTTGAGATCTTCACCACTCCATCAGTTTGATAGATTAAGAAAACATTACGAGATGGCCATATAAAAACCAACATTAGGTATTTATAATACATTGTATCTAATAAAATATTTATATAAAATCTATCTAATGTAACTTTTTATAAAATTCGGTAACCTATATTCGATCATATTTCATTTAATCTTTAGTCTGATGAATATTACTCATAAATACCTCTCTGATAACACCAAACAATAACTTTTTTTTACTCCATTGCTCGGAATTTTTTATCTTGTATCAATGATTGAAAAATTTAGTTTTTTTAAACAAATCTTATTTTCTTATTCGATGACATCATGATTTTTTAACTGATGCTTTTTCATCAGATGGATACTTCTCACCCACTTCACATCCTCAAATCTATTCGGATTTGCCCCGTCTGACAGTTCTATGTCCTACAAATATGGACTAATTATATCATATCCCTGCACCCTTTACAACATCAAGCATCATAAATATAGTAACATAATCATTTGATACAGGTTTCTTATCAATAAATATTCCTCAATATATTACACATGAGAAATTTATGTGATATATCATTGTTAAAACATCTAAAGAATTATGTCATAAAGAAATTCTCCATCCGGTTACAACTTCTTCATCACCTCATTACAACTTCTTTACTTCACATCATGATTTTTTATGTGTTCATCTAATGATATTTATGTCGTTCATCAAACAGACATAAATCAAAATTTCAAATTTTTTAGATACATATGTTCTACCACAAAAAAATATCTTCATAATAAAACATTGAACCGTTGCTCCTTAATCTCCCAATAGAATCAAGCTGATTTAACTCTCTTTGTGAGATCTTGAACATATTATAAAATTAATTTTTAACCAAATTATAATTATATTGTGATGGTCGATAAATTAGGATCCCTTCACATAACATAAAATTATATACATCGTAAGTTTACATCAGTTCGATTTTTTTTTATCTATCCTTAGGCGGTCACCCAATCATTCCTCTATCCAAATGGAATTTGAATCTTATTTCATCCAATGGACTATGATAGATGTATTTGGATAGGTTTTCTGATTAAAAATTCATCTGATGGAAATTTTTAGAAAACTATATCCAATGGAGCTTCATATGAACATTCATTTAACTGACTTGATATGATCCACTTTATCCAATCAATTTTTTATTATCAATTTCTTTTGATCACATTAGACCATTTACCCCTATATGATCATCTATGATAACTCTGTCAATTTAACATCAAAATATTCTTACAGAAACTCTATAAGGAATCTTCATCAACTGTATAATATTTATAACAAATATTATATCGCAAAAAACAAATATTTTAGACATTTTGAACTTGAAACTAGTCATCATAAGTAAACTAAATTTCTCTAAAGAACATTATTAAGAATATAATACATTATAATCATTGTTACTTATACATGAATCCAAGATACATCCACTTTTTTATCAATCTTGTATACTTCAAACAAATTCATCATTAACATATTATTTCTACCTTCTTCAACATATTAACATCAATGATATCGTGGTACTTCATTGACAACCATTGAAAATCAAGATCCGGTGGAAAAAAATATTAATCAAACACAGAGTGGGATCTTCAACCTTCCCATTTTTATTTGATGGAAATACTTTTAATGTATATTCCAAAGGAATATTTTAATATGTTAATCCTTCACTTATTTTTACCTTTTAATTTTCTAAAAATTCATTTTAACTTATCCCCCATTTATTGAAATGAAATACAAGGATCATGGTAAATGGGTATCGTGTCATTCTTAAGAAATATTTTATCCCTAATTTTACACTAACTCTAGATGATGATCCTTGTTATAGAAATAAGATTATTTTATTTTAATGAATTTTTTTTCCATTTCCAGCTGATCTTGATACCACATGGAATGATAACTGTTAATCTTAACTTCAAGTTTTTTACAATTTTATTCTAGGATAAATATACTAATTAAGACGTGTAAATATTTTTAAGAAAAGTAAACTCAAAACACATGAAGTGACATAAAAATTAAAAACGTTCAAGTGTAATAAGAGGGTTGAGTGGTCCTGATGAAGTCTCTCTATGAAAGGGATGTATAGTGACCCTATATGGGTCGGTATAGGCATTATATTCCTTGATTGTCATCATATTTTGGTTGATTATGATACTGGTTTTGAATAGAAAATGTGATTAAATTATTTAATGGGTCAATGAAAACATATATGGTGTTTTCCTATATATATTATTATTGAAATTATATTTCACTGAACCATATAATTAAGTTTATTTCTCATTAAATAATTCCATGGGGTTATTTTATTAATTATTGATAGAATATATCATAGTCCTCAAGTGAGTTGTCTAGTATATGTATTCATGGTTAGGATTAGTTCCCTAGAGTTGGCTGATGACTTTGCATGTGATGCTTGATATGTATATTTATATGATATCTATAGAGTGGGTGTTGGAACTAAATTTTCATTTTTATATATGATATGGAAAAAATATTTTTCCCCATGAGAGGTTACCTATGTGATATCATATTTATGTGCATAGTGGGAGAGACTAGTTCCCTTGAGATGCGACTCATGATATTGGTGAGTCGAGTGATATATGATGGTCAATCTAGATATTGGTAAGGAAACACATACGAGTGCCTTAGATTCTTTACATCTGAGATTGATATAAAATATGTGTAGACATATATGTGGTATATCCATATGTGATTCCATTGGTTTTCTTGAGGCAAATCTATCTAAGTGCTGGTGATTTTGGTATCAATGTAGGTTTCAATGGACAATATCAATTAGAGGTGAGTCTCTATTGATTTTGGTTATGGGAACCAATGTTACTGGGGATAAAGATCCTATATGGTAGGATATAGGGTGGATATAGTGTGGGAAGATGCTTCTGGTGGTAGGAAGATGCCCGAGTGGTAGGTGATCAGGTGATTTTCTTTTGCATGGGTGAGATGTCATTGTTGTTCTAATGTATGCATCATGCTGATTCTAGAAATATGAAATTAATTTTTAGTGGGGCATGGTCAGTTTTATAGTTGTGTGAGTCTGGGTCTGTTGATGTGCGACTCATGGTTGTGTGAATAGGTTTGTGAGATCGGGTGGTATAAGAGTATAAACTTATTGGATTCGGATGATACTAAGATGAATAGTATATGATAACCATTGGAAATATTCTTTTGAGGATGAATCTATATTGGGAGATGTGAGAGTGGGTTAATATAGATTTCATATGAAATCCATATGGCATGAAGGTGACTTTATATTAGGTATAAGTGGTGCTCATTTATTTTTGAAGGGGTCAGAAGTTGTGTGTAGACGACAGACCAATGGATTGAATTAAATTCCTTTCAATATAGTTTTTTGAGGTTTTTATGATAATGTGAGGTATTTCCTCTATAGTGTGCAGTGAAATTGTGACTGTATGGTGTTAGGAGTTGATAATATAGGTGAAAATGGCTTGGGTGGATTGAAATATGTGCGACGATGGAGCCGGATGGGATTCTTTTCATGGAGAACTATAAGGGATTACATAATATAGGGAGTGAAATATTTTTTTTTTGGATGGTGTTACCGTCTTCTCAAGAGATAATTTTGGTGGATATATGGGATTAAATTCTTGGTGATATTGGAATGGGAAGTGGTTTATGATTTATGTTAGTGATTCGGTATAATAATAGTAGTATATTTAATAATTTGAAATGGAAATTTATGAATCATGGGTGGGAAGAGATAAAAAATTGGATTATCATGGTATTAATGAGGATAATTTTATGGTGCAGATAATGTTATAAATTAATGAAGAACATATCCCATTTGGGTAGGGTCATGGGTGTTTTGATACTAGTAATTGGATGATCTAGATTCCATTTGATTATTGGTGTATAGATGGATCTAGTGTTTTTTCATGGTTAAATATCAAATTTTTTGATCAATATGGGTATTTAATTGTGTTTCTGCATTAGATCCATGCACAAGAAGGATTTCAGGGTGATCTGAGGGTGATTCAGATTAGATGTGTGTTGGTTTTGATGTGTGAATTATGATTAATAATTTAGGTGGTTATGTAACTAACAATGAAATAATAATGAATTATGAGTTTGGACATTGGTGTGGTGTTTTGGATTATTTCATACTTCCTTAAAAAATTAATCCATCATAATAGGGAGATATGATTGACCGTCAGCAGGCATGAAAATGATTTTTCAAGAAAGGTCAACTGAAGGAGGATAAAATAGTGATTTTGTATATTATTTAGTCTAGTGAGGTAGAAACTGCTTCATGCATGAAAATGGACCACAAGAATCCATTTTCGTTAGGCGTTCCATTGTGGGAAGCACTATGGATCAGATTCAGCCTTCATGAGAAAAGACTTATGGTGGGGAGAACCATGATCCTACCAATAAATTTTTTAATAAAATTTTCTTCTATAAAAATAAATTGTCTTAGGTGAAAACCATATCAATTATTATAAAATGGTGATGAGAGGGTAACTTGTGATTTGGAGGAATATTTCACCCTTCTGTTTGATGTTCCACAACAAAATATCATTCAGTGTTTGAGGAAAGAACATGAAGAGTTATTCATTAATTTATTACTATTTTAGGATGACAGTAAATGTTAATGGACTTATATGGATTCTTTGTAATGATAATTTTTATGTTGTGGGGGTTGTAAAACCCCATGGTGTGAAGGGTTATGAAAATCCATAGGAATTTGATTATTTTGATCTGAATTGTGGGTCATTTTGGGAATTAGGATTTGAATCAGAATTACATGAGTTGAATAATCATGAAAAGATATTTTATGATATGGATAAAGTCTTGAGAGGTAAATTGGGTTCTCAAGGGAGCATTAGAGAAAGGTTATGGTGGTCCCCCACCATACTTATTTTTGGCTATAGGCAGACTGTCATGTGAGGATGGCCTACAAAAAGTGGTGTTGTGATCGGGGAATCCTGATGCCAGATGGTAGTGTGGGGAATTATTACATGATGATAAGGAGTTCATTCCATGAGGTATGGGTTCATTGGTTGTGGTTCTTTTATAGGTCTCATCATGTCACGAGCTAGAAGGTTTATGCCATGATAAAGAATGGTAGAGGGTCAAGACCACATCCAATGGTGCCAGCACCATAACCCTTATGGTCCACACATTGATAATGACACGTAGGGGTTTCGATACCTCTACATAGTGGGTTGGTCATTATGTAACCCCCATGTTTGTGTCATGATCAAGCTCCATAATTGATTTTAAAAACAAGGGAAGGCTTTTAAGTTCAAAGATAGCCCCTTGGTTCATGGTCCAACAAGCCATGCAAGGGAGGACATTATAAACAGTCATCCCCCATCTCTTCCTCTCTCAATATCTTCAATCTGAGGTGTTATTGGAAGATTTTTTGTGTAAATTATAAGTGATTTCCTTCCTCATTACATACCATTTCGTTTTATATTCATTGCTTCTAATTTTTGGGCGATTTGGCTTAGGCATTAGTGATGATTTCCACTAAATCACAATGGAAACCATTCGATATGATTGTTTTTTTATTATCATGGATTTTGAACATGATATAATGATAATCAAACATTATTTATCACTATTTAATTGGAGTTATGTCGCTCCATGTAAGTTTCTTGGATTCTCATTTAAATTTGAGGAAATTGACCACTGAATTAAGTGAGTAAATTGGGGTTTATGTGGATTGGTTCTCGGTGCATTTCAAGAGTATATTGCACCCCGTTGATCAAGGATTCGATGATTTAATGTTTCTTGTTGTGTTTTTAGGTGTTAACGAATATTTAGATTAAATTATAAAATTAATTTCTAATTGTTATGATTATGTGAATTGGGTGTTGAGTCTTGAAATAGGTGCTCAAGAGGTGATATGAGATTGGATATGTTTTTTCAAAGATGTGTGGGCGAACATGAGGAAGTTAAATCTATATGATGTATGAGTTCCATTGAAAATATCTCGATGTTTTTGCATTTTACATGACATGTGATATGTGGTCTGACCACATTAGGTGATCAAACATTTTAATTAAATATTTTTTTTCACTAATGTAAAATTCACAGGGATAGATTATATTACAAGGGCCATGATGGACCCTTGAACATTTTCATAGTTCCTTGGTCATTGATGGTCAATATATTGATAATTATGTGGCTCTAGATCCCAGGAACATAAAGGGATTATAGAGATATGAAAATGAATGTAGTGGGCCTATGATTGGTCCCTTAGTTCCCATAAGGAGGGGTGAGTGATGGATTGGAAATGAATTTCTAGAGAATAGGCCATATGTGGAACTCAATATACCTTATTGCTAGTGGGTTAGATTATTCGAGAGTGGAAAAGTGTTCCTCCCCCATTGATATATGAGTTACTAGGTGGATATTCCCTATGTTGTATTGTGGGAAGGGTTTGGTGGAAGGCCAACCAAGGGTGATTAGTGAAGGGATAAGGGCTTGAGGACATCCCTCTAGTGTGGCGATGCTATGTCCTTGCCTACCATTCTAATTAGAATAGGATGTGATTATGCTGATGATGAGGGATAAAATCCCCTTCGTGTGATAGAATTTTTGTGAGAGATGATAGTGAGATCGTGGAGACCATGTAGGCTGTCTAGAATATAGTGTGATCCAAGAGGCCCTAATGGGTGCATCAGTTCCATGTTGACTGTATAGTGGGGTATTGTAGGGAGATAGGTGGTGTAAATTTTGGGTGTCATAAAAGAATGCAAAGGTCGATTGTGTGAGCATGGCGTGGCTTCAGACTAATTATAAATGGTTAAGACGGGTCTGGATGACCCTAGGGGAAGACCAAGTAGGAAAGATGAGGTTTTTAATGTACTACATGTGATGTGGTTGTGTGACTAGGATGGTCATTATAGTTAGGCCAATGTGTCTAGGATGACATAGATGTGCACCTTCATATGTGTGGCAGGGCCCGAGTTTCCAACACCCCAGTGATGACGTAATGCGTTTATGGATTGGCTATGATGCTTAATGTGTGTGTCATGTGTGATGATGGAGAGGAGATAGGTTTCCATGGGTATGTGGTATGATCTATTCTTCATGAAGGGGTGTGGTTATACCCTTTAGTTTCTGGATGGTATGGTCTATATTTCAGGGAAGGGTGGGGTTATAGCCTTGAGTTTCGAAATGATATGATATATGTTTCCTAGAATGGTGTGGTTATTCCCCTGAGTTTACAAGTGGTTTGACATATGTTTTGCAACATGGTGCAGTTACACCCATGGGTTCATAGATTATATAATATATGATTTATAGAAATGTGAAGTAATGCCTTAGATTCTCTGAATGATATAATTTTTGTTTCCCACTAGGGAGAGATTTACCCTATGTTTTTATTAAACTATTTCTGTTTCTCGATATGGGGAGTCTACCCCTATGTCCCAAATAAAATTTTTCTTATTACATATTGGTGAGAAGTTGGGCCTCTAGGATCCATTTTTAATTACTTACATATCTTATTGGGGAGTGTGTAGGTCCTCGGGTTCAGGATGATGGTATTATGCTCAGAGACATCTAGTACTGGCTGAAGCTATTAAGGATAATATTAGTTTTCAAGTTAGAACATACAGATAAATGTGGTTTTATTTTATTTCACTTCCACATTTATCTATTTATTATTTAAATAAAATAAAATTTTCAAACATTGTTTTGACTTGTTATTCTATGAATATAGTTGGGGGTTCCCTATTGTGTTTTACTCACACCCTTGTCAGACAACCATGGAATTGGGGTTCCTAATTAAACCTCATGTACATAGGTTCGGATGGGGAAGAGGTTCGATGTTGCAGGATAAAGCTATAGAGGCACAAAATGGATTGGATACTAGGATTTGATGAGGATTAGGGATGTTAGTATAGCCTCCATGTATTTATTTCTTTTTTGGTTTGTGTACATGTGATTTCCTTAATTGGATATCGATTGTGATTTATGGTTGTATCTTTCCCCATTCATTTGATATATCCTGGTTATGATTATTTATTATGCATTCTCAAATTTTTTATTATGCATTATTCTTGGTTATTTGTTTCTTAATTATTCAAACTAATATAAGGGTATAGTTTCTCCATGGTAAAATATTAGATCAACATTGCTAGTTAGTATCCTTTGGTTTATGGGGAGGTGTGCCTGATGTCCAACATTGCACTGATAGAAACACTAGTTGAGTGGTTGTGAGTCAGTAAATTACAATATTCTTATGTTTTATTAGCTAACATGTTTGGTTTAGTTTTATTTTTTATATTTTATATCATAAGGCATATTTTATCATGAAACTGGAAATTTAAATGTTTTTTTGTTAAATATAGAAAATTGAGTGACCATAGTCCAGCTTCTAGGAATGAAAATGCTAAAGAAGAAGAAATATATAAATTTGAAGGAGTTTAATTGACCTAAAACCCTAGAGGCATGAATTCATTCCAAAGTCCATAAGTTTCATTTTGATAAAAATTATAGGACAATGAAATTGTATTATTATTCTGGACATATCACATTTTTTGATACATTTTCATAGTTTTATGCCAATATAATTCATACAAGAGAATCAACAACAAATAATTGTAAACAATTAATGGGAAAATCTTCTTACTGAGAGAGGGAATATTTATAGATAATGAAATAGTAATTTTCAATAATTAAGGAAGTAAAATATATATGAAAGGGGAATGTAGATTGATCATAAGGGATTTTCCATCATTGATTATATTTATTTTTAATTTTGTAATCTAAATATTATCTCAATTGAGAAAATAAGGATTGAGAGTAAAATAGTGGAACCTAGATTATTGAAGACAATGAAATATTGGATTTTTATTATTAAAATTCATTTTTCCTAATTTGGATAATGAATTTTCAATGATCATATTTTTTATGAAAATTAAATTAATGGGTGTATTCAATATCTCTTTATGAAATTACTTGTGAACACTTCTTGTTGTTTGATTAATAAAAGTGAAAATAGTAAATAAGCCAACTTGTGAACCATCCCCTTATTTACCATCACATGAATAAGTTGAAAACATCTTTTTTTAACGATAATAACTTATCTAAATGTGAACACTTTTATTTTTTGATTTGAAATATTCAATAATGTGTATTTTATAATCAATATTTATTTATATAAATACCACTATATTTTTTAGAAAAATTAAATCATTTTAATATCCTATAAAATAATACAATAGGAAAATTTTAAATCTATTTCCTTTTTAATTTCTACTATTTTCATCTCATTATTATAGGATTTTATTTTAAATTATGAACAAGTTATGTTTCATTTTTTTCTTAGTTAGTGGATTCCATTATAAATTAATTTTACAAGGACTATACATAGTTGTTTAATACTGAACTCCCATCTATATGACTATATAGAAGTGTATAGATATATATAAATTTTGTAAATTTGGTGTATGCCTCAATAATCGACCACAAAAGTTTTTCTTGTTGTTGCTGCGAATAATTGGTAAAACACATGGATATAATGTATTCAATTATTTTTAATGAATTTTTTTCCTTATTTTTTTTCTTTACTACTACAGGTAGGTGTGAAAACAGGCTAGGTATTTGTGAAATTTTGGTTACATAAACCATAACATGTTTACTTTCACAAATCTCTAACACTTTGGTTTTATAAACTCACTACCGTAACCCTACCCTAATATATACTTAAATAAACATTTTACAACAAGTACCCTTTTAAAATTACTGAATTATAAATTCAAATATTAAAATTTTATTTACAAACCCATAATAATATTATTATAAAATTAAAAAAATATATTTTTAGATTGTTCATTATTTAATATAATATAATTAATGAATTAGAAATTATTATTTTAAACAGATTCAAATTTTGAATTTACTTTTAGATATAATATGAACCATACTAAAAATAAAGTAATATTTTTTATAACTATAATATAATTTTAAAATTTATTATTTATTAGTTAAATATAATTTTGATAATCCAATTAGAGTTTATGATAACCTTTGATTACTATCTTAACTCGAAATTTTTATTAACTAGGTTTTCAATTTTATAGTATAACCTTATATGTACTTGTTTAACTGCTATCCAAACTCTATTTAATAAGATCAGGTAGTGTCTGTTACCCCGTTAAGGGGTATTCATTACCACTGTTTTTTTTATTTTTAGAAACATGATTTAGTCTATGCCAATTAGATCTAAATATTTGTAGAACAAGGAGAATATATATCTTCATTAAATACAATGATTTAAATAACAATTAATAATCACGTTTTTTAAATAGGTTATTAAAAAAAGAAAAAGGAAAGAGAGGCAATAAATATATTTACACCTTTCACCTCTTTTGGAAGAGTGCAATGGTGTCAGGGGCCTCAATTCCTTTTGTAACACCCGAGACTTTTATGAGAAATATTTTGTTTTTATGATATATAAATCATCAAAGGAATCTTTCACTACACACAACACTATCTTGGCTTGCTTTAAAGGCAACTGCAGCCTTCCTCGATAGCTTGCGTCACACGCAATACCGAGTTTCCCTAAACAACGGTATATTATTATAATATTACAAACTAGTCGTTATGAATAGTATTAACTGAATTTTAAATTTTACAACATTATTATTCATCTTACACATTTTCTAGAACATGGTAAGAGAACAAAATAATTTTTTTGGGTAAAATAAGTATTTATCAAAAAATAAAGTTTTGCCGCCTTTTGATGGCACACCCACATTAAATCTAGTCTTTGAAACATTTATAAGTTCAATTTGACAAAATAAAATTCTTCTTTTGAATCAGGATATAAAAATTTACTTTGGATAAATTTTTGATATTTTTCTGATAACCTTCGTATTTTGATGAATAGTAAAAATACGCTAATTTTTAATTAAAAGCAACTTTTTTCATTGAGATAATTTATATGGTTAAATTATAATATTGAATGGTTTTAATGTTTAGATAGAATATATTTTTACCATTTAATATAATTTATGTCATTAGCATTAATTTCACATTGAATTCATAGGTAAAAACATTTCAATCTTTGGCAATGTTTTAACTTCTAAAACCCGTTTTCTTAACAACGGGATTTATTTTAAATTATTTACTGAAACTTATATGTTTTTAATTTTAAAAAATGGATTCCATATTTAGAATCAGTGGGTCCAAATTATGTTAATAGGCTACTTTTTATTTTTGGGCATTATGAATAGTAACTACGGTAAATTTTATTTACCATAGTTAAAGGTAAATCGGGTAACTAAGGGTAAATATAAGATTATAAAATTACCCTAACACCTGCCAAAATCCTATTGGATGACTAAAAGTCGACCCATATCACCTAAGGGTCGGATTAGATTCATTTAATAGACTTTTTTCCCTGAAAATAATTTAATTATATTAAAACCAAACAATGTGACAACATGTCACTTTCTTAAATCTTATAAGTATAATAATTTTAATTTGGTTATAAAATTAATGAAAATTCGAACATGAATAGTATCCAGAAAGATAATACAATTATCTGCATCATAGAAATTTATTTATAATTTTTATGATTAAATACATATCATAAATTATGACACTATAGTGATGTTGAAATTATTTTATTAATTAAAATATCAAATAAATGGTTTTAAAATATTAAAATACTTATTATATGCACTATTTAATGTACTCCACTAATTTTATAGATACATATGATATTTTATTAATCTATTAAAGATTTTAATTCGAACATATCCTCTGTATATATTTTATTTAAATTCAAATAAATGAATAGTGTCAAAATTGACACTATTGTTATTTTATAAAAATAACATATTATAAATTTTTTTAAAAATCACAATAATATTAACAAATTATAAATTAAAATTTATATGATCGACAATGTCATAAAGTGTCAAATTATGGAAAATTCACAACACATATGTAATTATTAATAATAATTTAAAATTTATAATATTATTACCACAAATAAAATTAAATTGATAAATAAGGATAAATCAAGTTGGTAATGTTTAAAATAAATTCATAACATGTCTAAATTTTATTGGTTGATGGGATTACAACCTTATATCATCTAATATTCGGATATGAGTCATTTTGGAAGTTTTTAAGTGGGGTTGGGATTTAATATAAACTAATATTTCTTATATTTCCAAAGGTGCCCCTCTTCTCCCTTATAAAAGGGCACCTCCACCCTCTACTCCTCACACCAATTTGAGCCTTCAAGCTCGGAAAAACCCTGCCCATTTCACTTCCACACTTCCCTAGAATCATCTTAGAGGTTCTGGTCTTCTTCAAAGACCAACCCTAGTGCCCTACGAGGAGGTTAAGAAGAGGTGCGTCAAAAAGAGGTAATATCCATTACCGATCCTTTCCAAATTCTTTCTTCTTCAACATCTTCTTCTTTAGTTGTTTCATTATGAAGTAATAACATCATTATCACTCATATACTCATATGTAATTATAAGTATGAAACAACCCTATTTCAACAACTATCCATCCTATGGAAAACGAAATCATCGCGCGTGCGTACGTACGGAATACTGTCTCCACGCCGTGGTTTAATCTATTTTCCACAACCACCTTACTTGGATGGGTATAATGATGTAAATAATTACTATATATGATTATTGTAAAGTGATATTGATTCTGAAATAGTATACAAACACTCCAATACAATTCCACAATCATGGGAACGATATCATCGCTCGTGCGTACGTACGGAATACCGTCTCCACGATGTGATGTGATTCGTTCTACATGATCTTCATTGAATAATTATTATATAAATGAATTGAATGAATTAATATGATATATAGTACATTAATACAATTATGTAAATGATGTATCTATATCATAAAGTGAATAATAAGAATTTATTTGACAAAACACGCATAAGAACAAAAAGTTATAAACATCTAAATAACAAGTAGCAATGAAATATTACTACTAGGAAGCTAAGAATATGACCATATATGATATAATAACAATAATTATGATTCTAGAATAAGTCAATAACAGTATTTAAATCATTATATAGGAGGTTAGGACACTTACAAGGCAAATCGGACCTAAGGTAAGGAAAATATAACAATCTCATTTTTATCCGAGATTGTTTATACTTTAGTATTTACTGGGGTGTATTTTATCATCCACATCCATGTTTCCTCAATATGTAATAGTATTTCCTTCCACCTACAATTTTTTAAATCCAATTTTACCCTTTGGAGAGTTTTTATTAAAGGATACGAAAGGAATCTTTGGTCGTTTTTTGTACGAGGTACTTTTTAACTTTTTCGACAAAAGTACAAAGAATGTTTTTTTAACTTATACGGAATGAATGGTTTTTTAAAACATTATTTTCAAGAATCTTCCTTTACAATTTATCAAGTTTATTTTTAATCAACTTCGTTTAGTTTAGAATTGTACGATATATTAAGAGAGGAAAAGTGTTTTTTGAACCAGAAAGGATATTTTCCCCAAGAATGGAGTTCAAGTGTTTTATCGAAATTATTTTCCATCTAAGATAATATAGGGTTCTGTTTCTATCCCTATTATTACATTGATTTTATTATGTTGTGATGGAATTATTTTTATGAATTTCTTTATTTTATATGAATTGTTTTATGATGTCATGAAGTTTAAGAATCCCATTTTTATTACATGGGTTATGCAATGATGAATGATTTATGATTTTGTGGAACACATAAGAATGGTATCATTATGAGATGGGTGGGACCTATATCTCCCTCCAATTCATTGGGTAAAGATTTTATATCTCATGAGATAGACATGGCTGGAACGGCAGGTCAAATCGGTTCAGTGAACCAGGACTGAAACGAGGAGTGAACTCGGTTCAGAAATGGACTTTTTCCACTAAGATAGTCTTGTAAATGATCTTAACTAACAAGAAATGATTCTCTATGATTATGTGTGTATGACACAAATTTTCATGTTTTAAGTTATGATTATTGGGATTACATTTCACTACTATGATTTATCCCATGTTATGAAATTATGATCTCTTTTGCTGGTTAAGATTTCCAAAAGTTAGGTTCTTATGTATATGATGTGATTGATATTTCTTTTGTTTACCCTTACTAAGCATTTGAGCTCACACTTTTGTATGTTTTATTTCCCCAGGTCAGGAATAAGGTTATCAAGTAGGATATGCCAAAAAGGGACTCTAGATATGATGAAATGAATGGGAGGCAAAGTAGATGCTTTATGAACCAGTTGTTTATGTTTCCATGTTTCTAAAGACACTATACCTATACGGTCCTTTCATGGTTTTGTTATATGTTGTAATAAGTGTGCTTCAATTTTTATGTATTAACAATGTAGGTAAAGTATGGGTTGTTATAGTTGGTATCAGAGGAAAGGTATAGTCAACCTTTGTAAACTAGGATGTGAAAGCCTTATTAAGAATCCTAAGGATAAGTCTAAGCATAGAACACAATCTTAGTGTTTTCGAAATGGCCATGAACAACCTATGATAAGACCTTAAGTGTGAAATTTTATTCTTGATTTTGTGGTTTTCCTATTATAATTAGTGTTTCTCACACTATTCTTCTTGGTTTTAGTCAATGGCTGGAACCCGAAGGAATCGTGTTAATGAAGAATGCGACGGGCAATGCAATGATTGTCCCCCTGAGCAACCAAACATTATGGGAGATGGAATGAAAAATCTTGTAGCCATGCTCACACAACTTTCTCAAGCTATGAATCATGAAGGACTTCCAAACTAGCAAAGGAAGGAGCAACATTCTGTTAAATCCTTCATGAGGAAGCGTCCACCTTCTTTCATCGGGTCTGCTGATCCATTAGTTGCTGAACAATGGATTAGTACTACTGAAAAGATATTTTCAGTTCTTCAATGTTCTGAACATGATAAAGTCATCCTAGCAGTGTATCGTTTGGAAGGAGATACTGATCAATGGTGGAATATTATTAAGAATACGAGGAAAAAGGATGAAATTGAGTCCATGGAATGGGATGAGTTGATGAACTTATTTTTCAATAAGTACTTCCCTCATATTCTCCGAACAAAGATGGAGAAAGAGTTTCTTGAACTGAAGCAAAAGGATGATGAATCTGTTAGTACTTATGAAGCAAATTTTACAAGACTTGTAAGGTACGCTTCTGGTATTATTATCCAACCTGAGAGTAAGATCGATCAATTCTTTAGTGGCTTAAAACCATGTCTTCAAAGGGAGTTAGCCATAAGGGACTTCAATAGCTACGAGGAAATCGTTCGATTTGCTCTTAAAGTCGAGATGGAGATTGGAGTAACCCATCAGTCATATGGGTTTGATAAGAAGAGGAAAGTGGAATTCATAGGAAAATCTAAAGTGCACACTGAAAAGAAAATGAGATTTCCCTTATTCTCAAAGTGTGGAAAGAAACATGGAGGGAGTTTTCTTAAAGGGAAAAGTAAATGTTTCAAATGTGGAAAGGAATGTCATCGGGCATTTGAATGCTGCAATGATGGGAAGAATATGTCTAATGATGCAAAAAAGGAAGGGACACACAGAATGAACCTACTACACTTCAATGTTTCAAGTGCAAGGAGATGTGGCATTATTCCAATCAATGCCCAAATCCAAGGGTTGATGATGATGGTCGACATCAACAAACTCTTAAGGCTAAAGACAAAGGAAAGTCACATGCAATTTCTATCTGCGATGTGGAGTACGATAACGATGTGGTGAAAGGTACACTTACCATCCACTCTATAGTAGCAAATGTTTTATTTGATTCTAGATCCACCCACTCCTTTATTTCTGAAGAATTTTCTAAGGATATCAACGTATTACCTCAACAATTAGATGTTGAGTTAGCTGTGACAACCCCTAATGGCACAACAGTCGCATCAAAAATTTATAATTCTTCTCCGATCGAAGATTGTGGGAAAGTGCTTCCTGCAAATCTTGTGATCCTTCCTATAGTGGAATTTTATGTTATTCATGGCATGGATTGGATTTTTTTATATGGAGCTCATTTCAATTACCAAATAAGGGAAGTCACATTTCATATTCTAGATCAATCTATGATCGTCTATAAATGCAAGGATGAACATAACCTTCCAGTGGAAATTTCTTCCATCTTATGGGTCTTGATTCCACTAAATGAAGGTTTTTTATATCTAAAATGGTTAGTGAGAAACTCATGATTAAGAATATGCCCATTGTATGGGAGTTTGATGATGTCTTTCCGGAGGAATTACTGGGTCTCCCACCAAATCGTGAAGTTGAGTTTTCAATAGAACTCGTACCAGGTGATTTGCCTATTTCAAAGACACCTTCTAGAATGGCCCCAATTGAGTTGTAGGAATTGAAGAAGAAACTCCAAGAGAATCTTGATAAGGGGTTCATACGCCCTAGTGCATCACCTTGGGGAGCACCTGTTCTGTTTGTTAAGAAGAATGATGGATCAATGAGACTCTGCATTGATTATCGAGAACTTAACAAGATCACTATCAAGAACAAATATCCTCTCCCACGAATTGATGACTTATTTGACCAACAACGAGGAGCTTAATACTTTTCCAAGATTGATCTTCGTTCATGGTATCACCAATTAGGGGTCAAAAGGGAGGATATACCAAAGACGGCTTTCCGTACAAGGTATGGACACTGTGAATTTATAGTGATGCCATTTAGTCTTACTAATTCCCCTTCTATCTTCATGGATCTGATGAATTGAGTCTTTAGAGACTATCTTGATCAGTTTGTGGTAGTCTTTATAGACGATATTCTTGTATATTCAAAGAGAAAGGAAGAACATGAAGATCACTTGAGAATTATATTGAAGACCCTGAGAAAGGAGAAGCTTTATGCCAAATTTACCAAGTGTGAATTTTGGCTTCAAAGAGTTTCATTTTTGGGTCACATAATCTCAAAAGAAGGGATATCAGTGGATCCATCAAAAACAGAGGTTATCAAAAAATGTTCGAGACCAACAACAGTAACTGAGATCCAAAGTTTTCTTGATTTGGCTGGATATTATCGATGTTTTGTGAAATATTTTTCACGATTATCTAATCCACTCTCCAAGTTGACTCGGAAAGGGGTTAAGTTTGTTTGGACGGAGGAATGTGAAGAGAATTTCAAGGAGTTGAAAAGATGGTTATCCAGTGCACCTGTGCTCACACTGCCTTGTAGTGGAGGATGGTTTGTGATCTACAATGATGCATCCAAGAAGGGTTTGGGGTGTGTTCTTATGAAAAATGATATGGTGATAGCTTATGCCTCACGACAGTTGAAAATACATGAGAAAAATTACCCAACTCATGATTTGGAGTTAGCTGCGGTAATCTTTGCATTAAAGATTTGGAGGCATTACCTTTATGGTGAAAGGTGTGATATTTATACTTATCATAAAAGGTTAAAGTATATTTTCACACAAAAGTAGCTGAATATGCGCCAAAGAAGATGGTTAGAGCTGATTAAGGATTATGACTGCTCAATTCATTACCACCCTGGGAAAGCAAAGAAGGTGGCAGATGCATTAAGTCGACAAGACCATGCCAGTTTATCCATGATGAGGATCACAAAAGATCCAATATTTAAGGATTTACAAAGGATGGATCTTGGAATTATAATGAAAGGGTAAAATCTTATCTTTCTCAAATGAATGTTCAACCATCTATACATGTGAAGATTAAAGAGGCACAGAAAGAAGATGTCGAGTTACAAAAGAAGGTGAGAAATGATATTGAATTGAACCTTGATTGTGATGGTATAATAAAGTTCAGGAATCGGTTTGTGTTCCTCCCATCCCCGAATTAAAGAAGGAGCTGCTGGATGAGGTTCATAGTTCATCATTCTCTATTCATCCTGGAAGCACGAAGATGTATAGGGACCTAATAGAGTACTTCTGGTGGGATGACATGAAGAGAGATGTTGCTGAATATGTCTCTCGATGCTTGGTTTGTCAGCAAGTTAAAGCTGAGAGACATAAGTCTAAGGGTATGTTACAACCATTACCCATACCCGAATGGAAATGGGAAAACATCACTATGGACTTTGTCACAAGACTTCCTAAAACATCCAAATGCAATAATGATATCTGGGTCATAGTTGATCGTCTTACAAAGTCTGCACACTTCATCGCTATTAGAGAGGATTTCTCTCTAGATCAGCTTGCCAGGATATATGTAAAGGAAGTGGTAAGATTGCATGGAGTACCACTTTCTATTATATCTGATTGGGATCCAAGTTTTACCTCAATGTTTTGGCGAAGTCTTCAGCATACTCTGGATACAGAGTTGTGTTTCAGCACTGCTTATCATCCTCAGACAGACGGTCAGTTTGAGAGAACAATTCAAACTCTAGAAGATATGTTGAGGGATTGCTCTATGGATTTCAAAGGTGGTTGGGATCATCACATACCTTTGGTGGATTTTTCTTATAATAATAGATTTCACTCCAGTATTCAGATGGCTATTTATGAAGCTCTCTATGGAAAGAAATGCAGGACTCCAACTTGCTGGGATGAAGTTGGGGAAAGGAAGCTATTAGGACCTGATCTTGTTGATGAGATGGCAGAAAAGGTCTGATCTATTCAACAACACCTAAGAGCAGCTCAGAGTCGACAGAAAAGTTATGCCGACAACCGAAGAAAAGACCTAGAGTTTGAAGTGGGTGATAAAGTGTTCTTACGAATATCTCCCTGGAAGAGGTTCATGAGATTTGGAAAGAAGGGAAACTTGAGCCCTAGATATATTGGTCCTTTCGAAATACTGGATCGTGTCAGGAAGGTAGCTTACCGATTGGCGCTTCCACCGAATCTCTCTCAAGTTCACGATGTGTTCCATGTATATCTCCTGAGAAAGTACATACCTGATCCTTCACATGTACTCAGCTCAAAAGTTATACCGCTAGAGCAAGATCATTCTTATGAAGAACAGCCGATAGAGATTCTGGATCATAGCGAAAAAGTCCTACGAAACAAGACCACTCGCTTGGTGAAAGTTTTATGGAGGAACCACCAATTAGAAGAAGCTACATGGGAGCTTGAAGATATGATGAGGGAGAGGTATCCTCATCTGTTTGTTACAAAGTGACGAATTTCGAGGGCGAAATTCATTTTAAGGGGGTAGAATGTAACACCCGAGAATTTTATGAGAAATATTTAGTTTTTATGTTATATAAATCATCAAAGAAATCTTTCACTACACACAACACTAGCTTGGCTTGCTTTACACGCAACCGCGACGTTCCTCGATAGCTTGCGTCGTATGCAATACCGAGTTTCACTAAACAACGGTATATTATTATAATATTATAAACTAGCCGTTATGAATAGTATTAACTAAATTTTAAATTTTACAACATTATTATTCATCTTACACATTTTCTAGAACATGGTAAGAGAACAAAATAATTTTTTTGGGTAAAATAAGTATTTATCAAAAAATGTAGTTTTTCCGCCTTTTGATGACGCACCCAAATTAAATCTAGTTTTGAAACATTTATAAGTTCAATTTGACAAAATTAAATTCTTCTTTTTGCATCAGGATATAAAAATTTACTTTGGATAAATTTTTGACATTTTTCTGATAACCTTCATATTTTGATGAATAGTAAAAATACACTAATTTTTAATTAAAAACAACTTTTTTCATTTGAGATAATTTATATGGTTAAATAATAATATTTAATGTTTTTAAAGTATATATAGAATATATTTTTACCATTTAATATAATGTATGTCATTATCATTAATTTCACATTGAATTAATAGGTAAAAACATTTCAATCTTTGGCAATGTTTTAACTTCTAAAACCTGTTTTCTTAACAATAGAATTTATTTTAAATTAATTACTACAAATTATATGTTTTGAATTTTGAAAAATAGATTCCATATTTAGAATCAGTGGGTCCAAATTATGTTAATGGGTTACTTTTTATTTTTGGGCATTATGAATAGTAACTACGGTAAATTTTATTTACCATAGTTAAAGGTAAATCAGGTAATTAAGGGTAAATATAAGATTATAAAATTACCCTAACACCTGCCAAAATCCTATTGGATGACTAAAAGTCGACCCATATCACCTAAGGGTTGGATTAGATTCATTTAATAGACTTTTTTCCCTGAAAATACTTTAATTATTATTAAAACCAACGAATGTAACAACATGTCACTTTTTTAAATCTTATAAGTATAATAATTTTAATTTGGTGATAAACTTAATGAAACTTCGAACATGAATAGTATCCAGAAAGATAATACAATTATCTACATCATACAAATTTATTTATTATTTTTAGGATTAAATAATTATAATTAATTATGACAAAATAGTGATGTTGATATTATTTTATTAATTAAAATATAAAATAAATGGTTTTAAAATATTAAAATAATTATTATATGAACTATTTAATGTACTGCACTAATTTTCTAGATACATATGACATTTTATTAATCTATTAAAGCTTTTAGTTCGAACATATCCTCTGTATATATTTTATTTAAATTCAAATAAATGAATAGTGTCAAAATTGACACTATTGTTATTTTATAAAAATAACATATTATAAAATAGTTTAAAAATCACAAAGATATTTAAAAATTATAAATTAAAATTTATATGATCTAAAATGTCATAAAGTGTCAAATTATGGAAAATTAACAGCACATATGTAATTATTAATAATAATTTAAAATTTAAAATATTATTACCACAAATAAAATTAAATTGATAAATAAGGATAAATCAAGTTGGTAATGTTTAAAATAAATTCCTTACATGTCTAAATTTTATTGTTTGATGAGATTACGACCCTATCTCATCTAATATTCGGATATGAGTCATTTTGGAAGTTTTTAAGTGGGGTTGGGATTTAATATAAATTAATATTTCTTATATTTCCAATGGTGCCCCTCTCCTCCCTTATAAAAGGGAACCTCCTCCCTCTTCTCCTCACACCAATTTGAGCCTTCAAGCTCGGCCAAACCCTGACCATTTCACTTACCCACTTCCCTAGAATCATCCTAGAGGTTTTTCTCTTCTTCAAAGACCAACCCTAGTGCCCTAAGAGGAGGTTAAGAAGCGGCGCGCCAAAAAGAGGTAATATCCATTACCGATCCTTTCCAAATTCTTTCTTCTTCAACATATTCTTATTTAGTTGTTTCATTATGAAGTAATAACATCAGTATCACTCATATACTGATATGTTATTATAAGTATGAAACAACCCTATTTCAACATCTATCCATCCTATGGAAAACGAAATCACCACGCGTGCGTACGTACGGAATACCGTCTCCACAACGTGGTGTAATTTATTTTCCCCCACCACCTTACTTGGATGGGTATAATGATGTAAATAATTACTATATATGATTATTGTAAAGTGATATTGATTCTGAAATAGTATGAATACACTCCAATACAATTCCACGATCATGGGAACGATATCATTGCTCGTGCGTACGTACGGAATACCATCTCCACGATGTGATGTGATTCGTTCTACATGATCTTCATTGAATAATGATTATATAAATGAATTTAATGAATAAATATGATATATAGTACATTAATACCATTCTGGAAATGCTGTATCTATAACCTAAAGAAAATAATAAGAATTTATTTGACAAAACACGCATCAGAACAAAAAGTTATAAACACCTGAATAACAAGTTGCAATGAATTATTACTACTAAGAAGCTATGAATATGACCATATATGATATAATAACAATAATTATGATTCTATAATAAGTCAATAACATTATTTAAATCATTATAAAGGAGGTTCGGACACTTACGAGTCAAATCGGACCTAAGGTAAGGGAAATATCACAATCTCATCTTTATCCGAGATTGTTTATACTTTAGTATTTACTGGGGTGTATTTTATCATCCACATCCATGTTTCCTAAATATGTAATAGTATTTACATCCACCTTCAATTTTTTAAATCCAATTTTACCCTTTGGAGAGTTTTTAGTAAAGGATACGAAAGAAATCTTTTGTCGTTTTTCATAAGAGGTACTTTTTTGACTTTTTCGACAAAAGTACGAAGAATGTTTTTTTAACTTATACGGCATGAATGGATTTTTATAACATTATTTTGAAGAGTCTTCCTTTAAAAGTTTTCAAGTTTATTTTTAATCAACTTCTTTTAGTTTAGAATTGTACGACATGTTAAGAAAGGAAAAGTGTTTTTTGAAGCAGAAAGAATATTTTCCTCAAGAATGGAGTTCAAGTGTTTTATCAAAATTATTTTCCATCTAAGATAATATAGGGTTCTGTTTCTATCCCTATTATTACATTGATTTTATTATGTTGTTATGAAATTATTTTTATGAATTTCTTTATTTTATATGAATTGTTTTATGATGTCATGATGTTTAAGAATCCCATTTTTATTACATGGGTTATGCAATGATGTCTGATTTATGATTTTGTGGCACACATAAGAATGGTATCATTATGAGATGGATGGGACCTATATCTCCATCCAATGCATTGGGTAAATATTTTATATCTCATGAGATAGACATGGCTGGAACGGCATGTGAAACTGGTTCAGTGAAACAGGACTGCAACGAGGAGTGAACTCGGTTCAGAAATGGACTTTGTCCACTAAGATAGTCTTGGAAATGAGTCTTGACTAACAATAAATGATTCTCTATGATTATGTTTGTATGACACAAAGTTTCATGTTTTATGTTATGATTATTGGGATTACATTTCACTACCATGATTTATCCCATGTTATGAAATTATGATCTCTTTTGCAGGTTAAGATTTCCAAAAGTTATGTTCTTATGTATATGATGTGATTGATATTCCTTTTGTTTACCCTTACTGAGAATTTGAGCTCACCATTTTGTATGTTTTATTTCCCCAGGTCAGGAAGAAGGTTATTAAGTAGGATATTCCAAAAAGGGACTCTAGATATGATGAAATGAATGGGAGACAAAGTAGATGCTTTATGAACCAGTTGTTTATGTTTCCCAGTTTCTAAAGACACTATACCTATATGGTCCTTTCATGGTTTTGTTATATGTTTTAATAAGTGTGCTTCAATTTTGAAGTATTAACAATGTATGTAAAGTATGGGTCGTTATACCTTTTCCCTATGTTAAGGGACAAAGGCATTGAAACCATCAAAACCTTTGAACTACACTAAAAACAATTTTTTAAAAAAAACATTTATTGATATGTTTTATTTTTATTTATAAATAAATATATATATATATATATATATAAATTTTTTGAGTATTTTAACTTATAATAAGTATGAAACAATAGAACAATTAAATTAATATGAAATTATGACAAAAAATCTCACATATGGCTCCCTTTTATAAGGGGGGTGATTGAAAATCCGTTTGGATTTCTAATGTTGCATTCAATTTCCCTATTTTTCATGTAGAATTAATGATATATTATTTTTAATAATTAATAATTAATTAATAATAAATATTAATCAATAATTAATTACATGTAAATAATAATTTTTTATTAAACCATTTAATTACTAATTATTGATTAATTTCAATTACTTAATAATTACTAATCACAATTAGTTAATTTTTTAAAACTGGTAGGGAAAAAACCCCATTTTATATCGGAAACAAACCCTTCTTTCCAACAGGTTTTAAATATAAGAAACTATCCACATATAATTAATATTTTAAAAAAATTCTAAAAATTCTATATGGGGGAATATTATTCTATATGTACCTGCTGGTATTTTGTTTACTTGAGATAAATTTTTAATAAAGAAACCTTTTAGGGATAACTAAAATATGCTTATTTCATAGAAATTATTTTTAATTAATTAAAATTTAAGAAGTCACATTATTGAAATGAACCTTCTTTGATCCCTTAATGAAGAAGACACTTTTCAATCGAAATCATTTAACACGTCTTCTTTGAAACTGGATACCGTCTCTTATATATGAATCCTCACCACCAATTCTAGACCTACTCTCCCATAGTAAGAGACTCACCCCTGATTGGCCTCATATTTATGTTGTTCCACAAATCCAATACCCAGATTTCACCCACTATTTTGTGAATCCACAAAACATCTTTGACTCCATGTTTCATGAATTCTCCCCCAAAAATCATTAATATATTTTAAATAATCCTTCTCCCAAAAGTTCTTTCTAGTTCAGAGACTATCGTGAAGCCATCCACTATTTTCAAAGCACCTCCTATAGTTTGTGTGGTCTGGTTGTTCACAAAATCTATCTGATTTCAGGAATCCTGTCCAATTTGGAGAAGCCCCCATTGTCCATGAAACCTACCCCATCCATGAAGCCCCCTCTTTTTTCACTTGACAAAGCCTTCCCAATTTCATGAATCAACTTATTTATGAATTCCCTCTGAGTTCACGAATCCCATTAATTCATGAATGGAAGGTTTGGTTTGGATTTAATTTTAATTTTATTTTATATTTTATATTTAGTTTAATTTTTTTAGTAGTTTTTATAAATTATGTTTTGGTTATATTATTTTATTTTCATTTAATACTATTAATTTAATATAAAAATTATAAAACATTGATTGATTAAAATTGTGCAATATTTTTGTTTGTTATATTTTAGTTTGGTTTGTTTTATATTTTTTTAGAAAATATACATATATAAAAATAATTTAAAAATAAAATCGGTAAATCCACTCTATGGTAATTTATTTCAAATGTTTTTCTTGATGAAGGCACTATATTGAAAAAAAATATTAATTTGTATGTTAATAATAAGATAATATTTTATGTTTGCTAAATTAGGATTTTTATAATTAATTAAATTTAACAAAAACATGATATCTGATAATTCATTTTGATATATGATAATACATTAAATATGTTTAAAAAGAATATTTAAAATGAAAATTGATTTAAATTTTAAAAAATATATTTTTTATTTATATGTACATTTCATTAGTTGCTTTCTACATTATATTAGTGAGTCTATGTTTGTGTGTGTCTTATTGGAATTAATAAAATTATCATATGTCTATATTTAAATATATTAATATTTTATTGAATTTCAATTAATATATTATAAATATATCTTTAAAATATAAAATATTTATATATATATTTATTATTCCATTGTATAATATATATTAATTTTCAATTTATGACTAATTTTATAAATAATATACTATTTCCCTTTAGTGAGTTTATATTAATTATTAAGTAAATAATATGTTAATATTTTATGTTATCTAAATTTATTATTTTTATTTTTCTTAATTTAATAAAAACTATATATTAAATAAATCAATTTGATAATTAGTAATAAATTAAATATTTTAAAAAAAGAAAATTGAAATTGAAATTAAATATTAATTACTTATCTTTATTTTTATAAGTAATTATCATTTATTAATTGTTTCAATATATAGTATATGTGTGTGTGTGTGTCTATGTGTGTTTATTATTGCATTGTATAATATATATATATATATACAATGAAAAAAATATTATTTCTTTTTATGTAATTTATTATCATTTTATTGCATTGTATTTAATATATTATTACATCATTCTCTACTGCATGACGACTTCCCATTGTTTATATCAGTTTGATACATTCTATAATTATTAGAGGAATTATAAATGTAATATTAATATTTTATGTTTGATGATTTTAGACTTATCTGATGAAATGTTAGTGTATATATTTTACCTGAGATTTAATTTCAATTAATTTTTTCAGAAATATAGCCAGACAGTTGTGTTGATTTATATATCACGGTGGGTAAATAATATACAATGATCATTGTATATGATATATTTGTGGTCCTATAAGATTAGTAAATCTTACAGAATGTGATACATTGAATGAAGTTAACAATAAAATTAATGATCGATTGATTCATTTTTCGAATCGACCTATATCATTTGTCATTTATAAATCTTCTAAAAAAGGATGATCTAAATTAAATAAATAATTATTTAGTAAATGATGAATATTTGAGGATTTCCTGTGATATATATTTAGAGAATGAAATACTTGGTGCATTTGAGTTGTTTAATAAAGTTAGTAAAATTGATGATAGCACTCAAATTGAACAAAACATATAAAAAGATTGTGGATTTGTTGAGGGGTATATGTTTACACCTGATCCATTTGTTCAAGGTGGATCCATTGAATAAAATAAATTTATAGAAGAGAGAATCCTACAGATAATAGAACATGTAGATGTTCCTACAACATTTTTGGTTGTGGCTGATCCATATATGGGTGTCATTCCTAATTCCCATGATGATCTTTTCGAGGATAAGGATGTATCTGATAGAGAATATGAGATGATTCCATACAATGATCCAAAAATAAAACATGCATGACTAGTAAAAACATCACATTATATTACACTTATGGTGCTAGAGTTTTATTATCATGTCTTCACACAAACAACCGAGTTACAATATATTTTCCAACAATGGAATGTTTGAAGGATTGATACAAAATGTCTTTTCGATGATAATTTGTGAGAAATGAGGCATTAAAGAAGTTATAAATCAATACAATAAAAATATGAATTAATGTTTTTATCACTGTTGAGTATATAAGACCACAATGTTCTATAAAATTTCAATAATTTGGTGACACATGCAAGACACAGTTATGATCTACCCATGTCAAAAATTCAACTTAATGGAAAGTTAAAAAAATTCAAGACCAAACACTTGTATAAACCCAAGGTTGGACCAATATCAAAGACACATCAACTTGACATTCATATTATATGTTATTATTGGTATGATCATAGTTAATTAAGACATTTAGGTAAAGATAATAAATGAATGCATAGATAGTGGGTATGGATATAAAATATCATACAAGATGGTATGTGTTGCAATGTATAATGATATTGATAGGGTTGGTGGTGATTGGGAAACATTATTTTAGGTATTTCTTTAGTTGATCGATAAATTGGTTCAAACTAGTCATGTTCTCCATCTATTTGAAGTAGTAGATCATGTGCTGTATAGTTACATATCTGTAGACCTTTTTCAATTTAGTTAGATATTCTTGGAAATCTTTCCAGGAATCATAATATTCCCTTACATCAATAAATTTATTATAGTGGATGAAACTTTTCTATATGGAAATTATAATGCAGTTCACTTGATTTTATCCAATCCAGATGGAAATAGATGTCTCGTTCACTTGGAATTTGAAATAGTAGAACAGAAGAGACTACCTTGGTCGAGTTGGTTTCTATTTTTCTATATGTTCATGTCACTAATTGGAATGGGATATTCCTTATTTCATATCATCTTCTCACTATCAAATAAATAGTGAATACTGAGGATGGTGGTTTGATACCCCCCATGGATACCAGCATTACTATGTGAGAAATATTTATAGAAATATATAGACACAATTTAGTGATGAAAACATGAAAAAATAAATCATAAAATTAGGTATTAGATCACTTTTTCTACACATTCAGTACATATTATTACTTTAAATAAATGGGAAATTTTTTAATGTTTCTTACGTTCCTTTAAAACATAAAAACCAAGAAGACAAGTTTTCATTCCATGATTGGATGAAATAATAGGAATAAATGAGTATGTCTAGAAGTACATGATGGACATCCCAAATCATAATTTTTTTTGGTATTTGATGAAAGGAAGAGATATGGGAACATGACTACAAATGATATAGAATAAATTAACGACATATACAAGGGGGTTATAAAATTAAAAATAATTGGTATTGTTTCTTTGAAATTTTAAAGACTCATTAAATACTTTGTTGAGTGATAAAAATTATGGATAATGAACTACTATAGGGTCATAGTTATTGTAAATGTTTAATAAAGTTGATTTAGGTTAATAAAATGTGATACACATCATACATGTTGTTCCATTTTAATTAGAGGAGAAGTCTCTCTAAATTTGGAGACGGTCTGTATGGTCGGGTGATGACCGTTCTTCTTGAGAACTGCACCATTGAATGTGGTTATTTCTAATCATAAAATATTCCTCGATCACATGTGTATTGACTCAACTCTTTTTGGAATTTATATAGTATAGAGTTAATCCCAATTAGAGATGTATTAATATTAAATTCCATTCAATGTCTTCCAATTGATGTTTTGAATCAATCATGGTTGCATGGAAATGGTCATTCAAAATATACATGTATGAGTAGAAAAATGGACTAGAAACATGAGAATTGTATATGTGGATGATGTGGAAAGTGTAGGGAAGAGGGACATAATAACAGATATTGTCCTCAAAATTATACCATTGAGGGTTCATCATCAAACCCTACTTGATTTTTTTACTATGGTTTGATTATTGTACTTATTTTAATTTCCATGAATAAAGGTTTATCAGATGAATATTTTCATTATCATAATTTCTTCTAGTCAAAATATATATTATTTAAGATATTTTTTGTTTTCTATTTCTTATCAATTTATATTGATGTAATCTCTACAAATATATCCAAGCCCCAAGGATCCATCTCTTCTTATAAAATAGAGTGATCACATGTCACATCATTTATGGGATAGTGATGATGTGTGAATATTGAAATCTCGTAGGGCCCATAAAATTCACCAAAAGACCCCATATGAGCCTATCATACCTTATTTCAATAGTCTCATTTCTATGTCTTAGAATGGGTGGGTATATACCCATTGGCAGTTTGCTAATTTTTGGTTTTGTTTACCGATGGAGGCCACTGATACATACTTTTCATATTCATTAGGGGGGAAGACTAAATTATAGGATGTATATAAATTATTGGGTGTTCCTATCGATGGAAATGTTATTACAGGTCTGATGATATAAATGTGGGATTACATTTTACATAGATATTTAGGATTACTGTTACATGATGTCTGAGGGACCCTTGCAGGTGGTCGGTTATGGATTCCCTATATGGACACCCTTTTCAGTAACATTTATCTAGATGTGGTTGAGGTTACATTATAGAGAATTGAAAAAGTTTATATATTTCAATTTATTGTAGTTAATTAATTTCTATATCACTCTTGATCGTATGTTCAGCTGATGCAACTACCTCTTCTTGGGGATTTTGAGCATGATGGGTGGTATAGTTGGGGTACGGCATGTCCGGAATATATGTATAGAGAGTGGTGTGGGGTATAATCCCCAAAGAAGAATGATATATGAGTTTTTTATTACATGTATATGTATGGATACGATTCCATATGCTTGAACCATAGTTTTTCCCTCATTTACCATTTTACTCATTTCAGTTGGGTCATTTTATTCACCAGAACATTGAATATTTACTACTCACATTTCTTCCAATCTCATAGGTCAATTTTATAATTTCTGAATTTTTATAAATAAAATTCATTGGTGGATCGACTAAAATACATATTTATATAGCCCTACACATTCCAATCCTTATTATAGTTTTTTGTCTGATCATCTTTCCATTTATGAGTTATGCAAGAAGAACTATTGATTTGTTTTCTATTCTTGGTTCAATGAATGATAAATTTTATTTCTCTGTGTTTTTTATTGGATGGAATATATAGATAAGGTTGTGGGATATATTCCCAATTAAAGTATGATGGGGTTTTATCATTATATTTTTTTATTTCAAATGATCTATATTCATATTTTTTAGTGTCACCAACCTGATTGGGCCAGGAGGTATTTCAAATATTGATATCCCATTACATAGTGCTCGATGAATCTATCTGTAGTCAAAGTGTGATCCTCATCATCCGCTCATTCCACCTCAGGCCTTGCTTGATCCATTATATATCGATGAGGATCAACTTTCATTACGACATTATTCATGTCCTTACACTTCTAAAATGACTCCAGATACGACTGAACAACCACCGAATTTACATTTCTCATCATACATGGTGTAATCTATGACATTCCACACACAACATTCTACAGATAAGGGAATTACTACTCACCCAACATCTATAACATCATCATAATACAAGGAGTCATTCAAGACATTCCCCACACACCCTTCTTCTATGCGGGGAAACAATTATTCCACTGACTTTGATATTGTGATACCAATGACATCTACATCTCTTATAGTGCCACATTCCTCATATTAGGGAACCAATTAGTGGCCTACACTCATTTATTTTATATTCCCAATCCAGTCACCTTCTAGTTTCCTATACAACACTCGAATGGATGGGATACTAGTTCTAGTTCTACTTCTAGATCGATTATTGAAGACATCACACCTGGACCGATAGATGAGGAAATCACACATAGATCTACTACAGAGCATAATCTAGAACCTAAAGAATGGTCTATTCTATATGGTCATACTATCATAGAGATGAGGTCTGGGGTTGGGGGCACTTATATGCACATATACATCAATTATGTAATACTTTTACACTTTACTATCTTATAATGTTTAATTATGTATAATAATATATATTATTCAATAATCATGGTTCTATATATTATTTAAATAAAATCTATTGACATCCATTTTGTAAGAACTCTTTATTTATTCTATTTGAGTGAATCCCATGTCATATTGATGTTTTATCATCTCACAATCCTCAAAAACAATTATAAGATATGTTTTATAATATTTCATATAAATTTGACATCATATTCTATTGTTTTAGCCATCAAATACTTGTTTTAGTGTTATAAATTACTAAAATGGTGTTTTTGATCGTTATAGGTAAACAAAATTAGTTCGGAGCAATGTGAGTTTCTATAATTCCAAACAAAATATATAGTAGTTTTGATATTATTTTATAAAAATCCAAGATCATTTGGATAGTTTTCACTACTAGGAAGATGTTTTTAATGACTGTTATTTTATAGGAACTTCTTATTTAGTCTTTTCGAGCACAAATGATGTTTTATTGACATTCTATATGATAAAACACATAAATAATAATTCTAAAACAATAGTAATAATATTTATATCAATTATAAAAATATTTTATTGTTTCTACCATCTAATTCACGTTCTAGTGTTTTAAATTTCTGAAACTACATTTTTAGTCATGTCAGGTAAATAACATTATGGTTTGATGCACTGTCTTTTCCTAAAATTAAAAATGAATGTACAATTGTTTTCCTTTGATTTCCCAAAAATTCAATCTTATTTTTCTGGTTTTCCCTCTATGAAACATATTCTTAATGTCCATCATTTTATAAGAACTAATTATTTAGTCCATTAGAGAATATCACTTGTCGGATTAACGCGTCATCTACTCACACATGTCAAAAATAATTATAAGACTACAATAATAATATTTCACATTAGTTAGAGATATATTTGTGGTTTTATCCATAAAAAACATATTTTTGTATTTTAAATTACTAAAATTGTGTTTTTAGTTGTCTCTGAAATGTTGAGTCCATAAGGTTTCTTTATGACTTTTCCATTCTTCTATGTTTTGAAAATCACAAACACTCTATCTTAAGGAAAATTATATTTTCCCTAAGGATTATATTTATCAGGAAAAAATTCCTTCTATAAGGAAATTTTTATCCTTACCTATGTTTTTATTTTTCATTTTATAGTCTCTCTAAATATAACTCTTTTTATTATTAAGTCTAATATTTGGTTTCTCATCTAAAACATAAGAATCCTATAAACCTGTGGTTATAGAGTATTCTATTTTATGGTTCATAATTCTATGAAATTCAGAATCCAAATTCCATGAAATTTAGACACTGAATTCTCTAAAATTCCGACTCCAAATTATCTAAAATTCAGACTCCGAATACTCTGAAATTCAGACTCCAAATTCTATGAAATTTAGACTCTAAATTCATTAAAATTCAGAATCTGAATTCTCTGAAATTCAGACCCTAAATTCTCATAAATTTAGACTCCGAATTCTCTGAAATTCGGACTCTGAATTCTACAGAATTCCGACTCCAAATTCCTTAGAATTAAGACTCTAAATTATACAGAATATAAACTCTTAATTATTCAGAATTCAGACTCCGAATTCCATAGAATTCAAACACCAAATTCTTTAGAATTCTGATTCTGAATTAATTGGAATTCTGACTTTGGAATATATATAATTCAGATTCCAAATTCATTGAAAAATAGAAAATGAATATCCATGTCTTATAGGCTCCGAATTGTTTTTGGTTAGACTCTGAATTCTATTTTTCCTTAGATTCCGAAAAATAGATTTCGTTAAGTAACATCTTTTTTACTTACACTTCTTATTCCTATAAAACAAGTTTGTACAATCTGTTTCTAAGTAACTTTTTTTTTGAGTGACAGGAGTTGGACCCACCTAGATTCAAGGAAAATATGACCATTGGATGAGGTATCCCACTATTGGAGAAGTGCATATAAATATGAGCTCATTTGACCAAGCTCGTTACTATTTCATCACTCTAGTGATTTCATGCTGCTAAAGTGATTTCTAGAGAGAGACACTCATTCTTTGTGCAGTTCTGAACATCTTGTTTAGATTTTTTTATGCAATATCTATTGTTGATGAGTACAATCAAGGGTTTCCAGGGATAGGAAAATGGAGGTTATGACTTCCTTAAAGTTTGAGGACTTATGAGGATAGGAAGATAGAGGTTGCAACTACCTTAAAGATCAAGGGCTTTTGGGGATATCATGATAGATTCTGATATTCATATCGAGGGATTACCTTGGTGTGGGTAAGATTGTTTTTTTTTAATTATAATTTATGAAACCATTATCCTAGTTTGTTGGATACCCATCTCATTGGTTTAAAATATTTAATACTTGTTACTTGTTTTTTTAATGTTTATCTCTGCTATAATTTGATAAAGGAATAAATTATAACATTCTTATACTTTTTTTTTCTTTTTTATACTATCATAAGTAAGATTATATATTCTTTAAGGTAGAATATTTTCCTTGAAAACATTTCTTATGTTTAATTTCCAAAACCATATTTATTTAATTAGAAAATTTCTTTAGTAGAAATAAAAGTGGTCTTGTGAATTTACCTTGTCTATATTTGTTAAAAATAATATTCCTTAAGGTTAAAAACAATGGGTTTTAAACTTAAAATTCACCCCTGTTATAATTTAACATCTACATTCATTTTTTGATCCTACAATTGGTATCAGATAAGGTCTCTAAAATAATAGTCCTTACATATATGTTTCCTTTATAAAGTTTTCCTTTTTTAAATTTTTCGTACTAAACTTTTCTTGCTTAAGATTTTCTTAGAAAATTTCATATTTGTTTATAATCCTTTTCTATTAAAAAGTTTTTGTGGAATGATATTTTATTATAAAATAGAAGGAATGAATGTTTCTTCTATTGATAATATAAATCTTACTAGACCATCAATATTTGATGGTAATGATTATGAGTACTTGAGAGATCGAATGAATACATTTGTTATTAATACAGGAGTGGAAAAAAATTTCATGCTTACTGGAGATTACAAAATTCCTAACAAGGAGCTCAAAACCTTCAACAACCAAAAAAATCCATAATATCGACTAAATTACAGGGTAAGAAATACTCTTTTGTGTTCCTTGATTAGGAATATATATAGTTTGATTTATTCATGTGAAGTAGAAGATTGTATTTGAAAGAAACTTGAAGTGACTCATTTTTGTACTTCTAGAGTTATAGAAACTTGAAGAGCTATTCATAGAGTAGAATATCATCGATTATTATTCCCTATAGAGAACCAGTTTGCATAGAACAACAACGATTTATGACTATCGTCAATAGTTTACAATCCATGGGTGAGAAAGGTCTTTATGATGAATCTCTTGTAGACAAGATTATTGATATTATTCCTAATGAGTGGGAATCTACGAGAAAAGAAATTGATGAAAATAAAAATGTGCCTCAAATCACTCTTAATGAGATTTTTTGAAATATTCTTTAACATGAGACAAGAATGAAAAGAGACTCTGATATTAATAAGAAGAAGAATGGAAATGGAAGTTTATCCATTAAGGCTACTAAATCCAAGATTCCTAAAAGGGTTACAAGATCTATGTCAAAGAAAGTTCCTTTTTTATCTGAATCTAGTGAAAGTGGACATTCATAGAATGATATAGATAATCATGCTCAAAGGATAAATAATATAGTTGTAGAGATAGACTTTCAGAATATATATAAGAAGAATGAAAGAAAAGATAAGAAACACTCAGAAGTCACTTGTTATGAATTCCAAATAGCGGTGTATATAAGGCTGAATTGTCCTATAATTAAAAGAAAAGACAGGAGGGAAACAAATTATGAGAGAAACATAAAAAAGTATTACAAAACCATTTCTAAGAATGTTTTTAAGGATAATGAAACCTAGAGTGATCATATTTGTGACTCTTTGGATGAATCCTCACATTACGAATCTTATGGTCAGAATAATCTTGGTTTACTTGCCAAACTACCCATTTAAAATAATTGAATAATGGACAAGGTACACAATGCCTAATCTATTACTAATGTATCATTGAATTCAAATTATACTGATGATAAATAATATGAATCATCATATGATGAATCATCTTCAACAAGAGATAATACATTACATTCTTATAAAGATGTGTCCATGTTTCCTAAACTTCTTGAGAATGAAAATTCTGAACTCAAGAAAATGATTCATAAAGAAAAATATAGAGTATCTATTTTAACCAAATAAGTAATAGATATTTCTAAAGATCTTGATATGAAAACATCTGATTTTAATAGTATTTAAAAAAATATTGAGGAAGTTATTTCCGAGAAGGATAATCTTCCAAAGGATCTTGAAAATGTAATTTCTATGAAAAATATTTTGGAGGCTAACTATACTTATAAAACTAATGTTTTTGAGGATAAAAATCAGGTTATTAAACTAAGGTCATAAATATATTCCTTATGGAAATTTCTATCAAATTTTACCCTAGGTAAAGAATATTTTGGAAGGAATTATTCCAAAATTCGTCCTCTAAGAAATAGTTATGAATTTTGTTATACTCATTCTAAACCAGTTTCTAGTAATAACTATTTTGTTCCCGAAAGTGCTATATTTTTCACTAAATGTTAGTGTAGTGGACTTTTGGAGAAAACTTTTTCTGTAAAAAAAAACTCAATATTTAGTTTTTCATAACGCTTATTTTTCTAAAATAATGTGGATACTTAAAATTTTCCTTTTTGAAATTTCTGGATCCAATAATGTTTAGATTCCGAAAGTCTAATTCTTTTATTTTTAGGAAAAAATGAATTTACCAATATAAATAAATGGTACATGGATAGTGGATGTTCCCGACATATGACTGGAAGAAAAAAAATTATTTTAAATGATTATATAGATGAAAAAATGAAAAGATACTTTCAAAGATAATGCGCAGGGAGAAATTATTGGTATAGGTGACATTGTTTTTCATGGAAAAACATTAATTTCGAATGTTTTATTTATTAAGGGTCATAAGAACAATATCATTAACATAATTAAATTTTATGATGAAGGTTACCTTGTGAATTTTATGAATGATAAATACTTAGTACATAATTACAAGGAAGATTTTATTCTTTCTACCCACTTGCAAGAGAATGTATACAAACTAAACATAGATGACCTTAGGAGCCTGGATCTACATTGCCTTAGTGTAATGGAAGATTAATCTTGGTTATGGAATAAAATGATAGGACACTATAACCTTAGGAACCTATGTAAACTCTCAATGAAAATACTAGTTAAGGTTCTACTGGAGCTTATATTTGATTATTCAAAAGACTGTGATTCTTGTCAATTTGTCAAGGAAAATAAATCATGTTTTAAATCAATCAGTGTTATCTCAAATTCTAATGAATTACGGTAGGTTCATATGGATGTTTTTGGTCGAACAGAAATTGGAAGAATTGTAGGAAAATATTATGTATTTGTCTTAGTTGCTAATTACACTAGATTTACATTGGTCTATCTTCTCACGAAGAAGTCTGAAGCTTTTTCCTATCTCAAAATTTTTAGAGCCAAAGTTAAAAATGAGAAAAACATTCCATAGATAAATATTTATAAATATCATGGAGTAGAATTTCAAAATTTATATTTTGATACTATAGGTAGTAAAAAATGCATTACTCGTAATTTCTCATCTCCAAGAATTTCTAAATAGAATGGTGTAGTTGAAATAAGAAATCAAATTATTCATGGGATAACTAGAACCATGTTGAGTGAATATTATATAGCTAAAAAATTTTGGATGATTTTTTAAGTACTTTTGTTATATTATAAACTAGTTTTTATTATTCCTTTTCTTAACAAAACTCCTTACAAATTGTGGAATGGTAGAAAACCTAGACTATACTACTTCAAAGTATTTGGTTTAAAGTATTCATTCTGAATACTAATGATAATTTTCATAAATTTTCACACAAATATGATGAAGGAATTTTTCTAGGATACTCCACAACATCTATGGCTTATATATATTTTTTAATAAAAATACTTGTACTATTGAAGAAACAGTGCATGTAAAATTTGATGAAACCGATCCTTTTGTTTTTAAACAAACTCAACATGCATCTTCGGATGTGTTTTAAAAAACTAATTTTCAACCCTTGATAAAAGATCCTTCTGATAAAGAAAATGTTCAAGAAAATAATTTTTAAGCACTTACCCCTTACAATTTCCTACCATATGTTGATGGACATGTTTTACAAAACCCAAATCAGTTGTTTCTTAAGAATCATCCTAGTGATAATATCATTGGTGATGTAAATCAACCATAAAGGACTAGAAGATCCTTAACAAATTAAGTAGAACATCTATCATTCCTTTACCAATTAGAACCAGAAAAGCACTGATGATGTTTTAGGTAATGATGACTGGATTAAAGTCATTCAGGTTGAGCTAAATGAATTCAAAAGGAGAAAATTTTGGACCATGGTTGAAATACCTAACAAAATTTCTATTATTAGAGTAAAATTAGTCTTTATAAATTAGTGTGATGAAAATGGAATCATTGTTAGTAATAAATCTAGATTATTTGCTAATTTCTATAATCAACAAGAAGGAATAGACTATAAAGAAATCTATTCTTTAGTAGCGAGACTTGAATCTATTCGCATTTTACTTTCCATTGCAGCATTATTAAATTTCAATCTTTTTCAAATGGATGTAAAATGTAATTTCTATAATAGATATGTTCAATAGGATCTTTTTGTTGAAAAACCTCCTAGTTTTGAAGACACAAATCATCCTGGACATGTTTTGAAACACACCAAAGATGTATATAGATTTAAACAATCCCCAGTAGCTTGTTATGATAGATTTATAAGATTTTTGTTTCAAAACTACTATGTTAATAAAACTGTTGATCCAACCCTTTTTATAAATAAAGATAAGAAAAATGTTTTGATTATTCAAATTTTTTTCGATGAAATTTTATTTGTTTAAAATAAGAAATATTTAACTGATTTGTTTGTGAATCTTATGAAATATAAGTTTCAAATGAGTATGATGGGTGAGTTAACATTTTTGAAAGGTTTTCTAATTTCTAAAAAACCATAAAGAACATACATATCTCAACATAAGTATATTAAATATCTTCCTAAAAAGTTTTCATATGACATCACTAAGAGTATAAGAACTCCCCTTGGTACCTCAAATTCTTTTGATCATCATGATGTTGGTAAACCAGTATATCAAACATCATTTAGAGGTATGATAAGAAGTTTAATATACTTTATATCCATTCATCCAGACGTAATGTGTTCAGTATGATTATTTGTTATATATCAATCTAATCCAGTGGAATATCATTTAAAAGTAGTGAATATAATTTTTCTCTATTTAATTGGAACCATGGATTTAGGACTCTTTTATAATTCCGGAAATGATTATATTTCAAAAATTTTTTCAAATGATTATTTTTGTGGGTGTAGAATGGATAGGAAAAGTACATTTGGAACTTGTCATTTCATAGGAGATTCATTAGTTTCTTGGGCATGAAAAAAACAACACTCAGATGCACTTTCCACGGCTGAAGTTGAATAGAAGTTGTTGTTCTTAAGTGTTGTGGATGCAACACACACTCACACACTATGGGATGTGTTTTACAAAAACATATATTTCATTTGATAACACTAGTTCCATTGCACAAAGTAAAAACCCTAAAAATCACTCTCATGAAAACACATAGATATGAGACATCAATTTCTTAGGTATCACACACAAAAATAAGATATCATTCTTCAGTTTATCGGAACACAAAATCAACTTGCAGATATTTTTAAAAAATCATTACCCTCTGATAGATTTGAATACATTAAACAAAATATATAAATGATAACTATAATGTAATCTTCTATATTTTTTTTGTAGAAACCTATCACGTTACATCAAGTAACTTCTTTTCATAGGGGAGTGCATTTACATGTTGATCAAATTTTTCATAATAAAAATATTTCTTAATAAAAAAAATTCGTAATCAAATTTTTTTCTTAATAAAAACATTTTGTAATTGAAATTTATCCTTGGTAACAAAAATCTTTTGAACTCAACATTTTTAGAACCTATGTTGTTTACCTACAAAATTTTTTGGTTCTAAAAATTTCTTTTAATTTTATGGAATCTAAAATATTTCAAGTAGAAATTTACTCATTACTCATAATTTACCTAGAAATCTAGAAGGTATGTTTCTTTTATTAAATTTTCATAATCATTTTTACATTTTGATATTATCATCTTTCTTTTAGAAAATTTTTTAGATTCACTTTCCTTAAATCTGAATGTTTTAACTTAAAACCCTCAAAAGATTAAAACCTACAAAATTCCTTCTTCGTATTATCTCAACTGTAAGATCAAATATTTAATGTTTCAACCGTTGGATCAATATTAGAAGTTGAATCATCACTCAAAATGCCTATATAAAGGCCCCCTAATAGTTTTACCATAATGGTATTCAGGATTTTGTGTGCTAAAGCTCTTTCTCTCTACATAAGGATCATTTTACATTTCTTGTTTTCTTAAATATGAATGTCGTTGGAAGCATCTCTGCAGAAGAAAACGTCGTCAATTAAGGAAATTTATAAATGGATGATATATAGGGAAAGGTTAGTATATTAGAAGTTTTTCTCTAAGTATGATTCACTTATTTCGAGTAACAGCAAGTTGAATGGCTGGGAGAGTCTGTGTGTATCAAAACTAAACGCACCAGATCTGGTGTATCTGGAATTGTTGATAGAATTTTATGAGTTTGTATTTTTTTCAACAATGTTTGGAGAGTCATATTTTCCTTTAAGAGTTATGGGAGAACTTATTCCCTTTCTTTTATTTTGGATGTAAACATAATAGGAATTATGGATGGGGGGAGCTGATATCTGCACCACAAGATACCAAATATATTAGGAAGTTTTTATCAGGAGAAGGACATAGAATGCCTTTGTTTATCAATAGTGAAGAAATTGAAAATAAATCATCTCTCTATGAACCTCGGGATATTAGAGTTATGGGTTCTAATATTTCTCATTAAAAAAACGGTGATAAGGATAACTTGAAGAAGATTGATATTTATGTTTTGTATTTTATGGTGAATATCAGAATGATCAATCTGGTAAATAATTTCTTGCTTACAATTATTAATATCAAGAATTTGACTCTAAAATCTCAGATCATTAGGTATCCAGTTATTGTTTCGAATATTATAGTCCCTTGTCTAGATTCTTTCATAATCAGATTCAGTTCAATTCCATGAAATTTCATGGTTACGTTGTTGAGTGATGATACACTAAGAAGTATGAGGGTTGGTTTTAACAGCAAGTCTGGAGAATTTTATGAATTTTCTGAAAGTGATATCGAAGACTTATCCAAGAAGCCAGTAGTAGATGAGACCTCCATGAATGGTGGTAAGAAGTGGAAGGTGAAGGAACCTTAAGTGAATGGAAAAACTCTGGTAGTTCAGGAAACCCAATCAGAACCTCCAAAATCTAAGAAGAAAAAGACCTATCCAAATGATGTTATTATTATGATGAGAGAAGATAAGATGAATAATATCTAAGGACAACCTAGATTTGTCTTGCACCTTGAGGCGGAAAAATACTTCAAGATTAATGCTGCAAAGGAGAATGAGAAGCACGAAAAATAGAAGAAGAAAAATAAGAAGACGTCTGAGGCTATACTAATTCAACCACTTCTCAAATATATAAAGAAATATTTTTAGCTGATCCAGGTACCATAATCATTTCTACAAGAATCCCTTCTCGTGAATCCAGAAAATAAAATGGTCATTCTGGAACCTCATAAATAATTGGAAGAAATTGTGCCGGAAGAGGAAGTAGAAGGAGAATAAGAGGACGGAAGTGATGATACATATGATATTATAAGGCAATTTGAAGAATATCATGAGAAGGAGATTACTTCTAAGAAATTATCAATCTGGACTTCCCAGGATGAATCTTCCAAACATTCGACATTAGTAAAAGGTGATGAACGTTAAGAAGAAGTAAACAAACCTTCATAAGATGAATGTAGTAACCATGAATTGGTTCAACCATAGGATCTGGTGGTAGATGCTGAAAAGGAAAGGGTTGATGAAGATAAGATAATCCAACTATCATATAGTGAACATGAATCACCAAAAGATTATGTGATCATTCCGAGAGCTGATAAATGAAAAAAGGTGCTAGAAGATGAACCTAATAATGTTTTGATGTCTAAGAAAGATGTTGGTAGGTCTTTAAAAAGAAAAGTGGTTGAGATAGATAGAGAATCATCACCAATAAAAGAATATGGTTTTTAATCATCCTCCATGGTTTAGGATTTTTTAGTTTAATCCCTGATGAAATTGGTTGTTACAATTCATTTGTTTCCAACTATTTACTAGAGATGAAGTATACTTCAACATTATTTTAATTAGAAACCAGATTCTATTTCCATGCAAAGGGAGAAATCATCAAGCTTGAGGCAAATTTTAAATCCTTATATATTATGTTTAATGCACACAAGTGGTCATGTTAGGAATATACTAAGTGTTCAAAGAATACAATTGAAGAGATAAGAATATTTGATGAATTTCAAGATAATGTGAAGGATTATTTTGGTACCGAATATATCAAGATAAAATACCTGACTATAAGTTTCACTGAAAAAATCAATCTTGAAAAAAACAGCTCAGAAGCCCAAAGAAAAGGATCTAAATGGGAAAATTAATTTAGTTTCTTTGAATCTAAAGAACGAATGGGATATCAGAATCATGTTCAAAGAAAAGATCAGTAATTAAGAAGTATTTTAAAGACTCGGGAAAAAATTCATAAGGATCAGGAAGATAACATCAACTCTCTAGAGAAGAAAATTGAAGATTAGGATCTACAGGTCAATTTTTTTGAAGAGGATCACAAGGAGCATAAGAAGCTAAAGAAAAATGTTAAGAAGATTATGAATAAGGATAAAGAAGGATGATTTTTTTCTTAACTTCAATCTTTTGTTTTATTACCTTCCTTGTATTGTTCCCATTATAATGACATTTTTTGTTGTTCTTCATGTGTTTTGTTGTATAGTAATAATTTTTCAAAGTGACACATTTTTTTCCATTCTCTCTACTATTTTTTAAAATAAAAAAGGGGAGAAAATAAATGGTAAAAAGAATCAAATGTAATGAATAGAATGCCCTAAGTAAAAGGGAGTCTATCTAAAGGGGAGTTTTATCAAATAAGATTCCTTATACAAGAAAAACAAATATCTCTTTAAGGAATTCAGGAATACGATCCTTATATATTCAAAACCTAAGGGGTAGTTAGTCATATTCACCAGCATCCATAAGTAAATGGAGATAAGTTTTTATTTCATGTTAATAATGAAAAATTCTATGTCATTATATTATATTAAAGGATGTTTGTGGTTTCTAAAAAGGTGGAGATTGTTGAGTCAATAAGGTTGGCTTATGAATTTTCCATTCATTTATGTTTTGAAAACAAAAAACACTCTATATTAAGGAAAATTAAAATTTTTCCTAAGGATTATCATTATAAGTAAAATTTATCTTCTCTAAGGAAATTTTTATCCTTACCTATGTTTTCATTTTTCTTTTTATAGTCTCTATAAATCTATCTCATTTCATTCCAAAGTCTAAAATTTAGTTTCACAACTAAATCCTCAGAATCCTATAAATCATTGGAATTAGAGTATTATACTTTCAAGTTCCAAATTCTCTAAAATTTAGAATCCAAATTCTCTAAAATGCAGACTCTGAATTCTCTGAAATTCAGACTCCAAATTCTCTGAAATTTGGGCACCAGATTTTATGAAATTTAGACTCTGTATTATCTAAATTTCAGGCTCCAAATTCTATAAAATTTAGACTCATAATTATCTTAAATTAGACCTACAAATTCTTCAAAATTCAGACTTTGTATTCCTCAAAATCCAGACTCTGAATTATTCAAAATTCAGACTCCGTATTCCTTAGAATTCAGGAACCAAATTTTTTAGAATTCAAATTCCTAAACCTATAGAATTTATATTCTGAACTCTTTGAAAAACAAAAACCAAATATCCATGTCTTATAAACATAGAGTTTTTTGGGTTAGACTCAAAAATCTATTTTCCCTTATACTCTAAAGAATATATTTGGTTAAGTAACTTGTTTTTCCTTACACTTGTTATTGCTATAAAACAATGTCGTACAATCTGTTTCTAACTAATTATTGTTTGAGTGACATGTGTATTGGTCCCTATGAGATTCAAAGAAAAAATATCAACATTGGAGAAGGGAGCCGACCGTTGGATATGTGCCTATAAATAGAGGCTCATTTGAACAAGATCATTACTCTTCCATTACTCTAGATATTGCATGCTGCTAAAGTGATTTCATTAGAGAGAGACTCTTATGCTTTGTGTGGTTCTATAAATCATATTCTGATTGCTTCATAAAACTCTGATTGTCGCTAATTACCATCGAGATATTTTGTTGATAGGAAGACAGAGGTGCCAAATACATTAAAGTTAGAGGAATTCATGGGATAGAAAGATCGATATGATACCCACCTTAAAAATCATAGTCTTGCAGGGATAGAAAGAAAGATTTAGATATTCATATCGAGGTCTTACCATTTTGTGGGTATGACAGACTTTCTTGAAAGTATAAATCAATGGACCTTTATCCAAGGTTGTTGGATACCCTTCACTTTGGGTTAAAAGATTTCATACTTGTTACTTGTTTTTTTTAAGTTTATTTCCACCGTAATTTGATAAAGGAAGAATGTTTAACTATACTATACTTTCTTGTACTTTTTTATTCTTCGATAAGTATGATTATATACGCTTTAAAGAAGAATCATTACCTTGTAAATGTTCTTTAAGTTTCATTTCTGAAACGATATTTCCATAACCTAGCATGTTGCTTTAGAATAACTAAAAGAGGTCTTGTGAATTTACCATGTTTAACTATTTAGAACCCGGTTCTTATTCGTGAGGTATGATTTTCTTATTTTCATTTTTTCTTAAGTTTTTTTGAGAAAAATAAGGAAAATTGGGGAAAATCCCAAAATTTATGGGGACACGCCATGTACTTTTCCACACATCATGTACATTGGCCATGTGGGATGAGTATACGAGGTGTGTAGGCCTGTCAGTGATGAAGGGTGTAAAAACTAACTACAAACCGTGTACTTAGTATATACATTCCGTGTAATCTGTCGGAAGGTGAATAGTAAGGAAATGGGAGTATCCCCTAGAGGAACAGTAGTACACACCGTTTACTCAGAAATACAAGTCGTGTAATCAGGTCGACAAATGAACAGTGAGGTGGTGGAAAGTGGTCTCTAGTGGAACAATTAAAAAATGGAAAGTACACACCATGTACTTGAGAGTACACTCCATGTAGTTATTTTTTTTGATTAAAAAGGTAGTATCCTCCTATTTATATAGAGGAAGCTGAGAACACCCTAGAGCCGTGGGAGAGAAGGTCAGATCTTGGAAGAGCACCCGGCCGCACACCGGGTCTCCGATTCTTTCGTCATCGATCTCGTTTGAACCATATGGCTGAGTTCTTCTCTCTTCATGAACCAATCCTTCTAATTCTTGCCATATGGGATGTTATTTGGGTTTGAACGCGTGATTTTTTTACCAGATCTACATCGTTCTTGGTTGATTCAGGAGGTTCTGTTTACGTATATTGATCAGAGGAGATTTAGGTAGGTGGTCTGGTGTATATTTTCAAATGTAGAGTTGTTTTGTGTACCATTGTGTTATGTTCCCATGCTTGGGGTGTTGTATGGATGAGGCCTTTAATAATTAAATACCTATAATTGTATATTTATTCTTTTAATTATGTATAAATTGTTGTTTGGGATCGTTTCCTTGATCTAAGGCCACCCTGTGGGTGTGTTTCCCTTGTTTAGCCATTTGGCCAGGATACCCGTGGTTATGCTGTGATTATAGCACGATTTGAGTTTTATTGAGGGAAAATGTGTATAAATTTCTTGTTTTTTTGGGCTTAGCTCAGTTACTTTTTAGCCTTAGGGTAGTGTTTTTCTTAGCCTGAGGGCAGTGTTTCGTTTAGCATGAGGGTATCTTTTCTTATGCTTGTGGGCAATAGCTTTCATGCCCGAGGGAAATATCTTGTATGCCCGAGGGTAATATTCATTAATCCTAAGGGCAATCACCTGAGGAATTCGATTATAATTACCTAAGGGTAAGGATTTTCATGTATGAGGACACTATTTACTTTGAATATTCATTGTGGGGATTTCTTATATTTTACCTCCCACGCTAAAGCATAGGCTTGGTATTGTTATTATCCTCTACTTGTTAGATATCTTGTTGTGGGTTTTTCTTTGGCACTGTATAGGATATTTTCGACTATGGTTGAGTCATGGGAACTTATAAATCAATTATATTGAATTATTAAATAATAATTAAACTGACAATATAACTGGTAGGAATGTTTACTTTTGAGTACTTCCTTGTTTACTACATTTCATTACTGCACACTGTTGTTACACATTTTCGCTGACAGTTGGGAAAGGTCCATTGGTGGTTACCTACTAGGATTTATTTCTCACACCCTATTTGGGTCATGTCTTGGTCCTAAACAGATTATATTGCTGAAGATGTTTATAAGGGAAATATTCCCTATACATATTCTTGATTGTTATAGAGGAGTAGGAGAGCATGGGACAAAGCTTTGTCTTGTGATGCTGCTGAGTTCCTTGTGCACTGTTTTGTTTTAATTTGTTGTACTTTTACCTTGTGCTGTATTGTTTTAGATTGTAGTGTATCCTGTTTTGGAAGATTTCTTAGAGTTAGGGACATATTTCATTAACTTATATATGACTGTTGGTTATTTATTTACTTCACTACCATTGGCCATCTCATCTTAGTATTGTTTAATGCTTCTGCTTTGGTATGTTTCTATTTTCTCCACTACGCTACACTGTGAAGAATGATGGCAATTATTCCCAACTATCAGACCTAGGACCTCGCTTCTAGTCGCTAGCCTCTGTCGTTTGGGGAAATTCGCTTGAGGTCATGTGACCAACCAGGTTCGGGGCACCCGTTGTGTGGCACTCAGATCTGGGATGTTAGAAAGTGGTATTAGAAATATTTTCTTTTCGGTGAGATATTTTATTATTTGGAGACAATAGAAAGAAAAATATTGGTAAGGGATTCGGTAATAACTGTGACTGATAGTAGTTACCCCGTGTATAGGTAATGTCTGGAATTCCTCGAATTAAATTGTGATTTTCTGTTTATGATTATTACAATTGATTTGATTTTCACCGTTGGGTGACACACTTGTGGTGTTTTGTTTATATTTTATACTTGGGTTCTATTTTGTTTCAAACCTATGAGATGAGGGTATTCCATCTCATACATCATTTAGGAACATGTTAGACTCACATGCCATTCATAGTTTCCATGCAATGTAGGTGCATTAGAAATTTATTGTTGTTGTGATAGATATTGTGCTGGAAAATGCAAGATGTTATGATATATGGATTGATAAAATATCTTCTATTTCATAGGGTATCGGTACATTTTATGGTCAGGTTTGTGGATGATAAACATTGGATCCTGAGAATTATGAGCTCTCTTGGACTGGAATTTAGCAAATCATGATCCAGATTTTTGTAGTGTTTTGTAATATAATGGGAAATGTCAAGTTATAAACTATGGTTTGTGGGGATTATGGGCCCCAAAGATCTTAATTTGGCATACCAATGCTTGAAATTTAAGAAAATGGGGATCCAGAGTAGTTTCTAAGGCTTACTGTCCAGAAACCCAGACAACACGGTGTGAGGTTCTATGAACACACTCCATGAACTCTTCTATTCATTAAGAAATGAAAAACATTTAGGTTCATTTCGTGTATCTTATGTACATTCCATGTAGTCTCTAACCCTATCATAGGCCGTGTAGGCAGAAACACGGTATTGTGGAAACTCAAGAGGGAACACGCTGTGTGCCGGTTATACACGCTACGTCGTGTTAACCCTGTGTCCGCCTGTGTGACTAACAACACATATGGAGAAATCATCGATTACACATTTCATGTCAATTTTGACCATGTTGTGTAGTGTAATATCTGAATTCGGCCGTGTAACACACAACACAGGTGGTGTTATCCTTTCTAGTACACGTCGTGTACCTGTGGGACACACTGTATAGTCTTGACCGATAAGTGACCATGTGGACTTGTCCATATGACTGGGGAAATATGGAGGTGTACATGCTGTGTGCATGTGTAACACGCCGTGTAGTTTCACTTGAGTATCCGACCATGTCACTAACAACACGGGCAGTTGGAATCTTATCCATACATGTCCTGTCTATCTAGAACACGCAGTGTCGTGTGAGCTGTGTTCCCGACCATGTCACGAACAACACAGGTCATTGAATCTCATCTAGTACACACCATGTAGACCATATACACTCCATGAATTTGTGTTCAAATGAATTCTGTGTGGCCTAGCCGTGTAGAAGGACTCGGGCAGGGGAAGAAAATTCATGTACATGCCATGTGTAAGGAAAACATGTCGTGTGTTTGGGGTGTTACACAACCAGTGCTGGTAGAGACAGGACCATGTAAATGACTTAAGGGAACACGCCGTTTAGTTATTATACACACTGTGTAGTTTTTTTTAATACTTTATTGTTTTCTTTCTCTTGTTCTCTTATTACACCTTCAATTCTTAGTCCTAGATGATCTTGATCAAAGGCGTGTTTTTGACATTGTAGTGCCATGCCGTCAAGACGACCACCAAGAGAGAGTTAATGATTATACTCTAGAGACAGTAGGCCACAAGATACCGATGGATCCTCTGGCTGGGCCAGATGTGGCACCAGCCATTATACCAGACGCAGGCGCAGATGCGTAGTTCCGTGAAGGCTTCTTGCGGTTCACGCAGACCTTCTAGGGTGCATCACCGACTACCACATCTATGGAAGAGCTGACACGTATATTCCAGAAGCAGCATCTGCCTACCTTTTAAGTGGATTGCAGACCAAAGGCCATGAAATCATGGCTGGGTTCTATGGAGACGATCTTTGAGCATCTGGAGACGCCACCAGGGAGGAGGGTCAAGCTCGCAACATACATGCAGCGTGATTCTGCCATGGGATGGTAGGATGATACCTAAAAGTCTGATCATCACCAAGACATGGCGTGGGATGATTTTTAGGAAGTCTTGTATGAATTTTTCTTTCCAGAGAAGCTAAGGGAAGATTGGGCACGAGAGTTCATGAATCTGCCGCAGGGCTCCATGTCAGTGATGGACTATTCTACCCGCTTCACCGAGCTACAGAATTTTGAACCTATTCTGGTGGGTGATGAGACGTTGAAGGATAGACACTTTGAGGATGGTCTTTGATATGACATCTCAGCACTGGTGAATGTTTTTAGGTTCCCTTCAGTGCATACTATTATGAACCAGGTGCTGATTACTTAGCAGAACCTGCAGGATGCTAGTGGTTTTGGCCAAGGCAGTTCGGCACCAGTTTCTAATACTATTTCTATCGGTAAGAGGAAGAGGTAGATGAATTTCACTCTTGGTGGAAGTACCATACATAAATATTATTCAGGTGGCCAGGTTATGTGTCAACAATGTTTTAAAGAGGGGCACTAGAACCATAGTGTCCATGTGACCCAGTGGAGTTCCGAGTTTGCGGCATGATGGGTCATCTTCATCCTTTTTGCAAGGCATTTCTACCAGTAACTAGTGAGAGGTGTTATGTAAAGAATCCATGTGCAGGAGCCATGCCAGTAGCTTTTACCAGTCATGGAATTAGAATATGTTAAGAAATTCAGGATGAGGTGAGGGTCGTGGCCGTGGAGGCCAGACACCAGGATCTCAGAGACTACTGGGCAGGTCAGCTCAGGGTAGCTAGACTGTGTTTCAAGGTCGCAGCACTGGGCAGACATATGCAGTGCAACAGACCCAATAAGAGTAGGATCTCGTACCTTCCACTGTTAGAGGTACTATTCTAGTTACTTCTGTTTTATCATCGTACTTTTCGATCCTGGTGATACACATAGCTTTATATCTTTTCCTGTTGTGGAGAGCCTTGGGCTCTTTTTTACATCTTCATCATTTGATATCATGGCGCTAGGCAATCCCTTGAGAATTAGAATGGCTGGTGTGCGTCAGTGCAGGGAGTTCCCCCTAGAGGTTGGTGGGTGTCACTTTCTATGGGACCTCAATGTCTTAGAGATGACGGGCTATGATGAGATTTTTGGGATGGACTGTTTGGTACCCATTTGAGCCATTGTGGATTTCTATCATTGTAGGGTGATTTTCACATCACCAGAGGGTGGAGAGTTTTTATACAAGGGAGATTGGGATGTCCAGGTTAGTGGAGTTGGACCCGAGCATCGTGGGAAAAGTGGAGTGATAGCCCGGATTTCGAGTTTATATCTGGATGACCATGGAACTCTTCAGAAGTATTTCCCTCCAATGGCTGATTGTTTCAGGGATGTCTTCCCAGATGATTTCTCAGGTCTACCTCCAGAGAGAGAGGTGGATTTATCTATTGAGCTTGTTCCAAGAGTAGCAACAGTGTCCATTTCTCCTTAAAAAATGAATACAGTATAATTTCAGGAGATCAAGAGGCTATTGGAGGAGTTGTAGTAAAAGGTTTTTATTCAACATAGTACTTCTCCTTGGGGTTTACCTGTCTTGTTTGCGATGAAGGTAGATGGTACACTTAGACTCTGCGTAGATTATCGAAAGCTAAAAAATTTGGCGTTCAAGGACTGATATCCCTTTCCAAGGAATGATGATCTTTTTTATCAACTTCGAGGAGCACGGGTGTTCTCGAATATTGACATCAGATCCTAAAATCATCAGTTGCACGTAAGACCATCAGACATACCGCTTAAAACCTTTCAGAATAGATATGGTCTATGTGAGTATTTGGTCATGCCATACGGACTCACGAACGTGCCATAAATTTTCATGGCTCTGATGAATCATGTTTTCCACCCATATCTGGATTTTTTTGGGGTAGTCTTTAGGGATGACATCTTGGGGTACTCTCACACTCAACACGCCCATGCAACCAATCTTGAGATCGTAATGAGTACACTGAGAGAGTATCAATTATATGATAAGCTCTCAATGTGCCACTTTTGGATAGACCAAATACACTTCTTGGGTCTTATTATCTCAGTGGAAGGAGTTGCAGTAGACCCCGATAAAGTGAGAACATTAGTTTCCATAGAGGAGACTATGAACGTGTTTGAAATACTGAATTTCTTGGGACTGGTTGGATACTATAGGTGCATTATACTAGACTTATCTTAATTAACAGTGCAATTAGATAGTTTGACTAAGAAGGGTGTGATGTTTTGTTGGTTAGAATCTTGAGAGACAACCTTTAAAGAGCTGAAGTGAAGGTTTACATAAGCACTAGTCCTGATAATTTCAGTGCAAGGGAAGAGATATATAGTTTACTGTGATGCATCATGTATTGGTATGGGAGCAGTATTGATGTAGGGAGATCGATTAATTATGTACGGGTCCCAGTAGTTGAGGCCACATGAGAGTAATTACCTAACGCATGATCTCGAGTTGGTTGCAGTAGTTCATGTGTTGTGCTTTTGGAGACATTATCTCTTGGGAGAAAATTTCGTGGTGTTTACAGACAAAAAAAGATTGAAATATATATTTACCCATCTTGATATGAATCTAAGATGTCTAAGGTTTCTTGAATACCCTCAGTCCTTCGACTTTGAGCATACCTATACACCTGTGAAATGTAATGAAGTAGCTGATGCACTGAGTAGGAGGACTCAGATACAGGCAGTTAATGAGGCCAATGGTGAGTGGAAGGTTATGTATTTGTTCTCTGAGATTCATTTGGAGGTACATGATGGTCATAGGAGAACCTATCGTTCTTCCTTAGCAGTGAATTCTACCCTCTAGGATTGAGTGAGGATGAGACAGCTATCAGATTCAAAAGACGTAGTTCAACTGGAGTCAGTGGCAAGTGAGGACCCTCCTCCTGGTTGGACGATAGGAGATGACAAGGTATTGTGTATCCATGGACAAGTGTGGGTTCCAGGGGATATACGTGAGGATTTTATACAGTAATTTCATGCTTCAGCTTGGAAAGTGCATTCGTGGGTTACCAAAAAGTACCGTGAAATGAGACGCTATTATTGGTGGCCGGGTATGAAAAGAGAGGTAGCTGGTTTTGTTACGAGATGATCAACCTGTTAGCAAGTGAAGGTGGAGCATCAGAGGCCATCCATACTATTACAATAGTTACCAGTTATGGAGTGGAAATGGGATTATGTCATGAAGGAATTTTTGACCTAGTTTCTGAGGTCACCTCGAGGCAGTGATGTCGTGTGGGTTGTTGTGGACAGACTTACAAAGATATCTCACTTTTTACTGATCATGGATACCTTCAGTGTTGACGATCTCGGGATGTTTTATATCCGAGAGGTATTACATCTTCAAGGGTCCCTCGTTATATCATTTTAGATAGGGATTCCCATTTTATATCTCATTTTTTCAGTGTTTTAAAAGGGCACTGGGTACACTAGTGCAACTGAGCACAGCTTACCACCCTCAGACTGATGGCCAATCAGAGCATACTATACAGGTGCTTGAGGACATGTTGTAGGGATGCGTGCTGGACTTTGGGGTCTCTTGGGAGAAGCACATACCCCTGGTCGAGATTTCCTACAATAATAGTTTTTTAGAAACTATTGAGATGGAACCGTACGAGGCTTTATATAGTAGGCCATGCCAATCACCTATGTGCTGGTTGGATGCAAGTGAGGAAACTTTACTGGGACCACGTCTCATTCTAGAGACATCAACGCAAGTCCAGTTAATCCAGAAGCAGATGGATACTGCATAGTCTCATCAGAAATCTTATGTTGATTGCCGTAGATGACCCTTGGAGTTCGTGGTCGGGGATAAGGTTTTCTTTCTTGTTTCACCGATACTAGGACACAGGCGGATTAGGAGACATGGTAAACTTTCACCAAGGTATGTGGGGCCGCTTGAGATTATGGAGAGAGTCAGGATGGTTGCCTATCGATTGCAGTTACCATAGAGGTACCAGGCCATGCACAACGTCTTCCATGTAACTCAACTGCGCCATTATCACTCTAACCCATCTCATGTTTTTTATCCTGAGGAGGTTGAACTTCAGGTCGATGCATCCTTTGAGGAGAACCTGATTTATATTGTTGATAGGAACATGAAGATTATCTGAGTCTGGTAATTTCCTCTCATACAGGTGCTATGGCTGTATGGCTGAGTGCAAGACGAAACCTGGGAGTCGGAGACTGACGTGCGTGCTCAGTGGCTATAGTTATTCTCAGCTTTATCTTCACCATCCTTGGAAGGGAAATGCGGGAAAGAATTTATTTAAGGGTAGAAAATTGTAAGAACCTAGTTCTTATTCATGAGGCATGGGTTTCATATTTTCCTTTTTTCATTTAGTTTTTTTCAGAAAAATAATGAAAATTGAGAACAATTCCAAAATTTATTGGTACAAACCATGTACTTTGGCCGTGTGGGATGAGTATACTGGGTGCGTAGGCCTATCGGTGACGAAGGGTGTAAAAACTGACTACATGTCATGCACTTATTAAATACATGCCATGTAATCAGTCGGCCTGTGAATAGTAATTTGGTGGGAGTAGCCACTAATGGAACAATAGTGCACTCAGTGTACTCAGAAATACATGCCATGTAATCAAGTCAACAGATGAATAGTGAGGTGGTGGAAATTTGCTACCAGTGGAACACTTAAAAAATGGAAATTACACACCGTGTAGTTATGTTTCTCTTTGCATAAAACAGGAATTAGTCTCCTCATCAGACAGAGGAAGCTTAGAACACCAATGAGTCGTGGGAGAGAAGGCCGGATCATGGAATATCACCCGACTTCACACTGGGAATCCTATTCTTTCATCTTCAATCTCATTTGAACTGTGCAGGTGAGTTCTTTTCTCTTCTTGAACCTCTCCTTCCAATTATTTTCCTAAGGGAAGTTATTTGTGTTTGAATGTGTGGTTTTTTATCCTAGATCTATGTCGTTCTTGGTTGATTCATGAGGTTTCGTTTACATATATCGATCAGAGGAGATCAAGGTAGGTGGTCCGGTTTTTATTTCAAACTTTCGAGTTCTTTTTGTATACTGTTGTGCTACACGACCATTTTTGGGGGTGTCATATGGCTGAGGGCTTGTCTAATTAAATACCTAGAATTGAATTCTTAATATTTTTATTATGTATAAACTTCTATTTGGGATCATTTCCTTGATCATGGGCCACCCCGTGGGTGTGTTTCCCTTGTTTTGTAGTTTGACCAGGATACCTATTGGTATGCCATGATTATAGCATTCTTTGAGTTTTCATGAGAGAAAATGTGTATAAAGTGCTTTTTTATGTGTTGGGCTTGGTCTGATTACTTATTAGCCTAAGGTAAATGTTTTTCTTTGCCTGAGGGTAGTGTTTCGTTTAGCCTAAGGGAAACTTTTCTTATGCCTATGGGTAGTAGATTCCGTGCCTGAGGGAAATATCTTGTATGCCTGAAGGTAATATTCGTTATGCCTAAGAGAAATTACCTGAGAGTTTTCATTCTGATTACTTGAGGGTAAGGATTTTCATGTATGAGGACACTATTTACTTTGAATATTCACTGTGGTGATTTATTATCTTATACCTCCCAAGCTAAATAATAGGATTGGTATTGTTATTACCCTCTACTTATTAGATTCCCTATTGTGGTTTTTGTTGCGGCACTGTATAAGAGATTTTCAGCTGATGATGAGTCTCGAGAACATACAATTAAATTATATTGAATTGTTAAATAATAATTAAAATGAAAATATAACTGGTAGGAATGTTTAATTTTGAGTACTTCCTTGTTTACAGCATTTCATTACTACACACAGCTGTTGCACATTTTCCCTGATAGTTTGGAAAGGGCCTTTGGTGGTTTCCTACTGGGATTTATTTCTCACACCCTGTTTGGGTCATGTCTTGGGCCCAAACATATTATATTTTTGTAGGTGTTGATAAGGGCATGAGTCCCTGTAAAAATACTTGATTGTTTTAGAGGAGTAGGAGAGCATGGGACCGAGCTTTGGCTTGCGATGCTGCTGAGTTCCTACTGCACTATTTTGTTTTGCTATTTTTTGTACTTGTACCTTGTGCTATATTGTTTTATATGTCATTGTATCCTGTTTTAGTTGCTTTCTTAGTGTTAGGGACATATTTCATCATCATACATATGACTGCTGGTTATTTCTTTACTTCAGTACTGCTGGAAACCTTAGCTTAGTATTGTTTACTGCTTCAGCTTTGGTATGTTTGTGTCTTCTCCATTGCACTACACTTTTACAAATGATGGCATAGTTTCCCCACTATCAGTCCTAGGCCCTCACTGCTAGTCAGTACCCTCTATCATTTGGGGAAATGCACTTGAGTTCATGTGACCAACCAGGTTTAGGGAACCCGTTGTGTGGCACCAGGATCCAGGACATTACGAAGTGGTATCAGAGGTATTTTCTTTTCTATGAGTTATTTTATTATTTGACGACAACGAAATGAGATAGATTTTTAAGGGATTCAGTAATAACTGTACCTGGGAGTAGCTACCCCGTGTATAGGTAAAGGCCTAATTTCCTTGAATTAAATTGTGATTTTTTGTTTTTGATTATTATAATTGATTTGATTTTCATCGTTGGGTGACATACTTGTGGTGTGATGTTTATATTTTTATACTTGGATTCTATTTAGTTGCAACCCGATGAGATGAGGGTATGCCATCTCATGCATCATTTAGGCACATGTTAGACTGACATTCCATGCATAGATTCCATGCCATGTAGGTGCATTAGAAATTGCATGTTTTTGTGATAGATGTTGTGTTGGAAAATTCATGATGTTTTGATAGATGCCTAGATAAAATCCCAACTTTTTGATAGGGTATTCATACATGTTATAGTTGGGTTTATGGACGCCAAACTTTGGTTCCTGAGAATTATGGGATCTCTTGGACCAGAATTTAGCGGATCATGATCCAGTGTTTTGTTGGGTTTTATACTATAATGGGAAATCTCGAGTGGTAATATTTGGTTCACGGGGATTATGGGCCACCATGAATCAGAATTTGGCATACCAACGCATGAAATGTAAGAAAAAGGGGCTCCAGAGTAGTTTCTAAGGATTAATGTCTGGAAACACACACAACGCGACATGTGGTTCTATAAACACACGCCATGTACACTTCTGTTCGGGAAGAAATGAAAATTTTTAAGTACACGCTGTGTACCTTATGTACACGACGTGTAGTCTCTAACCATGTCATAGGTCGTGTAGGCAGAAACACAGGATTTGGGAATCTCTAGAAAGAACAGGGTGTATACCGGTTGTACACGCCACGTCGTGTTGACCCTGTGTCTGCCCGTGTGACTAACAACAGAGATGGAGAAATCTTCGCATACACACTCTGTGTCACTTTAGAAAATTCCATGTAGTGTAATATGGGAATCGAGCCATGTAACAGACCACATGGGTCAGTGTTATCATTTCTATTACACGCTGTGTAACTGTGGGACACGTCGTGTAATCTTGACCGGTAAAAGACCGTGTGGACTTGGTCGTGTGACTGGGGAAACTGGGTGGTGTACATGCCATGTGCGGGTGTAACACGCTGTGTAGTGTCAGCCATGTAGCCGACCGTGTCACTAACAACATGGGAAGTTGGAATCTTTTCCATACACACCGTGTCTATCTAGAACATTTTGTGTAGTGTGATATGTGTACCCAACTGTGTCACGAACAACACGGGTCGGTGAAGCTCATATAGTACATGCCATGTAGACCATATACACGATGTGCAGTTGCGTTCAAAAGAGATACTTGGGGCTTATCTATGTAGAAGGACTCAGGCAGGGGGAAAACATCAAGTACACGTCACGTGTAAGGACAACAAGTCGTGTGTTTGGGGTGTTACGGGACCAGTGTTGGAAGAGTACAGGCCCATGTAAAAGACTTACGGGAACACGACGTGTAGTTACTATACACGTAGTGTAGTCTTGTTTTGTAAAACATGAATGTTTTATTTTCTCATGTTCCCTTCTTACACCTTCAATTATTAGTCCATGATGATCTTGATCAAAGGAATGTGTTTGACCTATTGATTCATGCCACTGAGACGACCACAAGTTTTTCGCAAAGATAGATGAAACGATTATACTCCAGAGACGGTAGGCCATGGGCTACCAATAGATCCTCCTGCAGGGCAAGATGCGGTGCCAGCTGTTATACCGAATTCAGGTGTGGATGCACAATTCCATGAAGGCTTCATGCGGTTCATGCAGTCCTTCTAGGGAGAACCACTAACTTCCACATCTATGGAAGAGGTAACACGTATATTCCAGATGCAGCGTATGACTATGTTTTCAAGGGATGGTGGATCCCAGGCTTCAAAATCATGGATGGGTTCTATGCAGATGGTCTTTAAGCATCTGGAGACGCCTCCATGGAGGAGGGTCAAGCTCTCTACTAACATGTTGTGTGATTCCACCATGAGATGGTGGGATGTTACCACTCAGTCTGAGCATCACCGAGACACGGAGTGGGAAGATTCTTCGGAATTATTCTATGACTTTTTATTTCCTGAGACGCTAAGGGATGATCGAGCTCGAGAGTTCATGAATCTGCTGTAGGGAACCATGTCCGTGATGGACTATTCTTCCCGCTTCATTGAGATCTAGCGTTCGGCACCTGTTCCGGTGGGTGATGAGACGTTGGGGCTAGACACTTTGAGGATGGTCTTTAATATGACATCTGAGTGTTGGTGATTGTTTTAAGGTTGACTTCAGTGTATACTATTGTGAACTAGGTGTTGATTACAAAGAGAATCCTGTGAGAAGCTAGTGGTACATGCCAGATCAGTTTGGAACCAGTTTCTGGTAGAATTTCTACCAGTAAGAGGAATAGGCAGATTGATTTCTCTCACAGTAGTAGTACCAGCCAGAATAATTCTTCAGGTGGCCAGGTGATGTGTTTATAGTGTGGTAATGAAGGGAATACGAGACTATAGTGTCCACATGACACAGTGTAGAGCCATGTTTGCGGAAATATGGGTCATCTTCAGTGATTTTTCTGGTTGTTTCCACTAGTGACTAGTGAGAGGGGTTCTGTGAAGACTCTGCGTGCATGAGAAGGGCCAACAGATTCTTACCAATCAAGGAATTTGAATAAGTCAGGACTTTCAGGACGATGTGGTGGTCGTGGAAGTGGTATCCATACACCTGGATCTCTGAGACAACAGGGTGGGTCAGCTTAGGGTATCCAGGACGTGTCACAGGGCCACAACACTGGGAAGACACATGTAGTGCAACAGACCCAACATGAGTAGGATCCCGGACCTTCCACTATCATAGGTACTATTCTAGTTGCTTCTGTTTTATCTTCAGTACATTTCGATACTGGTGCTACACATAATTTTATATTTGTTCTTGTTTTGGAGTGGCATGGGCTCTATGTTTCTTCTTCTTCTGATATCATGAAACTAGACACTCCGTTGGGAATTAGAATGGCTAGTGTTCGTCAGTGTAGTGAGTGCCCCTAGAGGTTGGTGGGTGTCACTTTCTATGGGACCTCTATGTCTTAGAGATGACGGGCAGTGATTTCAATCTTAGGATGGACTGGTTGTTACCCTTTCGATCCTTTGTGGATTAATATCATCGTATGGTAATTTTCACATCACTAGAGGGCAGAGAGTTTCTATACAAGGGCGAATTGGATGTCCAAGTGAGCCGAGCTGGACTCAAGCATCATGGGTGAGGTGGAGTGAAAGCCCATATTGCGAGTTTATATCTAGATGACCAGGGAACTTGTCAGAAGGGATTCCCTCCTATGTTTGATCATTTCAGGGATGTCTTGTTGGTCGATTTCTCAGGTCTACCTCCAGAGTGAGAGGTGGATTTCTCTATTTAGGTTGTTCCAGGAGCAGCACTGGTGTCCATTCCTCCTTACATGATGGCACCACCAGAATTACAGGAGCTCAAGAGGTAATTTGAGGATTTGTAAGAGAAGGGTTTTATTCGACCCAGTACTTCCCCTTGGAGTTCGCCTGTCTTGTTTTCAAAGAAGAAGGATGATACCCTCAAACTCTGTGTGGATTATTGGAAGATGAACCAGTTGACGGTCAAGAACCGATATCCCTTGCCAAGGATTGATGATCTTTTTTATCAACTTCGAGCAAAACGAGTGTTCTCAAAGATTGACTTGAGATCTGGATATCATCAGTTTCATGTTAGACCATCGGACATACCGCTTAAATCCTTTCAGAGTAGATATGGTCTATACGTGTACTTGTTCATGTCGTTCCGACTCATGAATGCACCAGCAGCTGTCATGGCTCTGATGAATCGTGTGTTCCACCCATATCTAGATTCTTTTGTGGTAGTCTTCGTGGAAGATATCTTGGTGTACTCTCACACTCGACACGACCATGCCACCCATCTTGAGATCGTGCTGAGTACACTAAGAGAGCATCATTTATATTCTATGTTCTCAAAGTTCCACTTTTGGATGGACCAGATAAACTTCCTGGGTCATATTATCTCATAGGAAGGAGTTGCAGTAGACCTAGAGAAAGTGAGAGCAGTAGTTTCATGGGAGCAGCCTAAGAATGTGTTTGACATACAATGTTTCTTGGGGATGTCTGGTTACTACAGGTGATTAATACAGGACTTATCCTCCATAACAGTGTCGTTGATGGGTTTGCCTATGAAGGGTGTGAAGTTCATTTGGTTAAAATCTTGTGAGAAATCCTTTCAGGAGTTAAAGGGAAGGTAGACATTAGCACCAGTACTGATACATCCAGAGAAAGGGAATCGCTATAAACTTTACTGTGATGCATCGGGTATTGGGTTGGGAGCATTATTGTTGCAAGGTGATAAAGTAGTTGCATATGTGTCTCGGCAGTTGAGTCCAAATGAGATGAATTACTGGACGCATGATCTTGAGTTGGCTACAGTTGTTCATGCATTGTTCTTTTGGAGACAATATCTATTGGGGGAACATTTAGTGGTATTTACTGACCACAAAAGTCTGAAATACATCTTTACCAACTGTGACTTGAATATGAGATAGTGATGGTGGGTTGAATACCCTCAATCCTTTGACTTTGAGCTTGCCTATACACCTGTTAAAGGTAATTTAGTAGCTGATGCACTGAGTAGGAGGACTCCGATACAAGCATTGCAAGAGGCCAGTGGTGAGTGGCAGCTTATGGCTTTCCTCTGAAAGATGCATTTGGATGTGCACGATGGTCATGGGAGAACCTATATTTCGTCCTTAGTTGTTACTTCTACCCTCCTGGATAGAGTGATTATGAGACAACTATCAGATTTAGAAGGTCTATTTCTACTTGAATTAGTTCCAATTGAGGAATTTCCTCCTAGTTGTACAATAGGCGATGAACAAGTACTACGTATCCATGGATGAATGTGGGTTTCAGGGGATATATGAGAGGAGTTGATGCAGGAATTTTATGCTTCAGATTGGGCAGTGCATCCTAGAGTTACCAAAATGTTCTATGACTTGAAACGTCTGTATTAGTGGCCAGGTATGAAAATATAGGTAGCTGGTTTTGTTACGATATGTTCCACCTATCAGCAGGTGAAGGTAGAGCATCAGAGGCCAACCAGACTATTAAAAAAGTTAACCATTCCGAAGTGGAAATGGGATGATGTTGCAATGGACTTCATGATCGGGTTAACGAGGTCACCTGAAGGCACTGATGTCGTGTTGGTTGTTGTGGAAATACTTGTGAAGGTACCTCACTTTTTGCTGATCAAGGAGACCATCAGTGTTGACGAGCTCAAGAAGTTTTATATCTATGAGGTAGTGCATCTTCATGTGGTCCCTCATTCAATCGTTTCAAATAGGGATTCCCATTTTACATCTCATTTCTGGGAGAGTTTTTACAGGGAACTGGGTACACAAGTGCTTCTGAGCACAACTTACCACCCTTAGACCACTGGCCAGTCAGAGCATATGATACAGGTTCTTGAGGACATGTTGCGGGCATGCATCCTGGACTTTGGGGCACTTGGGAGAAGCACATACCCCTAGTCGAGTTTTCCTACAATAATAGTTTTATGGAAACTATTTAGATGAAAACTTACGATGATTTATATGGTAGGCCATGCCGATCACATTTGTGCTGGTTGGAGGTAGGTGAGGCAGCTTTACTGGGACCACATCTCATGTAAGAGACATCAGAGCAGGTCCAGTGGATTCAAAAGTGGATGGCTACAGCACAGTCTTGTCATAAATCTTATGTTGATCGCCACAGATGACCCTCAGAGTTCGTGGTCAGGGATCAAGCTTTCTTGTGTGTTTCACCGAGGTTAGGACACAGGCGGATCAGGAGATAGGGGGAACATTCACCGAGGTATGTGGAGCCGTTTTAGATTTTGGAGAGAGTTGGCCAAATTACCTATAGTTTTCAATTAACAAAGAGGTATCGGGCCTTTCACAAAGTCTTCATTTTTTCTCAGCTTCACCGTTATCACTCTGACCCATCTCACGTTTTTCAGCATGAGGAGGTTGAATTTCAGGTCGATGCATACATTTAGGAGCATCCAATTCATATTGATAGTAGGAGCACAATGGTTCTCCGAGGCTGGTCAGTTCGTCTTGTACGGGTGCTAGGGCAGGATGGACGTGTGCAGGACGAAACATGAGAGTGGGAGAACGACGTACATGCTTAGTGTCTAGATCTATTCTTAGATATATCTTCACTACTTTTTGAAGGGAAATTCAGGGAAAATTTTCTTTAAGGGTTGAAGTTTGTAAGAACCCTATTCTTATTCTTGAGGTATGGGTTTCTTCCTTTCCTTTTTTCTTAAGTGTTTTTGATAAAAATAAAGAAAATGGGAGAAAATCCCAAAATTTATAGGTACACACCATGTAATTTTCCACATGTCGTGTACTTTGGTTGTGTTGGATGAGTATATAGATCTTGTAGTCATGTCGGTGATGAAGTGTCTCAAAACCGACTACACTCCATGTACTTAGTATATACATGCCATGTAATCAATCGGGGGGTGAATAGTAAGGCGATGGGAGTAGCAGCCAGAAGAACTATAGTACACTCTATGTACATAAAAATACACACTGTGTAATCGAGTCAACAGATGAATAGTGATGTAGTGGAAAGTAGCCGCAAGTGGAAAAGTTAAAAAACGGAAAGTACACACCATGTACTTGAGAGTACACGCCGTGTAGTTTTGTTTTTCTCCCTTAAAATAGGAAATAGACTCCTCTTTCGATAGAGGAAGCGTAAAATTCCTGAGAGTCATGGGAGAGAAGGATAGATCTTAGAAATACTCCTAAACGCATACCGGGACTCTGATTCCTTCACCGTCGATCTCGTTTGAACCGTACGGGTGAGTTATTCTCTCTTCTTAAACCACTACATCCAATTCTTGAACTATGGTAAGTTAATTGGGATTTAACTCATGATTGTTTATCCTAGATCTACGTTGTTCTTGGTAGATTAAGGAGGCACCATTTATTTATATCGATCAGAGGAGATTGTGGTAGGTGTTTTGGTGTTTATTTCCAACTGTCGAATAGATTTTGTGTACCGTTGTGCTACGCGCCCATGTTTTGGGGTGTCATATGGTAGAGGAATTGTATGATTAAATACCAAGAATTTAATAGGTAATAATTTTATTATGAATAAAAAACTGTTTGGGATCATTGCCTTGATCTGGGGCCTCCTCGTGGGTGTGTTTCCCATGTTTAGCCATTTGGCTAGGATACCCGTGGGTATGCCATGATTATAACATGATTTGAGTTTTCTTGAGATAAAATATGTATAAATTTCTTGTTTATATTTTGGGCTTGGACCAGTTAATTGTTAAACTGAGGGTAGTGTTTTTCTTAGCCCGAGGGCAGTGTTTCATTTAACCAGAGGGAAACTTTTCTAATGCCTGTGGGCAGTATCTTCAGTACCTGAGTTAAATATCTTATATTCCTGTGGGAAATATTCGTTATGCTGGAGGGAAGTCACCTGAGGTTTTCGATTCTAATTACCTGAGGGTAAGTATTTTCATGTTTGAGGACACTGTTTTCTTTGAATATTCACTGTGGTGATTTCTTATGTTATACCTACCAAGATAAAGCACAAAATTGGTATTGTTATTACCCTCTAATTGTTAGATAGCCTATTGTGGTTTCCGATGCGACATTGTATAGGAGATTGTCAGCTAAGGCAGAGTCTTGGGAACTTATAATTCAATTTTATTGAATTGTTAAATAATAATTAAAATGGAAATATAACTGGTAGGAATGTTTACTTTTGTGTACATCCTAGTTTACTGGATTTCATTACTGAGCACTACTGTTGCACATTTTCACTAACAGTTGGGCACGAGCCTTTGAGAGTTTCCTACTAGGATTTATTTCTCACACCCTATTTGGGTCATGTCTTGGGCCCAAATAGATTATATTTCTGTAGGTGATGATAAGGGAAAAAGTCCCTATACAGATACTTGATTGTAGTAGAGTAGTAGGAGAGAATGTGACTGAGCTTAGTCTTGCGATGTTGCTGAGTTCCTACTGCACTATTTTGTTTTGCTTTGTTGTACTTGTTCCTTGTTATATATTTCTTTATATTGCAGTGTATCCTATTTTGGATTCTTTCTTTTAGTTAGGGACATATTGCATCATCATACATATGACAGTTGCTTATTTCATTACTTGAATACCATCGTCCATCTTAACATAGTATTGTTTACTACTTCCTCTTTGGTATGTTTGTATTTTTCTACTATGCTACACTTTGACAAATGAAGGAATAGTTTCTCCACTATTAGACCTAGGCCCTCGCTACTAGTCGGCAGCCTCTGGCATTTGGGGAAATGTGGTTGAGGTCATTTGACCAACTAGGTTCGGGGCACCCGTTGTGTGGAACCTGGATCTGGGACGTTACAGTTTAACTTTGTTAAACATAGTTTTCGTTATGGTTAAAAACAAATGTTTTGAAACATAAAATGCACCCACTATTGTAATTGAGCATCTACATTCATATTTCTAGCCTACATGGTAAATGATTCCTCTGTTTGACACACTTTCAGTTCAAATAATTCAAAAATAAATATATGATTGTTACCCTATGATTTCATAGAAATATAATCTCATGAACTAGTTTTTACATTATGGTGCAGATTTTTAAGGTTCAACATATTCTAGAAACTCATTTCTTCCATCTTATAACATCCAATGTTGGTTGGACGAGCGATCAATTTTCACACATCAAAAATAATTCAATGATTTTTTTTAATATTTCACATCAATAGGATATTGTTTTTTATGATTTTAACCATAAAATGAATGTTTTTGGTTTATAAATTTATAAAACAATGTTTTAACTTTTCTCAAGAAAAACACACCTTGGTTTGAAATGACAACAGTTTTTATATTTTAAAAAATAATATATTTTTGTTTTTATGTAATTTCATAGTATTACAAGCTCATTTAAAAAATTTTCACTTTGTGGCACATGTTTTTAAGGAACCAATTTTTCTAAGAACTCATTATTTACTCCATTTTTGTTCATTTAATGTCATATTAACCTTTAATTTCCTTTCACATGTCCAAAATATTTCAAATATAGCTTTCATAATTTTTAACATCAGTTGGAGATTGTCTTCTATGGTTTTATCATGGAAGGAATATTTTTGTGTTTTAAATTACTTTGTTTATAGTCATCATGGGAAAAAGTAACCTTGTATTGATAGACCATCAGTTCCAATAATTTAGAATCCAATCTATGGTTATTTTCATGTGATTTTGTAGTAATCAGTTCTCATTTTGTTGATTTACACTCTGTGGCTCATGTTCTTAAAAACAATTATTTTCTTAGAACTCCTTATTTAGTCTATTCGAGCACATCACATGTCATATTGATGTGTAGTGTGCTCGTACATCTCAAAAATAATTCTATGATAGCTTTAATATTTTTAAACATTAATTAAAGAACATTTTTTATGGTTTTAACTATCAAATTCATTCTTTTGTGTTTTAAGTTACTAAAACAATGTTTGCAATCATCTCAGGAGAATGAGACCTTGAATTCATGCAATGTCAATTATTATAATTCAAAAATCAATCTATAATAGTTTTCCTATAATATCATAGTAATAAGAACTTATTTATATTATTTTTAGTCTACGATGTTTGTTCTTAATGATCATCTTTTTATAAGAACACCTTATTTAGTTCATTCGATAACATCGTGTGTCTGATTGAAATTCCACCTATACAAACATGACAAAAATAATTCAAAAATTGGTTACATAATATTTCACATAAATTATAGATATCTGTATATTTGTTTGATCATAAAATGTGCATTTTAGTGGCTGAAATTACTGAATCTTCATTTTTAATTATCTAGAGAAAACGACACCATAGTTTGATGCGATGTTAATTCCTATTATTTAGAAATAAATATATGATTGTTTTCCTATGATTTCATATAATTCCGAGACCACTATTATGTTTTTCACTCTTTGTAAAATGTTATAAAAAGCATTATTTTCTAAGAACTCATTGTTTAGTCCATTCGAGAACACCACCTTTCACATTGATGCTTTGTCTACTCACACATGTCAAAGATAATTCTAAGATAGATGTCATAATATTTCATGTCAATTGGAGATATTTTTCTATGGTTTTAACTGGGAAACACATATTTTAGTATTATAAATTATTGAAACTGAATTTTTAGTTTTATTGGGAAAACGACACCACCATTTGAGGCACCATAAGTTCCCATTTTTCCAAAATTAATAGTTGGTTGTTCTCATAAGACTGCACAATAATCTGAGTTCATTTAGATGGTTTTCAATCTATACCACACATTTTTTAAGTAGCTTCATTTTCTAGGAACTCTTTATTTAGTCTGTTTTCACACATAAAATGTCAAAATGATGTGTTTCATGATCTCACATGTCAAAAATAATTCTAATATATCTATTATATAATTTCACATTAATTAGAGATCATTTTCTATGGTTTTAACTATAAACACACCTTTTGGTGTTTTGAATTACTCACAATGCATTTTCGATCATCATAGGTAAAGGACACACTTTTTTTGTGAACTTCTAGTTCTTATATTTTAGAAATAAATATATGTTTTTTCCAATGATTTCACTGCAATATGAGATCATTTTGTTGGATTTCACTCTATAGCGCAAGTTTTTTAAAAACTAACATTTTCTATGAAATACTTTTTTATACTGTTTGGACACATTTTATATCATATTGATTTTCCTTCAGCATGAACATGTCAAAAAACATTTGAGATACATTAATTAAGCATTAACATAAATTATAGGTTATTTTATATGGTTTTAATTATCAAATTCATGTTTTAGTGTTTTAAATTTCAAAAACAATGTTTTCGGTTGTCTCGGTCAAATGACACCTCGGTTTGATACATCATCAGTTTCGATAATTAAAAAAATAAATATATAGTTTTTTCCTATGATTTCTCATTAATATAAGATCATTTGGCCTATTTTCACTTTGTGACACAAGTTTTTGAAGACCACTAATTTTTAAGAACTCATTTTTTGTACGTTTGAGGACATCACATGCCGGTTGACATTTCGTCTACTCGAAAAAGTCAAAAAGAATTCTAAAAATGCTATAATAGGATTTAACATCAATTAGAGATCTTTTTAATGGATTTATCCATCAACTATTGGTTTTACTATTTTAAATTACTAAATCATTGTTTTCAATAATCTCGTACAAATGTCACCTCAGTTCCTCAGTTTGATGCACCGTTCGTTCCTATAATTCAATATTCTATCACTGTTGTCATGTGATTTTACAACAATTTATGCTCATTTGGATAGTTTTCACTCCATGACACATATTTTTAAAGACCACCAAATTATAAGAACATCTTATTTAGTGAGTTTGAGCACATCACCTGTAATAGTGACACATCATATACTCACACAAGTCATATATATATATATATAGATATATTTGTCTGTGTTTGTTTATATATATTAACATTTATTAATATTATAAATATATAATAATATAGGAAATAATATATTATCATATTTATACTAATCTGTATTTAAATATATTTAAATAAAATATATACTAATATATATATATATTATAATGCTAATATTAATATATTATAAAATTATATTAAAACATTTAATTTTTAAATAAAAAATTTCTTATTAAAACATTTCATTTTTATTATCATTTATTGATATAATATTAGTAATTATTAATTTAATATTAAGAATATAATTATTATGAATTATAAATACCGATATTAATAAGTAGAAAATATTAATTATTTTATTTTTTATAAATAATTGTATTATTATTGTTATGAAATATTTTATTAATACTTCTAATTATGTTTATTAATAATTTTTGTGAAATTGTTTTTAATTTTTAATTATTTTATATATTTTATGTGCATGTCATAAATTTCATTTAAAACCTTATTATAAGCAATATTTTATATGCTTTAAGAGTTACCTACTCCAAATGTTACATTTTAAAATAACATTATTTGTTTCATTTGTATTATTGTCTATTTAATTATTTTGAAGAAAATATTTTCATTTTTAATTATTGATTATGTTAGTAATGTATTTTTTAAATTTCACTTTTTCTGTAATTATATTTTATGTTTTATTATATTTCAAAGTCCCCCACTTGAAACACAAACTTTACCATTGGGTCCATGGGGTTGTGGCAGTGAGATGTGGACAACGACCATGAGATGGGGCTATAGTCTGGTGATAACTTGCGTGCTTGATGAATACTGGATGGGAACACCCAAAATTTGGGGCATCTTGGCGTTGACAATATGGGATGGTAATGTTTTTGGGTGATGTTGCTTGTGCCTTTATCTTTTGGGTAATTGGGTCTTTTTTGCTTCTTATTTCGACTAGTTGATTTGCATGCTTGCCTCGATAGAAGGGATTTACTAATGAATATTTGGGTGTAATGATGGAGATGCTGGAAATTGAATGATGATAGGCATTGGTATGTGTTGTTTTCTAGACAGATGTTCTATGGCACTACAAGTTGTCAGTTGTATGGGACTCAGATGGTGAGAAACTCATACGGATAGAATGTGGACTAAAACCTCTGACGATGGGCATTGGGGATCAACATGATCACAAGAGCGATGGTGTTATATGACACGACGACATTCATGGGTGAACAATTTTCTTTGTCCAAGATGATTTCCTCTAATAGAGTGTTGTCACCCAACCTCATCAATGTAGTCGGGTGCGTGAGGTCATCGGGGTTGGCAGTTGTGGGTCAGCATCATGGTCCGCTCCTTTTGTCTTTTATGAGGTGAGATTTTGAGAATAAATAATTAGTCTATTAGCTAATATGTCAGGACTTTTGGGACATTTTTTGTTCATTTTGTGTGGAATTGTTTTTCCCTTTTTCTGGTTTGTTGGAATTCTGTGTGCGACACACTAGTATGTTACTGTCTTTGTAATTTTATTTTCATTAATAAATTTTAGGATCGAGTTCCCTCAATACCTAATCCAACCTGGTATTATATTATCAATTTCAATCCTATAAGTTATTATTAATTATGTTACCATTACTAAACATTATGGAATAAATTATTAATGAATATTAATTTTATTTTAAATTATTAATAATAATTGCAATAATAATTATCAATAATGATATAAAAAATATATTGATAAATTTCACTAATAAAGTAATTAATAATTTCCTTGGGATCATCCCTACCATTTTATAAAAATAAAGTATTTAATAATATAATTAAAAATAATTTTTAATAAAATTAGTAATATAATAAATATAATTATTAATAATTATGTTTTTATTATCATTTTATTATAAAATTATTAATTATTATATAAATATATATAAATAAAACAAAAATAATAATATTTTGTTTAAAAAACATGTAAGTAAGGGGTTTCAATGATTGAAGGCCTTTTAAATAAAAGTTCTTAAGTTGGACCCCTTTAGAATAGTGAGTTCATTAAAAAATCTATAGGGAAGGTGCTTTCTGTGAAAGGCCCTTTCACATAGGTATATTTAAGAAGGATCTTTTCTAAATATTGCATTCTTAAGAACATTTTTTAATAAGGTTCTATCTCTTTGTACGCCCTTCCTTCTACCAAAACATATAATACTATAATTGGTACTTTCCGAATTAATTTCCCAAAAACAATATTTTCATAATAAGTTTAAAAATATCATTTATATAGGATTTTTTGCCTTTAAAAGTAGCCCTTTCATGACCAGAATACCCAATGGCTCAAAACCCATTTGACTTTGAATGCCTGAAGGCCATATCACTCGAAGTCCCAAGCCATTAAATCAAAAATCACATCATGCTCACAATATTTTCGTTGTGTCCACCCCAAAAATTAGTAATCAAACGACATTTTTTTAAATGATTTGAAACAAAATAACAATTTTAAATATTTTATAGTAATTAATACTAATTATAAATTTTTATAACTAATTATTGAATAATATTTGTTTAACTACCTATTAATTAATAATTAATAATTATCAATATTTAATAGTAATTATTAATAGTTAATTATTATTTATTAATTATTAATATTATTTATTGGTAATTAAATATTTTTAAATTTAAAATAAATTTAGAACTATTGATTAGTTGTAATTAATTATTAAAAAATTAGTTCTTAATTAGATATTTATTGATGTTATTAATTAGTAATAAATTAGTGATAAATTATATATTTATTAATATCATTATTTAGTAATTAGTATTTACTACAGAATAATTTATTTAATTAGTAATTAATATTATTTATTTATTTATTTATTAAAAATTAAAAATTATTAATGTCTCCTATTAATTATTAATAGTAAATTATTATTTATTTATTATTATTTAGTTATTATTAAAACTATTAATTAGTCATTAGATATTATTTAATTACTAATTAAATAAAAACTGTTAACTTTTAAAAATTAATCAATTAATAAATATTTCTTTATTATTTTTAATTGCTTTTTATTTATATTTATAATTAGTAATTAAATTTATTTAATTATGAATATTAACTAGTTAATTAATAAATATTAATATTTAATAATTATTTAGTTGTTATTATTATTTATCAAAAATTTATAAGTAATTAATACTTATCATTAATTAATTACTGATTATTAATAATATATTATTAATTATATTCAGTAGGAAAATGGAAGGTGATTCCTATATTTGAAGGGTTTTGAGGGAAGTCGACAAGTATTTTGGCATCCAACTAATGAGGGAGATGGTGGAAAAGAGTTACATGGTTGGGAAAGTGCAAGAGATATCCATACATCTTCATTACTAGAGGCTGCATATGGTATGCCTCTATACTCATCATGCATGTTATAGTTTTATAATTCCTTATATTGTAAACTATGTTCCCTGATGATTCCTTCGAGGAAGGTACATGCTTGTTTTTTCGAAGGAGGGATGGGTGGGTGAGTTGTATCTCTATCTAGATTCTATAGGGTATTTGAAAAATTCCATATGAGGGGAACAAACCCAACATGTTCACCTTGGATGTGATCAATCACCATGATCAGAGCCTCACTAGTATGAATGACACAAAAAATAATTTTCTATACATGGATGTGAATTGGGATTTACTAACATGATACATTTGAAAGACCAATATACCACCACAGGTTTCCTTACAGATGAAACCTGCTTAATTGTGGTCGAGTTTGAGACCCTAATAATTATTGAGGGCAGGCATGAAAATTAGAGCATTGTTTTATTATCATGCATAGGTTGCAAATGAATCCCTTTAATTTTATTTATAATTTACATTCATATTTTCCTGAGGTATTCATTTTTCATGTGGCACAATTGTTTCCTAGGGTCTGTTCAGTTTTTATGATTTTTATTATTTACCAAAAAATCATTTTAATTACCTTTTTAAGCACCTGAATTTGGATTGTTGGCCATGAATGGTAAAACAGTTGTGGCTGGATCTAGTTGTTAATGTTTTTATAGAATTCAATTTGGGTCACCTCTTATATGAAAATACTATGACACAACCTATGACACTACTTGTATCACATTCTGTTATGTGAGTCGTTAGTTTCATCTTAGCCTTCCACATGGGTATGATCCTACTGTTCTGATCATGCCATCAATTTTTCCATGGAACTCCATCACTTCCTCCTCTTGTGCACCTTGATGCATTGTGATCAATCTTTTTTTTCTCATGGGTTTCATTTGGTTTTGTCTCCCAAGACCCCTTTGTGATTTCCTCTATCTACCTAGAGTGGATGTCGAAGATAGAAGAATGAGAACACATGTTCTCCAACCATCTTCACTCCCCTCAATCATGGTTGTGTAGCCTATATGAATCAGAGTACCAATCTAGTGGATATTTGATGGATATCAGCTTGATCTTGGGATTAGGGACACTACCCATCAAATAGGTTCAAGATCATTAATTTTTTTCATCATGATTAGGTTTTAGTTTTAGATTATTCATTTTTAGTGATTCATTTCATTATATAAGGTATATATCTGTATCCTTTTGGGTGTGTATGTGATTCTATCCATGAGTGGATGATGTGGACTCTATATGATTGATTTTGCCTCTGCCACCTAGTTCAAAGGGTTCATCCTCCTTTGTTAGTTTATATAGTGTTCCTCTTGATTCGTGATTCTGTGTTTTATTTCATTTCTTTTTTCATAGTAATAAAATACCGAACGATGTGGTGATCTCTCTATGAGTGAAGGATCATACTAATCCAAATCATGTTATATCTGGTGTTATTTATATTCTATTCCTTCTTCTTTTGTGTTTCTAGTAGAATGATTCAATAAGGAAAATGTACTATGTTTAATCATATAAAATCAAATTGTATTGTTCTGTATTTGTAACCTATTAATATCCATAAGTGGTTCTTGGATATTCTAATGGTTAATAGATTAACTCCAACAAGTAGAATCAGAGCCTATATTAACATAAATAACGGGCTATATTGAAATTCATACTGATAAATTTGAGGATGAAAATTATTTTTATCTATGGATGATAAAAATAATTTCACCACTATATTATAATGATTTAATTTATTCCCTTGCTGACACTAAAAAAAATCAACATCATTTCCCCGAATGGACAGATTGTTTTCCACTATATTGATGTCCTTAAAGAAACCATTAGGAAATTCCATAGATTAATTCTTTTATCATTAGGAGATAAATTTATTAGATATGTTGAATATAACTCCTATTCTACAAAAATATGGTATAGACTTGAATCTATTTATAGGAATAGAACTCTTGTTGGTAGATTATACAAAAAATGAGAGTATATACTTTCAAAATGTGTCCTGGAGCTGCCTCCAGGATATAAATTAACGAATTTAATAAAATATTTTCTGATCTATCCAACATAGACATTATATTAGGTGATGAAGATCATTAAATCGTACTATTAACTTAATTAGATGATACATTAAATTCTATTAAAGACACTATAGTGTATGGAGAATATACTATCTCTTCCAATGAAGTTAATTATATTTTACTCTCCAAAGACCTTCAATGTAAGGGTAGTGTCGAGACTCAGGTAGGAGGTTTCAAAATTAGGGACAAAAGTGAATATAGTGGTAGAAGTGAGCATAGGGGAAGGAGGAATGATATGGGCCAGTCTATGAAGAAAAGTTATAAGTATATGGTCAATGTAACTATGTGTTTTTATTGCAAACAACATTGTCACAATAAGAGGAATTCCCCTAATATGAATATTGACTATAGAGATAATAGTAATGGATTCTCATTTTTAGTTTAGAATACTTTGAAACTACTTATGTTTTAAATGTTTATGAGATTTCAATATCTAATGAATGGATCCTTGATTCTGGAGGTTCATTTCACATGTTTCCACGTAGGGAGTTCATCATTGAGTTAAGGGAAACTAAATCTAGAGATGTGTTTATAGGGAAAGGAATTACCTGGTATATTATGGTAATTGTGTTTATTCATTTGAGATTCATGGTATGACTATAAAAAAAATTAAGGAGGTTAGGTGGGTACTATAACTAAAAAAAATCCTAACTTCCCTAGGAGTCCTTGACCAAAAGGGCTACAACATTAAATAAGACTCAAGGCATCATTGGATTTCTGGATGACCACTCACTGTTTTGGAAGTAAAATTCAAAAAGGAATTAATGTGTTAGATTTTAATGTTTATAGAAGTCAGTTAAACAGCTCTTCTGATTTAAACTTGATACAACTGACCTTTGGTATAGAATGTTGGGGAACATTAGGGACTAAATGTCCCTAAGGCCTTGTTTTATTTATTTCTTTTTGGATAATACCCATTTTAATTAGGTTGAGAGGGAACCATTACATGAGCCATATGCCCAGTGACATAAGGCCTAGTACATCACCTGATGGCCTAGAGGCATAAATCCTAATACCTGACCTGAATTCCAACCAATCTAAACCCGAAATTCCCCCCCCCAGCATCTATATAATTGAAGGTTCCATGCTACCCACCTTGCATTGATTATTAGCTAGCATTTACCCTTGCATAGCTTCAAGGTGCTTAGTACCAATGTCGATTTTGCTACCCTATCGTTCTAAGAATATTCTTTACTTTTTCATGGTGGCTTCTAATTTCTTTGAATCCTCTTTTAGAAACTTCTATATGTTTTCTTCCAAGGAAGATCCATGGTCTGTGTGACCTAAAAGACCATTTCTAGAAGGCTTGGGGTGGTCTGAAGGCCCTGTGGCCCACAGGCCCAAACTAGTGGCCAGAAGGCTCAAGTAGATGAATATTTATCAATAATAAAATATAGAAATAGTAACTACTACAGTAACCTAGAAATCATTCTCCACTAGTATTTTATCTAGGGATTCATTCATACATGCAGGGTGTGTTAACCACTGGGCTACCACCATAACTGTTGGGGAACATTATTTCCAAGGGCCTTAATGAACGTAAAGAACAAGGGATTTGAGTAATGTAACCTAATTCATTATCATGACACATAAAATTGATTATGTTTTAATGTTTATTTTTTGTATATTTTAGACCCTAGGTTATCTCTCAAGGAGCGTTGATAGGTTTTGAGTATGTGGTTTTAAGAAAAAGTACTAAACGAGGGATGGTTTAGAAAACAATTTTAAGAAAATAACTTGATTTAAAGAGATAAATATTCGATAAATTTAGGTGGTGTTTTAATAATTATGTGAGAAGGAGGTCATTTTAGTTTCACTACACATCTTGTACAGTGCATTGTTCTGAAAAATAAACATGGTTTTTTTAATTCAATCTTTGAAGGTTGTCATGATCCTGATTCCACTCTTGCCTCTTAAATCATTTCATAAAGTACCAACCCTTGAAAAAACAATTGTGTAGTCAAGTATTGGACCTCATGAATAGATTTATAGACACATAATCACACTAGTATCTTATGTATGTGTGAGAGAAATCGTAGTCTTGTGTTTCTGAATCAAAACTAACAATGATTCTGACTTTAAATATCAACCCAATAGGTGTTGAATTAAAAAGTGTTTCCCTTAATTATAAAAAAGAAATTTACTAATAGGAGAAGAACCTAAAAATTCCACATAAGTGACATATTTATGAAAAAAATTAAAAAAACCCAGTAGAATTATAAGAACCATAACTCCCTCCCATGTATATGTAGCACCCTCAAAATGATTTTCCACTATTTAGCTCGCCCTTGAGAGGTTGAGGAGGCTTGGGTGAAAGATCACCTTCATCCATGATATTCCTATGAATATAGGGGCCTCTAGAACATATTTGATGATAAAAGTACTCCATTAGGTATCCAATATACCTGATCATTTCCTTCTATCCGAACATAGAAATGATATTCCCATGGTATCATTTTATAGGTAAAGTGAATGGTGGTTTTGGTCACAAAGATTGTTCAAAACCACTTTGAACACTGTTTTCTATGGGTAGACCACGTTATCTCACTTTGGTAGAAACTAAAAATTAATTAAACCCCATATTAAATTTTTTAAACGAATGTTTGGATTCATTTGAAAAACTACAGCTTGAGATACAGACAGATCACATCACACCACATTTGACATCATGCAGATTCAGTGTGCTGGACAGATCAAGTCTATTGGGCCACTTAATGGATGATTTGGAATTTAATGTCTTAAAAAAAGTTATATTCATTTGGAATATGAATCAGACCAAAAAATAGTATCCCATTGGAAGAATTGATATTTAGTAACATTTATATCAGTGGAGAGGTGTTCATGGATCCCATGCAATTTTGGATCATTCTTCTTCCAGTTCATTCTAGTCCTTCCAAATAAACTCTACCTACAATGAAGTAATCAAAAGAAGTATAATTTCCCCTTTTAATAATGATAAAATTAAATAATGGAATAAAAAATGAACATAATTTTTTATTTTTATAATTTCCAATACATACTAGTTTAGCATAGTTGTGTAAGGGTGAAAATGAAATAGTGAATCGCAGTGCGATCACACTAGCATAACTAAAAATTTTCACTCATGGGAAAATTCATATATCCAAAAAATTATGAATATATAAAATTTAAAATTAATAAAGATTTATCATTTAATGAAAATTTTATACCTCATACAAATGTGATTAAATAAAAAATAACACCGAGCAGTTATTCTCAGTGATCTCGGAAAAAGACGTCTCAATACTCTATCAGAATGAAATTACAAGAAATCCATAATACCAATAGAAGAAAATAATTCATAAGTTAATCATGTCACTAATTCTCTATTAGTGTGTGTGACATCCATTTCATGCTATTCTTTCAACTTTCAATCAAATATATATATATATATATATATTGTTTTAAAACTGGTCTACATACATGATCTTTCCCCACAAACATGCCCTACATCATTTGAAATAGAATTTCAAGACCCACATACTTAAGAAATTCCAAAATTAAAACCATAAGATCCTAACCTAGATATCCCTATAAGTTATAAATTTCATCACTCCCCTTATTTATTTATTTTTTCAATGGTTTTACATGGAACAAATCTCAATATATTTTCTCAACACTTGTTCGATCTCCTCACGACAATAATTTTAATAGTTGTAAAATGATCAAAAGTCAAGGGAAAGTGGGTTCTGACCTACCCAATATACAACCATTCATTGTATGGAATACAATTGTTTGATAATTGGTACACACACAGAGTTCAATTTGGTTCAGTAATGAAAATGATTGGATAAGGAATGAACATATGGAAAACTTATTTTTGAAAGTATAGAAAAATTAACCTAAATTATATTTAACTTCTTGATAGAGTTAATATTTTCATTATTATTTATATGTTTTTAAATGATTTAATCCCTACCAATTATTCAATGTGAGTTTATTTGCATCATTTATGTGTTTTTAGTGTATTTTGGGCTTAAATGTGAAAATGGGGTAATTCTGTAAAATTGTCAGTTTTATATAGATTCTGTTTTTCGGGCATAACTTTTATAATATGGGTCCAATTTAAGTGAATCATTTTTTTAGGATTCCTATACTTGTGGGCGTAAAATGTTCCTTCTGGACCAAGACCCAATTAGAAACCCAATGGTGCAGAAAATTCAATCAAGTGGAGAAATCAGTTTGGAAGGAAGAATGGACACCACTTCATTAAATATGCCATATATCCTTCATCCGACCATTGAATGCGGTGATTTCAGCTGGTGTCGACAGGGGACTTCGAAAGGACGGCTCAAATTAAATTTCATAAATTATTGAGCTCATTAATGCATCCTTTTGGAACGTCCAATTGGAGTGGGTGAAACAGTGTTTGGTGGCCAGAAAAGTAATGGTTATTGATTCGGCCATATCCTTCTTTACACCTGTCCAATGACTCTCAAATTTTGAGGGTAAATAGAAAACGTCAGTTCAAACATTCTATAAGAAGGGACTTCAGTGAGTTTCGGCCGGCTGGTGGCCATAACAGAGGAAAACTTCTGGAGTATAGATTCTAGAGCATCAAATTTTCTGTTCTTTGTTTTCTCTCTTTTGTTCTTCTTAGTTTTTTAATGAATTATTCTTTCCCCTTAGTCACAATTACCCTTACCATGGTGGGGTAAACGTCTGTGTGATTGGGTATGTAGAGGTTTTCCATATTGTATTTCATGAGTTCCTTCTATTAATGTTTTAAAATCCTCTTTTCTCTTCTGCGAATCTGTTTCAATTTCTTATAACAGTTTTTATTATCATGTACGATTGTATCTGATTTTAGATTCTGTTGTTCATTTATATTTGGTCAATGATCAATATCTCCCTCCACTAGGTTCTGGTTTATAAAAAATGGAATAGACCGGGATTTAGTGGTGTAGTACTCAGTGATCACCGGTACGTGTGTGAGGAGTAGTGAATGTTCTTGATTACTTGGGATAAACAAGACCCAATTTGGAATTACCTAAGATAATTGGGGGTATTTTCTACAACTCTATTACACATTTGAAGGAGAGTAGACCAACCTGAGATTTTATTAAGGTTTATTCTCACATTTTTAATTGACCAAGGGAGTGAGAAGAAACGATTGTGGATTCTCACTCTTAACGATTTAGCAGAGGAGAATTGAGTAAAATGAACAATGATAGAATTACAATTGGAAAACTGACCCTAACTTGATCACCATTTCATATCACTGATTTAGATCACATCATTAGTCAATTTGTTTCAAAACTTTCACTTAATTACATTACTTTATTTAGATTCTTTCTTGTATTTTCTAAATCAAACAATTTCTAAAAAACAACCTCACTTCTTTCTATTTCAAGGTGACAGCTTAATTGTTGTGCACTCCTCTCTGGAGATAACCTAGGTAATCCACTCTACTGAATTTTAACTTAGGTAATATTTGTTTTTGTCACAACCCACGATAGGCACGTGTCAAAACATGGCGCCGTTGCCGGGGAGGTAGTGCCAACATTTCTTTTCTTTTCTTTTTTCTCTCTTGTCATCTTTTCTCTTCAAAATTGTGTGACAAGAACCTCAAAAACTGATCCTTTACCCATAGATACTGAAATTGAATGAAACATGTTGAATAGACTTAGAAACATTAATTTAGAATCTGAATTTGAGGACTTTCCCCTTGCAGACTCAAGTGAAACTTCAAGTGTTCACTCTGAGCCTGTCATCATGGCTGAAAATCAAAACCAAACACTTAGAGACCTCTGTGCACCACAATTCCTTAATAAAAACAATCAACTTGCAATGCCAGTTTTACAAAATTATTTTGAAATGAAACCTAACATGATTCCTTTGCTTCCAAAGTTTCATGGTTTGGCAGGTGAAGATCCAAACAAACACATTAAAGAGTTCTCACATGTGTGCTCAACTTTCAGACCCTGTGGAATTACTGAGGAGCAGGTTAAGTGGAAGGCATTTCTGTTTTCATTGGATGGAGCTGCTAAAGAATGGTTGTACGGCCTACAACCAGGAGATGTACATGACTGGAATGACCTGGTAAGATGTTTTATGAAAATATTCTTCCCCACCTCTAGAAGCACAGCCATTCGTAAGGAAATCTACGCCATACGACAATCATCTGGAGAAACTCTTTACGAGTACTGGGAGAGATTTAAGAAGCTATGTGTCAGCTGTCCACATCAATCCATTGAGGAACACCACTTTATTGTCTTCTTCTATCAAGGACTACTGGACAATGACAGAAACCTTCTTGATGCATCATCTGGAGGTGCACTGATTGACAAGTCGCCAGAAGAAGCCAAGGGCTTGATTGAGAAGATTTCCAAAAACTCACAGCAATTTGGAGCAAGAGGTATTGTAAAAAGAGGTATTCATGAGGTATGCACTTTTCATCCATCACCCTTATTAGAAACTAAGATTGAAGAGATTACTAGTTTTGTTAGACAGATGACCTTGAAGAAAGTTAGTGACCAACAAGCGCCAGCTAAGGTATGTGGTTTATGCTCATCACCTGATCATTTTACTGACCAATGTTCTGAAATACAGGGAATGGAAACATGTGCAGCAGCCTTTCAGCCAAGGAAGTTCCAGAAAAATCAAGGATGGAGAGAGCCTAACCAAGTCCAATATGGATTTGTAAATCAACAGAATCAAGCTAGGCCCCCGTTCCAAAATCAGTTTCAAAACCAACCCCCATTCCAGAATCAATTCTAGAACCCTCCACCATTTCAACAAAAACCATCTTATAATCAGCCTTCATACCAAAAACCAACCAATATCCAAAGACCCTATGAGAAATCATCCACTAGTGCCCAACCTCCAATTCAAAACCAACAAAAATCTGAGTTTGAAGGACTGAAAGACACTGTTAATGATTTGTCCAATAAGTTTGAGAGTCTCATGGACTTTCTGACCAAAAATCCAGGTAAACTCCCTTCCCAAACAACCCCAAACCCAAAAGAGAATGTTAGTATTATAACTACAGGAAGTGGAAAAGAACTCCAACCACCATCCACCATTGAACCTGAAACAAGAAAAACTAATATGGGTGAGAATGAAGTTAGAAATGATGAAAATTCTATGAAAATGCATCGGGAATAAGATAAGAAAGAGGAGGATGATAATGATAGGACAAGAAGGAAGAAACAAGAAACACCATTTCAAGGGAAACAAAGGGAGAAGAAAGATATACCACCACCATTTCCATCAAGGATGATTGAATCAAAGAGGTTACAAGAAGAAGCACTGCAAAAAGAAATTCTGGACACCTTTCAGAAAGTGGAAATCAACATACCTCTGCTTGAAGCACTCAAACAAATTCCAAAATATGCTAAGTTTTTGAAGGATCTTTGTACCAAGAAAAGGAGACTTCAGGGGAATGAGAGGATCAATTTGGGAAGAAGCATCTCAGCCCTTATCACGCCACAATTTCCAACCAAATGTCAAGATCCAGGGACGTTTTCTATTCCATGCACCATTGGTTCATTAAATTTCTCTAATGCTTTGTGCGATTTAGGTGCATCAATTAATGCATTTCCTAACTCAGTATATACTTCTTTGCAGATGGGAGACTTGAAGCCCACAAGAGTGGTGGTCCAGCTTGCAAATGGATCCACAGTATTCCCATCAAGAGTTCTGGAGGATGTCCTGGTAAAAGTCAAAGATCTTTTATTCCCTGCTGACTTTTATGTGTTGAATATGGAAGATGATAGGATCCCATCACACTAACCCATCATTTTGGGGAGAACTTTCTTGAAGACAGCCAAAACCATTATCAATGTCCATGAAGGGACACTTACCATGGAGTTTGGAGACATCACTGTCCACTTCAATATTTTTGAATCCATGAGGCACCCATCAGATGATCATTCAATCTTCGCACTCTCCCATGAAGATGACATAGAACCAATTGAAGAATCAGGTATGTTTCATGAATTTTTATCATTGGGAGAGAATATTTCCATTAAAGATATCACTGAACATATGGATTCCCAAACTCTTGGAGGTTCTGATTTCCTGTTGGAAGAAGAGGTAAAATCTGATTTCTTTGATAATTTTTTAAAGGATGATGAAGATGATATGATTTCTTGTGTGCAGGATGTCAAACCATTGGAAGTGGAGACCCTCAATTTAGTTTCATCTCTTGATCATCCTCCTGATCTAGAATTAAAACCACTCCCCACTGATTTAAAATATTTTTACCTTATGGAGGGGGAGAAATTACCAGTAATAATTGCTAATAATCTATCTAAAACTCAAGAAAAATCATTGATTGAGCTTTTGAGAGAGAATTTCCAAGCAATAGGGTGGAGCTTAGGTGATATCCCAGGAATAAACCCAAACATTTGCTCACATAGAATTTTTCTTGAGGGAGATTCCAAACCTGACAGACAACCCCAAAGGAGGTTGAACCCTACCCTGATGGAGGTTGTGAAAAAAGAGATTGAGAAGTTATTAGAATATGGGATCATCTATCCCATATCATATTCACAATGGGTTAGCCCCATCCATGTAGTTCCAAAGAAAACTGGCCTAACCATTGTGAGGAATGAAAAGAATGAATTAGTCCCTATGAGAATTCAGAATAGCTGGAGAGTATGCATCGATTTTAGGAAGCTGAATCAGGTCACTCGAAAAGATCATTTCCCTATCCCGTTCATTGACCAGATGTTTGAGAGATTGGCAGGGAGAACTCATTATTGCTTTTTGGATGGATTTTCAGGTTATTTTCAGGTACCCATTTCCCCCGAGGATTAAGAGAAGACTACCTTTACTTGTCCTTTTGGTACTTTTGCATAAAAAAGAATGCCATTTGGATTGTGTAATGCTCCAGGTACATTTCAGAGGTGTATGGTAAGTATATTTTCTGATCACATTGAAGATTTCTTGGAGGCTTTCTTGGATGACTTCACAGTTTTTGGAAATTCGTTTGACCATTGTTTGAAAAATATGGAAAAAGTTTTGAAAACATTCATTAAAAAGATCCTTGTTTTGAATTTTGAAAAGTGTCATTTTATGGTTGAGAGAGGAATTGTACTTGGTCATGTCATTTCAAAGAATGGCTTTGAGGTTGATAAATCAAAAATTGAAGTGATAAATTATTTGCCTTACCCAACTTGTGTGAAACATGTTAGATCATTTTTAGGACATGCAGGATTCTACAAGAGGTTTATAAAAGATTTTAGTAAGATTTCTCTCCCTCTCTCTAGATTAATTTTGAAATATGCTGATTTTGATTTCAAGGGTTCATGTAGGGAAGAATTTTATGAGTTGAAGAAGAAATTGATTACACCACTAGTGATGCAGTCACCAAATTGGGAAGAACCATTTGAGCTACTTTGTGATGTTTCAAACCAAGCAGTTGGAGCTGTCCTTTCTCAGCGAATTGAGGGCATGCCAAAAGTCATTTCATATGCCTAGAAATCCTTAGATGTTGCCCAATTCAACTAAACAACAACAGAAAAGGAGTTTTTAGCAGTTGTTTTTGCTTTAGAAAGATTTAGATCGTATCTGCTTGGAACTAAAGTCATTGTGTTTTCTGATCATGCAGCTCTTAGGTACTTGATGAAGAAGGATGAAGCAAAACCAAGGCTAGTGAGATGGATACTACTACTACTACAGGAGTTCAACATAGAAATCAATGATAAGAAGGGATCTGAGAACCAAGTGGCTGATCAGTTAAGTAGACTACCCAACACCGCTGAAGTTGAGATTCCAGACACTGAACCACTAAATGATCGCCTTCCAGGAGAGCAGTTGTACTTGATTGAAGGAGAAGTACCTTGGTATGCGGACATGGTCAATTATCTGGTAACATCTCAGGTCCCATCTCATTTAAATTCTCACCAAATTCACAAATTGAAATCTGAATCTAAATATTACATCTGGGATGATCCATTTCTTTGGAAGATTTGCAATGACCAAATGATCATAAGATGTTTGCCTTAATATGAAATTGAATCAGTCTTTAGGTTTTGTCACACATTAGCTTGTGGAGGCCACTTTGGACCTCAAAGTACTACAAGAAAGGTTTTAGAATCTGGACTTTATTGGCCAACACTTTTCAAAGATTCTCATGAATTTTGTAAACGGTGTGAAAAATGTCAGTTTACAGGAAATATTTCAAAGAGACAAGAAATGCCCAAAAATCCACTTAATTTTTGTGAAATATTTGAAGTTTGGGGGATGGATTTTATGGGACCTTTCCCCATGTCATTTGGAAATTATTATATTCTTCTTGCTGTTGATTATGTTTCCAAATGGGTGGAAGCAAAAGCCACTAGGTCTGACGATGCTAATGTTGTTTGTGATTTTGTCAGGTCTAACATATTTTGTAGGCTTGGTGTTCCAAGAGCCATCATTAGTGGTCAAGGGAATCACTTTTGTAATTGGAGAATGGCGGCTTTGTTGAAAATGTATGGGGTGTATCATAAAACATCAACTCCCTATCATCCATAGACTAATGGTCAAGCTGAAGTGTCCAATAGGGAAATAAAAGGAATTTTGGAAAAGACTGTTAATCTAAATAGAAAGGATTGGAGCCAATGGTTAGAAGACACATTATGGGCTTATAGGACAGCCTACAAAACCCCAATTGGAATGAGTCCATATAGGCTGATTTATGGGAAAAGTTGTCACCTACCTGTGGAATTGGAACACAAGGCATATTGGGCTGTGAGGAAGAATAATTTGGATCTTGAAAGTGCTGGGAAAGAGAGAATATTGCAGTTACAATAGCTGGAAGAAATTAGAAGGGAAGCATTTGAAAATTCCAGGATTTACAAAGAGAGAAAAAGAGTGGCTCATGACAAACTGATCCAACCAAAGGACTTCCATCCAGGAGACAAAGTGTTGTTATTCAATTCAAGACTCAAGCTGATGCCAGGTAATCTTCGTTCCAGGTGGGAAAGTCCATTTATAGTTACTCATGTATATCCTTTTGGTGCTGTGCAGATTGTGAAGGATGAAGTGAAGGATCCATTCACTGTTAAATGGGCACAGATTGAAGAAATTCCTTGGGACCATGTCATCAGAGCCAATGGAGGTGATCACACTCCTCCAACCTGTTTATCAATAAACTCCATCAGGTCGTACCTCTCCATTATATTTTAATGATTTTTTGTGATTCAATTTCCAATATTCTTACATGTTAAATACATTTGAATGCATTTTGGACACTAAATAATTTATGTGTGGGAGAGGGAACCTTTGTAGTGTAGGACATTTATGTGTTTTTTGTTTTCCTATTTGTTTTTAAAAAAAACATGTGAGTGTTTAAAAATTTTTGTGTTTATTTTTCAATTTTTGTGTGTTTTTGAAACTTTTGAGCTGAAATGATTATCATTGATATTTTTGAAACCCATCTCCATGAGTGAAATAATTTATTCCTTGAAACTGAGCTTAAATGAATGCTGAAAGTGACATTGTTTCAAGTTCAATTATTTGGGAATTTCATGAAAAATACTCTGTTTTTTGAATCCCATGCCACATATCACTGTCTTTATATTTGAAATCACATTCCCATGAGGCTTATAAACCTATTATTTTTATATTCTTTACATTCACCTCACATCTTGAGAGAACCAAATCATGCTTGATTTAACCAGAATTTGATTTATTCCTCTCAAAACTTGAGGGTTTGAGGTACTTGTGTTTTAAATGATTGAATAATTTCTTTGGTTTGAAAGCCCCCTTTTCAAGATAATCCCTATCATAATGGCCTACCTTGAACATTTAATCCTTGTAGCCCATAGAATCCATGAAAATCTTGTTAGGTTAGCCACATTACAAGCCAATATTCCCTATCCAACCTTCCCTTGAAGTGAAATTGCATGATCTATTTGAACATAAGTGTGGGGGGAAGATGTCTTGTATTGTACTACCTTATTTGGGGATACTTTGGGTGAAAAAAAATGTTTAAGAGATGATATTGCTGCAAAAAAAATCATTCTGCTGAAAGCTGTGCCTTTTCTGGAGCTTTTATGATGAGAGAAGTTGTGCCTTTCTGGAGCTTCTAATGTAAAAAGGAAGCTATGCCTTTTCTGGAGCGTTCAAGAAAAATTATATTTGAGAAGATTTAAATGTTTGCTGTTGAAATGATGAACTATGGGAACATTCCTTGATATTACATGGAGAAGGAGTTTATTTTCTTCTAATGGGAGTGAAGAGAAGACCATACTTTTTTGAAAATTAGAGTAATGCAATTTTGCTTCAAAAAGAGCCAAACCCTCTTCATTCAGCCTCAGAATTTTCAAATATAAATCCTACCAACCTAAAGCCACGGAACAACCTTAAAAAGTCCTCATGATAAACATATGTCTTTAACTCACATCGGGTAGAGATGTAGGAATTTATCAAGCCTATGGTGACCCTTGTATGAGTTTGGATGAGAAAGACATTGCTAAAAAATTGAAATTTGTGTAATGAGAGATAATGAAAGTTAGGTAAGTGTTTTGTGTGCATGGGAGGAGAAATGAAGAGTAAATTTATTGAATGATCCTAAATTAAGAACATGAAATAATAGAGTTTGAGGATGCATGATATATTTTGTTTCTTGTTTTCAAATTTGTGGATCTCATGGATATGTGTTTTGAATTTACTTTGAATTTATTTGGATTCTAACTTGTCCAGGAGTCCAAGTGATAAGTGTGGGGGAATTGATAGAGTTAATATTTTCATTATTATTTATATGTTTTTAAATGATTTAATCCCTCCCAGTTATTCAATGTGAGTGTATTTGTATCATTTATGTGTTTTTAGTGTATTTTGGGCTTAAATGTGAAAATGGGGTAATTCTGTAAAATTGTCAGTTTTATATAGCTTCTGTTTTTCGAGAATAACTTTTATAATATGGGTCCAATTGAAGTGAATATGTTTTTTAGGATTCCTATACTTGTGGGCTTAAAATGTTCTTTCTGGACCAAGACCCAATTCGAAACCCAATGGTGTAGAAAATTCAATCAAGTGGAGAAATCAGTTTGGAAGGAAGAATGGACCCCACTTCATTAAATATGCAATATCGCCTTCATCTGACCTTAGAATGAGGTGATTCCAGCTGTTGTCGATAGAGGACTGCCAACGGACGGCTCACATTAAATTTCATAAATTATTGATCTCATTAATGCATCCTTTTGGCGCGTCCAAGTGGAGTGGGTGAAATAGTGTTTGCGGCCAGAAAAGTAATGGTCATTGATTCGGCCATATCTTTTTTACACCTGTACAATGACCCTAAAATTTTGAGGGTCGATGGAAAACTTCATTTCCAACATTCTATAAGAAGGGACCTCAGTGAGTTTCGGCCGTCCGGTGGGCATAATAGAGGAAAACCTCTGGAGTAAAGATTCTGGAGCATCTAATTTTCTGTTCTTTGTTTTCTCTCTTTTGTTCTTCTTAGTTTTGTAATGAATTCTTCTTTCCCCTTAGTCACAATTACCCTTACCATGGTGGGTTAAACTTCTGTGTGATTGGGTAAGGAGAGGTTTTCCATATTTTATTTCATGAGTTCCTTCTATTAATGTTTTAAAATCCTCTTTTCTCTTCTGCGAATCTGTTTCAATTTCTTATAACAGTTTTTATTATCATGTACGATTGTATCTGATTTTAGATTCTGTTGTTCATTTATATTTGGTCAATGATAAATATCTCCCTCCACTAGGTTCTGGTTTATAAACAATGGAATATACTGGGATTTAGTGGTGTAGTACTCAGTGATCACCGGTACGTGTGTGAGGAGTAGTGAATGTTCTTGATTACTTGGGATAAACAAGACCCGATTGGGAATTACCTAAGATAATTGGGGGTATTTTATACAACTCTATTACTCATTAGAAGGAGAGTAGACCAACCTAATTTTTTATTAAGTTTTATTCTCACATTTTTAATTGACCAAGGGAGTGAGAAGAAACGATTGTGGATTCTCACTCTTAACGATTTAGCAGAGGAGAACTGGGTAAAATGAACAATGATAGAATTACAACTGGAAAACTGACCCTAACCTGATCACCATTTCATATCACTAATTTAGATCACATCATTTGTCAATTTGTTTCAAAACATTCACTTAATTACTTTACTTTATTTAGTTTCTTTCTTGTATTTTCTAAATCAAACAATTTCTAAAAACAACCTCACTTCTTTCTATTTCAAGGTGACAGCTTAATTGTTGTGCACTCCTCTCTCGAGACAACCTAGGTAATCCACTCTACTACATTTTAACATAGGTAATATTTGTTTTTGTCACACCCCACGACAGGCACGTGTCACTTCTATTAAGTAAGATATTTTCAAACTTCATGGTTGGGTGAAAAGGTGTGTGAAGAAATTAAGTGACACAATGTTCTCTTAAACAACACACACAAATGGTACTATTTTTCTTAATGGTTTCAAAATGATACAACCATTTATACCATCGAAGAAGAACCAAATTTCAAAATAATGTCACACCAAAATACTAAATTCTTTCTAAAATGAAAATTTCAACAAAAAAACATTTAATGTTAAAAAATATAAAATATGGAATTTTCCCATGAATTTTCAATAACATATCTGATTAGGAGAGCATCATTTTCCATGATAAAGTGGTCCAAAAAAATTAACATTAACGCATAAAAAGTGAGGGTAAATGGGGGGTGGGGTGGGGGGAGACAACACGATAAAGCAAGTGGAAAAGTGAAAGTGAAAGAAAATGGATGAAAATTACAAACTAACACATAAATATACCCATCCCCCCCACACAAAGTGTGAAATCTACTCACTATAATAAAATCGAATATGGTAAGGATAAATAAAACCTGGTGGGTGTTATCCACAAACTATATCATGAAATTGAAGTTCCTCCATTGGGGACTCTAAAATGGTTTCATGGAAGTGCTTCAGCCGCTGCCCATTTTCAGGGAAGGATTTCTTGGTTTCTTAATTTTGAACCTTAATAACACCAAACAGAGAGACACTAGTAATAGTGTATGGTCCAGACTGGTGGGAACCAAGCTTACCTAGATGAACTGTTGACCTTGAATTGTAAAGGAGGACTTTATGCCAAATGTGGAACTAATGATAAAGGATTATACAGCCATGTAAAGCATTGGTTTATTACTTATAAATCTAGGAGTTATATATGGATCTCTTATCATTTCCTGCAGATCCTAAATCTAAAACTTACATTAAACACCTACACCAGAAATATTATAATTTCATTGTTTGATGGCCCAGTAGGCCTGATGCTGAATCTCGATAGGGAGGAGAAAAATCTTTCCAAACACACGACAATAAGTTAAAATTCAAATGAGATTTTTAAATCCAATATGGTAACCTATAATGAAACATCAAGTCTATGACTCTAATATTTTTTATTAGGTTGAACTGTTTTTCAAGAATCTATTTTACCTACCTATTTTACACCTCATCTTGACCATTGGTTTATAGGTGATATAAAGTATACACCCTATGACCGACCCCATACCGATGTAAAAGAGATATCATTGTTTGATTGTAGAAATGATATCCTTTGTCACTGATGATGAACCTATGCAATCCAAACCTACATAAGATTTGGTTTCTCAAAAAATTTCACACCATTATTAGAATAATAAAACCATAAAGATCATACCTCTACACATTTTTCTATATAATCCATATCTAGATGAATGTAATATTTTCCAAATGAATTTGGGAATGGTCCCATAAATTCAATGCCCCAAATATAAAAAATTCATTTTAGAGAAAGGTTTCTTGTGTAATTATTTTTTTTATATACATTTCCCATTATTTGATAGTGAGAAATGATTTACAGAAATTATGGGTGTCCAGAAAAAGTGTTGGCCAAAAGAGACTAGAATCAAGGACCTTGTCATAAGTCCATTAGGGACCAAAGTGACCCCCACAAGCAAGATTGTGACAGAATCTATGAAAAGAGTGAAACTCGCTATTGGGAACACAACGCTTGAGGACTTTATAACTATATGTGCGCCAAAGGTAGGGGTCATCTGAAATGTAGCAACTTGACTCATGTTTTAAGAGATCATCATAGTTTTTATTGAAATCAGTAGGAATGGAAGATGCTTCCAAATAAATTTACAATTTTGGAATACCAAGGAATAGAATCTTGCACTCAATACAATTGATCATCTAGAAACATGTCATTTATGGGAATATAGGGGGATGATTCAATGTTCAATGATGGGTGGATACTAATTATATGGTCAAACACCACATTCTATGCCCCTTTTATATCTCTAATTTTAAAATTGAATTCTTAATGGAGGGTCATCCAGTAAATGATTAGTGGTTTTTCATCTAGTTTCCTAAGGAGATACCATAGGGATAAATTGTATGAGAACACAATGACTTTGGTCCTTAAAAGTTACGACCTGAATTTATAATTCGAAATTACAATAGGAATAAATTATTTTATAGTTTTGGTGTTGTTTTCTTCAGTAGTGTATAGTGTACATGATTCATAGGCAATGACATGTGAATCTCGATTGACCATTTTTGATAAGACTCCCCTAACTACATAGTTAGAGGCATCATAAATGAGCTCAAATGGAAAACCCAACCGAGGTGGTTGGATAACTGGTAGTGATGTGAGACTACATTTTAACTTATTAAAATATTCCTCACATTCCTTATAAAAAAATTATCTTTCCTTTTTGGAGAAACAGGGAGAGGAGAGTTCAATTTTACTTAATTCATGAATGAAATGATGGTAAAATCCCACATGACCTTGTAAAGACCGAAAATACTTTCCTCCATAGGGGATTAATCTAATAGAGGGTTAATTTGGGTTTTAAGTTGTTTCTCACGCCATATGGTGATGAAAATAACATTTACCTTATCCATATGATTTACTACTAGTTGAGAGGCTATTTTGCCCGACCCATGATTGTGAATTTCCCCCACAGAGTTAACGAGTTGGACAAATTGGGTTTTTAGGTCTTGTATGGATTCATAGGTGGATTTTTGGAATTGAAGATTGCTAACAACCATTTTTTTATAATATCTTATAACATAGGATTTGGATTTGGAACGATTGTTTGGAAAGGAACTTGTGGTGGTTGGGTATTTCTAGGTGGTGGTGGTGGATGACTACTTTTCCCCAATTTGTTACATTGTTGTTGAGGCTGGTTTGAATAACCTCTATCCTATATGCTTGGTTTTCATTCCACCTAGGGTTTTATGTATTGTAACGTTCTTCCCTAAAAGGTTGGATATAGGGTTAGTATTGATATATTTACTCATAACTCTTAGAATTTTCTCTCTTAGTTTGGGGAATTGGTTAGAACAATGGGTGTTAGAAGAGCATATTCCATTTTGAATGGGTGGAGGAGATTGTGATTTCCCTTTGGAAAGATAAATTTGTCAAATAAGGGTACTTAACTCTCCGAACATCATGTCCACCTTCTTCTTGAATTTAGTACTTTTCACCTCATGAACATGTCGAATGGGTACATTGGATCTATAACCAAATTGTTGAGTGTTCTTTGACATGTTAACAGTTAGGGTTCTTGCAGAAGTTGGTGTCTTATTAACTAGCGCAACACCAGTAGTTGTATCTGTCATACTTTGATCAATAATAATGAATCCTTCATAAAAACATTGAATTAAAAATTGATCACCTATTTGGTGGTGTGTGAAACTTAATCAAAGAATTTTATATCATTCTGAGGATTCATGAATCAGTTCCCATTGAGATTGTCATATCCTTCATATTTTATTCTTTAATGTTGTGTTGTAGAGGCTGGGATGTATTTTTCATGAATAAGGAGTTTCATGTCTGCCTAATGTCTAATTAGTTAATTAACATAATAAAACCAATCTTTCATAGTGTCTTCTAATGAAAATTGTAATGCCCTAATCTAGACATGTTAGTCGTCCACATTAGTATGTTTTAATTTCAAATACACAATATGAAATTATTTTAAATTAATCATTGGATCTTCTCCCAAGAGTCCATATAATCATGGTAATAAATGAATTAAACCGGATTTAAGTTCAAAATAGGTTACCTCGCCCTGTATTTGAATATAATTTGATTGGATATCAACATTAGATGGGGTTAGTTATTTTAAATTTCAATTATTTTCAGCCATGTTATAAATAATTAATTTTTCTTTAATTTAATTTTTAGAAGAATAATATGGATCAAGAATTGTGTCAATGTTTTGTGTGTCCTCCTTCAAAGGGTTCGGTTGTGCATCTCAGTGTCGCTTATGTAAGATTTTCTCCAGTTCATGTTCGAATGGAATGATTTACACCAACGAAGTATACATCATTCACAAGGTCTGCAAAATTATTATTTTTTAAATAAACCTAAAAAAATGGTGAAAGGAAAAAAATGAACAATTAATTATGAATTACTTGATATTTTTATAAAAAACATGTATAAAAAATCTCTCCCCATAAAAGGTTCCAAAATTTTAACGCATTATCATGAAATATCATATTGATTATGTTTTAGGCTTGATTTATTGTATAAGGAAGTCCCTAGGTAATCTCTCAAGGGGAATTGATTTGGTAAGTTTACATGTTTTTAATAAAAATTGCTGAAAGGGGGGTGGTTTAAAAGTGTTTTATGAAAAAAAACATGATTTAATGAGTTTAGTAGGTGATAAATTAAGGTGTTATTTTATAAATGAAGATATAATAATTTCATTGTATGCTCACAAAACATATTTGAAAATTCGTTTTTATGAAAAATAAATAGGGTGTTGTTTAATTCTTTTATTGAGGGTTCTTAAGATCTTGATTCCCCTTTTTCCTCTTAAATCAATGATCAATGTACCATCCCTTGAAAAAAATCATGTTTTCATGTATTGGATATTAATCAACGAGTTATGGATAACAAATCATACTAATATCTTATTTATTTGTGAGAGAAATAGGATGATTTTGTTTCCCAATCGGTACACCCTAAGATTCACACATGAAATCTCAACACAATTGATGTCAAAATAAAAAGCATCTCACTTAATTATAAAAAAAGACATATACTCAGAGGATAGTCACATTCAAATTAATCATATGTGAAAATTTTAACAAACAAATTACACAAAAACATTATAGTAAAAAGTGTTGGAACTCCATCGCATGTATGTGTAGCTCTCTAAAAATGACCATCCACCGTTTAGCACGCTATCAAGAGGAGGAAAATCAGGTGGAACTTCACCTTGATCCATGATCCGCCTACGATGATAGGGTCCTGAAAACGTATTTGATGAAGATATGAATCCATTGGGTATCAAAAATACTATATCTATTCCTCATGGATGTACCTAAAAATGAGGTTCTGAAGTTATCATTTTATAAGAAAAGTGGAAGGTGGTTTTGGGAACACAAAATGTGTAAAACCACTTTGAACATTGCTTTCAGTGGGTGGAAATCCTTATATTGATTTGGGAAAAGTAAAAAAGATGTTTCCCACCACTTCAATATCCCCACCGAAAGTTTTTATTCATTTAGATATATACAGCTTGAGATATAGACAAATCAAATCACACCAATGCTAAATTTTTGCAGATTCGGTGTGCTAGATAGATCAGGTCGGTTTGGAAAATTAATGGCTGAATCAGGATTAGATTTCTTAATAAAATCTCCATCCCATTTAAATATGGTCCATAACCTAAAATCTCATTCAATTTTTATGCACCTATATTTAAAAATAGTCACATTAGTGGACATGTGTTCATAGATGTCATGGAATATTTAACCATTTTTTTACACTTCATTATGGAACCTCAAAATTACCTCCACCTACAATGAAATCATAAAAACAATTTTAATTCCCCCACTTATAAGTGAAAAATATTAAACAATGGAATAAAACATGATGTAACTTTTGTAATATTTTATTCAATTTTCAAGAAAACACTTGTTTAGCATAGTGGTGTAAGAGTGAAAATGAAATAGTGAGTCATGGTGCAATCCGTCACTCATAGAAGTTTTCCTTTCTAGGAATATTGTGTATATGAAAATTCCAGAAGATTTAGTTTTAGTAGATCAATTTATAAGGATAAATAACCCCTTGAGTGTGTCTACTCTAATATGTGGGGTCATTCTAGGGTCACCTCCCATGGTGGAAGTTTTTATTTCTTCCATTATAGATGAATACACTAGGATGGTCTGAATTTATATTCCAAAGCATACAGTTGACACCTTTCATTCATTCATGAAATATAAATATAGGGTAAAAAGTGAATCTGGAAAGAACCTAAAATCCTTAATAACTGAACAATTTAGAATATATGTCCACTTAACTCAAATAGTTTTGTGAGTCTAATGGAATTAAAAGGTATCAAACTATTTTGGTAACAACACAAAGTAATATTTTAAAAAAAGGATGTGTATGACTATTATTGAGAGCATTAGATGCATAATGACTAAGTCAAAACTCCCCAGGTCCTTTTAAGTCATGGTTGCCTCTATGGTATTCTACTAAACTAATTGTTTCCCATCTCTGGTAATTCTATCATGACATGTGAAGAGATATGGAAATGTTCACCTGTAATCCATGAAAACCATTGGATTTTGGATCCGTATCTAATGATTATACCTGTATAGATAAGCTAGCTCCAAGGGTTTTGAAGTGTATATTCATTGCTCATCTAGATGGTGTTAAGGGGTATCATCTATGGAACGATAAACTAGGTTATAAAATGTGTATATTCAGTCAATATATTTTGTTCCAAGAGTATGTTCTCTCTAATGGTATAGGAATAGAATCAAAATAGTCTTCTGATAATAATGGTGAATCCCTAGATCCCCAACACCCATTAGTGTTGAAGTTCCATTAAAATATAGAGACCCATCCCAATCCCAATCTAGGACTTGTTCTGGTCCTCCCATTCATCATAATCTAGGTATATCCAATTCTTATTTAGATTCTAAAATTGAAACAAACAAAACAGATAATAAGAAACAATAAACACATCCAGTATAGAGAGGTATGAGTTGTTATTCCTCCATCCCTCTTTTATCAGGTTAATATTTATGCCAATTTATTTCATGTTGCTCTGGATTTTTTTAACGATGAACATCAAACCTATAATCAAAACCTTATGTCCAAATAATCCACTCAATAGTTAGGCGTCATGAATGAAAATATGAATTCACTCCTTAATAACAACACTTGGGTTGTGGTTTCCAAACCTATTGGCTTGATGATTATATGTTCTAAGTGGATATACAAGTAGATGTAATTCAATGTTGGAGAAAATAATCTCAAAATCAAATCCTGAATGGTTTCTAAGGGATTTCTTCAAATTGAAGGTGTTGATTATAGTGATATATTATCCTCGAATTTTAAACATTCATCTATAATAATTATCCTTTATTTTTCTTCAATGTTGTATTTTCATGTTGAATAATTAGATATAAGAAATACCTTTTATCATGGTACCCTTGATGAATGAATTTATATAACTCCACCTAAAGGATTTTAAAATATTTTTCAACCCAATCAACTTTTCATTCTTAATAAGTATTTAGATATGATTAAAAATTATATTGGTAATGTTATAATAGGTTCGATTCCTTTATGACTGAAAATAATTTTTTATAAGTATGTATCATGCATGTGTATATTGTAAAAATATAAAAGATAAATCTTTTTAGCTACTATTATATGCTGATGGGATTCTGTTAAACTATAAAAACATGAGTATTATAGACTATATCAAGAAAAACTTTAACTCAATATTTGAAATAAAAGTCTTAGGATATACTAATCATATCTTGGTTGTGGAAATAATAAAAGATAAGAAAGTTCAAACCTTCCACTTATCTCAGTTTTCTTAAGTTACTAATGTAGTTAAATGATATATCTTTGAGCACATAAACCATATTAGTATTCTTTTAGGACATAATTTAAATTGTCTTTGGAACAATCCCATATAAATAATTATGAGGTTTACTTCATGAGTATTATTCAATATGCTAATGTGGTTAGAATTAATATGTATTATATGGTTTGTTCTAGGTCAGATGTAGAATTTTATATTTGTACTTTGAGCATGTTTATGGGGAAATATAATAATCATAATTTTAATGCTTTAAAGTGGATACTCAGTTACATATTTATTACTGTTAAATTTTTCATTTGACATGGATTTAATAATAGTTTTTGTGAGGACATTGTTGGTTTTTTTGACACTGATTATGCTGTAGATATTGACACTCGAAAATAATTCATTTTTTATCTGTTTCATGTATATGGATGTCCAAACTCTAGGAAATGAAATAAAAAAACACAAATGATCTATATATCCTCATCTACTGGAGAAGAATATATTTCCTTGATAGAATCCATCACATAGGATATATGGTTGAAATGTTTTCCTTCCATGTTGTCTTTATCTACTAACAATATAATTGTCCACTATGACATCCAATATTTATTAAATCTATTAAAAAATATGTATTCCATGTTAGATCTAAGTGCACTAACATCAGACTTCATTTTGTTAGGGATGTTATAGATTATAAGATAGTGAGTTTCATAACGATACCCACAAGGGGCATTACAACTGATATATTGACTAAGGTCATAACCTTATATTTTTTTTCTATACCATAAATTAATGAATTTTGTCCCACTTATATAACATAGGTTACATGAACAACATTCTTAAATAAAATTAATTTCAAGGTGGATAATTGTTTTTTATTCCTCTGTATTGTTTTCAATTGAATTCATTTAATTTCTATTTTATTATCCATTCATATTTTCTTGATAGATTCACATTGCATGGGGTATAATTGTTTCATGTGGACTGTTCAATTATGATTCTATGTTTATTTATTAGAAAAATAAATTTTCATTACCTATTTAAATGCCTGAATTTGGACCATTGACCATGCACGATATTATGGTTATGGTTTGATTGGGTTATTATTGTTTTTCTAGGATTTGATACTGGTCTCCTCTTCTATTCCAAAACCTCAAATGCTCTTATCCCATTAGTTACTCCACTTTATTTATGAGATCCTTCCGTATAATATTTTCCATCCACACGGAAATGGTAACTCTATTATGAAAGTTCCATCAGACATTCCCTGGCATGCCATCATTACCTCAACCTGTATGCCTCCATAAGATGTGATCGACCGTTTTTTCCTGAGGGTTTCATCTTGTTTTGGCTCATAAACTCCCGGTGTGACTTCCATTCGCTGCATATAGATGTTCTCAAATGTAAGATATGTATAACATGAGTTCATCTACCATCCAAACTCCCCTCCATCATGTTTTTCCACCTCCTAGAACAAAATCATCTCTCCAGTGGACATTTTGTGGGTATTGACTTGATCTTGTGTTCAGGGAGACTATACATTAAAGAGGTTCTAGATCATGATTTTTTCTTCATAACTAGGTTTCAACTTTAGAATATTGGGTTTTTAGTGATTTATTTGTCTCTATCATGTATATATTTTTATCATTTTTGGATGTTTTTCTGAGTCCATCAAGAATTGGATGGTGTTGACTCTATGTGATATATTTTATCACTTCTACCTAGTTCAACAAGGCTGGCGATCTTAGATTGTTTGTCTGGTTTTCTTCTTGATTCCTTAAGTCTGTATTAATTTTATTTCCTTTTAATAGTAATTAAATACTGACATACATTTTTCTCTCATCACATAAATAGGATCATACTGATCTAAATCTTGTTAAATATGGTGTTATTTATTTTCTATTCTTTCTACTTTTTTGCCTACAATAGTTTGATTAAATTTGAAGTTTTTCTTATTTTCTAATCCCAAACATTTAATTGTATTTTAACATTTATATAACCTATTAATATGAATCAATGGTCCCTGGATTCTCTAAGGGTTAATGGATTAACCCCAATAGGTAGAGAATATAAAACACCCCTGGATGAGAAACAATATGTAAGAAGTAAATAAAGATGAAAGAGATCACGAAAAACTTCAAAAAATAAACAAGGAATTTGAAAACACTTCATCACCCAGCGGCCCTTAAAATTCGGGTATAGTGGCTCAAGAAAAAACAAGTGAAATAGATTTTTACACTTTATTTGTGGATATAGATAATGTGATTATTAAGGCCACAAACTTCCTAGATCAAAAAGAAATATCAAAATACATCTCTATATTGAAGAAACTGTCTAACAAATTTTTCTTTGAGATGAACACCAATGATCATTTAGATTTAATTTATTCCTTTCAAGTAATGTTTCATTCCACCACCCTCCCTTATGATCAGTCCACTACATTGAATAACTACTTTATGATGCTTTTATACTTATGTGAGTCCTATTACTCCATATTTTTGATTCCTTGCACCAAGTAACTACACCGTTATACTATAGATAGTACATTTGAGCCACTGAAAATTTTACATGGGATCCAATTAAATATATTCACATAAATAAATGGTATAAATAATGAGGTAGAGACACTATAGAAGTACATTACAAAACATGATGAATCCAATTGTCTAACATTGGAAGAATATTCTACTACTATAAATGAGATATCATGGGTTAAGGATGAATGGAATGGTCATATGGTAAACCATGATGCAATGGATGATCAGATAAATAAGGAAGAGAATGATATGGATACTATAGAGAACTCATGTAATAACATCATTTTTCATTTTAAATAATTTATTTTTCTGCTTTTATATGTTTTGTTTACACTATTATGGTCAATTGTATGTTAGTTTCTTATTATAGCTATATGGTGGGATGTATTTGTAGTTTTTTCATGATAGAATACCCAAATTTCCATTTATCCAGTTTCATAGAATTATGTGATATTTTAAAAATAATTTTTGGGAAGGATTGGTTAAATATCATCTATTTCCTTCTTATTTGAGAGATAAGAAGAAAAACTAATTGAATAGGATACCTAAATAATTTGTTAGCACTTGGCGTGATCATGTAAAAGAGTTTCTTGATTTTGTTTCAATTTAAAGAATGAAATTTGAAACATTCAATGATGCAAGTGTGTATCATTATATACTATTTGGTAATAATTCAATTAAATTTTTGGAAAATCTAAAAATCAAGCCCTATAGTTTTCACTCATGTTTTTTTATTCTATTCATGCACGTCATCACATATGCTAGATGCCACCAACTAGTAGTGAGTGTCTAAATGTGGTACAATTGGGAAAATATTCTCTTATATCAGAGTAACATAGTGGAGATAACCAGATATCATGACATGCAATAACAAAAAGAGTATGATAGAAACAATTAAGTAAAATATAACAGGGTTTAATAATAAATTAAATTTTATAAAAGCACAAACTTCCATTTCATACATAAAGTACTTATCGTTGATGGGTACCACCACAGTCATAGAGACTCTTGGAGGATAATTTGATTATAAAATGAGAAGAAATTAAATTATGTGAAGAGAAACAATAATGAAACGAATAAAATAAGCTATGAGAAGGAATAATAAGACTCTAGAGGAATAACAACACTCTCTCTAAAGCCTAAATGAAAATTTCCAGAGCCAAATGGCTAGCCAAAATAATCATATTATCTCTCTCCCACTTCTCTCCAGCCACTCCCCCTTTATATTACCTATTTTTAGTAATGACCACATGTCTTCTATACATTCTCCCTCGGTCATGACTCTTATTCCTCTTCTAGAGAATTCCCCTTAATTATATTTACTCCCTTATACTCAGGTCCCTATCACTTACACCTTCTCTAAAATCAGTCATATCCTCAATATTGAGGGAAAGAAAAAAAATTTAGTTTCCTATTTATTAATAGAACTGCCCTAACACATTCCAAATAGTCCTCCCAGCCTCATGGGACTACAACTAATGTTTTAAATGCACTATTCCTACACATACTCTCCAGAAAATCTCCTAGAATTTCCATCTCACATTGTGGACCAACCATGTGTATTGGGGACCATTATGGTGCAAGGTGCACCTATAAGTTCCATAATCCCACCTGAAATATATGTGTTAGACCCCCCCCACAACCCTTTCCCCAAAGCATTATACATGACTCATCATGTTCCTCCTTTCAAAAACATATTGTATCAATTTCTTCTAACCGATATAACTGATTCCATTTCATGATATTAGTGAAATCCACCAGATCTCCCATATGAAAAATCAATGCCTTCAATTCCCCATCCACCCCTAAAAGATCAAAAAAATTTCAACTCATTTCAAGAAGATCCCTCTCATCATAAGGAGACCCCTTTAGCAATAACTCCATGACAGTACTTCCCCTTCCTCAACATGACTCTTGAAAATCTTGTCTTAGTAAGTTGTTAGCGTATTTAGTAGTAATCAAGTGCTCCATTTGTAGCACCACTTAATCTTCACCTAACATATCACTTGTTTTTTTATCAAATCAGTAGGTATCCCAATCATTGTCCCAATCACCAAAGCCTCATCATGTCCTAATGAACTTATTTCACTCTTGAGGTCACCAGCTACAGATATAGCAGATTTCGCCTCTTGCGGAGTAGTTGGCAGTGAAAATGGAAGTTCTTCTATTTGTGAAACCATCATATATGATTTTCCCACATCACCATTATTGTTAAATAACACACTTGATTCCTCTATGAAAATGGTTGTCTAGTCATCTTCTCTATGTGGCTTTGTTTCAAGGCTTAGCGTAGCTCGAGAAAACAAAATAAAAAATTCCTTCTACTCACAATCATTCTATCCCTAGTACTACTTCCACTCTTTGGGGACCTACATCGTCGAGACAATATTACCTACATAATATTTCAAGTCATTCATCTTCTTGTTGATGAGGTCCATGTACTACTCCATTTTATCGATGGGATAACATTCGTTCATTTCCAGATACAAAGTGCATATCATTCTGAACACTATTTCATCATGATCTCCTACATTTGAAATCAATCCGGTAGTTTGCAATGGTTTTTGACAAAAACCCATGGCCTCGAGTGTGGTCACATTCATTTTTGTGCCTCCTCAGGTTTGAAAATGGGAAGAATAACTCAACTCCACTCATATATTTCATTTTTTCGTAGTTTTACTAAACCCGTGTGATAAAAGGAAAGGTCACCACCTCCCTTGTTGTCATAATTTAAAGGCATTTAGAAAACCGATAGGACACCTATGATAAAGCCTATTTCACGTCATCTGATCAAGATGAGAAAGCTTGTATGTCATCTAGTATGTTTGTGTTGAGGGTAGGAGTCACAGAAGGAAAAAAATGAGTACCGTGATGAATAACTCACATCTACTTCTATGTGAGAATAGAGATGGTGGTTATAGAATAAAGGTGGATACATCTAGAATACAATGATTATGGCATGAATTTATTAGAGATATGTGATGTATCAAAGAGGGGTGTAACATCATTACAGTACTAATCATGTTTTATCATCATGGTAGGTCCATGCTCCATCATTACTTGGGTCCATTAGTGTTGCAAGAAGTAATTTAGTTGGTTGCATGTCCAAAGGAGTGGATGTGATCTAGAAATGTTTCTCCTTTGAGTAAAGAGGAATTGTGGTAGATTAGACCAATTGATGGGTAGCACATTTGTTAGGGAAACCTGAGAAGGTTACATTATTTATAAAATTATCAGAAAAAGAATTAAACATAGATAATGAAGGGTAATTAAAAATAAATAAGGATGGATAAGGTAGATGAAAACTAAAGAGGCCTAATAGCAATCTCACCCAAGCCAGTTGCCCACCCAAAAAACCATATTCTCTCCATCCCCATTCTCTCCTACTAATCCCCATTCTTAAAATATATTTTCCTTAACCCCCACATGATAGATATAAATTCTATCCCTACCATGATTATTATGAACCTTCTAGGGTATTCTACCACATTACCATTACTCCCTTATGCTCAGGTCTCTATCAGTTTCCCACTAGGACAACCATACATACAAGAGTACATAAACGAAGTTGAAATTAAAGAACAAAACTATGCTACAAAATATAATCTAGACTACACAAATAGTCTCTAGAGAGTATAAAACGTCAATAGCCCAAGACTAAGAATTAAAATGAATGATTTGGCTTGATAATGGAACCTTAGGCCCCAACCCTATCGATCATGTAATTGTGATCAACTCGAAAAGAAAAAATAAAATCGTCTTCGATCGATGCTAGAAATATCCCATATAAAATATCCCCCATATATATATAATCTTGTTTATATAATTATATTCCCATAAATATATATATATATATACACCTGATTATATATGTATGAATTTTCATGAAATTAACATTTATCAACCATAACAAATCCTTAAGTTTGTAACCCCAATCATTTGGGAATCCTGTGGAAATAGAATTTATCTGGATGTTATGGAACTTAAGCCCTGTATAATTAAGTCATCATCTAGGTCTATAATAATAATCGACAATAACTACTTTAGTTGGCACTAGAGATGACCTTGAGAAAACCACTACACCATAGGGGTATACAACTATTAACCATGGATGCACCCGTACTGCCCTTCAATCACTATAATAGAAGATATTATATAGCAACAAGAAATAATATAAATGTTGTATTGAGCTTGATGTCATACTACTCAAATGTATTCTAATTTTTGATCCCCATGTCTCATTCCATAGGCAATCAAGATATTTCAACTTAAAAAATCCCTACAGGGGATAACCCTTAGGTTATATTTAAGATATAATCTCCAGATCTGTTATATGAACATATAATCATTCAATAATGGGATCAAAATCCCACTCCTAGAAAATTATTATGAGTACCTAGAATTGTGTTTCCATCGATCATAGTTAATATCTAATGCATCAAATGAGTATATCAATTTCATCCACTATGATATAATCAACATCCCGCTGTGTGGGAGAAATTGACCCATCCCACAACCTTTGGAATCCTTTTGAATTATAGTGGACTATACTTTCCTAAAAAGACCCAATAAAAGAGGGGTTCCAAGATTATTAGTAATTTTCCATCATATCCTTGAATTGGGAGGAATCCTAGTGAAAAATGGGACTTAAATTAACAATATAAATCTATAAAGTAAGCTCTTATATTAGACCCCACAAATTAACTTTGGAAATCCCAATAAAATAAGGCTCAGTAGATGTATTTCATGTATTAAATATAGAAATCCAAATAAAATAATGCTCAACAGCCGTATAAAAATATTTATGTTTGGTAATTTTAACATATAAATAAGAAGGATTGTATGAACTATATATGGTCATCCCAAAGATATAGTAAGGCACATTGCACCTGTCTCATCAAAATCCAACCAATAAGATCATTTGGTAAGCATTGGTTCATCAACTGTAAATCAATGAATGGGAAAAATAAAATATTTTGGGTGGGCTAATTAAAAAACCAACCAAAACAACCTTAGCCTCATCGGTTTCCAATTTCAGTACAGGTTCTATGGTGACACTCACTACCATATCTTCTCAAACCTGATGTTCTATCTTACGCTCAGTCAAACATCTGGGCACTAAATGGGTCCATCAAGTCATAAAAATGAAGAGAAATCCTACAAGGGATCCTCAAGGTCTACATATAAGTGAGGGAATCCTACTTGAGATCCACAACAATTAATATAAAAGGAGAGTGAATCATGGTATTCATTTATTTGTTTTCATATTCAAATCATGCCATGTTAAATTATGAAATTATATTTGTATTAGTTTTCATGCATGAAATATTTTATGCTTTATGTTAAATGTTCAATTTTTATGTGCATGTGGGCTCTTGTTTATGTCATTTGAGCCTTCTTATTGTATATGGGCATCTCTATTGGGCCTTGTTATTTGAATGGATACACTACTTGCACACATGAATAATCATCGATCTCAGGGTAACATAATTCATTGTCATTTAATTGTTTGGATAACCTTTGAATCTAAACATTCCACCTATTTTTTCTTATTTGACTATGCCACTGCATTTGTTTTGTGGTTTTTCGTGCTTATCTCAAGATGGTCATGTAATTACATGTTGTTGGTGTATTAAGGGGAATTGATAACCCTCTATGAATGATCGATTTTTTGAGATTAATTCTGGTTTTCCCATACCTATTTCTCTCAAACTCCCACCTCAGGATCGCAAAACCAAGTTGGATGCCTTCTGATCTCTAGTGGTGAATCCCTATGCCTTCTGAACACTAAGGTACACTGATGGTGGACCACTCCAGGTGGAGATTTGATGATAGTTTTCCAATGCTGACCTGAGTACCTGAGTAAAGAATATCCAATTGAGGGAGGTAACTCTTGTATGATATTGGATATTCAATTATCTTTAATGATTTGGGATAGTCGGGAGAAGGTGTGTGACCGAACCTATTAGCATCTGACAATATAAGTTCATTAGGGTTTCATTTTTTCTTGAATCTCTATTATATATGTTAAAAATTTTATTATTATTTTGATGTTTCTCTATCTCTAAACACTATAAATATGTTTTTCTTCCTTGATATTAATAGAACACATGCATACTAGGTATTTCTCTGGTCATGTGTGTACGTCCCCACGAGACCAAATCATGTTACATATTGTGTTTATATTTCATTCCATTAAATAAATGTTTTGTTTCTGTATTCTCTACTATTTATTTAAGCGATATTGTTCTGTCCTTATAGGGTTATGGGTTCTAGTCATATTTAGACCATCCTCTCCCCTCCCAAAGTTTTATCAGATCCTTTGCTAGTTTTTTTATTGTAGATTTTATTTCATTCACTTTTTTATATTTCTCATTTCGGTTTTGATTTTTACACATTCCTACCTAATTAAATCTCCATTTTTTCACCACTATATTCGATAAGAGTCTGTATCCCATCTCTAATCCTTCCACGTTTTTTATCCCTTTGGATAATCAGAGATTACCAAAGAGATTGGTCAGTTTTTGGGGGAGTATGGTTAACATTGTCCGCAATAACTCGATATATACTCTGTGTGTAAACAAGACAAAAAAGAGATATGAAATTGAGAAATTAAATGGTGATAGTTAATTTAACATATGAATAATTAAGACGAGATCCTTCCATGTAAATTAGGAACAAATTGTCCCCCATTGTGGGCCTAAGAAACCTATTATTAATGAATGGTAATGGGAAAGGGGAAAGGGTCCTTCCTATTGTGTTGTCTTAATTGATGATAGTCTATACCGATAAACCAATAATTTTTCACATGTGTTGGAAGCAATTCATTTTTTTCATTTTTTGATTACAATAATACCAATATTTTAGGAACCAATTGTATTAGACTGACCCATTAGCTATAAAATATGGGTTAAATGATTCAAATATACAATAATTTTGTTACCTCATTTTTAACAACATCCCAGAGGTTTGGGTTCAGTTAACGTAGTGACTGCCTCATTGATTTAGCCTCTTCATTTAACAATATATTATGTATGAAAATTGATGGGATAATACCAGGAATTCCTACAAGATTCCATATAAAATCTTGTTTATACTCCCTCAAATGTTAAAACAGATTCAATTCTTGCTCATAGGGTAGTGAACTAGAAATGATGATAGGCAACTTGTTTCAACTCTCAAGATAGAAATATGTTAAATTAGGAGGCAGTTTCCTTATATCCAACTCAAAGGGATTTTGTATTTATGGGAGTGTGTGTGAAAGTGATAGGTCACCAATATCATGTAACCACTCAATGTTATTTTCCTCAGATGAGGAATGATATTTTACATGATTAGCAGTGTCATTGATGGTCATGTGATCCTCAGTGTTCAAAAATTTATCAATTAAAAATCATTGATGACATTTTTATGGAAAACTGTAACATTATATGCATGAATCATTTCCTATAATTTCAATAATTGATGAAAACCCAAAATGTGGATCAGGGTAGAGAAATTAATTTTATTTCAGGGAAGGGATTACATTAATTGAATTTGTATAGATAGAGGAATGTTCTTCTAATGGGTGCTTCATGGAATCAGTGATGTTGAAGTGAAGAATTTCACCACCAAACTAGATATATAATGTACCATTATGGAAATTAATTATGGTTTTTGATTTTTTAAAGAAAGGTATATTCAATATATCCAGTCTATGAAAATTCATCCTATTATCTTCCATTTTAAACACATAAAAATCAGAAGAAAAAAAATAAAATTTTCACTCCCACAAGAACATCATATAACACACGAGTGGGGTGTGATATACTTCAATTTATGAGTCAAACAAAAATTCATTTTATATTTAGTTATTTGTCCTGTAATGTATAATAAATATAGTGAGGCATGACATTTGTATTGTCACCCAATTCAAGAATATCATTGGAAAATGAATACTCCCCTATTATGTACGGAATCGAGAATATTCCGGGATCATTAAATTTTATGGTATGATATGGATTTATAAATGTTGAGTAATTCCTTCCCATGCTCAAATTCTCATCACCTTGAAGATTCCTTTGGTGTGTACACATATCCTTTAGAAACTTGGCATATCTTGGAATTTGATTCAACACATCAACCAAGGGGACATTAACCTACACTTTTTTTTGAAAGGTTCAAATATTTACATTTGAAGTTCAGTATCATTTTTTATCATAGATGGCTTTCCATTTGTGGAAATGGAAGATGAATGGTTGGGATAGATGACTCATAAAAAGAAACACTCTTTCTTTTGGAAGGTCTTCTCTTTGGAAAAGTATTTTCTTCTCTTGGGCCATTTTTTAGTAATGGGATGGTGGTTTCCTCTAGAGGGGATTACTCTAATATAGGGTTAATTTGGGTTTTAGGTTGTTTCACACTACAAACAGTGATGAAACTAACATTTACCTTATCCATATGGTTTACTACTAGTTGTGAGGCTATTTTACTCGACCCATGATTGTGAATTCCCCCCACAGTGTTAGAGAGTTTCCCTAATTGGGTTATTAGGTCTTGTATGAATTCTTGGGTGGATTTTTGGAATTGGAGATTGCAAACAGCCATTTTTATAATATCTTATAGGATAGGATTTTGATTTGGAACGAGTGTTTGGAAAGGACCTGGTGGTGGTTGGGTAATTCTAGGTGGTGATGGTGGATGACTACTCTTACCCAATTGGTTACATTATTGTTGAGGCTGGTTTGAATAACCTCTATCCTATAAGCTTGGTTTTTATTCCACCCATGGTTTTATGGATTGTATGGTTCATCCCTAAACGGTTGGTTATAGGGGTATTGTGGATCTATTCGCTCAAAACTCTTTTGAATTTTCTCTTAGTTTGGGGAATTGGTTAGAATAATGGGTGTTAGAAGAGCATATTCCATAGTGGATGGGAGGAGGAGGTTGGGATTTCTATTGGGAAAGAGAAATTTCTCAAAGAATGGTACTTCACTCTTCGAACATCATGTCCACCTTATTCTTGAATTCAGTACTTTTCACCTCATATACATTTTTAATGGCTACATTGGATCTATAACCAAATTTTTGAGTGTTCTGTTCCTTGTTATCAGTTAGGGTTCTTCTAGAAATTGGTGTCTAATCAACTAGAACACCTCCTATAGATGTATCAATAGTATTTTGATCAATAGGAATTAATCCTTCATAAAAACATTGAATTAAAAGTTGATCACTTATTTGGTGGTGTGGGAAACTTAAATAAAGCATTTTATATCATTTTAAGGATTCATGAATCCTTTCCAATTGAGATTGTCCTATCCAACATATTTCTTTATTTAATGTTTTGGTCTAGAGGCTGGGATTCATTTTTCTAGAATAAGGTATTTCATGTCTGCCCAATGTCTAATTGGTGAATTAACATAATACAACCAATCTTTCATAGTGTCTTCTAATGAAAATTACAATGCTCTAATCTAACTGAGTTATTCATCCACATTAGTAAGTTTTAATGTCAAACACACAATATACAATTATTTTAAATTAATGTGTCGATATTCTACCACAATTCCATATAATCTTGGTAATAAATGAATTAAATCGGATTTAAGTTCAAAACTGGATACCTCACCATGAATTTGAATATAATTTGGTTGGATATCAACATTAGATGGGGTTAGTTATATTAAATTTCCTATATTTTCAGCCATGTTATAAAAGATTAATTTATCTTTAAATTTGTTTTTAGAAGAATAATAAGGATCATGAATTGTGTCAATATTTTGTGTGTCCTCCTTCAAAGGTTTATCTTGTGCGTCTCAGTGTTGCTGATGTATGATCCTATCCAGTTCGTCTTTGAATGGATATACTTACACAAATGAATTATACATCATTAACAAGATCTAAAATTGTTTTATTTTTTAAATAAACTTTAAAAAAATTAAGAATGGAAAAAATGAACAATTATTTATGAATAACTATGTATTTTTATAAAAAACACGCATTATAAAAATCTCTCCCCGGAAACATTGCCAAAATTTTAACGCGTTATCATGAACTGTCAAATTGATTATTTTTTAAAATTGTATTATTTTATAAGTAACACCCAAGGTAATATCTCAAGGATAATCAATATGTTAAGATTACATATTTTTAATAACAAATACAGAAAGGGAGTGGTTTAGAAAAGTGTTTTATGAAGAAAAAAAACATGATTTAAAGAGTTTAATTGTTGATAAATTAAGGTGGAGTTTTATGAATGATGAGATAATAATTTAATTTTATGTTCACCACACATATTTTACAACTCATTATTATAAAAAATAAATAGGGTGTTGTTTAATTCTATTATTGAGGGTTGTCAAGATATTTATTCCCCTCTTTCCTCTTAAATCAATGATCAATGTACCAACTGTTGACAAAAAATCATGTTTTCATGGATTGGATATAAATCATAGTGTTAAGGATAATAAATCATACTAATAACTTATGTATTTGTTAGAGAAATAGGATTATTTTGTTTCCCAATTGGTACACCCTAATATTCCCACGTGAAATATCAACATAACTGATATCGAAATAAAATGCGACTCAACTAATTATAAAAAAATACATATAATCAGAGGATAATCACATTCAAATTAAACACTTGTGAAATATTTAACAAAAAATTTACACAAAAACATTATAGTAAAATGTTTTGAAACTCTATCGGATTTATGTGTATCTCCATTAAAATGATCTTCCACTGTTTAGCATGATATCAATAGGATAAGGAGCCTCGGGTGGAACTTCACCTTCCCCCGTGACCCCCTACGTTGATTGGGGCCTCTGAACTTATTTGATGAATATATGACTCCATTAGGTATTAAAAATACTAGATCTATTTTTCCTGGATGAACTTAAAAATGAGGTTGTGAAGGTATCATTTTATAGGAAAAGTGGAAGGTGGTTTTGGGAACCCAAAATGTGTAAAAATACTTGGACCATTGTTTTAGGTTGGTAGACATCCTTATCTTGATTTGGGAAAAGTAAAAAAGTTAATTCCCACCAGTTTAATCTCCCCAATGAATGTTTTTATTCATTTAGAGACCTACAACTCAAGATATGGATAAATTAAATCACACCAGTGCTAACTTTTTGCAGATTCGGTGTGCTGGATAGATCAGGTCCGTTTGGAAAATTATTGTCTGAATCGGGATTAGATTTCTTAAAAAAATATCTATCCAATTTAAATATGGTCCATAACCCAAAATCTCATCCAATTTTTATGCACGTATATTTAGTAAAAGTAACATTAGTAGACATGTGTTCATAGATGCCTTGAAATGTTAGCACATTTTTCTGACACATCATCATGGCCACTCCAAATTACCTCCGCCAACAATGAAATCATCAAAACATATTTAATTTTCCCACTTAAAAGTGAACAATATTATACAATGTAATAAAACATGTAGTAAGTTTTGTAATACATTTTTTAACTTTCAAGACAACACTTGTTTAGCATAGTTGTGTAAGTGTGAAAATGAAATAGTGAGTCGTGCTGCAATCTGTCACTCCTAGAAGTCTTCCTTTCTATGAATATTGTGTATTTGAAAATTCCAGAAGATTTAGTTTTAGTAGATCAATTTATAAGGATAAATAACACCTTGAGTGTGTCCACTCTAATATGTGGGGTCTTTCTAAGGTCACCTCCCTTGGTGGAGGTTTTTATTTCTTCCATTATTGATGAATACACTTGGATGGTCTAGATTCATATGCCAATGCATACAATTGTTAGCTTTTATACTTTTATGAAATTTATAGAACGAGTAGAAAATGAATCTGGTAAGAACCCAAAATCCTTAATAACTGCAAAATTTAGAATATATGTCCACTTAATTGAAATAGTTTTGTGAGTATAATGGAATTAAAAGGTACCAAACTATTTTGGAAACACCACAACATAATATATTATAAAATATTATGAGTATTACTATTCTTGAGAGGATTAGATGCATGATTACTAAGTCAAAACAACCCATGCCCTTCTGAGTCAAGGCTACCTCTATGGTATTCTACTAAATTAATCATTTCCCATATCTGGTAATTCTATCAAGACATGTGAAGAGATATGGAAAGGTTCACCCATAAGCCTTGAAAACCATTGGATTTTTGGATCCATATCAAATGATAATACCTGTATAGATCAGATAGCTTCAGGGGTTGTGAAGTGTATATTCATTGGGTATCTAGTGGGTGTTAAAGGGTATCATCTGTGGATAGATAAACCCGGTTATAAAAATTTTATATTCAGAATATAAATTTTGTTCCAAGAGTATGGTCTCTCTAATGGTAGAGGAACAGAATAAAAATAGTCTTCGAATAATAATGGTGAATCCCTAGATCCCCAACACCCATTATTGCTGAGGTTCCATTAGCATAGAGAGACCAATCCAAATCCAATTCTAGGACTAGTTCTTCTCCTCCCATTCCTCATAATCAAGGCAAATCCGATTCTTATTTAGATTCTAAAATTGAAATAGACAAACCAGATAATAAGAAACTATCAACTCATCCAATATAGAGAGATAAGAGTTTTTATTCCTCCTTCCCTCTTTAATCAAGTTAATATTGATGCCTATTCATTTCATGTTTCTCATGATTTTATTAACGACGAACATAAAACATATAATCAAAACCTTATGTCCAAATAACTCACTCAATGGTTAGGGGTCATGAAAGAAAATATGAATTCACTCCTTAATAATAACATTGGGGTTGTTGATTCCTAACTAAATGTCTAGAAGATTATAACTTCTAAGTGGATATACAATTAGAAGGACATCAATGTTGGAAAAAATAATATCAAAATCAAATCTTGAGTGGTTTTTAAGGTATTTCATAAAATTGAAGGTTTTGATTATGGTGATATATTCTCCCCAACTTTTAAAAATTCTCCTATAATAATTATCCTTTCTTTTTCTTCAATGTTTAATTTTCATGTTGAAAAATTAGATGTGAGAACTAGTTTTTATCATGGTACCCTTGATGAATGAATTTATATAACTCTATTAGGAGGATTTTCAAATATTTTTCAACCCAATCAATTTTTCCTTCTTCAGAAGTCTTTATATATGTTTAAAAAGTCTCTAGGTAATGATATTAAAGGATCTATTATTTTATTATTGAAAATAATTTTTTTATAAGTATGTATTATGCATGTGTATATTATAAAAATATAAAAGATGAATCTTTTTAGCTACTATTATATATTGATGAGATTATGTTAATCGATAAAAAAATTAGTATTATAGACTATATCAAGAAACAATTGAACTCAATATTTGAAATAAAAGTCTTAGGATATACTAATCAGATCTTGGTTGTTGAAATAACCCGAGATAGAAAGGTTCAAACCTTCCACTTATCTCAGTTTTCTTAAGATACTAATTTGTTTAAAAGGTATATCTTTGAGAACATAAGACTTGTTATTATTCCTTTAGGACATCATTTTAAATTGTATTTGGAACAATCCCATATAAATAATGATGAGGTTTCCTTCATGGGTATTATTCAATATGCAAATTTGGTAGGAATTATTATGTATGATATGGTTTATTCTAGGACAGATGTAGAATTTTATATTTTTACATTGAGCATGTTTATAGGGAAACCTAGTAATCATCATTTTAATTATTTAATGTGGATCTTCATTTACATATTTATTACTATTAAATTTTTCTTTCAATAGGGATTTAAAAATAGTATTAGTGATGACATTTTTGTTTTTGTTGACTCTAATTATGTTGTAAATATTGACACTCGAAAATAAATCATTAAAAGAATCATTTGGGATGAAGGGTTTTTCATATGAACTAGACTTTTAAAATTCTTTTATTAATATCAATTATGATAAACAAACATGTCTATATTTTTCAAGATATTTAGATTTTTATGGTAAATAAAAAAACATTGATTTTAGGATTCATTTTATTAGAGTTATTATAGAATCTGAAACTATGAGTGTCAATAAGATAAAAACTGACATAAACCCAGTTGATAGCCTGACTAAATACATTGACTGGTCTAATTTCATTTTTGTTTAGATGGGTTGAATTTTCTTCTGATTATATTATCATAGGTTCATGAACTCTTCCAATTTTCAAATGAAATGGTGTAAACATGGTATTCATTTAATTTTTTTACATATAGAAATTGTTCCCTGTTAAATTCTTCCATTATATTAATATTATTTTTAATACATGAAAAATATTATTCTTTTTATTATATTCATAATTTTTATGTTGGATATGGGATGAGGTTTATATACATTGGTCCTTCTTTATACCATTTGGGCTTCTCTATTGTTCCTTGTCCTTCTTCCAACACTGCTACCCATTCAATTGGTAATTCATCAATATCATGACAACTTATTACATGGACATTGATTAATTTAGCTTCCCATTAAATATGATCCGTATAAATTTTATGGCTTATCTGATTACAACACTACAATTAATTTAATCTATGTCCCATGGTTCCCTCTGGTTGGGTGTGGAGTTACTACTTTTAGGTGAGTCGTAGGGAATTTTTCACCCTCTATTCTTGTTTTATTTTGTGAGATTCATTCTAGTTTCCCCACTATTGGTTCTCTCGGACTCCCACCTCTAGTTCTAAAACCCTATTCAGATGCCTTTAGATCTCCAATAGTAAATCCTCATTCCTTCCAAACTCCATGGAACAATACAAGTGTGCCATTCCAATTTGAGCTTTGATGAAAATGTCCCAAAACTAGGTTGAGTACCTATGTGAAGATGCTATAATATGGTGAGGTACCTATTGTGATATTTTGAATCTTCAACGATATTTGATGATTCAGGAAAGTTTGGAGAAGATGTTAAGAGATCAAGATGGATGGACATATTAGCATCTGGAATTGTAAGATCATTACAATTTCCTTATTTCTTGAATATCAGTTGTAGTAGTTTTGTATTGTAGGCTTTTTTTTATGTTTCTTCATCACTATTATTTTGTAAATCTGTTTCTATTTATTGAGCATAATAAAACATGTTCATACTAGGTGGTGTTATTTCCATGCACGTATGTTCCCATAGGATAGAAGAACATTAAATCTTGTGTTAATGTTTTCTTTCATTCAGATTCTTGTATGATATTTTATTGGTGTTATATGCTTGACATCTTCTAGAAAAGATCTAGTTTGGTTATTCTGGGGTTTGGTGATCTTTTCATACTCAGAACAACATTTCCCCTGACAAAGTGGAATCCTACATGGGATCCTATAATAATAATAATGAAGAGAAATCCATCATAGGATACCTATAATGGTACACATGAAGGATCATCCTAAATGGAACTCTTAATAATAGAGTACATAGATAGAGGCATCTTATAGGGGATCCTCATAATGGTATAAAGTTCGATCAGTCGTATAAGGGATTAACTAAGTCCACATATAATAAATGGCTTCCCATAGGGGAGCCTCAATAGGGTAAGAAGAGGGAGGAATCCTATATGGGATCCTATATGTCGAAACATAAGTTGAGGTATACTAAAGGGGATCCTCGAAAAGAACTATCCTCACAACCTAATAAGCTAGAGGGTCACATCTCACAAGGGATAAATCATCAACCGGGATCTAAATAATCATTGGTCACATGAGATGACTCACATCCCATATAATATCAAGGTCTCACTCTTAGGATACAACTCTATTTTATTACCAGAGGAAGTACCTCTCCATTTTGACAAAAACATGAAACTCCATCTAGGATTCCTCAAATCACCTCAAGAATAGCACCATCGTGATCTCCTCATAACAATTCTCATAATGGAATACTCATGTGTACAATTCCCACTCAAGAGTGTAAAGACACTAAAACACCTCAAAATGGAAGCAAGGGGAATTACACAACATGAATACCATAGTACACAATGTGTACTACAAAATCGCCACATGGGCGTGTACTCCAGCTGGAATTGCCATGTAGAAAAAACATGTCCATGAAATTTTGGTCATGTAAAAGTCATTTAAACTACATGGGGTAGAAAACTATGTTCCTCACATGGGATATCCATGTAATTTCCCTGGATGTTAACCTTTATATGACGTACAACACTCATGGGGCATGGCCCTGTACTCTACATGACCAAGTGCCTATACACGGAATATCTAGTCTGATACACAGCTATAAGTACGAGAACTAGTATAAAAAATTTAAACCCCATACACAATTTTTACTTCTAAAAATAACATCTTCCAAATATCGAAATAACATATGATGTGTGTCCTGAGCAATACACCGTGGGATCAGGATTTCTGAATGAGAATCCCCTCAAATCGGCCCAAAAACATATTTTCTCCCCAAAATCTATAGAAAAAGCCTCAATTGTTTATAAGAATAAATAATAGGGTTTAAAAACATAAAAATGATATATAAAAATGTATTTAGGGAAAAAATTAAAATATCCAACATTTGGGGAGAATCTGTTGAAGCTTCACTCATTTATGAGATCCATAACTATTGTACGATGATCCAACTCCTCCTGAGCTCTATGGTGGAAGATCCCTTCTTCCCTCTATCCCTTAATCTCTCATCATTCATTTTATCTCTATATCATATGAAAAAATAATAGAAATAGAGGTAGGGGATATAATCTAACGGATAAATATGAAAGGTACCAGGAAAAAATAAAGGGATAAAAAAAGAAAAAAGAAAAAGGGGGTCTGGACCGCTCCTGGAATATGACATGTGTTTTTCCATTCCTAAAATAACTCAACATTATTAAGTTAATGATATATATGGAATATTAATATAATTATGTATTCTTTAGATATGGTCAAAACTAACTTATGATAATAAATTGATATTTAATTACTCAAATGTTAAATTTTAATTATTATAGTAAAATTTGAATGAATTTGAATTCACCAAACTCCAGAATTAGGGTAAACAAAATATTTTGTGAATAATAGTGTGGTTAGAAATATTATTTGAGGTAATATGTTATTATAAATTTACCATTTTATCCATTACAAGAATCTGAAAGAAGAAAATTCAATTTTATTCTCAAATGTCTTGTCTGAAAAAACAAGGGTCCTTACCATATTCCCCCCATAAATATTCACATACCTAAGAAGTATAGGTGGTAAAAAAGAATACATGATCTCATCCTGAGAATCATAACAACTTGGTTATATTGGTTATCCTACAACAAGTGTTTCAGCATCATCAATTGATTCCTATATGGGAGTTACATAACCATTACTGATCCAGTACTCCATTCCATAGGAGTACCCTTCTCATCGTGTCACAACATCACCCATTGTTGCTTCCTGAGAATGGTATCCACATCCAATTATATATTTCAAGTTAAATGAGGGTCACCACCCCAAAAAAACAAATAGTTCAATCCACAATATATATATTACCTTACACTGCTCCTCAAGCGCAACCTCAATAGGTTCCCTTGTCAAACTAAGAGTGTCATTTAAAATAAAAGAAGATTGGTGTAGATCGTACACTCTCAAAATGACCTCAAGTAGATATCTAGATAGAGTATTATCATATCTAAATAGGATTGTACTAATATTCCATAAAAATTTAGGTATATATCTCTCCATTCTAGGATCACATCAAAACATGATTCACTTTCATAGAATAAACACATGACATGTAATTGACAGATGTTCTTATAAAATATTTTCTTTAAATAATTTTAATTTTTCAGTAGCTTGATTTGAACGCAATCAAGAGTTTAAAAGAGCTTTGATATTTCCTTATTATAAAATTACAATTATATCCCAGCCTTTAGGTTAGTGGGAATAATTATAACTAACTTATGAAAATGCATTAGGAATTCATTGGTTATCAAGTATTTATGAAAAATATAAATCAATTAGATATTTTTATTTTAGATTGGATTAAATTTGGTAATGAAATTAATGAGATATATATGTGTTTAATACTTAATATAAATATATTTTATATTCTTTAGATGGATATTTTTGTCAAAGGATATAAATAAAACCCTATTTGATATATAAAAACTTATTTTTTTTAAGGTTAATTTTCACCGTTGAATGGGGAACCAATTTTAAATTGATATTTTGACACATTAATAATTTATATATGAAAATGTAAACATTTTATTTTGATGTGGGATATAAAACTTTACATTGGATAAATTTCTAAAATTTTTCTGATAACTTTCATGTTTTGATTAATAGAAAAAATATTCTAAATTTTAATCAAAAAAACATTTTTCATCAAGATAATTTATATTGTTAGATTATAATATTTAATTGTTTTAAATTATAAATATTATATATTTATATCATTAAATATAATTTATTTCATTAGTATTAATTTTACATTGAATTCATAGGTAAAATAGTTCAATCTTTTGAAGTGTTTTAACTTTTAAAAACTGTTTTGTCATTTCAAAAAAAGAATTAATTTTAAATTAATTACTTTATCTTCATTGTTTTGAAATTTGAAAATGGATTCCCTATTTGGAATCAGTAGGTAAAAATTATGTTTATGGGTTAATTTTATGTTTGGGCATTATGAACAATAAATTTGTTAATTATTTTTTTTACCATGGTTAAAGGTAAATCAGGTAATTAAAGGTAAAAATAATATTATAAAATTCCCTTAACACATTTAAAAATCCTATTTTATGACTAAATTATAACCTTATAATATATAGTTCAAAATTTAATCACTTTATCTCCACTTACCTATGAATATGACATGAATGTAATAAAAAATAATTAATGTGACAAAATATCACAATCTCATTTTATATGAGTATATTAATTTTAATATGTGTATAACAAAGATATAATATAACCTATAAATAGTATCTAGAATGTTCAAATAATTATCTACATCATAGGAAATTATTTATAATGTTTAGAAATTAAATAATAACCATTAATGATGACACAATAGTGATGTATAAATTATTTTATTAATAGAAATATCACATAAATGGTTTTAAATATATTAAAAGAATTATCATATTAATTTTTTGAAGTTATTGATAAATTTTATAAATTAATATGAAATTTTATGATTGTATTAAATATTTTTGTTCGAATTTATCTTCTCTTTTAATTTATGTAATGTTAAATAAATGAATAGTTTCAAAATTGACACTATTGACATTTTATAACAATAAAATTTTATTGAATTATTTAAAAATCGTAAAAACATTTAAAAATTAAAAAGTGATAATTATAAGTTATAAAATGTAATAAAATATCCATTTATGGTAAATTAACATCACATAAAAAAATATTTATAACCATTTAAAATTTATAATGTTGTTACAATATTTAAAATTACGTAGAATAACAAAGTGTTAATAAAAATGATAATGCTTTAATTTACATTAAAACTTATCTGAAATTTATTGGGTGATTCTATTTCTGCCCTATCTTATCTCATCCTCTAAATTTGGATATCTCTGAAGATTTTATGTGTGGTTTTATTTTTTTATAAATTAATATTTTTGAGGTTTCAAGGGTCCCCTCACCTCAATTATAAAATGGAACCTCCTCCATCACCTCTTCACAAAATTTTAAGCCTTAATTATCATCAAAACATGATATTATTCTTTATAAACATCACTATTTTCATTCTAGAGGTACTGGTCTTCTTCATAGACCAACTCTAGTGCCCCAAGAGGAAATTTAAAGGAGGCACGTCGGGAAAGAGATAATCTCTTCCATAGATTCTTTCAAATTTTATTCTTCTTCTGTTTCCTCTTCATTATTTTTTTCATTAAAAATTAATAACATAAGTTTCACTCATATATAGATAAGTTATCCCAAATATTAAATAACTCTATTTCACTTTCTATCCATGACATTAAAACTAAATCACCGTGCGAGCGTACGTACGACATACCTTCTTCATGTCGTGGTGTGATATGTTTTTCACCACCACCATATTGTCATGGGTATACTGGAGGAAATAATAACTATATATAAATTTATAACATTATAATAGTTATGAGATACTATACATCATCCACTTCAATACCATTCAACAATTATGGGAACAATATCATCGCTCGTGTGTACGTACGACTTACCGTCTCCACATTACGATGTCATTCGTTCTATATAATCTTCATTAAAATAATGATTATATAAATTTATTGAATGAATAAATATTATATATATTATAATAATACCATTCATTAAATGATATAAATATATCTTATAAATATTAATAAGAACATATTCAACAAAAAATTCATAAGAACCAAAAGCAGTTAATACCCGAATAATGAGTAACAATGAATTGTTACTAACAAACGAATGAAAATATGATCACAAAAGTTATTATAAGAATGATTATGATTCTATAATAAATCAGTAACATTATTTAAATCATTATATAAGAGTTTTTTATACATACAAAGAATATAAGACGTATGGTGAGGGATAACTTTGCTAATTTTGTTTTTATCCAAGATTGAATATTCGTAAGTATTTACTGGAGTATAATTATCAACCAAACTCATGTTTCCTAAATATTAATTTAAAAATATTATTTATATCCTTAAATAATTTTTTAGGTCAATTTTACCCATTGGAAAATTTTTACTAAACGTTATGAATGGAAGCTATGGAGGTTTTCGGTACAAGGTACTTCTTGACTCTTTAAGCAAAATTACGAGATGAATGGTTTTTTAACTTGTATGGAATGAATGGATTTTTACACATTCATAATTATTTATTTCCTTTAATCTTCCCCTACAATATTAAAAGGTTATTTTCACATAAATTTTTTTCTTCTAAAATTGTATGGTATTTTGATGAAGGACAACGTTTTTGAAGAAGAAAGGATATTTTCCTCAGGAATAAAGCTCAAGTGTTTTATCAAAATTATTTTCCATATAGGATTGCATGGGGTTATGTTTCTATCACAGATATTAATTTTATTTGATTTTTTAAATAATGGAATAAATATATTTATGGATTATGTTATGATAAAATTATTTTTAATAAACCCATTTTATTTCACACGTTATGCTATAGTGAATGTTTTTATGATTTTCTGGAACACGTAGTAATGGTTTCATTATGATATGGGTGGGACCTATAAATCTCTTAAATTAATTTGGTAAAGATTTATATCTCATGATATAGACATCGCTATAAGGAGAAGTAAATACAGTTTAGTAATACATGGCAGGAACGAGGAGTAAACTTGTTTAGTTAATGGATTTTTTCCAGTATGATGGTCTTGGAAATGAGCCTTGGATAATATAAAATGATTTTATATGATTATGTTTGTATGAAAAAAATATTCATTTATTATGTTATGACTATTGTGTTTACATTTATCTTCTATGATTTATCCCATGACATGATATTCTAATCTTTTATATGGAGGATAATATTTTCAAATGTTACGTTCTTTTGAATATGATATGATTGAAATTTCATTTTTTTTAAATTAATAAGATTTTGAGCTTTCAATTTTATAATATTCTTTTCCCTAGGTCATGAAGAAGGTTATTAAGTATGATATTCCAAAAATTAGTCTAGTTATTATGAAATAAATGGAAAACAATGTAGATGTTTTATAAACCAATTGTTTATGTTTATCAGTTTCTATTGACATTATACATATATGGTCCTATAGTGAATTTGTTATATGTTGCAATGAATATTATTTAATTCAAAAGTAATACCAATGTATGTAAAGTATGGGTCACTATAGTTTGTATTAGAGGAAATATATAGTTAACCTTTGGAAACTAGGATGAGAAAGCCTTAGTAAGAATCCATAGGATATTGATAAGTATAAGATTCAATTCTAGTGTTTTAGTAATGACCATGAATAAACTAGCATAAATTTTGAAGTGTTCTAAATTGAAATTTTATTCATGATTATGTGGTTTTACTGTTATGATTAGTGTTTCTAGAAATTTTTTTCTTGGTTTTAGTCAATGGATGGAACTCGAGGGAACCATGTTAATACTGAATGTGATGGGAAATGAAATGATTGTCCCCCAGAGAAACTTAAGGTTATGGGATCTGGAATGAAAAAATATTGTATTCATGATCACACAACATTCCCAAGATATGAATCATGGAGGACTTCCAAACAAGTAAATGAGAGAGAAACATTCTGTTGAGTCCTTATAAGTCTATCATTTTGAAGGTGAATCTGATAAATGGTGTTATCATATCAATAAAATGATTCAAAAAGATGAAATTGAGTCCACAGAATGAGACAAGTTCATTAACTTATTTTTCAATAAGTACTTTCCTCATATTATTTGAACAAATATGGAGAAGGAGTTACATGAACTTAAGAAAAAGGATAAATAATATATTGGTATCTATGAAGAAAATCTTACAAGACTTGAAAGGAATGATTTTGGAATTATTAGCCAAATAGAGAGTAATATTGATCGATTCTTTAGTGGCTTCAATCCAAGTATCCAAAGGGAATTAGCCATAAAGGGATTCAATAACTTTGAGGGAATATTTTTATGTCCTCTCAAGGTTTAGATAGAGGTAAGGGTAACCCACCAATCATATAGTTTTGATTTGAATAGGAAAATGGTATTCCAAGTAAAATATAAAGACCACTCTAAAAAGAAGATGAGTTTTCCCTTATGCTCAAAGTGTGGAAAGAAACATGGTGGTAATTGTCTTAAAGGGACTAGTAAGTGTTTAATTATTGGAAAAGAAGTTCATCAGACAATTGATCACTAATGTGATGGGTAAAAGATGAATAATGATGTGAAAAATGAAACGGGTACATAAAATGAATCTCCTACACTTAAAATTTACAAGTGTAATTAAATGGGTAATTATTCCAATAAATTCCCTAATCCAATCTTATTGATGATGATCAACATCAAAAAACTCTTAAGGTTAATGAAAAAGGAATGTCACATGAAATTACTATTGGAAACGTGGAGTATGATAATGAAGTTGTGAAAGGCACACTTACCATCCACTCAAAAGTAGAATATGTTTTATTTTATTCTGGATCCACCTACTCTTTTATTTCTGAAGAATTTTTGAAGGGTATTGCCATATTACCTTAACAATTATATGTTGAGTAAGCTGTGACAACTGTTAATCGTACACCAGTCATATAAAAACTTTATAATTCTTCTCAAATTGATGTTTATGGGAAAGTGCTTCGTGAATATCTTTTGATCCATCCTATTGTGGAATTTGATGTGATTTTTTGAATGGACTGGCTTTCTCGATATGGATATCATATCATTTTCCATGGAAGGGATGTCACAATTCATATTATAGGTCAATATATGACCATCTATCGATGTAAGGATGACTATAACCTTTGAGTAAAAATTTATTCCATCTTATAGTTCTCGATTCCAATAAATGACTATTATTTATCTCAAATGGTTGGGGAGAAACTGACGATTAAGAACAACCGATTTTATGAGTGTTTTATTATTTCTTTCTAGATGAATTTCACGTTCTTCCACTAAATAGTGAAGTTGAGTTTTCAATAGAACTCATACTTTGTGCTATGCCTATTTCAAATAAATCTTATATAATGGAACCAATTGAGTTGTAGGAATTGAAGAAGAAACCCCAAGAGAATCTTGATAAATGATTCATATGCCCTAGTGCATCACCTTGGGGATAACCTATTCTATTTTTTTTTGAAGAAAGATGGATCAATGAGACTCTTTATTGATTATCAACAAACTAAGAAAGATCACTATCAAGAAAAAAATATCCCCTTCCCCGCATTGATGTCATATTTCTCCAACTACACAGAGCTCAATACATTTCCAAGATTGATCTTTGATCAAGATATCATTAATTATCGGTCAAAAATTATGATATACCAAAGACGACATTATATAAAAGTTATAAAAAGTACGAATTTATATTGATTCCTTTTGGTCTTACTAATTCCCTCGCTGTCTTCATGGATCTAGTGAATAGAGTCATTAGAGACTATCTTGAACAGTTTGTGATAGTCTTTATAGACGATATTATATTATATTCAATGAGAAAGGAAGAACATGAAGACCACATGAGAATTGTACTGAAGACCCTCATAAAGGAGACGATTTATACCAAATTTACCATGTGTGAATTGTTTCTTCATAATATTTCATTTTTGGGGTACTTATTCTCAAGAGAGTGGATATATGTGTATCTACATAAAACATAGGATATTAATAGATGATCAAGACCAACAGTAGTAACTAATATCTGATGTTTTCTTGGTTTGGATTGATATTATTTATGTTTTGTTAAATATTATTCATGATTATCTAATCAAATAACCAATTTGCCTCAGAATGGATTTAGGTTCGTTTGGATAGAGGAGTGTGGAGATAATTTCAAGGAGCTAAAAAGAAGGTTATCCAGTGCACCCGTGCTCACACTACCTTGTAGTAGAGAATGTTTTGTGATCTATATTGATGCATCCAAGAAGGGGCTAGGTTTTTTTATCATGAAAAATGATATTTTTATAGATTATTCCTCACAACAGTTGAAAATTCATGAGAAAATTTACCCAAACAATGATTTTGAGTTATTTGTGGTGATTATTTCTCATTAAAGATATGGAGTCCTTATCTTTGTGCTGAAAGTTGTGTTATTTATATCGATAAGAAATGTTTAAAGTATATTTTCACACAAAAGGAGTTGAATATGATCCTTAGAAGATTGTTGGAGTTGATTAAATATTACCACTGTTCAATACATTTCCACCATGGGAAAGAAAACAAGGTGGTAGATGCATTAAGTCGACAAGACCATGCTAGCCTATCCATGATGAGGATCACAACAGATCTAATATTTTTGGATATTAAAAGGATGTATAATTAAAATATAAAGGAATGGGGGGATATTATCTTTCTCAAATAAATATTCAACCATCAATACATGTGAAGATTATGTAGGAACATAAGAATGATATAGAGCTACAAAAGAAGGTGAGAAATATCAATGAATTCAACCTTGAATGTCATGAAATAATATGGTTTTAGAACTGGGTTTTTATTCCTCCAATACCATAATTAAATAAGTATCTATTGGATGAGGCTCAAAGTTCTTCATTCTATATTCATCCTGGAAGCAGAAACATGTACAGGGATCTGAAAGAGTACTTCTAGCGGGATGGTATGAAAAGATATGTAGCTGAATATGTCTATTGATGTTTGGTTTGTTAGAAAGATAAAGATGATAGACAGAAGTCTAAGGGGATGTTACAACCATTTCCCATACCATAATGGGAATGAAAAATCCTCACTATGGACTTTCTCATCGGACTTCCCAAAACATACAAAGGCAATATTGCTCCCTTTGTTATAGTTCGCTGTCTTAAGAATTTGGCACACTTCATTTCTATTTGATAGGATTTCTCTCTTGATCATATTTCTAGGATATATATAAATAAAGTGGTATGATTTCATGGAGTTCCACTTTCCATTTTATTTGATCGGGATTTGAGGTTTACCTCGATATTCTTGCAAAGTCTTCAGCATGCTATGGATAAAGAGTTATGTTTCAAAACTACTTATCATCCTTAGATAGATGGTCTATCTGAGAGGACAATTTAATCTCTAGAACACTTGTTGGGTGTTCTATCAATGGATTTCAAAGGTGGTTGGGATCAACACATACCATTGGTAGAAATTTCTTTTAATAAAATCATTCACTCTAGTATTCAGATGGATCCTTATGAAGTCTTATATGGAAAGAAGTAGATAACCCCTACTTTCTGGGATGATTTTGGGGAAATAAATCTATTAGGACCTAATCATGTTGATAAAATGGCCGAAAAGGAGATATCTATTCAGCAAATACATAAGAGAAACTCAATGATGACAAAAGCGTTTTGCTGAGAACAAAAGAAAAGACCTTAAATTTTAAGTTGGTGATAAGGTGTTCCTTTGAATATCTCCCTGGGAGAGATTAAATGGATTTTGAAAGAAGTGTAAGCTAATCCCTAGGTATATCAGGCTATTTGAAATTCTAGATCTTGTATAGAAGGTAACCTACCGATTTGTGCTTCCACCGAATCACTTTCAAGTTCATGACATGTAAGATGTATCTCTCTTGATAATTTACATACCTGATCCTACACATGTACTATGATCATAAGTCGTATTGTATGAGAAATATTTTACTTATAAAGAAAAAACGATAGAGATTCTAGATCGAAGCAAAAAAGTTCTACGAAACAAGACCACTCTCTTGGTTAAAGTTTATTGGAGGAACCAACAATTTGAAGAAGCTACATGGGATCATTAATATGTGATGAGTGAAAGGTATCATAATATTTTTTTCAGGTGACGATTTTTGAAGGAGAAATTCAGTTTACGGGGGGGTGGTATAAAGTAACACATTAATTGTTTTATGATTGATTTTGTTTAAATAAATTTTATTCTTTAGTAGCTTGCTTTTCACACAACCATGATTTTAGAAAAACAGAAAAATTCCTTTATTATAAAATTACTATTATATCCTAGTTGTTATGTTAGTGTGAATAATTATAACTAACTAATGAAAATGCATTACGAATTCATTGTCTATCAATTATTTTTGAAAAATATAAATCTATTAGATATTTGTATTTTATAGTGAATTACTTTTTTTAATGAAATTAATGAGATATATATGTGTTATATAATTAATAAAATATTTCTTATATTAATACAATGGATATTTTAGTCATAGGATATGAATAAAACCCTATTTGATGTATAAATACTTGTATTTTTAAGGTTAATTTTACACGTTAAAATTGGAGAACCCATTTTAAATTGATATTTTGACACATTAAAATTTTTTATATAACATATTAACATGTTATTTTGAAGTGGTATATAAAAATTTACTTTGGATAAATTTCTGATATTTTTCTTATAACATTCATGTTTTGATGAATACTAAAAATATGATAAATTTCAATTAAAATTACATTTTTTCATCAACATAATTTATGTGGATAAATTATCATATTGAATATTATTAAAGTATAAATAAAATATATTTTTATCATTTAATATAATTTATGTCATTAGCATTAATTTTACATTGAATTTATAGGTAAAAACATTTGAATCTTTTGCAATGTTTTAAATTTTAAAACACGTTTTATCATTTCAGCAATGAAACTAATTCTAAATTAATTACCGAAACTTATGTGTTTTTAATTTTCAAAAATGTATTCCATATTTTTAATAAGTAGGTCAAAATTATGTAGATGGGCGACTTTTATTTTTGGGCATTATGAATAGTAACGTTGGTAAATATTTTTATTAGCATGGTTAATGGTAAATCAGGTAATTTAGGTTAAAAATAATATCATAAAATTACATTAACACCTATAAAATAATATTGGGTGACTAAATTATACCTTTTTCATCTGTTTTTCGAAATGGAATAACTTTTTGGCCTCTTATCTATGAATATAACAAAATGTAATTAAATCTAATGAATGTGACAAAATGAAACAATCTTATTTTATATAAGTATTTTCATTTTAATATATGGAAAACTAGGTGAAAATATAGACTATAGATAGTCTCAAGAAATGTAAAAAAATTACTACATCATAGAAATTTATTTACTATTTTTATATATTAAATAATTATCATTAAATATGACATAATAGTGATATAGAAATTATATTATTAATAGAAATAGGAAATAAATTGCTTGAAAAATATTAAAAGAGTCATAATTAGAAGTAATCACTATTATCCACAAATTTTCAATGTGATTGTGACATTTTTGGAGTGTATTAAATATTTTTTAATTTATCTTCTATTTGATTTTTATTTAATGTCCAATAAATGAATAACATCAAAATTGACACCATTGACATTTTATAAAAATAAAATTTTATTTAATTATTTAAAATTCATAAAAACATTTAAAATTTTATATTTGATTATTATAAGCTCTAAAATTTCATTAAATATACATTTATGTTAAATTAACAACAAATAAGTAAATATTTATAACCATAAAAAATTTATAATTTCAATAATTAAAATTATATATAATATCTAAGTGTTAATTTAAATGATAATGCATAAATTGACATAAAAACTTGTCTAAAATTTATTGATTGATGATATTTAAACCCTATCTATTATCATATTAAGAATTTTGAAAATTTTTAGGATTTTAAGTGGGTTTTTATTTTATTATAAATTAATATGTTTCAGGTTTCCAAAAGTGCCCCTCACCTCAATTATAAAGGGGCACCTCCTCCCTCACCTCTTCACCTATGTTTGACCCTTTAAGTGAAACCACCACCTGAAATGTTTCCTTATCAACTTCCTTATTTTAATACTAGTGGTTATAGTATTATTTAAAGAGAAACTCTACTTCCTAAAGAGGAAATTTACAGGAGGCATCTCGACGAAGAGATAATCTCTTCTACCGATTCTTTCAAATTTCATTCATCTTATACTTTATCTTCATTAGTAGTTTCATTATAAATTAATAACATCAGTATAAATCATATAATGATATATTATCATAAATATGAAACAAACCTATTTCACCTTCTATCCATCCTGCAAAAAATGAAATCATCGTGTGCACGTACGTACGAGTTATCGTCACCACGCCGTGGTCTAATCTGTTTTTCACCACCACCTTACCCGGTTCGGTATAATGGTGGAAATAATAAATATATTAAATTATTATAACATGATACTAATTCTGAAATACTAAACAACTTCCACTTTAATATTGTTCAACCATTACGGGAACGATATTGTCGCTCGTGCGTACGTACGACTTACCGTCTCCATGGTGCGATGTGATTTGTTCAACATAATCTTTATTAAAAGAATGATTATATAAATGAATTTAATGATTAAATATGAAATATATTATAATAATACCATTCATTAAATTAAATAACTATAACATGAAAATTGTAATGAGATCTTCTCTGACAAAACATGCATAGGAACACAAAGTAGTTAATACCCAAATAACAAGTAATAATGAAATGTTGATAACAAACTGATGACAATATGATTATAAATGTCATCATAATAATTATTATGATTCCTTAATAAATCAGTAACACTATTTAAATCATTACAATGGATGTTCAGATACATACAAATCATATCAGACCTTAGGTAATGGATAAACAATATTATCTTGTTTTTATCTGAGATTTTTCATTTGTATGTATTTACTATAGTATAATTATCATCCACAAACACGTTTCCAAAATATATATTTCAAAATATTCTTTATATCCTTCAATAATTTTTAAAATCATTTTTCCCATGGAATTTTTTTTACTAAATGGTATGAATGGAATATTTTTTCATTTTTGGTATGAGGTAATTTTTGAGTTTTTTGGAAAAAGTACGAGAAGAATGTTATTTTAAATTGTATGGAATGAATGGATTTTTAGTCTTTAATAATTATTTAAGTCCTTTAATATTACCCTACAATCATAAAATTTTATTTTCACATACATTTTTTTTCTTCTAAAATTGAATGTCATTTTGAGGAAGGAAAACGTTTTTGAAGAAGAAAGAATATTTTTATCAGGAATTAAGGTCAAGTGATTTATGAAAATTATTTTCCATCTATGATTACATAGGGTTATGAATATATACCTATTATTACTTTGATTTAATTTTTAAAATGATGGTGTTATTTTTATGAAATCCATTTATGAATTATGTTATAATGAAATGATGTTTAAGAAACCCATTTTATTTCATCGGTTATGCTATAGTGAATGTTTTTATGATTTTGTGGAACATGTAATAATGGTTTCATTAAGAGATGGGTGAGAATTATCTCCCCACAACTCATTAGGAAACGATTTATATCTTATGAGATATACATGAGTGGAACAACAATTTAATCTAGTTCAGTATTACAGGGTAGGAAAGTGTAGTGAACTTGGTTCAGTAATGGATTTTGTCTGCTAGGATGCTCTTGTAAATGATCCTTGACTAATATGAAATGATTTTTTATACTTATGTGTGTATACCACAAAATTTCATGTCTTATGTGAAGATTATTGGGTTTGAATTTCTATTTTATGATTTATCCCATAACAAGATATTGTGATCGTTTATATGAAGTATAAGATTTTCAAATGATATTTTCTTTATTTTATTATATGATTGATATTTCCTATGATTTTACATACTAAGAATATGAGATCACACATTTAAATGTTTATTTTCCCCGGGTCATGAATATGGGTATTATGTATGATATGCTAATAAGAAGTCTAGTTATAATGAAATAAACAAAAGAAAATGTAGATGTTTTATGAACCATTTGTTTATGTTTCTCGGTTTATAAAAACTATACCTATATTATTCTGTCATGGTTCCTTTATATGTTGTAATGAATATAATTCAATTATGATTTAATATCAATGTATGCAAAGTATGGGTTGCAATATGACACCACATCTCCCAAAAATGAATTCCAAAGTCCAACCATAGTTCAACCATCTGACAGAACCTAATTCATTTCTAATGTATCCTCTACCATGGATGGAATGTTATAGTTTAAGAACAACTCTAAATACATCATTCCCATGACATGTCATGAAAAAATTTATCCTCAAAATACATACGACCACTCCCTAATTTGCAATTTATGTAGTATAACATGAAACCAATGTGTACCATTATCACCAGACTCATACTCAAATGATTCATCCATTATAGGGCTAAGATAACTATGCTACATGGTGTATCAATCATATAAACACGAAGGTCACTTGGAACACCTATTCGAAATTGATCGCTGCACCTGTTCCACTATTAATTATATGACTTCCCCTCACCCAACTTCATTCCAATCATGAGTGTCAACCCATTCTCTAACAACATTAAATAATGTTGAAACACTAGTCAAAAGTATTGGGCACCCAAACTGTCCTACCTTCAAAATATAGTCTTTAAAAGAAAATAACCATATATAAATCCTCAAAATCCAAATGCATCAACATGTCAATATCAAAAATCTAAATCTCTAAAAAATAATTGGTCTCAGAAGAGACTATAAAAAAGATCACTACCTAAAAAAATCCACAAACCTGGTTAAGCCTCTCACACTGGTTTCCCTGGTTCTAAAAGGACATTGAACTACAAGGGTCCAAATTAATACTAATGGCCTTTATGAATCCCACGTATAACTACTTATCAAGTCTCAAAATTGGGTCACAAGGTCTAACCACCAATCCCAAATTACGAAACCACTCTAAGGTAAAGATCACGACAACCTACAAGGGTCATAACTATCAAGCACATCCTAAAATCTACCTGATTATCCCTGGGAATCCTCATAAAGAAATACTATTTAGAGGTAGTGATACTGTAATTTAAGATATACTATAATGAAACTCAAATTAAGGTTATTTAAGTAGAATATCATTCCAATATATGAAAGAAAAACAGTATAAATTTGGTTAATAAATCATTAAATAACCGAACCTAGAATAACACCCTATAGGGGGTCTGACACACGACATCATATGAACTTTCTACCTGCTAAGGACAATACTAATTATTTTCCTGAGGATTACGTCATCATCATCACCACAAAATTTCTCAACATAGATCAACATATCATGCCATTTGAAGGTAATATATATGTATTCGACCCAATCGAGTAGATTGCTAAAAATAATCTATACAGCAAATTAAAATTTTGGTTATTATTGATTGTTTAAACAATTGGCCTCTAATGTTAGAAATAATCACACTATTAGTCATATAACATGTGAATCATTGTTGCAAATATGATTAATGATATAACACTTTCCATTTCTAGCAAAGATTCAAAATCAATCTCTGGCCTCTTCTCAATGACCAAGATCGAGAAATCCATCAATAAATAAAAACATCAGCATAACATGTTGTTATCTCAACGCATAAATAACACAAAAATATAATATTTTATATAAGAAAAACTATCCCATGTCCCTGAAAAACCATGACAACTCACCAAAACAAGTGTAATAGATGCGCCAATATGATATCCAAAATAGTTTCTGAGAATTCATAATACTCCTATTTACCATATAAAAAATAGTAATAAAAAAGGAAATGAACTACATTGATACCAATTTGCAACATCCTGATCTGGATTACACTAATCTAATTCCCTAATTTAGTTCACCATACGGCCTCAACCCCACCTCCCCAAAAAAATAATTGTTTCTGACTTGTAGTGAGGGGCTAAACATTGTACATTGGGGACACTATACCCTCATATCAAAGTAATCGAAATAAAATAACATGATACCATCAAATTAAATGATAAATATAGTAGGGTTGAAGTAACAAACTGAGATAAAACATGATTTAATAATAAATTAAATGTTATAAAAGCCTAAAAATCCATTTCATATATAAAACACTGATCACCCACTTGGAAGAACATATATGGAAGAGTACATAAATTAAAATGAAATAAAAGTAAAAGTATGTACTACTATATTAGAGCCAGATCACAAACCCAGTCACTAGATACTATCAAACTGCACCATCCTGTTAACAAGAACCCACACGAGTAACTCCTATCGATCATGAAACCCCATGCCTCAGCCTTATTCATCATGTACTTATGCTCAACCTAAAAAATTGGTCATAAGGTCTATTTCAAACCAAGATAAAAATGTATTTGAGAAAGGATCCCCATGTATTTACACTCATATTTGTATGTATATATATATATATTCCAATATATATATATATATACATTAATATATATGTGTGAGTATGGAAGTAATTAACATGTATCAACTGTAGCCCATCCTTGGGTCTGTAACCCCGATCGTCTGGACATTCTGTGAAAAAATAATTGATCTAGATGTCTTACCACTCAAGTCATGTATCATTAAGTCAATCTATGGGTATGTAATCTTTATAGATAATAACTTGTTTGGAAAAAACTAAAAACTTATTTGATAAAGCTACTTCATCATATGGGGATATAGTTCCCAATGAAAGGTTCCCCTATACTCACCTCCAATCACTATAATTGGGGATACCAAATACCAATGAACAACCCTATAAATGTGGCCTTGAGTAGGATGTCATACTACTCAATCCATGTGTAATCCATTTTGATATCTGATTCTGATATCCTGATTCATAGGTAATCACGAAATTGGAACATGGATATTACCTAAGGAGGATGACCCTTTGGTAATGTATAGGGAATAATCTCTTTATTTGGTATATTAACACTAAATTATTCAATAATTGTCTCAACATACCACTCCTAGAAAAGTATGGAGAGTATATATAATTGTGCATAAACGAATCCTAGAGAGTATCCTTATCATCAAATGAGGAGATCATGTACAGCCTCTTGGATCTCATCAGGATCCTACTACTCTGGGGAAATACACCCACCTGGAAACCATTAACACCCTCTAGAATTTAATAAGACCATCCATTCCTAGAGTTACCCAGTACTAGATGGGTTCCATGAAACTATTAGGAACCTACCTCTGTATCTCTTAATTGGGAGGAATCCCATTGAAAAATGGGAATTTTAGTAATAGTATAATTAATAAATATTCTTCTAAGATGACCCCCATAAAGTATGTATGAACATCCCAACAAAATAAGTTTTAGAAGGTTGATTCTAGATAGTACGTTTTGAAATCCAAATTAAATAAGGCTCTATATCCAGATCCCATAAGGTACCTATGGGCATCCCAATATAAGAATATTATGGATCCTGAGAAATATGTCTAAGCATCTCAAAGATAAAAAGATATTCATCCTATCATTTTCATCAGCCACAAACTAAAAATCACATTTAAGAAAAAAAACTGCATTAACAGTAAATTGGTGAACAAATAAATAAAAAAGTGGGGGTGGTAGAATACCAAAACCCACCACTACATTCTCATACTCATCGTCTTATAAGTTTGGAACATGTTCTATAATGACACCAACCACAATCTCTACCAAAACATGACGTACTAGATAAGGGTCATTTAGTCATCAGGGAACCCACTAGGTCCCTCAAGTCATATTTCACAAGTGGAATCCTACTTGGGATCCTTTAGGTCTATATATAAGTGAAGGAATCCAACTTGGGGTCCTCAGTTGTGAAGATAAAATGAGGAATTCTATATTTTATCCTCTAATTGTATGAATGTAGAGGAATCCCACATAGGATCCTTATAACAATCCATAGGAAGACACATCCTACATGGGATCCTAAATAGTAGAGTATGTTTTGTGAGACATCATTTATGGGATCTATAGAATGATAAGTGTGTATAGTAATCCTACAATAGATTCAATAAGATGGAATATAAGTAATTAATTCCCACAAGGTACCCTATGTATGGTAATAAGATAGATTTATCCTACATAGGATCCTCTATATCTAAACATAAGATGAAGCAACCTACACAGAATCCTCCAAAATAAATAACCCCATATCCTCCAAGGAAAGACGAGTTCATCTAATATGGGAGACACCCTCAACAAATTTCTACATAAGAATTGGTCTTCGGATATGGATCATGACCCATCTCATATCATGGTATCACTCTGATAAAACAAATGGATTCAATTATCAGATGAAGAACCTATCTGTTTATGAAGAAGTCCAATATTCCACCTAGGAATCCTCAAATCAACAAAACGGTTATACATTCATGATATACATAGAGAAATTGACTAAATGGAATAATCATGATTCCAATTCTGACTCTAGTGTGTAAAGATTACAAAATCCTCAAAGGGTATAAAGGGTAAGTACACAACATGCATACCCTAGTACATGATGTGTATTCTGAAATCCCCACCTGAGTCTATACTCCAGCATAACTGGCTTGTAAAAACCCAAGTACAAAACATTTTTATCATTTATAAGGTGTATACCATAAATGGGGTAGCTTCATATGTTCCTCACATGGAATATCCATGTACTTATCCTAATAGTGTACCCCTACACGCCATGTAACCCACTAGGGTTATGTCGTGTACTTTACATAGCCATGTTCCCTTAAACAGGCTATATGGCTAGGTACTTGACTACACGACTACGTCCTTTTACACTACATGTATAACCAATACATGATGTGTTCATCAAAAAATTACATCCTCCCCTAATGTGTATAACACATGTTTTTTGATTCTGAACACACCGCGTGATTATGATTTCCAGATGGGAAACACATCAAATAGGCATAAAACCCCATTTCTCCCCAAAAGCCATAGGTCAACCCTAAAGGGGTGTTATATGGGAATAGTATGTGCTTATAATTTGAAAATGATAAATAATTTGGGTTTTAAAAAAAAACATAAAAAACAAAATAACTTTGGGTTGAATTTTCCAAACAAAACCCATTTATATGATCCATGTTTGTCATGTGACGATCAAGATCATCCTGATCCCCACAACAACATCTCTTTTTTTCTCTCCCTCTCTCTATATTCCTATCTCCCTCCCCCTTTTCTCTTAGTCATGAAAATAATGAAAAATTGAAGGGGTGTGTGGGGGAAACTAGGGATGAAAGAAGAAAAGAAAAAGGGATAGGGAAAGGAGGAAAATTAAAAGGAAAAGAAAAGGGGGTCCCAGACTAGCCCCAGTTACCAACCTATGTTTATAAACCAACTATGAAAAACACTTCTTTATATATGAAATGGTGAAGAAGGGATCTAAATCCAATTCACTATTCTAAATACACTATTGAATGAACCTGTGCATATTAATTAATAATTAATTATGTAAATATTAATTATTAATTAATCTTTTAAAATTCGAATAGATCAGAAAACCTTCTAGGATAAGTGAACATTTTACCCCATACAAGACACTAAAACAAAAAGATTAAAATTTATTCTCAACTTTATATTATGGAGAAAGACAAATACATACAATGTTCTAGACATTGTTCCACATTATTTGGGGATATAGCTAATTTGACTGGCGATGCTGTAACCGTGACAAATTGAGAAGAAATATTAGAATCCCTCTCTTTATTGAAGTAAATATCTATCTAATTATATTATTTGATTAAAACAATTTTCCATGAAGATTTTATTTCTTCATTTTATATACTAGTTCAACCCACCACCCTCCCTTCTGATTTGTACACTAAAATCAATGACCATTTTCAAGTAGTTTGGAGTCATTTTCAAGTCCTATGATTCTATAATTACCATTTATCACAAATCCTGAATATAAATTAATACTAACTAAAATACCTTTATGTAACTATAAAATTTTCAAGGGTTATAGTTAAAGATATATATGTTAATAAATTAAATAAAAATGAGATAAATACATTTCATAGGTGATTGAGAGAACTCGTTAAATCCTGATGTTGAAAGGTGGAAAAATATTTTTCTATTAGAAATGATCTACCTGCGGCTAAAGATAAACGAGATGGGTTTATGGTAAACCATTCATCTATGGATAGTCATAGAAATAACTCCATGAATGATATGGCTATTGCATATACCCAATGGAAGTGATCCATTTATAATTTCATATAAGGTTTTTGTATTCTTCAACATGTTTTTTGACATGCCATGATGAATGAGTGTTTGTAAGTTGCTTTTAATATTTGTATTATTGGATATATTTTTGTTGGTCTTGTAATAGAATATCCAAATTACCATTTTTCCAATTTCATAGAAATACGTGTTTTTTTAAAAATAATTAGAGGGAATATGTAGTTAAATATCATATATTTTATTTTTTTGTTATATGGTGAAAAACAAGTTGAATATGATACTTAATAAATTTTTTAACCACTTACTGTGATCATGTAAAAATATGTATTGATATTTTTTACAATTTAAGAAAACTAAATTTATAACCTTCAATGATAACAGGTGGAATTATTAAATAATGTTTGGGAAAGATTCCAATAAATTTTGAAAATTTTCAACATCGGAGACTACAGTATTCATTAAAGAATATTTAGCCTATACAACCAAGAATACAAAAAATGAATGATATTGGATTTCATAGTTAGAGGAAGATTTTATTGTAAATAAACAAAAAATAATAATCAACATAATTGATGAAATGAAACTAAGAAGTTTTACTGGAACACAGGGAGAAGAACATATAAAATATGGGAACACAATATAGATCAATCAACAATGTATGAAAACATAATTGAAGATATATAATAAAATAAATTTTATATAATAACCCCATAGGAGAATGTAAACAATTTCAAAAATCATAAGTTAAGAAAGTGGAAGAGTTCACACATAGAGGTTGATTATTGAGTCAAGATCCATTGTCAACTGAATTATGATAAAAAAGCTTTTTTGGATATGGAAGAAAATAAAAACAATGAAAGAATTTTTAAAAACAATATAAAAAAATAATAATTAGAATATTGATTTTGTAGGAAAATTTCCCATTAATTAATAGGAAAATTAAAGGTACTAGGCACGCAATAAAAACCCCGAAAGATGGGATTTTAAAAATTTTAAACTATGAACGACATGAACTAATAAAAAATAGTTAATCAATGCAATGTTTAAGATGATAATCTCATGTGAAGAAGATTAATAACAAAATTAAAACCATAAAATACCATTTTTAGATCCAATGTTGCGATTGATATTTTCTCATTGTCGGCAATTCCTATTTGAAGTATCAGAATCCAAATTCTTCTATATCATCCACATGTACATTAAAAATCTATAACAGTGCTAATCAATGAAATATGAGTGCTAGTGTGGAGTTCTGACGATTTGTTCGATGCTTAGACGATCACTACATTGCATTTCTTATGATGTTAGAGAGGCAGCTCAAACTGAACTCCTTGGATCCGGAGCTTCTCTATCTAGAACATCAGAGAGAGAGAGGAATGAAAAAGAATACTATGAATAGTAATTGATGAATTCCTCTATACTTTTATTTATAGAGAGTTATGAGAGTACCTAGTAATGCCTTCCTACCCTGTGAATAATTAAACATCTATAAAAACAATATTTTTAAAACTAAATCGAGTCATAAATATCATTAATTATTATTATCACATTCTTGTAATATAATAAATATATTACTTGATAATAATTGATCCATTAACTCAACTAGTACTTCCCACAAACATTAATTGAACATTGAATATTATAAACTTATATTCATTCGAATTATATTTTCAAGTATTAAGAATAAAACTTGTATATATTTAATAAATAAATTCATTGAAAATTATTCTAAACTTTAATATTATGAATTTATACATTTCAATGGTGGTAATATATCCTCATACAAATCATAGACCCTAGTGGTGGGGACCACAATGTCTAATATATCTATTCAATTCAATGTTCTAGATTCTGGAATAAAACAATGTGTGTGGCCCTCTCGGCCCTTATCTCGATAGAAGTGAATAATGTTCACAAACTAAGACCAGGATCTAGTAACCCCTCATGGACCCTAAAGAGATAAGGATTGCCACAGCAGTGACAAAAAACCAATAAACATTCACCGTTCAATATAATATCTTTGTTTATAATATATCATAAATATGGATCCAGACCCATGTCATCAACCTTTTCATGATTTATTATTTATTTATCTAACTAAATGGGTTTACATTGAATTATAATGGCCATTGATTTATCAAGGTAGTACCATCCAGATCAACATGGCCTGAGATATAGAACTTAACTTTAAATCAACAAATCCATTCCTAACTGTTCAACCAATGTCATGCCACAAATGACACACCCAATAGAAATGATATTTCCATGATTTCATTATCATGATTTTTTCATTGCATCAAGGTACATGATCAAATGGACCACCTTGGAAATGATCTCAATTCAAGAGACCATTACACATATACATAGATAGGAACAAATAATGACACCCAAAACATGTGGTGTTCCTATTGGAAGGTGAGTCCTCATGATCTCAGTACTAGAGATCACTACGTGAGATCATCATGAGAAGAAGTATCAATTCTTATGAGACCCCAACTCCGAATAGTCAAGCATCTTCTATGTCCAGTAAGTAATATGTATCTAGTCCATAGGAAATTTGTTTACAATTAATCTCATTGAATATCAAGGTTATCATTATATACTAGGATCTTCTATAACCTTTTGATATGATAATTAATCTACCTAAATTACAATTAAATAGTGTATATAGAAATATCTACACTATAATGGTATGTTATAATCTTCTATATCTAACTATATACAAGTCAGCAGAATTAAAAGTATTGTATAGTTGGTTTGAGGTAACACACTATTTCAACACTCCCACTTGCAATATATCTAACTTTATAACTACCCATGCTATCTATCACATAATAAATTTCTTGTTTCTAGATATTCATGGCTTCAACTTCTGGGTCTTCCATGATTTCACCATGTGGCGTATATGCAATTTACGACCTCATCTCCTTGAGTAAAACATATCATGAGATAATATCCTTGAGTATATCCATTTTTTCCACTTTTGAAACCTAACATCTTTACTATTAAGAATATCATAATTTACAATATTATTAAACTTTACTTACTAGGTGTGATTCCAGGAACTGGAATAAATAATTTCATTTAACTATTTTATATCTACCTCAAAAGCATCAACATACTTGATATTTGTAAGTATGGATACCACAATCTCATAAGACCTTGTATCACTCAACAAAATATCCTAAATATGATACTAAATCATTTGGATATATGGATGACTAGTTTTTGTCCCCGGTAAACTTGAATCCTTTCTTTTCCACTTACCAAGTACATATCTTTTGTACTTCTTGAGGTATAATTAGATAGTTCTATCTTCTTCACTTGTAGTTATCCTAGATATGATTTATTCTTTCTTACCATAAAGTATATCTTTTTTTGGACGAACACTATTATTTTTATTAAATTTTAGAAACCGATAGAAAACACTGAGACACATCATGGGGTCCAAAAATAGTTGAGGCCCAAAGATTCATTGACAACAATCATAAATCTTGTAGGAGGAAAGGAACCTAAATTCCGGAATAGGGAAACATTTTGATCTAGAGAAGCCTATTACCCAATGAAGTCTGCAACCTTATTCCCTATAATGTATATCTTGAAAATATAAATTCTTGTACATATTAAAGAAAATCTCGTTGATCCATTTCATAAGAGTATGTATTTTAACTTTTCACATCAACATCCACCCATTTCACAAACATATTAACCTGGAGAGATACATTCCATGTGGAATTGGTTACAATTAATCTCTTGAATTGTTTAATATTGTATTTTTCAATACCAAGTCAAAATATGTATGATTGACCAGGTCTAAGAAACAATTATATCCACCTCAATAGATCATGTTCCATAGAACTCAGGTTAAAAGCTTAAGTCAATCACTAGAGAATTAATTTCACCCTGTTCTTAACTAACTACAAGCCTAACATAATTTTTCTAATTTTGCCGAACATATATTGCATGGATGAAAATAGAGATCCCACTAACTAAAAATAGACACATGGAAATGATTTATTCAAAATCGATATTCTATGATCATTTTTCTTACATCAACACAAAACTAGATATCAGTAACTTGAAAAAAATATTAGAATTTAGTGACATGACCAACCCTTTCTGGTTGTGTCGTATAGACACTGTATTTGGTGATCATAAAATCTAATGCTCAATATAATATGATAATATAAATTAACTATGACCGGAAAAATTCTAATATATTTTGGAATAAAGACTTCATATTACCAATTAAACCTTATTGATAACACGCTTCTACCATCCATGTGTCATGTCACTTGAATAACCACCAATGTATTCATTATAATTATCCACTATTACCTTTGATACAAGGAATACATTATTGAATTTTAACTTTTCTTGTCAATCTTAGCTAATTTCCACACACTGATTCCTTATAGGAAATATTATTCTCCATGAATAATAGACCACTAGTTGTAGTGAATAAAGAAAACTTCACTATGGTTTCATCAATCCTATAAAACATGTGTATCTAGAACATTAAAATATTCCACAAGCACTTTTGGAACTATTCCCTACACAAACTACATGTACCTCTATAGAATTGACTAAAACCAATTAAATATTCCTTTCATTATATCTAAATACATGATCACCCCTATAGAAATTCATTTAATCACTTGACTATTACTTTTACATATTAGGGATTTATGTAATATCTTAATCAACTATTAGGAAAATTATGATAAATAAAAAACATGTTTGTACTTGATTAATGTTTTTTTATATCCTTACAAAATCATGGCATCAAAACAGATGTCCTATGAAATAATTTATTTCCATCATGATATGAAAAATATAATATCCATTTTTCATATTATTTGGCATATGGTTATCAGATATTGTTGTTACTTGAAAATAATTCCATGAAATATAATGGATGTTTACTCTAGTTGCACCGTTGAAACTATTTACATCTTAACTCTGATGTGTAAAATGTACATTTTCGAATTACACCACACTAAATTTTTTTCATAAATATTGAAAAGTCAAAATTAATCATCAATAATTATTATTAACATCAATTCTGTGATATAGATAATGTAATGTGCATTTAAGAACTACTCCATACAAAATTATTATACTAGAAAAATTCTTGGTCATGATATTCCTTGGCATGTCGAATTGAATCAACTCATATCATTTCAACATGCATAAATCATTTTCACATTTCATAATTCCATAAGGTAATATTATGGAGTATATATACCTCTATCAGATACATGGAATAGTTCACACTTTCTTTTTGAACTAATTTCTTAAGCCACGTGGCATACCTTTATCTTTAAAGGTTACTTTATCATAACTAAATACGTCAACAATACCAATGATATTCAATATTACCGATCCCAAATACCTAACTGGGTATATACTTGACAACTAAATTTAGTCTTAATTGAAAAATAATTATACTTCCACAACTGGGTATAAAATTATTACGTTTATATTCATCATGTATTGCTTATGATTAATCTATTACCAAACCATTGGTTGAGTATTCGACACCAAGAACAACATTCATTATGGAACCTTGAATAATGTATCATTTTTTCAAAGGACATTGAAGATAAATGTTTTGGTTATACTTAATAAATTTCTTAAATGAATCATTTTACTATATGTATGTCATGTACTTCTTACAGATGCCATAGGAATCACCCTTTCTCATATTCTTGGAGAATACAATTGACCACTAGTACTGTTTCTATACTTACATGGATATCGTATTTAAATACACATCTATTAGTGGACTATATTATTTAATACCCAATATGAAAAATTGAAACATATCTTTTATGTGATGGATATACATGAAGAATAAAAAATAAATTTATTCTGTGAATCATTTTATTATATTTAAACTTCCATTATTTTAATTTATGATATGAAAAGAATATTAAATCTACTAAAACCTCTTTTATTGAAGGTAAATGAAAATGCGCTTCTTTAATGACATTCCATTGGCCTTTTTTCTATACCTTTAAATTTGTTCTCCATAATAATTAACGATCCATCTTTCTTATATATTGTTATTTACTTGTAGATCCTATAATAAATTGGAAATTAAGTGTTCAATCTATAATATTTGTTTTTTAACCCAAAATGAAACTTAATTAAATAGGTTAAAATGGTATGATAATATATTCCATTTAAAAATCATGATAAATCTTTAATTTTCACATACCTTTTTAACCATCACATTATTCATATCTGTCTTCACTTTCTCCTCATAGACTAGTTGGAGATGAGACTACATATTATATCATGTATGCCCTCTTATAGTGACCAAAAATGGAATCAAATGTTGATGATAACATAATGACATAATCATAATATGCTCTATACATGAGTCACTTGTAATAAATTTCTCACCCTTTCTTCTTTAGTTTACTTAATAGGTGTTGGGGACACTAGAACATCGATTTTCCTATATCATACTATTATGCACAAGTGCCCATACTATTCATAGATACATGTCTGGATGTGGGTATTTACATTTTCCATTATATATCATAATTATTTATTGTGTTATATAATTATATTTTCTATAAATGTAAATTTCAACATATTAGAACAATTTATCTGATTACTATTAAAGACCTTTTTATTTATTAATTAATTAAATTATTAAATGTCACCCACTAATTTATCTAAATCTAGGAACCCTCTATTCTAGGTTTATAATATTATATCACTCCAAGTATTCTATTTATAATTATCCTTAAATGTCCCCTCAGATTCTATAAGATATGGTCATGCGACTACATTGAGGGTTCAAGGTAGGATTTTGACTAGCTAACCGCATTAACTCACAGTTCATTGATCTGTTGAGTGAAGGCACAGAATCTAAAATATTTACTTGATTTACTCAGAAATTTCATTGAGAATGATTTAAAAATAGCTATGTATAATCCGTACTACCAAAATAGTCAAGTCAAACCACCACTCTCATAAGAAATCATCGACAGCAAGAGGTAGCCTCTACTATGGAATGACTGACACCCCAACCACCCGGTATTGTCCATATTTGAATGATGTAAGGTAGTTTGGAGTTATTATTTATTTGAGGGGGTTTTATTAATATGAAAAAATGTGTTATTTTATATCATACTATCACATACTATGTGATCTCACTCAAAACTGGTCATTTGATAAGTATAAAATTTATCATATCATATTTTCATTTTATATATGCATTCTTGTTTATTATTCTATCTGATCTAGCTTAAAATAAACTCTCACAAAATAATAAACCATGAAAAACTAAAATGAAGACCTAATCATGAACTAATCCAAATTGTTGATCAATTTGATTTATAGTGGTCAAACGTAGACCATATTGGACAAACCTTGAGCCGCATCACCAGCGTCTTGAGTTGGACCACATCTCATCCAAGGCATCATACTCATATCTGGTGTGTCTCCATAAAATGGTGAGAAATTAATCTACAATCATATCTTCATTATACAAAAATACTCACTCACAAGCGAGGGGAACATGGGATTATAAAAGACCCTAAAATTGGACACGTAGGTCCTTATACATATAATGACACTGAGACGACTCTCAAACCGCCTTTTAATTAATCAAATTATTAATAAACCATGAAAAAATTAAAAAATATAATTAAAATTAACCAAAAATGAATTGGTAGGTCCAAGGGAACATGATTAGTCTAATACGCTTTAATATTTCATATTTATAATAAATATAGAATAAAATATTATACATGCATTAAATCAATTCGGTGGGAATTTTATTGAATTAAAAAATTTCTATAATTTTTATAATGTATTAATATTCGGTGTTCGATCCCATAAATTAATTTTATTTTAATAAAAAATTAAATAATTAACTTATTTAATTTTACAGCAATTTAAATTAATTAATCCACAATAAGTTTTTAAACCAGAAATTAATATTTAATTAACTTAATTTTAAACCAAAATTATATTAATTATTTTAAATAATTATTGACTAAATTAAAATTTCCATGCCCCAAAAAACACATTGTATGGCCTATACAGGTTGGGAAAAACCATTTCAAGACCATTCCATATTTTATTGACCCCGGCAACTCCCGTTTCGGTGCAAAGCAGTCCAGTAAGGGTAACATATCCACTGGGAGGAATGGGAAGCAACCAAAGCTGGATCTATCTAGATCTTGGATAGGGGCACATGTTCTTAGATAATTGGGGCTTCATCCAGTAGATCTGACATGGCTTGGGTGTAGGGGGTATTGAGGCCGACCAGGAAGGGAAGAATGTGGTGCCAGCAGAGCAGGGTGGTGCTACTTCATAGAGGTAGTAGTGTGAGGCCAACGACCCCTAGATCTGGAAGGCAATGAGATGATCTAGAATGGTTTTGTTATAGAGAGGAGTCAGAGACTAGGGAGGAATAGTGATGGGTAGTAGGGAGGTCTATGGGGGATAAGGGGACCAGTAGGTCTGCTTGGTATGTTTCTTTGTTTATTTATATTCCTATGAACTACCACCTTCCCAGAAGTCAATTCGCCTTTTATTTTTTTAACTTTTTCTGAACCATTTTGTTTTGATGAAAATTAAATTTTTAAAGAGCCTAAAACATTTTTTATTTTAAAACACAAATACAATTTTTTAATAAAAAATATCAACCTTTTCTTGGAATTAATTCTAGAAAGAAACACTGTTCTAGGCACTACAATGTGGTTGGAAATGTTGATTACACTGAAATTTTTTTATCAGGAACATTAAGTACAAAATAACATATAAATCAATATTTTTTAATCAAATTAGAACTCCACAAACAAATTTTCATCTAAAGTTTTTTTAATTTTAATTAGAATTAAAAACATCCAATGGTTGCGGAATGGTCGTTGACATAATATTTCAAATCTATTTGAGTTGATGGGACCATAATGAAACCCTTCATTAAATTCAATTCAAATTTAATTTTTTGGATAAAAATAATCAAACATCCTTTTAATAAAAATTTAAGGTATCATGCATGAAATGTATGCCCTGAAGGACGGTATTTTAAAATTTCTTACTGAAGAACTTGTTGAACTCATCGACATCAGCAAATCACTGCTCGGTTTATACTAAGGATCTCACGTGAAGAATATTAAGCACAAAATTCAAACATGTAAATATCTTGTTTAGATCTGATACTTCACTTGATGTATTCTAATTATTGGTGATCACTTTTTATAGAATATAAATCCGAAATCCAATAGATCATCCACATGTGTTTTAAAAATCTGTGGGACTACCAACTATCGAAATCTTGGTGCTAGCAAAGAGTTCTGATGATGCCTTCAAGGCTCCGATGATCACTATATCACATTTCTTGTGATATGAATGATGGATATGGATCCATAATCCTTGGATCCATAGACTATCTCTCTATAAAATTGTAGAGAGAGGAAGACAGATAAATATCATGAATATTAATTAATTAATTCATCTATTCATCTATTTATAACGTGTTATGAATGTACCTAGTAATGCCTTCCTGACCTCTGGATAATCAAATCTCTATATAAAAAATATTTTTACTACTAAACTGAATCATTAATATTATTTATTATTATTATCACTTTCATATATTATAATTACCATATAACATGATGACAATTGATCCATTAACTCAGCTCATTCTTCCCACAAATATAAAATAAACCTTGAATATTTTAAACTAATATTTATTCAAATAATATTTTCATGTATTAACATTAAAACTTGTAAATAAATTTAATAAATAAATTATCTACCAAATATTATTAACTTGACTAATATGAATTTATTTATTTCCTTGCTAACTGTATCTCCATGGACATATCCGGAACCCCGGTGGAGGACCCACAAAATCTAATATACATAGTCAACTAAATTGTGATGATTCTTGAATATGCTATTGTGTGTGAATCTCTAAGACCTTATCTTGATAATAGATAGTAATATTCATCGATCAAGAGTGGGATCTAACAACCCATCATGGCCCCTAAAGAGATAAGGATTGTCAACAAACCGAAAACCGACGTACGAACATGCACAATTTATCATAATTTTATTTTACTTAATATCTCAGAAATCAGGATGAAAATCCATGTCATCAACCATTTTTTTCTTTATTATATTTTTATCTAATAAGATGAATATACATTGGACTACAATGGTTATGGAATTATCAGGGTACTACCATCCTGGTAAACATGGCCTGAGATATATAACATCATTAACCTGGAAAGTGAAAAATCATTTCTTGACAATTCAACCAATGTCATACCACCAATGAAGAACCCAAGACAAACTACCTCACCAATATTTCATTATCATGGTTTTCTCCTTGAATCAAATTATGTGATCAAATGGAATACATTAATAATCATCTCAAGTCAGGAGACCATTACACATGTTTATAGACAAGAACAACTTATGAAACCCGAATCATGTTGTGTTTCAATTGGTGGGTTAGTCCTCATGAACTCAATACTAGAGATCACCAAGTGAAAACTAATGAGAATAATCCCCAATTATTGTGACACCCATCACATAATAGTCAAGAATATACTGTTTCCATTCAGTAATATGTAGATAGACAATATGACCTCTGTTTAAGATTAATGTCATTGTATCTCAAGGTTCTCATTATGAATTGGAATCTACTATAAATTTTTTATATGATAATTATTCTATTAAAATTACAATTAAATAATAGATGTATAAATATATGTACTATTATGATATGTTATGACCATGAATATCTATCTATAAGCGTGACATGGTAATAAACATTACTATATATTTGGGTCTAGGGAATCCACTTTTTCGACAACAATCAACTCCTAGTTTATAATTAAATTGATAACTATACCATTAAAATTTTAAATAAAAAAATTAAAATCAAATTTTATACAATTATAAGAACATGCGATGATGGTTTCAAGTAAATATTTAATTCAAAAATTTATAAACATGAAAAAATATTATAGTAAGGATTTTTTTTACATTTATTGAAAAACATTAGTAATAACCCATAAAGCTTATATAGAATATAATTGCAATCAAATATATTTTAGAATTAAATAAACACTTTCAAGAAACCCATAAAAAATAAATGTGATGAGGTAACTGTGATTATTATTAAAATTGGAAGAGATCATGAAGGATTGATGTTGATAATAATAATTATTATTATTTACATGATAAGGAATATTTTTAAGAAATACCTTAAAAAATAAATATGATTAGATTGTTGAGAAGCATTATGAGGAATAAATCATAATGAAAATAAAGTTTAGGCTAGATATTATATTCAGAAACGTCAATTACTATAAGAATTAATCAAAGAAAATTGGGACCCGTACTATTAAAAATTCAATGATTTATTCAAAAATTCAAGGATAGTGTAATTACTCATATCTGTACACGTCTAAATGTTTCAAATATTTTATGAATTTTCGAAATAGTTGACTATTTATATTTTGAACTAGTATTAAGAATTGAATTCTAAAGGTTGATGCCCATTGAAGGAGGTACTTTGAATGGGTAATGTGGAATAATTTGTGGTGGTGAGGATTAGGTTTTCATTGGAAGAAACATGTGTATTAATTAATGGGCTTCTATCATCTTATCAGTGGGTTTCCAGGTAGATTTTTTATGATGGGTAGGATGATAATTTCCCCATCCAACCCCCTTAAATAGTTCAAGAGGAAAGGGGGTACCATAGGATATTTGGGCAAGCCACTACTCCCTTTTCTCTCAATGGATCCGCCTTATTGTAGGATGACTTGGTGGCTTCCAAATGATGATAAAATGTAGGTTTTTCTGTTTCTATGATTTCACTTCCCCCTCCTTTTATCCAATACCTTTATTCTGATTTTGGTTAGTAATTAAAGTTATTTCAAAATATCATGGTGTAATTTATTGAATTTGATGGATACACTGTTAATCCATGATAGAGAATGTCCTAGGGTGGCAATTTTATTTGGTGGCTCAGCGCTTCTTTATGGTATGACATTGTAGTGATTTTTATGGGAGTTTTAATTAAATTTTTCCCTTATTAATTGTCTAATTGGAAATGTGGGTTGGGGATTTTGCCTAGGATGGTATTGGGGGTCATTATTGGGCATCCTATGGGTGTTTGGTTTTGATTATAGTGTGATGGGGTTATCAATGAGTGAAATGATAATTAATCAATCTTTATACTAAAGCGTCTAATTAATTGTAAATTTTATAATTAATTAATTGATTATGGTTCACTTTTGTTAGGTTCTAAGGTCATCCAGATGATATTATTTGATATTATATGTCGTTGGATGGTCTTGGATGAGGCTTGGAAACTAGAATTAAATGGGTGAAGCTCTAGGATAGGTGGGTGGTCCTACATACAAGCCTTTTAGTATTAATGATTTTGATATGTGGCTTGTGAGGTGTGGGATATCCAACAAATATGATTCCATTATAATTAATTAAATTTATTTATCTATATTAATGTTTTTCTTAAATTTTCATAATTAATTAATTATAGACTCTGAGTAAAATTATTAATTCATAGGTTCCATTGGTCCTAGGGATCTAAATTGACATCTAATGCACCGATGATCATGGATTTTTATAGAGAGTTTCCCTGAGATGTACAAACTCTACCTAAGGGATGTGACATATACAATCAAAATGATTTAAAACAAGTAAAGTATACAATGATTAGGTTCCCATGGACACCTCATATAATGTTGTGGCATGAAATGAGATAGATTACTCTATTAGGTAGCGTTAGGACACATGAGATGTGATCTTCTGTAGTGAATGAACCATGGGCATTGAATAGAAGGTTGGGTGAGTAGACTGACCAATAAGACTAAGGATATCCATGTGGATTCTTGTGTGACATACCACATATACCTAATGATGTGGTCCTATAATTATAATGATGTCAGGGGTTGTAGAAGTTTCTTGGCATCAGGTGTTGACTCAAAATGATAGTTGATACCGAGGACCCTTATAATGGTGCCTATGATATAATTTGACCAAGGGGACATTAGTACATTCCATAATGACTAACCAACCCTAAGTGAGTGTGTTTGTACTTTGGTAGATATTGTATTATATTTCGACTTATAACCCATATCGAACATGTGACAATGTGGGGCTGTAGAAAACATTATTGGGTTAGGGCATTCATCTGGAACTTGTTCCCTATTTTATTAATGATGGATTGTAGTGTATTCTCTCAGTGAATTATTAGTTATGAAATGTAAAATTCTCTTGGGGAAGTATTCTATTTTTCGAATCAATCTCCCAAGTGGAGGTTGTTATTTGTGTGATATTGGATGAAAAACACCCATAGGGATGGGAAATGACGGGATGTGATGCACTAAAAGGTGGTTGGCAGTGTTCTAGAGAACTGTAAGATGGAAAAATATGAAGTTGGCCAAGTGATCTAGTGGACGACAGTCCAAATCCTACATGGCATGGTGTATTCAGTGGATGATAGGGGCTGGAAAATGTTGGGTAAATGAGATGGTTTGAGAGTAGATGGCAGCACCGTAGTGAGTAGGATCCATCCAACTATATATGAAAAGGGTATGCGGTATATATATATATATAATATAAATAAAGGTCTTAGTGAATGGGTTTTTGATGGTTTTTTGTAGAAATATAATTCAATGGTTGGGTGATATACTAAAATTAATTTTATTTATCATTATCCGAAACCATCGCCGATTAAATTTCACATCAAATTTATAATTAATTTATTTAATATCTCAATAAATGATTACCTAGTCTTAGGATCATTCTTCGTTATTTATTGTTGATAATCCGAATATAACCTTCAAGATTACATGTGTTTCCCTTGTGAGGATACAATGGTTAAATCCATATCCTTACATGCTCTAATGATCTCTGATAAAACCACTCGATCTCTAATAAACACCACACAATCTCTAGGTGTTAGCATGAAAATTTTAATGTCATATATTTTTCACTCTTGGTCGATATTTATTAGATCATGATTAAATATTGCTTCCATTATCATTATCAAGTGATGGATATATAATGATGTTGAAGGATAAATCATGGTGTGAAAAAAATTCTTTCTTCCATATTCGAATCAATACAATTAGGCACAACCCTCTATATATATAGACAGGGTTTAGGTTAAAATATTATTTAATATCATGCCATCTAATAAATAAAATTTTAAACATTTAATAATCCAAATTTCATATAATTTTAAAATTATTATTATTATTTTGTATCAAGCACATAATTTGAAATAAAAATTATTATTTAACTTTATTGTTAATTAAAATTATTCACAAAAATATGACATAGTCCATTTGAACACCTCTACAATTTATAGAACAATCGAATATATATTTTATTCCTTAAAAATATTTTATTTATGATCCAATTAATACATATTTATTAAAATGTTCTGTAAAAAATAAATATATTATTCACAATCTAGTGAATAAATATTATATATATATCCACGTAATCAAATAAATTAGTCATTACCTTTTGAATATTAAAGATCAATAAAAAATGAATATAAAAATTCCTTGTTCTTGATAATAATCATTATTATAATAATAAAATTAAAATATAATTTAATTGAGATCATTGGGAACACTTAGTGTGCGACCCTCTAGGATTATTTCCCATTGGCATTAGACAGGTTTTCCTAAAGTTCAATATTATTTTCTTGTAATGTGTCAATGAATCAAATATAAATAACATAATATCATAATGATGATATCCATATATGAAAACTCATTTTTTGATATAATATCATCATTGCAGTATCTCATCATGCAGGTTGCACATCTGTATCCCCAACCAATATGGCCGATATTCCATTCTATGACTATCTAAAATAAACATGTTTTTACACCATGGACATTGAATTAAATGTGATTGTTATATTCAAATAAAAGGGATGAGATATCTTCTTCCATAATAAAGGATGGTAAAAATCCATCCTCAACTTATCCATTAATGACATGTCAATCCTGATGTACCCAATTTATCCAAAATCACCATAAACTATTATCATCACGGTTTTTAAAATAATTATATGTATGTGAGTTGCAACATTAATTAATAATAATAAAAATGTCCAAGGAACATCTCTCTTACTCACAAATTGGAATATCCAATGAAAAGAAAAAAATATTTCTTACTAGAGGGTATATTAACATCATCTCCCATCATGGTGATTACAAAGTGTGAATGTAATGAGGAAAAACCTCATCTTCATACAAGTAATAATTCTTGAATGTCTATATATTATGTTTCCCATCATAGTAAATAATCCAACCACAGATCATTATTTATGAATATCCTCATAGTACATTATGGCTCTTATCATAGTGGGTAACTTATAAGACCTAATCAATGAGATGTACACTCTGGAAAATTATTATAATAGATCCATACAGAACAATAAAAAATATGTATTAAGAGTTTTTATTAATTTTAATACATTTAATATACATGTAATCAATATATAAACAGTTGGTCCAAGGACAACAAATCAAACAAACCCCCACTTGGACTACAGCTATAAGTCTATGATCTTCAGTTACCTAGACCTCACATGGTAATAATTTCTCTTATGAGTGAAGAATTTCTTCAAGGGATCGTCCTTGTTTTCTTCTATAAAAAAAATTCTAACTAAAAATTCATTACATTGAGAAAAATATTTCAATAGATGATACTTATGTTGTATCTACTTTATCTGCTGATGTGATCTTGGTTATTTTTCAAGATCCATCACTATAGTATTATCAAAATAGGGAATTATAGGTTATTTACATATATATACTGAATTATTATCTTGGATGATGTTGTTCATTCATAATACTTCTTTAGTTTCCAAAGAAGCCAAAATATAAGCGTACTATTCTATAGAATCTATGACCATATCCTACATTGTGATATTCCATATCACAACACCTTCATTCAAAGTGAAGATGTATCATGATTGTGACTTCATGTCATCTTGATCAGTTTGGAAACTAGAAATTTTATATCCTCTAAGGGATAGTTCCTCATCTATTCCATAATCTAGGAAGGTATCCTTAGTAAAGCTAAGATATCTAAGGATAGTATTGATTATCATCCAATCTAGGTCACCTATATCATCTTGATATCTTCCAACCGTAATTAATGGGTAAGTGACATCTGGATTAGTAAATTTCATAACATATGTGTTTATCCCAATCATTAATTCATATGGAATAATTTCAATTTTTTTACATCCCCATGTGTCTAAGGAAACATTTTACTAGAAATATGAATATCATGTGATGTGGGAAAGAATACCCTCTTGGATTTTTTCATTCATAATCTCTTCAGTATCTTTTAAATTTATGTACTTTGACATAGGATGTGAAACCTATTTGATCTATCACAATGGATCTTGATTGTAATGATATATGTTTTCTCGCCAATGTCCTTCATAGAGGAAAATTTAATCAACCACTCCTAAACACCCTATAATACCAGTATTTCATTTTTGATGAGTAATATGTCATCAACATATACTTTAATAAAATAATTGCACTTCTATTAAACTATTTATAGATATAGGTCTCACATGTGTTCTTTATGAATCCAAATTCTATTATGGCTTCCTCAAAATGAATGTTTCATGACCTATAAGATCTATTTAATCAATAAATTGATCATTAAAACTTTTATAGCTTGTTGGAATTCTTATGGGTCATAAACCCTTTGGGTTGTTTCAAATAGAAATTGTCTCAAAGGTTCCTCTTAAGGAAGTCTCTATTGAAATACAATTTCCAAATCTTGTAATCATGGAAGGACATAATGGAGAGTATAATTCTAATGGATTTCATCATTATAACTAATGTTTTTTCATAGTAAATACCTTGATGTTTTTTTAAACCTTTTGTAACCAATAACACCTTATAGGAATAACTTGTCCTTCCATGTCCAGTTACTACTTGAAATCCCATTTCTACTATTTTTATTTACAACTACTTGAGGGTATACTAAAATCAAAACAATGGTTTTTTAGATGGAATCCATTTTATAATTCTTGGTATCTTGAAACATGGTATCATAAATTCCACATACTATTTCCTTGTAGGTTAGAGGATCATTATTATCATCTAAAAACAAGTCATCATCCTTCGTGACTGTAAACCCACACGATTCTCTTCTCTAACCTCTCTAGTAATCCTATGAAATAATTGTGTTACTATAAGAATTTATTCATCGAAAGGTATTTATGGAATGTGTTCCTATTCCTAGTCACATGTATCTTGATCTTGGACATCATTGAAGTATATCTCACTTCCACTATCTCTTTTAGATATAAGATCCTACTAAAGAAATGTGGGATGTCTATCAACCACAAAATTTTTCTATTGGATTGTGTAAGAATCCAGATCTTCATTTCAGGTATGGAACTTTATTTAGGGTTGTGTTTAAGAAAAAAAACGATTTGAGAAATTTTATAAGTACATTCCATGTACTCCTGAGTACATGAAGTATACTCTGTTATCGTGTGTAGCTACATACTAGCCATGTAAAGTCCAAGTACATGGTCATGTAAGGTAACCTGGCTGACCCCCTAAAGCATGAGCTGGTTGAGGCCAGTACACGACGTGTATAATAAATTAACACATCATGTGATTTTCTTTTTATTTGATTAATCGGATCGAGGTTATGTTTCATCTCCATAACAAAATTCTCCTCCCTATGTTTCATACAGGTGAGAGACATATGACTAAAGATCTTTAAACTCCTCCCGTTTCTTCATCCGATCTCTAATTAAGACGCTGCCAGGTGAGTTGGATTCCCACTGATGAGTTCCCTCTTTCCCTAGATCCTCTGTTCCTGATTTCTCATCTCTATTGAGATATATAGGGTTGATTGTTTTTATCCTTTTCATAGATCGACAAAGTTCTAGGATGATTCAAGGGCTGACATTCAAGATTTTTCACCATACTGCATCGAGGTAGGATGTTTGTTCCTTTCATAGATTTTATTTGTATTATATATTCTTAAGGATCCAAATATCCTTGTTGGGGTATTGCGTATATTTTGTTTTTGACTCTGTTTAATACGTATAAGGGTTTGGATGATATAGTAAGGGTTGTTGCCTATGCATAAGATAGTATACCCTTGTTTATGGTACACCCCATGGGTGTGTTCCCTTGTTTAACTATTATTGGTCATTTGGCCTAGGTTTTCTATGAGGGATACCGTGTTTCCACGCCTTTAATTATTTATGGTGGTTTTAATTGCTCATATGTGATGCATGTTTTTATGATTTGATATAAGTTTACCCATGAAATAGGTTGAATTGAATGTAGATCCTTTAATGAATGTTGAATGCATGATGATCCTCCAACAGGCTGTGAGAGCTTTGGACCATGAAAATTGTGGGGTTTCCATGTTCATTTACAAAGGACTGTGAGATCCTGGGTGTGGTTTTTGACCCAAGTGGTATTGACTGTGAGAGAAACCCAGAGGTCATTTATGATTATTTATACTACATTGACTCAAGTTGTATTGACCGTGAGAGCTTCCAGGAGGTCAGTTATAATTTATTGATTCCATGTAGACCCATGGTTATTGATAGTGAGAGCTTCCAAGGTTGTCATTTGAAATTGATTAGTGTTATGCTCAACTAATGGGGTTAGACCGTGAGTGCTTTCCCAAATGGTTTTTATCAATGATTGATTGTTTGTCTATGAAATGTCTGGAAATCCAAAGCACAATCTTGGACTCAGTCTTACTAGGTTGTTTTGATGGACTTTTGAGACATCTGGTATTACTATTATATGGAGGGATATAGAGCTCAGGATAGATCTCGGGATTCATTATTCAGCAGTTTCAATAACTAATAAATGTAAATGAATGTAATTGAAAACTGTATGATTGATTACTTTTGATTACTTTTTAGTTTATTGGTTCATTATGGATATTTAAAAATATATATATTAACTGACTATTAGGAACCGATATTTTGGTGGTTCCCTACTAAGATTCGGCTCACACCATGTTTGGGTCATGCTTATGGACCCAAAGAGATTATATGGTTGCAGGTATAGATACGGGAAAGAACCCTTCTTCATCAGGTCCCTGACTACTGTTGGAGGTGGAGAGCATGGGACCAAGCTGAGGCTTGCGATGCTGTTGGAGTTTACTGTTTTTTGTACATTGATTTAGTATTGTATTCCATCATTGTGACTTTTTTGTAGAATTTACTAGACCTATGTGACATTCATAATTTATATACGTGCTCAGGTTGTTTATTTACTATCATTCTTCTAATGTTTACTTCTGTTGTATAGTATTACTGCTTCCACTACTGTTCATTATTTGCTAATTGTTCTGTTGTGTTACTCTCCCAATGAGGGCATAACTTCTCCACTATCACACCCAAGGCCCTTAGTGCTATCCGGAAGCGTTTGGAATTCAAGGAAATGCGCTTGAGGCCATGTGAAAAACCGGGTACGGGGCACCTTGGGGAGGCACCTGGAACCAGGATGTTACAAAGTGGTATTAGAGGGAGGATTCGATCCTCTGACCGATTGGTTGTGGGCCCACATGGAACATAATTCAGTAGATCATGTATGAACATCGGTAAAAGTTTGTTATTTTATAATGTCAAAATTAATCCAAACATTGATTTGTGGGAGTATGCTCTCTCATGGTCATAATTTTTCATCCGTTAGACAAACATTATTATCTGTAATGGTTCTGGAGAATATTTTGAGGCATACTATCTGGAAACCCAGACAACACGACATGTGGTGTTATGAACACACACGATGTGTCCTTCTGTTTTGGAAGAAATGAATTTTCATAATTACACATCGTGTACTGTATTTATATGTTGTATATTCTATAACCATGTGGATTACTATGTGAGGAGAGACACAAGGATGGGAAACATTTGGTAGAACACACAGTGTACTTGTGCTACACGATGTCTTGTAAAGGACCATGGATCTGACTGTGTGGCCAAGGACAATGGTAGATCAAACATAGGTAGTACACACCGTGTCTAGATTGGACACACTGTGTAGTTATCAACTGTGTATCCATCCATGTGACCAATGACATGGTTGGTTAGAACATAGGTAGTACAGGTTGTGTCTAGGGTGAACAAGCCATGTAGTGATACCCAGAATAGAATTGTGTAGTCTTAGCCATTAAGATGAACCTGGACAGAAGGGAAAATTCAAGTATGTGTCATGTCCTAGGAGGAACATGTTGTGTGCATGTGTGTTATACGACTAGGTTTAGAAGAGGTACACACCATATTAAAAGCCTAAGGGAACTTGTTTTGTAGGTACTGCACATGTTGTGTAACCATGTTTTGTGAAACATGGGTTTTTTCTTCTCATCTTACTTTATTGAAATTCCATGTTGTTTTCCTTAATGATCTTAAACTGAGGTGTGTTATTAACCTTGCAGAATCATTCTACCAATACGTCATCCAGTTGTACACTAGATATAGGGCAATTCTTAGAAACCAGAAATGGTAGATCATAAAATACTAAAAGATACTCCAGTCATGACCGTTTTAGAACTAGCAATTATACCTGAATCAGGTGATGATTCATAATTCCATGAAGGATTTTTGAGGATGTTACATACATTCCAGGGAGCACCACATCCTACCCCGACCATGGCAGAGCCGCTGCAGGTGTTCCATAGTAGTATCCTCCCAATTTTTCTATTTGATAGAGGAACATAGGCTATAGAGTCATGGTTGGATTCCATCCTTCCTTTCTTTGAGCATCTAGAGACTCCTCCATAGAGGAGAGTGATGCTTTCTACCTACATGTTTTATAATTCCTCCAAGAGATGGTGTGATGTTGTCTCCCAGGTGAGACATCATCAGGATATGGCTTGTAAAATGTTTCAGAGTACCTTCTATGACTATTTCTACCCTAATACATTGATGTTCGATTGAGCCCAAGAGTTCATTCACTTGGAGTTGGTAACTCTTTTAGTGATGGATTATTCTTATCTCTTTTTAGGGATTCAATATTTCACACATGTTCTTAGAGGTGATGAGTTATATTTTTCTAGGAAATTTGAGGATGGACTCATGTATTACATTTGATAGTAGGTGAATGTTTTCAGGTTAGATTCAGTGATGGCTATAGTGAACTAAGTGCTAATTACCGAGCATAATCTTAGAGAGGTGGGAGGTGAGAGCCAGGGCAGTTCAGCATCCAGGGCTAGTACTTCTTTATTTTACAGTAGGAAGTGCCACAAGGGAGCCTTCATGTGGTGACTTTAGTAGCATGGATGTATCTATGGGTAGCTAGGTGAGGTTCTATCAGTGCGAGAAGAGTGTGTACATGAGATATTAGTGCCTGAGAGACCATGTTGAGTGAAGATCTTGCAGAAAGATGTGTGATCTTCAGCATTTTTTCTATTCTTCTCACTAACAGCTAGTGATAGGGGATCAAGTATCACTCCTCGTTCAATAATATGACCACCGGTTTCTCCTCAGTCTGGGAACTAGAGTTCATCAGGATGTTCAGGATGAGGAGGTGGTCATTACCATGGTAGTTTTTCTACATTTTTCCAGTACCAGTAGGTTAGATAAGCTCAGGGTTGTCTTCTTGGTTCACAGGGTCATGGTACAGGTCAGACATTTGTAGTGGAGTAGACCTAGCAGGTGCATAATCTCAGACCCTCTACGGTTAAGGGTATGATTCTATTTTTCTATGTTTTAGCTTCTGCCCTATTTGATATATGGGATTCCCATATATTTGTTATTATTGATTTCATGGATATCCTTTTCCTCTGTATCTTTACTTATGATAATGTTATGATGCTAGAAAAATATTTGGATATTAGTATGGTCTATGTATGTTTGTACAAGGAGATCCCTCTTGAGGATAGTGGGTGTCACTTCTTATGGTACCTCTATGTCTTAGAGATGACAGGATTCAATTTCATTCTCATAATGGACTGTTTAATCTCCTTTCAGGTTTTTATTGACTTCTATCAACTTAGGGTTACATTCACGTCACAAGAGGGTGGTTATTCTCTACACAAGGGAGAATTGTATTTCTAGGCGTGTAGAGCTAGAACCGAGCATCATGGGTTGGGAGAAATTATAACCATGAATGAGATTTTATATCTATATGACATGGGGACTTCTCAGATGGACTTCCCTCCAGTTGTGGATCATTTTAGGGATGTATTCCCATAGGAATTTCCAGGTTTACCTTAGGAGTGAGAGGTAGATTTCTCTTTTGAGCGTGTGCTAGGAGCGGTACGAGTGTCAATTCCTCAATATAGTATAGATACACCAGAGTTAAAGGAGCTCTAGAAATATTTAGTAGAGTGTGATGCAAAGGGATTCATCCAACTCAGTACTTATCCTTGGGGTTCGCCTATTCTTTTTGCGGAGAAGGAAGATGGTAAACTTAGCCTTTGTGTGGATTATTGTAAGCTTAACAATTTGACGGTCATGAACTAATATCCCTTGTCAATGATTTATGATCTCTTTGATAAGCTTCGTGGATCCTGGGTATTCTAAAATATAGACATGAGATCTGGTTATCATCAATTACACGTTAGACCATCAGATATACCTCTTATAGACTTTCAATGTTGGTATGGTCTATATGAGTATTTGGTTATGTCGTTCGGTCTCATGAATACACCGACAATTTTCATGAAACTGATGAACCAAGTAATTTATCCTTACATGGATTATGTTGTGGTAGTCTTTGTGGAGAATATCTTGTATTACTCTCCCAATTGACATGACCATGGCACCCATCTTCAGATTGTTATGAGTACACTGAGAGACCATCAATTATATCCTAAGCTCCCAAGATTCAACTTTTGGATGGATCAGATTCACTTCTAGGGTCATGTAATCTCAGAGACTAGAGTATCAGTAGACCTAGAGAATGTGAGAGTAGTAGTTTTCTTCTAGAATTAGAAGAATTTATTTAAGGTATGAAGTTTTCAGGGGTTGGATGGTTACGATATGAATTTTATTTCAGACTCTTCATGCTTATCAGCGCCACTAACTAGCCAGAATAAGAAGGGTGAAAATAACTTGGGGAAAGATTCATGTGATTCAGCATTTTAGGAGATGGAATTGAGATTGACTTCTGCATCGATAATGATTTTTCTAGAGTTGGGCATGAGTTACACTATTTACTGTGATGCATCACGTATCAGGCTAGGAGAAGTGCTCGTGTAGGGAGAAGGAGTCATTGTGTATGGGTCTTGGTAGTTGAGGACACATTAGAGGAATAACCTGACACACGATCTCGAGTTAGCCGTAGGTTTTCATGCCTTACACTATCGGAGACACTATCTTTTGGAAGAGCATTTTGTGGTTGTCACTGACCCCGAAAGTCTCAAGTATATCATTACTTATCATGATCATAATTTGAGACAGTGAAGGTGTGTTTAGTAACTTTAGTCTTTTGACATTTAGCTTTCTTACACACCTAGGAAGGGAAACATAGTAGCTGATGCATTGAGCAGGATGACTCAAATACTTGTAGTTTAGGAGGAAATTAGTACGTGGAATCTTATGGATATATTCTCTGAGATGCATTTTGAGTTTCAAGAAAGTTAGGGGAAGAGTTTTCTTTATGTTATTTCTATTACCTATACTCTATTGGACTGAGTGCAGATGAGGTAGCTGTTATATTTGGAAGGACCAATCATATGGGAGAGTGTGTCAGGAGAGGACCCTACTTCTGGGTGGACTGTAGGCAATGATGAGGTCATGAGTATCCATGGATTCATATGAGTGTCAGCATACATATGTGAGGAGTTGATGCAATATTTTTATTACTCGGTTTGGTATGTTAATTCTGGTGTGACAAAGATGTATCGAGATTTACATCATCAGTATTGGTGGCCCTGTATGAAGAGGGTTGTAGTAGGTTTTTTAATGAGATTTTCAACCTATCAGTAGGTGTAGGGGGAGAATCAATGACCAGTAGGGATTTTACAACAGTTACCCATTCTTAGGTAGAAGTGGACTGATGTCGTGATGGATTTAGTGATGGGCTTACCAAGGATTCCTCGAGGAAATGATGTAGTAAGGGTTGTTGTTGACAGAATCATAGAGGTTTCACATTTCTTATCAATCAAGGAAAACATTATTATTGATGATCATGGAATGTTTTACATCCAAGAGACTGTACATTTTCATGGGGTTTCACACTATATCATTTCAGATAGGGATGCCCAGTTTACTTCTTGAGTATGAAAGGGACTAAAAATTTATTTGGGTATAGAGGTACTTGTGAGTACATCTTACCATCCCTAGACAAATGGAATGTCTGGGGGCATGACTATGGTGTTGGAGGACATTCTTTGAGAATGTGTCCGGAATTTCAGGGGTTATTTGGAGATACACATACCCACAGTGGATTTTTCCTACAATAAAAATTTTTAGGTGACTATTATGATGGAACCTTATGAGACTTCTTATGGTAGGACATGAAGATCACCCGTTTGTTGGATGGTGGAAGGAGAGGAAGCTCTGCTGGGACCTCGTCTTGTCTAGGAGACCACTGAGTAGGTGGTGTTGATTTATAAGAGGATGGATATTACACAGTATTGGATGAAATATTATATTGATCGATGGAGATGACCTCTAGAGTTTGAGGATGGAGATCAGGTTTTGTTATATGTCACATTAACGTTGGTACACAGAAGGATTAGGTGAGAGGGGAATATTTCATCGAGATACGTCGGGCCGTTTGAGGTTTTGGTGAGAGTGGGCTGGTTTCCCATCAGTTGTCATTACCATAGAGATATTGAGCTATTCACGATGTCTTTCATGTTTCTTAGCTACGATGTTACTATTCAGACTCGTCTCATGTTTTCCAACCCGAGGAGGTTGAGTTTGAGGTGGATTCATCCTTTTTGGTGCACCCAATTCGAGATGTGGATCAAAACATAAAGGTTTTATGTGGCTAGTCTATTCCCCTAGTACGGGTGCTATGGTAGAATGGGTGAGTACATGATGATACTTGGGAGAGGATGTTTTATGTACGCTCACAGAGGCCAGAGTTATTTGAATTTTATTATTCACCACCCTTAAAAGGCAAGTTCAGGGACAAGTTTCTTTAAGGGGGATGTTCGTAAGAACCCGAATCTTTATTTCAAGTGTGGATCATTATTTCAGGTTGTTTTTGAGGAAAAATAATGATTTCAAAAAAAATTCTAAGTACATGAGATATACTTATGATTACACACTGTGTACTTAGTTTCCACATATATTTGTGTACTGGTTGTGTAACAGCCAACAACATGGCCGTATAAGGTGACATGGATGACAACCTAAAGGCGGAGCCTATTGAGGCCAATACACGACATGTACATTAAATGAATACACTGTGTAATTTTTTTTATTTGATAAATCAAAGTTGTGCCACATCTCATCTCTAGAACAAACTTCTTCTCTCCATGTTTTGTACATGAGAGTGAAATTTGACCAAATATCTTTGACCTCTTGTCATTCCTCTGTCTAAGCTCTGATTGAGACACCTCCAGGAGCATTGGATTCCCACCTGTGCGTTCTATCTTTCCCTAGAGCCTCTATTCCATATTTCTCCCTCTCTCTTGAGATATTTAGTGTTGGTCGTTTTTATCCATTTCGTAGATATAAAACATTCTAGGCCGATTCAAGGTCCGATTTTCAAGAGTGTTCACCTTACCACATCGAGGTAGGTGTTTTGTGCCTTTCTTCGATTGTATTTGGATTATATATGGTTAATTTACCGAATAACCTAGTTTGAGTATTGCATATTTTTGGATTTATACCCTGTTTAATACCTACTATGGTTTTTTTGATTGATTAAGGTTTGTTTCCTATACTTAAGATAGTATACCCTTGTTTATAGGAAACCATCTGGGTGTGTTCCCTTATTTGATTGTTTTTTGTCATTTGGCCTAGGTGGCCTATGAGGAATACCTTGTTTCCATGCCTTCATTTGTTTGGGGTGGAGTTGATTGGTTATATGTGATGTGTGTTTTTATGCATTGATTAATGTTGACCCATGTAATAGTTTTAATTGCATGTAGAGCCTTTAATGAATGTTCAATGCACATTGATCTTCAAATGGACCGTGAGAGCCTTGAACCAAGAAAAATGTGGGGGTTCCCATGTTTATTTACATAGGACCATGAGAGCCTTGTTGTAGATAAGTACCCATGGGGTATTGAATATGAGAGCTACCCAAAGGTAATTTATGATTATTTATACTACGTTTACCTAGGGGTATTGACCGTTAGATCTACCTAGAGGTTGCGTATAATTTATTTCTACCATGTAGACCTATGTGTATTGACCATTAGAGATTCTTATGTGGTCATTTGCAATTGATTTGTGTTATGTTAAACTAAATGGGTTAGACCGTGATATATTTCTCAGAGGGTTGTTATGAATGATTGTTTGTCTGTCTATGATGATTCTACTAAGCTAAAGTAAAAGCTTTGACACTGTCTTATGTGGTTGTTTAGATGGTCTTTTGAGACAACTACTGTTACTATTATATGGAGTGATATATAACTTAGGCTAGATACTGAGATTAATTATTCAATAGTTTGAATAATTAATAAATGTAAATGAATGTAACTGGAAATTTTAGGGTTGTTTACTTTTGAGTACATCCATGTTTATTTCTTCATTTCATCATATTGCCTGCTATATATATTCACTAACTATTTGGCACAGATCATTGGGTAGTTGCCTACTTGGATTCCTCTCACACCCTATTTGGGTCATGATTTTAGTCCCAAACAGATTATATTATTGCAGTTATAGATAATGTAAAGTACCCTTCTTCATGAGGTACTTGACTGCTATTGGATATAGATAGCATGTGACCGAGTCCAGGCTTGTAATGATTTTGGATTTTACAATTTTTATACATTAATTTAGTATGGAATTAAATCATTGTGATTTGTCTGAATGATTTTCAAGACATATGTGACGTTTAATATTTATATATGTTCTCCAGTTTTTTATTTACTATTAGTATTCTGTAGTTTATATCTACTGTATGGTATTACTGCTTCCACTACTGTTTACGGTTTGATATTTGTTCCATTGTGTAACTCTTCCAATGAGGGAATAGTTTCCCACTATCACACCCAATGCCCTCACTACTAGTCAACAACCCCTGGCCTTTAGTAAAATGCGCTTGAGGCCATGTGACGAACTGGGTATGGGTCACCATTGGGAGGCACCTAGAACATGGACGTTACAGATTGTCTAGGTAATATCTTCTTGTTTTCTTGGATATTATATAAGGATATACTTTTCAACTTGGGGTGAAATATTATTACCTTAGTAGTCTTTGAAAAATGATTCACAACTCAAAAAATATAAGTTAGACGAAATTAGATTCTTTCAAATCCATAATTGGTATGGTATATCATCAATTTATTTAGATAGAAATCTATTCAGTATGTATGATTCTATTTGTAACAGATACCACCAAATGGATAGTGGAATATTTTCCTCTATCCAACAAGGTGTTGTTCCTTATTTATATTACACGATTACACTGAGGAATAGAAGGAGTGAGTTATGAATATATCTCAATCTACCATAAATAATCAGTGTAGTCATGATTAAGATATTTTCCACCACAGTTTTAGTAGAGCTTCATAATATTCTTACCCAGATGGTTCTCAACATGGTTGTTTTATTAATTGAATTTTTTAAAATAATCCTACTTATACTTCATTATATTGAGGTATCAACATCAACTAAAATTAGTAGTAATCGTTATGATGTATGAGTACCCACCCCTTTCCCCACCAGGAAATGGTCCACAGAGATCAGCATGAACTAATTCAAGAAGCTCTTTATACCTTTAACCATTCCAAAAATATATGGCTTTGGCCATTCATTCATTATAAACAATTGTGACATACATCAATTGGTTTTAGTTATAAGAAATATAAATATCCATCTTGATGTCATTTATTAAAAAAATCATTTACATGACTGATCCTATTGTACCAAAGATGGGTTTGGTATGCATCATGTGAAGTATCTTATTTATCGATTTCCATTAACTAGTTCATGTAATCAAACACATAATGATTGTTATTTAAGTGTTTCTTACCATAAATAATTCTATAATTTTATAAATAGAAAATTTTATTCCCAAATTGGAAAATAAATCCAATAATATATATTTTGGATATAGAAATAATGTGTTTGGTAACTGAAATCGCATAATAACAACCCTTTAAAACTATTATCATTCTGGAAGGTAATGTGAGGTTGTATTCCCCAATACCAACAATAGAATAATAATCGTTATTGTCTGGTCATGGATCAACCTCCTATTGGTCAATCCTTTTGAATATAAATGGTTCATGTATTTGAATTTATATGTCAGAACCATATGTTATATCTTATAATCTATTTTTAGAAAATGAAAAAGTTTCACTCGATAATAAATGCACCGAAAGATTCCCCTATTATTCTCTAGATGGGTTCATTTCTTCTTCCAGTGTCCCTTCTTGCCACCTGCAAAATAGAAATAATCATAATCACTTCCTTTTCCATTGATCTTTCATAACTTTAAATGGGATGAAGATGCATTGGGATTAAATATATTATCTATCCCTTTATGCTTTTTCTCCATAAGGATGTATTGATTTTCCTACTTTGTATCCTTATCTACTTAGTGAAGGAGAGTAAGAAGATCTTGAAAATATGTCTCAATTTTTTTCATATTTATAGTTAGAAAAAATGGATAAGCTTTGAGGGAGTGAATCTAGAATGAAATTGGTGCCCAGTTCTTCAGGGACATGAAACCCATGAACCTCTAAGAACTCAATTTTGCAAATGAGCTTAACTACATGAGTCCAAGGTGGGGAACCCTCTTCAAGTTTTCTTAGAAGGTGCATCGTGGATATCTCAATACATTCTTATCTAAAACCATCCGAGTAAAGACCACTGAGGTACACAAGAAAAATATATGCATAGATGTTTTCCAGAGACATAATTGGTTCACTAGATATATATTAAATCATTAAAAATTAAATGTTTCCCACACTCTCAAATTTTTTTCATAAACATATAACTCTTCATCATTTTCCTCTTTAGTAAACAAATCTATCTTTGAGGATTCTATCATGTAAGATTTCAATTAATGGTGTTTCACAACCTGAAGGTTTCTAAACCACTACTATAAATACGGTGATTTAAAAGGTTATATTTCTCCAATATTGATCATAGGGATTGTGTGTATGATAAACATATCATTTTTTCGATAATTAAAAAGAGAATATTATTAGTAAATTTTGGATTACAATTTTGGTGAGAAATAATAAATTAAATCACTTTTATTAAATCCCTACCTATTATCGAAGTCCCAATTTCCCTCACTATAGAACTAAAAATTTCTAGTTTATATGAAAGTATAGTGGAAAATATCCCCATTTATTTTCTCAATAATCCATACATTGGTGAAGAAAATCATATGAAACAAATTTGGTATGTATTCTTTTCAAACGAATGCTTTTAGCTCTATGATCTATTGACTGGATTCCCCTATGATGGAATATAGTGTTTGATTTCCTCAACACATGCCTCCAAATTTTTATTGAATATACTTTGGATGTTAAAATCAATACATGTTTTGTTAATTCAACCTAAAACTATCATGAGAACTACTCAATAAAAATAAGTTTCTAGAAATTGGCCCTGTACTACACTTAGATCTATGGATTCATTCCCAACAAATTAATTGAATGCATAGCCTGAGATAATATTTAGATGAGGTACTTAATTTAATTTATTCATAAATTTTATCATGTTCTTTCCATTATATTTCTTGTTCATATTATGTTGATGTTACTTTATTAATTAACAAAATTATATAAAACATTTACACATAATTCATTTATTTAATTTCTATATTTTCATATTAATTCATTAATTTGTGTGATTGAATATTTTCATACATAAAATAAATAATGCATAGAATAAAATAAATAAATAAAGTAAATGAACCGATCTTGATCATATCTAGGGGTTGATTTAATGAATGTATATTAAATAAGTCCATGACCTTGTGGAATACCTCTTTTTTCTAGTCATCCTATGAGTTATATCATTCGTATTGTATATTGTTTTTATCACTGAGTTATCGTCATCATGGTTACATTATTAACCACCTCCACAAACCTTGAGAAACTCCATTAATTAAAAGTATTTATTAGCCAAATGTATGTGAGAGGAATAAAAGGATTGGTTAAAGTGGACAACATAAATATCCATGGACATGCAGGTCCAACCTAATAATGTAAGGAGGGATGAATAACAGTTTTTCATTTAATTTAATATCATATAATTTATTATTCAGGAAATAAATTATATTTAATAAATTTAAACACATACATATGTCTTTTTCAAACTCATGATCAGTCTTACATGAAATAAATATGAAAAAATAACCCTCTAGAATTCATTTCATTAATCTTTCTATATTTTTATGAAAAAAACAAATGTATTAATTAACTAATTAATTGATTGATTGATTCCATTTCCTCTTAATGATCACCCAAACATAATTGGAGATACCAATCATTTATGTAAAATAAATTATTGAACAAATAATGGCATATTAATTTCAATAAATTAATTGGGAATTTAAAAATCATAAAAAACATTATTAAATTTTCAAACACACAATATGTGTCAGTCAATAAATTATGGTTTTAGTTGTGAATATTTAATTTAATTTAATTTAATAAATTCATTAATTGAGAGACTACATGGAATCTAAAATCCAGCTACATACCATGTACCTCAGTTTCCATGTATATGAGTCATGCGCCTGGGGATTTGTAGTGTTAACTCAGCCAGATTACAGAGTGCGTACATGCCAGCTTCATGCCATGTATCTTCTTGTTGTGTTACATGATTTTCAAGTCCACAAGAGATGTTCTATAAATTCACCATGTGTAATTAACTACTCGTCGCATCCATGTACAACAGACATGGGTACATAGCGTGTGGTCCCATTACACACCACGTAACACAGTTTTATCAGCCAACTATTTGGTACATAATGATGGCATCTACAGTCGTGCTTTATAATTTCATAAAGTATAAAGAAAATGATACACATAATTTACATAATTAATATGTTGATAACATTTAAATTCAAATTGGACTAAAGAACAATTTACAAAAAAATAAAATATAAGCATAATTATTCTTAGATAAACTATCAAATAAAATATTATAAATTTAATCATGGACACAATGATACCACATAATGATTTCAAGCACTCTAGATGTGTGCAGTAGTCGGGAGATATAGTTTAATTTATTTTAACTATCATTGCTCTAATTCATGAGTGAGGATCCTTCACATAAAATTTATATTTAATTTATTTAATATTAGAAGAAATGAATACATGGGCTTAGGATCCATCTTGGTTGATGAATGTTAATTTTTTGAAAAGGACCTTTTGGATTGCCTTTGTTTCAATTGTGATGATCCAAGGGTAGAATCCCCTAGAGGTGATCCACTCGTGCTCTAATGATCTCGGAGGAACAGGTCAATCTATGTAATCTGGCATAGAGAATAAGATGTCTTTAATTTTTTGTTCTTGATTTCTCTTTCTTAGGCCATGATGAAATCTCTCGCATTATCATTCTTGAGAAGGAGAGAGATAGATGATCTGAAATATAATTCATTGTGATCAACAATTCCCTGTTTTCTATATTTGATACAATATTAAATAAACATAACCATGTATTTATAGAGATGGAGTTTAGGTTAATATATTATTTAATTTCTTGTCATCCATTAAATATCATTTAAAACATTTAATAATCCCCTTTTAATATAATAATAATAATAATAATAATAATATTTTGTGGCATGCACCAACTTTCGCAGTAAAAAATATTATTTAACCATCTTGTTAATTAATATTGGACACCAGATTCTGTCTTGTTCCATCTAAACTCTTCTAGAATTTATTGAACACCTGAATAAATATTTCTTCATAAATAAAAATTATATTCATAATCCAGTTATTAAATATTTTATATATATTCACGTAATCAAATGAATTTTTATTACGTTGTGAATAGTGTTGATCAATAAAACATGAATAAAATTATTCCATGGTCTTGAAAATAATATTTCTTTATTTTAATTTAACTGAAGTAGAATTTAATCGATATAATTGGAAACACATTCCATGTCACCCTCTTGGATTCTTTCTCAGGGGCACTTGGAAGACTTACCTAATGTCCAAGATTACTCTCTATCATCGGGTCAAGACACCCAAGAGAAAGAACTTATTATCACAATGATGAAAACCATATATGACATTCATAGTTTAATATAATCCATTTATCATAATATTTCATCACGAAATTTCAAATTCATGTCAACAACCAATATACTTGACAAACATTTCATTGTTTATATGAAATTAACATGTTGTTATTCCATGGTCAGGAAATTTTATTTGATGGTTCTATTATAGTCAAAGGGATGAGATATCATGTTCCATATTGATGGAATGTAAAAATACATTATTGACATATATATTAATTATGTCCTACTTGGGTCATACCCAATATATCTTACTATTCCATTAATTTTTATTGTCATGGTTTATGAAATACGTCTAAGTACAAAAATATGTAACATGAATTAATTATAACCATAAATTATAAGAAGCTTTACACATGATCACATATGGGAATATACAATAACACCAAAACATGCAGAATTCCTACTACCGGGGATGTGTCATCATCACCCACCTTGGAGATTACCAAGTGAAAACATCATGAGAATAATCCTCTTCTACATATGAGTACTCACACCTACCAGTTTATGTTCCATGTTTCTCATAATAGTACGTTATCCAACTACATAACATTATCTAATAATATCATTATAGCACATCAAGGATCTCATTATAGATAATAATTTCTATTAACTTATCAATGCCATATATACTCTAAGACATTATTGTATTAGAGTTGTGTAGAAAATATAACAATATGTAATAATATGTTTTATAAATTTTGAGTACATTAAATATAAATGTAATCAATGTATAAATAGTTTCTCCTAGAACACAAACTCTAACATTTTCTCTTAGGTGTGCTATAACTAGTCCTCCATGCCCATGAGTGAGGAGTGTGTGTGTGTTTTTGTGTTTTGTTAAACCATTACCTATGTCATCTAATATATTTTAGTTATTAATTATTTTTAACTAAATGAAAACATTTTTTAATAAATTACACCTAAATAATAATTTTAAATATTTATTAACAATTGTATAATTATAATATTTATTAATTATTACCCAGAAAGGCTCAGAGCATGAGGTAATAATTATTAATTATTAATTAATTAGTATCTAAATGATTAATGATTAATTTATAGATATATAATTTTCATTCTAATAATCATTAACTAATAAATATTTATAAATATTTATTCGAAATTAATATTAGTTATAAATTAATATTGTTAAATAGAAAATAATATTATCTAACTAGAAATTCATTGTAAATTAATATTTATTAATAATTAATATTAATTATTAATAGTTTTTTCTTATTTATTTATTATTGATATTATTTATTAGATGTTAAATATTATTTAATTACAACTAAATTCAAATGTGTTAATTATTAAAAATTAATTACCAATCCCACTTGAGATACAGGTCAAAATCAATATGACACTAACTATCTAAACATGAGGTCAATATTTTTTTGTACAACAAAGGTTCATGGAAAAGAAATCAAAAAAACCAAAGAATAAAAATGATGAGCATGAAAATATCTTTGTGGTTTGGGAAGGATTCCTATGTCCATAGGAGAAGGGGACCATTTTTATTTCTTCTCTCTGAATAAATTTTTTAGAGGATCACAATTATCACATATTGTAATTTACTAGGAATTAATATTATTATACTGAGAAAAAAGGTCAGTGTTGTTAATGTTTAGTGAGGGTTGGTTCATCAACCCTCGACAAATATCCCCTCACTGGGTTTTTCAGCATTGTTTTTCACATGGATTTTTTGTCATCCAAGGAAGATCTGTACCATGCAGCTTCTAAAAAAATACACTCTCTTCATTTCTTCCTTAATTAGGAGTGTTCCCATTCAAATAAGTCCTTCAGTACCAATTTGGGGTGGAATCTAAACCTTCAGTCTCCTTACAGGAACCCAACATCTCATTTGGTAGAACCTTTATCATCATGTCTACTCCATTATCATTAGTGTGTATTTTATCAACATTCAACAATCATTCTTCCAAAACAATTTGGATCTAGTGATACCTCAGGTTGATTTTTCTACAATTGGAATTAAATGTTGGGTTTTTTATGAATAGATATCTAAATATAATAATAGTGAATATAATTCTCCGGACTTCATCCCAACACTTGTAAAAACTTATTCCTAAAAAAAACTCCTTGCAGCATTCAGTGACTGTAATTTATTGTTCTTCTATGTTAGATAAGGGAATAAACATATGAATTCATGATTTCCATGAGACTTCTCCCCTACAAATTAAAGTTGGTACACAAATATCAATTCTTTCGTATCTACATCTCCAACTATATCTGCATATGTGTACCCGTTTGAAAAAGATTTATCAGTTCCAAAACATATCAATGGATAGATATACCTCGATGATACCTAATTATACATTTGACTATTTTCCAGTTCTCCTTTCAAGATTTTAATAAGTATCTACTCGTAACGCCAACTGCGTGAGAAATATCTAGTTTGGTGCGCGCCATGACATACTTATGATTTTCAAATGATGACCGATAAGAAACATTCCCCATTTTTGCTACCTCGTTATCAGTTCATGGAATCTATCATTTTGTGATCCTAAAATTAATATCAAGTGGATTTCTAACTGGTTTTGACATTCTCATGATTAATCATTCCAGAACCTTTTAAAAGAACCACTCCTGATATATCCAAATCATGTGATTCCCTCTTTCATGAGTAATTGTCACTCCAAGAATTTGAGTAGCATTTACTAAGTCCATCATTTCAATATAATTATTCAAATCCTTCTTAAACCTATCCATCATGGTGATATATTTACTAATAACCATCATCTCATCCACCAAAATCAATAAGATAATGAAATCACCCTTAGAAAATTGTTTGATAAAAACATAATGATCAGCATGTGTCCTCTTATACGCATTTTTCTCTATGAATAAGTAGAATTTTCAATACTATTTTCTTAGTACCTATTTCAAACCATATAATATTTTATTAATATTTCATACTATGTTTTCATTTCCTTCCACCTAAAATCACTCTGGATTCTCTAGTACATCTCCTCATCATGATCACTATGTTTGAAAGTTGTCATTAGATATATTTGTTGAACATATAGGATCATACAATCATCCAATTCAAGAAAAATTTTGATATAACGCATTTTAACCATATGGAATTTTTTTTATCAAATTCAAATACCTTTCATCTAACTGAATCCCTTCACAACAAGTATGGCACTATAGAGTTGTTGTGAACTGTTATCATCTCTTTTATTTATATACACCCACTTGTTCTTGGGTGCTGTATTTCCATGTGGAAACTATACCAATTACAATATATAGTTCTTATACAGGGATCTCATCACATCTTATATGGAAATTTTCCCTTCCATCTTATTCTGGATTCTAATTTCATCATTAGGACATTTTGCATCTCCCCTGTCAGTAAGCATCATATACTCATGTGACGTGTATCTAGGACTCAGTTTTTGTTCTATTATGGATATCCTCAATTGCTCTTCAAGAGTAATATATTCTAGAATATCATATGATGAATATATATCATCATATAGAGACATATTACCCAATATTGATGTATCATCAGTGTCACGTATCTCTCTCGCACTAGCTGGAACTGATGGTGGTGACACTAGTTCCAGATTGACTAGAGTTTCCACATACCACAACTTCTCAGCATTTTATTTCATTTCAAAATATTCAATCATCTAATCCTCAAGAAACACCAAATCTTAACATCTAACAATCCTAGTTTTGATGGGATCATGGATTCATTATCCAAACTCCTCATGATCTTATCCTAGAAAAGAATACTTCTTTCCTTTTCTACCGAGCATCACCCACTCATATATTGGGATGTGAAAAAATTCCCCAAACCAAATACTCTCATGTGTATGTATAAAAAATCTTTACATATACAAACTCCTTCCAGAACATCTTATCTTAGTAGAAGTAATGGATAATGGTTTATAATAACAATTAATGTCCTCATTAACTCCCCCTAAAGTGTTTTTCCGCTTCGAATTTGAGATCATGCACATGTATATCTCGAAAATTGTGTTGTTCATCCTATCATACACACAATTTTGTTGAGGCTTCTTCGGTTCTGATATTTCCATCATGATACCAAATCTCCTATAGTACTCTTCAAACAGACCATAGTACTCACCTCTATTATCTTCTCACACACACTTTAACTGTCTTGCTATTTAACTTTCCACTTTCACATGAAACGTTTGAAAAAATATTGAACATGATTATTAGTATTCATTGAAAAGGACCATACTTATAAAGAATAATAAACTATAAAAATAAAAAAATTTATATCCCATCGACATAGTGCTCATCATGCAAGCATTTGTGTGAATCACCTCTAAAACATTCTCTTTTCTGGATGGTAAATCACCATGAAAGGATAATCTATGTTGTTTTCCCAATATTCCATAATCAAAGGTGTCCAAATGTGTAAGTTTTATTCAGGGAAGGATATATTTTCTATAGACCATTCTAAACCCTCTGTCACTCATGTGACTAATCCACTTATGACAAACATCTATAAGAAAATCTTTTTAATATGTATTTACTTCTACTTCGGGTGGTCTAACATATATAATATAAAGATAATTATCTTTCATTCCATTAGTAATAAATATGTTACCTTTGGTACGATTCCATTTTTGATCACTAATGTAACTAACACAACCATCATCATCTAGATTACCATTGGATATCATATTTAGGTGAATAACAGGAATGATCCTAACACCCTTCAACAGTAAGATGCATCTAATATTAGTTTGACGAAAAATAGTACCAATACCAGTAATTGTGGATGCAACATCATTTCCCATCTTCACGTGTTCAAACCTCTATGAAGTGTATGATAAGAATAAATATATTCTAGTTTTGACATGGTAGGAGGTTCCCGAATAAATCCACTATGTTGAGCCTTGGCTTGCAATAATTACCATATTATCTTCCTCAATAATAACAATTTATTTATTGAAAATTGCAACATAATTATTTTGGGTCTTACCATCCTAATTTATATGATCTTCCATCATCCTCTTGGACTCCAAGATGATGTGTCTAGGGTATCCATAGTGGTGGAACTTCTTATAAAATCATGATCGAAATTTCTATTAGTTCCTCCATAGAAAACTTTGGTCATAGAGTTCTCTTCCTCTTCTTCTTCACTTCCATTTATTAATCTCTTGTATTCCAATGAAATGTGCTTAAGATTCAAGTGTATAACCATCATCATTTCTTCAAGACTCTTCATTCTGTATTCGGTCTTTCACCATCTCTAGAGTGATAGTTCCATCTGGAGTTGAATTCAAGATTGACACAGCTTGTGCGTCCCACATCTTCATTAAAGAACTAAACATTATCAATTCCTAAAACACATCATCAATCATAATATTATTGGAAGTAAACTCATAAATGGTACCTTGGATCTCACTCATGTGCTTTGATACCTTGGTCTCATCTTTTTTTTACTTCATGTATACAAGATAAAATATATATTTTTATTCATTATAAATTTTTATCCTAACTTACATCTTTTCAAAAAAATTAAAAAATAACATAAGCATCATTTTCGTTGGAAATTTTTGGATGACGCTCCTATTGATCCACTATCTAATTTGAGCAGCACATTTTATATTCATCACAACCCACTCTACATCAACTGACGGAGTACTTGTTGATGTCTTCTCACAAGATTGACCACTTTTTGAATATACTACTTCTTGCACTACAATGGGATTTGTGATCTCCACTATTGGTTTCAACAAAATAACATTGTTTTTTCTTTATCGTATTGAAAATTTGGGGTACTTTTGGAAATAGTTTCCCATGTACCCTATTTAAGAAATATGTTCTTTTCATTCCTGTTATTTTAGGAAAATTTTTGTTTCCTTATGGATGACATTTGTATAGTTTTCTTCGAGTTAGATTCCCTAGGAAGTAATGAGGCCCTGAAATAAAAGGAGATACAATGTAAAATTCCCATGGATTAGAAAAATGGAGAGAAAAGAGTAAATGAAAATGACATAGAGCATGTAAAATTGTATGAAATAAATGAGGATTTAGAAAACCCTTCATCACCCATCTACCTTGAATGGGTTGATCCAATGGATCAAGAAAAAATAAGTGCCATGTATTTTTCAACACTATTGGAGGATATAGATAATGTGATTGGAAACAGGATAGATCAAGAATAAAACTCTAAATCCTTATCTTTTTTCATAAAATTATCCATAAATTCATTCTATAATATTACCACTAATGTCTGGGGAGATTTTTTTTTGTTCATGTACTGTTTCTAGCCATCATCATACCTTATAATTTAGATACTACAATCAACGAATTCATAATGCAATTTGGAGGCCTTTCTTGTTCCTATGAATCCAACATTTCCAATGGAAAAACTTTTGAGTAGCAAAAACTTTTACATCGGTACCAGTTAATGATCCTTACATCAATAAGTGGATTTAAAAATGAGACAAGACATTTCATAGGTTCTTGAAATAACTCGAGAATTATCGGCTTCAAATGTTGGTATAATACGCTATGGATGACAAAGAGGAATCTATGGTTAAGAATGAATGTGATGGTCTGATGTAAACCATACTGAAATGGATAATTAGAGAGGGAAGGTCTAGAATGAGATGTCTAATTCAGAAACCAAATAGAAGAGATTTATTTCCCATTTTAAATAAATTATTTTTCTCTATTTATGTGTGTTTTTTCATCCCATGATGTCTTACTGTATGTTTCTTATAATAATTGTATGCTAGGATATATTTGTAGTAGTTTGGTCATTCAAATTCAAAATTTTCCAATTTCATATATATATGTGATATATTAAAAATAACTGCAGGGTAGATTTATTAAAACATCACCTAGTTCATTTTTTACTTGAGTGTTAATGTGAAAACTAGTTTAATGGGATACCTCATTAATCAGTTACCACATGGGGTGATCATGTACAAATGTTTCTTGAATTTTTTTCCAATTTAAGGAATGAAATTTAGAACATTAAATTATTAGAGGATGTATCGTAATATAATGTTTTGGATAAATTATAATAATTTTTTTTTGGAAAATTTTAACAACATAGACTTCAATTTTTATACATGTTTGTTTATTATATTCAACCATGAGTAATGAATAATGAATGATATTAGATTTCATTGTAAGAGGAAGTGTTATTGTTGAATCATAATAAAAGATCATCAATATACATTATGAGAAGGAACAAAACATTTTTTTATTTACATATGGAGAGATCATATATAATATGAGTGCACTATGTAGATAAAAAGACAATGATTGGTGATAATTATCATATATACACAATAAAAATAAATATTTGATAATAGCACCAAAAGAGACAGTAATTAATGTTTTAAAAACACATGTTATGCATGTAGAGGAGTTAATTCATAGAGGATGATTTTATATTCCATATCCATTATCAACTAAATTAGAATAAACTAGATATTCATGTTGTTAAAGAAAATAAAAACATCGTGTTACTTTTAAAAATCTATATAAATAATCATAGAAGAACCATAAGAATTTTGATTTTGGATGAAAATTTCACATTGGGTGTTAATTATGGTTTTCAAATTATATTCATGTTTAAATCATCATGAAAAATGAATTGTTTTATTATTATTCAAATTAGTTTTTTATCATATGCAATTTTTTTTGTTTGGGAATCTCTCTGCACTAGGCCTATGTTTGATAGGATTATCCCAAAATAAACATTCAGAAGGAAGAGTATTGTATGAATTAAATTGTGTGTAAAAGGAATTAACAGTGAGAACTGGGGGAAGAAGATACAATGAATAGGGGGACTGATTCCATTAGGTATCCATTGTTTAAATGAGAGATCCCAAGCCCTCCTTCCCAAGATTCTAGTCAAATCTAGAAAAAATGAAAGAATGTTCTAACCAACAAATCCCAAACCGGTCCCCTTATATTTCCCCCAACCACTTTTTAGTATGACTAATTACCAAAATTTATAATGACCACTCTACCCACATTCCACGTAGTATATAAATTCAATACCCAGGGATGATTTTGAACTATATCACTCCTTCCATCTTGAGATGTAGTCTTGTCCCAAAGATTGAAATATTCAAAAGGTATTTCGAAGAACATATTAATCCTTTCAGGTTTCCTTGTTGAGCGATTGCCCATTGTAGTGAACCAAATATTGAGGCAAATGGGTTTCATCATGCAGAAAAATATGGAATAAAAGAATGTTTTTCTGAATCTAGTAATTAGAAATATCTCCAATCATGTCATTTGAAGAAACAGACAGCATATAATGGCATCCACCAACTCTTTTCAGATGAAAAATGTGAAAAATATGGTGTATACGTGAATGAGGTGGCAAGTCCAACTGATACGCCATAGTACCAATCCATTTAAAAAAATTAACGGGGCCAATAATATATTGGGAGAGCATGAGAATTATTTAGTGGACAAAAAAATAAATCTTATGGGACCAAATATTAGGGAAGACTTCGTCCCCTAACTGATATTCCACCACCCGCCAACCACGATAATCCTACCACTTTATATTATACTATGAATGAGAAATATGGTGTTGAAGCTCATAGAAATCTTTATTGTGACCCCCAATATATGAAGCCACAACTTCAACACAAATATCAGAAGGTAAATAATTGAATATTGAATGTATTATGTGACTATAAACAATTTCAAATGGTATATTCTTAATGGATTCATTCTAAGTGGTACTTTACATCAATTTTGACAAAGGATTCCAAAATAAAAACATTTAGGCTAATACCCTACAAAAATATATGGAAATTCACCATGAAATGGTTCACAAATTCTATTTGATAATATGTTTGAGGATAATTATTTGAACAAAATTTTAATTTTTTACCATTAAACTAAAATAATTCCATTATAAAATGTAAAATATTTGGTAGCAATGTCCAAAAATGTATGTGGAAGTACAATGGAGGCAAACCTCCTCATGAAAGAATACCTCAGTGTAAATTTCAGTGGAATATAGAAACCATAAGAGAATAAAATGCTAATACATAGATTGTTGATCCACCAACCCAAACATCATATCATAACCACGAGACCCAGGTAACTGTCAAATGAAATTCATGGAAATATCCATCCAAATTACTGAAGGATTGTGCATGGGATGTGAGAGACCACCTAAAGAAAGTGTAGAATATTTAGAGGACTGGAAAACTACACATTTTTGTACAAATTCCAGTACTTGGAATTCCATACCCATTCAATATAAATTTTCATCCAACTCTTGGTATGTATGGTAAAAACCATAATACCTCCCTTGGGGAGTTGTATGATGTTCCTCCAATAGATTGGAAACCAATGGAGAGGCATTATGCACCACCAATCATCCAAGATACATGAGAATACCATAGTAAAGAGCGTACCAAGGGTGATAATGGATGCCTAAATGATAAAATCTTCCCAATGTTGTTATGAAAAGTGAAAAATTGAACACCCTATTTATAAAACCCCATATCCTCCAAAATAGGTTAAGAGTGAATATGTTGAAGGGATAAATAATCCTCCCACAGAGAGAAAGAAATAGTAGAAATTTTATAATTCCCTAGTTGAAGCATAACATAAAAATGATAACCCTAAAACTTAATAATCTAAATTTTTTGATCATAAATAACTATATGTTGATGTAAAATGAATTTTAAGCATTAGTGTTCCAAAAAATCTATAAATTGTTTCCCTGAAAAATAAGGATACAAATTTTGTATAGATATCACCAAATCTATAACCCCATTTTCATAGCATATTTCAATAATTTTAGGTTCCATGTCCTTACTAAAATATGAAATGGGTCACCGACGTTGCATTAATATTAAACCAACTCTATGATCTGATGTGCCACACTCCACATCAAAATCATTGAACAAATCATGTATAAATAACACTGAATCCTCCATAATTAGTTTTTTAAATGGTAAAAATAATGCTAATATCCATCAACCAAGAGAAACCCTCTTTACATGTAAAAATATTAAGGGGTTTTCCAATTTTAATATAACCTTGTATAAATTTCTGATAATAACCCATGAGGTTCAAAGAAATCGAAAAACCCTTCACAGTTTGTGGACAAGGAAATTCCAAAACAGCCTGAACATTAGTTTGATCCATTGAAACTCTCAAATCCGATACAATTTGTCCATGATACTCTACTTCCTTCTTGGAAAAAAGGAAGTAATTATGATTATATGAGAAGTGATTTTCTGAATGGACTTGTAAAAGAGTCTGTAAATTTTCTAGATGTGTAACCAAAACACTGATGCAGAATAAAATATCTTAAAAGAATGCGAAGAAAAATTTTCAAAGAAAATGGAGAAACCAGTTATTCATGGTAACCTTAATAGTATAAGGGACATTCATTAGCCATAAGGTAACAACCAAATATTGATAGTGACCACTATGAGTCTGAAAATCTATTTTTTTTACACCCGCTTCTAGCAATCATATCTAATGATAACTAGATTTTATTTCTAAATTATAGAAATAAAAACCGCCTCCCACCTCACCAAACAACTCCACAACCATGATAATTAGAAATTTATCAAGTATTGTAACCCAGTTTAGTGATCTAAAATCCAGACACATTTCCCATGTTCCATATTTCTTATTTACTAATATAACCAGACTAGAATACACACTGTAACTTTGGTGCATAAACCTAGATTGAATCTATTACTCAACATGCTATTCAATTTCATTTTTCTGAATGGGAGGATACAGATATGGAGGTATTGAAAAGAGTCCTTGTCTTAGCTGTAAATGAATATGGTTCACATGTAGCCAAATAAGAGGTAATGCTTCTGGTGTCTCAAAAACCCATTGAATCCATCAAACACCCTTGGTAAACTATTTTTCTACTCAGAAGGCAATGTAGTGGCCATAGTTTGTTTACCACCAAATAACAACTAAAAACAACCAAAATCAGGAGACCATTTCATCCATCCTTCCAAAGGGGAAGCCAATTTCTTATAACAATATATTCCTCAGAGAAAAAATTATTTACCAACCATAAGAAAATTCATAGTTAATGCTTCCCAATTTATTGTTACATCACCTAAAGTAAGAAACCATTCCACTCCAAGAATGAGATCCAAACCAACCACTTCTAAAATATTGAAATTAATGAAAAAAGAATAATCTCCCAATGTAACATGTAAAAGATAACACACTCTAGAAGAATGTGTATTCCCATAGAAAAGTTTTAACAACATTGCATAGGAATATTGTATCACCAAACCAAGTAGTTTTTCCAATGTAGGACAAACAATGTTATGAGTAGAGCCACTATCAAGTAAAATTTGCACTGCCAACTCCCCTATATGGCCATCAACTTCCTAGTAGTATTTTTCCTATGATGATGCTCTTGAACAAACTATAAATAATACAGTCCCTATAGAAAGACCACTGAACATGTTTTCATGCTTGGGTCCTAGTCAACAACTGTAGGGTTATCGTCATGTAACGCAACAACCTTATCCACCGAATCCCCTTCATCATCCACAACCAAAATACGAACCCTAATATTAGGATTAGAACAGGGTTGTAAAGGCATATACGGTATCCCAAAATGGAAACTCAATACCCACTTTCATATTTCTTCACATTTCTAGTGTGTTAGGTGATGAATTCCATGACTGCAAGTTTGACCGACATTTTCATCTCTTAGAAGATAAAGGAATGAGAGAAATCCCCTCTATGAACCTTATGAAGACCATCTCCCATTTTATTTTGACATGGTAGTCGAGATAACAATTTTGAAAAATCACTATCGAACATCCCACTAGAAGCTCACGACACACCTCCATAAAGTTTCACCACAAAAATACATGTTACAGCAAGATCAATATAGAGAACTAGTCAAATTTCCAATAAATGAGTCTCTAGATTATAAATATGCACCCATTTTTGAATGTAATCATGCATCCCATGCAATACGTATCGAACATATTGCTACTTTGATTGCTAAGAAATTAGAAATTCCAAATAATCAAATATCTTAATATAATTTGATGCTAAACCATGCTGGTCCAGGGCATATAATTCTTCCTACAGATTCGAAACATCCAATCCGATTAAAAGATATAGTAAATAAACGTCAAAATCATCCCACAAAGTATTTGGATGAACCTATTCAAAAATTGAAAACCAATGAATCACAATTCCCTCTATAGTGAACTGAGATAACTTTAATTTTATATTCTCTCTAAGCCGGTATATTAGGAAATATTAGTCCCCCAGAGTGAGCCATCCCTAAGGACCAACACTATCAAATTCTTTGAACTCAACTCATAGAGTCAAGGAATATGATTCATTAGCATGTAGTGATAGATTCAACTACCAATGCTCAATTCTCCCACTAGAAAAATCACCCGAGTTGTCAGGACTATTTAAATCAAGTGACACATCCTAATGTGGTTGTTTATCAAGGTTTCATACTATACTTGTGATTAAACTGTAGATTTCTTCCTAAGTCTTTGACACCTCCATCAACATTTTGGGAGATCAATGAACTCTATGAGAAGATCTATCAATTAATCCTCATTGCACCCCATGAATCGATACTTGCCATCGAGTCATGCTTGATGCGGGGTCTCCATTTATAATTAGAGCTTGAAGTTGATTTTCGTACCTAATGATAGGTTCGTCTCACTCCAAACAATGAAATGGAAGTGTGTTGAATGAAATCTCTTGATTGTAAATGGAATTATTAGTGATTTTTTTTAAATAATATGAAATTCAAAAATAATAAATAATTCAATTTGGTATCCATGGTTTACATGAGAACTCCCATGTTCTCCTACCCAAGTTGCCAACCGAATCTAGAAACAAGAAATAATGATCCACCAAACACATCCCAACCCACTACCCTTATATATACAAAGCCAATTTTTAGTTCAACAAATCATCCTTATTTACCATGAACCTTTTTCCCTTATACTTCGTAGTATACACATTCTGATTCCAAGTTGATCCCGAACTCAATAAATGGGTGATCAAGGAAAATGGGCATATCATTCACTAGGACACTCCTTTTCTGGTCTGATTTTGGTTGTACTCCTGCTGGTCTACTGACCATCAATCCGGTTGATAAAAAAACTCCCATTTTCCTCTTTTCTGTTATTTCAAATATTCAGATCCCATTACTTGCCTCTATTTGATTCCAAATGTCTATCCCCAGATTTCAGGGATTTGTTATACCAGCTTAATCTTCAGGATACCTTTGCATGCTCTCCATAATCCACTTGTCCACCTCACCTTCTATTCCTATCATCCCATCATCTACCTTTATAACTCATTATTATAAATTCTTCATCGCTTCATTTCAATAGCGCTCACCCTTTTATCATCGCCATATTCTGTTTGCGGTTCTCCATTCTAGTTATAGAATGTATGAGAGGGAGGATAATTTTCATTCATGATTGATACACCTACATGCTCCAATTCCAATGATCACATTTGGTGGACAGTTATTAATATGATAACTCAATTGAACTATGATGTCTTCAAGAACTCCCTACCTTGAAAAAAACTGTTGATATTCTATAGAGACATCTGTAGACGCCGGAAAAGTCCGTTGTTCCCAAACGAAGCTCCGGATGCGGAAAGCGAGGTCATATTTGGAGTCGGAAGCACGTTTCGGAAGGCCCGGAGGCCTTGCGCGGAATTTTGGAGGTCCACGCGCAAAGTTGTAGGGCCGCGCCCAATCCTCCCGTGATGCGCGCAAAGCGCCGGGCCGGCGCGAAGTTTTGCGCGCCCGCTGCCCGCGCGACTCCCTTGCGCGCCGGGGCCCCGATTCCGTGCCCGCGAAGGGAATTTCGCGCCCGCGCCATGAATTGCGCGCCGGCGGCGAGATTCCGTGCCCGGGGTCGCCTATAAATACAAGGCGACCCCCAACGTTTTGAGGGTTGCCGGAATTCGAAGGGTCGCTCGTTCGCGCAATCCAACCCCCTCCGCGCGCAATACCGATCTTCAGGTAACCTCCTTTCTTTCACGCAAGAAAGCCTCGGGGTTCGCCTTCGCGCGCAATCTCTTTGGCTCCTTTCCTTTGAACAACTCTACACCCAAAGGCCTTCGCGCGCAAAAGAAGTCTCTTGCGCGCAATTGCCCCCGGGTGCGCGCAATCCAGCCCGATTGCGCGCACCGCCCCTTACTAAAGTGGCCATTCGTTAAAGAATGGGTTGTTGCCCCCGCGCGCTATCAGAGGCCCAGTGCGTGCAATCTCCATCTTCCGCGCGCAAAGCGCTGGCCCAATTGTGCCCCAGCCCGACCATTTGCGCGCCGACCCGCGGTATTGCGCGCCAAGCTCCTCTTTTGCGCGCAAACCGCCAGGGTCGCTCCCTTTGACCCCCTGAGGGTACCCGCCCGCGTGGCGCCCGATGATCTTCATCCCGGGTGCCCGCATCATGCGTTGTCTTCCCGTGCAGCCCTCCAGGCTCACGCAAAGTGACACGGACCCATCGGCGGCACCATCTTCGTCCGCGCTGCAGGACGTTAAACTGCCAAGCATCTTCGTCCGCACTGCAGGACGTTAAACTGCCAAGCATCTTCGTCTGCGCTGGAGGACGTTAAACTGCCAAGCATCTTCGTCTGTGCTGTAGGACGTTAAACTGCCAAGCATCCTCGTCCGCGCGACAAGATGTTAAACTGCCAAGCATCTTCGTCCAACATGACGTTAAACTGTACTTCGTCCGGCAAGATGTTAAACCGTCCGCTTCGTCCTCAACACACAACGTAAAACTGTACTTCGTCCGGCAAGACGTTAAACCGTCCGCATCACCCAATCTCGTGCCCCGCACACAGGGTCCCCCCCGGTTTGGATGTGGCCCCCACCCGCTCGTCTCTGCAGGGATGTCATGATTGCCCCTCTTTAGGGACGATTTATTGGAGTGGCCTTCGCCCACGGGGGTAGGGTATTACAAACCCCTAGTTCCTTGTGGGGGGCTGCACATGTGTATCTCCATTGTGCTTCCCCACTGCCGAAGCTAGTAGAGGGCGTGACAGGGATCGAGGTCTCTCACCTTCGGCCCAAGTCCCTCTTCAACTGAGCTTTGCTGCATCCGGGCTGCCTCAGTGCGTAAGTCCTGACAGAATGAACTACGTGGACTTTGATCCCTGTCTCCTAAACAGGGTACGTAGGAAGCCTCCCTGAGGTTCAAGACCACCACCTGGTTGTCCCGGTCGCATTCACGTCGGTTCGTCCATCAGTGGACCCCACCCGGGTTCACATTCGCGTCGATTCACCTATGAATCCTCCCTTGTGGGGGACTGCACATGTGTATCTCCATTGTGCTTCCCCACTTCCTTCTTCTATTTCTCTTGCCAACGTCCAGCATGACGTAAAACTGTGATCCACCTGGCCGTTCCATTCCCCCCTGTGCGAGGTGGTTCGGTTCAACCCTCCGCCCGGCAGCCTCGACCTCCTCGTGAGTCGACTTGCCAACGTCCAGCATGACATAAAACTGTGATCCACCCGGCCGTTCCATCCCCCCTGTGCGAGGTGGTTCGGTTCAACCCTCCGCCCGGCAGCCTCGTCCTCCTCGTGAGTCAGCTTGCCAACATCCAGCATGACGTAAAACTGTGATCCACCCGGCCGTTCCATCCCCCTCTGTGGGAGGTGGTTCGGTTCAACCCTCCGCCCGACAACCTCGACCTCCTCATGAGTCGGCTTGCCAACGTCCAGCATGACGTAAAACTATGATCCACCCGGCCGTTCCATCCCCCCCTGTGCGAGGTGGTTCGGTTCAACCCTCCGCCCGGCAGCCTCGACCTCCTCATGAGTCGGCTTGCCAACGTCCAGCATGACGTTAAACTGTATATCCGAACTACGCTGACTTTGATCCGTGCAAACGCGCGGTACGTAGGAAGCCCCTACGGGGTCCAAGCTCTTCACTCCATCATCCATCCTGATCCTTACCTGGGCCGCCACATCCCGGTGGGGTCATGCCATTTCATTCCACTCCACTTCACTCGGGAAGCCGCTCATGTGCTGGCCCCAGCGTCGGAGGTTCCCCCCAAGGGGTTCTGTCATCTGATCCACTCCTCGTGTTGATCAGTCTGATGCCGTCCCCACTGGACGTTAAACTCGCGGCATACCCCGTGTTAAACATGGGTAGCTGAGGAAAACCTCAGGTAACGCAGTTCCCCGTACCCAGCACAGGATGCCTCAGGCCATCACGCCTTCGAGAAGCCCTATTAGGGACGGAAGACATACATGCAGTGCCGCAGTGTTAAGACAAGCCCCCAACACCCGGAGCGACCCGGTCTCCTCACCGCAGGTTGCTGCCCCGACCAGACTCCTTGGAGCGTCTGGGAGGAAGCAGCGTAATTAACCGGTGTCCATAGAGATATGGCACCGGGAACGAGATTCACGAACATTCTTAAATCTATGAGGGAGACCCGGATTAGGTGACGAGTTCCGAGGAGACGTCCACGGAAGGAGGAGCCGACATCCCATCATCCCGGTTTCTATCAAGGAGCAGACGTCCCTGAACAAGGGACGGATGCCGCCCGCCTTTGGAAAGCGGGACTGCGGGACCACAAGCCGCGCTCCCATCCCCTCGGGTCGACGGGCGCACGTGCAAACGCGTCCTGGCGGAACAGCGTCGGAACAGAAGCCTGACGCACATCCGCACCGAAACAGAAAAATGGTGAACCCGACGTGAATCTCTTCTCCTCAATACGAAGACCGATGGATTTCAGAGGTTTTGGAAGACCAGCATGTTGCCCGGACGAGCATTCAGTTTTTACCTGCCAGGGGCTGGGGAAGGGAAATCGGGCACTCTGTCTCATGATGTCGAGGGCCTGGGTCCCCCCCACGGAAGGGGTCGTGGCACTAACGGTTGGTTGTCGATTCCTTTTCCTGTCAGTGTTAACGGGTTCTTCTCCCTCCTTTCAGGAATCAGGTCGCCCGATCCAGTGCCCGATCGCCGCCCGCCCACTGGCGCAGGGGTAGGGGAAACGCCGACGCGGCTACTCCGTGCGGTCCCGCCTGTTCCACAGTCGTCCCAGTAGCCGCAACTGCAGGACAACCACGCCCTCTCTCCCCCTCGGAGGTCATCCAGAGAAGGTTGATCAACAACTTGGTGCGGAGATATGAGGAAGAGGGAGTCATCCCCACCAGGGACATGGCTCGCCTAGACCTCGAGGAAGCTGCACCTCGCCACCAACGCCGCCCTCGAGGGCCGTGCAGGGAGGCACCGCTGCCTACCTCGACGTCCAACCGCTTCGGGAGTCTATCCCCGGAACGCTCCGACATCTCCCTTCCATATGCGGATGAGGTTGAAGATGCCCGGGACCACCCTATCCGAGATTCTCTCCAGGGATCCGCGATAAGGGCTCCTGTCAGGCCACGACGACATCGCCGCCAGGCCTCTCAAGTCGAAGAACGGGCTCTCCACCTGCCCGCGCCTCTCATCCCGACTCGTCTGTCCCGACGCCAACGTCGGGCACGAGCGGAAGAGGATGCCCACCTTGGGGCCCTAGCAACAGCGGCCGCGTTGGCCCAAGCCACTGCTGGCTCCAGTCACCAGGCCCCTGCGCATCCTGAGCAAGGGCGCTTCTATGGCCGACCGGGATCGAGGCCCCGACCGCCCCAAAGGCAGGTTGGGTTGACTCTCCCGGTTGCTGGTACAGGCAATAGCCACCGCGGACCACCTCGCGGTAGCACTATTCACAAACAGGGTCTACTCCGTGTGGCCGATCCAAGAGGCATGGGTCATCCCACCTTCCGATCCCGGCCCGGAGGCCTGCCCGGAATCATCTCTCCCCGCGTCCCCTTTGTTATCTGTCCCGGTGCTCCTCGCACCTTGGTTTCCAGTACTCTTGGCCCCAGCACCAGTGCGGCCAGAGGACGCCAGGACATAGATCAGCCATGCGCCGAAGAACCACCCAGGGGCAGGAAGGTGAGGCGTCGACGCCGAGGGAGGAATGTTAGGGAATTCCGGACAGAGATCTGACCGGTTCGTTTCTCTGATACAGAGGCGGAGTACGATTCGGCGACAGAGCCCTCCCCCCAATCCCGCCAGTCAAGGGCAGGGGTAGGAATGCGGCGCGTCAGCCTCGTACTCCCCGAGAGCGAGATCGACGTGATCCCCGCTTCTCTCCGGAGGTATATCCGGAGTAGCGAGGGCCTGGTAGACCCCCAAGGATCAAGCTTGTGGTTGGTACCGGCCCCTCCGGAAGCGCCTTCTGCCTCGATCGGAGAAGCCGGAGACTTTTTCTGGGGACCGACGGTCGAACCACGATCTAGTGCACCCTCGGTGAGCACCGACGCCACGGCAGGATGTTCGCTCGCCGGCCCGTCCTATCGTGATGTTGTAGCCGGGGCACCGCCACCCTCAGAGGGCGGCCCGGGATATGGAGGCCAATCGGCCTGCTCGCCGTATTCACCGACGGCCAGCCCGTCGGCCAGACGGCCCGCCTCGGCACCACTGTCGGCTCCCCGTCCATTCCCAATCGTAGAAGAGGACCAAGGAGACCTGGGTCCCGAGTTTGAGTCGTGGAGCTTCTGGACCGTCCTTGTAGAAGGCCACTTCCCTGAGAAGTTTTGGCCAGTCGCAGGACCAGACTTTGATGCACCCGAATCACTCACCCCGGATGAGTTCGAATGCTTCCGCCGAACTCTCCGGGAGACTCACTCCCATCTTCACCGCCTAAAAATGCCATATCCCGGGAGTCAAGTTCACCTAGAGGATATTGGTGAGCAGTGCCGTCAGATTGACCTGGCCACGCTCCCCGCGGGTCGGCACCCCGGGTCATTTGGGCACCACGAGGCCCTCCAACAACGATGCGTTGAGTGTTTTCAAGTACTCCGCAAGGTTATCGAGGAAGCCACCCCCCACATGTATATCCTTGGATGGGGGCAGTACGCTGCCCTACGCTTCAGTGCGATCCGCCGACAGCCCGATTCACTGGGTGGCCCTGAGGGTACATCCCCAGGGACGGAAACGGTCAATATGGCTGACCTGTCAGGAGAGGGGAAAGGCTTGGAACTTCTCGACGGGGGCTCTCCCCCCGAAGACAAGTCGTTGTTGGATCCATCGGTGAGAGTTACTCGTCACCAGAGGAACCTCCTGGGTCTCCCCACACCCACTGAAGCACTGACGTTGAGCCAAAACGTCAGCAAAGGTAAAGAGCACGGCGGGGCTATAAAGCCCGCCGACCCATCTACCTCCATACAGAGGGTGGATGAGGATCCCGAGAAGGTCACGCTATGTCAACAGCTCGCCGAGCAGAAGAAGCTAGTTGACCAGCTCCTCACCGAGCGCGCTGCAGAGCAGCGGCCTGACTACGGTGATCCTAGGTCAGGACAGCAGGGACAGGAACAACCACTCCTCGACGAGACTCTCCCGGGCAACCATGATTATGCCGTGTTTGCCGACAGGGGAGAGGCCATTGCCTATGGCAAGAGGGCGCGGTATGTTTCACCACACCCTCCCGAGCGGCGCGACTACATGAGAGACCCCGCTCGGATTCCTCCCGCTGCCCCAAGGGCCGCTCCGCCCGCCATCCCACGAGCTGCCGAGTTCGACGACCCGGTCGATGACCCGATTGAAGGGCCATGCAATGCGCTCGTGGTTAGAGATCCTCACCAGGACTGGAACCCATGTCCGGATGATCCGATGGCGGCACTCATCGCCCGCTTGGAAGCCTTGGAGACTCAGAAAGTGGCGATCCCACCGGAAGGCAAGCCATACCCAGCATGGGTGGATGACATGCCGGCACCTCCGGGATTCGGGAATCCCACTTTCGCCCCCTTCAATGGGACTGGAGATCCGCCACAGCATTTGGCCCATTTCAACTCGAGGTACGAGCCTATGTTGGGAACTCCGGCGCAGTAGGAGGCCGCTAAGCTTCGCTGCTTTGTCCAGACACTGGAAGGGCCAGCATTTGTCTGGTATAGCCAGCTCCCCGTCGGGTCGATAACTAGCTGGGAGGACCTTCGTAGACAGTTCCTCTATCAGTTCAGTTCCACGACCCGGAAGACGAGTATCGCAGACCTCTTCAAGTGCAAGCAAAGGCCTGATGAGCGAGTCGCGGATTTCGTCGCCCGATGGAAGGGTCTCACGTATTCCCTCGACATGCCATTGACTCAGGAGGAGTTGCTGAAAATGTGCATCGGGAACGTCAAGACTGAGCTGGTCCCTTCCTTGATCACTCAGAATTACCCCGGAGGGTTCAGGGACTTCTTAGACAAAGCTCAACATCTCGAGGAAGCCCTGCAACAGGCCAGTCAGGCACACCCGCTGCCTCCTACGATCCCTGCAAGGAGAGTCAGCAGGGCTGAGCCCGCTGCTGTTGCCCAGATAGAGGCCCCCAGGCCGTTGGAGCTGCTGCCGGTGAGGCCAGCTCCACAGCCTCACAAGAATCCGCCTCCACGGGCTCAGTTCCCGGCCCAGCAGCGGCAACCCCAGAACCGGCCAGCCCCTCCGTGTAATGTACCGCCACAACCCAGGCGAGATAATCAGGGTCCGCCTCCTCGGCAGGCCCCTCCAGCCCCTCGTCAAGACCACACTCCCAGGGGCCCACGATACCTGACTTACTCATTCCACGAGGATCAGGTCCCTGGTTATTTCTGGAGCGCCCTGGAGCAGAGGATTGTGCGACTGCCTGAGTGTTGGAGGCCAGAGGAGGCGCATCTCACGGATAACCCCCGCTACTGCCCTTACAATCGGGCCCTGGGGCACACCATCCAGCGGTGCTACGTGTTTAAGGATTGGCTCCAAGACCAGATTAACAACAATGTAATCAGGTTGGGCCCAGCTCCAGCACAAGTGGCGGGTGTGTTCGTGGGATCAGATGACGATAGTGGCAATGAGGACGAATGGCAGCTGGTCTCCGACCGCGGATCCCAGAAGTATAATAACTGGATGGCCCGCAAGACGACCATTCGCGCCCATGGAATCATCCGTACGCGCTTGAATCAGCCTGAGCCCCCAGAATCTGCTGGTGCTGCTTCGGCATCGTCGTCCCAGCCTGCCTCTTCCGAGAAGAGCAAACGGCGGCAGCGCAAGAAGGAAGAGCGCGCCACGCCAGTTTCGCCACTATCCTGCACTCTCGGCGATTTCATGCCCCCGGAGATGGGGATCCCTCCTCAGATCCGCCCGGTGATGGATGATTCGTCCGATGAAAGTTTTGGGTACGCTTCGGTTAATACCGTCGAGCTGGTAAATCCCTTTTCGGTTCTCGACATTGAAGAACACCAGGTGGACCTCCCTAGTGTCCCCGGTCGTCGCCACCGTCGGAGGAATCGCAACAACAGGAGTCGCTGGGGCACAGTAGTTGGTACCTCCAGCTAGGCCGTGCACGCCACTGAGACTAGGCAGCAGGCTCAAAACCGAGCTCAGCGCGCGCATCCCCCCCATCCAGGGATGACAGATTCTCCTCCGCCACTGTTTGTGGTGTGGGACCGGGCAGAACCGCCTCAGCCGCGCCGCGACCAGCTCCGTCCTGCCACGAGTCCATCCAGGCCTCCTGGCCCCAGTACGGTGACCACTTCCGGGGCTACAACCAGTGAACAGCAAGATGCGCCAAGTACCAGTCGGCCGCCAGTCCAACCGGCAAGGCCCATCATGCCTCCTACCGCAGAGAAACCTCCTGCAACCAGGGGCTCGCGCCTGGCAAGAAAGGATGATGTCCTGAATCACTTGGCCGACATCCCAGCAAGGCTCTCCATCCTTGAGGCTCTGCGCCTGTCACCTGAGATGCGCGAGGTGCTCGCTGAAGCCCTGAAGAGCCCCCTCCAGTTTGAGACGGAGGTTGCGGCTGAAGAGGCCTTTCACGCCGAAACGATTGAGGACGCCGAGTTTCAGGCAGTTATCTCGTTCTCTGGTAAGGATGAAGACCCTCCTATACAAGGGCACATTCGTCCGCTGTATGTCACTGGCCAGTTCAATGGCCTTGAAGTCCGGCGCTGTCTTGTCGACACGGGATCTGGGATTAACCTAATTCCAACTCGGACGCTCCGGAGATTGGGGTTGTCTGAGGATGACTTGATTCCCTCCGACCTCAGGATCCAGGGGTACGACCGCACCGAGCAAACTCCGGTCAGAAAGATACGTTTGAAGACCCAGTTCGGTGACCTGGTTGCCAACACCGAATTCAGGGTAGTCTCTCAGGACACTGCGTACAACGCATTGATGGGCCGGCCATGGCTCCACCTTCATGTGAAGGTTCCCTCGTCATACCACCAATGCCTTAAATACTCCCTCAATGGTCGAGTAGGCGTGCTTCAGGGAGATGCCTCTCCTTTTGCCTCATGTGAAGCCCTCTATCTGGACGCGGACTATTACAAGAGCAAGGATAAGAAGATCCTGGAAGGTGAGGTTGAGCCTGTCGCTGTTGCAAGTGATCCCTGGGCAAGTTTGGATGACGCTTACGTCCTCCCGATTCAACGGTTGGACGTAGCCATGGTCTCGACGGCCTGTGAGTCTCCTGATGAGATGACCGCGACCGCCCGTGCCAGCACCAGCGGCCCAGCAGGATCTGGTAGCCCCAATGCAGTTTCCAACGCAGTCTCTCCCGTGGACGATTCCCCCCCCCCCCCCCGAGTGGAGAGGACGTGGAAGACGCACCCCCAGCCTTTGAGGAGGGCATCTCTTCCATGGTCGATGAGCTAGTACAGGTGAACCTTGGAACCGAGGCAGATCCAAGACCCACATTGGTCAGTGCCGCCATGCCCTCTGAGGAGCGGCAGCAGTACGTGGACTTTCTCAGGTAGCACCGTGATGTGTTCGCTTGGGGCTATGACGAGATGCCGGGGCTAGATCCTCAGGTAGCCGTCCACCGCCTTGGTCTCCTGGCGAACCATCGCGGGTTCAAGCAGCCTCCCAGGAAGATGCACCCATCCCATGGTGCCATGGTTGAGGCCGAAGTTGACAAGCTTATCAAAGCCAACTTCGTGAGGGAAGTCCAGTACCCCAAATGGCTGGCCAACATTGTGCCGGTCAGGAAGAAGAACGGGCAGATCAGAGTCTATATCGACTTCCGCGATCTCAACCGCCACTGTCCGAAAGATGACTTTTCCCTTCCGGTGACAGAGCTGTTGATTGACGCCACGGTAGGGTTCCAAGCCCTCTCCTTCATGGATGGATACTCTGGATACAACCAAATCCGGATGGCCCCTAAGGATGAGGAGTTCACTGCCTTCAGGGCCCCCCAAGGTATCTTTTGTTACCGGGTCATGCCCTTCGGCCTGAAGAATGCAGGTGCCACCTATCAACGGGCGATGCACCGCATATTCAAGTCAATCCTCGACACACTGGTGGAATGCTACGTCGACGACTTGGTGGTCAAATCACGCTAGCGTTAGGACCATCTCAAAGATCTTGAGAAAGTGTTCGGCTTCCTCCGGTCTCGCTGCCTGAAGATGAACCCGTTGAAGTGGTCCTTTGGGGTCACCTCCGGGAAGTTTCTTGGCTTTGTGGTAAGATACCGGGGTATTGAGATCGACCCAGAGAAGATCAGGGCGATTAGCCAGATGCCTCCTCCAGGTAACATCCGGGAACTGCAAGGGTTCCAAGGCCACTAAGCCTATATACGCCGATTCATCGCGAATCTGGCCGGCAAGTGTAAGCCCTTTTCTCGGCTCATGAAGAAAGGTGCCACCTATGTATGGGATGAGGAGTGTCAGACCGCTTTCGAGGAAATCAAGCAGTACCTGCTTCAACCTCCGGTTCTGATGCCGCCTGTATCCGGGAAGCCGCTGGTCCTTTATGTGACCGCCCTGGAACGGTCCCTTGGTTCCCTTCTCGCCCAGAAGAACAATGAGGGAATGGAGAATAGCCTCTATTACCTCAGTCGCATGCTCCTCGATGCGGAAGTTAGGTATTCCCCCATCGAGAAGAGCTGCCTGGCGCTCGTATTTGCCGTACATAAATTACGGCACTACTTGCAGCACCATGAGGTACAGTTGTTTTCTCGGGTAGACCCGTTGAAATATATCCTGAGCCGGCCTATGTTGATTGGTCGTCTAGCGCGGTGGGCTGTGATTCTCCAGCAGTTCAACATCAGGTATGTGTCTCAGAAGGCCATCAAAGGGCAAGCATTGGCGGACTTTCTGGCAGCTCACCCGACCTCCGCGGATCAGCCGCTGGATCTAGGCTTTCCCGATGAGGCCGTTCTCTCGGTCGATTGTGCCGATCCATGCTGGCAGATGCACTTTGACGGTGCCTCCCGGAGCCCCACCGGTAGAAGACTCGATAATCCTAAGCTCAACAGAGTGGGCTTGGGTATCGTCTTCATTACCCCGGAGCGAGCCGTGCTGCCAAACTCTTTCCTGTTGTTAGAGGGCTATACCAACAATGGGGCGGAATACCATGCCCTCATCACTGTCCTCGAGTTAGCTCTCGAGATCGACGTGCCCCATCTGTGTGTGAAAGGGGACTCCGAGCTGGTCGTTAGGCAGATCAATGGCGACTATGTTGTCAGGAAGCCGGAACTTGTGCCATTGCTGGAGTGCACCCTCCTTCTGATGGCCCAGTTCCCTTCTCGGCCAGAAATTGTCTATATTCCCCAGTCGCAGAACGGTCGAGCAGATGCTTTGGCCAGCCTTGCTGTGTCACTCGCAGAGCCTGAACAGGACAACCTGATCATCTGAGTGACACACCGCAGACTCATCTCTCCCGTTATCCCGGAGGGAGATCGCGGCCCATCGGTAAGTAATCTCACCATGGTTGCCCCTATGCCCGGAGCCCCGAGTACCCCAGATATGGCAGTCGAATCAGCACATGATTGGAGGACGCCTTTGGTTGAGTACCTCCAACATGGCATTCTCCCGTCGGATCGGGCCGAGCGCGAGCGAGTTCGACGCCGCGCATCGCAGTTTGTCCTCCAGAGCAGTCCCGACCTGGAGCAGATCCTCTATAGACGCGGATTTGATGGTGTTCTCCTCCGTTGCCTTCAGGGAGTTGAGATCCCACGAGTCATGCAAGAGGTTCATGCTGGTTCATGTGGTGCCCACCAGACTGGGCCGAAGCTGTCCCACCAGATTCGGAGGTTGGGATACTTCTGTCCCTCCATGATCCATGACTGCATCGAGTATGCCAGGAGGTGCCATGCGTTCCAGGTTCATGCGAACTTTGTGCATCGGCCGCCGGAGCCTCTCCATACCACCAGGTATTCTTGGCCCTTTGCAGTCTGGGGACTGGACGTTGTGGAACCTTACCTGCCGGCGACAGCTCGCCAGTGCCAGTTCATTCTGACGGCCACGGACTTCTTCTCCAAATGGGCAGAGGCGATTCCGCTCAGAGAGGTCAAATCCTGTTCTATCGCTGACTTCGTGACCTCCAACATCATTTATCGATTTGGGGTGCCTCACGCTATCCTCACGGATAACAGAGCCAATTTCCGAGCAGCCGAGTTGAAGAAGTTGTACGCCAAGTACAACATTCGCTCGAACCATACATCTCGCAATCATGTGCAGGCGAATGGACAGATTGAGGTGTTTAACAAAACCCTCTCTAACATTCTGCAAAAGATGGTTGGTCAGAACAAGAAGAGTTGGCCGGGCAAGCTCCCCAACGCCCTCTGGGATTATCGGACGACGACTCGCAATTCCACCCAGATGACCCCTTATTCCCTGGTGTATGGAGCTGAGGCCGTCCTGCCCATCGAGATCCAGTTACCGTCCTTGCGCACTGCGGTCTATGACCAGCAAGCGCCGGACAGAGCTGCTGAAGCCCGTCTAGTCGAGTTGGAAGCACTGGATGATATTAGGCTTCGCGCTTTGCACAACTTGGAGAGGCATCAAAGCAGAATGGCTCGAGCTTTCAATAAGAAGGTTCGCCTCCGCTCCTTCCTGCAGGGTGATCTAGTACTGGCCCTAAGAGCACCAATGATCCCCGGCAGGAAGCCGCCCAAGTTGGAGCCCAGGTGGGAGGGACCTTTTGTCGTCCACAAGTTCTATCCCAATGGCGCGTACTCCCTAGCGACTATGGATGGTGAGTGTGTCACTCCTCCCACCAACGCTAGGTTCCTCAAGCAGTACTTTGCTTAACTGTACATCGTCCAACATGACGTTAAACTGTACATCGTCCAACATGACGTTAAACTGTACATCGTCCAACATGACGTTAAACTGTACATCGTCCAACATGACGTTAAACTGTACATCGTCCAACATGACGTTAAACTGTACATCATCCCGCATGACGCTAAACTGCACCTCAAGAACTACGTGCAGCTTGATTCCCATCCTTATGGGATACGTAGGACCGCCTGAACATTCATGTTTGAGGCCCAGCCCCATCCTTTGGAAATTCCCATCCCATCTCGGGCCCTTGGCTCAAGTGCCTCTGGGTATGTGGCGTATGGTGTGAACGCAGGGCTATGCCCTCATTCACGTCGGTTTGCTCGCCACGCTGTATGCCCCCCACGTTTGGGGATGCCTTCCGCTCCCCCCTTTCTTTTTTCGTCCTGCATGACGTTAAACTACACTTCAAGAACTACGTGCGGCTTGATTCCCCTCCTTATGGGATACGTAGGACCGCCTGAACATTCATGTTTCAGGCCCAGCCCCATTTCCCGGGAATCTCTATCCCGCATTGGGCCTCTGGCCCAAGTTCCCCTCCTTTTTGTGCGAGGCGTAACGCGTGAGCGGGGGATTATGTCCTCATTCACATCGGTCTACTGGTCACGCCGTACGCCTCCCCTGTGTGTGGGATTACCTCACACCCCTCATCATCCTGCATGACGTTAAACTGCCTCTCAAGAACTACGTACGGATTGATTCCCATCCTTATGGGATACGTAGGACCGCCTGGATGCTTGTGTTTCAGGTCCAGCCCCGTCTCTTGGTTGATCACGGGGATCTGCCGTCTTTTGGTTGCTCTCAGGGTGAGTCCTACGACCCTTTCCGGTGATCTGTTAACATGTTTTGGGTACTCCGGTCTATGACCCGTAGTGTCGGATTCAATCCCGACAAGTCCTGTGTTGCTTGTCGGGCCTCGCGCTTCCTCTTGTTCGAGCCTTCACTCAAAGGGATCCTCGTTAGCGGTTTGGGTACGATGCCTCAGTGCTCTCCTACCGCTCCGGGTCGATTTACCGTTGGGTCCTAGGCCGCAAATCGATATGAATCCTGCGCTTGAGCAGTTGATGCTCGTTTTCTTGCCTCATCCTAGGCTGACGCGATCGGATGTTGTGTTGCGAATATGGTCAGCGACATCCTTGATCGCCATGTCGGCTCTTTCAGGCTCTGAACGTTGGTTGCGCAGTCCCTATCACACTCCGCCTTTGTGCGTTGTAGTGTAATCTCGACACTCTCTTCATACTGACCTTCAGTACACCTCTACATGTTAGGCGGGCCAACCAGGGTAATGGTGTCTTTCGAGGCTCCCACGATCTGAGCACCAAGGATATATGCTGATGTCCTCCCTAAGGGCCATGTGTAGCTGGACCCTCGTCCCCATAAGGAGGAAGGAGTCGCCCGAACAATCGCGTTCTGGGCCCAGTATAGCTGGAGGCTAGCATCTCTGCCCCTCGGGTGATGGACATACGCAGGCCCCTATCCCAGGATCCTTCTCCTGGAATCGTGTGTGACCGCAGAGCTGGGATGTGTCCCCACCTCCGCTGGGTCCTCCGTATCGCAATAAGCGGATTCCTCCATGGTCCGAACCACACGACCTTAAACTGTGTTGCCGGGTCTTACCACACGACCGTAAACTGTGATCGTCTTGGCCGCCCGACGAGAAACGGCACTGCATCGTGATGTTCTCCTCGGGGGACACTCACGTTGGGCGCTGGTTAATAACCACGCCATTTATCAATGTCTTTCATGGCATGATTATTGTGGCGAAGCTAGGGATTTATTAATCACAGGATTGTCGCTGCACAAAGAAAAACCATCCACCTTTAAGGACAAACAAGAAATATCAAATGCCGCTTCTTCTGGGTGCGAGGGCTAGACTCGCACCCCTCCCCGCGCTGGTGCCTGATTGTGTTGCGCCGCGCTTCAAAAACTACGTGTGGCTTGATTCCCATCCTTATGGGATACGTAGGAACGCCTGGATGTTTGAAACTTCGGGTCCAGCCCCCCACCTCTTAGAGATTCCCCCTTCTCTGGGGAATCCGCCGCCTTTGGGTCACCCTCAAGGTGTGTCCCTCGACCCCTTGTAGTGGTCCACCGGTGTCAAGAGTACTCTGGTTTATTGCCAGGAGCGTCAGGTTTAGCTTGGTCAGGTTCCTTCCACTTTTCAGGCTTCGTGCTCCCTTTCATTCGGACCCATCGCCTACGCCCTGGGTGGAGCCCCCGTGAGCGGTCTGGACACAATGCCTCAGTGCTCTCCCACCGACTCGGGCAGGTGCCCCCAAGGGCCTCGGGCAGCAAATCGATATGAATCCTGCGCTTGAGCGGTTGATGCTCGTTTTCTACCTCATTCCATCAACGGTCAGTGCGATATTGATGCTGCTTTTCCACCACGGTCGGCAGTACTCCCATATCGTTACGCTGGTGCCCCCAGTCCTTGAGTGAATGGCCGCATGATTCACATTACATTTTCCACCTCCCATTCTGACCAGGCGAAACCTCGACACTCTTGAAACTATCCCTCAGTGCATCTTCGCATATCCAGGGGATAGGACCACGATGTGGCGTACTTTGAGGTTCTTATGGTCCGAGCTCTAAGACCTTAAACTAAGATCTGCCCCTATGGTCCAAGCTCTACGACCCTAAACTAAGATTTCCCCAAACGGGGTTCTACATCCCGCATGACGTTAAAATTGCAATCTCAGAACTACGTGTGGCTTGATCTCCAGCCTGATGGAGTACGTAGGAACGCCTGGGCATCTCGACTTGGGTCCAGCCTCAGGGATCGCTAAGTCCCGCCCCTCCTCGTCGCCGACCGCCTGGCCTGGCTTCTGGTAGAGTGGTGCAGTGGTGATATTCTCCCCGATTCATCTCGGGATGCCCCATTGCAATGATGGGAAGCGACAGTTTCCTCGTCAAAGAGGTTCTGTCTGAGAATTGGGGTGATTCACGGCCAGATTAGTGCATCCGCCTAATACTCTTTCCCCACGGTGGTGCAATTTTGGGAGTGTTAGATTCTATCCAAACAAATCATCACTTCGCCCCATGCTTCACATGCCCTGTTGATCCGGATTTCCACCCTTGTGCCTGATGGAACCCCCAAAGTGGTATTGATGATGACATGTGATCCGCCTCCTGCAATATTAATGATGACCTTCGGTCCGTCTATTGCAGTAGTATGGTCGATTGATCCATTGTCCGCTTGCCGTCTTGGGCATTTCCTGGAAGGCCGACCGTCGTGGATTTCTGAATTCGGGACACGCAATTCACCCTTTCTCATTTCCCTATGTTCGGATAAAATCTCAACGCCCCTAGCGTTGTCCCGCTCGTGTGTCGGAACAAGTTGGGGGGATGATGCATTGATTAGGTCTGAGGTCTCCTTTCCTAGGAATTACCTCCCTCTTTTCTTTAGAAATCCAGGCCCAATTATGGAAGCCCGAAGCTTGGTTAACGCTCCCGCGAGACAATGAATTGTGGTTGAGCATGTTAAGCCAAAAGATGCGGATAAATATGGTGATTCATACAAATGGATCGAAGTATTGAGTAGCGGAAGAAAAATGTTCTTGGAATGGAAAAAACAAATCCCCTAGGGATTAGCGTGCTGAATGAGCCTTTCCAACGCCGCTACCCTCTGGCTGGCGGCCTCCAGAGCTGCTTCTCGCTCTCTGCGTGCCCTTTCTTCGTCGGCAGTCGCAGCACGCAGCTCGCCGATCCTGGCCTGTGCACGCTCCCGCTCGACTTGAAGTGTGACCATCTGTTGGCCCACCTCCGTCAGTTGTACCTGGGCGTCAACCAGCTGGGCCGTTAGTTGCTCCACAAGCTCAGTGCATGCTGCGACGAAGGCCTCCTTCTCTGCCGCCTGCCCTTTGAGGTGCCGGACTTCCTGCTCCGCCACGAGGAGCGCCCGCGTGCTCTCCGACATGTCCCGACATTATGCGACGTCGGCACGCCGGCGGCTCTCGCGCACCTTTTCGGCCATGAAATCACGGACCGTCATATGGAGGCGTCGAGCATCAGCTCCCCCGACACACAAGAAGCACAGCCAGGTTTGAAGCGATCCCATGCGCCCCAGCCACTCCGATGAGGGTCGCTTGAGGAAGCGCTGGATGCACTTCCACCCCCTGCGACGCGTTATCCGGCTCTCCTCGACCGCCTCCGTGTCCGAGTCGTCCATCTCCTCGGGGTCGGCAGGCCGGTAGGCAGGGAAGGCAGCCAGCAGGTCTGCTGCAGGGTCCGCCCCTGGGATGTCCTCACAGGTGATAGGTTCCCCAACATCTGGGCGACCTTCTTCTCTCGCCCCAATGGCGTTGACACCCTCGTCAGCCCCCGACCTCTCTTCGATGGCGGCACCGCCGGCGTCCGCAGCCCCCTGATCAGCAGTTGGTGGGGCCAGCTCGGTGTGGGAAGTCTGTTCCGGAGCAGGCGGCAGGTCTGCCAGTGGTCCACTCGTGGATGGCCCGGGTTCGGCAGTCCGACGAGCCTCCAGTATTGAGATCACTGCACAGGGCATGCCGTGGTTAGTCACGGATCGTCAACGGCAAACACCAACAGTAAAGTAAAGAGACTTACGGGAATCCAGAGCGTCGTCTTACGCTGTCCCGGCCGCCGCAAGAGCAATTGCAGCAGGGGACCCTTCAGTGCTTGTCAATTCAATGATGGGTGTCTGGCCCCCGCCTTGTCCTGCTTGCGCCTCTCCTACTCCTACTGAGGATGCCTGACCAACATCCGTGCACTCCTGAGAAAGGTGGAGAAATGGGTTAGAAGCTTCATAAGAGAATGGATGAAGCAGGTTGAGTAGGGATAGAAGGAGACCTCGAGGAGCTCAGTGATATCAATATTGCCAGAGCCAGCCACCTCGCCGCTCTCCCGCGGGCTCCCCTGATGGGACCTTCCCTCGGAGCCTTCATCCTCCCCCGTCTCCTCCTCTTCCTCGGAGTCGTCGTTACTGTCATCTTCCTCTGGCGGCATCTGTTCTGGAGCAGGCTCTAGACCGAGCATCACCTTCACCAGAAGGGACGGCTCCGCACGCTGACCACGTTGGCGCGCGTACTCGTCCATGGCCGTCAGATACGCATACCGCCGGTGGAAGTTCACCCTGTCGGCGACCTGAAGGTGCCCGACCTCTGGCAGATGGATTCCTTCGCTGGTTATCTTCTTCCAGATGATTTCGGTCCCCAGCGACTGCCGCAGGGTCATCCAGGCCGACCACAGCGCTGGGAAGACTGCATCGTGGGAGGGTTCGAGCAGACGCCTTAACTGCTTCCCGGGCCGCTCCCCGGCCGCCGCATGTGCCCCCTCTCTGGGCGCTGAAGTCGTGGCGGCCGCCTGCGATGTGCCCGCCGCCGAAGTCCCTACCCGCGCCGGCTCCGCTACTTGGCGCGCCTCCATTCTCCCCCGCGTGACGGCGCCTCGCCTCCTTCCTTGACGCCCGGTCTCCGCACGGGTGACCTCGAGCCGCCGAACTGGCTTCCGTAGAAACCCCTCGGGGTACGCGATGGCCCAGTGTTCGGCGTACTCGGTTGCCAACCCTGCGTCGACCCCGGTAGGAAGGAGAGTGATGACGTCGCCAGAGCCAAAAGCGGCGAACATTAGCCACATCTGGCGAAGGACGCAAGGGTTCGTCTCCTCCCGGACGGTAGTGAATACCCTCTTCGGCATCCGTTGAAGGCACCCGAACTGCCTGGCAAACCGGGTTGGCACGTAGGGCTCGCAGATCACCTTCCCGTCGATCCGAGTCACGAGCACCCCGCCCCGTATGCTCAGGAAGTATTCGTGCTGCTCCAGCGGACCCTGCCCATTGTCGATCATCTGGCCAACGGGAGTGGGGAACGTGCTGAAGTTGAAATTGCCGTGATTGCCAATCCGAATCCTCACGCCCTCCTCATTTAGGGTAATCGGAGCGACCCCCGCAATGTTCAGCAGGGAGGGTCGCAGGCCGTTGCCCGGAGGAATGAGGGCGTTTGGAAACGTGTACCCACCGAGGTGAGCAGCCACCCAGCTGTGGAAGAATTGAAAGGGCCCACAGACCCTTCGTGGCGACCCCCCTAGCGAGATGCATCCCAGGATGGCATACAGCTTAGCCAGCACTGGGACCTCGAGGTTGTACCTTTTGTTGGCGGCCATGGCGCCCGCCATCGCCAGTGTCGCCGGGCGGACGCCCATCCTCGCGTCCCGCAATGGCAGGAGCCACCCACTCAGAAAGGTGTCCAGGAACGCCGCGTACCGGACATTTGGGTCCCGGGCCTCGATAACGCGGTACCCCCATGAGCGGTAGTCTCCCGTCTCCAGGACCCGCCAGTACGACCCGTTCCGGCTCCTCTGAGCCGCGGTCGGGCACCGCTTTCCCCTACCTGGCATCTTGACCGCGGGGTCATGCTCCAAGAACTGGCTGAACCACTCCTTGTAGGCTATGTCCTTGTGGAAGTCCTTGACCCCGAGCCGCTCCGTAGCCAGGTCCAGTAGATGCCATGTCAGGATGGGAGTCCGTGACCTGTCGCCCCAGGTGTTCCTCGGAGGCAGGAACTCATCGTATTGGTAACCCTACAGCGGGATACCTCCGATGTAGTGGATGTCCCAGAGACCGATGCTGAACTCCCCATGGTGAAGATGGAAGGTGTTGGTATCCGGGGACCAGCGGGTGAACAGCTCCGGCCCGAGCTCGGACTGCTGGTAGAAGTGGAACTGTGACGTCCACACCGCCTCAAACAGGCCGATGTACCGCAGCTCCTCCGCGAAGTGATCGCAGGTGTGGCGTACCCAGAACGCCCAGGCCCACTCACTGGTGAAATTGCCCCCAGACCGCAAGTCCCAGTCCTTCAGCCAGCCCTTGGTGTCGTCAGTGACACTCTGGCGGTATGTGCTCGAGTAGAGGGCTGGAGAGTTTTCCGCAGTAGGCTCACTCCCGGCAATGGTTCGCATCCTCGGGTTCAGGACATAGACATCTAAGTGCCTAGTCTCTCTGGCAGGATGCCCATTGTTGGTGATGTTATAGCGGGGAAGCTCGTCCTCCCGAGTCACCCAGGTCCGTGGCGCATCAACCTCGAACCCTGGCACCGGAACCTCATCCAGGATGCCATAGTTCCAGAGCGGTAGGTTGTCCGACAGCGGATATGTCTTCTGGGCCGGCGTCAGCAAGTCGAACAAGGATTGATTGTTGGAAACAATCTCCTTGGCTCTGTATACCTCCCCGTTCGCCGCCATCTCAGCTCTGCGAATGGCGGCATCCCCCTCATTCCCTTGATTCGCGGCCATCTCAGAAGCTACGGGAGTCGTGTGGGTTAAGGGATGAGGCGTGCGGAATCGGAAGAGGCTGGTAGAGAAGTTTGAGGGTTGGCGCGTAATCCTAGCGGACGGCGCGCAATTGGGAAGTATGTCGCGTAAAACCCCAGGTGTTCGCGCAAAAACAGGCCGAAATCCGGATGGGTTTGTGCGACGAACGGGTGAATTCCGCGCCGGCAATGGCAATTTCGCGCACGAGAGCTTGGAAGCTTGTCGCACGGAAGGCCTGTGTACGGTACGGGGGACCCAGGGCCCCTATTTATATGCGAGTCCGGGTGTCCGCGCTGCGCGGAAAGCGCTTTGCGTGACCGAGACAGCGAATTTTGCGCCCGACGCCCTTTTTGCGCGCCACAGTCCCGCGCCACCCAGGACTTCGGCATTCCGGCGTCTCCCTCGGAACCCGATCGTTGCGACCTCTCGCCGATCAGAATCCGAGGGGGGGCTTTTGTAGATGCCGGAAAAGTCCGTTGTTCCCAAACGAAGCTCCGGATGCGGAAAGCGAGGTCATATTTGGAGTCGGAAGCACGTTTCGGAAGGCCCGGAGGCCTTGCGCGGAATTTTGGAGGTCTGCGCGCAAAGTTGTAGGGCCGCACGCAATCCTCCCGTGATGCGCGCAAAGCGCCGGGCCGGCGCGCAGTTTTGCGCGCCCGCTGCCCGCGCGACTCCCTTGTGCGCCGGGGCCCCGATTCCGCGCCCGCGAAGGGAATTTCGCGCCCGTGCCATGAATTGCGCGCCGGCGGCAAGATTCCGCGCCCGGGGTCGCCTATAAATACAAGGCGACCCCCAACGTTTTGAGGGTTGCCGGAATTCGAAAGCTCGCTCGTTCGCGCAATCCAACCCCCTCCGCGCGCAATGCCGATCTTCAGGTAACCTCTTTTCTTTCGCGCAAGAAAGCCTCGGGGTTCGCCTTCGCACGCAATCCCTTTGGCTCCTTTCCTTTGAACAACTCTTCACCCAAAGGCCTTCGCGCGCAAAAGAAGTCTCTTGCGCGCAATTGCCCCCCGGGTGCGCGCAATCCAGCCCGATTGCGCGCACCCCCCTTACTAAAGTGGCCATTCGTTAAAGAATGGGCCGTTGCCCCCGCGCGCTATCAGAGGCCCGGTGCGCGCAATCTCCATCTTCCGCGGGCAAAGCACGGGCCCAATTGCGCGCCAGCCCGCCCATTTGCACGCTGACCCGCGGTATTGCGCGCCAAGCTCCTCTTTTGCGCGCAAACCGCCAGGGTCGCTCCCTTTGACCCCCTGAGTGTACCCGCCCGCGTGGCGCCCGATGATCTTCATCCCGGGTGCCCACATCGTGCGTTGTCTTCCCGTGCGGCCCTCCAGGCTCGCGCAAAGTGACACGAACCCATCGGCGGCACCATCTTCGTCCGCGCTGCAGGACGTTAAACTGCCAAGCATCTTCGTCCGCGCTGCAGGACGTTAAACTGCCAAGCATCTTCATCCGCGTTGCAGGACGTTAAACTGCCAAGCATCGTCGTCCGCGCTGCAGGACGTTAAACTGCCAAGAATCCTTGTCCGCGCGACAAGACTTTAAACTGCCAAGCATCTTCATCCAACATGACGTTAAACTGTACTTCGTCCGGCAAGACGTTAAACCGTCTTCTTCGTCCTCAACACACGACATAAAACTGTACTTCGTCCGACAAGATGTTAAACCGTCCGCATCACCCGATCCCGTGCCCCGCACGCAGGGTCCCCCCCAGTTTGGATGTGGCCCCCACCCGCTCGTCTCTGCAGGGATGTCAGGATTGCCCCTCTTTAGGGATGATTTATTGGAGTGGCCTTCACCCACGGGGGTAGGGTATTACAAACCCCTAGTTCCTTGTGGGGGACTGCACATGTGTATCTCCATTGTGCTTCCCCACTGCCGAAGCCAGTAGAGGGCGTGACAGGGATCGAGGTCTCTCACCTTCGGCCCAAGTCCCTCTTCAACTGAGCTTTGCCGCATCCGGGCTGCCTCAGTGCGTAAGTCCTGACAGAATGAACTACATGGACTTTGATCCCTGTCTCCTAAACAGGGTACGTAGGAAGCCTCCCTGAGGTTCAAGCCCACCACCTGGTCGTCCCGGTCGCATTCACGTCGGTTCGTCCATCAGTGGACCCCTCCCAGGTTCACATTCGCGTCGATTAACCTATGAATCCGCCCTTGTGGGGGACTGCACATGTGTATCTCCATTGTGATTCCCCACTGCCTTCTTCTATTTCTCTTGCCAACGTCTAGCATGACGTAAAACTGTGATCCACCCGGGCGTTCCATTCCCCCTTGTGCGAGGTGGTTCGGTTCAACCCTCCGCCCGGCAGCCTCGACCTCCTCGTGAGTCGGCTTGCCAACGTCCAGCATGACGTAAAACTGTGATCCACCTGGCCGTTCCATCCCCCCCTGTGCGAGGTGGTTCAGTTCAACCCTCCGCCCGGCAGCCTCGACCTCCTCGTGAGTTGGCTTGCCAACGTCCAGCATGATGTAAAACTGTGATCCACCCGGCCGTTCCATCCCCCTCTGTGCGAGGTGGTTCGGTTCAACCCTCCGCCCGAAAACCTCGACCTCCTCGTGAGTCGGCTTGCCAACGTCCAGCATGACGTAAAACTGTGATCCACCTGGCCGTTCCATCCCCCCCTGTGCGAGGTGGTTCGGTTCAACCCTCCGCCCGGCAGCCTCGACCTCCTCGTGAGTCGGCTTGCCAACGTCCAGCATGACGTTAAACTGTATATCCGAACTACGCTGACTTTGATCAGTGCTAACGCGTGGTACGTAGGAAGCCCCTACGGGGTCCAAGCTCTTCACTCCATCATCCATCCTGATCCTTACCCGGGCTGCCACATCCCGGTGGGGTCATGCCATTTCATTCCACTCCACTTCACTCAGGAAGCTGCCCATGTGCTGGCCCCAGCGTTGTAGGTTCCCCCCAAGGGGTTCTGTCATCTGATCCACTCCTCGTGTTGATCAGTCTGATGCCGTCCCCGCTGGACGTTAAACTCGCAGCATACCCCGTGTTAAACATGGGAAGCTGAGGAAAACCTCAGGTAACGCAGTTCCCCGTACACAGCGTAGGATGCCTCAGGCCATCACGCCTTCGAGAATCCCTATTAGGGACGGAAGACAGACATGCAGAGCCGCAGTGTTAAGACAAGCCCCCAACACCCGGAGCTACCCGGTCTCCTCACCGCAGGTTGCTGCCCCGACCAGACTCCTTGGAGCATCTGGGCGGAAGCAGCATAATTAACCGGTGTCAATAGAGATATGGCGCCGAGAACGAGATTCACGAACATTCTTAAATCTATGAGGGAGACCCGGATTAGGCGACGAGTTCCGAGGAGACGTCCACGGAAGGAGGAGCCGAAATCCCATCATCCCGGTTTCGATCAAGGAGAAGACGTCCCTGAACAAGGGACGGATGCCGCCCGCCTTTGGAAAGCAGGACTGCGGGACCACAAGCCACGCTCCCATCCCCTCGGGTCGACGGGCGCACGTGCAAACGCGTCCTGGCGGAACAACGTCGGAACAGAAGCCCGACGCACATCCGCACCGAAACAACATCTTCTTGGGTTTTTTATCTAGATCCGAGTCAATAAGTCAGTCTTTGTTATGATTCTTTTATTCCAAGATGTATCTTATTTTTTTTATTAATTTCATCATGTTTGGGATAGCATGCATTGGTCTATCCTACTTGCAGGTGTATTCTATCTTGCTCAGGTTCACCGTGAGTCCTAGAGTTGCAAGGATCTCATGTGTGGATATCTTTTGTGGTCAGTGTGCATTATCTTTGTGATTTCATTTTCTCTAATTTTATGATTATTGAATTATTTTTTATGATTATAATTGTTTTTGTGGTGTTTTTTCCATGGAGTATGATCAAGATGGTCCAAACAACATAAATACCTATTTTGATATTTAATTTTCTGCCAACTTTTTTATCATTTTTTCTTCCACAACATTTCATTAATTGTTTTTCTTTTTTCGTTATTTTGGAATCATCAATCCAATTCCTCACTTTTATACTATTTGCACCATACCATCTTCATCAGACGTATTTTGATATTAACATTAAGGAAGAGTATAATCATCATTTAATTTTTAATGAAATTGATAACTATATAATCAAAATTTAATATCCTTATATCAAAACAGAAGACAATAAAAATTATAAAATCAAGGGATGAAGGTTCCATGTGAATAATTAATTCCAAAAATTAAAAACCTGAAAAACTCTCAAAGTATGAATTTCATTACTATTATTAAAAATAAAAAAAATGTCAATAAAAATATAAGGCTCGGATATAATAGACTTCCAATCAAATACAAGTGAGAACAAAAGGAACACTTCGGAGAAACACTTATCAAAATCTAGGTTATGAAGTTAATATAATTATTCATAAAAGTGGAATATGGGTAGAAGGAAGGGTTTTGAAAAAAATATTTATAATTATGTGGTGGTTAATGAATATTTTTAAGATAAGAATTTAAAAAATTAAGTATGACTAAATAGATGAGAGAATAAAAAAATTCATAAATAGAAGAAATTGGAGACAAATTATTATGTTCCAAAACATCAACTTCTAAAAAGATTAATGAAAAAATATGGAAATACAGTACTCAAAATTTATAGACTTATTCACGTAATCAATGATAGTGTAATGTGTCATATCCATATGGGTGTGAATGTTTTAATGAAATTATGAATTAGTTGAAGGGTTGGATTTTGAACCAGGACACATAATTGAATTTCGAATGATGATATTGTTTAAAGGATGTATATTGGTTGGGGAATGAGGTACAATTAGTGAAGAGGACACTTGAGTGTGCATTCAAAGTAACCCGAGGTTTTATTACAGAAGTTTCATTAGCTAATAGATGGGAGTTCTGAGTGTAATTTTCTGAAGCCATAGGATGATAATTTCACCATCTATCCCCCTCTGGTTTCAGATAAGGATCGGGGTAAAACGGATTCCATTCAGCTAAGCCACCGAAACCTTTTTCTCTCCAAATATCACCCCTCTTGATAGCTGATTTTAGGGACTTTTGAATAGTAATCCAAGTCATGTCTGTCCATTTATCATCCTTATCATCCTTCTATTCCTATCCCTTGATTTTTTTAGAAATTTTAACTCTATTAAACTAGATCATGGTGGAATTAGTCGAATTTGATGTGGATTTTGTTTATCCATGATAGAGTATATCATGGGGTGACAATTTCCTTTGGTGGAACAATGTTTCATTAATGTAGGATTACATAGTGTCTTTTTCATGTGATTTTAATTAAATGTTTCTTGAAATAATTGTGGAAATCAAAATGTGTGTTATTTTTTATCCTAGGATAGTACTGGGGTCCATAACAGACCTCCTATGGGTTGTCGGTCATGGTTCTAGCATGATGGTGTCATAGGAGAGAGAAATTAAAGTTGTTAATCTTCTATATTAAGTCAATTAATTAATTATAAATATATTGAATAATTAATTAATTGTGTTTTAATTCAGTTTGTAGATCATATCATTGAGATATTCTCAATTGATCTTGGAAAAGGCTATATAGGCTTAACTTATGACATCCTGACTCCGAAACCACTATGAATTTCCTTGATCCGGTGACCACATGGCCTCAAGAATGCCTCCCCACACACTGAATCCTACTGAAAAGCAATGAGGGCACGTGGTGTGATAGTTGGGAGACTATGAAGTCATGTTAGAGTGTATCATAATAAAGATATAACAGATTGGTAAAAAAACAAGATAATAATAAATAAATATAGTTGTGTAAGTAAGAATAAATATCAATCGATAATAATCAACACAATAACTGTAAACTATTTAATATACCAAAGATGATGATGTACCATGATGTCTCTACAAAAATAAAAAGTAAGAATACATGGTAGAAAACAATAACTGATATAAAATAGAGTAAAAAAGACTAAAAACCATCCATTAATCCCATCAATTGGCCCAATCATCTGCTACAAATATCTCATCCTTAAACATGTAACCATGTCAGGTGTTCAAGGAGGGATTCTTCCCATTTTCCATATATAAAATTATATAATATTCTCAAGTACCAATGGTGGCCTAGATAGGGTGTGAGATAAATCACAGTTGGCTACCACCCATGAGATATATACAAATCCATTTTGTGAATATAAACGAAATTGTGTGGAGGTATATAAATACAATGTAATGCCAAAATAAATAACCCCTACATGCTTCAGCCGTAGCTTATAATATATCTGAACATGAAATAATTTGATTAATTCAATTAAGATTGATTTTATATAGATTAATCACATTTATATATCAATAGCATTGGACTAGATAATTATAATAATGACATAGCATCAAAGAAGAAACCAAGGCATCGCTTAACCTCAGGGGTTGGCTAACTCCTAATAGTTACTCATGTAGTCTTGATATTGGGGTTACTATTGTAGTCTATGGGGAATGCCCAAGTAATTCCATTATAGATGAGTTTAATCAAGTTCATGGTTTTCATCCATAGTAAACCTTGGCTAAGAAAGACTGGTCCAAATGGGTTTAATCCATGATACCAAAAGTACGAAGACATCCAAACGGATCCAAGTATTGTATCTTTGGAAATATACTATCTTGAGAGATAGATAAGGGATAATATGACTCCATGTCCAAAATACACTAATAGACTAGGACCATGTTTCAAGGTGGGTATCTCCCTTTTTAATCATATCCTTGAATCATAATGGTGTCCTTTGAGTGCTCAAGCCATTCCCTCAAGAATTCAATATTAGATCATGCCTGACCATTACATTAAAGCTAAAAATGTTTATATGATGTAGGATCCATATATATATATTTCACTATTCAATTTAGGATATGTAATACTAATTCTATTTAATAATTTAATAGGTTCATCCCCTTACCTTTCATCAATGTGAAACGGTATAATAAGGGCATGCAGTGATTCTTATCCCAATTTATAAATTCACTAGACCATGTGATATTTATAAGAATATAAATTCCATTTTACAATTGTTGCATAAAGGATAAATAAATGTGAAATATATTCATAAAAATTCTTTTAAATAGTTTGAAATTCATTAGTTATTTTAAAACAATTACCTTATCAGAGGTCAATCCATTCACACCCAAACAGTGTCTCTGGTAATCCAACCATAGGCCACTAAAGGCATAACAAATAGTAATCCCTACTTAGGGAGAAGGATTCTATGTACAAACCTCAAATTACATAATTAAAATGTATATGTAGGTCTCTATAATATGAATTTATCAATTATAATAAATCCAAATGAATTTTAGAAGTACTGCCTAGTGAAATTGATTTGCGAACAATGAATACATTTTATAAATGGTGAGATTTTTAAGGAAAAGTCATAGACCACCTATCATTGGACCATAGTACTCACCTCATCTAGTATCGGCCCCTAGTTTGGAAGTGATAAAAGAAAATAAATAATGGGAGAATTACCTAAAAAATATTGAATAATTTCCTTCATCAAAAGAGTATCATTCAGATATAAAATTGAGGAATGAACCCTATAGAGTGTAGCACATTCTGATGAATATCCAATGAGATGAAGAAAAGTCATATCAGATATAATATGTTGATGAAACCCAAGAATCTAGATTCTTTCCATGGAATAAGCATCAAACATGCGAGGGATAGAGATGATGATGTCTACATGCGAGAAAATGAATGAGGGGGGATTAGTTTTAAAGAACAAATGGAAATGGTTAAAACAACCAAACATTTAGAGGTGCACGGTTTAGTCACATGGTTGGCCAAATTGTGCACCAACCATGAACACCCCCATGATATATAGAGAAAATGTCACATGACCTATAGTTCACAGTAAGATAAAAACATGTGCAGCCCATGAACACCTTCTTTCACAAACCCACATGGTCCAAAAATCTCATTCAATGTTCAGAAAAATAATGTGTAACCCTCATCAGACCACATAGTTTGAGGTTCACAGTTAGAAATAATTTTGCACTAACCATACACCACTCTTGTTCCCCTAAAAAGAACTTCTTCGGGCACTGAGCAAGCCCCAGATACTCTTCAATCCTTAATAGATCAATAACTTTAATAATGATAAAATAAAGGATTAAATTTAAAAAGTAAAGTACATGTACTGATAATAAAGAACATATTATTATGGTCTTCCACCCTTAAGGGAACGCATCCCCATGATTCCCTTAAAATGGTGGTAGAACAGCGTTTGAGAACAATTCTATCCACTGATCACATATTTCAGGTTCCCTCTCCCAGGTATCATCCTTGACAATGTCGTGTTTTTATAAAGCAATCACCAAATGGATATAACATCCTTGGTGATTCTTCATTCTCCAGTCAATGATATCAATGGGATACTCTTCAATAGAAGCACCAACATCTAAATCAACCTTATTGGGATCCAATGTATGAGATTGTTTGGCCTGGTACCAGTGAAGCTATGAAATGCAGAAGGCCTGATGTATAGAACTGTACTTAAGCCGTATTATAAATTGATAGGCTAATAGCCTAACTATATCCAAGATCTCAAAAGGCTCTAAAAAAAGGAGGAAACTTTGGTTTCCTTTGTATCCTTCCATGACAATGTCTGGGTAATACCCACAACAAAACATGCTCCCTGACATCGAACTATATAGGTCATTGATGGTGAAAATCATAATATTTTTGTCTTGATTGAGTAGTAGACATATTTTATATTATTAAATGAACCTACTATGATGTCTCTTAATAGAGGCGAGGACCTAGTAGCACCTCCTTTACCACCTCTAACCAGTACATGGGTGAACGACATGGTCGACCATACATGGCCTCATATAGAGCCATATGATTTGTTTCCTAAGAGATATTATTGCAGGAAAACTCTACAAGAGGTATATGATTTTCCCAAGAACAGATGAAATGATGGAATTATTATTGTAGAATTCCATCCAAAACATGTACAGCCTATTTGAAATATCCATCAGTCTAAGGGTTGAAATTTGTGCTTAGAAGATCCTATATACCATAAGATCTCTATAGCCTCTTCCTAAACCATGATATAAAATGAGAATCCCTATCTTAAATTTTGGTACCAGGTACCCCATGAATTCATATAGTCTAATGGAAATACGTTCTCCCCAACTCATCATATGAGAGAACCTTCTATGTAGAAAAGAAGTGGGATACATTTGTTAATTGATCCACACCAACACAAACTGCATCGGTACCTCATGGCTACCTTAGTAGGCTAGAAAAAAAATCCATTTTAATGTATCTCCATTTCCATTATAGAACCAGTATTAGCTGTAACAAGTCAACATGTTTCTAGTTCCATTCCTTCACCAACTGATAGGTGGAACACCTAGTGATAAAACCTATTATCTGATATTTCACCCCAAACCAGCAATACTGGAAATGCATATCATGATAAATTATGGAGATTCCAAGATGATCTACCAACTAAAAAAATATTTGAAATATCGCATTATATCCTCTCTCATATATGTAGGGACCTAGAGTTACCCATGTATTGTAATATTTCATTTCCATTAATAGAACAATAGGTAGATGGGTCCTCACTCGAAATACTATCCCAGAGAACCAACCCTTTATGGTATCAGAACACAATTCTCTTCACCATATCCAAATGTGAAGAGGTAACATCCAAGGATGCAAGATAATATCTCTCCTAAATGTCACGAGACTCTAGATACAATAGAGAAAAGAGGTCCATCAATTTCCATTCGACATTGGATTACTAAATGGCTTGTGCCTGAGTTTTCTTGCTCAGTGCATCAACAACCTAATTTCCCCTACCAGGAATATCAGTAAGATCAAAGTAGAAATAGTAAAGGTATTCAACCAACAATTTCAATATAAGATTCAATTCATGTTTCCTAGAGATATATTTTTGCCTCTTGAGTTCCGTATACAACAAAAATCACTCAACCATTAGATAGTGTCTCCAGCACCACAAACCACAGACAACCACTGCTAGTTCAAGGTTATGTGTCAGGTAATTACACTAATGAGGTCTCATCTAGTGATAAATATACGTATCAAATCTATCCTCCTACATTATTACATCACAGAGACCAATTTAAAATGCATCAAAAAACATTTTATATCCTCTTTCACAATCTAGAATAATCAAAACAATTTTCTAGGTAAGCCTTCTTTTGAGATTCTAAAAGGATTTCTCACATTCTTCAAACCACAATAACTTCAAAACCTTCTTAGTAAGACTAGTAATTTGTGAAGAAAGGTGTGATAAGTCATGTAAAAAATAATTGTAATATCCCACATACCTCATGAACCCTTATATATAAAAACAATTCTTGGTATGCTCCTAGGAAACATTAGAACTCACCTTATCTGGGTTAACAGATATACCGAATTCTAAAATAATATGACCCACAAATTGATTTTTTTCATTCCATAAGTGGAACTTAGAATGAATATAATTTATAAAAGGCCATATTAGTGTATTCAAAATGATCCTAAGATATATAGAATGTTTGCATTGAATGATATGTTAAAATAATATATCTTCCACAAAAACCAAAATAAAATAATCAAGATAGGGATGGAAAAACCAATTCATTGAATCCATGAAAACAGCGGGCACATTTAGAAGATCAAATAACATAAAAGGTACTCATAAAAACCCTAATGAGTTCGTAAAGACATACATGGTATATTTAATGGATTGAATCACATATGATGATTTACCGTTCTTTGGTTGATCATAGAAAACACTCTAGATCCTCAGAGATGGTTGAAGAGATCATCTATTCGAGGAAAATAATACTGATTCTTAAACATAAGTTGGTTCAATAACCGATAATACAAACATATCATATGGGTCTCATCTTCCTTCTTGGAAACTATCATGGGTAAACTCCAAGACGAAGTACTTGGTTGAATAGAGACCATATATTACAAATCCAAAAACAATATCTGGATCTCTTAGATCTTAGTATGTGTTATCCTATATGGGGGAAAATATAGTAGAGATACTCCTTCAAAAAGATTAATATTAAACTCTACATCTCTCTTAGGAGGTAATTTGTAAAAATCAACAGGAAAAATATCACAAAAATGATCTACTATTGAAGAGAATTTAGTCTGGCCTAAACCTCGCTCCTCCAGATAATGGCAAGCAATTTTTTAAATCACTCCTCCAAACCCATGATGTTTTGGTCTATATCTACTGACCTTGATATTTCACTCACCGTTTTGAAGATGACTATCACTCTATGGTGATGTAAATGTTATCATATGATGAAATCATTCCACATAGTCAATATTGGGGACCAAACTATCCATTCAAGGAATGGAATTGAAGATCATTATACAAAGGAAGAAAAGGTCCCATAATAATGGATAATTATCATCCTCAAAGGGAAAGACATTGAATTGATGTATACCCTCTAACCACAGTCAAATGTTGTGTCTAGGGTCTTCACCCCGCAATTGTACTAATTTTATAGCTCGAGACTTCCCATGGTCAATATAGAGATAAAGGAATGCAATTCTCCTGTATAGAATAAAGATGATATAATAGTAGTGCCTAATAGAATGGTACCTCATACTATATATGGTCTTTCACTATGATCCTCAGGTAATGGCTATAAATTATGATGCTGGCATGATCCAAAACCTGGAGGTGTAGCTGGACTATCCGAAGGATGTCTGCTCTACTAGCACTGATAATTAGAAGTTTGGCTACAACATCCATGACCTCCTCCTCATAATTTTCATCCAGTGATACAAAAACATTATACTTAATGTGATGCGACTGATCCTACTCATGAAGGTGGAGCTAGTGTGGATCCTATTCTACCAGAATTGGGTTTAATGTTCAGGTAGGACCATTTAATATGTCCCATACAGCCACAAGAATGACACAAAAGAGGATCTTTATCACATTGGGGCTTTAGATTTCACTATCTTCCACACTGATGGAATATAACTGACCTAAAAATGTAGATAACGTGGCCACTACTACTATGATGAGAAACCTCAGTGCTATGCTTCTTACTATCGAGAGAACTACTACCGTGCCTCAACACTAATCCTTTATGCCTGGTGATATCAGATTCTCTTAGGATGTGCTCAACAACAAGAGTCTGATTCATGATATTAGAAAAGGTAGATAGTTTAAAGATATTTACCTATGAGTGGATTACATACTTGATCCCATCCATGATTTGTCTTTCTCAAAATAGGGCACCACTTTCTAGAGATTGTAAAAGAACTACAACATAGTTAAATGAACTGAATAGTCCACGATAAACATATTAACCCACTCTAGGTGCATGAATTATCTAGCTTAGTCAGCTCTTAGAAAATGATGGAAATCATAATCCCAGAAGGCATTTTAGCAGTCCATCTAGACCATGCCCCTGCTGATGACCACCCAAAGTAATCACATCCCTCCATTGCTTGGAGTAATCACACAACAAATAGTTAGCAATATTTACCCTTCTCTCTTGAGGCATCTTCTGATTTTCAGAGAAAAAAATAATGGAATCTAGGAACGAATCAACATCTTAGGGACTTCTATTCCCAGAAAAGATGGGAGGATGATGCTATTATAAAACATGAGTCATATAATCAACTTAGGTTTAGGTCATAGATAACCCTTTATATACTACACCGGACATAGATAAATCTCTCGAATCTGAGAGTTAGTGCCCATTTTGGGTATAGTAGGTGGTGTCTCGTGTTTCCCCCATAGATTTAAGATTAGTGGTTCAAGGCCCTCCATCCATGGATTATGGGTTTTTTAACCCACCTAGCACAGGACTCAACAACTTAATTCCAAACATAACTCAAAAATTTCCATGAACATGCCTCAAAACATGGTTTGAAAATAGATAGAAGCACTTGAAGAATTATATTCCCAGAACAAGGGTTAATTAACCAACATTCAATCCCAACTACCTAAATGTAAGGACATGGAATTGGTAAGTTTCAGGATTTTATTTATAGGGGTTCTAGTATATAGAAGGGACAATTTCATTTTAATGAGGAAAAATCATTAAATTGCAGTTGAACACCCAATTTATTCGAAACTATTTCATTTAGAAGAAAAAATATACACTTTATGTTCGTAAGTGATTTTATACATATGAAAATGCTCGATTAAATGGTTTTAAAACCCCAGATAATAAAGGACCATGCACTTTATAACTGAAATCGACACCCTTTTATTGCCAATTAACTGCCCTTACATCTTGTCTTAGAATGTAATGGGTAAATTAATATGACAAAAATGATTGACTTAACCATTCCAATTAATAATTTTCCAGACAAATTATCATTGAAATTATTAATCATGTGAGTGCAGCTAAAAAAACTCATTTATAAAGGGAACATACCTTATATGGGTTGAGATAGGGAAATAAAGATTCCACTATCAACCAATATAGGAAAAAAAATATTTATTTTGATGTTGACAATCTAAATAACTAGTTCTTTTTCCTTGAAAATATGTTAGTCACATATTAATACATAACAACCCTGCCTCACTTAACAAAAAAATAAAAATACAGGCAATGCAAGTAGTGAAATGAACTTATATAGAATGGAATATGCATGGAATGTTAATTCCATGTTCCTATAATATTTCATCTAACAATGAACCTTTCCATACTTGGCCATGGGAAATTATCCATAAATTATTTTAAAGACCAAAATTAATGTGAATCTACCAATAGTAAAAGTATATCAATAGTAATTAGGGGAAAATAGAACAAAATTTTTTCACATTCTAAAGAGACTTAGTATTTACCCTGATCATCGGCTAAATACCCCCAAAGAATCTCTTATAACATAGTTTAAACATGTTCTTAATATCTTATATAAATTTCCTAATCAGTAATAACAAATAAAATAAAACCCCCTAATACAACTTTTTCACATCTCGACCCTAGAGACACTATGCAGTGCCCCGAGCAAGTTACCACATGGACTCATGGGCTCCTTCACATATGAAAATGTTTTCATATTAGCAGCAAGGGCCTATGGTTTGATGGTGGGATAACATGCCCTCAGGATAGAGTGATGAATAGTGTATATATAATACATGGATAAATAGAGGAAGAATAATAAATAAATATTCAAGATGAAGTAAGGCTAATCATCCACTAGTAGTAATCAACACAATAATTGTAAACTGTGTCATATACAAAAGACAATGATATTATGACATGCCTCTAGAACAAAAAAATTAAGTATATATAGAATTAGAAAATACATGAAATAAAAAATAATCAATTACCAAAAACTATCCTAGCATCTTGAGCACTTTACTAATCACATGATACCAAGATCACATCCTAATTATTGCAAGAAAGTTAGGTGTCCAAGGTAGGACACTTCCCCTTATCCATACCTCTTATAATATAATATGTCTGGGTACCAATAGTGACCAAGATATGGTATGGAATAAATCATAGTAGACTACCACTAATGAAATCTCTACAAATCAATTCTATGAATATAAAACGAACATTATTTAGGTATATAAATGTAAATAAATTCCAAAATAAACAAAAACTACATGATTTAGCCTCATATGGTACTATATCTAAACATGATATCATTTAATTAAAGAATTTAGGACTCATATAATATAGATAACTCATGTAAATGTTTCAACAACACTAAAATAGAACATAGTAATAATGAAAGTGTATCATAGGAAAAACCAAGACATCCCTTGACCTCCTGGGTCAGTCAATACATAGAAGTAACTCATGAATTATTGTTACAAGGGGTCAGAGTGTGATCCAAGATGAATTCCCAAGTAATTAAATTATAAATTATTCTAACAAATTCCATGGATCATGTCCATAGAAATCATAAGATAAACATGAATGGTCCAAATGGGGTAAATCCATGGCACTGCCTGTCTGAAGACATCAAACTGAATCCAAGAAGTTTATCCAATACATTCTAATATCTTGATAAAGGGTGAAGGGATTATATAGGGTCATTCTAGGAATCCACTAAAATACATGGACCACAATCCAAGGTGGGTATCTCTATTGGAATTTGTATCGTCAAATCGATTAGCTTCCTCTGAGCGCTAAATGAGTATACTTAGGAATCAATGGTTATGTTATGTCTGAACATTCCTATAAATATAAATGGGTCCACATAAAAGAATAACCCTATACATATTTCATTATTTAATTTATTCCTTGTAATAATCAGGCCATTTAATAATTTCATTGTTTCTTCATATTACCTTCAATCAACATGGAAAGGTATAAAAGTACATGCAACCATTATTAATTAAATTTATAATTTAACTAGGCCAAGTAATATCTATAAATATATACATTAATTTTAAAACATTAATAATAAAGTATAGGACCAAGTTATATCTAATCATATACTTTTCATTTAATATATTGAAATTTATTTATTAATTTAAAACACTTACAATGTTAAGGTAAAGTCATTCACACCCGAGCGACATCTTTGATAATCCCATCATTTGAATATGAAGTCATAAAAAAGAGAAAACCATACTCGTGGTGAATGAGTTGAGGTCCCAAAATAATATTACCATAAGAACATGTGTAAATAGGGAACATGGATATGAATTCATCAATTATCATAAAGGCATATAAATTTTAGAAGCATGGTCCGATGAAACCATCATGCACACAATGACGACAATTTTTATATGATGAGATGTTTATGTATTTTTATAAGCCACCTACCATAGGATCATAATACTCTAATCATCTAGTATAGGACCATAGTTTATTCTAAATTAGAAGAAAATTGAACAACTATCAAACTCCCTAAAATATTTGACATAAGAGGCCACATAAAAATAGAATCATCGAGAGAAAGAAAAATAAAGAATAGAACCTATGGAGTGAATCACTTACTAATGAATATCTGGTGATATGAATAGAAATAAAATCAATGATAGGAAGATGAATAAATCTAATACCCTTGGTGCTTTCCATGTAATGAGGTTACAATGGGAGAAGGAGAGGGGTGCTATAGTATACTGGAGAGAAACAGAATGATTGGTCAGGGCTTTTAAAGGAGAAAGGAAAAAATGGTAAAAAAACTCAAAATATAAGAGGCATAAGGTTTTGCCACAGAGTTGTCCAAACCATGTGATAACCGTGCACACCCAACTGTACAGGGATCACACCTCACACAACCTAGATTTCACAGTTAGACCAAATGTGTGCTTCCCATGACCACCCTCTATCACATCCCTGCATGGTCCAAACAGCCCTCACACATTTTGGACAAAACACCTTGTTGGTCTGCATGGTTTGAAGTGCACGATAAGAACTAATAATTAAATAACCATGAAACTGTACTCTTCCCATGAAAACTATATCTCATGGATCAGAATAAGGCTTAGATGCTCCTGAAACCTTCCTTATGAAATTAGGCATGTTTGTAAGTACAAAATAATGGAATGAAACACAAAATAAAAACATTCATACTACATTGTAAAACTATTTTCTTACATATATAGACTAGATAACAACAAATAAATAGAAGATGATCCAAAAGTGATAGGTGGTCTTTAATATTAGACTTTTTTTATTTATGATTTTGATATGTGGATAATGTGGTGTGGGTCATTACTATAGGTGATCCCATTCATATTAAATAAATTTATGGTTTTAAATTAAAGGATAATTTAAATTCAAATGTGCCTGGAAGGAAGTTAGTGAAATGAATATGTACTTAGACCCCGTTGGACCTCATGAAATAAATTGATGTCTAAGAAACCTATGGTCGAGGACATTTTATGAGAATTTATCTGATATGTATGAAACAATGTTGAGGGGTGTGTCTTATATGATACAAATGAGGTGAATCAAGACAAGTGGACCTTGATTAGGATCCTATGTCCACCTACCAATGGATGCATTACCTGAATTGAGATGAAAAAACCTAGTTGGTTGTGCAAGGAACTTAAGACGTGATCAACCCACATTGATAGAACCTCAAGAACAAATGAATGGTTGGGTTATTAGACTGACAAAGTGAGGACTTGAGGGTTGAGATGATCCGTGTGCCTTATCATGTGATGCACGCCATATACTCAGTGAGGTCACACTATCTAGATAATGTTGTCAGGGGATGTTGGATCCACTGTGTATTATGAGTTTACTCAAAAACATAGTTTAGACCAGTGACCATAATAATGGCGAGTATGATGCACTTTTCCCAATGGAACTCAGGTAGGTGCCCTGTTGAATGGTCAACCCCGAGTGGGTTTTTTGGAATTTTGTAGAGATGGTTGTTGTTGTCATCATAAAACCTATACTAAACATGTGAGATGTAGTGGTTGTGGAAAGTGGTGTCATGTTTGGGGAATTAACCTACCACTATTTTCTTTATAATGGTTTCTATTGTATTCCATCAGGGGGATTAAATCAGGAAATTCAATATTCCCTTGGGGAAATTCATATATTTATTATGTGAAATGACAAAGGGGTGTTTTTTATTTTTGTGCTACTAGATGATAAAAATATTATAGGGGTGGAGTGGATGACGGGGTTTAATGTGATGCTGGAATTCAACGTCATTCCATAGAAGTGCAAGGATGGATCAACATAGTGGTGTTTGGGTGATCTTGAATATGGTAGACTAGTCAATGTGACATGGTGACTTTAGTGGATGAAAGGGTCATATTGGTTGGAGAATTTTGGTTTATGAACTAGGGTGAGCACATCAAGGATGGAACATGTAGAGGAAGGTCCTACTAGCCCTATTTCAAAATGGTTTCTAATCTATATATATAATATATATGAATAAAAGTTTCAAATAATGAGGTATCTTTTGGGTGTGTCTATAACATTACATCCATGTCTATAGGTATTTAGTGTGAGTTTTTTGTTGTAATTATAACCCAAATATCTATTAAATATAATATTTATTAATTAATGATTATTTAATCAAGAATTATTTTTCATAATATGAAGAAAAATAATAGTTTTAAATATATTTATTAATTGTTTAATGAAAATTATTATTTTTTATTTATTAATTAGTATGTAAATAATTAATTAATAATAATATAATTATCATTCTAATAATTAGTATAAATATAATAATTTTAGATATTTATTATTAATTAATGTAAATTTGAAATTAAATTATTAATTACAAAATTAAATTATTTAACTAACAATTATTTATTAATTATTAATTACTGGTATGTAACATTAATTAGTAATATTTAATTATTATTTAGTTATTATTAATACTATTTTTTAGTAATTAATATATTCAGTGGGGTATGATATGAAACCAAAAATCGGGACAAGACATCAGTAATTATTGAACATAACTTCTAGAATACATCAAACTTATTCAAATTGTGAAGAATATTGAAAAATATAGTGCTTCTATAGGGAGATGAAGAGATCTATTTTTCATGGTTTCTCTCCCTTATATAGATAAATAGTTCTCCAAAAAGTATCCTCTCATGATGCTTTTAAAAAATTACATAAATCATTAATCCTTGTGTGACCCCATCCATTCTCCAATACTATTATCCTCAATTCACTTTAATGAATATGAGAATCAAAACCATGGAAGGCACTCCAAGAACCATGCTGGTGAGCCATCATCCTTCATCTCAAGTGTAAATAACCTAGAAAATTTCAAGCTTCTCTGCCACAGTAAATGACAACATTAATTTTCCCATTTCTTTGTTTTGAAATATTTGAATTCAAATGATTCAATATATATTACATGTTTTTCAGGGAGGCTTGGTACTATTTACGTGTTTAAATATTTTTTTCATATTGATGAATCTTTTCTTGAGGTATATATGTATTCATTTGTTTTCTTTATTAGTGAATCCAACAAAGAAAATAAATCATATTTGATCTGACAGTCATGCTGTCACCTAGGTGTGTTTCATTGTATCGGGGATGATCCACTTCTTTACCTCTCCAACAATGTCATGCTAATGTGTTTTTAGGCCATATTTACCTCCTCATAGTTATTGAAACATCCTTGAACATCGTAGAAATCCACATGGCCTTTATCTAACTACTTTTCTGCTATCCATTTGACATTCACTGTCCCGGAATTATTATGTTGCTCATCATCCTCCACTGTATATTCCGAGTTTAGTTCATTTGTTTCACCCTAGAGAAGTTTATTATAGATCTATAATGGAGAAAACCATATGGTTTTATAGAGATCTTGATGAATGTTGGAAGATAAGGTACCCATCTATTCTCCTTGTTCTCTAGTGATTGATGTTTAGATCTTATGGAACTGAAAATCTTGCCCAGTGGGGACTCAGTGATCATTTTAGTATGGAAAATGACCTGTATGATACTAGAACATGAAAAGGTTTCTTTTGGGTTCAAATATTAATCATAAATTTATTTTGGTAAAGAAATATGGCTCTTTATGTGATTTATTAATTTCAATTTCAATCCACTATTGTATCCTTTAATGTCGGGTGCGTGTGTGAGTCTGTCCATGAGTGGAAAGTTCTAACACCACTTGATGGATTTCCATCACTTCCACATGGTTTAGAATGTAATTTCCCTAGTTTCTTACCTACTTTTACTTAGTCTATGATTTCTTGTTTTTGTTTTCTAATAATGAAACTTTCTTGGGTGGTGTTCTTGTCGTGCTTGTATGTTCACGTCAATCCGAAGAGTGTTATATCATAGTGTTATTTTATAATTAGGTTTTTTTATTTGAGGGTTCATCTTAATCATTGACTCATGATTTATAAATAAAAACTAATTTATATATTCCCTATGTAACCATATTAAATGCCTCTGTGGATCTTTTCCATTGAGCGGGGATAGCCACATCAACCATCCCCCTAACAATTGGTATCACAACCATTATAATGATTTTGCAAGGGGTTATATAATGTTTGAAATAGATAAATTCAATAGGGAAAATGATTTTAAACTATTTATATTTAAGATTAATTTTATGTTAGATTATAATGAGTTAATTGATAGACTCATTGGTCCTGTAAAAAAGGGTACCAATCTGTCTCCTAATAAACAAACCACTACTACCTTTTTTAATATTTCTAATGATGTTCTTAGGAAATCCTATAGCCTTATTTTGATGTATTTAGGGGATAATGTACTTAGGGAAGTAGCATTTGAGTCTTCTGTCACTAGTATCTTGTCTAATTGGAAGACCTATATTTGACTAAGTCTTCAGTTGGAATGTTATATAATTAAATGAGACATTACCATTTCAAATTGCACCCTAGAACTATATTAAGTTCACATATATAGGACATTAATATAATCATATTAGACCTATAATATCTATATGATGAATTATGAGAGAATGATCCAGAATTTTTTTTATTCATTTGATTAATCATATAATTCTATAAAATATTCAATAATGAAGAAGTAAAGTATTCATTTTTAACTAAATAAATCAGAAAAAATAAAAATGTTTTGAAAGAAACTAAGGGTCTAAACATTAAAGTCATAGGTGATAAGAGAGATTAGAAATGAGAAATGGGTCAATCGAGAAATCGTAGGTCTAAATCCATGAATTGAGAGTCTAAGAATAAAATGCTCAAATTTTTTCATTGCAAACAATCTAGGCACATGAAGAAAAAGATTCCTAATAGAATGAATACTTATAATGAGAATAATAGTAATCATTAAATATTTATTGAATAAGAATCCAAATAAATGATTTTTTAAATTTTATTGATCATCCTACCTATGACATATAGATCCTAGATTATTGATTTTCATTCCACATATGTCTAAATATGGGGTTTTTAACTAAATTAAGAGAGATCGAATCAGGTAATATCTAGTAAGGTAATTATAAGAGCTATCACGTTATGGGAATACGTTTTATTTCTTTATAGATTCATGATGGGTTGGATAATACTAATAAAGAGGTTATGGGGGTACCCGACATAATATAAACATTGTTTCCTTAGGTGATCAAGACCATAATGGTTACACATTCAAACATTATCATGGATGTCTTAGAATCACTTGAAGATATATTATTTATATGAAATGAAACATCAGTAATGGGTAATCCATGTTAGAAGGTAATAATAACATATAAAAATTAAATGATTCAGATTTTCAATATTTAGATAACAGAAACATTTTGAATTGAAGATGAGGGAACTCAAGTTCCAAAGGATTAGGTGAAATTAGAAAACAAGGTATATTAACTAAAGTTAACCCTAGTAGTCTTCCTTTTTTTGGGGATTGTGTTTATGGTAAATCTAAATGGGCTAGTTTCAATAAGTCATCTTATAAAGATATAATAACTTTGGAGTGTGTCCACTTTTATATTTGGGGTCCCATTTTTATTGCCTCTCATGGTTTAGGATACAGATTTGTGACCATTTTAGATTATCACCCTCAAAAAACATTGGATATATAAACTGAAAAACAAATCTTATACGTTTCAAAACATTCAGAACTAGATGTCTAGTGTAGAAACCAAACCAGGTAACAAGGTAAAATAACTTATAACTAATAATTTTTTGAAACATATATACACTAATTTTGATGAATTCTATACTTATAAGGATTTTCATTGGTATAAAACTATTATGGGAACCCCAAAACAAAATGGGTTAGTAAAGAGAATGAACATGATCATCCTAGAAGGGGTTAGATGTTTGTTGTCATATTCCTCCCATCCGAAGTCAGTTTGGGCTAAGGCTATTACTATAGTCATTTACCTAATTAATATATTCTAATACGTTTATAATAAATTCAAAAAAACATAAGAAATTTGGATATGAAACCCTCTTAGTCTTGATCACCATAGGGTTTTTAGATCCATAGGTTTTGTGCTTTCTAAGAATGATATGTTGGGACCTAGGGTTATCAAGTGTATCTTTTTTGGTTATGTAGTGGTTGTTTAGGGGTATAAATTGTGGGTAAAAATAACAAGATATAAAAAGTGTATTATCAGTCATGATGTTGTGTTCCGAGAGTCGAGTTATCCCAATGGGAAGACTATTGAGTCTTAAGAGACTATTGCACCACATCACTTGGGTTTTAAGGTTGTGCCTGGCTCATACAACACTTCAAAACCTAAGCCTACACCATATGTTCACCCCTAGTATCCTAAAGGAGAATTGGAATTTGAATATAATTCTGAAATCAAAGAAGAACAGGGTGACCTTAGGGGATTCTAATTGACCCGAGGAAGATCTCAGAGTGTAATAACACACCCTTCTTGGTTCATTCCTAATGAAATTTCAAAAGATGACTTTAGTTTCTCTGAAGACATTTTTAATGATGAACCTCAATCCTATAAGTACATATTAATGTTAATATAATAATGATAGTGGTTGGATTTTTTTACTAATGAGATGAACTCCCATTATAGGAATAAAATGTAGACTATTGTAACTAAACCTCAAAATGAAAATTCAATAAGCAGTAAATGGATCTTCAAGAAGAATGGTTATAACACTAGGATATCAGAAATAAAATTTTAAGCCTTGATTAGTCACTATGGGATACATCCATAATGAGGGATTGGACTATGGTTATAGTTTCCCCCTGATGTTAAACATTCATCTATTTTTTTTTACTTTCTTTTGATGCTAAAATTGATTTCCACATTGAACAGTTGCTTGTTTAAAATGGTTTTCTTTCATGGAAAATTAGATGAATCCATTTATATGTGAACACCTAAAGGATTTTAAAACAATTTTAAATTGAATTATGTTTTCCTATTTTAAAATCCTTTATATGGTTTTATGAAATCCTATAAAAAATGGTGTAATTTTCTTGATTCTTTTTTATCAAAAATAGTATTAGAAAAAGACAATCTGATGCATGTATTTATTATAAACATGTTAAGCATGAAATGATTTACCTATTTTATAAGTTTATTACATAGAAGTTATTTGTACAAAAATGAGAATAATTTTCCATATGTAAACCCAATAGAATTACTCCTTCAAAATAAAGGACTTAAGAAATGAAAAAGGTATCCTTTGAATAGAAATAATTATGAATAGAAAAGAAGGAGTTATGTTTCTATACCAATATTCTTTTGTGAAGAAGATTTTGAAACTATATTTGTTTTAGAACATTAAACCTGTTAAGATACCTTCGGGATACCAATTTATGTTTTCCCCAAACCAATCCCCAATTAGTGAATCTGTGGTTGATTTATTGAGATATATCCCTTTTGATAATGTTTATGAGAGTATTATGTATGAAATTGTTATTTATATACATGATATTGTATTTGCAGTGTGTACTCTTATCAGGTTTATGGGAGAACATGGGAAAAAACATCACCACACCTAGAAATGGGTTCTCAGGTATGTTTCAATGTCTTTAGGTTATGTAATTGTTTTGGAAAAAATACTAGATTTGATGATGAAATTTTAGGATTCGTAGAATCTAATTAAGTTAATAATGTTGAAACTCGTAGAATAATTAATTTTTTTCTTTTCTTATGGTTCAATAATTTCCTATAATTGTACCATAACATTGGTAGTTGCTCTATCTACTACATAGGCTGAGAATATAGCTTTAACTGAATGAATTAAATAAGCCATTTAGTTAAAAGGTATGATTAATGAGCTATCATTATTTTATTCAAATATAGTTGTACACTATGATAGTCTATATTCATTTAATTTGTCTAAAAACTATGTTTTACATGGTATATTGAAGCATATAGACATTAGACATCACTTTTGAGGGACAAAATTGAATCTAGGACTATATGTGTCCCCAAGATACACATTGGGGATAAAATAACATATAATTTGAATATGTTTTTTACTCTATAAATTTAACCACTCTTTAAATATTATGAACTTTGCCCTAGTTCAATAATAGTAACAATGAGAACACCATCATTTAATTGAATCATTTAAACTACAAGGTATTGATTTTTTTTAAAATTTCATTTCCATGTTTATATATATTATGATTAAAATGTTCTAATATATATTACATATTTTTTCATTGATGTATGGTGCTGTTTATGTGTGGAAAATGTATTTTCATATAAAATTATCTTTTCTTGCGATGCATGTGGATTTTTTCCCTTATTAGTGAATCCAACCATGAACATCAGTCATTTTCATCAGGGACGATCCACATATGTGCCTATCCAGCAATGCGGTACTTCCATATGTCCTAGCTAGCTTTCCCCCCATTGTTATTAGAACGTCCTTTCTCATCCTAGACATCCACAAGACATTCTTTTAATGGATTTTTTTATTGACACCTGATGCTCATTGACATGAAATTATCCTACTTCTCATTTTCTTCCATTGTGTATTCCATTTTTTATTTCATTCGGTTCACCCAGATAGATTATTGTGAGATATATGAAGGAGAAACCATATGGATTTCTAGGGATGTTGAAGAGAGAAGGATGCATAGGTACTCTCTCTTTCTTCATATTCCCTAATGCTAGATGTTCCAATATTTTGGAACTTTTCATTTAGTCCGATAAAGACTAAGTGGGGATTTAAGTGGGGAACATGGCCTGGAAGATCCTAGTACATGACATGGTTGCTTTAGGGTTCACATCTTAATCATAACCAAATATCAATAAATAACGTTCCCTCTAAGGGAAATTTATTTCTTTCTATTTCAATCCAATATTTTATCCTTTCATGTCGGGTGTGTGTGTTAGTCCATCGAAGAGTTGATGGTGCTAACTCCACATGATAGAGTTCATCACCACCACCTAGTTTTGAACGTCTATCCTCCTCATATAGATTCCTTGATCCTTTACCTTTATTCATATAGTTTTTTCTTTTTTATTTTTTTAATAAGAATACATTCATGACTGGTGTTCTCTCCATGAAAGTAGAATCAAATTTATCTAAAGCATGTTATATCATTGTGTTATTTCTTGTATTAATTTCTGTTCAGATTCATAAATTTACCTTAATCGATAATAAATGATTTCTAATGAAAAAAATTTCTCTATTACCCTATTAACCAAATAAAATGCCTCATTGGATCTTATCCATTATGTAGGGGGAACCAAATCAACGTTGACTTTAACAGACAAGATATATCCACACATCATCATTTCTGATTTCTACCTATTGTATTCCATCATAATCCTCTTGGATGTTATAATTTTCTAATACCTACCATTGTAAACTAATTTGTGAGATGATTCCTTTAAGGAAAGTACTTTATTTTTTTCCACAAGGGGAATTGGTTTGACGTGTTGTATCTCATTCTGGACACATTGGGTATTTGAAAAATATTATATGAGTGGAAGAAAACTATAATGTTCGAATTATTAGTGATCAGTTATCTTGATGGGAACCTCACTATAAGGAATATGACAATCCATACATTCATTTTTCTTGCAATTCATTTGGGTTTTTAAAACATGATACCATTAGAAGACAAAAATACCACCACAAGGTTCCTTACCTATGTCACCGGCATAATTGAGGTCATGTTTGAGAAACATAAAAGCCTCAAGGTCATGAAAGAAAAGGAGAGAGAATCTAAACCACCCATGGATGAGAAAAATGGGAATAAATAAGTAAACACGTATGAATGAAAGCATGGAAAACTACAAGAAAGAAACAATGAATTAGAAAACCATTCATCACCCACTCATATTGAAAAGGTGGATCGAGAGGCTCAATCCAAAATAAGTACCATATATTTTTCAACATTAATATAGGATACAACTAATGTTATTGTTAAGGCTTCATCTTTGTTAAATCATGAATAAATATCAAAATACCTCTCTCTATTGAAGAAACTATAAATCCATTAATTCTTTCAAATTTCTACTATTTTCCGAGATGATTTATTTTATTCCTTTCAAGTACTAGTTCAAGACACCACCCTCCATTCTGGTCAATCAACTTTAATTAATGACTTTTTCAAAAAAGTTGGATACCTTTTCATGTTTTGTTACTCCATAATTTCAAGTTCTCAAACCACCAAACTCTATATAGATACAAAAGAGAAGGCCTTTGAGACACATAAGAATTTACATGGGTTTGAGTTCAAGATCATTGCATCAATAAATTTAATAAAAAATGAGATAGAGACATTGTATAGGAACTTGATATAACTTGAAAAATCCTTGTGTCAAGAGTTGGAAGAATATTTTGCTTATATCAATGGGGAATTTGTAGTTAAGGATGAATAGGATGTTCTAATGGTATGGCATGATATAGTGGTTGATCATAGAAAGAAGGCCATGAATGAGATGGAAAATGCAGAGACCCAGTGGAAGAGATTAATTTCTCATTTCAAATTAGTGATTTTCCACCTTTTAGGTGTGTTGATAACCTATGATGGATGAGTGTGTGTACGTTTCATAAAAATGTTGTATATTGGGATGTATGTGTTTTGGTTTTATGATAAAATGCAAAAAATTAAATTTTTCGAATACCATAAAAATATGTGTTTTTTTAAATAATTGGAGGGTAGAGGTAGTTGGACATCATCTGTTTCCATTTTATTTGATTGATAAATTAGGAAACTTATTGAATTGGATACCTCAACAATCATCTACCACTTGGTGTGATCATGTAAAAATGTTTCTCAATTTTTTTTCTAATTTAAAGAACAAAAACTAGGAAATTTAATGATACTAGGATATATCAATATATAATGTTTGGTAAATATTATAATAATTTTTTGGAAAATTTCCAAATAATTTCCGAAATATTTTAGTCAAAATTATTTATTATATTTAACCATGAAGACTAAGACTTGAATGATATTGGATTTCATTGTTAGAGAAATATTTAACCCAAAATCATTATAAAATACCATCAATATTCTTGATGATATGGAACTGATAATTTTTTTAATGTAGCATGTAGATAAATACTTAAAAATTATAAGTTCACAATGTAGATTAATTTAATATATATGAGGAATTTTTTTTGAAGATACGAAATAAAATTATTTCATTAATAATAACACCATAATAGATGTTAGATAAGGTTATAAAAACATGTTAAGAATGCGGAGGAGTTCATTCATAGAGGAGGATTGTAGAGTCAAGATCAATTTTCAACTAAATTGGGATAAACTAGCTATTAAGGATTTATAAGAAAAGACCATTTTAAAATTATATATAAATAATCATAGAATATCTATTAGAATACCAATTTTGGAAGAAATATTTCACATTATAGAATAGGAAAATAAACTCCTGGTTTTTAATAACCTTGATAACAATATAATATATATTTGAAACTGTGAAATCAAAATATAATTCCATAAAATTTTAACTTCACCCGATAAAGGTTCCATGAGATAATGTAATTCAACAGTTTATATACATCCAAAAATATCAAATTATTGATTTCATTACCATTACTGAAAATATAAAAATTAAGAAAAAACTCATAAGTCTAAGATAGAATTGACATCTAATCAAATATATGTGATAACTAAAGGAAACATCCCTATAAAAATTTAACAAAATTCATCGTAGAAATTAAATATTATTACTATTAAAATATAAAGAGAGGTTAAATTAATGATTTTGATGATATTAATTTTAATTATGTAGTGGTTAATTGATATTGTTAAAATAATGATTAAAACAAGAATCAATATGATAAAATTAATGAAATTAAACATGAGGAAAAAGTTAATAAATTGTTTAAATTGGAGGGTAATGTTTATGTTCCACAATATCAATTTCTAGAAAAATTAATTGGAATAATAGGAACTATAATTATCAAAATCGATAGAGTTACTAAAACAATCATGGATTGTGTAATGTGTCGTGTTAAAAATGGCATGAATGTATCAATGAAACCCTGAATTTTTTAATTAGTTGATGGATTGGAGTTTGAACTGTGATTCATAATTGAATTAAAAATTTTGATACCCCTTAAATGTGGTAATTTGGATGGGGAATTAGGACAAATTGGTGATGGAGTGTCTTAGGTGTTTGCTGGAATAAACCCATTGTTTCACTATAGTGGATCCATCGTTGAGCCATTGGGGTTCTAAGTGTTTTTTATTAATGTAATTTTAGTAATTTCCATAGACAACACCCTCATGATTTTGAATAGGAAAGGGGGTATATGGGGGGACAATGGCCGATCTAACTAACTTTTTTCCATCAACAGATCTCCCTTCTTGGGGGATGATTTTGGTCTCTTAGAGACCCACACCAAACATGTGATCCCGAGGTTCTATGGACAATGGTGTTGGGTGTTTTTGTTTGATTATAACTTGTTTGTTATTTCTGTTATGATTGTTTTTTGTGTGTACTCCCATGGTGGATTCAACTATGAAATTGAAAACACCCTTAGAATAAGTCATTTATTTTGTATAGGAAACATCCAAGGGACATTGTTTATTTGTTTTCTACTAGATGAGGAAAATTCCATATGAGAGGTATGTGACATTATCAGTGTTGGAGAAACCATGGATATGGAGCATTAATGTTTGGGATTCCAAGGTATAGATCTTCAGATTTATGAGGATATATTTGGGGTTGTTATAGATTTGGAGCTTGGATACACAATTGGGGCTCTATATATTTGGATCCAAGTTAAACGGTTGGAGTTTCCATAAATTTGGTGCTTGGTGTTGGATATTCCATGGAATTGAAGATCAGTGTTAAATATTCCATGAATTTAAATCTCAATGTTGGATTTTCCATGAACATGGAGCATAATGTTGGAGATTTCATTGATTTGGAGCTCGATTTTGGTGCTGCCTTGGACTTATCTCTATGTGTTGGAGCGGTCATGGATTTGGATTGTGGTGTTGTATCTACCATGGATTTAGGGATTGGATGTCTGGAATGTCATGGGATGGGTCCAATGAGTCATAAGGATATGATTGAGGCTACCATGTTTTTGAATACTTCATGTTACATTGTTGGAACAATTACCTAGACATGCTCAGAGACACCCCGACACTGGTCGATCTAGTTATGATTCATTAGGGTCACAAACATGAGGATCGAAAAAGGTGGTTTATTTATTTATTTACAATAGTTAATTATATATATTGTCCTATAACTTAAATATACCAATACCTTTAATGAATAGGTACAAGATTGTATTTATGGTTTCCTATTGATTTTTTTACTCCCACCCTACACGGTAGTCCATAACCATTGGGTAATCGAGAAACTCTATACTTCTTATAGACACAGGTTGGGAAAACACCTATACATAGCATGGTTGAATAGGAAAACATAGACAATGTGAGGAGGTTGGCATAAGTGTATATCTTGGAATAGTAGTGGATCCTCAGTTTATTTTATTTTAATTTTTTAAATTATATATTTCTACAATAACCTCATTGGTTGATCACTCTTGGTGAATCATTATGCGTCTCTATCATTTTATTATTAATGATTATTGTTAATTTATTTGATTCCATGTACTGTAACGGTTTTTCCAATTTATAGTGGATGGATGGTTATTTTTGTATATTTTTTCACTATGATACAAGGGGTATTGTCCCCTCACAATACCATCTTAGACCCACACCACTATTCGGATGCGTCTGAAGTATAAGGATGCATGTCTGTAGTCTTGTGGCACCATTGGTTCACTACCTTTAAGAGTGATCTGGGCTAGTGTGAGTTGGTCAAAGATGTTATAAAGTGTTATTAGAACGTGATATATATTTTTTCTTATTGTTTTGGGGGTATGGTAGAGAAATAATATAATAATGTGTCAGAACAAACAATAAAACCCGAACACATGAATCACATACACCAAATCTAATGGATGTCCAAGTTTCCATGGGCATTAGATTAATGTTCATGTCTTGAACTACTATTATTATTTATCATATTCACCTAGATTGATACACATGATATTTTAGATTTATTTTTTTGTGTTATTATATTTTAGAGTCTTGTCCCATTTATAAGAATATAGCTTTGAGATGGGTCTCTCCCTGCACAGGCAAGAGGATTCTAGCATGCATCAGACATGTAAATATGATTCACATGACTTTCAGCGGCCTACTAGTGTATTTTTTATCACATAAAACTATGTCTCGTCTATTTATTGTATAAAAAATATTCAAATAACGTTTTCCCATATATTTACATGGTGAAATTATACGAAGCTGGACTGACTAGTTTTCATGTATCTTACATTAGATGAATGGTCATATGGAACTACGATGAGATGCTTCTGATGAAAAACAAAAATTATATTGATATATGGGACATATATTTACCACATTAGGTTATTTAATACATTTGATGCTTTCATGGTAAACGCCTTACATTTTGTCAGTATTCAATTTCCATTAATTGAAGTTTTAGTAACATCTTATATGATGTTTTTCTGTATATTTTGGGATGAAATTTTACTTTATTGAACCAGTGGTTGTCGTTTAATTTTCCATGAATCACATAAAATGATATCATTGGTTATGGATGTAATTTCTATTGAGGTGGAACTATCTTGGGAATGTCCCGTGTATGGATGGTTGTGAGAATCGATGCACTTTTGGGATGATAATAGGATTGTAATCACTAATGTATTATGTATGTGATCCCCATGAGTGGGTGTTTTAGCATGGGAGATGAAGTGTATTTTTGATATGGGAGAGTGGATGACGTGGAATGTGATGTGTCCCTTTGTAGTACTTAACTAGTTGAAAAAAATGGGATACCTAGAAGCCTATAGACTTTACATGAACCATAGTGGGATTGTGATTATTTTTCATGTGAATTAAATGCTAGGTTTGATAGGAAGATGGAAAATGGTCTATATTGGGGTTGAAGAGACTAGATTAAATATTTATTGAATTAATTTATTAATTTTATAAATTAATATTAAAACATAATTATTATAGTAAATTAGTGTCAGAATAAAAAAAATAAAATAATGTTGTTTTGTATAGCAGTCCATTCCATAGTGTAAATGGTCTACTCTTATACTTCTTTACTCTGTGAGAGATATGCTATGAACCAATATGGTTTTGAGAGGAATCATAACTCAACTACAACTTACTTTTTCAAGTGGACATATAGAAAAAGGAAGTTGACTATTTTATGGGGAATCATAGTACAATTACAGCCCTCACTTTAGATATTGGGAGTCAAAACATGAATGGTCTTGAATTTAGAATACGAGAGTCACAACCCGATGATATAAAATGATTTTTTATATCATAAAGATAAAGTGAAAACATGTGAGATATGGGATGAAGTGTTACAGACACAAGAGACCAGAAAGAATAAGTTAGATAGAAAGAAGAATGAGATGTATTCGTTCTTAAGTATATGATCATCTCATATTTTCAAGGTAATAGAAGGAAAAGATGTTTTTTAAGCCTGTTCAATATCATCCTGTTGTAGTAAACATAGTATACAGGATTACATGAATTCATGTAGAGTATGGTTACTTTTTATCACTTTAAGTGTTATACACTAACAGTATCTTGATTGTATATATCTCATCCAAAAGACCTTTTTTCCTATATATATATTCTACAAATCTAATAATACTAAAGAGTTATTATTCAAATTGATAAAAACATTTAAAATTAAAAAATAGTTTTTCCAAATTTTTGGAGGGAGAGAAAGAGAGATGAATATTATTGTATCATAAAAATACCTCAACTCCATTATGAAATTAAATATATAATTAATACTTACTAAAAAAATAGAAATCATCTAAATGATATTCTTTAATATAGTTGTATAATAATAGGCCAATGAAATATCTCCTGAAAATTGAATGTTTGACTTTCAAAAATTAAATTTGAATGTATTTAATTTATAATAAGTAGTAAACATACAGATAAATTCAAAACATAATTACTATGAATTTGAAATTTGAAAACAAGTTTGAATAAATATAATATCAAATAATATTAATTTATAAAAAATTTAATAGAAAAAAACAAATCAAAATAGTAAAAAAATATTTTTTGAGTTTCAAGCATCAAGTTTCGTGAGTTATAAAAAAATAAAATTTGATCTTTAAAAATAGATGTTTAAAATAATTAAAAACACGTCCTAGAGGTTATAAATAATTTATGTGGATTTGTAATGTCATTAAAACAATTTAGATATATGAAATTAAAATTAGAAAATCGAAATATGAAATGGTATATAAAATAGAGAAAATTTCTAGACTCTAGAATAACCGATAATTTTTTTTTGAACTATATAGGTAAATATATGTGTTTTTCAAGTATCTATTTTTTAGTACATAATAAAATTGACTATGTAGGAAAATAAACACAATTTAATTCATATAGGTGGATAACATAATAAAAATTTATGTAATCGAATTAATTTAGGTTAATTTCTCACATATCCAAATTTCTCACTAATCGCAATTTATAAAATCTTTTAATAGAATGAATTCCCAAATTTCAAAGCTAAAATAGACATTATAAAAGGAAGAATCAAATTTTTTTCCTATTTATTTATTTAAATAAATTCATTTTATTCACAAATTATCAAAAATCAACTTAATTGGATCTATAGAGCTCATATTATTATTAAGAAATAGAAGAAAAAGAGTTATAAAAAACTACAAAGACCATACTAAAAATATTTAATTCATTATAACCTCATTTTAGACATCATATAGGTCCATTAAGAAGGCGGTTTCTTCTAATTAAATATTTTTAATTTTTTATATTTTCATGAAAACTCAATTTTGAGTTATTTTTCTTAATATATGTTTGAATTAAAAATGAAAAATGAGTCTGAAAAATTATCTATGTGAGTTTCAAAAGTGTTATATGAATTATAAATCTTCTACATGAATTATAAATTGTCTATGTGTATTTTTATAAACAGAATACATGAGAACAATACAAAACAATTATAAATGATATTTTAAGGTCATAAATGAAATATTTATCCTCAGAAAACTTTTAGAGTCTTTACAAATACATTTTGACCAATCAAAAAAGGAAATGTGAAGAAATTTTATGTAATAAAATATTATGATTCAATCAAGGTTAAACACAATTTATTCAATAAAAAATTAGGTAGGTAATGAAATTTAAAGGAAATAAAACCAATAAATCTTTGTAATTATCAATATATAATGTGATTCATGGATCTATTTAACTTTTTACTAATTTTGAATAATTACAAAAGCAAGTATAATTTCAAAAATATCTCTTCCTTTTCAGAGTATCAAAAAATATGGATTTAATAAGAATAATAGATTTTATGTTATAAGGTAATTATATAATGTAAAATATTAATTTCGAATGAGTATTTTTAACATATGTCAAGGATCCACTACAATGTCATCGAGTGTTGGAATTAAATGAAGTGAGCATAATTTTTTAAAGTTATCTAAGAGAAAAAATTAGAAATCTATTACAAAATAGTATTTTATGCAAAATGAAGTATTTAGACGTAAGATAAAATCATCTTGGATTTATGATATGTTTTAAAATAGTTATATAATAAACATATAATTACCAAAATTAAACAAATGAAATCTAATAAATAGATTCATCATTTTAATGATTTCATGTAAATCTAAAAATTTATACATATAAAATCATTCAAAATCATCCTAAACACATAGAAACATAAAACTATTAGAAATACAACATGTTAAGATCAAATTTAAATTTTTTTTAACTAACAAAGGTAAAAAGTCTTAATAAAGGTATATGAATGTTTATTTTTAGTAGGGATAAACTCTTAAAGAACATCTTCCATATTCACAGTCTCTACTAAAATGAAATCTAACATTGAAATGTTTTGTGATAGAATGTTGTAAAATATTTTTAGAAATAGAAATTAAAAATATGATTTAATAATAAATTGTAAATTTATAAACATAAATACCAAACAACATAATGTTTTCTTAATCCATAATCATTGATCATAGTAACTCACTAGAGAAATATATTAATCTTCTGCTGTAGATAATACAACAAATAATTGACAATAAAATAAAAAAAATTCCAAAAAAATGACACATACCTGACAGGATTTTTCTATAATTTTTAAGGCCTCTGAATTTATACTTATAATGGGATATTAAATAAAAAATTTAAATATAGGATAAAACAAAAAATATTTAGCATTCCTGTTAGGATTTATAATTATTATTTTTTTAAGTATTAACATGATAATCATTAAGATCATCTTGAAGCCTTGCACATAAGAAGACACTAAACTTGATATAAAATCAATATATACTAAAATAAATTAGTCTACCTATCATTCCTCTATAAATATTAATATAAATAGATTTTCTAGAATAATTAATATCTAATTTACTACTAGGATCCATAGGAATTTTAATAGATTAAAAATAAATGATAGTAGAACTTTAAAACAACTATTTAGTATATGTTGATTGATTAAGAAAGATATCATATTTCATTTGAGAAATTTGAATTCCACGAAAGAACATTAATTCTATCTTTAATCTCATGTCAAACATTGATGATATAAATGTACATAATTTATAACAGGACAATTCACTTGGGGAACCAAAACCTAAATCATCATCAAAAATTTATAAAATTAAAATATAAATATAATTTTATTTTAATAAAAATAGAACGATCAATAATACCCTTTTATAAACATTATTTGGATGAAATAAATAAATTATTTCATAAAAATACTAAAGTTCTTGTTTGAGACCGTACAAAGATTTCGATAGTATAAAAACATTATTATGAAATGTTTCATTTTCAAAATGTTTGGGTTAATTAACATAAACTTCATTAGATATAAAACAATTTAAGAAACTATATTTTACGCCTATTTGATATAACATTAAACTTTAAAAAAATATCAAACAATATTTTAATAGCCTTTAACTTGGAAATATGTGAAAAAGAATCTTCAAATTATATACCTTATTCTTCATAATATCCTTAAGAAACATGCATGTATTTCATTTTGACAATCTATCTATATTCATCTAGCATGTTTCTAAAGATCCATTTATTTTTTATTAACTTATTATCCTTAGAGAATTCAATTAAAGTCTAAAATGTATTTTAAAAAAATTTATTAATCTAGTCTTTTAATTAAGTAATCCAATTTGGTTCATTTAAAGCATCAAGAAAATTAGTAGGAACATGATCAGAAACAAAAGTAGAGTTAGAAAAGTAGTTTAAAGTAGAGATTATTTCCTTTATATCGAACCCAATATTTCCGATCACATTGTCAATACATTTATCATTTTGAATTATCCGAGAAAAAGGGGATGATAGATTTTTTTCTCCCACAATTAGATACATTATCTAGAAGTTTTTATTTTCAAAAATATAAATATATAAAAGAATATTCCATATTTTACAAAATATATTTCTAAAAATAACATGATTCATCAAACTTTATATGAATATATTATTTAATAATCATGGTATACTTATTATAAAACTCTATAAGCTTTACTATTAGAAGAATACCTTGGAAGGTTACCTTAAAAACATTTAGAATCAAACTTATCTAAATTACCTTTCATGTTGAAGATAAAAACCTTAGAACCAAAAAAAATTAAAATAACAATCTTTTGGTTTTCTACCTTTAAAAATTTTATAAGGGGTTTCTTCCAAATCAATAATCTAACATAAAATATACTCAAAACACAGAAAAGAGTATAAAAATATATATCTCAAAAATATATCAGAGAACTATATTCATTAAGCATAGTTCGAGCCATATCCGGAATAGTTTTATATTTCCATTCTATGACATTATTTTGTTTTGGTGTTCTAGAAGCAGAAAAATCACGATCATAAAAATTTTATTAAATATTTTTTTTCAAAATTAAAATTAAAAAATTCACCTCCATTTCACTTCTAATAAAAAAATAAACACACTATTTTATTTTGAAATATCTTACCTGAAATATTAAATATAGCTAAGGCTTCATGATAAAGAGACATTAAATTAACCCATGTAAATATAATGAATTCATCAGTAGTATCAAAAACAAATTTATTTTAAATTAAAATAGTGGTTTTCATTGGACCAAATATTTTAATTTGCATTAATTCCAGGATTACAGAAAGAGAAACCTGTAGATATATTTGAAAGGATACTTATACAGCTTTCGTTTTAAGCATGAATCACAAAAACAATCTTTACTTACCTTTAATATGGGGAAATCTAGAACATGTCCATGATTGAATAATTTGTGTATCATTTAGAAATGAGAATTTCCCAGCCTTATTTTCCAAATAACATTGTCTATTTCTATAGCACTGATACCCATTACATTTTAATAAGATAAATTTGGGAAATTAATAAAATAAATATTATCTTTTCTTTTACTATAAAATAAAATATTTTCAATTTTAAAAAATAAATATTTATTATCTATAAATTTAGGATACATCTCACTATCACATAATTGTGAAATATTAATTAAGTTATGTTACAAAACTTCCACATATAAAACATTATAAATTTAAACAACATTAGAAACACATACTTCACCAAATCCATTAACAATGCCTATTGTATTATATTCCAATGTGTTAGAGCCTACATCACTTTTTATATGAGAGAGGAAATTTGATTGGTCACCATTCATGTGCTGGGAACATGCACTGTCCATGTACAATGTGATATTCCTGATACATCCCAGTGCATTTTCCAACAAAAATATATCACATGACATTTTTTGAAACCATGCTGTTTTGGTACCAAATTAGTTAGAAATAGAATTTTTAGGCACCCAAACAGATTCAAAAAATTTATTATATGGTAATCAAGAAGTTAAACATTTTGAAATAAAATTTCTCGTATAAACACGAGATTGAGGATATATAAGAGATCATTCATTAACATAATGTCATTTAATAAAATATTTAAATCAAGTAATTGAATAAAATCCTCTGAAAGTAAATTTAAAAAAAATTGTATTTTCTAACTTAGTAATATATGGATACTAAATTTAACCATTTTTATCTTTATTTGGTTTAATTATAGCTAATATATTTTCATATTTTACATTTCCTTGTACAAAAGTAGATGATGTTTCTTTTAATATTACAACTACCTTTATAATATTATAAATTTTTTTCTGAATACACTCAAAATAGTCATAGATCTTACCCTTAGAACATGTAGAAAAGTTTCTTATGTATTCATTAAGAGAATCAATATCCTTACTCACTTTCTTACATTCCTTAATAAGCCACTTATTTTCATCATTTAATTATTTATAATATTTAGTAACTCTTAAAATGTCTATTTGAATTTTTTCATTTTAATTAAACAACTCATAAAATCTATAACCATCACCATCAAAATAATAAATATAATCTAAATAATTTCAATTCTAATTTATATTTTTCCCCCATCGAACCTAGATTTTTTGTTTCTTTCTCACTTCCAAATCCAATAATAGAATTAGATTTTTTGGTGCATCTCCAACGAACATGATAAGCACATTTCAATTATTTATTATTTTTTAACTCTCCCTTGTCTCTTCAACATCATATATTTAGTTCTGATATGCTACATCATTCTACATTCATAACTAGTTACATATGGTCCATATATGTTGACATTATTTTATTTTCGATTATTTTGATCATTACCTGGTCGAATCTTGAAATGTTTCGTTTTATTCATCAAATATAAACACCATGGAATATTTTTAAGATTTCACATTTGTCACATTCACATTTCTAAAATTCAGTGGAGTTAGTAATAAAATTTATTTAGGATTTGAAATCAATAACTTTTTTCATTGAACTCTCTTATTCTGCAAAATTCATTAACTTGAGTTCGTATAGTAGAAGTGATCTAATGAGTTAATCCAATTTAAATTATTTGAAATTACAACATTACAAGATCACAACCTTTATTGGGTGCCACTTCTTGGGTAGATATCTTAGGAATCTTTAAATAAGTTTGATCTCTCTAATGCTTCTCCAAGGGGGTTCATTCCATTCACAATTCTTGTGAACCAAGGGAATATTTAGTTTTGAATTTCATATTCTCCAATCCTGAAATATTTGTGATCCACTTCAAAATTCCATGTTTGGTTATAATTAACTTATTTAAGGCAAGGGTGGTAACTTTGAAAATATTCCAGATATAATGACATTTCTTACATGTAAACACATGACTAAACAAAATTTTGTTAATAGCGCAATATCTAATATTTTATAATTTGTAACACAAAACATATATGACAACATCGTTTCATGTATGTGTTTCTAGGAAAACTTCATGTTTCTTTTATCGATTTTTGTGATCAACCAACATTCTATTCATATATGTTTGAATTATTCCTCCACTCTAGATTTCAAAAAACTATAATCATTCTCCATAAAGTGAGGTGGTTTATGAGGAATTTATCCACCATTTAGGTTAATTAATTTTATCATATATATCTTCAACTTGGACCATGGGTTCATGGAAAACATTATAATAATAAAATATAAACAACACTCTATAGAAGGATTGGATAAATTCTAAAATGAACCATATGTATTACTAATTGTCAGGTTTAATAAGATAATGAGAAATTGTTTAGTGCGGGGGAGGGGTAAATAGAAAATATTAATTTCTTCAATGAATTGATTACTTTTCTATATTATTTAAAAAATAAAATTAATATAGTTAATTAAAACCATAATAAAACAAATAAGAACAATTTTTTATAGTAGTTTGGTAAAAAATGGTCATATTATACTCTTATATCTCTCTAGTTAGAAAGAGGTACATTGTAAACCAATATGGTATTTAAAGGTGAATAATATACCAATTGAATCCAAAATTTTCTAGTGGTATTATAATAAAAAGAAATCTATATTTTGTATTTGGAGTCACAACCCATTTTCTGTCCAGAATTAAGATACCTAGATTGACAACCTAAACAGTCCAAAATTTAGAATAATGGATTCACAACCCAATTATAGAAAATGATTTATTTATGTAAAATAATAAAGATCAAGTGAATGAATGTTATAAATTAGAAGAAGTGTTGTAGAAATAAAAAAACTGAATTAAAAGGAAAGATAAAGAAGAGAATCCCAGGTACTGGTTCTTCCGTAATGATCAAACCATCTCATCAAGGCAGTATAATTGGAATAAGTCTTTTTTAAGTCCATTATAGATCATTTAAAGGTAGTAAAAATGGTATAGATGATCACTTGATGGATGATTATAAATATTTTTATCACATTAATTCAGATGCACTTGTAGTGTCATAATTGTGGATATATTTTCCAAAAGTCCATTTATTGTCATATATGGATTCTAAAAACCATAAAAACAAATGAGGTCTATTTAAAATGGTTAGAAATATTTAAATCACAAAAAACATGAGTAAAATATCAGAGAGAGAGAGATAAGAGAGAAGTATATTATCATGGAATAAAACTATTTCAACTCATGAATGAAATTTTAATCAATAAAGATTGACTAAAGATAAATATTAAATAATTCAATAAATGGTTTTAAAATATATTCATAATAGTATTTTAATGAAATATCCAGTGAAAATAGTAGTTTTGAATTTGAAAACTGAAATTCTAGAACATACCATTTAAAACAAGTAGTAAACATGTAGAGAAATTCCAAACTTAATAGCACTACATAAATAAAAAAAATGGTTTTAATGAGTTTTATATCAACAAATATTAATTTATTAATAATATAATTATAGAAAAAAACACATAAAATAAAAAATAATTTTTGAGTTTCAAGCTTTTAGTTTGATGTGTGATAATGAAAAGAATTCTCTCTTCACAAAAATATGTTTAAAATAATCAAAAACATTAAATTGCTTCTATATAATTAATATAGATTTATTAATGAATTTTAACAATTTAAATACTTGAAATTAACATAAAAAAAGAAATATATGACACAATATACATAAAAATAAAATTTATAGATTTTAGAATAACCTATAGAATTTCATTAAACTACATAGGAAAATTCATGTAATATTTTCTCATATATGTGTTTTTATATTTGTAATAAAATTGACCACATATATGAATTTAATTAAACAAATTCAAATAGATGAATCACATAATAAAAATAGTCATTGCTCAATCAACATAGGAGAATTTTTCACATATTTGGATTTCTCATATATCAGATTTTTTGAAATTTGTAAACATATTGATATATTAACTTTCATGGCTAAAAAATATATTGTAAAAGCAATAATCAACTTTAATTCCAATTGGAATATATTTATTTAATTTCAATATAATTCCAAATAATCAATAATCATCTTAATTGGATATGTATACCTCATGTTATGATTAAAAATATTGAGTAAAGTAGATCTAGAAAATTGAAAAAATCATTCTTAAAACATAGAGTGGTTTATAATACAATATTAGACATGATAGAGATTTATTCAAAGGTTTATTTCACCCAATAAAAATTAGATTATAGTATTTGATTAACCTAAGAAAATAATCACTCTATTTGGAGTAATGTAGTTTAGTATGTTGTCAAAATATAAAGGGTAACTATTTCTGGAAAATCAGTTTAGTGGACTTCAAAATTGATATGAGATATACAAATTGGACATGTGTATTATTATTTAGTTATGTGGATCTTGATTAAAATGCTATGTGGAAACTGTAAAAAAATGTGTAAATGATATTAAAATGTCCTAAATGACATATTTATCCTTGGATCACATTAGAATTTTTTTGGGTCCTTTTTTGATCGTTCAAATATGAAATATAATGCAATTTTATGTAATGAAATATTATTTTAAAAATAAATGTTAAATAAACATTAATCAATAAAAAATTCAATGTTTTATGAATTTTAAAGTAAATAACACAATGAAATAATTGTAAATATAAAAAAATTGGCTCAAGGATCCTTTCAAAATTCATCCCAAGTTAGGGGTTATCTAGGCATATACAATCTATAGTGGTGTAAGTGTGGTTCAATGTTTTGAGATGGGATCATTGAATAGAAGTTTTTAGTGACCATATAGTGTAGGAGTGGTGATTCCATAGTTTATTTCTATGATAAAATTACTTTGAGTGTTGGTTCATGAAAAATATAGAACTTATTGTGACATGGTATCAAGATGAGTATTCAAGAGGAAAAGTTGTTTTGATGCATGGACCAATTGTTTCAAGATGTTCTATAAAATCACAGTGACATCATTGGTAAGAACTTGTGTTTCGGAATTATTACAATAGATAATAGTTTTTATGAAACATGACACTAGTAATGTTTCTAGTTTTGATTAAGAGTTCCTAGTGTGATCCTTGCAGTCGTTATTGACGTATTGTAAGCAATGTGAAACTGATTGGTTGTGAAGAAGTGTGTCAAGCCCCCATGGGATAGAGACTACACAATACCGATCTTATAGAAAATAGAAAGTCAAATAGGTGGATTTATCTAACCTTCCCAGCCCCACTAAGGATGTATGAAATCCAATAGGTAACCCATATTTATTATTATTTTAATTTATAGTCTATATTTTTAAGGATTATGAAAATTAAAATTCATATTGTTGACAAATTAAAATAATAATAATAAGTATAATATTTTTTTTAATTTATAATAAATACTATAAATCATGTAATTCATTTTCATAATTATATCTACAATTTAATTAAATTCAAAATAAAATTTGAATAATAGGTTATGTGGATTTTGGAAGTGTGTCGGGGAATGAGAATGCATTTTTCCACATTGAAAGTGGTGGGGGAGAAAAATATAGAAAGGGAAGAATCTCGGATGGAGAATATGGGATTCAAGATGGGTGGTCCTACTATTATAGTGTTGTGGACATAGAGGTAGGAGATGCCTGTGGGTGGAGTTGTGGTAGTTGTTTTATAATTTTGAAGGAACTGATTTCATTGTGGGGGATACTGAAATTTCTAAAAGGTTCCTAGACGGTGTTCTAATTTAATCACAGAGATCATGTTTTGTTATGTACTGGTGTATATGTCATGATGCATGGAGGATGAGGATTATAATCGAGATGTTGAGTAGAGAATATGACATTTACATGGTGACATGGGTGTCACTATAGAAACAGACGTTAGTCAAGAGGGTATGCATGGTCATGCTATGGACATTTGGTTGATGGTATAAAGTGGGAATCTAGTTGCAGAAGTTGTAATGTCTTGAGGTGAATACCTGAGTCGTCATCAAGTTTAGGGTGATGGGGAGCTATGCATTATGCTTCATTAAGCATAGAGAGAGGGAGTTTGACCATATCAGTACAATGGTAAATATGTTTGTGGAATGTCAGTTTGATCTGTATAATATGATAATAGAGACAACAATGTGATTACGGAAATGAACATGAGGTGAGGCGGTGCTTCATTAGGATACAAAAAAACTGTAATGTAAAAATGGTGGATGAATAATTTTAACTGAAGGGGAGGGAGGGGAATAAATGTTGAGGCTAAAGAGTCCTTGGTAATAGAGAAGCACATGTATCTCAGGTGGTGGGTTTATCGCTCATGTGTGGTTCATTTCATGCGGACCTCGAGACTTGGATGCATGATTCATGTAGTGGTGATGATTAAAATTTATACTATGATGATTTTTTAAAATTTAAACAACAACCTATGTGTAGATCCATATTAGTGTGATCTTATCTGTATGGGTCGATTGCTTTTGGGGGGTGTATGTGTATGCCCATTTTCAAAAAATATTGTTTCATAAACTATCCACATGTATTCTTGGACGTCTTGTCTGGCGGTCTGTTTCACATCGCTACGTGTGATAGGTGTGTAGTTAGTGATTTTGGGCAATGATCCTTGAAAAGGAAGTGGTGTTAATCCCATTTTCGATAACTCCATTTCTAATTCTTCCATATTGTTAAGACTGACATGATTGAGGAGCATGCTCAATGGTTAGATGCCATATCATAGTCTAATGGTGTGAAACTCATGATATCGTGAATCATATATTTTTATTGGATAGTATAGGATCATATTTCCATTATTCATAAATTGTAATGAGATAGTTTTCTTAGGTGGGAAATAGTTCCAATTTAATTTTGAGTAGGTGATAGTCATGAGGGGGAGGAGGATCGATGAAAATTTTGATGGGATGATTGTGGGAGTAGTGATCTAGAGCTTCACATGAGATATATTTCTGCTATTATAATGAATGTTTTGGAAAATTGATATGGTTTTGTGACACATAGGATCAGGGAGTGATACATGGGATGGAATGATCATGTCTATGGATTAGAAACACATGTATTCATAGTGTAACCAACTGGAAATGAGTTCGCGAACCGTCATGTATGTTGATAATGGAACATTGCATTAATATACTCAAGGAGGAATATAAGGGAAACGTATTGTGGTGAATTCACCATTTGTTATTTGAGGGGGTGACCCTATTTATGTTTTATGAGTAGACATAAACTGATGTTGTAATGTCACTTGGTTGTGTGTATTTTTGTCCACATCCATTCATCATATTTGGTGACTGAATGATCATGGGACATGGTGTTCAGGTTTTGATAAAGTGAAGCAATTACAAGGATACTCCAACGATGGGGAGAGTCCTATTAGTAACTGATTATATAAACCCATGTGGGTAGGGTCATGTTTTTGCGAGACTGAATGGTGGATAGTTCTAATGAAAATTTCTTTCCCATGAAAAGGAATTTTTTTGAAGGAAATTAATTTTTCTTGAAGGACATGACCATCAGGCTTGGGATGTGTTATAATGATCAGAATGTGTTGGATTATAAATATGTCATGGTTTGTGGCCTGAAACAATAGTGGTTTTGGATATTAGAGTATATAACTAAGGAGTATATCCATGAGTAGAATAAGGTCTCCAATGAGTGTGTTTGGTTGGTCATAATGTGCCTCTAGGAATGAAGGCATCCTAATCCGATAAATTGGTAACCTGTTGGTAGTTGGAGACAAGTATTCTTTAGATGAGACAATTGAGGATGGTTCACCTTGATTTTTCAAATTGAATTGGATGATTTAAGTAAAAAAAACCTTATATGCCATTTTGGATGTGAACAATACATTTTTTGAATCTAACTGGGACATTCAAAGAAAAAATGGAATATCCCAATCTTATACATAGACAATGGTTACACATCCCTTTAAGTTTGGTTTTCTAAAATGTAAACAGATATCAGTGTGTGATAGGTGTTATCATCAATGTTTGAATGTGTTAGAGGAAGGGATTCACATCAATATAATCATTGAAATGTTGGTATGGAGTTCTAATATGTAATTCCAATGAAGTAGGTTCCATATCATTATAATTGGACTTAGTGAGATGAAACATAAGTTTGGAAGCACCTTGATCTCTGTGATCTATTGGATACAGACACCTCATCTGTCTTGGGGTTTATGGTATTGGGAAAATAATTTCATACAGTTCTATTAATGAAAATTTCCATTATCTTAGAATTTGTTTGATTCAGTGTTTGGAATTGGAAATTGATCTTTTTAAGTGTGATGATCATTTAAGGTTAGAACATCATTGTTGGGTGTGTTTTCGAAAGCTGGTGTAGGTTGGGTTTTCACTTAGACAAGCACTAATACATATCAAGGATTATATGTGTTATAGTGGGATGTTTAGAGTTCCTCATGCCTTCAAAAGTTTTAATTTTTTAGTGAAATTGGAAATTTTGAATTAGTGGATGAGTCGTATATTGAACAGGGACTCATAATTTGATTATAAAGTTTGTGACCCATCAAAGGAGGTATTAATGATTGATAAGGGTGTCTAATTGGTGATGTGTAGGATCAGGAATGCATTGGACATTGTCCGGGGTGGTCGATTGGCTATATGGTGAATCAGAGCAGCCATTGGCTAGTTGGTGGCTGGATAGTATCACCCACTCATATAGGGGTTCCACTAGCTAGACGGTGTAGTAACATGTATTTTTTAAGGTAGGGAAGGATATTAATATCACCATGTACCCCCCAATCCTCAGGTTTTTGAAGATTAAAGGGGGTATAAGGGGTGTTATTAAACCAAGACACCCCTTGAAGGGGGATCTATTTATTTGGAGCCTCTATGGAGTTGATGTTTTACATTGGATCATCAAGGGACTTGGAGCTTGTTATTGGAGCTTTCACGTATTTAGAGTATGTTGTTGGAGCTGTCATGGATCAATAGATTGGATTTTTTAGATATTATAGGATAGGTCCCCAAATTCAGTAGGATACGGTGGATACTTATATTGATTAATATACTGCATGATACTTGGTTGGAATGGTGATCATGTTGTTCTTAGAAAAACACTGACATTATCCAAAGAAGGTATGGTCTATCAGGGTCATGAAACAAAAGAGAAACATTATTTATTTATTTATTTTATTTCCAATAGAATATTTTTTTCTATGAAATTTACATAAACATATAATTTCATTTACTAGATATATATAATACTATGTTGGATGTTCCATACTATTTTTTTTACACACACCATTCTTAAGAGGACATGAAACATTGGTACTAAAGGAGCTCTAAACATGTTTTAGGAACAAGTGGGTCTGAATCCAAGAAATAGAATGGTCGAGCGAGATATCTCATAAAATTTTAGGAGGTTTGGATGAGGACATGGATCACGGTGGGAGTGGAGCCTCAATTTATTTTATTTTGTTTTGTTTAATTATTTATTTTTGATATCTTCCTAATGGGAAACATGTCTATTTGTATGACTGTATGATTTAATATTATTTAATTATTGATGGTTTTTGTTTAATTTTTTTTTCATATGTACACTCTGATGAATGTTATCTATTGATGTAGGGTATTTAGTTACATATATATTATTGTGAACAATGATCCAGATGTTATAGTCCCCTATAAGTACCACTCGAGACCCTCGTTACTAGTCTACAACCACTATCATTTGAGGATATTTGATTGAGGTTATGAGGAATTCCAGAATAGAGTTGGTGTTATGTTTTTCAGATATAATTCCCTTTTATTTCATGGATGTGTAATGGTTATATGTATTATTGATGAACTATTCAGTATACTATGTATTTCACTAATGTAATAGGCTATGTTTTGGATTGTTAGATGATTCCCCAACACAACTCCAAATTTTTGTTATTTTATCATATACTGGTGATTTAAATTGGATTAAATTTGACACCAGTGATAAGGTATTAAGTATTGTTTCTCTATTTGGGAAATAGTTGTTTCTAAAAAGTGGATTTAGATGGTATATTAAAATTATATCTGTTACCGAATTTTGGGGAAACCATTAGGTACTAGTTTTAGTTAATTTCTTATGTTTTTGGGTGTAACATAACGACTAAATTTCAAAGAACAGTATTTCAAAATGACTTATATTTATCAATTTTTAGAGTGGGAGCCATCAATGAATGGGTAAATTGTAACACCCCATGAATTTAAAAGAATAAATTTAGGTTAGATAGAATATATTACACACAAAATTGATCTTATAAGAGAATGTAACTCCCTAATAAATAATGATATATTTCTGTTCAAATAATTTAAATCTCCTTGATATGTTGCGATGCGCACATCATTAAGTATGAACAAAACACAATAATCTATTAAAATATTTTTATTTAAAAGGTAACCATTATAAAATAACCATTAATATGGTGGGTATGTAAAGGTAAAACTAAATTGTGAAAATTATGGTTATCTATTGATGAGAAATAAATAAGAATCATTTTAAATATAAAACAAGGTTTTCTAAAACAAATATTATTCCAGGAGGTGGTTTAGTCATTTTTTTTTCACAAAAACATTGATAAATTTATTACCAATTATATATATATATATTATAAAATGATAATAATTTTTAAATTATCATATCAAAATTATCTTAGTGTAAATTGGTTTGATTTTTTTTAAATGTTTCATTTTTCAAAGAATTGTGAAAAATAAAGATATTTATTAATGAATGGATTTTAATTAAAAATTTTTACAATGATAAATTTTATTTTATTTTTTTAATTATAATTTGTTTAATTATATTAATATCTATAGAATTTAGTTTATTTGAATCAAATTATTATTGAATTTTGATATTAAAACCTCCACACTTCTGTGAATTTCCCTTTAGAACACAGTTTTTTCCTCGCGTCTATGGGTATAGGTATAAATTGGATTATGTAACTTATATGTTTTTGAATTTGGAAAAATAGATTAAATATTTTTCATAAACATAATTTATATTATATAATAATATCAATTTAGGTTTTTTCCATTTTTAATAGTAAAAGATGTAAAAAATAGTAACCACGGTTAAGGTAACAACTGATTAACTAGGTGTTAAACTAAAAATACAAAGGTTTTAATGCCCTAAAAAAAATTTCAATACCCATTTAATAGATTAATTTAAACCTTATAACCTATAATGTTTGATAGTGACCCATTTTGGAGCCCTGTGGCATGTAAAAAACATGGGTACACTATTATTTTAGAAAAATTCTTGTTTTCCCTCTCCCACACTTAAAATAGGTCACTCCCTCCTAATTGTATTCATAACTATCAAGACATTTAGAATGACTGAACCAAAGAAAACTATCTCCATAAAAACATTATCCACATTTAATAGTTCATTTTATTTGAAAAAGATCAACCCTATGGTTCTTAAGATGAGATCCAAATAAGGTTTCTATAAGAGATGATATTTTTCGTAAAGAATCAATTTCAATTTATTTCTTCTTTTTCCACCTAAAATTATGTATTATAACCTAAAATATAATAATCATACCACCAATATAATGATATGTTCTTATATTTATGATATTATATTTTTCCATGTCCTCCCCACGAAATTGGAAGGGAAATTTTTTATCATGTGTATGGCGTACTACTATATCACGAACCAATGTAACTCGTTTTCCATCAAAACATCTCAAAATTTTATATAATTATATATTTAACGAATTTATATAATATTTATGATATTATTATACTAATTTAATTATAATATCATATATTCATTCGTTATTTCCCTACCATTTAAGTTATAATAATTTTTCTCATTCGTGTGGAGAGTCACCGCCTCGTAAAGCGATGTGATTCGTTTTTCACATGCGATTTACATGGAATGTAACAAAGTTAAATTTAATGAAAATAGGTAGTATATATGAAATGATATTTATTTTTTAAAATTAATATATCACCTACATCCTTACAATTTCTCCCATTAAGTAAATAATAATGTTGCTCGAGTGTACATGCGACCTACTGTCTCTACGAAGTGATGTGATCCATTATACATAGTAAATTTTTACAATTGATTTTAAAATTGTATGTAATGAAAAAAAATATTTATAAAATTAATATATTTCTAGATATGATGGTAATATGTAATATTCTCAATAACTAGAACTTTCTTATTAAAACATGCATGATAAAACAATGTCGTTATCACTGGAAACAATAATAATAATGAAAGATTATTAACTAATGGAAGGTAAGATGTAATAAAAGGAGAAATAATGATATTATAAATATGAATATGGTTTTTCTATAAATTAATTAAATTATTAAAACCATTATAATAAATGTTAAATAACGTAAAACCAAAAGGAATCATGTGGTAAGGGACTTCATCTCAATTCCCCTTCATTGAAAATGTTTTATTATTGTGCCCCTAATTTATTTTTTATTGTCTTCATACTATCCATTTTATATGTAGAATCATGAATAATTTTATAATTCATGGTATTTTAATATTCAATTTAAATTATTTCATCTAAGGGGACTTTATTGAACATTACCAAATTGTAAGGGACTTCATCTTAATTACCCTTCATTAAGGCATATTTTTTTATAATGCATGAAATTTCTTTAATGGGATGTGAATAATTCCCATTTTACTTGTAATATCACTAATTATTCATAATTCATGTTATTTTACATTTTAATTTTAATAATTTCATCCAAGGGAATTTGATAGAAATGTTACCGATTTGTAAGGGGCTTCATCTCAATTTCTCTCCAGTTGAGGCATATTATAATGTTATGTTCCTAATTTAATTTATGTTATTTATATACTACCCACATGAGATGTAATATCGTGATTAAATAAAAATTAATTGTATTATATGATTGAATTGGAATTATATCATCCAAGAGTAATTAAATATAAAATTATCTAGTTGTAATGAATTTCATAAATCAATTTATTTTCGTTTGGTTATATTAATTATTCACTATCATTGACATTTTGAAATTACATATGTGATGAATTTGGAATATTTTATGTTATACGTATTTGTTATGTGGATTTATATTTGATACAGATAATTTTTTCATTAATAAATTCTCACTTCAACATTTGGATCTTCATAGGGAATTTCGTCTCAATTTCCATTTCCTTCAAAAATATTTGTTACTATACACATATTCACATTTATGTGGTGTATATACGGCCCAATAGATATTTTTAACATAAATAACTATTTATTATAGATTATTAATGTTTTATATCATGTTTATTCCCCATAGAGTTCAATTTAGTGGTTACCGAAGAGGTAAATATTATTTTACTTTCTCACATTCTTTTGTGACTGTTAAATTTATCTTGAAACAATCACTTTCTTATGATCATTTATTATTAGGAATTAAATTTCTTTTAAATGTCCATATTCTTGTATGACGGATATGATTATTTCCCAAATCAAATTCCTTTTTTAAAATAGTTTCTACATTGAATGTTATTTTATTAAATGGGTAAATATTGATAAATACGTATTATTTATACAATACAAATATTTGATGATAAGTAACATTAATCATGAATTGAATCGATTATTCAATAGTAAAGGAATGATTTTGATGTGAATATATAATTAGAGCATAGTTATTGATAGTCCATGATACATCAGTATTATAATGTTATGAATTAGTATGTTGGCCTTTGTTAAATGGGTTTTTGGTGTATACCTACACATCATTTTTAAAATATCATATGAAAGATCATGATAGTTGATTTATCATTATGTATAACATCATTATTTCCAATAATTAAACATTTCCTTCACTATGAAATAAATTATTATTGTCTATTAAATTTTCATAAGGTTATTTTATCTAGATACATTTCATTCTCATTTTATTGTTTAAATAGAATGTGTATTTAGTTATTTACTTTTTCTTCTTGATTAAGATTTGTCTACTCATGATTTTTAAATTATTTAAATGGAATGTGTGTTTTGTTATTTACATTTCTATGTTGATTATTCATATTCATTCATGATATATTATTATTTATGTAAATAGTATTGAGAATCAGAACTATACCTTATTTCTTTCCTTTCCTAGAATTATATATTGTGAACTATGAATTATATGAAATTATATACAAAGCTAATAATGAAATTGTCAAAAATAATTATGTTTTAATATATATTTTCATATTTAATGAAAGACATATCTATGTATTTAGTTTACTTATAATACTATCATATTTGGTAATTTGGGATATAATCACTTGTATCTTATTCCAATGTAGTAAAATAACCAAATTCTTTTTGGTGTAACACACTTAGTTTTTAATAGATAAAATTATGTTTGGTAGAGAATGTGATATGAAACACTGAATAAAAACGAACAATGATTTTTTGAACATGCTCGTTGTAACCTAGCCTTTAAATTTATGTGTATTAATAGGATTAATTAATTTATGACATGTATAAATATTTCCTTCTCAACATAAATTTATTGATAATTTCTATGTAAATAATCTCTCAAATGTGGAAAATGTCATTTTTATACTCAAAAAAGGTTTTCTTCAAAAAAACTATTTTTTTTGTGAAAAAATATTTTCATTATTTTATAGAATATTTATAAATTTTATTTGATAAAATTAGACTTTATTTTTTTATATCAACATATCATGATTTATTTTGGGTTAAATGTTCTGTTTTTTAATAAAATATTGATTTTTAGTGAATAGTAAAAATACACATTTTGTGTAAAAATTTCATTTCTTTTCATAAATTATGTAATTTAAATTTCATAAGATAGTTATAATTTTATTTCAGTGTACCATAAGTATTATTGAGTTATATTTCATCTAATTAATTACATTTAAATCATCTTTACACCTTACTTCAGAATAAGTTTATTTGTTTGCTTAAAAGGGAATTTTTCTGAAAACATTTTATAATAAATAGTGTTTATATGTTATCATTATATCAATTAATACATAATGATAAATGATATAAATATATTTTTTATATTATATTTGTATATTTATGAATAAAAATTACTAAAATGAAGATTACTAGTTATAGAGTTAAAGTAAAAACATTTATTCCCAGAAAAATTTATTTTTCAGTAAACCGCATTACATTGACCTTGCGAGTTTCATATTAATTTATTCCACCTATGTGAAATTATATAGATAAAATATATTCCATATTTTTAATCATTATAATTAATATTATTAAAAATGGTTAACTTAATTTTTTAACAATATGAATAGTACTCATAGTAAATATTTACTACTATGGAAAAAGGAAAAAAGAATATTTAATGGTTAAAATAATATAACTAGGATTATAAATAAATTGACCCTACGAGTATGAATTTTTATATATTCATTTAAATATAGTAATGATTATATTTGTTTTTTTACTTTATCAATTATTAAATATTTATTTCGATAAAAATTAGTTTTTTGATGCATTAAAACCTAAATTGTATTTGGGGTAATATAAAATTTCAATCAAGAAACTAATTTTTATTAAATATATTATATTTTAAATAAATTATATTTTAATTTAATAGCATATATTAAATATAAATGTTAATATAATTTTTATGAATTCAAATTTTGTTATTATAAGAGTTTGAAAACTGTTATTTTTGAATAAACCAACATTTCTTAAAAAATTGATTATTTTTTTAAAATTGAAAATATACCAATCTATAAAATTATTCTGATAAAATAAATATTATTTTTTAGAATTATCATGTCAAAATTATCCAATGGTTAATTTTTCATAAAAAAGATGACATAGTCAATTTTTTCGGTAAAAATTACATTAATAAAAATATACTCTATGTATTATGACATCATAATGACTGAGAAGTGATGTAATAAATTTTATAAAGGGTATCCAGAACAGAAATATGTTTCAACTTTTAAATAAAGTGTTTTGAGGTTATTTTATTAATTTTATAATTCCATTATGAATCCTCGAAAACCAATATTATGTTTTTTGGTTTTAAAATAATTCCTTTAATAACATGACTCACTTCCACATCATAAAGGGTAATATTTTAATGAGTTCAATCCTTTTACATATAAAACAATAAAAATAAATAGCATTTGGAAGAAACCATGGATAAAAATAATGTGACGGTTTTTGTTTTTGATTAATTTATTATATAGATCCTAAAAACTTTGTTCCAGAAATAATAAAAAAAATCCCCTCTCTTTTCCAATATGAACACACCAATCACCAATTCATCTTCACTCAAAAAAACATAGATCATTCAATTAACTTTCCCTCCACTCTGTATATTCTTCCCATGTTTCCCCCAATATATCAAGAAGCTCCACCCAAGATTTTTAATCACCCTTTCAATGAAAGGGATCTCCCTCTGTAATTTTTATTCAAGAACCTCATTTATGTTTTACCTATTCATCTCCATTTGTTCAAGAACCTATTTTATGTAATAACTATTAATTTTGATTTGTTCTTGTCTGGAAATGTTTTTATAAATTAATATTACTTCCATTTTGATTTAAATGTGATGAGATACCCCTTTCACTCTCTTTAATCTCTCAAATGATCCTTTATGTATTCCCTTTATACGTCGAAATTGTCTTGCGATTTTGTCATCGAAAATAAGGGACCACTATTTGTATTCAATTCAATAAACTTATTTTTATTTAACCATTTTAAATATCATTTTTTATGTTTACTTGACCATATAAATGTACCTATTCCTTCTAAATTTTTCCCAAATAATTATTGATCATTTATCCCCTCTCATTATAGAATTTACCCAAGCCATTACTATGCCAAAATTTACTAATGAATCATATCCTTCTCATATTTAATAATGAATCTTCATTATATTATTCCTTTTATCTCTAATTCCTAATTTTGGGATATATTATTACAAATCCCCCTAAATAACCTAATGTTTTAGAAATTATGACACACCCATTTCTCTATTATTAATCCATCCCATGAACATTTATGGACCCACATTATGAAATCGAAATTTCATTGCAATTTTCCATTCTAATAAATTCTTTGATGAATACCCGTACCCATTTCATATGAAGGGGTTTCACCATTATGAACTTTTACTTATTTTATTTTTTTAATTACATGTATTTAATCCACCCTTTATTTTCATGAGATTAAATTTTAAGAAATATTTTCTTATGTATATAATCTATATGGAAAAATTATGCATGTACATGATATAATTATTATTCGATCACATCGATAGAGCTCTAATGAATTAGATAATTTTTCCAACTAATGAGACACCAAATATTGTGTGTGGGAGGTTATCCTAATCACATTGTGTTATTATTTCTTGGTGGTTAACCCAGAATAATTCTTATGATGTAATGTTTAATGTTATTGTAACATTCCCATGATTCTTTTATGTTATCATGAAATATCATCCCTCAATGTTCATGTTTATGAATCTCACCCCTTTTATGTACCATTTAAATGCTTATTTTGAAACATGTAATATTTTATTCATGTTATTATTATTTCATATACCCATACAAGACATTATAGATCAACAATTTATTATTTATGTCCTCAGGTTATCCTATGCAGTTTTAGAGGGCCAATGATTTCAAAGAGCATTTTATGGAAATTTTCAATAATTGTGTTGTATCCCATGTTCAAGATTCTCTGATGTGTACCGAATTTCCATAAAAAAAATATTTATCTATCTTTTGGGGTGTAATATGTGTATATTTATGTAAAAAATCATGAATTAATGTGTAAAATAGACATGGGTATTTAGAGTTAGTATCAAAGGAAGGTATGACTATTTTTTGTATTAGGAATATCAAACACTAGGAAAATCCATAGGTATAAAATTACATATAAGAAAAAATTCCTAAATTTTGGGAAACATTACATTAAGTATTTTTTAATAAAATAAATGATTTTATTGATACTACAAGGTCTCAACAATAGTTTCACATATGGGTAACACCAGGAAAAACTATATTGAGGTAGACTTGATCAAGAACAGTTTCACAAAAATTGTCCTTACTACACACCAAGTATGACACTATCATGGGATATGCTTTGGAAAACTCCCAAGATCATTGAGAACCATTATTATGAGAATAATATTTCCAATAAGAATCAATGTTAGTATATAGATCATGGATAACATAAATTAAATCCATGAAATTAATAAGCTAAGGATTTTTATTTTATTTATAGGTTATCCATTTAATGTTGTTTTCTTCCCATTTATGTATTTAATTATTTAAAATTACTCATCTCAAAATTTTCTGTTATTCTAGCCAATGAGTATAAATTTGCATCATTGAGTCAATCATCAATGTGATGGAAAATGAGATGACAACCCAAATGATATACCTAACATGGAACGATCTCAAGTAAGATATACTGTGATTTTTCAAAACCAACTCTCAAAAATCACAATTAACAATTCAAAAATAGTTGTATGTCCAAATATATCAAAGAATAAGATAATAATGTCTCAAGGAAATTCATATGATGAAATTTAAAATGGAAATAATATTTAATTTCTTAGACAGTAAAAAAGGTGGAAAAAAGAACTAAGGGAAATGATACAAAGGAACATGAATGTGTTTTATGTGTGGAAAAAACTAAGGAATCATGTAGCTAGTTTCCCTACCAAAGAAGTGTGTGATGGAATGGAATAGATTAAATTATATGGAACCCTATGTCCTTAAATATATTATGTGAGGAGAATTTAGTAATTTTACAATTCAATTATCTAATCCAAGCATTAGATCCCTGAATAAGGACCTATTCTATCTAAATCATTGAGGTGTATGGATTAAAGTGATTATGTACTATTATTTGAAAATTATATTCATGATTTAGTATATCAATGAAATTATGAAATTAAAAATAATAAAATATATAAGGATTCAACCAAAATAGTTTTATCTATTAATTTGAAATAGTGGTTGATTCGTACCTTTAATAAATAAAAATCATTTAGTGGTAATGTGATATTTTTGATAACACATGATTGAGGGATTAATAAGCCTTATTTTTTTGATGTTGGGATAAACCTAAAGAGTCTTAAGATGATATTTTTATGTCTAATATTTAAAATCATTAATACCACATTTTAATTATTTTGTGATGTATGTTTATCATAATTAATGATATTTTGGGAAAACATATTAAATGATCAAATAACTTTTTATTTTTAGGTGATTAATCATATTTTAAGATATTGTTTATTTGGGTTAAGGTGTACCTACCCATAAGGTTTAATATAATTTATTATTTCATGTTGAGGCTATTTATGTTCTTTGATATATTAGAGTGTTTATTTAAGGAATGATTTATGATAAACCATTGGTATTTTTTTTGAATTTTGATGATTAATGTATTATGGTTTATTATTTTCAAGTATTATATAACTTTATTCTAACCATTTTTTATTTCGTAGAGGTAGGAGGAAATATTATTATTCTTTATGGATTATGTGATCCATTATAATCTTATTCTATTTCTTCGGGATTATAAAATACATATTTATTTCTCATTATTTGCAGAAAAATATGAAATTTTAGTTGAAATTGAGTAAAGTATGAAAATTAAAAATGTAGAGAATGTATATTTAGTTATATTACTAGTATAGATTATAAACTAATTCTTTATATTAAGGAAAAGTGTCTTGAGAAAAAATTAATTATATAATATATTGATGGTATTTTCACCCATCATAGATTTATGGTTTTATAGTCATTGACATTCAACTAACCATGTTCTCTATCATTATTATTTTTCATGGAAATTATTTGTATTAAATGTATTTATATTCACTTATTACTAATTCCATCATAGTTAGAAACCTATTTATGTGAAAACCTTCGTACTTCCCTTTTTCTCATTTCAAGTGGATGTTTTATTAACCTTTTTTACAATGTGAATTTTTAATAATAATATTTTCATGTTTAAATGAATTTCATAAAATGATAAAGTTAAAATTACAAGGATGTAATTTATTAAGTTATATCTAAAGTAACACCCTATGTTTGGAAAATATAAAATTATGTTTCATAGTGAATGTGATATGCAACACCAAACCCTAAACAACCATGATTATTTAATCATGACTATTGTAACATTTCTTTTAAATATATTGGAATTAATATGTTTAAAAACATTTATATATATATATATTTCCTACTAAACATAATTTTATTGATTATGTTTTATTAAATAATCACTTCATTTTTTGTAATGACTTTTTGTTATCCAAAATAGGTTTTCTTAAAAAATATTTTTTTTATTTTGTTAAAACACTATATACTATTTTTATAGGAAATTTAGAAAAGTTATTTCTTAAAATTAAAATTATTTTTTTATATCCCCATATCAAGATTAAAATAGGGTGAAATTTTATGATTTTTCAAAAAATATTGTTGTCAGTGAATAGTGGGAAACAAATATTTTTTATAAAACCATCATTAATTCATATAAATTAAGTAATTTAAAAGTACATTTATTCTTGTAATTTGATTTCATGGTAACATAATAATTACTGTGTTATTTTTTATCCAATAAATTACATTAAAATCATCATTACACCAGAATTTAGAATATGTTTATTTTTAGGCATAAAAATGTATTTTTCAGAAAACATTTTAAAATACATAATGTTTTTCTATTAAAATTATTTAAAATAAACACAAATTATAATTATTTAAATTAATTTTGTATATTAAATATCAATATTTATGAATTATAATTCATATAATGAATATTAAATGTTATAAACAAAAAGTAAAATCATCAATTCCTTAAAAAATTCATTTTCCAGAAAACTACTTTCCATCGCACTTGCAAGTTTAATATTAAATTATTTTATATATGTAAGATTATTAGAAAAATGAATTACATAGTTTTAATCTTCATAATTAATATTTTTCAATAAGCTCAACTTAATTTTTGAATAATATGAATAGTAACCGTGGTAAATATTTATTAGCATGGAAAAAATAAAATATGTTAATTAAGGGTAAACCTAATTTAAGAAGGAAAATAAAAAAGTTAAACCTAAGAGTATAACTATTTATATATTAATTTCAATATAATACTTATTATATTTATTTTTGTTACTTTATAAATGATTAAATAATTATTTTGATAAAAATTAGATTTTTGAGGTGTTAAAACATAAATTGTTGATTGTGTAATATATAGTTTTAATCAAGACACACTTTATTATTAAATAAATAATTTTTGAAATAATGTATATTTTAATTAAATAATATTTTTATATAGTATATATTATATATAAATTATAATATTATTTTTATTAAGTCAAATGTAATTTTATAGGTGTTCGAAAATTGTTATTGTCGAAAAAACCATCATTTCTCAACAAATGTAGAATCTTGTTTATAATGTGAAAATTCAAATATTTAGAAACTTATTAGGATAAAATAAATATATTTTTTTGGAATCATGATGTTGAAATAATTCAATGGTAATTTCTTCAAATGTGTTTTTTGTGATAATCGATTTTTTGGTAAAATTTAAATACTGTATAAATTTATGGTGTGTATTATAACATCATAATGACCCAAAAGTTAGGTAATAAATTATATAATGTGTATCCACATCCAAAAATATTTTTCTCCTTAGATTTAAAATGTTTTATAAGTTATTTGGTTAAATATATAAATCCCTTAAGAATCCTTGGAAACCTATATTATATTTTATGGGTTTAAAATCATTTTCTTTAAGAACATGACTAACATTTATACCAGTAAGGTTAATATTTTCATAATGAATGCCCTCGAAATTATATAATAGTGAAAAACAATACTCTTCGGCAAAAACCATAGGAAAAAACAAGATAATGTTTGTGTGTTTTATTAATTTATTCTATAGAGTACAAAACCTATGTTTGGAAAAGAATAAACAACTCCTCACTTTTCCAATATTAAACAACCCAAAAACCCATTCATATTCACAAAAAAATGGAAAACATCATTAATAATACCTACCTTCTCTAAATTCCTCTAATGGTCCCAAAAATCTCTCACGAAGATCCTCCCAATGTTTTGGAATTTTTATCTCAATGTAAGGGATCTCCCTCTCTTCTTTTTATTCAAAAGATTATTTTATGTTATAAATTTTCATTTCTATTTGTTAATGTTTTTGTATGTTTTTATACATACATATAACTTCCATTTTTATTCATATGTGATGAGATAACCCTTTTATATCATTAATCCTTCTAATGTTCCTTTATATACACCTGTTATGCTACAAAAAATGTCCTTCATTTTTTTTGTAACAAAATTATGGGACATCTGTCTTACTCCAATTCGTTGGGTAATTTTTAATCTCATGATACAAAATTTTTTGGGTCATAGGAGGTTATCCTAATTACATTATTCTATTATTTCTTTGTGTTTAACCTTTACTTATGCTTATGATGTCATTTTTAATGTTTTTTCCCAATTCCAATGTTGCCTTTATGTTTTTTGTTATATCAAGCCTCAATGTTCATGTTTATGATTCTCATGCCTTTTATGAATTCCTATTGACTAATAGGTAATAAATCAGAAGACTCAGAAGCAGGAAAAGCCTACTCCCAAAATATTTTTATTAATAAAAAGTTAAACATCAAAGAGGGGAAACATGGGGTCAACAAAGACGCGTGTACACATCACCACGTGCATCAGCATCAACAAAATCATAACAGAAAGTTGGTGCCACAAAGGACCATAAAGAACAATCCTCCTCAATTTCACGCTTGGACAAAGAATATGAAACTTTATTTTCCTCTCATTAAACATTGGTGACAACCAAAAAAATCCACTCCACAAGTTTGAGACAATCATCCCAAGAAGAAAGCATCCTCCAAGGGAAATTCCTTGAATGATTTATAAGAATATCAGCTGGCAAGGATGAATCAAACTCAATCCTTAAGGCTATCCCACCATGAAAAGAATCATACCGAACAGCCTTAATCATAGCCCACAATTCTGCCTCAACCGCCAAGCCATTTCCAAAAAAATGATAGAAACAAACTTTAACAAAGCCCCTATAAGTGAGAAAACCAACACCACATCCTGAAGGCCCTGGAACACCTGTGGCCGCCCCATCCACATTAACTTTGAGACACAGAGATATCGGAGGTATCCATCAGATATATTTCATCATAATCGGCTTCTTGCATCTTCCAGAAACACCCAATGTTCGTAATATGACCAGATCTGAAACATCATTCCTTATGAAACCTTTTCAAGCATGTGAAGAAGCAAGACCACAAATATGAATCTCCAGAATACCAACAGAACTTGTTATAATTTTGTTTTCAAAGAAAAGAGAATTTTAGGGTCTCCAGATAAAGGAAACCAATGCTGAAACTACAGAGAGAAGAAGTGTTTTCACCTGAGAGCTGCAATCAGCTAGGTAGATAGAATCCATAAGCAGTCCACAACTCCCTAAATTCAAATGGAATCCAAAGACCCCCCCTACAAATACTACCATAAACAAGATTAATAGCAACAAGATATAAATAAATGATCAACTGTTTCATCTGAAGCAAGACAACAAAAGAAAACGGGTTCAAGAGAGAACCCAGCTCGCTGTAATATCCATTGCAAAGGTAATTTACACTTCCAAATCATCCACATGAGAAAATATTGAGCCGGTGGAATAAAATAAGAGTGAAACATAATCATCCAAGAATGAACCAATAAACTCTCAACACACATGAGTATATAATCCTCCCTAGTGATGAAGGTTCTAGTAAGAATCGACAACTAGATCAAAGTATCCGTCACAGAATAATGATAACATCCCAGCTCCAATTTCAGAGAATCATGAAGCAACTCATGATCTATGATATTGTTGTGAAAATCAGAAATTGAAATATCCTTCAATGAATAAGGAATCTCAATCTACTCAGCAATGGCACATGATAACCAGATAGTCCTCCAGCAATTCAAAGACGAGTTTCGACAAACCACCCATTTAGAGGATTGTGAGGGACTGAAATAAACATGCTTAATTGATGGCCAAATCGAGGAAGGGACATAAAGTGAGTACCAATTTAGCAACATGGATCCAAATATATTACCCAGAAACTCTAGGGAGAAATCATTGGAAGTCAAGAGGGACCAAGTAAACTTTTTAATGAGATATTCATTAAAGAGCTTCATATCATTAATCCCCATGCCACCCATATCAATAGAACGAATACAATCACTACAGGAAACTGTAACAAGCTTCCTCTCAAAGACTAATCCAGTCCAAATTAAATTATGAAACTACCTTTTCAAATCAATAAGAAGATTTCTAGGCCATCTGTATAAGGAAAAAACATAGACACACATGGAAGTGATCACAGAGTTAACAAGACAACCATGCCCTACCTGGGACATAGAATTACCTTTCCAGGTAGCCGTATGATTGAGAATCCTAAGATAGATATTTTCCAAATGACACCTTTTAATATCACCCTAGAAAAGGGTAACCCCCAGATAATTAAAAGGTAAATACCTTCTTTTAACCCCAAGCTTTTGGGAAACTCTGTTTTGCATAGAAATAATTATCCCTTCCCCAAAAAACACAGAGGATTTCTCCCAACTGATAACTTGACCAGAAAAATCCTCATAATGCTCAAAATCCGCCTTAATATTACGGATAGTAACTCTATCAGCCTTACTAAACAACAGAATATCACTTGCATAGAAATAATGTGAAGGAGAAAAGAGACATATGCCAACAGTCATTTGCTTATACAAACCAGCATGAAAAAGATCCGAAAGACATGTACTCAAATAATCCTCAGCAATATCAAAAAGAAGAGCAGATAATGGATAACCTGGTCTCACTCCACTAGAGAATTTAATGAAACCTCTAGGAGAGCCATTAACAAGAACAGATAACATAGAACTCTTAAGAATGCAGCTAGCCATATTGATGCAGCCATTAGAGAAACCATGCATTCTTAACACCGCAAAAATGAAACTCCATTTAATAGTATCAAAAGCCTTCTAAATATCAACCTTCATAGCCATATTCCAATACTTCACCTTTTTCCTCATAACATTAACACATTCAGATGCCCTATACAAACAATTTTTAATGATTCTTCTAGGCACAAACCCAAATTGATTTGTAGAAATAAACACTTTAGCAATACTTCGCACTCTATTCGCTAGGATTTTGCTAATAACTTTTGGAATAGTGTTATCAATGTCCACAAGCCTGAAATCCCGAATATCAAGAGAATTCTATTTCTTTGGAATTAGAGAAATAATGCTAGCATTGGAACCAAAAGGAATGTAATAATGATAAAAGAAATACCTGACCGCATTGACAAACTCCATGAAAAGAATATCCCAATAATCCATGAAAATCCTATTTGAAAAACCATCTGGCCCTGCCACACTATCAGCACTCATAGAAAAAACCACCCTCTTGATTTCCTCTTCTGATGGAATATTAGTGAGTATATCATTCTGAAAGGCCTCAACTGAAGGCGAAATATTTTTGAACATTCTATGAGAATTATCATTCCCTGAATCAGTGTAATGGTTTTCAAAATAACTACAAGTAGCATCAGAAATATCATTTTCATAATTGAAAAGAACACCATCAACCATGAGAGCATTCATTCCATGCTTCATATTTTTTCCATGTGTATGCAATGAAATAATCTTGTATTTCTATCCCCATCTTTAAACCACCTGAAATTTTATTGATCACGAGAAATAATTTCCTTTAAATCCAGAAGCTCGTTAAATTTAGATAGAGAAAGCAGCTCATCCCTAGATATCACATCCTATCCATCATTAAGACTTTGACAATGCAGGAAATCTTCCTCTTCACTTTTAATATCATGATCAAGACATGAAAATGATTTCTTACTCCACTCTTGGAGCTTTGCCTTCAGAGCCATCAACTTCGTAACCATTATATAAAAGGGACTTCCAATATAGGTGGTGTCCCAAGCCTCAATGATAACCTTCCTACAATCTTGAATAGATAACCATGAATTATTAAACCAGAATGGTAATGGAGAAGATCTCAAGTTGTGGAGAGTCAAATCCCTTAAAAGAAGATTTTGATCAGAGTTATCCCTTGGAAGAGTTATACCAGACAGTGAAAATTCATTAGTTCTCCCATTCACATTACAAAAGAACATATCAATCATACTGGATTGAAGACCATTTAAGGTATATCTTCACCAGGTAAAATCAGCCCCCATGACTAGAATCTCAATAAGATTACAAGAATCAATACTGGTAGAGAATTCAGAAGTACCCATCCTATTAAAGCAATTTCATGTCTTGTACTCAAGCCGAAGAACCTAGTAAAAGTCTTCAATAATAACCCAAATTTTCCTCATTGCAATAGAAATGCTTTCTAGAGATGACCATAGAGTATGTCTACCAATGTACTCATTTAAAGAATAAACAAAGGTAAAGGGAAAACCATACCCACTAATCTGAATAGAGAGAGTTATCGACTGTTGATCATAAGAGGTAGATTCCAAGGAGACAATATCGTGTTTCAAAACCCAGAGGGACTCTGTGGAGTTTTGGCCAGCATTATGGGAAACCAAAGAATATCCAAGGTTTTACCATTTGAAGGTTATCCATTTAAAAAAGACATTCGAGGATCAGTAATTCCAATAAGAATAGGCTGATTGGCCATAATGAAATGGCTAAGGGTTGTGACTGTTGGATAACTACCAAGCCCTTGACAATTCCAGAAGATAATCTTCATGGAAGAAAAGATTTGGACTTGGTGTTAGGCCCACCATCTCGTTGCAATTGCACTGATTTAACCTACTTCTCACCCTTCTTCTTCTTCCCATTACTATCTTCAGAGGAAGCATTAGCTGGAATAACAGTTGAACTAGTGACGAGGGCTGAATCTTCCAAGGTTTGATGTTTCCCCTCCCCAAGTTAACCCATGTAGTTTTTGAGGACCAATAATTTTTAATATCATGTTAAGGATGTTTTCAATAATGTTTTTGTATATCATGTTCAATATTCTATCATATGTACTTAATTCCCAAAGAAACTAGACTTATAAATCTTCTAGGTTTTATTATGTTTATTCTTATGTAATAAATCATTGATTAATGTGTAATAAAGGTGAAAGTTTTCATAAGGGTATACTGAGTTCAGGGTGTTTATAATAGGTATCATAGTATGTTTAGTAGAATAATTGAGAGAAATAATGAGGAAAATATTGATTAGAGTACACAAGCATTTGATAGGATTTACAAATTATTATATAATAAAATAAAGTTTTTATGATAAGGTAGAGATTATGTGATCTTTCCAACCAATTCATCCCTGTTTAGATAATACAAGTGGACTTGGTTATGATAGAGATGTACTAATGGGTAATAACTTTCCAAATTTCACATTGGGCTTGAATAGAGAATTTGATAGTAAATGAAAATGGCCCTTACTGTGCAGCTAGCTTGACACTTTAGGGGGATATATAGATATCCTCCCTTTTTGAACCATTAGCATTACATAACATTTGAGGAATACTTAAATGTTGTAAAAATAGATGCCCAAAGACCATAATTGGTTTAGTTCCTTTGGAATCATGGAAACATAAAAAGTGGTATATAAATTACCTATATCTAATCCCACTAGGTTCTTCATGTCTAAAACCCTTATTATACACATCTAGCATAGTACATATCATCAAAACCTAGGTAAAAGGAAACCTAAAAGGGGTGAGCTCATATGCCCAGAATGGGTAAACAAGGGAGACATATAAGCATAAACATGAGTATGGTTGTATGATAATGTGATCATAAAAATTGAAGATCATACCCTATATAACATAGATCATAATAAGAATCATGTCATAATGATTGGAAGTTAATAAGACATTAATCATAACGAAAAAAGAGCTTAAGCCTTCAAAGATTAACATAGGAATAAAACATGGAATTGTGGTAGACACAGAAGCATATAATTATTTCAATATAAGAAAGGCATCACTTCCAAGACCATATTACTTTTATGATTTCACCCCCAAACCATCTTGGTAGTCACAGTTCTCTCCCATAGACGTCTTTGTAGCATGGGTACACTCTTCATACCATCTTGATAGTCATGGTTAACTCTCGTGGCCATCTTATTATGAAATGATCACTACCAAGACCATATTAGTTATAAAGTATCCCTCCCAAGAAATTCTTAGTCTATCTCATGAGATATAAATCTTTACCCAATACAATGGAGAGATATAGTTCTCACCTGTATCATAATGAAATCAAACATACATGTTCCACCAGATCTTTAAAAATCATAACATGACCCATGAAATGAAATGGGTATCATAAACATTCAAACATTTCATAACATGTGGATATAGGTTGGTTTCAAAAAAATTTCATCATAAACATTATCCATGGTAAGAAGTGGGTTTCAAAATCATAAATCCCATTAAAGAGAAACAAGCTTCATAAGCATTGAGACATCAATATATAATCCATTTACAGAAAGAATATGAATTAAGAAATTGAATAAATTCCCCATAATGGAATGAGTAAAATTAATGTATGTTATCTTATATGGAATATAATTTTGAGTGATCTTATAAAAACATTTTTTGAAGAAAATTTCCTTTCTTCTTTAAAAATGATTTTATCAACATAAACCCATTTGAAAAATAATCCCCGTGAAATAAAGGTGATAAAATGGACATGTAAATTCCAATAAATTTCACAATAATAATAGTTGGAAACAATCATGGTCAGTACATACAATATAGAAAATTAAATAGTGGTGAACATATCTTGTATCTCACAGAAATTAAAAGTGAAATGAAATCCCCTTACCTTATGTCAGGACTCTCTTCGTAATCAAAAATATTGCTGTATAATAAATTTATATTTATTATTCATATTTTACATAATATTATTATAATATATAATACCACATATGTATTGATTATGAATTTATATGACCTTCTTGTTAATGATCATATGTTAGGTTTTCAGTTGAGGTAATATTCTCTTTGTTCTTTGCAAGTGTCTTAATTTGTTATATCGTTCATCCTTGTACTTATATCATGATTTCAGAATGTAAATAATGATATAAATATCATTTTTATCTATAATATTCATATTATAATCTTAAATATCATAAATAAGTATGAAATATAATATATCATTCATTGATATGGTAAGTCATACGTATGCATGGACGTTATTTCGGTTTTAATTGTTGTATTGAAAATAAATTATTTAAATGACATATGTATATATATATATATGTATATATATATAAATCATTATACAAGTATAATTATTATATAATAAATATTTTAAATGTTCACTAAAAGCATTCTTAATAAAATCTGTGTGGTTTTTGAACGAATCACATAACTTTGAGGGCGTGGTAGTCCACACATCTTCAAATGAGATTAACGTCTTAAACCCAAATGGAAAGTAAAAAATTAATGTTTTAGAAAAATGAATATTGAAACATAAGGACATAATTAATATTATTTATAACATATATTTATATATATTCCATCATAATGGCCATTATGATTGGTGGTAAAGAAAAAATGAACAATCATCATTTCGTGGGGTCGTAAATCACTGTACATAGAAATAGTTTATTTGATATCCATTAGATTGAGGTGAGAATATGTGTCGGTAAAACCCTTAGTATAGAAAACTCATATTATATTGAGGATACATGTATTTTTATAAAATAATGTAATAAACATAGTGATGTTGGTGGAGAAGGAGAATTAAGAAAGGTAATTGACAGAAAATGTTACCTCTTAATTGGGTAACTCCTTTTGGATTGTGCAAAAAGGATTCCTTGATTTTCCTTATTCCTAAGGTAATGATAATAATATGAATTTAGGGAATATTAGAAATTATTTAAGTAGATTTTTGGTGATGCAAGAGGCCTGAGCGGTGTGAGAAAGTTGGTAGAGGCGGCTGCCATTTATAAGTGGGAGGAGGGGGACTTTAGGAAACTCCAAAAATATTAATTTATTATAAATAGATTTTGGATTTAAAATATCTTCAATGTGATTAATTTATAATTTTAGATGAGTATTGGTTGAAATAATATCATCCAATTAATTTTATACATGTGTAGGTCCCAAACATAATCTTATCTTTTCTCTTCAATCCTTAGTTAGAAAATTTAACTCTTACAGTGAAAACTTGTCTTTTTTACTCTATAGGGGTAATATAGTTATAATAAATTTACAAAAGAACCCAAATTAGATCATTCATGAACTCTTTAACATTATAATAATTTTTTTGAAAATTTATATACTTTTATGAATTTTATAACATTTAATAGAATTTTATTTTCTTCAATATATCAGTTATGTGAATTTGGATACTATTTATTAATTTCATTATTAAAAATATCATAAAACAATGACAAAATAGAACTAATACTTATAATATGTCACTAGATTGTTTATTTTAACTATTAAATTCTCTTATATAATTAATTATGGCAAATTTTATTTATTTTAAATAGTTTAATATCATTTTTTTGATATCTCAATTAATTAAACAATTAAAAAATCACTATTATAAAATCCTTTAATTAAATTATATATTCTATATAAATTTAAAAAAAATCATCATGACAAATATATATTTCTTATGTTCATTATGACTATTTATAGTCTAATTTTTATTTTCTAATACGCTATATTAAAAATTATTTATTTCTTAAAATTTGAATATTAAATTATTAACTCTTCTTAAAATACAATTAAATAAATGTACTAATATGAACCACGTGGAATAAAAAGGATCATGTTTCCATCTTATGATTTATTTGGGTAGAATAAAACATAACCAAAGAAATTAGACCATAGTTTGGGTAATTTTATATTAGTATAATATTATTTTTACCTTAAATTGCACTATATAACATTAACCATGGTAATTAAAATTCAAAATTAACTATTCACCACAAAATATTTTGATCCAATTTGAAAAACTTTTTCATACTAATTACAACCATTTGTGTTCATTTTTCAAAATTCCTTGCATAGAAGTGGTAAAATTACAATTAATTCTAATCTCGTAAGTGAGCCTAGAAGGTCGAGAAAAGATACGTTCAAAATTTCAATAATTGTTTTATTTCTAATTCTATTGTAAATTGATTCCAATGACCTAAATTGGATTAATATATTTATTATTTATCTACTATAAATTTAAAATAAATTTAAATTAAAAAAATTATATAAATGAGAATGTCAGTATATAACTACAGTGCAGTATTTTTCACTATTCTTCAGAAATTGAAACTTTTCAGAAAAATAAAAAATAAACTCCCAAATATAATTTTGATATTCTAAATTCAAAAAATTTCTTAGTTCATCAAAATAAATTTCTATGAGTGTTTGAAATTAATTTTATTATAAGGAGATTAAAAGAGATCCATTTGAGAAAATGATATTTTTAATTATAGAAGGACTTTACCAAGAATCATATATGTTATTATCAATTTCTATTATTTATATAATAAATTATAAGTAATATTTTAAAATAAGTTATTACTATTCACATAAATAGGTTTAATATCTGGGTTATAATTATCTAGTATATATAATAACAACAATAACTGATGTTTCATATAAACACATTGTTGTGTGTATTGTACGCCAAGTCTGTGTTGTTTGCAACGCACACCAAGTCGGTGTTGTGTACAAATTAATCCATGTCAGTTAACAATGAAATGAATGTTTAAATTATTTCAGTGCAAGAAATAAATGAAAATTTAATTTATTCAAAAAAATAGTCAATAACAACTCAGGGTGTTACATTATATCCCCTTTAAAAATAATTTCTCCCTAAAAATTCATCACTAGGGTTAGAAAAATGAGGATAATTAAGTTTCATAAAATCCTCAAGTTCCCACATATCTTCCTATAGATTTTTATTTCTACATAAAACATTGACCATGTGTCTGGTCTTATTTCTTAGAACATTCAATGATCAGTCTTAAATTTCAACATGTTTCTCCTCGTAAGATTGATCTACCTCCAGTGGAATGACCACTGAGTTCAATACATGTGATGGGTAAGGTATTTAATTACTTTAAATAGATACATAGAACACATAATTTTCATGAGAGAGATTTTGGAGGAAGTTACATGTGATAGTATACGATACCGATATGATCATGAATCGCAAAGGGACCGATATACCTTGGGATTTGTTTCCAATTCTTCCTGAATCTCATAAAAATATTCCAGTGTGAGATTAGATAAAACACATTTTCCTCAAATTCAAATTCTAGATCACATCAATTTCTATCATCATGACAAATATATATTTCTTATGTTCATTCTGAGGATGGTATGAAGTGATGAATCTCAATTCTTTATCATGTGATTTCTAAATACTTCTCCAGAACATTGAGGTAAACCTCAGATCCCGATCTGATACAAAAAAATATGGTACTTTAGGAAACTATACCACTTCCTTGATGTATATCATGGAAAGATGATTAGGAGACAAATATTCACTAATAACAATGAAGTTTTCTAACGTAATTAGGTGATTAACTATCCCATATAAAATTAAACCCTTTAGAGGTTTTGGATAGTCTGATGACAAAATCCATAGTGATTTTCTCCCATTTCCATTACAGTATGGGTAATGGATGCAACATTCCTTTGGAATTTTTTCTTTCATCAATAACATGATTGAATTTCAAACATTTAGATACAAAAATAGTGATATCTCTCTTCCTTAAATCCCATAATAAATATTTTTTCAAGACCTTATAAATTATCATACTTCTAGGGTTAATATAAAATGAAAAATTAAGAGCTTCCTCAAGTATCTCCTTCTTCAAATATGGTATGGAAGTAACACATACATGGTTCCGGAACCATATCATTCCACCCAAATAATGTTAAAAATCAAGAACATTTTTGACCTTCTTTTCTAGATCTTAATATTCCTTCTACACCACCTTAATATTTACTTGGATATAGGGTTAAAAATTCATTTTAGAAAGTTAAAATTTTCCCATTCCTTTTGTATTTCTATATCCATCCTTTCTAAATCTAGAAATATTATATCTTTTGTGATCCTCATCATGTATAATCTAGTATGATCCGTCCAACTCAAAGAATATTCCACCTTGATCGCTTTCTCAGGGTGGTAATGTATTAACCAGCCATAATCCATTATCAACTCTAACTATCTAATTTGGTTCATGTCGAACTCCATATTTGTGAATATATATTTTAAGATTTTATGATCAGTATATATATATCACACCGTTATCTATAAAGATAATTCATCCATATCTTTGATGCAAAAAATACCGCTACTAACTACAAATAATTAGTTGTGTAATTATCCAATGAATATTCAACTGTCAAGAGGAATATCCTACAATCATGTTATTATTCATAAGAACAAATCACTATCCCTTCTTGTATGCATCAATATAAATGAAATACCATTCTACACTACATGGTAATGTAATAAAAGGTGCACTAACCAAACTTTTCTTGAGCTCCTTGAATTGTTTCTCACATTCATCTGTCCAGATGAACATGACACCCTTCCGAGTTAAGTTGGTCAAAGGATTATATAGTCGTTATAATTTCTCCCCGAACTGTAGATAATATCTTTCTAAACAAAGAAATCTATATATCTTAGTAACTTTGGATAGTCTAGGAAATAATTCAATATCCTCCATTTTTTATATATTTACTGCTATTCTATATTTTTAGATTATGTGACCCAAAAAACAATCCTTCTACTACCAAAATTCAGAATTTTGAAATTTTTCATATAGCTTATCATTCTATAGGGTTTTTAGTACAATTATCATGTGATCTTCATTCTATTCCTTTCTCTTTGAATATAAAATAATATATTCTATAATGACTACAAAAAACATGTTGAGTTAATCTATAAAGACTATATTCATTTAATACATGAAGATATAAGGGGAATTAGTAAGCCCAAAAGGCATCAGTATATTTTAATAGTGACCATAATCTGTTCAGAATTCCATCTTGGGTATATCATCCTTATTGACCCTAAAATGATGATATTGGTAACGAAGGTCAATCTTGGAAAATTAATGTGCTCTACGCATTCTAGGAATCAATTCCTAAATATAGGGAATATGATACTTGTTATTGATTGTGATATTGTTCAACTCCCTATAACCAATGGAGCATCGCATTGACCCATCTTTTTTCTCACAAAAATAACCAGTTCACCCCATGGTGATGCTCTTGGATGAATGAATCCCTTATCAGGGTTTTCTTAGAGTTACTTCTTTAATTCCTGTAACTCAATCGAGAAAATTCTTTAATGTGTCTTTGAAACTATTGTGGGACCATATAAATGTTCCATTGTGAACTCAATTTCATGTTTTGGTGGAAGGATATGATACTCTTCTGTAAATACATCCAAAAAATATTGAACAATTGGAATATTATAGATTCCAATATTCTCCCAAACCATTTGAGATAAAAAAAACCCCTTTGTATGAGAATTAATACCCATAAAATCGATGTAATATCCATAGAAATTTTATACTTATCATCACATTGATGGATGACCTTAGGAGGGTTTTATATATCGTACATAACTTCACTTCCTTGAAAAATGATGTGGAATTCATGGAAAAAATTGAATCTATGTGTAAGATGACCTCAAATTCAACCAAAGGAAGAATGAAAAGATTTGTAGGAAGCAGACTCCCACAACATTCAATATGAGAGGAATCATATAATTGAGAGGAAATCATCATACCATTAGGTGTTTAAATGAATAATTTTACCTCTAACTATTTTAGAGAAATATTAACACACTATGAAAATTCTTTAGATATGAAAGAGTGGGTGGATCCAGAATATGACATTACTAGTTCTATAATAGATGTTAACTGTACCTGTCATCATGTCGTTATCACACCCATCATCAAAAATAACTATTTCATGGGATTTTCCATTTTCCACTGGCTTTAGTGGTTTTTGACATCGACCATCCTCACATTCCCTAGGGTTTGTATTGTTGTTAGAATAATTCCCATTCTCCTTAAACTTGTAGCACATAATAATGTGAGGTTGCTATGCACAAATATTTCTACATTATATTTTTGTGTTGACATCCTCCCATCACATCAGAAGTTAATTACCTATCGTCCATCCTTTCCACACAAAAAATATTTATTAGAACCCTTAAGGGAATTTCCTCCATGCTTATTACCATAATTATTACCTAATAGAAAGTTCATCCTCTTTTATTTAGGGTTTTTATATTTTCGTTCAAACTCCATCTTCCACTTCTTGTGAAAATCATGAGATTGATATATGACTCCCAAATCCATTTCAACCTCGATTTCACAATTCAAAATCTCTTTATATATTCTAATGTATCTTATGGACAATGAACTTCTGAGACATGGCTTTAAACCAATAATGAAACTATCAACATTAAATTTTGTTTGGATGATAATTCTTGAATCATGCCTCACATGTCTCAGGAAATTATCCTCGAAGGTACCAAAAGACTCATAATACGTTTGATTCAACTCAGGAAACTCTTTATCCGTCTTCGTATGAAGAATTTCGAGAAAGTACATATTAAAAAATACATTATTGAACTCATAAAAATCCATGGATTAAATCCCTTCTTATTACCTTGTTTTCTTGATTAGATTCCACTAGGGATCTACTTCTCCTTCTAACTGATATATAGCCAGAATAACATTATCATCTGATAAACACTTAGTAATGGATAATTTCTTATCAGTAGTACTAATCCATTGTTCTGCAACATGTGGATCGGAAGACCCTCTGAAAGAAGGGGATGTTGCCTCTTGAATCACTCACTAAAATTTTGTTCCATACTTTTCTCCTTTTTAAGTCCAATATGATTCATATCTTGATAATGTTTTTTGTGAATATCAATGAGGTTTTTCATTCCATATCCCATAGAATTTGACTACTCAGGATGAAAATCGTTTCATTGTCTATTGCAATCACCATTAATGTGGTTCCATGGGGTTACAACCCTTGACTAAACCTAGAATCATATAGTAAGAAATAGGTATCATATTGAGGTACCATGTAATCAGGAAAAATCACTTATAGGATGTATAACTGATGAAACTTTCATTAATAAATGACATAGTATTATCCTAGGTTATTCATATCCAACTCATACTAAAATACTTAATAATGATTCATGAATTGTTTGTGAATTCCCAATGTATATCCCATGGGAGTGTCGAAATTGGTCTGCAGTAAGGCTCGTTTTCTTGTACCAGATTACCCTAAGTCAGGACAAGAACATCTTATTAGTGTTTTTAAAACAAGTCAGATCTATGCCAGATCAACCTCCACTTATAGTATCCAGACAAGAATTTATTACTAGGAAACCACTCACTCTATCCTTCACAAAAAATTCCTGGAAATTTTCATGTACTTTTCATAATTATTATACTTATACCTATACATTTTCTTAACAATATCAATGAGGTTACCTCATCCTCAATTCCAAAGGATAACTATAGATTTTCTCTGATACCTACTATAGTGATACTCTTGTTTCAAAACATTAACATTACATTACATTTTCGGAATACTTGAACATTATACAAATATATACCCAAATACCATAATTGGGGTAGTGCCTTTAGAATAATGGAAACAAAAATACTAGTACACAAATGATCCATATCCCCTCCCACTAGGTTAATCTGAACCAGCACCCTTCTTGGTCACAACAAACATTGTACATATCATCATAACCTGGTTAAAAGGAAACATATAAGCAGTGATCTTAGATGCTTATTAAGGTTAAACAAGGGAGACATGTATGAATAAACTAGAGAAATAAGTTATGATAACATGATCATGAAAATAGAATATCATACCCTGCATATCAAAGATCTTAATATGAAGCATTGCATAAATATTGGTAGTTCATAATACATGAATAACAAAAAAAGAGCATTAGATGTTAAATCATAAAATGTGAATAAAACTGTAACTGTGGTAGACATATAAGAATATAATGATTTTAATAATATCAAGGGAATCACTTCCAATACCATATTATTAGTATGGGTTCACTCCCCATACCATCTAGGTAGTCATGGTTCACTCCCTAGGCCATCTTGTTAGCATGATTTCACTGCACATACTATCTTGGTAGTCGTGTTTCACTCCCATGGCCATATTAGTAGTCATGGTTCAGTCCTATGATCGTATTAGTCATCAAGGTTCAATCCCAATACCATATTGTTCTATCTAATGAGATATAAATATTTACCCAATTCATTGAATGGAGATATAAGTTCCACCGATCTCATAATTAAATCATACATACATGTTCTTCAAGGTCATTAAAAGACATAACATAACACATAAAATGAAATTAGTATCATAAATATGTCAACATATCACAACAAGTGGAAGGATACATGTTTCATAATCACTTCATTATAAACCTAACCCGTGAAAAGAAGTGGGTTTCAAAAGCATAAAACCGGTGAAAGAGAAACAAGATTCATAAATATCATGCCATCAAAACACAATCCATTTAGATAAAGAATATGACTGGAAACATTTAATAATTTCCCCATAAAAGAAATATTGAAACCAATGGATGTTATCTTATATGTAAAATAATTTTTTAAGTTATTTTAAACATATTTCTTGAGGAAAACATCCTTTATTAATTGAAAAATGTCTTCTTATTACAAAAAACCTTTTGAATCTTAAACCCCATGAAAGAAATATTGTAAAATTGATATGTAAAAACCCATAAATTTACGTATAATAATAGTTTTTTACAATCATGGGAGGTACGTAAACCATACAAATGGAATGAAGGTTGAACATAACTTGTATCTCACAGAAAATAAAAGTGAGATGAAATACCCAAACCTTGTGTTTTGACTCTCTTCTTAATCAAACAAGCTTTATGTATAGTAAATATAAATTTATTAAACATATTTTATAGAAGAATATTATTTTATCTAATACCACTTATGTTTTGATTATGACCTTACATCACCCTCTTATTAGTGATCCTATGTAATGGTTTCACTTTGGATAAAATTCCATTTGTTTTCACATGTGTCTTAATATGTTATCTCTTTGATCCATATAAATATATATTGATAAAAGAATTTAAATCATGGTATAAATATAATTTATAACCAATATATGTGTATTATAATAATCTATATCATAAATAAGTATGAAATATAATATATCATTCATGGATATGGTAATCTATATGTACTCATGAGCATTGTTTCTTTTTTAGTTAACTTATTCAAAGAATGTGTGTAAATGAAATATAGATATATATATATATGTAAGTATATATATTTATATATCATTATTACATTAAAAATTTTATATCATATATATAATATAATATCACTAAAACCATCCTTAATACAATCCATGTGGTGTGTGAACGAGTCACTTCACTTTGAGGGGGTGGTAGTCCAAATATACATAAAAGGAATGTGTTGTAAAAAAGAATAAAAATTATTAAGTAAATAATAAATATTATATATCAAATAAATAAATATATTTTTCATCATAATTTCCACAATGATTGGAGTTAAAGGAAAAATGAACAATCATTATTTCATGAGGTAGTAATTCGTCGTACATAGAAACAGTATGTTCAACATCCATTAGATAGATATTTCTGTTAGTTTCGATCAAAATATTATCATAAAAACATCATATTTTTTAAATTATACTGGTATTTTCATACAATAATGGAATAAAGAGAGTTTTGGGTGGATATGTAAAATTAAGAATGGAGCTTGAGAGAGGAAATTACGTCTTAATCGGGTAACTCCATTTGGTTTGTGACGAAAGGCTACCTTGAGTTACCTTATTCCAAAGGTAAGGATTATAGTGGTAAGAGTGGGAATATTTGAGCTTATTTTAGTATATTTTCTGGGATTAACATTGATTGGAGAGTATTATGACGTTAGTAGAGGTGGTGGCCTTTTATAAGAAGAAGGAGGGGAACTTTAGGACATTCCCAGACTATTATTTCAACATAAATTGATTTTCAATTTAGAATAACTCCAAAGTGATTCATCTAGAGTTTTAGATGTGTATGGGTAGGAATCCTCCAAAATAATTAATTTTAGACATTTTTAGATCACAAACTTATCCTTATCTTTTGGATTTAACCCTTAGTGAAAAATTTTAAATCTTACCAGGACAACTTATCGTTCTACACTAGAGATTCATTATAGTGACTATAAAATCCCAAAAAAAAACCCTAATTGTATCATTAGGAAATATTTAACACTATCCTATTTAGTTTTCTGAATAATATATTTTTTTGTTTTCAATAACAATTAATAGAATATTATTTTATTTAAAGTATCATTTATCTCATTTTTGATAATATTTATTATTCTAATTTTTATAAATACCATAACTAAATGTTTAATTCAAAAACAATATTCCAATGTGTCACTAACATGTCTATGTTATCTATAAAATTTGGGATGTCATTAATTATATAAAATTAAATTTTTATTATATATTTTTTAATATCATTTTTTTGATATCTCAATTAATTAATTAACTACTTAATCATTATTATTGATGCCTTTAATTTAATTATCTACGATCTAAAAATTATAAATAAATTTTTATCATGAAATGACTGGTATACTTAGTTAATTGCAAGACATAAATGGAAAATGATTTTTTTTCTAAAAATGGTCTATAAAAACTCATTGTGTTACATTCTACCCTCTTTAAAATTAATTTATCCCTCAAAATTCATCAGTTGGGTAAAAAAATTAGGATAATTTTGCATCATCATATTCTTTGGATACCAAATAGCTTCCACAACTTGTTATTTCTCCACAAAACATTGATATAGAGAGTGGCCTTATTTCTTATAACATTATCTAATCGGAGAAAAATTTCAAAAGGTTTCTCCTCGAAAGAAATATCCTACCGGAGTGGTATAAACCCTTAGTTTAGTACATGTGAAGGTTAAGGTATGTACTTACTTAGGAGATATACATGGAACACATCATGGACTTGAGAGATATTTGGAGGTAATTCCAAGAGACAAGCTACAATCCCGATACGACCATGAATCTGGAAGGGACCGATATACCTAGGGATTAGTTTCCATATTTTTACCAAATATCATAAATTTATTATAGGGTAAACTATTAGAAATAACTTTTCATAAAAATAAAATTCTATATCATTTTTATGGTTTTCAACATAAATTTTTTTCTAACTTTGAGCTATCTTGATAAGATGGTGAATGGTTATAACATTCTCGACCATTTCTTCACTGATCTCAGGTCATAGTAGCATTGTTTCTCTAACCTCATCCCAACATGTTGGATCTCTACATTTCTTCCCATAGAGGTATTTATGCAATGAAATATAAATTATTAAGTGAAATCTGTAGTTGTAAGAAAACTCAACTTGATGATGGTTTTGATTCCAACCTCCTTTAAAATCCAAAGAACAAGATCTCAACATACCCTCTAGGGTTTGAATTATTTCCTTAAGATTGACCATATTTCTGAGGATGATATGCAATGATGAAACTCAATTCTGTATCATGTTCATTATGAAGACTTCTCTAAAACATTGAGTTAATCCTAAGATCCTGATATGATATAATTGAATGTGGTACTCTATGAAACCTCACAATATCCTTGATGTATATCCTGGAAAGATGACCAAGAGAGAAATATTCTATTCTAGCAATTAAGGGTGTTGAATTAGTATGGAGATCGACTACCGCCCATATAACCTTAAACCCCTTAGAGGGTTTGGGTAGTCTAATGAAAAAAATACAAATTGATGTTCTCCCCATTCTATTATAGTAAGGGTAATGGATGCAACATCCCTTCAGAATTTTTTCTTTCATCCTTAACATACTGGTATACCAAACATTGGGAAACAAACTCCATGATATCTTTCTTCATACCATCCCCCAAGAAGTATTCATTAATGTCCATATACATTATTTTATTTCCATGATGAATAGAGAATGAATAAATTTAGCTTCCCCTAATAATTCCATATTCAAATCTAGTATGGAAGGAATACATACACAGTTCTTGAAACATTTCATTCCATCATGATAATGGTTAAAATTAGGAACATTAATAAACATATTTTGTATCTCTTCATATTATTTATGCACCTCCCTAAACTTCACTTGGATATAGGGTTGAATATTCATTTCAGAAAGATAAAAATTTTCCCATTCCATCAACATTTCTAGACCCATCTTTGAAAATACAGAAATATTGTATCATGGGTGATCCTCATCATGGATAATCTGTCATGATCCTTCGAACTCAAATCATCTCCCACCTTGTTCTCTTTCCCGGGGTGGTAATATATTAAGCAGTAATCATCCTTTATAAACTCTAACCATTTTCTCTGGAACATGTTCAAATACTTCTATGTGAATATATATTTTAATCTTTTATGATCAATATATATCAAAATTTTCTCCATAAATATATTACATTCATGTATTTAATAAAAAAATTATGACTTCTATCTCCAAATCATGTGTTGGGTAATTTTTCATATATATCATCAACTATCATGAGACATAGATTATAACCATTTAACTTTACTTAAGAACACATCCCAATCCATTCTTGGATGCATAACTATAAATTAAAAAACCTTCACTACTGGGTAATGTATGAACAGGTGCATTGACCTATATTTTGTTTAGCCCCTTAGAATTTCCCTCACATTCATCTTTCTAGAGGAACATTGAACACTTCCAATTTAACATGTTTAGTGGATTATATAGATGTGAGAAACTCTCCACAAACCATTTATAATATCTAGATAAACCAAGAAATCGGTGGATCTCAGTCACCGTGGATGGTCTATGACAGCTTTCAATAGCCTCTGTTTTTTATGTATCTACTTCAATAAAATCTCATGATATTATGTAGCCTAAAAATTAAACCTTTTGTAGTATAAATTTAGACACTATAAATTTTTCATATAGCTTATCATTCCATAGGGTCTTTAGTAAATTTATCATCGGATCTTCATAATCATCTGTTATCATTGAATAGATAAGATTATCATCTATAAATACTACCACAAACATATCAAGGTAATATCTAAAGACTATATTCATTAAATCAGTGAAGATATCTTGGGCAATAGTAAGACCTAAATGAATCAATATATATTCATAGTTATCATACCTTTTATGTAATGTAATCTTGGGTATTTTCTCTTTATTGACCCGCAATTGATGATATCCAGAATGAGGGTCATTCTAGGAAAAGTATAGGAATCCTCTTAGTTGATTAGAAAAGTTATCAATAAGGGGAAGAGGATACTTGATCTTTATATTGATTTTGATAAACTCTCGATAATCAATGTTTAGTCTCATTGATCTATATTTATTTCTCACAAAAAATAATTGGTGCACCCCAAGGTGTCACACTTGGCCAAATGAATACCTTATCATCGTTTTAATGGAGTTTCTTCATTAATTCCTATAACTCAATTGGGACCATTCTGTAAAGAGTGTTTGAAATTGGTGTAGAACTGGGTATAAGTTCTATTTTGAACTATAATTCACATTTTTTGGATGGATATGCATCTCCTCTAGAATGAGGTCCACATAATGTTGAAAAATATACATATTATTGATGTAAATATTCTCCCCAACCATTGAAGATAAACAACCATATTTAATGGGAATTAAGACCTATAAAGTTGATTTAATATCCACATTAACTTTATACTTATCATAAAATTTATGTATGATCATAGGAGAGTTTGAAATTTCAAACATAACATCTTGTACTTTACAATTGATGTGGGATTTTTTTAGAAAAATACAATACATGCCTAATATGACATTAAATTCAACCAATGGGAGAATGAAAAGATTTTTAGGAAGCACATTACCAAAAAATCAATAAGATAAGAATCATATACATGAGGTGTAATCATCGTACCATTATTGGTTTTTACTCCTAATTCCACCTCTAATTGTTTTTGAGAAATCATAACACCATTAGAAACTTCTTCAGATATGAAAGGGTGGGTAGATCTGGAATCAAATATGAAATTAGTAGTTAAATATTAGATGATAGTTTTACTATTCATCAAGTCATTATTACACCCATAACTAGAAATAGTGATTGCATTATATTTACCCTTTTCCTCATATTTAATGGTTTTTTATGTTGATCATCATCACCATACCTTGGGTTTGGGTAGTGGTTATCATAATTCCCATTTTTCATACCCTTGTGTCACTAAATATTTGGAGGTGTATTATGGATGACGCTTTCTCCATTAGCATTTTTCACTAAATTCTTCCCATCAAATCAAAAATAAATTTATTTGTGACCTTCCGTTCCACACGTAAAAAATTTATTAAACCACTTCATGTAATTTCATCCATTATTATTCCCGCATTTAGATCATAAAGGAAGGTTCATCTTTATTTCTTCATGGTTTTTATATTTTCCATTAAACTCCAAGTTATTATTCTTGTCAAAAGCATGATATTTATACGTGAATCCCACATCAATTTCATCCTTGATTTCACAACGCACAATATATTCATAACTACTAATGTCTCTTATGGAAAACATCCTTCTGAGACAATTATTTAAGCCAATTAAGAGCCTATCAAATATAATTTGGGTAAGATGATAATTTCTGAAGAATAACATGAATGTCTCATGAAATTACCCCCGTAGGTGCCAATATAATCATCATCCCCTTTCATCAAATCAATGAACTATTTATACATTTTGGTATGAAGAATTATATGAAAGTAATTACTAAATGTTAGTTCTTTAACTCTTCGCAATCTGTGGATTAAATATCATCTTATTGTCTCATAATTATGATTAGATTCCACCACTAATATGTTTCACCTTCAAAAAACTAAAATGATAGAATAAAATTCTCATTCCCCAAACAATAATGAATGAATAATATCACATCAGTAGTAGTGTCCATTGTTCAATAGAAGATGGATCATAAGACCCTCTGAATGAGGGTGGATATTGCATCATGAAAGACTCAATAGAATGTTGTTCCCTCCTTTTCTCATTTAAAATTCAGCTATAATTTATATCTTTAGGTGAAAAATCATTTCATTATATGTCGTAATCACCATTAACGTGGTTCCTTCAGGATCCATCCATTGAATAAAACCAAAATCATAGAGTAAGTAAAAGATATTATAATGAGGAACAATATATTCATGAAAAATCACTCATAAAATGTGTAACATATGAATCCTTTATTAATATATGATTTCTTAGGTTCATCCTAGGTTATTCATAACCAAGAGATACTGAAATAATTCATAATGGTTCATGAATACTTTTTGGATTCCGAATGAATATCCTTAGGAGTGTCAAACTAGTTGTGTACTAAGGACCATTATTGTGTGCTATATTAACCCGAGTCAGGCTTGGAACATCTTTTCAGAGTTATTACCCCTAGGTACATTTGTACTAAAGAAGAATCCACTTGTAGTGTCCATATTGGGATGTATTTCTTGGAAACCACTCAATTTATCCTTTAATAAAAAATCTAGAAACATTCCTTATAATTTTACATTTCCATAGACTTATACAAAGACATTTCCTTATGGTTCTCACTTTTGTTTTATCATCTTGGATTCCAAAGGTTTACTATTCCATTTCATTGATAACAACTTTATTGATCCTTAGTTTTCAAAACATTAACATTAGATATATTTTTCAGAATACCTAAATATTTTACAAACATATTTCAAAAGAACATAATTGGTCTAGTGCCTTTAGAAACATTGAAACTTAAACATTGGTTCATAAATGAGCTACATCCCCTCCCACTAGGTTCTTATTAACTAACACCCCTTATAGACACATCAAGAATAGTATATATCATCATAACCAGGGTAAAAGGAAACCTGAATGGGGTGAGCTCCGATGATCAGTAAAGGAAAAAAAGGGGGACATGTACGCATAAACCTGAGAATATGGCTATGATAAAATGATCATGAAAATAGAATAGTATACCCTACATATCAGAGATAATAATAATAATAATGGAATACATATTGGAAGTTCATAAGACCTGAATTATAATGATATAAATTGTATATGGTGTGAAATCATAAAATAGGAATAAAAATAGAATTGTGGAAGACACATAAACAAATAAGGATTTCCAGAGTAGCTAAATAATCCATTCCAACACCATATTTTTAGTATGACTCCACTCCCCATACCATATTTATAGTCATGGTTCACTCCCAGGGCCATCTTAGTAGCACAAGCTCACTCCTCATATCATCCAGGTAGTCATGGTTATGTCCCATGGTTATATTAGAAGTCAATGTTCACTCAAACTACCATACTAGATGTAAAGGTTCACTCCTAAGATCATATTAGTCTATCTCATGTGACATAAATCTTTACCCAATGCATTGGGCGGAGATATATGTCCCACTAATCTCATAATGAAATCATACACACATATTCCAGAAGATTTTTAAAAAACAAAATAATCCAAGAAATGAAATGGGAATCATAAAAAGGTCAACATATCATAACATGTGGAATGATACTGGTTTCATAATAATTTCATCATAAACATAACTCGTGAAAAGAAGTGCTATTTAAAATCATGTAAGCCATGAAAGAGAAATGTTCTTCATTAACAACATGTTATCAAAACAAAATTAAATTAGAGAAAGAATATGAATTGAAACATTGAATAACTTCCCCATAAAGGAAGGCATAAAAAAATGAGTCTATCTTACTTGTAAAATAATTTCAAAATATAATTTAGAAACATTTCTTCTGTAAAATATCCTTTCTCCTTTGAAAATATATTTTTTAACAAAAACCCTTTTTAAATAGAAACCCCATGAAATAAATATCATAAAATGGATATGTAAATACAAAAAACATTATGTATAATAATAATTGAATACAATAATGGGTAGTACATATACCATAAAAATGAAAGAGTGGCAAATATAGATTTTATCTCATAGAGATTAAATGTGAGATAAAATCTTTGTACCCTGGGTCTTGGATCTCTTCGAAATCGAACAAGATTACTATATAATAATTATAAGTTTATTATAAATGTATTATAGAATAATATTCTTATATCAAATTCCACATCTGGTTTTATTATTAACTTATAATACCTTCCTGTTAACGATCCTATGTTCAGGTTTCACTTCAGGTAATATTCACTTTGTTTTCCCATGTGTCTTAATTAGTTATATCATTGGTCCTTATACTTATATAACTATTAAATAATTAAATCATTGATGTAAATATAATGAATATAAAATATAAGTATTTTATAATAATCTATATCATAAATAATTATGAAATATAATACCTCATTCATGGAGACTGTAATGTGTATGTATGCTGGAACTTTTATTCTATTTTAATTGTCATATTAAAAGAAATTATTCAAATGACATTTGTATATATATATGTATATATATAATTATATTATAAGAATTATTATATCATATATATCTTATAATTTAATTAAAACCATCCTTAATACAATCCATGTTGTGGGTGAGCAAATTATATCTCTTTGAGGGGGCGGAGTCCACACTTCGTCAAAATAGATTATCGTCTTAACAAAAAATGGAATGAAAAAAGGGTATGTGTTGTAAAAATGAATATATAATCATCATTTAATAATAAATAATATACAAAACACACACACACACAAATATATATATATATATATATATATATATAATTATAGTGCCCTTGATAATGACAACCATTATAGTTCGTAAAGGAGAAATAATCAATCATCGTTTCATGAGCCAGTAGTTCACCATACACAGGAATAATATATTCGATATCCATTAAATGAACGTGTGTGTATGTTTTGGTCAAAACCATTTCTTCAAAAAACCTTTTGTATTGAGGATTATGGTTTATCATAAAATAATTTTATAAATAGGGTGTAGGGGTGGAGATGGGAAATTAAGAAAGGAGCACGAGAGAAGACGTTACCTCTAAATCGGGTAACTCTTTTTGGTTTGTGCCAATAGGATACCTTGAGTTTCCTTCTTCCCAGGGAAGGATTATAGAAGGAATTCTGGGATTTTGTGAGCTTATTATAAAAGATATTTTGTGAGAAAAGGGGCTTGAGCGGTGTTAGGAATTGGGAAGAGGTGGTGGCCTTTTATTATAGGGAGGAGGGGCAATTTAGGAAACTCCAAAACTAATAATTTATTAAAATTTTATTTCCAATTTGAAATAGCTCCAATGTGATTGATTTCAAATTTTATATGATTATGGATAGTAATACTCTAAACTAACTAATTTTATATGTTTTTAGGTAAAAAAACATAGCCTTATCTTTTGGCTTTATCCCTTAGTTAAACAATTTAACTCTTCCGGTGACAACTTGTATTTTTACACTATGAGGTTAATATAGTTACTATAAATATAAAAAACCCCTAATTATATCATTTATGATATCAATAACATTATACTAGTTATTTTTATAAATTATATATTTTTATTAATTTTATATCATTTAATAGCATATTATTTACTTTAAAGTGTCATTTATATCTATTTTGATACTATTTAAAATTTTCATTTTTAAAAATATCATAACAACATGATAAATTCTAAAAAATACTACCGATATGTCTATAACATGTCTAAATAATCTATAATTTTTTTTATTTATTTAATTATATAAAAATAACTTATTTTAATATTTTTAATATCATTTATTTGATATCTCAATTAATTATATAATTACTACATAATTATTATAGAAGACTTTAATTAAATTATCTATTCTGTAAAAATTAAAAATAAATTATAATGATAAATATATATTTCTTATATTTATAATTAATATTTATAGTCAAAATTTTATTTTTTATAACACTATATTAAGATTTATTTATTTATTAAAATTTGTATATGAAATTTTTAAATCTTCTTTAAATAAAATATAATAAATGACATAATCTAACACAAGTGGCATAAAAGGGATCAAATTTTAAATATAATGTTGATTTGGGTCGAAAATCACATACCCAATGAACTTTTTAAGTGTTACGGTAATTTTATATTATTATTATAATATTATTATTACCTTTAATTATACTATTTACCATTAACAGTGACAAATAAAATTCAAAAGTTATTATTCACAAAAAAATAATTTTGACCATATTAGAAAAAATATTTCATGCTGATTAAAACCATATATGTTCATTTTTTGAATTTCAATTCATATAAGACGTAAAATTAAATTTAATGATTATCCTGCAAATGTGGATACAAGGCAGGTAAAAGAAAAATTTAAAAGTTAAATAATTTGTTATATATTTAATTCTATTAAAAAATGATTCCAAAGAACTAAATTGAATTAATATATTGATTATTAATCTATGATGAATTTAAAATAAATTAAAATTAAAATAAATTAAAATTAAAATAAATTTAAATTAAAAAGTTTATTTTTAACTACAATATTGTATTTTTCAGTATTCATCAAAAAATGAAACTTTTCAGAAAAATACCCAAAATTTACCGTAAGATAAATTTGATATTCCAAATTCAGAAAACAATATTTAATTCATAAAAAAAATTTCTATGAGTTTATAAAATTAATTTTTTTATAATTACATTAAAAAGGTTTCATTTGAGAAAATGATATATTTAGACAGAGAAGGTCTTTACCGACAATCGAATACTTTTTAATCAATATGATTTATTTATATCTGAAAATTATAAAAAAAAATTTGGAAAGTAGTTATTAGTATTCATATAACTATGTTTAATGTCTAGGTTATAATTAACTCATTTATTTTATAATAATAAAAGATATTATTCATAGAAACTATGTGTTGCATGTATCGTGTGCCATGTCAGTGTTACGTTCAATATACCCTATGTCAGTATTGCATGAAACATATTCTAATTCTGTTCCTTGTGAAAGTAATGTTTGAATTAGTTCATTGAAATACGTAAATGAAAATTTAATTATTTCGAACAAATACTCCATAAAACTCAGGGTGTTAGGTTATATGTTTTGGGTAATTCAAATTCCCATTACAAACCATTATAAAGTATTTGAATAAATGGTTATAATGCATGAAATAGGTTAAACATAAGGTATAATTTATTGAAAATAAGGTGTAATGATTTAAAAATTCCATAACTATTTATTCATGAATATTTGGTTTCACACTATGGTTATGGTTTCTCAAAATATTCTTTTAGGTTTCATTCAACAGATGGAACCCAAATGAATCATGTTAAAATTTAATATGAAGGAAAATGTGGTGACTATGAGAAACCAAATGGGATGATGACTATAGTGAAAGATATCGCTATTATTCATAATCAGTTATCTGTAAATATAATTAACAAATTATACATTAACAAACTCCTAGACTCACCAAATAAGATAAAGATGAAGGTCACTATGTTCTCTAGTAGTGGAGACCACGGAGGAAATACGACATGATTTCCTTCATGTGAGAAATGTTGAATGGGATACTCATGAGTGTTTTTTAAGGAAATGGGAATGTTTTTAAATATTTAATCAAAGGAAATAAATTAATGAATATAAAAGGATGATGAAGAGTATAATGGAATGAAATAAATTTCATCATAGGGACCCATTAATAGTTCATTGTCTTAAATGTGGGGAACCTGGGAATTATCAGGGTCAATTCCCAATTCTAAAGGCTAAACTATAAAACAAGGAAGGACCTATGTCGAAATATAATGGTTGATGTATTTATTCATTGGTATTCAATAATTAAATTTTCAAATTTTATTTTACCAATTTTATTTTTTATATAAGTATCTTGAAACATATAAGGATTGTGTTAAATTTGAGAAGCCTATATGTCTTCAATAAATTAACAGTATTTGATACATTCATGGTTTTATTATTTTATGATTGATCGTAAATTCAAAGTCATAAACTCCCCTATTTAGGTATTATGTAATTAGATTCTACTATGATTAAGGGTATTTTGGGATACATCTACGATAATACGACCAATTGGTTTAGTATATGTTTTTGTGAAAGAGATATTTAGAGAAATACTCCCTTAATTTTTAGGGGAATATATTTAAAGGTATTGGTATCCTTTAGGGTTTATAATTTATTTTATTTTGATTTAATTATGATTTATCACACTTTTAGAATGTTACGGGAATTATATTAATATTTTTTTAGAAAAAAAACCCACATACTGAGTGATTACCCACCTCATCAAGCAAGGTTGGGGGGAATGAACCCACAAATGAAAGATAGTGAAAGTTTAGCACATGCCACAATCATATACAATGTTTTGGTAAATATTTCATTATTTGACATAAATGATTTGATTAATAAATATTAATTATAAACCAGTGTTGTAACTAATTAGGTGATTATATTTATTACTTATTCTTACAATAATGGTTTTTGAGAATATTTAGAAATTTAAGGAATGACTTATTACTCTTTTATGGATCTTATGATGTGTTAAAAGTGAATTTTAGTGTTTCATGCCAAAAATATTATTTTTGGATATTAATTTATTGTACAACGAGATGATGTTGAAATTGATTGAGGAACAAAAAAATTATGAAATTTCTCTTATGAAATATAAATATATAAAGTAAATAACTTTTCCATAAAATCATAGATGATAAAGGAATAACTCAACTTTATAAAAAATATCATGAAATAAAAATTTAATCATATTAACATCGTATAAAAATAATAAATCATCATTTAACTCATCATAGATTTATGTTTTTGTGGTTGTTTGTTTTTTCGATAATTCACATTCTTCTGATTAATGACTTCTATCACCTTATATCATTATTAGGGAATTTATCTTTTTTCATTGTACATATATTCACTTCCCACATATGTTCTATAATTTAGAAACATATTTATTTATTATTCTAGATGAAATTTAATATTTATCATTCCCTATATTAGTTAGATGTTTTGTTAAAATATTTTACGATGTGGAGTTTTCAACAATGTAATTTCCAAATTTAAAACCATTGATGATCTATAAAATGATTAAATCATATGGACACAATTTATTGAAGGTGGAAATAATGTGACACCCCAGTTTTTTAAAATAATAAATATATGCTTGATTGTATATAATAAAAAAAACTTTTATGAGAATGTAAAATTCTAAGACATTATGATATATATTTTTTAAATAAATTCAATCTCCATGATAACATTTGATGCACGAAACACTGGTTTAAAAAACACAATATTATATCAAAATATAAATATTTAAAATATGACCATTTCAAGAAAACCATTATGCTGGGGCATATGTATAAGAATAACTAAATTATGAAAATTATTATAATCTATTAATTATAAATTAAATAAGAATCATTTGAATGAAAATGAAATAGTTTTTAAAAAACCAATTTTTTTCTAAATGATGGTATAATCACGCTTTGTACCCATAATTTAAAATTATTTTACAAAATTTTGAAAAAAAATATGATAAAGAATACATAATTTTTTAAATTCCCATATTAAATTTAACTTTGGGTGAATCCTTGGTATTTTTCTGAAATATTTTATTTTTCTATGAACTGTAAAAAAATTGATTTTTATCAAAAGATTCCTTTTTCATTTAAATTTATTACAAAGTGAAATTGTATTTTTAATTTTTTTTAAAGTAATATAATTTTATATAAATTACAATAAATATATTTTTGTCCGTTGGAATAATTTTCAATTTGAATTTTTATTTTAAAACCTTCATTCGTTATATGAATTTTCATTTTGAACCCCCACTTTTTCATCGTATCTATGGGTTTAAATTTAATTTGGATTATTTGAAATATTTGTGTTGAATTTGGAATAATGGATTCCATATTTTAAATCATAATAATTTATTTTACCTAAGAAGGGAAATTTAAATTTTTACCATTATTAATAACAAAAGAAATAAAAATTTATTATTGTTGTTAAGGTAAAAAATTGATTTACAGAGGATGAACTAAAATGATAAGGATTCAAATTACCCAAAAACATGTCAAAAACCAATTTTATGTTTTTATTGTGACCTTATTACTTATTAGGTTTGATAATAGACCATTTTGGTTCCTTTTGTAATGTTAAAAGCATGGGTACATAATCGTACCACAATTAACTATTTTATTTCACCCTTATACCATTGTATTAAACTAGTTTTGTATTGAAATTTAAAAGTATAATAACAAGTTTCACTCCATTTTTTCAATTATTTTGTTTTTAACACTGTTAAAAGGGTAAATGTTTCTTTTTTTTAATTATATTGTAGGAGGAGGTGATTTGGAGGACCCATTATGAAGTCCAAGAAAAATGGGCCAATCTACACATGATCCAAGCACACCAGATGAATAAAACGAATTATTATACTAAACCTTAAATTCCAATGGGCTTAAAATTTTCTTTTAGGTCTAAAATATAATTATATACATTTCATATTAATGAACGGAATCCCAATTCTTCCATTAAGATACCCATAAAGACTGATCTGTCCAATGAAGTGGATCTGCACGGGGTCAAAACATTGCCTCTGTATTTTGGATATATCGATTATTATATTACATATATGGCCTCCATATATTACATGCATGTATAATAGGTGTCTTCAAACAACTCTTTAGTTTTTTCCAATGTGATTTAAGACTTTATGACTGGACAAAACCATGGAACAAGCAGATTCATGAAATTAGGGTGCCCAAAACCACTCCCCACTTTTCTTATACATTTGTACCTTTGGCAGCCCTTTTGAAATTTCGAACCATAGTAAAGGTTCTGCCATTTTGGAGTCCTAAATTGGTGCTCCCAACAATATTTGGAGTTCTTTAGGCTATGGGAAGTTCTACTTCAACATCTTTTTCTTCCTCTCCTCCCATGGGTTTCTAAACCCCTTATGATCACCCGGGGAGGAACATGATGTAAATCCCAATCTTCATGTCTGTAATATTTGAATGATATTTTTAATTAAATTTTGTTATATTATTTTTAATCATCCTCTATTCTTGTTTTATTGAGATATTTTCCGGTATTTCATGCTCAACTCATATGATCATGTTTGGGGTTACCCATTCATGTGATGTTTCACACACTGTTCACCACTTTTTCTTCCTTCATTAAATTGTTGTGTTTGTGTGGTTCATATTGGAAAATTTAACTCACATATTCACTATAAAGGCCATGTACATTTATTTCATGATATTAAAAATAAACAACATACAAACATGGATAGACCAATTAGTTCTTCGTGTGTTTCTTTGTTGAGTTTCAGTTTTGATGTCGAACAAAAATCACCCAATCGTTGGCGATGTCCAGTGATTCATTATGTTCTCTCGACTGAACACTAGGATTTATCATAGTATAAACTTAGTAACATTATTTTAATAGGTGTTACAAACCAGGTATTAAAATATCTATACCCTTTCTCTTGAATCGATGAATGATGATCATCACGATACTCTCGTGGGTTGATCACGTTTAATTAATCTTATTCATTTCTACCTTGTTTTATTACATTATTTTTTTCTATTGTAATCATTAATCATCAAACCCCATGTTTTATTAAATCCCACTCCCCTTATGTATTCATAATCAAAACCCTCTTGTACAACTAATGATATAAGTCTCCTTCGAGAGATGACCTAGGGTTGCTGTTATACTTCAGAAATTCTAGTTAAAAAAACAATTAATTTGGCGTTCTCGACAATGTGATAAACTTTTGGCACCATTTTCAATGAGCCAAGATCATTTATTTTCTTTAATTTCTTTTAATTATTTATTTTAATTCTTAATTACTACTCCTTTCAATACCCCACCCCCATTTTATTATTTTGGTTTTTTTATTGTTTTTGTGTATTCTCTCTCTCTCTCTCACCCTCTTTCTTATTATTTTCCATCTCTCACTAATTTTGTTGTGTATAATTCTCTTTTATTTAATCCTTTAATTTCATAAGTATTATTATTTAACTCATCTTCAATAGAAAATCTAAAAAAACAATAATCAATCAATCAAACAAACTGGAAATCATTATTGCATGACAAGATCTGGAAATGAAACATTTCTAAATTTCGACCCTGAAATTGAAAAGTCACCCCATTCAAAAATCAAGGAATATAGAGAGGGTAAATCATGTAACACTAAGGAACCCCTTTTTGAACCTCAAGTGGCTATAAACCAATCAAAAATTGAACCCAAGAAAACCCAAGAAAACATGGATGCAAATAATTGAACTTTAAAAGAACTGACCACCCCAGATGTGGAGTACCAACCTACGTAGATCCAATATCTCGAGGAAGTAGCCAACATTGATCTAAGATCAGGAATCATCCACCTACTTCCCAATTTTCATGGTCTTCCTGTTGAGGACCCTCACAAATATCTCAAAGAGTTTCACATAGTCTGCTCTACCATGAAACCGAAAAATGTGTCTGAGGACCTAATTATGTTTAGGGCCATCCCTTTCTCCCTTGACGGTGTAGAAAAAGAGTAGATATACTGTCTTTATACCACAATTGGGGGATGTAATGACATTAATAGACTCTTTTTAGAGAATGTATTCCTTTCCTCTTGAACTGTATCAATTAGGAATGAAATTTGTGGCATTAGAGAATCACAATGAGAGACCCTTCATGAATACTGAGAGAGATTAAAAAGACTTTTCCCAAGTTTCCCCCACCACCAAATTATTGAACAAATATTAATCCAATACTTCTATGAGGGACTTGTCCCCATGGATTGTATAATGATAGATTCTGTAGGTGGTGGTTCACTTGTTGATAAAACTGCTTCCGCCTCTTGTGACATAATAGACAACATGGCTCGAAATGCACAACAATTTGGTACACGAGCAATTGCAACAACCCAAGGAGTTCATGAGGTAAGTCAGTCAGACCTTGAACAAAATTTAGATAATAAACATGATGAGATGCGTACACTTTTAAGGTAATTAGCTCAAGCACAAGGTAACTCACACTCTACTTCTATTCCATTACATTGTGGTATTTGTTCTGATAACACTCATTTTTCTGACTAGTGCCCACAACTTCAGGATACATCTAATTCTTGTGAAACAGTGTTCCCAGGAACCCATTCCAACAAGCACCACCCTTTAAGAAACAACAATTTAGAACAAATACAAATTTCGAGGGGTAAGAACTACCCATGTACCGATAGGGAGGAAAATCAAGCTACCCCAAGAAGAATTGGTATCAACAAGGATAATGTATGAAACCTTCTTATCCTTCAACTTCTAAAAATAATAATCCTCCTCCTCCCGAAACTGTACCAATACTCAAGGAAATGGTGAAGAAAATGGCAACCCAGAAACTCCTGTTCCAATAGACCACACAATCAGCAATTCAAGACCTACAAACTCAAGTGGGACAATTGGTAAACACTATCGGTGATCTTAAGATAAAAGGTTCTGGACAACTACCATCCCAACGCATTTCCAATCCAATGGTCAAAGGTTATGCATGTGCTATTACACATCATAGTGGTAAAATGTTTCTCCTTATAAGGATTCTTCCAAATAGGTATGTCCCCATAATGAAAGCACTCTTTCTCCAAACATAAATAATTATAATGAAGAAAAACAAAATAAAAAGAGTAATAAAATTTTCTTTGATGATTCAAATGAACAATACATTCCTCTTCCTTTCCTCCAATTACTCTCTAAATCTATGAAAAATTATGATAATGACATTGATAATGAAATAATGGATACATTTGAATAAGTTCACGTTAATATTCCATTGTTGTATGCAATCAAGAAAATTCCCCATTATTCCAAATTTCTGAAAGAACTATGCACCCATAGATGATGGATGAAGGGGAATGAGAGAGTCAACATATGGAGGAATGTATCGTCCTTGATTGAACCCCAAAAGATGATTTTGTGCAAGGATCTGGGCACATTCATGATACCTTGTACCATAAGGGAGACCTTATTTTCTGATGCTATGGTAGATTTAGGTGCTTCAATTAATGTAATGCCTCACTCCATTTATACTTATATATAGGTTGGAGAGCTCCAACCAACAAGAATTGTTGTGCAACATTCCATCCAAAGTACAACTAATTCAACAGGTGTGATTGAGGATGTCCTTGTAAGAGTGAAGAATCTCATCTTCCCCACAGATTTCTATATTCTTGAGATGTATGATACCAGAATCTAAGGACATTCCCCTTTCATACAAGGGTGGCCATTCCTAAAAATAGCAAAGACAATCATCAACGTTCACAATAGTACATTTTCCATGGAGTTCGGTGGAGAAAAGGCTATTTTTAACATCCTTTTGGCTATGAAATACCCCATTGAAGTGAACTCCACTCTTCATGTCTATTCGATGGAAGTGCTCTCAAATGATGCACAAACACACACGATTCTCTCCTTAACCCATACTCTAATTCATTTTCCTCTTCTTCACCCTTGGATTATTTGAGTTTTCAGTCATGTTTTGAGTGTTTGTTGGGTTATGAAATGTGTAAATTCTGTGCTTTAATTGATGAGTGTATAAATTTTGTGGTACCCATGATCGTTGATGATTCTCTAAATCTCATTTCAATATATTCTCTTTCATTTGAGAATAAACATGAGAAGATAGATAGTTTAGTAGACCTCACTCCCCCTAAATCCCCTCCCTCAGTCAAAAATACCCTGTTTTTGGAATTAAAAGCACATCCATCTAATTTAAAATATTCCACTCTTGAGGTTATTGACCAATTGCCCGTTATTATTTCCAATAACCTCTCTCAATATCAAGAATCGAAACTGCTTGATCTTTTGAGAGAGTGTAAAAAGAAAATAGTATGGACATTGGCTGGTATTCTTGGGATTATCCCATCTATTTGTAGTCACCATATACGTTTTGATAATGATACTAAGCTTGTAAGACACTCATAACGCCAGTTGAATCCCATTCTCCTTGAATTCGTATAGTTGGAAGTCAGTAAATTACTTACTACAAGGATCATTTATCCTATATCTGATGGTAAATGGGTTAGCCTTGTACAAATTGTGCCTAGAAAACTTGAATAATAGTTGTTTCAAATGAATGGAATCAATTGTTTCCAACAAGTGTGAAAAACAATTGGCGAGTCTGTATTGACTACCGTCATCTAAATCAAGACATGCGGAAGGACCACTTTCCTCTAACTTTCATTGACCAAATGTTATAAGAATGGGATGGTAAGTCCCATTATTTTTTCCTTGATGGATATTCAGATTATTGTTGAATCCATATAACCTTGAGGATCAAGAAAAGACAACACTTACCTGTACATTTTGCCCATTTTCTAATAGAAGAATTCCATTCGGTCTATGTAATTCTCCTGGTACTTTTCAGCGATGTATGTCGAGTATTTTTTCTGAGTACCTTGAGAGTTGTATGGAAGTCTTTATATACGATTTCACAGTTTATGGCACTTCCTTTTATGAGTTTTTGGATCACCTAGGTTCTATCCTCTGTCGTTTCATAGAAAAAGATCTTGTATTAAATTACAAGAAATCACATTTCATGGTTGAACAAGGGATAGTTCTTGGGCATGTTATTTCAAAAGAGGGAATTCATTTTGATAAATCAACAATTAAATTAATTTCAACCTTTATATGTCCAAAAACAATTCGTGAGGTGCGATATTTCTTGGGCCATGCAGGTTTTTACAGCCGATTAATTAAAGACTTTAGCAAGATCATGTTTCCCTTGTTCCAGTTTTTACAAAAGGATTCTGATTTTCTGTTCAATAAAAATTTTGAGGACGCTTTAAATTTAATAAAAGGATTCTCACTTCACCTCGTGTCATCCGACCACCAAGGTGGGATCTCCCCTTTGAGCTTATGTGTGATGCCTCTAACATTGCAGTTGGGGTGGTTTTATCACAAAGGGTTGAGAAAGCTCCTCATGTAATTGTGTATGCCTCTAGTACCCATGATTCTTCCCAAGAAAACTACACAACCACTGAAAAATAACTTCTTTATATTCTTTTTTCCTTGGAAAAATTGCGTTCATATCATATTGGGTAGAAAATCATCATCTTCTTTAATCATGTTGCCCTTTGTTTCCTCCAAAAGAAACCTGAAGCCAAGCCCCGCCTCATTCGATGGATGCTCAACCTCCAAGAGTTTTACATTGATATGTGTGACAATAGAGAAGTGGAAAATGTGGTAGCTGACCACATTTGTAGGATTTCTCCACTTTTGGAACATCATGTTGACTCACCCCTCACCATTAGATAATTCTTCCCTCATTAGAACCTTTGTGATGTTGTGGACCTTACCACCTGGTATGCAGACATTGTGAATTTTCTATCAACATCTAGGGTCCCCATTTATTTCAGCACTTCATAATCCCAGAGACATAAGCATGATTCTTGATGGTACATTTGGGATGACCAATACTTTTGGACAATTTGTAGTGATCAAGTAGTTCTTCAATGTGTCCTTGACCATGATTACACCTCTATTTTTACCTTCTTCCACACCTTAGCTTGTGGGGGCCACTTTGGTTCTCAATGTATAACTTGAAAGGTCCTTGACTTGGGAATTTATTGGCCAAATTTGTAGAGGGTTGGCCATATATTTTTCATGTCATATTGTTTTTGTCAATTAAAAGGGAATATCTCAAAGTGGAATGAAATTCCCCAACAACCCTTGTTATTTTGTGAGATCTTCAATGTATGGGGAACTGAATTCATGGGTCCTTTTCCAAATTCATTTGTCTTTGTGTATATCTTACTGGCTGTTGATTATATATCTAAATGGGGGGAAGCAAAGGACACCAGGACCGAGTACTCTTCAGTGGTTGTTGACTTTGTGTGGTCCCAAATTTTCTGTAGGTTTGGTCTACCTAGATTCATCATTAGTGATCAGGGTTCACATTTTTGCAACAGCAACATGAAGATTTTTCATCATAAGTATGGGGTTGATCATAATGTCTCCATTTCATATCACCCCCAAACTAATAGACAAGCAGAAATCTCAAATCATAAAGTTAATAGAATCTTGGAAAAAATAGTACAACCCAATAGGAATGATTGGAGTATGCATTTGGATGATGCATTATGGGCGTACAGTAAAACTTTTAAAAACACAATCAGAATTTCACCATATATCATTCTGTTTGGAAAGGCATTTCACCTCCCAGTGGAGGTAGAACACCATGAATATTGGGCAGTTAAACAATGTAATATGAATCTTTCAGATGCCAGAGAGCATAGGAAGCTGCAGATTCCAGAGTTGGAATAAATTCGATGTGATGCATATGAGAACTCATGAATATATAAATAGAATTCAAAGGCTATCCAAGATAGCATGATTCATCAACGGATGTTTCATATTGGTGAAAAGGTCCTCATGTACAATTTCATGCTAAATCTCCACCCAGGTAAGCTTCGTTCCCAATGGCTTGGTCCTTATATTGTTACTGATATTTACCTTTTTAGTTTTATCCATGTTTTGCATGAGAAGAGTGGCCAAAGGATTATTGTCAATGGCTAGAGTCTTAAACCCTTCTATGAGTATTTTCTAAACCATCTCATGGAAGAAATCCAAATGATAGATTCCACATATGACACCACTAAAGAGGATGTCTCTTCTCCCTACCTTTATTTACTTGTCTATTTATTTAAAATACTCTCATGGAGGACAATATAACTTTTAGGTGTGGGGGAGGGTGACATGTCATAGTTAGGAGTAAACAAAAAAACAAAAAAACAACATATAAACAAAAAAATGTTTTTTCTTTTTTTTCATTTTCCTTATTTTGTTTTTTAAGATAAAAATTGATCTTAGATAGAATATCCAAAATAATTTTTCATGCTTGAGTAGATTGTGTGGAATATTTCATTGTTATTGGAAAATTACTTTTCAAATTAATTTTGATATGGAATATTTTTCTATAATTTTTACTTTCAAATCATTATTAGATGTTTAATGGATTTTTGAATCCCATGCCTCATTATCACTGATAAATATTTTAATCCCTTACCTGAGAGACATTTTAAGCCCTTTATTGCATATTCTTCTTTTTAATCACTTTCATGAGATTCTTGGGTCATGTAGAGAGACTAGAACTTTCCAAGATTCTATTTGAAGCCACAAGATTCAAGTATGCTACTTTCATGATACAAGCAATCTTTCATTTAAATGACCTTTGTAGAATTATCCTCTATTTTGTCCACCGTTACATTTTATCCTTATTAATCCTAAGAGACCATGAAATTCCTCTTAGGTACCCACATTTCAAGATTTTTTATCCCATCCTACCAATCTCTTGTGTATATTAATGTTTATTTTTATCATGTGTGGGTGAGAGGGTGTTTCTATTGGAATTTTGGGGAGACAATCATTCTTATGGGTTGATATAAAGGGTGCCTACATTTTCCTTCTACAATGGGTTCACAAGACATATTACATCATTGTATTACTCATGTTTCTATCTTTATATACAAAAAACTATATAAATAGAATAGTTTTGTACATTAAAAACATAACAAAATAAAAAATGGAGAAAAGATGATTTTAACTCATTATTATTCACTTCTTGGATGTGACCCAAAAAAATTGACAATGGGGAGAGTGAGTTGGATTTGATACACATTTTGAGGGGTTGAGTGTGTACATTCATTGTGAACACTTTCTGAATTTTAAATGTTTTATAAATAATATATTAAACACTCCTCTTCAGCCTCTTATTTTTAAACACTAATTCCTAACAACCCTTGAACCTTAGAACAACCTGTTGGAAGTCCTCCTAAGTAGCAAACATGTTTATCCTAGAAGAGAACTTAGAATATTGGAAAGAATATGGTAATATCACATAAACTATGGTAAATGAGAATAACTCCACTTTCATATGTTCCTTCAGCGAAGTGGGAAAATATCTATGTGTGGTAGGTTGCGACATGTTGCATTGGTGAACAAATGAAGTTGAACAAATTTGAATGTGAGAAGAGAAATATGACGCAAAAATTGATTCCATAAATGAGACATGATGAATTTCATATAAACAACGTCATGTATGTTTTAAAACCTTTTATTTAGGAATGGGACATGATTAGGATATTATACTTGGACCAGGAGTGAAATTTTTTTGGTGTGGGTGTGTGATCGTACCACGATTCACTGTTTTATTTCACCCTTATAGCAATGTATTAAACTAGTTTTGTATTGAAAATTACAAGTATAATAACGAATTTCAATCCATGTTTGAATCAACTATATTTTTGTAACATGCTTAAAAAGGTATGTGTTACTTGTTTGGATAATTATATTGTAGGTGGAGGGGACTTGGAGGACCCATTATGATGTCTAAGAAAAATGGGCCAATCTGTACATGATCCAAGCACACCAGTGGAATAAAATGAATTCTTCTACTAAACTGTGAATTCAAATGGGGTGAAATTTTTTTGTCCTGTTCATAAATATAATGTTCTACATTTCATATGAAGGAAGCAAATCCCAATCCATCAATTAAGAGGCCCATAAAGACTGATCTGTCCAATGTAGTGGATCTGCATGGGGTCACAACTCTTCCTCTTTATGTCAGAAATATCTCTTATTATATTCTATATATGGCAGAAAACATTGACATGGAGGTAGAAAAGGTGTTTTCCAACAAACTATTAGTTTTTTCCATAGTGATTTAAGACTTTATGACCGGCCAAAACCATGGACCAAGAGGATTCGTGAAATCAGGGTGCCATAAACCACTCCCCAATTTGCCTATATATGTGTACCTTGGGAACCCCATTTGGGAGTTCAAACCAGAGGCAAGGTGCGGCCATTTTGGAGTCTTAAAGGGGTCCTCCCACAAATATTTGGAGTTTTAGAGGATATGGTAAGTGCTACTTCAACATCTTATTCTTCCTCCCCTCACATGGGCTTCTAAACCCCTTATGATCACCCGGGCAGGAACGTGATGTAAATCCCAAGATTCATGTTTGCAATGTTTGAATGTTATTTTTAATTCTAGGTTGTTATGTTGTTTTTCATAATACTATATTTTTGTTTTATTGAATTATTTAATGGTATGTCCTGCTCAACTTATATGATCATGTTTTGGGGTACCCATTAATGTGACGTTTCACACACTGTTCACCACCTTTTCTTCCCTCATTCAAATGCGGTGTTTGTGTGGTTCATATTGGTCAATTGAACTCGCATATGAACTATATAGGGAATGTAAATATTTTCCATGGTATCACAAAGAATCCACATACAAACCTAGACAGCACATCAAGTTCTTCGTGTGTTTTTTTGGTGAGTTTTGGTAATAAAGTCGAACACAAATCACCCAATCATCAGCGGTGTCCGGTGAATCATTGCGTTCTCTCAACTAAACCATTGGATGTATCCTAGTATAAACTCATTAACATTATGGAAATAGGTTTTTGTTGATATATTTTCAATTTTTAAATGTTGTCATTGGGTTTTGCAGAGGTTTTGAATTTTGAAATGTGTAATGGGTTACTTATCTTTCTGTTTCCCGCTCACCCTTAAAGCGTCTTTTGATAATCTAATTAAAAATGAATTTTATGTCAATATGTGTTAAAAACTAGGGATTAAAATATCTATACCATTTCTATTGAAGTGAAGAAGTATGGGCATCATAATACTACCCTGAGTTGATAACATTTAATTAATCGTGTTCATTTCTACATTGTTTTATTTCTTTAGTTTTTCTATTGTAGTATTTAATCATCAAACCCCATGTTTTATTAAATTCCATTCCCATTTTTTATTCATAATAAAAAAACTTCTTTTACAACTATTGATCTAATGCTCTATCAAGAGATGACCTAGGGTTGTTTTTATACTGTAGAAATTCTCGTTAAAAATAAACAACAAATTTGACGTGCTCAACAACGCGATCAGTACACTTTATTCTTTACAAAAATTACATGTGTGTCATCCCACCAACTTGTAAAAGGATAGTTAATACCTTTACTTTTTCACACCTATAAATCCATTTTCTTGACAAAAACAAGAAAAAGTAAATCCACAATATCATTAGAAAAATTATAGAGATTTTTTTCTTCCAAAAATAACATCTGTATAGTCATTATGAGGACATAGAAAGGATAATTCTCTTAGAGAAGGTAATTGTCTAAACAAAACTATTTCATCTTATTTTATCTTTTTCAACCATCAAATATTCCTTAACAATAAAAATATAATAAAAAAGTATCTATAATATATTAATATATTATTATGTTGATTTAATAATATTTATCCATCTCCTCCTCCATCAAATTGGAAATGAAATTGTTGATCGTGTGTATGGGGGACTACCACCTCACTAATCGATGTAACTCATTTTCCATCAACACATCTCACGATTGTATATAATTATGTATTTAATGTATATATATATATATAAATTATGATATTATTATTCTTTTTTAATTATAATATCACATAAACCATCTTACTTTACATGTTGTTTGAATTATGTTAATGTCGCTCATTTGTACGATGAATTACCACATTGCAAAGAAATTTGATTTTCTTTTCACTTATGCTTTAAATTAAATTTAATATTGATAAATTAAATGAACATATATGATATATATGAAATGATATTTATTATTTAAAATTAATATATCACCTAGTTACTTACCATTTCACCCTTTAAGTATTTGATAATGTCGCTCATGCATATGTATGACCTACCATCTCCCTGAAGCGATTTGATCAAATGTACATGTTGTAAATTAACTAATGATTACAAAATTGTATATAATGAAAAAACTTATATTTATAACATTAATATTATTATGGATATTATGGAACTATATAATATTCTCAAATAATGAAACATTCATGTTAAAATATGAATGAGAAATCAAGGTAACTATCATTCAAAAAAACAATGAAAGAATATAAACAAAGAGGTGATAGGATTTTATAAAAGGATCACATATTATATTTAAATATAAATATTATTATGCTACAAATTAATAACATTTTTAAAACCATTATAAATGAGTTTAAATCACATTCAACTAAAAGAATGCAGTAAGTAGGGGACATCATCTCAATTTCCCTTCATTGAGGCATATTTTGTTTTTGAGCATATAATTTCTTTTATATGGTGTGAATACTTATAATTTTATATATATTATCATAAAATCATAATAAATAATGGTATTTTCTAGTTTTAATTTGAATTATTTCATCAACGTGCATTTTACATTAACGTTACCAAGTGGTAAGGGACTTCATGACAATTTTCATTTATCAAGGCATGTTTTATTATTGTGTGCCTAATTTTTTTATAGTGTTAATACAATAAATTTTAAATGTTATATAATTAATCCTTTATAATTCATTTTTTTATGTTCCAATTTGAATTATTTCATCCATGTGGATTTTACATGAATGTTACCATGTGGCAAGGTTATTCATCTCAAATTCTCTTCATTGTGGCATGGTGCCATGTTTTGTAGATTTGTTCTTTTATATGGTGTATATAATTCCCATTTTAAATGTAATATCATTATTCCTTAATAAGTCATTATATTTTCTATTTTAATTGGAATTATTTCTTCAATGAATACTTTACGTGAAAATTACAAAGAGGTATAGCATTTTATAACTCAATATCATTTTATAGGTTATATTTCATCTTCATTCTCTTCAAAGTTCTAAGAATATGCATTTAAATACCATTAAATATCATATATTTTATTTATAATTGTTTTATGTGGATTTACATTTGATACACATAATTTAATATTTTATTAAATCTCACTTCAACATTATAGACTTTGTTAGGGATTTTATTTAAATTTACATTTCATTGAAACATATATGTTGATAAACACCTATTCCCACATATGTGGTATATACACTACCACATTGATGTATTTAACATAAATAACTATTTATTTATAGTGATTAATGTTTTGATTAATTTTTATTATTCAAGGTATTTGAAGGGCGTGGGTTGTCAACTACTAGAGTGGAACCCCCATCATTATGAGTGTGGGTCCTCTATAGCTACCTTCCGAGTGGAACCCCCCTAATGCACTAGGGCACTGGACATTAATGGTTAGAGTGCAACCCACCTATGGAACTGGGGAACATGTCCACAAAATCCAAGTGGAACCCCTTATCAGATAGGGTGTGGGTCCCCAATTTCCATAGTGGAACATGCTATCACACTAGGGTGTGGGTCCTTGAACTTTAGAGTTTAACCAACCATTAGCTTGGGTGCTGGTCCTCAACCAACCAAGTGGAACACCCTATCAAATAGGGCATGATTACTTATTACACTAGTGTGTAATACCCTATCATCATGGGTGTGATTCCACTATGGGTACATACAATGTGGACCCCCAGACATACTAGGGCACATTTCATCTAATTTGATTTTGTGGTACCTCGACTGTGTGGCACAATGAGGAGGCAGGGGTTGACTTGGACAATTACTTTGGGGAAGATGCATGGTATACTGGTTATCATTGATGGATATTTGGAACTGTTGGATACTCATATTCTAGGGATGATTTTTGATATATAGATCCCCTAACTCTCTCATTTGGGATTATATTGATGGACCATATATATATATATATATACTTCATCTATATCCCCACATTTGATTTGTTTACTCTCTTTCCATGCGCGGTGATAATGTATGAGGTATTCCCTATGATTTTCATTTTTATATTCTCATTGTTATATGTGTATACTCTCCTGTTATATGTGATGAAGACTTGGTGTATAGTCCATCTACTCAAAATGGTGAGCCCCTTGTTCTTGGGCGAGGTTACTTTCAATCTTGGTTTGGCATGATCTATTCTCTTTGACTGTATCCCACATCTACCATCAGTCTGTTCCTATTTTATCTCTTATTTCTCCATCTTTAGATTTTGGGGCATCTTACTGGGTATCTTTATACTCACCCATACATGGAATTTTCCTGCATGTGATGTATCTTATGCCGATGATGGACAGGTCGGTGGTGAGTTTATATGAGCTTAAGGATACTAGGACCATTAGAACACATATGGTTTTCCTAGGATAGGATTTAGGAGATGGGATCTCTCATCATTTTACCTTTAAAATATTTTCTTTTTGGGATATATTTTAGGCTGGACGTGTATTTTTCGCCTTTTCTTTTTAGTTTTCACTATCATTCTTATATACACACTATAGGTTATGCATGCATAATTTAATTTCGAGTTGTGCTGCATCATTTACTCTTTCCCTTTGCAACTTTTTCTTCTACACAACTATGTGTGTTTATATAGGGAATTAGTAAAATATTTCTTGGATTATGTTTTTTTCTTCATTGCTTATCACCACCCATGGCCTTTAGAGGTAAGATTAGGGTAGTTTCAGATTGAGCCTCAGCTTTGGAAGGGTTATGAAATATTGGTATTAGAGGAAGATCATTACATGGGGTGTTTTTCATAATAACCCCATATAATGTTTTATTTGGGTTGAGTGAAGAATTTTATAGTGTCTCGAGTGTGGCCCCCAAGCCAAGGAATCTTGTGATACTGAGGGCAGCCAACATATCCACTCACAAAGACCTTGGATACCTGCATGTCACCATGGAAAACTGAGACATTGGTTTCAGGGATAAATGGTACATGAATTATATAGGATTGAGTCATTGACTATACTTATCGAGTCAGCTCACATTTATTGTTATATATGTGTGTTTGTGTGTTCTCATCTGACTATGGTTCTCCTTGATAAATATTAGGATTCCCCTATGACAATAGCCATCAAAGTTACAAGCTCTATATCTCGATGATGATGTGATGAGCAATGAGGCCTCATTTCAAGTTATATTATATAACCCCCTTCTGCTAGGTGTATATTTACCATCTCCTCTACTTGTTGAGCATCAGATCATTCTAGCATACCATGATGGGGACACATGCTGACTTAGCCTTCTCTTCGGGTTCTAGTGTCATAGGCCGCCGAGGTTCTACAGTGAGCCAGATCATCAGGCATTGTAGGATTGGATAGAGTCAATGCTCCATGTCTTCAGGATCCACTTGACTTCGATTGATTAGATGGTATCAATTGCATATATAAATTTCTAAAGGGAATTTGGGTACTAGTAGAGTTGTGTTCCCAAGATTCATGATGATTCAACAATATAATGGCATGATTTCTAGTATTTTTTTCATTTGAGGTCATACCCTCTTCTTTAAACTCATCTTGGATTCACAAGCTTTTGGTGATGTAGAATATAGAAAAGATTTTGGTTTAGTATGTAGTGAGGTTTCCATACCTTATGTGGTACTCTCCTGACATGATATGGGATGGATACTTCTGAGAAGGTATGTTTGAGTTGGAGCTTTGTTGAGATATTCAGGTCAATGTAGTTCCCTTATCAATCCTCCATTATTCTAAGATGCTGGATTGAGCACTAGTGACAAAGATATTTTTGTTAGGGGGACAACAGACCATTGGAGTTGGTAGTGGGAATCACAAATCTAATTCGTTTGGAGAAGTTACCAGATTATATGAATCCAGAGCTTAACCAAGGACACCTCCCCATGATCATGCTCAGGTATGTGGATAGGGAAAAAAGATTAATAGAGTAGATAATAGAGGGGAATTTCTTCACCTGTGATTGGGGAGGTCACATAATACAGGACTGCCCGACCAGATGTGCTAAACGGCACTACCATATAGCTAGCAGACTGGAATGGTAGAGGCAGTGTCGTGAGCAAGGATGACCTAAGAATGGGACAAGTGGTACACATGGATTCAGAGTTTGAAGAGGAGTAGGAGGAGATATGAGTGGCAGATTATGCTACAATATCATTCCTCCACCAACACTTGGCAACCCACATTAGGCTTAGGGTGTAGGTAGTCGATTCTATGGATAACTACAGGCATTGGAAGCTTATGACCCAGTAGCACATGAGATGATCATAGGTAGAATATTTTTCTTTCAACTATTCCATTAGTATTTATAGGCACAGGTTACATCCATTCATTTATTTATATACTCATAGTGCAAGAGATGGAGCTTCCAGTTGAGGCGTTAGTCCAGTAGCTTCATCAATAACTATAGTATGAGCTATCTCTTAGTTGAAATAGGTTCACATGGGACCTTTTGGTCATCATGATGAAACCATGTGATGTCATCTTGTGTATGGATTTGTTTTCCATGTTCTAAACCAATATTGACTATCCCAAAAGAAAAGTCAGATTCCTACGCAATGATGGGATGAGATTCTCCTTCAATAGTGAGAGAGATATCATTTCACACAAAAATTTGTTCTACGAGTTGGAGGCTACAAACCATCACCCAAGAGTTAGAATTTATAGCTCATGTTGATGTAGTCCCTTTAGGATCTTGATTTGAGCAACATTGAATGACTATATGTACATATTTCGCAATGATATTTTGGGACTACCTATGTGGTGGGAGATGGCATTTTTTTATCGACTTTCATCCCTAGATCGCTCTAATATCTTCTACGACATATTGGATGGACCCTATCGATCTCTAAGAGATGAATTTGTAGTTGGAGGACCTTTGAGATAAGGGTTTAATCATACCTAGTGTTTCCCCATGGGTATCTCATGTGTAGTTAGTGAAAAAGACGGATGGTATATTGCATCTTTGCATAGTTTATCTTCTCCTAAACTAGGCCATGATAATGAACATGTATCCCTTTATAAGGATTGATGACCTCTCTGACCAATAGAAAGGCATGATATGGTTCTCGAAGAACGATTTATTGAATGGATACCACCATTTGAGGGTTTGTGAGCCTGATACTCCAAAGATGGAACTCTAATGTCACCACATACACTATGATTTATTGGTAATGTCCCTTGGTGTGACGAGTTCCCCTGCCGTATTTATGGTATTAATGAACATGTTTATATAGATATACATGGACCATGTTTTTTTTCTTCATCGATGATATAATCTTGTTCTTTTTATCAAAGGAGGAGAATTTAGAAAACATTAGGATGGTTTTATGTTTGATATGAGAGCACTATATTCATAGAAATATCTCTATGTACCAGTTTTGGATACATGAGTTTCACATTCCAGGGCATGCAATTTATAATCATGGTTTATCTGTGGAACCAAAAAATATTGATACTATGATTTCATTGGAGACACCTTATAGAATGTATGAGGTGCATAGTTCTATTAGATTGGAAGGGTACAATATGGGTTTTTTGGAATACTTAAACTCAGTTGTAGTGACATTGAACACCCCATTATAGAAATGCAAAATGTGTATCTAGTTCGAGAACTACCAATGTGTAGTTGAGGAGTTGAGGTTGAGGTAGATGAGTAATCTTGTGTTATGACTAATAGTGGTGGATGTGGAGTATGTAGTGTATTGAAATTCCTTGAGATCTAGGCTTGGTTGTGTAATGATTTAACATAAGGTAGTTATTTCATATGTGTCGAAGTAGTTGAGACCCAATGAGAAGAACTATGTTACTAAAGAACTAGATATTATAGTGGTATTCTTCTCCTAATGGATTTTGAGGTGATACCATCTAGGAGAGCACTCTATGGTATATTCAGTCCATCAGAGTCTTAGGTACATCATCACATAGAGAGACTTGAACCAGAGATAATGGAATTTGTTTGAGTTCTTGTAGTAATATGACTACAGGATATTCTATACTCCCAGGAAAGAAAATGGTGTAGCATATTCCCTTATTAAGAAGTCTCAAGATCACATAGAGTAGGATTCTTCAGAGTAGTTGTCCTTTTTGCAACTGACTCTAGTGAAGCAGGAGGGTAAAATTTTTCTACAGTAGATTGTGTTGACTCTATCACTTCCGAATCGCGTGAGAGATTCTTGGCTAGAATAGGTTGACTGTGAGTTCTTTTGGGACCATATATCTACACTGTACTCCTGAGATGGATGTTATGAAAAATGGAATGACATCATCCTTTTACAGGGATGCATGCCTTTCCCAGTCATGTTACAATTGGAGGTGATGTTAGATTTCAACACTTCTCCCCTAGATATACATCCCAACACGTGGAAGATGTAAATAGAAATTCAATAGTAGTTTTCATGGTCAAAAATGTGACAATGTGTAGCTATGTTCATCTCCATGTACCTCACATATCTATAGGTAAAATCTTAGAGCATGAAGATCTGGTAGGATTGTTTATCCCCATAGGATCATGGAGTGGAAGTTGGATGACATATCCATGGAATTTGTGATATGGATTCCATGGGAAAAGAAGTTCCATGACACAATCATGGGGACTGTTGAATGAATCATGAATTTGGAACACTTACAAGCCATTGGGATCAAAGATTGATCTAGATTTTGGGGTTGTTTTTCTAATGTGAGATCATTCACCATCATGGGGTGAAATTGAATATTTTCTCAGATCATGATGTGCAGTTTACATCACGATTTCGGAGAGGCCTTTTAGAGGGATTTTGGACCCAAATGAGGATGAATATATATTTTTACCCCATACTGATGGGAAGAATAATTGAACTATCAATTTAGTGGAGGAAATTCTGATTGATTTCATGTTATAATTCAAAAAGAGATAAGAGTTTCAACTAACCATGGTAGAGTTTGCGTACGACCACAAATACCACTCAACCATTAGCATGGAAAATTTTGGGGCTCTATTCGAGAGACACTGTAGGTTACCTTTGTGTTGGATAGATATTGGTGAGACATATCTTTTACTCATAGAGATGGTGAAGCTGACAATGGAGAAAGTATAGGTCTTCTAAGAGAAAACGAGGAACAACTAGAGCATAAAGAAATATTAAATAGATCACCAGTGTATGACCCTAGAGATAAGCAGGGAGACCAATGATTCCTCATAGTCTCCCAACGATGATAAATATGATGGTTTAGCTAGATAATCAAGTTATCCCTAAGGTTAATTGGGTAATTCAAGATCATTTATAGAGTCATTGAGTTTACTTATTGTCTCACTATTCCACCACATATAGAGCGGGTGCACGATGTATTCCATATGTCACAATTTTTGAGATATGTACATGACCCCATGTGTTCATCGACTATGGTGATCTAGTAATAAAGGATGGAGCAAACTTTGTGCAGCACCTAGTAGCGATCTAGGATAAATAATATAGGACACTATGTTGATGGACTATCACATTGTTTTATGTACTATGGTAGAACAAAAACATGTAGGAGAGTTCCTAGTAGTGGGAGTGGCAGATGTGGTCTTATCATCTGATGTTTATTTTATTTTTTCTTTTAATTGACTAAAATATTGGAGGTAATGATATAGAGACCCATTTTATTACCTTTTAATTCTTTGAAATATTTCTATAAATATTTTTAGAGCTAGGAACTGAGATTTCATGTGATTCCAAGGCCCAGTGTTCCAGAAATTGATTTCATAAAAATATTAAATATATTTTCTATTTCCCTAGAATATTTTTTTAAATAATATAGTTAAATATTAAATAGAATATCAGATCATAAATATGAGAGCACAACTTAGTCCATAACATGGTGTTTTCTCTAGGTGAAACATAGAATGGATCATCATAGGGAATTCAGACTGCTCGCTCATTGGTGGTACATTAAGTGAAATAAAAAAATAAGTAAATACATAATTATTTAGTTTTAACATATAGAAATTTTCTATAACAATAATTCCATAGAGAATTATCTAGGTTTCTCCGCATAATCCATGGAATTATTCTCAAGATCTTCCTTCCCCCTTTGTCAATAAATCACCTTGGGTGACGATGGAATGATGGGTCCGATAAAATTGGCACACAAAAAATGAAAAGAAATCCATCAATCACTAGAGAGAACTTTATTCAATGGAAAAAAATAAAATATCTAGGTTGGACTCATCAATTGTTGACTTATGACCCTCAATTAAAAAGATTGAGAATATTAATCATTGTTCTTGTATTGATGATAATTGTGGCCTAAAACTGAACCTACGTACTAATTTTGAATTTGATTTTTTAATTGTTTCTAACCCAAATATCAATGTTGATGATTTTCATCCAAGAAAACTTTCCCATTGATTGATCAACCTTTATTATATTTATTTACCACAATGTTTCTTCATGTTCATCAAAGGTAGGACCCCGTGGTCCCAGTTCGACATTTCATGGCAGTCCCGAGCCCATTCAGACCCTCGAAATTAGAACAGTTGTGTGAACAATGTGAAAACCAATGATCATATCACATATATAGGATTATTGTGGGTTGAGTTTCATTATTTCAATAATATATGGATGAATCATTGTTGAAATAAGGTACAATATGTGTGTTTTATGAAATGAAACCATAGTGGACCACCAGAATCTATTTCCTAGAGAACGACATCGAGAAATAAGGATTTGCCACCAGATCTAGGAGTTTCAGGTAGATATATTGTTAGAAATAAAATAGTGAGGCAGAATCTTAATCATGGGCAACAATTTTACTTAATGGAGAAAAACTAAATACACACTTTATACATGCATGAACACATGACGTGTATCCCCTAATGTGTGGTGGATCGGGTTTTGGGAAAACATAAGGACGGAATGGTGTGTAGCCATCCTAAATTATATGTACCCATTTCCCAGATGGGAATCCCATGTGGTGGATCACATGGATGGGTTGTCATTTGGAAGTCCACTTCCATGTATAAGACCATGAACCTGACACATGGTCATTACATAGACATGGGGTCTAGCATATGGAAATGGGGTCTGGCACATGGACACAACCTATTTCCAAGTAGCATGGAAGCACTATATAGTCCATCTACAAAACATGTACACCTACATGGTAAGGATATATTTTCTTGTTAGGGACATGACCTTACTATGGAGTGGGACCAAACACTGTGTGAGTCCCCTCACACATTTTGTACCTCTTCACCTCTTTTAAGGAAGCATAATGGTTCTGTATCTCCTTTATTGAACTTGAAATTATTCATACGAGTGTCTTATCCTAAGTGTTTTTTAATGTAGAATGAAAATGTTCAACACATTTTGGATTTCGAGATATGTTGTAAACTTTTACCACCATATAACATATAGATATGATTCCAAAAGACATCGATGATAAGTCATGTTCCCCATAGGCTTATTCTGAGTGGAACCCCCCCCCCCCCAGAATGGTTGCAGGTCCTCTATAGCTACCATCTGTGCGGAGCACCCTGGACGCACTAGGTTTCATGTCCTTGATGACTGGAGTGGGAACCCCGTGTGGTATGATGGAATGGTTCCTCAACCTATAGAGTGGAACCCCAAATCAAAAAGGTAATAGTCCTCTATTGTGACCCTCTAAGTAGAAGGCCCCCACTGGAAGAACTAGGGCACAAGTCTTTAATGACAAGAGTAAAACATCCATGTGGTACCAAGGCATGGGTCCGAGACATTAAAGTGGAACCACCTTATCAGATTGAGTGTGGGTCCTCAATGACCGATCAGAACCCCCTATCAGAACAGAGAACCAGTCCTCAACCTTTAGAGTAGAACCCCCATCAGCTTTGGCATGGGTCCTCCACAAACTGAGTTAAACACCACTATCGAATTTAGTGTGGGCCTCTGAAAACTATAGTAGAACCCCCATAAACATGGGGGTGTGTCATCTAGGGATACATACAAAGTAGACCCCACCCCCTCGACATACTAGGGTTTGGGTCTTCTACATCATGTTTTTGGATCCTATATTGTGAGGCATTGTGATGAGGGATGGACTGACTGACACGATTACTTTTGGGAAGACGTGTGATATGATGGAAATTGTTAATGGAATTTCCGAATAGTTGGACATTATAATTCTTAGGCTGAGCAGTGATATGAATATCCCATTACTCTCTAATTTGGGATTATTTTAACGAGTAATATATATATACTTCTTTTATATCCACATTGTGGTTTTGGTTACTATATTTTCATCATAGGAAAATATAGATAGGGCATTCCTTTTACTTTTTGTGTTTATCTTATTGTGGTTACATGAGTCCACTCCCAATAAATAGGTGGTTATGACTCAATGTGTAGTTCATTTACTCACCATATTGATCCCCTTATTCTTGGAAAATGTTACTTTCACATTTCTTTTGGGTTTAGTTATTCTCTATGATTGTAACTCCCATCAATTATCTTTCTATTTCTGTTGTATCTCTTATTGATCCCCCTTTAGCTTTCATGGAATCTCTTTGGGTATGTATATACTCACCTCAAAATGGGATTTTCCCACACGAGATGTGTCTAATGTAGATAATAGACAGGTTGAATGTTACTTTAAAAATCATAGGTATATTAGGTGATGTGGATCATATACGGTGGTCATGGCTAGAGATTTCGCATATGGTCTCTCATAGTAGTTGACATTTCTAGTTTTTTTCATGTTGGGACATATATCTAGTTGGACTTGTATTTTCCACTATTACTTTTCATTTTTCACTTTCTCACTCTTGTACAACACAAAGGTTATGCTTTATTGTTTTACTTTTTAGTTTTCGTGAATCATTCACTATTTCACTCAATAAATTTTCTTCGATATGGATTTGTGTGTGTACATGAACTTAGGAAAATGCCTCCCTCAGTTAATTATGCTATTGGTGCTTGTCACCACCCCCTTTTCTATGCATTCAGGCTTGGGAAGTTATGGCTCAATCCATGTATTAGGTTGGGTCATGATAGAATGATTTAAATCATCTCCAAAATAAACTAAATGCATGTAAAAAATATCTGAAACAACTCCATGCCAATCTTAATCATGTGAAATATAATGATACCTCCTTCAATGAAAAAACTTGATAGAAATCACAAGGGATAGGACCCTAATCCATCCACGACCCACAACATGATAAATGTAAGAATAATCTATATATCCTAGTCAGTATACACTTATAGAATCTATGAAATCAATTTTATATTATGACCCATAAATACTAGTTTGAAAAAAATTAAAATGTATGTTTTCATATGGAAAAATATGAGGAATAAATAACCATTAATCTCATTTTCTCTTATACAAACCTTAGAAAACCCATTATAAAGAAATCAAAAACCTCAGGCATAAAACTATTCTTTAACACCCACACACTCGTTTAAAGACTTATCTCCTTGGAATATAATAATGTTAAAATAAAACGTATAAGGTCATAAAAAACATAAAATTCATTCTTTTTCCTCACAAATAAACTCTAAGACCACTTTTGATTTTTTCACATTTAAAAATATAACTTACAACCCATGATAAAACAGTCTGATTAAAAACCAAAACCACACATTAATTTTCCTTCTATCAAAACAAATTAAAAAGTATTTCACAATACAGGGAAGAATGAATGAACAAAAACATGAACCACAATATCAATTTCACATGAAAAAGAGAAATAGAAAACCAGTATATTTGTTTCAAACAATTTTTCAAATATAATGGGATACAAATAATTTAATGTGAGAAAACCCGCATGTTTTCCTAAACAAGATCCCAATGTCGTAGGAAACTCCAAAGGACTCCAGTAATAAGGGACCTCAACTGGAGATAAAGAACCTAAATAAACACTAATGAAGATATCATTTCTTGGAAGTATTTCAGAACTAATCAATCTCCATCATGACCAGAGAGAAAAAAATAAATCCTCATACCCTTATAAAATGTTTTGGGTCTTTAGAAAACATATGGTTATCGCACATGGTATAACCAATTACATACCCTTAGAAACATACTATACACTAAATATATTAATCATAAATGTCACCTACTATCTTTTTAGGACAACTATAACATCAATAAAATGCGGTAATTAAGAAATAAACCACCTGATAAACACATTTATCAACTCAATGAATTAAAAATAAATATAACCTCAACTCAAAGGTCCTAATATAAAAAACCCATTAGACACATCACCAATCTCCACTTATAAAAAATCAACACCAATTAAATATAAAAAAATCAAGCGGAACAAATAGGGTCTCACAACATTAATGAAAACTTATTTTTTCATAAGCCCCCAAAATAGTTTTTTTGAAGTATGTTTAGGATGATAAGATAACTCAGACCATTTCAAAACCTATTTCATTCATCTATTAAAACTAAATTATAATTAAATTTTTTGAAATCCCTTTATAAATCAAAATTAACTTTAAAAACACCTTTCAAACATTAAAAGATATCAAAAATATTCAAAATTAAATACACATGAGAAAAAAACATTATTTTCATGTAAAGAAAAAAATCAGAAAACTTGATATGATTTAACTAGAAACAACCAATTTGAGATGCCCTTAAAATATCATATTGGTTTTCGCCACCCCTTTAAAACATTTAATTACCTTTGAAAAAAAACATGGTCACTTTTAAAAACAATTGGCATGGAACATGTTTTAGGAAAAGTGTTAGAACCATTTGAAAATCATAATTGGTTCCTTATAGAGAATATATATAGGAATAATTTTAAATGGAAATAATATTATAAAACTCAATCACACTATAACATATAATATAATGAACCAAAAAAGAAACACCTACCTTTTATAAAGTAAAAAATATCTTTAATGCATTACCTTCAATGGTGAACACTCAAAAGAAACCAAAAAATTCCATCGACAACCCCTATAGAAAAAATTACCCATTATTAGGTCCACCCCCAATGCTAAAATCATCCAATTTTCCCTAAAGGTATTTGTTAGGAAAAAGGCAAAGGGAAATGAATAATATGAGAGAGAAAGGGGTAAATATGGATACACCATGGAGGAACCTACTTAAAACCATTATAGAACCCCATAAAAAGGGAGGAAATGAAAGGGAGGGAGATACCAAATTACCACTAGTTCTCCCAAATGGTGGGGAGAAAATAGGCAGGGTTGGAGGGTTAAAATAGAGTGGGGTTGGGATTATAATTTTAATGTTTAATAAATTAAAAGAGGTTGCACTATTTTCTAAATAGCATGCCAACCATGAAACCCTCACTAGACAGACCTATGAACCCCATATGGTTTCCACAAATACATCATACTGTTTGACTAACAACATACTAATTGTTCCAAAAGGTACTTTAAAATTTTCATCACTGCTGCATGGGCTCCATATGGTTTCCATTAACCCTGTGAGATATTAAGAACCCTTTAAAATCCATTAAAATTTTGAATTTTAAATTCCCAAAAATTCCTAGAACATAAAATAATGATCAATAACATAGAATAATTAATAACAATGACACAAGAGTTTTATTGGATGATTCTTGGCCTACAAGACATGTGATATAATAAAGTAGTTTTATTGACTAATTCCAATGAAAGAGGGTTGGTAATTGTGGGTGTCTTGGGTAATAAGGGATGCTGCCCAACCAACATCATATGTGGATTAGTAAATAAATTGGGTGGATTGGTTATTTTTTGATGTGATAAATCTCCTTTTATTATGATTGTTCAACTTAACTTCTTATTTTTTTTAAACTTATGATTTTTAGTTTTGATACAAATTTCTCTTGACATACTAACTTTACATGGAAATTGTTATTATTTTAGATATGTCCCTACTAATTCCTCCTATGTTCTCACCCCTCTATAGTGTTTTTGGGGTTGTTTTTAGGATATTTCAAGGAATATTGGAGAATTATTCTATTCATGAGTGGAGATTATGAGCTCAGTAGTACATTTTCATAGGATTTTTTTAAGTCATGGTTCTTATTCTCATAGTTTATATTGGTAATGTTAACTCCTTAATTAGTAATTATGGAGTTGATAGCTATATTGATTACATTATCATTGTAATTAATACTGTAATTCCTCCCATACATGTGATAAATACCCTCAATGTTATTCTCCAAGCCATGGATTATTGTAGGTGGGATTTTGGGGTCACTTAAAACTCCTCTATCAACCGTAGAGGTGTTTTAGTGGGTGATTCTAATTGAGTAGTTTTATATAATATTTTTGTGAAGTGGTAAGATAGAGTATGAAGTTAAGATTGAGAGAGGATTTTATGGTTACGGTAAAAAAAATGTGTCATTTAAACAAAGAATGTTATATAGGTTGAGGAGAACAATTTTGACATGATTATTTAGTTCCTCCATGATATTATGTAAGGGCCTTATTTTTCTACTTAGCATACATAAGAGAAAGTGAAAATTTTGTGGGGTAGGGAATATGGTAAGGGTGTATGCATCATTTTCATGGGATTCATTCTAATGATGGATTTTTGATTCATGGTTATGATTAATATTTTTATTTATACTAACAAATATTGATATAATGTTTCCTTTATTATTAGGATGTATTAGTATTAATCAATTGATTAATATTATATTTAAATATAAATTCATGGTAACATATGGTATGTCATGAGCCAAACTTCCCTTAGTATTCCATGTTTAGTCATTACTAAAGTTTGTATGGATGATAAATAATTTATATTTAAGTTCTTCCAATAATTTAAATACATAATTTTAAATTAATGAATGTATCATGCTAATTCGATTTTATTATGATTAATACAATAACACTATTTTTGTATAAATTGTGTGTAACCTATATTATGTTTAATAATAATGTTTTAATTATATTATCATAATAAAATGATAGAAATATTTTATATCTCCCATGAAAGAGAATGCGAATATGAATATTCCATGTGTACCCTCATGGAATGTTTATTTTATTGCTAGTAAAATATTTTAGGATGGATTAATAATAATTTGTTTGATTGGTTATGTTTTGATGATGTATTACCTTAAAGAATTATGATAAGACAATATAGTGATTGATTCAATATTCATTGGTAAAATTAGCAGAAATAATTATTTCTGATATATATATTTTCAAATCCATCTAATGATTTTCTTTGATGATATATTGTGATGATGATATATAATAGATGATATAGAAAGGTTCCATGGTTGATTTTGGGATGGTTTTTAGAGGACGGACATTGAGATTTCCTTTTTTTTTCTTGTTTGTTATGTGGGGGTGATGATGTAGGTATAATGAGTAAGTTTCATCATGGATGTGTTTTCCTGCTAGATATGATATTCTATATGATGTTTTTATGATTCCCTTACTGTGTGATAACATAGTTGTTTGATGTTGAATCAATGACATGTCATTAAAATGTTATCATGATATTTTGATATGGGAAGATAATAAGGATTCATTGAATGAGTATTTAATGAATTTTATATAGAAATAATCCCCATTGTTCCTTGGTGGATCATCTAGAAAAGAGAATGAAGAATTGTTAGAGTAGATTTTAGTTTCCTTTGATTTGTGGAGGACTCCAGATCAATCATGAGTCAATTAAGTATCTAAATTGTTTCAAAAGATACCTCACATATAATGGTAGATGATGTGGGTAAATATGGATGGGATTCCATTGATGATTTTTTTTTGAAATGTCCAAGGAGGATCTTATTTTCCTAATATACTATTTGATTCATGAATGATCTTTACTGGGGTTTCTATGGGAGTTTAGATGGATGTTCTATGTATTGGATCATGTCCTCTATAGAATAAAAGATAATGTAAATCTTATAGAGTTCGAGTGTGACATCAAGCCTTTATTTTATGTATATTAATTTGTACCATGCTGGTATATTTTATTTATTTCCATTCTAATGTTTTGGGTTTTCATGAATATGATTTTCCAAAGGGTCAGCATTATTCCATATGTTTGGTGGATAACCAAATATGATTTCGTATGTGGAGAATGTTCTATGATAGTTTTGTAGTGTGTATGTCCAGTTTTTTCAATATCTCACCAAGGATTTTATGATTTGGAAATCTCTAACTTCAGGTTTCATTTGGATTCTCAAGGTATGAATTTCAAGAGTTCAATATAATTTTAATGTTTAGGGTTACATATTCCTTTATTTGGGTATTAATTTCTTTACTTGGGGTTTTATTTTAATTCTTGAGGATTAGATTTTTTATAGGTATCAAATATAAGAGATTAGTTTTTTTGATTTCCTTATTTTGTGATATTTGGGATTTAGAGATGTTGATATGGAGTCAGTAGGTGTTCCAAAGGCCAAAAGTGAGTTTTGGACATACTATCTTTTCTGGGATCATGGGGGTGTTCTTTTTTTAAGGTCGAGTCTCATCATTTTCACGGCATGGTTATAGGGGTGAGGTGTTTCAGTTATTGATTGAGTGATCACCAAAAACTCCTATGGTGTACACGATAGGAGAGGTTGTGAACCTATATGTTTTAGTGTTATGGTATTTTTAGTAAGAATGGTGTTTAGAGAGGAGTCTAGTGTTACCATTAAATTTGGTAAAGATTGAACGATGGTATGGGTTTAGCTCTTTTTGTCTTCCTGATCCTTGGACTGTTTTTATATAACAAATGGGGAGAACAACACACCCCCATTAGTGGGCATGGTCGTTCTTTGTGGAGAAGAGTCTCATCATTTTTTTGTGTTAGAAATAGTTAGGGAAGTCTTTATGCGAAATGGTGGATGTCATAGTGGTTTCATAAAGGTTTGAAAAGGGGTATATCATGTGGTCATAATGGATGGATGAAGATTTTAACCATGTTACTACCTTCTGAGTATCCACATAATGTGGTGATGGTTAACACATTTTTTGAAGAAATCAATATACAATTGAGTAATAAAGGGAATTATCATTTCAAACATCAATTATTTAAGATACCTCTTTGACTGAGGCCACCACAACCACAGTTGAAGTCTCAATGCTAACGTTGAGGGCAGTCGACTATCCCTATAAATTGGGGTCAAACATTATTCTTAGTTTGAATTTATTTTTTTCTCTTGAACTCAGTTTTATTCTAAGGAATATTTTTAAGTGTTGGAGCTATCTACCGTGGGTATGAACATTTATGACTCTTGGTTTTGAATCCTCCGTTGATTTGTGGTGTACCTATCATCTCTTTTCCCATTTTCTTATTTTTCCTTCTTCCAAGATGGTAACATATTCATATATTCTTGGTTTTTAATGATTACAATGATTTTTTATGCTAAATGTGATGTTGAATGTTTAAGGAATATTCTCAAGGATTTGTTGGTTATCAGATTTGGTATATTTGACATGGAATTGATTAGCTTCCATATCATAGGGGATTTATAGATAACTTTTATTATTTCAAATTACTTATTCTTGAAATATTGTTGAATCGTCCATGTTATCCTTATCAAACCAAGAACAATTTGATTGTTATCCCCCTTGAATTAAATTTATTAAATTATCGTCATTCATTTTGAAATGTAATTCCCTTCATAGAAACTATTGGAGCATCCATCATTATACTGACTTAAAACAACCAATTAAATCATTGATCCAAATTTTTCTCACCAATTCAACCATATATGATAAACCCACATTGATCGTTCCTTTTAAGACATTACGTCTCTACTCTATCCGGGCTTAGTGGATACGATTTAGTCTGTGGGGTGGGGTTGTAATTAATTAATTCAATTACAATCATATTTTTCTCCTAGCCCCTTTTTTCACCTAAGGGAGGGGTAATGTTAGATTATTATTTTAATACCTTACTCTTCTCTCATAAATTACATATTTTTGGGGAAGGGGTCATTTTTTCTTTACTTTATACAATTTATACACTATTGTCTCAATACCAGTTCTGTTAGTTTTGTCTATGGGAAGAGGATGTTGTGTGATTCATCATTTGGTTATTATTATGAATAATCATGACTTGATTATTATATACCTTATCATTCATGATTAATTTATAAACTTTTAATAAAATTTAATGTTTTTATATATAATTGATAAGAAATCTAATTGACTAGAGACATTAATTGATTGATGAACAAGTTATGGAAATTTAATCTGGTTGGTTGGACCTTACGTATTCCCTAATTGATCATTTTTGTTTAAATGATATTGAATGGATATTAATGGATTCCACTGAGATATTAAAATTTATATGGTTATTAGTATAAACAAGAAATTCTTGAATTTAATGTTAACCAGATGTGAAGAACCACTTATATAGAATTATGGAATTGGGATGCAGCCTTTGTTTTTTTTAAAATTAATTATTTATGTTATGTGATCTAGAACTTATAGTATTGGGGTTTTTGTAGAGCTATCTAGTTTCTCATGTCCTTGTAACTTTTTATCTTATGGTAGTTTGGGGCTATTTATAGTAGAAACATATTTCATTTCGATTATATTTTTGTGTGTTTGTAAAGGGGAGATTATAGTCAACTTTGGTGAGAGGATAATGTTGGATTTCTTTTTTAGGTTAGTGTCTTGATTGTAAGTTTTACTTCCCTAGATATATTCCATGATCCTTTGGTTCCATAGTGAGTATATAAGGGTCCTCTAGGGATGTTACTTTAATGTTTCTTTCTTATTTAGTGTTGTTAGTTCAGGTATGTATATTGAGTTGTTTTTATAGGGATAAAGGTTTTGTGGGTGAGGCATTATTGATGATTATGATCATGGAGTTGGTTGGTTTATAGGTAGGTTTTGAGGGTGTGTGTGGGTGTTCCTATTATATAATTGGTTATTTGACCTTATATAGTTCCATAATTAAAATTCTGGACTAGGTTTTCCTTAGAAATTGTGGGTTTATTTTTAAGTGTGAGTCTTAATATTCTGAAGGTGTTGTTCAATTCATACTTTAATCTAATGAGAATAAATAATTTAATGAATACATAAGTGGGATAATCACATGAAATAATGACAGGATGCCATACCTAAGTATGTAAATAAAGTGGTAACCAAAAAATGGATTTCAATGTTATCCCTATGTTTAAAATAAAACTAATAGGATGGCTACATTGATGTTCAATTAAATGAAATGATTTTTAATCAAGTTTTAGAATTTAATGATGAGTGTAACAAATTATGAATAATTCAGTGGTTAATATAACTTAATTTTGAACTTTTCAAATATGTTTAAATGATAATTGGAAAAATTACAACCATGTAAGGGAATGGGAAAGTATAAAAATTACCTACTGGTGGTGGTACTGACTTATTATGATCTTTATTGATATAGAAATTATTATTGATTGTTTTAATCACTCTCTAAAATCACAAAATTATCATTTACCAATGTTATAAATATTGTTGAATTGGTGCAGGGTTAGAGGTTTCCAACCTCTGATACCAATTTTTGAGATGTAATGTGAGTATGATATACTCTATAATACCAAATTTAGGATCGAAATAAGAATTAGATTCTTATATACAAGAGGGGGGTGAATTTTACCTTTTAAAAATTCCTTTGTAACTTTTAATGATGGTTATGTTTAACAAGGTTAAACAAGATAATTCACAAGACCTCTATGAGTTCTAAACACATGCTAGATTTCGGAAAAGTAATTCTGAAAAAGAAACTTAAATAAAGTTTACAATGATAAAGATTCTACCTTAAAGTGTATATAATTTAACTATATCATAGTACAAGAGTGAGGAAGTATAAGAAGGTATACTTTCCTCAAAAATACCAATTGCAGTGGAAAAACTTGTAACAAAAACAAGTAACAATATTAAGTATTTTAACCCAGAGAGAAGGGTATCCAACAACCTTGGATAAAGGTCCCTTGATTTATACTTTCAAGAAAGTATGTCTTACCCACACCAAGATAAGCCCTCGATATGAAGATCAGAGTCTGTATTGATATCCCCACAAGACCTCAACTATGAGGTAGTCAGCACCTATGTCTTCCTCACCAAGGAATACCTCAACATCATGGTGTTGGAACCTCTGTCTTCCTATACCCGGAATCCCTCGATTGTGCACAGGAAAAATCAGAGTCGCACAAAGCAAATATGCACAAGGCAAAGCCTAAAAAAGTTTTTCAAACTTTCTCCACGAAGCATAAGAGTTGATAAGAGCCTCTCTCTCTCTCTCTATAAATCACTTCAACAGCATGTAGGCACAGTTGTCAAAGTAATGTTGTCAAAAGTCTTGAACACTTTCAAATGAGCTCTTATTTATAGGTTTAGCTCCAATGGTCGGCTCCCCCCTCCAATGGTTGAATTATTACTTAAATTTAGGAGGGACCTGTACACGTGTCACTGAAACAACGGTTAGTCAATAACTGAAAGCACGACATCGTTTTGTAATAAAACCAATGTATGCATAACTAAACTGATATTCGGAATGGAGGTAAATGAATGTTTGGAATGAAGAAAGTTAATGTTCAGAGTGTAGGTAAAAATGAATTCAGATTCTATAACTTAAGAGTATTCGAATTCTATTTTGTAGGAATTCAGAACCTGAATTCTGTAGAAAACCGGAGTCTGAATTTCAAGGAAATTCGGAGTCTAGTTTCACCTGAATTTGGAACCAGAACGTACAAAGCTCATAGTCAAAGATCATGAGAATTCGGAGTTAGAACTCATGGGAGTTTGGAGTTTGATTTTAGAGAACTCAGAGTCAGAACTTAGAAAAGTTCATAATCATAATTCGTAATCAGAAATCGTAATCAGAATTCCATAGGGGTTCGTATCCAGAATTCGTAATTGGAATTTGGAGTCAGAACATCATAATAGTTCGTAACCAGAATTCTGATTCAAAATCCGGAGTCAGAACATCATGAGTGTTCGTATATAGAATTCATAATTAGAATTCGGAGTTAAAATCTCATAGCAGTTCGTAATCAGAATTCTGAGAATTCAGATCCTAAAAAAGAATGCATCATACTTATGAAATTATAGGTTTCCTAGGTTTTGATTACATTCCGAATTTTACACTTAGAAAAATTTATGATATGAATAACGAAATCTAGTAAAATGTAAATTTCCATGGGGATGGAATTTTTCCTTAGAAGTAAAACAAGGGTAAAATAAGATTTTTCTTAAAATAAGGATTTTGTGATTTTCAAAAAAATGGGAATAGTTAAGTGATAAGGAAACCTTAATGATTTAACAATCTCCCCCTTTACATGAGGAATGGAAAATTCATAAGTAAAACCATATTTACTCAAAAATCTCCCCCTTTTTGGAAAGCACAATCATCCTTACGAAAAATAATTCAAGTACTTAGAATAAATTTCTAGACTTTGAAATTAAAGCTTATCTACCTTTGTTTGTGGACAATGGTGAATACGACTAACTCCCCCTTAGGATTTAGAACTCTAAAGATCGTATTCTAGATTTCTGGAATGAAAATGTTTATTTGAATGTAAAAATATTCATAATGAGAACTCCCCCTTAATTAGAGATAGTTCTTCTTTACTTAGAAAGTTTTCTTCTCCATTTTAAAATTCTTTTTCCTTCTCCCCCTTTGTGATTTTTAAAAAGAGTTTGAGGAAATGGATAAAAAATAAATTCCCTGAAATATTAGTGTAGAAAACCAAACACACAACAATAATTCTATTACAATTGAATGAATTGGTACAAATAAAAAATAAAACAAAATATCGGAGTTGTCTTTTTTTTTATTTTTTCCTTGGGCATTAGAATCTTGACAATGGTCTTTAACTTCTTTATCTCTTTATGTTCTTCATTGGATTTCGTTTCTGAGGCCTTGATCTTGTCTTCGTGAGCCTCTTCCTGAGCCTTCATGGCCTATTCCTGAGCCTTTAGAAATTCGTCTTGCTTCAAAATCTTTTCTTGCATCTTCTTTGTTTTCAAGCTTTGAACAATATTGATAAGCTTCCCATTCAGTTCATTTACATCCTGAATCTGGGAACTTTGTTCTAGAATTAGCTTTTCCTGAACACTATTTGTAAGATCCATGATCTTGGAGTTTTCAGTGTCAATGGCCTCTTTGACATCTTCTTGAAACTTATCAGGCTCTCCTAAATCTTCATTGATTTTCTTCGACAAAAGGATCATTTTTTTGCTAGATTTTCTTTGAGCCTCATAATTGATAAGGAAATTTTAGTATTCTACCCCAATCTTAACACGTCTATCCATCATCATAGATACATATTATGATTTCTGATTCATGGTGTGTTGAAGCATCTGGCATCTAGAATCAATTGTAGGAAAAATCAGAATGGTATCCACCAACATTTTCCGAGATTGAACCAAAAAATCATGCCCTAAGGAAGATGACTCTGAATCAGACATTTTGGATTGAGATAGTTCTTCCTCCAACTCTACCAACTTCTTATTTGAGGTTCCTCCAGCTTCTTTCTTCCTTAGAATGTCTTTTGTTGGGGTGTGAAAAACCACTTACTTACCCTTATCAATTTTCGGTATGGCTTATTCATCAAGAGATTCCTCCTCACTTCTGGATAATTGAACAATCTTGTCTTCATCAGTTTTCTCCTTCTCTACTCCAGCTTCAATATCCTCAGGAAGAATAAAGTCATGATTGTGAATCTCTTCCTCAGATGGCTTATTGACTTCTTCTTCACCCTTCTTATCTTCTCTAGGTGTAACAAGTTTAGAAGATCCGACTTTAGAATTCCGGAGTGAAAAATTCTCGGATGGGGTTCCCTTATCATGATATTCTTCGACTTTCTTAAGTACATCATCAAAGACATCAATCATCTCAGCTTGTTGAAATTCCTCCACGACATGCTGAACTTTATCAATCATTTCTTTCTCAACTTCCTTCTGTTTGGGATTTTCTGGAGTCTTCCTACCTGGAGTCTCAGGTAATTATTCTACCAAAAAATAATTCGGTGTTGGAATGTTTTCGGATGAAATTTCTGCAGCATTCAAAAGATATTGAACAATCTCTACCTCAGACATTTTCTTCTTCAGCTTCTTCTCTTTAACCCGCTTTTCTAGCTCATCAACAGCTTTTTCTTTCTGGGACTTAGCCTCAGCAGGATCCAAACCAAACTGTGGCTCCCCTTCTTTTCTATTCTTCTATTCCACTATCCATTTTTCTACCATCTCATCCGGGTAGGCCTTTTGCTTCTTTGGTTTAGGAGGTGCGGATTGGACTTCCTTAGATTTGGAGATTTTATCTTCAGCTTCCACTTCCATCAGCTTCCTTTTCTATCTAGCCTTCTTTGAGGGTTCGGCTTTCTCAACATTTTCCAAAGTAGGTTCTGCCTCCTCCTCTAGAAGATCATAAAACTCACCTTTCTCCTTCAAAAAACCCACTTTCATCCTCTTCAGAGTGTCATCACTTATCAGCATCACTTGGCAATTTCTGGCCTTTGAACTACAGGGTATCTTGAAGGATTATAGGCATCGAACTATCATCTTTGAAAGCAATGTCGGATACATGATAATCTGAGCTATTAATTTTCCATTTTTGATATTTTCAATCGTAATGAGGATATGTCTCATGAGATTCAGCTTCCTGAGATTTACCAAAAAAATTAGAACATACTTATCACTCTTCTTTAGGGTGTCCTTGTCACCCTTCCTCAGTACAATAAGGCCTTGCACCCAAAACTATAGAATACGGTTGTTGGTAGACAGATGGTAAATTTTTGCGGTCTTGACATCTTTGAGCCCAAGGAATTCCATATCCATTCCCTTAACAAAACATCCTTGAACTTCAGGCAGCTTGTGTGAACAGAATTCAGCTTCACCTTCATATGCCATCCCCAACAAGCTTTCAGCCTTGGTGTAAGAAATTTTGTATGTCTTGCCATAACTATTGAATGAGAATTTTTCTCTACCCTCTTCCTTGAAGAAAAAAACTGATTCATAGAATTCGATGAGAAGATCTGGATAGACTACATCTTGAGCTTCTGTCTTAAAAATAGCTACACTTTCCCATCCATTGAGCTTTTTGTTCTTGGATATAATTGAGTCGTACTTGATAAAGAAATTACGATGCACTTATATCTCCCTATAGATTTACCATTCAGTAATCGGCTTTACTGAAGACATCTCTTGAGAAGGAGCTTCTGTAGACATTCGGAATCTAGAACTTCTGAGGAATTCAGAATAAGCTTTTATAGAGGGCCAGAGCTTTGAGACCTGAGAGCTTGAAAACTGATGTGGTACAACCATCGGGGGTCCCCTTTATATAGGCGATGAAGTGACATTTAAACTTCCAAATCTAATCTAATGGTTGAGAATTCATCATATCTGATCTGATAGTTGATATTATAGCCGGAAGGAAAATTTGGTTGAATCCGATCTTTTGAGGTTTTAAAATAAAACATTCGGATTTAAGAAAACTAGAATATGAGGATTTAAAAAAACAAAATAAAATACCATAAATGAAATGGTGACTTCATAAATATTAAGAAGGAAATCATACCTTTCATATTGTAGGAAGTTTATTCGTAATAGGTGGTATTCTTCTTGAACAAACAAACTTAACTACAAAAAAAACTTATTACGAAAAAAACCAATACAAAAATTTTGAGTATGAAAATGTTCATTACAAAAAATTCAGTATGAAAAATTCTCATTAAGGAAATTTCAATTCTGAAAATTTTCATTATGAAAATTCAAGGTCCGAAGAATTCCATTACGAAAACTTCAGTTTCGAAAATTTCCATTACGAAAATTTCCATTACACAAAATTTTATTTATGAAAATTATGAAAAGCATCATTATGAAAAATATGAAAACATCATTATGAAAAATATGAAAACATCATTACGAAAAATATGAAAAGCTTCAATAACAGATGTACTACCCCTATGAAAAGGATTTCATTACTGTAAGGAGAGTAGTTCAACAAGAAGTAAATGAAGGATGATTACCTCATGATTATCATTCCTAACTCCTATTTAATGTATTAAAATCTATCAGAGGGTAATGAATTTTTTAAAATATCAGCAAGTTGATATTCTGATCCGATAAATTGAAAAATTATATTTCATTATTGTGTGTGATCCCTAAGAAAGTGGTGTCTAATATCTATGTGCTTTTCACGAGAGTGATGTGCAGGGTTTTTACTAAGGGAAATAGAACTTGTGTTATCACACAAAATTTGAGTCTTAGTAAAACTCAAGCCGTAGTCTGTGAGTGTGTGTTGCATCCACAAAACATGAACACAACAACTTCCAGCTGTTACAAATTCTACTTCAGTATTAGAGAGTTCTACTGAATGTTTCTTATTGTAAGACCAAGAATCTATTGAATCTTCTAAGAAATGACAAGTTTCGGATGTACTCATTCTATCTATTCTACATCCACCAAAATCAGCATCTGAAAAACTCTTTAAAACAAAATCATTTCTAGAAGTATAAAAGATTCCTAAATCCATGGTTCCCATTAAGTAGAAAAAAATTCTTTTCACTACTTTTAAATGAGATTCCATATGATTGGATTGATATCATGAACATAAGCATACTGAAAACATGAAGTCTGGTCGACTAGATGTCATGTAAATTAGACTTCCTATCATACCTCGAAAAGATGTTTGGTCTACTGGTTTCCTAGATTCATCAAGATCAAGTGTGTTTGAGGTACCAATTGGAGTACTTATACTCTTAGTGTTGTCATACACATACTTCTTAAGAAGATATTTAAAATACTTATGTTGGGATATGTATATTCTTTCTGGTTTTTGAGAAATTTGAAAACCAAGGATAAATTTTAACTCACCCATCATACTCATTTCAAACTCAGATTTCATTAGATCCACAAAGGAATCAGTTAATGATTGTTGAGTTGAACCAAATATAATTTCATCAACATAAATTTGAATAATAAAAAAATTCTTATCTTTCTTTATGAAAAGAGTTGGATATTTATTTCCCTTAACAAAGTTATTTTGAAGAAAAAATCATGTAAGTTTGTCATACCAATCTATAGGTGCCTGTTTAAGACCATACAAGGCATGGGTAAGTCTAAAAACATGATCAGGATATTTTGTGTCTTAAAAACCATGAGGTTGTTCAACAAAAACTTCCTCTTGAACATAAAAATTAAGGAAATCACATTTCACATACATTTAATTTTTTTTGAAATTGTAGAATACTCCAAAGGAAAGTAAAATATGAATAGATTCAAGTATAGATACTAGAGAATAGGTTTCTTCATAGTCTATTCTTTCTTGTTGATTATAGCCTTTAGCAACCAATATATATTTATTCCTAACAATGACTCCATTTTCATCACACTTATTTATGGAGACCCATTTAACATCAATAATAGATGTTTCCTTAGGTCTTTCAACCAAGGTCTAGACTCTATTCCTTTCTAATTCATTTAGTTCATCATGCATGGATTTAATACAATAATCATCACCTAAAACTTCATCAGTGATTTTTGTTTCCAATTGGGAAAGGAATGCTAGATGTTCTACTAAATTTCTTAAGGAACTTCTAGTCCTTATAGGTTGATTCACATCAGAAATGATACTATCACTAGGATGATTCTTGAGAAATGACTGATTTGGGTTTTTAAAAACTTTTCATCAACATAGGGTAGGAAATCTTATGAGGTAAATGTTTCAAAAGTATCTTCTTGATAATTTTCATTATCAGAAGGATTTTTAATCAAACGTTGATATTCAGTTTTTGAAAACTCATCCGAGGATGTAGGTTGGGGTTGTTGAAAAACAAATGGATCAGTTTCATCAAATTTGACATGTATAGTCTCTTCAAAAATACAAGTGTTTTTGTTGAAAACTCTATAAGCCTTAGAAGTTGTGGAGTAGCCTAAGAAGATTCCTTCATCAGATTTGGGTGCGAATTTGTGTAAGTTATCTTTATTATTCAGAATGAATACCTTTAATCCAAAAACCTTAAAGTAGGAAAGTCTAGGTTTTTTACCATTCCATAACTCATAAAGAGTTTTATTAAGAAAAGGTCTAACCAAAACTCGATTTATAGTATAACAAGTAGTACATAGAGCTTCAGCCCAAAAATATTTGGCAACAAAATACTCACTCAACATGGTTCTAGTTATCTCTTGAATAATTATATTTCTTCTTTTAACAATACCATATTGTTGTGGTGTTCTGGGTGCTAAAAGGTTGGCAGTAATACCTTTTCTACTACAAAAAGTTTCAAAATCAGAATTTTGAAATTCTCCTCCATGATCACTATGAATAGTTATCAAAGTATGGTTATTCTCATTTTTAACTTGGGCTCTAAAACTTTTGAAATAAGAAAAATATTTAGACTTCTTTTCTAGAAAATAGACCCATGTAAATCTAGTGTAAACATCATCCAAGACAAATACATAATATTTTCCACCAATGCTTCCAGTTAGTGTAAGACCAAAAAGATCTATATGCACTAGCTGTAATGCATCAGTGGTTGTGACTTCACCAATGGATTTAATACTTGATTTATGTTTCTTGACATATTGACAAGGTTCATAGACTTTTGAAGAATCAAATATATGTTCCGGTAGATCCTTAACTAGTTTTTTCTTTGAAGTTTTAAATAAGTTCCTAAGGTTACATTGTCCTAACCTTCTATGACATAACCAAGAGTGATCTTCCATTTCACTAAGGCAAGGTATGTCTTGGCTCCTATGGTCTTCTATGTTTATTGTGTAAACATTATCTTTCCTATGGGATGAAAGAATAAACTCTTACTTGGAATTGTGTACTAAGCACTTATCATTCCTAAAATTCACAAGGTAGCATTCATCACATAATTGAAACATGCTGATGAGGTTGTGCTTAATACCCTTAACAAATAAAACATTTTAAATCAACGTTTTCCATGAATAAAAATGTTACCTATACCAATAATTTCTCCCTGAGCATTATCTCCGAAGGATACTTTTCTTCCTTTAGTTTTGATAATATTTTCAAAATAGACTTTGTTACCAGTCATATACTCGGAACATCCACTATCCATGTACCATGTATTTCTATTGGTACTTTCCCTATTTTCCTGAAAATAAGAAAAAGTTAGTTTTTCGGAATCCAGACTTTCTTGGATCCGAAAATCTCAGAAAGAAATTTTTTTGCACCCACATCTTCTTAGAAAAATAAGCCTTATGAAATCCTAAAGATTGGGTTTTATTTAAGGAACAATTCTTTTCCCAGTGACCACCACATTGACACTTTGTGTAGAATGGGGCACATTGAAGAACGAAGTAATTGTTACAAAAAAATGGTTTAGAACATAAATAACCAAAACTAAAATAATTTCTTCGAGGTCGGATTTTTGAATACATTTTATCAAAATTTTATTTACCTAGGGTAATGTTTGAAAAACACTTCCTCAGGGAAAATATTTCAGATATAAGTTTGATAACAAGGTTCTTGTCTTCAAAAACATTTGATTCTGAACTATATCTAGGCTCGAAAACAGTTTTCTTAGAAATTACATTTTCTAGATTTTAAGAGAGTTTATTCTTCTCAGAACAAACTTCCTCAAGATTTTTTTAAATACTTTCAAAATCTTCATTTTTCTTATCATGATCTTTAGAAATATCTGATATTTCCATAGTAAGAATAGTATTCCTAGAATTTTCCTTATCATGTTTTTTCATGAGTTATGAATTCTCATTCTCAAGGAGTATGGAAAAACTAGAAACTTCTTCATATGAAGGTAAAGTATAATCTTCATCAGAAGAAGATTCTTCAACCGAAGAGTTATAATATTTACTATCATTAGCATTCAAAGAAACATTGGTCATTGATTCAGCATTTTGTACCTCATCCATTGAGCAATTATTATCAATAGGTAGCATAGCTAAAGACCAATATTATTTTGTCCAGAAGATTCATAATCCGAAGATTCATCTGATGAGCCTCCACCACTGGCACTCCAAGTGTCATTAGATTTCAACACTTTCTTAGAATAGACTTGTAATACTTCTTTCTGTTTTTTTTTTCAGAATGCCTTTCCATTCTTTCTTTTCTTTTGATCATAGGGAAATCATGTCTTATGTGTCCATCTCTCTTTCATTAATAGCATGATAATTCTTAATAATTCTTTCCTTTCCTTTCCTTCTTCTAATATATAGACTGAAAGTTCTTTTCTCCAGTTATCTTGTTCATCCTTCGAGCATGATTTGCTAATTCATTTTCTAAGGACTCACTTCCACTAGATTCGGAATGGATAACAACTTTATTAGATTTAGATATGGCCACTCTCTCAAGAGTCTTATCTTTCATATGATTTGAAGTAGTAGTAAAAGCTACACTGCCATTTCCATTCTTCTTCTTCACAATATCAGCATCTCTTATCATTCTAGTCTCATGCTGAATTAGAGTTTCGAACAGTTCATCAAGGTTAATCTGAGTAAACATTCTAGTCTCATCAATTGTAGTACTTTTAGATTCCCACTCATTTGGCATGATGTATATAATATTGTCAAAAAGGGATTCATCATCTAATCCTTTCTCACCCATTGATTGTAAACTATTCACTATAGTCATGAATCTTTGTTGCACTTTACATATGGGTTCACCATAAGGAAAACTAAAACCATGATATTCATCTCTAAGCGTGGCTCTTCTTGTCTCAATTACTTTGGAAGTTCCAAAGTGAGTAACTTCAACTTTCTTCTATATAGAATTAGCTACTTCAAAAGATGAAATTTGGCTATATATATTTCTTGTCATTAAACCAAGTAAAGTATTGAGTACCTTATAATTAAACTGATATTCATGATTTTCTTGATTTGTAAAGGCACTTACTTCTTTATCAGGGATCTTGTATCCACCAGTAAGCATAACAAAATTTTCAACACCAGTGTTGATAATGAAAGTCTTTATACGATCTATCCAATATTCGTAATCATTTCCATCAAAGATAGGTGGTCTGGTTGGATTGATATTGTCTATGGAACAAACATTGATTCCTTCCATCTTTAAGAAAAAATCCTTCCACAAAAAACATTGTTAGTAGAAAAAGTTTGTAAACAAGGAAAATATTCCTAAGTAAGAAAATATATAACAAAAGTGTCTCTAGGAAAAAATAAATCTTAACTATGTGTCCAAAAAACAAATTCCGAAAAGTATGAATCTGGAAAATACAATTCCGAAAAATTCTATTCCGAAAAAACCTGTTCTGAGAAATCTCTTCTAAACTTAATCAAGAGATTAATTCAGATTGTACCGAATGCTCTGATACCAATTGTTGAATTGGTGCATGGTTTTAGGTTTCCAACCTCTGATACCAATTGTTGAGATGGTATATGAGTATGATATACTCTATAATACCAAATTTTGGATCGAAATAAGAATGAGATTCTCAGATACAAGAGGGGGGTGAATTGTACCTTTTAAAAATCCCTTTGGAACTTTTAAAGATGGTACGTTTAAAAATGTTAAACAAGATAATTCACAAGACCTCTATGATTTCTAAACACTGTCTAGATTCTGGAAAAGTAATTCGGAAAATGAAACTTATCTAAAGTTTAAAAAGATAAAGATTCTACCTTTAAGCATATAAAATCTAACAATATCTGAGTACAAGAGTGAGGAAGTATTAGAAGGTATACTTTCCCCAAAAATACAAATTTAAGCGAAAAAACATTTAACAAAAAACAAGTAACAATAGTAAGTATTTTAACCCAAAGATAAGGGTATCCAACAACCTTGGATAAAGTTCCCTTGATTTATACTTTAAAGAAAGTATGTCTTACCCACGGAGTCTGTCTTGTTATCCCCGAAAACCCTCAACTATCAAGTAGTAGACACCTTTTTCTTCCTCAGCAAGGAAGCCCTCAACTTCAAGGTGTTGGAACCTCTGTCTTCCTATCCCTAGAAGCCCTCGATTGTACACATCAACAATTGGATTTGCATGAAGCAAATATGCACAAGGCAAAGCTTGAACAAGCTGTTCAATCTTTCCGCATGAAGCTTGAGAGTTGATAAGAGCCTCTCTCTCTAGAAATAACTTCAAAAAAATGTAGGCACATTTGTCAAAGTAATGTTGTCGAAAGTATTGAATACTTTCAAATGAGATCCTATTTATAGGTCTAGCTCCAATGGTAAGCTCCCTCCTCCAACGGTCGAATTCCTCCTTTAATTTCAGAGGGACCTGTACATGTGTCACTCAAACAATGGTTAGTCAATAACTGAAAGCACGAAATAATTTTATAATAAAACAAGGGTAATCATAACTCAAATAATATTCAGAATGGTGATAAATGAATGTTCGGAATGAAGAAAGTTAAAGTTATGAGTGTAGGTAAAAATGAATCCGGAGTCTGTAACTTAAGAGTATTCGATTTCTGTTTTGTAGGAATTTGGATCCTGAATTCTTTAGAAATCTGTAGTCTGAATTTCAAGGAAATTTGGAGTCTAGTTTCACCAGAATATGGAACTAGAACGTAGAATGTTCAGAGTCAAAGTTCAAGAGAATTTGAAGTCAGAAGTCATGGGAGTTCAGAATCTGAATTCAGAGAACTTGGAGTCAGAACTTAGAAATGTTCGTAATCAAACTTCATAATCAAAATTCATAATCAGAATTCATAATCAGAATTCCATAGGATTTCGTATCTGGAATTCATAATTGGAATTCAGAGTCAGAACTTCATAAGAGTTCCTAACCAGAATTCTGATTCAGAATTCGGAGTCAGAACTTCATGAGAGTTCGTATCCAAAATTCGTAATTAGAATTTGGAGTTAGAATCTCATAGGAGTTCGTAATCAGAATTATGAGAATTCTGATCCTAAAAATATAATGAATCATACTTAAGAAATTATAGGATTTTGAGGTTTTGATTACATTCGGAATTTTACACTTAGACAAATTTATGGTATAAACAATGAAATCTAGGAAAGGGTAAATTTCCTTGTGGAAGGAAATTTTCCTTAGAAATAAAACAGGGGTAAAATAATATTTTCCTTAAAATAAGGTATTTGTGATTTTCAAAACAATAGGAATAGTCAAGTCATATGGAAACCTAAATGACTTAACAATCTCCCCCTTTACATGAGTAATGGAAAATTCATAAGAAAAACCTTATTGAATCTACAAATATTTCATTATATATGGAACTATAATCATTTTAATGGACTCTGAAGAATCTAGAAATAATTATGCCATGTTTCGGTTGCGATGAGACCCATGAAGTGAAGTAATTTATGATGAAATTTATTTTATTTTTGTGTGTATTTTACATAATTATTCTAAAAATAGTATGTTGGGACTTACTGGTAGATTGGGTGGGTAGGGCTACGGCTTATCCCCAATCATATGGGACTCAATACGGTGTATTGATTGACTCATTATAATGAGAGAAAATTGGGCCTTGTGGGAGGTTAGGGTAGGTAGGTATGATGCTCGACCTTAATCAAAGGAGGTTCTGTATATCAAACGAATAGATGGGTTTTTTTTTGAGTTATGATATATATCCTTTTTTATGATAGCATGATTAATGTTATTCTTCATAAAAAATGTTCATACTTAGTTGTTCCCACATATCTATCATAGTATATGGATTTCACGTGGATATTTTTATTCTTTGAGATATGATCTTATTTAGTACTCCTTGGTTATCACCCCTCTACAATTTATCTTGATTTATTTTTCATTTTAATTAATTTAATATTAGGGAATGATGGAACTTGGAAAATGAAAGTGGATATTGGGAGATCAATCTTGATTTATCATTGGTCGAATAAAATATTATTTAAGTATTTTTATTTTTAATTGAAAAATTTAAACTATTTAATTTTAATATATAATGTTGATTTATGGATCATTTATATTTCCAAATGAATTACGAGGGAAATGTATTCCATACGTCTGATAAATCCCATTGCTGCTAGTTATCAACCTATGTCCTTTTGGATGCATGATACATTGGTCACTCCAATATTCTCTACCATTCTAGGATGGGTTTCAACTAGAGATGTGAATGACATTGGTATTTGTAAAGGATAGTATGGAATGATACACCCCTTGAGTGAATCTGACATAGAGTGTGGATCTTAAGAATTAATACAACATAACCCTATGTTTACCCTAATGTAAGTAGTGTTACATCTGAGTTGAACATACAAAAGCTTCAGTTTATATAGTATAATCTAGTGTACAGGATAAAACACATAGATGAATATTATGTATCATTATAACTAGACCATTTCACCTTAGGCGTGGTAATTCTCATGGTTTTAATCCAAAATGTGTTCAATTACGACCGAGTTAATCTAATGAGGTATATTAATATAATTTAGTACTCTAAAATTCTATTTTAATCCTATAAGAGAACTGTATATTGGGGTTTTAAATGAAATGATAATCTAATATGTTAATTTAATCATGCATGGTAGTTTAATCACACATATTAGTACTTTTTGGAGACAATCTATTCGATTTCATTCCCCTTTATTTATTTACCAACATGTTATATCCCATCCATTTTTATAATGCATGATGTGAGATTTATACTAGTAAATTATACATAGAACACTTTTTTTCATATTTAATCTCACACGAATCCTTAAAAATCCTTGTTAGTATTACGAATCTAGATAAATACGCATTTAATACTCTATAGCCTAAGGAAATATCATATTAGTCATTTATAACCAGAAAAAATAATTTTTAATCAAATATTACAATTATGAATTTCTGGAATTTTTTGAAACATAATAGATCTATATTTTATTTAGTGTAATTAATTCAAAATTTAATTTAATTAATCAATTCAATGAGTTAAATCTATATAAAATCATGTTTAATTATTTCCAAAATTTGAAAAAAGTGATTACTTCTCAGGAAATTACCTCAATTATTTTTCTAGAAATAATTGAAAATAATATAAAAATTTTAAAATATCATGATAAATCATTTATATTTATAAATATATTCAAATTCCCATATTATATTTTACCTCTTTTAAGAGGATTCAGTTCCTTCCCCAGTTTCCTTTTCTGTCCATCATGGTGATATAGTTAAAAGTAATGATAATTTTTCCTATGGGTTTGACCAATAGGATTTAATACTCTATTACATATTCCTATAGTTTCTAGAAGTTTGTATAATTGTTTCTCGTTCAAGGATTAAATCAGGTATAGTTGTTTTCATTGTGGTTTGGTAAGAACATTAAAACCAATATGGGTTTATATTTTATTTGTTTTTCGAAGTAACATATAAATGTTTTATAATTATTTTTCTTTTTCTATAACATTAATTTAATGCTAATACATCATATTTCATTTATACACTCATATTTAAAATTTATCATCAAATAGTTTTAACTGTTTTTGTCGTACATGGTTACGTTCTTTTTTATTATGAATGAATCTTGGTGCATGTATATTTTCAATTGTTGAATTTCAGGTACATGTAGATAAAAAAATGATAGATAATCATATATTGATTAGATAAGATTCTATTATAGTTGTTTGGTATAACCAAATTTGTAGGTGGTGTGATAGTGGTCTTTAGTGGTATGATGAATCTTTGGCGTATCACAATTTTTTATTCATTTATTTTGATTTTTTTAACAGTATCATTTTTATTTTATGTTTTAAATATTGTATTTTTATATTATTTCATGTGATTCTATATACTTACATCTTAAATATAGATGAGTGACTATATTTTTTATAGAGCCGCTCACCATTGTATATATAATCATTTTTAGGATATGTTTTATATATGGACGATTCATTCCTGGCTTTTGAATAAATTTACATTAACATAAAAGGGATAATTTATTCCCCAAATATAAAACATGACACTCAAAACATGTATCTATCCAATGGTTATTGGTGTACATACATAGGGAATGTGACAATCAGATTAATTGAATATTAGGTTTTGGTAATCATAATTGAAAAATATTATTAATTATTAATTATTCTTTAATTATAGATAGATTTCATGAATATTTTTTTTGTAATTCAATGATTATTGAAATATATTGATATTTAACATTTTTTAATTCTACATGACTCATATATTCTATATAATATTAGACGTAAATTAAATTAAATATTTATAATGTCAATTTTTTACACTAACCGGTTGTGAATGCGGAAATAAGTGGTGGAAATATATAGCACGTATATGTGGTAGTATCAACCATGTAAGTACACATATAAGGAGAATAAATACAAGGTATATATACAATTTATATTGTTCATTGATTTCTCAAAAATATAATAATATTTATTTTATATTTATATACCAATCAATTAATTTCGGATGATTTCTAAAAATATTAATTTGGAAAAGAAGAAACAATATAAAGGATGCGACCCCTTCATTTTTGACTCCTCATTTTCTATGTTCCTAACACCATGAACACATGGATATTAGTGAGACTAAAACATCCTCATATAGAAATTTATGGTATGGAGTTAGTTTTTGGATATTTTTTCAAATAGAGCTGAGAGGGTGCCATAAGTGCAGTGGAGAAGTATTTTGAGATAAAATAATGAATATATTATCTTTTAAAGACCACGATATTTAGTAGTTTAAATTTATATGATATTTAATATCACTCAATACAATTTACTTTGAACCTAGGATTTTATTAAATATAAAATGGTGTATATGAATGATGATATCATCATTAAATCATTATTTCCTCAAATATATATCATTTATTTTATTTTATTTTATGAAGAAATATAATCCCACCATTAAAAACAATTAATAAGGATTTAAAATATGATGGATATTTTACAACCATTTATTTATAAATATAAGAAACCCATTTTTTAAATACCACATAATAAAATAATAATCATGTTTTAATTGGGTAAAACATGTCCTAATATTTTAAAAATATTATCTCAAAATTAATAAATTAGTATATTGGATTTTTAAATTTAATTTAAAATTTTTAAATAAGTTATATAAATAATAAATCACATATTTATTTCTAAAAAAATTATTATATATATTACATACCATACTTGAAAATTTTCTCAAGAATTTAACAATTTCAAAGAGCTTGCATATATTTAATAATAAAAATTTTCATCTATTATGTTATGTCTCAGGATAAATATATAAATAATTTATTTATTTACATATTTTATATATTCATTAAAACTAAAAATTTATATTTTTTATTTGTGCGGTAAAATTTTAAATGATAAAATTAATTTTTAAAAATGTTATCCCACTCTTTAAAGATGTTTCATTCATTTTATTTTATAATATTATGTTTACTTCAACAAAAAGGAATGATTTTTTTATTATACATAGAAGAAGATTTATTAGAAATATTCTTGTATGTTTGGAGTAATCATTATATTAAATCATGAAATTATTCTTGAATAATGATCTATGAATAATAATACTTTAGTATGGACTTAACATTAGCCTAAGGTAATATGATCTATATAGAAGTGTTATTTTTCTACTTTTTTAACCATACATACTATTAATTATGAATTTAGATTCATATAATTTTTATCAATTTCAATAAATAAGTTTTCTTTATATTTTCATGTAAATCAATGAAATATGTTTTGGAACATACAATTAAATTTTTATTATGAAAGTGAATAAATCAATAATTATATAGGGTTTTACATTAACAGGATTATTTTTTTAATTTCTTTGAAGTCAAGAGATATATAAATTAAATACTTAAAAGAATATAAAAATATAGAGATTGCATAGTATTTAATATACATGATATATATATTTGTGTTATTGAAATATTTGAAACACCTCAAATACAAATGTTCTAGATCCCTTTTAGATTATGCACTAATCATGATCTCAAATATTTAGCATGGGAGGTCCTAAAAGTTAGGTTTACATGAATTATCTTATAAACGTTTATAAGATATTGGTAACATTAATTGTTTGGTAACTATTTTATCTATGAAATATGGATTTTAAATAGATTTATAAACATAAATGTTTGGTATCTAGAGTAATGGAGTTAATATTATTTAGTAGTCAAATTGGGAAATAATTTAATTTTTTTTACTATCATTGAATTATATATTTGATAATTTCCATTATTTATTACATATATATCTATATATTTTGATATATAATAAAGTGATCCAAAATTATAATTAAATGAAGAATATTACCTAATAAAAGATATTTTATGAGTGGTCAACTGTAACACCCCAAGCTTCCACGGTACACTTCTCTTTGAATAATACAGTAGCGTGTGTTATACGCAACTTCGAGTTCTAACACACACCACAACCAATCAAAGTAGCCGTTATGAATAGTAATACCTACTTTTTGAGATTTTATAAATTTTATCTTTCCAAATGTACTTCTTTTTTGTATTCGGAATATCAAAATTATCCTAAGTTGAAATTTTTGTAATTTTCTGAGAACTTCCAATTTTTTATGAATAGTGAAAATACATAGAAAAAAATTTTTAATTAAAAATAATTTATAGTGATAAATTATACTATTGTGTGGTTTTAAAGTGTAATTAGAATATATTTTTACCATTTTATCCAATGGTGGTCATTATAATTAATTTCACTTTGAAATTGGACATAAACAATTGTCAATCTTTTGATATATATTGTTTCTTAAAAACACGTTATTTGTTGCGACAGTGGGAATTAATTATAAAATTAATTAATGAAACTTATATGTTTGTAATTTTTTAAAATAGGCATCATTTTTGAATTAAGATATCAATTATATCTTAGGGTGAAATTTTGGCATTGTTCTGAAAAACTTCAATTTTTGATGAATAGTGAAACCACTAAGTGGTAGTAAAAAAAACAGATTTTTCATTTAAATGAAACATTACCACTTATGTGATTTGATTTTCAAAAATCTGACATAAATGGTTTTCATTAGGATGTAAAACATGGTTCAATGGGATTAAAATAATTTTTTGGTTATTAGTAACTTTTAAGTTTAATTAATCATGATTAAAGGTAATTAGTGAAATTTAAGGTAAAAATGATATTATAAAAATATGAAAATACCTTTAATCTTATCCTACCCCAATTGGATGTGTCATGGCCGACCAATAAAATCCATGGGACAACTTTTGGACCCCATGTAGCCACTTTGGTAGGAAAATGACATAAATAACTTTTTATTTAAAGTTAAAATAAAAATGTCACAAACATAAGTTGTTTTACTAAATAAAATTTTAAATGGGGTTATACAAGTCATATTTTTGACTATAAATATTAATTAGAAATCAAAAAAAATTTCCTACATCATGATATTTGATTTATAATTTTTAGACATTAAATAAATTAAATTATTTATGACACCATGATGATGCAGCGATTACCTCATTAATTAATGATTTTAATAAAATGGAAGGATAATGTAAAATCTAAGAATTCCACTTGTCCAAAGCCTATTGGATGTGTTGCTTTCGAACCCTTATCACCTTATCCTCTAAATATATAAGTTTCGGACCTTTAAAATCCGAAACTCATTATATAATAAAGTAACATTTCATGACGTTCCAAGAGTGCCCCTCCTCTCCTCTTATAAAAGGCCCCCACCACTACCACCTTACTCACACCTTCAAAGCCTTTTGTCTCGGCCAACCTCTGCCCAAATACTCTCTCAAATTCCCTCTATTACTCCTAGAAGCCTCACTATGGGCATAATTCTTCCCAAGAAATCCTTTGGCTCAAATCTAAAAAGAGTTACCCGATTTTAAGGTAATGACTTCTCTTATGTTATTTTGTTTTATTTTGCTTCTCCTACCCCTTAAAATCTTTTTATTCCTTTATTTTGTAAAAAAAACTACTATCTTAAATATACTAGGATTTTTTTATGAGAAGTATTTGATTTACACTAACACACCTTCTTCTAATGGTTAAAGAACATAATGTTTCTGTGGTAGGAAAATTTCTGCCTCACAAAACGATGATTGTTCAATCTTCTTTTAACACCTCTAATGGTGGCCATTATGATGACACTATTTTTATATATGATATATATTATGTTTTTGTTTTTATTATGATTCTGTATTTTTCATTTATGTCATACCTCTAAGATTTCCATTATGGGTAAACACGATAATTTCATTTTAGGAAGTGCGGACTACCGCCCCCTCAAAGTGATTTGAATCGTTAATGCCATATATGGGATGTATAAAGGATGGAGTAAATGGTATTATAAATTATATTATACTGGAATTATATTATACATTTATATAATTATAACTTCATTCCATTAAATATGAAATAGGAATGAAAGTAGCGTTCATGCGTACGTACGGCTTACCGTCTCCATGAACGGTGCATTTCATTTCTTACCTCTAAATGTTATGTAATATTATAAATGAATGTATATACTGGATATATATGATATATACGATATCTATATCATGGATATAATTCTGGAGATAATGGATATTCTACCACATAAACAACTTTTAATTATAAGAAGTTTATTGTTGACTCAAGTACCGAAGATCGACAAAACGACCGTTATTAACTTAAATGACTACATAATTTTCATAACATGGTAATAAGTGATATAAAAGGAATAATTAACATAAAAAAGGTTCTTAAGAAAATATAAATTAAATATAGTTTATTATTCAGGAGATTAAGGAATGATCGAGTCAAGTCGGGCACGAGGTAAGGGAACTTCTTAACCCAATTTCCATTATTTGGGTTAATCTCCTACTTTCAAATTATTTAATGATTTTATTATGTCCTATCTTTTATTTGTACTTTATTTATGTGTACTTATAGTGAATATACATAATAGATCTATTTTATTTAAAAAATGATCTTTGTAAGGGACATCGTCTCAATCTCCATTCATTGAGGCATATTTGGTTTTATACACAACCATCCTTTATACGGTGTATAAACCCCTTTGACTTTTACTTTTATTCAAAAGGAATCTTTTTATACGAAGCGTTTTTACTAAAAGACAAAAGGAATTTTTTTTATTATGTATGCGGCGACAAGGACTTCTTCACCGCCGTGACTATTATTTGAGTTTCGACTTCCTCTATAAGCCATAACATTTTTTAAATGAAAAATAAATACCAAGATTTAATTTTCCTTTATTTTGGTATTAAAAATGGTTTTGAAAGTGATTTTTATTATATCAATGTGTTGAATTGATATCTTGTGACTGAAATGTGGAAATTTTATGTTTCCTTTATGCATGTTTTATGTTATATGATTAGGTTATGGTATGTTTAAACCTATTCATATGAGGAATGCATTGGACTTAATAAGTGACGGGTGGAGCCCACTATTGCTCCTAGATGCATTGGTAGGTCTCATGAGACAAAATAGTGTCTTGGCACGAGGCCTTGAAAAAATCTTATTTCTAGTCTTGGCACGAGGCCCTGGCTACGTGGTTATGATAGTCTGGAATTATGCATTCCATAATTATGAAAGTGGTTATTGATATTTCATGTGATTATTCGACCAGTAGAATATCCATGTGAATATGTAAATGGCATTATCTCATTTTACTTTTTCCATATTATGTTGAAGTTCAAGTTTAAAAATCTTTTGTTTTAGTCATACATTGCCTTAAATGTTTATGTTTATTTATGAAATCTTCCGCTATATTGTTATCCTTACTGAGCATCTGAGCTCACCCCTTCCAATGTTTTAATTTTTCCAGGATGTGAAGAAGTATATTATGAATGACCTGCAGGGATAGTATTAGGGGATATGAAGAAAAGATTTTGTTGTATTTTTGTTTTACTTTATGATGTAATGTAAAAATTATGAATGTATCTAGTGTTTCAAGGCTACTAAACTAATCGGTCATTCGAGACTTGATATTTGTGGTCATACCAATGTTAAGCAATAATGAACCGACTCTAGGTAACTGGGGTCGGGGCGTTATAGTTGGTATCAGAGAGAGGTTATTACTAACCTTGGAATCTAGATTTAGATAAACTCTGATTAGATCACATAGCCCGAAGATAGACTTTGAGGATTAGTATAGAAGAACTTCCTAGAATTTTGGTATTATAGAGATTTTTTGAGTTTTCCGAGCAATACATCCATGTCTGGATACGAGAAGGTAGAGGCGGCTCTGGCACAGATGTACCTAGGGGTAAAACCCAAAAACACCTCTTTGAGATAGACTCGAACCGTAACTGGTGCATGATAACGGGCCTTGCTGCACTCTTGGTTACGACACTCCCAGGGGATATGCTTAGGATAATTCTTATTTTCTTTACAAACCACTATGAAGGGTTATGAGTATATACTTCCTCAAAAAAATTTATGATTATGGATTATATCGATAAATAGTACAATTTATGTTAAGTATTTTATAAGTATGGAATTATGTATTTTGATTCATAAAATAATATTGTTTATGACATTGTTTAGAAATGGAACCTAGTGGAAGGAATGGAAACCGTATCATTGCACACACTCCGGGTAGGGATTTCTCTCCTGATCAAGATAATTATTGTGGATCTGGAGATACAACTGGTGTTGATCAACTTATTACCATACTTGGACAACTCACTCAGGTTATGAATAATAACCTTACTCGTATGGAGCTCCCTGATCCGCAACATGGAGGTTCAATGTTAGATCGCTTCATGAGGAAACAACCGCCAACATTTAATGGGGGTACAAATCCATTGATATCTGAGCAATGGATAAACTCCTTAGAGAAAATATTCCACGCCTTGGGGAGTAGAAAAAGGGAGAAGGTTGTCATGGAAGTCTGCTGCCTCACTGGAGATGTCGATCATTGGTGGTCGCTGATTCAAAACACAAAGGAAGATAAAGAAGTATCAAGTATGGAATGGAGGGAGTTTAAGGAAATTTTATTAGAAAAATACTTTCCACATGACCATCGAGAAGATATGGAAAGGAAATTTCTGAGTCTGAGGCAGAAGGAGGATGAGAATGTCGCAATGTATGAGGCTAACTTTACAAGGTTTGTGAGGCATGCTGCAGATTATATACATAACCCAAGAAGTAAGATTGATCGTTTCATTGATGGGTTAAAACCATTTCTCCGTCGAGCATTAGTCTCACAAACCTTCTCGTCATACGATGATAGTGTCTCGTGTGCTATCAAGATGGAAAAGGAATTATCTAAGTATTATGACTTTAAGTAAAAGAAAGAAAAGAAGAGATCTTCTGATCAATCTAGAAATGCAAATAAGGGGAAGAAGGGAAGAGTTGAATATCAGTCCTGTAGTAAATGTGGAAAGAAACACCCCGGTACTTGCTTGAAGGGAATGAGAGTCTGTTACAAGTTTGGTGAAAAAGGCCACCAAGCCCATGATTTCAAGGGAAGGAAAGTTGATTTCAATGTGGAATGCTATAATTGTAGAGATATGGGGCATTATGCAAATGAATGTCCTAAGCGTCAGGGGAACATAACTTAGAAGAGGCCAAGGGATCAAGGACAAGCTTATGATATCACTACTACTGAGGTTGAAGCTCCGGAAGACATGGTGGCAGGTAATTTAATGGTTTCCTCAAGTTTAGAAAATGCATTATTTGATTCTGGATCATCGCATTGTTTCATATCTTCCCAGTTTTCTAAGAAAATTAGATATTTCCAATTTGATTTAACAAGAGAATTGTCAGTCAAAACTCTTAAGGGAAGTATTATTGCAACAAATTTTTGTGAATCAGTCCCCATTAGAGCACATAACTGGTCTTTATCTGCTGATCTCATTTTCATACTTAGGATTGAGTTTGATATAATCCTGGGTATGGATTGGCTTTCGGACTATGATGTAAAGATTTATTGTAAGAAGAAGGAGGTTACGATTTTTGATGATGATGATAAGGAACACCTTATTTTTAGAGCAGAATCGTCACCACCTAATTCTTATTTAGATCCACCCCCAGTAGCTCAACTAAATTCAATTATTGGGGAGGAAGAGAATGAAATGACTAATGGAAAGGAAATGAATGTTCAAATAGAGGATGTACCTATTGTGAAAGAATATGTAGATGTGTTTCCGGAAGATTTACCTGGACATCCTCCAGAATGAGAAGTTGAGTTTTCCATTGATTTAATTCCTGGATCAAGGCCCATATCGAAGACCCCTTATAGAATGGCCACTTTGGAATTAGTTGAACTAAATAAACAACTAGAGATATTGAGTAATAAGGGATTTATTCTCCCTAGTGGTTATCCATGAGGAGCCCTTGTCCTTTTTGTTAAGAAGATAGATGGATCTATGAGGTTTTTCATTGACTACAGGGAGATCAATGCTATAACAATAAAGAACAAGTATCCTCTACCTCACATTGATGATTTATTTGACCAATTACATGGAGCTCAATACTTTTCAAAGATTGACCTTCGATTTGGATACCATCAGTTGTGTGTGAAGAAGGATGACACTCCGAAAACAACATTTTGAATAAGATACGGGCATTACAAGTTTACAGTAATGCCTTTCGGATTGACTAATGCACCCTCTGTATTCATGGATCTAATGAATAGAGTTTTCAAGGAATATATTGATGATTTTGTGGTGGTATTTATTGATGATATCTTGGTATACTCCAAAAGCTACGAAGATCATGAAAATAAATTGCGCATTATCTTGAAGACTCTTAGAAGGCATGAATTATATGGGAAGATTAGCATGTGTGAATTCTGGCTTCAAGAGATTTCTTTTCTTCTCCATATTGTCTCTAAGGATGGAATTTCCGTTGATCCTTCTAAGACCAAGGCAATCCAAGAATGTCCAACACCGACGAGTAAAACTGTGGTACACAGCTTTATTGGTTTGGAAGGTTATTATCAACGTTTTGTCCAGAATTTTGCCCGATTGGCTAACCCATTAATGAAGCTCACACGTAAAGGGGTTAAATTTCTCTGGACAAAAGAGTGTGAAGAATGTTTTGAATAAATGAAGAGAATATTAGTCAACGCTCCTATATTGACTCTACCATCAGGAAGTGATGGGTTCGTTATTTATAGTGATGCATCAATGAAAGGACTTGGTTGTGTCCTTATGCGGAATGATAGGGTTATTTCCTATGCATCACGACAGCTAAAAATTCATGAGCAGAACTATCCTACTCATGATCTCGAGTCAGCTGCTGTAATATTTTCCTTGAAGATATGGATACATTATCTCTATGGTGAAAAATGTGAGATATATACCGATCACAAGAGTTTGAAATATATTTTCTCACAAAAAGAACTCAACATGAGGAAAAGGATATGGATTGAACTACTCAAGGATTATGATTGCATGATACACTACCACCCAGGGAAGGAAAATAAGGTTACAGATGCTTTGAGTAGAAATTATCATAATGTTTTGAACATGATGAGAGTGGAAAGGGATCCTATTTTCTTCGATCTAGTAAAGATGGATATGGGAATCACCATGAAGGGTGAAACATCAAAAAAAATTCAAATGGTTGCCAAACCATATTTATAAGAAAGGATAAAGTGTTCTTAGGACAATGATGAAGAGTTGAAAAAGAAGATTAAATATGTAAATGATGGGCGATTAAGTGACTTTGTGTATGAAGATGGAATTTTGAAATTTGGGAGGAGACTTTGTGTTCTCGATATACCTGATTTAAAGAGGTAATTGTTGGATGATTCTCATAGTTCCAATTTCTCTATACACCCTGGGAGCACCAAAATGTATAGAGATTTAAAGGGACATTTTTGGTGGGACAACATAAAGAGGGAGATTGATGATTTTGTGTTAAGATGTATGGTTTTTTAACAAGTGAAAGCTGGAAGGCAACTGCCTGGTGGAGTATTACAACCTCTTCCCATACCTGAGTGGAAATGGGAAAATATTACGATAGATTTTGTCATGGGACTACCAAAGACTCTTAGAAAAATGACGCAATATGGGTCATTGTTGATCGTTTCACGAAGTTAGCACATTTTCTTGCTATAAGGGAAGATCTACCACTTGAACGTCTAGCAAGACTGTATATTAATGAAGTTGTGAGACTTCATGGAGTACCCCTATCGATTGTCTCGGATCGTGATCCTAATTTTACATCAAGATTCTGGAAAAGTCTTCAGAAGGCCTTTGATAATGAACATCGTTTGAGCACTTCTTACCACCCTCAAACAGATGGACAATCAGAGAGAACTATTCAAACCTTAGAAGACATGTTGAGATCATTCTCACTTGACTTTCAAGGAATGTGGGATCAATATTTACCTCTGGTAGAATTTTCCTATAACAATAGCTTCCATTCAATTATTCAGATGGCACCATATGAAGCGTTATATAGAAAGAGATGCCGCACACCAACCTGTTGGGATGACGTTGGTGAAAGAAAACTTGTAGGCCTAGAACTGGTGGAGAAAACGATGGAAAATGTGAAAGTAATCCAAAACCACATCAAAGCAGCTCAAAGTAGGAATAAGAGCTATGCCGACAACCGAATGAAGGATTTGGAATTTCAGGTAGGAGATCATGTTTTCTTGAAGGTATCTCCATGGAAGGGAGTTATACGTTTTGTTAAGAAGGGTAAATTGAGTCCCAGGTACATCGGACCCTTCGAAATTCTAGAACGAATTGGGGTTGTAGCTTACCGTTTGGAAATGCCTCCAAGTCTCTCCAAAGTTCATGATGTATTCCACGTATCACTATTGAGAAAATACATGTCTGACCTAACACATGTACTCACCTATGAGAATTAGAACTGGAACCAGATCTGTCTTATTGCGAAGAGCCTGTCAGGATTCTTGATACAAAAGAACAAGTGCTGAGAAACCGGACGACTCGTCTGGTAAAAGTTCTATGGAGAATCCATAAGATGGAGGAGGCAATGTGGGAACCCGAGAACATATGATGAAGAATCACCTGAGTCTTTTTATACAATGATATTTTATGAAATTTCGAGGATGAAATTATTTGAAGGAGGGGAGAATGTAACACCCCAAGCTTCCACGGTACACTTCTCTTTGAATAATACAGTAGCGTGTGTTGTACGCAACTTCGAGTTCTAACACACACCACAACCAATAAAAGTATCTGTTATGAATAGTAATACCTAATTTTTGAAATTTTATAAATTTTATCTTTCCAAATGGACTTTGTTTTTGTATTCGTAATATCAAAATTATCCTAAGTAGAAATTTTTGTAATTTTCTGAGGACTTCCAATTTTTTATGAATAGTGATAAATACTTAAAAACAACTTTTTTATTCAAAATAATTGATAGTGATAAATTATACTATTTAGTGGTTTTAAAGTGTAATAGGAATATATTTTTACCATTTTATCTAATTGTGGTCATTAGAATTAATTTCACTTTGAAATTGGATATAGACAATTGTTAATCTTTTGATATATATTATTTCTTAAAAACACGCTATTTGTTACGACAGTGGAAATTAATTATAAAATTAATTAATGATACTTATATGTTTGGAATTTTATAAAATAGACATCTTTTTTTAATTCTGAATATAAATTATAGCTTAGGGTGAAATTTTGGCATTGTTCTGAAAAACATCAATTTTTTATGAATAGTGAAACCACTAAGTGGTAGTTAAAAAAACTGATTTTTAGTTTAAATGAAACATTACCACTTCTGTGATTTGATTTTCAAAAATCTGACATACATGGTTGTCATTAAAAAGTAAAATGTGGTTCAATGGGATTAAAATAATTTTTTGGTGAATAGTAATTTTTAAGTTTAATTAATCGTGATTAAAGGTAATTAGTGAAATTTAAGGTAAAAATGATATTATAAGAAAATGAAAATACCTTTACACTTATCCTACCCCTATTGGATGTGTCATGGCTGACCAAGAAAATCCATTGGTCAACTTGGGGACCCCATGGAGCCACTTTGGTAGGAAAATGACATAAATAACTTTTTATTTAAAGTTAAAATATAAATGTCACAAACATAAGTTGTTTTACTAAAACAGTTTTTAAATGGGGTTATACAAGTCATATTTTTGACTATAAATATTCATTAGAAAGCTAAAAAGATTTCCTACATCATTATAGTTGTTTTATATTTTTTATACATTAAATATATTAAATTATTTATGATACCATGATGATGCAGCGATTACCTCATTAATTAACGATTTTAATAAAATGGAAGGATAATGTAAAATCTAAGAATTAAACTTGTTCAAAGCCTATTTGATGAGTATATTTCGAACCCTTATCACCTTAGCCTAAAAATATATAAGTTTGGGACCTTTAAAATCCGAAACTCATTATATAATAAAGTAACATTTCATGACTTTCCAAGAGTGCCCTCCTCTCCTCTTATAAAAGGCCCCCCACCACTACCACCTTACTCACACCTTCAAAGCCTTTTGGATCGGCCAACCTCTACCCAAATACTCTCTAAACATCTCTCTCTTACTCCTAGAAGCCTCACTTTGGGAAGAATTTTTCCCAAGGAAGCCTTTGACTCAAATCAAAAAAGAGTTACCCGATTTTAAGGTAATGACTTCTCTTATGTTATTTTGTTTTATTTTGCTTCTCCAACCCCTTAAACTCTTTTTATTCCATTATTTTGTAAAAAAAACAGTATATTCAATATAATATGATTTTTTTATGAGAATGTTTTCATTTACACTTTCACACACCTTCGTCTAATGGTTAAAGAACATACTGTTTCTGTGGTTGGCAAATTTCTGCCTCACGGAACAATGATTGTTCAATCTTCTTTTAACACCTCTAATGGTGGCCATTATGATGAAACTATTTTTATATATGATATATATTATGTTTTTGTTTTTCGTATGATTCTTTATTTTTCATTTATGGCATAACTTTACGATTTCCATTATGGGTAAATGTGATAATTTCATTTTAGGAAGTGCGGACTACCGCCCCCTCAAAGTGATTTGAATCCTTAATGCCATATGTGGGATGTATAAAGGATGGAGTAAATGGTATTATACATTATATTATAATGTAATTATATTATACCATTATATAATTATAACTTCATTCCATTAAATACGAAATAGGAATGAAATTAGCATTCATGCGTACGTACAGCTTACCGTCTCCATGAACGGTGCATTTTATTTCTTACCTCTAAATGTTATGTAATATTATAAAGGAATGTATATACTGGATATATATGATATATATGATATCTACATCATGGATATAATTTTGGAGATATTGGATATTCTACCACATAAACAACTTGTAATTATAAGGAGTTTATTGTTGACTCAAGTACCAAAGATCGACAAAATGACCGTTATTAACTTAAATGACTACATAATTTTCATAACTTGGTAATAAGTGGCATAAAAGGAATAATGAACATGAAAAAGGATCATAATAAAATAGAAATTAACTCTAGTTTATTATTCAGGAGATTAAAGAATGATCGAGTCAAGTTGGACACGAGGTAAGGGACCTTCTTAACCCAATTTCCATTCTTTGGGTTAATCTCCTACTTTAAAATTATGTAATGATATTATTATGTCATATCTTGTATTTGTACTTTCTTTATGTGTACATATAGTGAATACACATAATAGTTCTATTTTATTTAAAAAAATGATCTTTGTAAGGGATATCGTCTCAATCTCCTTTCATTGAGGCATATTTGGTTTTATACACAACTTTCCTTTATACGGTGTATAAACCCCTTTGACTTTTACTTTTATTCAAAAGGAATCTTTTTATACGAAGCTTTTTTACTAAAAGGAAAAAAGTAATGTTTTTCTATTACGTATGTGGCGACAACGACTTCTCCTCCGCCGTGACTATTATTTGAGTTTTGGCTTCCTCTATAAGCCATAACTTTTTTTAAATGAAAAATTAATACCAACATTTAATTTTCATTTATTTTGGTATTGAAAATGGTTTTGAAAGTGATTTCTATTGTATCAATGTGTTGAATTGATATCTTGTGATTGAAATGTGGAAATTTTATGTTTCCTTTAAGCATGTTTTATGTTATACGATTATGTTATGGTATGTTTAAACCTGTTCATATGATTAATGCATTGGTCTTAATAAGTGACGAGTGGAGCCCGCTATAGCTCCTTGATGCATCGGTAGGTCTCATGAGACAAACTAGTGTCTTGGAACGAGGCCTTGACAAAATCTTATTTGTAGTCTTGGAACGAGGCCCTGGATAAGTGGTTATGATAGTCTGACATTATGCATTCCATCATTATGAAAGTGGTTATTGATATTGCATGTGATTATTCAAACAGTAGAATATCCATGTGAATAATTTAATGGCATTATCTCATTTTACTTTTTCCATATTATTTTGAAGTTCAAGTTTAAAAGGCTTTTGTTTTAGTCATACATTACCTTAAATGTTTATGTTTATTTATGAAAGCTTCCGCTATATTGTTATCCTTACTGAGCATCTGAGCTCACCCCTTCCAATGTTTTAATTTTTCCAGGATGTGAAGAAGTATATTATGAATGACCTGTAGGGATAGTATGGGGGGATATGAAGACAATATGTTGTTGTAGTTTGGTTTACCTTTATGATGTAATGTAAAACTTATGAATGTATCTAGTGTTTCAAGACTACTAAACTAATCGGTCTTTCGAGGCTTGATCTTTGTGGTCATGTCAATGTTACGCAATAATGCACCGACTCTAGGTAATTGGGGTCGGGGTGTTACATCAAAATTTTAGAAAAATTATATTCAATAATTTTACATATTTAATATATATATAAGAAATGATGATTAATTAATTAATACATTCATTCAAAGATTATAATGAAATTAAACATAAATTTCAAGGCACTAGGATATACCTGATAATTTTTATGTAAAGAAATAAATTGGTATTGTAACATTATAATTTTTTTGAATTATAAAGAGAAAAACAACTCAAATAATAGTTAAATATTATAAATATAATATTTTATAATTCTGAATCATAGGTATTAGATATTGTATATGAAATATACCATTCAGATTATATATAATTCCTTATATAGAATCAATAATTTTTCAAACAATAAGAAGATCCATGTATTAGTAATCGGTAAATTGTTTTTTATTAGGATATGGGAACATATAATCATCATCAACCATTGAAATTATATTTATAGAAATTGAAAAATGTTTTTATGTAGCTTCCATAAATAAAATTTTGGTCTCTATTGTTTGGATAATAAAGTGTTTTTATTCATGGAGCCGAACAAAAATGTTTCTTTAAACATGAACTAAATGTTTTTTGGTATTAGGAATATGATTGATGGTTTAAATATTATAAATATATATAATATAATTTATAATATTATATTTAATATGGTAATGAATAATGATTCCAATGTGACATATCATTGCCATTATTTCATATGTCATTAAAATGTGAAACACATCTAAATACAACATAAGGATAAATTATTTGAATTATTTTATTATGAATCATTCGACACATTTGGGTATTTTTTAAAAATTGAAAATGTTAAAAGGAAAATTTAGTAAAAAATGAGAATGAGCTAATGAGATACTAGTATTAATACATAATTATAGTTATGGTATAATGATCACACATCAATTAAAAAAATATCCTATAATGATAGTTTTATTTTGAAATTTATTCAATCCAGTAGGATAGGTAATGTATTAACCCAACCATCCTATGGGGACCCCTCCATGGCTACTGATAAGTCGATTTCTCTACCCTAAAACCACCTATATTAGGCCAGTGACTGGTGACTAGAATTGTGAAGGAATATCCCATATATAGGAGTTGTCATCCTAATCCAACTTCATGCAACAAAATATCTTTATAATAAAACATTATAATGAATAATTAATAATAATAATCACTTATAGTATAAATTAAAAATGAAATATTCTAAACATCCATAGATTAGTGATATAAAATATCTGAAACTGTAGGGGAAACCATGAGTGAAATGTCTTAATTAAAGAAAAACCTAGATCAAAAATAAAATAGAGGATATCCATGATTCGCTATCTTTTTAGAGAAACTCTAAATATGACCATCAGAATAGAGAATCCCAATGTTTCTACTATATAATCACTTTTATCTCTATAGTACCCATTAAACTATCTGTTGTCTGTATAGAAAAAAACATGTTGGTGAAACTCCCATGTAGGGTTGAGTATATACATACCTAGTAGGACACCCTAAATAAAGTTACATAAAAATTAAATTTATGTAATATCACATCTCATATTGAACATGAATGATGTGTGAAAGCATTTATATTATCAAATTTATAGGAACATGAGATTTTTTAAAATTATTATAGTTATACTAGTTCAGGATCAAGTATAACAAGATGCTTAATTAGACTATTATACCATGTTGTAAAAAACCATATATTCCCACATATAATCTGTAGTGGGGAACCACTCCTCCTAAATTTATGAATTCTGAAAAAGAGAGTACTAAACCCGATTGAGGAATCACACATCATTGATTAGTGAAAATATAATGATGGAAAAATAAATCCAAATATAGAGGATTGATTCCCCATTAATGGGTGAGTTTTGGACTCCCTCTGTAATAAGGGGTACATGCACCTTGTTGGGACTATGAGAGTACCCAAAACATGAAAATATTTGGTGGATTAATGACTCATGTATATAGGGGCTACCAAAATATATAAAGTGTGTGGGAGGAACACATGATATCACCAACATTTCAAATGGGAAGTATTGAATGACTTTCATAGTTTGATTATCTCTCCAAAACCTAGTCCCTAACTGTATATAGCTAAAAATGTTATTCATCACAAGACAATATGAAAACGACCTCTTGTGGCTCACAGTCTAAAAACATGATTTTTTACATGAAAAAATGTTGTTGATATGTTATATGGATGCATAATTCTGATATACAATCTAATGTTTTTTAAAACAAAGAAGAAAACATAGTGTGTTACATGTACTCATAGTGAAAAGAAGACTAAGCCTTGAGCGGTGGTTTAGCGTATATTAGTGTATATTTCATCCTAAAATACATTTCCAAGGTATATTCATGGAATATGACGCCAATGTTTCACTAGAGATGATATATAATGTATTTAGATCCATGTGGATTAGTACTATACAACATACTCCTCGAAATTTAAGTCATATATGGACAGAGGGATAATTGTGCATGTAATCGTATACATCCCAATCAATTTTCCCTAGATGAAAACAATTTTTTTTTTAAGAATTCACAAAAATTAATATTTTACATGGTCTTATAATCCCTATACACCAATAAATATGATAAAAAACAAGTGTTTTAAGAATCTCACACTATATGATTTCTAACACAAGTTTTAAAAGTCCCAACCACAAGAAATATCCATTATCGTCACTAATTATTTCATTTCTCACACTCAAAAATACCATAATAAAAATATATTTCATCAATACCTCACCTACAGTGGACATTGGTATACTAATTTGATGCCTCATTGACCACCAGTCAATAAAATCTTCCATAAACTACTGCATTTGGGAAACAACTCACTATTGCTCACTTTAACCAACGTATCATCAAATTTATTATAATGACCCAAACTTCTATCAATGAAAATTCCTCTTATTCTAATTAAATGAATTATTATGAAAAATGGTTATATAAAATATGAACTTCATTGGTTTTATGTTTTTTGATTTTGAAATAAAATTAGGATTTGTTACCATTTCTAATATATCCATTGAACAATGATCACATGACTAGTATAAATATAGGGCTTTAGAAAATCCAATTTATTCAGAAAAAGGAAGAGATAGACTCATCTTGTAGACTATCCCCATATGTAGCCCATTTTTCAGAGCTCAAAAAGGAGGTATCGTCATGGGGCTTTTCTCTTGAATAATCCCAAGCCGAGCTTCAACACGTTAATCTTGAATGGAACTGCTTATGGGAGAAGTAGAAGTTGATTGAGATTACCACCCAAGCGATGTTATCTTAGCCACCCAAGAGTCTGTCACCATCGCACACCATACCCTTCAGTCTTATGAGAGTGTTAAAAGGCGTTATGTAAAAATACCTTAGCAGTATGATTATGTGCATTATTTTGTTATAAAATATTGAATATAAATTTATTTTTTTATTGTTACGTTGTAAATAGTTTTTAAAGAGAAAATAGTATTATTGGTTAATATTCAACTAAAAAAATCTATTTTGATGAATTAATGTATTTTTTAATTAAATAATATTTTATTAAAATATTATTATTATTACTAAATTACTTTTTATTGAATATAATTGATGGTATAATTTTATGAATGCCATTTTAATTTTTATTATGTTTTGAAAGGTGTCTTTGTCAAAACCCGTGAATTTTTTATAAAAGATAGTTTTTATGATAAAAATAAAATATCAAATATTAAAAACAATATTTATATAAAATGAATATAAATTTTGAATCAGGATGTCGAAATTATCCAACAGTGAATTTCTCATAATTTTCTAGCACAGTCAAATTTTTGGGTAAAAATTAAATACTGTTTAAATATATAATGTGATTTATGACAAAATAATGACCCAATAGTGATGTAATAAAATACTAAAAATGATATGTTCATAAAATCTATGTTTCATAATTAAAATAATGTAATTTGATATTTTTTTGATTAATTTTATGATCCCTTAGTGGACTCTCCCTGACTTATAGAACATTTTATCCTTTTAAATCATTTTCCTTGTGTGACTCCCCTCCACATAAGAAACCCAATTATATTAAAAAGTTATACCATTGGTTTATAAATTTATTTTTTAAATTCCCCATTATAAAAAACCATGGGAAAACCCATGGGCTGGTTTGTGGTTTTCATTAGTTTAATGCGAGGTGTCCCAAACCAAAATAATAAAGAATTATTTCTCCTTTCCTATATAAACCCACCCAGGTTCCCACTTACACATCATTGAAAGTAATTGGAGTTCGTCAAACCTCTTCCATCCTCTCTCTATAATCCTAAAATGGTGCCTCAAGCTCCCAAGAAGCCTCTCTCAATCCCCATCAAAGCCATTGGCATCACACTTCCATGTAAGGGATTCCTTTATCAATTTTATTCATGTTTCTTAATATTGTTATACCCATTTATTTTTAATTATAAATGTTGGGGTATGATTTATCACCTGTCCTATACTATAATATTTATTTTTGAATGATGAGATACCCATTTATCTCTCATCAGTGCCTCTGATGTACACCCGTTACCATGCCAAAATTTAGTATGGAATCTCACTCTCCTAATTTACATTGAAGCAACTCATTTGTATTATGAGTCCAAATTATAGTATCTATGTTGGGACATGTATCTATATGAACTACTTACATTACATTTCATTCACATATGATGAGACACCCCTTTCACTCTTATCAACTATATTTATGAATTCTTATGTCACACCATTATGCTACCAAAATTGCACCACAATTTTCCAAGACAAAATCATAGTGTAGTGAATACCATGACCATTTATCTATAAAGGGTATTCACCTTTATTCACATTTACTTATTGATAGAATAGTTTCATTTATTAATTCCAAATTCCTTAATCATGGAATAAATTACGATGTTTTATGAATCCATGTTGAATGATCTTGTGGAACACTTATGCATGAAATAAAATTTTTAAGAAGGGTGAGACCTGATAGTGCTCTAATGCATTGGTAAACTATAGTATCCCGATATGTCATGTACATTGAGCGTTGACTAATTATTACTCAATTTCAATGAGGTTTTACTTTTGATTCATGTGAAATGAGGGTTTACTCATGATCCATGTGCAATGAGCCTTGGATCTCTCTAATATCATGTTAAATATTTTTGCCACATCTCCATGTTATGGTTATCATGCTTTATCATGCCTTTATGTTCATGTTTCTCTTATGATCTATTGATATGACTGTTGTCTTACATGTATTCTATTCCTCATGTTATTAAATTTTTATTCCTTTACTGGGCTTTATAGCTCACCCCTTTCTTATTTATCTCCTCATGTTATCCCATAGAATGTTATGTATGAATAAATATTGTGGTCACGTAAAAGAAGTTTTCAATAAATATGTTGGATTTCTTATTTTATGATGTTATGTAATTAACCTAAGACCAAAATAAACTATACCTCTTGATCTTCTATGTTTTATTAAGTGATATTTAATGTAATAAATTATGTTTAAGTGTTAAATAAAGAGCAGGGTTGTCATAGTTGGTATCAGTTTGAGGTTTAGTTATTTTAGGGATTAGGATTAGAAAACCATAGTTAAAAGATTAGGGATAAGACTAATTGCAATAAATAAAACCCTAAGGTTTTGTGAGTATTGATTAAGTGGTTTATCAAGAAAATACATCCTTGTCTGGATATAAGAAGGTAGAGGTTGCTCCAGTGCAGATGTACCTAGGTGTGAAAACTCTGAAAAGGAGTTTCGTGCTTGAACCAGGGTGTCCTGGTACATGACAACAGGACTTTCTACACTCTTGGTTATGAAACTCCAGGGGGATATACTTTGGTAAATTCAAATGCATAGTTTGAACCATTATTAAGGGAATTAAAAAAAATTCCCCTAAGAATATATGTTAGAAAGTAGATCATAGATAACATATATTGAAGCCTATAGATTCATATGTTAAGGAAATAAAAGTTATTTATAATTCATATGTTTTTTACTTTGGATTACCCTTTATGTGTTACCCCTAACACTCCTTTTATTCCAGCTAGTGGCTGGTAATAGGAGGACTCGAGGTTATAACTGATGTGATGATCAATGCAATGACTGTTCTAATGAGATTCACAATCCAATGGGAGTGTGAATATTGATATTTGTCATAATACACTCTCAGTTAACTCAATATTTGAATAGAAACATGGGTCAAGAGGAACATTCAGCCCCCTAATAAAGAACGGGTCGCTACTGAGAGCTTCATGAGATAAAGGCCTCCTACTTTTAGTGGATCTCCGAACACTCAATTGCCGAACAATGGATCAACTCCGTTGAAAAGATCTTCTCCATCTATCAATTTTATGAAAAATAGAATTTTCTTCTCGATGCTTATTTTATTGAGGGTGAATCCAATCAATGGTGGACATTGATCAAAAATAAAATCCTGAGAAGGAGATCAAGGCATTGTAATGGAAGGATTTCTGGAAGAAGTTTTTTGATAAATATTTTCTGCTCACCCTACGACTAAAGATTGAAAGAGATTTCCTTGACCTCCATTAAAATGATGATGAATTCATTGGAGAGTACGAGGAAAAATTCACAAGGATTTCATGATATACCTCCGGCATTGTCATTACCACTGAATTCATGGTTGACCACTTCTTTGGTGGGCTGAAACCTAGCCTGTGGAAGGCCCTAGAGATCTGTGACTTCGACTGCTATGAGGAAATTGTTCTATGTTTCCTCAAGGTCAAAACGGAGATCAGATAATCTCAGGGGGTATCATGGGGCTAAGAATCATAATGTGGACTTCAATTATTATATTCTAATGGATAAATCCAATGGTGCAAAGAAAATCCAACACCCCACTTTCCAAAGGTGTGGAAAGAAGCACCCTAGAAATTTCCTAAATGGGACGAGGAAATGCTTTTGGTGTGGAAGAGAAGGTAACCTCGCTATTAACTATCGACAAGAAAAACCAAAAACTACGATAGAGGAGAGGAACTCTTCGTTCCACTCTCAACACATTTTTCATTTCTTCAACTGCAATAAACCAGTGCACCTTTCAAATCAATTCCCTATGCCATAGATTTTCAAAGGCAACCAACAACCTCCGAGGCAGTAAGGGAAATAATTTTCCATCACTACCACCGAATTGATCCCCAAAAATAAAGTGGTGATGGGTACGTTAGTTATTCATTCAATAATAGCAAACATACTTTTTCATTCTGGTTCTAATCATTATTTTAAATCCCAAACGTTTAGTAGAAAAATCCCAACACCACCGCATATCATGGAAGTAAAGATGTTGGTGAGTACGGAAAATGGGGAATTCATAGCATCCCATGAATATAACTCACCGCCTTTCATAATTTGTGTATTGAACTTCCAAAAAAACATTTCATACTCCCTCTGGTGTAATTTGATTCAATTCAATTCATGGATTGGGTTTCCTTATATGGAACCAACATAAATTTCCATGAAAGGGAAATCACTCTCTATATAGAGAATTGACCCCCGATTCTGTACAAGGGAAAGGAGGAAGATGAGTCTTCTTTATCACCATCATCTAAAGTGTGGATATTACTTCCCTTTAAGCACAAATATTTGGCTCAGATTATTGAGTCTAAAGAGGCAATCATCCTTGAAGACATGCCTATTGTGAGAGAATTTGCTGATGTGCTTCTGGTAGAATTTCCTTGTCTTCCCCCTAGAAGAGATGTTGAATTCTCAATTGACCTTATACCTAGGGCATTTGCAATATCCAAAAATCCTTACAGAATGGATATTGTGGAGGTTGAGGATTTTAAGAAACAACTATAGGATAATATAGATAAAGGGTTTATACACCCAAGTGATTCACCTTGGGGTGTGCCAATCCTATTCGTCAAGAAGAAGGATGGGTCAATGAGCCCTTGAATTGATTATCGCAAGCTTAATAAAATCCCAATAAATAAAAAGTATCATATTCCCCCAAATTGATGAATTATTCAATCAGCTACATGGAGTACAATACTTCTTCAAGGAGGATTTTCGGTTGGGATATTATCAAGTAAGGGTGAAGAAGGAAGATATCCCCAAGACTTCTATTAGTACAAGATATAATATATGAATTCCTAGTAATAACTTTTTGCATCACCAATGCTGCAATAATCTTCATGGACCTCTTGAATAGAGTTTCTATTGATTACCTCGACAAATTTGTGGTAGTCTTTAGAGATGATATTCTAATATACTCCTAAACCAAGGAGGATCATGAAGAGATTCTAAGAACTGTACTAGAGACATTGAGAAAGAAGAATATCTATGAAAAGTACATCAAGATTGAATGAAGTCTCGTTCTTGTTACATATCATCACATGAAATGGGATAACTATGTACCCCTCCAAGACATCAGTGATTGAACAGTGCCTGATGCCAACATCGGTAATAGATATCTGTAGCTTCTTGGGGTTAGATGGATAATATCACTGATTTTGGAGAAAGATCTCATGATTTTAAAACCCTCTTACCAAGATAAGTTAGATGGGAGTACAATTCTCTTGAAGTGATGAATTCGAAGAGAGCATCAAGGAGTTGAAAAAGAGGCTTATCACTTCACTCGTGTTCACATTACCCACAAGTTGAGAGCTTTTGTGGTATTTTTTGATTCTTTGAAGAATGTCTTGGGTTGTGTGTTGATGCAGAATGATAATGTGATTGCCTACATCTCAAGGTAGATAAAAATCCAAGAGCATAAATATCCCACACATGATCTGGAGTTGGTAGTTTTGATCTTTGCATTGAAAATATGGCGACATTATCTCTATGGGTAGAAGTGTGAGATATATAATGATAAAAAGAGCCTAAAATATATATTCACACAAAAATATATTAATATACTCCAATGAATATGGATAGAACTCATCAATGATTATGAATTCTCAATCCACTCCCTTCCCGGTAAGGAAAACAAGGTTGCAGAATCTCTAGGTAGAATGGATCATGCATCTTTATCAATGATGAGAACTGAAAAGGATCCAATCTTCTTAGATTTTCATTAGATATACATGGGAATAATTAGGGGAGGAACATCATCAACCCTTTATCAAATTTTTTCTCAACCATCCCTCATGGAGAAAATAATGTATGCTCAAAGAAAGGATGCAGAAATTCTAAAAAGGGTGGAAGCTATCAGAGATGGAAAATCCTCAGAGTTTGTTGTTGAAAAGAATGGAATTGTGAGATTTGTGTCACGATTATGTCTACCATCTGATCCAGAAATAAAGAATGAGATTTTAAATGATACAGATAGCTCAACCTTTTCTATTCACCGGGGATCATAGAGATATATCGAGATCTCCGAGAAAACTTTTGGTGGGACAATATTAAGAGGGAGGTTACTGAATATACATCAAAGTGCCTTATATGTCTGCAAGTGAAGGCTGAGAGGAAAAATCCTAAGGGGATGATATAACCACTACCCATACCAACATGTATGTTGGAGACCATTACCATAGACTTTGTCACTATAATTCCAAGGACATCCAGAGGAAGAAATGCTATATGGATCATTGTGGATCATCTTATAAAGACATATAACTTTATCATGATTTGAGATGACTTATCATTGGATCAACTTGAACAAACATACATCAAAGAAGTGGTAAGGCTTCTTGGATTACCACTATCTATTGTATCCGACTGTGATCTGAGATTCACCTCGAAGTTATGTAAAAGTTTCCAACATGCTCTAAGCACTGAACTGAAATTTAGTGTGGCCTATCTTCCTCAAACTGATGGCCAATATAAGACTATTATTCATACACTAGAAAATATGTTAAGATCATGTTCTGTGGATTTCAAATGAGTATGGGACCAACATCTTCCACTTGTTGAAATCTTCTACAATAACAGTTTCCACCCGATCATCCAAATGGATCCATATGAAGCCCTTTATGGGAAAAGATGCAGCACGCCAGCATGTTGGGATGATGTTGGTGAGCAAAAGCTGCTAGGACCTAAAATGGTCGAAGAAATGGGGGAGAAGGTGAAAACCATTCATCAGAATAACAATGCAGCCCAATGTTGACATAAGTGTTATGAAGATAACCATAAATGTGACCTTGAATTCAAAGTTTTATACATTGTATTTTTACACATATATCTATGGAATAATGTCATGATGTTTTTAATGAAAGGGAAGTTATGTCCTAGGTACATCGGTCCCTTCTAGATTCTTGATTGTGTTCGGGATGTGACCTATCGAATTAAACTTCCGCCTAACATTGATAAAGTACATAATGTATTTCTTGTATCTCTCTTAAATAAGTACATACCATACTCTTCACATGTACTCTTTTATAGGTGGTACAGTTAGAGGATTATTATTATTACGAGGATCAACCAGTGAAGATCATAGATCGTAGAGAAAAGGTTATATGAAATAAGACAATGCCCATCGTCAAGGTGTTATGGAGAAACCAAAAGTTTGATGAAGAAACATGGGAATCAGAGGAAGTGATGAAGCAGAGTAACCAACATCTGTTTTAGTGTGGGAAAATGAAATTCAGATGGAAAAATTTCTTAAGGGGGGAGGATGGTAACGACCAAAAAATATATCAATGAAAATACATATAAGTCTACTTGAATGTCTTATTATGAAAAATGGTTATATAAAATATAGAATTCCTTGGTTTATGTTTTTGGATTTTCAAATACCGTTAGGATTTATTACCGTTTCTAATATATCCATTGAACAATGATCACATGATTTGTATTAATATAAGGCTTTAACAAATCTAATTTACCCAGGCAAAGGAAGCGATGAACTCATCCAGTAGACTTTCCCCATATTAAGCCCATTTTTCGGAGCGCAGAAAGGTGGTGGAGTCATTGGGCTTCACTCTTGACCAATTCCAAGCTGAGCTTCAACACGTTAATATTTAACGAAACCGCCAATGGGAGAAGAGGAAGTTGATAGAGATTACCACCCGAGAGATGTTATCTGATCCATCCCAAGAGTCTTTCACCATCACACACCTTACCCTTTGGTCTTATGGAGGTTTTATAATGTTTTAAGTAAAAAGACCTTAGCACTATGCTTATGTGCATTAGTTTTGTATATAATAATGAATATACATTTATTTTATTATTGTTACTTTGTAAATAGTTTTTAAAGCACAAATAGTATTTTTAGTTAATATTCAACTAAGAAATCTATTTTGATGAATTAATGGATTTTTGATTTAAATAATATTTTTATAAAATATTATTATTATTAAATTAATTTTTATTAAATATAAATGTTATTATAATTTTATGAATGCAATTTTTATTTTTATTAATTTTTGAAAGCTATTTTTATCAAAACCCATGAATTTTCGATAAAAGTTAGTTTTTATTTTAAAAGTAAAAATTCACATATTTAGAAAAAAAATTAGATAAAATGAATATTATTTTTTGAATCAGGTTGTCAAAATTATCCAATGGTGAATTTTTAATAATTTTCTGAGACTATCAATATTTTTGGTAAAAATTAAAAATTGTTTTAATATATAATGTGTTTTATGACATCATAATGACCCAATAGTTATATAATAAAATACTAAAAATGGTATTTTCGGACAATATATGTTTTATCCTTAAAATAATGTGATTTGAGATTTTTTTTAATTTTATGATTCCTTAGTGGACCCTCCATGAATTATAAAACATTTTATCTTTTTAAATTTTTTCATTGAGAGTGTGACTCACCTCCACATAATAAAACCTATTGTTTTAAGAAGTAAGGACATTGGCCTTATACAATATTTTTTACCACTCCCCTTTTTAAAAAAACATGGGCAAAACCCATTTTATGGTTTGTGGTTTTGATTAGTTTAATGTGAGGTGTCCCAACCCAAAATAATAAAGTATTTCTTCCCCTTTCCTATATAAACTCACCCAAGATCCCACTTACTCTTCACTTAAAACCTTTTTAGTTTGTCCAAAATCTTTCCTCCTATCTCTATAATCCTCCCAATAGGAACCAATCTCCCAAGAAGCCTCTCTCAATCCCCTCCCAAGCCTTTGGGATCACACTTCCAAGTAAGGGATTCCTTATTTTCTCATTTTATCCAAATTTCTAAATATTTTATTCCATTTTATTTTGAATTATAAATGTTGGGGTGTGATTTATAACCTCCCATATACTGTCCTCTTTATCTTTTGATGATTAGATACCCCTTTCTGTCACATATATGCCTCCCATGTATAGGCGTTACCATGACAAAATTCCGTAAGGAATCTCTCTCTCCTCATTTACATTCAAGAAATTATTTTGTATTACGAATCTGAATCCTAGTAACTATTTCGGGACATGTATCTATATGACCCCATTACTATCCATTTCATGTTCGTATGATGAGACACCCATTTCTCTCTCATCAACTATTTTTATGAAATCTTATGTCACGCTGTTATGCTGCCAAAATTGCAACATAATTTTCCAAGAGAAAAATAATTGTGTAGTGAATACGATGCCCATTTCTCTATCAAGGGTATTAAACTTTATTCACATTTACTTATTGATGGAATTTTTTCATGTCTAAATTCCAATTTCATTAATAGTAGAATAAATTATGGTGTTTTATGAATCCATGTTGTATGTTCTTGTGGCACACTTATGCCTGAAATGAAATGTTTAAGAAGGGTGCGCCCTGATAGCACTCCAACGCATTGGGAAGAGTATAGTATCTTGATACTTCATGTGAAATGAGTTTTGAATCATGATAATTAATGTGCAACAAGGTTTTACTCATGCTTCATGTGAAATTATGTTTTACTCATGCTCCATGTGCAATGAGCCTTGGCTCATGCTAATAACATGTTAAATGTTGTTTCCACATCACCATGTTGTAATAATCATGATTTATCGTGACTTTATGTTCATGTTTCTCTTTTAATCCATTGATATTACTATTTTATAAAATTTATTGTATTCCTCATGTTATTCCATGTTTTTTTCCTTATTGGGCTTTATAGCTCACCCATTTCTTTTGTATATCCCCAGGTTATCCCATTCAATGTTAAGTACGAAGGAATATTGTGGTCAAGTAATGGATGTATTCAATAAAGATGTTGTATTTCATGTTTTTGGTTGTTATTTAATGATCCTAAGCCCCAGAGACACTATAAATCTCAATATTCTATGTTGTATTAAGTGAAATTTCATGTAAAAAATCATGTTTAAGTGTGAAATAAAGAGAAGGGTTGTTATAGTTGGTATCCGAGTGAGGTTTACTTATTTTTGGGGTTAGGATTAGAAAACCCTAGTGAAAGGCCTATGGATAAGACTTATAATAGTAAAAACATCCAAATTTTTTTGTGAGTATTGAGTAAGTGCTTTATCAAGAAAATACATCCATGTCTGTATACAAGCAGGTAGAGGTGGCTCTGGCACAGATGAACCTAGGAGTGAAAACTCTAACAAGGTGTTTCAGGCTTGACCCAGGGTATCATGGTACATGGCAACAGGCCTTTCTACACTATTGGTTACGACACTCTCAGGGGATATTCTTTGATAAATTCACATGCTTAGTATGAACCATTATTAAAAGAATTAAAAAACATCACATAAGAATATATGTTAGAAATTTGATCATGGATAACATAGATTGAAGCCTATAGATTTATAAGTTAGGGAAATAAAAGTTATTAATAAGTCATCAGTTTCTGTCTTTGGATTACCCATTATGTGTTACCCCTAACTCTTCTTTTATTCCAACCAATGACCGATAATAGGTGGACTCGTGCTAACAACCGATGTGAAGATCAATGCAATGACTGTTCTAATGAGATGCCCAATCCAATGGGTGCGGGAATCAAGAACGTTTTCACAATACTCTCTCAGTAAACTCAATATTTGAATAGAAACATTGGTTAAGAGAAATTTTCATCCCCCCTTTTAAATAATAAGTCGATATCGAGAGCTTCATGGGACAAAGGCCTCCTACTTTTAATGGATCATCTGATCCCTAAATCTCCAAAAATTGGATCTACTCCATTGAAAATATCTTCTACATCCTTCAATGTTCCGAAAAAGAGAAGTTTCTTCTGGCTGGCTATCGTATGATGGTTGTTGCCAATAAATGGTGGAAATTTATAAAAAATAGGTATCCTAATAGGGAGATTCAGGCATTGGAATGAAAGGATTTCCAGAATATTTTTTTTGATAAATAATTTTCGCGCAACCTACGACTAAAGATGGAAAGGGACTTCCTTTCTCCTAAGAAAAAAGATGATAAATTCATTGGAGAGTATGAGGAAAACATCACAGGGATTTCATGATACATCTCCAAATTTGTTTTTACCCCAGAATACAGGTTTAAATGATTCTTTTGTGGGATGAAACCATGTTTGTGGAAATCCATCGTGATATGTGAGTTCGACAGATATGAGTAAATTGTCCGATATTCCCTTAAGGACACAATGGAGATCAAAGAATCTTAGGGGTTTCATGTGGATAAGAAGCATATGGGGGACTTCAATTATGGCAGTTTGATGGATAAATCCAATAGTGCTAAGAAAATCCAGCACCTCACTTACCAAAGGTTTGGAAAGAAGCACCCCAGAAATTGCCTGAAGGGGATGAGGAAATTCTTTAGTCGTGGAAGATAAGGGCACATGGATATTAACTATCATCAAGAAAAACTCGTGGTTATGATAGCGTAGAGGAACACTCCATTAATCTCTCAAAACAATATTCATTACTTCAACTTCAGAGAACAGGGGCACCTTTCAAATCAGTTCCCTAAGCCAAGGGTTTTTAGAGGCAACCACCAACCTCCGAGGTAGAAAGGGTGAGCTCTTTCCATCACTACCACTGAATTGAACCTCAAAAATGATGTGGTGATAGGTACTCTATTTATTCATTCAATTATAGAAAATGTACTTTTTGATTATGGTTCTATGCATTTTTTTATATCCCAAAAGTTTAGTAGAAAAATCTCAACACCACCACAATTCATGGAAGTAAAAATGTCATAGAGTACAACAAATGGTGAAATAATTGAATCCCATGAATATAACCCATTCGCTTTCATAATTTGTGGATTGAACTACCAGACGGACCTCATCATACTCCCTCTGTTGGAATTTGATGCAATTCATTTCTTGTATTGGCTTTCATTATATAGATCCAACAGAAATTCACATGAGAATTAAATCGCTCTCCATATAGAGAATCAACCCCTTGATTATATACAAGTGAAAGGAGGAAGATGAATATTCTTTAGCACCCTCATCTCAAGCATGGATATTAATGCCCTATGAGTATGCGTATTTGGCTCAGATGATTGAGTCTAAGGAGTAAATCATCCTTGAAGAGATGCATATTATTGGGGAATTCACTAATGTGTTTCCAAATGAATTGATTGGTCCTCCTTCTAGAAGAGATGTAGAATTATCAATTGACCTTATACTTTGGGAATTGACAATATCCAAGACTCAATATAGAATGGTTGTTGTGGAGATTGAGGAGATGAATAAAAAACATCCGGAGAATCTAGATAAAGGGTTTATACACCCAAGTACTTCACCTTGGGGTGCACCAGTCCTGTTCATCCAGAAGAAGGATGGGTCAGTGCGCCTTTGCATCAATTATCGTGATCTTAACAAAATAACGATAAAGAACAAATACCCTCTACCCTAAATTGATGACTTGTTCGATTAGGTGTCGGGAGTACAGTACCTCTCCAAGGTAGATTTTTGGTCAGGATATTATCAAGTAAGGGTGAAGAAGGAAGATATACCAAAGACTACTTTTTGAATAAGATACCGGCACTATGAATTCATAGTTATGCCTTTCAAACTCACCAATGATCCAACAATCTCCATGGACATATGAATAGAGTCTTTAGATATTACATCGATAAAGTTTTGGTAGTATTTATTGATGATATTCTAATATACTTCAAAACCAAGGAGGATCATGAGGAGAATTTAAGAACTGTACTAGAGTCCTTGTGAAAGGATAAGCTCTATTAAATGTACATAAAGTGTGAATAAAGTCTCATTCATGGTTCATATCATCACATAAAATGGGATTATTGTGGATCCATCAAATACAACGGCAATTGAAGGGTTGTCGGGGTCAACATCAGTAATGGATATCTATAGCTTCCTCAGGTTAGCTGGATATTATCACTGATTTGAGAGAAATTTCTCACTATTCTAAAACCCTCTTACCAAGATAACTCAGATGAGTGTGAAGTTTTCTTAGAGTGATGAATGTGAACAGAGAGTCAAGGAGTTGAAAAGGAGTCTTATCACTATGAATGTGCTCACATTACCCATAAGTGGAGAAAGTTTTTTGGTATTTAGTGATTCTTCGAAGAATTTAATGGCTCGTGTGTTGATGAATAATGATAAATTAATATCCTATGCCTCAAGATAGATAAAAATACATGAGAAAAACTATACCACCCATGATCTGGAGTTGGCAGCTGTGATCATTATGTTTAAAATCTGGCGGCACTATCTCTATGGGGATAAGTGTGAGATATATACTGATTACAAGATTCTAAAATATATATTCACACAAAAATATCTTAATAGGCTCCAATGAAGATGGATAGAACTAATCAAGGATTATGACTTCTCAATCCACTACCATCCCGGAAAGGCAAACAAGGTGGTAAGTGCTCTAAGTGGGAAGGATCATGCATCTTTACTAATGGTGAGAAATTAAAAGGATCCAATATTCTTAGATTTGTTGAGGATGAAAATGGGAATCATTATAGAAAGATCATCATCAATCCTTTCTCAAATTATTTCTCAACCATCCCTCATGGAGAAAATAAAGGATGATCAAATAAAGGATGTAGAAATTTTGATAAGGGTAGAAGTTATCAGTGATGGGAAGTACTCAGAGTTTGTGGTTGACTATGATGGAATTATGAGATTCAGGTCACGATTATGTGTACCATCCGATCCTGAGATAATGAAGGAGATTTTAAAGGATACACATAGCTCATCCTTTTATATTCACTTGGGTAGTACAACGATGTATCGAGATCTCTGAAAAAACATTTGGTGGGAAAATATGAAGAGGGAGATAGTAGAATATACATCAAAGTGCCTAGTATGTCTGAAAGTGAACGATGGGAGGCAAAAGTCAAAGGGGAAGATGCAACCACTACCCATACCAACATGAATGTGGGAGAACATTACCATGGACTTTGTCACTAGACTTCCAAGGACATCAAAAGGAAGCAATGTTATATGGCTCATTGTGGATCATCATACAAATACAACTATCATTATCATGATTTGAAAGGACTTCTCATTAGATCAAATTACATGGATTTACATCAAAAAAGTTATAAGGCTACATAGAGTACCACTATCTATTATATCCCATCGTGATCCGAGATTCACCTCAAAGTTCTAGAAAAGTGTCCAACATGCTCTAAGCACTGAACTAATATTCAGTACATCATATCATTCACAAAATGATGGCAAATATGAGAAAACTATTCAGACACTATAAGGTATGTTAATATCATGTTCTATGGACTTCAAAGTAGGATGGGACCAACATCTTCCCCGGGTTGAATTATCCTACAATAATAGTCTCAACTCGAGCATCTGAATGGCACCATATGAATCTCATTATGGGAAAGGGTGCAAAACACTGGTGTTTTGGGACAAAGTCAGTGAGAATAAGCTGTTAGGACCTGAAATGTTCGAAGAAATTATGGAAAATAAGAAAACCATTCAGTAGCATATCAAGGCAGCCCAAATTCGACAGAAGATTTATGCAGATAACTGTCAATGAAACCTTGAATTAAATGGGGGAGACATGGAATTTCTTCACATATATACATGGAAGAAGTTCATGAGGTTTGTAAAGGAAGGGAAGTTATGTCCTTGGTGCATCAGCCCCTTTGAGATTCTTGATCGTGATAGGGCTATGGCCTATCGACTATAACTTCCAGCTACCATAGAAAACGTAAATTATGTCTTTCATGTGTCCCTCTTAAGAAAATACATACCAGACCCTTGACATGTACTCTTTTCAGAGGTGGTATAGTTAGAGGATGATCTTTCCTACGAGGAGAAACCAGTGAAAATCTTAGATTGTAGAGAATAAGTTCTACAAAATAATACAATTCCCCTTGTCAAGGTGTTATAGCGAAAAATAAATTTTTAAGAAGCAACATGGGAATTAGATGAAGTGATGATGTAGAGTTACCCACGTCTATTTTAGTTTGGAAAAATGAAAATTAGAGGGAGAAATTTCTTAAGGGGGAAAGATTGTAACATCCCAAACATCTATCAATGAAAATTCCTCTTAGTCTAATTAATTGTCTTATTATGAAAAATGGTTATATAAAATATGCACTTTCATTGTTTTATGTTTTTAGTTTTTCAAATACCATTAGTATTTTTTACCGTTTCTAATATAACTATTGAACAATGATCATATGACTAGTATAAATATTGGGATTTTACAAATCCAATTTTATCAGACAAAGGAATGGTTATCCTTGTCCAATAGACTTGCCCCATATGAATCCCATTTGTTGGAGCTCGAAAAAGAGGTGGATTAATTGGGAATAACTCTTGACCAATGACAATCCTAGCTTCAACATGTTAAGATTGAATGTAATTGCATACGGGAGAAGTGGATGTTGATAGAGATTACCACCTAAGCAATGTTATATGAGCCTCCCCAAGAGATTGTCACCATCGCACACTTTACCCTTCTGTCTTATGTGGGTGTTATAAGGGGTTATGTAACAAGACCTTAGAACTATGATTATGTGAATTATTTTTGTATATAATAATGAATTTACATTTATTTTATTATTGTTACTTTGTAAATAGTTTTTAAAGCGCAAATAGTAGTTTTAGTTAATATTCAACTATGAAATATATTTTGATGAAATAATGTATTTTTTAATTAAATAATATTTTAATAAAATATTTTTTTTATTATTAAATTAATTTTTATTGAATTTAAATGAATGTATAATTTTATGAATGAAATTGTAACTTTTATTAAGGTTTGAAAGATGTTTTTTTTTTCAAAACCCTTGAATTTTCAATAAAAGTATGTTTTTATTTTAAAAGTAAGAATTCACATATTTAGAAAATTATTTAGAAAAAATGAATATTATTTTTTAATTAGGATGTTGAAATTATCTAATGGTGAGTTTTTCATAATTTTCTGAAATAGTTAATTTTTTTGGGTAAAAATTAAACACCATTTAAATATATAATATGTTATATGACATCACAATGACCCAATAGTGATGCAATAAAATACTATAAATGTTATTTTTGGAAAATATATGTTTTACCCTTATAATAATGTGATTTTAGATTTTTTTTATTAATTTTATGATGTCTTAGTGGACCCTCCATGACTTATAAAAAATTTTATATTTTTTAAATTGTTTTCTATGAGAATGTGACTCAACTCCACCTAATAAACCCTATTATTTTAAGAAGTTCGGCCATTGTCCTTATAAAATATCGTTTTCCAATCCCATTTGGGAAAAACCATCAGAAAAAATCATTTCTGATTTTTTGGTTTTGATTAGTTTAATTTCAGGTGTCCCAAACCTAAATAATAACTATGAGGTAATATTCCTTCATTAACGTCTTGTTGAACCATTCTCCTTATAGTAATAAATTCCTTTTCATAGGGGTAGTACATCTCCTTGTATGTTTTTCAAAAAAAAATCATAACCGGTTTTTCTAAATTTTTCGTAATAAAGTTTTACATGTTTTTAGTAATGATGTTTTTTATATTTTTCATAGTTAATTTTCCAAAATAATTTCATAATAAAAATTTTCATAATAGAAATTTTCATAATGGAAATTTTCAGAACTGAAAATTTTCATAATTAAATGTTTGGAACTGAAGTATTCATAATGGAATTCTTCAGTCCTTAAATTTCTGTAACGGAAATTTTCAGAACCGCAAATTTTGTAATGATAATTTTCCGTACATGGAATTTTCGTAATAGAAATTTTATGTGCATGGAATTTTTGTAATGGAAATTTTTCTTACTCGGAATTTTCGTAATGAAAATTTTTCGTATTCAAAATTTTCGTAGTGAATTTTTCGTAGTAAGATTTTTTGGTAATGAGGTTTTTTTTTGAAGTCAAATTTTCTTCAAGAAGAATATCACCTATTACGAAAAATCTACCTAGATAAATCTGAAAGGTATGACTTCCTTACATATTCTTTTGAAATCACTTTTACTTTCTGGTAGTTTTTTTCTTTTAAAATTTCTCGTATTAAAGTTTCCTTAAATTCAAATATTTTTTCTTAAAACCCCAAGAGATTAGATTCAATATTTCCTTGCATGTATGTTTTCCACCATCAGATCAGATCAGAGAGTTTTTCAATCGTTAGAGTGTTTTTGGAAGTTTAAAGGTCACCACAATCGCCTATATAATGGGGACCCCCAATGGTGTCCCACATCGGTTTCCAAGCTCTCGCTTCTCAAAGCTCTGCCTCATTTCTTAAACTCATTCCGAATCTATCAGACTTCCTCCAGTATGAACTTTCTATAGAAGCATCTTCTCAAGAAATGTCTACCAAGAAGCCAATCTCAAAATGTCATGTGTATAGGGAAAGATTGGTGCATCTGAACTTTTTCAAGTATAATTCTATCATTTCTAAGAATATCAATTTAAATGGTTGGGAATATGTCTGCTTATCTAAGACAGTTGTTCAAGACGTGGTGTATCAAGAATTACTCATAGAGTTTTATGAGTCAGTGTGCTTCTTGAATGAAGAAGATAGAGAAATATTTTCATTCTAGTATTATGGAAAAAACTTACAAAGTTTCTTATTCCAAGGCAGCCATCTTCGTGGGATTATCATATGAAGGGGAGGAAAAATATTTCTCCCTCAAACTCCTAGATGTTCTAGGTAGTTTAGTTAATGTAAAGGCCTTACAATGTCTTGGACTTAATGATGTCAAGGAAACAAAAATGTCTCATATATTTTCAAACAACCGTATTCTTCAGTTATGGGTACAAGGTCTTTTAGTACCGAGAAAAGGTGACAGAGATGCCCTCAAGAAAAGTGACATATATTTCTTATACTTTCTGGTAAATATACGGAAAATAAATTTGATGAGGCATGTTCTAATTACAATCCAAAACATCAAGAATGGAAATATAAGAGCCCAAATTATCATGTATCCTTTTTTACTTTCAAAGCTGATAGTTCGGTGTCTTGAATCATTAAAGATTTCATGCAAATCCAACTCTCGGAATTGCAATGTTATGCTTGTTAGTGATAAAACTCTGAAAAGAATGAATATGGGCTATTCTAAGGAGACAGAAGAGTTTTATGATCTTCCAGAGGAAGAGGAACAAGCCAACCTGGAAAATATTGAAAAAGTTGAGTCATCGATGAAGGTTGGCATGAAAAGTAAATTGAATGAAGTGGAAGCTGCAGATAAAACCCCTAAAGCTAAGGAAGCCCAATCCACACCTCCCAAACCGAAGAAACAGAAAGTGTATCCGGATGAGGTGGTTGAAAAATTGATGGAAGAGAAGGAAAAGAGGAAAGAAGGGGAACCTCAGTTCGGTTTAGACCCTACTGAATCCATGTCGTTAAGGGATAAGACTACCAAATACCTTGAGAAGAATGAAAAATAGATGAAGATGAAGAAGAAAATGCTTGAGGTTGAAGTTGTACAATCTCTTTTGAAAGCCATAGAAATATCTTCTGAAAATATTCTATTACTGGAAACTTTTCTAGTCGAGCCATTACCAGAGACTCCTGGGAAGAATTGCTTCACTTCATAAAAATCTAAAGAGGAATAAGTTTTTGAAAGAGTAGAAGAATAATAATAATTAGAAGAAGAAAGTGATGATTTAGATGATCTGAATGAACAAGTTGAAGAGGAAAATCCATCAGAAAAATTACCACTCTGAACATCTGAGGCCAAGTCCTCAAAGATTGTCACTCCTAGAAAGGAAGAAGAGAAAGACAGAAATAAAGATAAGGAAAAGGAAGAAGAGAAAGTAACTAAATTATCTAAGGAATAAATATATGAAAATAACTTTATTTAGGAAGGAGCAAATAAGGAGAAACCTGATTAATACAAGATTGTACAGCTATCCAAGAGTGACCAAAAATCTCCTGATGAGGAAGCCATACCGAAAGTTTATAAGGGTAAGAAAGGGCTTATTGACACCCCAATGAAAGATATCATAAGGAATAAAGAAGTTAGAGGCTCTTCTAAAAGGAAGCTGGTGGAAATTGAATAAAAAAAATCTCTTAGAAAGTTTTCGGATTCGGAATCATCTGCATTGGGAAATGATTTTTTGTTGAGTCCCTAAAGAAGTTGGTAGATACAATTCTGATCTTTCTTGCAATAGACTCTAGATGTGAGATGATTCAAAACATCTTAAATCAGAAGTCAAAATTAGTGTCCATGGTGATGGATAAATGTGTGAAGATTGAGGCAGAACATAAAAGTTTTCTTATCAATTCTGTGGTCCACAGAAAATCATGCTGCAAAATGACTCTATGGTCAAAGAAAATAAATGAAGAACTGGTAGAGCTTGATAACTTCTAGAATGATGTAAAAGAATCTTTTTTTTCTGAGGATGCCAAAATGAAGAATCTTCAGGAAAAGTTGACCCTTGAGAAAAATACACATAATCAACAGGTGAAGGATCAGAATGGGAAGCTTAACTCGGTTTCTCAAAGATGGAAAGAGGAAAGAGATCTTCGGATTGAGATCGAAGAGAAGATTGTAAAGACGGATGAAGTTCTTATCGCCCAATTTTAGGCTCTGAATGATCAATATGATAGGATTAAATTCTTGTAAAAGTAAGCTGAGGAGGACCACAAAGACTTAAAGAAGCTAAAAACCCTTCTGAAGAAGCTAATACTCAAGAAAAAAGAGGACAAATAGACCAATCTGATTTTTTTGTTGTAATGTCTTTCCTTGTAAAAATCATTTCAATATTAATAAAAACTCTGGTTGTTTGTCTTTTGTGTTATTTTGTACTAATATTTCAGGTACCATATTGTTTTCCAACCCCTCAAACTCTTTTTGAAAATCACAAAGGGGGATAAGGAAAATGAATTCTAAATAAGAGAAGGAAAAATATTTATAAGTATAGAAGAAGTATCCCTAAGTAAGGGGGAGTTTATCTAAGGAGGAGTGGTCATTATGAAAATTTTATATTCATAATGAAAATCCCATTCTGAAAATCTAGAATACGATCCTTAGAGTTCTAAAGCCTAAGGGGGAGTTAGTCATATTCACCATTGTCCATAAACAAAGGGAGATAATCTTTAATTTCAAAGTATAAAAATTTATTCTAAGTCCTCACATTATTTTTCATAAGGATGTTTGTGATTTTCAAATAGGGGTAGATTTTTGAGTCAATAAGGTTTTCCTAATGACTTTTCCATTCCTTCACATAAAGGGGGAGATTGTTAAGTCATTAAGGATTCCTTATGACTTGACTATTCCTCTTGTTTTGAAAATCACAAGCACCTTAATTTAAGTCAAATCTTATTTTACCCATGTATTACTTCTATAAGGAAAATTTCCTTCCTCAATGAAATTTACCCTTGCCTAGATTTCTTTGAGAATGTCATAAATTTCTCTAAGTAAAAAATTCGGATTGTAGTCCAAAACATCGGATCCACATAATACTTAGATATGAGGTATTCTATTCAACACTCTGAATTCTGGATACGAACTCTCATGAAGTTCCACTCCGAATTTTGTATACGATCTCTCATGAAGTTCCACTCCAAATTCTGGATATGAACTCTCATGAAGTTCCACTCTGAATTCTGGATACGAACTCTTCTGAAGTGCCACTCCGAATTTTGGATACGAACTCTCATAAATTTACACTCTGAATTCTGATTACAAATTCTGATTTGAACTTCTCTAATGTTCTGACTCCGAGTTCTCTGAATTTAGACTCTGAACTCTGATGAGTTATGACTCTGAATTCTCATAAACATAGACTCTATACTTTTGTAATTTCTGGTTCCAAATTCTAGTGAACCCCGACTCTGGATTTCCTTGAAATTCAGACTCTAGATTTCTACAGAATTCAGGTTCTGAATTCATACAAAACAGAATCCGAATATTCTTAAGATTATAGACTCCAAATTAATTTCTACTTTAACTCTGAACTTTATCTTTTTCCATTCCGAACATTCATTTTCTCCATTCCGAATACTAGTGTAGTTATGCTTACACTTGTTTTACTACAAAATGATTTCGTGCTTTCAGTTATTGAATAACCATTGTTTGAGTGACACATGTATAGGTCCATCTAAAATTCAAGGAAGAATTTGACAGTTGGAGGAGGGAGCCGATCGTTGGTGATTCACCATAAATAGGATCTCATTTGAACATGCTAAAGATTTTTTTTTAGAATTTTGGAAACATTACGTTGACACCTATGTCTACATGCTGTTGAAGTGATTTCTAGAGATAGAGACTCTTATCAAATATCAAGCTTTATACAGAGGTTCGATTACCTTAAAAGTCAGAGACTTTGGGTTGTGAAGTCAGAGGTGTCGATTTCCTTACAAATCGAGGGCGTGTGGGGATAGCAAGACGGATACTGATCTTCAGATTGAGGGCTTACCTAGGTTTGGGTAATACAAACTTTCTTGAAAGTATAAATCAAGGAATATCTTATCCAGGGTTGTTGGATACCCTTCTCTTTGGGTTAAAAGATCTATTGTTTGTTTCTTTTAGTGTTACTACTTTATTATCCATTGTGCATTTTGTATTGATAAGGAAAGTATAACTTTCTTATACTTCCATACGTGTACTCTGATTATATAGGATTCAATATGCTTTAAGGTAGAATCTTAGTTGGTCTAAACTTTTGTTAAGTTTCATTTCTAGAACCATTTTTCTAGAATCAAGTAAGTCATTAGAACTTAGAGGTGTTGTGAATTTTGGTTATCAAAAATTTCCTAAGGGAAAAATTTTAAAGTATACAATTCACCCCCTCTTGTATTTGTATCTCATTTTACTTATTCAATCCTATGTTTGGTGTTATAGAGTATATCATACTCAGTCATACCATCCTAATAGGTTTCCTCATGCTCCATGTGCAATGAGCCTTGGCTCATGCTAATATCATGTTACATGTTGTTTCCACATCTCCATGTTATGATTATCGTGCTTCATCAAGCATTTATGTTCGTGTTTCTCTTTTGATCCATTGATATGACTATTGTCTAACATGTATTATATTCCTCTTTTAATTCTATGTTTATTACCTTATTAGGATTTATAGCTCAACCCTTTCATATGTATGTACTCAGGTAATCTCGTGCAATGTTAAGTGCGATGAAATGTTGTGGCAATGTAAATGATGATTTCAATAAAGATGCTGTATTTAAATTTTTATTTGGTTATGTAATGATCCTATTCCCCAAAATACACTAGAACTATCAATATTCTATGTTGTATGAAATTTCATGTAATAAATTATTTTTAAGTTTGAAATAAATAGAAGGGTTGTAACATTTATGATGCCTAACCCCCATTATAATTGGATATAAACCATATTTAAGCATAGTGAACCATCACATAAATATGGTAGAGATAAAACTAGATAGGTAATTGGGGATCAGTGGTAGGAAATTTTCCCACACCACAATCTTTTATAGGTATTGTCTAGAAAAATTTTACTACTCTAAGAGGTGTGGATAATGAAAGAGTGGGAGGGGATTGGATGACCAAACACATACTAGACGACAATATATGAACCAAAATTATGAAACTATCCAAATTTATATATAAAAACATACCAAAATTATAATAATAATCCATCAAGAATGAGGGGATTAAATTATATTATTCAAATATATAATTTAAAATGAATAATTTTAATAAAAATATTTTGATGAATAGAGATTAATTTAAATAAGTAGCTTTCCCTCTTATTTGGATTGATATTTAATGAAATTATCATTCTCACAGGGATGTTTTGAAGATCCATTAAAATATATGCTCACAAATATATGATATCTAAAGAACTCTCTCTATTTATGGTTCATGTAAATGGTGATCCATAATTATATAAGTTAAGAATGATTTTATATTTTTTTACCTTGTATTAGACATATTTTTATTTAATTTCCTAAGATAGGATTTGGATGGGTCCCAATACCCCATCATTAATTACACCACCTATAAGGAAAATCCAATTATCAAGTAAATATATAGTGAAAAACTTCCCAACCAATGATTCATGATGGATATATTGATAATTCTAAAAGATTTCATGAATTGATAAAAATGTAATATATTATATTTATTATTATATAAATGAGTCTCTATGACACCAATTAATAAAAAATTATTGGGTAACAATTTTAAAAAATAATATTTAATATTTGGAATGTTTTGATGAAAAATTTTGAGATATTAAGTCATCACCTCATTTATGGATATCTTTCTTAAAAAGTTTATCATACTCAAAAAGGTTGGTGGTACTGAGAGAGTATTTAATTTTTATGACACTACTAGATCAACTAGTGGTTCTCATGCTACCACAGAACATGAACTAATGGTATCCACAAACACCAAAACATCATAGCCTACCAATGCTCAGTCATCAATAGGTATATTGTGTTGGTAGATTCATCTTAGGTATCTATCTCACCCTAGTGTGTAAAGTGTGATGGATTGTACAAAAACACATTAGTTGTTACAAATTTAAGACATCATGCACCTGGTTCAATCTCTAGCATAACTCTTGGTAATGAGAATCATCACCCACCATATATAGTATTTGGAATGTATTGATGATCCTTTTATAAATATTTCATAACAAAATAAATATCCAAAGACAATATATTATTTATATTTTCAATGTTACATGAACTCCAACCTCAAACACCAATTGTAATTTCTTGTTGTTTTTTGTACAACTTCTGACCGCTCTATATTGTACTCATCCACTCTTAGATCCATTTCACCTTCTCCATCATCACCAACACCATCTTATGACCTATAATAGATAACTAATAAATATGTAACTAACTATTTTTGGAACAAAAAGGTCTATGTTAGAGGTACAAAAATGATGTCATACCAATTGTATGGTGGAAAATATATATATATTCAATCTCTACTAGATATGGGTAATTATAGACTCTCAAACCATAACAGAAATTTTAATACCTCAATTTATATTCTAAAAAATGGATGGTCCACATTTTCTAGGAATCCATCTAAGGAATGATAAATCAATTTAACTAAAATTGAGTCCATTAATCCTTCTATAAATTCTTCTATAATAGGGATGTGAATCGATATTCCTAATAAAAAATATATCATGATAGTAAGTTATTTAAAAGATGTTATTTTTTTAGGGATTTTATGGGGAATACAAATGACATGTGATCTTTATATTGAAAGATACAAAGGTATAATGACCCACTCACTCCCCTTAGAATTTCCATTTTAAATTATATTCCCTCAACATCCCTCTATAGGTGTACGCAAGGATTGTGATGATAAATATATTTTCTATGATCAATGTATATGTGTATGTATTAGTAGAATAATTAAAAATCATTAGTTTTTTATAAGAAGAAGATACAAATGTAGTAATTGATCAATCCCTTTATGTTTATTTTCAAAAACATCACAAATATATAAGATATTTCAAAATGAATATCTATTCATTAGATTATATTAACATGAAAATGAATTGAGATAATGTCATAATGAGAATAAAAAGGTATTAATTCATTAATAAGAAATATATGATATACTAATATATCACTAATTAGGTTATAAAATCATAGTAAATGGTGTTTTAAAGTGGTTTAGGAAAAAAGAATCAGAATATGAAATGAAATATAAATTAATAGAATGCTATTAATATAGCATGGTATTGATTTTGAAAATGTTCATAATATGATAGATTTGGTGTTATTTCAAGGATAACATATAAAAAGGATGTGTTTTACATATAATAATAATCATGGTATCATATAATGAAGGATTTTATAAGAGAATTAAACTAATAGAATTTCATTTGAAAAATAAAAGAATAAGATTAGAAAACCAATGTTTGGCTTGGTAATAGATTTAGAAAAGGATATAATGAGAGTGAATAAATAATCTCTCATGATAAATAAATCAATAGAAAGGAAATATAATAGGGTTTACGGATATATTCATACGATATGGAAATTTAATGGGAACTATAACAAGTCAATCCCTGTTATAAAAGGAAGGTATAGGAACAAAAAACACTACATTGTCCTAATAAAAGCTAAGGAAAAGAGGAATAATGAGAGTGAAAAGATAATATCACATTTACAAAACATAATGTGTATGATAATATACTAAAATTGGTATAATATTATCAAATTAAATGTATTTTCACAAAAAGAATCATAATTTCAAATGATGATAGAAAAATAAGATACCTTATATTGACATAATAAAGACTTAGTAAAATGGAATAATGAGATTGATTGAAAAATATCAAATCAAATTTAGATTAAATTAATGATAAAATATAATTAATTAAATTATATCCTAAAATAAGAGGTGAATTTGAAGGATAATATCTCAAAGGAATTAAAATTGGATATGAAAAGGGAATAAGTGAGAACCCTTACCTTAATTTAGATTAATGGATTAAAACCAATGTTTCCATCAACCAAAACACTCCATGACTAAAGTAAGAACTATGGGAGATACTCCTTGAAAGGAAAAATAATAGATAACATTATATTTTTTGGAGGATAAATGAGAATAGGTTTTGGATATTTGGTCTAGTGGTTGGAATCCCATGGAATTAAGTATTAAATAATTTATTATTCTATTATATAAATTTATCTACTACACCCATAGTTCCAGATAATCTCCAATAATTCTATACTATAACAGTTAGTGACAGTATTAGGCTATAAACATGAAATTGGTTGAATGTTTTCACGGTTACAAATATATGATGTCATATTAATTGTCTTTTATAATATTTCACTATTTTTACCATATTTTACTATTTTAACCAAAAACTAAAAAATACCCCCAAAATTTTAATGTCCAAATTCCAAATGATTGATACATTTTATCAATTTCACATCATAATTATAGAAAACTTTTATTTCAAATAAATACTTCCTGAATAGTTATTGAGGAAGTATTTTATTCAAATAGATGCATTATTATTCCAAGGGACACATTTTTTCTAATAATTACCTTATTCAAATTTGATATCTCTTATATGATAATATGCCTCCAAATTTAAGAAACTAAATTTTTAATAGAAATTAAAATACATTTTCAAATATTATTTCATATAAAAAAAATTATTTAACCTTTTGAAATAATGTTTTACAATATCATAGCATAAAAAAATGTATTAATTTATGGAATGTTCATGGTCCTGGGTCCACATGAAATTGAATTTCTTATCTAATGAACTCATTAAGAACAAGGATTCCATAATCACTGTGTTAGAACATAAAAATTATCCTTCCATGATATATGTGTTTGATCGTTGGATGAGGATATGTTCTTTAATTCAAGGTGAGTCCATAAATAACTATATCATTATTTTTTGTAGGAAACATATCATGGTAGATCCTATAAAAGCCTCTAAATAGAATATTAGAGTGAAATTGTTCCTTACTAATTCTATGTGTTTTATCACTTTTTTTCATAGTTTGATTCGAGGATGAGAGATTAATTATACAATGACATGGAAGGCTCTGAACTAGGTATTGTAACTTGTTTTATGAGTGGAAATGTCAATTTTATTATGGATCCATCATAAAAAAGGTGTAGTGGTATGTCATTGGAATGACATGCATGATTTTCTAGAGTTCTTGATCGGAAGGGCATGGAAGATTTGGGATTATCTGAGGAGAATTTCACTTGTTTTAATAATAAAAATCATGGACATAAATGTGGTGTATAATTGATTTATACAATTATAACCCTCAAGAATGTTCTTCGTATCCTAGTTCCAATCATACACACCCAGTGCATTCATTGTCGGACAACTCCTCCCTTCTGGTGTGTCTAATGAATAGTGGTGACTCTAGGAATTAATTATTATTCCCAAATTGATGGATATATGAATAAGAGCATCATTAAATTATCAATATATCATAGAATAAAACTATTCATGATAATTCATGTATTGTCTTACAAAAAAATCTCTGAAGGATAAAAGGTGATCTTTTAGTCTGGTCTAGATGCCATCCTTGGAGATTGCATGATTTAGAGTTTCTGAAACATGATATCATGCATACAGAGGCATTTTTAAAAGATAGTATTAATAATAATGTTCTTATAGAGGTAATTTAAGATAATAATATTTTATCATACATGCTTCAAGAGTAATAATGGGTTCATCAGGAGAAATCTAAGAAGACCTGGTTGAAGGATAGTGATAAAAACACATAATTTTCTTTGACTATATAAGATAAAATATTAGAGTGGTGTTTCCTAAAATTCACATTGTTCATGGAATTTTCATCAATGATATGATTTTGGTTGTATGTATGGTGCTAAATCATTTTTAGTCCTTGTAGGTAACAATACACCCATACCATAGGGTTACCCAAGTGTTTATTCTTTCCATTGTTAGTATTTTCCTTCTATGGTGACTTAGTGTCTCAACCTTTGGGTCTTGTGAGAATTCTAGAGTATGAGGAGATGTTTGATGTGGGTACATTAATAAACTGGGAGAGCTAACCAGTTATTTATGGATTTCTATTATCTTTTTTATGTGGCTTTATGGGACCATTTTAAAAATAATCATTCTAGTTTAATTCATGATTGTCTTTGTGGGGTAATTTTCCATAGTTGGATTTTTCAACTATGCTTTTTATGATTACAAATGTGATGGATCCTTCCTATAATAACAACTATAGACCTATTAGAATGTGTAATTTTATATACAATTTTCTTGATAGAGTTCTCAATAGAATCCTATAATCACATCACTAGGAGTGGATATTGGAGGAACAACATCGATATGATAGAGGATGGTCTACCAAATCTTGTACATCCCTCAATAAAGATATGATTGTTGACCTAAAAGGAGGATTCCATGTTCCAATATTGAAATAAAAATTTATATGTTTACGGTTTTTGAAACACATGAATGGGGATTTATCATCAAGGTGATGGCTCGAAAGGGTTTTTTCTATGTGCGTGTCTGATATTTTCATCAGATGATTGAGCTCATCTTGGATCTCGAGAAATTTTATTAGTAGAGATGTGGTGTTTTAAAATTAGTGCATGTAATTATAAAGGGTGATACCATATCTCAAAGCCTCTTCATTTTGAATCAAGAATCCTTTTTTATAGTTATGTGTAGTTTCATCCATGATTGCAGTATCCTCCCTTATAATTACAGGAGAAACATCAATTGTTTCTCTCACCTCCTTTTACTAATGAAATCGTACATTTCATTAATAGTAATAGGATATCTATCCCTGGAATAATCAATTTTTTGAAAGAGTTTTTCAAGTGGAGTGTTCAATGCATTATTTAAGAAAATATTAGCATTTATATTTTGAAATCATGTTCAAATAATTGATCCAAAAAATTGAAAAAATGATGTGAATTAATGGAAAATTATTTCATTTGGAGTACCTTAGAGCTCTGATATCACTATAGGGCCATCACATTTACCCCTATAATATTATTCTTTCGATGATCACATGTCACGTTGTCAACTAGAAGAGTTGTTTCATGTTCTTTTGTTGTAGTATCACATTTTTTAATTGTGTTCTTAAGTCCATTTTTATGAACGTTCTATATATTATTAAATATCAAAAATCATTTAAAAAATCATGGCTTTCTTTCCTTGGGAATCTCATTATGGAAGGCCATTTATATTGGGCATCATAGTCTCAAATGGCTAATCCAATATATTTGGGGGTTAGTGGCCTAACAATTGTGTGAGAAACCATTCATATCCTCTAATCCTCTTTGGCATCAAAGTTCATGGAAGTTTGGTCTTTGTGGGATCATTTTATTATTGAAAATTATGTGGGTAATTTAAAAAATATGAAAGGTCCAGACTATATCATGTGGAAAATGTGTTGTAGCCACATACTAGAATCCCAATAGTATTAAAGGTGGAATGTTGGTTTATTTGACTTTAGATACTATAAAACTAACTACGTGGGATTGAATTTGGTTTTCCAGGTTACACAACTCCCAAAATTACATTTGATCATGCTTGTTCTTTTCCAATTTTCAATCAGGAAACATTTAACCCACAAAAACATGATATTTTCAACAGAATCCGGCTTTAACATGATTCGGAGAAGTTGGTGTTCACTAGTGAATCATCAAGTTCATACATAGATAAGGATTATTGGTGGTCCCTCCCAATGAATCCCAAGGTGAGAGTGGATAAACTTCTTTGGTATAAATATATCTCAGTCAAGTATTGCTTCCTAGGTTTTTGTATTTGGAATCAGACTATTCCTACTAATAAATTTATCAGATTGAATGTTTTTCATGTTGTATCCATGGTTAACTACTATTGATAATTTAATGATGAAAATAATGACCACATGTTCTTTGAATGAGATTTTTCATGATCTGTGTGGTGTGGCCTTGTGGTCCTCATTTGAACTGAGTTTCTATAAATAATTAGTGATCCTATTGTACTCTTGTTTTTAGGGGGTGGGGGACATTTTCTTGGAATAAAAGGTGAAAGAAACTCTGTTTGGGTACATTTTCTTGTGTGTATATAAATCTAGAAATAAATCATGGGTCGAACATTTCAAAAACACTATATATTCCTTACAAACATGTTCCATGTGTTTGCACACTATGTAATTTATCATTCAAAGCATTGGAAAACTAATATTTCATTAAGGATCATTAGGAATGGGAGAGTATATGATTATAACCCTCATAGAATGGATCCATTAGGAATATGGGTTTGGTGGAGTCCCCCTAAAAATGGTTTTAAGATCAACTATGATGGAAACTGTATACATGGAATTATGATAGGCGAAGATATTGTTTGTGATTGTAATAGTTCAGTGTTTCTTTCATTTAGTGGATTCTATAGGAAATGTGACTCTCTTCTAGTAAGGTGTAAGACATTGCTAATTAGGATGGAGATTTTTCTATGATATAACATTACCCTCATGGTTATTGAAACGAATTCCTTTATTGTGTAAAACTCCAACCATGGAAGGTATGACACTCCTTGGTCCATTATCTATATCATTGGAAGCTGAATGAACCATATTTATCGTAGAGGTATGACCCATTCCATGTGTGATGGTAATCATGTTATAGATTTTTTGGCATCCAAGGGTATCCATGATAACCCTATAATTATTTTTATAACCTAGGTTCCTTACCCCCATATTTCACATATTATTTATGGGAAGATTATATTAGCCTCCACTACTTCATCCCCCTTCCATTATTATATTTCCTACTTTACTACTCTCTATTCTTAGTAAAATGTCCCACTATGAATGAATAGAATTTAGTGGGATTTGTAGTATAGGTAGGGGAAATTTTGTATTATAGTGGAAATAATTTATGTACTTTTTATTGAGTAAATATATCTATAATAAATTGTATTGGATAAGTCGATGGAGTTCCTTAAACATTAAAATTATGACAAGACAGTGTCCCAGTGTGCTACTTGTTTTGCTAAGAATTTTTATTTCACTCCTACGGTTGTATCGAATGAGAAGAATAAATCTAAGAGGTTTAATATGGGTCTTAAATAATATTTATAATATTAGGTTTTCCTATAGAATGTCACATAGTATTACATTATTATAGATAGGTCATTGGTGGCATAATTTTACTTGGCTAGAATGTCTGGTTTGATGGGAGCTCCTCCTACTCCCATTAGCTGTTCTAGTGGTCCCATTAAGGGGATGATAAAGCAGGATGAGTCTCATAGTGGAATATTTAGTGGTGGATCTCAGTACTATACTTCTTATAAATCCTCTCAAGATTTTTTTAAAGGGACACATACATTTTTATAGTATGGAAATGTTATTCACTCAAAGAGAGCCTGCATGGAAGCACCAGTGATCTATAGATCATGTGGATTCTCAGGTAAATTTCATAAGTTCCTTCATGTCTTTACTAATTATCACAGTTTTATAGACTCAATAGGACTAGAAGGATATATAAAATAGTCATATTCATCACGAAAAAAGGTGTTATCTCTAGAGGTATTAGAAATAATACATATTCATGTAGTGTATGAGTCTTCAGGTTACAGTGATGCAATTCTGAGGACTGTGAGAGGTAATATTACCATTGATTCTTCAATAGTTTCTTCTTTATTTGATACTAGTCCCTTTAATTCCTTTCAATTTTCGGGTATTTGGAAATTCATAATATTTCTATGGATCTCATGACTTATGTTATGGAGATTTCTTATGCCTCTTGGGGTAAATAGAGAGAAATGTCTTTGATCTCCTCTTGCACATTTTTTATAGGATGTTAAGATTGTTCGGAATTTTATCTTCAATGTATATAAAATATGAATATCATTCTTAGTATAGATTGTCTAATTACCCATATATATTGTTTCAAATTTCATATTCAATGGGTAGTTTTTACATCCCCCGATGGGTATGTTGTGTTTTTTTTTTAGATGGGTCCTGAGGAAGTGTCAATCAAGACCTTATCATTTATATCTGAGTATAATGATATCCATGTTAGTTTCTGAATTAGACTATTATTTGTTGTGTGGTGATCTTTCTCCAATATCAAATGAGTTTTTTTAAGTTATTCTATATGTATTTTATGGTTTTCCATTAGTGATAGATGTATAGATATCTATTAACGCAGTACCCAATATCAAGCCTATTTCTATACCTTCATACTAAATGGAACTATATAAACATTTTGAGTTAATGACATAGTTGGATGAATTGTTTTTGAAGGGATTAATTTGGAAAAAAAGTATTTCCTTGGGAATAACCCCTAATTTTTTCTTAGAAGTCCGATAAAACCCCTATTCATTGTGTGGAATACTGAAAACTCAATTTTATTATGGTTAACAACATGTATCTATTACTTCATATTGAATATTTATTTAAACAGATGAATGGAGAAAAATGGTTTTCAAAGATTGATCTTTAGCCTAGTTATCACTAGCTTAGGATCAATGAATTTGATATCACAGAGCCCACATCAATGGGTATATATAACCATAATGAGTACCATGTTATGACATTTAGTCTGACCAATGCTCCTACAATGATTATTTCATTGATGAAAAATATTTTCCATAATTAACTAGAATATTTTATAATGTTATTTGGGGATGAAATCTTGGTTGACTCCATGATTGAGGAGGATCTTGTGAGTCACTTGATAGTAGTGATGGAGCTGAGAAATAACAAAATTTATGATAAGACATATAAATGAAATTTCTAGATTCAAGAGGTAAATTTCATAAGAAACATGGGTTTTAGACATGGTATTTTATATGATCCTAATATGGTGAAAGTTTTTATGACCTATGAGGAACTATGAAATATATTTTTTAATTCTCTATTATTGGGCATGTCATATTTTTATAACCAATTTGTGAAATATTTCTCAATGTTGTCTTATCTATTGATTGTTATTAATCAGAAGGGTAAAATACTATTCAAAAATTTGATTTGTCATGCTCCTTAGAGGAAAATGTTGTATTTTTTGACTTAAAATATAGTTTTTAATCTTCTAGATGTTTAGAAAGGCTATTTGGTCATTTCTGATTCATGAGGTTGTGGTCTATGATGTGTTCTTGTAACAACCCAAAATTTTGAATAAAAATTGTTTCCTAATTTTGTGTGTTGTTTTATTTTATACTCAACAAAACAGTTTCATTTGATAACATGAGTATAATTAAAATGAGACTGTTGGGTTTCGACTGTGATATGACCGTTGGACAATATGACTGCTAGAAACTAAACATTTCGATTATTGAATCTAAATACATGTGATCTTGGTTAATTAATATAGAAAGGAGATTTGATGGCCTCATCCAGTAGTCTCGGGCAAATCGAGGCCCATCTAACGGAACTTGGTAAGTATTTATCACCACTAGGATTTGATCTAGACCAATCCCAAGCCTAACTTCATCGTGTGAAGCTAGAACGAGATCACCTTCACGAGAAGTTCAAACTGATAGAAATTACTACTCATGCAATGTTGGTCGAGCTGCCCCAAGATTCTATCACCCTAGCACACCTTACTCTTAGGTCCTATGCTGGTGTTATAAGGGGCTATGTAATGAGACCGTAACAGCCTTGTGTAAACCTTTGACTTAAATAAAAATTGTGATTTCTTCTTATGATGAATTTTGAGAATTTTCAAATGTCCGGATAAATATAGTATGCATATTTTTGATGAATTATAGAAAAAATATAATTGAAAATAGTTATGTAAACCTTAAATAATGAATTATGTGTAATAATTTTCAAAAAATGGTCTTCTATAATTATGTTCAGTACAAAATTTAGAGTCTAATAAGATCAACTTAATTTTTGATGAATAGTAAATTATGAATAGTTATTTTATGCTTAGGATTAGTAATGTGACCAAATGGATTAGTAATCTAAATTATAGAAATTATTAATATAATCTAAGCACCTTGATTAAGTAATGTGATTCAATAAAATAGGTAAATAACTATTTCAGAAATTATTAGTCAAGTATTAGTTTTTTCGGGTGAATAGTGTTTTTTAAATAAAAATTAAATTAAAAATATTTAGAAAATTATTTTTATAAAGTGGATTTCATTTTTGAACTCAGAGCATCGATATTATGTTAAGGTAATTATTGGGGATTTTCTGGAAAAAATGAATTTTCTGTGAATAGTGTATTTATTTAAAAATTAAATTTAAATTATTTTTAAAATTATTTTTATAAAATGGAGTTAATTTTTTAAATCAGAGCATCGATATTTGGTTAAGGTGAAATTTTGGAATTTTTCTGAGAAAGTTAAATTTTCGATTAATATTGAAAATACATTGTTTTAAGTTACGGGTGTTTAATGACATCATTAAATGATATATTAAGTATGTAATCAATATGGTAGACTTATGAATAGTAAGATAAGGTATGAGGTGTCTTAAGTGGCCAATACCATAGGCAAATACCATGGGCAATCCCATGGTTTTTTCAAAACCACCAATGAGGTATCCCTTGGCCATTGATGCATTGTCCCCTCACTTTCCCTATAAATACGCACCCTTTCCTCCTTTAGTTTTCACCCCCAAATATCCCCCCAAAGAAGCTATGGTCTCATTACCTCCCAATAGGTCCTCCCAAAGTGCCCCAAATCTCTCAAGGTCCCAACCTTTGAGTTTTAAGAGATACGTTTTAAGGTAAGAGATCTGACCTCTCTCTTTCATTCCAAGTACTCTCTTTTATGTCATTTCTTTTATGCTCCATGTTCTTATGTTGGAGGATGTTATTTAATATTCATACTACTTTAATTTTCATGTTCACATTATGAGAGACCCCATCTTTCTCTCATCAATTCATTTTAAGAATGTTTAAGTGGCGCTGTTAGGCTGCCGAATGTTTAAGGGATTCTTTCACCCTTCTCATTTTCAAGTTCTATTTTCATGTCAAGTATTTCAAGGTCCTTTATATTATGTTGGGGTATGATATCTATATCTATCATACTTATCTTTTATTCTAATAGGATGAGAGACCCAATTTGATCTCGTCAATTCATTTTTGTTGAAGTTTAAGTGACGCCGTTAGGCTGCTGATTTTTTAAGGCATTCTTTCACCCTTCTCATTTTCAAGTTATATTTTCATGTCAAGTATTTCAAGTTCCTTTTTATTATGTTGGGGTATGATCTCTATATATATCATTATTATATTTTATTCTCATATTATGAGAGACCCTATTTGATCTCGTCAATTCATTTTTGTTGAAGTTTAAGTGACGTCGTTAGGCTGCCGAATTTTTAAGGGATTCTTTCACCCTTCTCATTTTCAAGTTCTATTTTCATGTCAAGTCTTTAAAGTTCCTTTTTATTATGTTGGGGTATGATCTCTATATCTATCATACTGATATTTTATGTTCATATGATGAGAGACCCTATTTTATCTCTTCAATTCATTTTTGTTGAAGTTTAAGTGATGTCGTTAGGCTGCCGAATTTTCATAAGAGAAATCTTATTTTTTTTCTTCCTTTCATGTTCTTCATTTCATATGGTATATATTTAAAATATCACTACCATGTTCTTAAATCCTTTATAATATGTTTCATTTACTGTTCTATGGATCATTTATGAGTAGGTGACCCTTGTCCCCTCTCTTTTCAATGTTTTCTAAAACCCTGTAACATAGTCGTTATGCTGCATAATTTTCGTCTCAAAATGTCTCTTTATTTTTATAAAATTCTTTTATTTTATTTAGTTAATACTCAAATATATTTATTCTACAGAGTTATTCAAATATATATAAAAATTTTCTATTTTAATTCTGGTATTTACATATATGAAACCCTCTTTCCTTTTCCATGGGTTTAAAATGACATAAAGATCATGTATTAAAAGCAGTTTTTAAAACGTTATGATTATGAAATGAAATCCATTTATTTTACGCTATATGGGTTATTTATGAAATGTTTGATGGTGATATATGTAGCTCAAATGATAATAATGTAAAATTTAAGGGTGTGGACTGATAGCACTTCAATGCATTGGATAAAGATTTAGTCTCTAGAGATGACAATTTTTACTGATACCTTGGTGAATAAACTTGGTAATTTTTTAATAACAACTTGGGGATAGACCTTGGTGAAATGGAAATTATTGTCTATGTTAAATTTTTTAGCCACATCTTCAAGTTATTAAACATGTTATTTTTATTATGATATGTCTCATGATCACTTTCTCATGCCTTAAAGTTATTTTTCATGAATTTTGATGTATTTCAAGTTCTCATGTAAAATGTTTCCCTTGTTTCCCTTACTGGGCCTTCTGCTCACCCTTTCCTTTCATGTATACTCCCAGGTTATGAGATGTTGTAATTAACTTAGGATGAACAAATGAATAAGACTTTCAAGTGTTTAAGAAGCTTGTTTTTTTTCAAGTATTATGTTCCTGGTTTCCAAGACACTACACCTTAAAGATCCTCAGTTTTGTATAATGTAATGAAAGTTTATGTGATATAAAGGTGGGATGTTATAGTTGGTATCAAACGATGGTTTCGTTATTTGTGGAAATTAGGATATGAAAACTCTACGAAGAACCCTATTGAAAAGTTCAAATATAGGAAATCTTCCTAGTATTTTGGTGAGTATTGAGTAACGGGTTTCTAAGAAAATACATCCCTATCTGGATACGAGCAGGTAGAGGTGGCTTTGGCACAGATTTACATAGGGGTAAAACCCGAAAACACTGCTTTGAGCTAGACTCGAACAGGAACTGGTACACGACAACGGGCCTTGCTGCACTCTTGGTTATGACACACCCTGGGGATATGCTTTGGTAAATTCATAAGCTTAGTATGAACCATTATTAAAGTAACAAAGATAAAATAAAATAAAGATTCACATAAGAATATATGATCATGGATAACCTAGATTGTAACCTAGGGGATCACAAGTTAGGATATACTTTTCTTCTACAATTTTGTCCTTCTATTCTTAAAGTTTCCTTTTTATGATTATTGACTAAGTATTTAAGCCCCCTAATTATACTTTCTTTTCTTAGTTAATGGCGGGAAATGGAAGAACATGCCCCAACAACCAATGTGATAGGAAATTTTATGATTGACCTATTAATATGATAGAGATGATGAAAGATCAAGTTAAACATATTGTGGTTATGCCAAACCATCTATAAAAAATCGCAATTAATAATTAGTACCTAGTTGAATGCCCAAATTCATCTAGGAAGAACAAGATGAAGTTTCAAAGATGTTCATCTGATAAAGTTGATTAGGGGATTAAAAGATGAGTATTATTTGGGAAGGTGTTCACTATTTTGGGAACCCTATATGATTGAGGTATGTAGAATACTACGGTATTTTCTTTGAGGAGTAAAGTTTGACTTATATTTTGAAGATTCAATGAATTTAAGGTGAACTTATGGTAATATAGGTTAATTATGGAAATGATTGACCTATCTTGGGGAAAATATGTTTAGGTTAGTTACCTTTGTTATAAGATGTTAGGAGTGGTTGATGTTGTTTGGAGATGAATGATAAAGTTTATCTTGGAAGACTGTGTTATCAAATCCTTCTTGTATTTGGGTTTCAATCTTAGTTTGGTTTATTTTGAGTATTTTTAAGGATAGTTATTTATGGAATGGTCTATGATGAACTCTGGGTAGTACCGTGTAATTTTGAAGATTTAAAGTAGTTTCCCTTCCAATGAGGTTCTTTCTTTTTGAAGAGTTTTTTTATCTTACCCCTTCTGTCTTTGGGGATAATGTTTAAATATAGAAGAAATAGATAGTTAATATTTTGTGGATTATGTGACTCTCTAGAATATCATTCTTCTGTTTTGATGAGACCAAGTGTTTTTGAATGCTCGTCGTTTGGAGAAAAGTTTAGTTTTGGTGGAAACTTATTAAAGGATGAAACTTTACTTGAAGGTAGGTATATTTCCTTATGTTTTTATTCTATGTAGTAAATTAATTCCTCAAAATTATTAAAAGGAATGTAAAAAAAATGTTGCTGGTTTAAGTTTTCTACTGGATAATCAAAGACCGTTTACACACATCATAAGTTTGGGATTTTCTTGTGGTTAACCTTCTCCTAAACATGTTTTCTATCACTCTTCCTCAGAACTTGACCCTTTTTTTCTTCCATATCCATGTTTTCCTACCTGGAATCCTAGTATGGGTTAACTCAGGTGACCATTGAACTTCCCTTTCTTTCTTTTAATGTAATAGTGTTACTGACTCTTTTTCTGATGTGGGACATTCAATGAAATTTCCAATCCCAATTTTAAAAATTGTGAGGATGAAATTTCATAAGGGGGAGATTATAACAACCCGAAAATTTGAATAAATCTTGTTTCCTAATTTTCTGTGTTATTTTATTTTATACTCAATAGAACAGTTTCATTTGATAACATGATTATAATTAAAATGAGACTCTTGGAATTCGACTGTTATATAACTGTTGGTCAATATAAGTGCTGGAAACTAAACATTTCGATTATTGTCTCTAAATACAACTGATCTTGGTTAATTAATATAGAAAAGAGATTGGATGGCCTCATCCAGTGGTCGTGGGCCAATCAAAGCCCCTCTAAAGGAACTTGGGAAGGAGGTAGCACCACTGGGCTTTGATCTGGACCAAACCCAAGCCGAACTTCATCGTATGAAGCTAGAACAGAATCACCTTCGCGAGAAGTTCAAACTAATATAAATTAGTACTCGTGCAATGTTGGCCGAGCCACCCCAAGATTCTATCACCCTAGCACACCTTACTCTTAGGTCCAATGCTGGTGTTATAAGGGGCTATGTAACGAGACCGTAACAGCCTTGTGTAAACCTTTGACTTAAATAAAAATTGTGATTTCTTCTTATGATGAAGTTTGTGAATTTTCAAATGTCCGGATAAATATAGTATGCATATTTTTTATGAGTTCTAGAAAAAATATATTTCGAAATATTTTTGTAATCCTTAAATAATTAATTATGTGTAATGATTTTCCCAAAATGGTCTTCTACAATTATGTTCAGTACGAAATTTAGAGTCTAATAAGATCGACTTAATTTTTAATGAATAGTAAATTATGAATAGTGATTTTATGCTTAGGATTAGTAATTTGACCAAATGTATTAGTAATCTCAATTAAAGAAAGTATTAATATAATCTAGGCACCTTGATTAAGTAATGTGATTCCATAAAATAGGTAAATAACTGTTTCAGAAATTATTAGTCAAGTATTAGTTTTTTTTCGAGTGAATAGTGTTTTTTAATTAAAAATTAAATTAAACATATTTAGATTTTTTTTATAAAATGGATTTCATTTTTGAACTCAGAGCATCGATATTATGTTAAGGTAATTTTTGGGGATTTTTTGAAAAAACCGAATTTTCAATGAATAGTGTATTTATTTAAAAATTAAATTAAAATTATTTTGAAAATTATTTTTATAAAATGGAGTTAATTTTTTAAATCAGAGAATCGATATTTGGTTAAGGAGAAATTTTTGGATATTTCTGGGAAAGTTGAATTTTCGATGAATAGTGAAAGTACAGTTTTTAAGTTACTGGTGTTTAATGACATCATTAAATGATGTATTACGTATGAAATCAATATGGTCGACTTATGAATAGTAAGATAAGGTATGAGGTGTACCAAGTGGCCAATACCATGGGAAAATACCATGGTCAAGCCCATGGTTTTGCCAATACCACCAATGAGGTGTCCCTTGGCCATTAATGCCTTGTCCCCTCACTTTCCCTATAAATACCCACCCTTTCCTCCTTTAGTTTTCACTCCCAACTCTCCCACAACAAATCTCTGGTCTCATTACCTCTCAAGAGGTCCTCACAAGGTGCCCCCAGTCCCTCAAGGTCCTGACCTTCTAGTTTTAAGAGATACGTTTTAAGGTAAGGGATCTGACCACTCTCTTTCATTCCAAGTACTCTCTTTTATGTCGTCTCTTTTATGCTCCATGTTCTTATGTTGGAGGATGTTTTTTTATATTAATACTACTGTCCTTTTCATGTTCACATTATGATAGACCCCCTCTTTCTCTCATCAATTCATTTTAAGAATGTTTAAGTGGCGCCGTTAGGCTGCCAAATTTTTTAGGGATTCTTTCACCCTTCTCATTTTCAAGTTCTATTTTCATGTCAAGTATTTCAAATTCCTTTTTATTATGTTGGGGTATGATCTCTATATATATCATACATATCTTTTATTATAATATTATGAGAGACCCTATTTGATCTCATCAATTCATGTTTGTTGATGTTTAAGTGACGTCGTTAGGCTGCCGAAATTTTAAGGGATTCTTTCACACTTCTCATTTTCAAGTTATATTTTCATGTCAAGTCTTTCAAGTTCATATTTATTATTTTGGGGTATTAAATCTATATATATAATACTTATCTTTTATTCTCATATGATTAGATACCTTATTTTATCCCGTCAATTAATTTTTGTTGAAGTTTAAGTGATGCCGTTGGCTGCCGAATTTTTAAGGGATTCTTTCACCCTACTCATTTTCAAGTTCTATTTTCATGTCATGTCTTTAAAGTTCCTTTTTATTATGTTGGGGTATGATCTATATATCTATCATACTGATATTTTATGTTCATATGATGAGAGACCCTATTTTATCTCTTCAATGCATTTTTTTTGAAGTTTAAGTGATGTCGTTAGGCTGCCGAATTTTCGTAAGAGAATTCTTATTTTTGTCTTCCTATCATGTTCTTCATTTCATATGGTATATCTTTCAAATTTCATTACCATGTTCTTAAATACTTTATATTTTGTTTCATCTACTTTTCTATGGATCATTTATGAGTGGGTGACCCATGTCCCCTCTCTTTTTAATGTTTTCGAAAACCCTGTAACATTGCCATTATGCTGTAGAATTTTCGTCTCAAAATGTCTCTTTATTTTTATAAAATTATTTTATTTTATTAAGTTAATACTCAAAGATCATTCTTATACAGTTTTATTCACATATATATCAAAATTTTCTATTTTAATTCTGGGATTTGCATACATGATACCCACTTTCCTTTTCCGTGGGTTTAAAATGACATAAAGATCATGTCTTAAAAGCAGTTTTTAAAACGTTATCATTATGAAATAAAACCCATTTATTTTATGCTATATGAGTTATTTATGTAATTTTTTTTGATGATATATGTGTCTCACATGATAATAAAGACAAATTTAAGGGTTCACCCTGATAGCACTCAAATGCATTGGGTAAAGACATAATCTCTAGAGATGACCATTTTTACTGATACCATGGTGAATAACCTTGGTAATTTTTTAATGACACCTTGGGGATGGACCATGGTGAAACGGAAATGATTGTCTTTGTTAAATGTTGTAGCCACATATTCATGTTAGGAAACACGTTATTTTTATTATGATATGCCTCATTATCACTTTCTCATGCCTTAAAGTTATTTTTCATGACTTTTGATGTATCTCAAGTTCTCATGTAAAATGATTCCCTTGTTTCCCTTACATGGCCTTCTACCCACCCTTTCCTTTTATGTATGCTCCTAGGTTTTGAGACGTTGTAATTAACTTAGGATGAAAAAATTAATAATCCTTTCAAGTGTTTAAGAAGTTTGTTTTTTTTTCATGTATTAAGTTCCTGGTTTCCAAGACACTAAATCTTAAAGATCCTCGGTTTGTATAATGTAATGAAAGTTTATGTGATAAAAATGTGGGATGTTATAGTTCTTATATAGGGTAACCATGTGGTGGCTTATAGTTCTCTCCATCTTTGATCTCATGACAAAACAATTCCAGCATTTGACCTCAAACTCACAACTATGATGAATACTATATAGAGTTAGTGGTATTAACTTTTTAGTGAATGGTTTCTTCTCAACCTTGATAATAAAATCATGATTTATATCTTCTTTATAAAATATTTGAATCTTCAATAGAAATGGTGCATGGAGTACCTATAATCCTTTGATTCTAGAATTTTATACATTCTTCGTGAGGGGAATATCATTGATGATGTTATAAGTAGGAAACATCAATCCCAATTCAAGAAAGAATCCTATGAAGAGTACAATACAATGGATCTCATTTCTTATAATCATTTGTTTATTTTGGAAGATAAGACTGCTATTTTTTGTTGAGTTTTTAGTTGATATCCTCATATCATGAGATAATTCTCATGGAACAACAGCTTTATGATTAGTTTAAAGTCATTGAGGATCATTTATATGGTTGTGCAACCATTATCTATGGATTTATATCTTCTGTGGGTATCCTCTACATAAGAAACTGGTGTTTACTTATATTGCACATGATGAAGGTTGTGGTGGTGCATTTTCATAATTCTTAAGGGGTGGTACACCTTAGGACTATGAAGATGTTGTATTATATGAGGTAATTATTTTTGTGGCCAGGTATGAGATTTGATATTTCAAATTTGGTTTCTCATTATTAAACTTGTCAATAGATTAAGGTTGATAATAATAATACTTACTTCCATATTCATCCAATTCCTAGGATGGCATGGTTCTAGATGTTATGTCTATGACAACCCTGCTTTTTATTACCACTTAAACATGCTTTATTACATAAAACTTCACTTGATACAACAAAGAAGATCGAGAGGTTTAGTGTCTTTGGGGCTTAGGATCATTACATAAAAACTTTAAACTTGCAATACAACATCCTTATTGAAAACTTCCTTTACATGACCACTACATTCCTTCGTACTTAGCATTGCATGGGATAACCTGAGGACATGCATAAGAAAAGGGTGAGCTATAAAGCCCAGTAAGGGAGTACACAATGAATAACATGAGGAGTACAAAACATGTTAGGCAATAGGCATATCAATAGAGCATAAGAGAGACATGAACATAAAGGCATGATAAAGCATGATAATCATAACATGGAAATGTGGCAACAACACTTAACATTGAATTAGCATGAGCCAAGGCTCATTGCACATGGAGCATGAGTAAACCCTCATTGCACTTGAAGCACGAGTAAACCCTCGTTGCACTTGAATTAGCATGAGTCAACACTCATTGCACATGACGTATCATGATACTATACTTTACCCAATGCATTGGAGCGCTATAAAGGGCGCACCCTTCTTAAACATTTCATTTCATGCATAAGTGTGCCACATGGATCATAAAACATGGATTCATAAAACATAATCATTTCTTCCACGATAAAGGAATGTGGAATTCATACATGAAACTTTACAATCAATATGTAAATGTGCATAAAGGTGAATACCCTTGATGGAGAAATGGGCATGGTATTCACTACACAAAGACATTGGCTTAGAAAATCGGTGCGATTTCGGCAGCGTAACGGCGTGACATAAGGATTCATAAAAGAGGTTGATGAGAGAGAAAGGGGTTCCTCATCATATTTACATGTAATGGACAGTAAGGAGATCATATATATACATGTCCCAACAATAGAAATGGAATTTAGATTCATGATACAAAAGTATTGCTTGAATATAGAAGAGGAGAAAAAGGTTCCTTTCGGAATTTCGGCATAGTAACGGGTGTACATGGGAGGCATTTAATGAGAGAGAAAGGGGTCTCCCATCATTCAAACGATAATAGGGCAGTATGGTAGAGGTGCGAAACCATACCCCAACATTCATAAATGAAATTAAAAGGGCAATACAACTTAAAGAAAATTGACAAAAATGAGAAAGGAAGAAAAAAACCCTTACTTGGAATTGTGCTTCCAAAGGCTAGAGAGAGGCTTGTGAGAGGCTTCTTGGGAGCTTGGGGCACCTTGGGAGGATTCTAGAGAGAGTAGGGCAGAGGTTGGACGAACTTCAAGGGCTTTGAGTGAGGAGGAAGTGGGAGATTGGGTGGGTTTATATAGGAAAGGTGAGAGAATTCTTTATTATTTAGGTTTGGGACCCCTTATATTAAAATAATCCAAACCACAAACCATCCCATGGTATTTGCCCATGGTTTCTGGAAAAGGAAAGAGGAAAACAATATTTTACAAGTCCAAGGTCCGAACTTATTAAAAAATTAGGGTTGCTTATGTGGAGGTGAGTCACACTCCCATGGAAATGCATTTAAAAAGGCAAAGTGTTGAATAAGTCTTGAGGGCTCCATTAATGCTTTGAAAAGTGAGTCAAACAAACCCAAAACCTCATTATTTTAATGATAAAAAATATATTGGCCGAACATAGGGATTATGGTATTTTATTACATCACCATTGGGTCATTATGATGTCATAAAACACATTATATATTTAAATGGTATTTAATTTTTACCCAAAAATTTGACTGTCTCAGAAAATTATGAAAAATTCACCGTTGGATAATTTCGACGTCCTGATTCCAAAAATAATATTTATTTTATCTAAATAATTTTCTAAATATGTGAATTTTCACTTTTAAAATAAAAACCGATATTTATAAAAAATTCACGAGTTTTGACAGAAATGGCTTTCAAACCTTAATAAAAATTTTAATTGCATTCATAAAATTATAAGATCATTTATATTTAATAAAAATTAATTTAATATTAATAATAATATTTTATTAAAATATTATTTAATTCAAAAATCCTTTAATTTAATAAAATATAGTTCTTAATTAAATAATAACTAAAAACATCATTTGTACTTTAAAAACTAATTACAATGCATCAAAAATGACTAGAAATTATATTCATTATTATATACAAAAATAATGTACATGAACATGGTGCTACTTATTTGTTACATAACCCCTTAAAATAGCCGCATAAGACCTAAGGGTAAGGTGTGCGATGGTGACCGACTCTTGGGGTTGCTCGGATAACATCGCTCGAGTGGTGATCTCTATCAACTTCCATTTTTCCCGTAGACGATCACGTTCGAGCTTGACTTGATGAAGCTCAGCTTGGGCTTGGTCAAGGGCAAAGCCCAAAGACGCCACCTCCTTTCCGAGCTCCGACAAATGGGCTTCGTAAGGGGCAATTCTACTGGATGAGGCCATCGCTTCCTTTGTCTGAGTAGAAAATTGGTTCGTTAAAGACTTATATTTAAACTACCCAGATGATCACTGTTCAACGGCTATAAAAGTAACGGCCACAAATCTTAACGTAAAACTTAAAGAAGTTGACATCTTATAAAAACATTTTTCATAAAGAAACATTTAACTGGATCAAGAGGGATTTTCCATTAATGAAACTTTGGGTCGTTACAACATTCCCCCCTTAAGAAATTTCGCCCTCGAAATTTTCCTTTTACCACACTAAAATAAATGTGGGTAACTTAGCTTCATCATATCCTCCGACTCCCAAGTTGCTTCTTCAAACTTGTGGTTTCTCCACAACACCTTGACGAGGGGCATTGTCTTATTTCGTAGAACTTTTTCTCTACGATCTAAGATCTTCACTGGTTGCTCCTCATAAGAAATATCGTCTTCTAATTGTACCACCTCGGAAGAGAGTACATGTGAAGGGTCTGGTATGTACTTCCTTAAGAGGGATACATGGAAGACATCATGCACCTTGGCCATAGTAGGTGGAAGTGCTAGTCGATAGGCCACATCCCCAACACGATCAAGAATCTCGAAGGGGCCGATGTACCTTGGACTTAACTTCCCTTTCTTTCCAAACCTCATGACCTTCTTCCACGGAGATATGCGTAAAAACACCATGTCTCTGACTTTAAACTCAAGGTCTCGTCGACGATTATCTGCATAACTCTTCTGTCGACTTTGGGCTGCCTTGATATGCTGCTGAATGGTTTTCACCTTCTCCACCATTTCTTCGACCATTTCTGGTCCAAGAAGCTTACGTTCACCGACCTCATCCCAACATGTCGGTGTTCTGCACCTTTTCCCATACAGGGCTTTATATGGTGCCATTTGGATGCTCGAGTGGAAACTATTATTATAAGAGAACTCAACTAGAGGATGATGTTGATCCCATCCTCCTTTAAAGTCCATTGAGCACGCTCTCAACATATCCTCAAGTGTTTGGATAGTCCGCTCGGATTGGCCATCAATTTGAGGATGATAGGCCGTACTGAAGTTCAGTTCAGTATTCAGAGCATGTTGAAGACTCTTCCAAAACTTAGAGGTAAATCTTGGATCTCGGTCAGACACAATAGATAGTGGTACTCCATGCAACCGTACCACTTCCCTGATATATATCCGTGCCAGTTGATCCAAAGAGAAATCCTCTCGAATAGCAATGAAGTGTGCAGTCTTTGTAAGGCGATCCACAATAACCCAGATTGCATTTTTGATTTTGGATGTCCTTGGAAGTCCAGTGACGAAGTCCATGGTGATGTTCTCCCATTTCCATTCTGGTATGGGCAATGGTTGCATCATCCCCTTAGACTTCTGCCTGTCTGCCTTCACTTGCTGACACACCAGGCACTTTGATGTATATTCGGCGATCTCCTTCTTCATATTATCCCACCAAAAGTTTTCTCGGAGATCTCGATACATCTTTGTGCTCCCTAGGTGAATAGAGAAATTTGAACTATGTGCATCATCCAAAAGTTCTTTCTTCAGCTCCGAACATGATGGGACACATAGTCTTTTCCCAAACCGCACAATTCCTTCTTCATTAACATTAAACTCTGAGGATTTTCCCTTTTTGATAGCTTCCACTTTTTCTTGGATTCTCGCGTCATCCTTTTGAGCATCCTCTAACCTTTCCAAAAGAGATGGTTGAGCAATCATTTGTGAAAGGATTGATGATGTTCCCTTCTTTATGATTCCCAAGTCCATCTTCATCAAGTCTAAGAAGATTGGATCCTTCTCAATTCTCATCATTGATAGAATTGCTGGATCCTTTCTACTTAGGGCATCCGCCACCTTGTTCGCCTTCCCAGGGTGGTAATGTATTGAACAGTCATAATCCTTTATGAGCTCTATCCATCTTCTCCGGTGCATATTAAGCTCATTCTGTGTGAATATATATTTAAGACTCTTGTGGTCATTATATATCTCACATTTCTCTCCATAGAGATAATGCCGCCAGATTTTCAAGGCAAAGATCACCGCCGCCAACTCCAGATCATGCGTTGGATAGTTTCGCTCATGGATTTTCAACTGTCTTGAGGCATAGGATATCACTTTATCATTCTGCATCAGCACACATCCTAAGCCCTTCTTCGAAGAATCACTGAATACCACAAAAAGCTCCCCACTTGTGGGTAAAGTGAGCACAGGTGCAGTGATAAGCCTCCTTTTCAACTCCTTGAAGCTTTCTTCGCATTCATCACTCCAAGCAAACTTTACTCCCTTTTGAGTTAGCTTGGTAAGAGGGTTGGACAATCGTGAGAAGTTTCTCACAAATCGTCGATAATATCCAGCTAACCCCAAGAAGCTACGGATATCAGTTACCGATGTTGGCCTCGGCCATCCCTCAATTGCATCTGTTTTGGAGGGGTCCACAGATATCCCATTGCTTGTGATGATATGGCCCAAGAATGAGACCTCCTTCAACCAGAACTCACACTTGCTGTACTTGGCATAGAGCTTCTCCTTGCGCAAAGTCTCCAGTACAGTTCTTAAATGCTCCTCATGGTCCTCCTTGGTTTTGGAGTATATTAGAATATCATCTATAAAGACTACCACAAATTTATCTAGGTAATCTATAAAGACTCTATTCATCAAGTCCATGAATATTGCTGGAGCATTGGTGAGTCCGAAAGGCATTACTATGAATTCATAGTGCCCGTACCTTGTACGAAAAGCAGTCTTGGGGATATCTTCCTTCTTCACCCTTACTTGATAATATCCCGACCGCAAGTCGACCTTGGAGAAGTACTGTGCTCCACGCAGCTGATCAAACAAGTCATCGATTCTTGGGAGAGGATACTTGTTCTTTATCGTGATTTTGTTAAGTTCACGATAATCGATGCAAAGCCGCATTGACCCATCCTTCTTCTTGACGAAGAGGACTGGTGCACCCCATGGTGATGCACTTGGGCGTATAAACCCTTTATCCAGATTCTCCTGTAGTTGTTTCTTCAGTTCTTCAAGCTCAACCACAGCCATTCTATATGGAGTCTTGGATATTGGTAGCGCCCCAGGTATAAGTTCAATTGAGAACTCAACATCTCTTCTTGGAGGAAGACCAGGAAGTTCCTCGGGAAATACTTCAGCGAATTCCCTCACAATAGGCATTTCTTCAAGGGTGGTTTCTTCCTTGGACTTAATCATCTGAGCCAGATATGCGTGCTCATAAGGAAGTAATATCCATGCTTGAGATGATGGAGCTAAAGGAGATTCATCTTCCTCCTGACACTTGTAAAGAATCGGGGGTCGATTCTCCATATGGAGTGTGATTTCCCTCTCCCGACAATTTATGTTGGCTCTATATAAGGAAAGCCAATCCATGCCAAGAATTGCATCAAATTCCACCAAAGGGAGTATGACGAGGTTCGCCGGGAAATTCAATCCACAGATTATAACAGGGGAGGACTTATACTCATGGGATGCAATGATTGCCCCATTTGCCGTACTCACCGACATCTTTACTTCCATGGTTTGTGGTGGTGCAGGGATTGTTCTACTAAACTTTTGAGATATAAAAGAATGCGTAGAACCTGAATCAAAAAGTATGTTCGCTATTCTTGAATGAATAACTAGCGTACCTATCACCACTTCGTTGTCGGGGTTCACTTCGGCAGAAGTGATGGCAAAATCTCTTCCTTGCTGTCTTGGAGGTTGTTGATTGCCTCCGATAACCCTTGGATTAGGGCACTGATTCGCAAAATGACCCGGTTCTTTGCATTTGAAGCATTGAACAACGCGTTGAGGTTCGAACGGAGCGTTCCTCCCCTCCGTCGCAGCTGCGGGTCCTTCTTGCTGACAGTTAACAGCTAGGTGCCCTTCTCTTCCACACTTGAAGCATTTTCTTGTCCCCCTAAGGCAATTCCCAGGGTGCTTCTTTCCACACTTTTGGCAAGTGGGGTGCTGGAATTTCTTAGCGCCGTTGGATTTATCCATCGGACCACCAGCATTGAAGTCCACCTTCCGCTTCTTGTCCCCATGATACCCCTGTGATTCTCCGATCTCCATTTCAACCTTAAGGGCACATCGGACAATCTCCTCATAGCTGTCAAAGTCACGGATCGCTAATGCTTTCCGCAAGCTAGGCTTCAGCCCACCAAAGAAGCGGTCAACTTTGCATACGGGGGTAACGACAAAGCCGGAAGCGTATCGTGCAAGCCTTGTGAAGTTTGCCTCGTACGCTCCCACAGATTCTTCATCTTTCTGCTTGAGGGAAAGGAAGTCCCTTTACATCTTAAGACGGAGGGTGCGTGGAAAATATTTATCGAAAAACATCTTCCGGAATACCTTCCATTCCAAAGCCTCGATCTCCTCCTCAGGCTTCGTATTTTTGATCAATGTCCACCATTGATCAGCTTCACCCTCCATACGATAAGCCGCCAGGAGAACCTTCTCTTTTTCAGAGCATTGGAGGATGTAGAATATCTTTTCAATGGAGTTGATTCATTGTTCAGCAATCGTGGGATCGGATGATCCACTAAAAGTAGGAGGCCTTTGTCTCATGAAGCTTTCAATAGCGACTTGTTCTTTCTTAGGGGGGGTTGAACGTTCCTCTTGACCAGTGTTTCTATTCAAAACTTGAGTTAGCTGAGAGAGAAGCGTGACAAAGTTCGCGATTCCCGCTCCCATCGGATTGGGCATCTCATTAGTACAATCATCACACTGATCTTCACAACGGTTGTTAGCCCGAGTTCTCCTATTACCGTCCATTGGCTGGAATAAAAGGAAAGTTAGGGGTAACACATAAAGGGTAATCCAAAGACAAAAGTTGACAACTTATAAATAAACTTTAATCTCTTTAACTCATGAGTCTATAGGATTCAATCCAGGCTTTTCATGATCTTCCTTCTAACATATATTCTTAGGGGCATTTTTCCCTTAATAAGGGTTCATACTAAGATTGTGAATTTATCAAAACATATCCCCCGGGAGTGTCGTAACCAAGAGTGCAGCAAGGCCCGTTGTCGTGCACCAGTTCCCGTTCGAGTCTAGCTCAAAGCGGTGTTTTCGGGTTTTACCCCTAGGATACATCTGTGCCAGAGCCGCCTCTACCTGCTCGTATCCAGACAGGGATGTATTTGTTTGATAAAACACTTACTTAGTATTTACCAAAACTTAGGGATGTTTTTATTATGCTTAGTCTTGTATCTAAGGCTTTACTAGGGTTTCCTAATCCCAAAAATAACTAAACCTATCCTCTGATACCAACTATGACAACCCTGCTTTTTATTACCACTTAAACATGCTTTATTACATAAAACTTTACTTGATACAACAAAGAAGATCGAGAGGTTTAGTGTCTTTGGGGCTTAGGATCATTACATAAAAACTTTAAACTTGCAATACAACATCCTTATTGAAAACTTCCTTTACATGACCACTACATTCCTTCGTACTTAGCATTGCATGGGATAACCTGAGGACATGCATAAGAAAAGGGTGAGCTATAAAGCCCAGTAAGGGAGTACACAATGAATAACATGAGGAGTACAAAACATGTTAGGCAATAGGCATATCAATAGAGCATAAGAGAGACATGAACATAAAGGCATGATAAAGCATGATAATCATAACATGGAAATGTGGCAACAACACTTAACATTGAATTAGCATGAGCCAAGGCTCATTGCACATGGAGCATGAGTAAACCATCATTGCACTTGAAGCACGAGTAAACCCTCGTTGCACTTGAATTAGAATGAGTCAACACTCATTGCACATGACGTATCATGATACTGTACTTTACCCAATGCATTGGAGCGCTATAAAGGGCGCACCCTTCTTAAACATTTCATTTCATGCATAAGTGTGCCACATGGATCATAAAACATGGATTCATAAAACATAATCATTTCTTCCACGATAAAGGAATGTGGAATTCATACATGAAACTTTACAATCAATATGTAAATGTTCATAAAGGTGAATACCCTTGATGGAGAAATGGGCATGGTATTCACTATACAAAGACATTGGCTTAGAAAATCGGTGCGATTTCGGCAGCGTAACGGCGTGACATAAGGATTCATAAAAGAGGTTGATGAGAGAGAAAGGGGTTCCTCATCATATTTACATGTAATGGACAGTAATGAGATCATATATATACATGTCCCATCAATAGAAATGGAATTTAGATTCATGATACAAAAGTATTGCTTGAATATAGAAGAGGAGAAAAAGGTTCCTTTCGGAATTTCGGCATAGTAACGGGTGTACATGGGAGGCATTTAATGAGAGAGAAAGGGGTCTCCCATCATTCAAACGATAATAGGGCAGTATGGTAGAGGTTCGAAACCATACCCCAACATTCATAAATGAAACTAAAAGGGCAATACAACTTAAATAAAATTGACAAAAATGAGAAAGGAAGAAAAAAACCCTTACTTGGAAGTGTGCTTCCAAAGGCTAGAGAGAGGCTTGTGAGAGGCTTCTTGGGAGCTTGGGGCACCTTGGGAGGATTCTAGAGAGAGTAGGGCAGAGGTTGGACGAACTTCAAGGGCTTTGAGTGAGGAGGAAGTGGGAGCTTGGGTGGGTTTATATAGGAAAGGTGAGAGAATTCTTTATTATTTAGGTTTGGGACCCCTTATATTAAAATAATCCAAACCACAAACCATCCCATGGTATTTGCCCATGGTTTCTGGAAAAGGAAAGAGGAAAAAAATATTTTACAAGTCCAAGGTCCGAACTTATTAAAAAATTAGGGTTGCTTATGTGGAGGTGAGTCACACTCCCATGGAAATTAATTTAAAAAGGCAAAGTGTTGAATAAGTCTTGAGGGCTCCATTAATGCTTTGAAAAGTGAGTCAAACAAACCCAAAACCTCATTATTTTAATGATAAAACATATATTGGCCGAACATAGGCATTATGGTATTTTATTACATCACCATTGGGTCATTATGATGTCATAAAACACATTATATATTTAAATGGTATTTAATTTTTACCCAAAAATTTGACTGTCTCAGAAAATTATGAAAAATTCACCGTTGGATAATTTCGACGTCCTGATTCCAAAAATAATATTTATTTTATCTAAATAATTTTCTAAATATGTGAATTTTCACTTTTAAAATAAAAACCGACATTTATAAAAAATTCACGAGTTTTGACAGAAATGGCTTTCAAACCTTAATAAAAATTTTAATTGCATTCATAAAATTATAAGATCATTTATATTTAATAAAAATTAATTTAATATTAATAATAATATTTTATTAAAATATTATTTAATTCAAAAATCCTTTAATTTAATAAAATATAGTTCTTAATTAAATAATAACTAAAAACATCATTTGTACTTTAAAAACTAATTACAATGCATCAAAAATGACTAGAAATTATATTCATTATTATATACAAAAATAATGTACATGAACATGGTGCTACTTATTTGTTACATAACCCCTTAAAATAGCCGCATAAGACCTAAGGGTAAGGTGTACGATGGTGACCGACTCTTGGGGTTGCTCGGATAACATCGCTCGAGTGGTGATCTCTATCAACTTCCATTTTTCCCGTAGACGATCACGTTCGAGCTTGACTTGATGAAGCTCAGCTTGGGCTTGGTCAAGGGCAAAGCCCAAAGACGCCACCTCCTTTCCGAGCTCCGACAAATGGGCTTCGTAAGGGGCAATTCTACTGGATGAGGCCATCGCTTCCTTTGTCTGAGTAGAAAATTGGTTCGTTAAAGACTTATATTTAAACTACCCAGATGATCACTGTTCAACGGCTATAAAAGTAACGGTCACAAATCTTAACGTAAAACTTAAAGAAGTTGACATCTTATAAAAACATTTTTCATAAAGAAACATTTAACTGGATCAAGAGGGATTTTCCATTAATGAAACTTTGGGTCGTTACAATGTCGATGGACATTGTGGTTTTTTTTCACATAAACCTATGGAACGAATGTGAGTTGGGTAGTTAATAACTGAATGACAAAATTGTCTCACTTTATTCCCATTCTAGATATGAAAAAAGTTTAGGAATTGGAAAATAATTATCTGTAGAATATTATCATATTGCATGGAGTTACATCTTCTATAGATTTCAATAGGGGTCCTTGGTTGAATTCTCATTTTTGGAGAGGTCTTCGAGGGATGATGAGATCCTTAGAAAAGCTGAGAACATGATACCATCCATAGATAAATGGTTAGACGAATTGGTTTATAATGAATTTGGAGGGCATTTTTCATGCTTGGGTTTTTAACATTAGAAGATAATTCATATTTTGATTGGGACGGGTTAGTGTATCATATTAACATTGTTATCATTCATCTATAAATATGGAACACTATAGGCCTTATTTTTACATCCATGTAAATCTCCATATTGTTGGTCGGATAGTAGTGAATCATTCATGATTGGACCATGTTTTTTGAAGAGATGATAAAAAATATTTATTTGATTCATTAATGAATGAAAATAGTGTAGAGATAATATATTACCTACACTGATCTTCATCAACAACATTTGGATTTATCAATTGTCGACAGAGTGTTTTTCATAGTATCACCTCATTTGGGTTACCGATTAATTTGAAATAGGTAATGTTTACAATATGATACATGTGACCATTTGAGGGTGTTTAAAAGATTTAAAAGGGGTCTTAATATTTTAATTTCCCACCACAAATGACATTGTAAATAAAATTTCCTATTTCACATCTCAAAAAGTATGTCTCTCTCTTATCCCATGTATAGGATTAGAAGGACCATGATGTGAAGACTCGTTTTTCAATGATCATACACCTAGTTTGTATTATTGATTCTCAAACAATGTTTATTCAAGGAAACTCTATCACCCTGGTTTAGTTGCATTTGAAACATTGTCCTCATTCATATGATACTTGGGAGTATGATTCATTAATGGGAGAGTAGTGGCCCTAACTATTTTCTCTGGAGTATTCCTAATAGGCTTTTAGGGGGAAAACATTTATGATGGAAATCATTTCACATATTGAAAACATCTTTTAGGTAATATTATCTCATTATTTTGATAATATCATGTTTTTATCTTTTTTAAGGTTCATTGGGTATAATTTAGAGATTTTATATTTTTTTATTTTATGATTAGTGGGTGTGTGGTTTGTAAAAATCGTGTATCTTTTCCCATGAAACCATGAAACTTTTATTAATGTTCCAAGTAGAGAGCATAATTAGGCACACAATTTTTACTATTTAGGAAACATATCCCTCAAACCATGGATCATGGAATAGTGTAATTATTATTTATTATTGAATATGTTTTGAAACCATCTATCCAAACCTTTTATCTCTTTCAATAGTCCAGAAGTCGGAACACAGTTGGCGCAAAGTTTGACAAGCCGTGTGGCCAAACCATGTGATGGGGGTTTAATTATCTGATTTTTTAATTTAAATTTCAATACCACCTTTTTATGTCCAAAATCATCCCATTTGATCCTAACTCAACCCTCTATTCTTTATAGGCACTTTAGATGTTTCTTTAGACCTTCTTTCCTATTTTCTTCGTGGATTGAAGTGTTGGTTAGTGTGTTGGATCTCCATTGGTAAGTGTAATCCTTATTTGATTATGATATATCATTTAACCCTATATGTCTCTCTTTAAGAGTTTTGGATACTCTTTTTTTGATTGATATAGTTCTTGAATTTATGGATTTTTTTCTAGAAAACAATCTTAATCCACCATTGCGTTCATGCTTCCCCAGTAGTGGATTCTGTGTTGGTGATCCTTGATCTCATTATTGAGGTAGGTGGGTTCATATGTAAATAAATATTAATTGAAACCAATGATTCATATATAAATTAAATTGGTTTTAAATTTATTAATAAATATTGAATTTGTTGTCCATTTTAATTATTTTAAATTTCTTGGAATTTGTGTTTAATTCTCTTGAAATAGCATTTGAAAATTAAGTATTTAGTTCTGAAAATTGATCTTAATTTGAAATGAAAGATTTGAAGAAATTTTTGGATGAGATTATGAGGTATGAAATTTTTTAATGTATGAAATTAGATAAATTGAAATGAAATACACTGTTTTTTGAAGAAATAAATAAGATTTATAGTTCTGGATATGAAAGTCGTGTTTTTGATACATAAACATAGGGAAAATTTAAATGATTATTTAAAATAGTTATAATTGTATGAATTGAATTTTATCCCCTTAAATTTCTGAATTATATTTAATCACATGGTCACATTCTAATTTAGGTGGGAAGAAAACATGATATTAATGTATTAGCACTACTTGGAAATGTATTGATGATAAAAACACAAACTAAACATGGATATGGGAAGGGAGTTCATATATAATGTGTTTTAATATTCCCCATATTCCTAAGATCATAGGCCATGTGCACACCAAGATCCTTACATCACTAAGATGTGTTTGAATACCTATAATAATCTAGACCTATGTCACTTAACCATGGTCAAATGATTAAAAATAATTATACATATTGATGATTTTTTTAAATGTTTTACTCAAATATGTTTTGAAATAAATTCTTAATTTATTATTATTTTAATAAATATACTTATAACTACCTATTTCCTAAAAATTTCTTTTGAAACATATTTTTTTATATTCACTGAAATGATTCAAAAAATGAAATTTTATATGAACTGTGAAAATATCTCCATTCCATGTTACATTGATATTTGTGTAATGTTAGTTTAATTATTATATATTTATTATGAAGTTCCTGATGAGATCCTACTAAGAATTTTATATCACACCATACCATTTCCTTCAAGAATATATAGATTTTCTTATTCCATGTCTAGTGAAGGGGAACAAACCACCTGGAGGTGGTTAGTGTAAATGACTAGTGGTGGTTTCAGAGTTGTCGGTTACCAATTGTGCTCACAATCCACTTGGTGTATGAAAATTTTGGTCTTGATGTCTTGATTATTAATTTGATTAATTGAGTTGACTTACCACTTCTAAGACATATTTATTATTTATTTTGGTACCTTCTCCCTCGTGGTGTTTTTGGTATACTTACAACAAATTATTTTATATCTTTTGATTTATCTTGATGGGTAATTATTTTTGTGAGATCATCACCTCATGATTCTTTTGATGTGTATTCACTAGTCATTACCCCCGAGGGATTGGAAATTCCATTAGGGATATATCAAAATTAATCAAGGTACCAATTTGGTGGGTTATCCATGTTAGTTTTTGACATCCATTTTCAAGGAAGGGATAACACCTTTAATATTATGAATCAAACCCTGATCGTCCATCAATACAAGATTGAATATTAACTTCCAATGTAAATAACATCCATTATATGGGTATAAATACCGATTTATGAGAGGTGATAATATGAAATAATTGAGGAATATCTCAAAATTATGTATAGATAAGAAATATCTATATGGTGAAAGGTATGATTTATATATTGATCCAAAAATAATTATTTATATATTTATAAGAGTTTCATATTTGGTAAAGGAGATGGTTGGATTTGATGAATGATTATGATTGATCAATATAATAACACCATGTTATGGTATAAAAGGTGTACAATGATTTGAGTTGGAAATATCATGCTGTTTTTTTATGATAAGAGTTGAATGATATCTAATACTAATATATTATCATAAAATTGATCTTGAAATCATGAGGAAGGATGAAAAATATTATCTTTCTTAGATGAATACTCAATTATCCATCCATAAGAGGATAAAATAGTCACATAAAGAGGATGTAGAGCTGAACAACTAGGTGAGTAATGTTCTTGAGTTTAACAAATATTTTTATGGAATGATAAGGTTCATGAACATATTATCTATCTCATCGATTAAAAAATTGAAGAAGGGGATATTGGATGAATCTCACACTTCATTAGTATCTTTCTACCCTAGATTTAATATAATGTATAAATATCTAAAAGGAAATTTATGGTGAGATAACATTAAAATAGATATTGTAGAGTGAGTATCTCGATGCTTGCATTGAAAAAAGTTAAGGATGGGAGATAAAAGTATAAGGGTTTGTTACAACCATTACCCATACTAGAATGTAAATGCAAAACATCACCATGTATTTAATCATCAGAATCCATGAAACACCTAAATGCCATGATTATATTTGGGTTTTAGTCAATCACCTTATAAAGATATAATATTTTATTATTATTGAAGAATATTTCTCTCTTGATTACCATTCCAGGATATATATTATGAATGGTTTATGGTTGCATGGTTTACCACATTCTATTGTATCTAATCAAAATTTGTGGTTTAACATCAGTTCTGATGAAGTATTTAATAATAGTAGAATATGAAGTTGAACATTATAATTGTATATCATCCTCAGATAGATGAACAATAGGATATGACCATTAAAACACTAAAATATATACCTAGATCATGTTGTATGGATTTCAAAGGTGATTCAAATAGATATCTTTCTATGATCTAATTTTTATTCCAAAAAAGATTTTACTTGGGCATTCAGATGGATCCTTATCAATCCCTATATGGAAGGATGTGAACAACTCCAATGTGTTGGGATAAAGTCACAAAAATAAAGATATTGGGACCTGATATAGATTAGGAAATGTCATAAACAGTTAGATATATTCAACAACACATAAAGGTATCTCATAGTTTATAGAAGAGTTATGTTGATAACCTTTAGCAAGATCAAGTGTTCTATTTTGTGGAAAAAGTATTTGTATAAATATATCCTTTAAAGAGGGTTATAAGATTTTGAAGGAATGAAATGCCGATCCCTATATATATTAGAACCTTTGAAATCCATAATCATATTGAGATAGTTTCTTATCACTTACCACTTCCACTGAAGCACACTCAATTTAATGATGTGTTCCATGTATCATTATTTATGAAGTATATAAATGATCATTCACATGTAATGAATTAAAATATTGTATCACTAGAGCATGATTTTTTTAATTTGGAAAAACTAATAGAGATTCTAGGTCAAAGAGAGAATGTATTGTGAAATAAGACCACACATATCATTAATGTTTTGTGGTAATGCCATAAATTTATGGAAGCTCTATGGGAACCTGGGTATGTGATGAGGTAGAAGTATCACCATTTTTTATTTTAGAGAAAAAAAGAAAATGGGAGAAATTCTTATAAGAAAGGTAGAATATAATAGTGAAATATTTTATGATATATTTATCTTTAAATAATTTTGATGTGTTCGATAAATTTTTGTATATGGAACACCAACATTAATCAAACCATGATATAATATCAATTTTTTTATTAAATGTGAATTTTATCACCTATAAGTTGGACTGAAGGGTATGAATTTTTTTACTGAATGAACAAAAAAGGATTAATTCTATAAAAATAAGTAACCAATTTTAAATGTTAAAGATAACATTGCATTTTTATAAAAGATCCATTTTCAATGTTATTTATTTTTCTATATATTATGTGTCTTTAGAACTATTGAAGTTGGATTTTAATGTAAAATATTTTTATTGATGTTATGAATAATAATTCATAAATTGATTATAAATTGTCTATAAATTTTGTTAAAATCATTTAAAGGAAAAAAGTGATTTTTTTTGAAAAATGTTTTTATTTTATTCAATGTGATTGATTTTTTAAATTGAAATAATTTGTATTGATGAATGATTTTATTAAATGTTTTATATAATATATTGAATCAAATATATTACCATTCATCAAATTTTTTTACAAGAAAATGAAAAAAGATTTATTTCATTTCTATGCATAAAAATGAATTTTTCTAAAAATGTGTTTCATTGAATTTTTTAGTCTTATTTTAAAAAACATTTATTCCAATTATAGAAATTAAATATAATAAAATTTATTCCATAATTGGGATAGGAATGTCAAAATTTTAAAATGAGGTAAATTTCATTTTGTTCATTATAAATAATTAAAATGACATAAAAATATGTATAAATCCATATATTTTAATGTATTTGGATAATATTTCATTCAATATTAAAACTTTAACCAATTTGGAGCAACATTACCATGAGAGTTACTATTATATTTTAATATTCTTAATAATTATAAATGTTCCATTACCCTCACTTATAATAGGAACCCTACCTTCATCTTTTATCTATACAATTTGAGCCCTTTATATCAACTAGTATCTACCCAAATACTATCATAACATCATTATAAATAACCTATAGGTACTAGTATTTCCAAAAGACACATCAATGTATCCTTAAGGTTCTAATCAAATGAGGTTTCTAGATGGATAGGTATATGTTCTTATCAACCAATTCATGTTTCATTTTTAATAAACCGTCTCTATATTTTCTATAAACATACTAACATAATTATATTAGTATCATTTATATATTTATATATTTTAATGTTAATGGTATATCCATGTTATATCTCATTTATATCTAATGGAAAATAAAAAAATCACTCATGAACATGTATAGAAAACCCTCTCCCCAGTGTTATATATTTTACTTTTCATCACCATCTTTATTATATGTTTATAAAATAATTATTAATCTATAAATATAAAATATTTTCTACCTTTATTCCATCCCATCAATTGGGAAATTATGACATCGCTGATGTATACGTGTGGACTATAACCTCCATGAAATGATGCGATTCATTTTTCATATCTACTCTACATGGATGGTAATAAGGATAAACATAATAAACATATATGAAATGTATTATATAATTATGATTTTTTAATGTTTAATTATTATTGATCTTTATTTTGTTCCATCTATTGATAAGTTGAAATATCACACGTGCGTTCGTAAAAACTACAATATCCATGAATTAATGTTATACTTTTTAATTACCACCCTATTTGGAAGGTTATAAAAGGGTATATAATAAATAAATATGAAACTTATGATATGAGAAATATTTTAGAGATGGTAAAAATATTTCCAAGGTGAAAGGAAAAAACCGTCAAACTAAAACATGTATGGAAAACAATATATTTTTCAATTTAATAATGATTTTAATAAATAATTATTAATAAAAGAGTAATAAAAAATTGTAAAGGAATAATATATAGTAAGATATATATGAATATGGTTCTCAAAAATATTTATATTAAATATAGATTTTTTATAGACGAATTTTAATTGATATGATGAAAGGAAAGATTTGAGGTAAGGGTTTCCCATCTAACATTGATTTTTGTGAGACATATTCCATATTCGGGACTTCTTTATTTTTTTTATGTAATTCACATGAATGCATTTTTGGATTATTTTCATGAAAATTGTGAAGATTTAAACATCCATAAAAGTCTATATCGTTCATGATGTTTTGATTTAGATTTTTCCAATGATGTAAGGGTTATTCATCTCAATATTATACCATTGAGTCATGATTTATGTTCTAAAACTATTAATTTTTGTATGATATATATAATATTTTATAGGTAGTTTATAACATGAATATAAATATATTAATAATATTTAAAGTTTCATTCGATTTAATTTTTATCAAGGGGTTATCATTGAAAAATTACATAAACAGTTTGATTTTATGTTACAATCTCATTTACTTTCGGGATAACATTTATTGAATTCCCATCAATGGAAATTATATAATCCATATCCTTGAAAACCAAATATTTTCTTATAATACAGTTATTCATATAATTAATAAATATCATTATCATTTTACTCTATTTGTTACTTGTAGTTAATGAGATATTTTTTTACGAAAAATGAATATTTTTTCCCTTTGTCCAATGAATTTTTTTCCATGTCCATGTGCTCCAATAAATTTTATTTCATTTTTAATCTATAGATAAATGTTTTAGAGAATTATTTTTACTATGTTATAAATTCTTCAAAATACTTATGTGGATTATTCTTATGATTTATGTACAACACACTTTTTATATACATCCAATGGAAAAGATATTTTCTCTATTTTCAAGGAAATGTTGAAATGATCATTGAAAGGGATTTTTTATCTATCTTAATATCCTTTAAGTTTTATTATGCTTCATTGGGGATATGATCTTTTGATACCATAATTATTTTTCACTATATGGATTACTATATTAATATTTTAAGGATGATCTTATAAATCTAATCACTTTCCCATTGGTTAATTATGTGATGATAAAATCATTATGAAATCCATTTCTTTTTTATGGGTTATACTATGATGAAATGATGAAATTTTTTATGATCATATATATAATTTATATATTATTCTCATTACGTCATCGATGGTTCTTTAATTACATATCATTCTAATTAATTGAGTAAATAATGATATCTTGGGAGATAATATAGACTAGAATAGGGAGTGAACCGAGTTTATTAATGGACTCTATCCATAATGAAAGTATTGAGAGTGAACCATAGATAAGGATATGATGTAATGGAGAGTGAACCAAATCCATTATTGTAAATTTTCCACTATGATGGACTATTAAGTAAACCTTTACTAGGAAAATGATTTTATATGTTTATATATAGTATATAAATTTTTATCTTGTACTTATAATATGATCTCAAGAATGATGATTGATTATTCATGATTCCACACTCTTGTGACCAATGTATTTTAATATGAAAAAACATTATACCATGAATCACGATTAATGATAATTGAATGATGATTTATGACTTCGATATGTTATGATCATTTTTTTACCCTTATGGTTATATTATTCCCACTCATGATCATTTATAGATATCTCTAATGATTATCCTTATTGAGAAGTTGAGACAAAAAAAATTATGTCTAAATTTCAATTGGTTATGTAGAAAGTATTTAAATAGGTTATTTCTATGTAGGGTACTATGTGAGAAACAATATATGATAGGCGTTAAATATTATTCATGAAATTATTTTATTATGTTTCTTCTCTGAGGACACTTCACAGTTATTGGGCAGGTATAATAACTAGATGTATTCAATATTCATCTAAATTGATGTAATTTATATGTATAAAATTATTGCTTCAACTAATAATGACAACATAATAAATGAAAAAATATGATCAAATTTACAATTAGCCTATTCGATTCATTAAATGATTCAAGGAGTGGAACAAATTAATCCATATAAACTCCTTCCTAAATTATAAATATTTTACTATTGTGATTAAATACGAAATGTCACTACCACACCTACAGTACCCAGAAAAAACTCTTATGAATCCCTAGCATCACAAGTTTCTATCTTATATATGTGGTCCAGATATACAGATAATGTACCTCTTAAGAAACAACATCTTATCATTTGTATAAGAATATAAAATCATAGAAATCTCAAAACATTACTATGATATATCAAATATAATATTTATCATAGATTCTTAATCCAAATACAAATTAGTATTTCTATTGAACCTAATGTAAATGCCTAACCTTCAAGGGTTGGTACTTGTATTGTGAGTCTAGAAATAATTGCAGGCAAGGATTTACCCATGGAGGATTATATAACAATTGATGAAAACGTTCATCTGATGGTCCGTCAAAGCACATCTATAGATTGGGTATCTTCAAAGAATGTATAGAGAAAAAAAATTAATAACTGGAAAATAAAGATATAAATAATATGAATACATTTCAATATAAATTAAATGAATGGAAAAATCTTGACCAAATATACCCATATTTTTATAGTCACACATCGAATCAAGGACAAATACCACACACTAGACTTGGAGGAATGACAACGATACTCTATATATAAAAGGACACCTTTTTAAAGAACATGGAGTATGAAACAATAAACCAAAAATAGATCACTTTGAAATAAAATTTAATCTTGTAGCTAAAAATACATATTTTTACCAAAAATGATGTATGTGAAGTCGCACGCCCATCAAGATAACCATGTATGGTTAATACATATACATGTGAATTCAATATAACAACCCATCCCTGGAGAAATGGAATATAATTCTAGACCAGAATAACCGAGTCTTAGAAAAAGTTCCATATGAACTCAAGAGTTCCCCCTTGCATTATAGTGGTTGTCAACTGCCATTGGAGCCGCAAATAATAATGGGGAGACTACAGCATCACACAAAGTTTGTTGTAGAAGAAAACTGATGACTAATGAGAATTAACAAAAAAAACATCATAGTACACAGTAATAGAGATAAAAAATAAAAAATATATGGTGATATTACAATAATCCATGAGATTTATCACAATCCTCATTTACCCTTCTAGATCCACAATGTTAATCCACTAAAAATAATGTTGTTTATTCTAAAAATAAAACATATCATCTGAACACACACCATGATTTCCATGTAAGGTATGGGAATGAAAATAATATGGTCTCACTAAGAAAACCTAATATATTCTATCATATGTATCTGTATAAATGAAGAAACTAAATACATAAATTAAAATTAAAATTATGTCAAAATGTGACAACTAGGCCACCACAAAAGTTGGTGGATACAAATATCCATCAGGTCTTTGTGTGATAACAAGGCCACTATAACATCTAACCATACTTGCTTTGGTACCATACCTGAAGGAATTTTATAAGCAGTTATTTCATAACATAAATTATGACTTTTAGTCCACCCATAGAGTCAATAGATTCAAAAAAATTTCCTATGATAAAAATATACCTTTAAAGAAGAAATCCAATACAACATTTAAGAGAAATTCACAGTTTCCACATGTTGATAAAATCTGTATTTGGGGAAAGACATGTTCACCAAATTTGATCAAATATCTGATTATGGGGAATTCCGCAATAAAAAATGACTCATATCAAAGCCCATTGTGAATTAAGTCATAGGTTTGGCATAATATCATTGTATTACTAGATTAGCATCGGGACAAGACATATAAATCCAACGGTTCTCTCTCTACCATATTATGTCCTTTTCATTACTTCATCATCACCGAACATGAATGGGTCCCAACATCGCATGTGCCCCACTCTCCTGGGCCAATCACATCCAACCATTCATTCTATGGAACTCCACCAGGGTTCAAATTAGATTATCTATTACAAAACTCTTGATCCTCCAATAACATCACATCTTTCAATAATTACATTCTAATTTCTCACCAAGGAATCCTAGGTTTTCATTCCTACACCCAATATTAGAACCCATCGATGATCCCACTATAAGAGTGACCCCAAACTAAAACCAGTATAACCCTGCATCTTTACTTCTTCTTGATCCACAACATGATCAATCTTCAATGAACCCACACAACATGGTGGGTATTAAAATCAGCGATTTGTTAGTTTTTAATAGGATTGTTAATAATAATATTCGATAGATTTAATTTAAATGTATTTGATCATGTTTATTGTGTTAGGTCCATGAAATTAGGTATAGTGAGACAAAACATATTGGTTCGTGATTTGGGGTATATTATTGGGTTACATGGAAGTGTATAGTTGTCGAGACCTAGTGAGACTGAGTAGGATCATGATTAGGGGCTTGTGAGAGGGTTCTTGTTTGGTCACTCTTCCATGGGTGTAGTGGGAATTATTTTCTATTTACTATGTCTAGTGTTCATTGAATTCTTGTCATTTCAAATGTGCTACAATTCGATGAAGATGCATTCCACCCACCACAAGGGTGTAAATTTTATTCTAGTGAGTGTTATCCTACACATTATCTCACTTTAATCTGACTATCTATGTTACATTCTCAACATCCAATGATAATATTATATAAAAACTTATCATTTATTAATATATGGATCTTAACCTCAAGTCCTAAGATTTATCCCAAGGAATATCGATCATTCCATTCTTCAAAAACAAAGAAGGGTTTCCACATCCTTGATGAAACCATTAATGTCCTTGGATCATTTCTTAGGCATCTAATTCCCATACTGAATTTTTCAGGTTCCATTTCTGAGGCATCAACTTAATCCACTAACCCACTAAGTTTATCCATTCATCTCAAGACAAAGGGACTACATTCCACCACTATGGATTTCCCTATATTAGGATATGCTTGGCCTTCCACCATAAAAGAGTAAAAAATCACACATAAGAAGATACTTGTGTTCTGGGTCCGGACAAGATAAAAAAACACATCTGTTGAAAATCCAATATATTAAATTAAAATCTTAATAACAATAGTTATAAGAGGGAACAACAATACTGTTACCCTAGTAACGCGGACATACCATATGAATAACATTCACGAGTCACTAGTATGAGGTCCATCACATGTTACAACACATTTCGAGATCTACATTATACAACTACCCAAATCATAAAATTAAATAATCATTCGATACCATTTTCTAATTCCAAAAAAAGAATCATTGGGTCCTCAATAGGGGTCCACATGAACTCAAGTGTGCCTTCCCATGTGCTAGAGGATACTGACAAGTGGTGAGGGAAACGAATAATAGTGGGGAGACTATTCTCAAATATCAAACTCTATAATATAATTTGAAACAACAAAATAATGAGAATTAATAATAATCATTTGATTAAATTGTAAAATAAATAAGCACAATGTTTTATCAAAAGATGCTATTATAAAAACATACAAAAGGTAACCCACTATGTTGGATGCATGTATATATAACTAAGACATACAAAAATAAAAGTAAGCCGTGCTATAATTCTTGAGCCTCGTCAAAATACAAATCTCAACAGAGCCATTATGCTTAAATATACTGATCCAATGGAAATTTCATTTTATATCCTAAATAGAAAACATAAGGTCTGCATGTAAACCATGATTCTCAGGTTGGGTGTGAGCATAAAATCATTAGGGTCTCATCCAGCTCCCATAATATACACTACCATATATATATATATATATGTTTGTTTGTGAGTGTGTGTGTTTTATTCATGAGTACAACAAGGACATAAATAAATATGTTCACCAATTCTTCATGTGATAACCCGGGTAACATGATATTTGGTGATTAAACACATTCATTAGGTCATTAGGTGCAAACCAGGTCACCCCTATAACAAAACATACACGCATTGGTTCCATGAGGAAAAGAAATACAAAAATAGAAATTTCATAACATAGATTATTCCATGGATTCCATATGTTAACATTACGAATTCATCCAACTAACATATAATGAATTTCCACCTATAGGGAACAAATCCATAGTGGCCTTTATGTGTAATTCGTTGTATGAACATGTTGACTTGAAATACAATTCTCATGAATTCTTCATTCCATTAAGGTGAACAATATCTAGATATAGGATAATCCATTTTCACATATTCCTTTGAACAAGGATCATATCCATTCAAGTCTCAGTTTAGGCTATAAGGATGTTGTACCCATGGCTTAGCCTTAGTCCAAGTAATGAGGCCATTATACCCCTATTCTCATTGGGTCATTCGAGAAGCCCAAAACAGACCAAGATAGGACATATAGACATCACAACCCTAAATCTATTATGTCATTCCACAAGGCCCTCATATACTATCCAAAAACTTGGCTAAGGCTACGGGGTCATCGTACTCCTACACTATCTCTAGGTACCATCATCATCATTGTTGTCTCAAGTTACAACGGTACATTCTCCCCATCTAGGGGTAAACTAATCCATGATGGCCCACTTGTCACTTTGATACCATATACAATCCTCCATACAAAACAAATTACCACACAATAGGGAATATAATAAAAAATTAACATAGCTCATAAATCATAGGAGGAATATGCCACCCACACAGTATAAAAACACATCAATCGTAGATATCATGATATAACCATGAATAAAATTTCACATACAGTACTACATGGATATGAATAGACACTCATAACATCAAGCCGCAAAACCCCCAAAAGGAGTGGACATGCTACGGTGACACCCTTTCTTGAAGGCTCACCTTAATCCTTACCTCAACAGGGGGTTGAGGTCCCACCCCAAATCCCCAAGTAATCTCGATGAAAATTCATCAACTTATTAGTCCCTAACTGATCCCCACTACCCATGATAGGGTATCATCTCCCATTTCACTAGGGATAGAATTTATCACCTAATCATATTCCACTTACAGTTACTGTAAATGCTCAAGGGTGGAAACCTAAGATATTTTTGTAACCCATTTCATACTCCTAAATCAACCAAGGTCTCTATCCATTTAAATTAGTACCATAGCCTCTGAAAAAAAGTGTTTTGATGGTTCCAAATATCCCATGTTCTTCTACGAACTTATCCCAGGAATAAGGAACAAGGGTACCCTCATTATCAAGATTAAGGGTTTCCCAGTCCCCATCAACCCTACCCGATCCAGTGAGGAATGAACATAAAAAATCACAACCATCAAAAATAAACATATGGTTTTGTATGATAGGGGTCTCCCACCTCAAAAAGAGTTCATAACCTCATATAGATCCATCAATAAATTGTTTAAATCATCCATGACTCTTATGAATTTATACTTCCATTAAATTATTTTATTTAGATAACACGTTTTAATTAATTAGTTATAAATTATTATAATTAATTAACCAACTTAATCCAATGTAGCCTAATTATTGGAAATGTCAACTGGAATAATCATCATGTCAGAACCCCGGCTAACCAAACCTAATGGGTTCTTGACACTCCTTCAACACCATCCTAAATGAATCCCATAACATTAAACATTCAAACACACATTAATTTCACCCAAATCAAATAATAACCACACAAAATTTACGGTATTATCTCACCTCCATTAGATCATGTTATGACAATGTACCAAATCTTTCATGAGATTTTGTCTATAAAAGTCACTTGAAGGACCCATCATCCTCAATTGATTACACCATTCTCTATTGGAATCAATAAATAATCACTAAACTTGAACAAGTTAATTCATATGTTTTAAAAATAGAGTTCAATAATGATATAATATAAATTATATTACCTTGAATCATCATCACAATGCACATGGATTCTCCCCTGGTTGAATGAGATTGAAAGAGAGGATTGAGAGTAGAAATTTTTCTAAGGAATGGACTTTAATGATTCCCTTTCCTAAAAAATCTTTGGATCCATGATATGCTAAAATATGAAGAATCCCCTATTAAAACTTTTCCCATCTTGACCCCATCGATTTGTCGTAGGGTCTCACCAATGAGACAATGGCCAACCAGCTGACCGATGTTGGCTCACCAGCCGATAGGTGTGAAAAATAGAATAATTAGCCTATAAACTAGCCTACTTAGTTTATGATTATCCAATACGTGTTTGTGTTCTATTAGATATCACATCGATTAGCTGGTGGGGGATCAACGAAATACTGGTGGGTGTTGTAGTAACCAAGATACTCCAACCCTTATCTGGATTTATCCCAAACACTATGGATCTTCTCTAAGAATCAGACTATATATAAAATCACATATTTATGATTTATAAACCATTAATATTATAACTCAAGCATCAGTTACTAAAAAAAATATTGGATAAAAAATATTTAAATTTCCCTAGGAATTACAAACATGTAATGGTGTGGTTTGTTATAGAGAATATTTTATAACAAGTCCTAGAAATAATTTAGCCCAACCTTGGGGAAATTCAATGTTGTATAACAACATAAAAAACATTCTAGTTATCCTATAAGAAAATGTAATGGTGTACGATGATTTAGGGAAATATTTCATCTCAATTAATTTTAAAAATATAATTAGGGTATTTTGACTCCACCCTATTATTTAAACTACATAAAATATATATCATATTACAAATTTAAAAAAAAATACATCCCATATAGAGTGTTCATATAAAAATAAAATCAATATCCATTTATAAGATAACATTCTTAATATGGAAATTCATAATGCACGACACAACTGATTACCTATTATATCTATATGGGTTTTTTAGATTACACAAAATTATGACATAATCATTAGTAACCCACAAATACCATACAATGTACTCTAAAAAAATATCCAAAAAAATATTCCAAAAAAGGAATATCTTATACCGTATCATTTCCTTTAGGTTGTCCTAGTAAAATTATAGAAACAACATAAATTATGGTTTGTACACATTAAATGATATAATAAATCTCAACGACAATAAAAATATACATGTTAAGGATTGAAAAAAATATTTACCAATATCAAATTAGATGGGTTGTTAATTGTAGAATTTCATATAACCAATTAATATTGATAAAACTGAACCTTGTATAAATTTTTATATAAAAATATATTTGAATAATATTATTAATGGTTAAAATTATTTACATAATTAAGATTATCTCATTAAAATAACTGTTAAAAATAGTAACTATTTAATGGGGAAATATTATTTAAAACAAAAGGTTATACACATTATTTCATTAAAAAATAAATTAAATAAATAATTTTTATTTTGAAAACATTTATATATTTACATAATGGTAACAACCAATTTTTGGAAAAACTTTTCTATAAATAAAAAATCAAGGAAAATGGTAGAAAAAAAAAGATAAAGTTTTATAATATAAGGGTATTTATGTGAAAGTAAATCAATACTCCACATTTTTTTAAATCCAAACCAACTACTATATAAAAAATGAAGTTATCAATTAAAAAATTATAGTGGTCTAATCCATTTTTTCTCACTTAGCTGACCCCGTCATTATCTATACATAAATCTAATTGTGTAACCAAATGGTAGAAATGAATACTAGATTATAATTCATAGTGGATATAGTGGGAAAATATGATCCAAAAAGATAAAATGTGATAAAGTATAATGAAATTATGTTCGACGATTATTAAAACTAATATGAGTCATGTTCATTGATTGATTTTATGTTTTCTAGTATTCCTAAAGTACTTTGATTAAGGAAAAAACATTTACCTCTAAAGTATTCATGATAAGTTTATATTTTTTTGAGTTCTTTTATAAGACTATAATATATTATCTACTTTCATTATAAATGAAAAAAAAAATTCAAATGTATCCTGAAATAAATACTTATTTAAGGAATAATACATAAAACATCACTAGGAATACATAATCATACTCGTTTATGATGATATTTAAAATAAAAAACTATGGCATTTTAATGTATCAACTTATACAAAACAATAATCATGGTTTAGTAAATATGAAAAAGTGACGAAATGATAAGCCATAGTTCAAATGAAAGATTAGTAATAATTGTAAAAACAATCTTCTAAAATATTATTGAAATGTTATCCATTCATATTTTAAAATATAGATTTCATGATTTATAGTAAATTTAGAAAAACAATTATAGGAATGTTCCGAGAATAGCCTAGGAATTCACTCAAAAGGATGAGAACACATACCGTAATCATATGTGAGAGTCATAAATATATTGATGCCTAAAGAATACTTTTATGAATTATAAACAACAATAATATTTATCTGAATAGGATAAAATAACAAAATAATTAAAAAGTTTAACCCACCATAAAAAATAAGTATTGGAATATAAGGAAAAAAAGAAGATAATTCCTAAAATTCATTTAAAATCATAACCATTGTTGTTTTTAATTATAGGCACCAAATTATACTCCCATTTCATCCCAAAATCATAAATCCATAAAATATATAATCCCTTAATCAAATATAATTAAAAAGGTTATAAATATAATCCATACAACTCAATAGATATTTCTTTAAACTATTAAATGGGAAGCCTAAATCATAGTGGTGATTCCAACAAACTATAGTGTTATCATAAGTCAAAATCTTGAAACACGATAGAATAAAATAGAGGTGGATAGAAATAATTAATATTACCAAAGGTTTTGTGAGATAAAGTCACTTATATCAAGCATTGAAAAAATATTGAACAAGGAAGGGATAATAGAAAAAATTAAATGATCTCTATGTGATTTTTCCAATCAATAGAAGAATAGTTCAAAGGAGAGGTAAAAGGGAAACCAATATAGGATGAAAATGACCAAATTTCCCTTTTTAAAATTATAAATAATCTAGGTTTATTTATATCCTATTATGTGTCCACTAAATACCCAATTTAAAATGAAAACCCACCCCTAACTACCTAGCCTCACTAGCTACCAGGTACCCTAAACCTAATTCCAAGTGTGATCTGTAGATTTAAATTGAATGTAGAACCACCTATATTCTAGACAATAATATCCAAAAATACCTAACACATCATCCAATAATAATTATTATTTAATCATAAAGCATTATAATTCAAATATAGATCTTAATAAGAAAATTACCCTCTGCCAAGAAAAAAATTGAAATGGGCCCACACTTCCATCACCCATAGTTCCAAAACAATATCATCTTTATTTAATACACTACGGAAATTCGATATTATATTGAAAACATATATATAAAATGACACCATGGAAAACAATTAGGTCAAATATAATTATTTAATCATATAAAAAATTATAAAATAAATTACAATCATTATATATAATTCAACAAAATTAATTAAAACTAATAATAAAACACCATGTATGTTCATTTGGGTTGTGTTTTTGAATAAATGTGTAAAAATACCAACCAATTGAATTATTTTTATATGATGAAATAATTAATGTATATATATTTTTAGGAATATAGTAATCTATTTGAGTTTATATGTATAAAAAACAACATTTTGGATGAGTTCACATAAAAATGGCAGTTTTCTATTTTTTGGGAAAATTACATGAATGATAAAGGAAATTTTTTTATGTTCTAATAAAAATTCATTAGTATAGTTACTATCAAATATGATGAAGACCCATTATTTTGGTGCAATTATTTTTAAGATGATATTTTTTAAAAAAACTGATACATGATTGGATATACTAAAACCTCATTTTTAAATAGAAATCATTAGACTATAGATAGAAATATTTGTCGAAAATAATAAATGACAACATTAAATATTATTTTAGTGAAGGAAATTCCTTTTTAATATTCATGTGGGATATGGAGGGTCATTATTAAGCTAGTAATAGAGTTTTTTTATATCTATATATATATATATTATTTGCTTTATTAGGAATAAATTTCATAGTATGTAGGGTAGCACCCTATAGTGCATTGAAAATAAAAAATCCAAATTATAAAAACGGGAATACTCCCTTAAAGGAAATATAATATCAAGGGTTTTTGATAAACCGTATTTTACCAAAGAATCCAAGTGATCAGAATGTATAACACCAACATGGTTTGAATGATTTTATTTCCACTATGGAAAAATTCCCTATACAATGAAATAAATATTATAATATATATAATGTTATCATTTATATTATGATAATTATTTTCAATAGTATATAAATTTTTCAAAATAGAATATTTTAATTAATTCATAACAGAAATATGTAGAGATATATTTCAATAGATAATTTTTCTAATGAAAATTATAGGGTATTTTTGGAGGTATAATTCTATGGAAAAAATATAGAGTTATTAGAATAATTTTTATTTATGATGAATTTATTATAACTATTTAAATCCTGAGGATCAACAAGCTACAAATATGTCATTAGTGTAATTATTTTTTATGCTTTTGGTAAGTATAATTTCATATAATCACTTTTAATTTATAGAGAATAGATATTTCATGATAGGTAAGTGAGATATCATTATGATGGTTTTATACCTTAAGGGGTGGTTGAAACACATCTAAATTTAAAGTAGTGGATTACTGAATTTGGTACACCTGAACAAGAAAAAAAATATTTAATGTATCCCATGTTAAGTGAACCATTGTAAAATATTATATCTCCTATCATTTTATTCATACATTAATGGAGATTAAATTAGTTTTTCAAAAACATTATCATATGAATATGGTCATTGAAATGTGAAAAGTTTTATATTGAAAAATTATGATTCACCCCCTCATAAAATAATTTTTCACAATGTGGTTTGGAAAGTAATATAAGAGATAAAGGAAGAATATAAATGACATTTTTATATGTAAATGACATTATAATATTGAAGAATTATGGATAAATATTTTATATAACATGGAATGGATATGTACACACCTTTCAAAAATGTGATTCTTATCCTCAGGGATAGTTCCAGACATAGGGAGAAGGATCACAAGATTAAATATTTATTTCCCATGGACTCAATGATAAATAAGTTTTACTATATAACATATTTTATATGAAATTGATATCATGAAATTCCTAAAATATAATGTAGGATAAATTTTTAAATATTTAATATTGATATTTTAAATTAAGGGAATATAAATTTAAACTTAAATGGAATGAATATAATGACATGAAGATTAAACCAACAAAAACAGTTTTTTAGTTATTCTAATATCCATATAAGAGATATGTGTATAATTTATATGTCTTTTAAATATTTGATCATTTTGAAGAAAACATATAGATAATACCACCTTAAATTAAACTAATAGAGAATGTGGATGTGGAATAAAAACCTGCGATTAAATTCATGAATGATTTATAATCCATTCTAATTGGGTTCATGATAAGGTTAAATGATTATTATCCAACAAAATGGTTATGAAAATTTAAAAAGATTTCAATTCTATGAATTGGATCACCATGGAGGATTTTTGAAAAGAAAATTTGGTTGGTGAGGCAATTTCATTTCACTCCATTAACCAAAAACTTACAAAAGGAATATTGAAGTTTATGTTTATAATCACATTCTTTCAATGTGTAAAATTTATCACCTTTGATACAACATGATCATGTAAATTTAATGATGATGATGATGATGGGAATTCCAATTGACCCATAGGAAGGCCCTTATATGATATGAAAGGAGAAAAATATAGTCTAATTTCTCAATCAGAAAGATTAATTTCTCAAAATAATATGACTTCTAGAGGTAAATTAATGTTGATATGTTTAAATAAATTATGTAGTTTAATTTGAACATCATGGTTGATATCATTAATAAATCTCAAATCAACATTGTTATTAATGATGATGTAACTGAATAATATGGGTTTTTTTACGTCAATATTGAGTTAGAATCTAAAAATGAATAAATTAGTATATAGAGAGAATTAAATAAGAAGAAAAACTATGTATAATGTGATGTTAAATATTATCTAAAATAAATATATAAAGGGAAATATGAGATGAAGGATTATTTTTAAATGATTGAATATTAAAAACCCAAAAACATGGAAAAATTGTTTATATAAAGTTTAATATAGTAGGTAATGAAAGAATACTTGTTGGTATTAATGTAATAATAAAGGATTAGTGTAAGATCATATGAAAGTTTAAATTTAATGTTATGAACTTTGATATAATTATCAATCTCTACCATAAAATGGATATATATCCATTAAGAAATATATACTATTGAAAATGTCCATGGATATGGAATCCTTATATGTACGGTCTATAGAATCTCATGGCTATAGGGTGTTTCTAGGGGTGAACCCCATGGAAAAATGATGATGATATAATCAACCAATATCCACTGACACTGATTTCAATGTATATGCATTAATTATTTTTAGTGCAAAAATTTATAGGGAATTTCCCCGACTATAGGAATGTTGGAGAAATCTAATATCCCCTATAGAAAAAACTATAGCCACAACCGTAATAGTTAGTGGTTATATCCCCTTAAAAAAATATTTGTATCCACAGTCATAGGAGGTCATGGATACAAGTCATCACTTAGAACACCTATATCCATAGAAATAGGTCACCCATGGCTATATATAAATCCATAATGGAATATAAATATATATATATATATATTCATGTTCCTATATATACACAAAACACCATGTAGTGTAGGGGTAGTGGTAACTGTGAACTGTAGTTGTGATTGGGGATCGAAACCCCATAGATGAAAATATATTTTTTAATCTATATCCATGGGTTCTACCCATGGATACAAATTATTCTATGTGGAACTTATCTATAGCCACATGAAAGAATCATAGTAAAAGGTTTGTCCATGTGGACCATGGACACACTTCAATGGGTTTCTATGTGGAACAACCTTATATCCATAGGAAGTACCCATGTATATTTCTTATGGACATTTTGCTATGGTCTTTAAGCTATAACCCTGCTAATAGGATCCACGGGCCCCATGTTTATGGGTATATCATGAATTTATACTTTTGAAATATTAAAAAATATCTATGAAATCCAATATGATATTGGTTTTGTTACTTAATTATTCAGAAAATATTAGATAAGATAGTAAATAATAATATTAAATAATCATTAAAGAATCATTATTTATATTTAAAAATTAATATCAAATTTTAAAAAAACATTATTCCCAGTATTCTATTCCAAATTAAAGAGATAAAATTTCAAGAAAAGAAGTTGTATTTTTCCATCATGAAGGGTTATTTTGGTGATACCCAAATGGTCATTGTTCTGTAAAAATAGAAGATAAAGATTCACCTCAAATTATGTATTTTTATTATCGAGAGTCATAAAATTCACAACATATGATTTTTATAGTAATTAAAAAACATATGGCCTTAAATAAAATGATAAAATTGAATAAAATATGCACTCTTAACTATATTTCTCATGAATATAGTTTTCATGCAAATAATTTTACAAATAATAGTTTTATATGAGAATAACATATATTATATTCTGAATTTGGATTTATTTTTTTCATTGTTTTATTTAATGAAATATTTATTTATTAAATCATTCAATATTAAAAAAAAATTATTTTTATAAAAAAAATTCATAGGAGACAAAAAATTCGGATCCTAAACAAATTATTAAAAATAATGCATTAAAGGAGAATTAGAAGGGGGTTTACAAAATTAGGTATACACATAACCATGTGCATTCACTTGAAGTATTCAGTAATTTTTTCAAATTTTTGAAAGAAAAAATTAGTTTTCATAAAAGGGGTTAAAATGAAATTTCACCCTCAAATAAGATTTAATTGTTGAAAAATGATACATCACTACGTTCAAAACTTGGAATCTACCTTTTGGTATAATTTTTATGTTATCTTGAAATCTATATAAATTGTGGTGATAATTGATAATTTTTATATCAAGAGAATATTTTATTATAAAATAATATTTTGACATAAAAAATACCTATAAATTCAAACATTAGAGAATGTAAAATTTTAGATAGGTTTTTCAATTATTTAAATAAAATAAAGGCCACTATTTTTGTTAAATAAGTTTTAAAGGACATAAATCATTGGATAAAGACACAATTTTTTGATCTAATGGTACATTTATTTATTTTTATTTTGTATTCCCATCATATAATATAATATATTCTCTAATTTTTAATTTTTTATGAAATTTACACATAATACCTATTTACATATGATTTAAAAAATAAGATTAGGATGGCATCAATCTATGTTATAGATTGAGGTTATTCCTTGACAGAAGAATCACAATCCTAAACTTCTCTATAATATTTAATTATCATAAAATTAAATTTACATGAAATGTAAAATATATTTGTATTAATTATTCCTAGTGCATTTTATTGATATGCATATTCTAATTTTATAATTTCTACATAGAGAGATAACCTAAAAGTAATTTATATTAGCATTTTTATTTATTTTTTATATGAATAATTCCATGAAGAATAAAATTATAAATACTATATTATTTTTTATATTGAAATGATAATATCCTAATGATACTAAGAATGTGATGATATGATTTAAAAAGTACAGATATCAAAGATATGAATTTACGTGAAATAATTTATCTCTATAAAATTTCATGGCCTTAATAAAATATATTTTTAATAGAATGAATATTAGTCTAGGTTAGAATAAAAACCAACAATTGTATTTTATGTGTCAATTTTCCTCATAAAACTCCATTAAATTTCAATCAATTTTTATGATCAATTTAACATGGAGCACAATTGTTTTTTAAAAGGATGAATGTTTATATCTTTTTTTTAAATATTTTTTATATTATTCAATAAATATTTAAACACTAAAATTTTATAATTTTCTAAGTTGGTTTAATTTTATTCGTATATTATTGGTGAGTAATTTAGGTCAGTGGTAAGATATTTAAATCATAATTCATTGGTCTTGAGATTAATTCAGGCAGGATTTCCTATTTTTCATTTATTCTAGGAGGGAAAATCACAGATTGATTCATCCTCTGAGATTATATAGATGAAAAACATTCCAAAAGTATACACTCGCTTCGGATCATAACCTATTGGTCATATGATAACTATAATCCCTGAGACCTTCAAGGGGGGTGAGTGGAAGTAAATGATTTCCATTTTAGGTTTGGTTATTTTAATTATATATCTTTATTAAATAATATTTAAATAATAATAACATATATATGTTATTATATTCAATATATTTAGTATAATAGTACAGAAAAAACGACTCATTTATATCTTATTTGGGTATGGTAAATAATATATAATAACAACATTTAAAAAAGAAACATTAATATTATTATACTTAATGAATGTGTTTTATAAGTTATTTTTTGTTTTATTTAAAATTATAAACATTATATATTTATAATAATTTACATAAATAAATAAAAAATAATAATTGGTATAAATTTTATAATAGAGTTAATAATCTTCAAACATAGTTGTTTCTGATGGAAACATAGATGCATATCTCTCAAGATTGTTTTGATTCATCACTCATCTTCTTTCGAAAGACAGATGGTAATTAGGACTTAACCTATTACCCCAAAAAATATGCATTGGTGAATAGGATAAAATTTCATTCTCATCACATCATTCATTGGGGAACTATTGTAACATCCCAAGTAAGTAATGAATAATAGATATTTTTATATATGCCTATTAATGAATTAGATAGTGTTTTAGAGGCTTAAAATGATAATAAATCCAATCTTAAGTATGGAATACACTAATATTTTTAAAAGATTGTTTTACTGCCTTTTGATGGCAAACCATTTTTGAATCTTTCTTTTGAAAATTTTATAAACTATTTTTGTCAAAATAAACTTATTCTTTATCATTGGGACATCAAAATTTACTTTGTGTGAATTTTTGGTATTTTTCTGACAATGTTCATTTTTTAATGAATAGTGAAAAATACTGCATTTTACATCAAAACTGCTTTTTAATCTAATTTATTTATATGATTAGATTATGTTTTGAATTGTTTTTGAAGTGAAATTAGAATATATTTTTACCATTTAATCCAATAGTGGTCATTGGAATCAATTTCACTTTGAAATTGGACTTAAACTGGTGTCAATCTTTTGATACTTATTGTTTCATAAAACACGCTATTTTCTCTGACACAGGAATTAATTATAAAATTAATTAATGTGACTAATATGTTTTGAATTTTGTAAAATAGACTTCATTTTTGAATTCATAATATCAAATATATCTTAGGGTGATGTTTTGGTATTTTTCTGAAAAACTTCAATTTTTGATGAATAGTGAAATCACTAAGTGGTAGTTAAAGAAACTGATTATTCGTTGAAATGAAATTTTGCCACCTTTGTGTTTTGAATTTAAAAAATCCGACATACATGGTTGTCATTAAGAAGTAAAATGTGGTTCAATGAGATTAAAATAATTTTTTGGTGAATAGTAACTTATTAAGTTTTTAATCGTGATTAGTGGTAATTAGTGTAGTTTAAGCTAAAAATAATGCTTTAATAAAATGAAATGACCTAGACACATGTCCTAACCTTATTGGATGTGTTATGGCCGAACAAGAAAAGCCATGGGTCAACTTGGGGACCCCATGGAGCCTCTTTGGTTGGGAAATGACATAAATAACTTTTTATTTAATGTTAAAGTAAAAATGACACAAACATGAGTTATTTTACTAAAACAATTTTTACATGGGGTTATAAAGATCAGATTTTTGATTATAAATAGTCATTGGAAAGATAAAAAGAATTCCTACATCATATTATTTTTTTATAATTTTTATACTTTAAATATATTAAATTATTTATGACATCATGATGATGCAGCGATGACCTCATTATTTAACGATTTAAATAAAATGGAATGATAATGTAAAATCTAAGACCTACACAAGTCCAAAACCTATTGTATGGGTGGATTTCGAACCCTTATCACCTTATCCTAGAATTATATCAATTTGGGACCTTTTGAATCCGAAACTCATTTCCAAATAAAGTAATATAGCTTTACTTTCCAAGAGTGCCCCTCCTCTCCTCTTATAAAAGGCCCCCACCTCTACCTCCTTACCCACACTCCCAAAGCCTTTGGCTCGGCCAACCCCTGCCCATTTTGTCTCTCCACTTCCCTCTCTTACTCCTTGAAGCCTCACTTTGGGCAGAAGACTTCCCAAGGAAGCCTTTGAGCTCAAACCAAAGGGAGTTACCCGATTCTAAGGTAAAGTCTTGACTTGAGTCCGTTTGTTTTATTTTGCTTCTCCAACCCCCTAAACTCTTTTTATTCTTTTCTTTTGTAACAACTCCAGTATACTCAATATACTAGGATGTTTTTATAATAAGTATTCGAGCTACACTTACAGACACCAACATCTAATGGTTAATGAACATACTGTTTCCATGGATGGTGAATTTATGCCTCCCGAAATGATGATTGTTCAACATTATTTTAACACCTTCAAAGGTGGACATTAAGATGTCACTATATTTATATATGATATATAATATGTTTATTTTTTCTTTAATCTTCTTTATTTTTCATTTTGTGCATGCCTTTATGGTTTCCATTATGGGTAAACGCGATATCATCATTTAAGGAAGTGCGGACTACCGCCCCCTCAAAGTGAGTTGATTCGTTAAATACCATATGTGGGATGTATAAAGGATGGAACTATGATATTATATATGATATTATACTAGAATTATAATATACCTTTATATCATTATGATTCCATTCTATAAAATACCAAATAGAAATGAAAGTAGCGTTCATACGTACGTACGGCTTACCGTCTCCATGAACGGTGCATTTCATTTCTTACCTCTAAATGATTATGTAATATTATAAATGCATGTATATACTGGATATATATGATATATACATCATGATTATATTTCTGGATATAATGGATACATGAACAACATGTAATTATAAAGGGCTTATTTTTTACTCAAGTACCCATGATCGTTAAAACGACCGTTATTAACTAAAATAATTACATGGTGTTCATGAAATGGAAATAAGTGATATAAAAGGAATAATTAACTTGAAAAAGATTATTAAACAAGTAGAAATTAACTCATGTTTATTATTCAGGACATTAAAGAACGATCGAGTCAAGTCGGACCCGAGGTATGGGACTTCGTCTCAATCTCCTTTCATTGAGGCATATTTTGTTTTATATACAACCTTCTTTTATATGGTGTATAAACCCCTTTGACTTTTACGTTTATCCAAAAGGAATGTATTTTTATACGAAGCGTTTTACAAAATGACAAAAGGGAATGTTTTTGTCGTACGTATGCGGCGACAACGACTTCTCCGCCGCCTTGACCATTATTTGAGTTTCGGCTTCCTCTACAAGCCATACCTTCTTTTTAAAAGAAAATTAAATACCATTTTTTTCTTTTCTTTTCTTTTATTTTTTGTATTGAAAATGGTTTTCATAGTGATTTTATATCAATGTGTTGTATTGATATCTTGTGATTGAAAGGTGGAAATGTTATGTTTCCTTTGTGCATGTTTTATGTGATACGATTATGTTGAGGTTCTTGGGAATTATTATGAAGATGGGTGGTTCCGTGATAAACTAAGGGCGGGTGAGCCCGATATAGCTCTCCAATGCATTGGGTAACGCGAAGGAGTGAAACGTTATGGTTTCTCCGAAGAGATTTAGAGAATATACTGTGATGGGCATTCCAATCATAACCAAGAGGGTTACTCCCTACGTAAGAATGTTATGAATGCCTCAAGTTACCTTTATGTCTTATGATTTCTATGATTTATTCATTATTTGATGAGGTATGTTAAAGTGCTTATGTTTTATGGGTAAAGTATGATCACATCCTTATGTATATATGTACCCATGATTCCTTTCCATATTTTTATATCCCTTACTGAGCTTTTTATGCTCATCCCAAGTTTTTTGAAATGTTTTTCACAGGTCAAGGGAAAGGTACATGATATGATGATAGTTTCAAGGAAGTGTCAAGAAAGAATCCATGTTTTATTTTAAATATGTTTCCATTGATGGGAATGAAGAATACTATCTTTATGTAACCACTTTGTTTTTATGTGGAATGTAATGCAAGTTTTATGATCTAATTCTCTAAAACTCTAAACCCGAAAAGATCCTCAATGTGTAATCTTGTAATAACTCAAGATTAAGTAAGGTTTAAGGCTGGGGCCTTATAGTTGGTATGAGAGGTCGGTTTAGATAACTTTAGGAGTTAGAATTCTATTAAATGATTATCCAAAAATATTTTTTTGAAATGATATATAATTTGAAGATTACCATGTTGCTTCATCTAAGACATGTTTGTTCAGAATGGTTTTCCGTAGAGGAAACAGGGAAGCAGTGCTAGGAAGGCATACAGAAGGAAATAACCTTCCGAATCAGCATCCTGAGATGGTCGAAATTGGAACTAAACAGTTTGTTACAGTAATGGCATAGTTGACTCAAGAGATAAATGGTGGTGGTATCCATGCACACGATCAGCCAGATCAACCGCAGAGGAACATGACAGTGGTGGAACATTTCATGAGGCAACATCCCCCATCATTCAGAGGATCATCTGACCCTGTGCTAGCTGAAGGGTGGATTAAAGCACTGAGAAGATTTTCGATGTCATGGGGTGTTCAGACAATAAAAAGGATAGTCTTGCTATTTACCGTTTGGAGGGTGAAGCAGATCAGTGGTGGTCGATGGTTAAAAATATCAGGGACACTGATGAGATTGATACTCTCGACTGGGATGAATTCAAAGGTATTTTTCTTGAAAAGTATTTTCCTAAGGCTGTTCAACTTAAGATGGAAAAACAATTCTTGGAATTGAGGCAAGAGGAAGACTCAGTGGCTGCCTATGAAGAAAGGTTCACTCGATTGGCAAGGTATGCTCCAAATTTTATCCGAGACCTTAATAGTAAAATCAATCGTTTTTACTCAGGATTAAAGCCAAAATATCAAAGGGCATTAGCTTCTCGTGAGTTTAAAAGTTATGAAAAGCTTATTCGATGTTCTAAGAAGGTGGAAATGGAGTTTGCCGATGATCAAGTGTTCTATAACAACCAGCAGAAGAAGAGACCGAGGTGGCAGTAGAAAGGTATGAATTCTTCAAAAAAGTCTGATGGTAAGAAAACTAAGTTTCCAGTTTGTGATAAATGTGGAAAAAGGCATGCGGGGGAATGTCTTCTGAATTCTGTAAAGTACTACCGATGTGGTAAGATGGGACATAAGGCTCGTGATTTCACTGGAAAAGATCAGGGTGATGGTAAGACCAAATTTGATTTACAGTTAGTGAAATGTTATAAGTGCAATGAGATGGGTCACTATGCAAACGAGTGTCCGACAAAGAGCTTGGGTGATGGGAATCAGTTAGACTACAAGCAGAAAGCGGTGGTGAAATCCATTGCAACTACTTCAGCAGATGCCAGGCCATCAAATGAAGTTGTATCAGCTCTAGGGAGCTCAGTATTTTTCAAAGATTGACTTGAGATCGGGGTACCATCAGCTGAAGGTAAAGGAGGCAGATATTCCGAAGACCGTGTTCCGTACGAGATATGGCCATTATGAATTTGTAGTAATGCCTTTTGGGCTAACCAATGCACATGCTATATTCATGGACTTAATTAATATAATTTTTAATGAGTTATTGGATAAGTTTGTGGTGGTTTTCATTGATGATATTTTGGTGTTTTCAAAAAGTAAAGAGGAGAATGAAAGACATTTAAGGGTTATCTTGCAAACCTTAAAAGAAAAGAAACTGTATGGAAAATTCAGCAAGTGTGAGTTTTGGTTGCAAAAAATTTATTTCCTTGGTCATATTGTTTCTAAAGATGGAATAACTGTTGATCCTGCAAAAACAAAAGTTGTGGAAGAATGGCCAAGAGACACAAATGTAACCGAGATTCGTAGCTTCCTTGATTTGACAGGATATTACCGAAGGTTTGTTAGAATTTTTTCACGATTATCTAGTCCAATGACTAAGCTAACTCGGAAGGGTGTTAAGTTTATCTGGACAAAAGAATGTGATGATTGTTTTCAAGAATTGAAAAGAGGATTGGTGAATGCTCCAGTTTTGGCACTACCTTCCTGGAATGGTGAGTTTGTTATCTACAGTGATGCTTCATTGAAAGGACTTGGTTGCGTCCTAATGCAGAATGATCAGGTAATTTCTTATGCTTCACGACAGTTGAAAACTCATGAGGTAAATTACCCGACACATGATTTGGAATTAGCTTCTGTTGTTTTTGCTTTAAAAATTTGGAGGCATCATTTGTATGGAGTAAAGTGTGAAATATATACCGATCACAAACGTTTAAAGTATATATTCACTCAGAAAAAATTGAACATGAGACAAAGGAGATGGCTAGAATTAATCAAGGATTATGATTGTACAATTCATTACCATTTGGGAAAAGAAAATAAAGTGGCTGATGCTTTGAGTCGAAAAAGTAAAGCTTCATTAGAAATGTTGCATTTGGAACGTGATTCTTTGGGTAAGGATTTGATGAACTTTGGCATAAAAGTTGTTGGTGCAAGAAGTTCTTCTGTTTCGTTCCAGGTATTAGTGAGATCATCTCTATCAGATAGAATCAAGCAAGCACAGAAGCAAGATAGTGAGTTGCAGAAAAAGGTAGAGCTGGTTCAGAAAGGTAAGTTGCCTGAATTCAACATTGACAATGATTGTGTTTTCAGATTTGGGAAGAGATTGTGTGTGCCTTGTGATTCACAGTTGAAGAGAGAGTTGTTATGTGAAGCTCATAGTTCTCCGTTTTCAGTTCATCCAGGCAGTACTAAGATGTATAGAGATCTGCGGGAGTATTACTGGTGGGATGGAATGAAAAGAGATATTGTTGACTTTACTGTGAAGTGTTTGACTTGTCAACAGGTTAAAGCAGAGCGGCAATTACCGAAAGGGATGCTTCAGCCTCTACCAGTGCTAGAGTGGAAATGGGAGAATATATCCATGGACTTTGTTGTGGGATTACCGAAGACATCTCGAGGTAATAATGCAATCTAGGTTATTGTTGATCGCTTGACCAAGTCTGCTCATTTCCTTGCTATACGAGATACTTTCTCCCTGGATAAACATTCCCGTTTGTATCTTAAAGAGATAGTCAGGTTACATGGAGTTCCTCTCTCCATTGTATCTGATCATGATCCCAGGTTCACTTCTAACTTTTTTAAAGGCCTTCAGAAGTCATTGGGTACTGAATTAAATTTTAGTACAGCTTTTCATCCTCAATCAGATGGGAAGTCAGAACGAACAATTCAGACCATGGAGGATATGCTACGTTCTTGCTCTATGGATTATCAGGGAAGTTGGGACCAACATATTTCTTTGGTTGAATTTTCATATAATAACAGTTTTCATTCCAGTATACAGATGGAACCATTTCAGGATTTATATGGGAAGCGGTGTCGAACTCCAGATTTCTGGGATGAAGGGGGTGAAAGGAAGTTGATGGGACCAGAATTGGTAGAAGAGATGGCAGAAAAAGTTCAGATGATTCAGAAGCACATGATAACAGCTCAGAGCAGGCAGAAGAGTTATGCGGATAACCGGAGGAAGGATCTATCTTTCGAGGTAGGTGATCATGTTTTTCTCAAGGTTTCTCCAAGGAAAAGTGTGATGAGATTTGGTAAGAAAGGAAAGCTGAGTCCAAGGTTTATTGAACCATAGGAAATTCTAGGGAGAGTTGGATCAGTTGCTTACCGAGTGGCTTTACCTCCGAGTTTATCTCAGGTACACAATGTTTTTCATGTTTCGATGTTGAGAAAGTACATGCCAGATCCATCTCATGTTTTGAGTCCAGAGGTAGTTCATCTGGAAGAGAACCTATCATATGAGGAACAACTGGTCCAGATTCTTGACCATAGGGAGCAAGTGTTACGGAATAAGGTGATTCAACAGGTAAAGGTTTTGTGGAAAAACCACATGATTGAAGAGGCAACATGGGAATCTGAGAATGCAATGAGGGATAAGTACCCCATTTTATTTGATAAGCAAATAAATTGCGGGGACGCAATTTTTTTAAGGGGGGAAGGATGTAACATCCCAAGTAAGTCATGAATAATAGATATTATTATCTATGCCTATTAATGAATTAAATAGTGTTTTAGAGGCTTAAAATGATAATAAATCCAATCTTAAGCATGGAATACAGTAATATTTTTAAAAGATTGTTTTACTACCTTTTGATGGAAAACCATTTTTGAATCTTTGTTTTGACAATTTTATATACTTTTTTTGTCAAAATAAACTTATTCTTTATGATTGGGACATCAAAATTTACTTTGTGTGAATTTTTGGTATTTTTCTGACAATGTTCATTTTTTAATGAATAGTGAAAAATACTGCATTTTACATCAAAACTGCTTTTTAATCTAATTTATTTATATGATTAGATTATGTTTTTAATTGTTTTTGAAGTGAAATTAGAATATATTTTTACCATTTAATCCAATGGTGGTCATTGGATTCAATTTCACTTTGAAATTGCACTTAAACTGGTGTCAATCTTTTGATACTTATTGTTTCATAAAACACGCTATTTGCTCTGACAGTGGGAATTAATTATTAAATTAATTAATGTGACTTATATGTTTTGAATTTTTTAAAATATACTTCATTTTTGAATTCAGAATATCAAATATATCTTAGGGTGATGTTTTGGTATTTTTCTGAAAAACTTCAATTTTTGATGAATAGTGAAATCACTAAGTGGTAGTTAAAGAAACTGATTTTTCGTTTAAATGAAATTTTTCCACCTTTGTGTTTTGAATTTCAAAAATCCTACATAAATGGTTTTCATTAAGAAGTAAAAATTGGTTCAATGAGATTAAAATAATTTTTTGGGGAATAGTAACTTATTAAGTTTTTAATCGCGATTAGTGGTAATTAGTGTAGTTTAAGGTAAAAAAAATGCTTTAATAAAATGAAATGACCTAGAAACATGTCCTAACCTTATTGGATGTGTCATGGCCTACCAAGAAAATCCATGGGTCAACTTGGGGACCCCATGGAGCCACTTTGGTTGGGAAATGACATAAATAACTTTTTATTTAATGTTAAAGTAAAAATGACACAAACATGAGTTATTTTACTAAAACAATTTTTACATGGGGTTATAAAGATAATATTTTTTATTATAAATAGTCATTGGAAAGATAAAAAGATTTCCTACATCATAGTATTTTTTTTATAATTTTTAGACTTTAAATAAATTAAATTATTTATGACATCATGATGATGCAGCGATGACCTCATTATTTAACGATTTAAATAAAATGGAATGATAATGTAAAATATAAGCCCTACACATGTACAAAACATATTGGATGGGTGTATTTAGAACCCTTATCACCTTATCCTAGAATTATATCAATGTTGGACCTTTTCAATCCGAAACTCATTTCCAAATAAAGTAATATTTCTTTACATTCCAAGAGTGCCCCTCCTCTCCTCTTATAAAAGGCCCCCATCTCTACCTCCTTACCCACACTCCCAAAGCCTTTGTCTCGGCCAAACCCTGCCCAATTTTGTCTCTCCACTTCCCTCTCTTACTCCTTGAAGCCTCACTTTGGTCAGAAGACTTCCCAAGGAAGCCTTTGAGCTCAAACCAAAGGGAGTTACCCGATTTTAAGGTAAAGTCTTCACTTGAGTCCGTTTGTTTTATTTTGCTTCTCCAACCCCATAAACTCTTTTTATTCTTTTCTTTTGTAACAAATCCAGTATCCTTAACATACTAGGATGTTTTTATAATACGGATTATAGCTATACTTACACACACCTACATCTAATGGTTAATGAACATACTGTTTCCGTGGATGGTGAATTTATGCCTCCCGAAACGATGACTGTTCAACATTCTTTTAACACCTTCAAAGGTGGAAATTAAGATGTAACTATATTTATATATGATATATAATATGTTTATGTTTTACTTAAGCTTCTGTATTTTTCATTTTGGGCATAACTTTATGGTTTCCATTATGGGTAAACGCGATATCTTCATTTAAGGAAGTGCGGACTACCGCCCCCTCAAAGTGAGTTGATTCATTAAATAACATATGTGGGACGTATAAAGGATGGAACTATGATATTATATATGATATTATACTGGAATTATAATATACCTTTATATCATTATGATTCCATTCTATAAAATACGAAATAGAAATGAAAGTAGCGTTCATGCGTACGTACGGCTTACCGTCTCCATGAACGGTGCATTTAATTTCTTACCTCTAAATGATTATGTAATATTATAAATGCATTTATATACTGGATATATATGATATATACATCATGATTATAATTCTGAATATAATGGATACATGAACAACATGTAATTATAAAGGGCTTATTTTTTACTCAAGTACCAATGATCGTTAAAACGACCATTATTAACTTAAATAATAACATGGTGTTCATGACATGGCAATAAGTGATATAAAAGGAATAATTAACTGGAAAAAGGTTCTTAAACAAGTAGAAATTAACTCATGTTTATTATTCAGGACATTAAATAACGATCGAGTCAAGTCGAACCCAAGGTACGGGACTTTGTCTCAATCTCCTTTCATTGAGGCATTTTTTGTTTTATACACAACCTTCTTTTATATGGTGTATAAACCCCTTTGACTTTTACGTTTATCCAAAAGGAATATTTTTTTATACGAAGCATTTTCCAAACTGACAAAAGGGAATGTTTTTGTCGTACGTATGTGGCGACAATGACTTCTCCGCCGCCTTGACCATTATTTGAGTTTCGGCTTCCTCTACAAGCCATACCTTCTTTTTAAAAGAAAATTAAATACCATGTTTTACTTTACAATTATTTTTGTATTGAAAATGGTTTTCATAATGATTTTATATCAATGTGTTGTATTGATATCTTGTGATTGAAAGGTTGAAATGTTATGTTTCCTTTATGCATGTTTTATGTGATACGATTATGTTGAGGTTCTTGGGAATTATTATGAAGATGGGTGGTTCTGTGATAAACTAACGGCGGGTGAGCCCGATATAGCTCTCCAATGCATTGGGTAATGCGAAGGAGTGAAACATTAAGGTTTATTCAAAGAGATTTAGGTAATATACTGTGATGGGTATTCCAAACGTAACCAAGAGGGTTACTCCCTACGTAAGAATGTTATGAATGCCTCAAGTTACCTTTATGTCTTATGATTTCTATGATTTATTCATGATTTGATGAGGTATGTTAAAGTGCTTATGTTTTATGGGTAAAGTATGATCTCATCCTTATGTATATATGTACCCATGTTTCCTTTCCATATTTTATATCCCTTACTGAGATTTTTATGCTCATCCCAAGTTTTTTGAAATGTTTTTCACAGGTCAAGGGAAAGGTACATGATATGATGATAGTGTCAAGGAAGTGTCAAGAAAGAATCCATGTTTTATTTTAAATATGTTTCCATTGATGGGAATGAAGAATATTATCTTTATGTAACCACTTTGTTTTTATGTGGGATATAATGAAAGTTTTATGATCTAATTCTCTAGAACTCTAAACCCAAAAAGATCCTCAATGTGTAATCTTGTAATAACTCAAGATTAAGTAAGGTTTAAGGCTGGGGCCTTATAACTTTTCCCCATTATAGGTATCTCTTATAAACATAAGATGTATTTTTTAATCTTTCCCAAATCATAGTGAGAAGTTGGATACCTCCATGATGGAAATCAATTGTTGACATGTATTGATCTGAATAACTATATGTGTTAAAGGTTATTTATATTTATATTTTTATATTTATTATACTTATATTTAAATCCATAAAGTTTGGAAGTCTAGAGTTATCTTTCTCCAGGGCGGTGGTATGTATTTTTGATGTTGGGATTGAGAACATTCAAATGGATTCCTACATATCACTATGATAGATATCTTAACCCATGTAGTTATATTCCAAATAATAGGACACATAAAAACATTTAATACCTTGTTATAAAAACAAATGTAGTGAATTTGATGTTCATTCAACCCTGATTTCTTCCAATAAGTTTGGAGTCATGAAAAATTGAAATTTAGGAAAACTATTCCTAAGAAATTTTGTGTGTGGTACTTATGCATAGTTGTACCATTCTGTATAACCTCATTGGGAAATTGTCCAAATGAATATGTGTTCATAGGGAATATGTTCATGTTAGATATGTGGTTTTTGGATAATGGGGATATGTCCCATGTAGATGAACATGGTCTCATCAGAAATATCACTCAATGAGAGGATCATTTATATGGAATATGGATATAGAAAAAAGGGTCCACTTTTATAGTGAAAAAAAATCATAATGATGATGGTTGTGGGATATTTCTAGGGAACATATCCCCATTAAGATAGGGTTTTGGGTGTTATGGCCATAGTAAAGGTGAACATGGGTTCTCTAAGAGAATATGGCCCAATGGTCTGGGATAACTAAGATCATGGGGAATGTGTTCTATTGAGGGAGGATATAGAGGGTTTTAATGTTGGGTTTTAACCTCAATGATATAACCTATATATCGTTCTAAAATAGGATTCAAATACCACACATTTCAAGGTGAACAATTCAATTCCATGTGATGTGAACATAAAATACAATTTAACATCTTGTAGTAATGAAATTTTCATGCCGTTTTTCATAATCTCACATGGAAATATGTATATTGAAGGGGTGGGTAGAAAGTTGACTATGTGAGGCTTATTCAAGGGAATAACATGGATCTTATCAAGAACTGGGAGATCATGAGTGGGGATTATGAATTAAAATTTTATACCCAAATTTATATTCCTATATTTTCATCCAAAATGACTCTTTGTCATCTTGATTGATGATTGGAAAAAAATTATAGGATGAACCATGGGAAATATTAATTATTGATACTATGTTTGGGGCTTACATATAGTCTTCCCTGTAATGGATTTCAAAAGCTTATTGATATGTCATGGTGATGAAATCATGAATGGAAACATGTCCAGAGAATACTCCAAGGAAGGAGGACCATGCATGAATTGATCACATAGTTTTCTAGTTTCTCTATGGGTAAACATTGGTAGCTAAGATAGGTAGCCTAATACAAGTGAAATCAATCTTGTTTCCCTATTATATAGGCTCTTGTTCTAAAGTTTATACATGGTTTTTATCACCATAAGGGTTTGATATAGAGTATACTTTCATCTAGTGAATACATTATATAATTGGTGCACAGCGGCATTCAAACGATGACCTTTTGAATCAAGTTCATTTAAAGGAAGGATCGATAATTAGATATTCATGTAGGAAAAATGGTTCAAGGAAAGCTCAACCATTGAAATTAGGGTGTATATTGTACTCTATTGGGTGAGTATGATAATTTTATTTATATATGTGGATCTGGTTAAAGGGGTTCACCATAGTGTTGGTCCTAGGTGAGGCTTCACCCTAATAAGAGATAAATAAATGTGTTTACCTAATGTGGTTAGAGAAAATTGTTTCATCCAATTGAAGGTAGAGAGAAGTTGTTATCTCCCTTTGAGGTTGGTTGAAGAGTATCACCAAAATTATTGTGGGATGGAGAGTTTTTTCCTAGAGTACGGAATAAATGAGTCTTAAACGTAGCTTTAGAGAAGGGAAAAGGTTCCTCCTATTAGATAAATTTTCCCTGGGGGACTTGGTCCTGCTTTTCAATAGTAGCATGCTTCACGAATGGGAAGGGAATGAGACATTCCAATATTAGTAAACATGGTGGTCCTTCACCCTATTGTAGAATAACGAGGGGAGAAGGGGTATTTAATGAAGATTTTAGTTTTAGATGACTCGATTAACCTTCTATTAAGTTAATTATCTTTGTTTGTGTCAATAAAAAGTTAACTAGAAGTAAAAAAATGATACCACGATGTAGGGAGATCCAAATGTATCTTTATAATACAATTTGTTCCAAGATGTGTCAAAATGGAATCTCAAAGGGCTTAATTATAGAAAAAATAGATAGTTGGGACTATGGGAGATTGTCGGGAATGGTATTTTGCGTCGGTATACTTGTGTCTGAAAATATAGAGAGTGAGACATTGAACTACCCAAACAAGGGTGTAATATCTTGGGTGAAAGTTCAAGGATCTATGTGAGGCATCCTAGAAATACACAAAGAGATATGGGTGAAATTTACCTAGTGAATCAAACTGGACCAGGGAAAACATTATCTAGGTAACTTGAGTGTAATTGGGTGAAATTGGTATAGAAAGTTTCAGTAGACTAAGAAAAAAATTGACATGGGTGACCAAAGTTTCGTTCATTCTTAGACATTTATGGAACACCATCATAAAATTCCAATTTAAAATTTCATTAAAATTTGATCAGGGGGAGGGGTTCTATTTTTTCTCGAGGATTAGGTTAATCAAATCTTGTGAAACAAAATACATGCCCAACTATAGGGATACCTTTTAAAAGTTCATATAAAAAATAAAAAGGATCCTAATAGTTCCTAAATAATAGTTTTCAAGGACCCACAACAATTTTAAAAATAAATGACTGAAAGAAATAAACTACTCCCATGATATATTCTCATCATTAAGTCACTATACATGGAATCATAATTTTGGATTATCATTTCCTTGGTGTATAAGAATTTTTTTTCATGGGTAGATCCCATTTTAATCCTCTTTATACATAAAGTAACTTTTTACCCACTCTTATCTTGTATCATCTATATGGGGACCATCTAATGGATTCCACGTAAAATTTTCAAAGAATACCTTTTCTGGTACCAAAAAATATGCCACTTATGAAATTAATTCAATCATAATGAAATGATTATGATTATATGATAAAAAAGTGAACTTTCTCTCATCACATGAACATATTGTAGGATTTTGGACCTAATTGACCACTAATAGGATGATCACAAAGTTAAGGATCTTGGCTCAAGGTTTTTGTGTCTTCTATAATAATCAATTAATAAAAATTTATGTTCAATAGGTATTCCTCTTATATGTGTGATCGTGAATGGTTATATGCATGGGTACCAAAAATTATAGAACCATAGTTGGTCTATTCAGATATGAATGGTTGGATTTTACTAAACATGTTCTAATAGATGGGTGTAGGAATATATACCATCATCATAACACTATTGTTTTATTCAGATATGATATGATTCTTTACTAGATGTGTGGTCATGGATGGATATAGGCATGTGCACTATCACCATAACACTAAAGTTAGTCCATCCATATATGAGATATGATTGAATCTATATGATTAGTATCATAAAGAAAAAAATTTCAATGATTATTCAAATTCATGAAATGGATCATGTTCCTTGATATCTGAATTTTGTGATATTTTCATGAATGTCTGAATAAATATGTCAGTAATATATGAATTTTTTGATTATTTACTAGGTAAGGGTCAGAGCTATAAAAGCTTTAAATTTTAAATGATTATATAGAAGAACATTTAGGCCTTATGTCTTTTATTTCATTTCCCTAGATTTTCCCTATGTCTCACATAGGGGATACATAGTGGGATTGAACTCTACTATTTTTAAGTATTCCCTTTATGGGTTTTCAACATGAAATGTTTTATAAATGTTTTTATTTATTAAGAACTCAATTTTTTCTGGATCAATTGAGGTTCAAGTCCACCGAGCTGGGATACAAATTTTTATATGGATTTCATTTTTTAAATTTTATCATTGGAAGTTATTGGTGTCTTTCATTTTTCATTTTATGGTCATCAATGATAGACCAATAAAACTAGTATTTTGAGACAAATAGATATGAAAAAAAATTGGTCATCAATCAACTGCCAATTGTAAAGAAAAACATAAATCTTTGAAAAAACCCAATAATACAAACATAGATAGATTCAAAAGTGTGTGAATAAATATTAAGGTAATAATTCTTTACTTAAGGATGTTGAAATTAAATGTTAGACACCATTGACCATGAAAGATTCTTACATATCCCATTCAGTAATGCAATGGAAAACCATACTTCAATGGAAGGCACTTGGAAAGTATATATAATATCACAGATGGATGTATTTAGTTTAAGTCCATGGTGCTGGAACCAAAATTTCATGTAGTTTTAGGTCCCATTAAATGGACTAATAATGGTTCATGAAATAAATTTTACATTCTTTCTTCAAAATGAATACAATATATGAATATATAAAAATGATGGAATCCAATTTCACTTGAATGTTTGGATTATTAATATTGAAAAACATCACTCAAGACATTTTAATAAGTGTATGGTCATATTGGATAGGTATATAAGGGATACTAAATGATGAAAATAAAATAAACATATCCAATGTAATGATCTAATGGTGTACAAAAATTAGAGTAACATAATCCTTGGATGAATATGCCTTTGGTTGTAAGGGTGTAATATGGTTAAATCAATGATCATTATATTTTAGATGTGTCCCATGATGTCATATACACTCATTACTGATATCCATGAAAGGATCAAGATGATTAAAATTATTTAGTAATGAAGTACTCTTTATTAAGGAAGGGTATTCAATAAGTGTTTGAGAACCCTAAAATTTGAATCACTTTGTAGTGAACACCTATCGGGTGGAGGGGTATAAATTGAAATTGATCTAATTTTTGTTTCTAGAATAGTGGGTTCAATACTAAATAATTAAATATTTGATAAGTAAATATGGTTTTCCTAAATATATATATATATTTTTTTTTATTCTCAAAATATTTCCTAATCAAAAAACTAGAATGACCTAGAAATATCAAACAAGATTTTCTCTCAGGACTCACATTAAGGGTTTTCAACATAATACAATTTAACTTAAGTTCTTACTTTATGTGTTTTCACTCAAGACTCACTTTATGGGTTTTTATATAGTTTAATGGTCATGAAATTAGTAATATTATGTGCTATAATTTAAGGTCACACAACTTCCACCACATATTTTTGAGATTAATGTTTGTATGAAATAGACCATATAGTGATTTAAACAAATTATAAAGGTAAAATGAAACCAAACATGAATTGGGATCCCAATAATTGTATTAACTATATCAAAAGGGGATTCACATAATTTCTTATGATAATGTTTTGACCAATATATGTGTGATAGTTCATGAATACATGGTAATGAAAAATGCACCATGAAGTGGCATCTTAATGGTACTGCAAACTATTTTAAGAATCTATTCATATAGTTTAGGTTCTTGGATCTTGGAAATGAAATAGAGGGTACAATATGAACATTGAGATTGACCTATTGGAAAAATCAATAATTTACCTATCTGAATATGGAATGGAAAATATTTATATCATAATTAAACATATTTTAATTAGAAATTTGATATTGGAAAATTACCCTAAATATGACCACAGACCAGTATTCAAATTACAGGACCCACTATGATATTGTCATTGGTGTATAGTGATTAATGCACCTTATCATTAATAAAATATTCCATTGTTTGGACCAGATTAATATTGTGGCACCAATGATTATTAACAAATTGATATTTCCCTTTGATCTATATGTACTTGTTACTAATAGTCATGAAAGATCTATAGTGATCTATATATTGATGAAATGGAGTGTAATGTATGGAAGAAAACACCCAAAATATTTTTGGAATATCTGTAACTCAAAATAAATATGATTAGGTTGTTTATGGACAATGAATGGGTGGATATTGATGATGGAATATACAAGGGTTTGAAACATGTTTTTTAAATGTGACTACATTTCCTAAAATGTAACATACCTATTTTTTCCTTGTATAACTTTGAAATATATTAAAAAACATTTCTTGAAGCCATGAAATGAAATGGAATGAGATTCCAAGGCCCTAAGATCCTACATGTTGATATTAAAATAATATTAAATATATTATATCATGAGAACAAATTCATTAAAAAATTAGGTAAGAACTCCTGAATGGGAACTTGGATAGTAAATATGATACTGTCATTGAATTTGAATCATGATTTTTACCCTATATGTGATGTTATCTTTTTTTTACAATAATAAATTTCTTATAGTGAATTATCCTGCGCAAATAAAAAAAATAAAATTATGAAATAATTTATTTTTTATAATAATTTATATACCGTACCCTCTAATTGTAAAATCCCTGTTATGGACATACCCTAGGGTTATCCATATATCCTTCATGGTTGAGAGGATACATTTTATAAGAGTTCTTGGAGGATTATTTTATGACCAAAGAAGGATTGATGATTTTAAATCGGTGATCTAATTATAGCTTATTGATCTCACAAACAAAGAAAATATATAAACATATTCATCTGTGATTTATTTAGACAAAGGTATGGTGTTTTTGTAACACCTCAAGATTTCATAGTAAGTAATTTTCTTTAAATACAATTGCTTGTGTTGTATGCAACATCATGTTCAAACACACCACAACCTATCAAATAAGTCATTATGAATAGTAATACCCACTTTTTGAAATTTTATAAATTTTAAATTTCAAAATGGACTTCATTATTGGATTTGGAATATTGAAATTAGCTTAGGGAGAATTTTTGGTAATTTTCTGAAACTTTTAAATTTTGATAAATAGTTAAAAACACTACGTTATTGGTTAAAACTGATTTTTTATTTAAATAATTATTTATTTAATTTAAATTTATTTTAGGTCTAAATAGATACATAATACCTATTTTATTTCAATGTAATTCATTGGAGTCATTTTATAATAAGTTTATATATATATAACTTTTACCCATCTCCTAGGAGATTTTCCAAATTTTCATAAAACATTATTTTACTGCTTCTGTGAGTTGAATTTAAAAAATCTAAGAGACACGGTTAATAATAGTAAGTAAATTGTGGTTCAATAAGATGAAAATAATTTTCGGTGAATAATAACTTTTGACATTTATTTTATCACAGTTAAAAGTAAATAGGGTAATTAAGGGTAAAAATGATATCATAATTACCCTATGACATGTTTTAATTCTATTGGATAAGTATAATTAGACAAAAAACAACATTATTAATAAAATATGATTCCCTTTGGTCCTCTAGTATTAGATTAAGACATTTATTATTATTTTATTTAAAGAAGAGTTAAAAGAGTTAAAATCAATGTTTAATAACTAAAATATTTTTAATACAGGGTTATACAAAATCTAAATTCGACTAAAAAAATTAATTAGAAAGATAAAACGATTTGATACATAATGGTATTTTATTTTTAATTTTTAGACATTAAATAATTAAATTTATTTAAGACACAATGATGATGCAGTAATTAACTTATTAATGAATGATTAAAATCATTGATATTATAAAAATCCATATAAATCAAATTTATGTGTTTTAATAAATTCCACTAATTTTATAATTTAATATGACATTTTAGAGTTTATTAAATTAATTATTTTATAAATATTAATGTTTTTATGAAGTTAACAAAAATAAAATACCAAATAGTTTCAAAATTGACATAAAAGAGTTGTTAAAACAAATATTATATTATTAATTGATATTATATTCCTAAAAATCTATGGATCGGCTAAAATGATTATATAATTATATTTTTATCATTAATTAAACACTTTGGGTTCTATTATAGTTTTATAGTAAGATTATTAACCGTATAATATAAAAATACAAAGAGACATGGTAAAAGTCAAACTATATAACTAAGAGTTAAATCTAAAAGAAAAGGTTAATATAGAACCCAAAACTGTCTAAAACCTACTGGTTGAGTGGTTTTCGTCCCATCCCAACCTTATCCTTGAAGTAAATCATTTTTTAGACATTATAAATGGAAAAAAATTATTGTTATATAATATATCAATCATTTCCTAAGGTTCCTCTCACCCCTCTTATAAAAGGAAACTTCCACTTCTCACAAATTCACACCTCAAAAGCCATATGGCTCATCCAACCCTTTTCCAAATATCCTCCCAACTCTCATCCCTTCATCCTAGAGGCCTTACATTAGTTATAAATCCAACTTATGGAGCCCTTTTGATCAAATCAAAAGGAAGATCCCGAAGAAGAGGTAAATAATTCATCACCTCTATCAAGTTCTTATCTTCTTCCACTTCCTCTTTCTATGTTATTTACATTCTAAAATAATAACTCCATTATCTTCTCTATATGTGATTTTATTATAAAATGTTACACCCTATTCATTATTCTATACATCCTATAAATGACAAAGTCACCATACGTGTGTACGTACGGATTACCATCTCCACGTCGTGGTATAGTTTGTTATTAAAACAATTAATCATTTGGATGGGTATAAAAATGTGTATAAGTTATTTAAATAATAAATATTAAATGATAATTATTATTTATATATGATATAACATCCAATTATATATGATTTTAATATCAAAATAATGATATTGTCGCTCGTGCGTACGTGCGAATTACCGACTCCACGAACATGAAGAGATTCATTACCCATCATATCCAATCAAGAAAAATTTTCATTTGATGATTAAAAATAATTTATCATGACTTAATATCATTCTGAATATGAATAAGATACATCCTTTCCATATAAAACATGACTTACGTAACAAAGCACATAAAGAAAACGAATCAGTTAACACCCAAAACGATGATACTACAGAAATATCAATAACAAAGAAATATTAGAAGATCATATATGATATCATATTAATGTATATGGTTCATGTATAATTTAAAAACAATTATTTCACCATTATACTAGAGGTTAACCTACCCTTTACCAAGTAAAAGTGCATGGTAAGGGGTTTCTTATCTCACTTTTAATTTTGTGAGATTTCTATTGTTCGCCACTTATTTATTGCCTATGGTGTATTGTGTACTAAAATTTGATATATATTATCATTATTATCTTTATATTCATGTTATTTTGGGATTCACTTGGTGTTTATAAAATTTTGGTCATACGACTCGATTGATTACAACGTGGTAAGGGGTTTCTTATCTCACTTTTAATTCTATGATATTTCAATTGTTCGCCACTTATTTATTGCATGTGGTGTATTGTGTACTGACATTTGATATATATTATCATGATTGTATTTATGTTCATGGTATTCTGTGATTCACTTGCTGTTTATTAACTTTTGGTCATACGACTCGATTGATTACAATGTGGTAATGGGTTTTCATCCCAATTCTTATTTCAGTGAGATTCATGCTATATTGCCACTATTTCCTTTTGTGTAGTGTATGTACTGGAAATTATTTTATTATTTGTGTAATATACATTACTTTATGGATATTTACATCTTCATTGGGTGATACTTCTTTCATTTTGTGTATGTTTTGTAAGTTAACAAATTTGTAAGGAAATTTCAAATTTCTATTCCCACTCATTGGGCTTTACACATACTTCATTTCTTACATTACTCCGTAATTATGTGTGAAATAAATATTTATTTACTTATGTAGAAATTTCCAATCCAATTTTTTTATATAATTTTTATACAAATAATCACACCATTGATAAATTCTCAATTTTTCTATATAAACTTGATAAGAGAAATTTTATCTCAATTTCTATTCATTGAGTTAAACAACCAAGTCAATGGTGTTGTTTTTACCAAAATATGTTTGAATTTCCTATGATTGATTTACACTGAATATCCAATCATATTGAGTTTATTTATATTTTCACACATAATTATTTCATTTATTTATCCTTAACCTAAGGATACGGTCTTTATAAAGGAATTTCATCTCAACTTACATTCCATTGGGGCATCTTTGTTGTTATGCGCCAATTCACTTTTATTTGGATTATATACTGTACATTGACATAATATATCATGAATCCCTTTATTATCATGATATTTTAATGTTTATATTACCTCAATTATTTTTATTCAAGTGTCTCTCATTTGGTTAGAAACTCTAACTGAAATATCATTTTTAAATGTTTTAAAGATTTATTCTTCTAAATATTTCTCATTAATGTCCATGTTTTAAACATGGTTTTAAGGATTATTTTGCATGGACATTAATTTTTTAAAATTAAAATTCTTTTTAAAAGTTTCAATTTGGTATGGAAAACATTGATTCAAAAATATATTTTAAACGACTTCTTAATAAATAGTGAGACTTTTAAATGTTATCAGGAAAAATGGGGGATATTTCTCTTAAATAGTTTTGATGATTATTTTCATCTATGTCAATATCATTCATTATTCTCGATTGAATTTAATCTATATAATCTTTCATATTGTATTTAATGAGTTATATTTGACCGTGGATGTTGTATTTTTATACTATTCATGGTTTATGGATAAAGTATTGACATTTCTTATGCCAGTTATAATTCGAATGTTTATGTTATGTTTTAACATTTTCATATGATCGGGTAATGCATTGGACTTAGTAAGTGATGGGTGGAGCTCTCTATAGATCATCGATTCATCGGTAGGTCTTATGAGACCAACTAGTTTCTTGGTACAAGGACTTGACAAAATATTATTTATAGTCTTGGCATAAGGCCTTGACTATGTGGTTATGAAGTCTGGAATTATGCAATCCATAATTATGAAAGTAGCTATTGATTTTGCATGTAATTATTCGACTAGTAGAAAATCCATGAAAATATGTAAATGGATTTATTTGATTTTATCTTTTCCATATTATACTTATGTTTATGTTTAGAAGTCTTTTGTTTTAGTCTTATACATTGCCTTAAATGATTATGCTTACATATGAAAGTTTCAGCTATATTATAATCCTTACTGAGCATCTAAGCTCACCCATTTCTATGTTTTATTTTTACCTGGATGTGAAGAAGTATTTTATGGTGGATATATAGGGATATGATAAGGATATAAGTGTCTTTAAAAGGGGGGGGAAATGTTTTTCATGTTTTTATTTCATGATGTAATGTAAAACATATGAGTGTATCTAGTACTTCCAAGTCTACTAAACTGATCGGTCTTTCGGGAAAAGATTCCTTGTATCATGCCAAATTTATGTAATAATGCACTGACTCTGGGTAACTGGGGTCAGGGTGTTACAGTTGGTATCAGAGGATGTTTACTACAAACCTTGGATGCCAGATTTAGAAAAAAACTCTGATTGGAGAACATTTCCCTAAGATAGACATTGACGATTAGTAGAGAATAACATCCTAGAATTTTGGTACTTTAGAGATTTTGTGAGTTTTCCAAGAAATACATCCCTATCTGGATACGAGCAGGTAGAGGTGGATCTTGCATAGATGTACCTAGGGGTAAGACCATAAAACAACACTTTGATCTGGACTTGAACGGGAACTGGTGCATAACAATAGGCCTTGCTCCACTCTTGGTTACAACACTTCCAGGGGGTATTATTTGGATAATTCACATTTTATTTACAAACCGATTTGAAGGATTTTAATATAATATTAGAATAAATAACCTTGGTTAATCCTAAGGAGTTTTATATTGAAAATACGGTGTTATGATATTCTCTATATGATTTTATGACTCACATTATGCTTTTTTATGTCAGTCAATGGTTGGATTCCAAGGAAGTCATAGTAACATTGAACATGATGTTCAAGGTGGGCACAGCAGTGGAAATGAACAAAGAAATGGAATGTTTATAGGTGTAAAAGTTATTATGTTCAAGCCGAATCAGTTTTCTAAAAATATGATCAACAAAATATATATTAACCAACTCCCGAAGTCAAAAATATAAAGAAATGTGGTGAATCACACGATCTATAGCAGTAGAGACCATAGAGAAAAGAAATCTCAATTTATATCATGTAGGAAATGTGGATGGAAACACCTAGGGAAGTGTCTCAATGGAATAAAGAAATGCTTTATGGGTGGGAAAGAAGAACATAAAGCAACGAATTTCTGAGGAAAAATGAAGAGTACTATGGAAGAAAATAAAAATAATCTCAAGAATTCATTTACAGTCATTTTTCTTAAATCTAGGGGACTTGGGCATTACCTGAGTGAATTCCATATTCTATAAGATACCCTCTTGGTCGAGGAAGAACCTATTGAGAAATAAATTAATGGTGAAATGTTTAAAAGTATTAGTACTATTTTTTGATGGGATCACTTTGGAATACTTTTCTCTTGTATGTGTAACCCTATAGTTTGTTATGTGAAAATTCTATTTTAGGTGGAATTGACTTTTTTTATATAATTACATATAACCATTTGTGTTTATATGATTTTGGAATTTGTGGTAATTATAAGTTATTAAATTTTTGGATAAAAATGAAAGGTATGACAGAACATTTGTTGTGAATTAATGTTATAGTTATTTTGAGGAATTTATCTCATTTTGGGAATGTTATAAAATATAGTTTTTGAAAAATGACAACACCTAGACAATGTGACAACCCATCGCGTCGAACAAAGCTCCAAGAATTGAACCCACAACCATTGTGCGATTTGTATTTATTGCCTACCACCAGACTATGTGAAGTCCCTGGTATGTGTGACTAATTATTTTTAGTTAAATTATTTTATTGATCAGTAATAAGTTGATTTGGGATCTTATGTCTTATCCAATGGACATCCTTAGTATAGGAAAATGATTTTGTGATTAGGTGATAAAATTAATTTTGGAATACATTCACACTATTGGGAATACTATATTCCTATGAAAAATAGATTACTATAGAATTCCATTTTAAGAGTAATGGTGGATTCTTATCTATGTTTTTATTGTGGATTTATAGCGATTTTGGTTATTTATTGAAATGATTATTCTATCATTGAGAATATGTGATTAGGTTAATTACTTTTAAGTGTGTGACTTTAAAAGTAGTCTATGTTATTTGGATATACAATTTAATGTGGAATACTACATAATAACATTATTCTATGTTTTGGGATTCAATATTAGTTTGGATTATATTGAAGGATTTTAGGGACTATTATTTATAGAATGGTATTTATCGGACTTTGGGTATTGTTGGTTTAATTTTAGAAATTAATATTAGTATTTATTTCTCTAAAGGATTAAACTTTTTGGGGATCATCTGATCTTGCAATAACCATTTTGGTTTTGGTTAATCTCTAATGAAAAAATAAATATATATAGTTTATCCTTTTTAGATTATGTGATTTTCTAGAAGTTGATTCTAGAACTTTAGGTGTGACCAAGTCATATTGAATACAAATCACTTAAAAAAAGAATAGTTAGCGGTAGAAATTTATTAAAGGATTATACTCTAATTAAAAAGTAAGTATACAGCTTTATGTTATTAGTCAATCTCTTTAATAATTTCCATAACTTTATGAAATGGAACTTAAAATAAAAAAACATTGTCTATTTACTTTTCATACTAGGAAACTAATGATTGTTTATCCCATCACAAGATTTTTGTTTTCTTGTTGTTATATTTATCAACATCTTGTTTTATATCACTCTCCACCAGAACATGAACTTAGTTTAACCTCCATATCTCTAGTTGTATACATGGAGTCCAAGTATGGGTTATCTCAGGTGACCTTTGTACTTCTCTTTCTTTCTTTTAAAGAGATAGTTTAATTGACTCTTTTTCTGATGTGGGACTTTCTATGAAATTCCCAAGCCCAATTTTAAAATTGTGAGTAAACAATTTACAAAAGGGGGGAAGAACATAACATGCCAAGATTTCATAGTAATTTATTTTCTTTAAATACAATAGCTTGTGTTATACGCAACATCGAGTTCAAACACACCACAACCAATCAAACTAGCCATTATGAATAGTATTACCCACTTTTTGAAATTTTATAAATTTTATCTTTCAAAATGGAATTCAGTTTTTGATTCAGAATATCAAAATTTTCTTAGGGTGAATTTTTGGTATTTTTCTGAAAACATTCCTTTTTAGATGAATAGTGAAAAACACTACGTTATTGGTAAAAACCGACTTTTTATTTAAATAATTATTTATTTTATTTAAATTTATTTTATGTCCAAATAGATACATAATAACTATATAAGTTCAATGTAATTCATTGGAGTCATTTTATAATAAGTTTAGATATATAAAAATTTTATTGAACTTTTTACCGTCTTTTACCCATCTTCTAGGAGCATTGGCAAATTTTCATAAAACATAATTTTACCACTTCTGTGAGTTGAATTTCAAAAATCCACAAGACCCAGTTAATATCAGTAAGTAAAATTTGGTTCAATAAGATGAAAATAGTTTTTGGTGAATAGTAATTTTTTACTTTAATTTTACCACAATTAAAAGTAAATAGGGTAATTAAGAGTAAAAATGATATCATAATTACCATAAAACATGACCTAATTATATTGGATAAGTATAATTTGACCAAAAAAACCTTATAAATATAATATTATTCCCTTTGGGTCACTTGGATTAGATTAGAACATTTATTATTATTTTATTTAATGAAAAGAGTTAAAAGAGTTAAAATCAAAGTTTAATAAATAAAATATTTTTAATAGAGGGTTATTCATAAGTTATATTAGACAATAAATATTAATTAGAAATATAAAAATATTTCCTATATAATTTTTTTTTATTTATAATTTTTAGACATTAAATAATTAAATTTATTTATGACAAAATGATGATGTAGTAATTACATTATTAATGAATGATTAAAATAATTGATATTATAAATATCCAAATAAATCTAATTTGAGACTTTTAATGAATTAAACTCATTTTATAAGTTAATATGACATGTTATGGTTGAATAAAGGAATTTTAGTCGAAGTAATAATGCTGTTATTAATTTAACAAAAACAAAATACCAAATAGTGTCAAAATTGACATAAAAGTGTTTTTAAAACAAATATTATATTATTAATTGATATTATTTTCTTAAAAATATAAAGTTTATCCAAAATACATATATAATGATATTTGTATCATTAATGAACCACTTGGGGTTCTCTTGGAACTTTATTGTATGATTATTAACCATATAATATAAAAATTCAAAAAGACATGGTAAATGTCAAACTATTTAATTAAGAGTTAAATCTAAAAGATAAGGTTAATATAGTAATCCAAACCTATCTAAAACCTCTTGGTTGAGTGTTATTGGAACCATACACACAGTATCCTTGAAATAAATCATTTTTGACCCATTATAAACCGAAAATTATTTTGTTATAAAATAATATTTCAATCATTTCCTAAGGTGCCTCTCACCCCTCTTATAAAAGGGCACTTACCCTTCTCTCAAATTAACACCTCAAAAGCAATTTGGCTCGGCCAAAAACTTCCAAACTATCCTCCAAACTATCCTAACTTTATCCTAGAGGCCTTTTATTAGTCCAAAAGTCATCCTAAGGATCCCTTTTGATCAAATCAAAAGGAAGATACCGAAGAAGAGGTACATATTTCATCACCTCTATCAAGATATTTTCTTTTTCCACTTCCTATTTCTATGTTATTTACATTCTAAAATGATAACTACAGTATCTTATATATACTGTGATGTTATTATAAAATTTTACAACCCTATTCATTATTCTATCCATCCTATAAATGACAAAGTTATCATACGTGTGTACGTATGGATTGTCGTCTCCACGTCATGGTATAGTTTGTTATTCAAATACTTAATCATTTGTATGGGTATAATAATGATTATAAATGATTTAAACAATTAATATAAAATGATAATTGTTAGTTATATATGATATAGAATCCAATTATATATGATTTTAATATCAAAAGAATTATATTGTCGCTCGGTTGTATGTATGGATTACCATCTCCACGAACGTGATGAGATTCATTCCCCATCGTATCCATTCAAGAATAATTTTTATTTTATGATTAAAAATAATTTTTAAAGTCTTAATATCATTCTTAATATGAATAAGATACATACTTTCCATAACAAACATTACTTACCTAACAATGCATATAAAGGAAAACAAATTAGTTAACACCTGAAACAATGATACTACTGAATTATAATTAACAAAGCAATATTAGAAGATCATATATGATATCATATTAATTTATATGGTTCTTTTATAATTAAATAACTGTGATTTAACCATTATACATGAGTTTAACCTACACTTTACCAAGTAAAAGTACAAGGTAAAGGGTTTCTTATCTCACTTTTAATTCGGTGTGATTTCCATTGTTCGCAACTTATTTATTGCATGTGATGTATTGTGTTATGTAATTTGATATATATTATCCTGATTCTCTTTTTATTCATGGTATTCTGTGATTCACTTTGTGGTTATTAACTTTATTTTCATACGACTTGATTGATTACAACATGTTAAGGGGTTTCTTATCTCACTGTTAATTATGTGAGATTTCCATTGTTCAACACTTATTTATTTCTTGTGGTGTATTGTGTACTGCTATTTGATATATATTATCATGATTCTATTTATATTCATGTTATTATATGATTCACTTGGTGGTTATTAACTTTTGGTCATACGACTCGATTGATTACAACGTGGTAAGGGGTTTTCATCTGACTTCTTATTCTCATGAGATTCATGAAATATTGCCACTATTTTCTTTTTTGTGGTGTATGTACTACCAATAATTGTATTCTGTGTGTAATATACATTAATTTATGGGTATTTACATTTTCATTGGATGATACTTCTTTCATGTGGTGTATCTTTCGTATGTTACCAAATTGGTAAGTAAATTTTAAATTTCAATTTCCACTCATTGGGCTTCACATATACTTCATTGATTACATTACTCAAAGATTATGTGTGAAATAAATTTTTATTTACTTATGTAGTAATTTACACTCCCCATTTTTTGGATATAATATTGATACACATAATCACTCCATTGATAAATTTTCATGTCATCGATATAAACTTGATAAGAGAAATTTTAACTCAATTTTAATTCATTGAGTTAAACATCCAAGTCATTGGTGTGGTTTTTAAAATAATATGTGTGAATGTCCTCAAATTGATTCACATTGAATATCCAATAATATTGAGTGTGTTTAAATTTTTCGAACATAATTATTCCATTTATTTATCTTTAACCTAAGGGTACAGTCTTTATAATGGAGTTTCATCTCAACTTACATTCCACTGAGGCTTCTTTGTTTTTATGCGCCAATTATCTTTTATTTGGTGTATATACTGTACATTTACATAATATATCACGAATTAATTTATTCTCATGATATTATAATGTTTATATTACCTCAATTATTTGTATTCAAGCATCTCTCATTTGGTTAGAAACTCTAACTAAAATATATTTTTTAAATGTTTTAAAGATTTATTCTTCTAAATCTTTCTCATTAATTTCCATGTATTGAAAATGGTTTTAAGGATTTATTTATATGGATATTATTGTTTTAAAATTAAAATTCATTTTAAAATTTTCAATGTTTTATGGGACACTTTGATTCAAAAATCTATTTTAAATGACTTCTAAATAAATAGTGATACTTTTAAAGGTTTTCAAGGAAAAGGGGGATATTTCTCTCAAATAGTTTTGATGATTATTTTAATCTATGTCAATATCCTTTGTTATTCTCGGTTGAAGTTAATATAGATAATCTTCCATACTGTATTTAATGAGTTATTTTTTACCGTATTTGTGCTATTTTTATACCATTCATGGTTTATGGATAAAGTAATGACATTTCATATGCCAGTTTTAATACGAATGTTTGTGATATGTTTCAAACATTTCATATAAGTAATGAATTAGACATAGTAAGTGACGGTTGGAGCCTGATATAGCTCCTAGATACATTGGTAGGTCTCAAGATACAAACTAGTGTCTTTTTAGAAGGCCTTGACAAAATCTTATTTGTAGTCTTGGCAGAAGGCCTTGACTATGTGGTTATGACGTCTGGCATTATGCATTCCATCATTATGAAAGTAGTTATTGATATTTCATGTGATTATTCAACTAGTATAATATCTATGTGAATAAGTAAATGGAATTATTTGATTTTATCTTTTCCATATTATGATGATGCTTAATCTTAAAATGATTTTTTTTAGTATTATACATTGCCTTAAATGTTTATGCTTACTTATGAATGTTTTCATTATATTGTTATCCTTACTGGACATATGATCTCACCCCATTCAATGTTTTATTTTTCCCAGGATGTGAAGAAGTATTTTATGGTTTACATTCATGGATAGGCTAAGGATATAAGTGTGTTTTAAAAAGGGGACAAAATGTTGTTCATGTTTTTATTTTGTGAAGTAATGTAAAACTTATGAGTGTATCTAGTACTTCTAAGGCTAATAAACTAATCAGTATTTCGGTAAAAGTATACTTGTATAATTCCCATGTTATGTAATAATTCCTTGACTCTAGGTAAATAGGCTCGAAGTGTTATAGTTTTTTCAACTTGTTTATTTCCCCATAAATTATCCCATATTGAAGAATAATTATATCCACCAACATACGGATTTTCTGGTCATTCATGCTTGCATAATCGGGATTATCTTCGTTGGATTTTCTAAATGATATTATTTATTTCATTATTTTTCATTATTCATTATAATGGATAAAAATTAATTCAAACCCAAACAACAAAATGATTTTGTTTCTATTTTTATGTTTTGTGGTTTTCATTACTCATTCATCACATGTTCATTACTTGAATTCCCTTGGATGATTGATTGACTAATACCTAGTAATTGAGCTTAACATCCATAATTCAATTCGAAGGATAGATACCATGGGTTTTGGTACATAATTGATGGATTTATTTAGGTATGTTGAGAATATTGTATGGTTGGATGTAAATCAATATTGGATAGTAGTTTTCTCGATATAGTTTTGTATGTGTCATGGTGCGATGGGAGTCGAATCTTTAGTGAATCGTATTGCCAGAATATAGCCACTAAAAATACAAAGTTAAAAACCCAATATCCAAGTTTTTTAAGAATTATTGGTGGAAATATAAAAGTATATATGTTGCGTGAATTACATCATGTGAGTTCTTGAGAATCTAGAAAAATCATGGCTACATGGATTGAAGTCCTAAGAGTGCACACCTTGTATTCTTCCTTTAATGGTGATAGGGTTCTCATGTTTTGAAAAGTATCACACATTGTACTCCATGTGGAACACTTCATGTGACCCTATTCTAGAAGATCAGTTTGTTCCCTAGGGGTACATAAGAATAAACATGACATGGAACAAAGAAAATGGATAGAGTACACAAGCATGGACCGGTACTTGGAGAAGGTTAGGTACATAGGAATGGAACAATGTACTTAGAAATTTGATAATATACACTGACATGGGTTTATGTACACATACATGGGTAGGTTACATGTCAAGTTCTATCTTAACCTCCACATCCCATGTATCCTAAAATAAAACACCATGTATATATTGTATTAGATTCCATGTGAGATGGTGAGACACATGCATACCTGATGCAGGAAATACACAACGTGTACCCCTAGTACACGATGTTTACTTTCTATATGGAAGGTTTAAGTTCTTTGCTTCTTCAATGAAAACCTGTAACAGTTGAGTGTGATCCCTAGGGCCATTACTTAGAGTCTATAGTGTGGTATTACTCCTTGAGAATAAGATTTTGATCTCCTATAATGACCCAACCCGTTATTAATGAAAATTACTCTTGATCCATTAAAAGTATTATTATGTAAAATGTGTATATAAAATATTCAGTCCCTTAGTTTTATTTATATATATATTAAATTGCTTTTAAGAATTATTATTGTTGCTAAAATAGTCATTGAACAATGATCACATGATTAGTATAAATATAAGGAATTAACCAATCTAACATACTCAGAAAAAGGAATAGATGACCTCATCTAGTAGAATTTATCCAATCGAAGACCATTTTTCGATGATCAGAAAGAAGGTGGAATCACTGGGCTTTACACTTGACCAAGCCGCCGAGATTCAACATGTCAGGCTCGAATAGAACCGCCTACAGTAGAAGTGTAAGTTGATAATGATAACCACCCGAGCAATGTTATTCGAGCCACCGCAATATTATTTCACCATCGAACACATTACCATAAGGTCTTATACAGGTGTGTTAAGGGGTAATGAAATAATACACTGGCACTATGACTATGTGTATTATTGTTTATTGAAAATATACATTCATTTTGTTATTGTTACTTTGTAAATAGTTTTTAAAGGAAAAATAGTATTCTTAGTTAATATTCAATTACGAAATCTATTTTGATGAATTAATGTATTTTTGAATTAAATAATATTTTAATAAAATATTATTACTAAATTACTTTTGATTGAATATAAATGATAGTATAATTTTTATAAATATAATTGTAATTTTTATTATGGCTTAAATTCTGTTTTTGTCAAAACCAATGAATTTTCAATAAATATCGGTATTTATTTTAATAGTAAAAATTCACATATTTATAAATATTTTTATATAAAATGAATATTATTTTTGGAATCAGGACATTGAATTTACCCAATGGAAAAGTTTTCATAATTTTCTGTGACAGTCGAATTTTTGGTTAAAATTTAAATTCTGTTTAAATATAAAAAGCGTTTTATCACATAATAATGACCCAATATTGTTGTAATAAAATAAAATAAATAGGATGTTCAGCCAATATATTTTTTTCCTTTTAAATAATGTGATTTTGGGTTTTTTTATTTATTTTACAAAGCCATAGTGGACCATTCAAGACTTATAAAACATTTTAACTTTTCAAAAGGATTTCCTTGAGAGTGCGACTCACCTCCACATAATCCAGCCTAATATTTTAAGACGTTCGGAGATTTTCCTTATAAAATATATTTTTTAAAAACCCCTTTTGAAAAAAAAACATGTTCGAAGTCAATGGTATGGTTTGTGGTTTGGATTAGTTTAATGTGTTGTGTCCAAAACCTAAATAATAACACATTCCCTCTCATTTCTTATATAATTCCACCCAAAAATCCCACTTTTTCTTCACTCAAAGCCTTTTGAGATAGACCAACCTCTGACCTCCTCTCTATATAATCCTCCCAAGGTACCCTAATCTCCCAAGAAGCCTCTATCAAGCCCCTCCCATGACGTTGGGTTCACACTTTCAAGTAAGGGATTTCCTCCTATCTAATTTTTTTCCAAATTTCATTATGTTATTATACCATATTTTCAATAAATAATGTAGTGGTATGATTTATAACCTCCACCATACTTCCCTATTTATGTTTTAATGATGATATACCCCTTTCTCTCTCATTAATTCCTCCCATATACACCTATTATAGTGCCGAAAGTTCGTAATGAATTCCTCTCTCCTCGTTTACATTCAAGAAATTATGTTGTATTATGATAATAAATTCCATTACATATTATGGGAAATTTATCTATATGACCACCTAACTATCTATTTCATGAAAATATTATAAGACACGCATTTCTCTCTCATCAACCGTTTTTATGAATTCTTATGTCACATCGTTATGGTGTCAAAATTGCACCGCGATTTTCCAAGCCAATGACACTATGTAGTGAATACCATGTCAATTTCTCTATCAAGTGTATTCACCTTTATACACAATCAATTATTGAGTTTATAGTTTCATGTATGAATTCCACATTCCTTTATCATGGAATAAATTATCATGTTTAACGAATCCCTATTAAATGATCCATGTGGCGTAGTTATGCATGAAATGAAATGATTAAGAACAGTGCACCCTGATAGCACTCCAATGCATTGGGTAAAGATTAGTATCAAGATATGTCAAGTGTAAGGAGGGTTTACGCAAGATAATTCATGTTAAATGAGGGATTAATCATGATACATGCCTAATGGGCCTCGGCTCTATTGAGATGGTATGTGGGTATGATATACTCTATAATACCAAATGTAGGATCGAAATAAGAATGAGATTCTCAGATACAAGAGGGGGGTGAATTTTACATTTTAAAATTTTCTTTGTAACTTTTAAATAGGGTTATGTTTAACAAGGTTAAACAAGAGAATTAACAATACCTCTATAAGTTCTAAACACTTTCTGGATTCCGGAAAAGTGATTCCAGAAATGAAACTAAACAAAAGTTTACAAGGATGAAGATTCTACCTTAAAGTGTATAGAATCTAACTAAATCAGATTACAAGAGTAAGAAAGTATAAGATAGTATACTTTCCTTAACAATACAAAATGCTGCAGAAAAAGTTGTAACAAAAACAAATAACATGTAATACGTCTTTTAACCCAAAGAGAAGGGTATCCAACAACTTTGGATAAAGGTCCATTGATTTATACTTTCAAGAAAGTATGTCTTACCCACACCAGGGTAAGTCCTCGATATGAAGATCAGATTCTGTCTTGATATCCCCAAAACCCCTCAACTATCAGGTAGTCATCACCTCTGTCTTCCTCAGCAAGAAATCCCTCAACTTCAAGGTGTTGGAACCTCTATTTTCCTATCCTCGGAATCCCTCGATTGTACATAGCAACAATCGGAGTCTCATGAAGAAAATCTTCACAAGGAGAAGCTTGAACAAGTTGTTAAAACTTTCCACACAAAGAGTGAGAGTTGATAAGAGCCTCTCTCTCTAAAAATCACTTCAACAACATGTAGGCACAGTTGTCAATGTAATATTATCAGCTTTTTTAAATCAGCTCATATTTATAGGAGAATCTCCAATGGTCAGCTCCCTCCTCCAATGGTCATATTCTTCCTTGAATTTCGGAGGGACCTGTACACATGTCATTAAAACAACGGTTAGTCAATAACTAATGGTACGACATCGTTTTGTAATAAAACAAGTGTAAGCATAACTAAAATGATATTTGGAATGGAGAAAATGAAAGTTTTAAGTGGAGGTAAAAATGAATTCGGTGTCTGTAGTACTAAGATATTCGGATTCTGTTTTGTTGGAATTCAGAACCTGAATTAAGTAGAAATATGGAGTCTGAATTTCAAGGAAATTCAGATTCTAGATTCACCAGAATTCAGAAGCAGAACTTACAATGTTCGGAGTTTAAGTTCATGAGAATTCAGAGTCAGAAATCATGTGATTTCGGAGTCTGAATTCAGAGAACTCAGAGTCAAAACATAGAGAAGTTCGTAACTATAATTCATAATCATAATTTATTATCGAAATTTTCATACATTTGTAATCATAATTCAGAGTCGAACTTTACATAATTTCATAATCAGAAGTCAGAGTCGAACATCATGAGATTTCGTATCCATAATTCGGAGTTTAACTTCATGGGAGTTCATATCCAGAATTCGGAGTTGAACTTCATGACAGTTCGTATCCAAAATTCGGAGATGAACTTTAAGAGAGTTCGTATCCGGAATTCGGAGTTGAACTTCATGAGAGTTCATATCCGGAATTCAGAGTTGAACTTCATGAGAGTTCATATCCGGAATTCGGAGCTGAACTTTATGAGAGTTCGTATCCGGAATTCGGATTCTTAAATAGAATACCTCATATCTAAGTATTATATGATTCCGAGGACTTGAATTACAATCCGAATTTTATACTTAGAAATCTTTATGATATGAACAATGAAATCTAGGCAAGGGTAAATTTCCTTGGGGAAGGAAATTTTCCTTATAGAAGTAAAACAGGGGTAAAATAAGATTTTCCTTAAAATATGGTGTTTGTGATTTTCAAAACAAGAGGAATGATGAAGTCATAAGGAAACCTTAATGACTCAAAAATCTATTCCTTACATGAAGGAATGGAAAATTCATAAGGAGAGTCGTATTGACTCAACAGGATCATGCTAATATCATGTTAGATGTCGTTCCCACATTTTCATGTTATGATAATCATTTTATATCATTCCTTTATGTTAATGTTCCTTTCGGGCTCCATCGATATGAATTTTTTTAACATTTATTGTATTATTCATGTTATACCTTTTTTACCCCCTTTCTGGGATTTATAGCTCACCATTTTCTTATTCATGTCCTAATTTTATCCCATGCAATGCTAAGTACGAAGGAATGTGTATGCTCATGTAAAAGAAGTTTTCAATAAAGATGTGTATTTCATGTTTGAAGTTGTTATGTAATGTTTCTATTCCCCAAAGATAATAGACATATAGATATTATATTTTAAATCAAGTGATTATTTTAGGTAATAAATCATGTTTAAGTGTGTAATAAAGAGTAGGGATGTTATAGTTTGTATCAGAGGATGTGTTTAGTTATTTTTGGGATTAGGATTATAAAATACAGTAAAAGCCTTAGGGATAAGACTAAGTATTATAAAAACATCCCTATGTTTTTGTGAGTATTGATTAATTGGTTTATCAAGAAAATAAATCCTTGTCTAGATACGACCAGGTAGAGGCGGCTCTGGAATATATGTATCTATGGGTAATACCCGAAATCACCACTTTGAGCTAGACTCGAATGGGAACTGGTGCACGACAAAAGGCCTTTCTTCACTCTTAGTAACAACACTCCTAGGGGATATTCATTGGTAAATTCAAAATATTAGAATTAACCATTATTAAGTGAATTAAAAAACATGACCCTAAGAATATATTTTGGGATGTAAATCATGGATAACATAGATTGAAGCCTATAAATTCATAAGTTAAAGAAATAAAATTAATTTTTAGGTCATCCTTTTTCGTATTTGGATTACCATTTTTTTGTTACCCATAACTTTACTTTTATTTTAGCCAATGGATGGTAGTAGGAGGACTCAAGCTAACAACCTATGTAAAGATCAATGTGACGACTATTCAAATGAGATGCCCAATCCTTTTGAAGTGAGAATCGTGAACTTTTTCATGATACTCTCTTAGTTAACTCATTCTTTGAATATAAACATGGGTCAAGAAGAACATTAAACACCTATATCTATTCTTATGGATGATTATAGTATGGAGGGTGAATCTGACCAATGGTAGACATTGATTAAAAATATGAATCCTATATAAGAGATCTAGGCATTGGAATGAAAGGATTTCTAGAGAAAAAAATCCACTAATACTTTCCTCACACCCTCAAACTTAATATTGAATGGGACTTCCTTTCCCTCAAGAAAAAAGACGACGAATCCATAGGAGTGTACAAGGAAAACATTAAAAGGACTTCACGATATGCCTATGGCTTTGTCGTTACCTTTGAATACATGGTTGGCCGCTTATTTGGTGAGCTATAACCTATCCTATGGAAATACCTAGCGATCCGAGACTTTGAGAGTCATGAAGAAATTGTATGATGTGACCTCAAAGTTGAAATGGAGATCAGTGAATCTCAAGGGTATCAAAGGGATAAAATCATAATGTGGAATCTAATCTTGGAAGTCCGATTGATAAATCCAACTATGCTATGAAAATCTAAAACCCCACTTTCCGAAGGTGTGGAAGGAAGAACCCTTAAAATTGCTTCAAGGGGACAAGGAAATGCTTTTGGGGTGGAAGAGAATGGAACATGGATATTGAATTTCTATAAGAGTAACTTGTGGCTATGATAGTGGAGAGGAATTCTCCATTCTACAATCAATGAATTGTTCATTTCTTCAAGTGCAATGAAATATGGCACGTTTCAAACCAATGCCCCAAGCCAAGGGTTTTCTGAGGCAACCGACAATCTAAATAGTGGAAAGGGAGAGTTTTTTCCATCATTACCATAGAATTGAACCCCGAAAACGAAGTAGTGAAAGGTAAACTAGTTATTCATTCAAGAATAGTGAACATAAATTTTTATTCTGGTTTTATGCATTCTTTTATATCCTGAAATTTTAGTTGAAAATTTCCAAAACCACCACAAATCATGGAAGTAATGATGTCGGTGAGTACAAAAAATGGGACAATCATTACATCCCATGAATATAACACCTCCACTATCATATTTTGTGGATTGAACTTCTCGGAGAACCTCTTCATAGTCCCTATAGTGTATTTTGATGAAATTTTTGGCATGGATTGGCTTTTCTTATATAGATCCAACATAAATTTACATGAGAGGGAAATCAATCTCTATATGTAGAATCGAAACCAGATTTTGTACAAGTGAAAGGATGAGGATAAATCATCTTTAGCACCATCATTCCAAGCATTCATATTACTGCCCTATGAGAACGCGTATCTTCCTCATATGATTGAGTCTATGGATCCAACCATCCTGGAATACATGCCTATTGTGAGGGAATTCGTTGATGTTTTTTATAAGGAATTGTCTGGTCTTTATCCTAGAAGATATGTTGAATTATCAATTGATCCTATACTTGGGGAATTTCCAATATCCAAGACACTTCATAGAATTTTTGTTTTGGAGGTCAAGGAGATGAAGACACAACTACATTAGAATCTGGATAAAGGAATTATACATCCATGGGCTTTTCCAAGGGGTGCACCAATCCAATTTGTCAAGAATAAAGATGTGTCAATGCGCCTTTTCATGGATTATTGTGAGCACAAAATATCATGATAAAGAACAAGTATCTTCGGCCAAAAATTGATGATATTTTAAATCAACTACGTAGAGTACAATACTTCTCTATGATTGATCTGTTGTCAGGATATTATCAAGTAAGGGTGAAGAAATAGGATATCCTCAAGAATGACTTTTGTACAAGATACAAGCACTATGAATTAACAGTAATTCCTTTCAAACTCCCTAATTCTCCAAAAATCTTCAAGGAAATTTTTTTAACGGCAAAGAACAAAATTTATTGAAATAAAGTTTACAAATGTCTAAAATATAGGATCATGTTACAATATATTTCATGAACGTGAATAAGAGTAGTGGGGATATATTTACACTAGTTTTTTTCTTGATTAACTCCCATGTTGTTCAAGCCATAAGAATCCATGTTTTATTCCTGATAAAAACGTATGATATTGTAGTTCATATCGGTGAGTGAATTGTTGCATTCCATCCAACGGGTAGTAATCAGAGAAGCTAGATGAGTTACGCCATTCCAAATTTCATGTACGATGGTCGTAAGTCACTTTCAATCCATTAGTTTTTTCAACTAAAAACCATGGAAAATTTAATTGCATTAATCAAATCCATCATCTCAGTTTCAAGGGATGTGGAAATGCCACAATGACCCATTAAAAAACTTATAATTTAACCGAGATGATTCCTAAAGACATCACCAAACCCTAGAGGTCCCAGATTGCCTTTGGTGGCACCATAAATGTTGATTTTGATTAATCCATGGAGTTTATATCTCCAAAACACCTCAAAATTTCAATGCGCATGACATAAGTTGTCATTGATCCATAGACATTTCAGGATTCCAAAGTCATCTACAGTGTTGCGGAAATGTCCTTTTTGTATCAAAGAATCATCCTTTATAGAAATGAGGATCCAGATTCGACCTGAATTATGATTGAGTGAGTAGTTTTTATGTATAATTTCATTCCAATCATACTAGATCAGATGGTGGAGTTTAGCAATTATAGCAATGAAAAGGTTCCTGATTTGCTGAGAGACTTCCATCTCTACACATTTCATTATTTGAGTTTTTTTAGAGTCAAGTATCAACCATCTGCAATCAAAGATGTCAAAAATATACTTCCAAAGAGAAAAAATAGTATCCCAAGAAAGGAAGTGGTCGTTATCATATTATCTTTGTTGATTACAGATTTTATATTTATAGAAAAGCAGAATTCTTAACGATTGAAGACAAATATCTATCGGAACTCATTTGTGAGAAAGGCGCCAGATGAGACTAAATCTCAAGGGCTTTATCCAAGGTTTTTTGAAGTGTTTAATCCAGCTATAATCATTCTCGGTGTTACAACAAATATAATTTTAGTAATTTTTAAGGTAATATTTTCATTTTGAAAAGGATCCAAAATTAAAAAATCATCATTATAAGAGAATGGATAGTATTCAATGACATTCAAAATAGTATTTGGGAGATGATCTTTTTGAGAATTTAAAGTATTTTTTATAGAGATTTTGGTGTTTTCAAGAATTTGATCTTGATAAATCATAGAGATTGAAGTTGTGCCAGTCTAGTTATCTAGCCATAATTTCATGGATGAATCTCTGGAGACCATCCATCTAGAATTATTCATAATGTTGTTGAAAGAGGGTTTGATGTCATGCCATATTGAAGAATTCCTAAAGCTCAAATTTTCAGTATTAAGTTTGTTAAGAAATCTATTTTTTGAGAATGTTTATAGATTCAGAAGAATTGTGAAAAATATTAGAGGTAATATGAGCATGAAGATCTTCATTAATGTACTCTATGTTTTTATGCCAATTCCACCATAATCAATAGGCTTGCAAAAAAATTCCCAAGGAACCGTCAGAATCATTATTTTTAGAATACTACCAGTCCAGATGGAATTTTTTATAACTATGTTCATTTTTTTATAAGACCACTTGGCCATTTGTATACCATCATGTAGTAGACCATCATGGAGACAATAGTAGATTTGAGAAAGACATTATTACCTACCATTGAGAGAGATTTACCCTTCCAAGATGAATATTGGTTTAGAACCTGATTAGAAATAATCACAATGTTTCAAGACTTGGGACTACCCCATAATATGGGGACACCAAGTTATGTGAAGGTTGGAGAGCCTTATTTCAGACCTAATTCACCAATAATGTTACATTTTCTGTTGAGTGGAAAGTTATTACCAAACAACATGGATGATTTGTTCCAACTTATGGTTTGTCCAAAAGCCTCATCATAGTGAGAGAGAGCAGTTTGGAGGTTAAGAATGTTTCTTTTTTTACATTAGAGGAAAAGAATGATGTCATCAGCATAAAATAGTTGAGTGGGAGCATTTACATTCTTAGAGACATGAACGGGTTTCAACGTATTTTGAACCACCAGCCGATTGATCAAATGTCTGAGGTAGTCTTCCGATATTGAGAAGATAATTTCAGAGAGGGGGTCACCTTGTCTTACACCTTTGGTGAATTTAATGTATCCTTTGGAAGAGCCATTTCCCAAAATGGAGATAGTCTCCAAGTTTAAGAGAGTTCAGATAGAAGTGATAAAATGGGCACTAAAATCAAAGCATTGAAGTACTTTAAAGATACAACTTTTATCCATGGTGTCAAAATATTTTATGATTTCATGTTTAATAGATATTTTTCCACCTCTATTAGTTTTATTCAAGATTTTTATACACATAAAGGAAATACAGATATAGTCATAAATGGATCTACCCTTTCTAAATTCTAATTTATTCTAAGAGACAATTTTTTCAGTAATAGTCGAGATCCCATTAGAAATGATTTTGGTGATGATTTTGTAAAGATTATTGATAAGATAAATGGGTATAAAAAGGTGAATCTCAAAGGTATTAACCACTTTTGGTATCAAGGTGAGGAACTGAGAATTAATAGCATGAGGAACCACCCCGTTGGTGAAAAAGGATTTAACAAGATTACAAAAATCGATATAAACCACATCACAATAATGTTGGAAGAAACCATTTTTAAAGCCATCAGGACTCGGGGAACTATTGGGATTCAGAATAATGATAGTTTCTTTGTGGTTTCCTTTATAGATGATATGTTAATATACTCCAAAACCAAGGAGGAGCATGAAGAGAATCTAAGCACTGTACATGAGACCTTGTGAAATGATAAGCTCCATGAAAAGTATAGAATGTGTGAGTTGTGGTTGAAGGAGGTATCATTGTTGGGTCATATCATCATGAGAAATGGAATATCAGTAGTTCCCTCCAAGATAGATGAAATTGAAGGATGGACAAGGCCAACATCGGTGATAGATATCCGTATCATCTTGGGGATAGCTGGATATTATAACTGATTTGTGAGAAATTTCTCACGATTGTAAAACCCTCTTACCAATCTAACATTAAATGGAGTAAAATTTTTGTAGAGTGATGAATGTAAAGAGAGGTTAAAGGATTTAAAAACGAAGCTTATCACTGCGCTCGTGCTCACATTACCCACAAGTGGAGAACATTTTTGTGGTATTCAGTGATACTTAGAAGAAGGTATTGGGCTATGTGTTGATGAAAAATGGCAATTTTATTGCCTATTCTTCAAGGAAATTGAATGTTCATGAGTAGAACTATCCAACACATGATTTGGAGTAGGCTGTAGTAATCTTCTCATTGAAAATTTTACGAAATTGCCACTTTGGGAGGAATTATGGAATATATATGGATTACAAAATCCTCAAGTATATATTCACATGGAAAAAAGTTGAACATGTTTCAACAAACATATTTATATTTGACCAAATACTACGACTTCTCAATCAATTACCACCAGGGGAAAGAGAACAATGTGCTAGATGCTCTCAGTAGAAATGACCCAACAATTATATCATTGATGATAATCGAAAAGGATCCAATATTTTTATATTTGATAAATATGGACATGGGAATCATAAATAAGGGAACATCATCAATCCTTTCAAAAATTATTCCCAACCATATCTTTTAGAAAGACTAATGGTTGCTCAAAAGGATGTTGTTGGAATTCAAAAGAAAGTGGAACCTATCAGAAAATGGAAATCCTTAGAGATCAATGTTAATGATGAAGTAATTGTAATCTTTTGGTCAAGACTAAGTGTTCCATAAAATCAGGTGTTAAAGAATGAACTTTTTGATGATTCACATATTCCAAATGTCTCCATTCACCCATGAAACAAAAAGATATATTGAGATCTCTAAGAGAATTATTGGAAGGACATCATGAATAAGGAGATCACTAAGTATACATCAAAGTGAATGGTATATCATCAAGTGAAGGTTGAGAGGAATATGTTTAAGGGGATGATGAAACCATTACACAGACTAGCATGGAAATATGAGAACATCATCATGGACTTTCTAACCAGTCTTTCAATGATATCCAAATAAAAAAATGTTATCTAGTTAATTGTGTATCATCTTATAAAGTCTTCACATTTCATTGCAATTCGATAGGATTTTATATTGGATCAAATGGCACAAATATAGATCAGAGAAGTGGTAAGGCTGTATGGAGTACTAAAATCTCTTTTATCTGATTGCGATCCAAGATTCACCACTATGTTCTTGAAGAGTCTTCAACATTCTCTAAATACTGACTTGAACTTCAGTGAATCTTATCATCTTCAAACTGATTTCCAATCCGAGTGGACTATCCAAGCATTTGAGGACATGTGGAGAGAATGCTAAATGGACTTCAAAGGAGGATGGGATCAATATCTACATGTAGTTAATTACCCTTAAAACAATAGTTTACACTCAAATATCCAAATTACTCTTTATGAATCCCTTTATGGGAAGAGGTGGAGAACACTGACATGTTAGGAATATGTTAGGGAGAGATAACTGTTAGGTCTAGAAATGGTTGATGAAATGGTGGAGAATGTTAATACCATCAAGTGGCACATTAAAGCTACTCAGAGTCAATAAATGATCTATAATCATCGAAGGGACCCAGAGTTTGATGTGAGGGACATGGTATTCCTCCACATATAACCATGGAAGGGAGTTATGAGATTTAGGAAGATGGGAACACTTAGTCCAAGTTACATCAGACCTCTGGAGATCCTTGATCATATTGGAGAAGTGGCCTCTAGACTAGAACTCCCACCAAACCTATCTCAAGAACAGGATGTATTCCATGTATAAATCTTGAATAAGTACATACCTGACACATCACATGTACTCAATACAGAGATAGTTTCAACCGAGAATGACCTATCCTTTGAAGAGAAGCTGGTGAAGATCCAAGATCCTGGGGAAAATTTTCTACAAAATAAGATAATGCCTCTTGTCATGGTATTGTTGAGAAACAAAAAGTTTAAAGAATAAACGTGGGAATCAAAGGAATTGATGAAATAGAGTTACCCTCATCCATTTTAGTGTGGGAATAGGAAATTTGGAGGGTAAATTTTCTTAAGGGGGGAATATTGTAACGACCCAAAACCTCATTAATGAAAATTAAACTTTATCTAATTAAATATATTATTATGTAAAATAGTTATATAAAATATGAAATTTCTTAGTTTTATGTTTTCTTATTTTAAAATATCAAAAATAATTTCTACCGTTGCTAATATAGTCATTGAATAGTGATCACATGATTAGTATAAATATTGTGCAATAAAAAATCCAATTAACTTAGGGAAAGGAAGTGATAACCTCACACAGTAGAATTTATCAATATGACGATCATTTTTCAGTGGATAGAAAGGAGGTTTCATCACTGGGATTCACTCTAGACCATGCCTAAGCTGATCTTTAACATGTTAAGCTTGAATAGAACTGCTTACGAAAAAAGTGGAAGTTGATAGAGATTACCACACAAGCAATGTTAACCGAGTAACCCCAAGAGTCTGTCACCATCGCACACCTTACCCTTAGGTATTATGCAGTTGTTTTAATGGGTTATTTAACAATACCCTAGCACTATGATTATGTGCATTATTTTTTATGTAGAATACACATTCATTTTATTATTGTTACTTTGTAAATAGTTTTTACTCCAAGAATAGTATTTTTATTTAATATTCAATTAACAAATATATTTCGATGAATTAATTTATTTTGAATTCAATAATATTTTAATAAAATATTATTACTAAATTAATTTTTATTAAATATAAATAATTGTTTACTTTTTATTAATACAATTGTAATTTTTATTAAGGATTTAAAGTTGTTTTTGTAAAATCCGTAAATTATTGATTAATGGTTGTTTTGATTTTAAAAGTAAAAAATTCACATATTTAGAAAATTATTTAGATAAAATGAATATTATTTTTGGAATCATGATGTTGAAATTTTCCAACAAAATTTTTTTCTTAATTTTCTGATATAGTCAAATTTTTAGGAAAAAATTAAATACCATTTAAATATATAACATGTTTTATGACATCATAATTACCCAATAGTGATGTAATAAAATAAAATAAATGGGTTGTTCGGCCAATATATGTTTTACCTCTCACATAATGTGATTTTATGTTTTTTTACTTATTTTTCAAAGCATTAGTGTACCCACCAAGACTTATAAAACATTTTAACTTTTTAGAATTATTTCCTTGAGAGTGTGACTCACCTCCACATAAGAAAGCCTAACATTTTAAAACGTTCATATATTACCCTTATAATATATTTTTTTATGACCCCCTTTGGTAGAAACCATGGAAAAAGACTATGGTATGGTTTGTGGTTTTCATTAGTTTAATGTATAAGGTCCAAACCCAAAATAATAATAAAAAATTCCCTCTATTTTCCTATATAAATCCCCCCAAGATCCGACTTTCTCTTCACTAAAATCCTTTGAAGATCGACCAAAATATGGCCTCTTCTCTCTAGAATCCTCCCAAGGTTCCAAAGATCTCAATAAGCCTGTGTAAAGCCCCCCCCCCCCAAGCCTTTGAGATCACACATCCATGTAAGGGATTTATTCCATTCTCATTTTTGTCCAAATTTCATTATGTTATTATACCATTTTGATTTCAACTAAAACTGTTGGGGTATGATTTCTCACCTCCCCCATACTACCATATTTACATTTCAATGAAGAGAGCCCATTTCTCTCTCATTAATGCCTCCCATGTACACCTGTTACCATGATGAAATTTGGTAGGGAATTTATATCTCCTCATTTACATTCAAGCAAATATTTTTTATTATGAATATAAATTCCAATACTTATGATGGTAAATGTTTCTATATGACCCCCTTTCTTTCCATTTCATGTAAAGGGTATTCAACATTATGAACATTTACTTATGCAGTATAGTGTTTCATGTATTAATTCCACATTCCTTTATTATGGAATAAATGATGATGTTTAGTGAATCTATGTTATATGATCCATGTGGCACACTTATGAAAAAAATGAAATGATTAGGAAGTGTGTGCCCTGATAGCTCTCCAATATACTGGGTAAAGATTAATATGATGATACGTCAAGTTCAATGAGGGATTAATCGTGATAATTAAATTGAAATGAAGTTCTACTCATGCTTCATGTGAAATGGGTCGTGGATCATGCTAATATCATGTTAAATGTTATTTCCACATTTCCATGTTATGATAATCATGCTATATCTTATCTTTAGGTTAATTTTTCTCTTGTGATCCATTGATATGCATATTTTCTAACATGAACTATTATCTTCATGTTATTCCTTGTTTACTCCCTTACTGAGATTTATATCTCACCCTTTTCTTATGCACGTCCTTAGGTTATCCTAGTAAATTCTAAGTATGAAGGAATGTGTATGGTTAGGTAAACGAAGTTTTCATTAAAGTTTTGTATTTCATGTTTTAAGTTGTTAAGTAATGTTCCTAACCCCCAAAGACACTAGACCTCTCGAACTTCTATATTGTATCATGTGAAGATTTTATGTAATAAATCATTTTTAAGTTTATAATAAAGATAAGTTTAGTTATATCTCCTCAATGGGTCATTCTTCGACAGATTTTTGAGAATACCCATGTATAATCAAGGTTGTATCCTCTATCATTTTATCACTTTCACAAGGTGGGGTTTTTGGAATTGTTTTGAATAAATTATATAGGCATATAATCCCTATACATATGGTAATACCGGTGGTGTTTTCGATGTTCCCCATGATCCTTATCCATTACCCCATGTCTATGTGTTGAGATCTTAGGAGTTCCAATGAGTTTTTATTTAGCGATTCCCAATGATCATGAACTCCTGAATGAGTTTCCTCAGTGATGGCATGGATCGTGGGGTGATATATCCCTAATGAGTGTAACATTGAATACTTGAGAATAATAATATGACTGGGAGTATGGTTGAGACCACTGTGAGACTTAGAGTCTATTATGTGTATATCTGGGTTTCTGTGAATATATCAATGCCTCATTTTCTAATTGAAATTATTATCTGATTATGATTTTTATACTCTCTTGATGTAGTAAGTTTCGTGATTTTTAAGGTTTCATCCTAGGTATTGTTATATTCACCCGTACATGGGCTTGTACTAAACATTTCATATCTTATTCTAATGAAATTAATTTTAACTATGTACTAGGAGGACCAGGAGAAAGTTTATTATTTGTGTGCTAGACTAGCCATGGATAAACTAGGTGTTTCATTTTCAATCAGTCCATTCATATTGAGTAGGTTGGACTAATTACATGTTTTGGTGGGATTTTATTTCATCCTTTATGATTTTTAGAATTTATTATATTTTATGATATTGGATAGATCTTTTTCATGAATTATTGTATCAACTATGTTGTACCTTCACCATTGTATGGGTATTTTGAGATGTGTTCACATATACAGGTACCCTAGGCTAAGTCCTCCCATGTGTTTAATATGTATTCTTAGTTATAGTTACTATCCCCAGTCCAATTCGTGGTGGAATTTGGATGTCACACTTGGATTACCACCACATAGGAGGTCCTTGGTGGTTCGAGTCATGATAGAGTGGTATCAGATTATCTGGTTGTACCATATGACCATAGTTTGGATGGTTTTTAACTGTGATGTTTTGGTTTGGGATTTATGGAAATAATGTTAAAGTGTTTCATGTTCGAAATTTATGAAAGGGTCTCATGTATTGGAGTGGAGGATGATGTATATAGTCACTAGAACTCTAACAAACTTCTTGATTGATATATATATATGTTGGATTTGGTTTTCCAAGAACATTGGTACAAGGATCATGTAGTAATGTTTTGTCTTTCCATATCTTTATTGTGTTACCATGATAGATTTACTCTAGATCATGGAATGTCTCATTTTTACTTCAGGATACCTTTTCAATGAAAACCATCTAGGACTAAGAATTAAAATCCTGAAGATTATTTAAATTTTTATAAGGCTTCGATAAAAGTTACTATATACAAGGCAGTACCTTTGGGTAGTTTTCTAGTCTTGCGATGGCCTGTTGAGTGTAAGGTTTTACCGATAGAACCATATGAGGATGTGCAAAGTATGAAAACAATCCATGAGTTTAAAAATTAGTAACCTCTAAGGTTTTGGGGTGATACATACCCCTAGGTAGTTAAGGATTTCCCAGAGGAAGGTACATGAGTTTTATACCTTATGAGGACACCTCTATAACCTATGATGACACTAGAAGTTAGTTTTAATCAAGTATTTACTTGGAGATTAAAATTTTATGGTGACTTATATTCCTGATGATATTACTATCTCTTGGTTAAAGTTTTAACATCTCTTCTAGGAGGATTTCTATAAACCATAATGTGAGTGGTGTATAAATATGGTCTTCTACTGGTTCGTTAGTTTGGAAAGACACTGGATGACTATTCGATGAGGATCACCAAAAAATAGTGGTACACTCAAGATATGGTTCAGAATACATTATTCTATGTAAAAAAATTGAGTTGGGTTTATGCTGAGATATCTAGGAATCAATGATATGCCTTTTCAAAACAACCAATACTGGGTTCCTTGAGTAATCCTTAGTGGTGGAGAGCAACATAGAAGAGTAGAAACTGACATTTGTTGATATTGGTATTAACATAGAAGTTGATAACTTTGGTTATTGTAGATTATGGTTGGCATAGGGATTTTAGTTTGTGAGATTCCTCTAGAGATGAACCTAGTATAGGGGGTCTATAGTTAGGTACTCTCAGGGTTGTTCTAATCAATCAGGAAAGATTTGTTATTTCTCTTAGGATGACTAGGGGAATCTCTTGTGAGAATATCCAAACATCTACATAGGTGATATAGAGATATTAAATAGACTAAAAATTCAGAGGTAGAAGTAGGATTAGGGATATCCATAGGGTGGAATATATTTACAAGGACTAGGGAGAGTAGAAGGGGTGGAATATGGTTTCACCTATTTACACCACTACCCTTAGGAAGTTCATGCCATTTTCATGAAGCTAGTTGATAGGGATGAGGATAGAGGAAGGCCATAGAGGGCTATAACCTTGATCCAATCAATATAATTTGAGGTATGGTTTATGTATTCTATACTTCATTTACAGTAATAATAGACATTGGTGGAAGACAATATTTTCATAGCACTTATCTTATAAGTGACATTGAGATTTCGGTTGGGCCCTTGGCTAGAAACATCCACATGAAGACTCCTACAAAGTAGATTCAAAAATAAAAAATGTTGGACAATAGTGTTCTCTAACTCCTGGAGAATATATAAATTAATGGGAATTATTTAATATAGCGATGAGGCCATACAATGTCATCTTAGGTGTGGACTGGTTATCCACAGTTAATGCCCATATTTATTACTTTCGGTGGAGGATGTTTTGTGTTCATAGTGGTGGGAAAAGGTTTTTCATTTTGGGTGATATCGAATCCCAAAAAGATAATGATGTGTTTATACATAGGAGGATGCAACCCCATAAATATTAGTTTTCTAGTATTACCCTTGGAGAAGTGGACAATGTGGTCTTTCAGCTACCTACATTGGTGGTGGAGTATGATGATACTTTCCTAAGGACATTTCTTACATCTCTCCTCACAAATATATATAATTCTCCATATTATTTTACTCATGTAATTCATCTATATATTTTTAACCATATTAGATAACTCTCACTGAGATTCTTGAGAGGATGTTGTAGTTTGAGGAGTTTCATATTAAGGGATTTGTTGGACCCAATGGGTAACCCTAGAAAGCCTAAATTTTAATCACCAATAATTAAGATAGGATCTTGAGGTTATGTGTTGATTACTATCACCGAAACCAGGTTATTATGGAGAATACATATCTACTACGAAGGATTTACGGCCTCTATGGCAAGTTGAGATGGAAAAATGGTTCTAAATTATTGAATTTAGATTAGGTTAACATTGACTACGAGTATGAGAAATGGATATACATAAGATGATTTTTGGATATTTCCACATAATTAAGAGTACTTGGTGATGGATCTTGGTATGATTAATTATCCTTTATTGTTTTTGGTACTCATGAATGGAATCTTTCAGACCATATTAGAATGGAATTTAGTGTTTTTCATCAATGAAATGTTGTTGTACACAACATCCTAGGAGGATAATTCAAGTATTTAGATGATGGTCCTAGACATACATTGAGAGAACTAGTATAATGATATTTTCTTGAAGTGTCAATTATTTATTCAAGCTGCCCAATTTCTGGGATATTTCTTCTCAATAGAGGGTGTGGTAGTGGACCCATTGAATGGGTAGGGATATCTAGCTAGGGATCCCCCTAGGAGCATTGTGGAGGTTCAAATATTATTTAGGATAGAAATATAATATTCAATATTCATGTTTGATATCAATAAGATATCAAAATCCTTGATATATTTGAATAAGAAGGGGTATCCATTTGTGTGGATAGATATGTGATAGTTGGTGTTCTATGGGTTTTGGTAGTTCTTGATGATCACTCTCGTCTTCAGATTTCCAAAGAAGAGTGTTGAGTATGTTGTTTTCTGTAATAATTTTGGGACAAAACTAATATTCTCCCAAATATAGAGGATGGTGGTGATTTCTAATGGTTCGTGATAGTTTACCCACATGAGAGAATCTATATGACCAATGATTTGGTGCTTCTTGTGGTTGTCACCACCCTAAATATGTAGTGACATTTCGAAATGGGTAAGTAGTTTATCATCTATTTTGGCCACATGAGTCTCAAGTATATCATCTCAAACAAGGATCTTATCATTGGATAGATTTTAATACTAGAGTTCCTCAGTGATTGTGACTTAGAGATAATGTATACTCCCATGCAGGGGAACATGGTGGAAAATTATCTTAGCATGTGATCTTTCACATAATTTTTTAATGCGGAATTAGAGAATTTATCCTTGATGTAGTTTTCCTTTTAGGATGAGTATGATTAATCTTACATCGTATAAATGGTTTTTACCACTATGATTCTACAACATGTTAGGTATAATTATCATGGAGATACCGACTATGAGACTTTGTGTATTCAGTTATCCACTAAACATCCTCCTGAAAGATTCTATGAAGGTGGTGAGGATGTAATCCTTGTTAGAGGATGGGTTATGGTTCTAATGATGTTTCTTTAGGATTTAATAATGGGGTTTCATATGTCTCCAATTTTTGATAAATCTAGGTATGGAAAAGATGTACCAAGACCTTCAATGCCTATCCTGGTGGTTATAGATGATGAAGTGTGAAGTAGAGTTTGTGTCATTATGCCTCACTTTTCATAAGGTGAAGGCCAAGAAGTCGGTTCCAATATGTATAGTTAAACCTCTTTAGGTGTCAATATGGATTTGGGATAATATATATGTGGACTTCTGGAAAGGACACTTGATCATATAGAGGACATGATTCCATTTGGGTAATTGTACACTAACTCACCAAGTTAACCACGTACTAGCTATTTTATAGTATTTTTTAGTAGAGGGCTTGGGAAAGCATTACATGAAAGATATGGTCCATCATCAAAGGGTTTCCGCAATGATAATTTCTATCCAGGTTTATTTCTTGATGTCATTATTATGGAAGGTATTGTAGGTAGCCTTTGGGACCTAGTTGTGTTTGAGAACACCATTTTAACCCCAGACTGATAGCCAATCAAGGAGAACCATTTATGTTCTTGAGGACTTGTTGTGGGATTTCATGTTAGACTTTGGCCATATTTAGGAGGATCATCAAACCTTGGTGGAGTTTTAATTCAAAAAAACACTCATTACACTATTGGTATGTCACCATTCGAGGTCTTGTATGGGAGACCATGTTGGTCATAAATTTTTTGAACTCATCGGGGTAAGTTCGTGCTAATGGGTATATAGTTGTTGTGAAATATGGAAGAGAAAGTGAAAATAAAACATGAGGGAATGAAAATTTTCCAGATTCATAAAATTTCATATATCGACCAATGAGGGAGGCCGTTAGAGTTCATAAAGGGGGCATTTGACTTCCTAAATTCCTCACCTCAATGTGTATTGTAGATATCTAGCCAAGGTAGCATGTTATATCAAAGATACATTTCCCCTTTCTAGATATTATAGGGAGTTTTCAGGTTGAAAAACTTCATTTAGCTAATGCTTCAGTTAGACCAGGATGGAAATGTATTTCATGAATCACAAATGAGTTGGTATGGGTACAACCCATCACATAATATAAAATACAGTGAGAAAGTCATCACAGACAAAGATAAATTTATATTTTACTTGATGTAGATTTAGTATCGGTAGGATAAGATCCTTTGAAGGTGAGTTATTAACTTGGTGTATGTTCAGTGGTAGCACAAGAATCATTAAGACAACACATGGGAGTGAGAGATATAGATGTGAGCATAGTACCATATATTTCTGAGTAGGAGTTTTCATTTTGAGATGAAAATCCATAATGCGGGGAAAAGATATCGTCTCTATTTTTTCTATGTAATATTTTGAAATATTTTAAGGAATATTTTTGAAGTTAGATGCTAAGACTATCTATGATTTGATGGTCTGAAGAGCCATAGTTTTTATATTATAAATATATTAAATAAATTTTATTAGGGGAACACAGTTTTTCTGAATGAATGTAATAAATCCAAAAAGGAAACTCAAATAGAAAATACAAGATAGCCATTAAATATATAACATGTATTTTACCCTATGTGAGACATAATCATTGCTTATGTTGAACATTTTGTTAAAGTGAAGTTGTAGGTGCAGATAATAAAATAAATAAATTTATTTATTTATTTATTATCATAATGAAACAACCTAATCATGTCATTATAAAATCCATAATATGTCTAGGCCATATGGTTGGCCTCAATACCCTTGGGATTAAGATGATTTATTGGAGTAGTCTTCTAGGATGATGATCATACAACCAACAATGTATCAAGGATTGGTAATCAGTGATCTAATCAATGCTTATGGATCATGCCAATGATGATATTACATAACCAACCTCACCAGCTATCAATGAAACCCAATGTAGAATATTTTTTTTCTATTGATTTATTTCCCTATTTATTATCCCATTATGAATAGAAATCAGATCCACTAATAGATTTATTCATGATTCCTTTATTTTTTGGGGTCGGGTATCTTCATGGGTTTTCAGAATTGATAACATTTTTTTCTTGGTTCATAATTCTCCATTTTAATATAAGTAAATCAAGGATAACCCAAAAAAATCGATGAGGTTCATTCCTCTTATTATGATTATTGTGTTTCATCTACTTTTGATCGCACATTCATCACTGGTATTCCCCTAGTTAGTTGTTCGACCAATAACCAATAACCAATAATTGCACATATATTCTTCAGTGTAATATATTGGGGTTTCAGGTTTAAGATCAAGATCCAAGGACTGATGTAGGTGTGTCAAATACATAGGATTATTGGAGGAATATTAGCTTCAAATTTTTATTCCTTGGTTGTAGTTTGGTCTGTTGTGTGCTGAATGTTGTCATGAGTGCTGATTCCTGAGTAGATCAGATGCTTAAAATCTAGCCATTGGTGATGACATGCACAACCAACCTTAGATCCATGATTTATAAGTATTATTAGTGGTTTGATCTTATTTTTGGTCATGTGAGTGGATATTTATGAGAGTTCCTATGAATCTATTAAAATTTTAACTACTCGATATGTAGTTATAAGGACAAACACCATGTAGCCCCCCTTATTTGGTACTAGGGTTTCCATTCAAGGAAATGTATCAAACACTATGTGACACATGGAACACACTATGTGTCCCTATAAAGACATATCAGTGTGTTCCCCAGGTGTACATGGACACAGACATGGTCAGGCACATAGACATGACTGGAGTACATGAGCATGGCTCAAAACATGGACACAACTATGTACTTGGGAATGAACCAATGTACGTGGGAATCAGATTATGTACATGGGAACAAATTATTGTACAAGAAAAAGATTAGGTGGAATTCTTAGTATCATTTCAAAATCTACACACCATTTATCCTAAAAGTAAATTCCATGTATATGGGCGATTAAATGTTTTTTTAAGACAATGAGACAAGAAAAAACTCAGGGCATGTGAGACACGTCTGGTACCCCTAGTACACACTATATGATTTACCCACGATAGGTTGTGGCCATCTATTTTTTAGTGTATACCCTTATTAGTTGAGTATGATCTCTTTTTCCATTCTTATGAAATTATAGTGTGACATTACATCCTAAGAGTAGGATTGTAATCCACTCTATAATTTATTCTTGGATAGAGTTTTTGGAATCCCTCTTTGTTACCAGGGTGGAATTCACTATCATTTAATCACCACACATTGACTATTTTTTGGAATTCATGTGACAAACATATGTGTGAGTATGATAACTTAATTAGCAGGTAATGCTAGTAGTGTTTTCATTTTCCCCCATGAGCCTTGCGTGTGATCCCCTACCCCTTTATTGATATATTTGTAATTCCATCGAGTGCTTCTTTGGCAATAACTAATTGGGAAAACCACTTGGATAATAATAATGATTGATTTCATGGATCAAGAAGTGAGATCCCCCTACTGAGAATTAACTTGAATACTTGAGTATAATCCTATAAAAGGTATTATGGTTTAGAAAACTCTGAGACTAGGATTCTATTATTAGTATATCTATATTACAGTTCTTGTAACTATGTCTCATTTTCTAAATGACATGCTTATATGAGGATGAGTTGTCCACTCTTTTATTGTTGTATGTTTGGTGATTTCATGGTGTGCTACTAGATATTGATATAATCACCCCTTCAATATCTCTTCTCAAATATTCCATGTCTTATATAGATGAAAAGCCTTTTAACATTGCCTTTGGATGAGGATCATGAAGATCATTGTGAGTTAGAATGACTATGATTAGAGTAGGTGTAGAATTGGACAATAGTCCCCTCCTACATAGCGTATTGGAATCTTTATTAGATTTGGGAGGATTTTATTTTTCCCATTATTATTTATATTAATTTTTTCATATATTAATTCAAGATATATATTATGAAGACATTATGGTATCAGTTATGTTTTATGTTCATCATTTCATGGGTATTTATAGATTGTTTTCCTCTTATAGGTACCATTGGTTAAGGCATCCCATGTGTGTGATATACCTATTTGGCACTGGTCTCGATCCCTAAGCTTGTTGGAGATGGGATAGGGGTGTAACACCCCAAGCTTCCACATTACTCTTCTCTTCGAATAATACAATAGTGTGTAATGTACGCAACACTGAGTTCAAGCGCACCACGACCTATCAAACTAGCTATTTTAAATACATTTTTGAATAGTAATACCCCTTTTAGAAACTTTATAAATATTATTTTTCAATTTGGAATTTATTTTTGGATTATAAATATCAAAATTGTCTTAGGTGTAATTTTTGGTACTTTTCTGATAACATGGATATTTTGATGAATAGTGAAAAATACTAAATTTTAATTAAAACTACTTTTTGAGTCAAAATAATTTATATTGTCCAATTATACATTTGAGTGGTTTTAAAGTATAATTAGATTATTTTTTATCATTTAATATAATTTAGGTCATTGGATGTAATTTTACATTTAAATTGTACATAAATACATGTCAACATTTTGATAGTTTTTACTTGTTAAAAACCCACTTTTTGGTTTTCACAATGAGAATTAATTTTAAATTAATTTCGAAAAAATATGTGTTTTGAATTTTGAAAAATTTATTACATATAAAAAATGATTATTTCCAAATAGTTTAAATATGTATCTTTTATTTTTAGACATTATTAATAGTAACTTTAGTAAATATTTTATTTATCGTGGTTAAAGGGTAAATCCGGAAAATAAGTGTAAAAAATAATATTATCATAAAATTAAATTACCCTAACATGTGTACTAACCCTATTGGTTTATAAATTTCTTACCATGGTCTTCCTTGGGTGGATTTGGGAACCCCATGGAGCCACTTGTATAGGAAAATGACACTTTATAAAAATTAATTTATAGATAAGGAAAATGTAACATGAACATATATCTTTCAGTAAAAAAAATTTATATGAGGTTATATAATGGATATCTTGGACTATAAATATTAATTATATATCTAAAAAATGTTACTACATCATGACAGTTTATTTATAAATTTTAGACCTAAAATAGATATATTTATTTATGACACAATAAAGATGCAGTATTTTCCTTATTAACAAAAGAATCAAATATATGATATTATAAATATTAAAATAAATATAATTTGAATGTATTCATGCTATACACGAATTTTATATGTTGATATGAAATTATGGGGTTGATTAAATTTATTTATGTCAAGTAATCAAGTTGTTATGACTTTCACATAAACCAAATATTAAATAGTGTCAAATTGGCAAAAATGAGTTCTTAAAACAAATACCATTTTATTAGATGATATAATACTCTTAAAAATATGAGATTCAGAAAAAGAACTTATATAAGGTTAGATATGTCATTAATGAACCCCTTGTGGTAATATTGGAATTTTATAGTAAGTATATTAAACATATAACATAAAAATACAAGGGGACATGGTAAATGATAAACTATTTAACCAAGAGTTAAATCTAAACAATAAGAAAAATATGGTAACCTAAACGTGTTTAAACTTATTGGTTGAGTTTATTTCGACCCATACCCACCTTATTCTTGACATGAATTCATTTTGAGCCATTAGGAACAGAAAATTATTTTATAATAAAATAACATTTCAAGCTTGTCCTAATGTGAACTTCACCTCTCTTATAAAAGGGTACATCCCCTTCTCTTAATTTCACACCTCCAAATCATTTTGGCTCAGACAAAACCTACTAAAATATCCTCCCAAATACCCTTAATTCAATCTAGAGTCCATAATTTGATCAAAATTACATCCTATAGAGACATTTTTTTCAAATCAAAAGGAAGAACCCGAAGAAGACGAAATTATTTCATCGCCTCTTTCAAGTTAATTTCTTTTTCCACATACTCTTAATTTGTTATTTCCATACCAAAATAATAACTCCATTAAATTATACATACTTTTTTGTTATTATAAATATGGTACAACTATATTCATTATTCTATCCATCCTATGAATGAAAAAGTCACCATACGTGCGTCGGTTTTCTGTCTCTAGGTCGTGGTGATGTTTTTTATTCAACACTTCATTATTTGGATGGGTATAATACTGAATATAATTAATGTAAATAATATGTATAACATGTTAATTATTCTGTATATCTATAATATACCATCCAATTACATATTATTTCACCATCAATAAAATTTCATTGTCACTCATGCGTACGTATGGCTTACCGTTTTCACAACGAGAAGAGATTCATCTTCAATGTTCACCATTCAAGAATTTATATATATATATATATATATATATATATATATATTACATATGAACTATATTTAAAAAATATTTCTACTGGAATAATATATATATTTTTAGATAGATATTTTTCATTTACTTACTTCAATACTATACGATAAGATAACAGAAACAACGTTCATACGTACGTATGAACAATTGTTCCGTGAATGGTGTTTCAATTTCATATATTTATCTATTATAAATATTTATATTCTGAATATATAGATATATAAATCCGGTTTTATATTCTACAAGCATTTAAATAATTATCTAAGTGATATGATCAAGAATAAAAATTTAAAACACGTACAATAAAGAAAGCGATTATTACCCGAAATGTTACTTTAACATGGAAATTATTATTAAATGGGTAGTATAAAGTCATAAATGAATCATTATGATATCATAAATATTAAATTGATTCTGGTATAATTTAATAACATTCAATGGTCATTATATAGGAGGTCTAATGTACCCTCGACTAAAGAAAAGAACAAGGTAATGGTTAATTCCTCAACATAATTATTATCTAAGATTTTTTATGTGTAAGTATTTTCTGGGAAATATTTATTGTCAATTTCTATGTTTTATAAAAGGATTTTAAAAATTATTCTTTTAAGGTAATATTTATTTAAAAAATCATTTTAAATGTTTTAAATATTTATTATTCTAAATCATTCTACTTAATGTGCATGTTTTCAAAATGGTTTTAAGGATTTATTTACATGGACATAATTGTTTTAAAAGGTTAATTAATTTAGAAAGTTTCAAAGTTATATGGGACACTTTGATTCCAAAATCTGTTTTAAATAACTTAGTTTATAAATGTGTTACTTTTAAATGATTTCACAGAAATGGATATTTCTCTCAAAAAGTATTACTGATAATTTTCAACTATGTCAACATTGTAACACCTGAGACTTTTATGTTATATAAATCATCAAAGGAATCTTTTTCTACACAACACTTGCTTGGCTTGCTTTACACGAAATCGTGACCTTCCTCGATAGCTTGCGTCGTACGCAATACCGAGTTTCACTAAACAACGATATGCTATTAAAATATTATTAAAACTAGACGTTATAAATAGTAATAACCACTTTTTGAAATTTTATAAATTTTATCTTTCAAAATGGACTTTATTTTTGGATTCGGAATACCGAAATTAGCCTAGGGTGAAATTTTGGTATTTTTCTGAAAACTTTCAATTTTTGATGAATAGTGAAACCACTAAGTGGTAGGTTAAAAACTGAATTTTGCATAAAACTTAATTTTACCGCTTCTGTGAATGGAATTTCGAAAATCCGAGAGACACGGTTAATATCAAGGACTAAAATGTGGTTCAATGAGATGAAAATAATTTTTTGGTGAATAGTAACTTTTTACTTTTTTTACCACGGTTAAAAGTAAATAGGGTACCTAAGGGTAAATATGATATTACTATTACCCTAACACATGTCCTAATTCTATTGGATAAGTGTAATTCGACCAGAAACAACCTTATGAATATAATATGACAATTTAGGTCCACTGGGATTAGATTATGACATTTAATATTATTTTATTTAATGAATAGTTAAAATAGTTAAAATCAAAGTTTAATAACTAAAACATTTTTAATATGGGGTTATACATAAGATAAATTCGACTATAAATATTCAATAGAAAGATAAAAAGATTTCATACATAATGATATTTTATTTATAATTTTTAGACATTAAATAATTTAATTTATTTATGACACAATGATGATGCAGTAATTATCTTATTAATGAAATATTGACATAATTGATGTTATAAACACAAAAATAAATGTAACTTGAGACTTTTTATGAATTACACTAATTTTCTAGGTTACTATGATATATTATTGTTGATTTAATCAATTTGGTTCGAACATATAATTCTGTTATGACTTTTACAAAAATCATATATCAAATAGTGTCAAAATTGACACAAAATAGTTTTTAAATCAAATATTATATTACTAATTGTTATTTTATTCCTAAAAATCTAAGGTTCGGCCAAATGACTTAGATAAGGATATATATATTAATAATAAACAATTTGGGGTTCGTTTGGCATGTTATAGTAAGTGTATTAACCATATAGTGTAAGAAAACAAAAAGACACGGTAAAAGTTAAATTATTTAACTTAGAGTTAAATCTAATTGATAAGGTTAAAATAATAACCTAAACTTGTCTAAATCCTATTGGTTGATAGTATTTCGACCCATCCCCACTTTAGCTTCGAAATAAGACCCTTTGGAACTATTATAAACCGATTTTGACGTTAATATAAAATAATATTTTGAGATATTCCTAAGGTGCCCCTCTCCTCCCTTATAAAAGGGAACCTCCTCCCCCTCCTCCTCACACCAATTTGAGCACTCAAGCTCGGCCAACCCCTGCCATTTTCTCCTCTCCACTTCCCTATAATAATCCTAGAGGTCCTGGTCTTCTTCAAAGACCAATCTTATTTCCCTAAGTGGAGGATTCAAAGAAGCGTTCCAAAGAAGAGGTAATATCCATTACCGATCTTTTCAATTTCTTTCTTCTTCAACTTCTTCTTCTTTAGTTGTTTCATGATAAAGTAATAACATAAGTATTACTTACATACTTATATGTCATTATAAATATGAAACAACCCTAATTCACCTTCTATCCATCCTACGGAAAAATGAAATCACTGCGCGTGCGTACGTACGGAATACCGTCTCCACGCCGTGGTGTAATCTATTTTCCACCATCACCTTACAAGGATGGGTATAATGGTGTAATGAGAAACTATTTATGATTATTATAAAGTAATATTGATACTGAAATAATATACATATACTCCAATACAATTCCATGATCATAGGAACGATATCATCCCTCATGCGTATGTACGGAATACCGTCTCCACGATGTGATGCGACCCGTTCTACATGATCATCATTACATAGTAATTATATAAATGAATTGAATGAATAAATATGATATATGTTACACTAATACCATTCTGGATATAAGTTATCTATAACCTTAAAAGAAGAATAAGAATTTATTCGGCAAAACACGCATAAGAACAAAAGGCAATAAAGACCCGAGTAACAAGTAACAATGAAATATTACTAACAAGAAGCTAAGAATATGACCATATATGATATCATATCAACATGTATGATTCTGGAATAAGTCAATAACATTATTTAAACCATTATACAGGAGCTTCGGACACATACAAAGCAAATCGGACCTAAGGTAAGGGATAAAGTTTCAATCTCATTTTTATCTGAGATTGCTTATACGTAAGTATTTACTGGGGTTATGTTTATCATCCATGACCATGATTTCTAAAAATGATTTCATAAAATGTTTACCATTCTTCCATGGATGTTTAAAGGCATTTTTACCCTTTATTTACTTTTTACCACATTGTATGAATGGAATCTTTCCTTTGGTTACCATATAAGGTACTTTTTGACTTTTCCGACAAAAGTACGAAGAATGTATTTTTTTAACTTATATGACAAGAATGGATTTTTAAAACATTATTTCCAAGAATCTTCCTTTATAAGTTTTCAAGTTTATTTTTAATCAACTTCTTTTAGTTTATAATTGTATGACATGTTAAGAAAAGAAAAGTGTTTTTTAAAGTAGAAAGGATATTTTCCTCAAGAATGGAGTTCAAGTATTTTATCAAAATTATTTTCCATCTAAGATAATAAAAGGGTTCTGTTTTTATCCCTATTATTGCATTGGTTTGATTATGTTGTGATGGAATTATTTTTATGAATTCCTTTATCTTATATGAATTGTTTTATGATGTCATGTTGTTTAGGAACCCCATTTTTATTACATGGGTTACGCTATGATGTATGGTTTATGATTATGTGACACACATAAGAAAGGATTCATTATAAGATGGGTGGGACCTATATCTCCCTCCAATGCATTGGGTAAAGATTTTATATCTCATGATATAGACATGGCTGGAACGGTAGGTTATACCGGTTCAGTGAAACAGGACTGGAACGAGGGTGACTCGGTTCAGAAAGGGACTTTTTCCACTAAGATAGTCTTGGCAATGAGTCATGACTAACAAGAAATGATTTTCCATGATTATGTGTGAATGCCACAAAGTTTCAAGTTTTATGTTATGATTATGGGGATCTCGTTTTCACTTCTATGATTTGTTCCATGTTAAGATATTATGATCTCTTTTGTAGGTTATGATTTTCAAAAAGATATGATATGATTTTTATTTCCTTTATTTGCCCTTGCTGAGCATTTGAGCTCACCCTTTTATGTTTTCTTTTCCCCAGGTCAGGAAGATGGATATTAAGTAGAATATGCTAAAAGGGACCCTAGATATGATGAAATAAATGGGAGACACTGTAGAAGATTTATGAATCAGTTGTTTATGTTTCCCAGTTTCTAAAGACACTATACCTATACGGTCCTTTGTGGTTTTGTCATATGTTGTAATAAGTGTACTTCAATTTTGAAGTATTAACAATGTATGTAAAGTATGGGTCGTTATAGTTGGTATCAGAGGAAAGGTATAGTCCACCTTTGGAAACTAGGATGTGAAAGCCTTAGTAAGAACCCTAAGGATAAGTCTAAGCATAGAACACAATCTTAGTGTTTTAGAAATGGCCATGAATAACCTAGGATAAGACCTTAAGCGTGAAAATTTTATTCTTGAATTATGTGGTTTTCCTATTATAATTAGTGTTGCTCACACTATTCTTCTTGGTTTTAGTCAATGGATGGAACCCGAAGGAACCGTGTTAATGCGGAATGTGATGGGCAATGCAATGATTGTCCCCCTGAGCAACCAAACGATATGGGAGATGGAATGAAAAATCTTGTAGCCATGCTCACACAACTTTCTCAAGATATGAATCATGCAGGACTTCCAAACGAGCAAAGGAAGGAGCAACATTCTGTTGAATCCTTCATGAGGCAGCGTCCACCTTCTTTCAGCGGGTCTACTGATCCATTAGTTTCGGAAAAATGGATTAGTACTACTGAAAAGATATTTTCAGTTCTTCAATGTTCTTAACATGATAAAGTCATCCTTGCAGTGTATCGTTTGGAAGGAGATGCTGATCAATGGTGGAATCTTATTAAGAATATGAGGCAAAGGGATGAAATTGAGTCCATGGAATGGGACGAGTTCAAGAACTTATTTTTCAATAAGTACTTCCCTCGTATTCTCCGAACAAAGATGGAGAAAGAGTTTCTTGAACTGAAGCAAAGGGATGATGAATCTGTTGGTACCTATGAAGAAAATTTTACAAGACTTCCAAGGTACGCTTCTGGTATTATTATCCAACCTGAGAGTAAGATCGATCGATTCTTTAGTGGCTTAAAACCAAGTCTTCGAAGGGCGTTAGCCATAAGGGACTTCAATAGCTACGAGGAAATCGTTCGATGTGCTCTCAAAGTCGAGATGGATATTGGAGTAACCCATCAGTCATATGGGTTTGATAAGAAGAGGAAAATGGAATTCAAAGGAAAATCTAAAGAGCACACTGAAAATAAGATGAGCTTTCCCTTATGCTCAAAGTGTGGAAAGAAACATGGAGGGAGTTGTCTTAAAGGGACAAGTAAATGTTTCAAATGTGGAAAGGAAGGTCATCGGGCATTTGAATGTCGCGATAATGGGAAGAAGATGTCTAATGATGCAAACAAAGGAAGGGATACACAGAATGAACCTACTACACTTCAATGTTTCAAGTGCAAGGAGATGGGGCATTATGCCAATCAATGCCCAAATCCAAGGGTTGATGATGATGGTCGACGTCAACAAACTCTTAAGGCTAAAGACAAAGGAAAGTCACATGCAATTTCTATCAGCGATGTGGAGTACGATAACGAAGTGGTGAAAGGTACACTTACCATCCACTCTAAAGTAGCAAATGTTTTATATGATTCTGGATCCACCCACTCTTTTATTTCTGAAGAATTTTCTAAGGGTATCACCGTATTACCTCAACAATTAGATGTTGATTTAGCTGTGACAACACCTAATGGCACATCAATCGCATCAAAATTCTATAATTCTTCTCCGATCGAAGTTTGTGGGAAAGTGCTTCCTGCAAATCTTGTGATCCTTCCTATAGTGGAATTTGATGTGATTCTTGGCATGGATTGGCTTTCTTTATACGGAGCTCATATCAATTGCCAAAGAAGGGAAGTCACATTTCATATTCCAGATCAATCTATGATCGTCTATCAATGCAAGGATGAACATAACCTTCCAGTGGAAATTTCTTCCATTTTATGGGTATTGATTCCACTAAATGAAGGTTATTTATCTCAAATGGTTGGTGAGAAACTCACGATTAAGAATATGCCCATCGTACGAGAGTTTGATGATGTCTTTCCGGAGGAATTACCGGGTCTTCCACCAAATCGTGAAGTTGAGTTTTCAATAGAACTCGTACCGGGTGCTTTGCCTATTTCAAAGACACCTTATAGAATGGCCCCAATTGAGTTGCAGGAATTGAAGAAGCAACTCCAAGAGAATCTTGATAAAGGATTCATACGCCCTAGTGCGTCACCTTGGGGAGCACCTGTTCTATTTGTTAAGAAGAAAGATGGATCAATGAGACTCTGCATTGATTATCAAGAACTTAACAAGATCACTATCAAGAACAAATATCCTCTCCCACGCATTGATGACTTATTTGACCAACTACGCGGAGCTCAATACTTTTCCAAGATTGATCTTCGTTCAGGGTATCATCAATTAAGGGTCAAAAGGGAGGATATACCAAAGACGGCTTTCCGTACAAGGTATGGACACTATGAATTTATAGTGATGCCATTTGGTCTTACTAATGCCCCTGCTATCTTCATGGATCTAATGAATAGAGTCTTTAGAGACTATCTTGATCAATTTGTGGTAGTCTTTATAGAAGATATTCTTGTCTATTCAAAGTGCAAGGAAGAGCATGAAGATCACTTGAGAATTATATTGAAGACCCTGAGAAAGGAGAAGCTTTATGCCAAATTTACCAAGTGTGAATTTTGGCTTCAAATAGTTGCATTTTTGGGTCACATAATCTCAAAAGAGGGGATATCTGTGGATCCAGCAAAAACAGAGGTTATCGAAAGATGGTCGAGACCAACAACAGTAACTGAGATCCGAAGTTTTCTTGGTTTGGCTGGATATTATCGACGTTTTGTAAAGTATTTTTCACGATTATCTAATCCACTCACCAAGTTGACTCGGAAAGGAGTTAAGTTTGTTTGGACAGAGGAATGTGAAGAGAATTTCAAGGAGTTGAAAAGAAGGTTATCCAGTGCACCTGTGCTCACACTGCCTTGTAGTGGAGAAAGGTTTGTGATCTACAGTGATGCATCCAAGAAGGGATTGGGGTGTGTTCTTATGCAAAATGATATGGTGATAGCTTATGCCTCACGACAGTTGAAAATCCATGAGCAAAATTACCCAACACATGATTTGGAGTTGGCTGCGGTAATCTTTGCATTAAAGATTTGGAGGCATTACCTTTATGGTGAAAGGTGTGATATTTATACTGATCATAAAAGTTTAAAGTATATTTTCACACAAAAGGAGCTGAATATGCATCAAAGAAGATGGTTGGAGCTGATTAAGGATTATGACTGCTCAATCCATTACCACCCTGGAAAATCAAACAAGGTGGAAGATGCATTAAGTCGACAAGACCATGCTAGTTTATCCATGATGAGGATCACAAAAGATCCAATATTTATGGATTTACAAAGTATGGATCTTGGAATTATAATGGAAGGGGAAAAATCTTATCTTTTTCAAATGAATGTCCAACCATCTATACAGGTGAAGATTAAAGAGGCACAGAAAGAAGATGTTGAGTTACAAAAGAAGGTGAGAAATGTTCCTGAATTCAACCTTGATTGTGATGGGATAATAAAGTTCAGGAATCGGGTTTGTGTTCCTCCCATCCCTGAATTAAAGAAGGAGCTGCTGGATGAGGCTCATAATTCTTCATTCTCTATTCATCCTGGAAGCACGAAGATGTATAGGGACCTGAAAGAGTACTTCTGGTGGGATGGCATGAAAAGAGATGTTGCTGAATATTTCTCTCGATGCTTGGTTTGTCAACAAGTTAAAGCTGAGAGACAAAAGTCTAAGGGGATGTTACAACCATTACCCATACCCGAATGGAAATGGGAAAACATCACTATGGACTTTGTCACAGGACTTCCTAAAACATCCAAAGGCAATAATGCTATTTGGGTCATAGTTGATCGTCTTACAAAGTCTGCACACTTCATTGCTATTAGAGAGGATTTCTCTCTAGATCAGCTTGCCAGGATATATGTAAAGGAAGTGGTAAGATTGCATGGAGTACCACTTTCTATTATATCTGATCGGGATCCGAGATTTACCTCAAAGTTCTGGTGAAGTCTTCAGCATACTCTGGATACAGAGTTGAGTTTCAGCACTGCTTATCATCCTCAGACAGACGGTCAGTCTGAGAGAACAATTCAAACCCTAGAAGATATGTTGAGAGCTTGCTCTATGGATTTCAAAGGAGGTTGGGATCAACACCTACCTTTGGTGGAATTTTCATATAATAATAGCTTTCACTCCAGTATTCAGATGGCTCCTTATGAAGCTCTCTATGGAAAGAAATGCAGGACTCCAACTTGCTGGGATGAAGTTGGGGAAAGAAAGCTATTAGGACCTGATCTCATTGATGAAATGGCAGAAAAGGTCAGATCTATTCAACAACACATAAGAGCAGCTCAGAGTCGACAGAAAAGTTATGCCGACAACCGAAGAAATGACCTAGAGTTTGAAGTGGGTGATAAAGTGTTCTTACGAATATCTCCCTGGAAGAGGGTTATGAGATTTGGAAAGAAGGGGAAGTTGAGCCCTAGATATATCGGTCCTTTCGAAATACTGGATCGTGTTGGAAAGGTAGCTTACCGATTGGCGCTTCCATCGAATCTCTCTCAAGTTCATGATGTGTTCCATGTATCTCTCCTGAGAAAGTACATACCTGATCCTTCACATGTACTCAGCTCAGAAGTTGTACCACTGGAGCAAGATCTTTCTTATGAAGAAAAACCGATAGAGATTCTAGATCGTAGCGAAAAAGTCCTACGAAACAAGACCACTCGATTGGTGAAAGTTTTATGGAGGAACCACCAACTTGAAGAAGCTACATGGGAGCTTGAGGATATGATGAGGGAGAAGTATCCTCATCTGTTTGTTACAAAGTGACGAATTTCGAGGGCAAAATTCTTTTTAAGGGGGGTAGAATGTAACACCCGAGACTTTTATGTTATATAAATCATCAAAGGAATCTTTTTCTACACAACACTTGCTTGGCTTGCTTTACACGAAATCATGACCTTCCTCGATAGCTTGCGTCGTACGCAATACCGAGTTTCACTAAACAACGATATGCTATTAAAATATTATTAAAACTAGCCGTTATAAATAGTAATAACCACTTTTTGAAATTTTATAAATTTTATCTTTCAAAATGGACTTCATTTTTGGATTCGGAATACCGAAATTAGCCTAGGGTGAAATTTTGGTATTTTTCTGAAAACATTCAATTTTTGATGAATAGTGAAACCACTAAGTGGTAGGTTAAAAACTGAATTTTGCATAAAACTTAATTTTACCGCTTCTGTGAATGGAATTTCGAAAATCCGAGAGACACGGTTAATATCAAGGACTAAAATGTGGTTCAATGAGATGAAAATAATTTTTTGGTGAATAGTAACTTTTTACTTTTTTTACCACGGTTAAAAGTAAATAGGGTAACTAAGGGTAAATATGATATTACTATTACCCTAACACATGTCCTAATTCTATTGGATAAGTGTAATTCGACCAAAAACAACCTTATGAATATAATATGACAATTTAGGTCCACTTGGATTATATTATGACATTTAATATTATTTTATTTAATGAATAGTTAAAATAGTTAAAATCAAAGTTTAATAACTAAAACATTTTTAATATGGGGTTATACATACGATAAATTCGACTATAAATATTCAATATAAAGCTAAAAATATTTCCTACATAATTATATTTTATTTATAATTTTTAGACATTAAATAATTTAATTTATTTATGACACAATGATGATGCAGTAATTATCTTATTAATGAAATATTGACATAATTGATGTTATAAACACCAAAATAAATGTAATTTGAGACTTTTTATGAATTAAACTAATTTTCTAGGTTACTATGATTTATTAGTGTTGATTTAAGCAATTTGGTTCGAACATATAATTCTGTTATGACTTTTACAAAAATCATATATCAAATAGTGTCAAAATTGAAACAAAATAGTTTTTAAATCAAATATTATATTACTAATTTTTATTTTATTCCTAAAAATCTAAGGTTCGGCCAAATGACTTAGATAAGGATATATACATTAATAATAAACAATTTGGGGTTCGTTTGGCATGTTATAGTAAGTGTATTAACCATATAGTGTAAGAAAACAAAGACACGGTAAAAGTTAAATTATTTAACTTAGAGTTAAATCTAATTGATAAGGTTAAAATAATAACCTAAACTTGTCTAAATCCTATTGGTTGATAGTATTTCGACCCATCCCCACTTTAGCTTTGAAATAAGACCCTTTGGAACCATTATAAACCGATTTTGACTTTAATATAAAATAATATTTTGAGATATTCCTAAGGTGCCCCTCTCCTCCCTTATAAAAGGGCACCTCCTCCCCCTCCCCCTCACACCAATTTGAGCACTCAAGCTCGGCCAACCCCTGCCATTTTCTCCTCTCCACTTGCCTAGAATAATCCTATAGGTCCTGGTCTTGTTCAAAGACCAATCTTAGTTCCCTAAGTGGAGGATTCAAAGAAGCGTTCCAAAGAAGAGGTAATATCCATTACCGATCTTTTCAATTTCTTTCTTCTTCAACTTCTTCTTCTTTAGTTGTTTCATGATAAAGTAATAACATCAGTATTAATTACATACTGATATGTTATTATAAATATGAAACAACCCTAATTCACCTTCTATCCATCCTACGGAAAAATGAAATCACTGCGCGTGCGTACGTACGGAATACCGTCTCCACGCCGTGGTGTAATCTATTTTCCACCATCACCTTACAAGGATGGGTATAATGGTGTAATGAGTAACTATTTATGATTATTATAAAATAATATTGATACTGAAATAATATACATATACTCCAATACAATTCCATGATCATAGGAACGATATCATCACTCGTGCGTACGTACGGAATACCGTCTCCACGATGTGATGCGACTCGTTCTACATGATCATCATTACATAGTAATTATATAAATGAATTGAATGAATAAATATGATATATGTTACACTAATACCATTCTGGATATAAGTTATCTATAACCTTAAAAGAAGAATAGGAATTTATTCGGCAAAACACGCATAAGAACAAAAGGCAATAAAGACCCGAGTAACAAGTAACAATGAAATATTACTAACAAGAAGCTAAGAATATGACCATATATGATATCATATCAACATATATGATTCTGTAATAAGTCAATAACATTATTTAAACCATTATACAGGAGATTCGGACACATACAAAGCAAATCGGACCTAAGGTAAGGGATAAAGTTTCAATCTCATTTTTATCTGAGATTGCTTATACGTAAGTATTTACTGGGGTTATGTTTATTATCCATGACCGTGATTTCTAAAAATGATTTCATAAAATGTTTACCATTCTTCCATGGATGTTTAAAGGCATTTTTACCCTTTATTTACTTTTTACCACATTGTATGAATGGAATCTTTCCTTTGGTTACCATATAAGGTACTTTTTGACTTTTCCGACAAAAGTACGAAGAATGTATTTTTTTAACTTATATGAAAAGAATGGATTTTTAAAACATTATTTCCAAGAATCATCCTTTATAAGTTTTCAAGTTTATTTTTAATCAACTTCTTTTAGTTTATAATTGTATGACATGCTAAGAAAAGAAAAGTGTTTTTTAAAGTAGAAAGGATATTTTCCTCAAGAATGGAGTTCAAGTATTTTATCAAAATTATTTTCCATCTAAGATAATAAAAGGGTTCTGTTTTTATCCCTATTATTGCATTGGTTTGATTATGTTGTGATGGAATTATTTTTATGAATTCCTTTATCTTATATGAATTGTTTTATGATGTCATGTTGTTTAGGAACCCCATTTTTATTACATGGGTTACGCTATGATGTATGGTTTATGATTATGTGGCACACATAAGAAAGGATTCATTATAAGATGGGTGGGACCTATATCTCCCTCCAATGCATTGGGTAAAGATTTTATATCTCATGAGATAGACATGGCTGGAACGGTAGGTTATACCGGTTCAGTGAAACAGGACTGGAACGAGGGTGACTCGGTTCAGAAAGGGACATTGTCCACTAAGATAGTCTTGGCAATGAGTCATGACTAACAAGAAATGATTTTCCATGATTATGTGTGCATGCCACAAAGTTTCAAGTTTTATGTTATGATTATGGGGATCTCATTTTCACTTCTATGATTTGTTCCATGTTAAGATATTATGATCTCTTTTGCAGGTTATGATTTTCAAAAAGATATGATATGATTTTTAGTTCCTTTATTTGCCCTTGCTGAGCATTTGAGCTCACCCTTTTATGTTTTCTTTTCCCCAGGTCAGGAAGATGGATATTAAGTAGAATATGCTAAAAGGGACCCTAGATATGATTAAATAAATGGGAGACACTGTAGAAGATTTATGAACCAGTTGTTTATGTTTCCCAGTTTCTAAAGACACTATACCTATACGGTCCTTTGTGGTTTTGTCATATGTTGTAATAAGTGTACTTCAATTTTGAAGTATTAACAATGTATGTAAAGTATGGGTCGTTATAAATATCCCTTTCTAGATATTATTCTTGATTGAGGTTGATTTATTATAATACAATATTCTTTATTTTATTGAATGAGTTATGATATGTCTGATTGTGGATGTGATATTTTTATATCATTCATGGTTTATGGTTAATGTATTGACATTTCATATGATACTTTTAATATGAATTTTTATGGTATGTTTCAACATTTTCATACGAGGAATGAGGTGGACTTAGTATGTGACAGGTGGGGCTTGCTATATCCCCTCGATACATCGGTAGGTTTCATGAAACAAATTAGTGTCTTGGAATAATTACTTGAAAAAACATTTATTTTTAGTATTTCTATGAGGCCTTGACTATCTGGTAATGATGTCCGGCATTAAGAATTCACTGATTGTGAAATTAGTTATTAAATGTGATTATTTGACTAGTAGAATATCAATGTGAATGTTTATATGGTAATGTTAGATTTATATTTTTCATATTACGTTCAATATTATGTTTAAAAAGGCTTTTTTTAAGTACTCATATTTCCTTAAATGTTTACAGCTTATGAAAAATTATTTACCCTTATTGAGAATATGAGATCACCCCTTTCTTATGTTTTATTTTCCCAGGATGCTAGGAAGTGTATTATGATTTATATGTCAGTTTCATCTAGAAGAATAATGGAATTCTCAAAATATTTTTTAATGTTTTTTTAATGTGTAATGTAACATTCATGTATGTAATCTATTTTCCAAGACTGATAAATTGTTCGGTCCTTTGGGACTTTATTCCTTATAATCATGCAAATGTATTAAAATAATTTATTGGCTCTAGGATTCTGGGGTTGGGGAGTTACAAATGGTATCAGAGAAAGTTTAGTACAAACATTGGAAACTTGATTTAGAAAAACTCTAATTAGAGAACATTACCCTAATATATACATTGAGGATTAGTATAGATTATCTTCCTAGAATTTTGGTAATATATAGATTTTTTTATTTTTCAAGAAATACATCTCTGTCTGGATACGATCAGGTATAGGAGGCTCTGGAAAAGATGTACCTAGGAGTGAAAACTCTAACAAGGAGTTTCAGGCTTGACTTGGGGTATCCTAGTTCACAATAACAGGTCTTTTTTGCACTCTTGTTTATGACACTCCCAGGGGATATTCATAGGATAATTAATCTTTTCTATAAAAACCAATATTAAAGATTTATGAGTAAATATGTGAATAAAGAAACTATTTTTATGATTATGAGGCTAGATGAGTGAAAATATTTAATTAATGTAGAGAATTTTTCTAGTTTTTGGATTATACATTATGATATGATCTAACCTATTATATATCATCATTTAGAAATTGTGCTCAGTGGAAGAAATGAGAACTCTAGCAATATTCATGTCCTCAAGTGTAAGAAGGATCATATCTTTCATGGCCTTAAGATAACATTTCAATGGAAAATAACCTCCCATGTATTATCATCATACGAGGAAATAATATAATGTGTTAATAAGATAAGTAAATAATTATTTGATTCCTATGGATTTGAAGGGAAGCCAGATAAGAAATGGATGGGAGAGGGAAATATGGATAAAGGGAAGAAGGGAAATATGGATTTTCCAACATGTGATAACTGTGAAAAGAATCAACTTGGTAAATGCTTGAAGTGAAAGTGAGTATCTTATAACTGTGTAGAAAAAGGATACCACATTCATGATTGAAAGGGAAAGAAAATTGTTTCAAATATACAATGATTTATCTGCAAGGAGTAGGGACATTACACGAATCAATATCCAAATCATCAGAGTATACCCCAAATGATACCATTGGATAATAATCAAGTTATGATACTACTGGAGATGAAGAGGAATGATTAGTTACCTAATATTGTTTTTAAATAATTTTTTCATTTGAGTATTGTATTAATGATGTACATGTTATAAGAATTATAGAGTATATAATTATTGTATTGCGGTACTATTTCATTAAAGATTTGGGATTGTATGGTACCAAGTAATGTGACGTAGTTTCAAGTTAAACATTTTGGAAAATATATGGTTGGGAAAAACATACCCTGAATATGTTTCTGAAATTGAGATAATGATTTCAAAATAAGATATGATTGATTTGAATAAATTATATTGGATATTATTGACAACCTTGAAACTAATTACTTGTTTGTTTGTTCGATCATTTTTTGAAGTTTACTATATTTGTTTTGAATATAAGGAGTATATCTGATATTCTATAAAGAATAAGTGATCATGAATGTAATAAATAAGGTTTTATGGTTGTTTAGGGTGTTACCATGTTTTAATAGAATACATTATTAAGGTATTTACATGTTATTACATGGAAAAAGAGATTTTAATTATGTTTACCTTCCTTATAAATTTTGTACTATGAGTTTGGACAGAACTATTTTGGATAAGTCTAATGGTTTGAATTAATTATGTCGTACATTCGACACTATTGTATAAGGTTAAAATATTTCATAATATTATTTTTGGAATATAATAAAAAGGACAACCCAGAGGTTGGAGGATAACCCATAATGTCTGGAAAGGTCATGAGACTTGAACTCACAACTGAAGGGCGACAAGGGTGGATCACCTACCACTCGCTTACATGATATCCTGGTTTGTATAATGTAGTTTTTCATAAATGGTATGACAGATGAATTATAAAATAATTAATTTTGGAACACTATATGATTAAAATAAATAGAATATTTTTGAATTATATTATCTTTTGGAATGAAAGATGAGTTTGTGGTAGACGTTAGTTGAAGTACAGAACTCTACTGGTCAAGTATTTTTTTCTCTTATTCTAAAAAGAAATTAGTTCTTAATCTTTAAGGAAGGTATCTTAAAACCAAAAATGCATTCTCCAAGTACCTTATGTTTTGCTGAACCTATAGTATTTAAATCAACATAGATTTATGAATTTTTGATCCTCAATATTCCATTTATTGTTCACTTGTTTGTAACTGATGACCTCAATCACTCCCTATATATATTTACGTTTTCCACCAATTATGTGTCTCTAATTTCCAAAAAATTCCCCCATTTGAGATCATAATTTGGTGGTGACTTTTTCATTTATCATTACCTCTTATTAAGACTAAATTTTAAAAACCATATTTCCAATATGGGTTTTCCATAAAGGTATTTTCTATTTTTATCCTTTTATTTTTGAAGAACAATTACAAATTGTAGGGATGCAATTTATTGAATGACGGGAGAATGTGACACCCAAAATTTACATGTTATGCTTCTCTTGGAATAATAAAATAGCATGTAATGTATTCAAGATTGAGTTCAAGAGCACCATGATCTATCAAACTAGCCATTTTAAAATAAGTTATGAATAGTAATACCTAAATTTTTAAATTTTTTAAATTCTATTTTTTAATTTGGAGTTAATTTTTGGATTCATAATATCAAAATTAGTTTATGGTGAATTTTTGGTACTTTTCTGATAACTTTCATATTTTTATGAGTAGTTAAAAATACTAAATTTTAATATAAAAAAACATTTTTTAATCAAAATAATTTATAGTTTTAATTTATTCATTTGAGTGTTTTTAAACTATAAATGGATTATATTTTTATTATTCAGTATAATATAGGTCATTGGATGTAATTTCACATTTAAATAGTACATAAATACATGTCAATTTTTTGATAGTTTTTAATTCTTAAAAACACGTTTTTTGGTTTTGACAAGAGGATTTAATTTTAAATTAATTTCTACAACTTATGTGTTTTGAATTTGGAAAATTGGATTCCATATTTGGAATCATGAAGCCCAAATTGTGTAAATAGGTAGCTTTTGTTTTTATACTTTATGAATAGTAGCGTCAGTAAATATTTTATTTAGCATAGTTAAAGGGTAAATCAGGTAAATAAGGGTAAAAATTAATATTATAATAAAATTATAATAATATTAAATTACCCTAACATGTGTTCTAACTATGTTTTATGATATATTTACGACCATGGTAATCCTTAAGATGATTTTGGGACTGCATGGAGCCACTTGTAAGTGAAAATGACACTTTATCAAAATTAATTTAAAGATAAGGAAAATGTGACATAAACATATGTATTTTAGTAAAAAAATTTATAAGGTTATATAATTGATATCTTCGACTATAAATATTAATTAAAAATCTAAAATGACTTCCTACATCATGATAGTTTATTAATTATTTTTAGACCTAACATAAATATATTTATTTATGACACAATAATGATGTAATATTTTACTTATTAATGAAAGAATCAAATAAATGATATTGAAAACCTGTGATCAGCTGAGATGGAATGGGATGTGCATTTCCTCTATTAGTTGTCCTTGAATTAGGGCTATTGAGGATATCAATCATATCTTTTTTGAATGCCCATTCTCAAGGTCCCATAGGGATTATGTAGGGGTCGTCTATGGGATGGATTTCAGCGTTGGGCGCTCACTAGATGGGCTACTGTCCATCATTGGCAGCATTGGGCTGAGTGAGCAGGTTCATCACCTGCTACTTGCGGCCATTAAAACAATCCTTGCTTCTATCTGGAGGGCTCAAAATCTTAGGTTGTTTGAGGAGAAGAGTTATTCTTCTTGTGTCGGCATACTATCTATGCATCGGGAGTTTCATGATGCTACAAACGTTTAGGTTGGTGTGATGCATAACAGCATGCATGATCTGAACATCCTCTAGAGATTAGGAGGGGCAGGCATGTCCAAGGCACCCCGGGTCCTTAAATCTGTTCGATGGATACCCCCTATTGAAACTTAGATCAAAGTAAATGTTTACGGTGCAATGTTGGGTGCACCAGGACATTCATGTTGTGGCGGTACCTTTCAAACACATCGTATTTTTGTCACGGGTTTCTTTAATCATTATATTCGAATAGGGACTGCCTATGAAGCTGAGTTGTGGGACATTCTTTATGCGGTCAAGTATGCTATGATTCATAATTTGCATGATCTATGGCATGAATCATACTCTCAGAATGTGGTCACCTCCCTGAATTTGAAAATAAGGAATGTTCCATGGAAGATCTTACCACAGTGGGTTGAATGTTTGAGGCTCGTTCATCGCCGCAACCTGCATGCCGCGCATGCGTATAGGGAATCCAATCAAGTGGCAGACACCCTGTCAAAGAGGGTGGTTCTGGAATCAACCTCGATTTGGTCTTTTAGAACCCATGATCATTGTAATGTTCTTTTCTATGATGATATGTGTGGGGTTATTCACTCCCGGATGTGCAAGTTTCCCTGTAACTCATGACTTTTTACTCTCCTTTTCTTTTGTTAATTTTAGGATTTCCCGAGACCTAGTCCCTACTTTGGTAAATAAATGATATTATAAATATTAAAATAAATATAATTTCAAAGTTTTTATTCCATAAACTAATTTTATAGGTGAATATGAAATTATTTGTTTGATTTAATTTATTTTTTTCTAAGTAATAATGTTTTTATGACTTTCAAAAAAACCAAATATGAAATAATGTCAAAAATTACATAAATGAGTTTTTAAAACAAATACTATTTTATTAGATGATATAATACTCATAAAAATATATGATTCAGCCAGAGGAATTATATAAGGTTATATCTTTCATTAATGAATCACTTTGGGTTCTCTTAGAATGTTATAGTAAGTCTATTAACCATATAATATAAAAATACATGGAGACATGTTAAATGCCAAACTTATTTAACCCAGAGTTAAATCTAAACGATAAGGTTAAAATGGTACCCTAATATTGTCTAAAACCTAATTTTTTAGTGGAATTTGACTCATACCCACCTTATACTCGAAATTAATTCATTTTTTAGCCACTATAAAATGAAAAATAATTTATAATAAAATAATATTTCAATCTCTTCCTAAAGGGACCCTCACCTCTCTTATAAAAGGGTACTTCCCCTTATCTTAATTCCACACCTCCAAATCCTTTTAGATCGGCCAACCCCTGATAAAATATCATCCCAACTACAATAAATTCATCCTAGAGGCCTTACATGGTTTATAAAGCCAACCTAAAGATCCATTTTGTTCAAATCAAAAGGAAGAACCCGAAGAAGAGGTCATTATTTCATCACTTCTTTCAAGTTATTTTCTTCTTCCACTTCATATTTTTTTTGTTTCGATAAAAAATAATAACTAATGTAACTTATACATAATATTATTTTATTATAAATATTGAACAACCATATTCATTATTCTATCCATCCAATGAATGAAAAAGTCACCATTTGTGTGTGTGTACAGCTTACCGTCTCCACATCGTGGTGAAGTTTGTTATTCAACACTTCATTATTTGGATGGGTATAATGATGAGTATAATTGATGTAAATAATAAATATAACATGTTAATGATTATTTATATATAACATACCATCCAAATACATATGATTTTACCATCAATAAAATGATATTGTCACTTGTGCGTACGTACAGTTTAACGTCTCTATGACACGATGAGATTTATCTTCAACGATCACCATTTAAGAATTCTTATAAATATATATATATATATATATATATATATATATATATATATATATTGATTAAGTATGAGATATTTGAAATAATATTGACAATGTAATAATATATATTTTTTAGATAAATATTTTTCATTTACTTACTTCCATACTATACGATAAGAGAACAGAAACAACGTTCAGGCATACATACGGACTACCGTCTCCATGAATGGTGTTTCCATTTTATATATCTATATATTATACATATTTATATTATTAATAGATAGGATATATAAATCATGTTTTATATTCTAGAATTATGTAAATCATGATATAAGAGATATAAAAAAGAATAACAAGTTAAAACATATACGATAAAGAAAAATATTATTACCCAAAATGTTATGTTAACATGGAAATTATTATTAAATGGGTGGTATAAAGTCATGAATGAATCATATATAATATAATAAATATTAATATGGTTCTATTATAATTTAATAACATACAATGGTCATTATACAAGAATACAAACATATCCTCGACTAATGGAATGAACGAGGTAAGGGTTAATTATTCAATCCCATTATTATCATAAATTGTTTATGTGTAAGTATTTTCTGGGAAATTATTATTATCCATGCCCATGTGTCATAAAAGACATTTCAAACTGATTATTTTAAGGCACTCTTTATCTAAAACCTCATTTTAAATTTTATAAATATTTATTCTTCTAAATCTTTCTCATTAATGACCATGTTTTCAAAATGGTTTTAATGATTTATTTATATAGACATGATTATTTAAAAATGTTAATTAATTTATAAAGATTCAAATATGTATGGGAAACTTTGATTCAAATATCTATTTTAAATAAATTCCTTTATAAATTTTTTACTTTTAAATGATTTCACAAAAGGGATATTTCTCTCAAAAAGTCTTACCGATAATTCTTATCTTTGTCAACATCATTTACTGGATATTATTCTTGATTGATGTTGATTTATTATAATTTAATATTCCATATTGTATTGAATGAGTAATGATATGTTTGATTGTGGATGTGATATTTTTATTCCATTCATGGTTTATGGTTAACGTATTGACATTTTATATGCATGTTTTAATATGAATTTTTAGGTTATGATTCAACATTTCCATATGAGGAATGTAGTGGACCTAGTAAGTGACGAGTGGGGCTCACTATATCCCCTTGATGCATCGGTAGGTTTCATGAGAAAAATTATTACCTTGTAACAAGTCCTTGACATAATGTTTATTTGTAGTCATGGCATGTGGCCTTGACTATATGGTAATGATGTCTGACATTAGGCATTCCCTCATTATGAAATTTGTTATTACATGTGATTATTTGACTAGTACAATATCAATGTGCATGCTTATATGGTAATGTTAGATTTATGTTTTCCATATTATGTTAAAAATTATGTTTAAAAGGCTTTTGTATTTATTATACATCTTTCCAAAAAAAAATTATATCTTCTGCTAAATTATATACCCTTACAAAGCATTTGAGCTCACTGATTTCTTATGTTTTAATTTCCCTGGATTCCATGAAGTGAATTATCATTTATATTCATTTTTAATCTAGATGAATAATGGAATTCTAAAAGGATTTTTTTATGTTTTGTATGAATATGTAATTTAACGTTCATGTATGTAATCTATTTTCCAAAGATGTTAAATTGATCAGTCCTTTGGGACATGATTCCATGTAATCCTGCCAATGTATTAAATTAATGCACCAGCTCTGGGCGTCTGGGGTCAGGGAATTACAAGGGGTTCCCCAATCATCTTACCGATGGTTAGACAGGATCTAATTGGATATTCCATGATATAAAAAAAGAATCAATATATAAAATTTTCTTATCAAGGATGGTCTTTGCATTGATTTTACTCAAATGTAAGGGAAGTGATTTTTTACCTGGTGTCAGTTAGAAGAAAAATATATTAGACAGAAGTTCCAAGGGAAATACTACAATGGAAAGGCATATATAAATTTAGGGTTCCCAACCAATAGTGATTTTTTTGAAAAATGGGAATTTTAACCTAGTTCAAGGTATCATATATTTTTTCCCCAATATTGATCTTCCTCTCATTTTGGGAAGGTGGGACTTATATGATCATAAAAATATGATAAACTCACTACATGTGGGTGGTGAATTATAGTCTAAAAAATATCAAATTTCATACACATTATGTATTTAAATTGATCATTTTTTTGGTAATACCAATAAAATCAAATATCAATGTAATAAAAGATTATGTAATGGAAATATAAACTGTATATATAATAGGAATTCAATTGAAAATAATGCAAAGGATATTTTATCAATTAATAATGAATTATATATATTATTGGAAATTTAAATAAAATATATTATTACAAAATATGTAATAATTAACTTAACAGAAATTTAGGATAAAATATATTTAGTGACTTTAGTTAATCAAAATTTATTGGTTTGAAAATCAAATAATAAATTAAAAGGCTATTATTAAAAACCTAACTTTAAACAAAAGTGAAAGGTAGGTTTGTAGACCCAAAATAATGTATCCATGAATTTTAACCAATCATTAATTTATCCAATTCAAATGTATTGAATATTAGATGCATATTCCTCTCCCTAGATTACCTTGATTATCATGGTTATAATTTATTAATTTAACAACCTGATCCCCAGTTTATCCACAAATTTTATTGATATACAAGTATTTTTGATAAAAACATTGGTTGCTCGATATGCCCATGACATTTTCCAGTAACATGGTTCTCTCTTCTAAACCTACATAATACCTAATAAACCTATCAATTACATGATTATTTTGATAAGAAACCCGATAGATTTATAAGGAATTTTTTGAAATTTTAGCTCTAATCTAAAGTTCTTAGAAATAAAAATTACAGTGATAAGAAGCACTCCTAGAAGAAAAAAATTGAAATGATTTAAAATAGTTAATAACATCCAATGATCCTATAGAAAATTTTAGTGACTTAATTTTTTATATATTATGATCCATCATATTTATATATATTAATAGGAAATACTCTAATGGTAAGATTATTTATATCTCAAGTTCAGTTGCAACAACATCTGTAATGTACCTGACCTAGAATCCACTAAATCGGTGCTCCGAGCCCCCATAACACCCCCAAGACCTCTCATACATTCAGAAGACATCCCTTGAATCCTGAAACAAGGGATTCAACAAAAACATAACGAAAACATACCTTTCCAAAAACTGGGATCTTACAACCTCCCCACCTTATAACGGATCGTCCTCGAGCCGAGTTTCCAAACCTCATTGATCCACTGAAGAAAAGAGTTCGGGCCACTGAGCCCGCATATCTGATTCCCGCACCCAATTTTCTTCCTGAACTTTCCCATGATTCCATAGTACTCACACTAATGGATCAACCTTGCCTCTCAGGACATTTTCACTACGATCCACCACAAAAACCAGATGCTCCTCAAAGGACGCATCAGCCTCAAGCTCCACATCCTCAACATCAACCACATGAGATGGGGTGTTCCGGGGGCTCGGGGCACGAAAGAAAGGAAAAATTGGCAAGATAATCCATGGCGCATGGCCAAGTAAAACCGTGCGGCCTGACCAGGTAAACCGTGCAACCCCTCCTCCTCCGGATAGTGGCATGCACACAGTTTTTGCATGGTTTTCCAAACCGTGTGGCTAAACCATGCGGCCACTTAAAGTTGGAAAAAAATTACAAGTTTTCCACTCCAGGCTTTTAAACCCCAATTCGGGTTTTCCTCTCATTTCCTCCCTATTTACCCTAGGAACGAACCAAATCACCCAAGAGCTCTAAGATATCAATCTCCCTTGTTTCTAAGGAATTTTTGGTGTCATTGGTTGTGGATCGAAGCTCCGGGAAAGGCTAATCCCATCCTTGCTTCTCTTTTTGGTTTAGGGTTTGTATCTTCTCTCTCTCTTGTTTTGAAGCTCTAAAAACCTATATTTTGGGTGAGTTTTAGGTTTAAGCTCCAAAGTTTGGTCGGATCGAGGTCTAAGGACTTGATTGAGAGTGCGTTCAACTATGGTTTCGCGGTAGGTGGTCTAAAAGTTATATCCCATAGTTATTTGGGGATTTTTCCATGTTTAGTTGTGTTCTTGTTTCCACTTGGTTATGTTTTGAATAACCTTGTAATTTTAGGTAATAATGGTGTTTAAAATGGAAAATGGGAACCCTCACGATCCCTTTGGGAAGTGTTGGGATTGACTTGACCTAATTGGGTCCATCCATGGGATGTGTCGGCTTTTCCCGGGTTATGGGATTGTTTTTAAACAAGCGACCTTGTTGTAATAAATGGTATAGCCCTTGAAGAATATGTTGGAATGATTGGTTGAACTTATAATAGAATTTAGGTGGTGCACCTAGACTTGGAAATGACCTAAGGGTTGTGTGGAAAGGCTTGAATGGTTGATTCATGGAAATGATGAACGGGTTAAATGGGTTAATGTGTAAACTGATTAAAGACCATAATGGGATGGATTATGGGTCTAGTGTTGAATGCTTAGTGATATAGTCATAACACATGGTAATTGGGTGAATGGTTAAATGATGTGAAATTGTAATGTGTTAATGGGTTAAGGCATAATTTGAATTCCCATGTGGTTTGTTGTGAATGGTGTTTGCCAAAGGTAAATGGTATGATGGGTTGATGGTTACTTGTACATATAAGAATGTTCACATGGCTTGGTAGTGTGGGTTATGACTTGAGTATCTATGCCCACGGGTTGAGTAAAGACTGATGCTCTGAACTTCACCCAAAATGCACTGGTTAGGAATGGGGACTGATGCACTTTTCCCCTAACAGTTGCATCCACCCGGACTGATGCTTCGAGGTGAGGTTATGGTTATCCACCCAGAATGATGCTTCGAGGTGAGGGTATGGTTATCCACCCGGACTAAGGCTTCGAGGTGAGGTGTAGTTGCTATGACGGATTTAATCCTAGTGAGATATGATAACTATGTGTTTACCCTCTTACATGTGATTGTTGGACTTAGACCCATGTAACATAATTGATGTGATTAACCCTTGGAAATGTGATGAAATGGTAAGTAATGATAATTGGTTTGAAATGAATGGTAATGGAAGTGGCAATGGATTCGGCTCTGAACTGGTTAATGGAACCTCAAATAATTACTTGGAAATTATCATTCATATTCCTTTTTCATGCACTATCTATTTATACTGGATATTTTGTAGACACCGTTGGTGGTTTCCTACTGAGTTGTACTCACACCCTTCTCTGGATGCTTTTAATTACCTAAGAAGACTTCATGTTTGTAGGTCAGAAGAAGGGAAAAGGTCCTTGCTAGATAGTTGAGTAGACATGGGTAGCACATGGTGGAGGATTCTTACTTGGAGTCGGGACCTCTTTGGGGATTTGGGTGTTGTCTTTATTTTGGGTTTTTGTTCACTCTTCCACTTGTAGTATGACACGGAATATTTATTGTTGGAATTGATTGTTATAAATGTTTCTTGTTTATTGGTTATTGTTTCCACTATTTGGTTTTTTTCTTTTGTGGCTTACTCTGATAAAAATGGGGTATAGTCTCCTCACTTGACTCCATAGACCCCTGCTGCTAGTCAGCAGCCTTTGGCGTACGCGGAGGCTCGCTTAAGGTCATGTAACCACCCATCTCGGAGCACCAATTTAGTGGATTCCAGGTCAGGGACGTTACGAAGTGGTATTAGAGGAGGTCTTTCTTCTCCTTCTCTAAGGTCTTGTTATTTGGGATAGGTTTCCAAGGGTTACGTGTCGAGCCTTGGTAATGATCTCGTGATTGGGAGTAGCTAACCCATGTACGAGGGAAAACCCAAGTCACGCTGGCTGGGAAATGTTGTTCTTCATTGTGCGATGTTATAGTTGATGTTATTTCACCATTGGGTGATGGAAATGTGGTTTGATATGACTGTTTTATGATATTTGGCTCATGTCCTTAATGGCACGAGGATTTGCATACATGTATCATTGTAGGAACCTAGGGAAATATGTGACATGCATTATGTTATGCACACGCACGGTGTGGTGTGTGAGGCAGGAAAGTAGGGTGCATCATGCATTTCATGAAACCAAGAAATAATGAGAAGAATGAAATAAAACAAGTGGGTAAATGATGTTTAATTAAATATAAGGGTTTGAAATGAAGTGGAAAAAAATGTTTGTGAAATGTTCTGTGAGTTCGGTGGCAGTGCATGGTTGTTTACCCAATGTGGACCATGGCCCACGGTAGGGATGGTCGTGTGGTGAAATTGAGGTGTTAATGTTGTTGAATTAGCATATGAAAATGGGTTGTTGTAGCTAGTAAAGAGATTTTGCGGAAGTCGTGGATGTTTTATGGTACGTGTTTTAAATATCATGCTTGGAATTGTAGAGAGATTCCACCATGTCGGCGGTTACCAGTTGGGAAACGGGAGGATGTTGCTGAGAACACTCCTCCGGTAGAAGAGAATTAAAATGTGGTGATCAATGAAGGTAGAGAAGATCAGTTTTGGAGAACTTGGCTCGCCTTATGTAGATGATGGATCGGGACCCAGTGCGGGTTGTACCGAGTATGTTTGAGCTGACCAAGGAGTTCCAGCTACATCACCCTCCGACCTTCACCGGAGAGGGTGGGCCAGAGGTAGCATAGTTCTGGTTAGAGTCTCTCCAGAAGATACTGGATCATCTGGAGACTCGTGTTGATAAGCAAGTAAAGCTGGATATTTATATGTTGTGGGGATGGGTAAGGCGTTGGTGGGACATTCAGACTCAGACTGAGCCAGCTGAGGGGATGTTGTGGAAGTTTTTCCAAGAGAAGTTTCTGGAGCATTTCTACCCAGAGACTTTGAGGCAGGAGCGGGATCCAGAGTTTATGAGCCTGACTCAGGGATCTCTATCGGTGATGGACTATGCGAGTCACTTCACTGATTTGCGATGCTTTGTCCCAGTGTTAACAGGGGATGAGGCAGCGGTGGCAAGGCGTTTCCATGATAGGTTGATGCATGAGATCAGGTCTCAAGTATATATATTCTGTTTGAAGAGGTTTACAGAGGTGATGGATCAGGCACTCATCTCTAAAGGGAACCTGAATAATGCTTCGAGTGGTGGTATTTTCGTGCCAGCTGGGCGGACAAGTGGTGCATCTTCTGAAGGTCGGAAGCGTCGTTTGTAAAGTTTACAGCAAGGTGGTCTGAAGGGAGGGTCGGCCTCTCAGAGTGGGAACCAGGTGTTCTGTTATCAGTGCGGTAAACTGGGGAATTTCCATGGACAGTGTCCCCGACCTCCAGTTGAGTGTCGTTCGTGTGGCAGGATGGGACATGTGCAGAGGTTCTGTAGGAAACCTCAGCAGGTGGGCGAGTATGAAGGTGAAAAGCAAGTACCAGGTACGGGAAGGGGATCAGTTTCCCCATAACAGGCAGTCAGTTGGAGCTCCATGGGTCGTACTGGCAGGGGAAGTAGACATGGAACTCCAAGGCAAGATCGCTCACACTAGCAGGGCAGTGCAGTGCAGGGTGCTCAGGCTAGAGCCCAGGGTAGAGGGGCAGGTGAGCTTCAGGCAGTTCAGTTTGTGCCTGGTGATGGAAAGGCTGGACCGTCAACTGTTCGAGGTACGATCCTTGTAGCTTCTACGTTTTCTATTGCGTCGTTTGACACAGGTGCCACACACTCTTTTGTTTCTTCTCATCTTTTGGTAGTGTTGGGTTTACCTGTAGATAGGGTGTGTAGTGTTATGTCAACTGACACTCCGTTGGGGGTTTTGGTTGAGGATATCAAGCAGTCAAGGGATGTGCCTTGGAAGTTGGTGGGTATCATTTTCTATGGGATTTGTTCATTCTCGAGATATCAGGGTTTGACCTAATATTTGGAATGGATTGGTTGGTGTTGTATCGGGCGCACATAGACTGTTATCAATGCAGAGTATCGTTCAGGTCCATTGAGGGTGATGGTTATGTCCACCGTGGCGAATGGGATGTTTGAGCAGGGCCTTCAGGACCTTTTTTTCAGCGGTTGAGTGAACTCATAGCTCGGGTGGTATGTCTCATGCTTTATGATGATGAGGTAGGGGAACAATCTAATTTTACACTTGTGGTTGATCGGTTTCAGGATGTGTTTCCTGAGGATTTCTCGGGGTTACCACCCGAGAGGGATGTTTAGTTCACAATCGAGTTGCTGTCGGGAGCAGAGCCAGTTTCTATTCTACCATACCGAATGGAACCAGAATAACACTAGGAATTGAAGGTTCAACTTAAGGAGTTAGAGAATAAGGGGATTATCTGTCCTAGTACGTCTCCTTGGGGATCTCTCGTTCTTTTTGCAATGAAGGTCGATGGTTCGTTTAGGCTATGTGTTGACTATCAAAAGTTGAATCAGATGATGGTGAAAATTCGGTACCCTCTTTCTATAATTGATGTCCTATTTGATCAATTGAGGGGTGCATTAGTGTTTTCTAATATTAATCTGAGGTCAGGTTATCACCAGTTGAGAGTTAGGTCTTCTGATGTACCACGAACAGCTTCCCAGAGTCGGTACGGGTTGTTTGAGTTTGTGGTAATGCCTTTCAGCTTGACCAATGCACCGACAGTGTTTATGGATTTGGTGAACCAGGTCATTCATCCCTATCTAGATCAGTTTTTGGTCGTCTTTGTTGATGATATATTAGTGTACTCGAAAACTCACGATGATCATGCCCAACATCTTGACATCGTCTTGGGTACGCTAAGATTGCATCGGAAATAGGCCAAGATATCAATGTGTCAATTCTGGATAGGTGAGGTGCATTTTCTGGGTCACATCATCTTAGAGGCAGTTCTGTTAGTGGATCCAGAGAAAGTGCAGGCAGTTCTGTCTTGGGAGCTGCCCAGGAGTGTTTCAGATGTTCAGAGTTTTCTGGGTTTGGCCGGGAATTACTGAAGGTTCATTCAGGATTTCTCTCACTTGGAAGCACCACTCTCGAGCTTGACCACAAAATGAATCAGGTTCGAGTGCTCTAAGTCTTGTGAGAAAGCCTTTCAAGAGTTGAATAAGTGGTTGATGACCGCACCTATCTTGATCTTACCTGAGGTGGGTAAGAAGTACATCGTGTTTTGTGATGCATTCGGAATCGGACTTGGGGCTGTGTTGATGCAGGGTGAGTGGGTTGTGGCTTATGGGTCAAGGCAGTTGAGTCTTCATGAGCAGAACTATCCCACTCATGATCTTGAGTTGGCTGTAGGAGTGTATCCCTTGAAGTACTGGAGGCACTATCTGTTTGGAGAACGGTCCACCATGTTTACTGACCATAAGAGTTTAAAGTATATCTTCTCGCAAAGGGATCTGAATCATCGGCAGTGAAGATGGGTTGAATATCTCCAGTCCTTTGACATTGAGTTGGTGTACATGCCAGGAAAGGGGAATAGTGTTTCAGATGCTCTGAGTAGGAAGGTTCAGAATCTGGTGGTTCAGGATTCCAGCACCGAGTGCAAGGTGATGGCCTTGTTTGAAGAGATGCATCTGTAGGTGCAGGAGGAGAGTGGTCAGATCAAACTTTCTTCATTAATTATGGGTTACATGCTTTTGAGTCGAGTTAAGGAAGGTCATCTTGATGATCCTAAGTGTCTGATCATGAAGGAAAAGCGTAAAGGTGGGGATCTACCTTCTAGTTGGGCCATCGGCGTGGACGGTGTTGTTCGTGTTCGTGATCATGTGGTTGTGCCAAAGTGTGTGAGGGAATAATTGATGTGTGAGTTCCATGCATCAAAACTGGCATTGCATCTTGGTTTGACCAAGATGTACCGTGTTCTCCGAAGGTAGTTTTGGTGGCATGGAATGAAGAAGGAAGTTGTGGTCTTTTGTGGCACGGTGCCTTACCTGTCAGCAGGTGAAGGCCGAGCATCAACGCCCAGGTGGTTTGTTGCATCCATTTCCCATTCTGAAATGGAAGTGGGATGATGTAATGATGGATTTTGTCATGGGTCTCCCGAGGATTCCATGGAATAATGATGCAATCTGAGTGGTTGTGGATGGGTTAATGAAAGTGGCTCATTTCTTACCGATTCAAGAGACCTATACAGTCGACCAGTTAGGTGAGCTGTATGTTTGGGAAATAGTGTGGTTGCATGGTGTTTTTCGGACCATAGTTTTGGACCGAGATCAGCGTTTCACATCGCATTTCGGGAAAGGGTTGCAGAAGGTGCTTGGTACGCAGGTGTTTTTGAGTATGGATTTTCACTTGCAGACAGATGGGCAGTCGGAGCCTACAATACAAGTGTTGGAGGAAATTTTAAGAGCTTGTGTCCAAGACCTTGGTGGTTCTTGGGAGAGGCACCTATCTCTAGTTGAGTTTACCTACAACAACAGTTTTCATGCTATAATTCAGATGGCACTGTTTGAGGCACTTTATGGGAGGCCATGTAGATCTCTGTTGTGTTGGCTAGAGGCCGGTGAATCTGAGTTGTTGGGGCCATGTCTCGTGCAGGAGACTTCAGAGAAAGTTATGTTGATCAGGAAGTGGATGGGTACAGCTTGGAGTAGGTAGAAGTCGTATGCAGAACGGGGGCGTAGATCTCTTGGGTTTAACGTGGGTGATAAAGTGTTCCTTCAGGTGTCGCCAAGGTTGGGTCACTGTCTGATTCGAAAGAAGGGTAAGTTGGTTCCCATGTATGTGGGACCTTTTGAGATTGTGGAAAGGATCGGACCAGTGGCTTACCGATTGGATCTTCCACAGTGGTACGGTGGAATGCATGATGTGTTTCATGCGTCGCAGCTTTGACGGTATCACCCTGACCCATCTCAAGTGGTTGATGTAGAGGATGTGGAGCTTGAGGCTGATGCGTCCTTTGAGGAGCACCCATTTCGTGTGGTGGATCATAGCTAAAAGTTCTTGCGGGGAAAGGTTGTGCCATTAGTGTGAGTACTATGGCAGCATGGGAAAGTTCATGAAGGAGCTTGGGAGCGGGAATCAGATATTCAGGCTTAGTGGCCGGAACTCTTCTCTTCGGTGGATCAATGAGGTTTGGAAACCCGGCTCAAGGACGAGCCATTATAAGGTTGGGAGGTTGTAAGATCCCAGTTTTTAGAAAGGTATGTTTTCGTTATGTTTTGGTTGAATCCCTTGCTTCGGTATTCAAGGGATGTCTTATGAAAGTACAAGAGGTCTTGGGGGTGTTTCGGGGGCTCGGGGCATGAAAGAAAGGAAAACTGGGCAAGAGAAGCTAGGGCGCATGGCCTGTGCATGGCCAGGGCAAACCGTGTGGCCTTCCCAGGTAAACCATGTGACCCCTCCTCCTCCGGATAGTGGCATGCGCACGGTTACCACACGGTTTTCCAAACTCTACGGCTAAACCGTGCGGCCACTTAAATTTGGAAAAAAATTACAAGTTTGCAACTCCGGGCTTTTAAACCCAAACTCGGGTTTTTCTCTCATTTCATCCCTCTTCACCCTAGGAATGAAACGAATCGCCCAAGATCTTGAAGAGATATATCTCCCTCGTTTCTAAGGTGTGTTTTTTGCCGTTGGATGCGGATCAAACCTCCGGGTAAGGATAATCCCATCCTTGATTCTATTTTTGGTTCAAGGTTTGTATCTTCTCTATCTCTTGTTCCGATGTTCTAAAACCCTATCTTTTGGGTGAGCTTTAGGTTTAAGCTCCAAAGGATGGTCGGATCGAGGTCTAAGGACTTGATTGAGAGTGAGTTTAACCGTAGTTTCTAGGTAGGTGTTCTATAAGTGATATCCCAAAGTTATTTGTGGATTTGTGCATGTTTAGTTGTGTTTATCTTTCCACTTGGTTATGATTTAAATAACTTTTTCCTGTTTGGTAATAATGGTGTTTTAAATGGAAAATGGGAACCCTCACAATCCCCATGGGATGTGTTGGGATTTACTTGACCTAATTGGGGCCATCCATGGGATGTGCCAGCTTTTCCCAGGTTTAGGGTTTGTTATTAAACAAGTGACCATGTAGTAATAAATGGTAGATCCCTTGACGAATATGTTGGCATGACTGGTTGAACATGGAATAGAAATTTAGTGGTGCACCTAGACTTGGAAATGACTTAATGGTTATGTTGAATGGGTTGAATGGTTGATTCATGGAAATGATGATCAAGTTAAATGGGTTAATGTGTAAACTGATTAAAGACCATAATGGGATGGATTATGGGTCTAGTGTTGAATACATAGTGAGATAGGAATAACACATGGGAATTGGGTGAATGGTTAAATGATGTGAAATGGTAATTTGTTAATTGGTTAAGGCATAATGTGAATTCCCATGTGGTTTGTTGTGAATGGTGTTTTCCAATGGGCAATGGTACGATGGGTTGAGGGTTACTTATACATATAAGCATGTGAAAATGACTTGGTAGTGTGGGGTATGACTTCAGGATCTACGCCCACGAGTCGATTAAAGACTGATGCTCTGAACTCCAACCTAAATGCACAGGTTAAGAATGGGGACTGATGCTCTTTTCTCCAAATGGTTTCATCCACCCATACTGATGTTTCGAGGTGAGGGTCTGGTTATCCACCCGGACTGATGCTTCGAGGTGAGGGTACTGTTATCCACCCAGACTGAGGCTTCGAGGTGAGGTATTGTTGCTATGAGGGAGTTAATCCTAGTTAGATAGGATAACGATGTGTTTACCCTCTTACATGTGATTGTTGGCCTTAGACCCATGTAACATAATGTATGTGATTAACCCTTGGAAATGTGATGAAATCGGAAGTAATGATAATTGGTGTGAAATTAATGTTAATGGAAGTGGCAATGGATTTGGCTCTGAACTGGTTAATGGCACCTCAAATAATTACTTGGAAATTATCATTCATATTCCTTTTTCATGCACTATCTATTTATACTGGATATTTCTTGGACACCTTTGGTGGTGGCCAACTGAGTTGTACTCGCACCCTTCTCGGGTCGTCGTTAGGTACCCAAGAAGACTTCATGTTTGTAGTTCAGGAGAAGGGAAAATGTCCTTGCGTAATAGTTGAGTGAACATGGGTAGCACTTGGTGGAGGATCCGAACTTGGAGTAGGGACCACTTTGGGGATTTGGTCGTTGTCTTTATTTTGGGTTTTTGTTCACTCTTTCACTTGTAGTATGACATGGCATATTTATTGTTGGAATTGATTGTTATACATGTTCCTTGTTTATTGGTTATTTTTTCTGCTATTTGGTTTATTTCTATTATGGCGTACTCTGATAAAAAGGGGGTATAGTCTCCCCACATGCCTCCATAGACCCCTGCTACTAGTCGGCAGTCTTTAGTGTACGGGAAGGAACACTTAAGGTCATGTAACCACCTGGCTCAAAGAACCAGTTTAGTGACATCCAGGTCTTGGACGTTACAACACCAATAGTATCTTACTATTCATATTCTGATGGTCTTAGCATATTTCCATATCTAACAATGAGTTGAGTTAAGACTACTTTAGTTATTTAATTATCTAATTATGGTAATATATATTTAATTATCTAGGTCATTAGGTTTACATGAAAACCTTAAATATTTTGTATTATAGAACACCTCATGTCATAAACATTTTATAAATTAGTAAAACATCATTATTTTATTAAATCCCATGTTATTGATAAATATGTTATTTGTTTTATGTACTAAAAATAATAAAATAAAAATGAATCTTTTTAATATATATCAAATACCAAATAAATTGTTTCATGGTTTTAAAGAAATGTATAGTAATGTGAGTCGATGATATAATAATCTCCCAATTTTTAAAAAATAGAATAATAGAAGAGAAAATTAAAATTATATGAATTAATTACTAAATATATATAGATTAAGTTTCATTAATTATCCTTCTATGTAGATCCCCAACCATTGAAAATATGAGATAATTCACCCTTAACAAAGAAAATGTAATTTTTAATTTTTAAATGTTTTCTCCCCTGTTTTTTTTTCCAAAATAATGTAAGATGATTATTTTAAAGATGGATAAAAGTACATTATAATTTATTTAAATAAAAAAATAATCTGATGAACTTTTTATTATAGAATAAATCAAAAAATATTATGAATGTATGTCAATTAGTAGTAAAACTCAAAAAAAAGATATCCCATTAAGCGAACAACCAAATTTTTAGATTATAATAACAAATCCATCATGAAATACAATTCTAAAATCAATCCTTATTTTCTGATTTGTCTATCATATACATTATATTTTTAATATAATTCCTTTTATAATTTAAATATTATTCCTATACTTTGAACATTTCATTAGACTTTTCTACCTTTATTAAAAGTATAAACTCACGATATTTTAAAAGATAAAATTGCTCGAAAAATTTCTCTTCTAAAAAATTGATCAACATATTTCTATATTGAATTAAATTATTATTAAATGATACTAATAACATAAAATTGTATATAATAATAGAATGGAATTAAAATTTCTCTTATAAATTTTTTAAATAATCTTTAATATCTTGAAAATATTTAATATATTATCAAAATTACGATATAGAAGTTCATATTATTCTCCAATTAAATTCATGTTATTGTATTGGTTTTTCATACACCTATTTAAAGCTACCAACATCCAGCTCTGTGAATTAATTATTTCTTAGACAATATTCATTTTCACTTTACTTATTAAACTAAATTTATTAGTTGTATTTTCCACATATATTCTACAGAATGTGTTAGTTAACTTTTATGTAGATTCACCTTTTCAGTTATCTCTGATATAATCTTGATAATTTTGTTCATCCTCATTTATAGGTCAATAAATTAACATAGAACTTTATAAAATAATCATGTGATATATAAAGCTTGAGATTCATATAATCTATTAGAAATATCATGTCCCTTTTCTTTTCCATAAGAAACAATAGTTGGAACAACAACATCCATAAATTTATCTTGATAATAGTTATCAATGTCAATTGGAATTTCCTTACGTACATTGTGATCATTAATTATTCTTTCATATGAATATGATGAAGAAGAATTTGAAATTTTACTTTATTCAATATATTATAACTTTTGAAAAAAAAAATCCTATATGGGGATGATCTAAGAGTAGTAGAAGTTTGAACCAAATATTTAATAGGAGATAAATGTTCAATTTCAAAATTCTTGGTTGGGGATTAATCCTTATTATTATCTTTATTCTCAATAAAGAATCCTTTTGATATGGGATCAAATAGTGGTAGCATGAATTTATAAGATTGTGGAAGAGATTCTTTAGATTGGAAATCTTCAACTGAATGCACATAAAATATCTGAACATATAATTATTCAAGAGAAAACTCCCAAAAACTATATCAGGTAATGATAAGGATGATAACTTTTAGAATATTTAAATCAACCAATTTTTATTTTCATCAAAATATATCTTTATTTTTATCAATTATTGAGTAAGAAAATTTTTATTGATCATAATCCAAAGAAGAAAATATTTTTCATATTGGGAAAACATCAGTTTAATATAATTTTTATTCTTTTTCTTCACTTCCACCGACACAAAAAAAACTTCATCACACGAGGAATTTTCCGTGGATTTATCTATAGTAAATAATGGTTTCCTAGTATCTCTTTATTACCATTTAATTTTCAGCTGCATCAACCTTCTATTTTAAAAATTCTATATGAGTATTAATAACTTTATAATTTTTGATATGATGTAATTATTTTCTCATTTATGAGTGTTTTTTTGTACATGTGTCTAAATTGGGTTTTCTTTTTCCTTATCTATAAACGAATAAACTATATTCATGGTTCCAATATCATCAACTAATTTTTTTATTTCCTCTTATAAGGGGCCTTATCTAAATAAGAATCATTGAGATCTTTTGTCTTCTTTAAAACATGAAATTTATGAGATAGATCATCTCATTAAAAAAATTCAAATATTTGCAGATGCATCAACTGTGGATTTCCCTACAACCACTTTAAATCTATCTTTTTCAGTAAATATAAATTTTTAGATTTTATCATCATTTATTGGGTTATTTTGTTGCCTCTTCAAATGATATTGGTTCACAATATTCTATTCCCTTGGAAACATCACAATAATACGATTCAATATCTATCCATATATTAAAATATTAATTTTACCTACTCTATTTTTAATAGCTTCAAAATATGACAAGATGAACTAGGAAATATTAAATATCCTAAAACATACTCGATAATCTTACATGTATATTTCTTGTATCTTGAATATGTCTATATCCCCATTCTCAATAATAAAATAGTTTTTATCAAATAAAATATGATTCTTACTTCATAAAATAGATTTTATATATTATTATCTATCTTATTAATCGCAAAATCATTTTTCTCAACTTTTTATTTGAAAAAATATCCCTATGTTTCTGGTAAATTGTGTGATATAAATAAGACTCCAATTTAAACTATATAGTAACCTACGAATCTAAATTTTCTTGGGTAATGGTAAGGTTTTTAGTGAAATTTTTTTTTTCCTTTTTTAACTCCATCCACTTTTGATAACTTCATAGTTCTATAGATTTATTGGATCAACAAAAGATAATACTTATCATGTTCTTCTACTGTAATAATAAAAAATTTCCAACTTTAAAAACTGAAAATATCTTTCATCATTAAACCATACTTCTCAAATAGCATTGATTTGATCATAATATCCTTCATTATTTATTTGGTGGTAAGTACATCAATTAATTAAATTATTTAATTGAAATAAGAACAACTTAATATGAATAGATGAAAGAGAACGACTATATATTCATAATGAATGCATTCAAAAAACTCTTGGTACACCACTTTATATTGGTGAAATAGTAATATAAAGGGTCATCATATATTTTCTTGATCCAAAATCATATATTAGATCCCCCAAAAACCCATGATGTCGTATTTATTTTAAAAGGAAATGTTTTTAAACTTATGATTCTTTTGATATTTAAATGAGTCTTTAAATTTTAAATAAATGTACAATAATTTTAAATTCAAGTAAATGAGACAAATTTTAAAATTTAGGTCAATGGTAATATTATAAAATTCATGTAGATGATTAATAACATGGTATTTTGATAAATGAATAATATTTCCTAAAAATTTAATGAAATAAAAAATAATTCATAACAAATCAAAAGTTATCTTCAATTTTATGGACAATGTGATCTTATTATATTGAGGATGATTAAATAAATTTTTTGACTTAATGTTTATGTCCTTTTTAAAATTTAAAAAATACACAAATGTTTTTGGGAAATATTCAATAAATAACCCCTAAAAATAAAAGGAATAAATTTTATGTAATAAGAAAATATAAGGTAATAAATTTATAGTAATGTAAATTAGAAATACAAGAAGAACTAGTGATAGATGATTAGCTACTGATATATAGAAATAATTTTACATTTATTTATTTCATTGAAAAATATACTACTCTTAGTTTAGAAGTATTTGTAAAAAAGATGATTGGAACCCACATTTTTGTAGTTATGTGATATTCATGGGAAGAAAGTTCTGATTGGATAAATTTCCTACATTCTCATGTGATTGAAAATTATTGAGTGAGTAAATTTTCTTCCATTCTCCTTCTCATTGAAAAAACGTGCAAAATCGGGTTTTTTGGTATAAAATATTTTTTGGCATGATGAACATCAAATAAATTTAATAACCAAATTATATGTAATTATATGTGGTCTAATATTACTATAAATCTTCCCAAACTCATTGGTTATGGTACTAAATTGGGGAAATATTTTTCAAAACCCTAAATATTAGATATTATATACTAATTTCCGTATTTTCTTAAGAAAAAATCAAATATCTTGAATTTTATTTCTTATTAATATCATTTTCTTCATTTTTCTTATGAAAATAATTAATTAAATTAGATTTACAATTCATAAAATAATATAATTTTATAATTTTTTCTTATACATTATCTAATTTATAAATATTTTTTCCATTAATCATTATTATTTCCATATGTTTACCTTATATCCTTCAAAACCTATCATTTAATTTAGTAGCTTTATCCTTTATTACCATATTTTTGTAAATCTTTTGACACATGTTTTCACCATCATAAAAATAGTCTCTCATTTCATAAATGGTTTCAAGAGATCTTTCATTATAATCATTAAAATATAATACTATATCATGAATATCAAATTAAGATGTTTAAAAAATATATTACAAAATATTAATTTAGAAGGGATTCATATATTTGTCTTCTCATTAGACATTTTTTATATTTTCAATTAAATCTAGTTATTTTTATATTATTATCACTTTATTCTAATGAACTATATCAATTTGAATTACATCCACTCATGACCTATATATCAATACCCTATAGAATTTTTTTACTTTTTCTCTCAGAATAATTTCTATAATTTATTCATTTATTATTACTTAACTCTGGATAATCAGGTTGAATATGACCCCATTTTCTAGATTCATAGCATGTAGGTTTAGGAGAATCCATTTTTTAATGTATCCTTTTCATATCTATTTTATTTTAGATATTTTATTTTATTTCTTTTTATTAAAGACCCATATTTTTATATTTAAATATTCTCCATCTGTAGGTTATACTTCACTACAATCTATAAGTATTTTTGAGATTATATTGGATTAATAGTATTTAAAAAAAATTTATTTCTATTTTGTTTGATATTAAATAAACACCAATATTCCTTTTCTCTTTCTATTGATATCACTTTATATAAATTTCATAATAAATGATAGTACAAATTATGTCTTCTAGGATAAGTTTAGAAAAATGTTTTGTGTCATCAATAAATATTCTTTTTAATTGAAACATTTTCAGTAAAATGGTAAAAACAATTTCAACAAGATGATTTCTAGTCAATTCCATTTCTCCAAGGGGATTTTATATTTTTAAAATAGTCATAAATATTTGATGCATTTGAGCTATAGATTCACTAAGTAAGAAATAAATCAATTGATAATAAGTTCTGAGCATTTCTCTTTTATTTTTATGAAATTTTGAAGTACTAAAATGAATGGAATTATGTTTTTCTATATTGAAAAATATTTGATTCATGAGGATAGTTGATTACAAATTTACTTTTATACATAAAATATGGGAGTGTTTATAACTGAAAAGTTTAATTCGGATTCGTTTTTCTTTTCTCTAGGAAAATTAGTAACAAATATCTTAAAATAAAATTAATTAACTATGAAAATTATAAAATAATCAACATCTATATTAATCACAAATGTTCCCATTAAGTAACTCAAGTACTCAAATCAATTACATTAAATATAAGTTGTCAATTTAGATTTATATTGACGATTGATCTTACATATTTTTCTACTATACTGAAAACAAATTATATACATTGTGTTAGCTGAAAGGAAATTGAAAAATAAATCTAATCAAGTAACAAAAAATATCATGATTAGTCATAGATATATAAAACATACTCTTAACCCATATTTAGGATCATAAAATTATGATAAGTACAATATAATGGGGGTGTGAATTTTAGTTTGAAAAAAAACATTTTTCATCGTCTTTATGAAATAAAATTGATCGTGTTTTCAAAATACCAATAAAATTAAAGATTATAGAAAAAAAAATTGTTTAGTGGAAATATAAACTATATATAATTTGACAAGTGTACTTAAAATAGTGTAATCTACATTTTATCAATTATTGATGAAATGTTTATAAAAGGTAAATTTAAAAAAAACTGTATTATAATGATAAATTCAATATTTTTCTTAAGAGTAATTCCAAAAAGAATACAACTACTGTGTAAAAATAAACATAGAGTATTTGTTAGAAAACAAATTACTCTATTAAAAGGATATTATTAATACATAAGTTTTAGAAGATTGTGAAAGGTATATCTGTAAACCTTATCTAATGTATCCAATACATTAAATATTTCATAAATATCCTCTTCTTAAATTCCAAGGCTTGGATCTATATTCTTTACTCTGGATTCCCCTGATCGTCCTGGTAATAATTTCCAACATCAATAACTTGAATCTTGGTTTACCAAATATCTTAAACAATAATCTTGTTCTTAGGATACAAAAACCTCTATCTCAATATTCCCACTCTTTAATTGATATATATATTTTATTTTCCAACACTAAGGAATCCCTTGATAAAACCTACATGGAAGTAATTATTAATAAATAAAAAGGAATACCATTACAATAAAAACATCACAATGGAAGATCTTATCTAAAGAAATCAGATAGAAAAATTACACCAAAGAACATAACTATCATCAACAAGAAAATGAAAACATTCAAAATAATCAACTATATTTAGAATGGTTACTTAAACATTTGGTAACTTTTTCAAATATTATTATCCATGATGTTTATCTCAATTTATATTCAATCTCCCAATAGATTGATTTTATATATCTAAGTGTTAGTTTTAAATTCATCAGTAGAATCTTATTGTTCATATTCCAATGGATTCAATGCCTTTCCATATATAACGATGTGTTGAATCTTCTCCTCTACCGCCCATTGTAAACCTAATAAAAGTAATGTGGGTTTTTTATTCAGGTTATCAATTTTATATGAAAAAATAAGCTACTAGTGTTATATAATTCCTAAAGTCATCAAATTTTGGTAAATTATTAGAGCATGCATATTTAACTAAACCTAATGTTATTAGTAATTTATTTATTTATTTTATATTATGAAAGTAATAAAATATAAAAAAAAATATTAAATATTAAATGAAATGATTTATGGAATTCTAAACAAGTATATAAATGTGAGTTAAGAAATCAAGAATTCTTGTAGTATAGAATAGTCATAATTAGTTTAGGGTCATATATGATAGAATATATGACATTTAGTTTATAATCATATGAAAATGACCATTACCATGTAGTATAATGTCATGATGTAAGGATGGTTTTTAATTAAAAAGGATTTGATAGGATCGTGTTTTTTGGAAATCACTAAGGTAACATCTTAGAGTTACTATGAAATTTATATGGTAAAACACTACTATATCCGTAGTGTATTTATATAATAATGGATTTTGTGGATATGGGGATGTTTTATGTCATAATCTTGCTGAAAATGAAATATATACTGAGGGATCCTATATAGATTTGGATTTTGTATATGAGAGGGTAAAATTTGCATTGTTTATTGTGGAATCAATGACATGTGTCCATGTGTTAGTGCATGTCATACATAGATCTTTCTATTCCTCTAGGAGATTTTTCAAATAGGGTAGAAAATAATAATATATTTATGGTATCATATGATGGACCATATGTCACATTGTTTATCATCATTTTATAAAGTCTATGTGCTACAGAGTTTACACTCATGTATATTTGATTTTGATGTAGTGCAATTTAAGGTTGTAGAAATAAAACCTATAGGAATAGATGAATTTTATCTAGAAATACGATTATGAATATGAAATCATATTCCAATGTTATCAAACTAATTAAGATTTTGAGTAGAATGAGGTCGATTGATCTAATAGTTTAACCAGTTTGTGGGAAACCCTACATGATTGAAGAGGAACCTAGCATTTAAAAGAAGAAAATATTTGATCAAGAATCCTTTTTAGTTGAAGGATACATAATATAGGTGTCTATATATTTCTTTTAGTAATAGTAATGAACCACTTATATTATATTATGTGTGTGTGATTTATATCTTAGTTAAATCAATAAATATTCTAATAATTATATCAAAGATAAGGAACTTTTGTAAGGAGATTATGTTCTAAAAATATCATCCTAGAATGTTTTCTGAGAACACGTATTATGATAATTTTTTACATGAGTATTGACATCATGAAAAAAGTATGAATATGAATGGGGTACTGTATTCATGGTTCAGACTGATGGACCCAGAGAGAGGATGCACCGATAATTCATCATACATCTAGATTTAATGTAATAACAATGGTTTATAAGTTGTGATAACTCATGGATGGACCCAAAGAAGAATATCTCGATTTCACTACATATCATATAACTATAGGAACCAATCCATACATAGTTATGGTGTGTGAAGGTTTTTTCATTTTAGTGTAGAGTGTAATTCAAAAATACTCATCATGAATGAGGAGACCATACTCTAAGAGGAATTCGAATAATGGGTAATTTGTTACTAATCCTAGAATTGTTTTTCTAGATTCACTATATTTCCCAATATCACATAATTAAGACACATCTGGTTTTATTATATAAAGTCGAATTTCATCAATGAAAAATAATAATGACATTTATAAATTATTAAATCAATAACTATTAAAAATATTTATCTCTTATATAAGGGAATTGGACCATTTAGTTGTGGTCTATATGGTGACATGTGAAACAATTAAATAAATATTAAATTGTTTTATATGAAAATTCCACACATCTCATAATAAAAAATTCTTGAGAACCATAATGGATTAGTTTATTTAGAGACTACATACCTAATCAACATATTTTATGAATGATCTATAACATCTCCCATAATGTTCTTCTCACATGGAAACCTTATTTGATATATAATACATAAAATCAAGCTTCATAACCATCAAAAATTGAACAATAAGAAATGTGATATCATATTCTCGGTAAGGGTAAAAATAAGAGATGAAAATCGATGGCCATATGTGGGAATTACATAATAATTATGGTGTGAGAACACGATCATAACTTATGAAAACATTCATAAATATTATAGTCCATAAATCATGGATAATGGAATAAATCCCTATCAAATAAAAGAAATGATTCATAAGAATATGGAATATTAAAAAATAAATCATGATCGATGGAATCATACCATATTTATAAGACATAATTTTTTTTATATAGTTAATAATAGAAAACCTTTTCCTTAGTGAAGGATTTTTAAAAGACTGTGATAATGGAATGAGTCCCTGAGTGGATTAGATTCTCTTCATTCCCATAAACTAGGTGGAAAAATTCCCATAGTTTATTGGTTTTACTAAATAATACCATTAATTTTATATCATGATATATCAATATTTACATAATGAATTGGATGTATAATCATTCTAGTCCCACTAGTCACATTATTAAAACCATACATATTTGTTCCATAAGATCGTAAAATCATTCACCAATTCATTATAACTTAATTCACCCGTGGAAAAGAATCGAGTTCCAAAAAAATAGAAAAATAATAGGATATAAAAAAATAAGTGGATGAAATCAAGAGATCATATCCCCAATAAAGCATAAAAATCTTTAAAGTGTGTTGAAAATGAAGAAAATAATTATATAAAGTTATTTGAAATATTCTTAGAAAAATAATATGAAATATATTTTCTTTTGGTAACTTTTAAAAACTAAAAAAAATCAATAAAAATGGAAGAATCATTTTCCTTTTTAAAATTCTATCATTATTTAAATGTAACTTTTTAACAATGAATAGACATGAAGGTGGGAAAATCTTTCCATTCGATGTTAAACAAATATACTTTTTGTGATTTTTTCAAAATTAAATTACCAACCATACAAAAATCAGTGTAAAATTTAGTTTATAAAAAATTGAAAAAAATAAAATATGGTTAAAATTAATATTTAAAAATAATTCAATTATGAAAACAAATTCTTGATTCATTTTAATGAATATAGACATTGATTAAAATGATTACCAACCAAAAAGGATAATCAAGGAATGTTGTTATTTAAACCATTAATTTTGTATTTCTAATTACCATAGAGTGGGAAAAAATTAAAAAAATAAAAACTAAATAATTAACCATATTATAAAAATATATATCTTTTTGAATAAAAATAATAAATAATTTCTCATTATTAAAATAGAAACATAAACAATAATAATAAAATGTGAGATTGTAACATGAAACCCTACCTCATGCCCTGACTTGATTCGTACACACACTATCATATTATATAATAAAATTAGACTTATAATCAATATATAATACAAACATATTTATACTTATGTTAATATATACCAGTAACTTTAAATTTCTAGTTACCCATTTATTAACAATTAATTTTTTAAAATCAATATTAAGGTGTTAAATGTTCCATTTTACATGAATGTTTTTGTTCTAAGATTCTGGCCATTGAACCATGGTAATAGTTTCATTATATCAAGAATATTAATAATTTAATAAATATAATATTTATTCATTATATACATTTTTTAGCCATTCATGTATGGTGGTGGTGAAAAATGAATTACATCATGTCTTAGTAGCGGTAGTCTGTACATATGCACATGTGACTGAAACGTAATTTATTATTACTTCAAACAATTTTAAGGAAAAAGTGAGAAACCATGCATTGATCCAAAAAAATAAAAAATAGAACTATTGAATGAAAATTTTAGTCTAGGAGAATTAATATCTCTAAACAATTTCTAGAATATTATGGTTACCAGAGTGTTTGGTTCATCCATTATGATGTCTTCAAACATAAAGGCTAGCTTGTCCAAGGATTGAATATACTCCTCAAGGCTAATATTAAAAAAAATTGAATCTCCCTAGCAATATTCATGTCCTTATTGTAGATCTAGATATATATCACGCCATTTATAGTCACCCTTAGTGACCTCCCCATCATTTTTGAAGCTCCATCTCAAGTAGCTTTGAGAATAAGAACATGTTCTGCCACTTGTTCTTATGAACTCAAAAGAAATTCCATGGATTGATCACATACAACACCTGACTTTTGTTGTCCAAATAACACATTGTCTATCTTTTGGGTATCCATCTTCTTTTCTAATCGTGCCTCTATTGGAGGTGGTAAGGAGAAGTAATTCTTCCACTCTTTATGAATACCCTTGTGATTCATGTTTCTCCTTAGAGAACAATTTTCACTAGACCCAATACCATAGACCCCATATGGAACCTTGACCTATACTGACTTTTTTTATTCAATAGAATATCCATCCTCAGCTATCCCTTCAAATCTTTTGCATGGATAAACTGAAAATCTAGTCACCGAGTTAGAACCTTTATATGTGCTGTTTAAATTTTCCAATCGATAAAAAGAAGGGATGATAAAAGATAATTTACATTTATATAATAATAATACTATCATAAATATCTTATATATTCCTAAAATAAATATTTTTAACCTCCCATGACAGGCGGTTATGATTCATGGAGGTGGTATCATGCGCGTACACATGAATGAAATTTTCATTTTACAATATTAAGGAAAGAGGTAGATAATGATTTTTCCATAAACATTAAAAAAATTAGTTTAATAATTATAATTTTTATGTTAGTTTGAGTTTGTTATAGAATATCTATATGTGGGTAAAGAATAAATAAATTTTAATGATCTCATTTAAGACAATTTCCTACTCTTTTAGTATCAACCTTTGGCTCACACATTGAGCCTTCATAGATTGGAATCTTAGTGAGACTTGAACCTGAAGGATGTGGAGAGGATATTTTTTATGTTATTTGTGTATTTTTTTCATGATAGGGTGCTCAATGTGTGAAAGGATGTAAGAATATGAGATTCCATTTTATAATTAAGTGGGTGACACCCCTGTAATTACCAATAATTTTAAAATAATATAGTCAATGTAATTAGAAAGTATTATAAAAACATAAATATTTTAAAGATAATGAGATTGAGGGTGAATAAAAATAATTATGTGTTTTAGTTATATATTATATCATTTTCCCTTTATTTTAACCCTCTTGTCCCACTTTTACCTTTACCATGGTGAGAAACATTACAACAAGGAAACTTATTTATATAATCTAAATTGAAATTTTCCTTAAATAAAATTTTCTAAATGTTGATTCAAAATATGGAAAATATTTTTTCTTATTAAATTTCTATTTTTGTTAGATATAAATTCTACTGTACGCAATCAAAACACATAAAACCAATTTTTATGAATAATATATTTAATCATAAAAATTATTTTATTGTTGTTAATTTCATAGTAATAACCATTATATGAATTTCCATTTATCATATATTACAAATTGTATAAAATTTTCATCAAAATCATTAATAAATAATTATTAAATTAATTTACAAAGATAAAAATACTTTTCAAAAATAAAATAATGTTATATAAAAAATATCTCTTTTTACCTTTAAATTATTTTATCCTTATTCTTACCAAATTTATAATTAATTTAGAAATGATAATAAATTTTTATATATATTTAAATAATTCTACTACAAAATTTTAAAATTAAAAATAAGTGACATTACATTTATATTAAAAACATATATAAAAAAGCTATGTTTGTAAAAAGACATTTACATTTAACAAGGAATTATTAAACTATTTATACTTATAGTTACATAAATATTTCATGTATTTCATTAATTGATTTTATAAATTATTACATATAATTTATCATTAAATTTTATTAAAATTATTCATAAAAATTATCAATGTTAAAAAAATGAATTATTCAAAAAAAAGATGAAAACCATTACTCAACAATTTATTTTATTTAATTATGTGAATTTAACCCTTTTACAAATTGATTAATAATATCAATTTAAATTAGAAATAAATTCTTTCATCTTACAATCAAATAATACATTATTAACTTATGTTATGTGTTATGTTCCTTGTAGTCAATCAAACAAAGATAATATATTAATGATAAAATTATTTTAAAATATCGGTGTGTTTTATTATACCTCCTTAAAATAATTTATCCTTAGAAATTATGTTATTAAAATGGATACAACTCATCACATAATTAGTTTCCAACGTATATTCCTCTAATTTATGGGTTCACCACAAAAAATATACATTGTGAGTGGAATTTTTCTACAACACTATCTCTCTGATCTAGAATGTCAACCTATTATTCCTTATTTGAAAGATCATTCCCTAGTTGTATAACCTACGAGTTTAGTACATATAAAGAATTCAGTATGTATATCCTAAAACGTGATAAATTTGACATATTTTGAACATGATAGAGGTTTAATTCAAGTTTCAACTATTAATCTATCTTCTGGATATGATGGAAAATCTCATTGGTTCCAATATATCTAGGTCTCAACTTCTAATTCCTTTCAAATCTCATAAATTCTTCTAAGGTTGAATTCATATGAATACCTAATCATCGACTTTTAAATCCTTATATATCATTAAATTTTCAACATAACATTTCTATTAGCTCTAAGATATTATGATGTGATGTTTAATGGATATAAACTTCCTTTCCATTTTTTCAATTATCTCATGTTCATATAGATTTCATTCTCTAGCTTTATCCACTAATATTTTAGTTTTTCATGTATTTCCCTATAGGGTTTTATAGAAATAAATATAGATGACCAAGTAAAATCTATTGTTATAAGAAACCACATATAGAGGATTGAGTTTTCCCAAACTCATTTTTAAATTATATAGAAAGATCACAACATATCCTCTTGGGTTTTAATTGGCCTCTTATATTTACTATCTATCTAAGGATGACATGCAGTGAAAGTTTTTACCTCAATATTCAATTGCCACTAAATATTTCACTAACATTTTTGAGTTAAAAACCACATATTGATTAGATACATTTAAGAGTGGTGCTCCATGGATATTTTCTTCTTCTTTTATGTAAATCCTGGAATGTTGTTCAACAGATATATATATTATTTAATAATAATGAAATGCACTGACATTTTATGGTGATATATAATAACCCTAATGGTACTATGTCCTTAAGATATCATTGTGAGTCCTATGAAAAAAAACCTTGTGATGGTTTCACAATTTCATATAGTTATGGGTAAAGGATGAATCATCCCATTAGAATTAAAACATTTAACATTAAATTGATTCCATAATAGGAAATCAGATACATGCTCCAAGATATCCCTTTTCCTATTCATAAATAAATAATCATGAATATATCTATAAATATTTTTTACTTCCAAGATGACTAGAGAATTATGATCTAGGTGTCTTATATATTATTCCCTTATTCAATTATGTTATTGAAGGGAAAAAATCTATATTCTAAACCTTAACATTCTATCATGGTCAAGGTTAAACTCTAAAACATTCATACCTTTTATTGCAGCTTCACATATTCTTTTCCACAATTTACAAAATCACATGGATAAATGGTGGAATGTTAATTTGAGAAAGATATTATTTATCCCATTTCCTCAGGATTTCAATGTTTATACTTTGAAAAAACATATTGGATTTTACACAATCTTGTATGATCCTTCCAAATGAGTGTATTAAACAACTTGTTCACCTTACTAAGGTTGTAATGTATTGGGAAGAAAAAATGTTTTGTCAACTATAAATATCTCCTTCAAAAAGTATTAAAATATTTATATGAAAATATAAAATATAAAATTTTATGTTTATTATATTTGTAATACATCACCTTAATAATAACACCTCTATATTTTCAAATAATAAATCACCACTGATAGTTACAGATCTTGAGTCATGTAACTTTTCAGATGAATATTCAATTGGAATGAGTAATATGCTACCACAATGTAATTTTGAATGAGAAAAAATACTATTACCTTCTTTTCTGAAATACTGTATATCCCAAACGCATTTCAATTGTAAGGTAGTGTAAGTACTGGTGCACAAACCATCCATATATTTTGCTCCTTAGAATTATCTTTACACCCATTCATAAAAATGAACATGGACTCCTTCCTAGTATCCATGTTTATTTGATTTTTTTAGTCATGAAAAAATTCTCAAAATGTTTCTATAATATCTATCTAATAAAATAAAACTATGGATCTCAGTCCCTATTGTTTCTCTAGTACATTGTTCAATAACTATTATCATTTAAGTGTATATCATTATACAATCTCTTGTAATTACCTGACACTTGAATCATACATTCATTAGAAATAATTAAAAATTTATAAATTTATTATAAAAATTATCCTTTAATATGGCCTTTAACATAATGATAAAATGATCTTAATTTTGATACCTTTCTCTTGGAATATATAATAATATTGTCTATAAAAACTATAGAAAACTGATCAAGGTAATCTATATAGGCTGTATTCTTTATATCTATAAAAATAGTGAGGGAATTTGTAAGTATGAATTAAATCACCCAGATTTCATGGTGTTAATACCTTGTATGGAAGAATATATTGTGTATAACCTCCGTTTTTAGCCTTCATTAATAATATACAAATCTAAGATCAATCAGGTAAAAGTATTGTTATTGTAATGGGTGATCAAATAAGTAATCAATATGAGGTAGATGATATTTTTTTCTTAATATATCTCATGTAAAATTCTAAATAATCAATGAAAATACACATTAAGAATTATATTTTTGATTAAAATGATAGTTTTACCCCATAGTGATGCGCTATAGACTATAAATACCTTCTCTAGATTCTCATAGAGTAGTTTATTCAATTCTTATAACCTAATTTATTCCATTATATAAAGATTCTATGAAATATTTATAGAACCTTGTATGAGTATTTTTGAAAATGACATTTAATGATTCAAAGGATGACCAGACAACTTTTTAATAAATAATTTATCATATTCCCAAAAAAAATCAATATCATCATTGTTGAATTTATTCATAAAAAATTTGGAAAAATTTCTCTCAAGAATATGGTGTAAGATCCATATAATTGAAATAATTTTCATTGGATGATCATTTTCGTATTCAAATTGATATATGATTATAAATTGATCATGAATATCAAAGGTGTCCCCGCATTTTTATCAATTTATATAGTCTCTATATAGATAGGAAAAATCCATGCCCAAAATCACATCAAATTCGATTTCAGGGAGAATAAAAATACATAAAGAATGAAAATTTCAAAAACAATTTTATTGAAGGGGTGTTATATTCTTGAGATGTAATCATTATACCATTAAGAGTTTTAAAAAATAAATAAATTTTTAACTATTGAGGTTGTGATTAGAAATTAATATTACATACCTTAGATATAAAAGAGTACATATAACCTAAATGAAATAATAAATTTTTAGATATATCGTGGATGATAAGTGTACCTTTTACCACTTCATTCTCATGACATACTTTAGTAGTTTTGATTTACTAATGATTCCCTTTATCCTTTGGATCTATAGGTCTCTGAAAATTATTTTCATCATTAACCCATGGAATATTGAACTGATTTAAAAAATATCCATACTCCTTAAAATTATAACATTGGAGTGTGTGTGGTACATTTGGTATATATTTATTTCAATCATTGAAAAGTCTATAAATATAAATTTTACATTCATTTTATAGAGGGTCATTTTTTTTACTCTTAAATCTTTTAAATTTCCCTTATAGAAAATTCACCACATGCTACTCTTAACACTTTTAACATGAATGAAGATTAATTTTCATTCCTACATGGGTTTTATTATTATAATTTCATCAAAATTCTATATTTATGTTCTTATAACCAAAACCATTAGAATAATGGGAGTCTACAATCTTTATTTCCTCTTAATGACCAAATTAAATGATTTATTCATAGCTATCAAAGTCTCTTGTACACAATTCATTTCAAATAAGTAGTCTTATTCTAATAAAAAATTATTTAATTTTAATTTCAATGTCGGTGAAAAATATTGAATAATAATATTCACGTATTGTGAAATTTTATTTAAAGGTTCCAATGGATTGATCATCATTCTGCTTTAGTTACATGAATTCTGTCCATATTTTAGTGTAAATATTTTGAGGGAAATAATTATTGAAAAATAACATCATAAACTCTTCCCAGTTTACGGAGTAAATTTATTTTTCTTGCCTTATATTTCTGATATGATTCCACCATTTATTATATTCACCTTCTAAATGATACAAAAATAACTAATATTTCTCTGGTTTTAAGCACTGGTTATTGTAAAATATTGTTTTGATATCATTGATCCATTTCTCAATAATAAGTCGATCAATAGTCCCAACGAATAAAGGTGGAAATTACTGAATAAAAGAATCAATGGTTATTGGTTTCTTCCGTTGGGAATTTTGATGTTTTGCATGATTCATTTCACTATTTGATGCTTTATGAATTCAAGTGAGCATAATTTTTTTCCATCCCATCTCCCAATCCATTTGGTTTCTGATTAGGATGACTATTACATTGATCATCACATTTTTTGTCAATATGATTCCCTTAGTTCCAATAATTGATTAAAATAATTTATTATACCTTAAGAATAAATTAAAAAATATTTTCAGGATCAATCATATAATAATGGAAATAATTCCAGAGATGTTCAAAATTATGTCACCTTCGTTCAACCCTTATCATTTTTGTTTTCAATATATTTTTTCTATGGAATTTATTTATTAGGTTTTCTAAACTAAATATATTTAAATATTTCATATTATTTTACAAATAGAATCTAAATTAACTAAATAGTATCCAATAATATTTTAAAAATAGTTGTGCAATTATGACTCTATTTCATGAATTGGGTGAAGATCGTGTTAATACCGAATGAGCACTTTTAGGGTTATCACACATAGGTGCATCTGTGAAATAGCTTGCATCCGCTTGTTTATATCTAGTAAACAATGTAATTTCTAAAAAACCAAACACTTTATAATTTTCCAAAATTTTAGAATATACCTTAAATTAAGACTTATCTATTGTGTTCTGACTAAATGTTATTACTACTAATCCCTAAATATAAATACACCCTTAACGAATAGTGTGTTGTGGGGCCACATCTAAATTTTTTGAACCCAAATAAAATGAAATAATAGTGGACTCTGTTTTTTCTATAAAATAGAGTATTTTGGGTAATTTTTTTTTATGGTTTTATTATGTGAATTTTTTTTAATTGCATTGGATTTAAATTTTATTATAAAATACTATCATATCCTTTAATATCCCCTATCCTCTTGTTAAATTAGTCTTATATTCTTTTACATTACTATTTTCTATTTATCCATGGGAAAAATATATTGATTTTCCTCCTAAATTTTCATCATGAATATGGGTGTAAAACGATCCCATATCTTAATATCTTACTATTTTAAAATAAGAACATGTTTTATTGTGTATAGGATACACGCTACAGTATTTAAGTGAACTACAATATGCTGTTAAATTATTATTATTTCTATACCATTGAATAGTTAAATGAATAGTATTAACAAATTATTATATATATATAAAGGAACTAATAAGAAAAATTTATTGTATTATTTCTTAATATATAAGTAGTGAATTTTCAATATTTTTATTTTAAGATTCACAAATACATTTTCCAAAAAATTGATTTTTATAGATTTTTTAGAGAAAATATTAAAATTTATATTTTAAAAAATTATATAATGTTTATTATAAAAATATACTATAATTTTTTAAATCACCATACCAAAACTATAATCAGGTTAAATTTTAGGATTTTTAAAAAATGATTGATTTTTCAGTGAATTTGTAAGAATAATGATTTCAATTGAAAATTATATATTTATTTCAAACATTCACAATAATCCATTTTTTTAATTATTATTAGAAGTAAAATTATTCTTGTTTTATTATTAATAATTCAATTATATTTCATTGAGTCAAATTTATTGTTTAATTTAATATAAAAACATTTATATATATATAAATGCATTTTTTTGAAAAACTATTTTGCCTTCAATTTTATGTTTTAATTTTAATTTAATTTCTTCCAATTATTGAAATTTAATCTTGAAAAAAGTATTAAATATTTTGAATAAGTTTTTCTATATTTTATAAATAATCCCATTTTATTTTTTTTCATTATTAATATTAACCATATTAAATAATTGCCAGCCCGGTTAGGGTAAATCAGTTAGTTAAGGATAAAATATTATGATAAGTACTAGAGAATGCCCCTTGAACTTGAATTAATTTAATTTTTTGGACCTATTTCATCCATAAACATCCAATATTTTAATGTATGATATTTTTTGTAATTTGGATATAATTTGGCCTTTATATTATTTTCTTTAGATAAAATTCATAAATTTTATTTTATTTGTTTTATTATCCCTAAAATTTTCACATTATGGTAAATTGAAGATTTTTTTGTTTATAAATATTTATCTTAAAGATAGATATTTATTATCAGGGTAATTTATATCAAAATTTTAATGATTAAATAATTTATTTAATTACTTATGCAACACCAACATGATATTTATTCAATTAACAGAAAAAAAATTATTTTAACGTATTAATAGAGATACAATTTTAAAAAATTAATGTTTAACCTAAATTTTATAAATCAATATGATATGTTAAAGGATTTTTTAATTATAATATTCACGTTATTCCATTTTCATATTGATTTTAATGTTGTATTAAATTAATAGTGTGAAAATGACATTTATAATATTTTATAAAAAATAATATTTTAATAAATGATTTAACAAAATATTAATTTTGGAAAACTTAATGGTATATGGTTTATAACCTTATCATTGGTCCATTTATGGGACTTTTCTACTTTTATGGTAACATTATTGATACTTAATCTGTACAATCTTTTAATATTCCGGTAATTGTCAAAAATGGTTAGCATGGGGTTAAAACTAAAAGATAAGGGTGAAACCATGGAAAAAAAGTTATAATTTTATTTTATTTTTGTATTTAGGATAATAAAAATATTATATTTTAATTTCATTAGTTAAAATCTACTTGGTCCTCAAATATAATTTATATAAATTTAATTCATTAAGAGATTCTATGATTACCCCAACCCTCACTTATAAAAGTGAAAAGCTTCCCTCTATTATTTACACTTCAATGGTACTTATATATTTATTATAACCTACCAAATTATCTTATTAATATCTATAGGAAGATTATATATGAGATTTAATTCAAAAAATACAAACCACGGGACCCTTAAGAGGATATCTAAATGAGTTCTTTCGAAGAAAAGGTAATTTTCTTAACCGATCACTTTAATTTTTACTTCTTATTTATCTTCAATAAATATATGTTATTTATAAAAAACAATAACTTATGTATCATAAATATAATGAAATTTTATTTTTATTATAAAACCACCATTATATTCCTTCTTTTCAATCAGTTGTGAAGTGAAATTGTCACCAGTGCGTATTTACGATTTTTTATCTCTACAGAGCGATGTGATTCATTTTTCATTACCATATTTTATTAGTGGGTATGATTATGGTTTTAATATTCATATATTTTATTCATAATATAATTATTTATCTATATTTACAACATAATTTTTACTTTCTTACATTCTAATCCATTAGAAAGCGGTAATGTTGTTCGTACGTACGTGTGTATTACCACCTCCCTGAAATGATGTCTATAGTTTTATATTCAAACTTTACATGGATGGTAATAAGGATTAATATAATAAATATATATGATATATAAGATATAATAATTATTTTTTAAATGATAATTATTATTAACCTTTATTTTGAAGCATCCTCCGAGAAGTAAAAATGGCATTCATGTGTCAGTACATCCTATTGTCGCCATGAATGGTGTAATTCATTATTATTAATATGTATTTTATAAGTGATTATAAATATATATAATGAATATATTTGATATTTTTATCACCATTAATATTATTATACTATGTTATAATGATAAATTTGCAATAAATAATATTACCCAACCAAATATAGACAAAAAACGAAGCAGTTATCACAATGAATGTTAATTTTAATAAATAATTGGTCATAAATGACTCAAAAATGGTAATAAATAAATAATATATGAAATAATACATATTATTATGATTATATAATATCTTTATAATATTTCTATATTTAGTTTATAGGTTTTTCGAACACATATGATGGAATTCAGACATAATGTAATGGTTTCTCGTCTCAAATTTACTCATGGGATAAATTAACCTCACTCACCACTTATTTATTTTATATGGTGTATATAATTCTTATTTACATGTTATAATATAAATATTTTATTCAAATTTTATTTAATATTTAATTTTAAGTTATTAATTCATGGAAATTATGATTAAAAAGTTTCTAAAGATTTAAGAGTTCATTTTATTATCCCTTCATTATTCCGGACTATTTTTGTTCAAGTCTCTGTTATAGTAATTTATTTATCATTATATATTATTCCAAATATACTTTATTATCCTTTAATTATTTATATAAATTATATGATTCTATTTTAATTTACTCTCTTTATAAATTCATGATATGAAAACAACAGTTTTATGGAAAACCGACATTGTTTTTCTACTTAATTAGGAATCATTTTCTCATATGTAAAAAATTTTATTTAAAAGGTTTTATATGGTATTTTTACTATTGAGTAATGATTTATTAAATAAATTCATACCCTTTTTTAACTTTTAATTTTTTTAAGAAAAAAATTCATCATTATATAATATTTTGAATGAGGTGCCTTTTGAATTTTCTTACAAATGTGTGAAAGGAATGTTTTTTAATTATAGTTCATGAATAGATTTTCCCACCATCATGACCAATTAATTTTTTTTAAGATTAATTTACATGTTTAAAAGTTTATTTTCATATACAATTATGTCCCTAATATTATAAAAATTTTATTTTTTTTTAAAGGTATTTTAGAATTAAATATTTATTTTTCTCATGAAAATTTTTAATGTTATTTTAATTGTATTTACACTCAACAAGGAAAATAAAATTTCATTCTACCTATAAAAAATTGAGGATTTGTTTTCATTATAACATCCTTATTTCATATATGGATTCATTATGATTAGTTTTAATATGGAAATATTAATATTTTGTATGCTTTTTTTCAATTTAAATGTTTTTATGGAACATATATCAAATTTTTATGCACCCCTTTTATTTGATGAATGAATTAGTCTCAGTAACTAATGGGTGGGGATTAATATTTCCCCTAAATGAATTATAAGGTCTCAATATGAAACCTATATTGGTTATTTGGTGGAGTCTTTACATATTTATGAATAATGTCCTAGCATGAGGTATTGACGATAGGATTATAATGTTTAACATTATTCATTCCATTATTATGTGATTTTTTATTAATTAGCATGTGATTAATTGAATATTTTTATATCTATGGATAAGTTTCTTGAAAATTTTATTAGTTAAAAGGTATTAATTTATCATCATTTAATCTTTACATATTATTATTCATGTTTAATTTATTGATTAAATGTACCATATTTTCAGTTATTTACCTTCCCATATTGATTATGTATTTTTTAAATAATATTGCTTTGATTGTATATAACCCTTACTAAGAATATAATCTGAACATTATTTTGTTTCCTTTCCATATTATATGAATAAATAATCTTTTAATGAGTTTATGATTGTGTAATATTTTCTTTAACTATGTTGTGTTTTAGATTTTCCATTGTTTTATGAAATTCAATAATGCATCTTGTTTACAAAGACTACTAAACTATTTAGTACTTCAATATTATATATCTTGTATAATTTTAAAATATAATTAAGTTACCAATAACTCTAGTATACTGTGGTAAGTTTCTTTGTTGATGGTAACCTAGTATGTTTTTTTAAAAATCATGGTTACTAGATTTAGGAAAACATAGACTGGGGAACATAAACCTATGGATGAATTTGAGGAAAAGTCTATGTGTAGAATAAAATCATAAAATTTTGTTAAGGTGATTATTATGTTGTATTATATTGTGATTATTGTTTCACATACTATTCATTTTTGGTTTTAGTCAATGGATTGAACTAGGATAAATCATGATAATACTGAATATGATGGACAATAGAGTTATTTAGAGTAAGCCAATTGGATGATGACTAGATTAGAAGAAATTATAATTTTCCCTAATGAGTTCTCATGATATATTGTTAATAACATCGAACATAATAATCTATCAAACTTAATAAATATGATACATATATAGTTTTCTGAGTGATTAAGTGGTGGAGACCATTGAGGAAAGAATGAGTAACCCCCTTCATGTCAGAAATGTGGTAAAAGTCGCTAAAGGGAATGTCTCAATGAAATAAGGGAATGTTATATATGTGTAAAATAATGGTATATATCAATGTGTTATCTTGTAAATTTAATATTATTAAATATGTAAATAAATTTCGTCTTACGAAACCATTTATAGTTCATTTTCATAAATGTGGGGAACAAGGGAATTATTTGAGTAAATTGTGTATTTTAAATATCAACTCCTAGTCTAAGTAAGAAAAATGTTATACTGATATTTTATGTGAATTTTTTGATGTATTTATGTATTGGGATTCATTAATTACTTTGTAAAAGTATTTTTAAAAATGGAACTTTGGTGATTGGAATCATGAAATGTCTATGGATTGTGATATTAACATAATAGTTATGGATACCATCACAGGTTTATGAGTTTATGGTTGATCATATGTCCAAATTATTAAGACCAATATTTTATGGTTTAAGTGATGGTATTTTATTATTATTATTGACATTTTGGTTACTGTTTTATTGGGATAAGGTATATATATCCCTTAGGTTCTACATGATGTTCTAGTTTTGTAGAATGATCTGTTCATAATATTAAAGGTATTGAAAAATTTCAGGTTTTATACGATAATTTTATTATTCAAGTCATTTCGGAGGATTTTCAACATATTTAATGGGATTTTATAAGAATTAAATTAATATTATTTTAGGAAAAAGGAAAACATGTTAAATCTAACAGGGTCAAAGGGATTGAATACAGAACCGAAGGGTGATAATATTTCAATGCCAAACAATGGCCTACGTAATGTGTTGATAGGTATGGAAATTTTTTTAAATTGATTTGAAATATAAAGGTTATGTTTTATAGGGATCATATGTTTTAACAAAGCGATAAATATGGGATTTCAATGTTATTTTGTGATTAATATTTTTTCAAAATAAGTTAAATATTTTGGGAACCTTATATGATTAAGGTAAACATAACATAATGGAATTTTAGTATTGGAAAAAAATTTGAATTACCTTTTGGAACCATATATTATTTCTGCATGAATTTAAAGTGATTAAGGTAATTTATTGAAAATATAATCATATATTATAGATTATATGATTATTGCATACACATTTTTGGTTTGAGATAATGATGTTATTTATAGATAAATATTAAATTTATATTTTATGAAAATGCAATGGCATAATTATAATTGTTTTTTTTAAATCCTAGTATGGTATATTTTGAAAAAAAATTAAGGTTTTTATTTATCAAATGATATAAATTGATATTTTGGTGTTATTTTTTCAGGATTTGGATATTAATGCTTTATTTATTTATATAACATTTTATTCATTTAGAGAATTATATTATGCTAAAAAAATTTGTTTTGGTCAATGTATAAAAACTATATAGAAGATATTTTTATCCATTATTGGAATATTTTATCTATTAGAAGTTAATTTTATTTGTTAAGGAATAGAAAATATTCATCATGGATATTTATTTCTTGGAGTATGAAATTAAGTGGAAATTTATTGAAGCACAATCAAAGTATGAAATTTTATATGTGAAATAAAAATATATCATGTAAGTATATTTTTTTATTCCCTCTATATAGATAGTGAAATAACTAATCTATTTTAGGAAAAGGGTCTTGAAATGAAAATTTTTTCCTAATACCTTCATTTTTGATGAATTGATGGTATTTTCACACCACATTGGTTTATGGTTTTTTGTTCGTTTTCTTTCTCATTATAATTTAATTTCTTCTACTCAATGATATATTTCACAAGACATCATTATTTTGGAATTATTTTTGTATTCCATGTTCATATTTCCACCTCATAGAACTATTTTATAACATGTAAATCTAGTTATGTGTTATTCTTGATGGCAGACACACTTCCTTTTAACTCTTACTGAGAGGAAATTTTATTAACCTTTTGTATGATGTTGGATTCAAAAAAAGATATTTTTAGATGGAAATTTTTTGATTAACATGTTAAAATTCTGATGGTAATATTTATTTAATGTAGTATAATGTAATGTCCTGATATTTTAAAATAACACAATGTTGGATGACGTATAGGATTCACATCACCGAGTTTACAAGAACCATGACATATTTTTAAAACATTATTATAGAATATCTTTTGAGGTTGAATGTATGAATAATTTAATAAAATATGAAATATTTATAGATAACCCACTCAATAAAAATTAATTTACTAATTCTTTTGAATTAAGTACTCAATTTTTAGTAAAGATATTATATTCTTTAAAAATATGTTTTCTTCATTAAATATTAATATTTATTTTAATAAGAAAACATTATAAAAAAATTTCTAGAAATTATAAATATTTGATTTTATAAAAATAATATCACTTTTTAAATCAGAATAATAAAATTATCTATCGGTGAATGATTTATATTTTTCTAAAAATATTGATTTTTTAGTGATTTGTAAAAATACCAAATTTTTGGAAAACTATATTTTTGTTTCAAGAATATTAAAAAGATATTTATCTTAAAATTATTTCAAACTAGAATTTTATATCTCATATTATTAGAAATTAAATTATGTTCAACTAAAAAAAATTTAATATTTAATTTAGTATAAATCATTTTTATATATAAAATAAACTTTTCAAAAAAAACTATTTTTCATTATGTTTTTCTTTTTGATTTCAAATCAATCAATACAACTTATAGAATTTAAATCATGAAAAAATTATTTTAAATTTTGAATCATGTGTTCTAAATGTTATTAATAGTCCCATTTATTTTTTGGATAATATTAATAGTAACCATAATAAATAATTATCACTATGGTAATGGTAAAATTAGTAATAATGGTTAATAATAATATATTACTGACTAAACAATTACTCAATCACTTGACTTATTTTCATTTAATGAAGATATTTAATCCATACTCATCCAATATTCGAATATATGGCATTTATTTTCAATTTAGATGTTATTTTTACCTTTATATTGTTTTATTTTAAGAAAAGTCAAAAATTCCTTTCTCATTGTTTTATTGTCTTTATATTTTAGAAATAATGGTAAAATATGTATATTTTTAGTTAAAAATATTTATCTAAAAGATAATATTTTTTTCTCATTGTAATTAATTTATATTTTTTTGGGATCAAATAATTACCTTAAATGTTTACGCAATGGTGACACCGTATTCATTCAATTTATAATAAATAAAAAAATGATTTTAAAATATTAAAAGTGATAAAATATTAATGAATTATTTTAACCCAAATAATTTATATATTTATATGAGATTTTAAAAAAAAATTATAGGGTTATATTCTATTTCCATATTTTTCATCATGTATCTAATGTTATATTAAATTAATAGTGTAAAAAATGACATTAACAATATTTTATAATGAATAATATTTAAATGAATGGTCCAAATTTCATAAAAATGATAAGTTAATAAAAATTAATTATATAGAGTTTAAGAAATAAACCAAGTCAATTTATGGACTGTTTTTAATTTTATGGTAACACTCTTGACCCAAAATTGGTAAAATATTTTATTATTGCTGTAATTGACAAAAATGGTTAATAGGGCGAGTTAAAAGTAAAATATAATGGTAAACCATAACTATAACGTGTTAAAATTTTTATTTTATGATAGTATTCTGACTCTTAATTTTATATATTAATTATAACAATTTATATCCATGTGGTCATGAAAACCCAATTATCTTAATTTAATACACTAATAAATTCCAAGAATACCCCTCCCCTAACATATACAAGGATAATCTTTTCCCCTCTTATTTACACAACTATTTTCTTCCTATGTCAACCATTATATATAAAATTAAATTCTCAAAATTCATATACACATTATAAAGGAAATGGAATTCGAAAAAGACCAAACCTAGGATCCTTAAGAGTAGATCAAAAGGTGTTCTTTCAAAGAAGTTGAAATCACCTTAACTGATCACTTTCATTATTAAAATAGTTTTTTATATCATCTAAATATGTGGTATGTATAATATAATTATAACCTTAGTGTCTTGAATATACTAAAATTTACTTATTATTATGAAATCTCTATTATCCACCCTTTTTTCAATCAAATGGGAAGTGAAAGTATCACTTCTGCGTATGTAAGACGTATCACCTTGTAAGAACCCGGTTTTTGCTGTGAAAGACTTTGAAATATTCTTGATGATTTTCCAGAGCAGCGCCTTCGGACGACGTGCGATTCTGAGCCCCGGAGTGGCCGGAATTAAATTCTGAGTGCGTTCACACATGAAATGCTAAATAAATGAGATAACTCCTAAACAGAGTTCCGGATCAGATATCTGAGTGTACGGATGGGTCCGGAATGGGGTGTTTACCCTAGGAACGACATAAAACTTGTCGGCGCGGGACGTTTGGACACCTCGCTCGCCTCTGGAATGTTAAACGGATTAAATATATTAAATTAATTTGTTTAAAGTAGAAACCCTAGTATCTCTTAAACGGTGGTTCGGATTGGAAAACTGAGGTCACCGTTGAGTTCGGAGCGTGCCGTTTACCCTAGGAGGGGTATAAGTTTCGCGGGCGCGGTCTGTTTATGAAAAATGGCCCCAGGGGTGTTTTCGTAATTTAGCAGCTTCGAACGTTAAATTTTATGACTTTTGAACGGGGCCTCGGATTAAAATTCCGAGACCACCGTTGCGCTCAGAGCATGGTTCTTATCCTAAGGGAGGCTAAATCCCGACCCCGTCGGGAGTTCGGGTCTGGGGCTGTCGGGCGGGCATTTAAGTGATTTATACTTTAACACCCCCCCCCCCCACCGCTCTTCTTCTTCTTCCTCAAACCCTTTCCCCCTCCTTCACCTCTGGTGAGGCAACTCCGGCGAGGTGAGCTCCGGCGAGGCGCGCCCCCCCGGCGGGTTCACGGCGAAGCGACGGGCATCGCCCAAGAGATAGGAGTTTATCGTTGGCGTTTTTCTTTCCCGCACCACCTTTGAACCTAATTTATACCCCTTAATTTTTGTTTGATCTTCAAAAAAAACCCATGAATTCATAGTAGAGTTAATTCCCTTTTCAACGCATCTTTCGGATTCAAATTCCGAGCTCTGTGGCATCTGTAATGATCCGCCGAACTTTGCGGGTTTTCGGGTTCCGGCTCGGTGGGGGCGGCGGCGCGGCTCGGTGGGGGCGGCGGCGCCGCTCGGTGGAGGCAGCGGCGCGGCTCGGTGGAAGCGGTCGGCGGCGCGAGTGCTCGGCGGAAGGTCGGCCGAGCGCGAGGCGCTGGGCGCCGGCGCGAGGAGAAGTGGGCCGCGCGAGGCTGCGGCTCCAGGCGGCGAGGACGAGCCGCCGGGGCGCAGGGACAAGACCCACGCGACGCGGGTCTTCGTACGAACCAAGCGACCGGCCACGAGGGCCGGTCGGCGCGCGGTCCGTTGGCCAGCGGCTGGACCGCGCGGTTGGACCGCGGCCCGGGCCAGAACGGCCGGACCGGCCGGTTTAGGCCGGTCTGGCCCAAGGGGCCCTGCCCTCAGGGTTCGGACGCCCGTATTTTCTGCTACGGACGTCTGTTTTGTACGCCGTCTATGGCTCTGGGGCAGTGTCATTGGGGCGGACATGTTGAAATGGTTTCAGGAATTTTTAATTCCCAAAACGAGGGGCCGCGGAGGCGCGACGTGTCCTTAAGTGGACGAGCGTATTCTCCAAGACTTTTGTTCAGGACGGCGCGGACGCGTCCGACGTCCGTTTTGTGCGCCGTCAGTGGAAACGCGGACCTTGCGTTCAGGGGATTTCTTTTAGATGGTTTCGGGAATTTTTAATTCCCGGAACGAGGGTACTCGGAGGCGCGAAGTGTCTTTAAGTGGATGAGCGTTTTTCCGGGAATTTTGCTTTGGACGGCGCGGACGCGTCCGACGTCTGAATTAGGCGCCGTCAGTGACGTTGGAACCCTGGCACCGAGGCGGAGCATTCCAGGGTGGTTTCAGGCATTGAGGCCGAAGTTGAGGCGTTGGCCCGACGGCCCGTCTTTTGAGCTGCGTGCAGCTTTTAGCGACTTTTTACTCGGACGTCCGATCGGGGCGTGCGAGCAGTCGATGTTGGCTGTTTTTCTGAGGGTATTGCAGTGGTGCAATCCGCCCGCCCTAATTCGGCACGATGGTGCGGGGCCCACGAGGGCCGTCTCAGGAGTTGTCGGTGATTTCCAGCTTTATCACCGGGAGACCGTTTTGGACAAGTGAATAATCAATTTCGTGTACTTTTTCGAGAGGATCGTGACGGTGTGATCCGTTCGTTGAGTTTCGGGACCGGGATGCGGGTCCCACGTGGCACCGCTCGTGTGCGGTGCGCCGAGATGCACCTTGTTCTTCGGATGTCCGTTGCACTTAAGTGAGTAGTGTGTTTGACGTGTTTTCTCGAGGGGATCGCAATGGTGCGATGTGCCCGACTATTTTCGGGGCCGAGGTTTGGGATCATGGGATGTCGTTCGGGCGTGAGGCAGTGTTGGTGAATTTTCCGTTAGATATCTTTTGGAGGAGAGTAGGTAGTCTATCTCATGTGTTTTTTCATGAGGATTACAACGGTGTGATCCGTTTGGCCGTGCGGAGCCTTGTACGCGATCTTATTAAATGTGGAAGCATGAAAGGTGCTCTAGTGGTGGTTCGTCCTACCATGTTGGTAGCAGACCCTTGGCGTGTGATCGCGCACTCTTGGGAGAGTGATATAAATGGTTCACAAGATGTGGTTGGCCATGCCTGGGCCTTTGAGTTGGAGATGGTACGTCACGCCTTCGCGTTGACGCTGGGTGCCGTGTGCACGATAGCCTTTGGGCTGGAACGTGGTATACTCTGGGAGTATACGGGGGATGCTTGAAGGTACATGTAGTTGTTCGTACCTGAAAACGTTTGGGCGCTTGGTTGGGGTTGCGATGGGGCCACACGTTTTGTGGGCCCCACGTGTGTTCTGGATTCTACTTTACATACTTTGACCTCTCACGACGTAGAGGGTCCCTCTGTGTGATTGGTTGACTAATAGGGTGGAGTTCTTCCCCTGGCTCTGTGCTCGTTTGTGACCAGCAAGGTTGAGTGGTCTCCCCTGGTTTTGTTCTCGATGGACCGGCCAATAGCAGTGCTAGTGGCACCTAGTGATGGAACAGGTGCTGAACTTATTTTGGATGAGTTGTTATGGAGTTGGGTGGTTGCACGATACCCACTTCGTGTTTGGTTGGCCAGTGTTGTACCCTCCAGTGGATGTCGCCAGAGCAGTTCTGAGTTTTACCCTCCAGCGGGGCTGGTCAGTGGGTTACTCATCGGCTTTTAGGGTCTACCCTCTAGCAGAGACTGGGCAGTGGGTTTCCCGACGCACTTAGGGTCTACCCTCCAGCAGAGACTGGGCAGTGGGTTTCCCGACGAACTTAGGGTCTACCCTCCAGCAGAGACTGGGCAGTGGGTCACCCGAAAACCTCTTAGGGCCTACCCTCCAGCATAGCTGGGCAGTGGGTCACCCGTCGTTCAGTTCCAGGTGTACCCTCCAGCACGGTTGGGCAATGGGTTGCCTGTCGACTTATTTCAGGTCTACCCTCCAGCGGGGCTAGGCAGTGGGTCGCCTGATGATGTGTTAAGGTCTACCCTCCAACAGGGCTGGGCAGTGGGTCGCCTGATGATGTGTTAAGGTCTACCCTCCAGCGGGGATGGGCAGTGGGTCGCTTGATGATGTGTTAAGGTCTACCCTCCAGCGGGGCTGGGCAGTGGGTCGTCGAATGATGTGTTATGGTTTACCCTCCAGCAGGGCTGGGTAGTGGGTCACCCGATATCATATTATGAATTAACCTCCATTATGGTTGGGCAGTGGGGACACCGGTTGGAGTTCCAGACTCAGTCCTTTCTACTAGGCTAGTCTGTGGCTTTCCTCTGTGACCACCGGAGCGGGACCCTTGGTTGTACGGGTCGGTGATGGATCGGGTTTGACTTTGAGGAGACCTCTCAACTGCAGGGCAGTGACAAGGTGTGGTTTGAATTTCCCTAGAACTCTCAAGTTCGAGGGGATCTTTCCCCACCGAGACTCGTTCTTGTGACGCGATCTAAAACCGTGCGGGCGAGTCAGTGCCGCCCAAAGTGGATAGTGTCAAGGTGTGGTGATTGAGCCCCTTGGCTTGCGGTTCAGGGCAGACGTGCGGGATTCTTGGCATCGATGATGGTTTACTTTTGGGACTGTTGGCTACTCTTTTCTTGGGCAGGCCTATGGGATGAAGATCCCCTTACGAGCTTGTTCGGGTTTCTTGTTGAGCATACAGATATGTATATACCTTGTTTCTGGTACCCACTTTTTGGGTTTGGTTACTCTCCTTCCAAAAGAGGTGAAGACACGCGGGGTATTCCATGTGCTTTCCGTGACTAGCTTCTCATGGTTGGACGAGTCTACTCTCCTGCTACAGGTAGCGAAGACTCAACGGGAAGTTCATCTTCTCACCATTTCCAGCTCCTTTTGTCTGGACGAGTATACCTTATCTCCTCTTATTGGGTTGAGCTGGACTCTTTACTGCACTCTCGGTTGTACTTCTCTACCTTTCTCTGTTCGCTCTAATTCTCACCCTTTGGTACCTCCTTTGTTGCTCTCTCGAGCCATCGGGGTATCCTACTGAGTATTTTTATACTCACCCCTGCTTGGGCTTTGCCCGCACTTGGTGTTCCCTTGCAGACGACGGAAAGGTGGAGTGTGACTTCAGTGGAGCGTAGGAGCTTGGGATCTTGGACCGCGTGCGGTGGTCGTGGCCGGGTTCCAGGTGGGAGACCCGTCAGCTATTTCCTTTTTGTTTACCTGTTGCCGGGTTGTGGCACTTGTTGTTTGGGCGCGTGTTTTTCCCCTTTTCTTTTCAGTGTACTTTCACCTTTTTTGTACTTATAGAGGTCGATGCACTTTGTGGTATATATATATAGCAGTTTCCCTTTCCTTTTCTTCACTTTACTTTACTTTTACTCTGCACTGTTGCATTGAGTTTGTTGTGTGTGTGTGTACAGGTGCTTAGGAAAAGGCCTCCCTGAGTAATTGTGCCTTCGGCGCTGGTCTCCATCCCCTAGCCTATGGAGGCGGGCTTGGGGTAGTTGCGGCTCGAGCCCGGGTAGGGTCGGGTCGTGACAAAGTGGTATCAGAAGTGGTTCGTTCCTTGGGGCGTTGTGCGGACATCCCTAAAACAGGAATTGGTTGGGATTTAGGGTAACAGTGTTAACGTGTCTCGAGAGCGGCTCTCAGGCCAGGGAGTCCAGTGATGGTGCGGCGACCGACGTATCCATTCACCAGGACCTTGATAACCCGCTTGTCGACTCGGCATGTTGAGATACTTGTTTCAGGGAAAAAAAATTTGTGCATCACATAGGACTAAGTCTTGACTGTCCTTCTTAAGTCAGCTCCCCATCGTTGCTATTGGTATATACATATATTCTCATCTGACCACGGCACTCCTTGATAATTTTCAGGATGTCTCCGCAAGGACAGCCATCCAGGATACCAGCTTTGGTTCGTGACGATGACCCTGTGAGCTACGAGGCCACAGTCTAGGACCCATCATGCGAGCCCCTTTCTCCGGGTGGGCCGGTAGCATCACCCCCACCTGTTGAGCAGCAGGCAGTTTCAGCAGAGCAGGCTGAGCTTGAGCGTAGGTTGAGTGCGCTCCGTGAGTTCAAACGGTAGAGACCGCTGAGGTTCAGTGGTGAGCCAGACCCTCAGGTAGAAGAGGTTTGGCTTGAGGCAGTGGTTCGCCTTTTTAGGCTTGTGCAGATGCCGACAGATCAAAGGGTGGCTTTGGCAGCCACCCTTTTTTGTGGAGCAGCTTAGTGTTGGTGGAGTCTGGTGACTCAGCTTCTTGAAGAGTCATCGCTTTTGTGGGGTGACTTTCAGTTGTTGTTCTGTGAAGAGTTTTTTCCCTCTTGCTTGTGCTCTATTCAGATTCCGGAGCTCCTGCAGTTTCAGCAGGAAGGGATGACGGTGGCCGAGTACGCGGCTAGTTTTGCAGACCGTGCACGGTTTTACCGGACTTGGTCCATGACGACAACATCCGATCACGGAAGTTTGAGCAGGGTCTCCGCCGAGAGATTCGTGTTGTCATAGTACCCTTGGGCATTTCCACGTATGTCGGGGTGCTAGAGCAGGCGCTGGTGACAGAGGGAATCCTATCAAGTTCTACATTTGGTAGTGGCATCAGGCACGTTGGAGCCGAGATGTCTGCCACGGCTAGTGGCTGTCGGCATGCAGGACTTCGATACAGGTGGATTTCTGACAACCGGACTTAGGGGCATGGTTGTACACCACAGTGGCGCCGGAGGGCAACAGTGCAGCCCAGAGAGAGTCGGTGCTATGCTTGTGATGGGCGAGGTCACTCGGCACGATACTACCCAACCCGAGTTGCTGAGAGCTTCGGGCAGGCAGCAGGTGCACCACCACGACAGAGGCAGCACCGTGATCGGAGTAGTACCCAGAGAGGTGGTGCAAGAAGAGGAGCGGGAGGATCTGGTAGTGGGGGACGACGTTACGAGCTCTTTCCATCACCACTAGGTGGTCCACGTCAGGCTCCGGGAGCTGACAGTTGGGACCGAAGACAGCCGCGAGCTTTGTCTGTCTACGATCCTGCAAAGAGTGGGATGGTGAGAGGTACCCCTTGAGACTCTTCTACTTTTTGCAGTAGAATTGTTAGGCTCTTCGTGTGAAAGGCTTTTTTCCCTGCTCCTTATTTGAGGTGTTACCAGGGTGACGCAGGGCGTCGGGTGTAACCCTGATTTGGTAAGGAAAAAGGCGTGAGACCTTTTCCTTTAGTCGATGGTGTTGACTCCTTTGCCTTTTGAGCGTGTAAGAGATCATCGACAGTGAAACCTTGCATGACCATATATCCTTGGGTGTTTCACCATATGGATAATCTGAAGGAGGGAATCACCGGGCCTTGTTTTAGGTGCGGGCGGTGATTCCAGTCGCGTCATGCGAAGTAGAGGTTGGACTGGGGAGGTGAGCTACCCCCCGAGAGCCTTCGGGCCGTTTGAGACCATACAAAGGGATGGCGAGGTACCCTACTGCCTTTCCCTAACCCCAAGTCTGGAGTGGGTGCATGACGTCGGCAAGGGCTGACCTCGCATGAACGGATCAATCCTTTGGTCCGTGTGTGGTGACGTAGAGCTGTGCGTGGGTTCTTCTGGGTATGGGAAATCCGGGTGTGCACTTAGTACCCTTTGTTTCTCCCTAGTTTTTCTTTTCGGAGACGAAAATATTGAAGGAGGGAATGATGTAAGAACCCAGTTTTTGCTGTGAAAGACTTTGGAATATTCTTGATGATATTCCAGTGCAGCGCCTTCAGACGACGTGCGATTCCGAGCCCCAGAGTGGCCGGAATTAAATTCTCAGTGCGTTCAAACGTAAAATTCTAAATAAATGAGATAACTCATAAACGGAGTTCCGGATCAGAGATCTGAGTTTACGGATGGGTCTGGAATGGGGTGTTTACTCTAGGAACGACATAAAACTTGTTGGCGCGGGACGTTTGGACCCCTCGCTCGCCTCTGGAACGTTAAACGGATTAAATATATTAAATTAATTCCTTTAAGAGAGAAACGCTAGTATCTCTTAAACGGTGGCTATTATTGTAAAACTGAGGGCACCGTTGAGTTCGGAGCGTGCCGTTTACCCTAGGAGGGGTATACGTTTCGCGGGCGCTGGCCGTTTGTGAAAAATGGCCACAGGGGCGTTTTCATAATTTAGCGGCTTCAGACGTTAAATTTTATAACTTTCGAATGGGGCCTCGGATTAAAATTCTGAGACCGCCGTTGCGCTCAGAGCGTGGTTCTTAGCCTAGGGGAGGCTAAATCCCGACCCCGTCGAGAGTTCGGGTCCGGGGCTGTCGGGCCGGCGTTTAAGTGATTTGTACTTAAACACCCCCCCCCCCACCCCTCTTCTTCTTCTTCCTCAAACCCTTTCCCCCTCCTTCACCTCTGGCGAGGCAACTCCGGTGAGACGAGCTCCGGCGAGGCGCGCCCCCTTGGCAGGTTGACGGCGAAGCGACAGGCATCGCCCAAGAGGTAGGAGTTTATCATTTGCGTTTTTCTTTCCCACACCACCTTTGAACCTAATTTATACCACTGAATTGTTGTTTGATCTTCTAACAAAACCAATGAATGCCTAGTAGAGTTAATTCCCTTTTCAACACATCTTTCGAATTCAAATTCCGAGCTCCGTTTCATCTGCAATGATCCACCGAACATTGCGGGTTTTCGGGTTCCGGCGAGTTCAAGCGGCGGCGCGGCTCAGTGGAGGCGGCGGTGCGGCTCGGTGGAGGCGGCGGTGCGGCTCGGTGGAAGCGGTCGGCGGCGCGGGTGCTCGGTGGAAGGTCGGCCGAGCGCGAGGCACTGGGCGCCGGCGTGAGGCGCTGGGCACCGGCGTGAGGAGAAGCCGGCCGCGCGAGGCGGCGGCTCCCGGCGGCGTGGCCGAGCCGCCGGGGCGCGGTGACCCCGCGGTCGCGACGCGCGACCCCAGCGCAAGGACAAGACCCGCGCGATGCGGGTCTTCGCGCAGACCAAGCGACCAGCCATGGGGACCGGTCGGCGCACGGTCCATTGGCCAGCGGCTGGACCGCGCGGTTGGACCGCGGCCCGGGCCAGAACGGCCAGACCGGCCGGTTTAGGCCGGTCCGGCCCAAGGGGCCATGCCCTCAGGGTTCGGACGCCCGTATTTTCTTCTACGGTCGTCCATTTTGTACACCGTCTACGGATGTGGGGCCGTCTCGTCGGGGCAAACATGTTGAAATGGTTTTGGGAATTTTTAATTCCCAAAACGAGGGGCCGCGGAGGCGCGACGTGTCCTTAAGTGGACGAGTGTATTCCCCGAGACTTTTGTTCCGGACGGCGCGGATGCGTCCTATGTCCGTTTTGCATGCCGTCAGTGGCAGCGCGGACCTTGCGTTGAGGGGAATTCTTTGAGATGGTTTCGGGAATTTTTAATTCTCGGAACGAGGGGCCTCGGAGGCGCGAAGTGTCTTTAAGTGGACGAGCGTTTTTTCGGGAATTTTGCTTTGGACGGCGCGGATGCGTCCGACGTCCGAATTAGGCGCCGTCAGTGATGTTGGAACCCTGGCACCGAGGCAGAGCATTCCAGGGTGGTTTCAGGCATTGAGGAAGAAGTTGAGGCGTGAGCCCCATGGCCCGTCTTTTGAGTTGCGTGTAGCTTTTAGCGACTTTTTCCTCGGACGTCCGATCGGGGCGTGCGAGCAGTCGATTTTGGGTGTTTTTCTGAGGGGATTGCAGTGGTGCAATCCGCCCTCCCTAATTCGACCCGATGGTATGGGGCCCACGAGGGACGTCTCGGGAGTTGACGGTGATTTCCATCTTTATCACCGGGCGACCGTTTTGGACAAGTGAATAGTCAATTTCGTGTACTTTTTCAAGAGGATCGCGACGGTGTGATCCGTTCATTGAGTTTTGGGATCGGGATGCGGGTCCCACATGGCACCACTCGTGTGCGGTGCGCCGGGATGCACCTTGTTCTCCGGATGTCTGTTGCACTTAAGTGAGTAGTGCGTTTGACATGTTTTCCCGAGGGGATCACAATGGTGCGATGCGCCCGACTATTTTCGGGGTCGAGGCTCGGGATCACGGGATGTCGTTCGGGCGTGAGGCTGTGTTGGTGACTTTTCCATCTGATATATGTTGGAGGTGAGTAGGTAGTCTATATCGCGTGTTTTTCCACGAGGATTACAACGGTGTGATCCGTTTGGCCGTGCGGAGCCTTATACGCGATCTTATTAAATGTGTAAGCATGAAAGGTGCTCCAGTGGCGGTTCTTCCTACCATGTTGGTAGCAGACCCTTGGCGTGGGATCGCGCACTCTTGGGAGAGTGATATAAATGGTTCAAAATATGTGGTTGGTCGTGCTTGGGCCTTTGAGTTGGAGATGTTACGTCATGCCTTCGCGTTGACGCTGGGTGTCGTGCGCACGATAGCCTTTGGGCTGGAACGTGGTATACTCTGGGAGTATATGGGGGATGCTTGAAGGTACATGTAGTTGTTCATACCTGAAAAAGTTTGGGCGCTTGGTTGGGGTTGCGATGGGGCCACACGTTGTGTGGGCCCCACGTGCGTTTCGGATTCTACTTTACGCACTTTGACCTCTCACGACATAGAGGGTCCCTCTGTGTGATTGTTTGACTAGTATGGTGGAGTTCTTCCCCTGGCTCGGTGCTCGTTTGTGACCAGCAGGGTTGAGTGGTCACCCCCTGGTTTCGTTCTCGATGGACCAGCCAATAGCAGTGCTAGTGGCACCTAGTGATGAAACAGGCGCTGAACTTCTTTTGGATGAGTTGTTCTGGAGTTGGGTGGTTGCACGATACCCACTCCGCATTTGGTTGTCCAGTGTTGTACCCTCTAGTGGATGTGGCCAGAGCAGTTCTGAGTTTTACCCTCCAGCGGGGCTGGGAAGTGGGTTACTCATCGCCTTTTAGGGTCTACCCTCTAACAGAGACTAAGCAGTGGGTTTCCCAACGCACTTAGGGTCTACCCTCTAGTAGAGACTGGGCAGTGGGTTTCCCAACGCACTTAGGGTCTACCCTCCAGCAGAGACTGGGCAGTGGGTCACCCGACGACCTCTTAAGGCCTACCCTCCAGCATGGTTGGGCATTGGGTCGCCCGTCGTTCAGTTCCAGGTCTACCCTCCAGCACGGCTGGGCAGTGGGTCGCATGTCGACTTATTCCAGGTCTACCCTCCAGCGGGGCTGGGTAGTGGGTCGCCTGATGATGTGTTAAGGTCTACCCTCCAGCGGGGCTGGGCAGTGGGTCGCCTGATGATGTGTTAAGGTTTACCCTCCAGCGGGGCTGGGCAGTGGGTCTCCTGATGATGTGTTAAGGTCTACCCTCCAGCAGGGCTGGGTAGTGGGTCGCCGAATGATGTGTTATGGTTTACCCTCCAGTAGAGCTGGGTAGTGGGTCACCCGATATCATATTATGAATTACCCTCCAGTATGGCTGGGCAGTGGGGACACTGGTTGGCGTTACAGACTCAATCCTTTCTACTAGGCTAGTCTGTGGGTTTCCTCCGCGACCACCGGAGCAGGACCCTTGGTTGTACGGGTCGGTGATGGAATGACTTTGACTTTGAGGAGACCTCTCGACTGCAGGGCAGTGACAAGGTGTGGTTTGACTTTCCCTAGAACTCTCAAGTTCGAGGGGTGCTTTCCCCACTGAGACGCGTTCTTGTGATGCGATCTAAAACCGTGCGGGCGAGTCAGTGCCGCCCAAAGGGGATGGTGTCAAGGTGTGGTGATTGAGCCCCTTGGCTTTCGGTTCAGGATAGATGTGCGGGATGATGGGCATCGATGATGGTTTACTTTTGGGACTATTGGCTACTCTTTTCTTGGGCTGAGCTATGGGATGAAGATCCCCTTATGAGCTTTTTCGGGTTTCTTGTTGAGCATACAGATATGTATATACCTTATTTCCAGTACCCACTTCTTGGGTTTGGTTACTCTCCTTCCAGGAGAGGCGAAGACGCGCGGGGTATGCCATGTGCTTTCCGTGTCTAGCTTCTCATGGTTGGACGAGTATACTCTCCTACTATAGGTAGCGAAGACTAGACAGGAAGTTCATCTTCTCACTGTTTCCAGCTCCTTGTGTCTGGACGAGTCTACCTTCTATCCTCTTGTTGGGTTGAGCTGGACTCTTTACTACACTCTCAGTTGTACATCTCTACCTTTCTCTGTTCGCTCTACTGCTCACCCTTTGGTACCTCCTTTGTTGCTCCCTCGAGCCTTCGGGGTATCCTATTGAGTATTTTTATACTCACCCCTGATTGGGATTTTCCCGTACTTGGTGTGCCCTTGCAGACGACGGACAGGTGGAGCGTGACTTCAGTGGAGCGTAGGAGCTTGGGAGCTTGGACCGCGTGCGGTGGTCGTGGCCGGGTTCCAGGTGGGAGACCCGTCAGTTGTTTCCTTTTTGTTTACCTGTTGCCGGGTTGTGGCACTTATTGGTTGGGCGCGTGTTTTTTCCCTTTCCTTTTCAGTGTACTTTCAGCTTTCTTTGTACTTTTAGAGGTCGATGCACTTTGTGGTATATATATTTAGCAGTTGCCCTTTACTTTTCTTTTCTTTCCTTTACTTTTACTCTGCACTGTTGCATTGAGTTTGCTGCGTGTGGGTGTACAGGTGCTTAGGCAAAGGCCTCCCCGAGTTATTGTGCCTTCGGCGCTGGTCGCCAGCCCCTGGGCTATGGAGGCGGGCTTGGGGTAGTTGCGGCTCGAGCCCGGGTAGGGTCGGGTTGTGACACACCTCAACGTAATGATATAATTAAATTTTCATCACTATATTTAATAGATAGGTATAATTATGGGATTAATTTATATATATTATATTAATTTCATAATTATTATTTTTAATTATAATATCATATGAAATTTCTTACCTTCTAATAAATTTGAAAATGATTACGTCGCTCGTGCGCATATGTCGACTAGGACATTGAAAGACGATGGGTTTTTTAATTAATGATTTATATGGATAGTAATAAGGATATATTTATTTAATATACATGACATATATGGTATATAAATCATTCTTTGAAGGTGAATTGTTTTTTACCTTTCATTCTTACGATTCGTTGAAAAGTGAAAACAACAGTCACCCAAATGTATGACCTACGATATCCATGAACAGTGTAATTTCTTTTTATAAATAAATATTTTATATATGACTATAAATATATATAATTAATATATATTATATTTATATCATGTTTAACATTCGGGGTATTATGGATCCTGGGTCAAAAGACAGCAACTCAAACTATTGAACCAAAACATACATGAAAAATGAACAAGTTATCACTTGAAATAAATATTTTAATAAATAATTGTTTATAAATAAGTGATAAAATGTTATAATTAAATCATATATGGTATTATATACATGATTATAAATCTATTATATATTTATAATAAGTCTATAATTATTATAAATGAGTTCCAGACATATATGACGGATGTTGGGACTGAGGTAAGGGTTTTTCATCTCACCTTTTCTACTTTGAGATATATGTCATACTCACCTATAATTTATTTTGTGTGTTTCATATAATTATATTTGATATTTTATATCATTAATTTTTATATTCATGTTATTTATTATTTCATTTTAAGTGATTTTTTTATTTGGATTGTGATGCACAAGTTAATAAAGTGGTGAGGGTTTATTTTAGAATCTCATCATTGTTTGAGACTATTTATGTTCAAGTCTCTATTAGAAGAATTATTTTACTTTTATATATGAGATCAAATATATTTTATTCTTCAATATCTAATTATATAAATTATAAATTTTCCTTCCATTTTCTACTATTTATCTATTCAAAGTACCAAAATAATGCTTTGGGGGAAAATTAATTTGTTTATGTTTTCATTAGGGAATATTTTGCTCCCATATAGATATTTTCTTTCAAATTTATTAAATTATTTTTTAATTTTATAAAATTATTTATTAAAAACATTTTTACACATTTTCTATTTTAAAAAATTGTTCATAAATAATATTCCATTCATTTTCTCAATGAGGTACTTTTTTAACTTTCTTACAAAGGGATTAAAATAATTCATTTTTATTTATACAAAATGAATAGAAATTCCCAAAATCAAGACTAATCATGTATATTAATCCTCAATAATACATTTATAAGTTTATTTTTAAATAATGTTTCTCCATAATATTGAATAAATTTATGTTTTTAAAAGTGGATTTCAAAGTTGAAAGGTAATTTTCCTCAATAATTTTTTATTGATATTTTATTGTATTTTTATTCATAATGGATAATAAATAATTATTATACTCATAACACTCTAGGTATATATTGTAATGATAACAACTTAATTATTTCTCTAGATAGTTTATTATCTATTTAAAAATGTATATATTAACACTCTATTTCACATTTCTTCCATACAAATAAGTATTTTGATTGTGTGTTGAATTGTTATTATCCCATTTCATATAATGAATTCATTGGACTTAATATGTTTTTGGACGGGCCATCTATAATCCCCTCGATGTCGTTAGACTGACTAGCTTGGGAATTTGGCCAATGATTAACCCATTTATTTGAGATTTCATGGAATGAGGAATTGAATGTATTTTTATAATGTCCTACATTATGAATTTCATAATTATGAGATAATTTATAGATATCCATCTGAATAATAAAATAGTTATGATATCCATTGATATGTCTTAAAAACATGTAATTATTCATATGTAATTATTTGATAATAATTCATTCTTAGAATGTTATTCTTTATGATCAAGATATTAATTAAATGACATATATTTTCATTTATTTACCCTTGTATATTTATTATGACCTATTTTCTCATGATATATTCTACTATATGTAACCCTTACTTAGTATTTGATCTCACCCTTATTTTTTTTCTTTTCCAAATATATGAAGAAGGAATCTTTGAATGAATTTAGGGATGTAGAATATTTACTTTCACTATTTTCTATTTTATGTTTTCAAATGTAATATGAGATTCAATTATGTATCTAGTTTACCAATACTACAAAACTATTTGGTCCATTGGAATGTTATCTCCTTTATCTTGTGCCAATGTTATAAATTAACTACTGGATCTGGAAAATGGAGTTAGTATGGTTATATTTATCCACCAATCTCAACTATAATAATTATTGGAAACATATAATCACCCACTAATCATGATAAAAATAAGTGGTGATATCCTAAGATGAATGTGTGTGAAAATAAAAGAAAATTAGTGAATAATTAAAAATATATAAAAATAAGGAAATCAATTAATATCTAAATAGTTTAATTAATTTTAGAGATATGAATATGATATATATATATATATATATATATATAATTCATATTTAATCAATAGGGGAAAGGGGATTCATCTTGTATCATACACTAAGGGCCCAACTTTCCATCATATGAGTTATTACAATAGAATTAAAATTAAATGGGAAGAATGAAACAATAATATCAACTGTAGTCAATTAAGAAATCATATATTCATCCTACCATCCCAATAAATAGTTACCCCTAATATAGTGGAATGATCTAAGTTTCATGGGATAGTTTATGGCTTACCATGTGATAAACAATGAATTATTTTACGTCCTATGTAGATTTTAAAAACACCCACAATACTCCTTAATTTTAATATTGATCCACATATAATTATCCTTCATTGGATACTCTACTTGTGTCTAGTTTTAGGGTCACATGTTGATAGTGTGAAGTAACCTATAGTTTCATCTCCTAGTAGGTTGTAGTATTTTCATGCTTGATGTATCTGTTTTCCAATGAGTTAGATTTATATGGTTCATGTTCAATTGAAGGATGAAGGGAGGATTTTTTGATCAACTGAGGGTGAATGTGTCGCTAATGAAGTGGGGATTACAATTTCTTGGAAGATGCACTAGAGATAACATCAGGTCATGCGGTAGGATGTCCTACAATACGTTTATTGTAACTTGAGTTGTGTAGCAGGTTGGATATTCAATTCATGGAAGCTTCAATACTTATAAGTTTTTACTAAATCATCTTCTTGATTTAATATGGGGTCATCGTAACTTTTGTGGATTGTTTGCACCTCTTTCATGTGGAAGATTTCCTTTATCAACGTGTGGTTAGTTCCTATTTTCGATCAATTTCCCACACAACCAATTAATTACACAATTGATCAAACCTTTTAAATTTTTTTATCTTCATCCTATAAAATAAAAAAATCAAAATTAATATAGTATTTTTTAATTACAATAAAACGTGAACTAAATAATTATAATTCAATACAAATATAACTTTAAATAATGAACTTTAAAATTTCAAAAAATCAATTAATGGATTTTAATTCATTCTAAAATATAAATAAATCTCTAAAATACAAAAATATTGAAATTTATTAATTTAATTTAAAATTATTAAAATTATCAAACATAATTTAGTACCTTGGGTTCAAATAAATTATGTGGTTAATTTCTAATAAAATTCACATAAAAAGTTAGATATTCTTTCTCAGGTCAACACCAGGAATAATTTATTTCACCCATAGTCAATTGAATGAATTATATTATTTGAATAGATAGTCATTCCAAGAAATAAGTACAAAATATAGAGCATAATAAAATTATATATTCCTCAATTGATTGAATTTTCTTCCCTCCTTTAGTAATTTAATTCTCTTTATCATATAAATTCACTCCAAAGTTCCAGTTTTGAGTTATAAATGTAGTGTATATTAGTGGGAACAATATTTTAATAAATTATACCTTTCTTTTTCCTTCTCACCCAATAATCATATTCAAGGGTTTAATTTTACAATTAATTTATACTTCCTAAAAGAAATTGAGATAAATCATCCACCCCATGTTAATAAAAGTTCAAAATTCTCCAAATCATTTCATGCCATTTATTAATTTTCACTTATTGGATTTATCTCAACCATATTTAAGAAATGGCCTTTGTAGAGAATGTATGGAATGAGTTAAAATAATCATCAAAATAAACAATATCAAGAAAATAGGTACACTTGAGAGAAATTATAATAGTGATGGAATATATAAAATTCTAGGGAGGATGTCTCTCAATTCACTCTAACTTTGATTTCATAGATAACACACACACACACATAAACAGACATGTTCTTATCTAAACATAGGAAGAATTTTAAATTAGATCAAATATGGTTTCTTAAACTAGTTCTTTTGATTTATATGATTTTATGTTAGGAAGGATACCTGATGTGATACTCAGTCACTATGTTTGGTTATATAGTCTTGATTTTATGAGTCCAATTCCCTTAATCTGTGCTTTTTTAAACTATGTTATTTTTCATTTAAAACTCGTTTCATATTCTAAAGTAAATAATTCAATGAAATTTATGGTACATTCACTCATAAATCATTTAATTTTCATAATTTTTAGGACCAGTGGACATCCTCCACTGAATCATAGAATTTTACCATGGAAAGACTACATTTACCTTACATATTTCTATCCTAAAAACATGTAAATGAATAAAAAAAGAAAAAAGTAAGTGAAGACTCAGAAAATAGGTTCTTAACACTAAGATTTATTTTATTTTAATCAAAATACCCAAAAAATTGAAAAAAAAAACTTTAATTCATAGTAGACTTTTTCTTCCCCACCACACTTATTTAAGACACAATTTCAATTAATTCAACCATGTCTATAAAAATGGAACATATATTTACAAAAAATAATTATATATACTAGTGTGAAGGAAAGGGAGAACCTGAAAATTTTTTATTTAGTGGATGTAGATTGGATTTTCACTGTCCCATTGGTTCATTCCAAAATTATTCATGAAAGATCATCAACAATATTCCATTCAACATAAATGGATTCTTTTAACCCTCTAATTTTATTTAAAATATTATAAATGGGAAATTATTAGTCACTATGTAAGGCCTAGTCAACTTGGAATGAATTTTACTCAGTATGATCTTCATTATTGAAGAAATTAGAAACAAATTATCTCAAAATTCAATACTTATTTTATAGATAATATCTACATGGAAAATTTGGATTTTTAATACTACATATATGAATTATCATAAAGAATCACTTCAATATTTTTATAATATCATCATCGTTGGATTTTTATTCTATTTATATTTTACAAACATTGAGCTTACCTTCTTGAAAATCCAATAAGCCTTGTCCAATAACTCAACTGGAAAGTGATAGTTTTTACATAAATAATTCTATAAGTTGGGTTTTTAGGTAGTTCAAAATACCCAAATTGTGTCATAGATATTCCTAATCTAGTCATTCCTGGTGGGTTATAATATCCTCTACATATGCCTCTTTATCTATGTGTTTTATACCTATATTTCCCTAATTTTTTTGTTATACAATTTTGAGTACATATGGTGAAATTGATATTTAATCATTAAATATTTTTGTTTTTTTAAAGTATGTTCTGTGGTAACTGATTATTTATTAGGGTATTATAAATCAACCAAAATGAAAACATTCACTATAAAAATTAACCCTTGAAGACAAATAATTAGAATATTGACTTCCTTCTTCACTTGTTTGATGTAAGGTATTACAGTCTTTGTTTAAATATTTACATCTAAAAATGTGGTAAATAATAGTTCAAGGCATGGTTATATGACAAAGGAGAAAGTGGGAGATGAAAATGGAGTCAGTCTTAAAAAAAAGTCAGATCAATATTGTTTCTATTATAGAGATCCAACCCATTGTGAAAGAAACATGCCTCTATAATAAGAGATTCACCTTATTCATTGGTTTCACTAATGGTGATGATCACATATACAACTAAGACTTAGAAAATTCCTCTACCCCACATAAAACTAGAGAAATATGGCCCATACACATTGAGATTATATACACTAAAGGGGGAACACAGCATATCCAATTCCCTAGAGGAGTTGGTCACATCCTAGACATGGAGGACAGGGGGATCATGGATGATCATAATACCCATTAAAGATGTATAAATTTCTCATCGCTAAAGGAGAGTTTCCAGATTAGCTGGGTGCAATCTAGTTCATGCTAATAAAAAATGACTCAAGATAATGATTCCTTTTTGGAAGGAATGTTTTCATGTTTCTTAGTTCTTTATGGCCCTAAATGATATCCACAAGAAAGTGGATAACATAATGTAACCACATATTTATTATCTTATTAAAGAAATATTATCTTAATTAAATTTTAAATTTATTTCTTCCTTAAATAAGGATCTTCTCAAAAAATACATTGAACAAGATTATAATTTTAAATCTATATTCATGGTAAAAATATTACATACCTTTTATTTGATTAGAATATTATGAACATTAGTATATCAAGTACCTTGGATTTTTTCATATATTTTCTCACTATGAAAGGATCCATCCATATTTGTTTTTGTGTGTCGTTCTATCTTAGTAGTGTGATGTAATATACTCTTGTGGTATGAAACTATATTTTTACAGCCCTTTATTTACTTAATTTAAAACTCTTACTCATACAGAAGAGGCATCAAAATAAACAGTCTTGTTTTCATGTCAATCTTCTTGATTAGATCTATTTATATTTCACAGTCATAATAAAAAATTATTTTATTTTATAAAAAACAAGACCAAAACTTTTCAAAATAAAAAATAGAAATAATGTCATTTCCTTATATTTTGTGAGTTACATAGGTTGTTTCCAATGTCTATGAAATGTAGGCTATCAATTTTAGGTTCCCACAAAATATCTGGGATAAGACAACTCCTAATGTTTTTTTGGGGGCATAAAAGTTTTTCTAAACTGGAAAAATATAATCATGTGGTAAGATTATGGGAGATGTGATCAAACACATATTGATATTATTGAATGGTATCTTGTATGAATCTTCATATATAATATCAATTTAATTTTTTATTTTATAGGTTAAAAGAAATAAAATCTTGGTAATGTTCCAAAAAATTCATCTATAATATTCTATATGTTATAAAATGTCTAAAAATGTCTGATGGTGGTAGGGTATGATATGTTTGAAGTCATATAAATTTTTTAATTGTCAACATCAATCCTACCCTTATAAATTTTGTGTTTAAACACATTTACTTTTTCCTCTATCAAATGGAAATTTCCATTTTTAAAAACTATGTTTTTCTAAATTAATTTTCTTAAACATTTTTCATACTAACATTTCACATTTCATAACATGTTCCAAAAATAGTAAAATCATCCAAGAATACCTTGAATAAGGAATAAGTTAGGTAAAATTAAATGATTACCATACACCATTAAAATGTTTCTAAGGCATTAAAAAGACAAATATGCATCATACTATAAGAAAATGTATATAAGGGGCTTGTGAATGTGGTCTTACCCTAGTCTTAAAGAGTTATTGGAACATAGAAATACAAGGAAAATCCATAAATGAAATAGTAGTGGACCTCCCTTCCACGTCTCTAACAGTAGGTCTATAAAAGTAATAGGGAAATGATATTTTGTACTACATTGTTAATTTCATGTTTGTGAATTAAAACTCTCTAGCTATTCTAGATTCTTATGGGTAATAACTCATTATTATCATCTCTATATAAATGTGTTTCCATTTTCCTTTGGGAAAATTTTAATAAAACATTACCACTATTATTTATAGATTTTGTATATCATTCCTTCTCATAAAATTATATTTTATTCATTTTTATAGCTTCTATGTGGCATGGTATTAGCATCCAATAATGTTTTATCATGTGTTTAGTTTTAAATTCAAAAAAATACTCTTTATAAGGGTGGGAGGATTAATCCTTGGAATTTATCCTTATGTCAAGCCAATTACCATGATGTTTAATTTTAATATGATTAGAAGTTGGCTCTCTTGATTGGGTTTTAGATTATATGAGATTAAATTATTAGTTTCTCATTGTCATTTAAATTATAATATTTTAGGTTGGTTGGTATAAAATTAAATTCTAGTTCAAGTGGATTTTCTAATGATGTTTTCAAATAAATGTTATCAATGTTGGAAGCCTAAACATATAAAAAAGAAGATTCAGTGAAGGTGTCGGGAAAATCATCAAAATAATATTCATCAATTTCTTCAAATAGGTCATCACAAAAAATTGATTATAGATTGATATCATTTTTAAAAATAGATTCATCGAAGTAATCCTCCATTTCTAGATCTCAAGATTGATGAGAGTGGGATTTTGGTTTTTTTGAGAGTCCACATGTTTTTAGGTATGCCTTTCATAATTTTTTTTAGTATTCCATTGATGATATATTTTAGTGGACTGAGAGTTGTATCATTGGTAGAGTGGTGGTTGGATGATCTCTAGAAGGGTGGTATTTACATATATTAAGTCCTACCTCCAAAATGAGGGGTATAATATTATCTAAATACTTGACTGTATTATGGTTACTACTTGTACTGTATTGGGATCTTGGAATCACAACCCCATTACACTTTATGTAATTCATTAGTTTAGTTCTCCAGAATTTGAAAAAGTTAGTGTACTCAAAGGGGTGCAGTATGTGTTTTTTCATGTAACCTTTTTATTTATAATTTCTTCACAAATGAGGTTAAATCTTAATTTTATTATCAATATATGTCTAGTTTGATATTTTTAACTCATGAAATTCTCTTATGATAGTTCATTAATATATTTTTTTGGGATTTTGGTAGTTACTCTCAATAAATTCATTAACTCTTGTGGGAAACTTTTCAATAAATGATCCACTAGAAGAGGCATCTAGTATCGTCTAATTATGGTTAATTAAATCTTGGTATAATAATTAAAATAAATTATGGTCTTTTAAAGGTTTGTGTGGGAAGGAGGTTTTCAACTACTTAAATCCATTATAGAAATCAAAATTATTTTCTCCACTAGACTTCTTGATTCCATAAAGATCATTCCTTAGCTTAATAGTCCTCATGGAAAAGAATTATTTCTAGATGAATACCTTCTATAACTCATCCTATGAGGTGAATTATCTAGGATGGAATCTTTATAAAAATTCATTATTAAATCCTTCAATAAAGAAGGGGAGGGCTTCGATATAATATGATCCTTGATGACTCGTGAAGCAATTTCATTCTTCTTAAAATTTTCTCAACTCTTTGTTTGTTTCTTTTATAAAGAGACCCAATAATTGAAGTAGTAAAATAATCATCCATATTTTAAGATTACAATAATATTTATTTTTTTGATCATGAACTTTATTAATATTGTTGATGTTACTTTCATAACGTTATCTCAAGATTCTATTCAATTATTATAAACGAACCCCATGTCTGTATTTAATATAATAAACCTAGTGGAAGAAGTTCATGATGTTGGCTAATTTTTCAATGGGATTTTATAAAATTCTCTTCCAATCATTTGTGGATTTATAGGGTAATAATTCCTTATAGTATAGTTTTTTTAACCTATGGATCAAAATAAATTAGGTGAGATGAACTATATCCAGTCAGGTGTTTATTTCATTTTAAAAAAAAAGTGAACCACAACATTAGACTTAATGATAAGGACCCCACCTGTAACTGCGCCATGACAAAATGAACTTAAACAAAATAAAAACCATTAGTAGTGAGGTTCAGGTTTTCTTCAGATTAGAGAGTGTATTTTCTATGTTTTACCATTATTAATGTGTTCTGTTTGTTAAAAACATTGTTTTAATTTTATTGGTTTTAAATTCAATATTAAAAATTTATTTTAAAGATGGATATCCACTCTCCTCTAATAAAATAATGATTATGTTCTCTTAATATCATATTTTCACTCTAACAAATTGAAAAATCACCGGATTATACCTTTTTTAAGTTTCATCATGAATAAAGTAGTATAATGATCATGTATCCCTTAATCTCAACTAGACTGCTGATTGGAGACCTCCAATCATCCTCAAATAATCCAAATTCTCCTGACCGTATGCATCGGAGGGAACTTATGTGGTCTTTGTGTAAAATACTATGAAGTGGTAAGAATAATTCAAAATTCATAAAAATAATTAGATATCCAAAAGTCTAAATAGTTTAAAAAATTTCAAAGAGATGAATGTAAGTTATATTTAGTTAAAATTTAGAATTAATCAATTGGGGAATGAGGAGTCTAATTTTCATAGCCAATAAGGACATACTATTCAATTATTGTTGTTATTAAAATATTATTAAAATGAAAATGAAGGATTCAATCTATGGTAGTATCCCTGGTCAATTTAGAAGTCCTAAAAAAACAACTATTAGATTTTTCTTTTTATCCATAAGAGGATACATATCAACTTTTGGTGACAAAACCATTGATTTTGGGTGGTGAAATTTTAAAAATTGAATTGGAAATGGAGGATTTTGGAAATATGTTAATACTAGGATATCCATGCAATAAAAACCAGACTAAAGACTGTGTAATCCAAAAGAACACATGACATGTAGTCTTCAGGTTGAGATTTCTAGGGTTTCCAAGGAAGATAAGTATCCCACAATGTGTATGTCCCATAAACACATTATGACCTTGTGTAGGTGATATAATGTGTAATCTCAGAGTACACAAGAATGGGAATGTCTAGGCTCAAAAACAAAGAATTATGAAAAAAAAATGAATAGAAGTACACATGTACATCCCAGTACTCAGACACAACTTTAGAAAATGGGAATAAACCACAGTATGAGGTCAGAACCTGATGTACATGGGCATGGGACAAATGGAAATTGGGAGGACATGGGAATAAAATATACACCTTATAACATCAGTAAATGTCATGTATTACAACATAGTCAACCAATATGTAACCCTGAAAGAAGATTTCTAGGTTTCTAGGTGAGGGTATATGCCCTGTGACCATAGGTACAAATCCATGTAACTCTCTAATTATTTTATAACTTCTGTATCTTTTTTCTTCTTTATGAATTGGATCCTAGTTTGTGAGTATCCTATACTAAGTATCATTCCACATGGAACATGATGGTCACATTTTTAGTGACTTTCATGATATTATGTGGGGTTTTATAGGTATTATTCTTCTTTATGTGATGGTTGAGGAAGACAGTGATCAGGCGGGAGCATCGAATAAATGAAATGGATTGTACTCCCCTTTCGTACTAGGACACAGTTCCCCAAACTATTTAAATAGGTAGATTTAGTACACCCTTATACTAATGTTGGGTTTGGGTCCACTATCTATGGAGTATCACTCCCTCTCCTTCAAGCTACGATGATGAGTGGTTCCTCCATGGGGGTGAGTGTTCCCTCGTCTTTAGAGCATATTGAAATGGAGTGGGACTATCCAATCAGTTTATTAAATTTTTTTCCTAATAATGGGACTCAAAGATATACCCTTATAACTTTAGTAAGAGAAATCATTCTTGGATGGGATGTGGAGTTAGATATCACCTTTCTCTCTTGTCCAGGTTTCTTTGTGAGATTATGTGTTTGGTTTTTATTCTCTCTTGTTATGGTTTGAGATAAAAGATATTGTATCATTCTATTTCACCATTTTTGTTTGTTCAAAAGCCTTCTAGGTATTTTTATACTCACACCTACATAGGATTTCCTACATGTTCCCTATGTTATACATATCATAAGAAAATTAGGAGTGGAATTGGTAGACAATAATGGTACTGGGTGGAATGACTATATATGCTGGTGAGACTGGGAGATCAGAAGATGGTCAGCAATTAGTTTTCCATTATCAAGTGGTTCTTAGGTTGGGACCTCATTTATAATTTTATGTGTATTAACCTATTTACTATTTTTTTTATTTTCATTCTTTGATACATTTCCTTGGGATTATTCCAATTATAGTTATACAATATATGTTACATTCTTTTATTATTCCTATACACTTTTTATCAAAGATGGTTGTGTGTGATCATATAGATGAATTAGGATAAGGGCTCCAAATTTTTGATTTTTCCTTCTTGGTTCTTATGACTGGACGTTATCCTATTGGAGGCGGGATTCAGTTTTTCACACATATGTTACATACTACCAGGCTGACCCATGAGAGTTGGGTTTTGGGAAGGTGGTATAAGTGGTGGTTCATAGTTAAAATGGTTTTAGAATCAAACCCCTAGTTAGGATTGGGTGGGAACATAAGGAAATGGTTTTGAAGTGTCTTGAGTGTGGAATTCATGTTAGGCGACATATCCATAAACTAAGACTATGACTACCTACTTATCGAATCATCGTACTGAGAATTTGGTTGTAAGGAAAACATGGAACATGCATCATACAGTATTGTGTCATTTGACCTTCCTTATTGATTCATCTCCCCATATATGTTAATCATTGATTGGTATGTCTTGATAACTACTAGGATACATCTATAAAGACATCTAACCATGTTACTAATAAAGGATCATGATAATGATTATTTTAGTGATTATGCCTCCGATTAGGGAACTTATCATGGGTTGTTTACTCTAGGAAGGAAGAGATAAGTGACACTACCTATCGATCAAAAGTTAGACCCAGCAAATAAGGATGTTGATCCACATAGGATTATTTCAATACCTGAGTTCCATCAATCGATACTACTGGAGTTTTGAATTGAGCTAGACCCTCAGGTAGTAGAGGATTAGCTCAATTCAGGGGTATGATTTTTCATGTTTCTTTTAACCATGACCAATCTTATGGGTATTCTTGTATCCATTATTCATCGTGGTGGAACATGGAAATAATGGAGTTTGATTATTTAGGCACTTGTTGAGATGAATCTCTCATGAAAAAACATTCATTATCTATTTAGTATTAATTATTTCCATCCATGCTTGTTCACCATGTGGATTGAAGGTATTATTAAGTCGTAAAAGGGTGATATGATGGATGTTGATTATTTCATGAGGCTAAATGACTTCAAATTTTAGTCCTTAAATATGGTAAAAGATGTATTTTCTTGGCGTAAAAGTTCAAGCAAGGCCCACGCAGTGACACCTATGCCAGAATAATATCCTAAGTAATTCCTACCTATGATGGATTACTAGAGTGGTATTTGGTGAATATGATCTTCATAATAGAAGGATTATAGGTAGCTAGAGCTGATAGTGTCCATTATGGGGCTGATTTTATTGAAGAAGATTGTAGGCAGTAACTGCCAGGGTCTGGACCAAGGTAAAATATTCATGCCCGGACTCAGACACATGGATGTGAGGCTATGGGATTGAGAAAAGGATATAGATATATTGAAGAGGACATATGTTATTCCTATGATTTTAATGGTCACATGGATCGTGATTTCTTTACCTGAATTTCATATGGTGGTATGAATATATTGAAATGATAACCATGGTATAGGTAGTGTTGTGATCAGTGATCTCTCAAGCATTGTCATGGTGGCCCCCAGGGTGGTCGTGGTAAAAGAGGAGAAAGTTTAGATATAGTATAAATAGATGAATTTGGAGGGTTTCACTATTAGATAATTTCACTAATCCCATTAGGTGGTCCATTCCATGAGAAAGGAGCTATAAGATGAGACTGTGGGAAGCTTTAGGCCTTAGAGGGATATGACCAGGCCTCACAACAGATTATTAGAGGTATGATATGTGTCTTTCATACATATTATCTAGTACATGTATAAACATTAATTGGTCATTATATTATATCCATATCCCATGTGTGAGAGATAAATCTCCTCATTGAGACCTTATTAGAACATCTAAGAATATTGGTTGCTATAGGGAGTTATTCTTTGATATCTCAAATTTTCTAACAATTCGAGTTGGAGTATAGTGAAAAGAGATTCTTATTGGACCTATTAGTTATCATGACAAAACCATATAATGTAATCTTTGGTACGGAGTTTTTTTCCATGGTTTAGGCAAAAATTTAATATCACCACATATTTTTTGATTCCTTTAGATATATTTGGTGTGATTCTACCTTTGGGATGAGAGATATCTCATGGGTGAGAGAGTGGGCCTTGTGAGAACAAAGTGGTAACCCATCACCCAAAAGTTTTAGACCTTATCCCTTTGAAAAATTGGTTCTAAATCCATAAATATTCTTATATTTTTGAATGTTTATATATATTTATTCCCCGAGTATGTTACAAGACTAATTCTAAGGTTGTTGATTGGATTTTACTTTATTTTTTACCCTGAGACCAAATTGATATATTATAAACAATATCATATGTTCTCTATTGATCTCCATGATTTGAGGGTGTATTTGGAGGACCATTGAGAGAAAGGTTTTATCAAACCCAGGGAGTCCCCTTGGGAAGCACTTATTGTTTCTATTAAAACGGGGTAAGGGAGCTTATGGAATTTTGTTTATTATCATTATTTAAATCAGTTAACAATAACGAATAACTTCCTCTTTCCAATTATTGATGATCCGATAAGTGCATTTTGGTTCTCAAATATCAATATCATGTCTGGATAACACAGTTTTAGGTTGTTTATGGATTATATTCTAAATAAAACATTTGGAATTCTTTGGAGATTCTCTAAGATCAATGTGATGCTTTTTAGTGTGATGACTGCCCATGTTGCGTTCATTGATATTATGAACTAGATACTCCAGCCATACATGGTCCTCTTTTTAGTTGTATTCATTGATGAGATAGTTATTTACTCTATGTCTATAGATTAGAATGCATAGCATGTGTGGTTGATCATATAATTACTCTTGGAGCACTGGATTTATAGTAAGATCTAAATGTTCTAGTTTTGGATATATAAGGTTATCTTTTTAGGGAATTTCCTATTTGATAATGGAAAAACTATGGACCAAGTGATGATTGATGAAGGTTTTCATGGGAACCAAATAATTTCATGATTGAGGTGTGGATATTCCTTAGTTTTTCTGGGTTCAAATAGTGATATATGGAAGAATTATCTAGGATATTATCCCCTTTGAACAACCTGACATGGGATGGGAATATTTTTACCTAGAACAACTAGTGTCAGAGATTCTTTGGGGAGTTGAGTCAATGTATTATGATTTCTCCTATGTTCATACTACCAAAGGATATAAATGAGTATATAGGGGCTTTAAATGCCTCTAGTTTTGGGCTCAACTACATGTTTATAAAATAGAATGAAGTGATTATATAGGGTTTGAGGTAGTTGAGACCCCATGAACAGAACTATGTGATGCATGACATCAAGTTTCTAGAGGCGGTCTTCTTTTTGAAAATGTGGTGGAAGTATCTTTTGAGAGGGAATTTTTTATTTACTAATACCCTTAATGTCTTATTTACATATTCACATAGATATATCTTTTCCTAAGATAGAGTAATTGGATAGTGTTTCTATATTACTATGACATGGAGAGATTCTATACTTCTAGAATGGGAAATTTGGTGGTATGATTCCATAGCCGGAGTTCTAGTTCACACCTTGTATAGGAGTCCTATGAGTATTTTTCATCAATCCAACTCACCATTGTGGAGGACAGGGGTGTGTGGTTTCATTAGTAGAAGGTGTTGAATCCTTTGATTCATCATCATTTGAGGGAGGCTTTGTTGGGAGACATTTATTGTGAGGTTCTACATGACCATATATCCTCTTGAGATGAACCATGTGGATTTTCAAAAATTAGGGAGTATGTTATCCTTTTCCATGAATGGGTAGTAGTTTTTTTCTAGTTTTGAGAGTAGGGGATGAGATATTTTCACACTTCCCCTTTAGAAATACATCTTAATGTGATGAATATGTTTAGAGACTTTTAATGGAAATTTTAGTGCACTTGAATGAGTCATAGTGTGATCGAGTTGATATCTCAGAGTCTCACAAGTCAGTGGGTAAATGATGGGTATTAGGTACTAGAGGTACTGACACATCCTCTTTATATCCTAGAGTATAATTAGTATGACATATATAAATATTTTCTATGGGGCTTCTATGGATAGTGATAGGAAATTATGCTACATGGGTGATTGTTGACCAACTCACCATTAAGGATGGATTCCATTCCATTAGGGAGATGATCTTGGTTGAGAGTTTGTGGTAGTTATACATAAAGGAGATCATTATACTTCATAGGGTACCCAAAACCATCATCTCTAGCTGTTTTTCTTGGTCTATGTCCGGATTGTGGTGGGGGATATTTGAGGTATTTGGTAGCTAGTTTCTAATGATCACGAAGTTTCACACCTAAAAAGTTTGGAAGAGTATACAGACTATCCAGGTGTTGGTGGATATGATGGGGTCTTTTTTATTGTATTTCTTTTGAAGATGGTAGGATAACTATCCATTGATTGATTTTTCATATAATAACTAATATTAATATACTATTAGTATAAAACCATTTGCGGCCTTGTATAGGAGACCTTTTTGGTCACCCTTATAATGGACTGAGGTTGGTGGGAAATATTTTATTGGTCCAGAGATGGTGAAAGCGATGATGGATAAAGTAAAAGAGATCCATCAGTAGATGATGAAAGACTAGAGATGATATAAATATTATATATATCATTATCAGAGGCATTTAGGAATCTAGTAGGGTGACCATGTTATACTGAGAGACTTCCCATGATGAGGATTGTAGTGGTTTGGCTAAGGAACCATGTAATCACCATGGTTCATTAAGATATTCAATATTACTCAAAGGGTTAGTGAGGTTACATTCCTCTTGTTCCTTCCCAATAGTTGGAGCAACTTCCTAATATTTACCAGGTGTCATAGGTGAGGAGATACATGTGCAATTTAATACATGTTGATTTTAGTGAGACATGCATCGAGGATAAATCCACCTTCATGGAGTACCTAGTGGAAATCGGGGATCATATTGAAGGGACACTATGTATATATTCTATCTCTTTTGTTCATGTTTGTTTATAGAACATGAGTGTACATGAGAGATATTTTCAGGAAGAGAACAAGTTCTAGGCGTAGTAGCCCCATCATTTATTATATCATTTTCTTTCTGGATAAATATTCCTTGAATGATAGGAGAATTTAGTGACTCTGGTTTTCATGGATTGGAATTATTAATATTTATATATAATTGTATGGATTTTTAATCAGATTTTATACGGTGCCTAGATATCTAGATAACCAAAAATTAATATATTAGAATTATGATTTTTTGGGAAATGATCCATCAAGGAATCCTATAAGTGTTCTTGGATGTGATTTTTTTGTTGACAAAGCACGATGACCACAAATGAGTATGGTTGGTGTTCTCAAAATCAGGTTTTCATGGTGGCATAGTATAACATTGTTTGGAAAATATTTGGGCCTCCAAATTTGGAGTTTAATTTTGGAAAAAATTAATGTACACAATTGTTTGAAAAATATGTGGATCATGAAGCACAGTACAAAAACCATATAGGTGGTATGTGGAACTGTGAGAAAAAATGAATAATTTAGAATTATTGTGTAGCATATCTATGTGGACCACAGAGTGTGTTTCATGGACTGCAAACAAAAAAAATTAACAGGATGAAAGTGGTTCATGAGAAGGCATGATGATTTCGGGATTCAAACCATTCATAGGATGGTGTTCCGTTCACAAGAAAAAGGTGGTGATGTGAGGATCCACAAAGTGTATTTCTTATGGAAGTGATCAGACACCTCGAGGAAGTGTGAAGGTATACAGAACATTATGGAGAAATGTTTCAAGGTAGAAGCGATATGTGGTTAAGGAAAAACCACATCGATGATTTGATTTAAAAATATGAGGTGATTTTGAGAATCTTTTTTCTTATATAAGTATAGAAAATTGTATCATTAAGAGGATCTATTTTTAATTGGAAACATCTTCACTCTAAAAAGAAATTCAGTGGAGTCTGAAAGGATCATAAGGGAGGATTCTGTGAAGCAATGTAGTTCAAAATAGTATATTACATGATTGGTTAAGAGGTTCATGAGGAGAATTCTTCAGAGGAATAATTATTTCATGGGAATAATCCGCGAAAGAATTTTTTGTGGCACAATATCCTGTAAAGGGAATAGGATCTATAGAAGAATTAATTCTGCAAAAGTGGAGACGGTACATAGAAGCAGTATGGGAAATCATTATGCATAGGCATTACATGGAGGTGGTATACAGAAGATGTGGTTGGTAAAGAATCCAAACTATTTAATAAAATGCTATCCGTGGAGGAAGTGTATTGTTCATGAAGGGACATAAATAGTTATCAATATATATTTTTAATATCCAACAATATGATAAACTAGATTTCATATATGGGTGAAAAAATAATTTAATAGAGAATTTATATATAGTTTAGGATTCATAATTTCATGAAAATTAATGGACCTACAAGTCCATAAACTGTGAGTGGGTCCCTTCTAAGTGTAGTGTGAAAATGAAGATGAATAGAGAGATCATTTCCACGGGTAGTCAGCCAATGAAAGAGACATAAGGATTGACCCTTGTAAATTCATTGTGAAGAACCTAAATCTTTTAAAGGTAGTGAACATGGGCATAGAAGTGATCTTTAATTAACCTTGTATTTTGGATTTGATTCTTAGTTTATTTTCTACATCATAACATTTCCATTGTACGCTCCTTATAAGTAGCCTAATGACGTTTAACCAAGTAAAAATGGATGTCTCAATTACATTATATCATTTTTGTTCAAACATTTATACAGTAAGAAGAGAGTATAGAGTTTCATTTAATGATGAAAAATAATGCGAAGGGGATGTTATTTTAATCTATCATAACTTATTTCAACCCTATCTCATGATATTTAACCTAATTGGGCCTAAATTAATATATCATGACTCATTCAAATGATTTGTTTCAATATAAATGGATTTCCTATTGTTTGGGACCTCTGATAGGAAATATGATACCATGATTGATTTTGAATCTTTTGGTTTTCCCGATCCCTGAAATAATGTTTCTCGGTTTTAGAACATTGGTGGAGGCATCCATTGATGGGTACATTGAATAGATTAATTAATTATTTTAAATAATTTAATTAATTCATTTAAAGGACTGAACCCTAACCCAGTCTCATTAAATACATTTTTAATGAAAATCCCCAATGTTATTTTTATATCCATTAGAGATTATAGAGTGAGATGGGGAGAGATCTATTGGTAATTGGGATGTCAATTGACGATGAAGGATTATGGGATTGTGAGGATGGAAAATAACATAGTGAAATATTATTCTCCATTACCAGTGACTGTGTTCTTCATCGATGATTGGCCCATTATCAATGTATGGATCATTATATATTCCATTCTACCCTAGGATTAATTTTTAAGGATTGATTTTTGTTATATTTTTTATAGATCTATAATTACATATTCTTTTAATGAGCACGATTATAAATTGTGCGATTGAACCAAATTTATTATCATTATGAATTTAACTTTACCCTTTCCCCCATTTGTGTTATCATATACTAATACCACATCACTTAACATTGTATTCACCTCACTCTTGTGATTCCACTACACCATTATCTATTTTCATCATCATTTCCCACTAGGTCAATGTTCATCATTTTGGTGGAGGTTTCAAACATGATCGAACCCTCATATTCATGGATATTTAATGAATGATGTATATATAGATTATTTATGGAAAAATCATGTTTTTATATAAGATGTGGGTGGTGGATCCATGTATTTGTGATCCAAATAGAATAGAGCAGCGATGATGGATTTTCACGAGTAAGTATATGTTTATTTCCAACCACCAAAATTTGTAGATTGATGTTTAGTGAAAACCCCTTCGATTTTAGGTGGTAAAAATAAATGATTGAATAAGAAAAATTAAATCCTGAAACTACCAAGAGACCATGATTTAATACCGTTGAAAAACTACACTACGTTCCATGTCATTCAAAAGAACATACATCGAATAGTCACCCTACTATAGAAGCTAGGTTTTTGGGTGAACGCATGGATCACATGCTCAGTGTCGCCTTAAAATGTCATGTGAACCTGTGATGGTGGCATAGCATGTACTCCAAGAGTACATTACCCTGGGGATATCAAAGAAAATGGGAACACCATACTATACATGAGCACGAGCATGAATAAATTAGCACGACCCAAAACATAGACATGGAATCAATAATTGTGAAGAACTTGAATTATGTGGGAAAACCCAGATATACAAAGGCATGGGCGGGATGGATAAGGGATGACTGTAGGTAGCCGAGACAGGTCATGTACCACTAGTATATTTCCTATAGTCCCACATGGTAGTCCAAGACATGTGTAAACAAGGATATATCTAGTTGTACATGTTAGGGTAAACACTATTTTACCCTAGGAACATACTGTGTATCTCCATCAAACATTTCTAACATCCAAATCTACTTTATTAGAACTCATATTTTTTCATGAGAGTTTCTTATCCTAAGTATGTTTCTCCATGGGATTTAATGGGAACCTCTACAATGGCCTTAAATATATGACCTGAGTTGATTTGAGCATGAAGCTTCTTCAATAGATGTGTTATGATAGAAAGGATTTGATTTGATCATAAGAGGGTGTTTAAGGTCAGTACTCCCATATCTCACCTAGGAATAGGTCTCTGTACTCATTACATAGTAAAATTTATTACTCCACCATACAATAATAGGGTACATGTTATCTATCTGTGGACTGTTACTCCCCTTAATTCAATCTCTGACAGCGAGTGTATCCTCCATGAGAGTCTATTCACCCTTGGATGTACAGTGTAATAGAATGGAGTGAAACCCAATGTTTAGTTTCTTGTGAGGTCAGGTGTGATGTTAGCAATGACAGATATAACCTTGGGACTGTAGGTAGATTCATCATTTTTAGATGGTATATGGAGATGGATACCCCCTTAACTCTCATATGGGTTTGATTATGATCATATATATTGGGTTTAATTCACTATTGGTATGGGATTGGTTGACTGTTGTTGAATATTTCTATTAATAACTCTATTGTTTTCAAGGAATCGAACTGGGTATGTATATACTCACCCCGTTATGGTCTTTTCCTGTTGTCGTAATGTCTTATGAAAATGAAAGAAAATTAGCAGTGACATTATCATAGAATAGTGGTACTAGGGTGCATTGATCATGTATGTTGGTCAAACTAGGATATATAGAGATGGGATATCTTAATTTTTTTCATTATCAAGATGATTTTAGGTTCAGACCTCATTTTTAGTTGGGTGTGTATTTTATCATTAATTCTTTGGTTTCTGTTTTTTATTCAATTGTATTTATTATATCTTATTGTATTCATATTTATACTCTTTATGTTTTACTCTTTTTTTATTCATATTCAAATTTTTATGGAGATGGTTGTGTGCGTGCATAGAGGCATATTAATATAACGACTCACATTTTAGTTTATGACTTGTTGGGGCTTTCCATTGGCCTCTATTCTACTAGAGGAGGGACTGGGGTTGTCACACATAGCTTGCTGCCATCAAAGCATCCCTTAGTGGGTCAGGTCTTGACTTAGTGGGATTCAATATTAAGCATGGTCTAGTAGATCCAAAATGTGTCATGGATGATTAGTACATGGTTCTGAATGTTAGTTCAATTCAAGATTCTGTGGTAGATTGAATGAAGTCATTGTAGGTTAACATTGTGGGAAAACTTATTGGTCATTCATGTGTTAGATTAATGTGCTTACAATGTGGATTTAATTGAAGTCACATTAGGTAGCTTGATATGGTAGACCATTGATTGAATTATGATAGTTGGAGGTTCTGGTCAATCAATGATAAAGGTATATAAGATGGAGAGGGGCATTCAGTAGCACTGAACATACAATTTTGGTAGCATCAATTTATCCTATATGTTGTTCTGTCTTGACTTTGTGGTCACTTGATCTATTTAGTAACATCGATCTTCAACATACTATAGATTCATGAATATTACATTTTTTTCTCATGTAATCTTTATTGATTGTAAAATATTCATACTCTTGGTATATTGATCATCGCACTTTGATGAAGTAGCTTAATTTTTTCAATGTATAGTTTCCTTTCACAGTCATCCAACTGATAAAAAATTCTCATTAGTGCATTATCAATCTCGCCTTTTCAAAAATTTTAACTTCAACTTGTATAATCGAAAATCAAAAATCACTGTTTTCTTTTTTTTAATTAAATAAATTGAAATAAATGATTAAAATTAAAAATCCACATACCTTAAAAATGTGATCATACAAATTTACAAAAAGTAAATCATGGATTTTAATTGAATCCAAAATATTAATAGATCAAAAAAACAATACTTAATTCATTTATCAATTTAATTCCAAATTCCTAAAATTATTAAAAACGAGTTAAATAACTGGTGTAAAAAATTATAGTGTTAAATTCAAATAAGATTCATATAGATATAAATTTTAATTCACATTAAACACATTTTGATTCCAGCTGAGGTGACCTAAGTATAAATTTCAAAAAAATTGCACATTTTAGATTAACATTCAATACATGTCAAAATAATACATCCATAATATCCATAAAGGGTAAGTGTATTTATATACTAGACCAAAAAATAAATGATTTCATGAATGTTCTTAAAAATATCCCATAATTTTATTATATGTTAGTACCCTTAATAGATATGTCTTACCTAAATAACAACAATAACCAATAACATTCTATAAAAGAATATAATTAGCATAGTAGATATGTTTTTGGAATACATATAACAAAATAAAATTATTTACTTAGTCAATTATCACTACCTATACCATCATAGTGTATATAATCCTTTAATTGATTGGGTTCACTCACTAATCCCATAAAAATCAAATACAAATCCCCATGGTGGATTGGGTTCACTCCCATTTTCTTTCATAATATCTCATGGTATAACAAGATTCACCAAATAAATTAGAGGTCTATATCATTCGAGGACCACCCATCACATAATGAAAATCATACATATGTGTGTCATAATATTATAATTGTGTTAACCCTTTCATCATATCTTAATTAACTCATGCGAAAGAAATCAATTTTCAAAACAAATACAAAAACAACTGTCCCCATAATCCATCATATGAAACAATATTTATGGAATCATATTATAACATCCCTAGTGAATCATAAAATATCCTAATGTATGTTTACATGCATGGAAATACTTTTATAAGAGAAATAGATTTATGCACTGAAAAACAAAAGAAAATATTATTTTCCATTGGAAACATTTAGAAATGAAAGCATCCAAAAACATTATTTTTAAAACCATATAAATTGAAAATTTAATCATTCTAACAGTGAATAGAAAATATGGTCACAAAATTCATCCATTTAGTAAACATTATAATTATATTCTTTTCACACATTTGTAAAAAAAATCATATAACCCATACAGAAATCATTATAATGATTCCATTTTGAACCACTACAATAAACGTTTTATATAGTAAAAAAAAAATTTAAAAAAATTAGAGCATATAAAATAAAATCATGTGATACATCAAATAATATATTCCTCATAGAAAATAATTCATAAAAATAAATGATAAATAAGGCTGTTTTTCCTAAAAATATTTATTTAGTCTTTTGTGTACCAAAGAGTGTAAAATAGAAATAAAAGTCTACATCCCCATAAATAACCATATTATAATAAATTATAAGGGGCTTATAATTGAAATAACACACAATCTCTCATAATAGAAATTAAAACCTAAACTATTATGCTAAAAAGTGAGATTGTAACATAAACCCTTACCTCAAGTAAAAAATTACTTCATACACAATCTATCCTCTTATGTATTAAATGTAGACTTATTATAAATATATAACATAAAAATATTAAAAATTATAATATTATATATCATTCAATTAGAATTTATAATTACCTATTTATTAATAGTTCCTTAAAATCAATATTCGGCGACAAATTATTTATTTTATATGCATGTTTTCATTCAGCTATAAAATCTGAGACTCTCTTAAGGTATGTTTTTGTTCATGTTTTGGTTTGGCATATTATTTTTGGCTAGATAAGTGTTTATGCATGATTATTTGAAGGATCGAGGGTGCTCCCGGGGTTCAGAACCTGAAAGAGAAATAATAAGGAAGTTTATGGGCATGGTTTATAGTTTTCAAACGATTAGTGCAAACCATGCGAGAATCCCAGGTAACTGTGAATCCTTGGACACAGTCTTATGAACGTTTGGTGAACAGTTAAGAAAACCATGGGGGTAAACCATGTGAAGGGGTGTTTGTCGGATAGTTCCTCATGTACGGTTTGTTTATATTTTGGAAAACTGTGCGGGTAAACCGTGAAACACAGAAACTTTGAGAAAATTACAGAAATTACATCCTGTGATTCTAAACCCCAACTCAGGTTTCTCCTTCATTCCACCCCCACATCCCTAGTGGTGTGATTTTATGAACCAATATTCCCAACGGTGTTTCTCCTTCGATTCATGTCTATTTGGAGCACCGTTGGTTGCTGATTAAAGCCTCAAGTAAGTATAATCTCCTCATTGCTTCCTCTTTTCGATTAGGGTTTTCATCTATCAACCATCTCATTACGAATATACAAAAAATCACATTTTTAGGTGATATTTTAGTTGAGGTTTCAAGGGGTGCTTGAATCCAGTGCCAAGGCTACAATTAAGAGCATGTTCATCATCAGATTTGAGGTAGGTCGTCTACAAGTATTATTCCATTTTTATTCTATATTTGTGCATGGAAGCTTGGGTTCTTCTTATTTCGTAATTGTGTTAATGGTTAGGTCGGATTTTTTTGATAAAAAAAGTGTATCTAAGTGACCAATTTAAACCCTCACCGTCCTAGTTGGATGTGTAGTGGAGTACTTGACCATTTTGGGCCTCCCGTGGTGTGCACCGGGAAACTCATACCTAGAGTGTGGTAGGGTTAAGTAAAGGGTTTAAAAATAATAATGTTGAAGCCACGTATAATATTTATTAATGGTTTATTATGTGGTAAATGTAATGATGATAAATATGCATGGGGTAATAATGGCATAAGTAGTTGTTTTTCATGACATGAAAATGTGAAAATTTGGTCGAATGGGATTATTTCAATTATTTAACGGAATTTGGTTAGAAATTCCTAAGAGGATTAGTGCATATTAAATGTTGAACTTATAATTGGATGATGGAATGGTAATTAGGGAGAATGTTAATGGATTTAATAAGTTAATGGATGAATATGTTGAATGGATTAATACATGGGAATTGTGGTACACCTAATGGGTTGAATATAATAAAGTGGTTGTGTTATGAGATATGAGAAATGTACTTGGAATGATAAATAGGGTAAATAGGTTAATGTATTGTCATTGATGAATATTGAAAAATGAATAGGGGTTTTTAAATACACTTAAATGGGTTAAGACAATAGAATGGTTATTTTAATAAATGATTATGAATTGTAATTGGTAAATGTGTTAATCGGTTATGGAATACTATTAAGTCTCATGTTGTTTTTTATGCTTTGTGATTGGTGATATCTAATGGATGTGGTTATTTCATGTTCTTGTATGGTATAGTTATGCTGATATGATAGATAATTATGTGTACATGGATTGTTATAGTGGGGTATTTACTTGAGGTTCTACGCCCATGTGTTGCGTTAGGTGGAGGCTCCAAACTCCACCCTATATATGCACGAGTTAGGGAAGGGGACGAAGGATTTATTCCACTAACGTTTGCATTCCACCAGGACCAAGGATTCGAGGTGAGGATAATTTGATGATGTGGTATGTGGATCCATAGTGGTATAGGGACTTGATTTATTTCCCTTATACATTGTTATTTATATCCTTATTCCCTTGTGTATATGATATTTGTGCCTAACCCGTGAATCATGTGATCATAATGAATTTTGTAATGAAGTTAGAATAAGAATTAGAATTGGGATAAATTCTAGGAACTAATTAAGTGAGTCTTTAATATCTAATGGAACTAGAGTTTTCCTTTATTTATTTACCATTTGTTTTGTAATTTCATGCATAATCTATTAGACTAGATATTTTGTAGACACTGTTTGAGGTGGCCTACTCAGTGTTTTTCTCAAACCCTGCTCGGGCTGTTGTTGGGTACCTGAGAAAATATCTTGGTTGTAGGTCAGGACAAGAGCAGAGGCCCTACAAGAAAATGTTTATTTGGGCTTGGTATGTATATGGGGAAGGATTTGGACATAGAGTCAGGACCTATTTTCAGTTTTGGATATTTTTTTATTTTGGGTTTATTTCACTTTGGAGTGTCGGTACAACAAGACATTGTTTTATTTTATTGGTGATTGTAACCCATTTGGGAAACATTATGTTATGAATGTTTATTTGATGTACATATTTTATTTTCTATTTATATTTTGTTCTGACATTCCATACTCTGGTAAAGAGGTTATAGTCTCCCCATGTGACTCATTCGACCCTCGCCGCTAGTCGGAAACCTATGGTGTATGGGGAGGCGAACTTGAGTTCATGTGATGACTCGGATCAGGACTTGGTAATGAGCTCATTCTTGGTAGTATCTAACCCAATTATGATGGAAAATCCATGTCACCCTGAATGAAAATTTTTGTTCCTGATGTGTATCATTATAGTTGACTGATATTTCACTATTGGGTGATGAACATGATGTGTGATATGACTAATTTAAGATATTTTTCTCATGGACGGAATGACATGAGGTTTCACATTCATGTATCATTTTAAGAAACTATGTATATAGGTGGCATGAATCATTAGAGGAACACAAACGGGATGGGTGTGTCGGTCATATATGGAATAGAATGTATTTTACATCCTTGATAAATCTTAAGAAAATTATTCCTATTAATTCTAATGTATGCAAGTGAATGAAAAGAACGAAAATTAATAGTTAAGAAATATCATGTATAAATAAATGTTTTGACTGGGTTAACATTTTGTGATGTGATAGATTTTAAAGGTTTTTTCACTATCTAAAAGAAAAAGGATTGAATAATGATGGTAAAATTTATAATTTATTTTCCAAATGAAAGGTATAAATGAGTTAAAATGATTATTGTAACAAGTTGTCAAATGGGAAATGTTCCTAAGATGAAAGGATCATGTTTTAAAACAATAATTGGTTTGTAGAGGTTTTTAAGGAAGACTTGAGATTAAGTAAATCTATTACCCCATGTTGACCACGACACGTAGTTGGTATAGTATGGGTAGTGATATATGTATGATGACGATCGTTGTGAATGAGTATTAAGAATGGGTTGTTTAAGGTTGATAGTGTGAGGCCTTTTCAACCTGTGGTTAAATCTTATTGTTCATTCTTCAAAGCATTGAGTGAAATATAGGATTAAATGTGGGAATGATTGAGTTCAAAGGTGTGTATCCCTTGTTTAGTTGGTTTGACACTTTTGTGTGTCGGTTGAGGTATTGAGAGTGACCCTAGTTTGACACATTGTATTTGGATTGTGAAACCATTATGATTATAATATGGCCTAGGTGGTGTGTTGAGGGAACCCATGGTGGGGTTGTGCCCATTGGGTTGTGAGGCATCGTTCAGTAATGAGAATGTTGAAACTCTCATGGTTTCGGACTGCATGGAGTGCATGTCGGACCCTAAGGATGGTGCTTGGGTCCTTGTGACCTAGCTAGTAGAGACCTTGCGATTTGTGTTTTTGTTCATGGAGAGGTTGTTTTTCTCGTAGTTCCAATGAATGTGTACAACCTTGTTATGGAACCTATATTAAATGGTGGTTTGTGAACTAGGCACAGTGTGTATCGGAACTGGGGTGAGAGTTCCATGCACCAACATTGCTTGTTCATTCCATGATATGTATGGTTTGGATAGAGGGCCAAGGGATTTTCTGATGATGACTCTAGTATAGGGAGTTTTTATCATTCAACCATCAAGGTGACCTATGAAATAGGTCATACAATGTCGATAGTGCATTGGGTGGGTCTCACACATGTAGGTGTTTTGGACATTGATAGAGGGACTCAATGTGTTTCATGGTATTGTGTTCACCTTGAGGGATAAGTGGGAAGGTTGATGGCTGGTGGTTCCATTTGAGTTGTTGTTACATGATGATAGATTTGGTAAATCAATGGTGACATCATGGGTTGTTAGGGTAGCAATGAATGTATCTTGGAATATGAGCATGATAGATGCTTATGAGGTGGTGTCAATGCATTCTGAGTGCCACTATGTTTAGTAAATGGTATAGTTGTTCCCTTGTTCATTCATAAGGGCACTATACTACTTATAATGTTAGGGATGGATTGTTTTTGAGGTTTATAACATATGGGTGTCTAACTCTCTTGTTTGGATGATGATTAAGGAAGGTCTCAATGTTATCTTGGATTGGAAGAGACAATGGTGGTTGGAGTGTGGTTATATGCACTCTCTTGATAGTGACACCTGAAGTGAGGTTGCTAACATGGATAAACATGTTTGTATGAATGTTTTAAGGCTGCCTCAGACATAATGAAGCTAACTGAACAAGATACATGGTTTGGTAAGTAAGTGGGTTATGGACTATACAATGTTAAAGGTTGGTTTTTGAGAGAACGTTTGTTTGATTGGTGTGATATACCATTGTGCTTCAATGGTTATTTTGAAGGGGTGCATTGGAAGAACTCTAGAATTATGGTAGAAGTAGTGACCCATGAAACATTGGTTCACAGTTTCTTGATGATTTGGTCCTAGAGCGATGGTTAGACCTTGTTGGAGATCACCCATGTGTGTTGGTGGTTAGGTGTTGAGGATATAAATTCTGTAGGGGAAATTGAGTTCCATTCCAAGTCATGGTGTCCCATAGTTAAAAATAAATAATAGATAAGTTGGTGGTGGAGTTCTTAAAAAACTTCTTTGTATACCTCAACTAGTGATGAGCATTCCCAACATCTTTACATCTCCCCAGGTACATTGAGAATCAAGGGTTTTATGCCAAGATATATGAAGGTGTTTTGTTAGATTAAGGACATCATGGAGATTAAATTCATGAAAAATGGTATGTGTGGAGATTGATGATGGAATGTATACCCTCAATGGCTAGTGGTGTGGTCCTTGGGATGGACCAAATGTAGAAAAATTCCGTGGGTTCCATTCATGAAATCCGAGAACGGGCATTAGGTGACATTTTTTCAAGTTTTTGGGAAAATCTAGATTTACATGTCTAAAATTGGGGTTTGATTTGTGATCAAGTATAAGATATGGTGGTTGGAATACCTCATGGTGAGCAATGGTAATCACACTCCTAATGTGGGGAGTGATAAGTCAGTCCAATATGTGTAGAGGAGAACATCGAGTTAGTGTAGCGGCACCGAGATTCCAATGAAGAACCTATAAGGTGCTTGTTATGTCCCTCGGAGAGGAAATGTGGGGCTTGGATGTGGTGACTGATGAGACAAGTGTTGGATTCAAGCTTAGGGTAGTTCTATGTGAAGCTTATGATTTCTATGCTGAATATGTATAAGGGTGTGGTTGGATATGGAAATAGGATACATCAAGTGATTTTGGGTTCTAAAACTCCAAGGAATATCAGGATTAGACTCAGGTAATTCTTCCTTGAGTGGTTTTAGAACATCGTGAAGTTGAGTGAACCTTAGCCATCTGATGTGGTGTCATACCAATGTTGATGTAAGATGATAGAATATAGTGATTTAATGTCATGATGATGGAATTATACTTGAATTTATAGAGTGACCTCAATGGGTGCGTGGGATAATAATGATACGCTTCATGTTAGTAAGTACCTTATGAAGGTGAGGAAGGGGTAGTGTACTATCAATGGACGGTGGGTGTTGTGGGACAAGCCAACCGGATGTGGTTTGGACTGAGATGGTAAACTTCAATGGGTGTGGTGAGAGTGACCCACCTCCGGATACATGTTGTAGTATAAATATCCTTCTAAAATGAATTTTTACCTGAGTAATGTCATGTTGGTCTTAGTCCATGAATGGATAGTGTATGGATATCCTCCTAAGTGGTTCTAATGGTGCGGCTAGATGGCAAAGGAGGGTAGTGCTCCAATGGAAGAATGGGTGTAGTAAGATGTAACATGATAGGTTAAGTGAAAGTTAATTTGATATCAAGTAGTATTTCATCGAGAGTGGAGGTTACAAGTAACCATATAGGAAAATGGTTGGTTGATGAAATGATCAGAGTTTCTGATAGGAAGGACTATAGTGGTCACCGTTCGGGGGAGTTGGCCTTATTATAGGGATTGGGAACGAGTTTAGTTGGACAAGTAGCTGAAATATTTTGTTGAGTTTGGATGTATAGATTTGAATATGAATCATTCAAAAATGTTGTTGGAAGGATCGTACATTTTCCTCCGAGTGGCATCGGGTTGGGAATCGTTAGAGATTGGAAAATAGAGGAAGTGATTCCAAGTGATTTGGGTCACGATATGTAAAGAGGAACAAACAGATGGGGTTCCAGTTGGTTTCACTAAAATGAGATGATTTTTTGTGTCAAGTTTTCATGTGTTGTGAGTTGGGTGTTGTAACCTATGTTTCCCTCATGAAGTTCAAGTGTTTGTTTTCGATGAGGCTAATTCATCCTTCAGGAGTAACTGATTCGTGTTTTGGGTTGTGGTGAGGAATTCATGAGGGGAAAGTCTGTGCCCTTGATCTATGTCTGGTGGATTTGTGTTGTGAAATCTGAAACATGGAAATTCAGAATGGATAGGCATGCCTAGTGGAATGAACTCTACTTACAGAAGATTAGTGATGACTAGAAGAGCGGCTTGAGAATGATTCATTATAAGGTGGGGAGGTGGTAAGATCCCAGACTATATTAAGTTATGTTTTGGTTTATGATTTAGTTTGGCCTATTATTTTTGGAAATATAAGTGTTTCCCCATGTTTATGTGAAGTCTCGAGGGTGTTCTGGGGTTTTGGGACATAAAGTGGATGAAAAAGGGAGTTTCGGGGCATGTTGCATGGTTTGCATATGGTTAGTGAAAACTATGAGGGAATCCAATGTAACTATTCATCCTTGGAAATAGTATTATGCAAGGTTGGTGCACAGTTAAGTAAACCATGAGGGTAAAACATGTGAAGGGGTGATTCTAGGACAGTGGATCTTTCCGAGTTTGTGTACGGTTTGGAAAACAATGCGGGCAAGCCTTGTGGACTAGAAACATTGATAAAATTAAAAAAATTCCATATCGTGATTTTAAACACCAACTCGTGTTTCTCCTCCATTCCACCCCTAATACCCATGTGAAGATCTTGGAGAAACCAAAATTCCCTAGAGTGGTTCTCCTTCCATTCATGGATGTTTTGATCACCGTTGGTTGCGGATTGAAGCCCCAGGTATGTCTAATCTCCTCCTTACTTCCTCTTTTCGGTTAGGGTTTTCATCTTTCTCCCATATCCTTCCAAAGCTCTAAAAAACACTTATTTGGGTGAGATTTAGGTTTTAGATTCAAGGGGATTTTGAATATATATCCAAGTATATGATTAAGAGTGTTTTCATCATCAGATTCTAGGTAAGTTGTCTACAAGTATTATCCCATAGTTTTATTCTATATTTATCCATGAATGATTCTATTATTATTTTCCCTTAATTTTTTTCTTGGTTCTATTTTATTTTTTGGTAAAATGTGGTATATATGTGACCTATTTCAACCTTCACGGTTCATGTGGGATGTGTAGGGGATTACATGACCATTTTACGGCCACCCATTGGGTGTTCCAGGAAACCCTAACCTAGAGTGTGGTAGAGTAAAGTTAAGGGTCACTGAATAATAATGTGGAACCCATGTATAATATGACTTAATGGTTTATTATGTGGTAAATTGAATTATTATGAACATTATGAGGTTAATAATGGAATAAGGAGTTGTTTGGTGTGGCAATAAAATGGTAAAATTTGGTCGAATGGAATTATGTCAATTGTTTAACAAAATTTTGATAGAAATTCCTAAGAGGATTAGTGCATATTAAATGGTGAAATTATAATTTAATGATGTTATGGGAAATGGGAGTAAAGTTAATGGATTTAATAAGGAAATGTATGAATATGTTTAATGGGTTAATACATGGGAATTGTGGTACACCTAATGGGTTGAATGTAATAAAGTGGTGGGATTACAAAATATGAGAAATGTACATGGAATGATAAATGAGAGATATGGGTTAATGTATTTTCATTGATGAATATTGACTAAAGCATAAGGGTTGTCAAATAAACTTAAAGGGGTTATGGCACGAGAATGGGAATTTGGAAAAATGACTATGAACTGTAATTAGTAAAAGTTTTAATGGGTTATGGCATAGTATTAATTCTCGTGTAGTTTGTTATGCATTGTGATTAGTGATATCCAATGGAATTGGTTATTTCATGTTGTGTTATTGTATGATTATGATGATTTGATAAATAAGAATGTGCACATGGCTTGGTAGAGTGGGGTATTGACATCAGGTTCTATGCCCATGGGTCAAGTTAGACTGAGTCTCAAAACATTACCCCATAAATGCAGGGGTTAAAGAATGAGACAGAGGCTCTATTCCCCTAACTGTTTCATTCCACCCAGACTGAGACTTCAAGGTGAGGATAATGTGTTTATATGATATGTGGATCCCTAGTGAGATAAGGACTTGGTTTATTTCCCTTATACACTGTGATTGATTCACCTAAACCCTTGTGTATATGATATTTATTCCTAACCCCTGGAACATGTGGTCAAAATGATTCAAGTATTGAAGTTCGCATAAGAATTGTAATTGGGATAAATGATAGGAATTAATTAAGTGAATTATGGAAATATAATGGATCCATAGTTGTCATTTTATTATTTACCATTTAATTTTTACTTTTGTACACTATCAATTAGACTGGATATTTTTTAGACATTGTAGATGGTATCCTACAGTCTTTTGTACTCACACCCTACTCAGACAGTCATTGGGTACCTGAGCCGATCACTTGGTTATAGGTCTGTAAAGGGGTAGATTATCTATATTATGATGTTGAGTTGGGATCAGTATGTACATGGGGAAGGATCCAAACATAGAGTCGGGACCCATTTGCAGTTTGGGATATTTTTTTTCTTTTACATTTAACTATTATCATGGCATGGAATTGTTAAATTATATGGGTGTTTGTACCCTATTTGGGAAAAGATGGTTATGCATGTTTATTGGTTTTTCATATTCTTTACACTATTTATATTGTGTTACATTGTGTCTTACTCTGGTAAAGTGGGTATATTCTCCCCATGTGACTCATTAGATCATCACCACTAGTAGACAACCTCTGGTATATAGGGAGGTGTGCTTGAGGCCATGTAATGAATCGGCTCGGGGCACTAGTTTAGTGGATTTCAGGTTAGGGATGTTACGTCAGTGATTACGATCCTTGAACCTTGGTCATGGTTTCTTCATCTCATGAATCTTAATAGTTAAATAAATGTAATATTTATCCATTTTATAACATTAATAACCATCCAAATAATTCAGTGATGAAAATTGAATTATATCACTTCATAGAGCCAGTAGTCCACACTTATGCACTTGTGATGTTTTCATTTCTAAATGATGGAATAAAAAAATGTATGAAATATTTTATATTTCAAGAATAATAATTATATTATTATTATCATATAATTTTATTCAAAATATATTTTTAAACATCCATGATAGGATTTCATGAAAAATCAAAAACACCAATTCTTGGAGGCGGTTGTCTGCTTGTATGCATGAGAGACCTTTTCATTTTCCATTAGATTAAAAGGAGGTGGATAATGACTCTTCCATAATAAAAATAAAATTTCATTATACTAATTATTCTTATTCTATTATATTGATGTGGTTATAGTATATTTGGAATAAGTGAAAAAATAAATAAACATGAATGAATCTGATTATGATAATTACATTTTTTTGACTATCCTCCATTAGCTTACCACTTATGCCATATTGGGTTTATTTATGATGAGATAAGAAACAATATGACATGGTTAAGAGACTCTTTATGTTATTTTAGAATATTTTAGTCAATATAGTGTGGTAAATATGTGTCAGTAAGTGAGGAGAGAAGGTTTCCTTTTACAAGTGAGCGGAGGGGTGCCCTTTCCTGTAACTTTAACATAATATAAAGTCATTATCATGGGGAATTGGCTCTAAAATTTCAATTTTTGCGGATTATCCAAAGAAGGTACAAATAAAATAATTATATTAAATTAAATATATGTTATTGCGATATCATGAGGCCTTAACCCTTTATTTTAACCCCTTTAACCCATTTCTACCTTTACCTTAGAGATGAAATTTTTACTCAGGTACCTTATTTTTTGTCAACAAGAATAAAATTGACCTTATAAAAAATTTAAAAATAATAATTTAAAATTATGAATACGTTTTATTTGATTTAATTTCTATAGATGGCATAAAATTATTCCATTATCCATTCAGAAAACTTTTGAAGGCCAATTTTTTGAAAAAATGTATCCATAAGCATTAAAATTATTTTATTCATATTAATTTCCTAGTATTATCCAACATATGAATTTAAATTTATTTTATTTAATATATAATTATAAATTTAATTAAAATTATTCAACAATAATTAAAATTTTAATTTATTCAGATTAATATACATTGTGTTCCTAGAAAACAATTTTATGGAAACTATTTCCTTTTACCATCAAAATCATTTTATCATTATTTCTAACCAATTGATAATCCATGTATGGAAGATAATAATTTTTTATAAATGTATAAAAAATTATTCCATAGTTTTGACACTAAAAATATCATAAATTTATTTTAAATAAAAAAATATATAAATGAAATAATGTTTGTAAGAATTCATTTATCTTTAACAAAAAATTATTATACAATTATTAATTATCAGTACTCAACCATTTATTGGATGAAATTAATTTATATTACAAATTATTAAATAAATTTATTTAGTTAAATTTATTGATATCATTACTCAATAAAATTTAAAATTAACAAAAATTCACAATTAAACAAAATAGTCAAATAATGTTTCTAAATAAATTATGGTATTTAATAAAGTGAATTTAACCATTTTTACAAACTCATTTATTTTGTCAATTTCATTTAAAAATATAATAAATTATTATTTTTTGTTTTAATAAATAATTATTCACTTATGTTTTTGGTTTGTTTATCATAACCTATCAATCACATCAAATTTAATAAATAGAATTATATTATAAAAAATTGGGACATTATAACAATACTTTGTAGGTTACAATTATTTGGGGTTGACTAATCATATATATTAACATAATGAAAATAGGTCTATGATATATCATAATAATTATTTTTGTTCCATAGGATTATTTATTTTTTTATACAAATGGAGGGTTGCTAATATGTTTTATTCATATAAGGAGACCCAAAAAACCAAAATGGTAGTCATTTTATCATAGCATGTGTTCATGAATTTCGAAACATGTGTTGAAGGGGAGGGGAATATTTCATCGATATGATTCATACATGAGAGAGTGAGGTTTCATAAAAAGGGTAATTTTAATATGATTAACGTTGTGCAGATGGACCATGGTATAGGATTTTTCATTGATCCAACTCATACTTACAAACTATATACCTTTTCCCCAAGTACTAATTCTATGAAGTAAACCCTAACATGACTGAAAAAAATAAATTATTGAGAAAAACATGGGATTTTGTTAGAATATGTAGTTGGGGCCAATAATGGATATCCACATGTAACTACATATCATGTTTTAATAGGAATCAAGACACGCATAGTTTTTATAATATTTCACCCCACTATACCAATTATTATTATATATGGGACAAGAAGATTGATATTGGAGACACAATGATAAAATGAATGATAAACCCCAATTCTAGTTAGAAATGGTCTCATCACCCAGGGACAATCATTACAAGTAGAATTTATGTCTTGTCCTAGAATATGGGATCTTAAGGACACAATGTATATATCACCAACACTCTAGTAACCCGGAGATAGTTATTATATTATTATATTGGTACATGAAACAAGGGACCACGATAAGAAATAATGACTAGTTTATCAGTCATGGAATACTATATACAAACTTGATTCACATATTACATTTGGAATATTAAAACATATAAAATGAAAAATTATTTCATCCTTGAAATAATGTAAATAAATTATAAACTTAATTGATCCATAATGTCTAATTACATCTAAATATATCATTGGTAAATAATGTATAATAAATATGGTATAATTTATGACAAAAACAAAAACCACTCAATAAAAAACATTAATTTAATGAACATACATGGATAAAATCAACATTTTTGTCACATGGATAATGGAAAATAAATTCTACTTAAATTAAATGAATAAATATGTTAATTCATAAAATTTTCATCAATTTCTCACCCATGTTATTATTAATCATACAATCGAGTCCTCTCAACCAATACATAAATCTTACTAAATGGGTAGGTGTAAATTAAAAACCCATTTAATATGGAATCCCTGTTATTTTTTCTCATGAGTCTCGTCAATGCATCAATTGGATATCTATAACCAGGACCCAACCATCACATGAACATCAAATAAATTGCTCATATTTTTAATGATAAATAAAATTCATTCTCAAAATTCATTATATATCCATAATTATCCTTATTTAATAAAAAGCATGGTACATTGACATTTATCTACTAAATGAAATAACATAATAAATATGATTCCTTCAATTAATACCGTATATTTAAATGGAATTTCATTAACAAAAAAATATAATATAAATGACATTCAATTCATCAATTCTATTAAAAATATGGACATTAAGGAAAAGATATTCTCCAATTAATAATGGAGAGTGATAGAGAACAATATCACAAGATAATTAATAATATAAAAATAAGGTAAAAACATTATTAGAAATGGATGAATAAAGAATATAAATTAATTATAAATTTCAGTTTTTATTTTAAAAAATTATTTAAAATTAATATAGAGGAAATACATTTAAAATAAATTAATTTTAAATTTATGTAAAAATATTGTTATAAACAACTTTTCAAAATTCAATTCATTACATTATAAAATAATACCCTTATATTTGGATATAATTTAAAATAAAAATTCCACAAATATTGAAAAAAATAATTTATTTTAATATATAAATTTACAATTATAAATTAATTATGATGACATATAATTAATATTATGTTGTAATTCGGTGGTCAATCCATACACGTCAAAATAATATTCTTTTATTAATTTTTTAAAAATTTGAAAATAACCATTACATGTAAGTGAATTATTGATTAATGATCCAAATAGATAATAAATGGAACATAAACTTGTTAACAGATAACATAATAATATGAAAATAAAATATATTTGATTTAAGTGTTAATTATCATATTATTTCCAAAAATAAGATATATACATAATTAATCACAAAAGAAAACGAGATTGTATATGAAATACCTTACCCTGAGTCTCAACTTATTCATATGTATTTGATCCATTAATATAAATATTTTAAATATATTAGATACTTTATTAGAAAAATTTTTCATCCTCATTCAATTTTCTAGTCTTTTTTATAACCATATGAAATCTATTAATTGAATATTTCTTCATTACATTGACTACTTTAAGGTTGTTCAATCAATATATCCAAAAATTATGAGGTATATTTCCAATGATTAATGTTGGAAATAAGTGGTTAAATCATCTATATAATTTTAATAATAACCAGAATATAATTTTATTTAATTATACAAAGTTTTATAATCATCCATCCATGGTTTTAATAGAAAAGTGGATCACGTCACTTCTTAGAGGTGGTTGTCCACAGGTATGCATAAGTGATGTTCTAATTTTCCAATGGATTGATGTGTAATAAGGTAAGTGATATATTATATTTAAATGATCATAATTATTTTTTAAATATTACATTTATTTGAAAAGTTCTATATTTATAACCATATAAGGAAAATGAGGGTGAAAAAAAATTACACAGCTACTTGGAAATGGAAGGTTGTATGTACACTCAAGTAATGTTTTCATTTAATATGGGATGGAAGGAAGATGAAAAATGGTAATATATTAATAATAACTTTTATTTGTGTTGGTGATATTATATTAATTATGTTATGAAGGATAAAATAGATTTAGAGTATGTATAAGACGAAATAAACATTGAAATAGTTGGGTTAGACAATTACCTATTCATTCAGAGACCTCATTTGGCTTACACCTTAAGCAACCATAGGAATGTCATAGTATTGGAACAGGAGATCCAAAATAAATTGAATTAATATAGAGTTGTTTTTTTGGTATTTATTGTGTCCTTGAAAGGGATTCATGTTTTTGAATAACGGAGGATAATAGGTTCTCTTTTCTAAGTGAGGGGAGGGTGAAACAAGGAAATACATTAAAAAAATTAAGAATATAAAGACATTTTATTGAAAAAGTGGCTCAAAATTTTAATTGATTCAAATATGATAAGGTTAATTTTGAAATAAAACCAATAATTTATGTTTAGTAATATTTTTTGGTTATCTTTAAGCCCTATCCCTTCATTTTAAACCCTTTTAACCCATTTTTCTCGTAATAATGGTGATAAAAATTTACCATGGGTACTATTCATTATGTCTAAAAATTATGTTGACCAAATTAATTAATATAAATAATTTGTATTCCATTTGTGGAATCATTTTTAAAAAATTCAAATCCATATTTTTTCATAAATAACTTTTAATATATGTTTTCAAAGCGCAACAAAGACAATGTTTAGAAAAAAATTTATTTTAGGCATAGAAACAATTTTACAGGAAAAGAAATTACAATTTTGATTCAAATAGGATTAATTAGGTTATATTCAATAAAAGGACAATTTTTTCTATAAAATAAAAATAAAAATTCATGAAAAAATCTAAATACATGATTGAGGGAAAATAAAGAAAAATAATTGTTTTTGAACAGAAACATTACATAGAATTAAAAAAATGTAAATATATATTTAAATTTTCATAATTATAATTTTATATGTATTATATTACTTATTAAATATATTTTTATACTATAAAAATAGTTTCACAAAAATTCATGCCATTCTAATATTATAAAAATGTCATAAAAGTGGCATTTTTTAGTAAAATTAGTATTTTCTAGTTCACTAAAAATTGATTTATTTTTGAAAAATAAAAAATTTGATCCAAAGATAATTTTGAAATTTTGAAATTAAATTTTAATTTATTTAAAAAAAATAAATTTTTAAAATTTTGGAATTTGGGCTTTAATAACATTCATGAATAACGTTAAGTGAATTACTCTATAATTTCATGAGAAGGAAATGATTAATTACAATAATTGAATCTCAAGTGATAAATTCTTCACTACATAAAAACATTAATCCTATAAATTTATATAATGTAGCCTTATAAAAATATGTGTGTAATTATTCATTATAACTTATTTAGTATCCCATTTTATCTTAATTATTTAATGATTCATGAGAAGATCCTTCACAAATCGAGTTTTACAATTCTGTAACACTTGTTCACTATTGTAAAGAGTTGGAATTGGATCTTTACAGATATATAAATAAGGTTCCAATTATATCTTATTATAGGTGATCAGAATCATTAGGTATGAAACTTCATTCCTCTATAAATAGACATGGAACAAATTATAATCCTTAGAGAGGCAAGGTGACATTTCCAAATGCTTATCCACAATTCCAATTCTCAATAACTTCAAAAATATAAATGTACCAATGATCATGGGGATTATACTATAGTAAATTTCCTTTTTGAGGAGTCTTAGAGGACTCAGGTTTAATTATCTATGTTTTCCAACATGTTTGTGTTTCCATGTTTTCCTTGTGGATTTTTAGTTCCCATTCCTCGACTGTTAGTAAAAGGAACTATGTACCAAGGAATTAATTTCAATTTCATACCAAAACATACCCTTCCATAAGGATAACATTAAGAAAACAAGATATATCACTTGAAATTCAAAATATTCCATTTAGTTATCCACATATAAATGTTTTCATTCATTGAGATTCCTTAATAGGTCATTGAACAGTTTTCACTTTCTTTGCTTTATCCTCGGCATGTTTTAGGCCTAAATACCTCCTTTCAACTTCTTCATCCCAAAAGCTTGATATAATTAATCTTTTCCCATTCAATGAATCATATGATTCTATTTTAATTCTATAATTTATATATTATTATATGTAAATTCTTTTAAATTTAAATATTTATCCCATATACCTCCAAATTCATCTGATAATGACTTCAAAATATTTTATAATTTCGAAATAGTCCATTTATACTATCCATATTTATGAGGATGATAATAATTACTCAAATATAACATAGTATAATGATCCATCTAGATAATTTTATATAATTTTGATATAAACCACGGTTCATGATAATATACAATTATAAGTGTTTTACCATAAATTATCACAACATCATTAATATAAAGCCACATGAGGTGATCAAGAAGTAGCTATTACTTTATAGTGAGGAAATGTGATAACATTGTAAACAATTCAATAATAGCCTATATTGAATCAATGTTTACTAATTTCATTTGAAATACAATCATAATATCAATAGCAATATAATCCCATTTTCACATTGGAATATGTAGAGGATTTAGGACTCTTTAAGATGTTTTTTATCATCCTTTTTCCATTTAAAAACTAAGAATCTTGAAACATAGTATACAATTTACCTTTTTATATTAGCCCACAAATATATTTCCTTCAATTCATGATACATTTAGGTTCTACAATGGTGCGTAGAGAAATTTTACCTATGATATTCATCTGATAATTCATTTTTTATCATAGGCTTGAATAAAACACATATCATATTTCTAAATTTCAATACACCATTTTCATAAATAAAGTATACCAAATTCATATCATTTGGGAAATTGAATTTCTTTTGAATAATCATATCATCAGTTGTGGAAATTTTATTTTCACTAATCATTTTGAATGGTTGTGTTTTTCCCATCCTTAATGATCCCCATACCCATCTTTACTAAATTCATGTATAATTTTTTTTTTCAAACCACATTTATTCCAAAATCCAATGATCTTTCTAACTGAACACATATCCTTCTTATTTTACCTTGTAGGGTGGTAGCACATTGGGAAATCATAATCCTTAAGTAGGTATATCAATATACATTTCCTCATATTGAGATATTTATTTTAAAATATCTTTTTAGATATTTTTTTATCTAAATATAGTATATATATTTCAACAAAAAGGTAATTCATCCATATCATCCACAAAAATATTATGGATATTATCCTTAGGTCATGGTTTGGATAAGTATATTCATGAACCGTTAATTGAATTGATTAATGAGAAACATCTATATAATTCTTAAAAAGGACACATTCATGTACCTGCATTGATTTATCTTTGTATATATGAAATAATTCCCCTCCTGATAGTAATTTCAATATTGGTTCATTTAAAAATATACTATATAATTCTTCAAAAAATTATTTACATTCTTATATCCAAATGAACATAACACTGTAAGGTTCCAACATGGTTATCGAGTTATCTAATTGAGAAGAAATTTTTAAAGAATCATCGATAGTAACAAGATAACCCATCGAAAATATGTATCTTGATTAATTCATTGGTGTCAGACAATCCATCACTGCCTTTCTCATTGAAGTATCAATCAACATTCCATCATTATCTATAATATAGAAAATAAATGAATCTTACGAAATTAATTATTCACATTTTGATCAATGTTCCTCATAATTCATTTCCTCTAAGGGTATTATGATTGATTTTTAAATGTATACAATGATGATCATAAATTTTTAAGTATATAGAGATATCAATAATAAATACAATAGAAATGTTTTTAAGATAATCCATGAATAGTTTTTTCAGTAGATCAATAAAATTCAATGGTACATTAGTAAAAACAAAGAAACTTAATATGAATTCATAATGTAGATATCTTTTTGAAATTGGAATACTTGGAATATACTTCTTCATTACTCATCTTTGATGATACAGACAATGAAGACGATTATTTGAAAAATATTGAGCACAATGTTTTTTTGAAAAAATTCATCTAAGAGGAGAATATTTTTCCTTTTTTATATAGTAATGGTATTTATTTCCATATATGTGATGCGCAACATCATAGACCAATGATTTTTATTAATAAATACATGGGTTAACCCCATGTTGAAACACTAGGGTGTATAATTACTTTATCTAAAAACTTATGTAGTTTTTTCTTGAGTTCCACTAATTCAATTATGTACATCTAATATAGATTATTAGATGTATTTTTCATTAAGGATTAGAAAAATAGAATAATAAACAGCATGATCAACTAGTTTTTTTGTAGTTATTCAAGAAACACATTAATGTATTCCCGCTTGAAGTATACATAGAGTATTCTAATTATACATTTCCCATTCACAGTTTTCATTAGCTTACATTCTCTATTAATTTCATCATTGAGACCTATTGGAGGTGAATATATACATGATTCAGATGATGTAGTCTACCCTCCAAATACATTGTATTTTAGATCTCCATCGTGAATCATAATCTATTTATCTTGATGATAATTTTTTCATTATAATTTGAAAATAATTCATACAATATATTATTTCAGTGTCAACCACCAGTATAATAATTTAGTTTTCAAAAATGGTATGTATATGTGTTATAATTGGAACTGACTGAAACAACCTTATTATAAAAATATTTCTACGAGGAGTCTTGATTCACTTTTTATAGTGATAGGTAAATATCAAATCTTCATGGATATCCTAGAAGATATAAAATATTGTGATGAACTGAAATCAAATAAATCATTAGCTAAATTTGTGGTTACAATCTATACATCTTACCCCAAATCTTTATAATCTTCTATATTAACTTTTGTAATCATATAATTTTGGACTTATCCCCTCGGCCTCTTTTGTTAGAGGTTCCCTTGAAACTTCTTTCATTGATTTAAATAATGTCCCTTCTCTTTTAATCTGAAGCACTGGATTACAATCATTTCATTCTTTCCCTTTCTTTCAGGAGCTTTATGAACAATTTCCATAGAATTAAAAAAAACTCCCACAACCATTAAGAAAGTATATAGTTTTTTATTTCCAAAATTATCACATGTTCTAAATCCCATCATCGATTTATTTTTCTTTGAAATTATTTTTTAATAGTGATAATATTACCCCTTCTTTTCCTTGTTTGTATTAAAGTTTTTATACTATGACAATTCTTTATATTTATTGATGTATCTTGATACTATTTCATTATATGATGAAAATGTTTTGAAAAAATATGCCCTTAAATGACTTTTTTTAAAACCAAAAATGATATGATCAATCTTTCTTTCTAAATTTTTATATGTAGTAAAAACAATTTCTTGTTAATCTTATAATATTATCCTCAGACAATGAAACAATTTCTTCATACTTCTACTTGAAAATGAAAAATTTCATATCCACTTCATATCATTATTATTAATGAAATTATTTCTCATATAATATCACAATAAATGTTCTATATTCCATAAAATATATTTTATAAACCTTTTTAGCATTTTTAGGATAGAAAGGGAAAATGTTTTACTATAAGGGAAATGGGTGAAAATTTTAGTTTATAAAATAAAACATGGTTTTATTACAGCCTCTTTAATTAATTTTAGCTAAAAAAGATTCATTCAAAGAACAATATAATAGTAGTTTTAAAAGTTCATACAAAAATATAAAAATATTCTTATGAATTTCATAATCAGAAAATTATCTTTAAAAAAATATAAAAACATATACAATGTAATTAAGAAAAAAAGAGAAAGTTTTACATGAAGATATCCAAAATTTATCCTTACGTGTAAAGGAAGTATTAAACCATTTTTAAGGTATACATGGTACTAAAATTACCATGAAGGCATGTCTTCTATAACCATGAAATCCATTGATCAAAAAGATTAAAATTAGATATATTTCGCTTTTCCCTAGGAACCCTAAATATGACTATCTATATATCCTCTATATTAATTAATAATAGATTCCTATAATCAATCCATATCAGATGCATTGATTACAAAATCAAAAGTTCTTAAGGAATTTAAAATAGTTAACCTCATAATGTATTCCCCAAGAAAAATACTCTCTAAAATTTATAATAAAGTGCACTCAAGTAGAATTCTATTACAAAAGCTTCATAATAATTCTAGACATAAAAGATGAAAAAATATAAGGCTCACTTGAAATTTATTTATCCTTATAAAATGAATCTTTATTTATAGTTGAACACCCAAAAATCATATTTTGTATAATCAAGGGGTGGATTCAAGAAAATTATACAATCTTCATCTTTACATGGAAAGTTCTTTACTCTTTATACGATAATCATTATTATAAAGGACAATATAATATTTTAAGGTTACTTATAGTATAATAGAAAATATTCATCTAATAAAATTTATTAATTATATCATATAGTAGGATTTATAAAAGTTCATCCAAAAAAATGTGTTCCTCCATATGATAATGTCAGTATAGTAGCTTTACTATAAATTTATCAGGTGGGAATTTGTTTAAATTTATCCATTAGACATTATAAACCTACATAAGGTGAAATTTTTTTTCTATACATATAATTTGAAAATCACATGTATACCTGGTAAGTAATTTCCATCTGTTATCCTCAATCTAAAAAACATTAAGAATTTTTTATCCATTAGATGTACACTCTCTATCAAATAAAATAACTATCCATTCTATAAAAACAACATTAGGAATAATGGGAAATATGAAAGTTAAAAATGTATAATATTCAAAAGAAGTGTATTTTTATTACCTAAATAAATGTAAAAATGTGTTTAAATAATTCTTTTGACATGATAATCTCCACCTTTTATAAAATCACAAAAAACATGTTTTCAGATAAAACCCACTATAAAAAATTTGTTTGAAAAACATACTCCCAATAATGGTAAAACATTAATGAAATTTACACTTATTGGTTTATTTAAGATGTTTAAAATTTCTCCCCCTTTCTTCCTTTAACATATTGTTTCACATTATCCTATTTTTATGAATTTTTTGATGGTTTCTATCAACCCTTTCTCTAAAAATTTTAATTACATTCTCCCTCAATATTATTTTTAAAATGATTTATAGGTTTTAGAAAGTGTTACATAAAATTTTAGGGAAAAAATATATATGATACAATTAATATCAAAAAAAATCATAATAAAATTATAAACAATTCATTTATCCTAATATAAGTACACTATTTATCTAAATATATTAAAGAAGATACTCCCAATAATATTAGAGAAATAACCATCCAAAAGAGACATCATATTGATTTGAGTTATGTTATTATATTAATTCATATGTTTGAGAAATATAAATTTTTAAATGATTCTTGATTATCACCTTCATATTATGAGAATAATCCTATCATTTTTCATATACAGTAACTATTGTCTTCATTTTTTCAACTTCTTCTTAAAAAATAACCTTGTCTTGATATAATTTTGATTGAATTATGATTATAAAACTATTTTCCCCAACATTATGACTTTTTCTTCTAAAAAATCTAACTTTTTATCTTTCATTGAAATCTCATCATCTTGTTTCATCGTTAGAGATTTAAAATTATAAATTTTCATTAACCTTTCACAATATTAGGTATTTATACTTCTTGAGAAGTTTGAAATAGATTTTTTCCCAACTTATTCTATTTACATTTTTATCAAATAAGTTGATATGACCTTCTATGTACATTATCCACCTGATAATACTTTTGTTATTTATTGATTTAAATTTTTATATTCCATTGAATTCCATGAATTCTACCTCAGTAAAATTAATATTTCGGTATGTTTCTTTAGTGTAATTTAGTTTCCCAATAAAAAAATGATTCCTTGAATATACATGAACTTTTCTTGAATATATAGATATATTTTAATAATTTGTTTTTATATATTTATCACCTCGTTGAAATAGTTCATTTATATTTCCATTTTTTATAATTATTCATCTATTAGAATTACTTAAATTAGATGAAAAATATAGTATTTAGGGAGATAATGTTCTAGAATGTCCCTCTTATTTTCTTCTAAATTTAATTTTATGAGAAAATTTGTTATCATCAACTACATTATCATATACATCTTTTTTAATGTCATTTTTTGAGAATATTTTTCTCTTTCCTCTATGGATTTCACTTTTCTAAAACACTATGATGATCATATTTTTAATAATGAGATGATATAGTTTTAGAGTTACAAACATACAAATATTCAATACCTAAATCATTATCAAACTCTTTAAAAATATCATCATTCATTACCACCTAGTTTTCCCATGGGTTTTCTGCAACTTGGTTTACTAGAAGATCTTTTCTTTAAAGAACATAATTAACCTGAATTTCATCAATAGAAACTTCTTTTAACATTATCATTTTGAATGGAAAATGAATGTAGTAAATTTAGACGTATTTGTTATTTCTTTTTAATGGATAAAGGTATTTTCTATTTAATAGAAGAGAAGGATCTATCCGAAGATCATTTTCTTTGGTTGAAACTTCAATTATTGAATGAATTTTTTCAATTCCATTTAGGAAATATCTAATCATTTTTTGTCTTCATTATTTTTATGCTTTCATCTTTTTCTTTTATTCTTCTATCAGTTTATCATATGCTTTCTCCTTGAGGTAAAAACATAGATTTAGCGAACCAAAATTAGGACTATCATATTCTATCTTTTCAGCCTTGTTTTTGATAAATTATAAAAATTCTTCAGCATGAATTATTTTAGCCTTCTTCATTAGAATTGGAGGATGTTTTCAACAGATTCCCTTTTTTCATAACTATATTCTTCTTCTTATCAAATTATAAAACCTATGCAAATATTCTGAATTATCTCCAATTTTTTTCAAATTTTAAAAAAAATGATATGTATTTTGTTTACTTTTTCATCTCATATATATAAAGTATTCTCTCAAACAAGGAAATGGACATTATTTATATTGTGTTCATTCAAATGTTTTACCAAAACAATAATGGTAAAACTTGAGTAATGAGTAATATTCAACATCAAAGAACAAAATTTTACTACATCATTTAAACATATAATGGCATTACAATTCTAAACATCCTCATATTGTAAAGGATGTATAACACATGAACTTCATAAACATGTAAGTTATCCTTATAAACTTTTATTGGAATTATGAATTTTTGACATATAGAGGGATAATATTACAATATCTAGAGATTCATATGATAAGTTTCCTAATTTTTCATATGAATCGAAAATTGTGGGTTGAGCTAGATATTTTACATTACATCCTAGCTACACGAGAAACTTGTCACAAGATTCAATTATCCCTCTAATGTGATATCAACTAATTCAGCTAATTTATTGACTTCAAATTTGTAGTACATTCTAAAAACTATAAAGGATATATATTAAGGAAATAAAAATAAATAAACACAATAGAAATATAGAAATTTTTTTAAATCTGAAGAAATTGAAAATAAAAACCATCTTTAGGAAAATAAAATAATTTATAATGTTGAAAAATTGTTCAAAACATTAAAAAAATAAAAAATTTCATTCTATTTTTTATCAACATTTCATTGACATTAAATTTGTTAGAAATTATCTTGAGTAATCCATGAAACCTAATCAAGAAAACAAGAAAAGGATAAGATGAAGGAATATTAGGATGGAAAGAGTTTTCCACTAAAAATAGTAAGCATTGAAAGTGTGGGGGCCCAATTCACCTATATATAAACCCTAAATAAAGACAATTCAATTAACTGAGATCAACTGTTATAAATAAAAACCATTTAATGATCAAAATACATAATTTTTCTAAAAAGATGAGAAAGAAATATAAACTCTTGAATTTTCGTAACATTTAATATAAAATTTACTAGATAGAAACTTGTATCATTGTAACCCAAATGTTTTTAAAAATGTTTTAGAAAGTAATTTTTTTTAATTACTAAAACATAATAGAAAATATTATGAGAAGGAATAGTAATAATTACAACAAAATAATCAGATTTTACCTCTCAAGGGAATTGTTTTTATATAGTTTTCGTAATTTTTTCTAGTAATATGAAATATTTGATTTTCTAAAATAATAAATAAAGTTTAATTCTGATTATATTTCAGATTCAGATCAACCGAGTGGACCATAATAAATTTCAATAAAATTTTTTCTAAAACAATCTGAAGAAAACTATTTTGGGAAAAGTTTTAATAACTTTTTGATCAAAAAGATATTCAAAACATATGATAAATGTTCTCCCCAGTTTTTGAGGATTTCATTAATATGTAGGGAATGGAAAAAAATATACTATAAATGATTATTTTTTGAAGACCATTCAATGATATTATTTATATATTTAAATCTATCAATGATTAGAGTCTGTAAAATTATCAACAAGTTGTTCTTTTATTCTAAAAAATTATAAATTTATATATCCATGAGAATTATCTTTGAAGGTGTCTTTAATACATTTAAAATTGATACATTTATAGGGAACTTTATTATTATTACTCATATGTATGAAACATGCAATATCCACTTACCTAATATATTTTCTATTGGTACATTTCTTATTTTCCTAAAATAGAAAACATAGGATTTTCATACCTAAAAATTATTGGGTCTAATATTATTCTCAATTAAAAACATAAGAATATATATCCATAAAAAATTATTATGTTTTAAATAATAAAATAATTTGGATCTATATTTATTGTGAACAAAATGATTTCATATTTTTCAAACAATTTTTTTCTAAATTCCACCACTCTGAAATTTATTACAAAAGGGTGCGCTTTTCATAATAATGTATTTGAATTGAAAATGATGATCTTAAATTGTAAATCAATTACCAAATATATTTATATGAGGTACCATATATCTATACTTATTATAAAAACATTCCTTATCATATGTAAAATTCATTGAATGTTTATTTAAACTAAATAACTATGATTTTAGTTTCAAAAGTATATATTTATTTTTAATGGATGTGGTAGAAGTAAATTAATTATCTAACTCATAATTTAATTTTGAAATATTTGTTGAATGTTTTCAAATTCCGAAATTTTTTTAAGAAATTTATTCCTTACAATGTTAAAGGTTTCTTGAAACATTAATTTTTTAAAATAAGGTAGAATATCATGATACTTATTAAAATATTGATAAAGTGTCCTCATAATTAAATGTAATATGTTTTTATTCATCATAATAAGTAAAAATGTCATCATTAAAATATAGATAATTTGAATTTAAATTTAAATTCCACAAGGATTCGATAGATAGATTAGCCATCAAGAAATTATTTTTCTTTGGAATGCCAACATAAAAACCAAGAATATTCTAATCAAAATCACTATTATTTTAAGAACATTTAGAATAACTGCCTTCACCACATTCACCCAAAGTATCTTATGCTTTAAAAAAATTCTTTCCTTTTTTCTGGTACAACATTGTTGAATTCTTATCCATATTCATTAGTTTAAGAGAATATTTTGTAATATGAGTAGTCTTGTTTTCTTTAATAACAAATCATTTTAGATGTGACATTCCTCTCACATATTTTTTCTTCAAATTTTCCTTATATCATTATTAAAAATATTTTTTTCCAACAATATTATTCATCCTTTTGAAAAGTTTCTCAAGTTCATATTCACTTTCGTTAGATGAAATTATTTCAGTTTAAAATTTTACATTATTATATTTAGAAGTATTAGAATCTATTTTTTTCAAATCTATCTTTCGTAGGTGTAGTAAGTGAAAATGATAATTATACCCCATTATTTTTTTCCATTTTTAGTATCTCTCATTAGTATACCATTTTATTGTATTTTATTAAAAAAATTATCATCTTAGATCCCCCTTGTAAGATTATTTGTGCCATCAATAATTATTCTTTTAGATTCCCATTTATTTGGAATAATATCAATGAGGAACACTACCAGCTATTCATCATTCATGAATTTATATCTAAGTGTTATTAAACTATTAGCAATGTTATACAAAATTAGTGCATCATAGCAACTGATTACCAATGTAATAAATCAATATCAATATAATAAACTCTTAAAATGGGTCTTCTAGTTTCTATAACTTTGGTACTTCCAAAGTGAGTGAATTTAATTTTTACAATAAATTTTGTGCATTTTGAGAAGATAAAATCTATCTATTAATATTCTAGGTCATTATATAAAATATGGCACATAAAACATGGTAATTAAGTTGATATTTTATATTTTCTTCTATATTTAAATTATTATGTTCATTATCTATAATATGATAAACTATAGTTAACATGATGAAATTATCCACTCTAGTATTAATAACAAATGTTTTTATATGATATCTCCAATACTCATAATGAAAAAAATTAATGATTTTGGGACTTCTTCTATTTAGATACTCTAATGTTGAAATCAAAAAACCATTAATTTTAAAAATAAAAAATCCATTTTATATAAAAAATATAGTCTGATAGTTTATAATAAGTCAAAACCTACTCTAATACCAAATGTAGGATCTAAAGAATATATATTTTACTATTAGAGTACGTGGGGTGAATTGTAGTTTATAAAATAAAACATAAATATTTTACATACTATTTTATAATTTCTATTGGATGAATACCAATTACAATAACATTATAATAAGAGTTATAATTTTTTATCAAAATTTATAAAACATTTCTTATAAACTTCTCAATGGAAAATCGTATTGAAACATTTAATAACAAAACATATATGAAGTATGTAATAAAAAAATACATAAACCTTTATAAGGATATATAAACACATATTCATTAATTATTAAGGAAGACATAAACTAGTGTCAATTTATCCATAGTTTTAACCTTGATTTAAAATTCTGTCTTCCATAGAAATAGAAGTCCTCAATCAGAATGATCAGACACAACATTTTTTCTCTTGGCCCTGGGAATCATCAATCTGACGATTGGTATATCCTAAATCATAAATAAAAATGCAATACCTCAATAAAACCATATGATATGAAGCAATTAAAAAATAAAAATCTCTTAAGTCATTTTCAATAACATACCTCACAACATATTCCTTAAAAATAATATTTTATAAAAGTTAAAATAATGTGAACTCAAGTATCAATATGTTAAAATATAATCACAATAACTTTATATTGTTGAATATAATGAAGATAAAAATCATCACATGAAATTTTTTCATCATTCTTGAATTCAAATTTATTTATATGTTCAAATTCAATGGTCATTTTCTACATATCTTGGATGTAGTGGCAACATCATCATAAAAAATTCATTTAACATGGAAAGTCCAATATTATTCATCTGATAGTCATTATGATATACACCACTACAGTGTAATAAGGATCCATATAGTGTAAAGGAAAAAATTCATCAAGTATAATGTATAAAGTTATTCATATTGTGAGATTTATAAAATTTTATGTGGAAAGCATGTCTACTTATATCTGATAAAGCCAGTCTGGAAGCATTACTATATCTTTGTCTAGTGGGACATTACTATACATTATATTCTAAACATTATAAACTTATATCCTATGAACATTATATCTATCCATATAATGTAAAAATAAATTTCCATCCAATAAGTATTTTTTGTCCAATATCCTCCACCTAAAAAATATAAAAAATGTTATGTCTATTGGAAAGGATGATCTCCCTCTTTTAAAAAGATAAATTTTATATAACACCATTCATTAGAATATTGGAAAATATTAAATTTATAAATATATAAAATTTTAATTATGTAGATTATGATTTTCAAAAGTATGGTTACAATTTTTGAAAAGAATAATTTTGAATAAAAATATCTTCCTTGAAAATCACAAAACATTACTATTAAATATAAAAAGTAAAGGAAAAACTTCACAAAACATACTCCCCATATCATTAAAACATTAATAAAGTTTAATCGTAATATTTTATCTAAAAAGATTAAATTTATTCCCATTTATCCATATATCACCTATAATTACTTTCTTACACTATTTGTAAATTCGTAGATTATTTATCCAAACCGTTTTTATCAAAAGTATATATCATTTCATCCCATTTGTGATTATCAAAAATATTTATAAGATGTATAAAATGTTATATGAAATATTAATGAAAAAATCTTCAAAATCAAATTTATTTGTAAATAAAAATTCATCCAAAAAATATAAGAAATATATTAATCCAAATATAAGAATAATATTCATCCAAGTATATAATAGAAATATATTAACCCCTAAAATATTGGACATCTATCAAAACTTAAATCATGAAGTTATGAGTTGGGATATAAAAAATAGTCAAGTGTTAAAAAATATGAATCATTATTTGAATGATTCTTGATTATTTCCTTAATATTCTATACAAAAACCACATTTTTTAGATTCACCAACTACTTTCTTCATTTTTTTTCATTTATACTTACTTTATTGGTATCATTGTGATTTGTTTCGGTGTCTGCAACTATATTCTTAAAATGTGTAAATTATTCATTTAAAAATTATACCTTCTTCCCTTTCCTTGAAATCTCGTATAATTTTTTCATTATAAGATATTTAAAATTATCAATTGATCTTGAACGTTCAGAATATTATAAATGTATACTACTAACAAATTTTGAAATATATTTTGTTTCCCCTCTTCTTTATACAGCTTTTTCATAGAATAAAATAATATTAACTTATGTTTTTTTATACACTTGATAAAAATTTTTTGTCTTTCTTTGTTTCCCTTTTAATTTTCCTTTGAATTACTTGTATTCTACTAAATTTTGAATGAATACTTTGGAAATTTGCTACAAGGAATTTGACTTTTCCCAAAAATCAACTTTTCCATGAATATACATTCACCTGGATTGGATGTATAGGATGATTTTCATAATTCCTTCATGTCTATTTTTTAAATCACTGAAAAATTTCATATTTATTTCCATTTTAATTAAACATTTCTATTAATCATAATTATTGGAATCCAAAGAAACATTCAGTACTAATGGATATTTTATTTTAATTGATAGTGGATCTTTCGATTGAATATACATAGAAAGATAATATTGGGGAACTTTTTCCTTTGTTTCAACATAAATTATTTTGTAAATTTTACAATTCCAATTTGTATAGAGAAGATCTATAGTTCAAGGACACCTGAGGGGATTATTCAGTGTACCCAAATTTTAATTTTATATTTTGCATTATTTCAAATAACCCCTCTAAAATAACACCTCGTACATAGTTAATAAGAGTGTATATGTTGTGCGCTATCGAAAATCGCATACACATTCAATGAAGATAAAAAAGTAAATAGTAGATCAAAATTATTTTTACCAGGTTTGGTACAAATACCTACTACATTCCATGATCATCCCATGGTTGATTCATAGATTCTTTTGTCACTATAATTTAAATTAACAAAAAAAATCCAATAATTTGATTAAAATGATTAGGATGGAAGAAAATAGTTGTCTTGATTTAGTGTTATTCATTATAATAGTACCAATAGTATTCAATGTTATTGTTTGTACTAGAACCACTATGTTGTTAATGAATTTCTATAAACATTCTAAATAATATCTCTCCACTGCAATGGATGACTTTTCATTAACATGATAATCTTGTTCCTATAATGAATGTCTTCAATGCATACCAAAATAAAAATGTTAAAATCATGTAGGTCATGTATAATTTGATAAGTAGAAGATGCAACTTCCTCTTTAACTCACTTATCTTTTAGAATGAAAAACATAATAATCTAAGAAAACACTTTATGTTCTCTTCTTCTTTGATATATGAAATAATTGGGAAGATACACCTTCTGTTAATGAAGTTTGTAGCCTCAATATTATGTGTACTTGTGGTGCATAAAATCCGATTCAGTATCTAATATGAGAACTCTATATTCAGAATATCCATTCAATTCCACTTCATACATGGAATTTGGAACCCTAACTCATATATTAATATGTTCTGTTATATAATGTGTTCTTTGAATCATTGTTTCACATAAAAAAAATAATAAAATTATACATGTATGCATGAAATCATGAATTCATTGTTAAATTTATTTATTTTATTACTCAAATCATTTTCCCTCATATTTTCATTAGGGATGGACACACATTTCCCATTTAATTAGTTATGTTTTAATGAATGTGTGAATTTAATGTGTTGCATGTAAATCCTCTTGTAATTTTTTATGTGTGTAAAAATTATAATCTTATTCGTTTCACATAAAAGGATAATTATTGAATGTAGTGTATCAGGTGTGCTATTTCAAATGGTTATATAATCTTCTACCAAATTCTCACTATACCTTCCTGCAATTTAAATCCCTTCAAACTTGCGAACATGCTTCCATATTAAGCATGAGATTCATGAAAAATAGTAAGGAAACACATAAGTGTATCACACACCTTCAAATGGATTCATGGAATAGGTTCATTGTGAAGCCTTCGAGATTTATCAGCACTTGTAAAATGACTACATGATTCTCCTAATTTTCCTTTCTAAAATATAAGGCATTTAGAAAACCACTCATTGCAAAACACATTTAACGGTTAACTATTTTTTGAAAACACACACACTCTCTCAAAATTAGTAGAAACATTTTGATCTTGAGTTTTATCCTTTTATAGAAAAACTCCTAAATAGATCCAAAAAATATGATGTGTCTATCTTCATTTGAAATTAGAAAAAATTATACCATTTCATTGATGTAACACCCCAAGCTTCCATGGTATGCTTCCATTTGAATAATACAGTAGCGTGTGTTGTATGAAACTTTGAGTTCTAACACACACCACAACCAATAAAACAAGCCACTATGAATAGTAATACCCACTTTTTGAAATTTTATAAATTTGATCTTTCAAAATAGAATTCATTTTTGGATTCGGAATATCGAAATTAGCTTAGGGTGAATTTTTGGTATTTTTCTGAAAACATTCAATTTTTGATGAATAGTGAAAAACACTAAGTTGTAGTTTAAAACCGAATTTTTATTTAAATAATTATTTATTTTATTTAAATTTATTTTATGTCAAAATATATACATAATACCTATATATGTTCAATGTAATTAATTGGAGTCAGTTTATAATAATTTTAGATATATAAAAATTTTATTGAACTTTTCACCGTCTTTTACCCACCTCCTAGGAGAATTTGCAAATTCACATAAAACATAATTTTACCGCTTCTGTGAGTGAAATATAGAAAATCTAAGAGACATGGTTAATATCAAGGAGTAAAATTCATTTTAATAAGATAAAAATAATTTTTGGTGAATAGTAACGTTTTACTTTTATTTACCGCGGTTAAAAGTAAATAGGGTAATTAAGGTTAAAAATGATATTATAATTACCTTAACACGTGTTCTCATTCTATTGTATAAGTATAATTAGACCAAAAAACAACCTTATAAATAAAATATGAACCTCTTTGGTCTACTTGGATTAGATTAGGACATTTATTATTATTTAATTTAAAGAAGAGTTAAAAGTGTTAAAATCAATATTTAATAACTAAAACATTTTTAATATAGAGTTAGACATAAGATAAATTCAATTTTAAATATTCATTATAAAGATAAGAAGATTTATTACATAATGGTATTTTATTTATAATTTTTATACATTAAATAATTTAATTTATTTATGACACAATGGTGATGAAGTAATTACCTTATCAATGAAATATAAAAATAATTGATATTTTATATACCCAAATAAATGTAATTTGAGCCTTTTTATGAATTCCACTAATTTTATAGGTTAATAGTACATATTAAGGTTGGTTAGATGAATTTTTTTCGAAGTAATAATGCTATTAAGAATTTAGAAAAAACAAAATATCAAATAGTGTTAAAATTGACATAAAAGAGTTTTTAAAACAAATATTATATTATTAATTGATATTATATTCCAAAAAATCTAAGATTCGGAAAAAGTAATTATATAATGATAGGTTTATCATTAGTTAACCACTTGGGGTTCTCTTGTAAATATATAGTATGTTAATTAACCATATAATATAAAATTACAAAGAGACATAGTAAATGTCAAACTATTTAACTAAGAGTTAAAAATAAACGTTTAGGTCAATATAGTGACCCAAACCTGTATTAAACCTATTGGTTTAGTGGTTTTCAACCCATACACACCTTTTAATTTAAATAATCTATTTTGGTGCCATTAGAAACCGAAAATTATTTTATTATAAAATAATATTTCTAGCTTTTCCAAAGGTGCCCCTCACCCCTCTTATAAAAGGTCACTCTCCCTTCTCTCTAATTCACACCTTAAATGCCTTTTGGTTCTTCCAAACCCTGACCAAATGTCCTATAAACTTCCATACATTCATTCCAGAGGCCTTTCTTTCATTATAAAGCCATATTAAGAATCCCTTTTGATCAAATCAAAAGGAAGAACCTGAAGAAGAGGTAATAATTTCACCACCCTCTTTCAAGTTCTTTTCTTCTTCCACTTCTTCTTTCTTTGTAATTTCCATTTTAAATAATAACTCTAGTATATTCCTATATAATGTGATGTTATTAAAATATTTTACAGCCATATTCATTATTCTATCCATCCTTTGAGTGACATGTCACCACACGTGCATACGTACGGATTACCGTCTCCACGTCGTGGGGTAATTGTTATTCAATACATTATTATTTGGATGGGTATAATAATGATGGGTAATTCATGTAAATAATAAATATAACATGATAATGATTATTTATATACGATATAACATCCAATTATATATTATTTTAATATCAAAAAAATGATATTGTTGCTCGTGCATACGTACAGATTACCGTCTCCACGGACTCGATGAGATTCATTCCCCATCGTATCCATTCAAAAATAATTTTCATTTCATGATTAAAAATAATGTTTAAGTCTTGATATCATTATGTATATGAATAATATACATCCCATTCATAACACATATGACTCACATAAAAAAGAATATAAATAAAAATGAATTCGTTAACACCCGAAACGACAATAATACTAAGATATTATTAACAAAACAATGTTAAAAGACCATATATGATATCATATTAATGTATATGATTATTTTATAATTTAATAATTATTATTTCACTATTATACAGGAGTTTGACCTTCCCTCGGCCAAGGAAAATTACAAGTTAAGGGTTAATTTCACAATCTCTTCATTATCTGAGGTGGTGTATATGTAATTATCTACTTGGACCTCTTTATCATACACATCCATGTTTCTTAAAAATGTATTTCAAAACATTCTTAATATTCTATATACTATGGATTAAAGTCATTTATACAATTTTTTGAATTTTTATAAGATGTTTATAAAGGAATCTTTCCGTCGTTTTCCAAACAAGGTCCTTTTTAACCTTTTCAACAAAATTAAGGTAAGAATGTCTTTTTTAACTTATACGGCGGGTGCGGCTATTTTCTACCATTATAAAATCATACAAGCTTACCTTAAAATATTATAAGAATATTTTCAAATTAAATGTTTTATTTTATAAATATGTAACTTTTTAATGGTTTCAATAAAAGAGATATTTCTCTCAAATAGTTTTGATTTCAACTATGTCAACATCCTTTAATGGATTTTAATCTTATTTGATGTTTATTTATAATGATACAAAACATCTATATTGTATTGAAGTTTTTGTGATATTTTTGACTGTGTATGTGTCATTTTTATACCATTCATGGTTTATGGAGAATGTATTGACATTTCGTATTCTAGTTTTAATACGAATGTTTATGTTATGTTTAAACCTGTTCATATGAGGAATTCATTGGACATAGTAACTGACGGGTGGAGCCCGCTATAGCTCATCGATGCATCGGTAGGCCTCATGAGACAAACTAGTGTCTTGGAACAAGGCCTTGACAAAATCTTATTTGTATTCTTGGAACAAGGCCTTGACTATGTGGGTATGATAGTCTGGCATTATGCATTCCATCAGTATGAAAGTGGTTATTGATATTGAATGTGATTATTCAACTAGTATAATATCTATGTGAATATGTAAATGGAATTATTTCATTTTATTTATTCCATATTATGCTTAAGTTCAAATTAAAAATTCTTTTTGTTTTAGTTATACGTTGCCTTAAATGTGTATACTTGTTTATGAATTTTTTCGATATATTGTTATCCTAACTGAGCATTTGAGATCACTCCTTTCTATGTTTTATTTTTCCTAGGATGTGATGAAGTGTTTTATAACTGACCTACATGGATAGTCTGAGGGGATATGAATGTGGAATATGGAGACTATATTGTTTTAGTTTTTCACTTTATCATGTAATGTAAGATTTAGGAATGTATCTAGTTTTTCCAAAGCTACTAAACTAATTGTTCTTTCGAGACTTGATCTTTTGTGATCATGCCAATGTTATATAATAATGCACCGACTTTGGGTAACTTGGGTTGGGGAAATATAGTTTGAATCAAAGGGAGGTGTAGGAAAAACCTTGGAAGCTAGATTTAGATAAACTCTTATTAGAGCACATAGCCCTAAGATAGACTTTGAGGATTAGTATTGAAGAACTTCCTAGAATTTTGGTATTGTAGAGATTTTGTGAGTTTTCCAAGAAATACATCCCAGTCTAGATACGAGTAGGTAGAGGTGGATCTGGAACAGATGTACCTAGGGGTAAAACCTAAAAACACAGCATTGAGTTAGACTCGAATGGGAATTGGTGCATGACAACGGGCCTTGCTGCACTCTTGGTTACGACACTCCCGGGGGATATGCTTATGATAATTATCATTTTATTTACAAACCATTATGAAGGGTTTATGAGTATATACATCCTCAAAGAAACACATTTTTATGATTTTGGATTATATCCATAAACTATTCAATTTATGTTAGGTGTTTTACATGATTGGATTTATGTATTGCGATTCATAAACTAATCTATATCATGCCATTGTTTAGAAATGGAACCTAGTGGAATGAATGTAAACTGTATCAATGCACGCACTCCATATAGGGATTGCCCAGCTGCTTAAGATAATTATAGGGGAGCGGGTGATGCAACTGGTAATGATCATCTAAACACCATACTGGGACAAATAACTCAGGTTATGAGTAATAACCTTACTCGTATGGAGTACCCTGATCTGCAACGTGGAGGATCAATGTTAGATTGCTTCATGAGGAAACAACTACCAACATTAAATGGGGGTAAAAATCCCCTAGTATCTGAGCAAAGGATAAATTCCTCAGAGAAAATATTTCATTCCTTGTGGAGTAGCGAAAGGGAAAAAGTTGTCACGGTAGTTTACTACCTCACTATAGAAGCTGATCAATGGTGGTCATTTATTCAAAACCCAAAGGAAGATGATGAAGTATCAAATATGTAATAGAGGGAGTTTAAAGAGATTCTCTTCGAAAAATACTTTCCTCATGACCATCAAGCAGATATGGAAAGACAATTTCTGAGTCTGAGGAAAAAGGAGGACGAGAACGTTTCAAAGTATGAGTCTAACTTTAAAAGGTTAGCAAGGAATGATGTAGATTATATATGTAACCAGAGAAGTAATATTGATCATTTCTTTGATGTATTAAACCCATTTCTCCATCGAGAATTAGTCTCACAATCCTTCTCATCGTATGAAGATATTATCACATGTGCTATCAAGATAGAAAAATAATTCTCTAAGTCTTACAACATTAAAGAATAGAAAGACAAGAAGAGATCTACTAATCACTCTGGAAATGGAAATAAGGGAAAGAAGGAAAAATTTGAATATCCATACTATAGTAAATGTGGGAAGAAACACCCTGGTACTAGATTGAAGGGAATGGGAGTCTGTTACAAGTGTGGTGAAAAAGGCCACAAAGCTCGTGTTTGTAAGGGGAAGAAAGAAGCAGTCGATGTTCAATGATATAATTGTAGGGAGATGGGACATTATTCCAATTACTGTCCTAAGAATTAGGGGAACTTACCTCATAAAATACCAAGGGATCCAGGCCAAGCTTATGCTATAACTTCTGTTGAGGTTGACGTTCTAAAAGACTTGGTGGCAGGTAATTTAATGGTTTCATTAATTGTATCCAATGATTTATCTGATTCTGGATCATCTCATTTTTTCATATCTTCCTATTTTGCTAGGAAAATTAGATATTTCTAATTTGATTTAACAAGAGAGTTGTTAGTCAAAACACCTAAGGGAAGTATCATTGTTACAATGTTCTGTGAATCAGTTCCCATTTGGGCATATAAATGTTCTTTATCTGCTGATCTCATCGTCATACCCAGGATTAAATTTGATATAATCCTCGGTATGTATTGGATATCGTACCCTGATGCAAAAAATTTATTGTAAGAATAAGGAGGTTACTATTTTTGATGATGATGATTAAGAACACCTTATCTTTAGAGCAGAATCTTCACCAACTATTTCTTCTCTAGATTTACCCCCAATAGCTCAACTAAATTCAATTATTGGGGAGGAAGAGAAGGAAATGACAGTGGGCGAGGAAAGTAATGTTCAAATAGAGGATCTACCTATTGTGAGAGAATATGTTGATGTGTTTCCAGAAGATTTACCTAGACATCCTCTAGAATGAGAAATTGAGTTTTCCATTGATTTAATTCCTGGTTCAAGGCCCATATTGAAGACCCCTTATAGAATGGCCACATTGGAATTAGTGGAACTAAAGAAACAACTAGAGGAATTTGGTAATAAGGGATTTATTCTCCATATTGTTTCTCCATGGGGATCCCCTGTTCTTTTTGTTAAGAATAATGATGGATCTATGAGGTTGTCATTGACTATAGGGAGATCAATCCTATAACAATACAAAACAAGTATCCACTACCTTGCATTGATGATTTATTCGCCCAACTTCAAGGAGCTCAATATTTTTCAAAGATTGACCTTCGATATGGATATCATATTTTGTGTGTGAAGAAGGAATACATTCCGAAAACAGCATTTCAAACCAGGTATGGGCATTACGAGTTTACAGTAATGCCTTTTGGGATGACTAATGCACCCTCTGTTTTCATTGATCTGATGAACAGAGTTACCATGGAATATCTTGATGACTTTTTAGTGGTATTTATTGATGATATCTTGGTATACTCCAAAAGCTATGAAGATCATGAAAATCACTTGTGCATTATCCTGAAGACTCATATAAGACATTAATTATATGGGAAGTGTAGCAAGTGTGAATTCTGGCTTCAGGATATTTCTTTTCTTGGCCATATTATCTCTAAGGATGGAATTTACTTTGATCCTTCAAGGACCATGGTAATCCATGAATGACCAGTACCGACGAGTATAACTGAGGTACGCAGTTTTATTGGTTTAGCAAGTTATTATTGATCATTCGTCCAGAATTTTGCCCGATTGGCTAACCCATTAACGAAGATCACGTGTAAAGGGGGTAAATTTGTTTGGACAAAATATTGTGAAGAATGTTTCGAATAAATGAATAGAAGATTTTTCAATGCTTCTATATTGACTCTATCATCGGGTAATGATGGGTTTTTTATTTATAGTGATTCTTAAAAGAAAGGACTTAGTTGTGTCCTTATGCAGAATGATAGGGTTATTGCCTATGCATCACGACAGCTAAAAATTCATGATCAAAACTATCTTACTCATGATCTTGAGTTCACTACTGTAATATTTGATTTGAAGATATGAATACATTATCTCTATGGTGAAAAATGTGAGATATACACCAATCACAAGATTTTGAAGTATATTTTCTCACAGAAAGAACTCAACATGAGGAAAAGGTGATGTCTTGAACTACTCAAGGTTTATGGTTGCATGATACACTACCTCCCAGGGAAGGAAAATAAGGTGGCAGATGCTTTGATTAGAAAGGATCAGGGAGTTTTGAACAAGATGAGAGTTGAAAGGGATCCTATTTTATTGGATCTAGTAAAGATGGATATAGGAATCACCATGTAAGGTGAAACATCAATACTTTTTCAAATGGTTGCCAAACCAAATTTACTAGAAAGGATAAAGAGTTCTCAGACTGATGATGAAGAGTTTCAAAAGAAGATTAAAGCTATGAATGATGGTATATTGAGTGACTTTTTGTATGAAGATAGAATTCTGATATTTGGGAAGAGACTTTGTGTTCCCAATATACCTGATATAAAAAGGGAATTGTTGGACGATTTTTATACATCCAATTTCTCTATAAACCCGAGAGCACCAAAATGTATAGAGATTTGAAGGAACATTTCTGGTGGGACAACATGAAGAGGTAGATTACTGATTTTGTGTCAAGATGTATGGTTTTTCAACAAGTGAAAGCTGGAAGGCAACAGCCTAGAGGAGTCATGCAACCTCTTCCCACACTGGAGTGGAAATGGGATAATATTACGATGTATTTTTTTATTGGACTACCAAAGACTCCTAGTAGGAACGATGCAATATGGGTCATTATTGATTGTCTTACCAAGTCCGCACATTTTCTTGCTATAAGAGAAGATTTACCACTTGATCTTATAGCAAGACTATATATTAATGAAGTTGTGATACTTCATAGAGTACCCCTATCGATTGTTTCTAATCATGATCCACATTTTATATCAAGATTCTTGAAAAGTCTTTAGAAAGACCAGGATACTGACCTTTGTTTGAGGACTGCCTACCACCCTCAAATAGATGGACAATCAGAACGAACTATTCAAACCTTAGAAGACATGTTGAGATCCTGCTCACATGACTTTCAAGGTATGTGGGATCAATATTTACCTCTGGTATAATTTTCCAATAACAATAGCTCTCATTCAAGTATTCGGATGGCACCATATGAAGCGTTATACGGAAATAGATGTCGTACACCAACCTGTTTTTGATGATGTTGGTGAAAGAAAACTCATAGGCCTAGAACTTGTGGAGGAAATGATAGAAAAGGTGAAGATAATCTAAACCCACATAAAAGTAGCTCAAAGTAGGTATAAGAGCTATGCTGACAACCGAAGGAAGGATTTTGAATTTCAGGTTAGAGATCATGTTTTTTTGAAGGTATATCCATGGAAAGGAGTTGTATGTTTTGGTAAGAAAGGTAAATTGAGTCTGAGGTACATAAGTCCTTTTGAAATTCTAGAACGAATTGGGTCTGTAGCTTATAATTTGGAAATACTGCCAAATCTCTCCCAATTTCACGATGTGTTCCACGTATCACTGTTGAGAAAATACATGCCTGACCAAACGCATGTATTCACCTATGAGGAAGTAGAACTAGAACCCGATCTATCTTTCTGAAAAGAGCCCATCAGGATTCTTGATACTAGAGAACAAGTGTTTAGAAATCGGACCACTCTTCTGGTAAACCTTCTTATGGAGAAACTATAAGATGGAAGAGGCAACGTGGGAACCCGAAGAACTTATGATGAAGAACCACCCGAGTCTTTTTATGCAGTAATATTCTAGAAATTTCAAGGATGAAATTATTTGAAGGAGGGGAGAATGTAACACCTCAAGCTTCCACTGTACGCTTCCCTTTGGATAATATAGTAGCTTTTGTTGTACGCAACTTCGAGTTCTAACACACACCACAACCATCAAACTAGTTGTTATGAATAGTAGTAACCACTTTTTGAAAAAAAAATTAAATTTTATCTTTCAAAATGGACTTCATTTTTGGATTTGTAATATTGAAATAAGCTTAGGGTGAATTTTTGATATTTTTATGAAAACATTCAATTTTTGATGAATAGTGAAAAACACTGAGTTATAGTTTAAAACTGATTTTTTATTTAAATAATTATTTATTTTATTTAAATTTATTTTAGGCCAAAATAGATACATAATACCTATAAAAGTTCAATTTAATTTATTAGATTCAGTTTATAATAATTTTAGTAATATAAAAATTTTATTGAACTTTTCACCGTCTTTTACCCACCTCCTAGGAGAATTTGAAAATTCTCCAAGACTACAAATAAGATTTGATCATATTCATGAAAGACATATATTGCATGAATGGGTTTAGATTGATTCAAGTAGTATTATTCAAATGAGGTGATCACTAGAGATGGCCATCAACTATCATGAGCTTGATTGGAGATCAATTGCTAATGTGATCATCATTGAATCTAGGTAGAAGAAATATGATAATGCTAGGTTAAACAAAAGGGGTGTGGGAGGTCAAACATGTTTGATCAAAGTATTTTTATAATCTGTGTTATGTTTGTATTATTTAAGATAAATTAATAGTATAATTCTAGGTGTTTCCCAAATCAAAACTCGAATGTTCCTCTCATACAGTATATCTAATATTCCATTCTAGCATCCTGACAGAAATATCATCCCCTCTCAGTAATTCTATATACTACATCTTCATATTGTGGTGCCACAAGACAGGGTGGTTCCACTACTTATGTGCGTTGTACACGAGCGCATGAGGTATTCATCTCATCTCATTCTGGTATTTGTCATGAAAATTATGGAATCCATCAGTGTGATTAACCTATATGTACCTAATATGCTATGGTTGATCCTAGATCAACCTTTCTTATGGGTTGGTATATTTCTTAATTAAGGCCCAACTGAATACGTGGAAAAGATTGGGTATTTATGGAAATGTAATTTCAACATTTAATGATTGTGGTTGCCTTCTCTTCATCAACAAATTCATTCCTCCTGCATATTATATGAACTTATATTTTCCATGGTCACTATTATAATCATCACATAATAATGTAATTAAATATTTTCATGGTTATCATTAATTTGAATATACTCATGTAATAATATTAATATTTCATGGTTTTAATTTATTCTTTAACACCATCATCAAATAATCATAAAATTATATTTTAATTACATGGACTTTAAATAATGTTTCAAGAATAATTGATTCGTGGACATTAATATTTTCATTTTATTAACCCTTCCTAATGATGAAGAAAATATGCACTCTCTTACTACAATAATCCTGTGTTTGAAAAATCATGGAATATTCTCATAAAAAATGACAACCAATGAGTATCCAACAATTCCTTATAATTATTAGCATTCTTCTTGAATATTTCTCAAACTCATTTAGTCTTTATTATTTCTTGATTAATAACTAATCACATAGGGCTTCATCATAAATTATCTGTTGATTCCTTCTTATTGATTGAGAAAAATTACAACCATACTCACCAACAATCCACATGGGCTTTTCTATCTCCCCCTTTATATTTTTTTAATTCCATTTCCTTAAATTCAATGTCCCTTCACTTAAGTATTGAGAATAAATGGAAGGGATTAATGAAGGGGTTTTCATCATCCCTTCTTGGAATTTGGATAATTTCAAAAAAAAATAAAGAAGAATGGTACAACATGGTTTGCATGAAAAAGAGACTTTACATGGTCTAACCTATGTCTATGTTTGCTAGACCAATGTATAAAATAAGAGAGACATAATCAAGGATGTCTATAAAATCCGTTAATAACCAAGAATGTGATATCATGCTAATAAAATATTTATTTCTAAATGAGGGTACTGTCAAAAAACAACTATCATGTAATATATTCTCTTGCACATTTCTATAATTTCATGTGAATGAATATTTGTATCCCCCTTTCAATGGTTTTACTCATCAACCAACACAACCAATTTATGCATACATTTTGTATAGTCAATAAAATGGAAAGAGTTCTAATTGGGTTATCTCCGATTTATGATTCTATTAAGATGACATGAATTTGATGATATACCTGAAATTACCCTTGATATCATCTCCTTAATATTTTCTCCCCACATGTTGGGAACCCCCTTCCATTCTAATGGGTGTAAAACTTCATCAGATAGTCTTCAAGATAATCATGTTGATAATTATCCATTGTATAACAATTAAAGTGTTGTATCAGTTATTGAATAAGCATTCTAACTTTTTGTATTCCACTTTTTCACTCATTTTTCATGATAGAAATGAGAATAATCTTCAAACCATATAATTTAAAAAGAAAAACTACTAAAGAATAAGGGAATAAAATTGAACACCCATGAGCTTCTCAATTGGAGCAGTAGGGAAAATAATTTACACTCAAACCAAATTATCCTTTCATTATAGCTCAAATTTGTTTGGAACTATTCATGCTTGTTTCTTATTTATAATTCCCATATTGATATATCTTTGAAAACATGTCACATTTACTTCTATTCAACTTCATGTTTTGTGTATTTATATTCCTCACTTATTCTAGTAGTGAAGTAGCTTCACAGGTGCCTATTTTTCTATGTTCAACATCTCCCTTTCATCTAGTAGAGAAGTTATACAATTATTTTGTTTCTATAAATCATTATTACACATTCCACATAATTGATTTTAGAAACAATATTATTTTTGTAGACAAACTTTCATGAGATTTGAAATCTTCATGAGGAATATACTATTTTCCTTTATCATTTTCTCTAGAAATTCCTTCATCCTTAGATTTTGGAATTTCTATAGGAAGTTGAAATTTATCTGTGAAGATGATTAAGATCTCCTTAAAATATTTTGTCTTGGATTTTACACTTGGATTCTTTAGTTATTTTGAGATACTTATCAATGTAACTTATCAAAATCTTATTCAAGAATATATTCAGTTAGTCATATCTTTTAGTATCTCCCACGGATTGATTATCCTCTTAATTTATTTTTTCATCCATTCATATACAAGTCCTGTTTAATGTGATCCATGGTATAAACTCCCTTTCCATAGTTAAAGAATATATTATTTTTTTGTATAAAATTCTTATATTTAATCTTATTATCCTTCTTGGGAGTAGCATTCAAGATGGTTTTGCTAACATCCTTCTTCTTCTTATTCCCCAAGAAAGTATTTTTTAGACTTTTTTCCTTGTCATGTGAATTTGTTATGGTATTTTATTCTCATCAACAAAGGAATAGTTCTTGTATGGAATGTACCAGCACTAATTATAAGTTTGAAAACCTATGTTTCAATTATCACAAAAGTCTTCATGATAATAAAATATATTATGAAATACATATTAGTATTCATCTATGTATTTTTTAAAAAATTTGTTGGTTTCATAATTTATTCACACTTACTTCCTTTGAATATAGGACTTCTATATTAATAATATTCTCACACATCATTCCAATTATCATTTTATTGAAATCAAAATATCCAATAGAATGAAAAATAGAATGAAAATTATCTTTATTTACTTATAATCTTAATCTGAAACAAGTTAGTTCCTTGTTGTTTCTATTTTTATATTTTCTACTTTTTAAAATAATTGTCTATAGTTATTTTTATTTATCCTTATAGTATCCACCCTTAGTGTTTTGGTGTATTTATACGTAATTTTATCCATTCATATCTTTCCAGATTTTGAATTTAATCCCACACTAGATGATGATATTTCATTAATAGAATCAAAATTAATGGGTTTATGGATTACCTTAATCAATGAATTTTTAGAATCTTGATCAAGATATGGTCTTGATCCCTTAATTCCACTAATATGAGTCTCATTAGAGACATGATTCTCATCAACAGTTTGTATAGAAACACCCTTCATGGATCTTGACTCTCTTCATTTATTTGGGTGAAAGAAGTTTTCTTCTCAATAATATGAGATGTTCAGAATGTGTCTCCATAAAATTTCAAAATTCAATCTATAGATATTAAAATTTTACAATGAGGTAAAACTTATCATTTTAATATATTTTATGTTTTCTTTCCTATACACTTTCTAGTTTAATAATACAATGTTAATGTTTTTTACTACATTCAATCACAATGTTGTCATGGTCATTGATTTTTCATGATTTAACTTCCAATTGGCCTTACTTGACACTAAAATTAGCATTATGTGATTATTAATGATCATGGAGAATATTCATATACACATCATGAATCTTGTTCTTTTCATCCACTCATATTTCAGCATCTTTAAGCTTAAATGTTTTTTCTTCATCTTGAGAATCTATGTTAATCATGAATCAATGAAAAATGTTTTAAGTGCATGGATTATGTCACAAAAAACACATTTACTCTTATTTCTCTAAAAAATATTCCTTTTCAATCTTTCTTCAATGATTGAAATCTTATTACTGCAAATAATCATAGATTTTTCCTTTTATTCAATGAGTTATGTGAGAACATTTCACATTTTTTATTTTTTTCATGTTCACCCTCCTATATATTAATTTCTTATTCATGTGGTGATCTTTCATAAAAAATATCTTGGAATGAAAAATGTGTATATTAAATTATATGCTATGGATCATTGGTCATTTATCATTCAAATTAAGGGTATATTCTTTCATCAAATTTAATAGATTCAACTTTCTTATATTCTCTATAGATTGAAATATTTTTTTCATAAGAATCATTGTCAACATATTTTACAATAGAACATTGATCCTTCTCTTCTTCCAATGATATTTTAATCAATATATTTTCTTCCATATTCATTATGTTTTTCATAGTCTTTGTAGATACCTTCATGTTTTCTTTAACATGAATACATATAAAAATTTCCGCATGATGTTATTCAGAGTTAGCTTCAAACCTGCACTTCATATAACCCATGTAAAAACAACTGGGGAATTTTTTTTCTAATTATAGGTAGAACAATTCTCTGATACCACTTGTATAACTTATATGGATCATGAAAGGACACTTAGAGGGTTGGGGGAATTAGTGTACCCAATATTTTAATGATAATTTATTTTATTCAGTAAACCCCTCCACTCTTGAGCCTCTTACATGGTTAAAATGAATGTATCTATTATGTCATATTAATAATATCATGCACATGAATCAAAAAAGACAATGGAAATAGTAGCACACAAATTTTTTTACATGTATTTATACAAAGACATACCCCTTGTGATCATCAACCTACGGTTGATTAACTAATTCTATTATCAATATAACCTGATGGGATTACAAAATTATAGAATTTTTATACAAAGGTCAGGAGGAAAATAGTATTCTGAATTTAGTGGTGTTATTCATAATAGTAACATCATTCATCAATTAAAATGTTTATACAGGCACCACCAATTCTTTAAATATTTTCAATAGACACACTAAACAAGGTACCTATACTATAGTATATGAATTTTCATCAATGGGATAATCTTATTCCTTAACATAAGGTCTTTGAATGATACTAAATTAACAATTTTATAATCACATAAACTTTGTAATATTTGATAAGTGGAAGATGAAACTTCTACTCAACTCACTGATATTTCAGAATGAAGAATAGAAGAATCTGAGAATATGCTTTAATTTGTCTTATTCCTCACTATAAGAAATTCTTGGTAGATTCTCCTTCTTTAAATGATGTTTTCTACCTCAATAAGACATGTTAATGTGGTAAACACAATCCTCTAATATATTTTAAATAATAATAATAATTTCAAAATATCTATTAAGTTCTGTATCATACATGGAATCTGAAGCTCTAACACATTCATTTCAATAATATATTGTTTTATGTGTTGTTTAAATATTAGTTTTTGGGTATCGCAAATAATAAACTTTTTCATGTATGGATGGAAGAATTCATGAATTATTCACTTTCTTCATTAGATTAGTAAATGGATTCTTCTTTCTTACATTCTTAATGGATTCACAAACACTTATTGTTTCTATGTTAATGGTTTAATACATATGTGACATGAATGTGTTGCATATAAATTATTTAGGAATGTTATAGATGTTAAAATAATATCCACTAATTATTTGAAAACACAATGATAATTACTACATGTAATGTATCCTAAATTATATTTTAAATGGGTGTATGATCTTCTACCTTGTGAGCATTGTACCTTCATGTATGTACACTATCATCACACATGCATGAAAGATTCCATGTTAAGAGTTACATGTCCTTCATGAAAACAAGGAAGGAAATGCCTAAGGGTATGGAAAAAACATAAAATAGATTCATTGAAAATGTTATTCAGGATGGCATCTATAGTTATTAGATATTTTCAAAGGACCATAAGTTTCTCCTTATTTTCCTTCACAAATTACAATTATTTGGGGAGAATACTCTTTTCAAAACATGTTTCATTGGTTTTTGTGTTTCGGAAACAAGTGCTCTCTATCACAAAATGAAACTACATATTGGTCATGGTTTCATCAACTTTTATAATTGATCAACTAATTATATCCACAATATATTCCATGTTGATCTTATTATAAAATCTCAAAAATAATGCCATGTCATGGAATTATGAAATACTTTAGATATCATCATTTATAAATGGAATATTCATTCTGTCGTGATTATTTTCAATGTCGTGAATGTTGGAATGTTCATGATGTTCCTCACTAAGTCCTCATGTGCATACAAGAAGTATTGCATGAATCAAATATTTGCAGCTCAAAGGGATCCATCAATATCTGCATCCTTGCACCTTTGTTTGAAATAGCCAAACCATGTTTATCTATTTAATCTCATGCTTGATAGATAGAAATTTCATTCCAGTGTTAGGATTGGTTCGATATATATAATTCACAATAGGTGGTTTCTAGAGATGGTTTTCAGCTATCATAAGCCTGATCAGATCTCAATTTTTGAAGTTATCATAATCGAAGTTCCGGATGATAAATATGATATCACTAGTTTAAACCAATGGGGAATGGGAGATCAAATGGATTGGATTTAATAAATTAGAAGGTCCACATTAAATCTATGATTTAAAAATGGATTAATAGTAGGATGTTGGGTGTTCCCTACATAGAAAACCATATTTTTCTCCCATATAGTATATTATTTAATCCATGCAATCATCTAGATATATTTCTCCCCCACTCGGAACATCCATGTACCACTTCTTCATAACATCATGCCACCTAGCACGGTGCTGCTGCAGCACTGAAACCTTATACAATGGTGCATATTGTCTTCATCCCTCCTATTTCCTCTTATGGGTATTTCTGGGATTTTCTCCATTAGTGTGGTTGAACTCTATATCCCACATGTGATGAATTTGAGCATGGATTAGACTTGCTTATGGGATGGCCTATTTTTTATGAAAGGCTCAATTGAATACTTTAAAAAATATCTCTATTTACAGAAATTTCATTCCATCCTTTATTTTTCATGGAAACCTGTTCTTATACTTAAAATTCATTCATCATTCATATTATATGAATTTTTTAACACGGTCACCATTATAATCATCAAATCCTTATAAAAATAAAAAAATTCATTGTATTTATTAATTTTAAATTACTCATGCCTTTATATTGTTATTTCAGGGAATTCATTTTTTATTTAACACCATATTAAAATCATCATGAAACAAAATTTCAATTTCATGTAATTTAAATAACCTTTTTCAAATAAATATCGCATACAACTGATAATTTTCATGGCCTTAACATTATCAAATTTTGATGAAACGTTTTCACTCTCCTAGTACCATAATCACATATCTTTGACCATAAGAATAGTTTCACAACCGTTAGTGTTCTAAGGATAATTTTCTAATAATATCATTAAATTCCATTAGATTAATCCATATCAATTCTCTAGGAATCATAATCAGTTATGGAGAATTTTATTTCCAAATGAAAACTAATGAGTCCATAACAATTCTCTATAAATCATCACTAGTCTTCTTAAATATTTCTGAAAATAATTCTAAATTTCTTATATCAGGATTAATCACTAATCATAGAAAAAATCATCACTCCTTTAATTTTGATTCCTTATTATATGTTGAAAAAATAAAACCATAATCAACAATAATATATATGGTTTTTTCACTTTTATGAAATATCATTCCATTTTTTCTTTTATTTACATTTCCTATTTCTTATTTTATCCTCTTATTATATGATTTGTTTATAGTTTTTATTAATTATATCTAAAAAATAAACTTTATCCAAAAAAATTGATTTATCATTTACTATACTTTCAGTATTCTTTTTGATAAACACTAAATTTGCTTCAATAGAATTTATTTTAGCACTATTCCTTACAATTTGAAGATAATTATATTGAACATTCATTTTTTCTATAAATTTATTCTCTGTATTATCATATTCTAATAAAGATGAACCTTTTTAAAATTTATTAAACAAATTCCAAATATGCAACAAAAAAATGATTTGTATTTTGTTTATTGTTTCATATCTAATATAGGAATTATTGTCTCTATCTAGAACTCTATCATTTTTGTTATTTTTTACTCTATATAGATTACCCAAAAAATATTTATAAAACATGGGTAAAGAATAATTTTCAACCATAGAGACCCAACATTTAATTCCTTAACAAAACATATCATAAAATTTACAAAGTTAAAGTTACTCATATTAAAAATAAAACCGAACACAAAAATTTCATGAAATTTAAATGTATCCCTATCTATTTTTATTGAAATTAATATATTTTGGATTTAGATGGATATTATTCTCGAATTTATAGAAAAAAGTGCTTGTTTTGTCAATTTTATATTGGAAGAAAAAATTTCTATTTAATCTCTTGTTTTTTTTCAATAAATCCTATATTCTTAAGTAATTTATGAGTTAAATTACTTTATACTCCCTCTAGTTGGATATCAAACAAACAATATACCTACGTGATGTTCAGTTTGTAGAAAATTACAAAAATTTAAAGGGTGTATTCAAGAGGCCATAATGTTCACTTAACTCGACCAATAGAGAGTACAATTTTACAATATCGGGATAGTGAAAATCAAACCATCTTTAAAAACACATAATGATTCCTAATATTGAAAAATAATTATGAAATTTTACTATTAATCATAATTTTCATATCATTTTCTATCTATCAACCATTATTTAACAACCACTCTAATAGAAAATGTCTCTTGATGAATCCATGAAATTTGATTAGAATACTTTAGAAAGGATCAGATGAAGTAATTTTAGGATGTTTTGATATCTCAACTGAAAACATTTGATGGATAAGGTTTGTTGACTTAACGAAACATTATATAGACCTAGAAGATAGATGATGCGGTTTCTTTTGATACATCCATTTTATATTAAAACATAGCTAATATCAATGACTGATAACATGTCTCAAAGAATGAGGATAAAATTTGAAATCTTGTTGTTTTATGACATTTGATATAAGTTTTATTAGAAAAACAGATGTTCCAATGAAACATGAATTTTTTCAAAAAAATTAGAATATTTTTTTTTATAAAGATTATATAAATCATAAATGATATTGGAATAATGAATAGTAAAAATTATCCTAAAATATTGGAATTGTTTCCTCAAGTTTTTTTATATACATTGTTAAGAAAGGTTGTCTAATAGTATGAACATATTACTTTCTGAAAACAAAAATCATCTATAAAATTAAGAAATAAAACATTTATATTGAACAATTAAAAATTTTGTTTAATATTTTCAAATTGATCAAACTTTTTGGGTTTTTTAAAAATATATGCATGTTTTAAATTCATTATAATTAATTATAAAAATATACTTCCTAGAGAATTATCTATAAAAAATAATTTTGAACATTTTATCTTAATAATTTTCTATAAAAAATTCTTACTTCATGTAAATTTTCTATAACATATACCTTTCATGTACCAAATATATTTTTAGTTGGTACTTTTCTTATTTTACAAAAATAAAAAAAAATAGGATTTTTTACACAAACATTCGTAGCCTTAGAATTATTTGAAAATAAAACAATAAGAATACAAATCTAATCAAATTTCTTATAATCTAAAACTATTAATTACCTCAAAATAAATGCATTGTGAAAATTGAAATATTTCACTTTATTCATAAACAATTTATTCATTCAATGTCCGCCACTCAGAAATTTTATACAATAGGGTGAAATTTTTAGAAAAAATTAATTGTTTTGAAATTACATTTTTTTTCTTTAGTAAAACTAATCCCAAATATATTTCAATAAGTTATATTCTATCTATATATATTATAAAAATTTTGGTTTCCATAATTGAAATTGATAGAAGTTTGTTTAGTTTAAATATATCTGATTTTAGTTTCATAACCAAATCATTATTTTCCTTATATTTGGTAAGAGTATAATTATTATCATATTTAGAAGTACAATTTCAAATTTATATTGAAATTCTTAAAATATAATAATTTTCTTTTTTATATTCTACTATAGTATGTTGAGGGCTTCTTAAAACTATATTATATTTTAATTTAAGGTTGTATATCAGGATACTTATCTAAAATATTGTAATGTATCCTTATATTCAAATGTAATATATTTTTCTTTATCAAGTAAAGAGAACATTCATAATATAGATTAGGATAATTTATATTTAATTTTAATTTTTGAAATAATTCAACAAATAAATTAGATATCATGAATTTATTGGTCATTGGAATACCAACATAAAAACCCAATAACACTCTTATCATCATAACTATTCTCTAAAGAAGATTTATAAGAACTATCTCCACCACTTAAACCCCAAGTATATATATATGTTATACTTTTATTTTTATTTTTTCTTGTGTAACATTCATAAGTTCTTATCATTATTCTTTAGTTATGGAAAATTTTTGTCTAATATAACCCAACATTTTACATTCATAATAAATCATTCTAGATGATTCATTTTTATTACTTATTTATTTATGAATTCACTAATGTATATAGTGACGACGTATTTTTGAAACAATCTTATTCATAAAATTGGAATGTTGAGAAGGTGATTTTAATTTTCTTCAAATGACAAAATTTTAGTTTCAACATTAAATTTCAGCTTTTTAAAAGAATTAGAATCTTTTTTATCTAATGTAGCTTTCTTAGATGTAGTAGATGTAAAAGAAAATTATACCCCAATATTCTTCTATTAATTTTAATCATCACCCTTTAATCTAAAATCATATTATATGAGAGTACCAATAGTATTATATAAGATCAACTTTGTAAGATTATGTGTATCATTTAGACCTATTCTGTTATATTCCCATTCATTTGAAATAATAACAATTATTTTATCTACTATCTACTCATTAGTAAATTATTTAACTCCAAGAGATTTTATATAGTTAATGATGTTCATAAAATATTGATTCATCATAGAAATTTATTCTCCATGTATGAAATCAAAATCCTGATAGACTTCTATATTCACGGATCTTATTATTTACATAAAATTGGTTATTCCATAGTCAGTAACATCAATTTCCTTCTATATATTTTTCCTAGTTTCACAAGATAAAAAATGTCTACAGATATCTTTGGTTATTGATCAAAATAGTGTATTTCAAATATAATAATTATATTTATATTCCATTTCTTATTCTCTAGTAGAATTAGTAAACTGTTTATCCAAAATAAAATTTCATATAGTTAACATGAAGAAAGTATCCACTATAGTATTGATAACAAATGTTTTGATGTTATCTCTCTATTACTCATAATAAGATCTATCAAATATTGGTGGTCTTATTAGATTTTGATTATCTGTATTTCCAATGGAAAACCCTCAATATTTTAATAATCATACTAATTTAACCAAAAACATATTAGTGTAATATTATATAATATGTAGGAGCACACACTGATACCAAAAGTGTGATCAAAATTTTATATGTTTTACTACATGGGGATGAATTATAGTATATAAAATAAAACATAAAATTTTTACAGCCAATTTAATGATGTTTATCAAATGAATAAAAATTAAAAAAACATTATAATAAGTCATATAAGATTATAATGAATTTTATAAAACATATTGTTATAAAATTAATATAAGAAAAAATATTTTAATACAATTAGTATCAAATATTATATAATGTATGTAAGAAAACATTGTAGAAACATTTATAAGTATATATCCACATTTTATCCTTAAGTGCTAATGAATAATTAAAATAAACTCAAGGTATCCCTTATATTAACCTTACTATAGTGTTATGTCTTCAATAAATGTGGAATCCATTAATCAAAAAGATCAAACATATCTCCCTTTCCATAATCCCTGGGAACCGGTTATCAATGATCATTATATCCTCCATCTTCATTAACAATGGATTCCCTTGATCAGACCAGTTTTGACATAATGATTATAAAATAAAAATATCCTATGGCATTTATAATATTAAATCACACAACTGATTTATTAATAAAAGGACTCTCTAAAAGTTACAATAATGTGAAATTAAGTATGAAGTAAAATGTTGGTAAAAATATTCACAAAAACATTATATATTTTATGATTTGAATGTTATGAATTATTCACATGAAAAATATTCTACCTCTTAGAATATATAATTATTTATTGTTGGCTTATATGTGGTCATATTCCACATATCTTAAAGGTGGTTGCAATTAATTACTAAAAACATCATCATTAAATGGAATGTTTAGTAATGTTCATCCGATATTCATTGTGATATAAAAAACTTGATTGTATTAAGGTTATTTTCTATAGAATTGAAAATATTTATCTAGTAGAATGTATGAATCTCTTTATCTGATAGTATTTATAAGAGTTCATCTAGAAAACACATCGAATTACATCTGCAAATGTTAGTGTGGTAGCTTTAGTATAACTTCATCCAATGGGAATTTTTTATACATTCACATTTAGTATATATAATCCTACATCTAGGAAACCTTGTATACATCCATCCAATGTAAATGTACATGTATATCTGATATGTAAGCTCTATATGATATCTTCTATTCAGAAATCATTAAGAAATATTTTTCCTTTGGAAATGATATTTTCCATTCAATAAAATGGATAAATTTTATAAGAAATATTTATTAAGAAACATTGGTAATATAAATGTTATTATTGTATATAATTTCAAAAGGAGAGCATTGTGCTTTTCAAAAGTAAGGTTATAATCTATTGATAGAATAATTTTACCCTAAATTTTTTTTGGATTTAAAATAATTATAGATCAATATCTACTTTCAAACAATACACTTTCAGAATAAACTTTTTTATTTAATTATTTCCCAAATAAATGAAAATTACTTTTAGGTACATAATTCATTATTCAATATCCAAAGTACTGGTTGTTCTAATAAAATATGAAGGATTCTCTCGCATGATGTGATTCATAAAAGGTGGATTTTTTGGTGGAACAAAATGTTTCTCCAAAAAGGAACGGTTATTCATCATAACCTAATTCAACTTCTCTATTATAGCCATAATCCATTTATGTCTAATGGATGTTTTATTAGAGTTATCATTTGGTAAATATCTATATTTATTATTATTTTTTATTCCCATATTTTCATTAGGAACAATTAACAATTACTGACATGCAACGAGTCATCTCATAGTCATTATAAATGTTGATAAATAAAATAAAAAATCAATAAAATTGTAAAATATCCCAAATACCATAATATAATATCATATTTCTCCTTTTATCTATGTTTATTTAAAATCTATTTCCCATGGTTTCTACTAAAATTACATTGATTCCAGCTATAACACCACAAATCTAGAATCCCATAGTTCGTGATTATTGAATGACATTAGTAAAAGATATAAGGGATCAATCCCTATAGGATTGATCCGTTTAGCCATATTGGATAACTATAAATATACTTCATTTTTATATTTTATTTTGAATTTAAATACTTAGTATAATATATATTCTTTCATCCTAGAAATCATTCATAATATCCTTATTAATATCTAGGGGAATGGAAAACAAATATAGAGTGAGCTCAAATATTCAATAAGGATTATTTACAATAAATTATATAATGAGTAAATAAGGAATAATAAATGTGCTAGTGAAGATAATAAAGAGATACATTAAATTAGTAACTTTAGTTCTAAAAAACCCATGGATAATATCAGTATATTAATGTAACACCCTAGGTAAATAAAGAATATGACATTTTCATATTTATCCATATTTGTGAATAAAATATTAATATGAATTTAAAGGGGATGCTATGCTCGATGGCATACCCAACACGCAACAATGAGTTTCTTGGGAATCTTACGTTGCACTCTAATAATAAAATAATATTATTTTAAATGGTAGTTAACATGTAGCCGTTGTTTTGACAGGAATGGATAGAAATAACTAAAATATTATTATATATGTTTTTAAATGTTTTTACATTTATCCAATAAAAGATAAAGGCTTAAAATACGGAAAGAATCAAATTTTAGGCATATATGCCCTAGTTTTCATTAAAGTTCACTTATCGCCTTTTGATGGAGAACCTTCATTAAATATAGTTTTGTTCACTCTTATACATTCTATTGGACCAAAATAAAACTCTTCTTGAGAATTGGGACATCAAAATATACTTTGTGTAAATTTTTGGTATCTTTCTGATAAAGTTCATTTTTTAATGAATAGTGTAAAATGTTGTATTTTAATTCAAAACCACTTTTTAATCTAATTAATTTATATGATTAGATTATATTTTGAATTGGTTTTAAAGTGAAATTAGAATATATTTTTACCATTAAATCCAATAGTGGTCGTTGTAATTAATTTCACTTTGAAATCAGACTTAAACCAGTGTCAATCTTTTGATACTTATTGTTTCATAAAAACACGTTATTTGCTCTGACAGCGGGAATTAATTATTAAATTAATTAATGTGACTTATATGTTTTGAATTTTTTAAAATATACTTCATTTTTGAATTCGGAATATCAAATATATCTTAGGGTAAATTTTTGGGATTTTTCTGAAAAACATCAATTTTTGATGAATAGTGACACCACTAAGTGGTACTTATAAAAACTGATTTTTCCATTTAAATGAAATTTTTCCATCTTTGTGTTTTGAATTTCAAAAATCCGACATACATGGTTGTCATTAAGATGTAAAATGTGGTTCAATGGGATAAAAATAATTTGTTGGTGAATAGTAACTTATTAAGTTTTTAATCGCGATTAGTGGTAATTAGTGTAGTTTAAGGTAAAAATAATGTTTTAATAATATGAAATGAACTTGACACGTGTCCTAACCTCATTGTATGTGTCATGGCAGACCAAGAAAACCCATGGGTCAACTTGGGGAACCCATGAAGCCACTTTGGTTGGAAAATGACATTAATATATTTTTTAATTAATGTAAAAGTAAAAATGACACAAACATGATATGTTTTACTAAAACAATTTTTAAGTGGGGTTATACAAGTCAGATTTTTTATTATAAATAGTAATTGGAAAGATAAGACTATTTCCTACATCATACTAATTTTTTTATAATTTTTAGACATTAAATAAATTAAATTATTTATGACATCATAGTGATGCAGCGATGACATCATTATCTGACGATTTAAATAAAATGAGAAGATAATGTAAACTATATGACCTACACATGTCCAAAACTTATTTTATGGGTGGATTTAGAACCCTTATCACCTTATTCACGAATTATATCAACGTGGGACCTTTTAAAATTGAAAAAAAAAATTCAAATAAAGTAATATTTCTTACTTTCCAAAAGTGCCCCTCCTCTCCTCTTATAAAAGGCCCCCACCTCTACCTCATTTCACACACTCCTCAAGCCTTTGTCTCGGCCAACCCCTGCCCATTTACTCTCTCCACATCCCTCTCCTCATCCTATAGGATTCACTTTGGGCAGAATCCTTTCAAAGGAAGACTTTAGGCTCAAATCAAAAGGAGTTACACTTTTAAAGGTAATTCATTCTCTCATGTTCATTTGTTTTATTTTGCTTCTCCAACCCCCTAAACTATTTTTATTTACTTAATTTGTAACAACACAAGTATCTTCAATATACTAGGATGTTTTTATAAGATTTATTCGAGCTACACTCTCACACAACTACATAAAATGGTTAAAGAACATACGGTTTCCGTGGATGGCGAAATTCTTCCTCCCGAAACGATGATTGTTCAATACTCATTTAACACCTTCAAAGGTGGACATTATGATGTCACTATTTTTATATATGATATATAACATGTTTATTTTTTACTTAATCTTCTGTATTTTTCATTTGTGGCTTACTTTTATGGCTTCCATTATGGGTATAAGCGATATCTTCATTTTAGGAAGTGCGGACTACCGCCCCCTCAAAGTGATGTGATTCGTTAATGCCATACGTGGGACGTATAAAGGATGGATTTAATGTTATTATATATGATTTTATACTGTAATTATTATATACCTCTATATAATTATTATTTCTTTCCATTAAAGTATGAGATAGAAATGAAATTAGCGTTCATGCGTGCGTACGGCTTACCGTCTCCATGAATGGTGCATTTCATTTCTTATCCCCAAATGTAATGTACTATTATAAGTACATGTATATAATGGATATATAAGATGAATGATACATCTAAATGATGAATATAATTCTGGAATTAAAATATACATACCTCTCATTTAGTTTTAATTCCATTAATATGACAAAGAAATGAAAGTAGCGTTCATGCGTACGTACGGCTTACCGTCTCCATGAACGGTGCATTTCATTTCTTACCTCTAAATGATTATGTGATATTATAAATACATGTATATTCTAGATATATATGATATATATGATATCAAAATCAGGAATTTCATTCTGGATATAAAGAACCTTTGACCACTCGAACAACATGTAATTGTAAGAAGTCCACTTTCGACTTAAGAACCAAATATCGACAAAACAAACATTATTAACTTAAATGATTACATAATGTTTATAACATGTCAATAATTGATATAAAAGGAATAATGAACTTGGAAAAGTTTCTTAAGCAAGTAGAAATTAACTCAAGTTTATTATTCAGGACGTTAAAGAACGATCGAGTCAAGTCGGACCCGAGGTAAGGGATCCTACTCCTCTCTTTCTTTTTAAGTACACTCTTTTATGTCATTCCCTCTAAAGATCATCATTCTTGTTATTGGGATGATCTTTTATATTAAACTTACTGTAATTTTTATGTTCATGTGATGAGATACCCTATTATCTCTCAATAATCCATTTTGGAAGTTTTGAGTGGCGCCGTTAGGCTGCCGAACTTTCGTAAGAGATCTAACCTCTCTCTTTCTTTTTAAGTACTCTCCTTTATGTAACTTCTTTTAAGCTCCTCTTTGTAATGTTGGGGGATGTTCTTTTATATTCCTATTTCTGTAAATTTTATTGTAATGTTATGAGATACCCTATTTGATCTCATCAATCCGTATTCGGAAGTTTTATGTGGCGCCGTTAGGCTGCCGAGATTTTGTAAGGGATTTTTCATATCACTTTTATTCCCGTGAGATTTATGCTACATTTGCCACAAATTCCATTGAGTGGTGTATTTACTGCCCATTATTCTACTATTTGTGTAATATAATTTCGTTTATGAGTATTTACATCAATGATCTATTGTCCTTCTTTCATGGGGTGTATGTTTTGAAAGATACCCAAGTCGGTAAGGGAACCTTTCACCCTCCTCTTTTTTAAAAGACTTCTTTTGTTGGGTCTTTTAATTTACATATTTTTATGTTGGGATATGTTCTCATATATCCTTATTTATGTAAATTTTATTTCCAAGTGATGAGATACACTTTTTATCTCTCATCAACTCATTTTGATGTGATGTCGTTAGGCTGTCAAGGGAACTTTTTAACCCAATTTCAATTTCTTTGGGTTCAACATGTAGTCATTGAATATGTCATCCATTGAATATGTGTGAATGACCTTTTAATTTTTTACAGTTAATATCCACTTATATTGGGTGTAATTATATTTGTAACAGATATTTTTGAGATTGATTTGTCCTTAATTTAAGGATACCTTCTTTATAAGGGATTTCATCGCATTTGACATTTCAATTGAGGGTTCATTGTTGTTATGCACCAATTCACACTTATATGGTGTATATACTGTCCTTTGGAGTATTATATCATGAATCCATTTATTCTCATGATATTATAAAGTTCTGACTAAATTTTATTCCTCAATTATTGTATTCAAGTGTCTCTAATTTTGGTAAAACCCCTTTAACCAAAATATCATTTTAAATGTTTTAATTATTTGCTCTTATTAATATCCATGTTTTAAAAATGGTTTTAAGGATTTATTTATATGGATATTAATGGTTTAAAATTTTAAGCTTCAAGGTGGTATGGGACAATTTGATTCAAAAATCACTTTTTTAAATGTTTTAAATGGTTTTGGAAATGGTTTCTTTTTTAATGGATTCATTATTTCAATATACTAAAATGTTATATTGTGATTGAAATGTGGAAATGTTATGTTTCCTTTATGCATGTTTTATGTGATACATTTATCTTATGGTTCTTGGGCAATGTTATGAAAACGGGTGGTTCCGTGATAAACTAAGGGTGGGTGAGCCCGATATAGCTCTCCAATGCATTGGGTAACGCGAAGGAGTGAAACGTTAAGGTTTCTCCAAAGAGATTTAGGGAATATACTGTGATGGGTATTCCAAACGTAACCAAGAGGGTTACTCCCTACATAAGAATGTTATGAATGCCTCAAGTTACCTTTATGTCTTATGTTTTCTATGATTTATTCATGATTTGATATGCCTATGTTTTATGGGTAAAGTGTGATTTCATTATAATGTATATATGAACTAATGTTTCCTTTCCATATTTTTTTTATAACTCTTACTGAGCTTTTTATGCTCATCCCATGTTTTTGAAATGTTTTTCACAGGTCAATGGAAAGGTACATGATGTGATGATAGTGTCATGGATGTGTCAAGAAATAATCCGTGTTATATTTTAAATATGTTTCTGTTGATGGGAAGAATGAATACTGTCTTTTATGTAACCACTTTGTTTAAATGTGGAATGTAATGCAAGTTTCATGATCTAATTCTCTAAAACTCTAAACCTGAAAAGATCCTCAATGTGTAATCTTGTAATAACTCAAGATTAATTAAGGTTTAAGGCTGGGGCCTTATAGTTGGTATCAGATGTCGGTTTAGATAACTTTAGAGGTTAGGGTATTCTTTATGCACAAGTGGCATTACCATAATGGTTAGGATTTCAGAAAGAGTCCTAGTTTCAGATAAAGTGAATGAGTAAGTGTATCTTAGTGTTTACCTTACTCATTAGTACATGATGGTTTTGTTGATATACTCACACTGACATTTCTGTTCTTATTGAATGGATGGATCTAGCAGGCACCAAAGAGACAAGAGGTTTGAAGGAAACTGTGGTGGTTCTATGATTAAGATACTAGATAAAATGGGGGATTCAATGAGGAAACTCGTGGTTGTTCTAAACCAACTATCAAGGAGTCATGATCAACCACTTGAACCTTGGTATGTTCTGTAATTCATCATGTACGAGATACCAATCTATGTGGAAGTTCAGGTAATAATTATAAAGGTAACAATTAGAGTTTATATGATCCTTACTTTTGAGGTAATTATGGGTTATTATATGTTATGATGGAAAATGAAAGGCATGTGAGGTTAAAATATGTTATGATCATTTTTGATGATTTTATCTATTTTTGGGGAATGATTTAAGAATTATATAGTTTTGGAAAAAGGACAACACGCAGACCGTGTGACAACCCGTCGCGTCGGACAAAGCTGTGGGAATCGAACCCACAACCAAAGTGCGACTGGTATTTATCGCCTACCACTGGACTACATGAAGTCCCTGGTTAGTTTGACCGATTATTTTTAGTTAGATGATTTTATGAATTAAGAGTATGTTGATTTTGGGTTATTTATGAAAATGATTAACCTATCATGGAGGATATGTGGTTAGGTTAATTACTTTTCAATACGAGACTTTAGGAGCAACTGATGTTGTTTGGAGATAAATGTTACGATTTAACTTGGAAGACTATGTGACTAAATCATTCAAATATTTGGGTTTCAGTCTTAGATTAGTTTACTTTGAAGAATTTTATGGACAATTTGGTTATCGAATGGTCCTCGTTGAACTTTGGGTTTTGTTGGAAAAATTTTGAGATTAAGAATAGATTTTCTTTTTATAAAGGGTTATCCTTTTTTGGATTATCTGACCTTGTACTAACCTTTCTGGTTTTGGGTTTTGGTTAAATCCTAAAGACATGGGATGTATATAGTTCTCTTTTGTGGATTAGGTGATTCTCTAGAAGTTGATTATAGTACTCTTAATGCGAACAAGTCTCCCTAAATACTCGTCTTTTGGAAAAAATATGAGTTTGATTAAGGAATCTAGTAAAAGTTGAAAGTCAACATGATAAGTGATTATGTTTCCTTATGAATAAATTCCTCAATAAAAAGTAACTTAACACGAAAATGTTTTCTATTAGCTTTTCCTACTGGGGAATCGAATACCGTTTAACCCATCACAAGTTTGTGATTTTCTCATTGTTAACTTTCTCCTAGACATGTTTACTATCACTCTCCCTCAAGAACATGACCCTTTGCTTTTTCTTCCATGTCCATGTTTTTCTACATGGAATTCTAGTATGGGTTAACTCGGGTGACCTCTGTACTTATCTTCCTTTATTTTAAAGTGATTGTTTTACTGACTCTTGTTCCGATGTGGGACGTTCAAGGATGTTTCCAATCTCAATTTTAACAAATTGCGAGGACACAATTCCCAAAAGGGGGGAAGGATGTAACACCCCAGTTAAATAAAGAATATGACATTTTCATATTTATCCATATTTGTGAATAAAATATTAATATGACTTTAAAGGGGATGCTATGCTTGATGGCGTACCCAACATGCAACAACGAGTTTCTTGAGAATCTTACGTTGCACTCTAATAATAAAATAATATTATTTTAAATGGTAGTTAACATGTAGCCGTTGTTTTGACAGGAATGGATATAAATAACTAAAATATGATTATATATGTTTTTAAATGTTTTTACATTTATCCAATAAAATATAAAGGCTTAAAATACGGAAAGAATTAAATTTTAGGCATATATGCCCTAGTTTTCACTAAAGGTTCACTTATCACCTTTTGATGGCGAACCGTCATTAAATATAGTTTTGTTCACTCTTATACATTCTATTGGACCAAAATAAAACTCTTCTTACGAATTGGGACATCAAAATTTACTTTGTGTAAATTTTTGGTATCTTTCTGATAAAGTTCATTTTTTAATGAATAGTGTAAAATGTTGTATTTTAATTCAAAACCTCTTTTTAATCTAATTTATTTATATGATTAGATTATCTTTTGAATTGTTTTTAAAGTGAAATTAGAATATATTTTTACCATTAAATCCAATATTGGTCGTTGGAATTAATTTCACTTTGAAATCAGACTTAAACCAGTGTCAATCTTTTGATACTTATTGTTTCATAAAAACACGCTATTGGCTCTGACAGCGGGAATTAATTATTAAATTAATTAATGTGACTTATATGTTTTGAATTTTGTAAAATAGACTTCATTTTTGATTTCAGAATATCAAATATAGCTTAGGGTGAATTTTTGGGATTTTTCTGAAAAACATCAATTTTTGATGAATAGTGACACCACTAAGTGGTACTTATAAAAACTGATTTTTCCGTTTAAATGAAATTTTGCCATATTTGTGTTTTGAATTTCAAAAATCCTACACACATGGTTGTCATTAAGAAGTAAAATTTGGTTCAATTGGATAAAAATAATTTTTTGGTGAATAGTAACTTATTAAGTTTTTAATCGCGATTAGTGGTAATTAGTGTAGTTTAAGGTAAAAATAATGTTTCAATAATATGAAATGAACTTGACACATGTCCTAACCTCATTGGATGTGTCATGTCCGACCAAGACAACCCATGGGTCAACTTGGGGACCCCATGAAGCCACTTTGGTTGGAAAATGACATTAATATATTTTTTATTTAATGTAAAAGTAAAAATGACACAAACATGATATGTTTTACTAAAACAATTTTTAAGTGGGGTTATACAAGTCATATTTTTTATTATAAATATTAATTGGAAATCTAAAACGATTTCCTACATCATACTAATTTTTTTTATAATTTTTAGACATTAAATAAATTAAATTATTTATGACATCATAATGATGCAGCGATGACATCATTATCTGACGATTTAAATAAAATGAGAAGATAATGTAAACTCTATGACCTACACATGTCCAAAACTTATTGGATGGGTGGATTTAGAACCCTTATCACCTTAGCCACGAATTATATCAATGTGGGACCTTTTAAAACCGAAACACATTTTCAAATAAAGTAAATATTTCTTACTTTCCAAAAGTGCCCCTCCTCTCCTCTTATAAAAGGCCCCCACCTCTACCTCATTTCACACACTCCTCAAGCCTTTGGCTTGGCCAACCCATACCCATTTACTCTATCCACATCCCTCTCCTCATCCTATAGGATTCCCTTTGGGCATAATCCTTTCAAAGGAAGCCTTTAGGCTCAAATCAAAAGGAGTTACACTTTTAAAGGTAATTCATTCTCTCATGTTCATTTGTTTTAGTTTGCTTCTCCAACCCCCTAAACTCTTTTTATTTAATTATTTTGTAACAACACCAGTATATTAAATATACTAGGATGTTTTTATAAGATTTATTCGAGCTACACTCTCACATAACTACATAAAATGGTTAAAGAACATACGGTTTCCGTGGATGGCGAAATTCTGCCTCCCGAAATGACGATTGTTCAATACTCATTTAACACCTTCAAAGGTGGCCATTATGATGTCACTATTTTTATATATGATATATAATATGTTTATGTTTTACTTAATCTTCTGTATTTTTCATTTGTGGATTACTTTTATGGCTTCCATTATGGGTATAAGCGATATCTTCATTTTAGGAAGTGCGGACTACGGCCCCCTCAAAGTGATGTGATTCGTTAATGCCATACGTGGGACGTATAAAGGATGGATTTAATGATATTATATATGATGTTATACTGGAATTATTATATACCTCTGTATCATTATTATTTATTTCCATTAAAGTATGAGATAGAAATGAAATTAGCGTTCATGCGTACGTACGGCTTACCGTCTCCATGAACGGTGCATTTCATTTCTTATCCCCAAATGTAATGTACTATTATAATTACATTTATATAATGGATATATATGATGAATGATACATATAAATGATAAATATAATTCTGGAATTAAAATATACATACCTCTCATTTAGTTTTAATTCCATTAATATGAAAAAGAAATGAAAGTAGCGTTCATGCGTACGTACAGCTTACCGTCTCCATGAACGGTGCATTTCATTTATTACCTCTAAAGGATTATGTGATATTATAAATACATGTATATTCTAGATATATATGATATATATGATATCAAAATCAGGAATTTTATTCTGGATATAAAGAACCTTTGACCACTCGAACAACATGTAATTGTAAGAAGTCCACTTTCGACTTAAGAACTAAATATCGACAAAACAAACATTATTAACTTAAATGATTACATAATGTTTATAACATGTCAATAATTGATATAAAAGGAATAATGAACTTGGAAAAGGTTCTTAATCAAGTAGAAATTAACTCAAGTTTATTATTCAGGACGTTAAAGAACGATCGAGTCAAGTCGGACCCGAGGTAAGGGATCCTACTCCTTTCTTTCTTTTTAAGTACACTCTTTTATGTCATTCCATCTAAAGATCATCTTTCTTGTTATTGGGATGATCTTTTATATTAAACTTACTTTAATTTTTATGTTCATGGGATGAGAGACCCTATTCTCTCTCATCAATCCATTTTGGAAGTTTTGAGTGGCGCCGTTAGGCTACCGAACTTTCGTAAGAGATCTAACCACTCTCTTTCTTTTTAAGTACTCTCCTTTATGTCACTTCTTTTAAGCTCCTCTTTGTAATGTTGGGGGATGTTCTTTTATATTCCTCTTGTTGTAAATTTTATTTTAATGTGATGAGATACCCTATTTTGTCTCATCAATCCGTATTCGGAAGTTTTATGTGGCGACGTTAGGCTGCCGAGATTTCGTAAGGGATTTTTCATCTCACTTTTATTCCCGTGAGATTTATGCTACATTTGCCACAAATTCCCTTGAGTGGTGTATGTACTGCCCATTATTCTACTATTTGTGTAATATAATTTCGTTTATGAGTATTTACATCAATGATCTATTGTCCTTCTTTCATGGGGTGTATGTTTTGAAACATACCCAAGTCGGTAAGGGAACCTTTCACCCTCCTCTTTTTTAAAAGACTTCTTTTGTTGGGTCTTTTAATTTACATATTGTTATGTTGGGATATGTTCTCATATATCCTTATTGATGTAAATTTTATGTCCAAGTGATGAGATACACTTTTTATCTCTCATTAACTCATTTTGATGTGATGTCGTTAGGCTGTCAAGGGAACTTTTTAACCCAATTTCGATTTCTTTGGGTTCAACATGTAGTCATTGAATATGTCATCCATTGAATATGTGTGAATGACCTTTTATTGTTTTACACTTAATATCCACTTATATTGGGTGTATTTATATTTGTCACACAAATTTTTGAGATTGATTTGTCCTTAATTTAAGGATACCTTCTTTATAAGGGATTTCATCACATTTGACATTTCTATTGAGGGTTCATTGTTGTTATGCACCAATTCACTCTTATATGGTGTATATACTATCCTTTGGAGTATTATATCATGAATCCATTTATTATCATGATATTATAAAGTTCTGACTAAATGTTATTCCTCAATTATTGTATTCAAGTGTCTCTAATTTTGGTAAAACCCCTTTAACCAAAATATCGTTTTAAATGTTTTAATTATTTGTTCTTATTAATATCCATGTTTTAAAAATGGTTTTAAGGATTTATTTATATGGATATTAATGGTTTAAAATTTTAAGCTTCAATTTGGTATGGGACACTTTGATTCAAAAATCTCTTTATTAAATGTTTTAAATGGTTTTGGAAATGGTTTCTTTTTGAATGGATTCATTATTTCAATATACTAAAATGTTATATTGTGATTGAAATGTGGAAATGTTATGTTTCCTTTATGCATGTTTTATGTGATACATTTATCTTATGGTTCTTGGGCATTGTTATGAAAACGGGTGGTTCCGTGATAAACTAAGGGCGGGTGAGCCCGATATAGCTCTCCAATGCATTGGGTAACGTGAAGGAGTGAAACGTTAAGGTTTATCCGAAGAGATTTAGGGAATATAATGTGATGGGTATTCCAAAAGTAACCAAGAGGGTTACTCCCTACGTAAGAATTTTATGAATGCCTCAATTTACCTTTATGTCTTATGTTTTCTATGATTTAGTCATGATTTGTTATGCCTATGTTTTATGGGTAAAGTGTGATTTCATTCTAATGTATATATGAACTCATGTTTCCTTTCCATATTTTTTTTATAACTCTTACTGAGCTTTTTATGCTCATCCCAAGTTTTTGAAATGTTTTTCACAGGTCAATGGAAAGGTACATGGTGTGATGATAGTGTCAAGGATGTGTCAAAAAAGAATCTGTGTTATATTTTAAATATGTTTCCGTTGATGGGAAGAATGAATAATGTATTTTATGTAACCACTTTGTTTAAATGTGGAATGTAATGCAAGTTTCATGATCTAATTCTCTAAAACTCTAAACCTGAAAAGATCCTCAATGTGTAATCTTGTAATAACTCAAGATTAATTAAGGTTTAAGGTTGGGGCCTTATAGTTGGTATCAGAGGTCGGTTTAGATAACTTTAGAGGTTAGGGTATTCTTTAAGCACAAGTGGCATTACCATAATTGTTAGGATTTCAGAAAGAGTCCTAGTTTTAGATAAAGTGAATGAGTAAGTGTATCTTAGTGTTTACCTTACTCATTAGTACATGATGGTTTTGTTGATATACTCACACTGACATTTCTGTTCTTAGTGAATGGATGGATCCATCAGGCACCAAAGAGACAAGAGGTTTGAAGGAAACGGTGGTGGTTCTATGATTAAGATACTAGATAAAATGGGGGATTCAATGAGGAAACTCGTGGTTGTTCTAAACCAACTATCAAGGAGTCATGATCAACCACTTGAACCTTGGTATGTTTTGTAATGCATCATGTACGAGATGACCAATCGATGTGGAAGTTCAGGTAATAATTATAAAGGTAACAATTAGAGTTTATATGATCCTTACTTTTGAGGTAATTATGGGTTATTATATGTTATGACGGAAAATGAAAGGCATGTGAGGTTAAAATATGTTATGATCATTTTTGATGATTTTATCTCTTTTTGGGGAATGATTTAAGAATTATATAGTTTTGGAAAAAGGACAACACGCAGACCGTGTGACAACCCGTCGTGTCGGACAAAGCTGCGGGAATCGAACCCACAACCAAAGTGCGACTGGTATTTATCACCTACCACTGGACTACGTAAAGTCCCTGGTTAGTTTGACCGATTCTTTTTAGTTAGATGATTTTATGAATTAAGAGTAAGTTTATTTTGGGTTATTTATGAAAATGATTAACCTATCATGGAGGATATGTGATTAGGTTAATTACTTTTCAATACGAGACTTTAGGAGCAACTGATGTTGTTTGGAGATAAATGTTACGATTTAACTTGGAAGACTATGTGACTGAATCCTTCAAATATTTTGGTTTCAATCTTAGTTTGGTTTACATTGAAGAATTTTATGGACAAATTGGTTATCGAATGGTCCTCGTTGAACTTTGGGTTTTGTTGGAAAATTTTTGAGATTAAGAATAGATTTTCTTTTTATAAAGGGTTATCCTTTTTTGGATTATCTGACCTTTTACTAACCTTTCTGGTTTTGGGTTTTGGTTAAAGCCTAAAGACATGGGATGTATATAGTTCTCTTTCGTGGATTATGTGATTCTCTAGAAGTTGATTATAGTACTCTTAATGCGAACAAGTCTCCCTAAATACTCGTCTTTTGGAAAAAATATGAGTTTGATTAAGGAATCTAGTAAAAGTTGAAAGTCAACAAGATAAGTGATTATGTTTCCTTATGAATAAATTCCTCAATAAAAAGTAACTTAACATGAAAATGTTGTCTATTAGCTTTTCCTACTGGGGAATCGAATACTGTTTAACCCATCACAAGTTTGTGATTTTCTCATTGTTAACTTTCTCCTAGACATGTTTACTATCACTCTCCCTCAAGAACATGACCCTTTGCTTTTTCTTCCATGTCCATGTTTTTCTACATGGAATCCTAGTATGGTTTAACTCGGGTGACCTCTGTACTTATCTTCCTTTATTTTAAAGTGATTGTTTTACCGACTCTTGTTCTGATGTGGGACGTTCAATGATGTTTCCATGCTCAATTTTAACAAATTGCGAGGACGCAATTCCCAAAAGGGGGGAAGGATGTAACACCCCGGGTAAATAAAGAATATGACATTTTCATATTTATCCATATTTGTGAATAAAATATTAATATGACTTTAAAGGGGATGCTATGCTCGATGGCGTACCCAACACGCAACAACGAGTTTCTTGAGAATCTTACGTTGCACTCTAATAATAAAATAATATTATTTTAAATGGTAGTTAACATGTAGCCATTGTTTTGACAGGAATGGATAGAAATAACTAAAATATGATTATATATGTTTTTAAATGTTTTTACATTTATCCAATAAAATATAAAGGCTTAAAATACGGAAAGAATTAAATTTTAGGCATATATGCCCTAGTTTTCACTAAAGGTTCACTTATCACCTTTTGATGGCAAACCGTCATTAAATATAGTTTTGTTCACTCTTATACATTCTATTGGACCAAAATAAAACTCTTCTTAAGAATTGGGACATCAAAATGTACTTTGTGTAAATTTTTGGTATCTTTCTGATAAAGTTCATTTTTTAATGAATAGTGTAAAATGGTGTATTTTAATTCAAAACCTCTTTTTAATTTAATTTATTTATATGATTAGATTATCATTTGAATTGTTTTTAAAGTGAAATTAGAATATATTTTTATCATTAAATCCAATAGTGGTCGTTGGAATTAATTTCACTTTGAAGTCAGACTTAAACCAGTGTCAATCTTTTGATACTTATTGTTTCATAAAAACACGCTATTTGCTCTGACAGCGGGAATTAATTATTAAACTAATTAATGTGACTTATATGTTTTGAATTTTGTAAAATAGACTTCATTTTTGAATTCTTAATATCAAATATATCTTAGGGTGAATTTTTGGGATTTTTCTGAAAAACATCAATTTTTGATGAATAGTGACACCACTAAGTGGTACTTATAAAAACCGATTTTTCCGTTTAAATGATATTCTGCCATCTTTGTGTTTTGAATTTCAAAAATCCGACATACATGGTTTTCATTAATAAGTAAAATGTGGTTCAATGGGATAAAAATAATTTTTTGGTGAATAGTAACTTATTAAGTTTTTAATCGCGATTAGTGGTAATTAGTGTAGTTTAAGGTAAAAATAATGTTTTAAAAATATGAAATGAACTTGACACATGTCCTAACCTAATTGGATGTGTCATGGCCGACCACGAAAACCCATGGGTCAACTTGGGGACCCCATGAAGCCACTTTGGTAGGAAAATGACATTAATATATTTTTTATTTAATGTAAAATTAAAAATGACACAAACATGATATGTTTTACTAAAACAATTTTTAAGTGGGGTTATACAAGTCATATGTTTTATTATAAATAGTCATTGGAAATCTAAAAATATTTCCTACATCATAGTAATTTTTTTATAATTTTTAGACATTAAATAAATGAAATTATTTATGACATCATAATGATGCAGCGATGACATCATTATATGATGATTTAAATAAAATGAGAAGATAATGTAAACTCTATGACCTACACATGTCCAAAACTTATTGTATGGGTGTAGTTCGAACCCTTATCACCTTATACACGAAATATATCAATGTGGGACCTTTTAAAACCGAAACACATTTTCAAATAAAGTAATATTTCTTACTTTCCAAAAGTGTGCCTCCTCTCCTCTTATAAAAGACCCCACCTCTACCTCATTTCACACACTCCTCAAGCCTTTGGCTCGGCCAAACCCTGCACATTTACTCTCTCCAAATCCCTCTCCTCATCCTATAGGATTCCCTTTGGTCATAATCCTTTCAAAGGAAGCCTTTAGGCTCAAATCAAAAGGAGTTACACTTTTAAAGGTAATTCATTCTCTCATGTTCATTTGTTTTATTTTGCTTCTCCAACCCCCTAAAATCTTTTTATTTACTTATTTTGTAACAACACCAGTATCTTCAATATACTAGGATGTTGTTATAAGATTTATTTGAGCTAAACACTCACACAACTACATCAAATGGTTAAAGAACATACGGTTTCGGTGGATGGCGAAATTCTGCCTCCCGAAACGATGATTGTTCAATACTCATTTAACACCATCAAAGGTGGCCATTATGATGTCACTATTTTTATATATGATATATAATATGTTTATTTTTTACTTAATCTTCTGTATTTTTCATTTGTGGCTTACTTTTATGGCTTCCATTATGGGTATAAGCGATATCTTCATTTTAGGAAGTGCGGACTACCGCCCCCTCAAAGTGATGTGATTCGTTAATGCCATACGTGGGACGTATAAAGGATGGATTTAATGTTATTATATATTATGTTATACTGGAATTATTATATTACTCTATATAATTATTATTTATTTACATTAAAGTATGAGATAGAAATGAAATTAGCGTTCATGCGTACGTACGGCTTACCGTCTCCATGAACGATGCATTTCATTTCTTATCCCCAAATGTAATGTACTATTATAAGTACATGTATATAATGGATATATATGATTAATGATACATCTAAATGATGAATATAATTATGTAATTAAAATATACATACCTATCATTTAGTTTTAATTCCATTAATATTACAAAGAAATGAAAGTAGCGTTCATGCGTACGTACGGCTTACCGTCTCCATGAACGGTGCATTTCATTTCTTACATCTAAATGATTATGTGATATTATAAATACATGTATATTATAGATATATATGATATATATGATATAAAAATCAGGAATTTCATTCTGGATATAAAGAACCTTTGACCACTCGAACAACATGTAATTGTAAGAAGTCCACTTTCGACTTAAGAACCAAATATCGACAAAACAAACATTATTAACTTAAATGATTATATAATGTTTATAACATGTCAATAATTGATATAAAAGGAATAATGAACTTGGAAAAGGTTATTAATCAAGTATAAATTAACTCAAGTTTATTATTCAGGACGTTAAAGAACGATCGAGTCAAGTCGTACCCGAGGTAAGGGATCATACTCCTCTCTTTCTTTTTAAGTACACTCTTTTATGTCATTCCCTATAAAGCTCATCTTTCTTGTTATTGGGATGATATTTTATATTACACTTACTGTAATTTTTATGTTCATGTGATTAGAGACCCTATTCTCTCTCATCAATCCATTTTGGAAGTTTTGAGTGGCGCCGTTAGGCTGCCGAACTTTCGTAAGAGATCTAACCTCTCTCTTTCTTTTTAAGTACTCTCCTTTATGTCACTTCTTTTAAGCTCCTCTTTTTAATGTTGGGGGATGTTCTTTTATATTCCTCTTTCTGTAAATTTTATTTTAATGTGATGATATACCCTATTTTATCTCATCAATCCATATTCGGAAGTTTTATGTGGCGTCGTTAGGCTGCCGAGATTTCGTAAGGGATTTTAATCTCACTTTTATTCCTGTGATATTTATGCTACATTTGCCACAAATTCCATTGAGTGGTGTATGTACTGCCCATTATTCTACTATTTGTGTAATATACTTTCGTTTATGAGTATTTACATCAATGATCTATTGTCCTTATTTCATGGGGTGTATGTTTTGAAAGATACCCTAGTCGGTAAGGGAACCTTTCACCCTCCTATTTTTTAAAAGACTTCTTTTGTTGGGTCTTTTAATTTACATATTGTTATGTTGGGATATGTTCTCATATATCCTTATTTATGTAAATTTTATGTCCAAGTGATGAGATACACTTTTTATCTCTCATCAACTCATTTTGATGTGATTCCGTTAGGCTGTCAAGGGAACTTTTTAACCCAATTTTGATTTCTTTGGGTTCAACATGTAGTCATTGAATATGTCATCCATTGAATATGTGCGAATGACATTTTATTGTTTTACACTTAATATCCACTTATATTGGGTGTATTTATATTTTTCACACATATTTTTGAGATTGATTTGTCCTTAATTTAAGGATACCTTCTTTATAAGGGATTTCATCACATTTGACATTTCTATTGAGGGTTCATTGTTGTTATGAACCAATTCACTCTTATATGGTGTATATACTGTCCTTTGGAGTATTATATCATGAATCCATTTATTCTCATGATATTATAAAGTTCTGACTAAATGTTATTCCTCAATTATTGTATTCAAGTGTCTCTAATTTTGGTAAAACCCCTTTAACCAAAATATCATTTTAAATGTTTTAATTATTTGTTCTTATTAATATACTTGTTTTCAAAATGGTTTTAAGGATTTATTTATATGGATATTAATGGTTTAAAATTTTAAGCTTCAAGGTGGTATGGGACACTTTGATTCAAAAATCTCTTTATTAAATGTTTTAAATGGTTTTGGAAATGGTTTCTTTTTGAATGGATTCATTATTTCAATATACTAAAATGTTATATTGTGATTGAAATGTGGAAATGTTATGTTTCCTTTATGCATGTTTTATGTGATACATTTATGTTATGGTTCTTGGGCATTGTTATGAAAACGGGTGGTTCCGTGATAAACTAAGGGCGGGTGAGCCCGATATAGCTCTCCAATGCATTGGGTAACGCGAAGGAGTGAAACGTTAAGGTTTCTCTGAAGAGATTTAGGGAATATACTGTGATGGGTATTCCAAACGTAACCAAGAGGGTTACTCCCTACGTAAGAATGTTATGAATTCCTCAAGTTACCTTTATGTCTTATGTTTTCTATGATTTATTCATGATTTGATATGCCTATGTTTTATGGGTAAAGTGTGATGTAATTATAATGTATATATGAACTCATGTTTCCTTTCCATATTTTTTTATAACTCTTACTGAGCTTTTTATGCTCATCCCAAGTTTTTTAAATGTTTTTCACAGGTCAAGGGAAAGGTACATGATGTGATGATAGTGTCAAGGATGTGTCAAGAAAGAATCCGTGTTATATTTTAAATATGTTTCCGTTGATGGGAAGAATGAATACTGTCTTTTATGTAACCACTTTGTTTAAATGTGGAATGTAATGCAAGTTTCATGATCTAATTCTCTAAAACTCTAAACCTGAAAAGATCCTCATTGTGTAATCTTGTAATAACTCAAGATTAAGTAAGGATTAAGGCTGGGGCCTTATAATTAATCTCATGGATGATAGAAACTTAATTATTTTTAAAAGAAATGCACAAATCCATACATTCATGAACATTCTATCATGTATGTGACTAATTTATCAGGGATATTCCAATACATGCATATGAATAAGGACATATTTCATAATTAACTGGTACCTATAAACCAAATAAACATCTAATATATCTATCATTATATTTTATCTCATGAGACACTTCAATGCATCAAGGGAAAATTTATAACTAGTCCACATCCGTCACATGCATATTTTATACATTAATATTATTTTGAAATACCAGTCCAAATCATTCTAAAAATTCCTTATAACTCATAAATTATCCATATTTAATCAAGAATACTAAACATCAACATTTATCAATAAATTAAATAAATTAACTAATAATATTCATCTATGTGATACCATATATAAAAATAGTATACTATTGAAAAATAACCAAATTAATAGAAATGATACTAAACTAATCCATGATGTTAAAAAATAGACATGAAGGAGACAATTAACATTTATTGAGCAACGAAAATAGATAGAGACCATAATAAAAAACTAAATAATCTCATCATAATATTTTATCCATTATCAGTAAAGGATGATATAAGCCGGTGATTCCTTAGAAATTATTGGTTCTAATTAAAACAAAAAAATTAGAAAAAAATTGAATAAATTCATTAAAAATATCATCCTTGTATATTCATGTATGAATGGAGTTATCAATCACTTTTCAGAATTCATTTAATTAGAAAAATAAAATAACAGTATTTATTTTTGATATAATTAAAATATTAATTTATAAATAATTTAAAAAAAATAATTTATTTTAAATTAAATATGAAAAAATTTAATGTAATCATGATAACATATAATGAAATTGAATGTGGGAAAGGGCTGTCAATCTGTATACGTTAAAAAAAATTCATTTAGTATATTTGTAAAAAGATGAAAATAACCATAATATGTAACTTACTTGTGGATAAATAGTCCAAAAATATATGAAATTGAATATATACTTATAACCCAAAAAATATTTATAGGATAAGAAAATATATTTGGGTTAAATGTTTTGAATCTTATAATTTTACAAAACTAAATATAAACATAAATAATCATGAAATAATATGAGATTATTACAAAAATATTTTACCATGGGTCTCTATATAGTCATACATGTTTGATACTTCCTTATAAAAAATATAAATTTATTAAATACATTATTACAAGCCTTTATCATATATATTCCACTTTAAGGTCCTTTTATAATCATTTTAATTTTATTCGTTGAATAGTTCTTTCTTAGGTTAACCACTTTATGGTTGTTTAGTAAATTGTTTCAAAATGAAATAGGTTTATTTTTCATGGTTATAAGTTTCATGAAATGATTCCATCATATGAATAGTTTTAATAAATTCATGAATATATTTTTTATTCATTGTATATAATTTTATAATCATCTTTGAATAATGGTAATGGAAAAATGGATCACATCGGATCATGGAGGTGGTAGTCCACACACATGAATGAGAAACATTATTTTTCCCCAATTGAAGGAAGGGTAAGAAGGTAGATGATATATAAAATTTATATAATCATAATTATTTCATAAAATTCATATATCTTCCATTAATTCAATCATTATAACCATCCATGTAAAAACCGTTTCAAAAATTAATTACACCACTATATAGAGACGGCAGGTCATATGTACGAAATCACAATGTTTTCATATTAAATGGGATAGAAAGGAGGTGGAAAATAAATTTAACATAACCATAAAAAAAATCTCTATATATTAGTGATACTGTATTCATTCTGTTAGGATAGATAAAATAAATTTAGAGGAATTATAGAAAGAAATAAGCTACAAAAGAGATGGGTATGACGATTACCAATTTTTTGAGGGAGCTCATTTATCATTAACCTAAATCTTATTTAGGATTTTCTTAGGGTAATAATAAGAGATAAATAATTAAGTCTAGGAATATAGATATGTTTTTGGAAAAGTACTAGATATGTTAGTGGGCTCAATGTTTGTGAATTAGGGACTAAAAGTGGTTCCCTTTTATAAGAGAGGGGAAAGACACACAGGGGATTGCATCAAATATTTTAATAATATAAATCCATTTTATCTTAAAATATAATCTATTTTTTCATATATTTTAATATGATAAGGTTATGGTCTAAATACAACCAACCAATGAGTTTTAGTAATGTGTTTTGTGTTATTGTAATGCCTCATCTCTTTATTTTTAACACTCTCAACCCATTTTACCCATAATCGAGGTGACATATATTTACCTTGAATACAATTTATTATGATAAAAAATCAAGAAAAAATTAATAAATAATATTAGAAACATTACGTTTAAACAACTGATAGAGGATCGTGGTGGGGAATTTGGGGAAAACCGCAAACCAGAGGATTCATTATTGCTCGCAAAGGGGTATTGTGATGTTTTTCCTCATGATTCTTCACTGATCAACATCAATTATGATTGAATTGGAAATAAATAGATGTTTTGAGTAGTGTGTAAATATCCTTTGGAGGTTCCGACATCAGAAGTCCTATATTCAATGAGTATTTTTGTTGATATTGTTAAGGATTATGAGAAATTCCAAGACATTGATTGTTATCCTCCAGGAAGGGTAATCAGAAATGGGAGATTCTCTCATGCATCATACGATCATGATTCTATTGAGGATCATTTCATGTTGGGAAACATTTCGATAATTTATCATTTCTTGATACCAAAAGGGGAAATCTCGATAAATTCAATGATCTCACTCAATGAATTTCATAGATCTGGCGATTTAATGATCAAAAGATTACATCCATGGGTCATGGGTATTATTAAGTTGTTTTACCATATGATGAGTGAAAGTGAAATGAATGGAGTCTAGGATTAGTATACTTTAATACTAGATTCCTTTGATTCCATGAATGGTACAGAAACTTTGAACTTGACAATGTCATAGACAGACATGATCATGTTTTGATTCATATTTACACGTTGAATTGTCTTTATATGAACCCAATAATTCTCTAGGATGTCACTTCATTAGTTGGAAATCCTGTAAAAAATATATTATTAAAATGAAAATCCAAGGATTGGACATTATGTAATAATTCTTATTGATTTTTATATGGACTCTACACTTTTTGAGGAGGTTGTTTTTACAATAGGAGATGACATCATTAATTTGGAGATTTAATATGAACGGAAGAATTTTTTTTCTCAATTTTAATTTCATTGGGAATATAAACATTGACTAGAATAGGAAAAAGTTTTTGTATTTTGAATGATTAAAGGTAATGATAATGTATCCTTCATGTGGAAAGTAGAGAATGAAATATTTCCAAATGATATTTCTCATAAAACTGGATCATCTGTGGATGGCCTCATTCAGAATGATCTTAAGGATTAGAAGGGATTTTTTTTCAAGAGACATTATGTATTGTTGTTGATGATATGATGGCAGAATAATCCAAATAGGTGTTGAATCATGAAATCACTAAAAACAATAATAATGAGGTCTTGACATCTCGGATTGTTTTCTTCATCCATGATAATATTGTGAGGATTATTCAGTCACTTCTTCCATATGTGGATACTAATGTAGAAGCTATCCAGTCTACTCCGGAGGGTGTTTAAGGCCTCAACGTTGATGTTTCTCAGGCTTTTATATGTTCTCCTTCTGTAAAGTAATATAAAAGTGATCAGAATGCATCACTTGGTCAATATGATTAGAAAGAACCATCAGTGGTGCACACATACGGTATCAACTATGATGATGTAAATGAGATGCCAGAAAATTTCCCAAAGGATTATTCCAAGGGATACTTCTTGAAAGACTCAATTTATATGGCTATAAGGAAAGATCATATTCAGAACTCTCAAGAACCGATTCAGTCTCTGAATAATTTCACACCTCTTAGTTGTTCTTTTGGGCCTCATAAAAAGGAGGATATATCACATGAAGGGATCTCAGATATTCCATCCATTGTTCCTGAATCATTACCCATTTCAAACTCTCCCATTCCATGAAATGCAGTCACATCTACTACAAGTAAGGGTAAGTATAATAAAATCATATATAAGGGTAAACAGTTGAAGCAATAGAAATATGGGACTAATATAAGGTCTAAGTCTCTTATTTTAAGAAGATATTATTTTGGATATACCAAGATATGGGGAATTATACCATGATCACAACCCTTTGGCACTTTTTAGTGACCATGAATCCTATGATAATTGGAATTGTTGATCCAATAATGTCTTTTCATAAGATTAATTCCTATAAATGGGAAACCCTTATATATTAGATTTTCTCTCATAATGACACCCATAATAAATTGGAGTTGTTTTGGGTTAATACAAATTACAACATCGCATTGAAATCTGTTTTTATGATCAATAGTTAATAATTGTGTCAATTGGGTTGAATGGATATGATCAATCATTTAATGTTTTATGATCTAAATCAATATACCAAACTATGGAACCTATGGACATCTATATAGGGAATAACAATGAATATGAGATAGAGTTGCGTGATTATTGGTGATTTTAAATTGGTGATGAGGCTTGAGGAGAAGACTGGGATCAATTTTAATAGTATTAATGCTTTTGAGTTCTCTTCTTGTATTCGCCAATGAAATTTTATTTATTTCCCATTTTTTGTTGCATATTACACTAATATTAGGTACACCCTTAATAGAATTAATACCAAAAAAATTGATAAGTTCTTTGTTCAAGTGGATTAGCAGAATCAAGATGTTGGGTTGTATAGTATAACCATTCCAAAAATCTTTTTTGATCATAATCATATTTTAATATACCCATAGGTTAATAACCTTTGGTATTAACCCTTTACATTTATATTTTACAATTATTGGTTTTTTATAAATGGTTGTAGGGAGATCATTATTTATTAATGGGAGAATAATTTCTTTGGAATCCTTTATCACATTATGTCCATGAAACTAAAGACATTTAATACTCAGATTAATGAGTGGAGTAAAAAACTTTAGATCTTGATAATGACATTATGAATGATAGAGATAATTTTTTACATTTCCAAAGACTCAATATAAATCAAGATTTGATTTTTTTGGGATAAAATATATTGCCTCACCATGTTTGATGAGATTTTAGATTTAGAGTAAAACTTTTCTCAAAATAAATATAGTAACATGTCGTTGAAAGAAGGAGATTGAAATTATAGTATTTTTCATTGTTTTCATAGGGAAATAATTATAGGAGGGGGATAAATGACCTTTAGATTAATGGGGTCATATATAACTCTGAGGATGATATATCTAATAATGTTTGAAGATAGTTTGATTGTCTATATATTGATTAAAGGAATGAAAGAACTCCAAAAAAATTCAGAAACATTTGCACCATGGTTGATGACTCACATAATATCATAATTATTCAATACCCCAATGATGATGAAATTAGATCAGCTACATTTTCTATGAATTCTGATAGTGTTACATGTCATGGTTGTTTCTCAAATAAGTTGTTTATTTTCTATTAGGACATTATAAACATAGAAGTTGTTAATTTTGTTAGATAATTTTCTTTCTCATGCTAATTTACATTTCAGAGATAATTCCAATTTCATTTCATTCATTCCAAAGAAATAAAATTCTCTTGATATTCATGATTTCATAATTATGTCCACTTGAAATACAATTCCAATGGTGATAATTAAAATAATGTAAACATGTTGGGGGAATTTCTAAAGGCTTTATTAAATGTAATCAATTTTAATTTTTACCATGATGAATCATCCAAAATTATTAATATACAGCCTTTGAATGTGTCAATATAATGAGAAGGAATGTGAGGTATGGTATCATGGCCCTCAAGATTGTTATCTCTATGTCCTTTGAAAAATTAAAATAGAGTTTCCTTTTTGTGCTTATGAGAATTCATGGGGATTCCAGCAGTTTTATATGTTTGGTTAATTGCATCTTTAGAATCTATTTGCCTTTTTTTGTTAATGGGTCCCCAGGAGGCTTTTTTAAGTGTTCTAGAGGGGTAACACTAGGGGACCCCTTATTTGGTGTTCTCTTTTCTGTTTCTACATATTACCTATATACTTGCCTTCATGATCTTGAGAATTATAGTTTATATAAACCAATGAAAGATGGAAGCATACTTTATGCACCCTCTCATATTTTCTATGAAGATAATATTCTTTTTTATTGGAAAGATGTTTGATCCACAATTTTATCAATTAATGTAGTTTTTGAACACTATGATGAATTGCTAGAAAATTTATCTGCTAGGGTAAATCATCTATGATATATGGGGAAGGGGTTCTTGTATTCATGGAAAAAGAGTGGCCATAAATATTAGGGTTAAGAGAGGGACTATTCCTTTTACATACCTTAGAGTACCTCTTTTTTGGGGTAAAATTAAAAGTTATTATATAGAGAATATCTATCTCAAAATTATCAACCAATTAGAAACCTTGAAAGGGTAATATATGCATGAGGACGGAATAATTTTCCATTTTAACTCTGTGATCACTTCTATGCGTGTTTATTCCTTCTGAATATATAAATATCATAAAACTCTTCTCATGGAGTTCAACATTTTGATTCATTATTTTGTTTGGACTAGATCGGTGAATGAGAAGAAGTTGATAACTATTTATTTGAGATAGTGTATTAAACCTGTTGACATGGGAGGTATGTAAATTAAGGGTCTATAGCTCTTCAATAAAACCCTAATAAAAACATTAAATTTTAATATTCTTGCATCAGATGATATTTCAGTAGAATTATCATATCACTATATTAGGAAGAAGATTCTCAATGGGATTTTTTTGTACATCCCTTCCCCGATTTGGCCTTTCATCAACCAAGCTTATAGCGGACTCCTACATTACTCAAAATGGATGGTCTACAGGGATTCCTCTATTAATTTTCATAGTAATTTGTGGTTATTAAATTCTCTTTATGATTATGTGAAATTTCCTAATTCCGTGGAAGATTTATCTATCACTATGATTCAATGTAACTTTGTGGCTTATGGGATGCTTGTAAATTTCCTTAAAGTCAAGATATAAAGATATGAGTATACTGACATTGATAGTCTTGTAAGGATGCCCTGTTTATATGGGATTTTTATCACCAATGAGTATTATAGACACATGTGTACTACATCTTTGATGCCTCATACTTGGATGTTATCATAAAAAGGTGAATTTATTCCACCTTTTCACTTCCTAATTTTTTGTAGAATATGGAGGCATGGACTCCCTTTTCACTAGATATTGTAGATTGTAGGATAATGTTTGGCTCTAGTCTACTTTTTATGACTCACTGCAGATGAGTCTGTAAATCATTTATATACATCTTGTGTTTTTCTCATGTAGGTTATGGAGTTATCTTTAGGAGTTGTTTGGTTTTATATTGAATTTTAAAAGATTTGAATATCTTATGACTTCCATTTATACAAAATATTATAGAGATCAACTGAAGGCCCTCTTCAATCTGTTTCAATAAAGATTACTTCATTCATATCATCATTTTTATGGTATGTTTGAAATCCAATTGTGGCTATTTTTATATTTTGGGTACCCGTTATTTCTCAATGGATGAAAATAAATTTTTATGAGGTGGATTTGGGTGTGTTGGGACCCTCTGGATGTGGTGGTATCTTCCACACTCATAGGGGAATTCTAAAGGACTCCTTCTATAATTTAATTAGGAATGGATATGTGATTAATGCTGAGTTATGGGATATGGTAAAGGTAGTAAGATTTGATGTTGATCATGGTTATATATATCTTTGGCTAGAATCTAATTCTACTATAGCTGTTGAAATTCTTTGAATTCACTCAAGAAATCCTCCATGGAAGATATTTCCATCATGGATTCAATGACATGGGATTGTGGATAAACATCATCTTGTTATGACACTTGTCTATAGAGAATTGAATTGGGTTACTAATTCCCATTCAAAAAGACCTATTGATGGGTCCAATTATATGTGTTTCTTTATTACAACATCCCTTGGTAGTGAGTTTCTTGAGGCAGATGCATGTTGCAATGGGTATACTCGTCATTGTGCCTTTTTTATTGATGTCTTTATTTTTAGTAAAAAAAATTAATGAGTATGATTTCTTGCTTCTTGAGACTATTGATATTACATGAAATTATTTATTCTGATTCCAATTACGGAATCTATTTTACATCATTCAAATATATGAAGTTGGAGAAATCACTTTTATTATATGTTCAGAAAATTCATGGAAACCCATTTTGGGTAAAAAAATTATTTTAGGCATAAAATAATTTGACTAAAAATAAATTATAATTTTGACTATAATTAAATTAAATGTATTATGTTAAATAAAAGTAATTTTATTTGTTTTTCAATGAAAAAAAAATTGAAATAAACATTTTAAATAATTTTTTCAAAGCAATGAAGTAAAAACAGTTTATTTTGAACAAAAACATCACTTAAATTGAATAATGATAAGCATATATTTATTTGATAATAATTATACTTTTATATGAATTATATTAATTCTTAAATATATTTTTTTTTCTAGTTAAAATGGTTCATAAAAATTAATTTTATTCTTAAATCAATATAATGTCACAAAATTGATAGCTTTTTGTAAAATCGATATTTCTCACGATTCATCTAAAAATCACCTATTTCTAAAAATATCAATAATTCATCATAATATAATTTTGATAAAATGTAATCAAAAATTTAATTTATATATTTTAATTAAATTTATAAAATTTCAGACTTTAGTTTTTAAAAATACTCTTGAATAATGTCATGTGAATTATGAAATTTTTTCTTTAGAATGAAAATAGTACTTAATATAGTTTAATCTCAGGTGTTACAATGTATTAGGTATTAAAAAAATAAATACACACATAGTTCTTATAAGAGTGTTAAATTAGTGTCACCTTTAATTAATCATGATCAATTATAGAGACACCCAATATGAATATAGGATTCTCGCATGGAACAAAGTGTGGGGAATAATTATAATTGAGTTTGTGGATTGGTTCTATAGTTTAGAATTCACATGTGTCATCAAAAAAATTAATCAATCCATATATAGGTATTATACAATGAAATTTAATCTCATTTTTACCAATAGATAAATGAAATGTATTTATACTATGAACACTTACACATATCTACATTTTGAGTAAGGAAAACATGTCCCACTTACCCATTCAATAATTCTTGGTGGTTTAGTATGGTTGAACTTATTTGTTGAAATATTACATTATGAATCAAGTTGTATGTTTCATTAATTTGGACATGATTAATCTCAAACATGCTATTTAGAGAAATCATCCCAGACCACTAGGCTCACATGATTCATGTTTCATGTGAGAAAAAAGAGAAAATTTGAATATTAATCTTGCATCATGAGAAAACATTTTTGGGGATGTTTTATATAATTATTTTACATTCAAATCATGAAACAAGGACATAAGTGTTATAATTTTTATAATAACATAGCTTGAACATGGTTCATATAGTTTAACGATATTCAGCTAGGACATTGTCATACAGGTTAACATCATGTGCCCATGATGTTATGAACACAATATTATGTCATAAATAATATTTCATGAAAAATCTTATATTAGTGGAGGGAGTAATACAATATTTTTCCATCTTGATAAAGGAATATGGTTCATTGGATTTGGCCTTATGTATGATGTATTGTCCTCGTCGTTTTGGTCGGTTATTTAAAGGATTTTTCTATAGTATAATAAGAGATATGATGGATAGAATTAGTTCCCACAAGTAGGTGTTATTAGATAATAACTTTTTTATTGAATGGTGATGTATTTATGTTATGAAATATTTCATGTTTTTATATTGTCCGCAACCTATTCTAGTTATCCTGCTCCAACTCATATTGACACTTTTGGGACTATCTATCCTCAATAAACTGATTTCATGTAATTAACCTATTTTTTACTTGTATTAATTTTGAATATTTCTAGGAATATTTTTGGATTTGGGCATAGATATGGTGCAGAATTATGAGGCCCAAAGAGCCTCGGTGTGGTGATATTAAAAATATTTTATCACATTCACATGGTTATTAAAAATAATTGATTAAATCCTAAATAGAGTCTAGAATTTAAAATATAAGACCACCATTAAATCCAAAAATATGGGTTTTACCATAGGTGTTATATAGTGTTGGAAATCTCCTGGTGTTCAGTGTAGGGAGAGCCACGGTGTACCTGATAATTAATTAAATGTAAATTCTATTAATAAAAATGGGTAGAATATCTCATCCCATTTAATTACAAACAGGATATAGGAAGGTTTATCCTCCCATTGATGAAATAAAAACCAAGGTAGATATATGTGGAACCCTAGAACTCCATTCCAGATAATGATCATTTCTCATTCATGATGTAGTAGCTTCACGGTGTGAATCTAAACCTGAAGATTCAGTGATTCAACCTGAGGTAGTTGAATTTTGAGTTTTAAAATCACTATCCCCATTTAAACATTTTTTGAATGATTTACTTCAATTTTTAACTAATAAGGATCCCATGGGAGTTTATTTGTGAGTAATCAAGAAAATATAGGGGTTTCAATAGGTTCATAGGTATTTCCATTTGGAAATACCAATCACAAAATGTGTAGTATAGAAGCACAAATTATGTGTTCTTCCAATTATATGAAGAATTCTTTTTGGAATGACACACTATGTACTATTATTACATACCATATAGTGGGAATTTTATGTGTGTCTGTGTACAGGGAAGACACACCATGTACGTGAACATGGTTGTGTGGTAGTAAATGACTAGATCCTTGGTGAACATGGGACAAAGGAAACTTCTTGGTACATTGGAATAGTATTTCTTATACAAGAATGGTATTATGGACCTAGGATTTAGGATCGTATATGAAGATCATTTCATGTGCTACATGTGCACTCTGGGTAAAGTACCATGACTGGCTAGTCCATGAGTTACTAGGGACATGACCAAGGGATTTGGAAAGATTAAATGTTGTGTATGAGATATACAAATCATGTATAATCATGTTGGTAACCAATATATGTGTAAAAAAGGACACACCCATGTTTCTAAGTGAGGTCGCATGGTTAGTAGACCATATAATACATTTTGAATTTTTTTTACATGCCTAGTACCATCGAAGACATGGCCATGTCCAACATCATGAAACATGCATGTACAATAGGAGGACACACATTATACTCCCATCATATATTTATTTCTCATATATATTCATCATTAATTTTTTGATTGATTCCCATGATAACCATATCCTGAGTGGTTTCCACATAGTCCATGATAGTGGCCTCTATTTTAGAATCTGAGATAAGTTATGAGTTATATATAAGTGACACTTCCATTAGTGATGCATAGAATAGTACCAGTGGGTTATGTTTTCCTATTCCATAACTCTAAGGAAAAAATGTTTCCTTATCTCCCAATCATATGATGGTGATACCATCTATGGTATTAGTTTAGATAGTTTTTTTTAGTCCCTCTGAGAGGTTGGGGTGGTATCCTCTATCATATTTCTTTCCTTGGGTGGCGATCATGGTATCAACATGACCAACATTCATAGGGTGTTGATCACCTATCTAGTAGGTCAACACCATAGGAATCATAGAATCATTATGCATATGATCCACTACTTATATGGTTTTTCAAGATTGGGTTTTTGGTGTCCCCTAATGGTCCTGCGTTTGACCACTTATTTGTGTGTTGAGATATTATGAGTTCCATTTACGGTTCATGGTGTCCCATAGTGATCTTAACTGGGATATACTATATATGTATTGAGATATTCTATGTTGTAGTAGGGTTTTTGGTGAACCCTATGAGCCTTGGGTGTGATCCCTTATCTATGTATCGAGAGTTCATGAGTTTTAATGTGGATTACACATGGACATCTTGATTAGCATGATTCATTATATGAGTTCCATCAATGTTAGCATGGATTGTGGAGTGAGTACTCTAAAATAAGTGTTCGCTTGATCCTCAATAAGAATCATATGGATGACAGAGTGGTCGATAACTATTTTAGACATGGTCAACATATTTATTATATCATTTTTTAATTTGGTTAGTAGGTCTCAAATCCTGATTGAAATTCTAATAATTGATGAGATGGAATGTTGTTATTAACTTGGCTATGCATATGGGGTGTCCCCTTTCTCTCATTCTTGGGTGTTTTGGACAAACTTGTTTATGGGTTGATCTAATTATTTCCTTTCAATTTCTCCCATTATTTTTTTATGGGGATCCAACTAGGTATTGTTATAATCACCATTGTATGGGATATTCCAACACATTTCTCATATTATGCATATGATAGACCATTTTATGTACTCTGGAGAGTATTGTGTGGAGGTTGAGCATTGTGAACTAGACAGACCATGGTATGTCCTGGTGTTTTATTCGATAAGATTCCCCTAATTCTTAGTTATTTGGACACCTCTATAGTTTTCAATGGGTTATATTTTACCCTTTATTCATTCCATTAATCTTTTCATACTTTAATTTTAAGAAATAGACATGTGCATTAATTTGGTCAGTTTTATATTACCATTCAACATTGTATGGGTTTTTAGATATTTGTGTATGAATAAAGGAGCTATAGGATATATCCTCCCATGTTTGTAATATTCCTATTAAATTTTGATTAATATCCCCTAGCCTATTAGATGAATGATTGGGGGTGTCACACATAGCTTACCACTCATTAGGTAGGTTCCAATCGGTTAGGCCTTGATCAATTTGAACAATAGGATGGTTGGGTCTACCTTAGTATAAAAGTTATATATTTTTATCTCTAAGGTTTTGTTTGGAACTGAGGGAAATGTTGTTAATGTATATTGAGATTTAATTTCAGTATAAAGAGTTAAATATTGGAGTGGTGGCTAACCTATCCAGTCAATGAGACTCTAAAAACCTAATTGTTGACTCAGTACATTTAGGCACTAGTTGTAGGGAAAACATGGTACATACATCATATATAAATGGGTTGTAGTTCTAATTTCCTTTGAGTGAGCTCCCCATATATACTATTTGAATATCGTACATATTTTTTATTTTAGGATTACTTCATGATAATATCCATATATGATTTTATAGCAGGATCATGACAATTTTTCTCCTAGTGATGAGGCTTAGTGTAGGGGTTTGTATAGGAGGTGATAGCTCTGGGTGATTTTCTAGTCAGTCCATGACCCGTTGAGTATCTTTTTATACCGATAGAACCAGATGAGGATGCTCATAGATAGAGAACACTACATGAGTCTCAATGTTATAAAAATCTATTATTTTGGGAAATTATGGATCCTAAATATGCATAGGAATGTCGTGAGGAGTATTAATGTGTCTTATGCATTGTGAGGGAAAATCCAGATCTGATAGTTTTGCTAGTGGTGAGTCCTCTTCATGGATCATGTAGGAATATTTGGATTTTGATTTCTCATACATATGAGGGAATGATCATCACTTAGTCAGTGTTTCATCAGTTCATTAGAGTGTAATTCTATCCATCCACATTTCGATTGGTGGAAATACATTATATTCTAGAAAATTAGTAGGTTTTCATTACTACTTTTGGTTATTCCAAGAGGATCACTGGCCTCTTGTAATACTCTCCGGATATGGTTTGAGATCAGTAATCATGGGAATATGATTTTATGAAAGTAATACACTGAGTTTCAATTATTCAGTGATATATATTTTCATTTGCACTAATACTGGAGTGTTTGAATAAGACATAATAATAGAGAAATTCCTGACTAAGAAAATGATTAAAATTTGTGATATTAGTGGGAACACAAGAGATAATTCCTCCTTAAATGGTAGCCAATAACATTATTTTGGATCTATGTGTTTGATTTTATTCATAATACTATAATAGGAAAGAGGGTATACAGTTTAAGAATCTTAGGGATGTGTTGCTTAGTAGAGAGTGGTGGTTTTTATCTTGTGATATATAGGGAAATCTCATGTGAGATTCTCGGACCCTCCATTCAGCTAAAAGGTAGATGATTAATAGACCACTCATATATATACAGTTTAAATAAAATGGATATATTTATATATATATATATGTTTGAGGACATGGAATAAGAGTGTGGTTTGAATCTAAAGGTGGAAGATGGTTTCACTTTTTTCCACAACAACCACCATCAGGTGGTCCACAACAGGATCAGAGAGCTTGTGGATAGGGGTGAGGAATCCTATAGTCCATGGAGTTCTATGAACTAGATCATTTCTTCATGTTTATATTTATGATATATTTCTTTTCTAATTTAACTATAAAATAGTAAAAAAAATCGAGCCACTCTTTTCCATCTATATCACTTGATCGAGACAGAGATTCTGGTAAGACCATTGGCTAGACCTCTATGCTTAGAGACTTTGAATAATGGTGAGTATCCAATCAAACACTTCAACTAATGGTGTTTCTAAATCTAGGTTGGAGTATATTATCTTGAGGTGTCTATTTAGTAGTGAAGAGGACTTATGAAGTCATCTTTGGTATCTACTAACTATCTGTAGTTCATGCACAAATTTATTATTTGAGGTGTATGATGTGGTGATTCCATGATGTTGGGAAATGTTTTCTAATTCATAAATGACATTTAAACCAATGTAATGAAGGATAAGATCAATTATAGTGGTATTATTTTAATTCACTCATCTGTTGTCTTGTGTTACCCTTGCAGTGGTAGATTAATGAGATATCGGCTTCCAACAGAGGTGGAAGAGTATGAGGACAACTTTCTTATTTATGTTCTAGGTTTACCACACCAATGAAAGTTATTCTATATGTACTTTAACTCATGTAATACCCCCCATCTATATGAAATAATTTCATATTGATCCTATTGAGCTTCATGATATTACGGTGCAATTAGAGGTTTTCCAAAAAGAGAGATTGTTCTGAAAAAATGTGTTCACCTTGGAAGCCCCTATGTTTTTCAAATAATAGGTGGATGAGAGAATGAGTTTAGGTTTTTATTATCATAAAATAAACTCGTTGAAATTAAGTGACGATTACACAACCCCAATAATCAACATCTTTCTTTACCAGCGGTTATGGTAAATTTTGTTCTCAGTGTTGACCATTGGGTAGGTAATCACCAACTATATGATTGAGAGGAGTTTATGAAGAAGGTGTATTTCTAAAGAAACTATGATTAATTTGTGTTTCTAGTGATAAATATTATTGTGATGTATTAACTATAAGTGTTTGAAGTAATTATAAACAATATCGATAACCCTTCTAAAATTATTTCATTGTAGTTTTCTTCATTGTCACCCTCATGTACTCGACATAAATAATTGATAATTAGAAACATTGGAGGATAGTTTTAGATATTCTATGGGAGTAACATACTTATGGAAAACATAATTATAGATAGTTATAGAATTATTATTTCTCATTATTAGGTTAGGTCTTAATGAAAATCGGAGTGAAAATGGTCTTGGTAATGTTTGAGGTAGTCATAGCCTTAGGGACATGATGGTGAAGTGTGTATCATGATGATAGTTTTTACCCCTCTACTTCATTAGTGAATTTGGTGGAATATTATATTGGAGCTTGTTATTGAGTTAAAATCTTGTTGTTCGACCCATAATTAGTTTGGTAATGTGGTTCCATTATAAAAGTGGAATTGGGGTGGTGATTGTAGTTTTATGATGGGGCTTCCACAATCAGTAAGAAATCATGATACTACCTGAGTGATAATATAAAAAATAACTAAGTTAGTACACTTCCAAACCATTGTAGATAAGATCATAGTAGGGAGTTTTGTATTCTAATGCACGAAGGAGGTATTCTAGCATTAATGGATTCCATTGAAGATTTTTACAGATCATGATTCTTGATTTGTGTATGCATTATAGAGATGATTCAAAAGGATTTTGGATTTAATTATAGTTGAGTATGTCTTTTCTCCCCTAGGTTTATGGATAGAAAGAGTAGACAATTTAATTTATATATAAATTTATTCAGGATTTCATGTTATTTTTGTGCCATAGTTAAGAGGATATCCAATATTTATTGGAGTTTTCCTATCAAATTTGTTTCCACTACACCATTGACACAACACCAATTTGTTTCATGTATGGGATAACCAATAAATAACTTTTTTACTGGTTAGAGGTAGTGGCTGACAAAACTTGTCATCCTAGAGTTAGTGCTAATGATGCTTATTGGGGGTGCAGTTCATACAGTGGTGGATGCGGAATTCCAAGAGACTTCCGAAATCATTTGATGATTGGGAAACGTTTCATTTGGTGTTTGAAGAGGATATCTTCAGAAATAAGATATCTACCCTCATCGAGGATTATGGAGATTTTTTTGGGATGACAGTGTATCACTAGGCTTTGTAGGTCACCTTTTTCTAGTAACAACATGTGGTTAGTGAGGTGGAATACTTCTTTCCCCCATGAACATAATTTTATCAGTGATATATGTATTCCATGTTTCAGATCTACTGACCTATGTTCATAATTATGTAAATGATTATAGCCAGGATGAACTAGATGTTGATTGTGGAGCTAAATTTTTGAGTTTCCAGGTATAATTTTAAGTTGATCTAGATAATACCATTCATGGTAAAGAGTTTACCTGGTGTGCATGTATTTTTATTGCATTGAAAATTCCAAGAGAGCTCATCAGAGTTGTAATCCCTATTAAGAGCTTGATATCACCTCTTTTGAGTTATTTTATTTATTTTAGGGATAAAAATTCTAAATTCTGTGATAGTTTTATAAACCTATTTTTTTCATGTAAGACATTGGAATATATATGGGATTATTTATAGAGTTGGGCAGGGAGGAAGAACAAAATTCTTAGGCCCAAAGAGCCTCGGTATGATAATATTAAAAAATATAAAAATACTTTGTCACATGTATGTAGTTTTCATAAAAAAATGAATTAAATGCCAAATGGAGTCACTGATACAAAATCTAAGCACCCCAATAAATATGTAATCTGATTTTTACCCTTTTAATGATATAATATTGGTCTGTGTTAAGCATTCGTTGGATGGAGATCATTGGTGGACCTTATAATTAATTAATTGTAAATTTAATAAATAAAATGAGTATAATAACACATCCATTTGGTTTTCACACATGAGAGAGGAAGGGATTGCCTATCATATATTACATATGAACCAATGGAGATGGAGGAGGAACCGCTATACTCTGTTATTGATGGAGATCGCTCCCAGATCAGGGTGTAGTGACATTTAGGTGCAGATATGGACCCCAATCTTTTGTTTTTCTCTAAGTGGTTGTAATATTTATATTTTTACATAATCATCTCCATATATTCATTTTTAAGTGTTTAATATCCCTTTCATGCGGGATAATGACCCTCTACGCTTTTATTTGTGAGTAATTAAGGAAAAAAGGGGGGTTCGAGAGGTTTTTATGGATTTCCCATTTTGAAATCCATATCACATGGAATGTATTGAAGTAGAAAATGTTGTGAACTCTTACCATTTTGGAAAGAGTTAGTTTTTGGAACTATTTGAAATTTTCTAGGCATCCAAGGCATGTAGTGGGACTTGGTCATGTGAACGAATATGTTGGTATACATGCCATGTAATGCAACATGGCCATATGGAATTATTTGGACATACACAATTTAATGTTTCCAGTTTTTATTGGTAATGATTTAAAATATATTTAGTAATATATTTGTATCTTGATCTATCGATGATGTCAGATTCTAAGGCCCGGTGATCCCTGAAATTATATTTCAATTTTATTAAATATTTTAATATCACAAATGCATAGTTTTCAGGAAAATTTTATATAAATCCCAAATAGATTCTAGGATTGAAAACATGATGCCACCATCAAGTTAATAGTATGATTTTTATCCTAGGTACAACATAACATTGGAGTATTTCAAAATCTCGGGTTGGGTGTGGTCATGGTTTAATTTCTAAATAAATAAATAATTTTATTAATTTATTTTATTAATTTCCATGAACTAAGATTGCTAATTAATGTACATTTTGGGAAAATATCTGGGTTTTCTACATAATCCTAGTGATTTAAAGGATCCCTTGGAGGTGATTTTAGAGAACCCATAAGATCTAGATCGATAATCATTGATCATCTTCGACAACAAAAATTTTGGATCTCGACAACTATAGTGATATGTGATCATTAATTGACATATATTATTCCAAATCAATGTAGTACATTTTAATTTTTTAGATTCAACTATTTTAATTATCATGTGTCTAGAATAGATCAATTCTAACAAACAAGAATTGAATTTTTAATCTATTATTGAATTATTTAATAATTGATTTAATTTCTCATTGTTGATTATTACTATTTGTTGTAAAAATTATATGATAATGAATTAAGGGTGAAATTAAAAAATCCCATGGTGTGTTCCTCTTGATTATTAATTAGGGTTTTGTCCCCCATTTATTACATGTTCATCATGAAAAATTAATTGGGTCCTCGTTTAGACAATTATTGGGTATTTTAGCATTGCGTGACAATTATTTTTCAAAAAACAAATTAACACCATTAGTGATACTCACAATAGAGGATGGCATCTGGGTGTGATGATTGAATAAGACTATAGGTGTAGTGGTATTGAACTGACTAATTCCTTTTTCCTAATTGATACATGATAGTGACTTGTTGTGTAAATGATTTAGCTCAATGAACTGATTTTTGAGTGTATTGAGACCTGATATACAATGGTTAGTGATGGAGAGGGTCGACCAACCTATAATCCATGATTAAAATATGGTTTTGAAGCTGAAGTATCATGGATATAGCATGTGGATAAGGAACCACAATTTGGTCAAAAATCATCATTACACGAAGTGTAATCTGAAGTCCCATGTATTATTGGAGCCCCTGGCGGTAATGCTATAGTTTTTGTGGAAGTAAAATGTCAAATCCTATGAGAAAATTATCACACACCATGTGCACTTAGCCGGTATCTCGATGTGTACTCCAGAATTACATGGGTGGTAACCTTTCCTAGTACATGTCTAGGTACGCTGCCATGCGAGTTATATACAATAGAGTCATGTACTCGAACACAACTAGAGTATACATGATGTGGTGTGTACATAGATGTATCCAGGTGAAAATAGGCATGACCTAGGGTACATAGGCATGTGTAGTAGAACATGAGAATAGAAAAAGGATAGGTCTAGTTTTAGTGGTACCCACCGTGCACCCTAAGTACACAATGTGTACTTCCTAAAAGATAGAATTATTCCATTTATATCCTCATTATAAACATGGTTTAGTTGATTGATATTCCATGGTCCTTTTTTATGAGGTAATAGTGATAAATTAAGTAATTGGAATAGAATTTTGATCCCATTAATGGGTGTATTATTGGATAGATTTCGGTGAACCCTGTGATGGACCAGGGAGGGATCATCCATCATTCTGAGGTGGGTTTCATGGTATTGGGAAGAAAACAATGCACACGAAATCAATCCACTATCTATAGGGTTGGTATATTAGGGGTTTTTGTGTCCACCATTGGCCCTATGTGTGATCCGTTAATTGGTGGGTGTTATTTTTATATATCTATTGAATGCTTCTTGGGCGGCAACTAATAATCATGACCTCTTGGAGGAGCATCACCAGTGATGGAATAACTCATGGAGTGACTTCTCCCAAAATGAGTGTTACCTTGAATCCTCAAAAAATATGTTATTTATGGAAGTATTAGATGAGACCATTTGAGACTGGTTGTCCATTATTAGTTTATCCATGTTTTGGTTAATGTATTTTTATTATGAGTGACTATTATTGATGCATTATGCTTATTTATTTTGTGGTATATTGTAGGGTTATTGTCTTAATCACCAATGTATGGGATCTTTTCTGATATGGCATGCCTTCGGAAAATGATTACCCTTTTAATGGTGACATGAGAATATAGGGTTGAGGATGATTATTGTTGGGTTATGCTGACTGATGTGTTTTCTATGTGGTTTCATTAGTCAGTGGTCTTGTCCTTATATAAAGGTTGGAATATCTACTATTTTGGGTTGGGATTGTATTTTTACCATTTATTTCATTCAAAACATTTTCATTCTTTTATGGGGGATAGATTTTTTTCCTTAATTTATATTATCTATTGGTTTTTTACTTTATAAACAGTGAATAGGTTTGGATACATGTGTGTGTGTGTGTGTGTGTGTATACGTAAATTAGGATAATGCCTCCAATTTATGGGTTATGCCTACTCAATTATAGATTACAGCCCTATTCCTATTGGATTTAGTCTTGAGGTAGTCACACTTAGGATTTCATCAGCCAGGAAATCCCCAGAGGGTTGGTTGAAGACAGAGTGGTATCAAAATAGATGTTTTACATTTGGATTAGATTTTAGATTTTTGTTTATCTATTAGATTGGTTTGGGACTTATGTTAATATTGTTAAAGTGTTTTGAGTTTGTATTTTAGTAAATGGTATCTAGTGATGGTGTTGGGGTCAACATATACATTCACTATGACACTAACAACCAATTTGTTGATTAGGAACGTATAATCACTGGTTGAAGGGAAAATTAGTTTATGCATTATATAGGAATGTTTTTTGGTTTCCTTACCCTTCATGAGTCATATCCCTATATAAAATATTTGATAATTCTTTGAGTTTTTTATTTTAGTATGCCTCAGTAAATTCAACCATCTAGGGTTCCATTGTGTGATCATGATGATGATCCACCAAGTGATAAGGCATCAATAAAGGGGCTTGTATAAGAGGTGGTACCTCTGGGTGGTTTACAAGTTCTACCACCACTAACAGTTTATTATTTAGCAATACCAGATGAAAATTCATGTAGGATAAGTGTACTTAATTACATTAAGAGGTAGTTGCCTTCCATGTTATAGGGTGATCTAGTCACTATCGAGTGGCTGAGGATTGGCTAGAGGTAGATCAGCCAATTTTTCTGCCTCACATGGACTCATTCATTTCAGGTATAAGTCCTAAAAACAAGACATATTCAGGGATCTAGTGGGTGATAGTAGAGTCTACTGAACCATTAAATGGATGAGACAATAGTACCCAATTAATTCATTGAGATTGTATTTATTTATGAGTTCTATCCAGAAACATTGCGATAAATATGCATACATGATCTTTTGGATTTTTAGTAGGGTAGTATGACCATGGAATAGTTTTCATTGAGGTTTACTGATCTTTCATGGTACTCCATGGATATTTTGTGATATTTTTTTCAGATAATGGAACATTGAGTAGTGGTTAACTGAGATATGATAGATTTATTGAAATCCCTCTACACTCCCACTTATAATGGATTTCGTGAGGGAGCCTTCATTATGTGGAGCTTCCTTAAAGAGAAGACGCCAATAGATGTTTATTATAGTGGGAAAATAGGAGGTGAGACCTTCATAGAAACTAGAAGAAAGTATTCACATGAATTTTAGTGATCTAGATGCATAATGAGGTAATCCGGAGACATAGGATTGGTAGTTCATGGATTTCATGATGGCTCGAGTCATCCAAGAGAGAGGTTGTGTATATCCTATGGTTGGGGGAATCTTCATAAGTATTGTTCAATCGTCACACCACTAATATAAATAATGTCAAGGGGCCACCCATTTTAGTATCAAGGTAGGAGTATGGAGGTTTTAAGGGAAGTATGAATGTCAATGTGGTGGGTAGAGTAGTAAAATGTGGGGGGAGGTATGACATATTTCCACCACCTAACCCAGGCAGTATGTGCCACACTTATGGAGTTTGTAGTTAGGGGAGGGGATAATATTAGGCAGTTAAGGCCTATGAAAATGAGGATATATTAATTATTAGGGGTATTATTTGTATCTACAATATATTATTTATAATACTAATAGACATGGGTCTGAGAAACTATTTTCTTACCACTTCTCTGGTTCATTACATAGAGATTACTATTGACCCCATTGTTCAAATCATGCACTTTGAGAATCTGATAGGATGTGAATCCGTGATGAAAAAATATTTTTGATTGTATTACCTAACGATTTTAGGAATGAGATTCACATGGGGTCACTTCATATCAGCAATGGGTACTTATGACATTATCGTAGGTATGGAATGGATTTCCACAAATTATTCCCAAATTGACTATTTTATGTGGTGGAGGAGGCGTATCTATGGTTATGGAACAATGTTTTCTTTTTTGGGTTAGAATGAATCCTATATAGAGTAGAACATTATCTCGTGTAAGAGAGTGAAGATGATTACTCACCAAATGGCTAGCATGATTCTGGATTCAATGGATTCTATGAGCTACTAGCTTTCTATAGTTTTGGTGAAGTATGAGGACTTTTTTACTAAGGACTTGACAGGACAACCTACATAATGAGAGATAGAATTTGGAATTGAATTACACCATAGGATGACCCATATGTCTTCACTAGTATATCATATTTCTCTAATATATAATCGACATATGAGGGTGTAGTTGAAGTATTTTCATATGAAGGGCCTCATCAGACCTAGTGTTTAACCCTAGGAAACCCCAATATTGATCACTAATAAGGTGAATTAGAGACTAAGGATGCTTGTGGACTATCATTTCCTGAACGAGGTGACATTGAAAAATAATTATCCACTATTGAGGATCGATGATCTCTTCGATTACTTGAGAGGGGTACAATGGTTCTTGATGATTGATCATTGATCAGGATATCCCTAGATGCGATTATATGATAAGAATACACAAAAGATGACATTAAGATGGCTCTAAGTTCACTATGAGTAAATGGTGATGGATTTTAACATTAATAATTCCCTATAAATGTTCATGGGATTCGTGAAATATATGTTTCATCTTATTTTAGACTCATTCATGGTAGTATTTATGAATAATGTCCTAGTGTACATAGCATCCAAATATGATCATGTGAGACACTTGATGGTGGTTCTAGACACACTACATAAATATATATATTATGGGAAGCACTCATAGTGTCACTTATTGATTTAGAAGGTCCATTTTCTAGGACATTTCATCTTTATTGATGGTGTAAAATTGGATATTTTTATGGTCGAGTTAGTGTTAGCATGGGTTCCACCCAAGTGAGTGATGAATTCTTGGAGTTTCTTTAGTTTGGAAAGCTACTTTAGGACATTTTTCTTGATTTATCTAGAATATTGACACATTTGACTACTTTGACTAAGAAGGGGTGTCATTTCATATGGAAATAGGTGTTCCATTAAGATTTTCAAGAGATTAGGTAGATATTAGTGAGTGCACAGTTTCTATAATTTACATAGGTGGGTTTAAAGAATGAATTTTATTACAAGGACTCAGGGACAAGATGTAGTGATTTTTTGATGTAGAGACAGGATGTGATTACCTATGGTCCTTGGTAGTTGAGGTTGCATGAGTATAACTACAAGACCCATGATCTAGAGTTGGCAGTAGTGGTCTTCCCAATAAAGATATGGAGAAACTACCTTATGGGTGAGAGGTTTATAAACTAATTTGAACAAAAGTGTCTCAAGAATATTTTATCTTAGAAGGATAACAACATGATATAAAAGAGATGTAAAATATTTCTATAAGACTTTTATGTAAAGTCTTCATATACTCATGGAAAGGAGAATGTGGTAGAAGATTCCCTCAGTTGGAGATCTTTTTCTCTATTTTTGATCAAGGCTTCAGAGAAGAGAGACTTGTTACAATTTTTACTAGAGGAAAATGATAATGTTTCATATATATAGATGATGTTTGTTACTTAACAGCTTGTATAATTTATTAGGGAGGCTCAGGAAAGAGATACCAACTGTGAGACCTTTAAAACATAGATATCCCCTTGATGCGCTCCAGATGGATTTTTTGAGGGTGGGAATAACACCATTCTTTTAAGAGGATATACTATGGTACCAATTATGTTTTAGGAGTACATTATTAGGTAGGTCCATGAATCCCCATTTTTAGTAAATCCTAGTGCTGAATAGATATGTGGGGACCTCCAACTCCAGTTACAGTGGTTATGAATGAAGAAGGGTATAGCAGAATTTGTCTACTGATGCATCACTTGTTAGTAGGTGAAGAATGTGATCTAGGTTCTATAAGGTTTAGACCAATCCATAGTGGATATAAAGTTTATGTTGGATATTATATCTCAAGACTTCATGATGGGTCTTCCACATATGTCTAGAGGACACAATTCCATATGCATTACCATAGACCGACTCACTTTGTTGTCCCATATCCTAGGTATATGAGATAAGATTTCAGTAAAGAGATTAGGACACCATAATGAAACAGAGATAATCTTAATCCATAGATTACCCCCGATGATCATTTCAGACTTTGGTTCTCACTTATTGTCATGATTATGGAAAGGATTGCAATATCCCTTTGGGATAAAACTATCTTAGATCATGGTGTTCGACTCCCAGGCTGATTTATAGACTAAGAGGACCATTTATGTTCTGGATGACATGAATTGGTCTTTCATGTTGGATTTTTGATGCAGTTTCAAGGTTAAAAAAACCTTGTTTAGTTTTTTAATAAAAACATATACCGTTTGACCATTGGTATGAAATAATTCGAGGACTTTTATGGGTGACACTATATGTCACCACTATGTTGAACTAACCCACGAGAGTCATCACTCTTGGTCAAAGAGTTGGTGTATGTTATAAAAGCGAATATGAGGATCATCCAGTAGAGAATGAGTGATGCACATAGAAATTATAAATCCTATAAAAGACAACTATGGATGCCTTTAGAGTGCAGAGAGGGATACCATGTTTTAATGAGGGCGCAACTCATCATATATTAAATAGATTAGGTTGGGAAACAAATTATCTATAAGATTCATTGGCCTTTTCTAAATACTAAATATATTTGGTGAGGAAGTCTACCACATGGATCAAACACTACTTTTATACTTCGTATATGACATTTTCCACATTTCATAGCCAATAAGGTATGTGTATGTCATGTTATAGGCTATATACTTAGGTGACCAAGAAATTTAGGATGGTGATACTATTATAGAGTACCTGATGGAGATTGAGGATCAGTTGTATAGGATCCTCCAATGGTGAGTGATTCCTTTTGTGTGTGTTTGATTAAATAATGGGAATCTTCAGGAGAGAACATTGGAGAGCCTGACCTAGACACGAGCTGAGTACCCACACTTTTTTTAGTTTCCCTTTTCTTTTTTTGGGAAAAAAGTATCTATGATGTTTTTAATGTAATGTCTTTTTTCTGCGCCCTATAAAGCTTGAAAATATTTCTAATAATATTTTCAGATCCATCAATTAATACGATATGAGATTCTAAGGCTCTGTTAGCCAAAAATTGAAATTTTAAAAATATTAATTAAATTAATAACACAAAAGTATAGTTTTCCTAAATAATTTAATGATATCCTAAATGTATTCTCATATCAGAAATCTAAGGGGACCATTTATCTTAGAGCATTGGTTTTAGCCTAGGTCTGACATAACCATGGATGGTGTCATATGCTAGTGTTGGGCATAGTTATTGGTGTGTTTTCAAATAAAATAATATTTCATTTTAATATATTTAATTAATTTTACATGACTGAATAATTTCTTTTCATAAGAAATTATGAGTAAATACTAGGGTTACCCACACAAACCTAGATATTTAAAGGCTTCATTAAAGGGGATCTTGGTGAGCGCAATAGATATTGATCGATAAAAGAGGATCATATTCACCAATAAATATTATGGATCTCACCATAAATAGTTATGTATGATTATTTTTCACAATATATTGATGAAAATAATGGTATGACATTTTTTTGTGGAATAATCTCTTTTATTTTACCATCTCAAATGTATATCAATTCCAATAAATAATAATTGAATTATACATCGATGGTTGATTTATTTTGTTGTTGGATTAACAGTTTGTTTTTGTTTTATCATCTTTATTCATCTATATCAAAGACAGATGACAAAGGATGAAAAGAAAAAAATATTGAAGTTAGTTAATCATGTCTACTTTTTTATGTTTTTCACTTTCATTTCTTTACACTTTCATCGTGGGAAATTCATTAGGCCCAATGTTCATTGAATAGTAGATATTTGATCATTTCACACTATTTATTCTATATAATGAATCAATACTACATGTGAGGTTCATGACCAAGGTTTCTCTCAAGGGTCGATGATGGAGTAAAAATGGTGGTGGATCAGGATCAAACTAATGGATTCCATTTTCCCAATGGATATGTGATGGCGACTTGGTGTGGTGATGAATTGTCTTGACGGACTGATTTCCAAGTGGATTAAAGCCCAGTTTCTGATGAGTGGTGATAGAGAGGTTCATATGACCATATATACATTATACATGGATGTATTTGGGATGATGGTTTGTGAATATATGACACTGAGAATGAACTATGGGTTTCTGGAAAACCCTTATTACATGGATTGTAATGCATAATAACACGCTATATGGGACACCTTGGCCAGGAAACTATGATTTTCATAGAAGATAAATATTACATGTCATGTGACACATGTCACACACTGGGTGACCATATATTGAATATCGACATGTAATCTAGGTGTAAACAGGTGGGAACATGTCCAGGTACATGGACAGGCCTGGTGTACACAGGTAGAGCCATGTACTCGAACACAGCCAGAGTGTAGGAGTTGAGTCATGTATTCATACATGGTAATGTGTACACAAGCATGATCTAGGGTACAATGTAATGGGTTGAATAACATTATAATATACTTCAGGGGGAATAGATTTAGAAATGAGCACTATGTACCATAAGAATACATTGTGTATTTCCATAGAGTTGTTTTGGGGCCCTTCGTCTGTTTATTATATACAATGTTCAATTGAGTGAAAATCCATAGTACATTCTCATTAGGGTATAGTCCCACATTACATCCATGTAATAGAAATATGATCCTCTATACTAGTTAATTATTAGATAGAGTCTGGTGCATCCCCCTCTGGGACTAAGGTTGGAATCTCTGTCACTCCCCTGTGGTATTCTTCGTATTGGTGTGACTACCATGAAAAAGTGATTGATCCCCTCCATAGAAGGTATATTCAGTGTAGTTTATGGGTCCCCCAATGGCCTGTGGTGCAATTAATTACTTGAATAATGATATATTCTAAGATAAAGTGAGTGACACTTTGGCAGGGCCCAATGATGATGTCCTGTTGGATGAGCATCACCAATGATAACATGGATCATGGAGTGATTACTCCTGGAATGAGAATTACCTTTTATACATGAGCAGTATCTTATGGGTGGTAGTATAGGTAGATTCTATTTGAGACCACTTTTCTATTCTAACTATATCTTGGGATATTTTACTATACTATTGTTATGATCATTGTTCTCTTGATGCATTATGCTTTGTTATTTCATGGTTTTCTAATAGGAATTCTTATACTCACCCCTACATGGGATATTCCCGTACATGTCATTTTTTATGTTTTTGATGAATCTTTTGAAGATGTACACATAAGATATGGATTATTAGAGTATAATTCACCCAGATAGACCAAGGTGTTTTCTGGGTGGTTTCATTTGATAGTGGTACCCTCCTTCTGAGAATTTTGGAATCTCTATAGCTTTTGTTTTGGATTTTATTTGGATACGTTATCATTTTAGTAATTTTTTCATACTCTAACATGAGAATGATGTTTTGAGTTCCTTTAGGATGTATGTTTATTCGTTCAAAGCATTTTATGGGCTTGGAGATGTGTGTGTGTGTGTGTGTGTGTAGGTACATTTGGGTAATGGATAACATGTATGTGTTCTTCCAACTCGATGTTGGTTTCCAGCCCCTGGCCTATTGGAGGTGTCTATGGGGTAGCCACACTAAGATTATAACCACCCATGATAAATCTCCTGGATTGGTTCATGAAACATAAGGTGTACATAGGCTGGAGAAAATGGCTAGTAACATAAGAATGAGATGTAGGACATTCCCACAAGTTGGTGGACATGAGATTAGGCTGGGATAGAAAGAAAATTTCATGTAATGATTTTACGCACCATGTAGGACTGCATGGACAACAAGGTCGTTCACGAGAGGGAAAACACCCACATGATTTGGAAAGGATACACACCATGTATTATATATATAGTTCATGTGTAATCAAATGTACATCCTAGATGTGTGGTGGAGAGAAAAAAACTAGGTATCTAGGTGAGGACACCTGTTGTGTACATTTTTTTATGATAATTACCATTAGGGGACATAGCTAGGGTTGATCCTTGTTAAACACACAATGTAACCTATAAGGACATGCTCTGTAATCACATCAAATAATTATTTATCATGTATGTTCATCTTCATGACTTATATTGAGACACATGAGAAACCTATCCTGAGTGGTTTTCCACCTAAATCATGATAATGGCCTCTGTTTGGGTATCCAAGATGATTTTTGATCTGTTTCTAGTGGGATTATTATTTCAAAGATGTATATACTATAATAATTTTGGTTTCATACTGTATCCCATCCCCACAAGGGTATACTGTGACATAATGTTCAGATCATAGGATTATTCTCCCCAGTATATGATCATTTCCAATAGAGTTTATAAAATCCATTTGGGAGGTGAGGATGGGATCCTATATAATATTTTCATTCCTAGTATGAGTTATTGGTATCATCAGGACCAATATACACATTGATTAGATCCCCTATATACCAGTTCCACAAAGTAGGATTCATTATATCATTGTACATATGATACCCTACTTAGAAGTTTAGTCCTGATTCCATTTGTAATTCAACCCAGTTGTCCTGGGTGTGATCCCAATCTTATTTTTTTGATCTATAGAGTTCTATTTTTTGTTCTTGGTATCCACCAAAGATCTTGGGTTTGATACCCTATCTAATATTTATGATCTTCTATGTTCCAGTTTGGTTATTGGGGTTCTACATAATCCATGGGTGTGATCCCCTATCTGAGCATCAAGTGTTGTCGAGCACTAGTATGAATTCCTCTTGAATATATTGATGATCATTGCTCCAAGGACATGATTCATTAGCAATTTCATGGATATTAGAGTGAGACCAAAAAGATATGTTTTACCTTAATCCTAAAGTATAATCTTATGGATGTCAGTATGTTGGAGACAACTTAATGAATTATTATCTATCTTGAGTATATTTATGGTTTTTATCTCTCTAGTATGTCTAATTTTTTGATTAACATAATATAGTTTTGATTTGATGAATTTTTTATAGTAGCAATGATGTGGAGATAAAGAATCCCCTTTCTCTATCACTTAGGGGTTTTATGGCATCTTTCTTATGGTTTGAGTTGGCTATTTCATTTTACTTTCTACCTTTCAGGTAATGTTTATATGGTGACTAATGTGTATTTTTATACTCATCCCTTCATAGTATATGTCTACACTTGTCATGTCATATATTGATGAAAGATCTTTTTATGGAGTCCTATGAGGATAGAGAGCAATAAGATCAAATTGGTCTAGACATGTCGGTGTGTGTACCTGGATTTGTATTCAATAGAAGTCCCCTCCATCACTGTAGGTTGGAATCTTTTCATGTTTTTAGTGGGATTATATTTTTCCATTTATGATTTCCATTAATTGTTTCATACACTAAAATTTGTATATAGATGTGTCACACCCTAACCTCAGATGCTCTGTTAAATTATTCTTTTCTCTATGTGGGACCTTTTGGTTGAGGTTTTGGTTGAGTGTACAGAAAAAGTATTTGGGTTTTGTGGTTTCAGTTTTATTCTAACCCTATTCTTGGATACTGTGGGTGATATTGGGAGAATGTTTCATGATGGAGAGTTTGTGACACCCACAGTTTCATTATATTATGTTTCAATCATTCAAGGATATTTGGGTGTGAATACCTAGTGTTCGGGCTATCATTTAAGTGTTTTTGGCCAATTTTTCAGGTCACATGGTTTGAGTATGGTTTTCCCAAACTGTGCAACATAAAACTCTAATGTTGTATAGGTTTCCCAGTAGTAGTCGCACGGTTTGCGGGCAGTTTATAAAACTGTATACCAAAATCGTTCAGCCCATTATGAGATTAAAAAAAATTGACCTATAAATCTATTTTTAGTGATTCCACCTCACAAATGAAGCGACACATGTTGGGTATCTATTATAGGTTCATCCCCGTTCATTCTACATCATTTTTGACCACTTATTAGATGATTTATCACCAAATATTAGTGTTTCTTCATCAAATCTTCACCATTCCTCTTCTCCTATTCCACCTCTCTTATTTCATTACTCAATATTTGCTTGGAACTTGTTTGTTGAAACCCTAAATGTATAGGTTTTGGGTGTGGGTGATGTTTCATTTGATTTATGGAATGAAAATAATACATGGGGCCTTATTCTCCCTCTCTTTGAAGTTTTACCCCTTTTTCACTTAGATTAAGGTACAAGAATCCAACTTTTCATTTCCAGAATGATCCTTTGGTAGTTTCATGTTTTTAATTTATTCTTAAATTTTATCCACACCTCTAATATACCCATGGATAGATGTAATTGATGTTTTGGTGTTGATTTATTTTGTAAAAACTATATTTCCATGGTGATTTTCTTAAAATTCCTAGGTTTAAGGCACTGAAGGTGTTTATTTTAAATTTATTTCTTCTTCTAAAATTAAATTGGGAATTTATATGAAATGTTTATCCTAAATTACGTGGTGATGGTAGTTTATTTTTTCTGAACATGGTATCGTGTATATGGGTTGTTGATTTTGTGGCATACATAAATAGAAAAAAAAATCATTAAAAATGGTCTTATAGTTTTAAGGGGGATAGTTATGTTCATTCAATAATATATGATGCTGGAATGGGTTTCAAATGTAAGTGGTGACTTTTCAATAATGGTTTTCAAGTCCCTTATTGGATTTTTTTGTTCCATTAGATGTTGTCCCATCCATGGGTGCGCTAGGTGCACACATTGATGTGATCCCAAATGAAGATAACAATCAATAAATGGTGTTATCTTTAATACATTGTTTCTAAAACGGTTGTTAGCCTTCAAATAAGGTTTATTCCCTTGTATGATTCCTAAAGAAGGTTTTAAATGAGATTTTATGAAGTATTACTTATAGTGTTTTGGAAATAATTGTTTTTAATCTATTCTTTAAGGCTTGTTGTTTGTCTATGAAACGTGTTTTGGGTGTGTGTTTGGATATTAAGGTCCTTTTTTCGCATTGTAAAAGTGAAATTGGTGGTTGTGTGATATTTTGGTAATATTTTTGGATATGGTGAGTTAAAGACCTGTACGAAACATCTAATTCAAAATATTTTTTGTGAAAATCACTATAAATGATCGTGGATTGGTAATGTGTTTTCCCGATTGGCAACCTGAAATGATTTATGAAATGTTTTGAATGATTAATGGTCTAGAGACCCAGTTGGCACCTTGTTTTGTGAAAAGTAAATGTATATATATGGGGAACCCTTATAAGGAGGAATTTCCATTTATGGGTTATCATATATTATTGTTTGTGTTTGGAATAGGCAAGTGTGGTGACATTGGGTAAGATGAGTCACGCATGTGCTGGCCTCCAACTTACACAACATTACTACCACCATGGGTTCTTGGGTGTCTTTTTGATGATCAAGTGATGGTATCATACCAACCCCTATTAGACAGGTTGGTACCCACTAGTATACATAATGGCCAGATGGGGATTTCTGTCATTTTTTTCATGAGTGTGATCATTTTTTTATTGACTTTGGGGATTCACCATACCCCCATAGGTGGTTCTAAACCTAGTAAATCTAGGGGTTGTTTAGGGATGTTTAGGATCACCCATGGTTATTATTTTATTTATTTTTTATATTCTGATGAACTAGTTTATTTCCCTCTTATACTATTAACCTATTTTGTTTCAGCACAACCATAATATTATATGTCCTTTTTGTTTATGAAATGGTAATTGGTTTTGGAAATGACATGTAGTGTGTGCAGGATTTTTAAATGGTAAAATGATATTGTTTATTTTAGATTTGAAAACCCAACTTTCATAACTATATTTCAAACCTATGTAGATGGTTTGTTTTGGGAAAGGAGATTCTTGGATTCTGTGGTTAAACTTTGGGATCCCTACTAAGTTTTTTGGTGCTCACACTTATTCTATCTTTTCAGTTATAGGGTACGTTCTTGTTCAGGTTCCTGGTACAGTTACTTAGTGGTGAAACAGTTTTGGTATTAAGAATATTGGTGACCAAGAGGTCCCATGGATATCATGTGGAAGTGTTTTATTTTTCTCTTATTCTAGTTATCTATATATATTTTTTGTACATTGTAACTAAATTAGTTTTTTATTTATTTGAGATCTAGTTTTGGAATATTTTGTGTTCTGTGTTTTTTCTATTTTTTTATCTGGTCCTCCTTATTTATTTTGGGCTTAAATTGTTCCCACTTATATGTTTTTGATTCCCTGCACTAGTTTCCAACGCATGGGGATCAGTAATTCCATTTAGTCCATGTCTCAGACCGGGTCGAGTGCTGGTTTGGATTCCATCTTGTCCTTGTTTGTGACAAAATGCTTTCAATGTAGTCCCTCGGTATTTGGGGTGTCTGGTAGATGGTGATTAGGACTTTTGGGGCTTAGGAGGTTGGTTATGGGTTAGTGCGTAATCACCACCACTCGTGAAGAGGTCTGATTCACCATGGGTAGATTAGGTTTTGATTCATTGTCCATGTTTGGGATTGATGGATAATAATAGTGGTGATTTGGTTCCACGTTGTGACCTCACATGGAGTAGTGATCCATTTTGAGTTTGATTGCTCGGTTCAAGGTCTTATTAGTGTAATATCTTATTTGTTTTATGTCTCACTACCATGTTTTTGGGTTATTCATAATCTCTAGTTCTTAATTCTAGGTTATTTTTTTGTATGATGTGATATGTCCTCGTTTTCATGGTGTAAGTGGTTTTGAAAATTAAGATGGTTTTTGTAATGAACATAATTTCTTCAAATGATTTTAATCTGGTAAAGTGAATTTTAAAATTGAAAGCATTTTGGATTAGGTAATTTGAATAATGTTTGGGTTTTTATAACGAAAATTTTTTAGTCAACTTTGGTAATTCTTATGAAAGAACACATATGTGATGGTATGTACGGAAAGTGTGGGGGGAACTTTTCCATAGAGGATGTGGACGAAAATTTATGGACACACATGTGATGATTCAGAGGATTCCATGGGGGAGTTTTTCAAATGAAAAGGGGTTGGATATTATTTTTCCTTTGGAAAGTAGAAATTTAACTTAGGGAAAGTGGTGTTTGTTTTTGACAAACAATTCCTTGGGATAAGTCCGTTTTTGGATTTAGATGAATAGTAGTGATTTTGAGGAAGAGTATTATGGTTGTGTTTATGTTTTTTTATCTTTTGAGCCAATTCTGTTGGGTTAGGGTGTTTCTTTTGATTGTGTATTTTTTTATGTCAGTTTGGTTTATGTTCTTGATGTTGTTCGGGGTAGTCCACCTAGAAACGTCCCCAATATTTATTAATGATTTGTGACCAATTCTAGTTTCTATTGTTTATTATTTATCTATCGAGGTTATTGCAGTCCGTGGAAGTGTGTGGTTTGTAGAAGTAGGTCATGTAATGTGGTGATTTGGAACTCCCATGTTTGTTAAGGTTCTTTCCATTTGGGTTTTTTTTGAGGATATGGTTTTATGACCAGTAGAGGTAGGCTGTTTCTTTGTCATTCGATTTTGGGTTGTAGTTGGTAGTGGTTGAATTTTTTAAAAGTTCCACATCTGGTGAGCAGTGTGTTCCATAATAACCAATTTCTAAAGAATATCATCCATTGGTTTTGGCTCCTAGTTCATCAGACCATTCTCTTATATTCCACTAGTGTGGCCAGTTTAGGTATTCTAAGTTTTTGTGTTGCATCTCAATGAATCCTTTTCATATTTGTGATTGTTTGGGTCATAGAGAAATGTCACGTAGGAAGTGTCTCTCAAGGAAAGAGTTCTAAACAGGGATACAAGTTCCAAAATGTGAGGCATAAGATTTTTTTACCATAAGATCCCAAGCCTCAGGTCTCGGTGTCAAGCTAATACACAGTTAGGAGTTGGCTGGGGTGTATAAACTTTGGCCCAGTTCATGTTTTTCGTACTAGAGTAGAAACATATGAGGTTTTCCTACCTTCATTTTTTAGCATGGTAATGTTCATAATTCCATTATAATAGTGTGATGGACTTTCACTACCACAATATAAGTGTATTTTTTTGGTTCTTAATGTGGCTTTTTAAATCGTTTATTATAACGACCCATACTTTACATACATTTTTAATACTTCAAAATTTAAGTGCACTTATTACAACATATAACAAAACCATTAAAGGACCGTATAGGTATAGTGTCTTTAGAAACTGGGAAACTTAAACAACTGGTTTATAAATCATCTATGTTGTCTCCCATTTATTTCATCATATCTATAGTCCCTTTTTGGCATATCCTACTTAATATACTTCTTCCTGACCTGGGGAAAAGAAAACATACAAAAGGGTGAGATCAAATGCTCAGTAAGGGTAAACAAAATAAATATCAATCACATCATATTCATAAGAACATAACATTTTGGAAATCTTACCCTGAAAAAGAGATCATAATTTCATAACATGGGATAAATCATAGTAGTGAAATGTAATCCCAATAATCATAACTTAAAACATGAATATTTGTGGCATACAAACATAATCATAGAAAATCATTTCTTAGTATTCAAGACTCATTTACAAGACTATCTTAGTGAACAATGTCCATTTCTGAACCGAGTTCACTCCTCGTTTCAGTCCTGTTTCACTGAACCGGATTAACCTGCCGTTCCAGCCATGTATATCTCATGAGATATAAATCATTACCCAATGTATTGGAGTGGGATATAGGTCACACCCATCTCATAATTATACCATTCTTATGTGTGCCACAAAATCATAAACCATACATCATAGCATAACCCATGTAATAAAAATGGGATTCTTAAACATCATGTCATCATAACATAATCCATAAAAGGATATTGTAAAAATAATTCCATCATAACATAATCAAATCAATGTAAAAATAAGGATATAAACATAACCCTATATTATCATATATGGAAAATAAATTTTGATAAAACACTTGAACTCCATTCTTGAGGAAAATATCCTTTCTACTTCAAAAACATTTTCCTTTCTTAAAATGTCATATAATTTTTGAACTAAAATAAGTTGATTAAAAATAAACTTGAAAACTTGTAAAGGAAGATTTGTGGAAATAATGTTCTAAAAATCCATTCATGCCGAATAAGTTAAAAAAACATTCCTCCCATACTTTGGCCGGAAAAGTCCAAAAGTACCTCGTACAAAAAACAACAAAAGATTCCTTTCATAACTTTTACTAAAAACTCACCAAAGGGTAAAATTGGATTTATAAAATTGTAGGTGGATGGAAATAATAGTACATATTTAGGAAACATGAATGTGGATGATAAATATTCCCCAGTAAATTATGAAGTATAAACAATCTCGGATAAAAATGAGATTGTGAGATTTTCCCTTACCTTAGGTCTGATTTTCTTCGTAAGTGTCCGAACCTCCTGTATAATGATTTAAATAATGTAATTTACTTATTCCAGAATCATAATTATTTTTATTATATCATATATGGTCATATTCTTAGCTTCATATTAGTAATATTTCATTGTTACTTGTTATTCGGGTGTTTATTGCTTTTTGTTCTTATGCGTGTTTTGTTGAATAAATTTTTATTATTCTTCTTAGGTTATAGATACCTCATTTACATAATGGTATTAGTGTATACATATCATATTTATTCACTCAATTCATTTATGTAATCATTATGCAATGAAAATCATGTAGAAAGAGTCGCATCACATCATGGAGACGGTATTCCGTACGTACGCACGAGCGATGATATCGTTCCCATGATCGTTGAATTGTATTGGAGTGTATGTATACTATTTCAGAATCATTATCACTTTAAAATAATCATATATAGTTATTATTTACACCATTATACCCATCCAAGTAAGGTGGTGGTGGAAAATAGATTTCACCACGGCGTGGAGACGGTATTCCGTACGTATGCACGCGCGGTGATTTCGTTTTCCGTAGGATGGATAGATGGTGAAATAGGGTTGTTTCATACTTATAATAACATATCAGTATATTATTGATACTTATGTTATTACTTCATAATGAAACAACTAAATAATAAGAAGTGGAAGAAGAAATAAAGTTGAAATAATCGGTAACGGACATTACCTCTTCTTTGAAGCTCCTCTTTGAGACCTCCTTTTAGGGCACTAAAATTGGTCTTTAAAGAATACCAGGACCTCTAGGATGTTTCTAGGTAAGTGGATAAGATAATGTTTCAGGTTTTGGCCGAGCTTGAAGGCTAAAAGTGGTGTGAGGAAGAGAGGGAGGAGGTTCCCTTTTATAAGGGAGGAGAGGGGCACCTTTGGAAAAACTAAACAATATTATTTTATTATAAAGACATATTTGGTTTTTAATAGCTCCAAATTGATTTATTTCAAATCTAAGGTGGGTATGGGTCTAAATACTCTAATACAATATAATTTATACAAGTTTAGGTATCTATTTTAACCTAATCATTTAGATTTAACTTTATGTTAGATAATTTAACTTTTACCGTGTCTTCTTGTTTTCTTACACTATATGGTTAATAAACTTACTATAACAAGCCAAACTAACCCAAAGTTGTTTTTTTTTTGACAAAAGAAGACGGATCCATTAATGATGGAGATCAGCAGAAATACAGGAGCATAACCACGAGGGAAAATGATTGAACCACAGCAAATCCTCGTAAGGAGGTCCAATGCCTGCCATCTTGTGAGCGGCTTCATTCGCTTCCCTTCTAATAAATGAGAAATTGCAGGAATTGAAGCCTTGTCTCCGCGAGTGAATACACCGGATAATGGGGCCGAAAGGTTGAAGCCCGCCGTCAGTGAGATTGATGGCATTGATAACAGTGAGACAGTCGGATTCGATGTGAATGGAATCCCAACCGCGGTCTTTTGCAAAGTCTAACCCAGCAAGGATGGCGGCGGCCTCCGTGACTGAGGGCTCCCAAAGTGCATAACGTGCTTCGTATTTGGCAGCGATGAGATTTCCCAGGTTGTCTCGGGCCAGTAAACCAAGTCCAACTGGGCCATCCCTAGGGAGAGAGGCATCCACGTTGATTTTAACCATCCCTTCTGGTGGGGGGCACCAATGTTGGGGAAGAGGAGGGGGGGTTAAAAGTCTTTGTTGTTCAGGGTGGTTCTGCCAGACAGCAATCCATGACAATGCCCGGTCAATCCAAAATCTGGGGGGCCTCCGGAAATGATTGAAAATGGCCTCATTCCGCCTATTCCAGATAATCCAAGTCAAAATGCACAGGGCGCCTGCTTTAGCCGGCGAAAAGGAGGAACACCATCGCATCAGAAGAGATGAAGGATCTGAGGCGGCGTCCAGTCTCAGCTCTATAGTTGATCCCCAGCCATTCCAAACCTCCTGAGCCCCGGGACATTGAAAAAGGGCATGGAGAGGGGATTCAATCACAGAGGGGCAGAAAGGGCATGAGTTGTCGTTTGAAAAGTGTCTGTAGACAAGGAGGCTCTTAGTTTGGAGGATACCAATACACACCTGCCACCAGAAAAAGCGAACTTTAGGGGGAACAAAAAGCTTCCAAATTGATGTCCAGGGCCTCGCATCTCCTTCTGTAATTTGAGAAGTAAGAGCTCGCCGGTAGCCAGCTTTCACTGTATACTCTCCTGAGCTGTCATTTGTCCAGAAGAGATGATCTGGCCCTGCGTCTGACACACAGGGAATACTCAGAATAATTCTCCTATCCCTCTCATTAAACCAGGAGAAGAGTTTTTCCAGACACCATCCGGCCCCTTGATCATCAAAAAGACAACAGACTGTGGTATGTTCGGATCCTGGAAAAATAGGGGATGACGCCTTCGTGCCTGTCTGATCAATAAGCCAGGGATCAGTCCAAATCTTGACCGTAATACCATTCCCAATTCTCCAGCCTAGTCCTTGCCTCAGCAGATTACGACCACCCCAAATGCTTCTCCAGAGAAAACTGGGTCGATAGCCAAGATGGGAATCCAAGAAATCCTTATGTGGGAAATATTTAGCCCGGAGAACTCGCGTGCATAGGGATGAAGGGTTATTAATAATACGCCAACCTTGTTTAGCCAGCAAAGCATCATTAAACAGAGAAAGGTCCCGGAAGCCCATTCCGCCTTCAGATTTTGGTTGACAGAGAGCAGTCCATGCGATCCAATGGACTTTATTTTTTCCGTCCTTTCGTCCCCACCAGAAGTTAGATGTGCTGGATTGAATCTTTGAGAGCACCACATCAGGAAGTTTAAAAATAGACATCAAATAGCTGGGGATAGATTGAAGTGCCGCCTTGATGAGGATTTCTTTCCCGGCCTTGGAGATTTTTTTAGGGGTCCAACCTTGTATTTTTCTTTCAATTCGATCCACAATAGCTGAACAGATTTCTTTCTTTGACCGTCCAACCACCGTCGGGAGCCCAAGGTACTTCTGGTGCTTATCGACCCCAGGAATGCGTGCTATAGAGCAGAGATCTTCTCTTTTCGGCTTAGGGACTCCAGAGCTGAAAGAAATTTCTGATTTACTCTGGTTGATCATTTGTCCTGAAGCCCGTTCATACTGTTGTATCGCCTGGAAAATTGCAGTACATTCATTAGGGGTAGCTCGAGAAAATAGAAGGCAATCATCAGCGAAGAAGAGGTGGGATATCGGAGGGCCCTTGCGGCACGCTTTCGCCCCATGAATTATGGAGAGCGAAGCTGCCCTGGAAAGGAGGCTAGAAAACACATAAGCCACCAAAATAAAGAGGAAGGGTGAAAGAGGGTCTCCCTGGCGAAGCCCACGGGATGGGGAAAAGCCTCGGGTGAGCACCCCGTTGACATTAATACAGAAGGATACTGATGAGACGCATTGCATGATCATGTCTATCCATTTTGAGCAGAAACCCATCTTGAGCATCACAAATTCGAGGAAGTTCCATTCCACTCTATCATAGGCCTTAGCCATATACAATTTCCAAGCCATGATCCCTCTCTTTGCTCGTGTTCGAGTTTTCATGGAATGGAAAATTTCATGAGCAATAATGGCATTATCAGTGATTAACCTTTTTGCCACAAAAGCGCTTTGGTTCTCTGAAATGACGTCGGGTAGCCAAGGACGCAACCGATTCGCCAGGATCTTCGAAAAGATCTTATACGAAACATTGCACAGACTGATAGGTCGATAGTCCGAAACCCCTTGCGGATTTTTCATCTTGGGAATGAGGGTAATAATAGTTTCATTAAGAGAAGACAGGTCCGTTTTCCCCGCCCATATATCCCGCATCAGATTGCATATGTCTGGACCAATGATATGCCAGTAATTCTTGAAAAAGAGGGCGTGGAATCCGTCTGGTCCTGGGGCCTTCGTAGAGTGGATTTGCTTTAAGGCCTTAAGAGTCTCGTCATTCGTCACATCTTTAGAAAGCTGTCTATTCATATCATCAGAAATCACGGGTTTGATGCAGTCCTCAATCTCAGGAGAAATGTTAGAATGGCCTGCAGAGAAGAGCGTCTGAAAATAGCTCAGGAATGCATCTTGGATTCCCCCTGTGTCAGACACTTTACTACCATCTGATTTTAGGATGCCAGAAATAAAGTTTTTTCGGCATCTTGCTGAAGCCTTCTGGTGGAAATAACGGGTATTAGCATCCCCTTCTGCTATATGAATATCACGCGCTCGCATAGCCCAAAAACCTTCCTTATTGCGCAGGGCAACATCCAGCTCTCGTTGGGTTTCACTAATTTTGGAGAGAATGCTACTAGACGGGGGTTTGCTGAGAAGATAGCCAATCTTCCTTTCAAGCAAATTGCATTGCCGGTCCGGGTGACGGAATTTAGAGTAGCTCCATGTCTTCAGATCAGACGCCACTCGTAGAAGGTTGGTTCTCAGATCAGCTTGCCCATTCTTCCAGCCTGAACGGATTACCGCCTCGCACTCGGGATAATTTGACCAGAAGCTTTCAAATCTGAATGGTTTCCTGGAACTAGTAACGTGCTCATTATGGGTGCAGTTAATGACAATTGGGCAGTGATCCGAGCAGTTGAACGTGAGGTGTCTGATATGGTACATTTTGAAGAGGTTCATCCAATCCATTGAGCCAAAGAATCTATCCAGACGTTCAGCGATTCGATTTCCGTCTGAACTGCCTCGGTACCAAGTGAAAGGATTACCCGTGTAACCCAGGTCCATCAGCTCTGCCTTAAGGATAGCATCATTAAAATCAGACATAGACGTGGAGGAGCGCACAGCTCCACCTTTTTTCTCCTTCTGGAAAAGGATCTCGTTAAAGTCCCCTCCAAACAGAATGGGGCTTGGCAGATCACGACAGAGTCTTCCAAGAAGATCCCAAGATTTCCACTTTTCAGACTGGGAGGGCCAGCCATAGAAGCCCACAAAAGTCCAGGGGGGGTTGTGGGGAACACAAATGGATGCAGCCACATGGCGCTGGGAAAAAGATAGGAGCCTAACATCGACGTTATCCTTCCAGAGAAGACATAATCCCCCTGAATGACCCTGTCGGGGAACCGGGAAACAACCCTGGAAACCGCATTTTAGAGCAAGATTTGTGATGTCCTTGTTTTCCAATATGGTTTCGGACAGGAAAACCATATCAGGGCGACTTTGAGCGCAATGGCGCTGGAACATACGAACCGTTCGTGGGTTGCCAAGCCCCCGACAGTTCCAGCATAAAACAATCATTGCTCCAGGCGGGGCCGGGCCTGACCCGCCTCCGCCTTTGTCTCTTGTGGGGTTGATGACGTACCTGATGCTTTCCTCCTTTTGGGAGGACTGGAGTGCATACCACTGGACTCGATTTTCCGTTTCAGATCTCCTGGTTTGGGATTCCCTGGGCAATCTCTTTTACCACCGCCGCGTTCCCTTCTCCAGGTTCTACGAATAACATGTCCTGAAGGTGAGGCTTCAGTCATCCCAGAATCAGCTTGCAGAAGGGCATCAGCTGGGATCCGATTTGGACTCTGCTCAGCTTTAGGCAGATCCAAGGAAACATGTTTCTGTCTCGGGAGTTTCTCTGGAGGTTCTTTTGGTTTAGGTAGCGGCTCATTTGAAGTAAGGAACGTTAAATTTGGTGCAGATAAAGCGAAGTCGGAATTTGTGATACCCTGAATCAGGTGACTGTCTTGCCGGGCCCCATCATTGCATCTACCGATAATCTCTTGGGAGGCGTTTCCATTTCCCCTAAGCTCAGCTGGGGAATCCTTAGGGAAGACAGGGGGTCCCATCCTTATAATAGAAGGTTGTCCAGATTCCGGTCGTCTTATATGGGCTGCAATGAGACGGTCCTGATCTATTTGTCTTTCCGCCTCAGGAATATATGCCTCTCTGTGTGCTTTGGCCCGGATCCACGAACCATATTGTAGGGTAATATTTTCAGCGGAATTCTCTGGCTTTGCCCCGCACGCTTTCTCAATGTGGCCGATACGTCCGCAAAGGAAGCAGAAGATTGGTAGTTTTTAGAAGTCGAACGAGATCCAGGTGTTGGAATCATCAATTTTCAGGAACATACCTCGCATTAAGGGTTCAGACACATCGATCTCAGCCTTTATTCGAACCCAGGGTCCCCATTGTATGGGGTCCGAGCAATCCCACTCTAGGAAGTGACCGATCTGGTCTCCAATTTCTTTCATCACATGTGTTGATCTCCCATGGAACGGTATTCCTTTAATTCTTACCCAGAACGGGGATCGGGTAAGTGTGCAGTTCTGAATCTCGTCTCCCCCTTTAAATTCCTCCATCAGAATGAGATGATTGTCAAAGGACCAAGGTCGTCCTCTGAGGACTTTATCTTTGTCTTTGTCACTGAAGAACTCAAAAACAAGGAGTTTGTTCTCAATTTCCCGGATGGCTACTCCAGCTTCCAATTTCCAGAGATTTTGAAGGGTGGTCCTGAGGGCCTTTAGATTAAATGGTGCCTCGGTCGCCAGTCTTCCGACCACCAATAAAGCCATACGTTTTGACAAAGTGTTGTCTTCATTTCTACAGGTTGCAAGTGGCTCTTTTTCTTTGTCTGTCAATGTGAGGTTCTTCCATTGGTTCAGCAGATCCGTCTCCATGTGGAGAGCCACGAAGACTCCTAGGGAGGGATTGGCCTAACAGAGGTCCCCTATCCAAGGGGTGTCAAGCCCAAAGGGGTCCCCGACCCAGGGACTCCGGCCCAATCCAAACCTCTAGGAAGGAATCAACAAAAAGAATCACAGACCGGATTTAAGCGATAATTCACACAGGTCCGGCCCAACCCAACGATTTCTCTGTTCAGGCACAGCCCGATACAAGTCCTCCAGTCAGGTGCGGCCCGAAAGCTCCGTGCCACTTATTCTTTCCGTGCCAGCCCTATACGACCCGATCCTCCAAGCTGGGGAAGACCACAAGCCGCGCCAAGACCTGTGCGACCAAAAACAATGCGTTGGGGAGGACCGCAAGCCGCGCCAAGACCTGCGCGGCCCAAATCAACGCGCTGGGGACAATCTCGCTCCACCACCAGCCATGCGCGGTAGTTTCCTTCGCGCTGGGAAGAGCTATATGATCTCGCGCAAGTCCCCTCGCATTTCGAGGAACGGGCAGGCTGCGCGACGCTCCAACTTGCGCGCCGAGGGACTCTTCTTCCCGTCCACGCCCTCCGCGCCCCGGGGAACCACCGCACCTTCGAAAACAAACGCGAACCAGCAATTTCGCACACACTCAGTGCCTCAGACCTTAGCGCTAGGTTCTTCGCGAATCAAATCCAGTGCAAACACACAATGCCGCAAATCTTCGCGGCAGACGCTTCGCGAAAAACACCTCTCCGCGAATCAACCTCTTTTGCGGCGTGTGCTTCGCGGCACACCCTCTTCCCGAGCGCTCAGACACGGTGAACCATCACGGATAGTGCTGCAAGATTCAAACCACAAAACACCAAAGCTTCGCACCAGCGTAAAAGATGAGTCCCGCCCCCCCAATCTTCCCCCGTCTTCGCGAGGCAGGAGCGAAATACACCCCCAAACAGAGATCGGACTGGTAAAATTTTCTCGGAGAAGGGATTATGGCGCCAGGAGGGATTGAACGGTCCCATGGGAGGCCGGACCTTCACCCAAAGGCGATTTCGGGCAGAGAAGATGTTGAAACCCTCTACGACACAAGAGGTTCTGGGAACTGGCAGAGACTCCCAAGAGTCAACCGGAAACAGAAGATTCGCCGCGGGGATATGAGGAGCGGCACAGGAGAAGGGAAAGAGAAAGCGGCAGAGGGAAAAATGCTGCAACTGTTGAAGATCTGAAGGAACCAATCTAACGCCGCATATCCAGAACTCCGAGCAAGGAAGGAGACGCTGGACCTAGGAAAACCCTAGGAGGAGAAACTCTCAGCCGCGGCGAGAGACTAAGTTGCTCTGATAACCCAAAGTTGTTTATTATTAGTATATATAACCTTATCTAAGTAATTTGGCCGAACCTTAGATTTTTAGGAATAAAATAAAAATTAATAATATAATATTTGTTTTAAAATCTATTTTATGTCAATTTTGACACTATTTGGTAATTGATTTTTGTGAAAATCATAACTGAAATATTACTTCTAAAAAAGGTACTTAAATCAATAATAACATGTCATATTAACATAAAAAATTATTTTAATTTATAAAAAGTCTCAAATTACATTTATTTGGGTATTTATAATATCAATTATGTCAATATTTCATTAATAATATAATTACTACATCATCATTGTGTCATAAATAAATTAAATTATTTAAAGTCTAAAAATTACAAATAAAATACCATTATTTATGAAATATTTTTATCTTTATAATGAATATTTATAGTCGAACTTATCTTATGTATAACACTATATTAAAAATGATTTACTTATTAAACTTTGATTTTAACTATTTTAACCCTTCTTTAAATAAATTAATATTAAATGTCCTAATCTAATCCAAGTGGGACTAAATGGTCATATTTTATTCCTAAGGTTGTTTTTGGTCGAATTACACTTATACAATAGAATTAGGACATGTTTAAGGGTAATAATAATATCATTTTTATCCTTAATTACCCTATTTACTTTTAACTGTGGTAAAAAAAAGTAAAAAGTTACTATTCCCCAAAAATTATTTTCATCTCATTGAACCAAATTTTAGTCCATGATATTAACCGTTTCTGTAGTATTTTCTAAATTCTACTAAAAGAAGCGGTAAAATTAAGTTTTATGTAAATTTGGAGATTCTCCTAGGAGGTGGGTAAAAGACGGTGAAAAGTTCAATAAAATTTTTATATATCTAAAATTATTATAAAATGACTCCAATGAATTGAATTTAACTTATATAGGTATTATTTATCAATTTTTACCTAAAATAAATTTAAATAAAATAAATAATTATTTAAATAAAAAGTCAGTTTTTAAATAGTAACCCAGTGTTTTCACTATTCCTCAAAAATTGAAAGTTTTCAGAAAAATACCAAAATTTCACCCTAGGCTAATTTCGATATTCCTAATCCAAAAATGAAGTCAATTATGAAATATGAAATTTAAAAAATTTCAAAATGTGGTTATTACTATTCATAACGGGTAGTTTTAATAATATTTTAATAGCATATCATTGTTTAGTGAAACTCAGTATTGCGTACGACGCAAGCTATCGAGAAAGGTCACGATTTCATGTAAAGCAAGCCAAGCTAGTGTTGTGTGTAGTGAAATATCCCTTTGATGATAACATAAAAACAAAATATTTCTCATAAAATTCTCAGGTGTTACATTCTACCCCCCTTAAAATGAATTTCACCCTCGAAATTCGTCACTTTGTAACAAACAGATGAGGATACCTCTCCCTCATCATATCCTTAAGATACCATGTAGCTTCTTCTAATTGGTGGTTCTTCCATAAAACTTTCACCAAGCTAGTGGACTTGTTCCGTAGGACTTTTTCGCTATGATCTAGAATCTTTATCGGTTGTTCTTCATAAGAAAGATCTTGTTCTAGCGGTACAACTTCTGAGCTGAGTACATGTGAAGGATCAGGTATGTACTTTCTTAGGAGAGATACATGGAACAAATCGTGAATTTGAGAGAGATTCGGTGGAAGCGCCAATCGGTAAGCTACCTTCCCAACACGATCCAGAATTTCAAAAGGACCGATATATCTAGGGCTCATCTTTCCCTTATTTCCAAATCTCATGACCCTCTTCCAGAGAGATATTTGTAAGAACACTTTATCACCCACTTCAAACTCTAAATATTTTCTTCGGTTATCAGCATAACTTTTTTTTCGACTCTGAGCTGCTCTTATGTGTTGTTGAAAAGATCCGACCTTTTCTTTCATCTCATCAACAAGATCAGGTCCTAATAGCTTTCTTTCCCCAACTTCATCCCAGCAAGTTGGAGTCCTGCATTTCTTTCCATAGAGAGATTCATAAGAAGCCATCGGAATAATTGATTGAAAGAAATTATTATAAGAAAATTCCACCAAAGGTAGGTGTTGATCCCAAACACCTTTGAAATCCATAGAGCAAGCCCTAAACATATCTTCTAGAGTTTGAATTGTCCTCTCAGACTGACCATCTGTCTGAGGATGATAAGCAGTGTTGAAACTCAACTCTGTATCCAGAGTATGCTGAAGACTTAGCCTGAATTTCGAGGTAAACCTCGGATCCCGATCAGATATAATGGAAAGTGGTACTCCATGCAATCTTACCACTTCCTTTACATATATCCTGGCAAGCTGATCTAGAGAGAAATCCTCTCTAATAGAAATGAAGTGTGTCGACTTCGTAAGACGATCAACTATAACCCAGATAGCATTATTGCCTTTGGATGTTTTAGGAAGTCCAGTGACAAAGTCCATAGTGATGTTTTTCCATTTCCATTCGGGTATGGGTAATGGTTGTAACATCCCCTTAGACTTCTGTCTCTCAGCTTTAACTTGCTGACAAACCAAGAATCGAGAGACATATTCAGAAACATCTCTTTTCATGACATCCCACCAAAAGTACTCTTTCAGGTCCCTATACATCTCCGTGCTTCCAGGATGAATAGAGAATGAAGAACTATGAGCCTCATCCAGCAGCTCCTTCTTTAATTCTGGGATGGGAGAAACACAAACCCAATTCCTGAACTTTATTATCCCATCACAATCAAGGTTGAATTCAGGAACATTTATCACCTTCTTTTGTAACTCTACATCTTCTTTCTGTGCCTCTTTAATCTTCACATGTATAGATGATTGAACATTCATTTGAGAAAGATACGATTTTTCCCCTTCCATTAAAATTCCAAGATCCATCCTTTGTAAATCCATAAATATTGGATCTTTTGTGATTCTCACCATGGATAAGCTAACATGGTCTTGTCGACTTAATACATCTCCCACCTTGTTTTCTTTCCCAGGGTGGTAATGAATTGAGCAGTCGTAATCCTTAATCAGCTCCAACCATCTTCTTTGGTGCATATTTAGCTCCTTTTATGTGAAAATATACTTTAAACTTTTATGATCAGTATAAATATCACACCTTTCTCTATAAAGATAATGCCTCCAAATCTTTAATGCAAATATTACCACAGCTAACTCCAAATCATGAGTTGGGTAATTTTGCTCATGGATTTTCAACTATCGTGAGGCATAAGTTGTCACCATATTATTTTTCATAATAACACACCACAGCCCCTTCTTGGATGCATCACTGAAGATCACAAACCTTTCTCCACAAAAAGGAAGTGTGAGTACAGGTGCACTTGATAACCTTCTTTTCAACTCCTTGAAATTCTCTTCACATTCTTCCATCCACACGAACTTAACTCCTTTTCGAGTCAACTTGGTGAGTGGATTAGATAATCGTGAAAAATCTTTTACAAAACATCGATAATATCCAGCCAAACCAAGAAAACTTCGGATCTCGGTTACTGTTATTGGTCTCGACCATCTTTCGATAACCTCTGTTTTTGCTGGATCCACAGATATCCCCTATTTTGAGATTATGTGACCCAAAAATGAAACTTTTTGAAGCCAAAATTCACACTTGGTAAATTTGGCATAAAGCTTCTCCTTTCTCAGGGTCTTTAATACAATTCTCAAGTGATCTTCATGTTCTTTCTTTCTCTTTTAATAGACAAGAATATAGTCTATAAAGACTACCACAAACTGATCAAGATAGTCTCTAAATACTCTATTCATTAGATCCATGATGATAGAAGGGTAATTAGTAAGACCAAATGGCATCACTATAAATTCATAGTGTCCATAACTTGTACGGAAAGTCGTCTTTGGTATATCCTCCCTTTTGACCCTTAATTGATGATACCCCGAACGAAGATCAATCTTGGAAAAATATTGAGCTCCATGTAGTTGGTCAAATAAGTCATCAATGCATGGGAGAGGATATTTGTTCTTGATAGTGATCTTGTTAAGTTCTTGATAATCAATGCAGAGTCTCATTGATCCATCTTTCTTCTTAACAAACAGAACAGGTGCTCCCCAAGGTGACGCACTAGGGTGTATTAATCCCTTATCAAGATTCTCTTGGAGTTGGTTCTTTAATTCCTACAACTCAATTGGGGCCATTCTATAAAGTGTCTTTGAAATAGGTAAAGCACCCGGTATGAATTCAATTGAAAACTCAACTTCACGATTTGGTGGAAGACCCAGAACTTCCTCTGGAAAGACATCGTCAAACTCCCGTACAATGGGCATATTCTTAATCTTCAGTTTCTCACCAACCATTTGAGATAAATAACCTTCATTTAGTGGAATCAAGACCCATAAGATGGAAGAAATTTCTACTGGAAGGTTATTTTCATCCTTGCATCAATAGATGATCATAGATTGATCTGGAATATGAAATGTGACTTCCCTTATTTAGAAATTGATATGAGCTCCATATAATGAAATCTAATCCATACCAAGAATCACATAAAATTCCACTATAGGAAGGATCACAAGATTTGCAGGAAGCACTTTCCCACAAACTTCAATCGGAGAAGAATTGTAAACTTTTGATGCGACTGTTGTTCCATTAGGAGTTGTCACAGCCAACTCAACATCTAATTGTTGGGGTAATACGGAGATACCCATAGAAAATTATTTAGAAATAAAAGAGTGGGTGGATCCAGAATCAAATAAAACATTTTCTACTTTAGAGTGGATGGTAAGTGTACCTCTCACCACTTCGTTGTCGTACTCCACATCACCGATAGAAATTGCATGTGAATTTCCTTTGTCTTTTGCCTTAAGAGTTTGTTGACATCGATAATCATCAATAACCCTTGGATTAGGGCATTGATTGGCATAATTCCCCATTTCCTTGAACTTGTAACATTGAAGTGTATGAGGTTCACCCTATGTAGCCTTTTCTTTGTTTGCATCACTAGACATATTCTTCCCATCATTGTGGCATTCAAATGCCCGATGACCTTCCTTTCCACATTTGAAACATTTACTTTCCCTTTAAGACAATTTCCTCCATGTTTCTTTCCACACTTTGTGCATAAGGGAAAAATCATCTTATTTTCAGTGTGGTCTTTAGATTTTCCTTTGAATTCCATTTTCCTCTTCTTATCAAACCCATATTACTGATGGGTTACTCCAATATCCATCTCAACCTTGAGAGCACATCAAACGATTTCCTCGTAGCTATTGAAGTCCCTTATGGATAACGCCCTTCGAAGACTTGGTTTTAAGCCAATAAAGAATCGATCGATCTTACTCTCAGGATGGATAATAATACCAGAAGCGTACCTTGAAAGTCTTGTAAAATTTTCTTCATAGGTACCAACAGATTCATCATCCTTTTGCTTCAGTTCAATAAAATCCTTCTCCATCTTTGTTTGAAGAATGCGGGGGAAGTACTTATTGAAAAATAAGTTCTTGAACTCGTCCCATTCCATGGACTCAATTTCATCCCTTTGCCTCATATTCTTAATAAGATTCCACCATTGATCAGCATCACCTTCCAAATGATACACTACTAAGATGACTTTATCATGTTTAGAACATTAAAGAACTGAAAATATCTTTTCAGTGGTACTGATCCATTGTTCTGCCACTAATGGATCAGAAGACCCGCTGAATGAAGGTGGACGCTACCTCATAAAGGATTCAACAGAATGTTTCTCCTTCCTTTGATCGTTTGGAAGTCCTTCATGATTAATAACTTGAGAATTTCATGTGAGCATGGCAACAATATTTTTCATTCCGGCTCCCATAACGTTTGGTTTCTCAGGGGGACAATCATTACATTTCCCATCGCATTCTGCATTAACACGGTTCCTTCGGGTTCCAGCCATTGACTAAAACCAAGAATAATAGTGTGAGAAACACTAATTATAATAGGAAAAACACATAATCAAGAATAAAATTTTACACTTAAGGTCTTATCATAGGTTGTTCATGGCCATTTCTAAAACACTAAGATTGTGTTCTATGCTTAAACATATCCTTAGGTTTCTTACTAAGGCTTTAACATCCTAGTTTCCAATGTTTGACTATACCTTTCCTCTAATACCAACTATAAAGACCCATACTTTACATACATTGTTAATACTTCGAAATTGAAGTACGATTATTACAACATATAACAAAACCATGAAAGGACCATATAGGTATAGTGTCTTTAGAAACTGGGAAACATAAACAACAGGTTCATAAATCATCTACGTTGTCTCCCATTTATTTCATCATATCTATAGTCCCTTTTTGGCATATCCTACTTAATATACTTCTTACTAACCTGGGGAAAATAAAACATACAAAAGGGTGAGCTCAAATGCTCAGTAAGGGTAAACAAAATAAATATCAATCACGTCATATTCATAAGAACATAACATTTTGGAAATCTTACCCTGCAAAAGAGATCATAATTTAAAACATGGGATAAATCATAGTAGTGAAATGTAATCCCAAAAATAGTAACTTAAAACATGAATCTTTTTGGAATACACACATAATCATAGAAAATCATTTCTTAGTAGTCAAGACTCATTGCCAAGACTATCTTAGGGGACAATGTCCATTTCTGAACCGAGTTTACTCCTCATTTCAGTCCTGTTTCACTGAACCGGATTAACCTGTCGTTCCAGCTATGTCTATCTCATGAGATATAAATCATTACCCAATGCATTTTAGGGAGATATAGGTCCCACCCATCTCATAATGATACCATTCTTATGTGTGTCACAAAATCATAAACCATACATCATAGCATAACCCATGTAATAAAAATGGGATTCTTAAACATCACATCATCATAACATAATCCATAAAAGGATATTGTAAAAATAATTCTATCATAAAATAATCAAATCAATGTAAAAATAGGGATATAAACAGAACCCTATATTATCTTAGATGGAAAATAAATTTTGATAAAACACTTGAACTCCATTCTTGAGGAAAATATCCTTTCTACTTCAAAAACATTTTTCTTTCTTAACATGTCATATAATTTTTGAACTAAAATAAGTTGATTAAAAATAAACTTGAAAACTTGTAAAGGAAGATTCATGTAAATAATGTTCTAAAAATCCATTCATGCGGTATAAGTTAAAAAAATTCCTCCTGTACTTTGGCCGGAAAAGTCCAAAAGTACCTCGTACGGAAAATGACAAAAGATTCCTTTCATATCTTTTACTAAAAACTCAACGAAGGGTAAAATTGGATTTAAAAAATTGTATGTGGATAGAAATAATAGTACATATTGAGGAAACATGGATGTGGATGATAAATATTCCCCAGTAAATTATGAAGTATAAACAATCTCGGATAAAAATGAGATTGTGAGATTTTCCCTTACCTTAGGTCCGATTTTCTTCGTAAATGTCTGAACCTCCTATATAATGATTTAAATAATGGCATTTACTTATTCCAGAATCATACTTATTTTTATGATATCATATATGGTCATATTATTATCTTCTTATTAGTAATATTTCATTGTTACTTGTTATTCGGGTCTTTATAGCTTTTTGTTCTTATGCGTGTTTTGTCGAATAAATTTTTATTCTTATTTTTAGGTTATATATACCTCATTTAAAAAATGGTATTAGTGTATAAATATCATACTTATTTACTCAATTCATTTATTTAATCATTATGCAATGAAAATCATGTAAAACGAGTCGCATCACATCGTGGAGTCGGTATTCCGTACGTACGCACGAGCGATGATATCGTTCCCATGATTGTGGAATTGTATTGGAGTGTATGTATTCTATTTCAGAATCAATATCACTTTAAAATAATCAAATATAGTTATTATTTACACCATTATGCCCATCCAAGTAAGGTGGTGGTGGAAAATAGATTACACCACGGCATGGAAACGGTATTCCGTACGTATGCACGCGCGGTGATTTCGTTTTCCGTAGGATGGATAGATGGTGAAATAGGGTTGTTTAATACTTATAATAACATTTCAGTATATTAGTGATAATGATGTTATTACTTCACAATTAAATAACTAATGAAGAATAAGTGGAAGAAGAAATAAAGTTGAAAGAATCGGTAACAGACATTACCTCTTCTTTGAAGCGCCTCTTTGAGACCTCCTTTTAGGGAACTAAAATTGGTCTTTGAAGAAGACCAGGACCTAGAGTATGTTTCTAGGGAAGTGGAGAAGATAATTTGTCAGGGTTTGTCCGAGCTTGAAGGCTCAAAGTGGTGTGAGGAAGAGAGGGAGGAGGTGCCCTTTTATAAGAGAGGAGAGGGGCACCTTTGGAAAAACTAAAAAATAGTATTTTATTATAAAGACATATTCGGTTTTTAATAGCTCCAAATTGATTTATTTCGAAGATAAGGTGGGTATGGGAAGCAATCCTCTCATACAATAGAATTTAGACAAGTTTATGTATCTATTTTAACCTTATCATTTAGATTAAACTTTAAGTTAGATAATTTAACTTTTAATGTGTCTTCTTGTTTTCTTACACTATAAGGTTAATAAACTTACTATAACAAGCCACAAAAACCCCAAGTTGTTTATTATTAGTATATATAACCTTATCTAAGTCATTTGGCCGAAACATAGATTTTTAGGAATAAAATAACAATTAATAATATAATATTTGTTTTAAAAACAATTTTATGTCAATTTTAACACTATTTGGTAATTGATTTTTGTGAAATTCATAACAGAACTATTAGTTCATAAAATGTTAATTAAATCAATACTAACATGTCATATTAACATATAAAATTATTTTAATTCATAAAAAGTCTAAAATTACATTTATTTGGGTATTTATAACATCAATTATGTCAATATTTCATTAATAATATAATTACTGCATTATCATTGTGTCATAAATAAATTAAATTATTTAAAGTCTAAAAATTACAAATAAAATACCATTATGTAGGAAATCTTTTTATATTTCTAATTAATATTTATAGTCGAACTTATCTTATGTATAACCCTATATTAAATATGATTTACTTATTAAACATTGATTTTAACTATTTTAACCCTTCTTTAAATAAATTAATATTAAATGTCCTAATCTAATCCATGTGGGCCTAAATTGTCATGTTTTATTCATAAGGTTGTTTTTGGTCTAATTACACTTATCCAATAGAATTAGTACATGTGTTAGGGTAATAATAATATAATTTTTACCCTTAATTACCCTATTTACTTTTAACCGTGGTAAAAAAAAGTAAACAGTTACTATTCACCAAAAATTATTTTCATCTCATTGAACCAAATTTTATTCCTTGATATTAACCATGTCTCTCGGATTTTTGAAATTCCACTCACAAAAGTGGTAAAATTATGTTTTATGTAAATTTAGAAATTCTCCTAGGAGGTGGGTAAAAGACGATGAAAAGTTCAATAAAATTTTTATATATCTAAAATTATTATAAAATGACTCCAATGAATTTCATTGAACTTATATAGGTATTATGTATCAATTTTTACCTAAAATAAATTTAAATAAAATAAATAATTATTTAAATAAAAAGTCAGTTTTTAAATAGTAACCCAGTGTTTTCACTATTCATGAAAAATTGAAAGTTTTCAGAAAAATACCAAAATTTTACCCTAGGATAATTTCGATATTCCGAATCCAAAAATGAAGTCCATTTTGAAAGATGAAATTTAAAAAATTTCAAAAAGTGGTTATTACTATTCATAACGGCTAGTTTTAATAATATTTTAATAGCATATCGTTGTTTAGTGAAACTCGGTATTGCGTACGACGCAAGCTATCGAGGAAGGTTACGATTGCATGTAAATAAAGCCAAGATAGTGTTGTGTGTATTGAAATATCCCTTTTATGAGAACATAAAAACAAAATATTTCTCATAAAAGTCTCAGGTGTTACATTGATTTTCCATAAGGTTTGTTTATATTTTTGTTTGGGTGGGTGTTTGATTGGGAGCTGCTCATTTCGTGATAAGAGTGCCTGGTCTATGTGGAGGTTTTGGGTTGAGTTCTATTTCCTTGATATTCCCCTAGTGTTCTAGGGTTTTGTGAGTGTTGGGGATTTTTTACTTCGGTGATGATGCATTCCCTCTTGTGAAGAGATTTTTTGGTTCTTTTAATAAGTTTTTCTGTTCTGATGTCCTCGTAGGCTGGGTTGTTTAGTGGTAGATTTTTAGCATAAATCCATGTGGAGGATTTGTTTCATTGTTTTGAGAAATTTGGTATATCTTAGGATCAATAAGTCCTTAGTTTTTAGTTGTAGGAAGGTCACTACTTAGTCAGTGTGAGGATGTTGGGTTTGTTAGGTTGGGAGTTCCTGCATTTCACCCCCCAAGGTGGTGTGTTGCGTTTTAGAAGTTTTTATGTTAGTAGACTTTTTTGTGGTGGGGAGAACCCTATCGTTTACTCCCTTGTTCTGTGTTGTGGTTTCTCATGGATCATTTAGGTGTGACTTGTAGAGAGTAATAGTAATCTAGGGATTCATGCTTTTCCATTGGTTAGTTTTGGCATTGAATCATGTTTTGTTCAGCGATCAACTTCATGACTTTATGGGGACATGAAGTGTCTATGGTGGGGAGAATTGACACACACCGACCATGGATTCTCCATTACATTATTCTTTTCTCAATTTTGGATATTTTTGTTGATGTTTGTTTTTATTTTCCTACAAAAGTCTTTTCGTTTTAGAGGTTTGGTTTTATTATAGGCCAATTCTTGTTTATTTTGAGTGATATTGGGAGAATGATTCATGATGGAGTGTTTGTGACACCAAAAATGTCATTATATTGTGTTTAAATCATTCAAGGATCTTGGGGTGGGATTATATATTGTTAGGTATGTCATTTTAGTGTTTCTGCAAAAAAATCTGTTCACATGATTTGGGCATGGTTTTCCCAAACCATAAAACATAAACCTACAATGTTGCGGAAGTTTTTTAGTGACAGTCGCATGGTTGGCGCATGGTTTAGAAACCCATCTAGAAAAACCATATGGTCTATTGTGGGAATAATATCTTTTTACCTAGATATATGTTTTAGGTTATTCCACCTAAAAAATGAAGCCGCGCATATTAGGTATAGACCATAGGCTCCTCCCTTTTCATTCACTGTCGTTTTGTACCACTTCACGGGTGATTTCTCACTAAAGTTCAGTGTTTCATTATCAAATCTTCCTAATTCCTATTATCTTATTCCCCATATATCAATTCATTGCTCTCTCATGGATTTTTTCCTCTTTATACAAACCCTAAATGTCTAGGGTTTGTGTGTGGGTGACGTTTCTTTTGATTTAGGGCATGCAGATCATCCATGGGGCCCAATTCTCCCTATCCTTGATGTTGTATCTCTTCCACACTTGGTTTGAAGTTGGTGTATCCAAATTTTCTTTTGTGGAATGATCCTTTGGAACTATAATGTTTTAATTGATTCTTAAATGTTATTCACACCACTTTTAAGCACATGGATATATGTAAATGATGTTTTGGTATTGATTGATTTTGATAAAAATATATTTCCTTGGTCATTTCTGTAAAATTCCTAGGTTTAAGGAACCTAGGGTGTTTATTTTAAATTATTTTATAATTCTAAAGTAAAATTGGGGGTTTATAGGAAATTTTTCTCAATCCATAAGTGGTGATGGTAGTTTATTTTTTCTAAACTAGGTTACATGTGTACAGGTTGGTGATGTTGTGGCATACATAAAGTGTAACAAATGTATTTGAAAGGGGTTTATGGTTTTAAGGGGGATGGTTATATTATTTTAATAACATAAGTTTTTGTATTGGGTTTTAATGTTAGTTTTGACATTAAAATAATGTTTTTTAAGTTCCTTCTTTGATTTTGGTGAGCCATTGGATGTTGTCACATCCATGGGCTAACTAGGTAGACACATGGATATTCTCTCAAATGAAGAAAACACTCAACAAATGGTGTTCTCTTTAAACATTGGTTTCTTAAAAGGGTTTTATCCTTGAAATGAAGTTGAGTCCCTTGTTTGATTACTATAGAAGGTTTTAAATAAGATTTTATAATGCCATGCTTCAAGATTTTGGGAATTCATGGTTTTTAATGTATACTTTAAGGCATGGTTTTTGGATTTGAAATGTGTTTTGGGTGTGTGTTTTGTTTGTAAGGGCCCGCTTTGCATTGTTAATGTGAATGTGGTTTTTTTGTGTTATTTTGGTAATGTTATTGGACACGTTGTGTTAAAGTCTTGTATGTCAATTCCTATTCAATGATGGTAGTTGTGAAACTCCCTAGAATGATTCATGGTTTGGTAATGTGTGTTCCCAATTGGAAACCCGAAATTTTTTATGAAATGTTTTAAATGTTTAATGGTATAGCAACCTAGTTGGAACCTTTTTGTGAAATATATATGTATATATATATATATATGGGGAACCATTATAGTTGGGATTTTCTCTCATGGGTTATAAAATATTAGTGTCCATGTTTGGGGTAGGCAAGTTAGGTTAATGAATGTAACATGAGTTACGCATGCGTTGGTGTCCTACTTGAACATCTTTACTACCCCCATGGGTTATTGGGTGTCTTTTATATGATTTGGTGATGGTATCTTACCAACCCAAATTATATGGGTTGGTACCCAATAGAATATGTAGAGGCCAGATGGGGAGTGTTGCTAGTTTTATCACGATAGTGATCAGTTGGTTATAGATTATGGGGCTTCACAATACGTCGGCTGGTGGTTTCATACCCTGTATGTCTAGGGTTGTCTTGGGATGTTTAGGATCACCCATGGTTATTATTTTATTTCATGTTTATGTTCTTCTACAAATGTTTATTTCTTTCTTGTACTATTTAACATTTTCATTTCACCAAAACCTTAATATTATATGTCTTCGTTTTTGTTTATAAAATGGAAATCGGTTTTGGAAATGATATGTAGTGTGTGCTCGATTTATAAATGGTAAAATGATATTATAAATTTAATATTTTAAAACCCTAATTTCATAAATATATTTCAAACCTAGGTAAATGGTTTTTTTGGGTGAGGAGATTCATGGATTCTATGGTTTATCATTGGGTTCCCTACTGAGAATTTTGGTTCCCATGCCTATTATATCTTTTCTGTTGTAGGATGTGTTCTTATTCATATTCATGGTATAGTTTCTCAGTGGTGGATTAGGTTTGGTCTTGAGTTTTTTGGTAACCATGATGTCACGTGTAGATCATGTGACAGCAGTTCAGTTTTTTCTTGTTATTATTATTGTTTTGTTTCATTGTACCTTTTAACTAAATTAGTCATTTATTTATTTGACATCTAGTTTTTTAATTTGATACATTCTAATATCGTTTTATTTATTTATCTAATACTTTTTTTATCTTTTCGAATAAAATTGATCCAACTTGTATGTTTTAATGTCTGTCACTAGTTTCCAGCCCATGGGGATTGAGAACACCCTTCGGGCCATGTCTTGGACCGGGTTGGATGTCGGGTTGGATGGCATCCCTGCCTAGTTCGTGACATATTTATGGATTAATTTGGTCATTTTTACTATACCATTAATAATTATATCATTATTTTGAGACATGTTTGTTTATACAGGTACATTAGGAAAAGGAATCCCATGTGTGTGACATGATTACTCAAAACTGGCTTCCATCTCATTGCCTATTGAAGTTGGTCTCGGGGTGTCACACTCAACATACCACCAATCATGTGATCCTAAGAGGGTTAGTTCATGACATTATAGATAGTTATGTGGATTTATGGGAGTTAGAAATCGATGGGTTGAAATTCCATTGTTTCGTATACAAAAGAATAAGGGGTCAAGTACAAGATTGTGTTGGTTGTGGTGAAATATTACCACAAATCATGCAATATTTAATTAAGTTAATACTTATGGTCAATGTAAACCATTTTAAAATGTATATTAAAATGTATTTTTGACATTTTCTACATATAAATTATCCATTTCATTGAAGTGGGATGAGTGGCTAGACTAAATATTATATTACTAAAACATAATTTTTAATTCAGAGGGGCATCAATAAGTTCCATTTCATATATACATATTATTTTTGGGACACAAAATATGGTAATGATATTTGAATTTATGAAAATTTTGAATTTCATGGTTCTGAATTCCATGATGGATATAGAATTGGACCACCAGGAGAATAATTCATTGGTAGTAAGGATGTAATTGAACCGTATAGAAATAGATGGAAAATATGGCCCAATGATATCTATTCCATAGAAGTAAAAAGGCCAAGAGTATTTGGTAGTATGAAATATATTTGGGGTTAATAGATGAAATTGGTATCTATTAGGAAGGAATGACATTTCTTAGTTAATTTCCCGCAATCCTACATTATTGACAATATAAATTATAAAACAATTTTGATTTGATGAGAGAGATTGGCTCTTCGATGAAGAGAGACACAACTTCCTAAATGAAATTACAACATAATAATGAAGGTATATAATTTTAAAATTAATTTATGGAGGAATCATTTAAATCATCTTTTATAGAAGACATTTGAAGAATTTGATCATTCATAGTGGGAAACGTTCACTTCCCACCTTCATAAATTATCACTTCTGGATCAGTCTGATGTAAGAATTCCAAATTAGAGGCATTGCATTATGGGGGGAAATTCATACAATAATGGTACCAATTGATGAGTATTGTGAGTCACCTTGATCTGGATGGGTGTTGATCTCATTTATTTCCTCCACGCCATTACTGAAAAATGGATAGAAAACAATATGGTGTGAAATGTAAATGAGCTTATCAACAAGGACTAGATATTATAGATAAGTGGTTAAATTATCTAATGTATCATATTGTGCATTCTAAAAATGAGAGATATGATAAAATTTTGGATAGTATAGAAATAATTCCATCAACACACATACATAATTATGTAGTGGAAATAATTACACATTCTTAATTCCATATTCACTATTAATATTCATGATCTCAGACTTCTAATTACCCTTAATATTCAAGAGAGTCCATTGTATTTGTAATTCAATATCTAAGATGTAAATTGAAACTTGATATTACATATCATTATTGTTATATACTTTTAATACAAGGAAGGAGTTGGGTAGATATTCTTTGGATGAGGAGATGAGAACTATCCCAAGAAAAACCATGTTATTATTTGGATTTTCCATCCTTATTCTTGATAGTCTTATGGAAGCACTGTTAATGTCCATCACTAATATCATGGGAGTTTTACGGATAGAAAAAACCTCCTTTTCATTGAGCTCGGTATTTAATAGTAAATCCATTGGGATAGGTTGTTTTTTGATGAAACCAACCAAAACCTTCCCTTGGGTGGGCTTTTAAGATAAAAACCGAATGTAAAATTGTAGTAGGATGAGTTCCCATCAAGATAGTAAATGCGTTAACAATAGAAGAAATGGGAGATATTTGAGTGGTTCTAATTAAGAGATTATATAGACCTACTACTGTTAATTACTCATATTCTACATAATGATGATATATTCCATATAGTTCTTCATGATTATAGTGTCTAGTTCTAATATCAATAATTTTTTTATACTAAGATATTATATGATTTTTCTTATTTCCTATATATTTTTTACAATCATGTAGAGCATTAATTGATTTCTCTAGTGTTTACACATAAAGGATGTGATACTTAACTTCCACTAGAAGAATTATAAATGACGAGAATAGAAGATATTCCCCTAGATTATTAAATGTTTTTTTTTGAAAATTTTATTCCAACAGATAGTTTAATATCCTATTCATCAACTTCATTAGAGGGTCAAATTTACTATTTTTGTTGGCTATAATACATGTGATATTTTATATATAACCCTAGAGTTACCTTAGATATTTATCATTCATAGGTGGATTAATATCATGGAATTCCCTAGTTTTATCAGTGTTTGAATTTGGTACCATGATAGAAGACAATGAAACTGAGAAATTATCTCAACAGAACCCCAAAATCAAATTTCAAGGGGTTTATTTTCAGGAAAAATTTCCATGTTTTTTTAAAAACAATATGAAGATCAGAAATATGAACAACACATTATTGAGACCGGAACACCAAATCATCCACATAAAATTATTCTATTTTAACTAGAACGGGTGGATGATATGGTTTATAGAATATTGAAATATAAAATCATCATTCTTTAGGAGGAAGGGAATGAATTGATAGAAATATAAATCATGTGGGTCTCTGAATGTGGTTGCCTCCTCATCATTTGAGGCCATATTGATCTAGTTATATCTTGAATACCCATCATTAATAGAAATGTCTTAGAATCCCACGTTTGAAATGATCATTATTTATGTGATTGGGACTAGGAAGTAATACATTGGGAAATTCAAGTCGAGATCCATGAAATCGATGAAAACTTATATTTTCCCATATTATCAGGACACATTAGTTATTGAACCACACAAATGAAGACATATTTCATAATCGTGTCAACATCATCTTCTACTTGGGTGGAATGAGTTGGATGTACTCATATGGACGCCTATATCATACTTTGGTAATGACCCGAAAAATGAACATCTTTTATTTATGGATAAAATTACCCCAAATAAATTTTTATTATCTTTTAAAACATAATCACATTCAGTGAAATATTATTTCATTAGAACATAATTTTTGAATTTCAAATGTGAAAATTAATTTAGGGTGAATTTTTAGTATTTTTCTATGATGTTTCAAATTTTTTTATGAATAATTTTTTTGATGAATTTTATTTGATAAATAGTATTTTATGAATAGAATTTTATAAATAACATTGTTTTCTACGAATAGTAATAAAATATTTGTTAAAAAATTATTAAATAACTAATTTTATGAAATGATTTTTGAAAATAAGACATACACTGTTGCGATCAGTAAGATATTTAGAGACTAATAGGATCAAATTAATTTTTTGGTGAATAGTTATTTGACCCTTTGGAATATAAATTTTATCCTTAGGAATATTAATTTTCCCAATGGAAATATAACCTCACCTAAAGGATTATTAATATATTTCATCAACTTTAATGGTATTAAGATATAATTATATCATAATATTAGTAAATATATGTTTTATAAATTATTAGTTAAGTATTATTATTTTATTTTATTTAAAAATAAATACATTTTTATAATCTAGAGTTCATTATTTAATTATACAAGTCAAAAAATGGTGTCATTTGAAATTAATACAAAACATATCATTTACTATAAATACCCACCAATTAATTCATTTACATTAATTAAAAAATTATTACTGTCAAAGATATGATATTATTAATTTACAAGGAGTCCATTAAAGGTGTCTTCAAGCCCACAAGATCCCATTATTATATTTTTAGAAGTTACTCTTCCAGTTAAGGGAATTCTCAACTTCTCTTTTCCTTTTATCTTTATTATGTGGTATATCTTGAAAATTGCTATAACATGTTATTACATTCATTTTATCTTGTCCCTATAATTTATTATGAGTATTTTATGAATGTTTTACCCCTTTCCCGTCTCTTTTTAATGTTTTATAAAACCATGTTCTAACTCGTTATGTTGCAGAAGTTTCGTCTAAAAATCTCTCTCTTTTTCAAAAATATATATTTTATTTTCATTATGTGGATACCCAAGTCACAATCATTTCAAGGGGTATTAATAAATAAATAAAAATGATTTATATTATTTTTTAATTTAAATATATAAAACCATCATTACCTTCTGATGTATTATAAATAACATAATAATAATGTTTTTATGCACTTTTTAAAACACCATGATTTTGATATAAAACCCATTTCTTCAATTATATTTGGGTTATTTATGAAAAAATTTATTAAGATAATTGTGGATCACATGAAAATAAATACATATTACGGTTTATCTTTGATAGATCTACAATTCATTGGGTAAAAAAAATAGTCTCTAGAGATGACATGTTTTATAATACCTTGGTGAATAACCTTCGTATTTTTTATGATGCCTTGGGGATGGAATTTGCTGATATAATGATGAATGTATAAATTAAATGTTGTAACAACATTTTCAAATTATTATCCAATTTATTATTTTTATGATATTCCTCTTTCTTATTCTATTATGGAATTCCTCACATTCTTATTGATATTTCTCATGTTCACTTGTAAACTATTTCCCTTGTTTTCCCTTACTGGGCCTTCTGATCACCCTACTCATTTGATGAATATACCTAGGCCATGAGATGTAACGATTGTAAAAATGATTAAATTTCAAGAATAAATTCAATTATATTAGAATAATTTTATAATTTTTCATGTATTATGTAAAAAAAATTCATGATGCTAAACATTAAAAGATCCTCTGTTTGTAAAATGATATGTAATGTTATTTAATAAAAAGTCATGATGTTATAGTAATTATCAAATGATTGTATAGTTATTTTTATAAATTAGGACAATAAAAATTATGGAGAACCCAATGTAGAAGATTAAATATAGGAAAACATATTTGATATTTTTTTGAAGTATTATGTAAGTGGTTTCTGAAAAAAAAAATCCCTATCTGGATAAGAACACGTGGATGTGGCTCTAGCGCAGACGTATCTAGGGGTAGTACCCAAAAATACATCTTTGAGATATGTTTTATTAGGAACTAGTATATTACAATGGTCCTTTGTAAACTCTTGATTTAACACTCTTGGGGGATATTCTTGGTTAATCACAAGCTTGTTATGAACCATTGTGAAGGATTTGTGGAAAATTTAATTCTTGATAATGAATAGTGTGTTTAATAAAGATGTTTGCTGACATAGAATTACTTTATAATTATATTATTTCTTATATTAATAATTTTTTAATAAGAGAGATTTTGAGTTTGCAATTTCTCTAAGGGGGAAGAATTTAAAGACTTGAAAAATGTCGGTCATTTATTTATGGTTAAATTTCTTCCAAATAAATTTTTATTATGTTTTGAAATAGAAGAACGTATAATGACATTTTATTTAATAAGAACATCATTTTTAATTCCAAAGTTCAAAAATAATATGTGGGGACTTTTTAAAAAATTTATAGGAAGTTTCAATTTTTTATAATTATTTTTTTTAATGAATAGTATTTGATGAATATAATTTTTGGATGAATAATATTTGATGAATAGTATTATTATTATTTTTGAATAATAAAAAATAATTTTTAAAACAATTATTATATAATTTATTTTGTGAAATTATTTTTGAAAAATGGACATACACAGTTTGATCCATGATATGTTTAGAGTCTAATATGAGCAACTTAATTTTTTGGTGAATAGTAATGCAGCCCTTAGGAATTGTAATGTTAGCACTATGAATAGTAATTTTACCAATGTAAATTTAACCTTAAATAAGGAAGTATAAATATATTTTATTCATCCTAAATGGTATTGTGTTATACTCATGTTATAGTATAAGTAAATAAATGCTTTTGAAATTATTAATAAATTATTAGTATTTTATTAATTTAATTTAATTTAAAATGAAATTCATTTTTTTAAGTGGAGTTCATTTTTAACTTATACACATCTATAAATGGTTAGGGGGGATTTTTGGGATTTTTTTGAAATAGTTGAATTTTCTATGAATAGTAACAATAGAGTTTTGATTTTCTAGTATGTTTAATAACATCATAACTATGTCATAATGATGTAATGAGTCAGATAATATTCTGGTATACACTTCTAGATTAAAATATTATATTAGGTTTCCCATGTGTCCAATACCATTGGCAAATACCATGGGCATTCCCATGGTGTTGCAAATACCCCAACTGAGATGTCCTTTGAAAATAAAAAAAACTCCCTCTCTTTTACTATAAATAACCACCCATTACATAATTTTATTTCTTTAAAAATTAATTAACATCAATTATATAATAGTATTAACTTCCAAGGAGTCTTACCAATGTATATTAAAGCCCTCAAGGTCTCGATATTAGAGTTTTAGATGTTACTCTTCTGGGTATGGGATTTCTCAACTTCTTTTTTTTAAGTTATCTTTTATATGATATGTATTTAAAATTTCCATAAAATGTTAATATTTTCATTTTATTATGTACCTACACTATATTATCATTCTTATATGAATGTTTTACCCATTTAACCTCTCTTTTTAAAGTTTTATAATACCATGTTTCATACCTATTCTGTTGTAGAAATTTCATCTCAAAATTACTCCCTTTTTCTAAAGAAATTAGTTTAGTTTGTTTATTTGAATACCCAATCCTATTTAATTTGTAGGGTTATTAATAAATGAATAAAAATTATTTATTTGATTCTGTAATTTATATACATAAAACCCTCATTCCCTTTCTATGGGTTATAAATGACATAATGATCATGTTTTTAGCACTATTTAAAATGCCATGATTGTGATATAAAACCCATTTCTTCTATTATCTATGGGTTATTTATGAAGTTTTTTATTATGATATATGTAGGTCACATGAAAAAAATTATATATTAATGGTATTACATAATATAACTCCAATTTATTGGGTAATTAAATTAATCTATATAGATTAAAATTTTTATGATACCATGGTGAATAACCTTGGGAAATTTTAAGACAGCTTTGGGATAGAGCATAGTGATATGCTAATGAATTTCTTAATTAAATATTGTTTCCAAACATTAAAGTAATTTTATAATTTTATACTTTTACAAAATAACTATTTCTTATTCCTTTATGGAATTTCTCATGTTCTTATTGATATCTCTCATGTTCGCATGTAAATTGTTTCCCTTGTTTTCCTTTCTTGGGACTTATGTGGAACTTTTTCCTTTGATGTATATCCCTAGGTTATGAGATGTAATAAATTTATATAGTAATAACCTTTATGATTAATTTAAACTACAATATATGAATGTTATATATACCTAATTTACAAGACATTAAACATTAAAAAATCCTCAATTTGTTAAATGATATGTACATTTATGTAATAAAAAGGCATGATGTTACAAACCTGATTATCATTTAGAATACCCAAATATTGGTCATAAACATTATGATAATTACATGTAATTTATGTATAGTTATAGGAAAATACATCCCTATTATATTCAAGTAATAGATGTATTTTTCTTTATCTTTAGGATATATGTTGGAAATGATTATTATGTTAGGCTCCCCAAACCCTCTGGTGTGGTTCCATAGCTAAAAAACACAATATAAACTATATTCAATGTAAAATGAGATTCTGAAATCTTAGCATACATATATTTCAATAATTTATCCTTAAATCTAAATGTAATCACAAAATCCCAAGAATGGATGGTTTATGGTCTTTGAAGATCAATTATATATTTAAATTGTTTTACAGTACTTGTGATATCCCAACTTGGTTAAAAAACTATGGGGTAGAGAATCCTATTATGACATTTTAAAACTACTTCACATTATGATCTCATTTAGTCTTAAAAACAATCTTCTCTCCCTTTACCATATCAATGTGTTTGTAGAAATTAAGGCATTCATGAGACACGACATTTTTACATTGTTCTCCAACGCAAGGCTACGTACAAGGAGGATAAAAAGGTAATGTGACTATGTACCAGACCCACTAAATCACAATACTATTTAAAAAGATTAGAGTTGACTATTTATCTCTTCTGGTCTATAACAAATAACAATATGAAAACTCACAACTCTCAACTTAACTGTGATTACTTCTCATTCACAAGATTATTCACCTGCTCAGTTGAATCAATATGATTACACCTCATTTGGTGCATCATTAATTTCACCTTTAATACATGTGATGAATATCACATTACTATATAATTACTATTAAATCCCATCTCATTTTTGTAATTTTAAATTTTATTTAAAATACATTCTCAACATACATAAAGTATCACAATTCATTGAAAAATGTTATTTTTTCTCAGAAGCTCACAACATTCTTGAAACATATACCTTCCAAGATTTTTTTTTCATAAATCAAAACATATGTGAATCTAACATAAAATTCATGAAGCTTCCTTTAATGTTTAAAATAATAGTCTTATGAAAATCATCATTAAAGAAAAGTAATTTAAAAAACATTCATGAATTCATATAATTTGGATCAACATTAAGGATTACTCTTCCCAAATGAAGGGGGTATCTGTCTACTTATATAAATTTCATCCCCTTCATTAAACATTAAATATCACCACCACGTTTTCAAAAAAAATTATTATTCTTGTTTTTGAAACTCCACGTCTTCGCAAAATGTGTGGGAGATTTTCACTTCATGAAACTTATTGTAATTTCATTATATACCGTCTTTCCTTCACAAGTCATCCATATTTCATGAAACATTATTTCATGAAACAGCAATGTTTTGATAAATACAAGACATTCCCAAACCCCCAAACATTATTTATTTCTATTATATTCTATATCTTCATTAGGAAACCCCAGAAATCAAACTTTTATAAAACTTTTCCATTATTCCAAATTTTGGATAGAAAATTTTTTTTAAAACAGTAGGAAATGAAACCGCATTTCCCCCACAATTTACTATACCACTTCTAGAGCTTCAATAATTCTCTCCAAAGTCTTTTTCACCATACCTAGTTAATAAACACACTAGAAATCCAGAAATGACCTTTCCAATCTACTTTATCATAAAACACAATAATCCTAAAAATACTAAAAAGTTACATTGAGGGATTTCATCCCAACAATTTCCCCCATGGGTTTTTTAAAAACTCTACCCCTTTTGAATCTATATTAAATATTATTCTATATTCTATCAATATTTTCTTCTTGGATTCTATTTAGAGATAAAGGATATTATCAACACAGTCTAATCACACATGATACATGCTTGGTGTGAGAAAAAATCATATCATGAAATGTTTATCAATAAATCACTTCACTCCAAAAATATTCAAATGATTTTATCACAAACCCTTATTTTCTTGATATATAACGTTTTATCAATCATATTTAGAATCATTATATTGGAAAACTAAACCAACTTTAAGGCTCCCCCCTACATCTTCTCCACTTGTATGGATCAATATACATCCTCCCCTTTGTAAATAAACAAAAGGGACACTTCTTTTTGGTTGAAACATGGTAAAGAATTAAAATTACTACATAGTAAAAAACACCATTTACATTGGGGATAGGGGTTCCACATTCTCAATTCCTCAAATTTTGGATGTTTATGGAACTCTAAGATCTATTATATTTTATTTACACATGTATTTTTGGTAATTCCATCAGTAGAATATCATCAACTTGTAATTATATAAGAACATACCATATCATCATATTCCCATGCTACACATTATCCTTGATAAAGTTATATTTGATTTTCATATTATTCATCAGTGAGTGATGTACTTTATTTTTTATAAGATTTATCCCACTTGAATTTTCACAATGGTTTTTTATTATAAATGTCACTTCAACTCCCATATCATCAAGCTACTACTTCATCCACATTAATTATGTGCAATACTAAGTAGCCGCAATATATTCATCTCCTATGTTGCCGAATGAAATGAAATCTTATTACCTGATTATCCATGAAATACATAATCTAACAAGATATAATTCACCACATTTTGTTGATTTTATATATTCTTTTGAACCAGCATAATCTACATCTTCATACCCTAATATGTTATTCTATGATTTTTCATTATACAAAAAAGTGAAAACCACCATGCTAATGATATAATGAAGTGTGTTTTTTTACTTCATGCAATTGAATTTCCATACGATTAATTTGATACTGCATTTCATGGAACGTGGGAAAAAAATATTGGGTCATGTCACTGTTAAGTATAATAAAATTCCAATGATCAACATATATTATAGGAAACTAACTATTTTTCATTTACCATGTCATGAAAGTTTCATTTATTTTTACACTACAGTTCTCATTTCCTTGGAATTATCCATTCAAAATTACCTCATTAATTCTTTACAATATTATGATTTAGAAATTATTTTTAATTTTTTTCTCACATCACCTTTAAACTATGGAAAAATCTTACTTCACCAATGATTGAAATTTCAAAATAACTTGTAATGAATTATATGACTATTGTCACTATTATTAATTTGATACAAAAAATATTATTGAATTGATATACTCAAATACCATCATCTTTTTACGACTATAATTGTTTACATAGGGGTTTTAGTAAACACCGCCATACTGAAAAATGAGACTCTTTAAAAACTAATCAGATTATAAAATCATGCTCTAGATACTTTCATTAATCAATATAATTATTTCTTGAGAAAGAAAACATTCTCATATTCATGAAAAACTAACACATCTTATTTTTTGATGTAGACTTCTTCTTTGAAAACCCCATTCAGAAATTTTGACATAACGTCCATCTAGAAAACATTAATTTTATTTTTTACCATAATGAGAAAGAATAGGTGAATATTCTCAAGAATTGGAACATGTGAAGTCTTTTCATCAATATCAATTCCATTGATCTAGGAGTATTCCATGCACACTTATTATTCTTTTGTTGGAGTTACATATATAACTTCCTTTAGTTTGTTCATGGAAATCAATTTAGTTCCAATGTCATTCTTATCTACTGATCTCAAAACATTCTTGCATGTATAATTCTTATCAATTTAGTTAAACTCTTTATTCATACCCTGAACCCATTTCACATGTCCAGGTCCTTCTTTAAAACATTTAGAATCTACTTGAGAGAAGAAATATGCCTTTTATAAAGACACCATTCTTCAAATTTTACGAGGCACTACCTAATCACTAAGGATTTTTTTCCTATAAATTTAAACTCTATTATTTATATTCCATAAAGATACATGTTTTATTTCCTCCTACCCAACATCAGTATATTATTATAAATTACATGTTTCCCCATACAACCCCTTGATATTCTTACCTCCTCCTTATAGTTATCAGGGAACTATTCAACCATCGTTCCCATCCTCTTATTGAAACATTTATGTACTTTTATTTTTCTTTTATAGGATTTTAATATCCCATCATCTCCACAAGGCTCAAATTTTATGGGTTTGTCCTTATGAAGAATAAATCATGTACTTTAAAAGATTAAAAATTATTTAAATTATGGGTTATTTCCATAAAACAACTCATATAGATTATATTTCTTCTTTCAAACACAATAGATCCCTATTGGATATATTGAAAAATGTTAATATTGATTCCTTACAAGATTTATCTCATATGTCCTTTTCAAAAAGCATTACTCTAGATATTTTATTTGTGATTTTATTTATCCTCTTAACCAATCCATTTTTTTGAAAAGTCCTATCTACAAAAACATGGTTGTGTATCCTTTTTTTTACAATAAAATCATCCACATGGATGATTTTGAATTTTTAACCATTATCAGTTCGAAACATTATAATTTCTATCTATGAATCCTTTCTACTACCCTCCAATATTATGTAATGACACTGAATGTATTGGACTAATGGGAAATGAAAAATACCCATTATATCCTTCCAAAATCATTAATGAAAAGAACATAATATCTCTTCCCATCAATGTATCATGGTGAAATAGGTCCACACAAATATTCATGAACCAATTAAACTATTCTGGATTACTTTTGGTCATTTTCTTTGTATATATTTATGATAGTCTTCCATTTTTAACAAGAACCACTTATGTGAGTTTGATCATATAATATCATTGGTAGATCTTGAGATAAATCACATTTGACCAGATAATTCATGGATGGTTGGAAAATATGGACAACCTGTTTATTCCAAACATGTTTTCCTCCCCTTTGGATAGAAAGACAAAATCATCTTCTATAATCACAAGGTATAAATTCCCTTTAGTTAACTTTCCCAATAAAATGACCATTAAATATTTTCCATTAACGATACACAACATATTTGTAAATAATATAGAATGACCAAGACACACAATTAAATAACATTTATCAAGTCATGATAGAGACATTTGACAACCAGTAAACCAAAAAATCTTATATATTTGACAAAAAATATAGATTTTCGTGAAACAATAATCATGAGGCCTTCATCATTCCCAAAATTTACAACACCTTCTTTATCGTACTTGATTTTTGTAACAGGATCCCAATTTCTTGTCAAATAGGATTTGCATCCGCTGTTAAGGATCCATACACTAGATAAATTTGATAATTTAAGGGAAATATCTACAAAAACGTCCTTATTATATATTTAATTTTTTATTCACATCATTAACATCAAAACTATTATTGAATTATTTTCTCAATATACCTCATATTATGATAGACCAAGTTCATATTTTAGAGAATCCAATCAATTTTATGTTTCCATCTTATTTGATGATTCTGTGGGATGCTATTTTTGACCATTTTGGGTCTCCTACAGTGCATTAATCAACATTGTTTATGAGAAATATCATTCCATGTTCCTGAATCCTCCACACCAGAAATAGTAACCATAAAAATCATTCTTGTAATATTGAAATCTATGTAGATTAATTTGTCTATATTGTTCCCTTAAGTACCTTTTGGCTATGGAATATATTATTTGGTAAAATATCATATTGCCACAAGAATTCCACCTTATACGAGGTGAATTGTTGTTATTCATTTTTATAGGACAACTAATTCCTTGGATTATCTAAACAAGTTTATTCTAATTTGTACCCAAATTAATTTTAAACATTGGAGTGAAAGATTGTGGTCTGAAATCATATTTTTTATCTTTCTGTTTATGATCAATCCCTATACCAATAATTCCATTTGGATATGACTATTTCTTATATTTTTTAGACCTCTATGATCCACTTGCATCATTTTTATCATCGGTGTAATATAATTTCATGATATCATACCGAGAGTTAAGAGTATCCCTAGATATTATTCTCTTATTAAAATATTGAAAAAATCATCTTCATGTTATTAAAAATGTATTATTAGTTATTTTTCTATGCTTTTTAAACCATCAATCATTTTTTATATTCATTAACCTTGATTTTTTACTGAGTGATCTTTTCTAAGTTATCTAGAATTGAAGACATAAGATTTTCAATTTCTTCCTTCAACACTAACTTCCATTTTTCCTACTTCTATATATAGAGTTTTCTATAATGTACCACTCTATTGTATTTTTAAATTTTGTCTCTCAAAATATATCTCTCCTCAAGAGAATCTTCTAATTTATCCTAGATATCAAACATTCCTTATAATAATCCATCATTTTCAGTCTCCAATCTTGTTTGAGAGTTACCTAAAAATACCACCTTAGTATTTCCCAGTGATCCTTGAAATTATCTATATATATAAGATAATATTCTTCTAAACATTAAATTTATTATGAAAAAATTTTATTATTTGTGTATAATATTATCTAATTTTTTTACCTTTCACATTGGATTATGAGTACTTCATGGGAATTATGTCATCATCTTCACCATTATCATGAAACATCTTAGGGAACCTTATTTTAAGATTTTTCATCCTTTAGATATCAAGGGAATTTTAGTGGAAGATTTCATTTGAACATTCCTTTTCCTATTTTAAGATTCGATGGAAGGAATGACATGAGATCATACATCTATTTTTCTTCTTATCTATCTTCAATAGTAATCTATTCATGGACTTGAATTTCACCCCTTTGGGATTCCATTTTTTACATATATCATTATCATTATTTCTAATCTTTTATGTGATAATTGTACTGTGAAAAATATCTAATGTTCTATTAATTAGTTATTTAAATTCCGGTGTAGAATCATTCAGTTTAAACTAAGGTGTAATTCTTGCCAAGATGTACCTAATGATATTTAAATCTTCTAAAATTTCATTGAGACTACACATGTCTTCCACAACAACATTCATCGGTCAAATAATTCATCTACAAACTCAATGGAGATCATTCTCATGTACTCATATTTATTCCACATAACTTGTAACTATGATTTTATAACTTTTGAATTTCCTTAATAGATATTTGATATCTTTTACCACATGAAATGTATTGATTTACATTATATTACTTACATGTATATTGAACTAGATAAAGCTCCTAAAATTTCATTGATTCCTTTAGCATCATTATAAAATTCACTTATTCCAACCTGTGATAGAACTACACTATCCACAATTATAGAAATACCATCAATCATAACTATAAGTGCATCCAAACCTAATAATCTGAGGTAGTGCGGTATCTTATTCATCCACAACTGAAAATTGCTTCCCTTGATGATTGAAATCCCTAATTGATTAACATTCTCTATTGAAACCACATATAGTGAAAAAATGATTTTAAAACATCATTCCAATATTAAGTCTTATCCCAACTGGCTTAAAATACCATGGGTCAAATCTGGGTCTGAAGTATTAAAATCATAACCCCTCCAGATCTTTTTTTGTCATTAAATAATACACAATTATCTGATATCCCATAGAAATATATGAGTATAAATTGATGCACGCTTGAGACCCAACAATTTTTCTAGGTCACCCATGGTGGGAAATGTCCACGTGGCATACAAAGGAAGTGTCCCTATGTATCAAATCAACTAAATCACACTACTATTTAAAAATATCGGTTCAAAATGAATTTCCATCATGATTTAAAACTAGTTGTAATTTGAAATTTCACTAATCTATCAACTAATGTCTTCTCAATACTACATCAAAATGTTATTCTTTTGATCACTTGAATTGGTGTGATTTACACCTTATTTAGTAAATCATTATGTTCCACTATCATCTACGTGATGAATACCACTTTACCAAAAACAATTAATTGGGAATCCATTCTTATTCTCATATGTTTCACTTTTGATGACCCCATTATCAACATTAATAAAACAAATGACTATAAACTAATATTTATTCCTTTTTAAAACTCACTACATATTCAAAAACCACAAATTTGACAAAACACAGAACTTTCCTGAAAATCATAACAATCTTGAAGCATTCATAACTTTTTCCAACATACTTTCTTTAGGAAAATGATGGTCATATGAAAACATTCATGAAATAAGAATCCTTTGTGATCCACTTTCATGAATTTAGAGCCTTTGATTTTTTATAAAGGATTTTTACACTAAAATGAGGGTAGTACCCATCTATTTATTGATGTTTCCTCCACATCATAATAATTTCAATATTGCCAGCACATTTTTTTGAAACACTTAATTATTTATAATTAAAATCCCTTTCTTCATAAAACATTATACAAATTTTCTATTCACAAAAATTTTCATTATCAGGTAACATACCATCAATCATTAATGACTCAACCCTTTTCAAAAAACATTATGTATAAATGAACTAAACATTCTCAAAACCACAAACATTTTTCAAATAACCAACATTCGTGAAATCTAGGAATTTTCCATTTTTTAAGGGGGCATCCCTCAAAATCCATAATTTGAGAAAATTTCCCCTTACGCCGAAATTTGGACCCCAAAATTTTACAAAACACTAGAAAATTACCAAACCTTGTGCACACATTTTCTGGCACTTTCAGAGCTTCTATTCAACTATCTAGATTCATTTTCAACAAAATTGGTTAATAATCCCACTGGAACTCTACAATAAACCACATCAACCATATTTTTCAATAAACATTATAAACACAAAACACTATAATGTTAACTTGTAGGTTATGTTTCTAATAAAATTTTATCATTTTTATATATTCAAACCCCACTAGTCTCTCTTATAAACATTATATACATTAAATTGATCTTCGTAAACTCTTCAATGAAAATTCAAGAAATGTGTGATATCATATTCTAAAAAAGGGAAAACTCATCAACATGTCATCAAGTTATAAATCATAAAAAAATGAAAAAACATGAACATGGGAAAAAAATTATTTAAATGAACATGGAACCATGATAGTTTCTTATAAAGAATGATAGAAGAAAAACTAAACCCAATTGATCAATGAAATCAACCAAGATATAATAATTATGACCCATGCATGATTAAAAAGTAAAATAACATAAGAATTTGAAAACATTATATTTTCATAAAACCCAATCTTTATCATCCTTCATGTTGTGAAAAAAAAAGTTTTTTGACACTTTATAATTTTAAAAAAACCAATTATCCCCCATTTTAAGTTGTAAAAAAATCCATTTATGTATACCATTTTTGTTTCTGAAAAAATCATATCATATATCCCTAGTATATTGGGAACAAATCCAAGTATTCCCTCCCTTTATGTTGTGAATAATTTTATGCATTTCAATTCATTATTTTTTGAAAAAATCTATGTATATCTACGCTTCATTATATTATGAGATATTAAATCCTAACCAATGAATTGGAGGGTGAAATAGAACCACAAAAACCATCATCGATACATATGTGTGCCATAAAATATCAATCAAATAACATAGAATGAAAAAAATGGAAATTGGATTTAATCATTACATATTATAGATGTTGTGGAATGAAAAATGTGTTTCAAAATAGTTCTAGATGTTATCCCCAAAATTGACCTCATGGATGTAAAAAATTGATATATAAAACTCAATAACCCAAAAATTGTATTTAATAAGTTATTGTAGATGGTGAATTAGAAAAATAAAAAGATTCAATGAAATATGGACTTTATATATAAATAGAAAGTTTTACAAAAAATGTAAAAGAATTTTTTGAAAACAAATTTATATTTGGAACAAAAGATGAAGTTACAGTCATATTGAAAAATATTTTTAAAACATCTTGTGAAGATTTATATAATAATTTTCCTTTTATGTGAAATATCAATATTGGATCCTTGAAAAAGACATAAATATTTTAAAAAGGTGAAGTGAAAATATTATGAAATTTTTTAATTTTTTAAAATATAATATCAAATATTGGATCTTAAAAATGACCCATTGGATTCAAAAAAGGAGATGTAAAAAAAATTAACACTTTCATATTAAAAAAAATCTTCAACAATAGATTTTTAAAAATATATAATGTTTATCAATAAAACAATGTGTAGTGGAATATAAAATATTTGATTTTGAAAGGGTGGAAAGATATTTGAAGATTTAAAAATACCATTATTGAAAACTAACATTATAAGTAGATGAAGTAAAATTTGTGTTTGAAATTTGGTAATGGAAAATAGTATGGACACATGGTTAAATAGATATTTAGATTTCATAAGAACAAATGATATTTTTTTAGATAAAATGATCACAGAAATGGACTAAAAACTATCATTAAAGGATATGTGGTTTTTACTCAAAATAATGAAATTTTCACAGAAATAAATTCATATAGAAAGAATATTATAGTTTAAAACATCATTTAACATAGATAGAAAAGAGGAATTATCTAAGGAAATATGATAAAGATTAATTTTTCAAACATAGAATAATCATTATTAGGGAATAATATTTCATCTGAGTGAAAGTAAATTTGATTAAACCAAATCCATAGAAGATATTATAATTCATAATGAAAGAGACATTTAGAAATTCATATATTTCCTAGAAATTTAAATCCCTCGATTAAAAAGATAAAATTTCATATAATAAAATAAAAAATCATAATTTTATAAACTTATATAAAAACATTAAATAAGAACAATCATAAATCAATGAACAAGAATTGAGTTTCAAAAAACCATTACATCATCATATTTTTTATGATTGAAAATAAAGAAGAAGTAAAACATGAGATGGATTTTCCAATAAATTATATTTTAGTAAAATTTATTAATAAATAAATCCATGACAAATATATAAACCAATAAAATGAACAACTGGTGAGTATAAATAATATATCAATGAAAAACAATTGAGAGGAAAACCCATTATGGTAATGTTAATGAAAAAATGGGGTTACCTAGAAATTTGAATTAAAATATCATGGAATGAAATATGTTCATTCTACTTTATGGAAATAGGGAAGTGAATATACTGTATAACAGAAAGGATGCCATACAATATCAGACATGTCTTATGGAATTGAAAATAGTGTCAAATGACCCTTATATTATATTATAGCATTCTGGATCATTTTTATAACCTACTAAATAATTAACATAACTAGAACAATCAATTATTTAATAAACATATTAAAATATATCCCAATTTTATACACATCATTTATAATAATATATTACAAATATATTATTCTCTTAAATTTTATTTTCATTATTAGATGATTAGAACATTTTATTGTTTATTTCGTTCAAGTACCGATGTCTAAATGGATTCATATTAAAATTTCCTTATTTCATCACTAAAATATTATTAAATATCGAATAATAAACTTTTATTAATCCTCATGTATCATTTTCATTAGGAGAAATAATTGGATAAAGTTTTATAAAAATAAATATCTTGATGAACTAGTTTTGGCATGTTTAATGATTGAAAGGGGATATATAAATAAATATATTAAATTTTAAAAAAACTATTACATAATTTTTTAAGAAAATATAAATAAATAATTATTTCTTAATATTATGATTATATTAAATTACTTAATAATTTAAAATATAAACATTATATCATTGTTCAAGTGGGTTGAGAAACTGACCCAAACGAGAGAGTGTTGTAATGATTTAATGTCTAAAGAATTATTATTATGTAAGGAAAATATAGCATTAATATAAGGCTAAAATGTTAATAATAAAATATAATATCTATTTTTTAAAATAAATTAATTGAACCATCAATGAATTGTGGTGATGAAAAATTAAATCCATCGATTTTTTGGAGGTGGTAGTCCGCACATACACATGATTAATAATTCAATTTATCAACGACTAAGACAGAATCAATTTATATGATATCATATCAGTTAATAATAATAATTTTTAAAAATATAAATATTAATTGAAAAAATATAGAATTTGTTCTGACCAGAAAAGGTGGTGATGAAGAACAAACCACATTAATTCATGGTGGAGGTAGTCGACACGCACATGCAATCAATTAAATTTTATTTTTCTAAGTGCATAGAAATGATTGATTAATGGTTTATAAATATTTATAATCACATTCCAAAAAATTAATAATACAAATGTAATTATATTATTATTCCAACAAAAATATTGGAAGTAGAAAACTAAGAAGAAAATGATATGGAGTATGAAAATATCATACTAAGAACTTGAGATTTATTTTGGAAATATCCAGGGAAATAGAGATCTAGGGAAAAGTAATTAAGACTATAGATTTATGAATATGAAATTAAAATATTTTAAGAGAAAAAATCCATCTTTTAAGGATGTAATTATAAGCTATAGGTGTATCAGGATGTGGTGGAAGGGATCCCCTTTCATAATTAAATATAAGGGTAATTTTGGAAGTACAAATTCTATTTAAAATGGAACATAACAATTAAAGGGTAAAAGGATATAGAAGTGTTAAATAATTAAGTGTGGGGTAATATAAGTAAGATTAACCAAATAACACTCATTTTTATGCCTATGTTAAACAAGTTTCAGACCCATTACCACTAGATATTTACATTTTACATTATTTTTACATTGGTAGTTAGTTTTTATCCAAGAAATATATTTTTTTAAACCATATTTTCACCATCATAAAAAGATTTTTTTGTTCACAATTTTTTCCCATATAATATAATTAAAGTTATATAAAATTTAAAATTAAATTTTAATGAAACAATTTCTGACTTAGAAAAGATGTTTTTAAAAAAATGTTGGTTTTGCTATTATATGTCATTAATATTATATAAAATTAATTACCAATTAAATATTTGAAAATATATTTATACACATTGGTAGAAACCATATAAAATTCATTATAGAAAACTTATGAATTTTATTTATTTTATGAAAATTAAAAAACATTAATAAAACAATTTATTGAAATTAACCATTATACCACTATCATTATCATTAACTTTAATATAATTAATACTTATTTTATGAAAAAAATGTAATTTCCACTTATTACATATTAAAAAAATGATCTAAATTATTAAATCTATTTTTTATGATTTAATTTCCATATGTGATGAAAATTAAATTTCAATATAAAAAAATATGAATAATGTTTCCAAAATGTTAAACATGGGTATTATAAATTAATGAATGTATTTTATAAATTATTTATTTTAAATTATAATTTTTTTATAGAAAGTGGTTTCAAATGATTTTACATCATTATTGTAAATGGTTAATGTCCTAAAAATATGATATTAGTAAAAAAAAATTCACTACTTGTTGAAAAATAAATTATTTTTTATAAATAAAAACAATTAACCCAAATATATATTTAAAAATATTAATATAAAAATGGTTTTCTAAAAAATTCTAATGTTTTTATTTTTATTTTTTTGATGAAAATAAAATATATTCAAAAAAAGGAATTTATTGAAAATTTTCCATTTGAAAGATTAAATTTTCTTAAACATAATTTATATTAATTTTTAATTGATTGAAATATTTTATATAATATAGGTTTTATTATTCTGAAATTTCAAAAATAATATTCATCTAATATTTCATAGTTCATTTTAGTTCGGTGTTGTCTATGAATCAATCTATCAATAAAATTATTATTTAAAAGAAAATATAATTTGAAATATGAGGGTGTTATATTTTCCTCCCATTAAATAAATTATTTTATCATAATTTTAATTATCAATTAATAATAAAAATAGTTAAGCTTGTATAAAAGGTAATAATGACTCATGATAGATATTCTAAGGGGATATAAACCATGTTATATTGGGGAAAACTAGTTTGTATATCATTTCTCTCATGATGTGTATATATTTAGATTCTGCACTATTTATTCCAAATATACCTCCATAGAAACTAGTTTTTATATCATTTCTCTCATGATATGTATATATTATGATTCTGAACAATATAGTCCAAATATACCTCCATAGCTATGTACTATACCTTTTTATAGACATAGCTTTCAAGATCTCATTTCCAAGATCATGTTTCCAATTAAATATTAAAATAAAAATTATTACAAAAATATCCAATAAAAGAATAGTAAATGAAAACTAAATCCAAAGATGTCTTCTCCAATGACACATTCCTTTCAACCATTGATGCCTTTGGTTGGACTATGACATAATTAGATCATTATATAAATCTATTATTTTATCATATGTTGTCAATATTGATATTCCTATTAGGTTCTATAACCTATTTTGTTATATATTACATCATCAAATTCCATAAAAACCCTTCATAATGGTTCATAAAGAGAATATAATTTAGCAATTCATAGCTCTTGAGAGTTTTTATCCATAATCTCAGTCTTAGGTCCACTTATTAGGAATCAGGTGATTGTTGATTTGAAACTAAACCATCCTTTTTTCAGTATGGTTACCATAAGTTTATTTTTTCATAACCACACTTAAATTCATGTATTCCAATAGAGATTCAATTTGTAGGAAAACCACTTACTCAAAATATTTTAATAATTCCATGCTATTATCCAATTAATATATTTAACCTTTATACTTTTCCCAAGATAATTAACTAATTTTATCTAATCATATTACCTTAAAATAACTAAAATATCGTATAAAATAACTAAACATTGCTTTGATACCAACTATGGTGTCCTGGAGCCACACTCCTAAGTCTAGTTCTAAAAACATAATTTATAATTATATTAAATTCTAGTATAGATTTACCAAACTAAACATAAATATATTTCATTAATTTAAATTATATATCTCATAATAATTACATGCTATCAGGAATGGAAGGTTTAGTGTCTTTGAGGTTCAACTATATAATAATGTTCTTTTATTATTGTTGTGATCATTTATCCATAATCAAACAATAATAGAATACCTTTTAGTATTTCCATAAGATTCAATCATCATCATAACATCGTTAATGGAAACATAAGAAAGGCATGGGATTAAAATATATGTAAATAAAAAACTCAAGAAAATACCATTATGGGATAAAAAATTGGCATATGAAAAAACATGAGTAAGGGAGAAATATTTTATTAAAAATAAAATGTTAGAAAAATATTTTTCTATAAATCATGATTGAAGGCCAAGATACTCAAATGATCAAACATATACCATGGTATGAGAATGAGGAATAAAGACAAAATAATTTTGATCCATAATGTATGGAAATAACATATAACATAAGAAAATGAATCATTATATTTTGGGAAACCCCAATCATGATCACACATTAAGTTGTAAAAAATATAATTATGTTTACCCGTCATATTTTTTTAACAAATTCAAGAATATTTGTGATTTAATTTTTAGAAAAAACTATGTAAGTCCACCCTTTATGTTTGTGAAAAAATCCAATAATTTTGACACAATAAATTGTAAATAAAATCTAGGTATGTCCACCAATTATGTTGTGAACAAATCCAAAATATTCCATGATTTATGTTATGAACAAATCTATGAATTTCCATGTTTCATTATCTCATTAGTTATAAAACCATAACAAATTCATTAGGTCGAGATCTAGTACCCAAATAAAGAACAAAATATTCCAAAATTATGTTAATATGTTCAATAAGAACAATAATAACCCAATGAATGAGAATTGAGTTCCCAAAATCCCATACAATGTCAGAATCATTCAAATTAAAAAACCATTGATGTTAGAAAATGGTTTGGATTTCTAAATACCATAAATTTCATGAAACAAATTATGAAATAAATACTTGGAAAATATATACACCAAAAAAATTAATTATTGTACAATACAAATCATATCTCAATGAAGAAAAATTGAGATTAAAACGCCTTATGATAATGGTAACGTAAACAAAAAACTTGTTGAAATGAAACTGTATTTAAAAAATCCTCAAATGAAATATATTGATTATAATTTAACAAAACAACCTATTTAAAATAAATTTTGGAAAACTATATCATTCATTTATCATGAAATTGAAAATTGAGGCAAAGGAAAATTACAATGTATTCCTACTTAAATGACCATTAATCAACCTCTAGGATAAAAAAGTACAGTCATAATCAGTTTTTTAATAAAATTATTCTAATATATTATCGTTTTGATCACTTAATTTATTTAATAAATTTATATTATTCTATTATATCTTATTTTCATCATCGGGTGATTTTATCTTTTGATTGATTATTTTGTAGTAGTACCACGGTGATGGAGACAATTCATACTTATTGGTTCATAACTCATCATTAAATTATTATTAAAGATATAATTATAGTATTTTTAAATTTGTAATCATGTTCTATTTTCATTAGGTTAAATACAAAGATATGGTTTAGTTAAAATAGAAATCGTGATGTATTAGATTCGGCGTGTTTAATGATTGAAAGGTGACATATCGTTAAATATTTTAAATATTAATAAAACTACTCCAAATTAATTAAAACCTCATAAATAAATAATTATTAAATTTCATTATCAATATATAATATTATTTAATCAATCATGATATAAGCATTATAATATTATTCATGTTGGTGGTAAAACATAAACAATCATAATCTTGCTATACAGATGTAATGAGTAAGTATTTATTTTTATTTAAAAAAAATATTAATTTTAAATATAAGATTCCTTTTAACTATGCTTGAATGGTGGTGATGAGAAATGTAATTCATCATTCATAGAGGTGGAAGTCCATACGTATACATGATTAATGATTCCATTACTCAACAAATGGGGTGGAATGAAGGTATATGATAATAAATAGTTTCAAAATAATAACCATTTCATAATAATAATATTCATTCATAAAATAAAACCTTTTTACCATCCATAAAAGGTAGTGATGAAAAACGAACCACGTCACTTTATAGAGGTTGTAGTCTGTATGTACGCATGATCGATGTTGCTTTGTTTTTCTTAGTGGTTGGAATGGATTTAGTAATGGATGATGTAAAAATATAATAAAATTAAATCATATTAATAATACTAATTTTATTATATTATGGTGGTTATGATTTTTTTAGGATGATTATGATGAAAAGTATAAGGAGTAATAAATACTCATGTTTAAAACATGAGATTTATATTCTCCTTGAAAATAAGAACCATTTGAGAGATAATTGAGATAGTAGGATTCATAAATTTAAAAAGAATTATTTGAGATTAAAAATTTTATTGTTTCATCATTTAATATTAAGGGATAGGTTTATTAATAATTAGTGTAAGTGACCCCCCTTCATAAGTTAAGCGAAGGGTAACTTTAGAAGTACACATTACATTTAAATAATGGTATTCCACTATTCAATATTAAAAGTCTCTATAATTATAAAATAAGAGATTTTTGGGTGAGATAAGTTCTTTAAATCCTCTAAAACCCCTATTAACACATATTTTATAAAAATTACATCCTTTTACGACATTATTTTTACATTTTACCATTTTTGGTTTTTACCATGGTAGCTTGTTTTTAACCTAGTAACCATTATTTTGATTAAAATTATAATGTTACCCTTATAATAAATTTTATTTTTCCTTCAACTAATTTTTTTCTCCATATAATCTAATTTTATTTATAAATTTTATATAATTAAATTCAAAATTAAAACAAATTATATATAGAAAAACAATTTTGTAGACAAATGCGAGTTTTACCATTAAGATTTATTAGTTTTATAGAAAATTAATTAACATTTCAAAAAATGATGATATATTTTTATACATGGTTAAACAAAATATTAATGTAATTATATAATGAATTTAAATTTAATTTTTCAAATAAAAATTCCATGAAATAAATAAAATAATTCTATAAAAACAACCCAGTGATCATTATCAAGTTCATTAACATAAATATTATTTACTATACACTTATTCGTAAAAAATAAATTGAACTTATTAAGTAATATTAAAATTATTATCTAAAATATGAAATCAATTTTATTATATTTAATTTATATAACTGATGGAAACTAATGTTTTATATAAGAGAAAAAATAGTTTTTAGGGTAAAATAGTACCTATGTTTCCCAAACATTAAACATTAGTTACCTAAATTTATCATTTTTTTGAATAGTTTATCTTACTATATTACAATATTTTTATTTAAATATTTCATTATTTTTTTTTATTTCATTCTTATTTTATGAAAATTTTATAAATTATGCAATATTGACAAATCAATATTTTTTCAATATTCACCTAAAAATAAATTATTAAAGAAAAATCTAAAAAATTAAACTTCTTCTAATTTTTATATTCTGAATTAAAATGAAAATTATTTTTACATATATATATTTCTAAAATTTATTAATTTATATTTTAAATGAAAAAAAATTATATAAATAAAAACTTATTTTATTAAAACAATGTCACTTTAAAAATTTTCTATTCTAATACTTTTCTGTATGCATTTATAGATGAATAAAATATTTTCTTTCTCTAGATGTTTTATTATTTATAAATTTTTTCAACAATATTCATCTAATATCTAATTATTTTTTTAATTTGATGTTGTGTGTGAAACTTTATATCGATACAATGATTATTTAAAGTAAAATATATTCTAAAATCTCATGGTGTATTAATAAAGGGCATGGGTATTCCTCTATATCAATATTCACATATTCGAGTTAATTAATAGCAGTATGGATTCATTACATAAATATTATAGGTGAATCTTTAATATCTTCATCATTTTCTTCCTCCAGATAAATTTTATAATATGTTGGAGAAGTGTAGATATTTATAGAACAAGATGATGGAATGAAGGTATTTTTATCTTCTTTGAATGATGATGAGATGTCTCTATATCATAAATTTGTTGATTAATGATCATCATTATTGAGGGAATCCTTTATAATTTCTCCCTCTTCTACACTATCATTTGAAGAATAAAATTTTATGAAATCCTTTGATTTTGGATATGATGTGTGGGAACTTTCACACACCATAGAAAATGAGGAATAAACATTAGTCCTCAAAGTAACGATGTAGTGAAATCCTCATTATAGACGATGTGGGTTATATTTATTAGAGTTGTAATGTTCTTTTTCATCATCACCCCCTCCACTACATTTAATGGTTCATTAGACATAACTGATATCATAATGAATGGGGAAATATGCCTTTTTGGTTTTCTAAACTTGAAGGAACTTGCATGACCTGATGATTTATCAAATTAGGGGTTATTGCCATGATTTTTTATGTGAAACATGTAATATTTTATATGTTCACTCAATGGTATGGCATGTATAGCCTCCAATACATTAGGGTCATTTTTTCAAATCAAATTCTCCACCAATGATTACATCCCTTCCATTTTAAAAAGAAAATTTTCTATATATTTCGAGTTATAAACATGAGAGGTGTAATATAACTATATAAAACACAGGGTTGCACATTTATAGTGTATTTGAGGATCTGGTGTAATGATAATGGTATGACCACATTCTAACTGGTCAAAAACCTCCCCAATAGGATGTTTAAGGTTGTGTCCCAGTAAACCCCTATGAACTAAATGTTATATATTGGATCACTGAACTAGGATTTGAGTTTGATCCTCTAAAGTGGATTTTAATCACTCGTTTTCATACACATAAATGGTTAGGTTAGTGAGAGTTAGGTCCACCTCACTATAACCTTTTAAGAAGGGGGTAAAAATTATAATGAGGTGGATCTAAGAAACATTATCTATCAAGGCCTAATGAATTATGTTATTTTTGTATTTTTAAATATAAAAATTGGGATGATATGCAGTGGGTTCCAACCTATGTTCCACAGTATATTCCACAAGGGATGGTGGATAACATATAATCTTGGATGGGATAATCCTCCAATCACCCAATGGGTTTTTGGATATGAATTTGAAAAAGGATTATGTGTTAGTCCTTGAAGTTATGGGGAGGACGGAAAATGATCCTGACAAGTGGTATCATAGAATTGTTTCATTATTAGCCAAAAACTTCATGTATTATCCAACCCTTGGTTTGAAATGTATTTTAATTTTAGTGGTTTTTGTATTAACTGGGATCAATGACATTCTATTAGGGGATGTTTTCTGTAGAGTAGTTATATATAAGGTAAATTTCCTTCTGATAAATGAAATTAGGGGATATTTTCTTATTAAAATATACAGAATCGCACTTATCTGGTAAATTTCATGAAGCAAGGTAAAATATATTGAGGGAGTAGTTTTTTTTAAATACATTATCCTTTATCATTATTTCCATTGCTCTAAATATTTCTTTCAAAAATAGAGATAAGAAAACTAGTACCAATGATATAGAATCATTGGTTGACATGTTTGAGAATAGAGAAACAATTAACAATTATGTGGTGAAGATAATATTTTTTTCCTTGGGTTGTTAGATAAAATACTTGACGTTAATCACATGAATTACTTTAATATTTTTTGAGCGAAACTTGAATCAAGGAAGGATAATTTCAAATATGATGTTTGCAATTTTGTTCTTCACTTCCATAAAGATGGAATACCATAGTGATAGTAGTGATAAATTTTAGTCAGAAGATAAATATTGTGTTTCTTGGAATTTAAAACATTATATTGAAGAATTATATAATGTGTGAACAAGTTCATACTCTATACGAAATATCTCTCAATAATACTAGATTTTGAAATTAACCTTAATTGATATATAACTAAAATAATAAATATTCAGATTATAGGTCCTATAGGTGAATTCAAGGTTAATAATTAGGTCCAGGTATTACATACTAGATTTTTGGGAAGAAGGAACATAATAATAAATTTTACAAGAATAATAGAGAGGCCTCTATATCTAGATAGAAGAAATCTATATCTATGATGGAAAAATTTCCCAACTTGATATAGAGAATTATTATTCTATAAGATATGGTGGATATTGACTATTGTACATATTTTTATTCAGTTAGTGAGAATGGATGTATTCTTGATTATATAATTGTAATATTAGAAAGATTACATATTAAAAAGGATATAGATCTATATATAGTTGGTAAAGGTGTTATCATCATTTTATTGAAAATAGAATTTTATTGAGACTGAAAGATGAGAGATATATTCCATATTTTGGAAAAAATCACATTTATATACAAATATCAACGATGAATGTATTTAATTGAATTTTTTAAATACTGTTCTAAAAAATAATATAAGTTCTATGGTTCTTTTTCATTGATTAATGAATGGAACATTTTACATGATCAGATGAAGGGACGAGGTTGAAGTGATCAGAATCACTTCATCCATAAGACTAGAAATATGATATTGTATGTTTAGTTATAGTAGTGAAAATAATCCATAAGTTCAAGTGGTTAATGGAAAACATAAAATTTTTCACATTGAACATGGAATATTTGAGAGTTATATGCTAGGAATGTTGAAGATAATTTCCTTTAATTTATATAGTATAAATCCAAGGAACATAAAGATAGATATTTTTTATTCTAATGTTTAGGGACTAACCCAAGATCATTTAAATTGAGGAACTTTGTTCATTGTGAGTTCCATTATTGATTCCAATCAAAATTTCATGTTTTATTTCTTAAAGATTAAAACTCTTTTGTTTTTAATTTTTATTCAAAAGAATGATTTGGACAAAAAATGGTGTCTGTGAATGTTAAAATGTATCTAGATAGATAATTTTAAAAGTACACATGATACCAAATTCATAATTTTCATGGGGTATGGTAATTATGAATGAGAATAATGTTCTCTGTACTACACAACAAAATTTATTAGATGAAAGGATGAATTACATATTATAGGATAACATTCTGAGTATGAGGTTTCACTGTATAATTACTTTAAGAATTTTGGTATACATAATAAATAAAGTTGTTTATTTTTTTAACTGATGTTTCACTTCAACATTGGGATAATATCCACCTAAATAACTTTGGTTTTGTAAGAGAATAGTGGAGAACAATTTAAATGTCTTTGGAAGTGTCATGTATGTTTGTATTGATGCTAAAGACAACGATTTTCTAGAGGGTAATTCTGAATTATTATTTCCTATTATATAAAATTATGATAAATTTGGGTGTCATTTATGGGATTATTAAAGGAATAATATCATATTGAGATGAGATGTAGTATTCATTGAAAGAATTATATTGAATTATTGGAACTTTCCAAGAATAATGTTGAGGATAAATCAACTACTGATGTTAAATATAAATAGAGATATGTTACTAGAAATGATAAATTTATAAAAACATCAAAGGAAACATAAAAATATGGTGTTCTAATAGTTAGTCTACCATACTAAGAATGATCAGATATATCACTACTAGATGGAGAATGATCAGAAAAATCACTATCAGATTGAGAAATAGTATAATAGTAACTAAAATAATATACATGATATAACAGATCGACCCCAGGCATTTCTAAGGAGATCTAATCATTTCATAAAATCAGTTCAGTGGTATGGGGATGATATGATCTTTCTACATTCAATGGAAATAATGGAATAAAAATTTCAAGAATTGGAAACAACTCTCAGAGACTCAAAATAGTGGTAGCAATCCATTAAAGAGTAAATGAACCCCATAAATTTCAAAAATACATTAGTATTGGATGAACTACCAAATAAGGAAATATATATTTAAAATAATTTGATTTTGAATTGAAACAAGAAGTTGACAAGAGTATGTGGTACAAAGTATGGTTGGCCGTGAAAGGTTTTCAACAAAATGAAGAGATTGGTTTTTTTGAAATTTTCTCACTGGTAGTGAATCACACAACCATTAAAAAAATTCCCAACATTTCTTCTTTCAATTATATAAAATTTGAGTGAATGTATGTAAATACAATGTTTCTTCAGGGGGATATATTGGAATAAACATAAAAGGTTCACCCCAAGAGTTACAAAGTTCATCGAAAGAGGATCCGGTTTATATGTTAGTACAATGTCTTTATGGATTAAAGAATGATCCATGATAGTGGGATAGAAAGATTGAAACTTTCATGTTTGATGAAAGTTTTAGTTTATGTGATTCTAATCATTTTTTTATATTAAGTAATGTAATAATGGGACATATATAAAAATATTGTTGTAGGTAGATGAAATGTTGACTACTGGTCCTCAGTTCTATAGGATTGATGAACTAAAGTGGATGTTTTCTAGACTCTTTAAAATGAATAATCTTGGACAAGCAATAAAGATCTTTGGAATAAGAACTAAGAGGTATAGAAATACTATCAATGTGGTTCCTTATTAGAAGGAAGTAATATGTAATGTCATCCAAATATTCATAATTAACTATTGTAAACCTATCAAAACCCCCTCACCAAACTATTCAAATATTATAATAAATAGGAACCAATAATGGAAGGGATGTGTTAATGGAATGGATATGGTTCATTTTTCCAAGGTTGTTTTATTTTGGATATATGAAATTGTTTTCACATGAACAAACTTTACTATTAGAGTGGAATTTGTTAGCTATTTCATATAAAATCCTTGAGGGAAACGTTGGGAATATATTAAATGAATCCAGTAGTACTTGATTTATATTTTGGTTATGATTATTAGTTTAAGATATTTTTTTATATAGATTTTTATGGAGACATAGATTCATAAAAAAAGTACTGTTTTATTTTTATTTTCATTTATTTGGAAAAAGGTACTCTGGATGAATTGGTCGCAACCATTTATTACATGATACAATGAAGTCTATGTATATCAATACTCCTGATGATGGGAATGAGTTAATATGGTTGAATTACTTATTGAAGAAACTTAAAAAATGTCTGGATAGTGGAATATTATTCTAGGATAGTCATTGTCTGTCCATCCTTCCCTTAATCGAGTGTTTCATTAAGTACAAAACACGTTATCCTGAAGTATCAAATTATAAGATATTTAATGTATGATAAAATATTGGTGTTGAAAAATATTATCGAGAATCAAAATCCTATATATATGTTTTCAATTGTGATATATCAATAATTTATTATGACATGTTATGCATTAGAAATCTATGTATGATTAGAAAAGGGGGAGAACATTGTATGAATTTGGTAGAGGATGATTTTGGGTTTATGGTTTATAAAGGATAAATTCTTAATTAAAATTACAAGAGGGTGAATATGGAGTTTTTTAGAAAGAACTTCAATTTCACTAGAATTATTTTTTTTAATAGAGGCCATTATATAGAGTTGATTTGATAGGGATTACCAAATTTATGTTTCCTACTATTTAGTTTCACAGAGTGGTTATGGTAGAAAGGTTTTAGTGAACAAACATCTATCAGATAGATAAGATCAAATAGTAATGATATGATAGAGTTATTAGATAGATATGGTAACACCCCCTGATAATATGAATTTTATTTTTAAAAAAATTAATATTTTCGATAATTTTATTAAATGAATCACTTAGCTTAACATGCATTCTATGAAATGTCAAGTTTTAATGAAAAGTGATATACTATAAGAATGTTATTATTTAATATGATAGTTATAATTATGCATTTGGAAGGGTGGGTATTAATATTATTAACTAAATTATAAAAATATATGGTTTACAGATTTATATATATTGAATTAATTGATGGATAATTAATAAGAAAAGAAAATAATAACCATTTGAACAGAAAATAAATATTTTTTGGAAAGAAATGTTTTATGAAAAAAAGTAGTTTTATATAAATAAAATAATCATTGTGAATGATTTTAATGAAATTAATATATTATATATATAATCATATGTTTCAAAATCATCTAATTTTTTTATATAGATAAGATATAAGAATAAATCCAGTCGCAGGGTTAAAAATTATATTTATCAAAAAAGTAGTTTTGTCTCAATTTGCGAATTCATTGTAAAATTTTTTTTTAATATTTTAAATATTTATTTAAATAAATAAGAATAATTTTTGAAATAATCATATAAAAATTATCTTAGAGTTTTGTTTTCATAGTTTTTTGGAAACCTAATTGTTTTCATGAGTTGTAAAAAACATAGGTTTTTATGTAGAATTTTTATTTCATTTAAAGAAATTAAAAACATAAAAATTATTTTATTAGAGTTTTAAAAGTAAAATTAGTTCAATTAAATCTATTATAACTAAATTTAGTTCATTGGAATCAATTTTATATTTTGTTTTGACATAATATGATTTTAAATGTTGATATTTTTCATTATGGAAAACAACATTTTAATCGAGTCTGTGGGTTATATTATAAATTAAATTATACCAATTATTTTAGTTTAATCTGTAAAAAAGGATTCCATATTTGGATTCTTCATAATTTATATTCTCTAATATGGCTAACACATTTTTTACAATAATGATTTTTAGAAATGTAGAAACTATTTACCATAGTTGAGGTAAAATTAGGTTTACTCATATTTCAAACAAAAATAATATAAGGGTTGAAAATGACCCAAACCATGTCCATAACCATTTTTTAGAAATATTTCATTATTATCACATATAAGGTTACATAATACCCCCTTTTGGGACTTGTTTCTTATTAAAATTGTGGTAACCCCTTTTTCTTCTGAAAAATGACAATTGTACCACTCACCTCACTTATAAAATTCCATTCCCTATAATCATCTTTTCACACATCCAAAACAATTTTTTTCATCCAAGAACAACCTTAATTACTTCCTTAATTCCCTACTCACATCCTATTTGACTTATATATTTCATAAATTAATCTAAAAAACCTTTTTTTGAAAACCTTAAGATGTTTTTCGAAGAAGAGGTAAGGTCTCTAACTGAGTGTTTTTTTATATTTCAACCCCACCCCTTGAATTATTATTAAAAAATGAATAAATAAAAAAATATATATTAAAAATTTTATTATTTTAATGTAATAGAATAAATATTTCTAATCTTCCATCAAAATGGGATATGAAATAATCATTCATGTGTGGGTTAACTATTGTCTTATGACCTGATATAATTATTTTTTATCACCTCATATCATGACAAATTTAATTGTGGATTTAATGTTTATATTTTATATATATGATATTATTATAAATTTGGAATTATAATATCACATATAACTTCTTACATCCCAACCCATTGTAAAACAATGTCGCTTGAGTGTACAGAGGACTACCACCCCACGAACCAATGTGATGTGTTTTTCATTTCTATTTTACTTGGATGGTGATAAAGATATATTAAATTAATATATATGATATAATTAACTTAAATATAGTTCTATAATTATGATTTCACATATTTATTCTTACATACCATTCCATGGTGGATATGATAAAGTTGTTTGTGTGTAAGACAAAGTAAAACCTCATGAAGAAATGTGGTTGGTTATTCATGTACAGATTAAATAGAAGGTAATATTTATATGTTTAAAAAAATTGATGTATAAGAAAAAGATGACTCTATAAAGTTAATATATAATTTAAATTTATTTCAATCTTTCCATCGAGAAAACAGATATAACGTTCATGAATACATATGACCTACCATCTCCATGGATAATGTATTTCATTTTCTATCTCTAAATTTTAGGGATTAATCTAAATTAATATAAACTAAATATATATTATATTTATGTATTTGTTAAAATTCATGAAATTCTGGAACCATAATCAAATTTAGAGGATAGAAAATAAAAAATCAATACATACATGAAAAATAAAGTAGTTCTTAATCAATATGTGATTTTAATATGGAATTATTAATAAATGTGTAGTAAATGGTCATAAGTAAATAATAAATTTTATGATATATATAAATTTAGGGTTTATTAATATATTTATAATAAACTTATATTTTTATTATATGAGGTTTGACTATGTATGAAGGATATAGAGGAATAATTTAAGGGATTTCTTCTCACTTTGTACTTCTGTGAGACACATGTCATATTCACCCCCTATTTAGTTTATCTGGTGTATACAATTCCATTAAATTTATTTTATGACTAATATACATAAAATTATTGGTATTTACATATCCATTTTACGATATCCCGTTCATAGTGTTTATGGTTAAAAGGTTACCATTGTTATAAGGTATTTTTATCTCAAAGTTCCTTCTTTGGGAGATAAGATATATTATGAAACATTATTATTTCATGAGGTCAATATACTGAACCATTGACATGTTAAATAATGAATCAAATTATTTTAAATGATAATAAATGATTCAATTGATTTTATTCATTAATGGATCCTACAATTCAAACAATACCAAATTACTAAGGGTTTTAGGATACAATCTCATCTTTTATCAGGATCATTTTTTATTTACACTTATGATGATGAAATATTATTATTTATCTCTTAATTAACTCATTATTTTTCTTCACATGTTTATTTATAAATATTATTCATGTTTTACCTTCATTTTACTCTATTTGTACCCTCAATAATAAAAAATAACTTTTTAAAGAAAACTAACTTTATTTCTCTCTTCCTTCCAAAACCCTTTCTCATAAATGTACATGTTGTATAAAAATGTTTTAATATTTTTTAACTATTTGACCTTGATTTATTAATGTAAATATTACCATTTTGTGCTTTTTTTGAAAAAAAAGGTTTTAAAAGGAATCTTATTGACACTTTAAAAAACTAGGCCATTTTTTATTTTAGTAGAAATGTGAAATGAACCTTGGTATTAAACATGTACGCAATGAATGAAATTTTCCTCCATAATGAACACTCAATGTTTTAATGATTCAATTAATGTATATACATTTATTAAATAATATAAATAATTGGAAAATGTTTTATGTTTTGAAAATTTCTTTCCAAAGAGGAAATGATATTTTTCTGAAGAAGTGTTTTATATGATTTAAGTATTCTATTATGATTTTTCAATATTATTTTCAAAGAAATTGAATTCCAAAAATTTTAATGAATTTTTACTTTGTAAAAGTGAATTTAAAATAAAATTTATTTTCCTCAATAATTTTTGTAAGTGATCTTTCAAAATCATTTTCCATCAAATATGAAATCCATTGTTGTTACTTATGCTTTACTAGGGATCTGATCGGAGGATACCATTCTTATTCATTATTTTCATGGTTTATGTTTATTATGAAATGATGTTTAGAAAACCCATATATCTTCTATAGGTTATAACAAGATAAAATTATAATGAAACCCACTTATTTTCCAACAGTTATGCTTTGAGGAAATGAAGAAATGATTATAAAATATGTTTCTTTTCCATAGGTTGTGATATGATGAAATGATTATTAAACCCATTAATTTTAATAGTTTATGATATTATGATTGTTTAATGATATTTTAGCACAAATATGTATGATTTACATTATATGATTAGGGGTACCAATGTCCCCCTCAAATTCATTGGGTAAGTATTGATATTTTGTGATATAAACAGGACTAGAATGGGGAGTGAACCAAGGTCATTAAGGGAATTTATCCAACATGGTATTCTAGGGAGTGAACCTAGACTACTATGATGGTTTGGGGAGTTAACCCATTTCACTACTATAGACTAAAAAAATGATCCTTAAAATATAAGTATATGGTTTTCATTGCTTCTGTTTATGCCATAAAACCTTGTCTTAATCCAATTTTATATACTTATGGATCATGTTTTTTATTCCGTTATCGTTAATTTCATATTATCATACATTATTTAAGACATTAATCATGTTTATGATCTAATATATGCAGGGTATGGTTTAAATTTTCATTATCATGTTATCATACCCTTATACTCATGATTTGTTTATGTCTTCCATGTTTAACCTTACCATGCATCTGATATCACCCTTTTTTAAATTTATTTTCTCAGATTATGAAGATTTATATTACGTATGATTTCTTTAATAAGGGTGATAGTTTTGAGGAACTAAGTTGGATATGATGTAGTTCACCTACGGACTATTTTTTCAGGTTTCCATGTTTTTAACGGCACTAAATCTAAATGAGTGTAAAATGGATCATTATGAAATGTATAGAATATTCATCTAAAAAGTAATTATATTTATGTATGAAAATCATGTTTATTTTTAGTTGGTATCAGATCAAGGTTTTCTTTACATTTGTAAATTATAATGAGAAAACTTTAGGGATATACTAGGGATATTTCAAAAAAATATTTCTGGAGATATTTCTAAGGATAAGACTAAGGATGAGTCGCATTATAGAAAAATGTTCTGGAATTTTGGTTAAGTATAGAGCGATTGGTTTCTATGAAATTATGTTCCTAACTGGGCACTACATGTGGATGTGTCTTTGGAAGAGAGTTACTTAGGGGTATTAAATCAGAAAGTGTACATTGATCTGGGGTCGATCATCACATGGTTCGTTAAAATATGTCTTACCACACACATGATTTCATTATTTTGAAGGATATGATTTCGTAATTAAATAAATATTTGAAAACCATAATAAAGTATTTAAATAATGACCATTAATGATATTGGTAAATTCCAAGGGTTCATTGATTGGAATTAAAGTGTAATTGTTTATACATAATATAATTGATTATTCAAGATTATGTTTTTCAATATAAATATTGTTTCTAAGACTATAATTTTTTGCATTAGACAACGGAGGGAAGAATAAGGAACTGAGTTAACGTTCATAGTGGTAGAAAATGAATTTATGACTATCCAAATGGGATGATGATTGGGTTGAAGGATATTATAATTATACCTAATAATTTATCTTGATATATGAAAAACAACATTCACCTTAACAAACTTTTGAACTAATCAATGAAGAGAGGTATAATTTTTTGTGTGTGTTTTTGGTGGAGACCACGGAGGGATGAAGATTAATTTTCCTATATGTTGAGAATGTGGGATGTAGAACTCAACAAAATTTCTCAATGGAACAAGATGTTGTTATATGTATGGAGTTAAATGAAATTGAGTTAGAAATTTATGAGGGGAAATAAAAAGTTCAGTCAATATAATGGATTTGAATATTATTCTACATAAATTATTATTAATTGATCAATATTTTAAATCCGTAAATTATGGGAATTATTCAAATTGATGTCCTATAGGGAAATATCATGAATAAAATTATCCAGGTTATACGAGTAATTATTCTACTACTGGGGATGGAGAGACTATTAATTCTATATAAAATTTATACACTATTTTAAAATAATTATTTGTGTAAAAATTTATAAGAACAATTAACTTAGGTTGATTTATTTTAAGACATAATTCATATTTCATATTATAGGAAAGATGTATTAAAGAATAATATGATAAATCCAAGTAAATTTTTTGATAATGAAGAGGGATTATTGATGTGTTTATGTACTAGAATTTAAGAATGATGTTATAAGAATCATGAAATTTATAAGTATTGTTTAGTATATGTTTTTTTATTGATTTTAATGAATATTTTGAACAGTACTAGTGAAATTGAAAAAAAATATTTAATAGAATGTTTATATTTTATTTAAAACACATGATGAAGGGATAGTAACCCTTAATATGTTCCTAGTGGTGAGAAAACGATATTTAATTTGAATAAAGAAATGACTAATATAGATAATGTAAATTGGATAGTATTAACAAACATAGAACTGATAATTTTTTTTGACAAAGTGGTTTATGTTTTCACTAATGAAGATTACAACATTATTGGATCTGTATAATATAATCAATAATATATGGTTTTGTTTATGTAATGAGAAATAATTAATGTTTTCATTTATTTTTTTTTGGGTAATTCTAGTTATTAACAAGCATTATGAGAATATATTACCAAAGTGTTAACATGTTTGGAATGTGACAATTAAGATCATATTAATGATATTTGGAGGATTAATATAAAGTTGACTCCAGGAAATTTACTTACCTTCATTTAAATATGGAATTTGGGAAGGGTTATTAGGTTAACCATTTATGGAATGGTTTAAGCAGAAATTTGGTTATGGTTTTTATGATTAATCTATTACATCACTATATAAATATTCATGTGCATTGGATAACATGTGATAAACATTGTGTTATGATTATAACTAGTGATATAAGGAATAACTTATTATTGTATTATGGATATTGTGATCCATTTGTGTTTCAGGAATAACAAATTAATCTTTATTTTAGGGAGTATGAGAGGAAGTGGAAATTTATTGAAGCACAACCAACAGATGAATTTTTAATTATGATATATTGGAAATCCAACCCCAATCTATATAATTCCCTTTGAACTTATTGATTATATCAGGACTGTATCTTATCTCATGGTGATTTCACTAAACAACTCTTGGGTTCATGATGTGTTTCATGTATCTATCTTAAGGAAGTACAAACCAAATCCAATGAATTTACTAGTCATGAAGGTTGAAACACTAGAGAATGACCATTATTATGTGGAAAAAACGGGGGATCACCTAGATCATATATAGAATGTTATACAAAATATAACCCCTCACCTTGTGAAAGTTTTTTAGTGAAACCAACAACTTGAGGAAGTTACATGGGAAAATATAGATGTAATGAGGAAAAATGTATCCTCAGTTGTTGTTAAAAAATTGAAAATTTTATAGGAAAAAATTCATATTAAGGATGGTATAATTTAACAAGCATAGATTTTTGTAAAATTAGTTTTTCAATAAAAAATTATTATTTTTAATATTTTCCATTACACACAACACCATGTTTAGCTTGTTTTACAAGTAACACTTATTTTTAACAAAATGCAACATTCTATGAAAATATTATTATTTAATATGATAGTCAACTCCCAGACATTAGAATAGAGGATTTGAATTGGAATAACTGAATTATTAATATATATGGTTTACACATGTATATATTATGAATTCTTTATGGAAATATTTTCTTATATGTAAAAAAACGTTTTTACAAGAAATAAATTATAAGAATTTTTTTAAGAATTTTTTTTAAAAAAATAATTTACTATATTTTAAATAAAATGATAAACATTCATTATATATGTTTTTTAAACAAAATATAAGGATAAAACTAATTTTACGCTAGAAAACTATATTTTCCTAAAAAATATATTTATCTACCTTTTCAAAATTATTTAATAAATAATTTTTTCCACATTTATAAAATTTATTTTGAAAAATAAATTTAATTATTTAATTAATCATTTTAATATTATATTAGTTTAAATTTATTATAATTTTCTTAAAAGATAATTTTTTTATGAAAAGTGAAAAATACTATGTTTTATTATGAACTTAAATTCATTTTAAATCATTTTAAAACATCCAAATTATTTTAATATTATATTAAAATTAATGTTGTTGAAATTATGTATCTATTAATCCAATATAGGTAACTTTAATCAATTTTATATTGAATTTTGATATTAAAACTTTTTTATCCTTCTGAAACTATTCTCTTTGGAAAACTGCTTTCTCCTTGCATTTATGGGTTTAATGTTAAATTAAATTATTCCACATATATGAGTTATATTTGGAAAAAAATTCAATTTTTTGTGTAATAATGTTTTATACTATCTAATAAGCCCTGAATAAGTTTTTCCCATAATTAATTGTAACAACCTTAAATTGTTTTTACCGTTGTTATGGTAAAAATGGGTGCACAGAGGAGTTAAACTAAAAAGATAAGGGTAAAAAATTATGCAAATCATTTCTAAAAACAGTTTAATGTAAATTTATATACCATTTCACAAATAATTTATGATAAAAACTAATTTTTTTGATAGTTTTTTCATCTAATAAATGTGGTCATATCTTTTTCATTTCAAAGATTACAAGTGTTCCACTCACCTCACTTATAAATGGACACCCCATATACTCTCATATGCACACATCAATAAACTGTTTTTTCATCCAATAACTACTAAAATAACTTCCTCAATTAAATAATATCATCCTAAAATCTCTATTTTGGTCAGAATCAAAACCTATGGATCATTTTATTGAAAACTAAATTAAGTTGTCTAAATAAGAGGTAATTTCACTTACCAAATATTTTATTTTTTTCTTCCTCAATCTCCAAAAATTATTATTAAAACATGATGATATAAGAAAATAGGAATATAACAAATAGTGATTTGTTATTATAATAATTCAATAACTTAAATTATGCACTTCTTCCTTCAAATGGATACAAAACCATCATTCATGTCTAAGACGAATGTAAGAACACGGTTCTTATTCCTGAGGTATGGGTTTCTTCTTCTATCTTTTCCTTAAGTGTTTTTGAGAAAATTAGGAAAATGGGAAAATCCTGAATTTTGTGACTATAGGTTGTGTACTATTCCACACACCGTGTACTTTGGCCATGTGGGATGAGTACATAGGGTGTGTAGCCATGTCGGCGACGAAGGATGTAAAAACCAACTACATGTCATGTAGTGGGTATTTACACACCATGTAGTCAATCGGTAGGGAAACAGTAAGGCGGTGGAAGTAGCCTCCAGCTAGGCGACAGTACATGTCGTGTAGTCGAGAATACACGTCGTGTACTCATATCGATAGATGAATAGTTTGGCGGTGCCGCTAGAGGAACAGTTAAATGAGGGAATTACACGCCATGTAGTCAAAAGTACATGCTGTGTTGTTTGTTTTTTTCCCTTAAATGGGCAGTAGCCTCCCCTGTTCCCAGGGAAGGCATAGAAACGGAGAAAGGATCTTGGGAGGATGGTCAAATATTTTTGGATCAACCGATTGAGCATCGGGAATCCGATCCAGCTTCCTTCAATCACGTTGAAACCGCATGGGTAACCACTCCCTTCTCCTTGAGTAGTTCTTGCCAATTCTTCCTCTAAGGGAAGTTATTTATTTTTGAACGGGTTTTCTTCTACCTCAGATCTACGTAATTATTGGACGATTCAAGGATCATCGTTCGAGTATAGTGATCAGGGGCGTTTAAGGTAGGTGGCTTGGTGCTTAATTTCCAACTATTGTGTGTGTGTGTTTTTTTTGTGTTTTTTTGTGCTACGAACTCATTTTAGGGTATTGTGTGGCTGAGGTCTTGGCTGTTTAAATACCTAGAATTTGATAGGTAATTAAATGTGATATTAAACTTCTATTTGGGATCGCTACTTGGATCCAGGACCGCCCCGGGGGTGCGTTCCTCTGTTTATCCATTTGGCCTGGATACCCAAGGGTATGCCATTGTAATAAGGTTTGTTAAATTACCTTGAGAGGAATTTTATGTGAATTTCTTATTTAAATTTTGTGCATGGCCCGGTTGCTTGCGCCTGAGGGCATTGTTTGTTTAGCCTAAGGGCAAGGTACTGCTTAGCCTGAGGGCAACATCCTATTTCGCCTGAGGGTAACTTTTCATATGCCTGAGGGCAGTGACTTCTGTGCCTGAGGGCGACACTTCGTATGCCTGAGGGAAATTTTTGTTATGCCTGAGGTAAATTCCTGAGGGAAAGATTCTGATTACCTGAGGGTAAAGGTTTGCGTGTCTGAGGACACTAACTGTTTACATAGAAATTCACTATGGTGGTTTCCTTTTAATGAATGGTTAAATGAATAAAAAAATTGAAATATAACTGGTAAAGTTAGTTACTTTCGAGTACTGCTTAGTTTATTGCATTTTTACTACTACACACTGTTGTTTCATATTTTGACACAGTTGGGCACGGGCCTTTTGTGGGTGCCTACTGGGATTCATTTCTCACACCCTGTTTGGGTCATGATTTTCGGCCCAAACAGATTACATTTCTATAGGTGTGGATAAGGGAAAGGGCCCTTATACAGGTACTTGATTACTGCTGAGGAGTAGGGGAGCATTGGACCGGGCTTCATCTCGTGATGCTACTGGCTATTTTGTTTTTTTTGTTATACCATGTGTTGTATTGTACTTCTATGTAACATGTTCTAGCTGTTTTCTTAGATCTTGAGACATGTTGCATCATATTTACATATATCTGGTTGGTTGTCTTTATTGCAGTTCTTTATTTAAAATGTGCATGGTTTATTGCTTCCGCTATTGTTGTATGTTTCCTATATTTTTCCATTGCGCTACACTTTGACAAATGAAGGCACAGTTTCCCCACTATCAGACCTAGTCCCTCGCTGCTAGTCGGCAGCCTCTGGCATTTGGGGAAATGCGCTTTAGGTCATGTGACCAACCGGGTTCGAGGCACTCGTTGAGTGGCACCCGGATCCGGGACGTTACAAAGTGGTATCAGAGGAGTTCCTTTCTTTGAATTACTGTTTGGATCCTTAGTGAGGGATAGGAAGAAAGGGTAGTTGGTAATAAGTTGTGCCGGGTCATAGCTATCTCGTGTATAGGGAAAATCCAGTCTACCTTGTATTTTGGCAATTTTTCTGATCTTTCAAATTTTACATTTGATTTGATTTTCACCGTTGGGTGACACACTTGTGATTGTGATGTTTATATGTTATCCATGGGTTCTATTTAGTTTCAACCTGATGAGATGAGGGTATGTCATCTCATGCATCATTTAGGAACATGCTAGGAATCACATGCCATGCATAGTTTCCATGCCATATAGGTGCATTAGAAATTTCATGTAGTTGTGATAGTTGTTGTGCTATAAAATCATGCTGTTGTTATAGCTGCTTTGATAAAATACCTACTATGTGATAGGATATTGTTGTATAAGATTGTTATTAGAATGGACGCCAAACTTTGGTTTCTGGAGAGTATGGGCCCTCAGTGACTGGAATTTGGTGGATCATTATTTTTTATTTTGTTATAACATAGATAAGATGTCAATATTTGATTCGTGGGGAGTATGGGACCTCACGGATCAAAATTTTACACTTAGGTGTTGTTTTTCAGTATTTTTTGGGTTCTGGAATAGTATATGAGCCTTACTATCTGGAGAAACCCAGGATACACACCGTGTACTTCCTCGGATACATGTCGTGTGTTCTTTTGTTCAGGAAGAAAAGAAAAATTTTTGAGTACACGTCGTGTACCCTGAGTACACGCCGTGTAGTCTCTTCCCATGTCACAAACCGTGTGGGTGGCGACATGGGGTAGGGAATTAATTTGGGAGAAAACACGTCGTGTACCAGACGTACACGCCGTGTAGTGTTGACCCGGAGTCCTCCCGTGTAACTAATGACACGGACGGAGGATACCATAAGAAATACACGCCGTGTTCACTATGGAACACGCCGTGTAGTCTGGCCTGAGGACCTGGTCGTGTAACTAACAAACATGGGTCGGTGTTCAACACATCGTGTACCTGAGGGAAACGCCGTGTAGTCCTGACCAAGGACATACTTTGTAGACCTGACTGTGTGGATGAAAAAACGGGTGGTGTACACGCCGTGTGCGGGTGTAACACGTCGTGTAGTGTCAAGCTGAGTAGTCGGTCATGTCACAAATGACACGGGCAGTTGGAAAAGTACACCATACACGTCGTGTAGTTGATATACATGTCGTGTAGTTTTTTTCAATGGGAGTCGTGTGGCTTAGCCGTGTAGAAGGACCCGAGAAGGGGAAGAGAAGTCATGTACACCCCGTGTAGTTAGTATACACGCTGTGTAGTCTTGTTTTGGAAATCTTGAAATGACGTCTCCCTCATGTTCCCCTTTTTGTTCTTTCATTTCAGTAATTTGTAAACTTGTTCTAAGGAGTGTTTTGACCATGTAGATTCATGTCGTCAAGACGACCACACGTTGTTCTCCAGGAGAGTGGCAACGATTATACTCCTGAGATGGTAGGCCATGGGCTACCAGTGGATCCTCCAGCTGAGCCAGATGCGCCGCCATCCATTATACCAGACACAGGCATGAAGGCGCAGTTCTGTGAAGGCTATATGTGGTTCATGCAGAACTTTCAGGGAGCATTGTCGGCTGCCACATCTATGGCTGAGCTAACTCATATATTCCAGCAGCAGCATTTGTCGATGTTTTCAGGGGATGGTGGGACACAGGCTGTGGAATATTGGTTGGGGTCTATGTATACTATCTTCGAGCATCTTGAGACACCTCCAGGGCGGAGGGTCAAGCTCGCGACGTATATGCTGCGTGATTCCGCCAAGAGGTGGTGGGATGTAACCACCTAGTCAGAGCATCATAGAGACATGGCATGGAAAGATTTTCAGGTAGTATTTTATGACGTCTTATTTCCATAGACGCTGAGGGCAGATAGAGCTCGAGAGTTCATGAACCTGTAGCAGGGCTCTATGGTGGTGATGGATGATTCTGCTCCTTTCACTGAGCTTCAGCATTTTTTACCCATTCTAGTGGGTGATGAGACGTTGAGGGCCAGATGTTTTGAGGATGGTCTTTGATACGACATCTGAGCACTGGTGAATGTTTTCTGGTTGCCTTCAGTACATGTTATAGTTAACCGGGCGCTGATTACAGAGAGGAATCTTCGGGAAGATAGTGGTCTGGCTAGGGCGGTTTAGCACTAGTTTCTAGTACTATCTCTACTGAGAAGAGTAAGAGACATATAATTTTCTCTCACGGTGGTAGTACTAGCCAGTAAGTTTCTTTAGGTGGCCCGGTCATGTGCTACTAGTGTGGTAGAGAGGGGCACAAAAGACCGCAGTGTCCACGTGACCCAGTGTAGTGCCGAGCTTGGTTCAATATGGGTCATCTGCAACGCTTTTTCAGGGCGTTCCTACCACTGGCTAGTGAGAGGGGTTCTGTGCAGACTCTGCGTGCGGAAGCGGGACCAGTAGCTTCTTACCAGTCGGGTAACTGGAATACGTCACGGCGTGAAGGCATGGATGGTGGACGTGGTCGTTCTATCTAGACACCAGGATCTCAGAGGCAATAGGGTGGGACAGCTCAGGGTAGCCAGGCTGTGTCACAGGTTCATGGCACTAGGCAGGCATATGCAGTGCAACAGACCCAGTAGGAGTAGGATCCCGGACCTTCTACAGTCAGAGGTATTATTCTAGTATCTTTTTTCTTATCTTCAGTACTTTCTAATATGGGTGCTACGCATAGTTTCATATTTGTACCCGTTGTGGAGATCCCCGGGCTCTGTGTTTCCTCTTCCTCTGCTGTTATGACGCTAGACACTCTGTTGGGAATGAGAACGACATGTGTGCGTCAGTGCAAGGAGTTCCCCCTATATGTTGGTGGGTGTCACTATCTTTGGGACCTCTATATCTTAGAGATGACAGCTTATGACGTCATTCTCGGGATGGACTGTTTGGTTCCCTTTCGAGCCTTTGTAGATCGCTATCGTCGCAGGGTGCGTTTCACATCACTAGAGGGCGGAGAGTTTCTATACAAGGGTGAATTGGATGTTCAGGAGAGTCGATCTGGACCAGAACATCATGGGTGAGGTGGAGTCATAGCCCAGATTTCAAATTTATATCTGAATTATCAGGGGACTTGTTATATGGATTTCCCTCCAGTGGTTGATCGTTTCAGGGATGTCTTCCCGGATGACTTTTTGGGTATACCTCCGGAGAGAGAGGTGGATTTCTCTATTGAGCTTGTTCCAGGAGTAGCACCGGTGTCCATTCCTCCGTATATGATGGCAACACCAGAGTTGCAGGAGCTCAAGAGGCAGTTAGAGGAGTTACAGGCGAAGGGTCTCATCTGACCCAGTACTTCTCCTTGGGGTTCGTCGGTCCTCTTTGCGAAGAAGGCGGATGGTAACCTCAGACTCTGTGTGGATTATCGGAAGCTGAACCAGTTGGCGGTTAAGAACCGATATCCCTTTCTGAGGATTGATGATATATTTGATCAACTTTGTGGAGCACGAGTGTTCTCGAATATTGACCTGATATCAGGATATCATCAGCTGCGTGTGAGACCATCGGACATACCTCTTACAGCTTTTCAGAGCAGATATGGTCTGTACGAGTATTTGGTTATGCCATTTAGACTCAAGAACGCGCCATCAGTTTTCATGGATCTGATGAATCGTGTGTTCCATCCTTATCTGGATTCTTTTGTGGTAGTATTCGTGGACGAAATCTTGGTGTACTCTCACACTCGACACGACCATGCCACCCATCTTGAGATCGTATTGAGTACACAGAGAGAGAATTAGCTATTTGCTAAGCTCTCAAAGTGCCACTTTTGGATGGACCAGATTCAGTTCCTGGGTCATATCATCTCAGTGGCAGGAGTTTTCATGGACCCAGAGAAAGTAAGGGCAGTAGTTTCATGGGAGAAGCCTAAAAAAGTGTTTGAGATACATATTTTCTTAGGGCTGTCTGGTTACTACAAACGCTTCATATAGGACTTCTCCCGCTTAAAAGCACCATTGATGGGTTTGACTAAGAAGGGTGTGAAGTTCGTTTGGTTGGAAGCTTTCGAAACAACCTTTCAGGAGTTGAAGGGAAGGTTGACATCAGTAGTAGTCCTGATACTTCCAGAGCAGGGGAAGATCTATATAGTCTATTGTGATGCATCGGGTATTGGTCTAAGAGTAGTGTGGATGCAGGTCAATCGAGTAGTTGCATACAGGTCTTGGCAGTTGAGGCCACATGGGAGGAATTACCCGACGCATGGCCTCAATTTGGCTGCAGTTGTTCATGCGTTGCGCTGTTGGAGACATTACCTCTTAGGAGAGCATTTTGTGATTTTTACTGACCAAAAAAGTCTCAAGTATATCTTTACTCAGCGTGACTTGAATCTGAGGCAGCAAAGGTGGGTAAAATACCTTTAGTCCTTCGATTTCGAGCTTGCCTATACACCTGGTAAAGGTAATGCAGTAGTTGATGCACTGAGCAGGAAGACTCAGATACAAGCTGTGCAGGAGGCCAGTGATGAATGGCAGCTTATGGCTTTGTTCTCTGAGATGCATTTGGAGGTGCATAACATTCAAGGGAAGACTTATCTTTCTTCTTTAGCTGTGACTTATACCCTCCTCGATAGAGTGAGGATGAGACAGATATCTGATTCTGAAGGCCTAGTTCTATAGGAGTCGGTGGCAAGTGAGGACCCTCCTCCTGGATGGACGATAGGAAATGATAAAGCACTGTGTTTCCATAGATGAGTGTGGGTTCCATGGGATATACACGAGGATATGATGCGGGAGTTTCATGCTTCAGCTTGGGCAGTTCATCCTGGGGTTACCAAGATGTACTGAGACTTGATACATCAGTACTGGTGGCCGGGTATGAAGTGGGAGATAGCTGGTTTTGTTACAAGATGTTCCACCTGTCAGCAGGTGAAGGTGGAGCATCAGAGGCTAACCGGACTGTTACAGTAGTTACCCATCCCGGAGTGGAAATGGGATGATGTCGCTATGGATTTCGTGACTGGGTTGTCGATGTCACCTCGATGCAATTATGTCGTCTGGGTTGTTGTCGACAGACTCGCAAAGGTAACACACTTTTTTCCAATCAAGGAGACCTTCGGTGTTGATATGATCGGGAAGTTGTATATCCGAGAGATCGTACGTCTTCATGGGTTTCCTCGTTCTATGGATTCAGATAGGGACGCCCATTTTACATCTTGTTTCTGGCAGAGTTTTCAAAGGACACTGGGTACACAGGTGCTTCTGAGCATAGCTTACCACCATCATACCGATGGCCAGTCAGTGCGTACGATACAGGTTCTTGAGGAGAAGTTGCATGCATGAATCCTAGACTTTGGGGGCTCTTGGGAGAAGCATATAACCCTAGTCGAGTTTTCCTACAATAACAGTTTTCAAATAACTATTGAGATGGAACCTTATGAGGCATTATATGGTAGGCCATGCCGATCACCTTTGTGCTGGTTAGAGACAGGTGAGGAAGCTTTACTGGGACCATGTCTCATGCAGGAGACTTATGAGAAGGTCTAGTTGATTCAGAAGCAGATGGCTACTGCAGAGTCTCGTCAAAAATCTTACGGTAATCGCCACAGACGACCTTTGGAGTTCATGGTTGGGGATCAGGTTTTCTTGTGTGTTTCACCGAGGTTGGGACACAGGAGGATCAGGAGACAGGTTAAACTTTCACTGAGGTATGTGGGGCCATTTGAGATTCCAGAGAGCGTCGGGCTAGTTTCCTATCGGTTGCAATTACCGCAGAGGTACCAACCCATGCATGACGTCTTCCATGTATCTCAGTTGCGCCACTATCATTCAGACTCATCTCACATCTTTCAGCCCAAGGAGGTTGAGCTTCAGATCAATGCGTCCTTTGAGGAGAATCTGATTCGTATCGTTGATAGGAGCACGAAGGTTCTATGAGGCCAGTCAGTTCCTCTCGTACGGGTGCTATGGCAGCATGGCCGAGTGGAGGAAAAAACCTGGGATCGGGAGACCAACATACGTGCTTAGTGTCCAGAGTTGTTCTGTGCTTTATCTTTGCCTCCCTTGGAAGGGCAATTAGGGGACGAATTGCATTAAGGGGGGAATTTTGTAAGAACCCGGTTCTTATTCCTGAGGTACGGGTTTCTTCTTTTCTCTTTTCCTTAAGTGTTTTTGAAAAAATAAGGAAAATGGTAAAAATTCTGAATTTTGGGACTACACGCTGTGTACTTTGGCCGTGTGGGATGAGTACACAGGGTGTTTAGCCATGTCGGAAATGAAGGGTGTAAAACCCAACTACATGTCGTGTAGTGGGTATTTACACGCCATGTAGTCAGTCGGCAGGGAAATAGTAAGGCGGTGGAAGAAACCGCCAGCTGGGCAACAGTACACGCCATGTAGTTGATAATACACACCGTGTACTCATGTTGATAGATGAACAGTTTGGTGGTGCCGCCAGAGGAATAGTTAAATGAGGGAAGTACATGCTGTGTAGTCAAAATTACATGTCGTGTAGTTTGTTTTTTTTTTTATTAAATGGCCAGTAGCCTCCCCTATTCATAGGGAAGGCTTAGAACCGGAGGAAGAAGCTCGGGAGGATGTTCGAATCTTTGTGGATCAGTCGATCGAGCTTCGGGAATCCGATCCAGCTTCTGTCGATCACGTTGGAACCGCACGGGTAAGCCATCCCTTCTCCTTGCGTAGTTATTTCCAATTCTTCCTCTAAGGGATGTTGTTTATGTTTAAATGGGTTTTATTCTACCTCATATCTACATAGTTCTTGGACGATTCAAGGATCGTCGTTCGAGTATAGTGATCAGGGGCATTTAAGGTAGGTGGCTTAGTGTTTAATTTCCAACTATTGTGTGTTTTTTTTGTGTTTTTTTGTGCTACGAACCCATGTTAGGCTATCATGTGGCTGAGGCCTTGGCTATTTAAAAACCTAGAATTGTATAGGTAATTAAATGTGATATTAAACTACTGTTTGGGATTTCTGATTAGATCCAGGACCACCCAGGGGGTGCGTTCCTCTGTTTAGCCGTTTGGCCTGGATACCCGAGGGTTTTTCATTATAATAATGTTTGTTAAATTTCCTTGAGAGGAATTTTATGTGAATTGCTTATTTACATGTGGGGAATGGCTCGGTTGCTTGCGCCTAAGGGCATTGTTTGTTTAACCTGAGGGAAAGGTACTGCTTAGCCTGAGGGCAATGTCCTATTTCGCCTAAGGGCAACTCTTCGTATTCCTGAGGGCAGTGACTTCTGTGCCTGAGGGAGACACTTCATACGCCTAAGGGCAATTTTTGTTATGCCTAAGGGCAATGCCTGAGGGCAAGATTCTGATTACCTGAGGGTAAGGGTTTGCGTGTCTGAGGACACTAACTGTTTATATAGAAATTCACTGGGGTGGTTTCCTTTTAATGAATCATTAAATGAATAATAAAATGGAAACATAACTATTAAAGTTAGTTACTTTCGAGTACTGCTTAGTTTATTGAATTTTTACTACTGCACACTGTTGTTGCATATTTTCACACAGTTGGGCATGAGAATTTGGTGGGTGCCTACTAGGATTCATTTCTCACACCCTGTTTGGGTCATGCTTTTTAGCCCAAACAGATTACGTTTCTGTAGGTGTGGATAAGGGAAAGGGCCCTTATACAGGTACTTGATTGCTGCTGAGGAGTAGGGGAGCATGGGACCTGGCTTATGCTTGCAATGCTACTGACTGTTTTTTTTTAATTTGTTATATCCTGTATTGTATTGTACTGCTATGTAACATGTTCTGGCTACTTTCCTAGAACTTGAGACATGTTGCATCATATTTATATATATCTGGTTGGTTGTCTTTACTGCAGTTTTTTATTTAAAATGTACATGGTTTATTGATTCCACTGTTGTTGTATGTTTCCTATATCATTCCACTGCGCTACACTTTGACAAATGAGGGCATTGTTTCCCCACGATGAGACCTGGGCCCTCGCTGCTAGTCGGCAACCTCTGGTGTTTGGGGAAATGCACTTGAGGTCATGTGACCAACCGAGTTCGGAGCACCTGTTGAGTGGCACCTGGATTCGGGACGTTACAAAGTGGTATCGGAGGATTTATTTTCCTTGACTTACTGTTTTGAGCCTTAGTCAGGGATAGGACGAAACGGTAGTATGTAATAAGCTGTGCCTGGGTGTAGCTAACCCGTGTACAGGGAAAATCCAGTCTACCTCGTATTTTTTCAATTTTTCTGATCTTGAAAAGTTTACAGTTGATTTGATTTTCACTGTTGGGTGACGCACTTGTGATTGTGCTGTTTATAAGTTATCCATGGGTTCTATTTAGTTGCTACCCGATGAGATTAGGGTATGTCATCTCATGAATCATTTAGGCACATGTTATGAATCACATGCCATGCATAGTTTCCATGCCATATAAATTGCATGTTGTTGTGATAGTTGTTGTGCTACAAAATCATGTTTTTGTGATAGCTGCTTTGATAAATTACTTGCTATGTGATAGGATATTGTTGTATAATCTTGTTATTAGAATGGATGCCAAAATTTGGTTGTTGGGGAGTATGGGCCCTCATTGACCGGAATTTGGTGGATAATTAGCTGTTATTTTTTTATAACATAGATAAGATGTCAAACTTTGATTCATGGGGATTATGGGCCCTCATGGATCGGAATTTGACACTTAGGTGTTGTTTTTTGGTATTTTCTGGGTTCTAGAATAGTATCTGAGCCTTATTATCCAGAGAAAACCAGGATACACGTCGTGTAGTTCCTCAGATACAGGCCGTGTGTTCTTCTGTTTGGGAAGAAAAGAAAATTTTTGAGTACACGTCGTGTACCCTGAGTACACGCCGTGTAGTCTCTTCCCGTGTCACAAACTGTGTGGGCGGCGACATGGGGTAGGGAATGACTTTGGGAGAAAACAAGTCGTGTACTGGACGTACACGCTGTGTTGTGTTGACCCGGAGTCCGCCCGTGTAACTAACGACACGGACGGAGGAGACCATAAGAAATACACGCCGTGTCCACTATGGAACACACCGTGTAGTCTGGCCTGGGGACCTGGCCATGTAACTAACAAACACGGGTCGGTGTTCAACATGCCGTGTACTTGAGGGACATGTCGTGTAGTCTTGACCGAGGATAGACTGTGTAGACCTGACTGTGTGGCTGGGAAAATGGGTGGTTTACACACCGTGTGTGGGTGTAACACACCGTGTAGTGTCAAGCCGAGTAGTCGGCCATGTCACAAATGACATGGGCAGTTGGAAAAGTGCACCATACACACCGTGTAGTTGATATACACGTCGTGTAGTTTTGTTCAACGGGAGTGTTGTGGCTTAGTCATGTAGAAGGACCCAGGCAGGGGAAGAGAAGTCAGGTGCACGTCGTGTAGTTAGTATACACGCAGTGTAGTCTTGTTTTGAAAATCTTGAAATTCCTTCTCCCTCATGTTCCCTTTTTTGGTCCTTTCATTTAGGTCTTTGATAAACTTGTTCTAAGGCATGTTTTGACCTTGTAGATTCAGGCCGCCGAGAAGACCACACGTTGTTTTCCAGGAGAGTAGCAACGATTATACTTTAGAGATGGTAGGCCATGAGCTACCAGTGGATCCTCCAGTAGAGCCAGATGCGGTGCCAGCCATTATACCGGACACAGGCGCGGAGGCGCAGTTATGTGAAGGCTTTATGCGGTTCATGCAGACCTTTCAGGGAGAACTGCCGACTGCAACATCTATGGCTGAGCTGACTCGTATATTCCAGCAATATCATCCGCTAATGTTTTTAGGGGATGGCGGGCCACAGGCTGTGGAATCTTGGTTGGGATCTATGCAGACTATCTTCGAGCATCTTGAGATGCCTCTAGGGTGGAGGTTCAAGATCGCGACGTATATGCAGCGTGATTCTGCCAAGAGGTGGTGGGATGTTACCAACCAGTCCGAGTATCACAAAGACATGGTGTGGGAAGATTTTCAGGCATTCTTGTATGCCTTCTTCTTTCCAGAGATGTTGAGGGCAGATCGAGCTCGATAGTTCATGAACCTGCAGCCGGGTGCTATGTCGGTGATGGATTATTCTACTCGTTTCACTGAGTTTAAGCGTTTTTCACCTGTTATGGTGGGTGATGAGACGTTGAGGGCTAGACGTTTTGTGGATGGTCTTCGATATGACATCCGAGAACTAGTGAATGTTTTCAAGTTTCCTTCAGTGCGTGCTATTATTAACCAGGCCATGATTACAGAGAGGAACCTGCGGGAAGCTATTGGTGTGGGCCAGGGTGGTTCAGCACCAGTTTCTAGTACTATATCTACCTGTAAGAGGAAGAGACAGATGAGTTTCTCTCATGGTGGCAGTACTAGCCAGGTAGTTTCTTTGGGTGGCCCGGTCATGTGCTACCAGTTTGGTAGAGAGCGGCACAAAATACTGTAGTTTCCACGTGACCCAGTGGAGTGCCGAGCTTGCGGAATGATGGGTCATCTTCAATGCTTTTGCAGGGAGTTCCTACCACTGGCTAGTGAGAGGGGTTCTGTGCAGACTCCACATGCGGAAGAAGGACCAGTAGCTTCTTACCAGTCGGGTAACTGGAATATGTCAGGGCGTGTAGGCAGGGATGGTGGTCGTGGCCGTGGTAGCCAGACACCAGGATCTCAGAGGCAGCAGGGTGGGACAGCTCAAGGTAGCCAGGCTATGTCGCAGGGCTGCGGCACTGGACAAGCATATGCAGCGCAACAGACCCAACAGGATCAGGATCCCGGACCTTCTACATTCAGAGGTACTATTCTAGTAGCTTCTATCTTATATTCAGTAATTTTTGATATGGGTGCTATGCATAGTTTCATATCTGTACCCATTGTGGAGAGCCTTGGGCTCTGTGTTTCTTCTTCTTCGGCTATTATGATGCAAGACACTTTGTTGGGAATGAGAACGACATGTGTGCATCAGTTCAAGGAGTGCCCCTAGATATTGGTGGGTGCCACTTTCTTTGGGACCTCTATGTCTTAGAGATGACAGCTTATGACGTCATTCTTGGGATGGACTTCTTGGTTCCCTTTCGAGCCTTTGTAGACTACTATCATCGCAGGGTGTGTTTCACATCACTAGAGGGAAGAGAGTTTTTATACCAGGGTTGATGGGTTGTTCAGGTGAGTCGAGCTAGACTAGAACATCGTGGGCGAGGTGGAGTCACAGCCTAGATTTCAAGTTTATATCCGGACGATTAGGGGACTTTTCAGACGGATTTCTCTCCAATGGTTGATCGTTTCAGGGATGTATTCCCGGATGACTTTTCGGGTCTGCCTCTAGAGCGAGAGGTGGATTTCTCTATTGAGCCTATTCCAGGAGCAGCGTCGGTTTCCATTCCTCCCTATAGGATGTCTACACCAGAGTTACAGGAGCTCAAGAGGCAGTTGGAGGATTTACAGGTGAAGGGTTTCATCCGACCCATTACTTCTCCTTGGGGTTCACCGGTCCTCTTTGCGAAGAAGGCGGACGGTACCCTCAGACTCTGTGTGGATTATCAGAAGCTGAACTAGTTTACGATTAAGAACCGATATCCCTTGCTGAGGATTGATGATCTTTTAGATCAACTTTGCGGAGCATGAGTGTTCTCGAAGATTGACCTGAGATCAGGATATCATCAGCTGCGCGTGAGACCATCGGACATACTTCTTACAGATTTTCAGAGCAGATATGGTCTGTATGAGTATTTGGTTATGTTGTTCGGACTCATGAACGCACCAGTAGTTTTTATGGCTCAGATGAATCGTGTGTTCCATCCTTATCTGGATTTTTTTGTGGTTGTATTCATGGACGACATCTTGGTGTACTCTCACACTCAACATGGCCATGCCATCCATCTTGAGATCATATTGAGTACACTGATAGAGCATCACCAATATGCTAAGCTCTCAAAGTGACACTTTTGGATGGACCAGATTCACTTCCTGGGTCATATCATCTCAGAGGCAAGAGTTTTCATGGACATAGAGAAAGTAAGGGCAGTAGTTTCCTGGGAGCAGCCTAAGAACGTGTTTGAGATACAGAGTTTCTTAGGGCTGGCTGGTTACTACATACGCTTTATACAGGACTTATCTCGCTTAGCAGGGCTGTTGATGGGTTTGACTAAGAAGGGAGTGAAGTTCGTTTCATCGAAATCTTGTGAAAGATCCTTTCAGGAGTTGAAGGGAAGGTTGAAATCAGCACCAGTCCAGATACTTCCAGAGTAGGGGAAGAGCTATACAGTCTACTGTGATACATCAGGTATTGGGCTGGGAGTAGTGTTGATGCAGGGCGATCGAGTAGTTGCGTACGGGTATCGGTTGTTGAGTCCACATGAGATGAATTACCCGACGCATGACCTCGAGTTGGCTATAGTGGTTCATGTGTTGCACTGTTGGAGACATTACCTCTTGGGAGAGCATTTTTTGGTTTTTACCAACCCCAAAAGTCTCAAATATATCTTTACTCAACGTGACTTGAATCTGAGGCTGTGAAGGTGGGTCGAATACCTTCAGTCCTTCAATTTTGAGCTTGCCTATACACCTGGTAAAGGTAATGTAGTAGCTGATGCACTGAGCAGAAAGACTCAGATACAAGATGTACAGGAGGCCAATGATGAATGGAAGCTTATGGCTTTGTTCTTTGAGATGCATTTGGAGGTGCATGACAGTCAGGGGTAGACTTACCTTTCTTCTTTAGCTGTGAATTCTACCATCCTAGATAGAGTGAGGATGAGAGAGCTATCCGATTCTGAAGGCCTAGTTCTATGGGAGTTGGTGGCAGATGAGGACCCTCATCCTGGATGGATGATAGGCAATGATGAAGTACTATGTTTCCATGGACGAGTGTGGGATCCAAGGGATATACGCGAGGAGCTGATGCGGGAGTTTCATTCTACAGCTTAGACAGTTCATCTCGGGGTTACTAAGATGTACCGAGACTTGAGACGTCAGTACTGGTGGCTGGGTATTTAGAGGGAGATTGCTGGTTTTGTTACGAGATGTTCCACCTTTCAGCAGGTGAAGGCGGAGCATCAGAGGCCATCCAGACTATTACAGTAGTTACCCAACCTGGAGTGGAAATGGGATGATGTCGGGATGGATTTCGTGACTTGGTTTCCAAGGTCACCTCGATACAATGATGTCATGTGGGTTGTTGTGGACAGACTCACAAAAGTAGCACACTTTTTTCCAATCAAGGAGACCTTCGGTGTTGATAAGATCAGGAAGTTTTATATCCGATAGACCATACGTCTTCATGGGGTTCCTCGTTCTATCATTTCTGATAGGGTCTCCCGTTTTACGTCTCACTTCTGGTAGAGTTTTCAGAGGGCACTAGGTACACAGGTTCTTCTGAGCCCAAATTAACACCCTCAGACCAATGGCTAGTTTGAGCGTACAATACAGGTGCTTGAGGAAATGTTGTGTGCATGCATCCTAGACTTTGGGGGCTCTTGGGAGAAGAATATACCCCTAGTAGAGTTTACCTACAATAACAGTTTTCAGGTAACTATTGAGATGACACCTTACGAGGCATTATATGGTAGGCCATGCTGATCATCTTTGTGCTGGTTAGAGACAGGTGAGGCAGCTTTACTAGGACCGCGTCTCATGCAGGAGACTTCTGAGCAGGTCCAGTTGATTCAGAAGCGGATGGCTACCGCACAGTCTCGTTAGAAATCTTACGTTGATCGCCACAGACGACCGTTGGAGTTTGTGGTTAGGGATCAGGTTTTATTGCGTGTTTCTCCGAGGTTGGGACACAGGAGGATCACGAGATAGGTTAAACTTTCACCAAGGTATGTGGGTCCATTTGAGATTCTAGAGAGAGTCGGGTTGGTTGCCTATCGGTTGTAGTTACCGTAGAGGTACCGAGCCATGCACGTCGTCTTCCATGTATCTTAGTTGCACCGCTATCATTCAGACTCGTCTCATGTCTTTCATCCAGAGGAGGTTGAGCTTTAGATTGATGTGTCCTTTGAGGAGAATCCTATTCTTATCGTTGATAAGAGCACGAAGGTTATCCAAGGCCGGTCAGTTCCTCTCGTACGGGTGCTATGGCAGCATGGCTGAGTGCAGGACAAAACCTGGGAGCGGGAGACCGGCATACATGATCAATGGCCAGATCTATTCTGCACTTTTTCTTCTCCACCCTTGGAAAGGAAATTAGGGGACGAATTGCTTTAAGGGGGGAAGTTTTTAAGAACCCGGTTCTTATTCCTGAGGTACGGGTTTCTTATTTTCTCTTTTCTTTAATTGTTTTTGAGAAAATAAGGAAAATGGGAAAATCCTGAATTTTGGTACTACACACCATGTACTATTCCACACTCCATGTACTTTGGTTGTGTGGGATGAGTACATAGGGTGTGTAGCCATGTCGGCGATAAAGGGTGTAAAAACCGACTACACGCCGTGTAGTGGGTATTTACACACTGTGTATTCAGTCGGTAGGGAAATAGTAAGGTAGTGGAAGTAGCCGCCAGGTGGGCAGCAGTACACACCATGTAGTTGAGAATACACGTCGTGTACTCATGTCGACAGATGAACAGTTTGGAGGTGCCGCCAGAGGAACAGTTAAATGAGGGAAGTACACGCTGTGTAGTCAAAAGTACACACCGTGTAGTTTGTTTTTTTTCACTTAAATGGGAAGTAGCCTCCCATGTTCACATGGAAGGATTAGAACCGGAGGAAGGAGCTTGGGAGTACAGTCGAATCTTTTTGGATCAACCGATCGAGCAGCGGGAATCCGATCCAGCTTCCGTCGATCACGTTGGAACCGTACGGGTAAGCCCTCCCTTCTCCTTGCATAGTTCTTGCCAATTCTTCCTCTAAGGGAAGTTATTTACATTTGAACGGGTTTTCTTCTACCTCAGATCTACATTTGTCTTGGACGATTCAAGGATCATCATTCGAGTATAGTGATCAGGGGCGTTTAAGGTAGGTGGATTGGTGTTTAATTTCCAACTGTTGTGCGTGTTTTTTTTGTGTATTTTTGTGCTACAAACCCATGTTGGGGTATCGTGTGGCTGAGTCCTTGGCTGTTTAAATACCTAGAATTGTATAGGTAATTAAATGTGATATTAAACTACTGTTTGGGATCGCCGCTTGGATCCAGGACCACCCCAGGGGTGTGTTCCTCTGTTTAGCCGTTTGGCCAGGATACCAAAGGGTATGCCATTGTAATAATGTTTGTTAAATTGCCTTGAGAGGAATTGTATGTGAATTGCTTATTTACATGTTGGGCATGGCCCGGTTTCTTGCGCCTGAGGGCATTGTTTGTTTAGCCTGAGGGCAAGGTACTGCTTAGCCTGAGGGAAACGTCCTATTTTGCCTGAGGGAAACTTTTTGTATGCCTTAGGGCAGTGAATTTTGTGCCTGAGGGAAAAACTTCGTACTCTTGAGGGCAATTTCTGTTATGCCTGAGGGCAATGCCTGAGGCAAAGATTATGATTACCTGAGGGTAAGGGTTTGCGTTTCTGAGGACAGTGACTATTTACATAAAAATTCACTATGGTGGTTTCCTTTTAATGAATGGTTAAATGGATAATAAAATGGCAATATAACTACTAAAGTTAGTTAATTTCGAGTACTACTTAGTTTATTGAATTTTTACTACTACACACTGTTGTTGCATATTTTCACATAGTTGGGCACAGGCCTTTGGTGGGTGCCTACTAGGATTCATTTCTCACACCTTGTTTGGGTCATGCTTTTCGGCCCAAACAGATTACGTTTCTGCAGGTGTGGATAAGGGAAAGGGCCCTTATATAGGTGATTGATTGCTGCTGAGGAGTAGGGGAGCATGGGACCGAGCTTAGGCTCGCGATGCTACCGGATGTTTTGTTTTGATTTGTTATACCCTGTATTGTATTGTACTGCTATGTAACATGTTCTGGCTATTTTCTTAGAACTTGAGACATGTTGCATTATATTTATATATATCTGGTTGGTTGTCTTTACTGTAGTTGTTTATTTAAAATATTCATGGTTTATTTCTTCCGTTGTTGTTGTATGTTTCCAATATTATTCCGTTACGCTACACTTTGAAAAATGAGGGCATAGTTTCCCCACAATCAAACCTGGTCCCTTGCTTCTAGTCGGTAGCCTATGGCGTTTGGGGAAATACGCTTGAGGTCATGTGACCAACCGGGTTCGAGGCACCCATGGAGTGGCACCCGGATCCGGGACGTTACAATGAACTACCGGATCACAAATCGATGTAATTCATTTACCATAACTACATCTCATGACTAGATATAATTTACTACTTAATGGTTATGTATAATAGTTATGATATAATTATAATTATTTAATAATATTTCCATATCTAACTTCTTACATATCAACCTGTTGGAAAATAGTAATGTCACTTGTGTGTACAACAGACAACCGCCTCACAAACCGATGTGATGTTTTGTTCGTTTATATTTTACATGGATGATAATAAGAATATATTAAATGAATATATATATATATATATATGATATTTGTAATTTAATTATTTTTTTAATTATTATATGACATATACCTTATTAATTTTCATTGTATGAGTGATATGATAACGTCGTTCATGTGTACAGAAGACTACAGCCTCGCAAATCTATGTGTTTCATTCCTCAAGGAAACTTTACATATGTGGTAAAAAGTACTCCTTTAAATAAAAAATTGTGATAAATAAGACATAAAAATTATTCTATAATGTTATTATATTATTTAACTTTCATTCATTCAATCCGTTGAGAGAATGAAAATATTATTCATGCGTATGTACATCCTATCATCTCTATGAATAGTGTATATCATTCTATATCTCTAACTTTAATGGATGAATATAAATATATATTTATACTTAATATATAGGATATTTTTATCATATTTAAATTTCAATAAATGATATAACCCTGATCATATTAATATAACCAAAAATATCAAAAAATTCACAAAAATCAAAGTAGTTATTACTCTAAATTATATTTTTACATGAAAATGTTCATAAATAAGTAAAAAAGGTAAAAAAAATAAATCATATATGTTATGATATATATAATTATTGTTTTTTAATATATATTTATAATAAATAAATACTTATTTTATAGGATTTTAACATGTGAACAAAGTAAAATGGGACATAAGGTTAGGGATATTAATCTCATTTTTCTTCTTTGGGATATATATCATATTCCCCACATATTTATTTTATATGTAAAATATACATCTAATGAATGTATTTAATGATTACTACATGAAATATTATTGTCACTTACAAATCCATTTTTTATCTCTCATTCATGGGGTTTTTGGTTCAAACATTACCAAAACCATAAAGGTATTTGGTCTCAAATTTCTTTTGTTTGGACATAAGTTATCTTTGTCATCTATATTATTATGTGCAGTCTATATAAAAACACTGTGAAATTTTATATCATGAATATCCTTCATTAAATGATATTAATATTTCAATATTATTTTATTCATTTTTGGGGTCAACAATTAAATGGTTACCAATGTCGTAAGGGTTTTATGATAAAATATCATCGTTTATTAGGATTATTTATGTTTATGATTCTGATGATGAGATATTAAGATATATATCTTAATAAACACATTATTTTTCTTATCCTATGGTTATTTCATTATAATACAAGTTTTCCCTTTATTTTCTATCTTTATACACTTGATATTTCAAAAAAATTGTTTTCACAAAAACAAACTATATTAATGTATTTGGTAAAAAATTATTTCTATTCTTTGTACATTGTTTCTAAAAATGTTTTCATAATTTTCTTAATGTCACAATATTAATGTTTAAATTTAATTTAACAATTCTTATATTTTTTTTATTTTTATTAAATGAACCTTCATGTTGTTTTCAAAAATAAGGATCATTTGTATTGTTCAAAAAATGTTAAACTAAAATTTGTTTTAAATTTGTGTTCCATGAATGGAATTTTTCTTTATCATGAACATTAAATGTTTAAAAAATTATTGTATAAGTATATAAGGTTATTTTCAAAGAAAATTATCTTGAAAATGTTTTGTGTTATGAAAAGTGTTTTCCAAATTAGAAAGGATATTATCCTCAAGTAGCGCCTTAAATGATTTAATGCTTCATTTATGAGTTTTAAAGTTTATTTTCCAATATGATGATTTATAAAATATTTTATGATTATTTATACTTAAAAATACATTTTTAAAGAAATTTTTTCCCTCAGTAAATGTTCATGTTATCTTTCTAGATCATTTTCCATCAAATATGACATCATTTGGTGTTAGTTATTCTTTACAAGGATATGATCTAAGGAAACCATTATTATTATTTCTATGACTGGATTATGTTTATGATTTCAAGATGTTTATGAAACATGATTCTATTCCATGTGTTATTCTATGATAAAAGTCTTACAAAATCTGCTTCATTTTCCATGGGTTTTTCTTTTATGAAATGAAAATTTATTATCAAACATGTTTCTTTTCAACAGGTTATGTTTTAATGAAGTGTTTATGAAACACATTTCATTTCATGGGATCTAATATGATAAATTTTTTATGATCTTATAGAACATGAATGTATGAATTTTATTATATGAATTGTGGTACCTATATCTACCTCCAATTAATTGGGTAATGATTGATATATCATGATATGAACCAGAATAGAATGGGGATTACACCCTATTGAGTAATGTAATTTTTCCACTATGATAGTCTTGGGAGTGAACCTTGAATACTACATGAGCGTTTTTTACTAAGAAAATGATTTTATATTATTAATTTTATGAAAAAAAATCATCTATTATTCAATTGATATTATCTCATGGAATATGTTCATTGATTCCCATATCATCCATGTGTTTTTAAATGACATGATTTATGAAATGGCACAATATCGTGATCTTTAATATGCCGATTATGGTTTCAAAATGTTATATTCATGTTCTCATACCCTTATTCTCATGAAATGTTGAAATCTCTATTCTCTACCCTTATCAATCATCTAAGAATGCCCTTTCTTAAATTTCCTTTACATAGGTCATGATGAATTATATTATGTATGATATGTCTTTTATGTGATCTAGTTTTTAGGAACTCTGTAGGATATGATGTAGTTCACCTATGGACTAGTTTTTTATGTTTCCAAGTGTCCAATGGAACTATACCTAAATCACTCAGGCATTGAGTGTTATGATCTGTGATGAATATTCACCAATTAAGATTTAATATTTATGTTTTAGAAGTTTGGACCCTTATAGAGCTCTAAAAAAAGTGTGCATCTGGGATGAAGATTAAATTCATGGGTTGTGTGCATGGTGACTAACTATTGTAAGTTTCATTAGATTGTGGAAAAGTGTATTAGAGGTTTCCTAGTTCAATTGGCAGTTGACCATGTTTCTTATAGGTTGGTGAATCAATTTTTATTAGATGTATACCTCTAAAAAAGAGAGGAGGTATCCTATATCTAATCAAAAATTATTATATGATTCTTTTGTTACTCCCATGTGGAATAATGGAGGCTTTCTGACTTAGTTATTTGAGAACATGTCAATTGAAGTAAGTGTAAGTTATGATTTTTTTTATTCACTTATATATCCCATAATGAAAATGTTTTCAAGTTATCCCATGGATTTAGAAAATTTTTCTGAACCATATAAATATTATTATTTTATTTTATTTTTTTATGAATTTTATTCTTGGGATTTTCTAGTAATTAGGTTGGATCTCATCCAAGTTTCAATGAAAAAACTATTGGAGAAAATTATCAGAAAATACGTTGTTTAGTATCCATGTGGAGATTTATATTATATAGGATGAGATGATTGGATGAACATCTATATGATTTATATTATAATATTTGTGTCTATATGGTGGAATTCATAGATTGATATTATTGATGGCCACTTGGGTTCACCTATTCTTAATACATTTTAACTTTTTTCAAACTTGTTTTTTTACAGAACATTCTATGGATTAAACAAATTGGAATACATATATTTTATTCATCAGGAAGTAAACCTATAAATTTTTAGTAACATCATCAATTAATCTCACAATGTATAATTAATATCTCATTGAGAGAACAGGGGATGGTTCCTAAACAATATAATTAACAAGCTCTAGCATTTGATTATGGATTTCTACCAAAAAAATGTTAGAAACGCTTTTATGTTTCTATAGAATAAAATAGTCACATGTTCCAAGTTCTATGTGATCATGCTTATGTATTTATTTATCCACTAAAACTTCGGAATAATTTGTACTCAGGTGACCAATCCAATAGTTCCAAATTTTTATACTATCCAATGAAGTTATTTTGAACACTGAAACATCATTCTTTCTTCCAGTCAAGTAAAAGGTTCGTTTCTTTACTCCCTAAGAAATAATCATGGAACCTATATTTATTTTAGAAACACTATTCAAAAAAATAATTTTGAAACCAACATCATCAATTTACCCCATTAATATGATCTTTTTCTAGATACCTTGAATAAATCAAACATCATTCAGTATCAAGAAACTTTTATTCTTCCCTTGAAATTTAACATAACATTTCCCAAATATATCCATTGCTTCATCATCTACAATAAGTACTCTGTCCGTGAATCTCAGAAATAAATCATCCATGAACCAATGCAGACTAGTTGAATGAAAATACGAACCATAGTTAATAACCCATGACTCCTCTAGAATAAACATAGTCGGGATCAAGATGGACCCTCCATTAGTTGTAGTTAAATTTTTTATTTGTCTAAAAGTGTCACCCTCCAATAGATCCCTAAAATATTTCATAATATGTACCTTCTTCCTAGAAAGATAGTATTTAGGACCTATAATAGTAAATTTAACTTTAATCATTCACTTGGACATATCATTTGAGTATTTCTTCTTCTAGAGGTCCTTCAGTTAAGGCGATTGTCCCCATCCAGTAGTATTGAGGAAACTTTTGTATATATTTATTAAATCCTTTTTCCTCAACTATTTAATCAATAACATGTTTTGAATATCTGCAAAAATAATATCTATTTTCCAAATGGAGTTCTCATTGGGGTCATAATCGAATTATAACTTTTTTTAATTGAATGTTGTGTTATAAAAACCCAAACATCATTTTTTTAATGTTGCCTTCATAGATTCATACTACCCTAGAATCATTTTGAATTCATTCAAATGATAGAATATTGGTTATTAATTTATAGCCTCATAAATATTAATATTCACAACATGAAATCTTTACTAGGATATATTAGATTCTCATATATTCTTTCCAAGTCATTAATAAAATATCTGGTGGTTTTCCTCTCTATAATTTTGAAATGAACATTTCAGGAAAGGGACATCTTGATCAAGGATGAATCATTGCTCTCTAACCACACACATTCTTACTTGTCCTTCATTTAGGTACATTTACCATACATAGGGTAATATAGATAATTTTTTATAAAATGACCCTCTAGTTCCATTTTCTAAAAATAAAATTCTATTTCATCGCTCATCTCAATATGAACATCCCCATCATTTGAAGTGAATACTACCTACAATATTATATCCAACTAAAATCAAAAGAACTTACAATCTAAGGAGAGGATAAAAATGGAATATTATGAGTAATTAGAACCAATTCTATGATACAAAATTTCATCATTTTTCCTCCATTCAATGTTCTTCTAGACCCAACACATAATCCCTCTCAAGGGTTATATCAAAATCCCATTGTCTAATATGAGTCGTAACCCATCCATGATTATAGGATTTCCTCCACCCTTATAGAACATGATATTGAACTTTTTTTCACCCAATAATCTAACAGTCAAAAAAATACCACACAGTTGGGAATATTCTTCAATGATAATCCACTAAATCTAACCATCTTACACTAATGAATTTCATAATCAATGGAACTCTCCACCTAAAAATTGATATTTGGAATAATTTTAAAAAAATAAACCATGGATCCACATGATTCAAATGATCCACCATTATCATATTAAAACTAGTTGAGGGAATAATCCACCTACATTACACTTGGACTGTAACATGGATTTGATATTAAATGATAAGGGTAAACCCGAGAGGCCTTCTAAAGATATACTATATCTATTATACCTGACACAGAAGGAAATTACAACTCACACAAGAGTGATGTTCATCTGATCATCTCAACATGTGTGATAGAAATATCCAAAATTTTATCCAAAAGAGGTTTCTGCAATAACTGCACCCTCTAAGTTTTTTGTACTAGAACTAGGATGGGATCCTACCCAATATAATGAAAAAAACTATGAAAAAACATCACATAATACATCAAAACAATCAAAAAATATATTTTTATATTTCTTGGAAAAGTTTCATACATCCATTGTTGAAAAATCCAACAATTTTCAATACTATAAATACAAGTGAATACAATACACATAACATACACTTACAAAAAATTACTAAGTCTTGGAAAATTGAGTTGGGAAATATTTGACATTTAATATAGAATTAAATTAATAATCATTTCATAATTTTTCATCAGATATTGGCCAAAAATCTCTTATTAGAGGTATTTATCTAATGAATAACATCACTGAAATCTAAGAAACATTTTAAATATACCATTAACATAGGTAACATGTGATGCACTGTTGCACCATATTATATAACCAATAACACCCGGTCACCATGAACACAAACCCTAAATTGAGTCACAATCATTGGTAAAAACCATTTATGATAGATTCATTAGATGTCTCTATTTAGTCATCCCTATCTAATGATTTATGTTTGATAGAGTTTTTTCAAGGGAAACAACTATACCCAAATATCTTTTAAAAATTAATCAATAGGAAATATCTATCCATTGATCCTTATTATATCATCTATGTCTGATGACCTCTAGAAACAAACTATGTTTAGTGAAACTAATAAACATTCCACAGAACCCAACATTATTCCCATGTATGGATTCTTCATAAGAAAAAAAATCATGGAATCTAAGGTAAATTAAAAATTTAGTCATTGAATGAATCACGTCATTGTAACATGTATTTTAAAAATAAAATACTAAAAATATTCTAGAAAAGACTTTTTAAATAATTATAGACCTTAATTTTAAAGGAAGAATAAGATTCTTCAAAGGTTCCATTAATTCTTCATGGTTGATTCCAATTTATATTTTATATTTCTTAACAACCAACTAACCACCTACAACTGTAGTGTCGGTAATATAATATGAGTTTGAACCCTTAAATACTAGGAAACAATAATATTCAATATAAAATAACTACAATCTACTAGGAATAAAAATTACTAACTACTCTACCATGAAGAACTATAGATTATGAAATGTTTCATGAATTTTCATTATTAGGTTCATTAAATAAAAAATCATTAAACATTTAATGATAGTGGTGATGGTTTCTGAATCAAGTCTCAGTGAATCCATTGGTCTTGGTATCAACTCTCCAAACACAAATGTCACTTTTTCATAACGTTCATCATACATCAGACAACAACAATATTGGTAACCAGAATCCTTATTTAAACATTGAATTGAAAATTTGTATAATGTTCATAGTGTAAGTATCACACTTTATAACTAAAAATAATAAGTAATAATACACTATAATTAAATGTTAAGAATCATTTGAATGAAGTAGATTCAATCTAATCCCTCACCTCCTAACACAATTTTCTTTTTTTTTAAAATAACGAAGAGAAAGAAAATTTAAGCATAGACATGATAACCCATCATAAATACCATAAAAATAATTAATCATTATTAAATAATTATAAATGTATTTAAAACCTAGAAAAATAAAATACCCTACCATTACAAAAATGGGAGGGTGAAAAAAAATAAAAATAATACAAAAACGTGTAGACCTCTAATATAAACTTACCTGTAGTGTAGTCGAAGAAGATCCCTAGAATTTGACCCTTTCATGTGTGTGCATCATCCATTTATTTATGGTCAATTGTACATCATGATATCTCTATATATCTTCTATATAATTTATATATCTTATTTCTTTATCTCTTATCAATCTTATCATCTATTACCATCTTGAATTTTGTATTAACCACATGTGATAATCAGTTAAATCTATCTTGAAATATATCAATATTAATCTATTAGAGGGTGACTCATCAATGATAAATCATCCTTCCCCTTCCACTATATTTATAAATCTTTGGTAACTTTAATCATTATATATTTTTCATTATCCACATGAAACCATCACCTAATCTTCCATCAAGTATACTCGAAATCATGTGCTTGGGACAGTTGTTTCTGAACCATCAAATCTGCTAAATTTATCAAAAGCATGAAATAATCTCAATACTTTGGCCATTTTAATTTACTTTTACCATTAATATATTCCCCACTCATTGTTATGTATGTTACATGATTATTTAAATTCCATAACCATGACCATTGTATATTATGATTTTACCAATGTGCTAGCCTCTCCTCCTATGATGTAGTGGAATCCATTTCATCTACATCAATCTTCTGTCTCAATCTACCATGTAGTGTTACCACATTTTTTTAATATTTTTCTAGAGATTACATTCAACTTAACAATTCATACTTGAAACACTCAACCACGATGAGTACCATGACATGGTTGGGTTTTTTCATCATAATTTTCTTCATCTTCATCATCCTTCCTTCCCAATAGAAGGATCGATATCCCATTAGCTTCCATGGAATTGATTTATCCTCAATGGTGATAAAACCAAGATCCATATGGTTTTTATAGTGCTCCCAAGATTTAAAATCTCTTTCATAGGTGATTTAAGGATTCACGTCAATGCCACCAGTATTCTATTTTGTTGGTAATAGTGGACAGTGATACTTGAAGGTGGTCAATGAGGCATGAGTTTCTTTATGTAAGTGATGTGTATGACACTCAATGAGTTAATGTTTCAATAAATTGTTAATTGTACCCTAAGATCACTTTCTTCTATATCGATATAGTGAGATATCAGTCTTCTCTTAATATGAGATTTTGTTTCATTCGATAACCATTGAAGCCCAATGGGATCCAATGTTCTCTTACAACTATTGGACAAAACCCCAATGAAATTATCCACCAATCTCACCTTACCATTTTATTCCATTATTGACCTATATTCATCTTATGTACACTACCTTTGTAATGTTTATTCCTTTTCTATACTGAATCCTTGTGCACTTCTCATTCCACTGTTCAAGTGATATAAGGATGACTTTTACACCAAATAAAATAATTTTTTTCCTTCAAAATAAAATTATTCAAAAATATATACAATTTTTTATTTCACAAAAATTAATTTGAAATTATATTTACCAATTAATCAATTAAAACAATTAATGTTTTGGAAAAATAATCAATTAAATTACTTAATTAATGATTTTGAATTTATAAAAAAGTATACATGAATAATATTTATCAAACATGATAATTGGGACTTTACTAGAAACAACATAAAATGCATTTTGATCAAGAGGATGGATTTCAAGTTCATCACAAACATTATGGGTGAATTATTTCCTTCCTTGGGAATCATTATAAATTTTTTATGTGTTCATGAGTCCTTCTTAGATCCTAGTTTAGGGGTTGTTTCATCTATAGTAGTGGTCAATCCTCAACATGTGTTGAAGTGAAAAACAATATATATTATATTTCCTCCATATTTTACATATTAATTTAATCTGAAAACTTTTTAAATCTCTATAGTTGGGACCATGAGAGATTATCTCTCTATAGGGAGGTGATAAGTGTTTTTGTTGTTTGGACTGGACCCCTAAAAAGGTATTGTTATGTATCCATAGGATATGAATCATAACCCTCATAGTTTGGTGCCACATAAAATTACACATCCTACATTTTAATACCTTATACCAATTAAAAATTTGGATCCTTTTAGGATCATGAATCCCTGACCACTTTCATGTAGTTTAGAGTCATGTAGAATTGAATTTTTTGTGAAATATTCATAAAAAATCATAGTGTGGGACTTAGGGTTCAGTAAAACATTATAGTTGAACACAAAGGGAATATGTTTCAAATAAGATGAGTTTATAAGGAAAATTTCCTCATGTGATAATTGGTTGGTCTGAATCGTAGGTATATAGACTATTGAGCTGGACACAATATCATTAAGAATATGCTCCAATGAGAGGAAGGTACCTAGGTAATATAGATCTAGGTAAAGGACACATGGGATCGTGTTGAATATAGACCAATGATGATAGATGTGGGTGATTTAGTATAGAATATGTCCATATAAGGATGACTTCATAGGTAAAATATCCCTAGTGATGGTGAACACTAGGTATCAGATGTAATATAGCACAATGAAAGGGGAGCTCTAGAATCATAAGTAATACAAACTGGTGGGGGAGTACATGGATAGTTGTAATTTTTTTTAAAACCCAATTATTTTTCTAACATATCCAGATAGAACAATATTCAAATACCATATATTTCAATGTGTATAGATTAAGGGCATGTGACCGGACTATTCCATGCAGTTTAATATCATTTGGTAGAGATTTTTCATGTAGTTTTACATAATGTAACTAGTATTTCTATGTCGTGAAAGGGGGTGAAAATAGAGGATTGAGTGGGGATTTTTCATTGGTGTCCCATGGTTCTACTTAGGAACTAAGAGTTCATAAACAAAGATTACACATGGATATGTGCATCCCAAATGTGTTTTCCTCTTTCTAGTTGATGGTTGGATAAAAATAACACATATCTACATGAGAAATATGGTCTCATGGGATATAGTTATAGGTGAACACATGGTGTTCCTTGTAAGGGTGTCCCTAGATCAAATATGTATCCTCATTATGAAATTATTATTTGGAACATGGTCGTGGGTTAAACCTTTGAAGGAGTTATATAAATGCATGGATCATTGTGTGGACCAGGTTGGCTACTAAGATACTTTGGAAACCAAGATGGGTAGAAAAATCTAATAGATATAGGTCTGGTGTCCTTGTGGTGGAAACCCTAATTATCAATAGGAAATATGTTTGTGATCAAACTAATTATTCTATATATTGGGTGGAAATTTTTTTTGTTCATGCCAATATCCTGTGAATTTACTAGATTTAGAGGATGTATTGATAATTGTATTCTTATGTAGGTGGATTAGGTGAGGGGATTATATACTATTGAAATGGGTGTGTGTATGGTACCTTTGTGTTGGATAAGGATAAAGTGGTTCTCCTTGGTTATCCATGAGATATTGGTAAACTGTATTAAGGGCCTTAGCTCTACTTCATTCTAGGGGTGCTAAAAGACTTTTCCCTAGTGAAGTTTGGGTCAAGAGTTTCACTCAAGTGGTGGTAAATAAATGTGGTTCACCCTAGATGAGGCCCAATGAAAAGGTTCACCCATGGTATGTAATGGTTAAGAGGGTTTCCCAAGTGTAGATAGTTGACGAGGCTTCACCATAGTTTGGGAGTAAGGCGAAGAGTTTCTGCATAGTATCAAGGACCCCTAGGGACATGTGTATGATTTACCATAATGTAGTGATGTGTAGAGAGGTTTAGTACACATCTCTATAATATTAATGATCAGTTAATTCCTTCACCCTATTATAGGAGAACATGGGAAAAGGTAGTATTTCAGATATTTTGATTCGGTTGATTGAATTGACCTTCAATTTTGTTATTTCTCTTCTGTTTAGGAAGAAAAATATCACATGGTGGTGGAACAAGATACCTGGATGAATGGGGGTATGAGTGTCTATTCGACTACCAATTAGTTTCCCATATGTATCAAAATGGGGTCCAAGGGGTCTATTTATACTAAATGGATATGTATTGTACACATGGAAGGTGGGTGAGAATGGCAGTTCATGTAGGTCTACATCGGTGTGACAAGTGGCTACCCAATCCTTCACACAACCAAAACCAGTGCGCAAAAACCTTGGTACGTGCATAGCTTGATAGGGTAAGAGAGTGTAACTGGGAAACATAAACATGGTTGACTAACATAGGACACATTAATAGACATAATTGAAACCCCATCATAACATTATTACTTCAAATAGACATAGATTTTCATCTGGATGTATGTTTTGGCTCCATGCATAGTCAAATAGAATCCTGAGAAATTAACTAAAGTATTAACTACTATGTTTCCCCATATTTTATGTTTTAAATCTTAAAAAAATGACAATAATTCATAAAAAATTGGGTTGATGGTTTTACCACCAATTTCTACTAAAACGAGTGAATAATCAAGGCCTACTCCCGAGGGAGATTCCCAGCTCATGTTATCAAATTTGGAAATGTTCTTGGGTAATCTCTATAGCTCAGTGTGTGGTAAATCTTGTGGAAAACTTTTATCTTATTTTTATCTTCTTCATGGAGAAATAACCATTTCTATATGTTCTTAACTTATGTCATCCGAGTGAGGATTGTATCAATGCTTTTTAGAAGAGTGAATGGAACAAAATTGTTGGTTCCAAATAAATCTTGATTAATGAGAATAAAATGATATCTAAGGAATTAATGAAATTATGATTAGAATAGAATAATCAATGGGAATTATAATAATAATTATAAACACTAACCCTAATATTCAAGACATATAAATTAAAATAAATTCATAAATATTTAAATCTCACCCAACCCCCTCCAATCGGCTAATAGTTTCTTCAATAAATTAATCAATTGATTCAATTATTATAATTATTATCATTATCATTATTATTATTGTTATTATTATTATTATTATTATTATTATATTCCCTATGTTACACGTGAGTTGTATTGGAACTTGTTCAACATTGTGATGGATAGTGGTTCAACACCACAAAACCCCTAATTTTGAGTGAATTTCCAAAGGAATTGTTGAACTGTATAAGAGTGTATGGTTGTACGATTTAAAAATTAAAAAATATTATAGAAGGTACTATTTTTTGTGTTTATATTTTATAATAAGGATAACTGTATAAAAATAATCATTTTAAGAGGCATTTGGGTCAAAAAGTTTGGCCTTTTGGCCAATAATAGGGCTTTTGAGCCACAAATCCTTTGGTCCATCAAATTTTAATTGTCATAGTGGGTTTATATCAATTCTTATGAGGATACGTGTGGATTTTCCAAATTTTTCTCATTATGTGTGTGAATATTTGTGGTTTGTAATCCCCTCTACCTAAATAATGATTATTATAATTAGGATAAAATTTGAGAAGATGGAAAGAAGGGTGATTGGAGACATCAATGGTTATCACAAATTCATTATAGGAAATTAGATTTTGATAGATTATATGGAAGATATCAAAAGGAATTTAGTTCATTAAGAATTAGATCATAGGTTTTATAGTGATTATATCATTATGTTTTTCATTTTTTTAGTTTTAATATTCATTTGGATGAAGGTAGATATTTTAAACACTAGGTGTTCCACTATAGTTAGAAATTGAAATCATTCCTCTTACAACCAAACTATTATTGGTATTTAATATTAATTGATACTATATACATCTAATTCTAGGGTAAAATTATAGAATTATTTATATGATTCTTAAACATTGACCAAAATATCATTTTATTGGATTCCATGTGAGTTTATCTTGTCATCACATAAGATTGTGATAAAGGGTATTTGTGTAGAATCCCTAGATTTTAGAATATATTTTTCATTAAATCACGGTGTATAATATATTATTAATCATGAATTTATAATAATATGTGATTAATGATTACAAATTTAAAGATTTATAACATTATAAGTTAATTAAATGGGTAATAATTTTTTAAAATAATTTGTATTTCTGTTTACAAATACAGTTGATTGTAAAGTACTATTTTCAAATATATTTTTCATGATATTTGTTTTTACATATATATATATATATATATATTATTTAAAATTAATTCATAGTGTTAAACATATGAAACTGACTTGGTTGAACATGACAAAAAAATCATTCATTGACTATCAATAGGTTACAAATGAAATTAAATGCATTCGAATGTAAAGAAGAACTGTTTTGGATAAAAACACTATTTATATATACAATGTAATTTTATATCAACAAATTAAATTAATTAGTATTGATGAATTATTTTAATAAAATAAAAATAATTTATTTAAAAAAAATTTAACATTCATCTTATGGTTTTACTGGGTATGGAATTATATTAAATTCTTTTTTATGCTAAAAAATAGTTTTTTCTAAAAACAATTTTCATTAAATTTTGCACACTAATATTAAAATGAATTTATACCACTAATAGAAATCTAATCTGATAAATTTATTTCCATATTTATAATCATAATTTCAAAATTTACTTATGAGAAATCATTCAATTTTAATCATTATGAATAGTAACTCAGGTAAGAATTTATTACGATGATAAATGTTAAAATGATTAATGATGGGATAAACTGATAAGGTAAGGGTAAAATATCCTAAAACCTTTATAAATATAATTTTATGAATTTATTTCTATCTTATATCATCCCATATTTTAATTTGACCATGTTTTATTTGGAATTCCTAATAGGGTGACTTTATTTTTTTTATTCCTAATAATTACAAGGGAACAACTCCCCTTTACTTATAAAAGGGAACATCCTATCATCTATTATGAACACTAAAAATCAATTTATTTCAAAAAAAATATCTTCCAAAATAATATCCCAAAATCCTTATAAGTGATATTTAGGTGAGTTTATTCTTAAAAGGCCCATCCAAGAATCAATAATGTGAATTTAAAAGGAGGATACAGTAAGAAGAGTTATATACTCTTACAGATATTTTAAATTTTTATTTCTAATTAAACACACTACAAATATTTTAAAACCATATTAACATGATGGAATAAGTATATTTACAATAATTATATTTTTTATGTTAATTTTATATCCATTTTCTATCTCCCTCTCATTCGTTCGAAATGGTAATGTTCAATACTAAATATATGTGGACAACCAACTCCACAAAGCGATGTGAATTGTTCTTAATTTCTTATTTACATGGATGATTATTGGGATATTCTCAATGAATATATAAAATATTTAAGTTATATTTCTGATCATGTAATGCCTAATTACTATTTACCTTTATTTCATTCAGTCAATGAAAAAGTGAATTCATTTCCCACACGTACATATTGAATACCTTCACCACAATGTGTTGCAACTCATTTTTATCACCTATTTATAAGAATGGTTATTAAAATGTTAATAATGAATTAATATGATACTTATGACATTATTATTATTTTGTAGATGATAATAAATAAAAAATGATCAAGGATTAGAACCATAAAATTAAAACATGAATGTAAAACAAACTAATTTTCACTAGAATGTTTATCTTAAAAATGAAAATTATGATTGAAAAAATATTGATTCTCAACATGATCTGGTGGATAATCATCTTCATGCATCTCGTTGTAATGGAATTAAGACACTCTATGTGGTTTCTATTTATATAACCTACCACAGTAAACAAAATCCACTTTTGTTTAACATTAAAAATTTGATAAAATAATGCAATATGACCATAGTATTGGTTTTGATTTACATTATGGTCATAGGTTATGAAATCATGGCCGACTAGGAAGAAAATCAAATCATAATATCATAATCACATCAAATATCGATGAAGATAAATATGTACATAAAACCATTTGAGTAGGAATTCAATTAGAACAACCCACACAAATTTAAGCATTTTATCAATTAATATAAAAAACTAAAATGGTGATGTCTCTAGTAAATTACATAATCTATTAAGATAAAACAATTGAATAAATTATGGTCGATCTAGAATCGGTGACCTCTCTAGTGCAGTAATAGTGTAAAAAATAAAGAAATATATCCATTCTCTAACTATACAACTACAAAAATGGATGGTTCTCAAGTGAAGTGTATATAATGTTCTTTTATGAGGAAAAGAAATGATGGTAAAATAAATAAGTATTGAAAATTATTCTCTTTGTTGGATAACATTAGCTTATCAAACAAAATTTTAGGGGATAAGGGAAATGAGGAACAAGAATGTAAATATGATAGATCATCCTAAATTCAATTATCACTAGAAAACCATCTTAATATATTTAAAATATTTAAGAACTATAGGAGTGGTATTTAACCACAATATTCAGTAAATACTCAATGGGTACAAAATTTAAATTCAAGAAAGAATAATTAGATATTATCTGTATAGAAAAGCCCTGCTATATTAATATTTATTTTTATTATAATTAATCTAATAATATTGTCTTTAATACCATGTATTCTTCCTCCATGTTTAGGTAGGAATATGACTGAAGCATTAGTGGGGAATTGTAAGCCTTTCTATGTTTAGGTAAGGATATTCTTCCATATTTCCCCAGCATATAGATATCTATTGGGAAGTTTATATATTTTTTATTTGTTTCTTTTTTTCTATTTCATGTATACATCTTGTTAACTTGAAAAATTCTTGTTGATGTTTTAGGGTAGTTTGGTGATTTCTTGATTGTTAATATTGAAGGGAATACTAGTTCTTTTAGTTATTGGATATTTTTCATTATTCATGGAATTTGATTTCATTAGTGTAATTTTTTCACTTGATATTCATTTTTTCATCACTAAATTTACTGAGTTTTCATTTCATTTAATAAAGGTACAATTAGTTTTTTCATTAAAATTCATGGTTTAGGATGTTTATTATCATTGTTGTCATTATTATTATTTTTCTTAACACAACTATTTATTATTATTATTATTCATAAAGGTATGAAGTATCCTATGAGGGAATACAAAAAAAATCACCTCAATAAGAATAATTGGTGGATAATCATAATTATAACCTCACATCATTCAAGAATTTGATTACTAAGTGTATAGTTTTAAAGTTTGTTATTTCTTAGGTGTTTTCAAATCATAAATCTATCTTCAGAAGATTCATGATTTTAAAGTATTCAATTATTTCTTCCAGTATGAGTAAATTCATGTAAATCAATTGATCTAGTTCATAGAATGTTATATATATATATAAGGATTTTGTGATAATAAATTAATCCCATTTTTATAAATTCTATCTCATTTTTTTCATCAAATTATTTGAAGAATAGTTCATGGTTATTTAGATCCATCTCTTTAAAATTAGGTATGGTTTGTTTACCATAATATTATTATTAGTTTAACCCTTTTTTAATTAAAAATACTATGGTAATTACTTATATTAAATTTATGATCGTAAATCGTATTTTTTTCTTCCTAGATTCATATTTTAAATTTCCCAGTTTCAGGTATACCAATTTAAATAGATAGGGAAACCGGGACTTCTATAATTGGCCATTATGCTAGTGTTTTTCTAGCAGTATACCTTAGTTACACTCTTAATAATAAGGTTGTATTTTCCACTTTTTATGATGATATTAGTCTTAAAATTACCTTGGAATGGTTTCCTACTTTATTCTTAGATTTTAAATCTATGGTTCATCTTATAGATAATTTTTTCTAGAATATTTCTTGCTTTTTATTTTCATTAAAAGGTTATATAGAGCATATTTATAGAAGGAATCTAAATAATTAGAACATGTAAGGGAATGTGAGTTCAGGTTTGGAAATAATTGATAGGGGAAGGATAATGTGAAGGCCTCATAAGGGAATAATTTAGAAAATGATTCACTTGGGTTGAAGAAGGGGAATATGAATTCCTTTCATGGGCCTAATCATATGACTAATTCATAGGGTAAGAAGATTGTTAATGCCTCTAAATGGATGGAATATGTTGATAAAAACATGCACGGGTAATGGTATATGAATTCGAAATAGGGTCATGGGATTCAACATATACTATAAATTAGAGATGCTAGGATGCAGGGGAAGTTGTAGGGGAAGACGAACAGACATGGACTAGAGGAGAAAAAATCTAATAAAGGAAAATCTATTATAAAAGGGAGAATATAATGTGGTCTCAATAAATGAGTTTCATATCAAAGGGGACTATAAATATCCATAGGGTAACAAATACAGTCATGCATAAATAGTTATTCTAGGGAATGCTTCTCAATATTCACAAATTCCAAGAGGAAACTAACATGAAAATAGAATTCTCAAATAAGACGTGGTAGTTTAGCTGCAATTTAAAATTATTATGTCTAAGGTGCATCATTATATAATGATGAATTGAGAAAAATAATGAATCCCATAGTTGGTCCTTAGAGTTTTCATATTTTATCTCTAAGAAAATAAAATCTGAATATATATTACTTGTAGAAAAAAAATAATGGTTACTAAGTCTCACGGAACATCTACTTGTGAGGATGTTTTGGGATATGAGGATTATTATTCTAATATATTTCATTATAGTTAATATCTATAATGTTTTATCTTGTTTTTTTATGTCAAAGGATGTTTATCATATGTCAAGCCCTGTTAACCCCTTGTATCATTTTTTTCATTCAAAAAATGGACTAAAGACCATTGACTGTAAACTCATACTATTTTGATTATTATTATTAGGTAATTTTTACCATATCCTAGTCGTTATTCATTATATTCTTTACCCTAGAGGTATGGGGTCCATATATCAGTGGTGTAAATTTTACGAGTTTATTGTGTTGGCACTATAGGGTTACTATTGTGGACACTATAGTCAGTTCACTAAAACTATGACCCTAAAAGAAATATTATAGTAATACTATAGTAGTATACTTCATAGAAACTATGTTGAAAAAAAATATTAGTATATTTTGTAGCCATGTAATATTAAATTTAGTGAACAAAAATAGTTAGGGTTTATACTACGAGTGTCTGAAAATATCTAATAAGAATTAGGTCTACCCTATAAGAGGGATGTTGGCTTGGTTTGATTATTATCCAATGGTTTCATGTGCGTCTCACTTATGAATATTTCCCCTAAATACTATAGTAAATTATTATTATCCTATATAAACAAAAGTATTATTTGAAAATAAAACTCTTCTTTTCTGGATGATGCCCATTTTTTGGACAAATGGATATTCAATTTTAATTTTTATCCCTGTATATAATGATATTTATTTTATCAAGTACATTTAGGAACATTTAGGAACATTTAGATGTCATTTTTATTATTTTAAATAATTGTACAATGATATTTAAATTTTCATATGTTGTAATTTGATGACATACATCAACCAAGTTTATATTCATTTTTATAGTTTTAGATTTTAATTTTGTTCATTAAAAAGGATAACTATGATGGTGATATTAGTTTTATATTGAAATAAATAGTGCTATTAATGAAATAAAATTGATATTTCATGTGAATAAATTAATTAATTTTGAAATACGGAGAAAGTGTGAGCTATTAGTAAAGGTAACAACAATATTATGATAATGAGGATTACTCAGAAAGATGGAAAATTAATTGTGTCAATAATTATAAAAAACCAAAGTATATATATAATTTTTAAAAAAAAATATTATTTCCCATGAAACATATGATAATCCCTAAAAGAAAATATTTATTTGGGCTATACAGATTTTCATTATGGAAATTTAAGATGTGTGGTATGAGTTTCTTATGGAGACTATAAATATAAAAGGAAATAAATTAATTTATTTAAATGTTAGTAACTATTGTGGAAGGGTTAATAAATTAAATTGGGAGAATAAAGTGGGAGTTTAGAGAATAAGATATATAAATATATCATTTTTAAATAAAATCAATATAAAATAAGAGGATGAATAAAGGATAATGAATAAGAAATTTCACCGAGGGATATATATAAAACCCATGGAGATGAAAACACCACAATCACTAGAGATGTTCCAATAGAAATAACATTATATAGTCAAAAAACATAGTGTTCGGTGTCTAAAGAAGAATAACATAACCAAACCAAGTTCATATTTTAGGAATGTTTTATTGTGATCCAATGAGTACTCCATAAATTGTGATGACTTATCCCCACTAGAACCCCTCTTGGGCCTATAATGAATATTTATTTTTCTATCAAATCCCACCTCTAATTAGACACAATATGGTTACAGGAGTCAGGGGTACATCACAAACAATATGGGAGGTATTACATTATATAATTAATTTAAAATAAACACATCCACCAATCAATATAAACACCATAAAAAATAATTACTAAAATCATTTCATAATTAATGTAATTTCATCAATAATAATATAATACTCATTAAAATATTAAAAAAACATCTTGAAATTAGAAATCCAACTATGAAAAAATACCACATAAAAAGAGGGGTATTTCTATCCAGATCACCAACAATATCTTGTAAATCTATAAGAAACATATAGAGGTCAGAGTGACCATAAAAGAATTTTTGATATGTTACTATATATAAACACTCATGAAAATATTATATAACCATACTAAATCATTAATGAATAAATAGTGAAAGTTCATTATTACCAATATGTAGAAAACATCTCACTAAAGTCTCACTCACCGAGTCTACATACTAGAAGAATTATATAGTAATCATATAAATATTTCGAGAGATGGTACCCAAAAATTTCATCCCATATGAACCACTTATCCTTACATCCCAATGATATAAATCCTTGTTATCGCATCCCATCCTGTATGCTAAAACAAAATCTTAATGTCATGTCCACATACCCTATCCACATACCACTACCACATACTGCATACCATAGAAAAATATTTCACATTACATCCATATTCCACACCCATATACTTAATCACCACCACATTAGAACAATACTATCACATACCACATCACTTTCTCTTTCCAAATAACTACCACAAAACTATATAGCCACACTATGACGAGAAGTAAGAGTGAAGTAGAAGTATTATTCAACCATTAATATAACAATACTTATAAATATTAGGGTTATACATAGATCCCAAAACATCATACAAGAAATGGTTTGGTTACCTGACTCGAGTAGTGATGTATAAAAAATAATGAAATGTAAATTTATTATAATATAAACTCATTCAAAATATAGGATATACATCATAACATCATTATTAAAACCACATCTCATTTTAATGTCTTCATTGATGTAAAATAACAACCACTAACCCATGTATACAAATAACAAGCTAAAAATAAATTAGTAAAAAAACATATGAAGATATGAGAACATTTTCCATTTTCATATATCATTTATAATTACTAAATAATTAATTCATAACCAACATTATATATTATCCTCATTAATTTTACTAACCTCGTTGATTTTTAATAACCAACATACACTTTAAATATTATTCATTGTCAATATTTGTTTAACACAAAGGTAACTAAACACTTTATTTTAATTTTAATTAATTCAAAAAAAATAATTTATTATATCATATAATATTAATTATATTTTTATTCAACAATTTTCACATATTTATGAAACTAAAATCCATATATTATGTCAATCTCACCACACTAAAATAACATAAATCCTCATAATTAACTTCAATCCTTCATTAAAATCCAATCATAAAAAATACTCTCACAAAATCCAACTAACAAAATAAACAACATTGAAACCTCCTCCTTAACAAAAAAAATAGTTCATACCAAGAAAAATTCAAAAATAATGTTAAACCACACCAAAACCTCCCCAACTATGAAAAAAATTCATTGACACAATTTTAACCCAATTTCATTGAAAATAATTTGTTTATTCATTTATCTTTAATTAAATTTCCACTTTGTGATCAACACTTTGAAAATAAATCAAAAACATTTATTTTTACACTTATTAATCAATTTTACATCTTTAATTTAATTTTATAAAATAAATAATTACTCTATATATTTATAAAAAAAATTGTATCAAGATATCATTAAAAGAAAAATAATAAAAACAATAAAAAATATTTAATGAAAACCATTAAATAATTTTTGGCACACATCACTCTTGATTCAATTAAAATAATTCTATTCATTAATTCTATGTCTACCTCTCTTCAAAAGTAATTATAAATCATTCTTAAAAAACATTAACATAGTTCTAATAGAATATATAATTTGAATAAATCACCATGATTTAATATCAAATGAAACCACATTGTGAAGAGATCTAAATAGATAATAAAATTTTCAAAAACTCTAAATGATGATACACTAAAAAATTAAACATCAATCCTTCATCATTTATTCACAAAAATTATAGGTCATGCACATACATACCTCCTTAATAAAAATAAATAAGAAATGATAGATTTCATGGAGATGAGAAGCAACCTAAACAATAGGGACAGAGGCTCATCAGTTGAGGGACCCAAATATCCCCCCAAAACTATCCAAAATCCCTTAGAAAGAAATTTAAATAAACATAAGTTTTTTATAATAATGAAAGAACCAAACTAGAGAAGAGAGAACCTTAAATTTATAATAATAAGACAGGGGACTCAACCAGACATGGCGAGAATAGATAATGTCAAGGTTTAGCTTGTTCAGTTGTAATATGAAAAAAAGGGGCCATAAGACCCCCAAAATGAAATATATAATCTATTATTTCACTCTAAAAAATATTCCTTGATAGAAAAAATACATGGACACCATAGAAAATTATTATTTTAATCCATATACCCTTTTAAAAATGGAATCATCGTGGAAAATCACCCACTAAAAAATGTAATTTTATACCATGTTGTTCAAAATGAGAAGTGTGATAGATATGTGAAGATATAATTATATATAAGTGTATATTTTTATCCATGAAAATGAGGAATAAAAATAAAAATAATTATTATATTTTCATCACCCATTTATATATTAATGATTGGGAGGATCAATATTAGGGTTCTTGGATGGATGATTGAAAACATGAGAGTCTAGTTATATTTCTCTTTATATTATCTATCATAATTAGAATGAGGGTGTCTCTTTATTTTGTTGAGTTATGAAATGAATTGTGATTTATTATCATAGTATTTTTTTAATCATAGTTATTTTGGGTAATTCCATTTAATCATTCATCCATGGATTTTCAGACTATTCTTAGTACGATAATTGTTTATTGATTATTGAATTTTTTTAATGTATTATATAGTGATTGGATTATTCAATAACTATAAAAGTGATTATTTGATCAGTTAAAATATGGTTTTGGTGCACCTAATTTCAAAATAAATAATAATTATTAATAATAAGAATCATTGAATTTAGTGATCAAAGAGTGATTGGAAAGACCGAGGGTTTTTATATATCAAATATCGACAATTAAAACCCTATCTATTATATATTTTTTATGCTACAATATCACATGATCCTGGATCTATAAAATCATGGTGATCGATTCATTAATTTTTCTCTAATTTAGTTTAATCTTTCCTTTTAATAATTTTATTAATATTATTAACTCTTGAACTTATGTTTTCAGGATAATCCCTTATCTCTAGGTGTTCAAGCATTGATTTGAGCTGAAAAACTCCAATCTAGTTATAGTTATAAGGAAGTATAATTTTAAATTATAATCATGACTCCCTACTATAATTAATGACTTCCTATTTTATGTTAAGGTTTTTGGTTTTATTTTTAGATAATTATAACTTAATAGATTCTTTGTTTTAATAGATTGTGACAAAACAATTCATTATCCTTTTTATATTATTATTTATTTTTTACATTATTTTTATGCTCTTGTATATATTTTTTGTGTTTGGGGGTTCTAGATTCATCATGAGTGAGAAAAATTCATTATCATAAAATTTCCTCATCTTTCACGTGCAATAAACATAATCAAGGGAGAACTACATAGGAAAAGATGTATCTCACAATCATACCCTATTGATGATGAGAGACACATATATAAAATTAGGGAATTATTCAATGAGGATTGTAAATACATATAGATAATTGAAATAGTTCCAAATAAATCAATGGATGTTCATAAAGAGGATGATAAATTTGGGGAAACATATGGCAAGATCATATGCTGATACTGATTTATAGGTCGAATATAACGAGACTGATATGTATATATTTTGGTGTATTGAAAAAAATTACTTCATATGACAGATTGTAGTATAGTAGTTAAAAGAGGTTCTCTCTATAGAGGATCACATAACAATAATGTTATTCACATTAAATTAGTGGTAAAAATGGTGTGTTTTTGAAATTGTTTATTTTGAAAATAATTTAAAATAATGGAACGATGTTTTAAAATTGATTAATGGAAAGGGTGATTAAGTTGGGGTCAGTCATACAAATGAAATGTTTTCCTAGTTCGAAGATATCCAACACGCTTCTAGTATTTCGATGAATGTTATATTCCTCAATCGCTTCCTATCACTCCGTTGGTAAAATATTGATGGATATAATAACCCTAATAAATATCAATTCTTGATCAACTCTCCTTCCAATGTGTGAAAGAGTATGATTTAATAAACCTAATTGGAATAGTCAATACTAGATAAGATCTTATTTTTCTTAAATCAAGAGTGTATAATAACCATCCCACCCATACAAACAATCACTATGTAATTCAATACTAAGATAAGATACATTATATCATATATATATATATACTAGAACCTAGAGGAGGGAGAGAATGATCGTTGTCCAATGAAATAATAGTAAAAAATATATAAAATTAAATATCTGCACAAATGATAATAAAAACACATATATGAATACTGATATAAATTTAATAGAAGAAATAATGATTTTTATTCAATAAATTGAAAGAACTCAAGCATTACACAATGAAAACCTCTCCTTCCCAAATAACATAACAATTACCCCTCTACTCAATGGGACACGAGGAAGAAATGGGAAGTGTGTTATGTTGAAAACATATTGTAAAATTAAATCATCACTCTAGTATGTGAATCCTCTGGAATAGCTCTTATATTCTTCCAAAACACATTTAATGGAGGTGAAGACATATATTTGAAGGATTCAGGGTGGATAATTTTCCTTCTTATTTCTATCCAACAATATTTGATAATAAATTGTATAGAAAATGGAATATTATATGAATGTTTTATTATTAAGAATTTTCCCTTATTTCATGTAAATATAGACTCAAAATATCAATATCTATAGACACATGGAGAAAATGTTGTCTGAAAATTATTAAAGTTACATTTTTGGATGAATATAATTTTTATCTTCATCCACTTTTACATATGCACAAACTATATTAATGAGTGAATTTCTATGTGAGATTTAATTTGGTGAAAAGAAATATAGTTTTATTTATATATATATATATAATGAAGTAATTTTTCTTTTTAACCTGAGATATTCCTAATTCATTGAGGATTTTTCATATATACTGGACCAAACGGTTTTCCATATTGAATGATTAATATGATTTATTTAGAGTTTGGTCTAACACAGGGGTTAGTTGGATGAAATTTATCCCATATTCAATGGAATCCTAAATAAATAAATAACCAAATAAGATTAAGAGAAAAAAATGTAATTTCTTAAATACCAATTAGATAAACCGCCGAAAAATTATTGAATTAATACATTTTTACAAATTATCTCAAAATTCATAAAAAATATATTTCAATTCAAATTAATTTTATAATTTTATGGGGATTAAACTATTTAAGTATAAATGATAAATCATGGAAATATCATATCTATAAATTACCCACACATAACACTTGGATGTGTGGACAAGTAACCATCAAAATCAAATAAAATAAAATTTAAAACACATACCCATTAGATCCAACAATTTTACACCATGAAATAAATGATATCATGAATCCTCAAAATGATTATTTTGAATTCTACAATCCCCCCATTAAATTAATTTCCACATCACTTCCCATTCACTGTATGCGCCTATCACACATTAACATTCTCTCATTACCCAAGTTAATATTTTCAAGAAGTCGTTTCTCCTCCAAATACATAAATGAGTCATCATAAGATTGATAAATTATTAGACCTACACCTTATGAGATTCACGTAAATATTTTAATCCTAATAAATATTTAGAGTTATTTAGTAGAATTTAGTTGGTGGGTTTGGGATTTCATATTTTTTGATGCATAATTACAAGGTTTTGGAACTTTTTGAAGGAAAATTGAATGATTCTAACTTTTACTCATGAATTGTCTCCGCATCATTCTTCTAAATAAAACATTAGTTCCAAAAGTATTTTAAAATTCAGAATATATATTTCACTAGTTACATTTATACAATAAAAATGATATCCCCTCAACGTCCTTTAATATAATTGAATATGTGATTGATATATTCAAATTCAGCACAACATGACATTTAAATGCAGTGAAGGTCATTTGAATATAAATAAGCTAGCGTATCTTAATATCTATTCCCCTGAACGAAAATAATTCTATTCATCTTCATAAAAATGAGCTTTCATGTATTTTTTAGCCTTTATACACCTTTAATGTTTATAAATTTTTTCTCAAAAATTTGATGCAATGTATAAATTTTTTCACCAGAAATAAATTCTACTGTTTATAACTCCCCCAATGAAGCCAAAATGTATGATGTATCTCACAACAAGGAACATCCCCAATACTTGAACTCAATTATATCATGAAACTTTTATTCTAAAGTGGGTTGGATATGGGAAAGTGACTTTTAAGGTGTCTAACTAACAAGTCATTCATGAATGTAAAGGGATATAAGGATTAAATGTAACGGAATTACAGAATAAATAGGATTCCCATGAAAATAGGATTTCATTAAAATCAATGAAATTCCTCAACCATTTAAAAAAATTACCTAAAACCCTTATTTTTTATAGAAATAAATCAAATTATGGTTAATCAATAATTGTTTCATTCTATCAATATATGAGGTGAATGTAAAGAATATGTAAAAAAGGGTTAAAACATTATAAGAATGTGATTTAAAAGATTAATACAATGATATATAATTTGATATTAAACAATCTGAGGTATTTTCGTGAAATTATTAAAGAATTGATCTTAAAACAAATCCATTTTAAAAATTAATTGATATTCGGATTCATGGGATAAATTGGTTCACTCATTGAAATGGGTTCCAAAAATGGAAGAGATAATTGTTTGATCTCCCAACTATCAAGAACATATTAAAATTGAAAAATAAACACACACAAAATGAAAATGACATAAATTTTTAAAAATAGAATAGAAATTTAAAATTTTGAAACTAGAAAGTTTATCAAATCCATGCTTAAATTATATATTTTCCTCAATAAAATCTAGTAGATTTAACATGTAAGCGTATTTTTGATTGAATCATAGTAATTTAGTAAGTGTTCTAAAGAGGTAAAACCTAACTTGTTTGTATAGTAATGTTGATTTAATCTCCTACATGGTGATCCCTAAAATCCTATATGAAAATGTATAAAAAATATTATATTTATTTAATGGAAATAAAATATAAATAAATTGATAAAGGTAGAAAAAGAAGAATAGACCATGGTATAACCCCCAAGTGGTCATTGAGTTTTAACTACCTCTAGATGGGTAGCCCAAATTTTTTTCCATAGTCAGATAGTGGGGGAGTTTATATAAGATGAACCAACATATAGATTTACTACTAAATTGAATCATGTTGACTTTTTTATTGTGATCCAAATGGATAAAGTGTAATAAATCCATCCCCTTGTAACTAAGAAAACATTTTCCAAGTGGAGGATGTAACATCCAAACTAATTAGTGAGGTATTTTTTTAAAATAGGTAAAAACATGATGAGTTCCTTTTTCTAAGACTGAGAAATTGTTTCTTTTGGATGATTAATTTTATTTATGAATGTATGGTTGCAAAAGGGATAGAGGTTGGCTATAGGACAAATACACTACTTGTGCTGGATAAAAAGTATGTATTTAGAATACATGACATGTATTATGTACATGACATGTAAATTATTTTTTAGGCCTCCTTCATATCATGAACTTCATTTTCCCTGGGATAAAGAAAATCAATCTTTACATGGTGTGTAAATTATGCACAGTGTGTAAATGTCTAGTTTAATTTATTTAAAAGGGAATGGGGTCTCATTTTAATTGAAGTCCCTCCTTTCTCCATTAAGTACCACATGAGGTATACCACTCTAACATAAAACATTGATTCTTCCTCTCCTCCTTTATCAAACCTTTATTTCCTTCACTATCATTCATGTTGGATATGAAATAGTAAGCTCCAAGTTCTTCCTCATTCCATCAATAATTTATATTTCTTTCTAATGTTATATTTTTGTGTGTGTTCATATGCCATATCTTTGTAGTTTCTTCCATTCTTCTGATTTTTCACGTTCTGGATTAATTCTAGCTCCAACACTAGAGAGGATAGTTATACGGGATTAAGGTATGTGGTATAGTTCTTTTCCCCAAAAAAATACTAATTTTATATCATGGGTCATTATGACAATCACTAAAAATTTTCTATGAAACATGTGATTTTTTTAATAAATAAAAAGGAATTGATTCAATGAACAATATGGTCCTTGGTAGAGGTGAGTAAACCCCTTGGTTTATTTCCATGATGTGGTCCACCCCAATGGGCGTGTCTTTCCTTAATGACCTAATTTCCCATAAACATAACTTGTTTAAACACATGTGAGATATTTATACCTTATAAACAATGTATCAAAATGTATGTTAATTAAGAGAAATGGAAATCCATGTGTAAGAGACTGTGAATATTTACACAACATTCCTTGTTTTAATTAAATTAATTGGAAAAATTGGATAAATTATTAAGGTGTTAAATCCTTGTTAAATGATATGGTTTTTTATAGGTAAACCTTATTGATATCCCGCGATTGATTCCTGGGATTCCATTGATGGGTCACCGTGGACAGGATCGTCAGGATTTTATAATTTAAATCTGTAAAAGAATTGCATATATTCCAGGAGTCATACTAGTTATTCCTTGTAATGGATCACCATATATTTTATTTACCTCCTTATGTCTGATACTGGTTCCATATGGGAGTCAATTTGATGGGGTTGGTAGCAAGATGGTTATTCTATGCTATGAGCAATACTTGGCCCCATATGCAAGATACGAGGGATGGAGAAATATGTTTATTATAGAGTTCACAGCATGTTGGGAGTGATAATTGTGATTCCATTTATAGATTTTTTTATATGGACTCTTATGATGTTAAATATTATTTGTTCTCCAAACGTGATACTTGGGTTCCTTGATATGGTTTTCAAATGATAGTACTAGGATGAATCATATTTACATTCAAGAGATTCTTTCTATATAAATCTAGGATGCTAATTCATTAAATTAAAGAATGATTATACTAATCCAAATCATATACTTGGGCTCGGTCCAATCCTGATAATATGATGACCCATTTATAAAATATATCATATCTTTTATATGTTACATTGATTCAAAGACATAAGCTGATGTATGAAGTGTTGGTTGGGTATCCTATGGGGAAAACAAACTAATTTATGTATTTAATAATATCCTTGCATTTGATTTTACTATAACACTTCTCATTTTATATGCACAAAGTGGATTGATCTTGACACCATTGGTGGTGTCCTGCTGATTATATCCCACACCCTACTCAGTTCACCATTGGTACTTGAGTAGTATTCATTTCTATAGGTGTAGATAAAGGGAAGATTCCAACTTCTAATTCGTAATTTCTAGTACAAGGACATAGTGTGGGAGCATAGGAACTATCATATTCTTGTTAGTCTGGTAAAGTAATCTTTTAGTCTCTTTTTATTTTTGTTATCATGTGGTATATCCATGATTCCCATATATCTTGTCTACTCATTTTTGTATTACTACATGACATGATCATCATCATCAGAGTTGTGTCTATTTATTATGAAGCTTTATCATGTTTATCTAACTTAGATAGTTTGTTAGTATTCAACATTTTTCATGTTAATATATTATCATTATGATACACTTTGAATCATAATAGAAATGTCTCACTATTAACACACATTAGGCCCTTACTGCAAGTCAGCAGCCTTTTCTATACATGAGGTGTACTTGAGGTTATGTGTCCAACCATCTTGCGTCACTTTTTAGTGGCTTCCAGGGTGGTTCACTACAAAGTGGTATTAGGTGTGGGTATTTTTTACTTTTTCCATATTATTTTACTTTTAGATAGGAGACTAAGATTTATTAGAATTTGGTAATGAGAATATTCCTAGGATTAGCTAACATATGTATAGGGGAATCCCAAATTACCTAGGATGGGTTATTGTTGTTTTTGGTTTGTGCCTATTATAGTTTTACTAATTTGATCGTTGGGTGAAACACATGTTTATTTACATTATTAGTTATCGATAATATTATTGTGGAATTTTTCTCCATGACCTGATACGGCAATGAGGTTTAATATTATGAAACATATTAGGCACTTAAGGATTCACATTTCATTGATTATGACATGCCATATCTGTATTACTGTGTGCATTTCTAGTATTGTAGGTGATTCATGGGAGTTCCTTTATTAGTATATATGAATATATATTCACTAATTTTTCCTAAAGGTATAACATAATTGGATAAATTAGCGTTCCTACATCAATATAATTGGTGTTTTTCCACATATATGGATGATTACCCAATAATTAATTAATTTTGACATGTTAGATCTATGAACCACTAGTTCAAAGGGTTGAAACCATAGTTAATTTTATTAATGAATTCTAATTGTAATTTATAAATCAAGGACTTATATTAACATTGAATGGTATTTCATGCAGTCAAATCACTGTTCATGATGCGGTTCATCCTGATACCAGACACAATGGTGAGATCACAATTACATGACGTATCAATAGAAATTTTTAAAGAGTATGGGCCTTTATAAGTTGGGAATGGTGACACATTTAACTGGATTAAGATATCAATATCGTTAGAAATATGAATGAACATAAATAAATTAATGTTTTAAAATGAAGTGGTTAATGATAAATGTGGATTGAAATAGAAAAGTAAAGAGTGGTTTACAATTTACCTTTCAATTGAAACACCATACATCATAACATTGGTTATGTTATAAGTGATCTTTACCCTTACCCGAACATAGTAGTGGGTTAGTAGGCATTATATCCCAAAACTGATGATCCTTCCTTTTCACCTAGACTTGGCTTCAGGAGCAGTTTGAGAGGTGTGACCCTTTATAGTGATGCTATCTACCAATACTTCTATACTTTTTATTTTTCCACCATTTTTTATATCTCATATGAGGAGATTACACTACTAAGTTCTTCAGTCATATGCTAGGAGGTCAGAAAAGGCCATACTCCATAGGTGGTGGGCCCTAATACGCCCATATTACCTCTTATAGTGCCACCTGAGGAACCTCCTGTTGATCTTTCACTATGTGTCGATGCTCAGTTCCAAGGTTTTTTCTTCCACTTTAAGTAGTCCATATAGGAAGATCCATGACCTGCCCCTACAATAGAATAATTTATACTGGAATTCATGTAGTATTATCTTGCCACTTTCTCGAGGGATGGTGATCCTTAGGATATTGAGTCTTGTCTGGATGCCATGTTTTTAATCATCTAGCATATAGATATTTATACAGAGTGGAGGGTCAGTATCACTACTTGTAACACCCAATATTTCATAGTATGTTATTTTCATTAAATACAATAGCTTGTATTGTAGACAACATCAAGTTCAAACACACCACAACCAATCAAACTAGCCGTTATGAATAGTAATACCCACTTTTTAAAATTTTATAAATTTTATCTTTCAAAATGGACTTCATTTTTGGATTCAAAAAATTGAAATTTTCATAAGGTGAATTTTTGGTATTTTTCAGAAAACTTTCAATTTTTGATGAATAGTGAAAAACACTACATTATTGGTTAAAACTGACTTTTTATTTAAATAATTATTTATTTTATTTAAATTTATTTTAAGATAAAATAGATACAAAATACCTATATAAGTTCAATGTAATTCATTGGAGTCATTTTATAGTAAGTTTAGATATATAAAAATTTTATTGAACATTTTACTGTTTTTCACCCATCTCCTAGGACCATTTACAAAATTGCATAAAACATAATTTTACCACTTCTGTGAGTTGAATTTCAAAAATCTGAGAGACACAGTTAATATTAGTAAGTAAAATTTGGTTCAGTAAGATGAAAATAATTTTTGGTGAATAGTAACTTTTGACTTTTATTTTACCACGGTTAAAAATAAATAGGGTAATTAAGGGTAAAAATGATATAATAATTGCACTAAAAGATGTCATAATTCTATTTTATAAGTATAATTAGACAAAAAAAACTTAGGAATAAAATATGATTCCCTTTGATCCACTTGGATTAGATTAGGACATTTATTATTATTTTATTTAAAGAAGAGTTAAAAGAGTTAAAATCAATGTTTAATAACTAAACTATTTTTAATATAGGGTTATACATAAGATAAATTCGACTATAAATATTCATTAGAAAGATAAAAGTATTCCTACATAATTGTATTTTATTAATAATATTTAGATATTAAATAATTAAATTTATTTATGACACAATGATGATGCAGTAATTACCATATTAATGAAAGATTAAAATAATTGATATTATAAATATCCAAATAAATCTAATTTCTGACTTTTAATGAATTCCACTAATTTTCATAGATAATATGACATGTTAGGGTTGATTAAAGGAATTTTTTTCAAATTAATAATGCTTTTATAAATTTAACAAAAACAAAATACCAAATAGTGTCAAAATTGACATAAAAGTGTTTTTAAAACAAATATTATATTATTAATTGATATTCTATTCCTAAAAATCTATGGTTAAGCCAAAAGACTGATATAATTATAGTTGTATCATTAATAGACTACTTGGGGTTCTCTTGGATTTTTATAGTAAGATTATTAGTCATATAATATAAAAATACAAAGAGACATGGTAAATGTCAAACTATTTAGCTAAGAGTTAAATCTAAATGATAAGGTTAATATCATAACCCAAACCTGTCTAAAGCCTATTGGTTGAGTGGTTTTCGACCCATACCCACTGTAGCCTCTAAATAAATCATTTTTTTCCATTAGAAACTGAAATGATTTTACTATAAAATAATATTTCAATCATTTCCTAAGGTGTCTCTCACCCCTGTTATAAAAGGGTACTTCCCCTTCTCTCAACTTCACAACTCAAAAGTCATTTTTATAGGCCATCCCCTACCCAAATATCCTATAAATTGTCCTCCCTTCATCCTAGAGGCCTTCCTTTAGTCAGAAAGCCAACCTATGGAGCCCTTTTGATCAAATCAATAGGATGATCCTGAAGAAGAGGTAAATATTTCATCACCTCTATCAAGTTCTTTTCTTCTTCCACTTCCCCTTTCTATGTAATTTCCATTATAAAATAATAAATCCAGTATATTCTATATACTGTGATGTTATTATAAAATGGTACAACTCTATTCATTATTCTATCCATCCTATAAATGAAAAGGTCACCATACATGCATACGTACGGATTACAGTCTCCACGAACGCGATGAGATTCATTACCCATCGTATACATTCAAGAATAATTTTTATTTGATGATTAAAAATAACGTTTAAAGACTTAATATCATTATTAATATGAATAAGATACATCCTTTCCATTACAAACATTACTTACGTAACAAATCATATAAATGAAAACGAATCAGTTAACTCTCGAAACAATGATACTAATGAAATATCATTAACAAAGCAATATTAGAAGATCATATATGATATCTTATTAATGTATATGGATCTTGAATAATTTAATAACAATTTTTTCACCATCATTCAGGAGGTTAACCTACCCTTGGACAAAGAAAAGTACAAGGTAAGGGGTTTCTTATCTCAATTTTAATTCCGTGAGATTTCCATTGTTTGCCACTTATTTATTGCATGCAGTGTATTGTGTACTTCCATTTGATATATATTATAATGATTCTATTTATATTCATGGTATTTTGTGATTCAATAGGTGGTTATTTACTTTTGGTCATACGACACGATTGATTACAACGTGGTAAGGGGTTTCTTATCTCACTTTTAATTCCATGAGATTTCCATTGTTTGCCACTTATTTATTGCATGTGGTGTATTGTGTACTGAAATTTGATATATATTATCATGATTCTCTTTATATTCATGGTATTATATGATTCACTTGGTGGTTATTAACTTTTGGTCTTACGACTCGATTGATTACAACGTGATAAGGGCTTTTCATCTCACTTCTTATTCCCGTGAGATTCATGCTATATTTCCACTATTTCCTTTTTGTGTGGTGTATGTACTTCCAATGATTATATTCTTTGTGTAATATAATTTAATTTATGGGTATTTACATATAAATTGGATGATACTTCTTTCATGTGGTGTTTTTTTTGTAAGTTACCAAATTGGTAAGGAGATTTCAAATTTCAATTTCCACTCATTGGGCTTTACGCATACTTCATTGATTACATTACTCCAAGATTATGTGTGAAATCACTATTTATTTACTTATGTAGTAATTTATACTACCCTTTTTGTGGATATAATTTTGATACACAAAATCACTCTATTGATAAATTCTCAAGTCATTGATATAAACTTGATAAGAGAAATTTTAACTCAATTTCTATTAATTGAGTTAAACATCCAAGTCATTGGTGTTGTTTTTACAAGAATATGTGTGAATGTAAATTGATTAATTTACACTAAATATAAAATCATATTGAGTATATTTATATTTTTCACACATAAATATGTCATTTATTTATCCTTAACCTAAGTATATGATCTTTATAAAGGAATTTCATCTCAACTTGCATTCCATTGAGGCTTCTTTGTTGTTATGCGCCAATTCACTTTTATTTGGTGTATATACTGTACTTTGACATAATATATCATGATTCCCTTTATTCTCATGATATTATAATGTTTCTATTACCTCAATTATTTGTATTCAAGCGTCTCTCATTTGGTTAGAAACTCTAACTAAAATATCATTTTTAAATGTTCTAAAGATTTATTCTTCTAAATCATTCTCATTAATGTCCATATTCTAAAAATGGTTTAATGGATTTATTTATATGAACATTAATTTTTTAAAATTAAAATTACTTTTAAATGTTTCAAAGTGGTATGGGACACTTTGATTTAAAAACAATTTTAAATGGCTTCTTAATAAATAGTGAGACTTTTAAATGTTTTCAAGAAAAAAGGGGATATTTCTCTCAAATAGTTTTGATGATTATTTTCATCTATGTAAATATCCTTCATTATTATCGATTGAATTTAATCTATAAAATCTTCCATATTGTATTGAATGAGTTATGTTTGACCGTGGATGTGTTATTTTAATACCATTCATGGTTTATGGATAAAGTATTGACATTTTTTATGCCAATTTTAATACGAATGTTTATGTTATGTTTCAACCTTTTCATATGAGGAATGCATTGGACTTAGTAAGTGACGGGTGGAGGCCGTTATTTCTCCTCAATGCATCGGTAGATCTCATTAGAAAAACTAGTGTCTTAGCACAAGGCCTTGAAAAAATCTTATTTGTAGTCTTAGAACAAAGCCTTGACTATGTGGTTATGAAGTCTGGCAATATGCATTCCATCATTATGAATGTAGCTATTTATATTGAATGTGATTATTATACTAGTAAAATATCCATGTGAATAAGTAAATGGAATTATTTGATTTTATCTTTTCTATATTATGTTGAATTTTAAGTTTAAAAATCTTTTGTTTTAGTCTTATACATTTCCTTAATGGTTTATGCTTACTTATGAAAGTTTCCTCTATAATTTTATCCTTACTGAGAATCTGAGCTCACCCCTTTCTAGGTTTTATTTTTCCTAGGATGTGAAGAAGTATTTTATGGTTGACCTACAGGGATAGGATAAGGGTATAAGTGTGTTTAAAAAGGGGACAAATTGATGTTCATGTTTTTATTTCATGATGCAATGTAAAACTTATGAGTGTATCTAGTACTTACAATGCTACTAAACTGATCAGTCATTCGGGAAAAGATTCCTTGTATCATGCCAAATGTTATGTAATAATGCACCGACTCTAGGTAACTTGGGTCGGGGTGTTACACTACTTATATGCCCCATGATTCTTCCAAGCATTTGTGGGTTTTTATCACCCAAGTCGAACATCATTAAGGTGTATCCTTGGTGGACTGCCAGACATCCTTTTTCATCTACTTCATTCCATAGACAATGAGAGAAAACCACACGAGAGAGTTTATGATCCTACAACAAGGTTCCCTATTAGTGATAGATCACTAATGTCTTTTCACTGTGCATCATAATTTTTCAACAACTTTTTCTTGTTATGATTTGATGATTGTGAACCATTTTGGAGATGGGATTGTGTGTTCCATCTGATTGTAGGTGACATTTGTCTAGCTAACTAAAATTTACTAGATAGTAAACCAAAACCTTATAAAAGTGAAGAATCTGAGGGAATCTAGAAATGTGATCAAGGTCTATTCAACTTACAGGTAGAGAGAAACATTTTCTAGAAATAGGAAAAATCATTTCGAGGATTCATGTGGGGGAAGATCTTGCCCGATGATGTAAACCGAATGCTATGTGGTGTGTCACCAGTGTGTTCGGAAAGTCCATAAAAAGACCTAGTGTACAATGATCCTAATCGAGTGGTAGGATGTTAGTAGGATGGGTCCCCTTCAGTGCTTTTGTCAAACCTATCCTCCCGTTACTAGTGAGAAGTGAAATGTGTCGACACCGCATTCAGGTATATGATTTTTAGCTCCATGTTAGTTTGGGTGATGGTCTACTACTATCTGGTCGGGATGAGGAGGTGTTCATGGAATAAGTAGTTAGATTTTAGAGGTTTATCACTAGCAAAACGGACACTCTCATGTTAGATAGGACACATCCTAGGTCTATGGATCTAGACATATCAATACATTAAATCTCATATCTGAGGATAATAGTCCATGGAATTTTATAGTACAAGATAACATTCTAGTAGTCTATACTTTAGTATCGTCCATATTTGATATAGGTGCGTCGAAGTCAATTATATCTACTGCTATTATGGAAATTTTGGGCCTAGATATGGTGTAATTTACAAGTGCTATGACTCTCTACACACCATTAGGGGTAGGATCATAGAATATATGCAAGGTAAGGGATTTCCCCCTTGAGAAATATAGGTATTTGTTCTTGTGGAGTTTCATTATCCCAAATATGGCCGGCTTCAACATCATTCATAGATGAATTATCTAATACCTTATCATTCCATTTTAGATTTCTACCATCAGGGGGTGTCATTTACCTCACTCAAGGGACGTACATATATTCATAAGGGATAATAAGATATATAGGAATGGTGAGATAGACCCAACCATCATGGGATGGGTTTGCCCAGATGGAAAGTCTCTCCATGATTGGCCAGAGAGTGTAGTTGATATAATTCCCTCTAGTATTGGATCATTTCATGGATATCTCAACTAATGATTTCTCTTCCCTAAATCATGTATGATGGGAGGATTTCAACATTGATCTAGTGCTAGGTGCCACACGAGTGTCCATTTCTCCTTATATAAAGGAACCTGCAGAGCAGTAGGAACAAAAGAAGAAATTGGAAGACTCATTAGAATATGGTTTTATAGGACTAATTACTTCACCATGTGGTTCACCAATCCTTTTATTGAAGAAGGAAGATGATATCCTCTAGTTGTGTATAGATTACCAAATCTTGAACTAGAAAAAGGTTAATTAACGGTATCCACTTCCTCATAATGAAGACTTATTCGACCATCCCTGAGGAGTGATTGTTTTATGAAAGATTTATTTGAGTTCAGAAAACCATCAGGTGCATGTGAGACCATCCTAAATTCCTTATAGAATTTTCTAGAGTGGATACATCTTATTCAAGTATCTGGTTATGCCATTTGGAATTTTGAATACACCCATCGTTTTCATGGCCATGATGAATTAGGTTTTCCACCGAAACATGGAATTATTCATGGTATAATTTATAGATGAAATGTTACTATATTCTATATAGAAATTACCATTCCTACAATCATGAGATAATTATTAATATTCAAAGAGAGAACTATCTATATGCTAAGATCGAAATATGCCACATTTAGATCAATTATGATCAATTATTGGGTTATATTATTTCATAATTTGGAGTATCTATTTGACCAGAGATAGTGACCTCAATTGTTTCCAACTAGAAGCCCAATAATGTATTTGATATAAGCATTTACTTAGTGATAGCTTCATATTATATACAATTCATATAGGATTTATCACACCTAGAATCACCTCTTACAAGATTGAATAAGAAGTGTGTGGAATTCATATTGTTATAAGCTTGTGAGGAAGCCTTTCATTAGTAAAAGAGGAGAATAAATTAACCACCAATCTTAATTATTCTAATGTAGGGTAGGATCTATATAGTCTATTTTTGTTCTTCAAGGATTGGTCTAAGATTATTTATGATGTAGGGATTTGGAGTTGGGGTGTATGGATCCTGCAAGTTAAGACCTCATGAGAAAAATTATCCATAGCATGACCTCGACCTAGAAGTCATTGTTCATGCATTATTTTTCAATAAACATTATATTCTGGGTGATATGTTTTTAATTTACGAAGACTATACGAGTCCCATATATGTCTCTGCAAAGTCTGAATTGAATATAAGGTTGCACATGTTGGTAGAATACTTTCATTCGTTTGACTTTGAACATGCTTATGCACCCATGAATGGAAATTTAGTAGTTGATGACATGATTCAAAAGACTCTTACACAGTCCACTTGCAAGGCATGTAGTGAGTGGAAGTTAATAGATTTATTTTATGAGATGAAACAAGAGGTTCAAGAGCATCACACTAATAAAATATTACAAGAATTGACAGTGAAATACTACCTTCATGAGAGGGTAAGGATGAGATAACTTTTAGATCATGAGGTCTTGTTCTTGACGGGAAGTGTCTCTTGTGAGAGCACACATCCTGGTTAGATTGTTGATGTGAAATAGATCATGCACTTCCATGGGCGTGTATGGTTCCTACTCATATCTATTGATAATTTATGTGGGAATATCATGCCTCTATTTGGGAGGTTCACCCTAGGCTTACAAAGATATACTAATACAGACATAATAATTATTGGTGGCCATGTATGGAGAGGGAGATTGTAGGTTTTATCCTAAGGTGTTCACCTATCAGCAGGTAAAGGTGGAGAACCAATGGCTCTTGAGACTTATTTAACCATTGTCAATTTTTGAGTGGAAATGGATTGATGTCCCCTTGTATTTCATGATTATCATGTCGAGAACCCCTTGAAGTAGTGATACAATATTGATGATCATCAAATTGTTTACCAATTCTAGACACTTTCGACCTATATGATATACATTCTCTATTTTTGAGAAATTGAAGATTATATCATGGAGATTGTGTGCCTTGATGGTGTTCCCTATTTTGTCATATGAAATCAAGATTCCTGGTTTATATCATAGTTTTAAGTTGGGTTGGCGAAGGATCCACGTTCATATATGCTATTATGTATATAATTTCACCCTCGGAACACTGTGTAGAGAGACTGTATGATATGAGTGTTAGAGGACATGCTCTGATAATGTTTTCATGATTTCATAGGTTTTGGGGAGAAGTATATATATATTGTCGAGTTTTCCTATAATAAAAACTTTCGGGAAAAAATTATACACATTCCAATGAACCCCTTTACCATTGGTTTTTTATTTAAACCCTATGCTGGATATAGGTAGGTGAGGCAATGATACTAGTTCCTCATCTTGTTTAGGAGAATTTAGAGCAAGTACAACTTATTCTAAAATGTATGGTTACATCCCAGTCCATGAAGAAGATTTATACCAATCATCACTATTAACCTATGGATTTAGATGAGGGAAATAATTTGTATATATGAGTTTCTACTAGATTGAGTCATATAAATTCTCACAAAAATGTAAATATTTCATCTATTTATGTCAGGCCTTTCGTGGATTTATATAGAGTAAGGAAAGTAGGCTATCAGTTGTAGTAACCTGAGAGGTACCATGACATGCATGAAATCATCTTTGTATCAAAACAAGGATGATATCATTCTTAACCATATCATATGTTTAATCTTGATGATATTGATTTGGAGGTATATGTGTCATTATAGGAGAATAAAATATGTATCGTTGATCCGAGAATGAAGGCTCTCTTTGATTGGTCTATTCTTCTAGTTTGGGTCCTATAGAATCATAGCTGAGTGAATTATGACACCTAGGAGGGAGAGAGAGATGCTAATGTGTGCTCTTAATGGTAAGAACATTTCATAGACGATTTCTTATTACCTTCATAAGGTAAAATTGGAGATTTTTTTTAATGTGGGGAGGCTATAACATCCTATAATTTTAGTGATGTATGATTTCTTTTTATTATAGTGAAACCTTGTTGAGTTCTTTTATTTATCTTCATACTAGGTAACCATTCTATTAGGCTAGTTCATTTTATTTTAGAAGTAAATGTGATAGAAGGGTTGGAGGCTGGATTCAGGTTAAATAAACCAAATATACAAGATACATGATGTGTATTACGTACATGATGTGTGAAGGATTGATCAAGAAACCTATACATTGTGAACTAGGTTTTCACTGGGAAGAAGAAACATGAGCTTTACATAACATGTAAATTTTACAGACTATGTGAATTCCCAATTAAATTTTTTTTAAAGTAGGAGACGGAACATATTAACATAAGCCCCTCTTTTCTCTAATAGATTTTACATTAGATTAATCACTCCAACACATGACCTATGATATTCTAATCCCCCTAAATCTGATTTCCATTTCCATTGTTGTTGGTAACATTGTTTCCATAATGGATAGCTCCTTATTCTTATTAATTCGTTATTTTTTTTGTCTTCCAATATTCTACAATATTTTGATGAGAGCTCAGATAACCTATATTGGGTTTTTTGACCAACCATCCAATATCTATCATTCTAGATCAATTAATGGGATAAAACTAGATGAGGAGAGTGCAACAAGCATAAGTTATTTGGTCTAGTTCTTTTACATCAATGTTTAGTGGTTTTATATCATACATCATAGTTCCAGATGCTATAGTTTTCTAACGAAACCTCTAAAATGATTAATAAATTAATTTGAGTGGATTTCTATTCCCAATACAGTTTTCGATAGTGAAGAAACAACCCCTTAGTTGATTTACTTTATGTGGATTGTCCATATGGGTGTCTTGTTTCTTAATTACATAATTTCCCTTAATGATAATTTTTTTAAAACATATGTTGTGTGTTTTCCATTGCACATAATGTAACAAAATTAAAGCGGGTTAAGAGAAATGAGAGGCCATGTGTTAGACCCTATGTTTATTTCCACAACATGACTAGTTTTAATTGAATGAACTAGTTAAATTGGATAATGTTTCATGGTATTAATTCATTGATAAATGATATGGTATGTTGATTGCTAAACATTCCTGTTATGTTGAGTGAGATACATGGGATTCCATTTCCCTATCTCCTTGGGGAGTCTCATCATGATTTATAATTAGATTTTGAAAATGAATTACATATTTTTCAAGAGTGATACATGGTATTCCTTTGATGTGATCACCATGTGTTCTATTAAACTACCTATGAGTATTATCGATTCTCTAGGGGATTCATCATAGACGAGCTCGATAGCATGATGGTTGTACAATGCTATGAACGATGCTCGGTCCGCTATGTGAGATACCATGGATATACTCAGAGTATTTTCATTGTCTTCACACCATGTTAGTAGTGATACATTGGATTCCATTTACGGACCTCCATAGAGGGACTCTTATTATGTTCAATATTATTTACGAACCTAGTGTGGTACTTAGGTTCCCTTTTATGGTTCCCCTTGGATGGGCCTCAGATTCAGCTTATGTATATTCAAAAGATGCCATATATATAATTCCAAATATACTAATTCAATAAATTAAAGGATAAAACTTCCTAGATAAATAAAATTTTTTGTTGTGTCCAATATTGTTAATTTATTTATGATAATATTTTTATACAATATATTATATCTTATATAGGTTAAATTGGTTTAGAGATGTCTGACTTAGGCCGAAGCAGGTTGAGTAGGTTCGATATCCCACAAGGAACCCAAACCAATGTATTTATTTAATTATTTCCTTTTATTAATTATTCTTCACACACTTCACGTTTTATATTCACATACTGGAATGATGTTGGGACAATTGTTGGTGGTTTATTGAGTATATCTCACACCCCGCTCAGGAAGCCATTGGTACCCGAGTATACTTCATATCTTCATGTGTAGATAGATGTATGTGTTTGGCTCTTGATTCTTGATTTATAGCACTAGGATGGACATCTATAGATGAGGACCATTATTATGATCATGATACTAATAGAGTAATCTTTTTATTATTTTTTATTTTTTAATCATGTAGGAATTTCCAATTTCCCCTATATCCCAAGCACTCAATTTTTTTATTTCAATGTAACATTGTAATCATACTTATTATTATATATATTTTTTATTCAAATTACATCTATTTATTTATCTGGGATGGTTCTGAATTATTTTTTTATTTTAATGTTTATATATTACCAATATGTACACTATAACTTGTGAGGGTATACTCTACCCACTGAAACAACATAGGCCTTTTCTTCTAGTCAGTTTCCTCTAGCTTTCATGAAGGTGTGCATAAGGTGATGTGGCCAACCATCTTGCGGAACACTTCAGTGTCTTCTGGGGTGGCACAATATAGGGGTGATAAAAAATATGGGTCTACATTGTTTTTATTTATACTGGTACAATCTGGTATTCTTCATGTTGGGACAACTTTTCTACATTTTCCATCTCAATACACCCTTTAATAGTGGTTTCCTTAGGTTCCTCTTCAATGTCTAGGGTAGAATTATGATCATATATTACTAAATATTTAGCATAAAAGGAGTTAGTTTAAAGTTAAAGAGATGTTAAATCAAAATGAATTAAATATATGGCATGATATACTACTTTTAATGTATCTACCAAGAGATTATGTTCGTTAATGAATATCCCTAGAGTAGTTTCATCAAGACATGGTAGTGGACCTATCAAGATATATTTTAATCCCAAAAGCACCTCTTAATTTTAGTATTCTTTGGAATACCGTCAAAGTGTTGATTCTACATTTTCCGAACAAATATGATGATTTTTAGTTGATTTTGACAAATATTAAAAATTAGTGAATTCAAGGATTGGTCATCCCCCTTAAGTGGATTATTTGGTAATATATCAGTATCCATGTGTGCATCAAGGATCATCTTAGAAATGTTAGGGATAGAATGTTATTCAAGTATTTCTTATACCTATTGGATTTCAAATTCATAGGTTATATGTGTGGTGAATTTGTGTTCCTGAAAAATGTATATTAAACTATGGTAAATATTCTACGATATTAGTTATCTCGTTGGAAAAATCGTAAATCATGGATAGTTCAACACCCTACTTTAGATCCTTGAAGACCTCCCTAAAATCCTGACTACCTATTACAACTAAGGATCCCCATATCTATGAAAAACATGTAGTAATGATCATGATTTTTTTTGGGTGAGTCCCCATTTAAAAAAATATAAATTTTAATTTGAAAATAAATATATATTTACAACACGATTATTGGAAATTCCTCTACACCAATAATTCTATGTTTTTTACTCGTTCCTATAATGGGGTGTGGAACAAATTATTTCCTATGAATAAATATAGTATAGTTGTTAACAGTGTTCTTATAAAAATAGGACCACACAATAATAATATTAATCACATTAAATTAGTGAAAAATGGGCCATTTTTTAAATTTTTTATTTTTGTAAAAAGGGAAAAAATAAAACAAGATCTGATTATAGAATGATAAAATGTTTGATTTAGTCCAGGCTGGTTTTCAAAATGTAATTATATCTTTCATCCATGTAATCATATCATCTTCTACAAGACCAATGAATGTGAGATTCCAAAATTACTTTCTCTCACTCCCTTGGTGATGTTGTGGCAGTGAGAATAACCCTCACTAAAATCAAATATTGTTCTACCCTCCTTCAAATTTTTGAATGTGATGTATTTAACTTCAAAAAATTATTTAGATATTACCCAATCAGTTATTTTTTTACCTAAATAATCAGTAGTTTCCACTACCTATCCCATGTGTATTTATAGTCACCATGTACTTCACCACTAAGTCTTTGACTATTCTATCATATATGAATGTGAAACTTTTGGAGGGATAAAATGGTCATTGAATAAGGAAATAAAAATAACAAAACCAAAAACCAAAAACATTCACACTTGATAAAAATGTATTTTCATTTTGAAAACAATTTAATATAAGAATGAAAATTATTTATTCAATGAAGTGCAATAACTAAATCATTACAAATAGAAAACCTCATCTTCCCCAATCACTCAATAATTACCCATGCATTGGAGGGGTTATAGATATGAAATAATAAGTGATTGATGTTTAAAACATTTAAGAAAATGGAATCACCATGCCAAAATGTGAATCCTCAAGTATAGCTATCATGTTCTTCTAAATTACTTTGAATAGAGGTGGAGACATATATTTATAAGATTGAGGAGTGGAATATATTCCCTCCTATTTTGTACACCAAATGATTGAGCATATTTTTTGAAGTAAATTATACATTCTGAATAAGTTTTCTTCTTAGGATTCGTTACACTATTTCTTTTTAATGCTAATTAAAAAATTATGAATATATGGATATGTTTAAAAAAAATTCTAATCAAATTAAGAAATTGCACATTTGCATTCTGAATATACTCTTTATCTTCCTCGACATTAATGGATTCCTCTACTAGATTAATAATATAATATCTCTACTAAATTCAATGTAGACCATTATCTTCAACTACTTTTAGATATCTAACTATAATAAATTCAATTGGTTTATAGAATCATGAGATATTACTCATTTATTAAAGAGTTTTCAAATAATTATTCCAAATAGGTTTTGAAAATTAAATTATTTTCTTGAACACTTTAGAAATCGATTCATCATTTATTTTAAGTTAACTAAATGAATCCTAGTAAAAAAAGGAATGTTTAAAATTTGAATTACTCAATTTGGATCAACATTGAAAAAGTTATGCTCAAAATACCAAAGAGATATAAAAAGTGTTAAAATTACAGAATTATGTTATTTTCATAATTTTTATTAAAATTCATAAAAAACGACGCAATTCATCTCAAATTGATAAATTTATGGTGAGTAAACTCTTTAAAAATTCATAAAAAGTAATGAAAGTATCACTTATATCAGAGACGTTAAATGATAATGTTGAATTTGTACTAGAATACAAGGTGGAAGACATCCTCACATGTGTTGAAACAACAAAGAAAGAAGTAAATAGATAACCATTAATGGAATATAAAATGGTATATGAAGACGAAAATTTTGTTTAAATAAAATCTAAATTGATAATTTGAAAAATAGTGATAAGATAATGTTGAAAATGAGATTTATTACTGGTTTTGTTAGATCCATAAGTTTCTTGTTCAATAACTAATACATTCTAATACATGGTTCCAAACTAAATAATCGTCCATATACATTCAATAGAATGGAGTCAAATTATATATGTGGGTTAAAAAAAATAAAAATTACGGTTAAATAATGATTTGGTAAATTCCATCCATTATCTTATGTTATGATTTATATAGTGAGAAACTATTGAGGTCAATGAAATTAAACAAATCACTTTTAAAAGGAATCCTATATTTTTATTACTTTCATAGGAAGTTGTGATTATGAAATTGTTTTTCAAATTTAATTCAAAATTATATTTCAATCAACCTTATATTTTTAGATTTATATGAATAGATTTTATAGTGCTATATATTTATTGGGAATTTTAGGTCAATGAAGATTAGGGTAAATGAACTGTGTAATTTTTAGACTCAAATCACTTGATGGATAGTAACCAGACTAGTTCTTTGACCTTAATAACAACTAACCATATTCCAGAGGACGCAGACAACTGGTGTGGGCCAATGAATTTGTAATGGGGATAATATTCCTCCTTATAAGAGTAAAAATACCACATAAATAACATAAATAATATAAAACATATAGATAATGTAATAAAATAATTTCATACAGATAGGTGCCGACAATAATTCAAATAAACCATTCAACATAAAATGAAATCTAAACAGTATAATCCTAGTGTTCATACAAACCAAAACTCAAAAATACCAAAACTAAGAAAAACCCTTACATGGATCTGAGTCCTGGATCAATCCTAACACCCATTCACTATTTTAGAAACCCAAGAAAATTATTATAAGTGTCTACTTGGGTACTAATGTGGTATGAAGGCCCAAGATGGGTGTGAGTATAATTTTTTAGGCCACCACCAATGGTGTCCCTAAAATAAGAAGTCCATATAGTGCATGAACAAGTTCTCCAAATAACAATGAATAATTACCATCATTTGAAAACTTTTGAAACATAAATATAAACACTTGTTGATCCCATGGGTCAAGTTCAACTCAAGAATGGTACAAACCTATTTTGAATAGTGTTGGGGTTTCTATGAGCACATCACGATGATAATTCTAACCATATCACTCTTGACTTGGGGGAATATACCCATCTTTGGTCTCAACCAAAATTAATGGGAAATTTACCCATCTGTATATCCATATGTCCCTGTGGTTATGGAAACCCATGTTTATCCATAATAAATAAATCCCCTATGTCCAGGTCCAACCATAGTTACCCATAATTAATGTGTTCCCTGTAGTTGTGGCCACCTCAGGTTAATCATAATCACGGAATCCACCAACATCCTTTTTAACATGGGTTAACCATAATCACTTCCTCACTTGGGGTTATGTCCAATTAGGTTTACCATCAGTTCTTCCATCCACATAGGGCCATATTTTACCCTAGTTTTATCAATAAACATATGAAAAAAACATTCGTTCATTCAAAAAAAATACCCAACCAAACTAGAATTTTCCATTTCATATCAAATATTTCACTTAAAAACATATCCCTTTCAAAAAAAACTCCAATATTACTATTTAAAAAAACAATAAACACACTAGGAATTTCAATTAACCCACCTCATATTTCCATTTCAAAAAAAAATCAATTTCAAAAGCCCATTATTTTAGGAACACTATTCCAAAATTCAAATTTAAATTCCTTTTTTTAAAACCTTAACATAAATCATTTCCAATAGTTCATCCCAAAAATTAAATTTCTATTTATTCCAAAGGAACCATAATTAGGGTAACCATTAATACAAAACAAGATGTAAAAAAGACTTGTAACATGTAATGGAACTATTATTAAAACATTTAATTTATACAAGGTTGAGGAACGACCAAGTTATTCGACCACAAATTTAAGCACTAAAATAAGAAAAAGATAATATGGGTTATTTTATAGAGACCAAATACCTTATTAATTAATATTTCCCATTTTATGTATTAGCTCATCAATCTTCCACTAAATATCATCAAAGATTGAAAACCAACACTCACACCAATCACATCTCTAAATCATTCCCAAATAACCCAAACTTACAAATTATAATCAAATTATAATTAATTAACAACATAACACTAATTAAAAAATTTAAAAATGTAGGGAAAAAAGGTAGTTCCACTCATAGGGAATTACTATTGTACCCAAAGCAAGACCAATGATCATCCAAATGTCCATTCCACACTCAGTTCAATCAGACTAGAAAAATCCCTAAAATATATATCTAGAACCATAAGAGAAGATAGAAAATTTATTCCAAAACATTTAAAAGCACACCTAGACAAATAAATTGAACAAAACAATGATTAATGTTGTGCAGAACCTATATTGGGACATCCTTAAGCCAAGCCAAGGAGGAGCTCAATAATCTTGGGATGATTACACTATCCTCTAGTGGAATCATCACACAAAACTCTATCTATAGAATCCACTAATTTGAGCGATATGAGGTGGATAATAATGTGGGTAACCAGGTGGAGAATCTTACATGAAAAAAAAAACAACGAAATAGATCCCCAAATCATTATCTATGGCAGGGAGTCTATGGAATAGATGGAGGAGATAACCCTGGTTCATATGATCCAAGGTAGGGTGAAAAAGATGGATTCCCTGATAAAATTATTTATTTGGTTAAAATTGTAATTATTTCCCCTTAAACAATCCCACATGCTAGATGGTGCATGTCCACCGGCCATCTGGTGGTACCTAAAGAATTTTTGACCAATACACTAGGTAGCCAGTGGTTATAGGTTATGACCTCATCCACTCAACCTACCCTTCGAGCATTTCTTATTACCATTACCACATCTTAAACCCATAAACTATTCAAAAATAATTACTCTTTGATTTTTTTAGACCGTAGGTATAACCAACATAACCCCAATTTAAAAAATACATCTTCTAATGAAAATTTAAACACGTTTGTACACTCATATGAACATAAGGTTTTTATACCTACCAACCTTATAATATATCTTCCATAATATTTCCTAGTGGGTTTCTAGAAATATTTTCTAATATACATCGATCACTGAACATTCTCAAAGGTTTCTTGATAATTAAAAATGCTCAACATGATTCTATAGAATAGAATAAATTTCATTTGATGACACTACCAAAATACAAGACACCAATTGAATTTATCACTGAAACAAAGTGACAAAAATATCCCATGATTAACTACCGAGATAAACATGAGGAATATTTGTCTAAATGATGAACCTATCCATGTTTCCTCGAACATAAGACATGACTGGGAGTGGATTCTTCGGATCCATGAAACTTGAAACTAAAACTATGTATCAAAACATAATCTCAATATTCTAATGATGCCTCTCGATGTGGTTCACAAAACACCATCCCCAACATCTGTGAAATCATCGGTCCTACAAAAACCCACGATATGGTAGCCTAGGGCCATTACCTTAATTTGTTACATTGGTATAGGATACATGAAATCACATTCTAAAATACCAATTAATTTAGTAGTCTTGGTAAACATGATATGCATTTAAAACTAAAACTGCATTTTAGACATAAAACAGAAAAAGTATTTTCATTGAGAACAACATTATTCCCCTTAGAGTAACCCTAAATATCAATCATAATAAACATCTTGGAAACCTAGAAATATAGAACATGATAAAGGGGTCATAATAAATTTTCAGTAATGGTATGTATATAGTTGAATATATCATAAATAAGAAATAATAGTTATGGAAATTTAAATAACTAAGACACATTCCATTTAATCAATAACTTGAGCATAATATGACCTTAATAAAAGATCATCACATAATTCTATATAAACAATCAAATGAACCGGGAACATAACCATGCATATTATACTAATAGATTAATCACATGATAATCAATAAGTAATATCATATTTATGGAATTCATAATGCTGAACATATAAAACATATTTTCAAGGCTATGTTCTAAGAATCTAATAACATCAAGGCATCATACCAAGAATCATATACATGGGTAATGAATTGGAAAAAACCTAGTCTATATTTCCACATGAGACCTACCAATGCATAAATATGATATAGAGGGACCCTCCAATGACTTACTAATTCCAATGCATTCCTCACATGAATTAATAATACAACTGAACAATTTATTAAAGATTTATATTAGAATAACTAGTCATATGGAATATCAATACTTCCAAAGTGAAAATGATCATAAATCATCTAGATAAATATGATTAATGGTATCATTATATTATATCATTAATATAATATTGAACAAATAATGATTACATGGTTTAAAATACATTAGTGAAATTTTTGAAATTTTTCATAAGGTAAATACCCTTTTTCACTTAGAAAACCACTTATGTTTGAAATTTCACCAAATTATAAAAGAAAATTTTCCCTTTGAATATAACCATGTAGGAATGTATAGAATGATTTATTTCATTAAGGTGTTATGAATACAGGAAAATCTGATTACACCGTATCACTTAAAAAATTTATTCTCTTGACATTGTTGAAAAAAAATCATAAAGTTCATTATTTGGAAAATGATGGGAAGAATCATTTTAATTTTTTTTAAAGTAAAAAAGTTTAAATTGAATTCAAAAAATCATTTTGAAGTAATAAAATGATTTTTTGAAACATTTCTTTTGGAAAACACAGTCATCGAAGTGAAATACTCATCTGCAAATACATTATCATAAACAATATCTAATAATGATGGGATTGTGAAATAAAACCTTAACATTTTTTTATTAGTTTAATAATATTCCCCATGAAATAAATTACCTAAAATGAAACATTATATAGATTTAATACAATGATATTCATGAAATAATATATCAATGTGACGAATATTCACCACATAGAAGGAATATGTTTTGAATATGTCATATGTCTCACGGATGTGAAAGTGAGATGAGAAACTCTTACCATGTAGTTTGATTTAGTGGAATGTAATTTAATATCATGTAAGATGGTTGAAAAAATTATTAATTTATAATAGGACAATATTAATATTTATGATATCATATTTGATCATACTATAACATTTTATCAATTTTTTGTTAATAATATTCCCTTATAACCATTATTTCGGGTATTAACTCCTTCATTTTATAATGCATGTTTTATTATACAAGTCCTGATTCTTGTGAATAGGATATAGTTATATAATAATATTATTATTATTTAATTCACATATATAATAATTATATAATTTATACATTTTAAGAATCATTTTTTAATTTTATGTGGAAAATGAATCACATCATGTTATGGAGATGGTAGGTCGTACATATGTACGAGCGACGATATCATTCCATTAATGGGTAAACATATAAGTAAAATGGTTAGATATTAATTATTCAGAATAAATATCATTTTTTATGTACCACATATATCGACTATATCCATAATTATAACCATCCATGTAAAGTGGTGATGAAAAACAAATTGCACCACTACATTGAGATGATAAGTAGTATATACGCAGACATTGTGCTTTCATTTTTCATAGAATGGATAAAAGGTGCAATATAGTTGTACCATAATAAAATAAAATATCAGAATATATTTGATAATAGATTTTTCATTTTTTATGGAAATAATACATGAAAATTACGTTAAAGAAGAATAAAAAATGAATCGGTGTAAAAACAATTGCCTCTTCTATGGAAGACTTCCTTTATATATATTCTTAAAGGTTCTAGGGTTTGTAAATTTTGAATAATAGGACCTCAAAAACATGTATAAAGATGGTGAGAAGTTAAATGGGTAGTGTTTGTTCAATCTATAATTCTCATTGTTGGGTGAAGAAATGAGGGATGAGGTTCTCTTTTATAATTGAGGTTAGGGGCACTTTTGGAAACTCTTAAAATGTTTAATTAATATAAAATAATTTTCAAATAAAAATTTCTCCAAGATGAGTTATTTCAAATTTATGATCATTATGGAGTGATATAATCTCATAAAATAAGTTTTAGATATGTTTAGGTCATATTATTACCCTTATCATTTGGTTTTATCATTTATTTAACCCCATTAACTCTTACCAAGGAAAAATGGATTTTCACTCATAGAAGGTTAATATAATTACAAAATAATGAAAAAAGACACATAAATAGATGATTTAAGATAGATTAATAATTATTAAAATAAGTATGATTAATTTAATATTTCAAATAATTTTATATCATTAGATAAAATTTATTTTATTTTAAAATATAATTAAGGTCAATTTTGACACTATTCATTATGTCGACTTTTAAAAATATATATTAAACTAGATATCTTGATAAAAAGTGTTTCAATAAATCCCTATAATGTAAATGTAATAAATAAAATTATTATGACCTTAATTATGTATAATTATATTCATTTTAGTATATTTAATATCATTTATTTGATATTTTTTTAGTAAAATAACCAATGCAACACTATTTTGAAAGTATTTAAGGTAATTTTTTCTCCACTAAAAAATAAAAATTAAAAGAAATGATAACGATAGTTAATTTTATTTTTACAATAATATTTAAAATCAAAGATAACTTCTTGATAAAATCATATTCAAAATGTTACACTAATATAAAACATTAGTGTAACATGTTATACTTTTCTTTAAATAAAATACTACAGGCAGCTTACAGTCATGCAAGTTTCTCCATGAGGTCACTAATTAGTCCCAATAATAATTTTGGTTGATAATAACTCATAAAATAAAGTCATGACAATATATAGGGTAATTTTATAATCTTTATCGTTCTTTTTTTACGGTAAATTATCCCATTTTCCTTTTACCATGATAACAAAAAATAATAAAATTACTATTCATATTAGAAAAAAATGAAATGGGAATATTTAAATACATTTTACCTCCTGAATAAAAATATAAAATCCATTTTAAAATTTTAAAAACACATAAATGACTAAAATTTATTTGAAATTAATCTTTTTTAAAAGGTGGGAAAGCGTTTTATTAATGTGGAAATGTTCCAAAGTTTGAATTGTTTTAATATCGAAAATCAATTTGAAAAAAGATTAAATTGAACATAATTGGACTAATATTTTTATAACTGATATAATTTTACTTAAATCCTAAAAATAAAAAATATATTAATGTTAAAAATTACTTTGATGAAAAGACAAATTTTTTTTAAAAACCAATATTTTTCACTATTCTTCGGAAAATAAATCTTTTCAAAAAAATTAAAAGCAAAGTACTTGAATATAATTTTAAAATTAAAATTTTAACATGAAGAATATTTTTTAAAATATAATTTATAAATGTTTCAAATTTTAGTTTTAAAAAAAAGTTCACAATCGAAAGACGGAAAAACTACCTTTAAAAATACATTTTTATGTATAAAACCGGATTTATTTTTATATCATGTCTAAGAAAAACATATTATGAATGTTAAACATTGTATTAAACACATAATATGTAAATTTCATAATTTAATTATTAATATTCATTCCTTATAATTTAATGACTGTTTTAATAATATTTCATTATTCATTTCAAATGGGTGTCGCGTGCAACATAAGCTTTCAAATAGATTAGATTTAAAAATAGACATACTAAAAAATATTGGGGTGTTTCATTCCCCACTACTTAAATAAATTGAATCCTTGAAATTTTAAATTCAAATTCTATAATAAAGTTTTTGTACATGAAAATTTCTTTGTGGGAAGCTCACACTGTAAATAGGGTTAATAAAACTTCCAATTAATAATAAGGAAATGGGAATGTGGAATTAATCACAAAATTAGGCTTTCAAATAGGATACCATTAGTGGGAAGAGAAAACCTGGACATGGATGAGAAATATAACTATAATTTTCTAATAGTGAGTGACAGAAAACATGGTCATTAGAAAGTTAACCATCATAAAACCATAAATCAGTGACAGGTTAAAAGAACATAGATTTCCCATAAAAATGAATAGATAAAGTTTTTCTTCAAAAACCCATTTATTATAGTTGGGGGATTATTTTTTACTATATATATATTAACTTGACAAAATATACATAATTGATTTTATTACATGTTATAATCATAATCTCATCCTTTGGTTGTTCTTAGATCTATTTCAACATCATTTCATACATCATGAAATGGATATTGAAGAAAAAATGTTCATACCTAAGGAAATTTTAACGAATCATAGTTCCTCATTTCATCAATTCATCTTATAAATAATTATCAATACCAAAATTATTATTACAAGTTATACAATATAATAAATCATACAAGAAACTCAATAAAATATTTGAATATCAACTTAATTCATTACATAAGTAGTTATTTTTAGACTCATTCAAAATACTTCTATCCAAATTCAATGTCTAAAAATTTAGAAGGATGGTCACTAAATTTCCAGAATAAACATAACATTGTAATCCCCAAACAATGTAATGTCACATAAAAAATATATGATCACCAAAAAAAACCATACGAGAAACAATAATGATTGCAAATTCTTTTAGAAGTGGTACTGCAATACGATCAATATATATCCCTTGATTCTTATAACATGAATATAATTAATAAAATACATTTCCAAGATAATTACTGAATCTAAAAACACAGATGAATTAATTATTCCACTTCAACTACAGTAACAACATAAGTGTGAACTTAACCCTTTTTCTTCTTTTGTGGTATATTTCCTTGATGCTTGGGCATTTCATTTTCATAGTTCCCCACATCCTTATTGTCATGAATCAGCCCGGGTCGACCATGGACCAATCACCCGAGCAGGTCCGCGAAATGAACCGAAGGGCGTTCCCAATCCCCACGGGCTGGCAACTAGTGTCGAGTATCAAAACTAAATAGGTGGGAATGATTTGTCCCCTAAATAAAACAAGTCAATAAATAAATACTAAAAGTAAAAAATGGAAACTGGCAGTGGAAAGAAAATAAAGTGCAAAATCCTCTGTGTGACTACCTAGGCCACCACTCAACTCAGAACCAAGTTTTCTCCGAGAGCGATCCAACACTAACGAAACCTAAAACTAAAATGATAAAGTATGGATGAGCACCAAAATTCATAGTAAGAAACACCGCAAAGTCCATGCCATTCATTCCAAAAACACTTCCATTGATACTAGTTTGAACTGCATTTATAAAAAAATAGATTTCAAAACATAACTTGCATTTTAAAAACAAACAACCAACATGGTTGATTTCCCTCATATTCTAAAATAAGGAAAAAGAAGGAAAACATGAAATTGTTCTTTCGTTGTCAAACATACACTTATTAAAACTTTTAAAACCAACAAAACATTCAAAATTTTCCAAATAAAAACCAAAATCAGGTACAAAAAAATAGGTATTCTAAACGATGAGGGAAACGACACTTGTAATACTTGTAACAAGGAAACATAAGAAATCCTAGGAACTCAGAGGATGACCATAACATACTATACATGTGACTCATCATGAAGGCATGCCTACTCTCGATGATTTCATAACGCGCTAATGCCCGAATGTCACCCTACCTAGCCTGGTTGAGGGGCACAATCTCATAGTAATAGTAACAAAACATCCCTAACTATGGGTCACTAGCCAGTGTGTAATCTAATCTATTGCAGCAATCGTTCCCAGTAAATCTCTTTGTTATACTAGGTTCCCTTGTAAGTTTCAGAAGGGGGTGTTCCATAACATCCAAACAACAAGTCACATGCATATACTCACACATACCATAACGACCGGAACCACCGCGACCACCTCAAGGTTAGTCCCCTACCCTAAGATAATCACAATCATGGGAGGTCACGTAGAGAGGACCCTCCCATATCATAATCAACGACTAGGCGGGAGATCTAATTCAAGAGGGGTTTTTCAAATAGTTATTTTATTATTCCAAACGGGCCTTTAGCTTTAAAACATTTATCCATTTACTAATAAGACATAGAAATCATTTTCCAAACATTTCAAAACATAAAATTTTAACTTACATGGCCAAACAGCCTTACAACATTTATCACAAAAGCATTTCATTTAGTAAGTAACGGAACACAACCCACTTTTGTAACCATACATACATTTCAAAACTCAGTTCATCAATCCTATATACCATTTAAATTAGGAACACACTTCCAACAGGCAAAGGGGCATATACCAATAAGCACCTAATGTGAAAAACCAATTCAAAGATTTAATGCATCACTTTAAACTTCACAAACGTGTTTAATAAAACTAATCCTTTCCATGATAAATCACCAGTCATTTTAAAGAGCCAATTGGGCCATTTAGAGAAGAATCATAATGTGCACAATATGAAAAAATGTAACACACCTTGAAAATCCACTTTTAAAATCACACACCTCTAGACATTTCAAAAACATGATTCGCACAACTTGCATTATTTAACAAACCTTTTATGATTTTATAAAACAATTTTAATGAGGAATACAAGGCTTCACACACACCAACCCCATCCAGAACCCTCATTTATGAATAAACGCACACCTGAAATGTATCGAAACAGGATGTACACCAATCTAATTAATCATTAAACACACCTAACAAATTATAAAACTTTTCACATAATTTTGAAACCACCCAATGTCATATAGTAAACCATGGTACCACTTTTCAAAGAGTGGAGAGATGATAAGAGTTCTTTTTGGAAAACCATGGCTAGGGAAAAGAACCACTCCAAATTCTGTCCCCATTTGAAGGTCCACCCATGGGTGCACTTTGTGCCTCCATAGATGTTCCCACATCCAACGGCAAAACGAGAGGTCATTTCCCAACCATTTTTCTTAGGGAACCCCACACAAATACCATCCACCAAAACATCAAACCATTTCACTAAAACCTCAAGTGTCATAAGACAACCAGTTCAAAGAAAATAATCTCCATAAAATATTCCCACAAAGCAACATCACTCAAAACTTCCAACACAACCAATTCATGGTAAGGAAATTTATTCCAACCAAATTAGATAATAATATTCATGGGCATAATCACCAAAACGATTTAAAACATATTTTTAATCAAATATACCAACAAGAGAAATGGTGCCAAAAATGAGTCATACTCATAATAGTGGTGCAAAACATGTTTTAAATATCAATTAATAAAAATTCAAGCATCAAGCAGATTGAAATTGAAACGAAAGGCATGGATAACTTACCTCAACCCATGCGAACGCAACGTTGCATTAACGGAAGGAAGAATATCACTTGGCGGACCAATCACATACCCTAGACACCAAACAAAACACACCCAACATGACCCGAAAAATTAGCTTTTGGATAATTTGAATAAATCATCCAAAAAGGAAATGAAAAAAAAAAACCAACCGGAACAGGGGGTTGAAATCAGGGGGATTGTGCCGGAGAGGCAAACTTGGGGAGGTTCGGGCCGCTGGTGGGGGAAAACGCTGCCACCGAACAAGGCATAAACAGGGGGAAGGAGGACCAATTTCACCAGAAGACCACCGTCAGCTGGCTAGAGCTCGGAGGGGTGAGCCATGGCCGGAACGCGTTCGGCCGGAGGCGGAAAGGCCGGGAGGCAGAGGCGAGGGCTGGCTGAAGTAGGGCTTTGCCGGAGGCGGCCTAGCTGGTGTGCGGGAGGCGGTACAGGGCCGTTGCGCGCTGGTGCAAGGAGGTTGTCCATCGGAGGGGGGCACATGAACTGGGTGGGGCATGACCGGGAGCCGGAAAGAGGGCCCGGAGGCGGGCGACCGTCTGAGGGTGGTTTGAAGGCGGAGCCGCTGTGGCTGGACGACGCAGGGAGGAGCCGCGACCGGTGGTGGTGCCGGGAGGAGGAGCAAGCCGACGGTGGTCTGGCGGAGCAGGGAGGAGCAGGCCGGCGACAGTCGGGCTATGCCAGGAGGAACCACAGGGGCGGTGGGCTTGGTGCAGGAGAGGGACGCTAGGGGCCTCGCGCGGCTGGAATGCGTAGAGAGAAGGGGGGCAAGACGCCACTTAGGGTTCCCTATAAAAATATATTTATTTTTTTCAAAACAAATTATTTATGATAATAATAATAATATTATTATTATTATTATTATCATTAATAAAAATAACATAATTATAATAATAATAACAGTAAGAAGAATAAAAATAATAATCCTGTTTTTTTTTCAAAAACATAACAACATTAATAATAATATTATAACATTATCAATTTTCTTAATAACAATTTACTCATAAGAAAATTACTAAAAACACTTTTAACAAAAATTAATATTAAAACATATTAATGAAAATAATAACACTACCGGTAATAATATTATTATTATCTCTACAGGAATAATATTTTTAGTAGTATGGCGCAAATATTTAACAAATTTTATTTTTATAAAATTCTATTTATTTGAAATATTAGACAACTACACAAGTATGTGGACCGACCGTGTGGCTACCGCTAACAATGTGGTGCCCGTGCACCAGTCCGAAACCCAATAAAATGTAAAATGAAATAAAAATAAGCATCACCCTACACCTTGGAGAGGCTAACCGAAACCAATAAATAATCAAATAAAATATTTTAAGGAGTCGGGGTGTGACAATTCACCCCACCACAAAACATTCTGCTCCAAGAAATTCATCAAGCCAATAGTTAACACAGTTTGAGTCCATGCCCAGACAAGTTCATAGAGAAGCGAGAGCCTCGAAGTGACCATTCCCAACCAACTTCATACCCGACCAATTCAAGGAGGACTACATGCCGAGATTGAAGGGAGAACACAGAAGGGTTCTCCCAACCATGAGAATTCACTAATAGAGAAAATCCTAAAACCTGAACACAACACACCCCAGGGGGAAACACGGGAACTCCCAAACCAAACTCATTTATCTTCCCCACATGGATCGAGCAACACTCCTGAGACTCGTACAGAAAGCTTTCCACGAAACTACCCAGCAACTTGAGGGTGAGAAATTAACTCAACAAATCCCATCAATTTCACAAAATGAACATCCCCCTAACGAAAACGGCTAAGACCAACTCAAAATCAGAATAGGCTCATTTATTCAAGGGCCCACTCCCTTTAAAGAAACCAATCAATTTAGAAACCACACTAAGAGAAGATAAGGCCGCTTTGATTATGGTAGAAAGAGCTCATCACACCACTACAACAAGGATGAGCTTACGACAACGACAATAATAGAACAAGTAAATTTTGTATATTTCCATCCCAAAGTTGAAAACATTATCCGGAGCGAGGTTCTAAACACTCTCGTCAACTCATGAGTGTGCGTGAGCTTCACCCCAAGACTTGTGGCTGGCGCCCTGATGGTTGAAGCAACTCCTACATCACAATCAAGCAATTGCATCCTCTGGTCCCCAACTCTTTCCTCCCTAATGATGCTTCTTTTAGAACTCTCCCCAGTGGCCCGAACAGTCACACAGTAGCAAGACTTCAAAGGGATGAGACAAGGTGGCTTCGAATGCCCGAACCGGCCAGACTAGTCACATGCAAGAGAACGGTCCAACAAATAGTGAGTCGGTACAGACGACGATCCTTTCCAGATGGGGAACCATCACAAGAGCTGACCCCACCAACTACACCCTAGACTCTAACGGTGATGAGACATCATACCTTTACTAGTCTAGAAGTGAACCCTCAAATAACTCTAGGATGGAACGAACCTTAACTACCCTGGGAGTTCCCAACAACACGAAGACACACTATCTTTCCGAACTATACAACTGACTTTAAGAGGCTTCGATTACCTCATTAACAAGGAAACACACAAAAATAACTAGGAACTGGACATAACGCATTAACAACATTTGGCGGCTTTCTAGGCGGCATGCTCATAATAACAAGAAAGACACCATCAAAACCGACATCATGCCAAAACTCAATCAAACCAACAACACAAGACAAAGGCAACATGCCCGTAATCCAAACATATACAAGAATAAGTAAAAATCAATTTTCTAAAACCGTTATTTGTTTAAAAATTTAAAACACACATGTGGCACCTTATGAACCGTCACATGTGCATTCATTCAATCTTGCTCACATCATCTGCGAACATGTGCTCCCATGCACTCACTGCACATACCCATGCACATGTGACTCTTCATAAAGAATGATGAGGTTCAAACATCTCTTTTACTTGTCAGATCCAAACATATTCTAAATTTTCCAGATCAAAACACACCCTCTTTTAGAAAAATTCTTTACCAATTTTAAAATCATTTGAGGAAATCACTTCCATTCCAAAGCCCTTTTCATTTTGAAAGTCTATCTTGTTTTCAAAATCCCGCTTGTCTTCCAACAAACACTCACCTCAGCTGAAATCAAAATAATACACAACCAACAATAAGCATTGGAATGAAGAACTAGTGTTTATGCCTCACCCGGTGACATGGTGGTGATTCATACCCCAAGTAAGGCATAACACTAAGAGAACTTTGAGCCATACACTTGAACATCACATGGGTAACCACCCCATGTGAGGCTGCAACGTGAACCAATTCACCTCGATTATTATTCCTCAATCCAAAACAACCAAATATAGAAGACTCAAATCCCAAACTACCCCTGGCGACTCAAGGATCAGTGCGAGCAAGAGTTTGTGACGCTCTCCCCGATCTTACTTCTTGAGCCCCGACAGTCCTAATCTCCTTCTACCAGATACCCCAAATATAATGGGCCTCCTTTGATACCATTTTTTCACGAACCAGCCCAGGTCGACCATGGACCGGTCACCCGAGACATTCCGCAACATGGCCCGAAGGGCATTCCTGATCCCCACGGGCTGACAACTAGTGTCGGGCATCCAAACTAAATTGGTGGGAACGATTTGTCCCATAAATGAAACAAGTAAATAAAAAAAATACTTATAGTAAAAATGAAAAACTAGTAGCGGAATGAAAATAAACTACACAAACCTCTATGTGACCACCTAGGCCACCACCCAACTCAGATCCATGTTTTCCCCGAGAGCAATCCAGCCTTAACAGAACTTGAAACTAAAATGATAATGTAGGGCTGAGCACTGGAATGCTTAGAAGGAAACACCACAAAGTCCATGCCATTATTTTCAAAAACACTTCAATTGATACTAGTTTGAAATACATTTAAAAAATACATATTTCTAAACCAACCTTTAATTTTAAAAACAAACAACCAAAATTGTCCATTGACCTCATATTATGAAACAAGGTACAAGAAGGAAAACAGGGAATTGTTATTTATTTGCCAAACATCCACTTAGATGAACTTTTAAAACCAACAAAACATTCACAATTTTACAAATAAAATCCAAAACTACGTACAAAGAATAGGTATTCTAAACGAAGTGGGGAACAAAAATGGTAATACTTGTAAAGGGGAAACACGGGAAATCCTCATAACTCAGAGGATGACCCGAACGTACTATACATGTGACTCATCCTAAAGGCATGCCTACTCTCGATGACGTCATAATGCCATAACACCCAACTATCTCCCTACCTAGACTGGTCGAGGGGCCCAATCGCATAGCAATAATAACAAAACATCCCTCTGCTATGGTCCACTTTCCAGTGCGTAATCTAAACTAGTGAAAAAATCATTCCCAGTAAACCACTTTGATATACTAGGTTCCCATGTAAGGTTCACAAGGGGGTGTTCCATAACATTCAAACAACAAGTCACATACATATACCCACACAAAACATAATGACCAACACCACCCTGACCAACTCATGGTTAGTCCCCCTAGACTAAGATAATAAAAAAAGGGAGGTCACACAGAGATAACCCTCCCATCTCAGAATCCATGACTAGGCGGGGGACTTAATTCAAGATCGTTTTTCCAATTAGTTATTTTAAGATGCCAAATGGGCATTTAGTTTTACAATATTTAACCAATTACTATTAAGACTTATTAATCATTTCAAAAACATTTCAAAACATCAACTTTTTACTTACCTGGACAAACGACCTTACAACATTTATCACAAAAGTAGCTCATTTAGAAAGTAACGGAACAAAACCCACTTTCACAACAAGACATACATTTCAAAACTCAGTTCATCAATCTCGCGCACCATTTAAATTATGAACACACTTACAATAGGTGAAGGGGAATATACTATTAAGAACCCAATGTGAAAAACCCATTCAAAGATTTAAAGCATCACTTTAAACATCTCAAACGTGTTTAGAAAAACTAAATTGTTCCATGATAAATCACGTTTCATTTTAAAGAGCCAACTGGGGAATTTAGTGGAGAAACGTAATTTTCACAACTTGACAAAAATGTAACACGCCTTAAAAATACACTTTTAAAATCACACACACCTCTAGGCATTTACAAAACATGATTCACACCACTTTCATTATTTAACAAACCATTAAAAATTTTATAAATAAATTTTGAAGAAGAATCCACGGCTTCACACACACAAAACCCTTCCAGAACCCTCGTTTATGAATAAACGCACACCCACAACGTATTGAAATAGGAAGCATGCCAATCTAATTAATCATTAAACACACCAAAAAAATTATAAAACATTTCACATAATTTTGAAACCACCCAATGTCATATAGTAAACCAAGAGAGGTGTGAAGGTAAGAGTTCTTTTTGGAAAACCAAGACTTTGGAAAAGAACCACTACAAATGTCATCCTCATTTGAAGTCCCATCCATGGGTTCACGTAGTTCCTCCATAGATGTGCCCACATCCAACGACCAAATGAGAGGTAATTTCACAACCATTTTCCCACGGAACACCACACACATACCATCCAACAACACATCAAACCATTTCACTAAAACCTCATGTGTCATAAGCTGGATAGTTCAAAGAAAATAATATCAATAAAATATTCCCACTAAGCAACATCACTCAAAACACCCAACACAACCATTTCAAGGTAAGGACATTTATTCCAAGAAAACATGCAACAAATATTCATGGTCATAAGCACAAAAACGATTTAAAACATATTTTTAATAAAATATACCAACAATAAAAATGGTGAAAAGAATGAACCATACTCACAATAGTGGTGAAAACCATGTTTTAAAAATTAATTAACAAAAATTCAAGCATCAAACAAATTCAAATTAAAACGAAAAGCATGGATCACCTACCTCAACCTGTGTGAACACAACAGCACATTGACGGAAGGATGAATATCACTGCGCGTACTAATCACATACCCTATACTCAAAAGAAAAAGCACCCAATATGACTTGAAGCATCAGCGTTTGGATAATTTGAAGAAATCACCCAAAAAAGAAATGAAAAAAACAAACCGGAACAAGGGGGTCGAAAGTAGGGGTTTTGCGTTGGAGAGGCACACATAGGGAGGTCTGGGCCGCCGGTGGGGGAAAATTTGACCCCTGAACAAGGCATACATTGTGAAAAGGAGGTCCGGGTTCATCCAAAGACTGCCAGAGAGGCGATGAAGGTCATCTGGCCATATCCCAGATGGGTGAGGAATGGTCGGATCATGCTCGGCTGGAGGCGGCAAAGCCGGGATGCAGAGGCGAGTGTAGGCCGAAGCAGGGCTTGGTCGGAGGTAGCCTACCTGGTGTGCGGGAGCTCGGACAGGGCCGTCACGCACCAGTGAAATAAGCTTGGCCACCGGAGAGGGTCGTGTGAGTATGGTGGGGAAAGGTCGGGAGACGAAAATGGGGCCTGGAGGCTGGCGGTGGTTGGACGGTGGTTTGAAGGCAGTGCCACAACGACTGGACGACACATGGAGGAGCCGCGACGGGTGGTTGTGCCGGGATGAGGAGAAGCTCAACGATGGTCGGGCGGCGCTGGGAGGAGGAGGAGGCCATCAGCGGTCGGGAAACACAGGGAGGAGTCGTAGGGGTGGCTGACTTCGTATAGGGAGGAGGTTGGGGGCCTCGCGCGGCTGCAATATGCAAAGAGAAGGGGGGGGGGACACACGATGCCCCCTAGGGTTTCCCTATAAAAAATATTTATTTTTTTAAAAAAAAATTATTTATAATAATATTAATGTTAATAATAATAATAATAATAATCTTAATATTAATAATAACATAATTATAATAATAATAAAAGTAAGAAGAAGAATAATAATAATCTTGTTTTTTCAAAAATTAACAACATTAATAATTATAATATAACATTAATAATTTTCATAATAACAATTTACTCATAAGAAAAATACTAAAAATGCTTTTAACATTCAATTAATATTAAAACATATTAATGAAAATAACAACACTTCCAATAATAATATAATTATTATCTACAAAAAAATAATATTTTTATTATTATGGTGCAATCATTTAACATATTTTATTTTTATAAATTTTATCTATTTGAAACATTAGATAACTACACTGGTATGTGGACTAACTGTGAGGCTACCACTAACCATGCGATTCCCATGCAGCAGTTTGAAACCTAATAATAAAAATAAAATAAAATTAAGAGAAACATCGCCCTGCACCTTGGAAAGGCTAACCGAAACCAATATATAATAAAATAAAATAATTTAAGGATTCAGGGTGTGACACTTATTTTGGAATCATTTCACATTGGAAATTTTTTTTATTCCCTTGTAATCATGATCATGGAGGCCATTCTCCCCATAATTTATAAAAAATTAATCTATTTATCTTTAAGCATGTTACATGGTGTTTCCTTTCATAATTATCACATGTTGTAAAATCCTTATTTCCCTTCTTTCCATTATCAATATCATTCTCCACAATTCTCTTTTTATATTATTATACATTAATGTACTAAATAATAAAGAATGTTTTCTCTATCTTAATAGCACATGATTCTATATATTCGTATGATGAGAAATATTGGGAGACAATTACCCATTAGAGTAATGTATTTACCCAATTACAGAAATGATCAATCATACTCATTGGGTAATTTATGTAGTTGGAAACATTCAGTACTAATTTTTTAAAGTTGTCTTTATACATTTAAACATTATCATCCTCCTTTTTTATCAGACTCATAAAGTGTATCTCAATATCTTCTCATAATTTGTGAGGGGATTTTTTTAGAAAAGTTACTTAAATTACATCCATTAAATGTATAATATTTCTTATTCATCCTTATTATTTTATATCAATGACCAACATTGATATGAATCCACTTAGAGATGATAAAAATCAATATCATCCTTTTTCTTTATCATTGCATACCAAAGAAAGAATCATTTTTTGAATGAATTTATAAATTTCTCAGCTAAAATGTTTCTTGTAGGCCCATTGAAAGATGGTGTTTGAAGATGCATAAAGCAAACTATCATCGTTACATTATATTGTTGATCCACATGCTTCTCTATATAGGAATAGTTATTACTCATAACATGAGTCGACTATCCCATTATATGTATCAAAAGTTAGCTCCAACTACATCTCCAAATCAAAATTCAATATATTTAATTGGAGTTATATCCCTACATGAATTTATACAGCTTCCATTCTTTCATCTAGGTTCCATTTCAAAAAAATGGAATGCATTAGATTAGATCATAAAAAATTTAACATAATGTTTAATCTCATAACTATTGAATCAAAAACATAAATTTAAAATTTAGCTACAAATAATATTTTAATCATATGATTTTTTTGATATTTTTTCAAATGATATCATAGGGTTTCATTCTCTAATATTTGTTTTCATAAATCTGGTTCACAAGGTTTCAACTAAACTTTCTCTACTACAAACTATAATAACTCAGACTCTAGTAGCCTAGAGCTGATTCAATGCATTATTATATTGGAATAATATACATTAAATATCATCTCGTTCTATTGAATATTTTATTCGTATTAGTATTATAGATACATATTTTAAATTGGAATTAAATTTTATAATTAAATATGAAATGTATATTCTTTTAGAACACAATTATTCCCCATAGCATAACCCAACATATCAATAATAATAATCATCTTGGAATCCAAGAAATATAAAACATAAGATAGGGTTGAGATCAAATTCTTCGTAAGGGTATTTATATTGAAGAAGATATCATAAATAAGAAATAACAATTATAGAAAGGTTAATAAAAAATAAATTCCATTTTATCAATAACAAGATCATAATTTGGAAGGAATAAAACATTTTCAAATAATGACATATAAATAATAACATGGTCTAGGAACCGACCCAAGGATATTATACTAATAGAATAATCACATGAATATAAATATCATATCTCATATTGATGGAATGAATAATGTCAAACTTTTGAGAAATACTATTGATGCCATGTGCTAAGAATGTAACAACATTCCGGATTCATGACAATAATCTTACAACATCATGGCTTCATGCCTAGAATATTGTAAATGGGTAAGTACATGGACAAAACCTAGTCTAGATTGTCTCATGAGAAAAAATAATTCAATGAGAGGATATATCAGGCCCCAACCAACACATACTAAGTCTAATTAATTCACCACCTTAATAAATAATACTAAAAAAAAAATTTATAACAGTCTGTATTAGAATAACTAGTCATACAAAATATCAATAATTCCCCAATAAAAATGATTATAAAACAAACAAATAAATATGATGAATGTTGTCATTGGATTAAAATCTAGACATAGTATTTAATAAATAATTTTTTATTTTGTGAAACTACATTAAAGATATTATTGGATTATTTCTTGATGAAAATGCCCCTTTTCACTTTGAAAATCACTAATGTTTAAAACATCATGAAATTATAAAATAAAATATATCCATTGAAAATAACCATGTAATAGTGTAATCAAATAATAAAATCCTTTTGTAATTATTTCCATAGAAATATATTACATTGTTATATATGTTAAAAAACATACTATTCACATTTTCAAAAGAAACATCATAAAGTACATTTTTTAGAAAATGGTGAGAAAATTCAATTTAAAACAATTTATAAAAATTTAAAAAAATTAAAAATTAAATTAAAAAATAATGTTAGAATAGTAAAATCAATTTTGGGATCATTTTTAGAAAACATGGCCATGTAAAATAAATATTCCTTAATAGATATTTAAACTTAAACAATATCGAATAATGATGAAACTGTGAAAGAATCCCATACCACATTATAATCAGTTGAATCATATTCCCTATGAATGAAATATATTGAAATGATTATTCATACAACATGAAGAAAAATTTATTCATGATGTAATTAATAAGTGGGAAAATATTTCCCACATATAATTAATAAGTGGTGAATATGAGATATGCCTCACGGATGTAGAAGTAAGACGAGAAACCTATACATTGTGTCGTACATTAGTTGAATTTGATTTAACCTCCTGTATAATTTTTCAAATATGGTTATTAATTTATAATAGAACCACATTAATATTTTTTATATCATATATTATCCATTTATAACATATTATCACATCTTTGTTAACAATATTTCATTATTATCCTTGTTTTCTATCTTAACTACTTCATTTTCATATCCATGTTTTTTCATATAAGACATGATTCATGAGAATAGGATATATATCTACCATATTCATATTCATAATTTCATATATATCATATTTATTAATTATATTATTTTTTTTAGAATCATTTTTTAAGGTTGTCCATGAAAACTGAATCACATAGTATCTTGGATATGATAGGCAATATGTACCCACGAGCGACAATATCATTACATTAATGGGTAAAACAGTAAATAATAGGGTTATATAATAATTACCCCAAATAAATATCATGCCATAAGTAAAACACGCACACAGAGATATATATATATATATATATATATATATATATATATATATATACAATATATCAATCATTATAACCATCCTAGTAATGTGGTGATGACAAACAAATTACCCCAATGTGTGAAGATAAGAAGCCGTACGTACGCACAACCTATGATTTCATTTTTCATAGGATGGTTAAAAGGTAGAATATGGGTGTATCATAATCATAAGAAAATCTCAAAATATATATGACATTGTATTTATTATTTCTATACCAGAAAACACCTGAAAATTAATTAGATGAAGAATCGAACTTGAATGAGCAGGTAAAACCGATTACCTCTTCCATATAGGACTTCAAAATGATATCATCTTATTGGATATAGGTTTGTACATATTGGAACACTAGGACATAGATATATTTGATTAAAATAATTATAAGAGAAATTTTTAGGGTTCATTGAGATAAAATGCTTTGATTGGGGTGAGGAAATGAGTGAGGAGGTGTCCTTTTTTAATTGAAGTGAATGGATGTTTTGGAAACTCTCAAAATTATAAAATTATATAAATTAATATTCAATAAAAATGGATCCAAGATGATTTATTTAGAATATAATAATATTATTTGTCAAAATAATTACATACAATACTTATAAGACATGATTAGTTCAGATTGTTATCCTAATATTTTTGTTTTAATTCTTATTTAACCCCTTGAACTCATACTGTGACAATACAGATTTTCACTATTTGAGGATTAATATAGTTACTATAAAAAATGACCAATAAATAGATCATTGAATACATTTTAAACTTTATCCCAATATTATAGTTGAATATAATATTTTTATAAATTTTAAATAATTTTATGAAAGAGTAATTTTAAATAACATTAATTCTAATTTTGAGAATATTCATCACTTTAACTTTTAAAAATATACATAAATAAACATATCTATAAACCATATATTTTAATACATCCATAAAATGACATTTTGATATATTAAATTAGGGTATGACATTGATTATCTCAAATTATATTTAGTTGAACATTTATAATATCATTTATTTGATATTTTTAAAAGTAGAATAATTACAACATCACTGTTGTGAATGTATTTGAGGTTATTATTTCATCAATAAAAATTAAAAATAAATTACTATGATACATATAATACTATTATAATTAAAAATAGTACTTATAGATCAATATACCATATTGATTACACTTTATTAAAAATGTTATTCTTATTAAAAAAATTAGTGTGATGAGTTTGAATATTCTTAAAATAAAATACTATAAGAGGTTTAATGCCATCAAAGTGGCTCAAAGAGGTCATATACTTTTTAAATGATCATTCATCCAATAAAATTATTATATGTGTTTGGGTAAATTTATAATCTTTATCATGATTACTGTTACCCTTAATTAATAGATTTACCCTTAGTAGTGGAACTAAAAATAATTTACATTACTATTCATATTGTCAAAAAATAAATGGGTCCTTTTTACATAATTTTTACCTACAAAATCAACATATTAATTAAAATATTAAAAATTAAAAATACATATATTAATAAAATTAATTTAAAAATAATCGCGTTGATGGGGAAAGAATAAATATTTTTGAAGTGAAAAGGTTCCAATGTTTAATTTTTTTAAATAAATTCAATAATAAAAAGATTCCAATTACAATAATTGGATTAATATATGTATAATTTAATAATTTTACATTAAACTCATATAAAAATATAATTAAAAATTATAAACTCTTTAGATGAAATGTCAGTTTTCAATTAAAATGGAGTGTTTTTCACTATTCATAGGAAAATAAATATTTTTCTAAAAATACCAAAAAAATAAAATTAAAATAATTTTGATATTATGAATTAAAAAATAAATATTTTTTTTGTCAAATATAAGTCATAAATATTTAAAAACTTAGTTTTAAAATAAGTGCTCCATCAAAAGGAAGCTAAACTACCTTTGAAAAGTAATCTTTTTATGCGTAAAAGTAGATTTATTTTTTTGTCATTTCTAGGAAAAAAATAAGAAAAATGGCTAAAATTATATTGGAAATATAATATAATAATATCCAAAAAAATTAATATAATTCATTCCCTCTAATTTAATAGTTAGGTTATGATAATATTTAATTGTTCATTCAAGCTGGGTGTTGTGTGAAATGTAAGATTTCATAGAGAAAAAATTTATAAATAGAAATAATAGATAATATTAGGTTGTTATAGATCCAAATTCATGTATCCCTAATAATCTCAGAAGCCACAAGAAAAGAAAACAAACATCTATTGTTCAATAACCGATCCAACTAGCCATTTTATCATGACTAGCCATGACCAATGCTTGGGACATAATCACCACTCCTAAAATGATGTAACAATGGAAATTTCTAACTCACCAAATTCAACTACATACAAGACCTAAGTATAACATAATATTACTGAATCTTTATAATAAATAAATACTTCAACCATTAATACTCTATTCACTCACTCGACCATGATGTCAAATTATAAAAGGAATCTCGTGATCGTCACAACATGCCCACCGAAGTCCATAGCTAACTCATCATGTTATTCCATGTCTTGATTATTAATCACCAATATGAACCATTATATAGTAATATGAGGACCAGTACTCCACCAAACTAGTAAATCTTGGAGAAGCACAACCAACCTAGTACTCTAACTGAAATATGGAGCCAAACCAACACTGCCTTTGAGTCTAATCTTAGTATTCACTAAGGAACCCACTGAATTCAACCTCATTTATTTACGGGCACTAAAACACCATAGCAGTCATCTACTGATCAAAATAATAAATCGAGGCTCCCTTTAAAAAAGTACATTCCATTAATCCCATTATCCATTAAGAGAAACCATATAATCATGTCAAATAACAATTTTTCAAGGTCCATGACCCACGCTCCATCCATGACCGAATATGATTTTCGAACATGGCTAGAGTGCTCACTGGTGATCATTATAGGGAATGTAACCCAATTACCACTCCTAGATCCTAAAAACATTCCCCTGAGTTGTTTCTAAAAACCCACTAATAATCCACTAAAAATGAGGATCAAACAACAATAATGGAATTTAACAAACTATCCAAATCAACCTATAGGGATTCTAGAGAAATGACTTAGATTGGTATTATTAGAACCCCATGGGTAGAACTCCTTTTGAGCCATTCTATAGCATTTGTCACATCATCCTATGATTCTTTTTTTTTGAGTTTCACCTTTTTATTCAACTATACTGAATTCAGCTACAAAATTCATCCCATACCATAGGGTACCCCTGCTTCTAAACTGATGCTCCAAAATGTGATTCCCATAAGAACCTCATCACACCTAACTCAGTATGTAGTAAATACACACACATATCAATTAATTAATCTTCATGGGAATACTGACCATTACAAACCAACAACAAGATAGATAGTACCACACATCTCCATTTCATGCTTACCTCCTAGTCTCCATTAACACTCAATGGATGCGTGAAATTGTATAAAATAGCCACATCAGACTATCACAATCTCTATAAAGTCACTTATATTAAAAAAATGGTTCATGAATCCAGGAAAATGGACTAGCCTCTTATATTTGATAGTGTCACCAATAACTAATAAACCACGGTTCTTTATGAAAACTGGAGCACCACATAAATCTGGAACTGTTTTCATTACCAATTAAAACTTATAAATCATTCTAAAGATCCAATGGGTTCTTTTCTTATAGTGAATTTGGTTTTTCTATGTAAATCATTAAAATATTTTCAGGAGTACTTTAAAATCCAGGTGATGTGTTGGCATGGAAATTTGGGGCCCAGAGGGCCTTTGTGTGGTGATATAAAAAATATCCAATACAATTTATGATGCATGAAATGTTATTCTATAAAAGTTTAATAACTTCTAATCATATTATTAGATTAGAAATATGAGACCAAATTTGAGTGAGAAACTTGTTGTTTACACTAGGTGCGGTATAATGATTCTTAGAATTAGAAGTCCTCTAGAAAGTGACTGTTGGAGGGGTGTTAGGTGGAGGCTTATTAATTTAATAAAATTTAATTAAAACCCCTTATCTCTCTTGGTTTCAAATGTAGTAAAGATAATAATCCACCCTTCTAGAGTGATGGTTGAACCGAGGCTGAACCAAGGTGAGGATGTGCCACTGACCTCTATTTTTAGCATCAATTATCACAAGATTGCGATGAAGAAGGTTCCAGGTGTTGTTTTTTGACCCAATTATTTTATATTTATCCATTTGGTAGGATATATTTAAAATCATGACATCATAATACCAATTTTTTATTTTTATGGGTTTATATCCGTTTTATGACAGTTAGAGATCCCCTAGGGGTATATCTATGTGATTCAGTTGAAATATGTGGTCTATGATGGATCATTGGGAATTCCCATTTGGAATTACTAATCCAATGATGTGTATTATAAGAGAATATTTCCTATGTTATTCCAATTTTGGAAAGATAATATAAGGGGAATACACACGATGTATTGTGGATACACACAATGTAATGGGGATACACATTGGGTAGCGAGCCCAGGCCGTGTGCTTGAGGACATGGCCATGGACTATGTGTCATGGTACATGGACATGAGTAATTACATAGTCAGGTACACAGGAATGGGTTTCTAATCATGATCATGAGATGAGGACACAACCATGAAGTCAAGTAGCCAAGACACACCATGTACCGTTGGAACATACTATGTGGGGAGACATGGCCAGCCAACCATGTTTCAATGAGGAAATACCCAGGAGATAGGACGAGGTCACAAGCCATGGTAAATGAGGTAAAAACTATGTATATTCCCAAATACATGTCGAGTACACTAAGGAGACATGTATAAGGGTCATCTTCAGACATTATATGTAATGCGGGTCCACTACCTTTACACCCCTTAGAGAATTTTTCCCCACGCATATACATCTATAGGACTTAGATAGAGGCACACATGTATCCTATACTGAGTATTTTTCTATGATAGACATACTGGTGGTCATGTTTTTGGAATTAGTTATACAATGTGAGATGTTACTGATTTGAAATTTCCATAGGTGATACTTGATGAAGGTTGTGATCAGGCATGATTATCAGAGAGTATAGATAGATATGGTATTCCCCTATCACACATATATGTGGATCCTATACCAATGGATATGGTAATTCCCTATCACACTAAGGCAAAGGTACTCAATACCAATTGTATATATAGTGACAGTAATCCCCTATCACACTAGAGTATGGGCACTCAATCCATGGGGATGGTACTACCCTGTTGCACCCGGGGGAAATTCATCCATACTCACAAAGTAATTATCATAGGGGTATTAACTACAATTATCATCTCAATGTGGGTCCCACATAGCATTAATATAGGTAGATACAAAACACTTTTATAAATTGGTGCGGGTCCTCTATCTACTGAGTGGTACAAAAATGTCTTCGAGCTCTGACAGAGAGGTCCCCCCCCAAATTTTGGACCTCTCTTAGATCTCAGTTCAATTGAAAGGAGTGGATCTTATATGTGTGATACATAGTTAGAAATTAGTTCTCCCTATATAAATTAATATTCATGTATGACCATAATGGTACTTTAGATATTTCACAATATGGTTAAGAGGAAGGACTCCCTTAGTTAAGGGGTAACTTCGAGGTGTAGGTTACGTTTTTACTCACTTGAGGAAACATGTAGTGATGGGTTTAGATCTATAGGTCCCTAGAAAATGAGTGAAGTGTTTAGGGGGGCATATCCACTTGAGTTATTTTGAGATTTTACAAGACATAAGATTTTGGAGACAAGAGCTTTGGTGTTGGGAACTAGATTTGGACATAGAGATATGTTCCAATTGGGTGATATCTCTTATATGAGTACCATTAGGGATGGAAGGTCTTATAGAGTGGGATATCCTGGATGAGTGAAACAATTGAGACTCATACAGATTCATGTATCTTGAAGTGAGTATTGGACCTCATTAGGATTGGATTTTGTTATGAGTATATCTCGGTTATTCTGAGATTCATTATGGTGATGTTACAGACCATAGTTAAAATATCAACTGGGTTGAGCAGAATTGTCATGAGTAGTGGAGGAGTGGTCAATATGAACATTCTTAGTCTCATTCACTAGGGTTTCCTCTATTGGATTTTGGTCGATCTAACTATTTACTTTTAGTTTCTCTCTTTTATTTATTGTTTTTAGGATTCCTAATTGTTATTGGTTGTACTCACACTTGAATTGAATTTTCACACACATGTTGTTCTTTGTGAAGATGATAGGTATATTATAGATTTCATTTGAAGATCATGAGAGAGTGTAGAATAGTTCGGGGATAGACTAACATAAGCATGTACCTATCAAAAATTTACTGGTAGTACCCTTTTATATGGAGGTTAGACTCTTTTTCAGTTTTTAGTCGGATTGTATTTTTTCGTTTCATTCTATCTAGTAATTTCATTATGTGATTCTATTATAGATTTATAAAATCATTTTGAATCATTAGTTTTAATATATATATATAATGTTTCATGGAGATATGTGTGTGTGTGTTTTTCATATAAGTACCATAGGATAGGGATTTCCATGTGTGTGATATGGATACTAGGTGCTACTTTCTAGGACATGGCCTGTTGGAGTTGGTCTTGTGATAGTGGCAGCTTATCCTTACACCTTCTAGGAGGGACCTGGTTGTTTAGGTCCTAATAGAGTGGTATATAAGATTTTCAATCAGTAGGACAAAAGATAGGTGTTGAATAGCTATGATCTTAGATATGGTTTTATGGCAAAAATGATCATGTGTCTCGAGATTATATTTTAAGATATGGACTCTAGTGTTTTTGTGGAAGACAACGTATCCATTCACCACGACACTGCTAAGATTCTTGTTTAAATAGAACATTTATGCATTGGTTTCATAGAATTCATGATTAATGCATCATATAGTATTAGGTTGTTGTTTTCCATGTTTTTATGGAGTAATTTCCCGAGATATAATCTCAACCATGTTGTATCTGGATTCTATTTCAGGATTCCACCACGACGGCATATAGTCATGGTTATATGATGGGATGGTGATGGTGCCCCTACAAGTGATGAGGATTTGGTTTTTGGAACTAGTCTAGAGGTATTATCTATAGGTGGGTTTCAAGTTAAGTTACCACCCGTTGAGTAGTGTGTTGTGTTGATAGTTTAGGTAGAGGATTTACCCTGGCTAAGTGCACTACAAGGGTTCTTAGAGGTGTAAAAATCCAAAATATCTTGGTTATCTAAACTCTTAGGTATATAATTACTAGATTGAGTTAGTCTTACATATTTTCCACCTTATGAGGACACCCCAAAAATACATGGTGCTCATTATAGTGAGTATTCTTTAGGGATCGGTTGGGTAAAGGTGGATTATATTGGCACAAACCTAGGATGATACTATGCTATCTTGGATGGAGTTTTAGTGATCCTATGAGAATAATTGTATCCATCCATGTTGATATCAGGTTTTATATAGGATATTTTGTAGCTTCATTAGGGTATCAAGACCATGGTAGTGTTTTTAATGAGTTTAGGAGGCATCTATGAAGAACGCGCCTCACGTGCCCATGAATTTTAAAATTCTTCCACCTGTTACTGCATCAGCAGCTCATTCTCTGGTGGTTCTTCCAACCCCATCATCATTCAATCTAGGGTCTGAGCCTCTGTCTAGTGGCTCTTCTCCTCAATGGGGGTCTCCTATTTCTTCCTCTCGGCCATGGAGCTCAGGTTTTTCTTTTAATGATGCTTTGTGTGGTCCGGTTTTAGGGGTTTCAGATTCATGCTTCCCAAAGATTGATCAGTTTTCTCACTTGGTGGTGTGGTATGGTTAACATATTTCATTGTAGGCTCCTACCTAGATGTTCAATGAGGTGACCGATGGCCTCAAATGGAAGATGGTGGTGTGTTTTAGATTTGATAATCCTTCAGTACTTATTTTCAAACACTTTGTGGAATCCTCAGGGTTGCAGGATATGGATCGCATCTCGGTGCTTCGTAGGACCTCGTTTTGTTTGGTGTATACTTTGAAGGTGGATTTCATCCATGATTGGTGTAATTCCCCCCGTGTCTTGGGCCTCTGGAGATTCAATAAATCTTGATGGGAAATGGAGGTTCATAGGGGGAAGGAAAGTCCTCATCCTATAGTTTGGGTAAGTCTTCCTAGACTTCCGTATTCATTTCAGACTAGTAATTTCCTTAGGGCCATCAAAAACACTCTGGGGGGATTTCTATGTGTGGATGAATTCACTCCTTGCGGTGAGGAGATTATGTACTCTCAGATCTACGTCGATTTGGACCTATCATTGCCTATCTTGGAGAAACTGTCCCTGAAGGTGCAGGACTCCATCCTCTGGATCCACGACATAGTGCATCTAGTGTTTCCCAGCTTTTTCTTGTATTGTCTTCTCCAGGTGCACTCGATACAGAATTGTAGGATATAGTGTTACATAGAGCTCCCTCAAGAGGTTATAGGTCCTAATCCAATAAGACCACCTTTACATGCGAGCGAAGATTCTAGATCATTCCTGGTTCAGATATCCCCCAAAGATACATCCTTATCCTCTAGTTACTTCGTCTCCCCCACCAGTTCACCATTTACAAAGATCTCGTCCCTTCCACATCAAGTCCATAGGCTCCTCCTTGTATGTCTCAGGTACCCTACAAGCTGTAAGTGAGTCGAATGGATCCCCTGGCTCCCCTGACATGGTCTTTCTATCCTCCCCTGATTCTTTTGAATGGTGTTTTTTTTGCAATCATGGATCCAATGAGTTTGATGTATTTCTCCTTTCAGGGTCTCCCCTTAGCACCTTCTGATTTATGCTCTTGTGATTAGAAGCTCGCCAAAGAGGATAAAGGTTAGGAGTCCAGTCTTCCTAGAGTGGACCTTCTTACTGGTTCCAAGATGTTGGATAGAAGAATTTGTCCTGTGAAAGTAGGATGACATGGTGATGGGAATCATGAAAAGAATGGTATGCTGGTCAACAATGTTCCTACTATTGTATCACACCCATTGAGTGATCCGACTCCAAAGATGTCTGGTTTTATGGTTCTTTCTTCTCCATTGGTGGTGAGTGGGAATGTTTCAAAGTGATCCTTGAGGATTTCTTCATCACCCTCAGGTTCTTCTAGTATTGGTTCGGGAGTGTGCCTGAGGTTGTCATTGAAGAAGTTTCAGGGTAGGGAGTACTCTTTTTCCTACTTGAAATAGACAATGATGCATGGGGACAAATCTAGGAAAACATTGTTTCCATTATTACCATATTCATCTGTAACTCTTTAGGAGTTGGGGTGAGAGTGAAAACTAACTTCATTACCTCAAAATCTAAGAAGAAAAGGGTAATGTTTGTTGTGATCCTTGATCAGAATCAGAACTCTGAAAAAAATCAATGAGTTTACCCTCAAGGTGATGTTACATGCATCTATTCATGCGTACCCAATCAACAAGTACATCTAGATATTCTGGAATAAGGATGTTTTAGTGGAGTTTATCCAGGCGGGGGATCAGCATGTAGTGACAAGAGTTTCCTATTGTGTGGAAAGAATTTTTATCCTTTATATATAGCATCTATGATGCACAAAGAAGGTAGGTGTTATGGAGAGATAGGAAAGAGTTCAACCTTGGGGATCAACCTTTGGTGGTGGGTAGCGATCTTGATATTATTATAGATCTTGAGGAGAAGAAGGGGAGAGGAGATTTTCCATGGAGGGATAGAAAGTCCTTCACTCAGTTTATGTATGGAAAAGGGATAATTGATTTGGGATATTCATGTGACACATAAACATGGTGTAACAACCGTAGGGGCAATAATTGTTGTTGGGGAAGACTCTATCGTTTCATTAAGAATGTTCAATCGATATCTATGTTTTTAATATTGAAGGTTTATCACATAACATGTATCATATCTGATCACTCTCCACTCTTTCTATGTATAAACAGAAGGGATGCCTCCGAAATAGTATTTAGGTTCATGAGCTAGTGGTCAAGTTTTTTGGGTTTTTACCCGACAGTGAGGAGGATTTGGGAGGAACTGATCCAGGGTTACTCCAGGTTTACACTACACTCTATATTGAGGTGTCTCAAGAAGGCCCTCTAATCATGGGCTATAAGCATTCCTACCATCAACCAGGATATGTATTTACTCAAACAGGACATCGTACGGCTCGGGTATAGTATTGAGGATACCTGGAAAGATGTTGTCCTTAGTGAGCTCTCTATGAAAAATAAGTCCCTTGTAGTTATGGTCCAATCGTAGGAACATAGGGATAGATAATGCTCGAGAATAAAATGGCTTAAAGAGGGTGATATGAATACATACTTTTCCATCCATGCATAAGGGGAAGGATACATGTTGTTAAATCTAACCTAGCTTTAGAATTCAGTTCCTTTACTGATGAATTATAATTGTTTTAGGGTATGGAATTTTCATATTTCAAGGATATTATTTCTGGACCAAATCTGAACATGCTACTAGGTTATGATTCGGGGGTGATGAGTTTTTGGATGGGATTCCAAACCTTGTTTCCTCTCAGGATAATGGGTTATTAAAAGGTATTCTAGAGGATAATATAATCAATGTGGATATGGTGAACCTCAACCATGAGAGTGCAGTAGGACCCAGAAGTTTCCCTGTTTCATTATATAGGAGCTCCTGGGAGGTGGTAAATGGGGATACCATCAATGAAATATGTGATTTCTCATTTGGGGAATCCCCATGCAGATAGCGTCTATCACAACTCTTGTTCTATTACCATTGATCAAGGACCCATCCTCCATCCACCATTATCATCATGTGGGTATGCATAACTTTCTATATAATATACTGGTGAGAATCATTAACAGGAGGCTATCTGGGTATCTTCCTAAGTGGATATCTATGAAACAACATTCTTTCATGAAAGATAGCTTTATCCTGGGAGATATAGCATTGGCGAGGGAGATGTTTAGTGATATTAATACCAAGGTTCGTGGATCCAATATTTCCAAAAAACTCAATATGAATAAAGTGTGTGATAGGATTAAGTGGTAATTTATTAACATGGTACTCAATAAGATGGTTTTCTAGAGCTGGTCCAGTGGTATTATTTTTAGGTGTTTTATTTCGGCAAGGATGTCTATATCATTTATGGGGTGAACCCATAGTTTCATCAAGACAGTTCGAGTCCTTCGTCAAGGAGATCCTTTTTCCCTGAGTATTTTCATCCTTACGTAGGATATCTAAAGAAGGATGATAAATATAGGTATATCTAATGGGGTAGTTCTCCCTTATAGATGGAGGTTTATCCTTACAACTATATCACATTTTATGTTTTCTTATGATACAATTATCTTCATCAATACAGGAAGCTGGTATTTTCAGGGGATTAACAGGATATTCAAGACAAACTTCCACTGGAGTGGACAATAAATAAATAGAGAGAAGAGTGGTTTATATGTTTTCCAAGAATTCAGTTCATGTAGGGTGGAAGAAATGGGTTATAGTTTGGGTATGAGGCATGGTTTATTTCCCATGGTGTATCTCGGCAGCCCCATGTCTCCAAGAATAATGTGCATCATTGATTTTGAACGCATGGTGAGAAATATTTTGGGGCACATTATCAATTGGAAAAACCATTTTTATCCTTTTTTTGGTCACATTAAACTTTTGAAAAACATCCTCTCTGAAATATTGGTGCACACACATTCCTCTAAAAATGTGCCTAAGGGTGTTATAAGATCCATTGACAGACTTTAAGCTCATTTCATATGGGATGCATCATCGGAGGGGAAGATGCAATGCGTTTATTAGGGGACGATGTATCGCCCCATTCTAGAGGGAGGGATCAATGTTAAATGAATTCTAAACACTATCCACTAAATGAACGTGAAGTTGGCAGGGGAGGTCATTGAGGAATTAACATTGTAAGGGAAGCTGATGTCTCGCAGGTGTAGGGTAAATGCTGAATCTTTAATAGTGAGTGGGTCTCCTCTATAGGCCTCAGTTAGAAACATTATACTGAATATCCTCCATCACTAGTAGTGGGGGAGAATACTGTTCTGGTATCACAATTGGTTTGGAAGGATTTTGGGTTACCCAGGGTGCCTAGCCCCTATGACCACCTTCAAGTAATCGAGACAATATCCATCCATTTTCAGAACAATAATGGGTACTAACTAGTAGGCGATGATCGAATCTATTACCATGAGCTTAGAGATGGAATTTTGTTTCTTCTCTCCCTCCACTTCAGGTAATTTCAACACAAAATATTTGTACAGGATATGCTCTCCACATGAACATTATAGAGGTTGGTACGGTATGGATTGGTGTAAGAGGGTCCCTACTAAATTCAATTTCCTCACATGGAAGATCCAAAACTGTGCTATGCCTAACTATGATAATATTAAAATACTCGTCATAAACATGGTCTCATGTTGTCTTTTCAGTGTGAAAAAATTTCAAGAGATATGATCCATATCTTCTTCGAAGGGGAGTGGGATCGCCTGGTGTGGGGGTTCTTCAGAGAGTTTATAGAGTACTACTCTAATGTGACAAGGCTCAACAACTTCATGGAGTTCCGGTTCTAACAGACGGATAGTTAAAAGAGGGAAATAGTGGAGAGATCTATCATCTTAAATGTGTGTTGTTGGTGCTTATGGAAAGAAATAAACTGAGCCATGTTTGAGGGGATTAAAACGAATGGAAGATCCATTATTTCTAGAGCAATGTGAATACTGATTGATATGTTTGGACTTGATGGAAATTAGAAGCAGGATCCCTCCCTTCAAAAGATGTATATGCCTCAAGTAGCATCCCATCAGTCATGTATTAGGAAACAAGGGCAATGGGTTCGATGAAGTCCTCCTAGAGTTTGACATAAGCTTAATACAGATGGATCTTGTATTCTGGGTGAAATTCTTGGTGGCGGAGTGGTTTTGGATTCAAGGGGCAGCGTGGCTTTGGCCTTCACAATGTATTATAGAAGTGGAAACTATTTGAGGGTGGACGATAGGGCAGTTCTTATAGGTATCACAATCTACAGAAAGATGGAGATTTATATCTCCCAATTGGAGACTCATTCCATGATTATCCATGATTCCTTGCATTGTAAAGGTAACATAACCTTGCCTATATTATACATCATTAGAAAATGAAAATACTTCCTTAATAGTGACACTAGTATCACCCAAACTTGGTGATAAGGGAACAAGGTGGTAGATTAATTGGCCTATCTAGCAACCCATGGAAACCCAGCCAATTGTTTTTTACATATTTCTCAATTTAAAGCTGATAGTTGAACTTGATTTGGGGATATGATCTTAGCCTCCATTATTTACGACCACCTTTGGCCTTGGTTTTCACCATCATTGTAATCGTTTTGTTTTTGAATACAAATAGTTATGTTGATAATGGTGTACACACAATAAAGAGGGAATATTCCACCACTGAGGCAGGTTTTTTTATGTTATAAAAAGTCATTTGGACGAGTCAGTGCCACCAAAAAATAGTTAATGTTGATAGTTGGAAGATGAGTTTCTTGGAATTTTTGTGTGTGGGGGTTCTATATCTTTGTTTTCCATATCAAGACATGGTTATGGATGATAGGTATGTGAAGGAAATGATGAGACTCCAATAGAAAGGGATTCTAGTCTGGAGGTTCAATTATGGATTTTGGTATGAAATGTGGATATATTTCCCCAACTAAAGTCCACATACAGTTGCAAGCCACTTATCTCTATGTGAAAAAAAATATTTGAGGCCTAAACATTACCAGTTGAAGGTTTTTGGTTGATCCGTATTCATAGAGGCAAAAAATGAGAGGATTAGAGTCCATACTCTATAATCTTCATTATTATATGATTCTATGGTTGGGAGAGCATCACATAGAAACTTCCTATAATTTTATAGAGAGGCCTTATAGTGTTTCCTCATTGTGGATTAATTTCCTACAAACCTTTCTCTTATGGTTTACTTTAGTGGGTGGGTCAGTATTTTGTTCTTTTGGGTTGGAGATTTTCTTATTTTTATAGGAGTGATCTTAGGATTGGAAGGAAAAGAACATATGTGGGTAGCTATAGATAAAATTTTATCAGAAGGAAATTATGATGCTTGGAGTATTGAAGCTATAAGAATTTAGTTCCATCATATATTGGTGGAGTTGAGGAATTCTCTCTTAGAACATAATGGGTTTACCTCCCCACTTAGGGATGTATTATTCATAGACTGGGACCCAGAGACTACACTCATATTTTTGTGAGCAAAATAAATTAACTCATGTGATGCTTCATTGGATATGGTTCATTTGGATGCTTGTAGAAGGAGGTCCCTATAATACATGGGTTGTAAACTTGGGTATAAGAATGTTTTTCATTGGTATCCTTATGTTCTTGGCATCAGAGATCTATTTGAGATTTTTGAAGAAGATGTGATATGTCTCTAGTTATTGGTAGTTACCCCTCCTTTTTTACAGAATGTTGGAGAGGTAGAACCATGAGATATTTTTTGTGAGATCTCGTGTGACCAGATATCGATTGGAAATGTTATTAATGGATTTTCCAATGGTTGGGAGTACATAGACCTTCTAAGGATTGACAATGACACTAGTCAAAGATGAGATGAGGTGATAGGGAGGATTATTTCCCTCAGTAGTAGAGCTATGAGATGGGTTTTTATGCCACAGAGTGAGATGCATTCAGGTTCTGGAAAACATGATTTTCGTTTCCATGTTTAGGTGGTGTAGTTCTCACTCAAAAATTGGCATAACACCATTTGAGGCCACATTCAAGAGAACCTGCTGGTCACCGTTGTAATGGTTAGAGCTAATAAGAAGAATCATTTTTGGGCAATAGTTTCTTATATATATGGATGATGTTGTTGTAGTTCATCCTTGGGAAGATTAGTACTTCCATATTACATCAGTATATGTAACGGGTTAGTGAGGTGGTGTACCTCTAGACTCTGTGACCATAGTTGGACCTATTTCTTAGTAATTTCCAACCATTTTATATTAGGATACATGTGGATGATTCATTTCATGATGTAGACTTGGTTTGAGTAAAAATGTGTGGAGTATCCTTTTTGGTTACCCAGTGATTTTTAGGTTCTAAACAGATATGAACCTATTTTTGATTGTGGTTCCTCTAATTGCATGTTTTTATATAGCATGGGTAGCCTACGGCGACCCCACTAGCATGGTAGATCTAGTTGATTGCCCATTTTTCACCCTTATGCATAGGATTTCAATGTTTGGGATGAAAATATCTAAATATAGTGATATTCTAGTGAATTTATTTTTCCATGTATGATTTGGAATATTTCTAGGATTATTTTCAAAGCCATGTGTTCTGTCAACACAGTACTTTGGGGCTCAGAGAGCCTTAGTGCAGTGAAATTAAAAGTATTAAATATATTTTATCATATACATGTAGTTTTTTCAATAAAAGTAGAGTAAATCTTAATCAGAGTCACATATCAAAATTTAGATACCATTGTTGAGTAAAAAAATGTGTATTAAAATTGGCTCACCATAAATATTGTAAGTTCTAGACATCCAGTCGAATGTGACCATTGGCAAGGTGTTAAGTAGAAGTTTATAAATTTTGTAAAATAAAACTAATAAACCCTCCCCCACATGGGTTGTCATACATGGAAGAGGAGGAGAACCTCCTTGCATAATAGATGGCCTAATCCCTAACTAAGGTGAGGTGGATCCAATGATCACCATTTTTGGCACTGTTCATCACCAGATTGAGTTACATTAGGTTTCAGGAATTATTTGGGACCTGGACCTTCATCATTTCACCATGATGTAATATGATTTTGTAGATATAATTAGAGATAATTTTTTATGGATTGTTTATGTATTTATATACCTAAATTAAATTCTAGATAATCAATGGGGGTAGATCTATGGGTTTTTGTGGAAAATGGTGGTGTTGTGTGGCTCACAGGGAATTGCTGATCACACAATATGTATTCTCAGAGCACATTCCATGTGTTCTTCCCATTTAATGGAGATTTTATTTGGGCAGTACACTCATTGTACTTATTGATCCTAGATCGTGTTGCTATGGACATGACCAGGGATTTCGTGTCATGGGACTTGGCTATATTGAAGTACACTTCTAGGAACATGGGAATGGGGTGTGGATCATGGGAATGGGATGAGGACAGGGCCATGTAGCTGGGCTTCCAACACATTCCATGTACAATTGGCACATTCCATATAGAGAAACATATCCATCCAGCACTGTATGGTCATGTACATTCCCAAGAGATTGGTAAAGTTCACACATTGTGTGACTTGAGGTACACATCATGTATATTCCCAAATACACACGCGTAATGAGAGGGTACAAGACCAAGTGTTGGTTTAAAGATACACCGTATGTAATAAGGGTACATGCCATTTTATCTAAATGGATACTTCTTAATCACACATATCCATCATTAGGACTCTGAAGGAGGACCATGGGTATACCATCATGAGTCATTTAACATATTGGATGCGATGGGGGCCATTGTTTTGGAATTAGATATACAATTTGATATGTAAGTGTGGCGCTTCCATGGGAGATACATAATGGTGGTAGTGATCAGGCATGATCATCAGAGAATAAATGTTGATATGGTACTCCAATTTCACACCAGGGTGTGTGTCATCTATCTATAACGATTGTAATCCCCTATCAAACCATGGCACGGGTCCTCCTTACTCATTGTGAGGATCGTAATAGTAAACCCATGTCACACTAGGTCACATGCCCTCTATACTTGCGGATTTTTTGTCCCAGGGTTTGTACTCACCTATCACGCCATGGTGAGGGTCCCCCAAAACATTCATAAAGTTAGATATATATCTCCCATATACATGGGTGTGGTTCCCTAATTGTGTATTTTTACTCCCCCGTATTCGAGCTCTAGTGGGGAGCAGGTCCTCCATGGGAGTTGGTGCTCCATCAAATGTGGAGGACAATTTCTGGGAGTGCCCCACCCCAAATGATACACGTGATACCTAGTTATAAGTTAGTATTCCCTCGACATTATGAGGAGAGGGCCTCAAAATAAGGGTTATTTATAGGTTTCGTTAGATGGCATGGAGTTAGTAATCCCTCAGTTATGGTTTAGAAGTGATGAGAAGGTCCCTACTTTTCCTCCACTAATATTTCACATGGTTATCGGTTTAGAGATAGTTCTCCCTTGAATCTAAGTGATGTTGTGAGGGGCCTCTTATCTTGAGTTCTTATTAGCTTGTGCAAGGAACAAGACATCAGTGATAGGACCTCTGGTGTTGGGAAATATAGTTGTACACTGAGATTTGTTCATGAGGAGTGATATCTCTTGGGTGAGTAGAATCAGTGATGTAAGGAATTGGATAGTGGGATATTCTAGATGAGAGATACCTTTGAGCTTCATGTAGAATCTTATATCTATCCAAGAGGTCAAGACCTCGTGACACATGGAATATAAGACATGTATATATTGGTATTATGGGAGTCCTTGAACTGATTTCACATATATTGTTTGACATACCATGTGGATTTTGCGGACTAGTCATATATAGTCGAGGAGTGTTCAATATAGAGTTTCTTATTCTCAGTCACTAGGGTCTCCTCGTAAGTATTTTAGTCCAGATATCTATTTCCTTTAAATTTATCTCTTTTATTTTTGGTTTTTTTCATGCCTATTGTGTATTTTTATACTCACCCCTTCATGGGAGTTTCAAACACATATCATGTATTGTGTCAATGATAGATATCTTAACGGTTTCCTTGGAGTAATGGGAGTGGATGGAGAATAGTTTTGGGATCGATTGATCAAGGAATGTATTAGTCATGCATTTGATAGTTTTTCCTTCTTTTTTAGTAGGTTAGAATCCTTTGTAATTATTTTTGGGACTATATTTTTCCCTTTCACTCTTTCCAGTACTATCATACACTATTTGTGGGATAGATGTTATTATGAATTTTATATCAATATTTTTATTATATCATCATTATTTCATGTAGATTTATGTGTGTTCGTGCATATAAGTACCATAGTTTAAGGCCCCCCATGTGTGTGATATTCCTACTCAACACTAGTTGACATCCCTTGGCCAACTGAAGGATTTATTAGTGTAATGGCGGTTTATACTTCATCCATCTAGGAAAGACCTATTTTGATGGGTCAAAACATTTAAATTATCCCCATTATCCAAAGGAAAGATGAATAGTTATGATGTACATGCATATTTACATCCCTCCCCTCAAAAAATATATATGTTTCCAAAGCACTAAACCTTAGGGTGCTTCAAATTTCCAGAGCACCAGGATTTTTCACACGCATCTCACCAACCCCTTCAAATGATTTTCACTTACTTAGGTACCTCATTCTTGAAATATACTACAAATACCATACCCATACGACTTTTACTTTCATTTCTAAGGAATCTCACATTACTAATTACACAACCTCAAATACCTCCCATACTTTAGTTTATAGCAAAACATTTATACCAATTTTGCTATTCCCATGGTCTAATTCTCATGATCCTTACAGATCGACACTCTAGAATCCCACACTTGGGATTAAACATCTCTTATAATATAAATGAGCCCAACCCTTCATAAATAGTCTTGAATGTGAAGAACCATAACACAAGTGCTTCTTCCAAAAACTCTAAAGTCACCAAGTGTGCCTGAACACATACTAGGTGGCACCAAATATACACCAATGTCTTAAACTGAAACATATACCTTGGACTCACCTACATAGTGGAACTCACAGATTTATATTACCCCTATTATGGGTGACCCTAAAAATTTACAAGGCACCCACTACCTAATTTTTAGTCTCACTAATGAAGTTTACCAGACTTTCCCACCTAACCCACTCATCGAACATCCTAGAGTCATAAAACAAGGGAAGAAACTCAACTAAAAATATGATCACAAGCCACTAACATTACAAACACAAAATACATGGTCTACACATAGGTCCAAACTACCCTTGTCTACTCATTGTTTGGTCATGAATAACCCATAGGTCGTCAGAAAACCCTCATTGCCTCATGGGTCTCATGGTCATAGGGAAACAAATCCATATTAGGCATTCTCATAGTAACGACTACCCACACAAAGGGTAAAAACTAGTTAAAAACTAAGTTCACAACAACAACCATTAGGATCAAATCATACTTATCAATATATTTCACATAACTTAAAAATTATGATTTTTTCTTCGTAAAACAAAAATTATTCAAAAAAAAAAGGATTAGTAAAAAGAAATTTTAAGAAAATGTTATGGGGGGAAATTCATTATCAGTTCCACATGGAAAATTATTTATCTGATCCTCTGTAAAACCATAAATAATTTATCACCTAATGTAATTAATTTTTTATCTAATTTTGTGACCAAACTTTTTCATAGTGTAATATTTATTAATAATATTTAAATTACATGTTATAGAGGGAAACAATCTTGTAGTTTTCATTTGAATTTTATTTAGTGGATTTATTATGATAATCAAACCAAATAAAACACAACATGTATATTAACTCATTGGAGGATGGGTTAATTAATGTACCACCGTATACATATATGGAACCACAATATAAATATCTATGAAAACATTAAGAAATTTACCCATGCCACAGTCTATGCAATAAATAATAGAAAACCATGCTCCTGAACATTAAATGCTTAATATGATGTACGAATTCACCGTCACATTCCTTACAAGGATAATCAAATAAATACCTCAAAAAAATAACATAAAAATCAAGTTCATAACATGGGGTAAAATCAAATCAATTGTAAAAGAGAACAAGATGAACTATAATTCATCCATGGAAACATGAACTTACCTCATATTTGGGGTGAACAATCCTAGAAAAACAAAGTTGATACCAGGTCCCATCAAATTAATGGTATCTTGTCTACAATACCCAAAATTGTAAAAAAAACAAAATATCTCTTATTACACTTTTTAATGATCCGACCCAACTCACTTGAAAAATAGTATCCAAAATAGTTCAATATATGACATCATAAATAAATCCTCATACACTAGAGGATATTGAATTATAGTGTGGGACCATGATGGTATAATGGGGTGATTATGCGTGCATTTAAAAGTAGAACAGTAGTGGAAATAATATCAAGAAGGTAAAAATCCAGATAATGGAGTAGAGGAATGAAATATATGAATGTGTGAACAATATTCCATATAAACCATGCCAAAAAAATGGAATGTGTAATGTAAAATCCATGAAATCATGCAACGAAATTCCTAAATATAACATAAATAATAAGAACAAAAACCTAGAATTGTGTTTTGTACTAGTCCTAACTCCCTCAATAAATCCTAGTAGTTCATGAAGATAACTATACCTAAAAACTAATATTTTCTTCTTAGGTACCTAATTGACATGGTGGCCCAAGAAGAGTGTCAGTACAACTCAGTAGTCTACCACCCAAACTGTTTTTAAAATAACCATTCCATAATAGTTTACATAGATCTGTTCCAAATAAAAAAGTAAAATTAACATCAATTAAAACATTTTAAAACCGAAATATAAACACATGGAAAACCTAGAGGCAAGGTTTAACCTGTGAATAATATATACATAGTTTAGTTAGTGTTGGAGTATCTGTGAGAATGTCACGATGACCATTCCAAGCATCTCCCAACCAAAATAGGGACATATACCCATCTCTAGTCCAAGCTGGAATATAGTGGAAATATACCAATCCTCAGAGACCTACATCCCCCAGGGTCATGGCCACCTAGTTTTAACCACAATCAATGCATCCCCTAACGATGTAGTCACCATGGGTTTATCAAAATCACTACATCCCCCAAGGTCATCATCACTCTGATTTAACCATAACCATGATGTACCTTGGGGTCATAGTCACCCCTCATAACCATAAAAATTTTATCACCCATGGATTTTTCCACCCATGGTTTACCATAATTACAAGCATCCACATGGGGGATGCATTCACCCTGGGTTTCACCATAAGAATAAACTGAAAACATTTTTTATTTGAAAAAAAACCCTTATGAAAATTTTCTATTTCAATTCAAAGATTTAACTTATAAAAATTTCCATTTCATAAAACCCTTTCCAATTTTACCATTTTAAATCAAATACCAAAAAACCCATGAATTTCAAAAAAAAATCATCACACATTTTCATTTAAAAAACCCTATCTTTTGGATTCACCATTTCAAAAATTCCATTCCCATTTACTTTTACAAAAATAAAAATAAACATCATTTCACAAGTTTCAGCCAAAAAAACCATGTTTTATTTATTCCAAAGGTAGCCTACATGTGGTGAATTTTATTTTTTCACAAGATTTAGAAAGGGAATGTGAAATATGGATAAGTTATTATTAAAAAAATATATTTATACAAGTTCAATGCAGAATCAATCAGGTCCACCTTCATAGTGAACCAATAAGATAATATGGTGATACTAGGGGTAATTTTAGTGAGACATTCTACCTTATTAATGAAGATTTACCATTTTAAGTATTATCATGATAATATTCCACTATATCTCATGTAAGAAAAATTACCAAAACATGCACAACTTTTAGATCTAACTCATACTCAGAAAAATGAAACTAATTAATTATAATCATGTTATAGTTAATTAACAACTTACAAATAATTTACCATCTTCACATCTTATGATAAAATGGTAGTACCACTCATTGGACAATCCAACTACACCCAAACTAAGACACACAATATTATGGAGTAGCATTACACTATAAAGAACTCTCCCTATTAAAAAATTAACAAATAGAACCATAACCATAAGTTATGATAAAAAATTTAACCAAAACCCTGAAAAACTCACCAATTCACATACCTCCAAACAAATGATGACAAATGGTCTATAGTTGTTATATCAGGACATCCTAAAGCTATGAAATTCCAAATACACATCATCTTGGGATGATTCCACTATCATCATGTGGATTCATCCTTCAAATCCATAACCAGTGGAGTTTAGATTTAGTTGTAGTTGACGAAGGAGGGTTACTGTGAGGATAATTATACCTGATAATGAAATGAATTTGAGCACAAAACCTTACCATATGAATGTGGGATTGAAGAATGGATAGATGGGAGATCCCATGTCTATAAAATACCATGGAGGTGGAAATTTAGGACTCCACTTTAAAAAAACTCATGGCGGAGGAATTATAAATCTACACATTAAAAAAGAACCACATGCTCACTTGTGGAGGCCACTATTTGACTAGAGGTTTTATGGAGTGACTCTAGCTACATTCATTATACACTAGCTTTCTAGTGCGGTTACATTACCTTTCCGAAGGTACTTGCAGTCCAACATTCCTTTTATCTAGACTATAGGCTAGCCAATGACTCTCAGCTATAGCCTTGGTTTCCCGTTATATTATCTAAGACTTAACGATACCTTTATCCACCTCTTAATCCTAAATTCTCATATTGAATATCTTTTATTGTGTTTAATCCATGGATATATCCAACCAAACCTCGATTTTAAAATGAATTTATCCTAGTTTTAAAAAACTCTAATTCTCTTGAATATTTAATCCCATTCATACACTTGTTCGAAAACAAGGTTTTCAAATCATGAAAAAATGATAAAATAGATAAAGGGAATATAATTACGATATATAGGAGAATTATTTTAAATTAATTATATATTTTAATTTCCCCATATTTTCCTTAAATTTTATTTGTGTTGGATACCGCACTGCTTTTTCATAGGTAATGTTTTGTCTATAATATAATGTGTTTCATAATAATTTCAACACACAATGTTTTAAATTTAATTTTTTATAAAATATAAAAATAAATGTGGTTGGTGGATGTATGAATATAAGAATGATAATATTTATTTGATGAATCTTAATTTGTGAAGATAAATTAATGTATGTAAATGTAATTCTTTATACACTTTTATACCTTAACTTTTTGATGATTATGTTGATTGACTTATTCTTATTATTCATTCAATGAATGATTTCCAAATATTATGTTTTCCACTATGGATAAGTATTATAACCCATTTTTATATATACCTTCTAATACCTTCAATATTTATAGATCATTGTGATATACATTAGTACTGTAACATTCTTGATTCACCTTATGAAAGAATGACAATACGGAATGAAATTAAAATGATTGAGTCCAATGAATGAATATTATTTTATATAATATATTGTTTATACCTAGGTTATGTTTGATATTTTTTTATTCATTAGAAACCATGAATTCAAATTATATAATGGTACATTAAATGTCTTTTTATTCATCCTATACTACTCTTAGTTTGATGGCATGACTTGCAGTGGAATAAGTATGGGGTAAGAAAAATTTTATGGAGTTGATCGAGATGATATTCATTTAAAAAATAGGGAATGTAAAGTGTTTTTATTGGATGAATGGTTAAATGTTTTATAAATTTTCTTTTATTATTCAATAAATGGTTCCCATATAGAAAAATATTGATTAAAATTTAAAAAAAGTACTATTTTTTTTAAAATAGGGTTTTTATTTCATTGATATAACTATCATAGTTTCATACATCATAAGAAAAGGTAGAGGATTTGATGGGTCTTATAATTTTTATTCCATAATATTTAAAGTATTTTTTTTCATTGAGTTTTTTACTGTATATCATGCACTATACTTAGGGTAGTATAACCTTAATAATCAATTTCAAACATTAATACCTTTAATCCCTTAACCATAGATTTTCTAGTTCCTTAATGAAAGTACTCATTTGTCTCATTGGTTTTATATCTATGTTAATATTTATATATCATAAAATCCAATGAATAGAGTTCATATACTTGATATTGAGTATTACTCTAATTAAGTGATGTTTATTAATGAGAGATGTAATTTTAGGATATGTTAGATCATAATTGTAAATTAATACTACTAATAAGTTGAAAAATATAAATATAATTTATGATTAGAATCTAGAGGAAAATAAAAATTCATTATTAATTAGTTTTATTATAATGTTATAAGTTAAATATATTTCTTTTGTGATTATTGATTACAAATTATTCATTGATAATTTCTTGATATTGTTTATTAGGATGTTTAAAAATTGTATATCAAAAATTCCCTTTGTGATGGATGGTAATTATATGCCTGAGGATGAGTATGTGTTTATAAGTGAGGGTTTTTAAGGCCTAAAATTGATTCATAAATTTTATTATTAATTTATTTTTAAATGTTTTTTTTCATCCTAATGAGTCGTGTATTTAATTTTTAATGGATTAAAATATATTTTATTATATAATTGAGGGAAATTTGGAAAAATAGGAAATTTAAATTATTTTTGGGAAAAAATAAAAAATTTATAATACTGGTAATTCCAATACACTGGTGGTGTGTGATTATTGAGAAAAATAGCGTTGTCATATTATTCATCCTCTTACTATCATTTTTTTCATGTAGTTAAATGGACACTGAAATGATGTATGAAATTATATTCATGTGATGGACACAACCACAAGATCAATTTAGGATTAGTCGAATATCAACAATATTAATTGAATGCAAGTAAATTATAGTATCAATAGATAAAAATTCTTTTAGTGACCTATAAAAGTATATGAAAATTACCAAAGAAGTTGAAAAGGGTTTGAATAACCACGATGAATGGTGGATTAATGACAACCTCAAAATAAGAAACCTAAAATCATTGTAGCTTATAAAATGTGGTAGAAAACTCATATTGAAATAGAATGTGTTGATAAAAATTAAATCATTTTGGAAAATAAAAATCAACAAATTCAATTTTGTGATGGTGTATGTTCCATTCCATGATTTAGTGAGTTAATTACAAGAGAAATTAATTTTTTGAAGAGGTAAATTAATTTTCTTAACCATGAATTTGGATACAGTTAAAAATTTTTCTAAACATATTCAATGAACCAACACTCCCCTAGCTGTGATTTTTTTATTCCATAAATTATGATGTTTTTTCACCTATGTTGAAATCTATACCCATTCTACGACATCTATAAGATAAAAAATACTTTTTTAGTCTTCTTCATTTTCCCTCCGACAATCATGACTACTAATATTCTTTTTTATATTTTTTATCTAAATATACTCATTAGTGGTATTAATGGATTTGATGGTGATTTTATGAACCCTCCATGGTGAATGATATTACTAAAAAATTGAATCCCAAATTTATAGTCGATAATAATGATAATTTTTATGTATAAATTCACCGACTACATAGGACTCAAAATTTCATCCACATTGTAATGGATTGATACACTGTTCCAAAATCCATGATAGAAGAGACTTCCCTTCAAAATCGTAAGAAGGGAACCCGTCTTGTGAAATATAAGAGATACTAAAAGGAAAAATATATCATATATCATTTCATTTATGAAGCCACAATTTAGATAATTGATTCATCAAAAACCTAAAAGGTGATAAGGGAAAACCTTCAAAAAAAATTCAATGGTGTTGATAAAGTGATGTAAATATGACTTCAATCTCTATGAGGTGATATAGAATCCCTTTCCATGAAATATTATGAAACTATTTTCTAGTATCATGCCCATGTAATTTTAGTGGTGAACCAATCATGAAAAATAGATAAAAATTGATTACTTGAGGGTTTGTGAGAAAATTTAGAAATCATTAGAACCAAAATTTGATTGTATAGTCATTTCTTTGGAAGAAACCCATGACCATGAGACAATTTTTATCAAAGAAATATTTAGATCTCTATAAGACCAAGAATTGAATGTGATTCGGTGAACTAATAAAAATAGAGTGGGACATCAAAGCAAAAATAAAAGAATTAGGTAAAAGAATTCCATATTGAGGTGGTTGTGGATATCAAATCATTACTATATAAGGATAAGGAAATATATTGAAGTGGGATTCAATAATCACAAGACAGTAGAAAAATAAATATTCAATGATATTATTGTGATAAATATGTACATAATAGAGATGAATGTTAGAGTAAGAAACTAATGGATAATGTCACTGATGAAGCCAAAATTGTTGAATCGGGGGAAATTACTAGGGAGTATCTTATGTTGATAGAATAAAAATCAACACAAAATCAAGTGATGTGGTTTCTTGGCTATATATATATATATTGACCACATGGAATGATAAAAGATGTTTTTTACAAACCTATATGAGTGTATTAAAAGAGATATTTCATTTGTAGATATCATAACAGTATCTGTCTAAGGAAGATTAGATACTCTGATTATGTAATAATATAGAAGTATTGTATTCATATCTGATGTCTATAATGTACTCGACATAAATACCAAAAAATTATGTCTTAGGAAATTCATTGAGAATAGATTTCACATAAGATATAAAAAATAATCAAAAAATTATAGATGTAAAAGTTTTATGGTCACAAAAGTTCCCAAGATGAAGAACCACATGTTTTCAATTATGATCCACCATGAAGTACTATAATGTTGGGTGGTCGTACTTGATGATAAAGACTGGTTAAAGAATATCAGGTTTTTGAAATTTAAACATTTAAAATTTAATATTATTTGAAAACAAGAATATTATGAATGGTATCTATAAAATTAGAGATCCAAATAAAAAATGTGTATATGATTTCAAAATAATAGACATATAAATAACTTCAAAAATGAAAATTAGATATCTTTTTCACCACTTGAGTCAGTCCTCATCTATGAGTGAGGTCTATTGAATATAATGTAAAATGGGGAAATAATGTACATTATATCATTTATAATTGATTATAGAGAGTGAAAACTGATATACATTCTCATAATGAAGTTACAAGTGTTTAAAATCCTCACTAAATTGAAGTATGTAGTGGAAGAAAATAAACTATCATACAAAAAATTTGAGATCTAATCGAGGTGGGGAGTAAACCTCTAATGTTTTTAAGAGTACCTCAAGAAATATGGAATATTAAACCATTTTATGTAGGCTTAAATACACCAAATAAATGTATTAGTGAAAATAAAAAATTGAACAATTATCAACATAGAAAGATTCATGTTAAAATTGAAAGGAGTTCCCAAGACATTTTTGAACTGAAGAGTCTTTGATTGCGGTGCATCTACTCAATAGAATCCCAACATAGAAAACCTTTAAGAAAATATGTCACATGAAGTATGGAGTACCCAAAATCCTGATGTAATTCATTTTATTGTTTTAGATCAATTTATTGTATCAAGATACTAGATGAAAAAAGAACAAAGATATATGAAGTAGGATAGATTTGTGTCTTTATGTGATACAAATATCTGACAATGGGATATCACTAGTGTAATCCCATCACCAAAAAGATTATATTTAGAAGTGATGTTATATTGAAAGAAAATGATTCATGGATATGTAATAATGTTTTAGATTAAATAGTGGTACAACAATCCTTAGAATAAGAATAATTTTTTGAAGAAATACCAATGTAAGAATAAGGAGTTGAATTACCAATGACACCATCACCACATAATTCTACCTCAAAAGGTATTGAACAATATAATTCTTATATATGGTATAAAAATTTTCAATTTATTATAGTAATATCTTAATCCATGGATCCTATATGAGTTTTTGAACTAATATTTCATCTTGGAGACTTATGACCTAGTTTAATTTGAGGAAACTAAATCCACTAAAATATGGAGGAATGTGATGGATGATAAAATTTCCATTCCATTGACAAAAAAAGACATGGGAATTAGCACACAAACCAGACTCATGAAAAACATTTAATTGGATTGGGTGTTCTAAAAAAAATAATGCTCAAAAATATATCCAATGATATAAAGTAAGACACATTGCCAATGGATATATGAAAAATGAACACATTCACTATGGAAAATTATTGGTACCCATTTCAAGTATGGAGATGATCAAATTATTTATCTCATTAACTTCCAAAGGCACATGAATGATTCATCATTTCGATGTGAAGTTATCATTTATAAATTTTCATTAGGTGATATATATTTATCAGCCACCTAAATACATGAAGAAGGTTATGTATGACAATTTCACTCTAGGGTGATGCTTATATTTGTTGGGGGTAAAATTTAAAAAAATGGTCCAACTAGTGATGATAATTCATATATTATTATAGATAATTTCACGTCACCATATATATTTCAGCCTGATGTGCATTGTTATCCTTTAGAATTGGATTGACCCCATAATAAATGTGCAGTTAATCCCTTCCATATTATGAAGGAGGTCCCATAGAAAAATAGTCCCATCAGGTGATTTCATGGGGTTATGTATTTTTACAATCTGTCCTCTTAAGATATGACTTACTCAGATGGTCTCCAACAGGTTTATATGTGGAGTTTGATACACCCATCAACCTTGGTATCCATGATTCATGGACCTAATTTCCAAAGACATGAGCACATTGGATGAAGATTTGGCCAACGTCACTTAAGTACTCCATTGGCCGATAGGATTGGATGTTGGGATTATCGCACCTTTTTTGGGGAAATTATTTCCTATTTTGGTACTCTCTTATATATTTATGTCGTGTTTATATATTCATGAATCCTTGGTTCATTACCAAAGAGTTTATCCATTGGATACCCCAAGTTCTCATTATCATCATGAATATATATGGATTTGATTCTATGAAGGCAATGTTGACTCAAGCCATGCAATAAGGTGCTCTAGATTTTATCGTCATCAAGGAGAGATGGGAGGTGGCTTGATGTTGGGATCGAGGCCATAATATAGTATTCATATATATCCTCATGAGAGGAATTAGAGCCCACGTAGTTCAGTTAACTTGGGTCTTGGACTTGGGAGGTGGCCCATTTTTTGTGGGCATAATTTGGTGGACCCTTTTGGAATGGAATCTATTTTGAGATTGGGCCTCCAAGAAGTCATCCTACATATCCTGTTCTGAACAGGAATCATATATCTCATAGTTCACATGTATTAGGGGCTTACGCGTTAAATATTCCCATTTGAAGGGGATATGACTAGTTGAACACTTTCAGAAAGGAACCCATTTTAAACTCGGGTCTTCAAGAAGGCTTCCTACATATCCTTGTTTGAGTAGGAAGAAGAGTTCTCATACTTCATGTGGGTTAGGGGATTACACATGGAAGATGAACATTTGTGGGGGACATGACTGGATGAACACTTTTAGAAGGGCACCCATTTTGAGCTCAGGCCTTCAAGTAGGCATACTATATATCATGGTTTGAGAAGGAATTAGAGTTCTTGTAGTTCAAGATAGGTTGATTGCATGGATGTTGTAATCACAAAAAATATCTAGGACCATGTGAGTCATGCTCATTTTAAGAAACAAGAGGATGTGATTGAATCAACAAATCACACACCTTCTCTCCCACTAATGGGATAAGTTGGGACTATAATGGAAGAATTCAAGGCAACTGTGGGAGAGGGCACAAAATGATGAAAATTTCACTTTGAGATGACATTGGATGTCATAAGGATTGGATCCTAGATTATTAGGGACATACCTCTGTGGGAGTTCCCTAGAATGTGCTTTGGGAAAGGATATGAATGTTTCCTCTCATCAAAATGATAATAGAACATGATTCCTTCGACTGATCATCATTCCCCATTGAATGGAATGAAAAGTGACCACCCTTAATCCCTAGAATGGGGAGGTTCACATCAAAATTCCAAGGTTGGACTTCAGGTTAACATGGGAATATAGACTTACATACATCTCAAATATTTGAAACATTGTGAGGATCGCCTTTGTGACTCTCCTTACCATGGGTATGTAGACTCAGAGGGGTGTGATGATGCACCTGATGATTAGATTATATAGGCCTGGTGGCTTTGGAGGAGGCTTTGTCCTAATGCCAGTGGTCTGGTTAGAAGAGGAGCTATAGAGGATTGGATAGTAATGGTGGCACGAGATTGAAGTAAGAGGGAAGGATGCTCGAAGATTCCCCATTCTGCGTATGGTTTTCTCATGTGGGATAGGGGAGCTCTGCATACCATACGGGTATACATGTATAGGGGTTTTCTGCGTACTAAAGTAGTTTGCTGGCTTGGATATAGACTACTATATACCAATGTGGTATGCAATCCTGGATGCGGTCTACCACGCCACTTTGGGATCCATATGAGTACTGATTTAGTACGTGGCACGAGGTTCGATTTGCATAACGATACACTATATGCAATGTCGTGTTAAAGGAGGGTCCTAGAACCTGTGGTTCATAGGGAGTTCATCTGCATGGAATTTATGCTTCGCGATGAAACCAATTAGGTTTTTGGTTTACAAATTATTATTAGGTTCCTTTTTTTAAGGTTCGCGGCTGGTTATACCTGCAATAACATGATTCACAGTTTGAACTTCTACGATGATTTGAAATCAAAGTTGGAATCCTCTCTAAATTCTTTATTCTAACCTCTAGGGTCTCCTATATGATTTATTAATCCATCCTCCTTTCAATTCATCCTATGATCCTTTTATAATAAACTGGGAAAATAATATCTATAGGCATGCAGAACCATTTTTGGAATCCCATAAAGAGATATCTCAACCTGCAGTAGAATATGTCAACCATATTTTGTAGAGGTCGTCATTCACTATTCGTGGTTCACGGAACAATGTCATCTTGATTTGTTCACAAACTGCTGAGTTATCTGGTTAGTATGTGGATGTAATCTATGGACATGATTCTGCTAATAATGTGGTTCACGGCTTCCTGGGTTCACTGGCCATCACCCCACCAGCCGACACCTCGTGTGTCCTTCCACCTACTGGTGGTTTTCGATTCCATTTCTATGCAAACCCATCCCAATAATGGTATGTGGGTTACAAATAATACTTGAAAATATATTTATTCAAGTTTCTTTCCAAAATTTCATTTAAATTTTCATACTTTTTTATTGGTCATAAAGGAATTCTTTATTCCTTCTGCAAACCTTAATAGGCTGAACTAAAACTCTTAATTAGAATTCATAGAATATCATCATGTTGAGGCCTTGGTTTGTGGTTATTCCTTATTTGAACCCCTCTGTTTGCTAGCCAATGATCTAGGGCCAATGCCTCATGGGTCTTTTGCATACCAGTGGTTCTACGTGGTATATAGATTTCATGTACCGCTGCAGTACGAGGAAAATTATCTTAACATATTTTGCAGTTAGAAAGAAATGGATCTAGCATACCATTTTTGGGAGGAGTAAGAGGATCCCCATGTCGACCCTCTTTTAATCCCCTTTTCAATTTTTTTTATAGATCATCCAAAAATTTTATTATTGGATTTAATTTTTGTGCACTTTTGGATCTTTCTATACAGGCTGTAATGGCGCTTCCATAGACCTTGACAAAATCAACCAAGACAAGGGGAGCTATGGTTAAGGGTACTGGGGACCATCTTCGATCCTACATTGTGCCTCAAGATAGATTCTTAAAATATATACATACACTAGAGCTTATAGTTTACTGATTTTCCATGTAGTTTTTTCATTACATTTTTCTTCTTCTTGATGACGTTCCTTTTCCATTAGTGGACCATAATAATCCTATCGTTCTCATGGAAGCAACCCAAGGGCGTAATCGAGGAAATATTTCCTCAAAAGTAAGAATCAAAGCTACTACCATTCATGAGAATGTGTTTATACAATAAGTCTCGATGTAGACTTGGAGAAAACGTAGTTGGCACAACACTTCCCTGAGACTGTCACCCAGTAGTACCCATTTATTATCAACCTTTCATGAAAAACCTTATCATTGGGTGGAGCAAAAAATTGGACATGTGAGCTGGGGATGCTTCTCCGAAAAATTGGTATGGAAATTATGGGTACACCAAACCTGTTTAGAGTCCCTTGATCAGTTGGAAGTGTTGAACTTATACCAGGTATCTTGGGTCTCTCAGTTCTCAACTTTCTCTCTGGGTGAAATCATGCATGAACTGCTGACCTACTAGTGTTCATGCACCAACACTTTCCATCATTCACATGTAGAGGTTGGAATATTATTATGGGACATCCACCATTTTGGGGGACTCCCCATCCTTGGAAATATTTACGAAAAATGTATCCTAGAAGCTATCACTTAGGATGATACCAACCATGTGTCCCCATTAATATGGAGCCTACTAGTCATGGAAGAGGGATTACTTGAACAACCCCTCCATGCACAATCTCTTATCTCATTTGAGGATTTTATAGGGTCATTTATGAAGGTGATAAGGCCTAGGTCATGGGCCCATGATTGTCGAAATCATCAATTACATCAGTCTTGACAAATAACTGGGCCATATTGCACCACTCTCGAAGAGGGACGATATACTACATAAGGATATGAGATTCAATAAGACGCACCACTTGTGCTGAGATTATAAGGTTTATTTTCCATGATTTTGAGTGGATAGATCTTCCCATCACATGATGTATATACTAGGGTCATGGATTGCACTCTAATGAGGGAGGTTATGCTAGAAGAGTGTCGAAAATTTTATCTAGCCATCCCTATGCTTTCCCGACTTTATGAGTTCCTTAGAGAGATACAAAAAGGTAGAGCACTACATCATCTCAATGGACCATTTCAATTTATTTATAGGTGGATAGAAAAACACTTCCCTTTCTATGAATATCGACATACTGTGGTGGTTCATATCTCTAAATTTCAACCTTCCATTCTTAACATCGTCATTCTTAATCCAATTACATTAAGAGTTAGCGATGTTATGAGGATGCTTAATGATGTCATTCGCTTCTCATTTTCACCATAATATACCCCTAATGGGTAACTAAGGGATTACGAAGGTAGTTCTATAGAGGAGCACTGATACATTATTGCACTTCGGGATGGGATTCTCCCTACCCGTATAGATCATGTGGCCAGTAGTGATACATTACTCCCTTACTAGTTCTCTAAAAAATTTGGGTACCTTCAATAGACTGTTCTTTATCCTGACATATAGGTAAAAGGATAATCTCATCCCATAAATCTTCTCCGGTTATGGATTATAATTATGCGGCAATGTGCCACTATATAGGTTATCATCCATAATATGATGAGATCAACATTTCTATCACCAGAATATACCCAACTTTGGTTGAACTATTATCCTGACGGGGTGTTGAGAATACCAATTCGATGGGTCCAAAATCCATTAACCATCCCTCTCTATGTCTTGAACCTAATGGTTAAGCCATCTAAACATCGCTTGGTGATGACAATGATATATACATTATCTATTCTTTCCCATGTAGTGACCATGATGCCAACACAATCTATTTATGCCCATGGGATGAGAAGATGCTCGATCCACCATCAAAATCATCTATAAGGGGAAACATCAGTGCAGAATCTCATGTTAGGGAGTGATTTAGACTACTCCCCAACTATGGATTATTCCCATGACCCAAATGAGGCTGGCCCTAGAAGAGTGTCACTGGATACCCCAGAAGTTACGGCCAATCCTCTATGTATGGCTCTAGAGGTCAAACCATCTATGGGGAGGGAGATACCCCTTTATTGGAAACCTATCTTAGGTACCTTCTCACTCCTGTACTGATGCTTCCTACCGACATACCCATTGTGATAGAAGATGAAAAAGAACCTGATTCTGCGATGAGGCATCAAGTGGTGAGAAAATAGGTGAGGCAACAGTGAGGCAACCTTGATGCAGAAACACCTTTGGAAAACATTATTGATGAGATGGAAAACTTCTGGTGGATATTTTCCAAATTGGGCTCTAGTGGCTTTGATTATCGACATATACACATTCTCATTTACTAGATATTAATATCCCAAGAAGACATCACTTCTTGTGATGATAAACATTCCATGTTCAATTATTTTCATCATCATGAAATGACATTTCAAGATATCTCTGAGGAGCTCGATTATCTGACGACTGAGGAGGTGATGGGTCATGACTTGGGGATTTCCCAAATAGAAGATCTGCAAGAATGTGAGGCAATCATGGAATGGTTCTAGGGTCAACCAGCCTCTTTAGGTTCCAAATCTGAACCTATCTAGAAGAAGGGGTAGGAACTCAAATCCATTATGGAACGTGTATGCCTGATGGTTAAAGATGAAGAGGATGAGAGAGATACTTTAGATAAAACTCTTGACAGCCCTCAGTAGTCACTTTCTATTTTCCTGGAAAGAGTGAGCCGAGACCCACTATAATTTCCCCAATCATAATGTACTCACTTTATGGTGAGAATCGAAATAGAAGAGGATCCTCCATTTTTTTCATTGTAACTTGTCATTTTTGGGACTAATAGTGTTATTTTCCCTCCATTTATTCTTCTTTTCCTTTTACTGTAATGTAAATTAATCACAATTGACTATATAAACATTATTTCGATCATCTATTAATATTAAACCATGATTTGAAACTAGTTAATTGAAATAATCAAATCAGGCTCTAATTTCTTCTTGAGCCACATGACTAAACAAGATTAGTTCGACTATTTCTGGGGTTTTATGGAAAACCTCACAAACTTATGTGTCTTCTTTTTCCATTATTACAAGATTTTTTCCTATGACTATTTCATACGGGCTTAGCTAGTATAACATGGGTATTTCTTAGGCCCCCTTCGTAGGTTTTAAACCTAAAAAATCTTTATATCTCTTTTTAGTATTAGATAACTCAACATTTTTTTTCCAAAACCATACATAATACAGGTTTAGCGAGGTGATAATATATTTTTATCCAGGGGTTCTCTTTATGAGTTTTCCCTCTAGAGAGTATTTCATATTGTTATTTTTATTGGAGGTTTATATTATTTCCATTCATACTTATTACTGATGTCCTAGGTTGGACATCATTGACCAATATTTAAGGGGCCAGGGCCCCAATTCGGGATTCATCTGCTAGAAATGTCCTAGTAACTCTTAGACATGAATGAGGGATTTTTGTTGACACTGAATTTGTGAGTTTTAGATGTATGTGAGGCTTGGGAGCCATTTTCATCATTCTGAGGTAGGAGAGGACTCTCCTGGGGACAAATTTTCAATATTTATGGCTATTTTGTAGAAAACATATGTAGAGAAATGAAGGAATGATTTGTATAGTCAAACAAAAGGTGCACATAGGACACCAACCATCCATACCATATGGCCTGGGAGATTAATAACTCTTTGGATTTGTTTTCTTGTTGGGGACCACAGTGGGTGGCTTATATGAGGAATGGAGTCTTAATGTATTGGGGGGCATTTGTATCATATTTTAATGGGAAAATGATCCCACATGAATTTTGTTTCCTTGAACCAATTAGAAATTATTTTCATCTCTTAGAATTTGATAGAGGAAAAATATTTAAGCAATAATCTAGGGGGTTTCCAAATCCAGGGAGTCATATGGGACATAAATGTCATGCGGGCGTACATAAATTGGAAATGAATCTCTTACGGACGAATTTACCTTTGGTTGACGGTAGTTTTGTAACCGACATATACAAATCCATCGAGTCATGATGTGCATAGTCAAACAAAGGTGCTCAAAGGACACTGGCCTTCCATCTTCAATGGCCATGAAGGATAAGGGATATTGGTACCTTTCAGGACACCACATATAGATTATGAAATAGGGTACGCCTAAATATGAATGGGGAATTTCATTGGCTGAAATTTACTGGGGAAACCTAAAATAATCCTGTCCAATTGTTTTTTATTATATGTGGATCAAAATTATGCATATGGTGTGGATGTAGTATCTTTATTTTACATAATCCATAAGAGGTCAGAGGTGAATCAGGTTAGTATATTTTGATATGTCTAGGACATGGTTAAGAAATATAATGAAAACCATGACATTATGGGTTCCTAAATCCAGAGGGATGTCATGAGGCATGGGAGCCATTGGGCGTAGTGTGGTAGGAGAGACTCTCTAGAGGAATAATTTTCCTTTTGTTGATGACTTTTTCATATGAAACATATGTAGATCCACTCAGGCATGATGTGCATAATCACAAAATGGTGTCCATAGGACACTAGCCTTCCATTTCTGATGGCTGTGGAGGATTACGGGGATTCAACATTACTCATATAAAGAATTATGATGTCTAGAATGACTGTATTCTGATATATGAGAAATGTTCAGTCTGTGATTTACCCTTGTGATCAAGTGACCCCATTGTAGATCTGGATTATATATGGGGTAGGGCTTCAATCACATTCTTGGATTACCTTATAGTTTAACGTCGTAAGGCTAGGACCCGAGGTTCCATATGAGGAAGGAAACCATAACATGCCTTTTAGGGCCATTCTACTTTGACCAAACACATAGACTAATTTACCATGATATCATGGTGGTTCTCATGTTGAGCTTCCTAAACTCACATGAGCTACAATTAGTGGGAGAAACGAGGGATTTTTAGGATTTTAGGTCACCATTTAAGAATTGAATAACCAATGGTATGGAAGATTTTATGCTTAAACCAATGCTATGAAGTTTAACATCATGAAAAAATGAGGAAATTCCATACAATTCATCATCATTTGGGGTAGACGTAGGGTAATACCAACATAAGAGAAGGTAAATACGATATCCATTAAGCATCCCTAAAAAGAGGACTTGTCTAGGGATTCTCCTCTTTGTTTTAATTCATGCTTAGAAAATGAGACATTTAAATATTTTTTGCGGCTGGGCTTCGATCGCAGAATTTCTGTCCACCACACATATTTTCAGGGGCAATCCAAGTTTCATGGGATTCCCAATGAACATTCCTTGTGGAGGTTTTGACCTTAAATAGAAAGGGAAGGAATTTCAATCGAGAGTCCTATCCAAGATAAGAACCTAAAAATTTCCATTTTTTGGTGCTGTTTAATGTCATGAAATTGAGACCCTTCTGGCCTTGCAGTTTAGCATTGTGAGGTAAGGACATTATCAGCATGGTTCACCATCTTGTCATGGAGACAAAATGTCACAAATACCATAAATAGCTTTTAGGTAATCATGGTTGGGATATTCTGGTATTCTTTATACCTGAACGATGATAAAAGGTGAAAACCATAGTCCTGGGGGCCCTTGGATCAGGAGGAATGACATGGGGATTATAATCCATTGGGTGTACAGAAATAGAAAATTAATCTCTTAAGGATGAATTTTCCTTTGATGGACTACCATTTTTTGGGAAAATATGTAGAGACACCAGGGAATGATGTGCATAGTTAAATAAATGTGTCCATAGGAAACTATCCTTCCATCCCCGATGTCCTTGAATTTTTATAGAGATCTATGATTTCCTATAGTATGGAGTTTTACAAATAGAAAATATGTGTCTAGGAATGTAAGAATATCCATACCATAATTATCCATGAACTACTAAAGCCTCTTCATAGATCTGACTCATATGTAGGGGAAACATAATCTTTTGACTCCTTGTGTTGTTGGAATTAAATCATGGAATTTTGGTCATCTCATTAAACTTTTTATATAGGAAATTGGGGTCATGTTCATGATCTCTTAATGCTGATAATTGGGCCACACATGAACCTTGAGTAACCTTTCAGTTAAATGACATGTAAGTAGGATTTTTCATGGATTCCCTAGAGAAAGTATGACCTATACACAGAGGAGGGGCATTTTTTTGTTTGGGAAACTGGACTGGAATAGAGGATCTAGGTGTCACTAAAAGGATATGAATCAAGCCATATATTGTTCTAAATGTTCCCTAAAAAGGTCTGGAACACATGTAGGGAGATGAGATGGATTTTTTCCTTAATTGTTGGCAGGTATTAGATGTTAAATCTCATCCTCACTACATATTCTGTAAGAGAATAAATCAAGCCATACTTAGTTCTAAATGTTCCATGAACCCATCTGACTTGGATGTAGGAGTTTGGGAATTTCGGTTTCATCTTCTACGGGTGTTGGGTCCATCAAATTTCTCTATGGTTTGTTTACTTACGGGAATCCTTACCACCGATCATAAGATCATGTGAGTCATACTTGATGAGAGAAACAAGGAGAAATAAAGATTTTCCTCATACTATTGGGTATAATTCTATGATAAGATATTTATAGTCATGCAACTAGGAAATTTTTGTCAGATTTATGCAATACACTTATTTAAAAGCCATGAATTAGTTGGATTTGTGATGAGCTGCACATCCATTGATATTAAGTCATATGCTCCATTGGAGTGGACCCTATGTATGAAATATCCCCCCCCGCTTTGGCTCAAGATTTTGGGGTTTCTTCCCGAGTATCATCAAGGTTATGAGGAACAACACCGTCTCTCCAAGGAAATAATAGTGGTGAACCTTTTGGATAAAAGCATATATGATCTGATTTTGGTAGATTTTAAAATGGTGCAATGTGCACAACATTTTCTCATCCTGTAGATCCAACTTATCAAACCATTGTTGGTATTGATCATCCATGTATAGTTGATCACAAATTGTGACGTGGATTTATGTAACTTGAATTTCTATGGAAAAAACTACCCCTGTCACATTTACTAATGAGTACAGGGTTTCATGGGTGGTAGTGTGGGTTTTGGTCCGATAAGCCCATAAAGCATGAAGAATCTTTTCTAGGCACGATTTCATATCCTTTTACACCATATTCTAGAGTATATTACATAGAGTCTTGTTGAAAGCCTTTATCTTCCCGTTTTCCATTTAATGGTAGTAGGATGAACGATTGTCTTTGATTCCATAATCTTGGTATAACATGTCCAACTCAGCAAAGTAGATATTGGTGCCATTGTCCGTAAGTATTTTATGAGGAACAAAAAATCTGGTAATGTTGTTAGAATTAACAAATTTAACAATTCTTATTCTCCAATCCTCTTAAATGGGTATGGATTCTTACCACTTGGAGAAGAAGTCAGTTGGTGTAGGAGTGAACTTGGATTGTAAGGATGTGGCAGGAGGATATAGTCCCACTATATCCATCCCCCATATGAAAAATTACCTAGAGTACTTATCCGTGTGAATTAGATATAGGGGTTTTCAAATAAAATTTGCATGAACATGGAAGTAATGACACTTCTTGGTGAACATGGTACAATCATGTATCATAGAGGACCAATAATATCCATGCCTTTGAACTTTAAGGGAGAGCTCGGTTGCTTATTAGTGTACTCTACAATCTCCAGTATGCACTTCTTTCATGATAGAAAAAGTTTCTTATCCATCTATGGACCTAATAAGGACTCTATCAAGGCCTCATTTGTTGGGAACCTTTTTCATGGATTGCGCCATTATTCAAGACAAAGATGACTGCCCACCTTTAGATACGTTATCTTCTAGCCCTATCTAGTGGAAGCTCCCCCCCTCTATAGGTATTTTGAAATGTGATTCATCCAGCAGATGGTGTGACCAAAAGTCTTAGAAACGAGGAAAATCTCATTGATTTATTCTATATTGTTCTGAATGAGTGGAAATAATACCCAACAATTGGAAATGATGATGACTATTTCATCCTGGTCTAGATCATCCCGGATTGTGGCTATATTTTCCAATGCATAGGCATGAGCATTTTGTGATTGGGGCACATAAATCAACATCAGTTTTGATGGGAATTCATCCATCAAATCTCAGACAAGGTTCATTAAAGGAACTAATACTCATTTCTTAATGGAATAGTCACCATTGACATTTGTAATGACCAGATCTAAATCACGTTTTATCTTTAAGTGTTCATATTGTCCATGAATTTCCATCTCTATGCTTGCAATGGGGGCTTGGTATTTTGCATCATTATTTTTTGACCCCTCCAAAAGCAGGAAGGGGTAGGGCATGATGTCCTTTTATAGGGATATGAGTATAATACCCTACCCTACATTTTTGAGCTTGGGATCCTCTATCCTTTTCCCTGTTGGGATTCTGTTATCACCGTCAAAGTACATTTTCCATTACTGGGGGCATTCTTGGGTAGAGAATACCTCATCATCAGGATGTTCAGTGTCCAATGGGGTTGTTTCTTCTGAGGGTTGATCTTCCAGGAAGTTGTTTAATGCTTGGCCTTTGATGGTTGTTTGGGGAACATACCATATGTACAACTATTGTAGAATTACTGCCCACTATGATAGGAATCCAGCTATCATAGTATGGATGAGGATATGCTTGAGCGGGTTGCAGTGGGAGTCTAGATGGACCTTGTGGTGCTATAGGTAATTCCTGAATTCCTGAACCTCAAATAATAGGTATATGTAGTTATTTTTGATTCTTGAGAATAAATTCTCAACAATGATCATTGTTCGGCTGAGGTAATAGAGACTATTCTTACTACCAACATTATTCTTCTACACGCGGAATGCAACTAATGAATGTTCCAAGGTGGGAACGTACCAAATGATTGGTCTCCCCTTAACTGGTTTCATAAGGACCAATGGGATTGGTATATATCATTTGAGGTTTTAGATTGCTTGTTTAATATCATTATCCCACTCATATGTGACCACATTCATCATTAACCTGGTGAAAGTGAAACACTTTCCTTCACGGTTGGATATGAAGCACCGAATGTAGTCCAATTACCCCTAAAAAAACTAAATTCAGTGAGGTTGTGAGGTGGATACATACCATGCATGGATTTTGACTTCTCAGGGTTGACTTTGATGCAGTGATGGCGCTTGGAAAAGCCGAGTAATTTACCATAGGTTAACCGAAATCACACTTTATGGGATTCATCTTTAAGCTATGCTGTCACAGTTTTTTGAAGATAATTACAAGATCAGTTAGGTGGTTTGATCATTTTTCATAACTTAACCACCAAATTTTAGATGTAGCACTTGAAAATTTTCCTAGGAAGGGCATCAAAAAAATTTACAGGGCACACTGATATGTAGCACCGACATTTTTCAGACAAAAGGGCATCACCTTATAGAAGAACATTATCTGGGGGAGGGGGGTTGGAAGTAGTGTCTTCTTCATATCCTTGGGCCATCCATATCTTTTTTTCTAGAATATCCATTCATAAAATAGAGGGCCTCATATCTTGTGGTCAGATCAATCAACAATTCTATGATCAGTTTGAGGAAATCATATTTCGGGCAATACCGATTGAGGTCCTTGAAGTCAACATAGACTCTAATCTATTTTTTCTTCTTTTTGATAGAGAATATATTTTCCATATAGATCATATATTGGACATCCCTAATGTAGTTATCCTTGATCAATTTGTTCACTTTTTCCTCTATTTTGGAAGCATGTGTCGGGTGGGTCCTTCTGGAAGCCTTCTTGTAGCCACAATGGTGTTCTGGAAGACCCATATGATGAGTGGAGACCTCAGGATTGAGGCATGGAATTTCTGTGTAATTCTAGGAAAACACATCTTGATTATTCATTAGGAAGGAATCATATGCCTCTTTCTCTTCTAAATTCATAACCACACTAATCAGAGTGGGTTGAGGGTCATCTTTTGTGCCCAGGATTATCTCCCTAAGTTCATCGATTATAGTGGATACACCATATTCTAATACGGGAGGGTAATAAATGAGGTCATCTTTTTTTCTTCTTCTTCTTCATCATCCCCTTATTCATATTATTCATATTATGATGGATAGATGATTCTCAAGATGAACTCTCTATCGTTGGGAGAGAAACTGGAACTCTGATTTATGGCAACTTAAACAACTCCTTTGGCCCTGGCTGGCTGTGGATAATTCTCTAAAGAGGATGGAATTTCATTTCTTTATTTTGGTGACAGGACATCATCTTCTTCCTTAGTATGTATGGAAATAATTTTCTGGGGTCCTGAGGATAGTATTGGAGTATCATTGATTGGTCTTTCCCTATCTTTGTAGGGTTTAGCATTATTTTCAGTGCCTTTGGACTTGGTGGTCATAACTGAAATCATGAAGACTTCTAATTATGTATCTAAGCATGAACATATTCACCCAAACTGGTTGAAATGTAATACATACTATTCACCAATATGTTTTAAGTGATTGACAGGAGCCCTTTCCAATTCATTTGGGGCAGTGATGCAATCAACATCATCAGCCAAATATCATTTCTCATTCGGTTCATAGAACCCATCATCGATTTAATGTGACTTATAGGATTCAAATGGGAATTTTTCAGCATGAAATATCCTATTTTTTCATTAGTGCAATATTTGATTCATTGATGGTATGATGAGGGAATCACAGCGTGATGATTCCACTAAGGCCCTCCCAATAGGATGTTGAGGGCCATACCTTGTTGTAATACCAGAAACTCAGAATCAGACATGAGGCCACCAAGTATATTTTTAGGCATCATTATTACCAGTGGATTTTGGTCACTTTTTTCATATCCCAAAATAGTTGTGGTACAATTTGTAATATTTTCCTCATCATAGCCCAATCGATGAAGTTTTCATAGTGGGAGGAAGTTGAATCTAGAGATGTTTTCAATTAAAATTATCTAAACATAATTTCCATTTATCATTATAGACACATATAAGGGTTTTAAGTGTCCTTTCATGATGGATTACTTATCCAGATCTGTGTAGGAGATGACTACATGGAATTCTTTGGGATTTGTCTCCATCCAATAGACTTCGACTGCTACTACTTTAGCCTCAAATTCTTCGGGATTTAGTAAGGCGTTGATGAGTTCCTCTCTACGATCTACTAACATACTCAATGCATCCAAGATCGATAGATTTTCTAGTATTGGGGCTAACTATTTCAAAATATCATATCTATTATCAAAATTTCTTCACCCAATGGCTCGGGGATTCTCTTTAATGGGTGCTTTTGGGGCTTGAGATTTGGCCTTAGATGGTACGATATTTTTCATATGAGATGATTCCATTGTTGTGCTTTCCAATTTTGGATGAATTAGTCTACATGTATGCTTTACTTGATTGGAAATATGTTCTTCCTTTGATAGATACTCCAAGATGATTGGGCTCAAATTTCTTCTAACATGGGTGGAGAAACATTCCAGTTCCTATTGTGTTTGTTGGAGGGTTCTTCTATGATATTCCACAACATTAACAGTTTGAGTTAAGGAATGGATGTGAATTTCACTCCTTCCATGATCATGCCTTCCCGGAAACACTCAACCTCTTCGGCCTCTTCCTCCAAGTCTCTGGTTGGATGTGGGGAATTCAAGTTTGTGGAAATAGTCTCCATCAGAGTGGGGGTCCATCAAGTGAATGACATTAATGGAGCTGAAGATCAGTTATTTATCTGAAAATTCTTCTATCTGACTGTCTTCTTTTGATGAATCCATTTTGTGGGGGGGGGGGGGGGGGGGGGTTCCTGTTGTACCATTTGATAGGGTCGTTTCCATTGGTCCATCTCTAATGGAAAGATGTCTGAAAGTGTCAAAAAAGGTATCGTCTTTGGTGATGGATTATTTTCATGTCCTTAATTTCTTCCCTTATGGCACCAAAAGGACTGTGGGGCTGAGGATGATAGATGTGTTTAATTATGAGATGGTGGGTGAATGGTTTGTTGCATCAATTATGCTTATAGGATTCCATGATATTGGCATGTAGTTTTCCGATTCATTAAATAATAATTTTTTTACCCTTTTTGATGGGTACTGATATCCATTCTTCTTCGCCTCTTGTGTCTAAGGTGGCGTTTCTTGTGTTATAAGTGGACCCAACTTGACTTGTCTGAAATCCACCATCTTCAATAAGAGGTCCTTCAAAACGTAGCATTACTATATGGTATGTATTGGTATCCAGTGATAGGTAAAATAATTTGGATTATCATGAAGACCCACATGATCAGCTCACATTGTCTCTAGTAGCCAGAGCAAGTTGCAGTTCATGGAAGCTATGAAGTAGTCACAGACTTGGTCATCTCACAATGAGTATAATTTATTTCTTTTCTCCTCAAACAGATTTATTTATCAACTATTAACTCATATTTTCAAGGTGGGGAGGATGTTCGCATCTAGGGGGTCCTTCACAGTTTGGTGGAGGCCTCACAACTAGAGCTGGTGTCGGGGTGGCTTCAGCATGATAGAATCCACTTCAACTTTTACCGTTTTTTTCATTGGGGCCACCCGAGACTTGAGATTTCTCTATTGCAAGAAGTATTCTATCCCATTGGCAATGGAAGATAAATATTTGGACCCACTTGTGTACATTACTTGGATTATCAGTGTTTGAAGTTAATCACATAGATTATCAATGGACATAGAAATAATTTCATCCTTGGGGGTGGCTGGTTCAGGGAGTATGTCAAGTCCTTCCATCTGGCGATGAAGTCTGAAACTCTTTCAATATCTCACAATTCACAATTCATGAGATCAATGACCATTGTCTTAGAAAATGTTGAAATGAAATAGAATAGAAACTATTTATGGAGGTCCTCCCAGCCTATGATTGAGTTATCTGGGAAAGGTATTTATACCATAAGATGGTCGAACCCTTCAGAGTTCGCACAAAGCACCCAAATTTTACTGCTACTTTCTTCTCTAAGGTGCCCATAATAGGGTTACAGAAAGAGGAATTGTGCATTAGATGTTGTTCTATGTCCCACAAACCATTTAACACTATGAATATAGGGTTCCGAATGTTTGGATGTGGTGGAACGTTGCTCACCCAATTGGGGTAGGGTTTGTGCTCTGGTTGTATTGGAGCATGTCACCGTTCCATGACTTCTAGTTGGTTTGTTAGTTGCTCAATGGTATTCAAGAGCCCTTAAATCATATACTGGTGGACTTGAGTTTGGATGAGTGTAACTGGGGGAAATGTCAGATGTGCTCACACTGTAAGTCTTTGGGGCAGATACCCAGCTAGGGGTATCCTTTATGGGTTCACTTGAATGTATTCTGGATTCTATCCCATTAGAGGGAAGTAGTGATGTCTTTATAGGTATGGATTCCAGTAGGTTGATGGTCTCAGAACTGGATTGGATGGGAATATAAGATTAATTTCATTTACCATAATGAGTTCATGTGGCAGGGGACCTCTTTTGGGGACACCTACTGACATTCCGCAGGGGGAACACATTCGACAAGATAGCTCCCTCGACAAAGTTCAGCATAGATTCTCCCGAGATCTTTCATTTCTTCCTCTTTATTTATGAGTCTTTCCTCGGTCATGAGGGAGATATTCTCAAGGGGTAGAGGAGTTGGTTCATAGATGACCTAGGATTCATTCTTCTCTGTGTTGGGGATTTAGGATGGGGGTAGAAATGGGTTCACTAAGGGAGCAGTCAAATTTAGGGTAGCTATTTGGTTCTGAGAATGCAAACCATTAGGCTCGGTGTGGGCCTCCTTTAAGAGGGACCCATTTTCTCTGGAATCCTCTCCATTTATATCATTTCCTATGAGATCTTTGGGGCTGATTTTCACCATGTTCACTAATTCATACTACATTGGGGGCTGTGTACCTGATGGAAAATTGTAAGAGATATTTTTTCATTCATTGTTGGACTTTCTCCTTCCAATTTTTGGTATCCTTCATATTTCATGGATATGATCAACATGAATGGAGCCATGATCTGACCTCACTATATATCTTCATCTTGTAGGGTATGAACTGCAAGATGGGTTTGAATGGGTGACCTCTCTACTCATGGTTCATCCTAGATAGGAGAAGAAAGACATCCATTGTGCGGGAATTGAAGGTAAAAATTACCCCATCCCTATGGGCTACGGTTGCTCTCATTCTCTCATTGATGTTCTATGTCCCAAGTTAATTGGTCTTATGGGGGATTATGGATATAAAAATACCCCCAACCCTATGGGTTGGTGCTGTTCCCATATTGATGTGGTAGCTGCTGCTATTGCCACCTTTTTTATTTCAATAACTCCAATGCATGTGTAAGTTGGGAATGTCGCTAGATTTTCACATGATTCATTTTATTTTGAAGACATGAGATATTCTTTCTGGTTGGCTTCCCTTATGCGGGAAGCTTGCTGGATGTTCTATGTTTCCTGGATCAGGAGCTTCTCAGTGGCTTGATCTCATCAAGCTAGAGCTTTTGAGACATACTCAAGACTGGTTATTGTTGACCGGTCCATATTTCCTGGGTGAGTATTTCATTTGATTGATGCCTTTGGGTAATGAAATTATAATATTTCATTTCCAAAAGGCATGCTAAAAGTGATTTGTGGTGAAGTGTAGAGCTCCATATTCTCCCCATCTCAGAATATGTACTCCAGGAAGGGCATTGCTGAGGAGGCAACACAACTTGTGTAGTTTGTGGAGGTAGGCCAGTTCAATGGTTTTTTTGTCCTTTATGATCATGGTCGAAATGCAGACATGAGGGCTTCCAGGTTGATTAGACGAAGGAGCTATCCTAATATGTTAACTTGGTATGCATAACCTTCATTAGATAGGAACTTTTCATTTACCTAATGAAGAGTCATCCAAATATTGAGGCGAATGTTATGGATACACTCCTCAGACAACATCCTTGGTATGTCGAAGTGATAAGTGGTTGTAGGACAATACAACAATCGTTTATTATCCTTATATAGTTTTCTTATCACAAGAAACATATCATGTTGTTGTCCTTTTAGGGACTCCTCTCCTTGATATTTCAAGCTTGAATTCTTTTTAATAATTTCATTCCATGTAGTAGGGCGGGTAGGAACCTTATCGACATGTGGGAGGCACAGGGGTGGCTCAGAACATGATCATGTCCATGTACCATGCTCTAGTTGAGAATGGATATCACTCTTCATAGACATAGTTTCTTACATGTCTGACTCCATCATTTTGAGTGCCTCATCATAAGAGGGTTTTCTCACATATTTCCTAGAAAGTGGAGGACCTTCTTGCCAGTGTGAATTTTGATAATGGGAATGACCTTTGCAATCAGTTCTACAATGGTGAGGGTTACCATTGCAACTTGATGCCCAAATTAAGGTAATATCCCTACAGTGTATACCCTATGGAGGACCTTCAAGGAGGGATACAGTGAGGGGAGAACCTTCTTGCTGTGTGGTTTCACTGAGGGGAGGACCTTCTTGATGACTGCTATGATGGCGAGGAAAACTATCACAACATGATATCTGGAAACTGGAAGAATATTAGTAGTGAGCATCCTTGGGATGGACTTTAAGAGGTACTGAAATATAGGGAGGACCTTCTCGTTGCTTGATGTTTCTATGGGTAGGGCCTTCACAGCAACTATCTTTGTGGAGAGGACCTTTGCAATGGTTATCAGAATGGTGAGGAATCACATTATGACTTGTCGTCTAGCTGCAAGGAGAAGCATATCTGCATTGTATACCCTAGGGAGGACCATTAGGGTGAATTAAAGCAAGGGGAGGACCTTGTTACTACATGATATTCTGGTCAAGGGGAGGGCTACACTAACCAACATTAGGAGACAGGCTCTCATGATCAATCATTCTTGGCCCATGGAGTAAGCCCCCCATGGGTGCTCTAGGGAGGACCTTTGGAGCTTCTAGTAGCAACATTGGGGGAGGGCCTTCAAAACATCTACTCACAACTGCTACTTCCAATTTCATTTTATATTAATGGACTAACATGTTCTTGATCCTTTATTGACATATGCTCGAGGGAGTCATGAACTCTAGCTTCCAGCAGAGTGGGATCATGTATGTGCTCTTCATTTTCTAGTTTCCTTTGGCACATTTCATTTTTGGGTGACCTCTTGCAGGTAAAATGGGCTGTCAACTGTTGGTAATGACCTTCATATATGGGTCCTAGTTTTGTCGGTTCTCGTGATACCATCGGTACATATAGACAAATGTCTTGATTTTTGGAAGGGATATATGCCTTCCCTAGAGCAGTCACGATGTTGGACCAACATCCCCTAATTGGAATATGTGTTTGTTCTTGATCCAGTTTTTCATGTATCGTGGGATATTTATATTTACCCTTATAGACTAGAGCAGGAATTAATAACTGCTTTAGAGTTACTAACCCATTTGTAATGTAAGTCATTCCTTTTGAGGAAATCGAGATGTGGTCCAGGGTCATCTCCTTTTGCACCGATACAATGATATCATGTCTTGTTTGGAGGATATGGTCTAAAATCGACATTTGATCTTCCAACATTGATAACATGTTCAATGATACATCATTTTCTAGAACGGGTATGACGGCCCAATTGGATGTCAGAGCACGAGTTTTTGTTTTCTCCAGTCCTCTAGAGGTTTCCAGTAGATAATAGAAATTCTCATGTGTCGATATAGAGGAATGATTCTTCCACTAGTTGTCTTCTCTGGTTTCCAATGTATTTTATTGGTGGGGTTCATATTCATGAGAGAGAATTTTCATTTACACACTTGTCATTGTATTTGTATCATGGGTTACGTATGCGTCCGTAGGATTTCAACACTTCACATATTTTATTGTTTTCTTATTTGGATAGTGAACATGATGCATATTAGTTGGTATTTATTCCTACATGTAGTCGTTCACCTTCTTATTTGGATTATGTGTTATTGTTCATAGGTAGATATCTTCATTTTCCTGTAATTTTTTGCTCTGTCTACATGGCGGGATTGACGAGAACTAGAAGGAATGTGCATGTTCTCATATTATGCCACCATATTTATATGGGGGGCATGAGTGGAGGGGGAATATGTGTATGTATTACCATTTAATGCCTCCATGTTTGTATGGTGGAGTTCCTCTTTAGGAATCATGATGACAACGTGTTCCTAATTGTATGTTTACCGCCCTCAGTGGGTGGCCCGAGGGGCCCATGTCTTTTTTACATCTTGTAGGTTCCATTAGAATAAGATCCTCTTCAGAATGAGGATTCATGGTCATTCAGTATTGGAGGAGACTCTCTCTAGAAGGGATCTGCGAGTAGGACCCCTGTGTAGCTGGGATACCCAACGTTGAAGATGTTGAGTTTGCGAGGGGGTCTTGCTCTTTATCAGGGCCCCAACCGCCTCTAGGATCACTAAGGTGCATTTCTGCATTGGCTTTATGGATTTCATATGGATCAATGGTTTCTATATGGGAACCTCTAATGTATATATATATATATATATATGAGATATACAGACAACAAAACCCCATCAAAGTAGCATCTCTTCAACATATTTATATTTGACAATTCAGCTTGCCCCCTAACGCCTTTTTTATTAGATTATGGGGATTTAGTGGGGTAGAACTTCCACCATGGTTGAGGATTCAGGTTGGCTTCACAATTTATTTTTCCCTTTGGGGTGATGCGTGTACGTGTTTTCAGAAAATGCAGAGAAAAAAGGTCTGACGGGTTATGAGAATTTGTTCGTTATTATAGAGACTTTCATGTCGCCGTCTTTGTTTTGACCTGATATGCATCATTATCCTTTAGAGGGGATTGAATTAACCCCATGGGGCTAAGAAATTCATCCCTTCCATATTATGAAGGAGGCAGCATAGTCAAATGGCCCTAGTGGGTGATTACATGGGGTTATGTATTTGTCCAATCAGTCCTCTTAGGATATGACTTTGTCATATGGTCTCCAATGGATTTATTCATGGAGAAAGAAACACCCAAGGACCCTGGAATCCATGATTCATGGGCCTAGTTTCCAAAGGCAGCAGATTGTTGGATGACTATTTGGCCAATGACACTTAAAGACTCCATTGGTCAAAAGGATGGGATTTCGGGATCATAACACCCTTTTGAGGGGGAATTATTGCCTAGTCTAGGACTCTGTTATAGATTTAAGTTGTGTGAATATGTTCAGGAATCTATTGTTTATTAAAAAAGAGTGTATCCATTGGTTACCACAAGTTTGCAGGATCATCACGGATATACATGGATTTCTTGCTAAGAAGTAAATGTTGACTTAAGCCTTGCAATAAGGTGCTCTAAAGTATATCATCATCTAAGAGGGATAGATAGTGGTTTGATTTTGGGATTAGTCCCATACAATAGGATTCCTATGTATCCTCATGAGAGGAATCAAGGCCCACATAGTTTGGTTAGCTTGGGGCTTGGACCTGGGAGGAGGTCCATTTGTTGTAGGCATAATTTGGTAGAGCCTTTTGGAAGGGAATCCATTTTGAACTCGGTCCTTCTAGAAGGCATCCTACATAACCTGGTTTGAACATGGATCATAGTTCTTATATTTCACCTGGGTTTGGGAAATAGGCATGGAAGATTCCCTTTTGAGGGGGATATCACTGGGTGAACACTTTCAGAAGGGAACCTCTTTTGAGCTTGGGACTTCAAGCAAGCATCCAAGGTAACATAGTTTGAGTATGAATCATACCTCTCATAGTTCTCGCGTGTTAGGGGCTTACGCATGGAATTTTCCATTTTGATGGGTACATGACTGGGTGAACACATTCGGAAGGGTACCCCTTTTTAGCTCGACCCTTCAAGCAGACGTCCTACGTATCCTGGTTTGAGGAGGAATCAGAGTTCTCATAGTTCAAGATGGATTGATTGGGTGGGCGCTATAATCACCACAAATCTCTAATCCTATTTGAGTCATGATCAGTGTGAGAAACAATAGGATGTGATAGATTCAAAAAATATCACACCTTATCTCCCACTGATGGGAGAGGTCGGGCCTGCAACCTAAGAAGTTGAGGCGATGGTGGTGGAGAGTGAAGAGCGATGAAACATTCAATGTGGGATGAAATTGGATGTCATGCGGCTTAGATCCCAAAATATTAGGGACATACCTTAGTGTGAGGGACATAGAATGCACTCTGGGAAAGGGGAGGAATGTCGCCTCTCATCAAAAAGGGAATAAAACATGATTCCTTCCAATGACTATCATTCACCATTGAATGGAATATAATATGAACACCCTTAATCCTTAGAATGGGGATGTTCACATCAAAACCCAAAGGTTGGACTCCAGGTTTCCATGATAATGAAGACTTATAGACATCCCAGCTATCTGAACCTTTTTGGGGTAAAACATCATTACTCTGCTTACCATGGGCCTGTAGACTCAGAGGGGCATGAGGAAGTGACCAATGATCTGATCATATGGGTCTAGTGGCTTTGGATGAGGCTTTGTCTTGATGCCGATGGACTGGTTAATGGAGGAGCTATGGAGGACTGAACGATAATAGATGGGAAAGATTGGAACTAGAGGGAAAAACACCAGAAGATTCCCCATTCTGCATACTGTTTTCTCATTTCAAATGGGGGGTGTTTCGCATACCATAGTGTTATGCTGGTAGAGACGTCGTCTGCATTCTGAAGAAGTATGTAGGCTTGGTTATGCACCACCTCATACCAAAGTGATAAGTGGTCCTGGATGAGGTCTTCCAAAATGCTTCAGGTTCTATCCTTGTACTTCTGTAGTATGGGGTGCGGGGTTCAATCTGCATAATGATACACTATGTGGAGCGCCGTGTTGAAGGAGGGTCCTAGGACCTGTGGTTCATAGGGAGTTCAGCTGTGAGGAATTTTTGGTTCATGATAACACCAATTAGGTTTACGGTTTACCCATTATTATTAAGTTGCTTTTTTATAGTTCATGGATGGTCATACTTTCAGAAACGTGATTCACAGTTTTCACTTCGGCAATGATTCAAAACAGATGTTAGAATACTATATGAATTAATTATTCCAACCTTTATGGTATCCTTCGTTCTTTCTTTATCCACCCTCCACTCATTTCTTCATGTGATCCATTTATAGGGCACTGGTAAAATCATATATATGGGAATGCGACACCATTCATAGAATTCCATGAAGAGATATCTCAACCCATATAAGACTCGGTCATCTAGGTTTTTCAGAGGTCAGGGTTTACAGAACTGTGTCAGCTTTTTTCATTCATGAACAACATAGTTCTCGAGATGGCATGTGGACGGAATCTCTGTGCTTGATTCCTTTAATGATGCTGTTCATGACTTCCTGAGTTCACTGCCCACCGCCTAGTGGGCTAGAGCCTCGCGGTTCCTTCTGCGTACTAGTGGTTCGCGATTCAGGCGCTCCCTGAACCCTTCCTGGTGATGGTACATGTGTTACATAAAAGCCCTGAAAAATATATTTCTTCAAGTTTCTTCCCATGATTTCAATTCCATTTTCATCCATTTGTCTTGTTTGACTTGTAAGAATTCATTATTCCTTATACAAAGTGCTTGTGTGAGTATTTACTTCTGTTTTAATTGTTTTTAGGACCTACAATTATGAGGGATATTCTTTGGATTAATGAAAAAAAAGATTAAGTGGGTATGTTGAAAGAAATAAACTTTTTTAAAAATTGTAAAACCATGAGTTCAATACTGTGATAGTGTGGGGAAAATACCCGATTTGAATATTTTATTATAAGAGAAATTATTTTTTTGACTGGAGAAATCAATTTTCTCAAAAAATAATTTAGAAATAATTAATAATGCTTGTGGACATATTCAACAAACCTGAACTTCCCTGACTGCGATGTTTGATTTCGTATTTAAATTAATTTTTTTTCAATAATTAATACTATTATACTTTCAACAATATACTCATTAAGGAATATTAAATTGTTTTAGTCTGCTTCATTTTTTCCTCTGGAAATCACAACCAATGATTTTCATTATTTCATTATCATTTTTTAAAATTTACTCTTCACAATATATGTCATGATTAGGGTCACAATATGACCATTATCATGATTTGATGAAGGAAATGGTGATGGGATGTGTAGTTTGAGTAGATTCCATGGATTACATTAATTTCATAATCCATCATTAAATTAATATTCTAATTAATAATAATAAGAATAAGTAATTAACGCTCACATGGAATATAATCCTTCGAAAATAAGTGACTAGTACTAGTCAATTTGGAGATGATTCAGGAAGTTCAAATAGATACTCATGAAAACTCTAAGGCTTTCAATCCAAAAAAATATTATTATGTTATTCTATGAAAAAATGGAATACATAAATTCTAAATTTGATCTCTCTTATAGAACCAGACACTTTTAAATGTAAAATATATAAAGATGATCAAAATTATCATTGAAATATATTTTCATTTTTGAAATAAAGAGATCTATATTATTAGACCCATATATGTATTTGAATTTTGGTATGTGAAAACTTTATTTTCCTTCTCAATAAATGTAAACATATACCAGTCATTTAAATGATATTCCCTCATAATCAAATATCCATTTAAATGGAATCGATTTACTAATAAAAAAAACCCTCCTATAAATATGTTCAATGACAATGCCTATTAAAAATAATCATAGAACTTCTCTTTGATCAAAATACCACCACAAGTAACCATTTTAAATTACCTAATGTATCACACAACTACCACTATTTTTAATTTTCTTTTGAGTTAGTTTTATTTTTGAGTTGTTTATTTATGTGTTTTTGGAGACTTTATTTGGAGTTTTGTGTATTTATGTCAATAGGGGTTGGGGTCTGAATTAGAGAGGAATTTACAAAATTTTAATATATTTGAAACGTTTTTTTTCTATTCATTGATAAATTTTATCACGTCAGGTATGCGTGTTATCCATTTTATTTCCAATTCATGGTATCAAAGGTCAACAATATTCTTTCCATGAATGTAAAGTATATAATAGATTGTTCTCATAAATCATCACCCACACTAAATATTCATGATGATAATTTTAGATGAAATTGAAACAATAGCTGAAACATTGAGGTGTCTAGGTTAATGAAGGATATGTTATGCATATGAGAGTATACCCCATGTTATGATGGACAATATACGATGATTGCGATATCCTGATGATGGAAAATTGTTATGTTCAAGGGATTTGGGAAGCGATCAACCAAGGAAATGCTAATTAACGAGATGATGAAATGAAAATTTCAATAATTCTTCTTGTTGTTCCACCTATAATGATAAAAATTTATATCATAAAGGAAATAGTTATGAAATCATTGGATGTTTTGAAAACCATTCATATGGGTGCTGATCATGTACTCAATACAGATGCATAAACATTTCACATGGAGCTAGATTATATCAAGTTAAAATATGGTGAGACGATTTATGATTTTTCTATTAATATAAATGGTCTTATTAACAATCTAAACATATTGAGATATAATTTTGATGATGAGTTTGAATTCAAAAAATTTCATCAAAATGTTCTTCCAATGTATAAATAGGATTCTGTTTTCATTATAACTCTAGTTGATCGCAAGAAACATACCATGGAAAACTCATAGGTTGACTCAACGACATGGAGGATTGATACAATATTGAAAATGACGCTGATGGAATGGGAAGACACCTTCTCCAGACCAAAGATAAGTGAATTTCAAAACAAAATAGAAGAGGACACAGTAAGGGTCACTTTATTGTCAATAGATGCAATGAAAACCATAATGGGAAAGAGACTATGATATCAAAAGGTTGTTGGTACATGACTAAGGTAAATTGTTATATGTTAAATATAATTGCAAACTATGTGAAAGAGATTCATAAACTATGATGTGAATGAAGGGAATCAGTTATGTTGATGCATTTAGAAAATAAAAATATCACACTTTTAATATCATAACATTCAAATATTACCCAAATAGAAACAAATTCACCAAAAAAATGTTCCTACAAAAGAATAATGAATTCCTAATGGATGTTGGAATAAGTATTTGGTACTTTGACACTAGTTCAAAAAATAACATTACCAAATCCGTGCAGATGTTTGTGTTTTTCATTATTTGGTGGAAGGCATGATGATGTTCTAAGATGAATTTTTAATGAGATTTTTGGAAATTTTGATGTGGTTTTCCAGAGAAAATGAGGATCATAATGTGATTAGTGAATTATATTTTATACCATGAATTTTTAGAAACATTGTTATTTTTTTTACAACTCACTGAAAATGGTTTCAAGGTTGTAATTCCGAATTTAGAATTTCCTAGGGGGTTTTTAAATAGGATTTAAAAACTATTTAAAAAAACAAATAGGGTAAAATAATTTTAAAAATATGGACTAATGGAGGCAGCGCCACTACCGCCTTTTGGGTTATGTTGTAAGGAAGCAACCCCACTGTTTTTTTCTTCTAAACCCCCGAAAAAGTATTATTATTTGTATTTTAAAATGTTTTATTTTTATTTCTAATTTTTTTTATTATTTTGTTTATATATATATATATATATATATAATTTTCAATATAACTATATTCTATTTAATATCTAGAAGTACTGCCATTATAGTAGTCGGGATTCTAAAAGAAGCTCTCTCCTAGGGACCCCTTTTATAAGAAGGCTTATAATGGAAATCATTCTTCTTTTTCGATGTGGGATTTTGTTTCTCCATTTCTTGCGCAGAACATTCTTCATTTCTGATGTGGGATTCTGTTTCAAGTACGTGACTCTGAAAGCCTATAAAATAAAAACTATAAGACCAACATTAATGAAACTTAAAACACTGATTAAATGTATAACAAATAGTTGAAAATAAAAAAATCTTAAAAAATGTTGATGGAAAATATTCCTAGAAAAATTATTAAAAAATGTAACAAATAGTTGAAAATAAAAATAATTTCGTAAAAAATGTTGATGGAAAATAATTTTAAGCTTTCGAGACACCTACTTGAAAGATAAAAATGTTTTAAGTACATGACTTTGAGAGCCTATAAATATAAACTACAAGACCGACATAAATGAAACATAAAACATGGATTAAACATATAAAAAATGTTGAAAATAAAAAGAAATTCTTAAATTTTTTTGATGAAAAATAATTTATAAGATTTGAAAACCCCTAACTTGAAACTTAAAAATGTTTCAATTATGTGGCTTTGATAGATAATAAAATATAAACTATAACGCCAATATAAATGAATCTTAAAACATGGATTAAACATATAATAAAAATTGAATAATTAATTACTTAATTATTAATATAATTTTTATTTATATAATTACTAATTATATAATAAATAATTAGTTAATCAGTAATATAATTATTAATTATTAATAATTTCTTATAAAATTATTTAGTTTATTTGTAATATCATTATTTGTTATATAATAATTAATTCATAATATAATTAATAATTATATAATTATTAATTATATAATAATTAATTAGTTAATCGGAAATGTAACTATTAATTAATAATTAATAATTATTAATTGTATAATTAATTTGTTAATTAGTAATATCATTATTAATTATATAATAATTAATTAGTAACTTAATTTTTGAATATATAATTATTAATTATATAATAATTTATTAGTTAATAAGTAATATAATAATTAATTATATATTAATTAATTAGTAATATAATTATTTATTATATAATAATTAATTTGTTATTTAGTAACAAAATTATTAATTTTAAAATAGTTAATTAGTTAATTACTAAAATAATTATTAATTATAATTAATCATTAATCATTATTAATAATTAATTATATAATAATTAATTAGTTAATAATTAATATAATTATTAATAATATAATAAATAATTGGTTAATTAGGAAATAATTATTATTTATAATAATTAGTCAAATAATTAGTAATATAAATAATCATTATAATTAATAATTATATTACCAATTAACTAATTAATTATTATATAATTAATAATTATATTACTAATTAACAAATTAATTATTAAATAAGTTATTAATAATAATTACTAATTAACTAACTAATTATAATATAATTTATAATTATATAATTAATATATATATCACTAATTAACTAAATAATAATAATTAATTAATAATTAATAATTACTAATTACTAATTATATTGAATAATTATATTACTAATTAACTAATTAATTATTATCTAATAATTATTTATAGATAATATTTAATAATTATAATAAAAATTTATAATTAATAATTTTATTACTAATTAACTAATTAAGTATAATATAATTAATAAATATATTACTAATTACCTATTTATTTATTATATTTTAATTTTTAATAAATAATAAATGATAATTATAATGATTAATTATAAAGAGTTCATCGGTTCTATATTTCTCAAAAAATTAACTAATTAACTATTATATAATGAATAATTATATTACTAATTAACTAATTAATTATTGTGTAATTAATTATTAATACCACAAAATCCCAGTTAGAGGCAAGCCTATGACCATTTATTAATAAATAAAAAGCATCAAGTAAGTAAAACAAGGCAGAAAAGATAACTACAGATAATAAAAATCATACCCCTCACCACATGTATTATAGATTGCTTCCTCTGCCGTAGTTTATTCCCACTCCGAGGTTCCATAATGCTTAAGAACATTAGCATATTTCCTTCTTGGATTCAACTTCTCCAATGATAGAAAATCCTTTGATGACTACATAGCCCAATGTTCCTTTACAATAGAAGATCTTGTAGACACCAGACTTGGAAGAGAAGATTATTCATTCCTCATCCTTCGCCGCGGTGGGGCAGTTATAACATCTTCACTCTCGGGCACCTTTATCCTCCTACCCTGAATGACATCACTTTAGGAAGGTCGGACCATACCACTATCATTTTCCTTGTCACTATCATGGATATCGCCCCACATTCCAGAGATTTTTACCTCTTGGTAACTCTCATTCAATCTCCATTACTGCTGGAGTTGACTATTGGAGTCAATTATAGAAAGAAAGTGTGGCTGTTCTACAATATTCTGCATATCACCTTCTCAAGATGCAACATCCTTAGAGAAATCATTTTGTAGCTTGCCACCTTCCTTCCTTGTAGCATCCTCCTCTACATGAGAGTTCTCCTTATTATCCATCTCAAGAAAATGGTTACCAGTAGAGACCATGATAACCACTTCTCCAGAATCATCCTCCCTCCCTTGTAGCACATCAGCATAGGCATCCACTACCTTCATTTCAGAGACACCCGATTCCAAAAAGTCTATTCAATCACAGGTTCCGGCCGTGAGAAACATAAAGCCATAGAATTATCCACTGTAAGTGTATATGCAATACCAAGATCACTCTTTAATTATTCAAAAACCTTCCAAACCATCGGTTCCCATGACCTCTACTTGTCCTTTTTCTATCCATGCCCATCTTTGATTTCCACTTCTCCGACCAAATTCACCTAAGACAACACCTCATCTACTGCCTATCCACTAGCTGCCGCACTTGCACACACTCCATGTATGTGAAACCCTTCCACAAGTTCATTCCTTGATGGACTACCTCTCGGTGGAACCTTCAACCATTGAAAAACCAAAGCAGGTGCACCACTTTTTCCATTTACCATCCGCATCATCCCTTCTGAAACTCTTGCCAAGACATTGCCACGACATACCATTTCCACATGACCAAATCCTCCGCAATAAACACAATAACGCATCCATGATTCAAATCTAACACCCTGCTTGCACCGAAACTCCTTCCCATCCATTATCCACACCCATTTCATTGGCGACCATGCAACATCAATCTCAATGCAAATCCGTGGACAAATGGGGTGACATACCACCTCTGTTCTTCGATCCGAGCAGAGGAATCCGCCTATCATGTTGTTTTGAATTCTTATAAATTATTTTTCATAACCAATATTTAGGATTTTTTTTGATATCAACTATTTATTATATGTTTCATCCATGTTATATGTTTCATTTATATTTGTTTTATAGTTTATATTTTATAGTCTTTCAAAAACACATAATTGAAACATTTTTAAGTTTCAAGTAGGTGGTTTTGAATACTTATAAATTATTTTTCATCAACAATTAATGATAAATTATTTTTATTTTCATCAATTTGTTATATTTTTAATCCATGTTTTATGTTTCCTTCATGTCGGTGTTATAGTATATATTTTACTGGCTTTCCAAGTAATGTACTTAAAACATTTTTATGCTTCAATTAGGTGTCTTTGAAAGCTTATAATTTATATTCAATCAACATTTTTTACGAAATTATTTTTATTTTCAACTATTTTATATATTTTTAATAAATTTTTAAGTTTAATTTATGTTTTTTATAGTTTATATTTTATAGTATTTTGAGGTCAGATACTTGAAACATTTTTAAGTTTCAAATAGGTGTCTTTGAACACTTATAATTTTGTTTCAATCAACATTTTTTTATAATTTTTTTATTTTCAATTATTGGATATATATTTAATCAATTATATAAATTTAATTTATTTTGGTTTTATAGTTTATATATTATAGGCTTTCAAAGTCATGTACATGAAATAGAATCCCACATCGGAAATGTAGACTATTCTGCACAGGAAAGGTAGAACCAAAATCCCACATCAGAAATGCAGTATTATTTCTAGGGTAAGCCCTCTTATAAAACAGAGCCCTGGGTGAGAACTTCTATCAGAATATTGGTGGAGAAGCTATTGTATTGGGCATAAATTTTATCAAATCCGAATTTTGGTGACATTTACACCATCACTATAGTTATTTCCACTAATGAAACGATTTTTTCACTAGTAAATGACTTTTAAGAAACTTTGATATTTTCTGTAGGACTGGCCAACCAAAGGGTGTTGAGTCTTAAGCTCCTACAACAACATGCGATGTATCACTTAGGGGGTGTTAAGTGGATGAAATCAAACTCTAGAGTGATGAAGGAATCTAGGGGTGAATACTTTAATATTCGATGGTGTTGAAAAAGTATTCCATTACCTAATTGATGTCTAATAATGATGAAGTAGAATCACAATATGACACTGATCGTAACAAACCCTATTTCATTATGCCCAAGGATCCTATGAATATCATGAAGTCACCGACAGATGATATTATTTGAGTTAAAGTTTGGTTCCATGATTAAGGGGTAATTATTTTAAATAATCAATGCACTTCCCCAAGACCCACTATTTCCACATGTTACTATTGTGAGTAACCAGACAACATCACTTAACTCACCCCATGTTTTCATTTATTTTTTAGTTAGTTTTATTATTGGTTGTGTGTTTTTGAGTCTATTGTGTTTGTTTTTTTAGATTTTATATACATCCATCAAAACGGTTTGGTGTTGGCATAAGAGAGGTTATTGCCACCATTTTAATATGTTTCTCAAATATTTTATCCATGTGTTTCTACATTTCACAGTGTGTGGGTATATGATCCATTTTATTTCCATTAACTATGAATACCTTTGTGATTTGTAATTAATTAGATAAGAAGATAAAAATTCATTTCAAGAAAAAAACACCAATCCAAACAAATAAATTTATTTTTCAATGAAATTGATAATTAACAATACTAGATACCGAAACTAATAAAAACACAAATATCAGTGGATATTTATGAAACCATAGACCCACTAATAAAAATGTGAGAGTACAAATAATATCATTTCAGTAGTAATTTATTAAGTAATTATCATTAATAATAAATTCCAGTTAAGTATTAATTTTTTTCTAATTACTATAAATAATAATCATGTTTATATATTAGTACAGGTTATTAACGACATTTTTTTTAATTTCAATTAACAATTATTATTTTCCATTACTAATAATATTTATTAATAATAATGTAAGTAAAAAAATATTGAGAAATGATATTAATAAATATAAATATAAATAATTATATTTAATAATTACATAAAATAATGTAAATATAAATAATGATTACTAACAATAATAATTATTAATATTGTAATATCATTTATTACTATTATATTTTATGGTTTTTAATTTATATAAAAATTTATAGAATTAATAATAATGAAATTAAATAAAATTAATTATGAAATAAATTTTCATTATTATCAATATATAAAATAATTATATATAAAATATTTATAAAAAGTAATTAAAGTTTTAATTACAAAATTAATTAAATAATTTAATTAAAAAAACTAATTAATTAAATTATGTTTAAAATTTTGGGTTAATAATTGTTTTAATAATAAAATATTTGTTATTTTTATAATTAATGATGTAATTAAAATAATAATTTTGTTTAACTAATAGTTTTTATATTTTATTTAATTATTATTTACAATTATTATAAAAAATTATTATTAATAAATTATTATTTATCATTATTAATATTATGTTGTGAAATTTATATTCAATAGTAATAATTATAAATAACATATTTTTTTAAATTATTAATAATATTTAGTTAATAATTATTTTTCTTAAATGCATTATTAATTAAAAAAATTATGAAATTAAATAATTAAATATTTATAATAGCATAATAATTTAATATATAAATTAAACTATATATTAATATGATTCTTTGGTTTATTATTTCTTGTTATTATTTTTAATTAGATTAATAATTAACATTAATTTTTTGTTTAGATTATTATCTATAAAAATACTTATACAAAAATAACCGAAACATACTTTTTAAGAAGAAACTAACTATGATATAACGTTCTTCGTATTTTGTTTATTGAATGATTTTCCCTGAATAGAGAATTATTTAAACAAATGAAAATAAATCTCGATCCATGATATCATCATCATTTGAAAATATTTAAAGAATCTTTTATCATGGGTAGCTGTATCTGTTTTCCTAAAATACTCCCCTCCATTTTGGGAAATTATTTATTGAGTGCCCTGTTTTAGTAAATAATTATTTTAATTTCCCATAAGTTTTACTTATACCTAAAACCCATATCTGATGTACTACATTCCATTATTCATGAACTAAAAAATTAGTAACCCCCATAAAACCCAAATTGTATATGATAAATGAATCATGAAATTTTAAAAAGAAAAATCCACATAATTAACAATATATATGAATATATAAGCAGATCAAAATTCATGTATACCATGTAAAATAATGGAAAAAATATGTAATTATAGAAATATAACCTTTTAATGAATATCAACCAATTAAATTTTCATAAATTATTGTACATAGATATATATTCTGTAAGAGTTTCTACCCTTCCAGCTCATAAAAGTTTGTTTCTAGGTGTTTATAAAGCTTTATGAATGAATTTAGAGGGGTTCTAGTTGTTGGGGGGGAGTTGATATCTAAAATACCACCACATACAGCTGGTTTCTGTTTTAGAGAAACATAATGTAGTGGGTGATCATTTGGGAATAATTTCCCCAGAGCTAGCTGTTATTTGGTTTAGTGTGCCAAAGGGTTCAAAATGCATGTGGTGTAGGTTCATTATCATTAATTGATTAACCTATGGGAAATTGGGGTGAGTTCTATGTAATGGATAAAGGTGTGGTGCTTCTGGTACCCATATCCATTGTCCCCAAGGTAATCATAGAGTAATGAAACACATAAAGTGAAGGGATTGGAATTCAATGAGACCACCTATGCCAAAAGATATCCTCAAAATTCATAGGGTGATGAGTGGGATGATTTTCATATATGTTTTTTTTAATTATTTTATCAAAAAAATAGATGGTTAACAATAATTTTAAAAATGGGTCTTGAGATGTGTGAACCCCTTTCACGCATCTTCCCTCCGCTAGAGAAGCATGAATGGGGTTCACACATCTTCTACCACCCAAATATGTGTGAAACCCTTTCATGCATACTGCAAAGACGAGATAAAAGTTGCATGAACCCCATTCACACATCTCTTCATGCCAATGATGCATGAACGAGATTCAAGAATCTTCTACATGGTGGAAGATGCGTACATGGAATTCACGCTACCTTCGTAGGCGAGATGAAGGATGCATGAACCCCATTCATGCATCTCACCGAGGTAAATCTATAGAAGGTATCTCCCCACCTAAAAATTCTTTCTTCTCCTCTATATTCTGTGCAATGCCCTATATATTTTCTTTCTCAACAAATATTTGCTGCTTTTAAGAAGGTAAAATTTCTATTTAAATTTTTAATTGTTTAATTGTGTTTATTTATTTATTTTTTATGATTTATTTATTGAATTTTCAATATATAGAAATTAGTGTTTGTGTGTATGGTTGATTTATTTCATATGTATTGATTTTCAAATTAGTGTCTTTTGTATGATTTAATTTTTTAATGGTGTGTATGTTGTAGGAATTTGTATTGAATGTTTAGGAAAATTATTTATGTTATGTCAAAAATGTTGTATGAGTTCATAATGAATGTTTATCAAAATTAAATAAGTTATTTTTAATGTAATATTAATTTAAATTATAATATTTTATACACTAGTTATATAATTTATTAAAAATATATTAGAAATATATATCATATTTAAATTAAGTAAAAATTTTATAGAATACACTTTCTGTTAATGGTATAAAATTAATTTTGTATAAATAATAATTTTAAAATACATTAGTGATAATTAAATTAAAAAAATGTTATTAATATATATATATACACATAAAATTTGAAAAGTTAAATTTTTAGAAAATATGTGTAGATATTTAAAATATATTTCATCTAGTAGTAGATATAATAAATATACCAAAAAACATGGTATGTTTTTTGATAACTGATATTGAGATGACCAACCAATGCATAATTGAAATAGCATGTCTTATTTTGTGAATGTGATTATTTAATTTGTAATAATTGCATTTATTTTTCCATATTGATGACCTGTGAGTCATCTCAGACTATGTATGTAAGGAAATGTGTGTCTGCTTAAAAAAAATTATGTATTTCATACCCATAGACATGATCACATGCATGCGAGTAAATTTGTAATTAAAAGGAAATCAACTAGAGGAATCCCCGATGAGGAGTCCTTGAAGAACCCCAAAGTGGCATCCTCGAAGTGACATTCGAGAACCAACATTCAACATGAGGCATTTCTGTTTTAAAGGTGACTGGAGGTTGTTGTAATATTTGATAATAGAGACTCCATGAGTCTACCCATATGTTTTGGTTAGTTTACAAAATAATGATAAACTAATCGTAATTCTCAGGATCATGTTATGATTATTTCATAAGTAATTAAAATATGTGACATTCTCTTAAATTTTATTAGGTAATAATACCACCATCACTATACGACAACAGTGATAAATCGATACATAAAAAACATTAAGATAAAGTCAATCATTCGAAAGCAATTTAAATAATGTAAAATTTTGATGTAGTATATAATATTTTATTAATTATTTTTTATAGGTAATAATGAATGCACAAATATATTGTAATGGTGAGGTTAGTTATACTGAACATAGATTTAGAAATAGTGTACCACCTATCAAAGTGGTAAATCATCGTGGTTGTATGACATTAGATGTAGTTCACAATAATATTCATAATAGGTTAAAAATGAGGGTCAATCAGTCCAATTATTCAATAACATATCGAAATCTACAGCATAATGAACATTTATGGAAAACAGAGTACCCTTTGGTCGATAATGATGATTGGATGGATACATCTTACTTAATTAGACAAAATTGTGCTAATAGTTTTATGGAGTTGTATGTGGTGATTTCTAATATATATGTGGTGGAACCGACTACTACAAAACCATGTTTGGTGAGATCTTTAGATGTTGGTCCTTCACATTAGTCCTTTTAATTTCCATATTCTCATAACAATCCTATTATAGAAGTAAATAATGAATAAGATGATAAAGATTTGGAAAGAAATGTAGATGACATCCCTTTTTCTGCTAATATAGTGAATGAAAGTTTATCTGAGGAAGAAGAATATGAGGATCCATTAGGAGATGATGTGGGTGAGGGTGATGTGGGGAATGAACCTTATGAGGTTCCTTTGAGAGTTTTGGGTGAGGGTTATGTGGCTAATGAGCCTTTTGAGGTTCCGTTGAGAGACATGCATCCATGACATCCACCTGTTAGTGGTAATACTCCTTCAGTATTTATTTCCTTAGTTGAAATATTGCCTCGTGAACAAAATTTTGATTGAGATGTAAATTCACGAGCTTCTGAATTCCCAGGAATTATAGGGAATAGGTCTGTATGAAATGATAACTCCATCTATGTCGTTCAGGAGTTTGAAAGTTAGGTGGCCATAAAAAATGTGATAAAATAATACCACATTGAGTGGCATTTCACATTTGTGATTGACGAGTCAAAGAATAAAAAATATCTTATTTGTTGTGGAAAATATGGGCCAGAATGTAAATTTCAATTAAGGAAAATATTTGTTAATTTTTTTCATGTTAGAGGATAACAAAATTAGAAGGGCCACACAATTTTATGGATCCAAGATTATTTCCTGATAACTCTTCCCTTGATTCAGATTTTATATCAAATGTTATTTTTGAGATGATATGAACATGTTAGGATGTTCCCATTTCCCATTTTTAGGAAATAATTAAACAGTTGTATAACTATAAGATATCATACAAAAAGAATGAAATACAAAACAGAAGGCAATTGTAAAAGTGTATAGTGACTGGGATGAATTGTATGCAATATTTCCATAGTTTATGGAACTGTTATCTCTCAACAATCATATTTTTTATCAGTTTGACACTGTTGAGTATGTATCCCCCAATCACTAAGTTGATCAAACAAAGGTGATGTTCAATTGGATTATTTGGGTATTCAGTCTATGCATTGATGCCTTTCCCTATTGCAAACAATTTATTCAGGTCGATTAAACTTTCCTGTATGGAAAGTATACAGGTGATCTAATTATTTCTTCCACACAGGATGGTAATTTTGATCCTCGATCACTTGATTTTTCTATTGTTGAAAATAATAATTTTGAATGCTGGAGCTGGTTTTTGGAAAGTGTACATGTTCATGTCACAAAAAACAAGGGTGTGTGTCTAATATCTGATCAACATCAAGAGATTATTGAATTTGTGGATAGTGATGGGGATTCATGGACTAAACCAAATTCTTATCATCGTTATTTCATTTGAAAAATTATAGGTAATGTGATTAATCATTTCAAATATGAGGCCATAAATATGGCTATCCTCAAGTTGGGTATTTTCTTTTCTGAACTTACTTTTAAAAATTTAATATCTATTTTAATACATTATTTTATCATGTTTTTAGAATATGATCCCTAAAAAAAGGTTTGATATTCTCCTTTAATAGATTCAAACTGCTAATGAAGATGTGTATGAATATATGATGTAGATTTCAAAGGAAAAATGGTCATTATCATATGATGGTGGAATAAGATATGGTCATATGACCACTAATATAATGAAGTGCATAAATGGGGTCCTCAAGGGTGTGCACAAACTCACAATCAAAGTGTTAGAACAAGGGGAATTTTATAGATGTGCTCACTACTTTGTTGATTGGTCCCGAAAGGCCTATCAGGGGATGTAAAACAGAATGTGTTTTAATCAGCATTTCTAAAGTTATATTGATCAAATACTAAATGAGGATTCATGATGGAATGACCTACCCTTTTTAGGGAAGAAATGAGATTTCAGGTAATACAATTCTACAACGGATTAATATGAACTAGTGGTTGAGTGTTTCTGGTGATGTTAGATAACATATACTGCGATTGGGGAAACTTTCAGCCATTTTGATATCCATGTGAACAAGTTATCACAACACGTGATTTGGTATATATATCAAGTGATCCATACATTGACAAGATGAATCACATGTGAAATTTGGTTAACTTTTATAGTGATTCTTAGATGCATTTTCGCGACTTTCATTCTATCTCATTGCCTACCGATCAGTCAACAATTATCCCTGATATTTCTAGGTTTCAAAATTTGGTTTTGTTTTCATTTTTGATTTTTTCAATGTATGCCATTTTTCTAAATTATTGGCTTTATAATACCAGGTTTCATCCTCGAGGAAGACCAAAGTCAACTCTAATTATAAATTATATGGATCGGCCTTGGCAACGAGGAGGGATAATAAGATGTGGTATTTGTCACGCAGAAGGACATACTCATAAGGGATGTCCCCAAGTGGTAGTACAGAGATCCACATCTCATCAACCATGATCGTGTCTATGTATTGTATCATGAATATGTATATTTTGTTTTTTATGTGGACGTTTTAGTATTGAATCCTTTTATTTTTGGCTTTCTCCATTTCTGACATGTATCAATTTTGGTTTGTCTCCTTTTTTGATTCTATAATAATGAATTTTGTGATACTAAGACAATTAAAAAAACAAACATAGATCAAAAATTAATATATCATACTTCCTCATGATACAAATATACTAATCCGCACACAAAAAATCAAGCATAAGTCAAAAAAATTAGTACAATAATTTCTCATTTTCATGTTGTATATTTTTTTTAATAAAAGGTTAGAATTTTTATTGAATTCACTTTAAAAAAGTAATGACATAATTTGTGAATATGGATGGTTTTCCATTCCTCACATACCATTATATTCATGTATCATGGCTAATTTTAGGGGGATTTCAGGTGCCTCCAATGAGTGTACACAGATCTAACCATTTCCATCATACCATACTACCTCTCGCTATCATCCCTCATCTTTGCCGTACTGAATTTTATGGAATAGAGATGTGAGAATTCACCTTTCTTGATCATCAGCTCATTGCTGCACTTGTACAGTGATGGAAGCTAGAGTCCCATACATTCCATTTTAGAGAGGCGAGATAACTATTACCCTATTGGATGTGTCCATGATGCTGGGCCTCCCCATCGAAAGTATGACTCTGACAGGTCGAGTTGGAGAAGATTTTACGAATCTTGTTCTTAGAATACTTGGTATAGAGGTCCCCAATGATGGAAGGACCATATTAGGTGGTATAATACACTTGTATTAGGTTTACTAGCACTTGAAATATTTATAAGAGGATGCTGATGAGATCACTATGCTGTGATTTTCACGTGCATATATTTTGAGGATGATCAGTGGAACACTTTTTGTTGATAACTCCATTACTTTTTTACATATGATGTATTTACCTTTTTTGGAGGATTTGTAAGAGGAATTATAGTATATCTAGGGATCTTATTTTCTAGAATATACATATAGGTAGCTATGCAGTGCATTTTTCATCGATAAGATGAAGATCACAGGATGCATGGTTCTTCAATAAATGTGGGTATGAGAGCACATCCCTCATTTAGCTCCACATGATCATGCAGCATTGCAAGTAGATATTGTAGTAGAGGCTTCGCATGGATATTGGTATATTATTAATTCCTTATATTGTCTAACATAATTATATAACATTCTGTTGTGAAATTTAAATATAATAATATTATCTATAGGTGGAGTCAGTCACATCGACATTCAAATTTCTCAGACACGACGTCCACGCCTACAGACTTATGATGGACCACATTCGACCACTCGATGTAAGTGATTTCTATTTATATTGTTAAATTTTTATTCTTTAATATAAATGTATTCATTTATTAATTGATTATTTATTTTTTTATTTTTTGTTATATGGATTCCATACATAGATGATATTATCCAGATTCTTCCATAGTACTATACGACGGTGCTTTCTCCCGGCTCCTATGGGGTTCCATTGAATCATTTTCATATAGTCGAGTGGCATCAAACTGATAGAGTTATAAGGGAGTTCAGATTCTTTCTTCTCATTCATGACTCACCCAGTCAGTTAGATTCAAATAATTCACATAAGATGTTAGGGAAGATTGATTTGGATTGGAGGAGATACCATGACAGATATATTGATTTATGTGAAAAACGACCGGAGTCCCAGTTGTGAGGGGTAGGGAAAATATGTTCTCATTTGGTGGATAAGATGGATTATGCATCATGGTACTGCAAATACCCTGTTAGATTTCTAACATGACACAAAGGGGGGTTTCATGGATTTTTTTTCATTGTTACTTCCACTGCTCAACATATTTTTTATTCATATTTCAATAAAAAATATTTTTTTTCATAGGATGCTCGTATATATCATCTAATTCACATGTATGATCCAATAGATAAAGCTATATTTGACCTAGAATTTTTTCATAGCCTTGTTATTGAGTTTCATCCTTCGATGGACGAGATTTATCATGGAATTTTCTTCGATCCACCATATGATAAGGAGTCTGAGGAGCCTTCTGAGCCTCATATAGATGTACCAGGGGTGACAAATCTATTATAGATGTTTCTATTCCAATGGATTAGGGTGTTCGGCATGATGAGTCAGATGCTCCTCCAACTTCTCAAGCTTAGCCACAAGTAAATACAGACATTGACTGTGATGATATGGATAATTTATTACAGATATCCATAGCATAACAACCATCTTTATTCCAGGATGGTGAGAGTTCCATCCAATATCCACTATCCGTAGATGTAGGACATTATACATATGGTGAGACTGTACATCTACCGCCTGTCACACAGGATGATGTGGAGTTGGATGATGATGATGATGTGTAGCTTATGCGAGCGAGAAGACATAGATGGACACGACATGGACGCATCTAGTATACACCTCGATGTGGGAAAAAGGAGAATCAATTAAATAGGTATATATTAGGTTGATTTTTTATTTATGATACACTTTTTTATGTGCATTACTATTATCATTTATAGAGTTATGCTTTTTTAATATGTGTAATTCTATCACCAATTATATTCCAAATTTAATAATTTTTGTTTGATATTAATATTATTACTTATTATTATTATTAAAATATGTATAATAAATAATATGATTAAATTCATTAATAAATATTAAAACTCAGGGTGGAAATATTTGTGGAAATTAAGAAATCAAGAAAAATAATATTGATCTCAACGATTTGAATCCAAAAATAATGTAACATGATTATTTGTTTAAAAATATTAAATCACATGAAGAATAATTTCAATGAATAATAGATATTTCTAAATATTAGAAAATTATGATTGTAGATCAGAAAAAAAATATGAGATGTATGTAATTAAAAGTACATTTTTCCAATTTTGAGAAGATATATATTAAAACTTTATAAAAGGACAATGATTTTAATGGTACGAAATATTCATTGGAGGATTTTAATATTAAAATATCTCCATCATGAGATAAAATTATGGACATTATGAAAAATAAAGATTTAATATTCTACCAGAATAAAAAAAATCCTTAAGAGGGTTATGATTGCACCATCCATGACAAATAATATGGAAACAAATATCCACGAAAATCAGAATTCAATGTGTAGAGATCCCTACTACACAATATAAATTAGAAAAGATGTTCAGATATACAATCACGAATACTAGAGGAACTAAACCAACTTTATTTAGAAAAAAATTCAACCATCCTATTCAAATTTATAAGTAAGGAAGATCCACCATATTTCCTTAATCAGTGTTTAATTTATCTGCTCTTATGATATAAGGAAGAGGGTCATCATTGATGAATTTTATAAATGTGTAAGCATATCCAAGACAATATGTATAAAGAATATATCATCAAGGTTGGATCATATTTATGGTATCATAAAGAATATGTATTGAAGAAGATCATCCTTGGTTATGTTATATATTTATTCGAAATAGATGTTTATGATTGTTTCCCTTGAGAGGGAGGTAAATGAAGAAACAAAAAATTACTACCAGAATTATTATATCAATTAGAATAAAACCTACTTACTATAGCATGTTCAATAATATCATGTTATTAAAATAGGAATGTTTTTATAAATTTCTCTTCCATTGTTTACAAAAAATAAACTAAATAGAAAGGGGTTGTAATATGAATTAATCAATGACATAAGAAAATTTCCAGTATGGATGCGTTCAAAGGTTGTTTATCCTTCTTATTATAGTTGAATGTGTTTGATCTATCTGGTAAAGTGATTTACCAATATTTAGATTGATTATTCTAATAAAACATTCATTTCTCATTTAATATCTTAATCCTAAAATAAAATTATATTTCCCTTGATGATAAGTGCACAAGTTCTCATTTCACGCGGTATCATGATCTGTTGGTATAGGAAAACATTATTTCCCAAATAAAATCCTATTGTTTTCTAGACAATGTATGACTCACATTGGATCAGAGTGAAATAATTTTTGACACATTATTAAGTATGAATTGATATTGGCGATTGAGCAGTGCACCAAGAATTAGTCCTTTTGAGAAAAATTACCAAGAACACTATTATTAATATTTTTGACTATTTAACTAATATATATTAATATTAATATTTATTTATTTATATTTTATACATATTTATGATTTATTAATTAATAATATATTTATATTTAATTGGTAGTTATAAATATTGATGATTTTTATTTTAATTAAATTTATTTTAGGAAGATTCAATATTTATTAATAATAATTTAATGGGTAACTATTAATCATGAATATTTAATAATAATTAATAAATATTTATTTATATTAATTATTATTTAATTAATATTTATATTTCTAATAAGAGGGTTTCACCCTCAACCTGTTAAAAAATTATTATAATTTTTCAAAATTTATTTAATATTTAATATTTTAATTGATATTTATTAATATTTTTTTATATTTGTTAATTTTTACTTAAATATTATTATTTTATAATTAATATTTACGTATATATAATCATATTTGTTTTATATTTCTTACTATTTCATTTATTTTATTGATTACTTAATTAATATTAATTAATTTTTGTTTAATATTGATGATTTGTTTTATTTAAAATTTTTGTAGGATACGTGAACGGGTTTCACGCATCCTTTATAAACTTTATATAGTATATTTGAACCCCGTTCATTCTTCATAGTGAGGTATGATACATGAACAGTGTTTACGAATCTCAAGACCCATTTTTAAAAATACTCTTAACTATATCCTGTTTTGATAAAAAAATCAAAAAACCATTTTTTATAAATTTATCACGTTGAGTGTGGTTGGGTTAAATAATGTGGAGTCCAAGATTAATGAGGTGTAATTGAACAATGATATGGGGATGTCGTAGTAATAGTCATTTCCAGGGATTTATCCCTATGCGGTTATGATCAGTTTTGGTGGCCAATTAGACATTCATATATCCATGAAACACCCTATAGGGAAAGTCATAGTGGTGGTAAAAATCAATTAAATTTAGTTCATAAATATTTTTAAATCCAATGGATATAGAAATTTCATATGTCATATAAACATATGTAATTTTAATGAGGAGAAAATTGGGTGTAATGGGAATTACTGCAACATGGTTTAGGTTAGTTAAAATTCTACTATAAATAGATGGTTGATTCTTCCTTATTTTTATATTCACTATTTCCCTTTAAACTATTGTCAAAATCAAACCCTCCCACCACCCTATAGTCATAACATTGGAATGTCCAAAAATATTAGATCATTGGGATTGATCCTTTTGATTCTACATACTTTTCCCCATTTTCACCTATCTTACTCTGTCCTCTTTTCTTATATAGTTTCATGTGGTTATGGTTTTCCAATTTTGGAGTTTCTTTTTGAGGATACCATGATGGAGTGATGAAGTGGATATGTTCTGGGTATTTTTCCATTGAATTCAGTGGCAGTTGATCCCCATTTCATTCACTCTCGTTCAATGGTTCATTGCTGCTTCATATTGAGATGTGGGATACCATAATCTAAATTTTATTTCTAAAATAATGGTATTATCATGATTTTTGTTCTGTATATAATTTTTTGGAATTAAACTAAGAAGGTAAATATCTATATGGTTGGATAAGTTATAAGAGTTGTCCTATGAATGTGGTTGTCAATATTTTTTGGGTTATTTAATTTGATGTAGTTGTTATTATTTAATTGATAAAAATCATGAATAACTAAAAGAGAATAAAAATAAAAATAATGGAGAAGATATGATAAATTAGTATGGTGGGAACATTTCTATTACATGTTAAGTGAAATTCCCATAAATTGAATAATTATTGTGTGATTTCTTGTTAATACGAGCCCCTTTACTCTAGTTTTTTCCATTAAATATTTCATAGTGATGTTTATATATATTTTAATCATATTGAATAATTTAATGAAAATTAATGTTAGTAATATAAAGGTATTACAAATTATTTAAGAGTTCAAATTATTTTCTATACTACACTATGTTGTATATTCCTAGAAATATGGTGGATATTATCATAGTGTGAGTGTTGTTGTGTTATGTGGGGAGTGAGTGATAAGGAATATTTATGTTATGGGATGGTTATGTGGCATGTGTTAGATGACTAGTAATGTTGTGGTACTAGTTATGTGTTTGTTATGAAAGGAAATAGATGGGTTTTGTGCCTAGTTTTCATGATATGTTATGTAGGGTTAGAAGATGTGACCTGGGGTGGTGAATGTGATGTTCATTTAAATGAATTGTGGATTTTTTGGGATAGTTGTGAATCGTGACATGTTGGTTTTTTATTGTCAGGAATTGTTAGAAAATCAATATGGTATTGGATGTAATAGTATTATAATTATCCTGAAATGGTATTGTTATTACAAAACTAATGTTGTTGTAAATGTTTATGATTTTAACTTTAATAAATAGAGGAATGGAATAGAAATAATTTGGTTGTTAGATTGAGAATAGTTTACCATTAAATATGATTAATAAATAATAAGATGAATTTAAATTTGTGAATCTGTAAAAGGATGGGTAAATATTTAAATGATAAGATATGGATTCTTAGTTGGTTATTTTCTTGTGGTATATGTGTGGTTCTATTATAGAGGAATAAATGGGTTTTAATGGGTAGTAATAGTGAAATGGAGGAAGAGATGAGTTGTTATATGGGTTTTTGAAAGGACCACTTGTCTTGAATTTTTGTGTGATTATATATAATTATATTATATTATGTATTCTATTTTCACCCTATGCATGTTGGAAAAAATTACATTCACCAAATGTTTTGGGTAACGAGAATTTTACCCAGTCTTCTAGTTTTATAATAAACCAGCCTAGGTTTCCCCTAATACAGGACACTACTCAGCTTACCATTAAGCCTAAAGGGATATCATGATCCCCATGTGTTGGAAACCAGTGCCTGAGAATAATAGAATATCACCAAGGGAAAAATTTCCCCCAAAATGAATAAATAAAATACCAATAAATTACATGACCAAATAGAAATTCAACTCATCACATAAATTAAAAGATACGGAACATATAAAAAAAATATTATAATAAAAATAAAAAATAAACATTACTACAACATGCCAAACTGACCAACACGATGGTAACCAAAAGAAAAATAAAATATTAACAATACCAAAAAAACACCACCACATAACTGATGTTTTATCCCACATCCAAACTCACCATTGGTGCCCAAAAATAGATATACAATATGAAAACAAATCATTGACACTATATACACATTCTGGATTCATAAAGACATACATGAGCGTTTATAGAGGGTGTGATTGAAATTTCCAAGTAGTATCATACCAATGAGTCTACGAAATTATTCTTGGTAAATAGTACATAAATTTTAGTTTGAACTAAAATAAAAAATATTTGTTTCAACTCTATGAGATAGATAAAAAACATATTCCATTAATTACATTTATAGAAAAAGTTTCATATTAAATATTTTGTAAACCCAAAAAAATCAAGAATGTAATATTTTCTCAAACCATTTTTTTCACAAATTAAAATTAGAAAAAATACCTTTAAACCCATCTTTTAAAATCAAGTAAATTAACAAAAAAATACATTGGTTAAAGAATGATAGAAATCAGGAACAACATATCAAGGGTATTATCATTCATTAAGGTAATAAGTTCAATAATTAATGAAGTATAAATGGGAAATATGTAATCATGAAGAGAGAACCCCTATGTATAACAACCAATCAAGGGACAAGATTCATCTACCACACTCTAGGATCTAAGTTTAATGAAACTGTATCTGGTTCTTAAATTCACTGGTCCCATATGTGTATTCTAGAAAGATATACCATAAAATATTTTCCTCAAAGTATATTGGGGATTTACCAATTACATCCCCTTGGAGAGCATTACTATCATAGGTAACAACCCATCTTGTAAATAGTAAATTAGTATAACGAGTATCCTGACCATCTATTGGCCGCTTTGGGTTTCCAATAATTCAATACAATGGATGTGAGAAATCAACTATTAAAAAAATACAGCAGTATAATTAAATCAGTATCTCTCACCTCACCTACAACTCCTTCATATGAAATAGACCCATTACTCATCATTCTAAAATGACATGATCTAAACTCCATCTATTAAGGGAACGAAAATAAATACAAGGGGAATCATTGGGGCCCCACATGTATCACAATGATTTCCTTTAATGTGAAAAATGGGGTTCTATAATAAAAATGACACTCAAGACATGGATCTTATTTTTTAATTTCAAAAATGATAATTTAAACATCCTTTATAAAACCATTATTACCACACACAGACACACACACACCATTTACATTTCAAACATTTTTAGATAAAAAATTCATTTTTAATTATCTATAGTTACATTTTAAAAAAATTGCATGGAATGAATAAGGATTTTTTCAAATAAGCATTTGAAATTAATATGAATAATCTTTTATTTCATTCCATAAAATAATAGAAAAATTTTAAAACACCAATAAATTTTCACATAAATCTATACATTAATTAAATGTATTTATAAAACTTAGGAACACCATGTATTGAAAAATAAGTTGGAATTTAGAAATACCATCCTAAAATAAATTAGAATCATGTCTCAAAATGTTTATTTATATTGTTAAAACACAAATAAATAATGAATCTCCCTATACATGGAACAGAAAATGAAATCCAAAGGTTAGGTTCAACCAAAACCCATACCCTTGGTAGTAAACTAATTTTTTGGTTTAAGAGAATATAAAACCTGAGAGAAATGGAATAATGATAGGAAAATGAATAAATACAAGGAAAAGGAGGCAAGAATACATTATAATACAATTGAAATCCAAATTAATAGATCAAAAATGGTTGAGAATGTATATGGATCTCTCCTTGAGCTCCTAAGAGTGCCGATCGAATGATTGTGGGGGATGAGGAAATGCCCAATGTTAAAAATAATGAAATGATAATAATTAAAACAACTTTTATCTTGTTTTTTATAGACAAAATGGTTTGGATGCATGATTTTCCAAACCATATATCAATAAAACATGAGATACTAATAAAAATCATCCATAACATAAGGTTTATATGTATTGTTATCATTAACTTTGACATACCTATGAGATATTTCCCGTATACAAAAACATGTCACCTAATTTATTTAGAAGCCCCGTGTAGTTGGAAAATCTTATGAGAACCATCTAAATCACCAATTTCATGTCTGAATCACCATATTTATGGTTTCTACATGGTTACTAGTAACTAGTTTCAAAACATACATAACCCCAAAACAATAAATAAATTGGTAATTTAAATCTTGTTCATTACAAAAATAAAAAATAATAAAAAAAATAATAAAAAATAATAAAAAATAGATGTAAATGGTGACCCATGGGTTTTAAAATTCTCCCTACCCTCCCACATTATATCTATATAAAGACTTAGGTCAATATATAAGGTGAATACATACCAACTATCAATATAATCCATCAATAAAAATTATCACCTAATGTACTCAAAAATGAAACCTAATTCCTTAAGAAAAGATAAATTCATCATGTACAGATAAACCAGAACCACCTGCCGAGTGTTATAGGAAACTATCGACCCATTTCAGGTAGCCCCACTATTTAAAATTCATGTAAGTTTTGATTAAATGCAAAAAAACACCATCAAGAGAAAAATACCTATAAAAATTAAATTCATTAGTAAAACTCAATTAATCAACATCCTATAAAAACCCTAGGAAACCATCTATAAGAAAAAAAAATCTAATACCTTAGATAAATCCAACCCAAAAAACATCTTTTTATCTATAATAACAATTCCACGAAACCATTGAAGGATCCTCCTAGAACAAACAAGCTAGTAAACAACAAAAAATGAAAAAAAGGATCAACATGGGTCCACAATCATGTCAGAATACAATTAACAATAGGAATCCCATGACTTCATGAAGAAAACACTCATAAGGTGAACCCAACTAGGTTAAAACTGAATACCATTCAGTGCATTATCTAATATTGTGCATCACAAATCATATTTACCTAAATAAGAACACATAGTCATCCATTGTCTTCTCATCCATAATCATGTATCATAATAAAAAAAATACCATTTAAATTATCACAAAAAACTAAGAACAACAATAACCACATGTAGTAAACATATCATAATACAAATAAAAGAAACACTTACAAGAAACATCCAACAAGAACTACCTCAAAAGAATCGACTAGTTTTGAACCCACTAAATGAAAATTAAATTGTCATAAATCATCCTTAAACCTAAAAAGACATGAGATTTATTATGGTAATACATCATAAATATTCTTAAAATATAGAAAAATGGATGCAATAAATTTAGGACCATGGATCATTCATGTAATAGAGTCTACAATGTAACACACCGAGATTTTATCATATATTTATCTCTTATAAATTTGATGTGTTTGATAGCTTTATTTACATGATACATTGAACTCATGTGAATAATTTTTATACATTATAAAATTAATCACATTATATGTAATTTAAATTAATAATAATTATCTAAAATAATTTCCAATTCACTTAAGAAATACAATTGATCTTCAATAACTATTTTGAATTTTTTTTATAAGCATTAATTTAATCAGGTAAGATTAATTTAATGGTTAAATTTTAATATTTTAAAACATAATTCTGAGTGTAAAAATTCTAAAATTATTGTTCAATCATTTATAAAATAAATTAATTATTTACAAATATGTTAAAACAAAATCATTTAAAGTTAAAAGCTGATAATTTTTAGAATAATATTTTTATGTTCCCAATGATTTATTCCTAATAAATTATATTAAACTATATTGGTTAAATATGATTAGTAAATATATTTAATATATATTCATTAATATATTTTATCATTTATAAAATAGTTTTTACATGGAACAGAATGAAGGTAAACTCAGTTTGATGGTTAAAAATGCATTAAAAAAACGCTTTTAAAAGTGTTTTACATTGTAATTTTTTAATGAATTTCTATCACTTATAGAAGTTTACTATTATATAATGGGATACATATTTTCAATATGAATAATTAAAATAATTTCATTTTGTTAATATAATATATCGTTATAATTAATAGTAAAAATAGTACAAATTTTACCACATTTAGGGTTAAAAATTGTTTACCGGTGGGTTTGTGAAACTAAGGGATAATGCTAAAAAAATATATGAAATAGTCAATACCATATTTTTTGAAGATATGTAAGACTCATTATATCCCAACATAAATTTCATTTCCATGTGGTGCCACATTCCTAAAACAATTAATTTATATTATTGGAATATTTTTTTAATTCCATGTGTTTCTCTCCCCTCACTTATAAAATGGAAACAGTAATCTTACCTTATTCAAAAACATTGAGCACTATAGATCATAAAATATTATCCCAAAAGAATTATTTTATGTAGTAAATTCATTCTTTTTTGCCTCTTCATACCTAAGAAATATACTGATATATATTAAATGTATCTAAAATGATTTATCTCAATGAAGAATAGATTTGAAAATGTACGAAGAAAGGAAAAACTAAAGGTAAGAGTTTATGTTAGAAATCAAAATCATTTTGGGATTTTAAATACAATAAATACATTAAGTTAAATTATGTAGATCATATCCATTAAACTCTTAATATTTCATTTTCCTCTTATTATTCCTAGAATTTTTATGTAATTTTACCTTTTCGCTCTATTTGTTACCTAAAATTACAGAGAACATGTTTTTAAAGAATGGTTGAAGTTATTTCCTCGTTGTTAAATGAAAATTTTCTTCTAGGCCAATGCTCATTTAAATTGATTTATATATCTTTTTATCTATACATAAAATATTTTTAAAATGTAATTTTCATTACCTTTTAATTTACATACAAAGGTTTAAAATAAATCTTTTTGTATAAAATATTTTCATATTATTTTTTACTTTTTCAAAATGTGTTAAGATGATGTTCACTTTTATTGTTTATGGTATGAACAGGTTTTCCTTCCATCATGAGTGTTATTTTTCTGAATATTTTTTTACATGTTTCTATGGATATTTTCAACGAAAATCTTTCCCAAATATTTTCGAATATTTTAGCAAAAATGATATCAAAAGAAAATTATATTTTTTAGTTTTTTGAAAGAAAGAGTGGAATATTATTTAATGGTATTTTTCATCTAGGTTAACACATTTAAGGATTGTTATGTTTCACTAGGGATATTATCTTATGATTATATCTATTTTTTAGATGAATTATCATGATAATGATGATGTTTGGATTATTACATAAATCCAATTTCATTCTCACTAGTCAATTACGCCATGATGAGATAATGAATTATTTTAAAAACCATCAACTTTCATTCCAAACAATGATATGATTAATGTTTTATGATCTTATAGAAAACACATATATGGTTTTCATTATATGATAGTTGGGACCACAATTAAATATCTCTACAATGTATTAGGTAAAAAATGTTATCTGATGTAATAATAAGGACTGTAAAAGTGAGTGAATACAGTTTAGTATGTAAAATTTTCCAATATGATAATATTGGGAGTGATCCTTGAGTAATGAAATGTTGGAATGATGAGTAAACCAAATCAGCTATGATAGTATCAGATGGGATCCAATACCGATTAAATTATTATCTATATTTATGTGTATTACACAATGTTATATCTTTTGTTTATGAAATTTTCTCATGGATCATGAATGATTATTGATAATTCTACACACTTATGAATTAATATTATTTTTATGAAAAATGACTTTTTTTTATAATTTAGGATTAATTATATTTGAATGTTTGGTTATGATTTTCATAATTTAAGATTATTTTCTCATACCCTTATTATTATATTATGGTTACGTAAGATTATCAATATATATCTCTTATTTTTAACCATATTGAGAATTTGATCTCATCCTTTATTCTATTTCCTTTACCTATGTTATGAAGAAAGGATTTAATTATGGTATGTCATTTTAGTGTACCATGTGAGAAGAAATTTGGGTGTGATGTTGAAAAACATTCATAAAATTAGATCTTTTTTATGTGGTATCCAAATAAAAAAAATAATTTTTGTTGTATAGAATTTATTGTAATCAGATTTATTGAATATCTATCCAAAATAATGTAATATATATGTATGAAATGATACAGTCATCTCAGTTGGTACCAGGGAAGGATTTAATTATTATTTTATATTAGGATAAGAAAACATTTTTGAAAACCCTGTGGATAAGTCTTTGGAAATTATAACCTCATAATTATTTTTTAAGGTGGATAATATAAAGTTTTCATAGAAAATACATACCTATTTGGTTACTGGAAAGAGATTTCATCTATGGTTATAATGAAACTTGGGGTAATAAATCTGAAAGTGCAAAATTAGATATTAACTTGTTCATCTCTGGTGAACAAGGAGTAAAACTAAGGCTGCACACCTAACTAGCCTGTACTGGGGGATATGAATATGTTAATTCATAGTTTCATTATGAAACATTATGGATTATTTAAATAGATGATAAAAATTAATGAAATTTGTGAAAACTAAGGTTTCATAGATAGAAAAGAGGGTGACATGATTTATATACCATATGAAATATTTTCTAGGATTACATGATTAATAAAGAAAATTATTATCAATCACACTCTGTTTTTTGGTTTTAGACAATGGATAGAACAATGAGGAATCATGTTAATGATGAATGTGATAGAAAATGAAATGATTATAGTTCATAGAAACCAAAATCTGTAGGAGATGAAATAGGAAATATAGTTTCTAGATTTATACAAAATTATAAATCTATGATTCATGATGAGATTCCAAATGAGAACGGTGGGGAAAATGTATTATTATGTCCTTAATGGGAAAATATTCTCCATCATTTAGTGGGTTCACTACTCCACTACATGGTCCAATATGTATTAGCACCAATGAAGACATATTTAACATTCCAAAATGTTCAAACCATGAAGAATTAATCTTGAAAATCTGTCATTTAAATGGAGAAGTAGATCTATAGTGTCCTTTTATCAAGAATACATGGAATGTTGAGTAAATTTACTCAATGACATGGGAAGAGAATAATACAATATTTTTCATTGTGTATTTTTTCCAATAACATCTCACAAAAATTAATAGGGAATTTCATGAATTTATTTATAAAGACGACGAATATATCAGTGCCAATGAGTAAAAGTTTCACAAGACCTACATGTTATGCTGCGTGTTTTATAAATGACCATGAGAGAAAAATGGAATGATTTTTAGTGTATTGAGAAAAATATATTAAAGTAATTACATATATGATACATTGATAGCAATGAAGAAATCATTTGATGTGATAACATGTTATACATAGAGATGAGAAACCATAATTCTTCATGTGGTTTTCTGGATAATAATAAAAATATGGAATTTCAAAGAAATTATAATAATAAAACCCATGGAGGAATGAAAATTAATCTTCCATTAGGAGAGAATAATTAAAGGAATCATAATGAAAATTTCCTTGTGGGGTCTTGTAAACATTTTAAGTGTATAATATATGTCTACTAAGATAAAAAATTTCAAAGTGATGTGAAGAGTTTAGTTAATGAAAGAAATGGTGAAAAATATTCACCATATATTCAACTCATTATTCAATGCTATAATTGTACAGTGTAAAGAAATTACACCAAAATAGTGCATGGATTTGAGGTTCAATGATAAAAACTAATTTCAAAAACCTCTAAATCCCAGAGGCAAGGGGAATTATAAGGAAATCACTACTACTGAAGCTGGTCTTGAGAAAAAAGTGGTGAAAATTAAACTTACAATTAACTCTATAATTGTAAATGTTATATTTGATTCAGGATATAACAACACTTTTATATTTGATGAATTTTGTAAGGGTCTCAAATCACCCTCTCAATGGTTAAATGTACCTTTATAATAAAAAAACCTAATCATTTGATAACCATATATCAATATTATATGACTAATTGTGGGAATGTGCTTATTATAAATCATTAGATTCTCCTATAGTTAAATTTGATATGAAACTAGGAATGGATTAAACCTATCTATACAGATCCCAATTAAATTTCGGAGGTTTGTAAGTCACATTTTATATTTTTTTGTAATGATATAATTCTTCTCATCCCATTACATTTTGGGTTTGGGAGTTGGGGGTATTCAATGGAGGCACGAGGAGTGTTAGAAGATGTTTGGGGGAAAATTATACTAGAAAAGGTTTTTCCAGATGTGAATTTGTATTCATATCATGAGAAGTTGTTCACAACATAGATTATATAAATTCACATCATGAAGTTTCAAATGGGAGTTTTGTTACAATGAACTCATGAAATGATAATATTATTCATGATGGGAATAAAATATAGATTTAGGTGCCATGAAATTTAGTCGATTTTCATGGATTTTAGATTGTGAGGGGTTCATAGTGTATACTAGATTCACATTTGAAAATATAGGGCATAAAAATACACATGATGTAATTATGTGTTTCACACCATGAATGTTATCAAGAACAACTTGATTATAAATAATATAGATCACATTAAATCATTTACAACTCTCATATTATGGAAAAAAACAAGGTGAGTTTTATATATCATCCATCCCCTTTCCTACTACTTTGATTGATGTCTTCTCTAGGTTCATAACTGGATTTATAAGGTGAGTTATCATTATTATCACATTGTTTACTTTTTTTCTTATTTGGGGGATTCACAATACTGATGATTTTTTGATCTTGGTGAGTTTAGGATACAATTTTAATGATCACTTCATATGCTTTATATTGATTCAATTTTTCCTTGTGTGGTTGTTATCTACTGATTTTTTTCTCATACACCCTTTTGTGTGTAGAGAATAAAAACTAATCTTTAAGGTAGGGGATCCTAATTCTCCCCCAATTTATGTGCATGTGAGGGGATTTCATATTTTTCCTTCTATTAGGTGGATAGTAAGGGTCTAAATAATGATGATAATAATTTTCCTAATATATATTGATTAGAATATGGTGAAATCACATATTTTACATCTTTGACTTTATTATTGATGATATTATGCATTATTGATTCCATTTCTAAAAATCACGACTATTTGGGGCCTTGATTTTGTTGTAGTTGATATATAAGTGATTAAATTGTTGTGTTTTTGTTTTATCACAACCTAAATAAAAGGTTAATATTGTTTATATGGCTAATGAATTGTTTTATTATGGAAATATGGAATTAATATGATAATACCCATGAAAAATAATGATGAATAGTATAGTAATCCCTTAAAACTAAATTGTGGAATCCTATATGTGATAGTATAAAGGGCTGTTCTTTTTGTGTTACCTTTTTTGATATGGAATATAGCACAGATATGGTGTTGGTTTGTTGGATTGTGGATTGTGTTGGGTAGTGATATAATGGTTGGTTGGCATAGGATGTGACATGTTTGAATGTATGATGGTGGTGATGTAACACCCCAGGATTTCATAGTGTGTTATTTCTTAAAAATAATTCAATAACTTGCACTACACGCAACACCGAGTTCAATCACACCATGACGTACAAAAAAAAGCCATTAAAAGAGGTCATGAATAGTATTAACTACATTTTGAACTTTATATAATCCTTATAATTTTAGAATCCCTATTATGAGTTTCTTAGTCATAATGCAAGAACAAATTCATTTTCAGTATTGCACTTTTATCAAATTTTAATAGTGAAAACATTTTAAATAAAATATTTTAAACTATCTGAATAAATTGGGACATAAATTTTTTTTAAAATGAAACATCCCAACCTTCCACGGTACGCTTTCCTTTGAATAAAATAGTAGCGTGTGTTGTACGCAACCTTGAGTTTTAACACACGCCACAACCAATCAAACTGGCCGTTATGAATAGTAATACCTAAATTTTGAAATTATATATATTTTATATTTTAAAATGGACTTCATTTTTGGATTCGGAATATCGAATTTAGCCTAAGGTGAAATTTTGGTACTTTTCGGATAACTTTCATATTTTGATGAATAGTGAAAATTACTAAATTTTAATTAAAAACAACTTTTTTAATCAAAATAATTAATAGTGATAAATTATGAATTTGAGTGGTTTTAAAGTATATTTAGAATATATTTTTACCATTTAATATAATTTTGGTCATTGGACATAATTTTACAATTAAACCGAACATAAACAAGTGTCAATCTTTTGATAGTTATTACCTCTTAAAAACACACTTTTTGTTTTGACAGCGGGAATTAATTTTAAATTAATTTCTGCCACTTCTGTGTTTTGAATTTAGAAAAATGGATTCCATATTTGGAATCAGGATGTCCAAATTGTGTAAATAGGTAACTTTTATTTTTAGACATTTTGAATAATTACTGTGGTAAATATTTTATTTACCATGGTTAAGGGTAAATCCGGTAAATAAGGGTTAAAAAATAATGTTATAATAATACAAAATTAGCCTAAAACGTGTCCTAACCTTATTGGTGGACACATACCCGACCATGGGCATCCTTGGGTCGATTTGGGGACCCCTTGGAGCCACTTGTATGTGGTAGGGACACATTATATTAATAAAGTTAAAATAAAAATAAAAATGTCATAAGCTTACATATTTTAGAAGAACAATTTTTACATAGGGTTATACATGTTGGATTTTCGATTATAAATATCCATTAGAAAGATAAAAAGATTTCCTACATAATGATATTTTATTTATAATTTTTAGACATCAAATAATTTAAATTATTAATGAAACAATAATGATGCAATGTTTACCTCATTAATAAATCATTTAAATAAATAAGATTATAATGATTAAAATATTATCAAAAACCTGTCCAATTCTTATTGGTTGACGTTATTTAGAAAATGAGTCATCTTATCTTCGACCTCAATGATTTTTGGACCATTATAAACCGAATATATTTATATTATAAAGTAATACTTTCACTCTTTCCTAAAGAGCCCCTCCTCTCCCTTATAAAAGGAGACCACTTCTACTCATTTCTCACACCTCTCAAGCCACTTGGCTCGTCCAAACCCTGCCCAAATACTCTCCCAACTTCCCTCAATACAACTTAGAGTCCTTAGTTTGATCAGAAAGCCAACCTAAGGAGCCCTTTTGATCAAATCAAAAGGAAGAACCCGAAGAAGAGGTAATGTTTTCACCACCCCTTTTCAAGTTCCTTTCTTCTTCCAGTTCTTCTTTCTTTGTTCTTACCATTCTAAAATAATAACTCCTGTATCTCACATATACTGTGATGTTATTATAAATATGGTACAACCATATTCAGTATTCTATCCACCCTTTGAATAACATGTCACCATACGTGCGTACGTACGGCTTACCGTCTCCACGTCGTGGTGTAATTGTTATTCAATATATTATTATTTGGATGGGTATAATAATGATGTGAAACTCATGTAAATAATAAATATAACATGTTAATTATTCTGTATATATGATATGACATCCATTTATATATTATTTTAATATCAAAAGAATGATATTGTCGCTCGTGCGTACGTACGGACTACCGTCTCCATGAATGCGATGAGATTCATTCTCCATCGTATCCATTCAAGTATAATTATCATTTGATGATTTAAAAATGATTTTTAAGGACTTGATATCATTCTGGATATGAATAATATACAACCTATCCATTACAAACATGTCTTACGTAACAAAACATATAAAATAAAACAAGTAAGTTAACACCCGAAACAACGATAATACTAAGATATTATTATCAAATCAATATTAAAAGATCATATATGATATCATATTAATGTATATGATTCTTTTATAATTTAATAACAATTATTTCACCATTATATAGGAGGTTAACCTACCCCAACCAAGGAAAAGTACAAGGTAAGGGGTTTTCATCTCACTCCTTATTCCCGTGAGATTCATGCCATATTGCCACCATTACCTTTTGTGTGGTGTATGTAATGCCCATAATTATATTCTTTGTGTAATACACTTTAATTTATGTGTATTTACATATTCATTGTATGATACCTCTTTCATGGGTTGTATGTTTCATATGTTACCAAATTGGTAAGGGTTTATTTCGCAATCTCTTCATTATCCGAGGTTGTTTATACATAATTATCTACTGGGACCTCGTTATCATCCACATCCATGTTTCTTCAAAATGTATTTCAAAACATTTTTAATATTTAAAAGAATATGGGTTAAAGTCATTTATACCCTTGTTTGACTTTTTATAAGAGGTTTATAAGGGAATCTTTCCGTCGTTTTCCAAACAAGGTGCTTTTTAACCTTTTCGACAGAATTAAGATAAGAATGTTTTTTTAACTTATACTGCGGGTGCGGTTATTTTCCGCCATTATAAAATCGTCAAAGCTTCCCTTACAAGCTTATAAGAATATTTTCCAAGAAAATGTTTTATTTTATATAGATCTTAAATGATTTCAAAATAAAAGGAGATATTCCTTTAAAAAGAATTTTGATTTCATCTATGTCAACATCCTTTGATGGATTTTAAGATTATTTGAAGTTGATTTATTATGATACAAAACTTCTATATTGTATTGAAGGTTTTGTGATATGTTTGACTGTGGATGTGCTATTTTTATACCATTCATAGTTTATGGTGAAAGTATTGACATTTCGTATGCTAGTTTTAATACGAATGTTTATGTTATGTTTAAACCTTTTCATATGGGAATGCATTGGACTTAATATGTGACGGGTGGAGCCCGCTATAGCTCCTCGATGCATCGGTAGGTCTCATGAGACAAACTAGTGTCTTGGCACAAGGCCTTGACAAAATCTTATTTGTAGTCTTGGCACGAGGCCTTGGCTATGTGGTTATGATAGTCTGGCATTATGCATTCCAACATTATGAAAGTGGTTAGTTATTTTGCATGTGATTATTTGATTAGTAGAATATCCATGTGAATAAGTAAATGGCATTATTTAATTTTATTTATGCCATACTATGTTGAAAGTTCAAGTTTTAAAGGCTTTTGTTTTGGTTATACATTGCCTTAAATGTTTATTCTTATTTATGAAAGTTTTCGCTATATTGTTATCCTTACTGGGCATTTGAGCTCACCCCTTTTCTATGTTTTATTTTTCCCAGGAAGTGAAGAAGTAAGTTATGAATGACCTGCAGGGATATTATGTGGGGATATGAGTGTGGATTATGGAGACAATATGTTGTTGTAGTAGTTTTTTGTTTTATGATGTAATGTAAAACTTATGAATATATCTAGTGTTTCCAAGGCTACTAAACCAATCGGTCTTTCGAGATTTGATCTTTCTTGTGATCATGCCAATGTTATGTAATTAATGCACCGACTCTGGGTAACTGGGGTCGGGGCGTTACAGGTGATGTGTGATTCTTGTGTTATTTTATGTTTTTGGTGTGTGGTGGTTGAGATAAGTGGTTGTTGTGGCGATATTTCCTCGATAATTTTGATTTATAGTGATGTTTTATGTGATAAGGGAGAGCTATTATATAGTGTGGTTGTGTTAGTTTCTTAGTTATCCATGGAATAAATTGTAATACTGTAATAAATTGAAATGGGTTGGTAACTTAAATCCAATGGGTTGAAATTTATGTATGGAAATTTTCATCAACGAATAGAATAATAAATTATTAGGACATGTTAATGTGAAATTAAATGGATTGGTAAATGGTTATTAGTGGGAACTCATTAAATTTGGAAAATGGTTGAACTTGTAATTGAAAGAGGAAATGTGTGGCTATGTGTTGTGTTTTTGTGGTGTAGTGAATTTAGTGGTGGCAGTGTTCCTGAAATAAGTTATATGGTGTAGTAGAGGTGACATAGAGTATGAAATTGTAGTTGGTACTAACCGATAGATTGGGTATTTTGTCCTACATATCTATGATTTATTTTATGTTATTTATACACACACCCCACCCATGTGGGATTACATTTTGGACACCTAAATATTTTTGTTTCTAAGTGTGTTCCCTAACATCTAGGTTGGCGGTGATACATATGAAAATATACCCCTCATCCCTGACCATCCTTTTGCAATATTGATGATACAAGTTAGTGTTTAAGTTTACCTAGGGATGATAGGTGTTGGTATTTGAGATTAACTAGTGATGATATAGTTTGGTTATGGAGAATAACCAAAGGAAATGGGGATGTGATTTGTGGGGGGGGGGGTCATGCGTGGTGGGAGAAGAACATGAGGTTCATGTCTTTCACATTTACAATAACATACTAGCTTAGTTATGTGATGAGGTTGTGAAGGATAATACTGGAACAATATACTAGACCCTGCAGTAGGTTGGGATAGGTAGGGATACATTTTAAACCACATCATACATGGCTATATATGTGATGTGATATGTATAAAAGGGATTGGTGAAATAGACATTTGACCTTGGGGAATGCGAGCAGAAAATTAGTAGGTCATCGATTACGGGGAACAATTTTTTTCTGTGTTTTTTTGATACTATGTTTCTATATTGGATGTGTATTTTGGTGATCCTTCCATGGGAGGCTAAGAATGGTTAGTTTAATTTTTTTTACATGTTTCTTATTTTTTTATTAAATAGTTCATTAGTATTATATTATCAAATGTGAACAATAGACTTTTGGTACGCTCATACTAATTGTACATATTATACTCACACTAAATATATATAAATATTTTTTGAGTTATCCAATAATTATTTGGGGACCAATATGGGTATTTCCTTCTTGGATTTTATGGTTTCTATTGAGCCTCTACTAACGGAATTTTGTTTTTTAATAAATTGGATTATTTTATTTATATTTTTCAATCTTTTTCATGCATTTGAAAGAACTATGGGTTTAAATTTATATTATTTGTTGTGTTTTAATTGTTTTTGTTTTTCCTATCTCCTGATTATATACCATTATTGAGGGTAATTCCTTCTAAAAATTAGATTTCATTAACCTTAGAACGTATCCCCAATCTAGGGCCTATCGAAGATAGGATAAGAGGGTCATTATCTTTATTCCTTCATTTCTAGATGACGAAGGCTAATTTTGGAGGGAAGGGGTCCTAAAAGAGCAGTATAAAAGATTTTATTTCAGAGATATGATATATTTTGGAGTTATGAATCATGAGTACTACTTGGGTTGGTATGATAACAATTCCAGTTGATCATGTAGTTTGATATAGGCCTATGAGACTTACTAGAAAATAGGATTTTAGGGCCCCACATGATATGATGCAAGGATACTTAGCTTATTGAATGGGAATGTGACTTGAACCTTTTTTTAAGGTCAAGACCTAGGATATGTACATGAATCATGATTTACTGTGTTCACGACTGAATTGGGTGATTTTTCTATATTAGAATGAATTAATTAAATATACATTCGTAAATTTCCATTCAATTGGGCTTGCAGTTTCTTCTTTATTATTAAGAATGTATTTTTTTCACCATATATGAGTAGATATGGTTGTATATGTTCACTATTATAAACTTGTTTCCCATCAAAGGATCGACTTAACAAAAAAGGATGAGGCATGGAAGAGGGATTTTCTTTCTATTTAGTTGTATAACTTAGGGAATTATGAGGGGAGTGTCTCTTATCTATATACATAGAGCTGGTTGGGGGTACATGAGATTTTTTAGGTCTGATTCAAGATCTATATGAGTTATTAGTGCCATTTTCTGTTAGTAAGATGAGATTGGTTGTTCATTAGTCATGTATATTGTACCATGAAGATTGTAAATTGGTATATTTGTTATGGATATACATTTATAAAGTGTTTAATTTACAATTTTGGCCATCATCAATAAATTTAGTAATGTTCCATGAGTTTCTATACCTTTTTCAAGGGAGCATGAGTGTGTGGGATCTTGGGATCATGTTCTTGTAGTTATTATACTTTTCTATTGATGTATTTTTGAATGATCAGTCTGCAATATTTAATATGGAGGAGGAATTGATCTATAAAATTTGGTTTGTGATAACATTATTTATGCTATTAATAACCTAGAGGTGAACAATTTTGGGGTGGTTATCAAGAATATTCATTCACTAGGAGGTGATTCTTAAGACAATAGAAAACATGGAATGCAAAGGAGCAGAGCATTAGGCTAGGGGTCATATATGTTTAGGCAGTTTGGGTTTTGACCACTGGGGGATCGACATTGTAAAATTCATTCACATCCTTCTAGGGAAGGTGTATCTCAATACCCTTCCAAGTCTTCCAATTTTTATGTTATTTATGATGGTTACATGGTCACTCCCATTCCATTCATTTAACAACTTAAGGAATTCGATTTCAAAAATGGTGGTTGAGACCTTTTTTGGTAGCATCACTAGTTTCCTCTCAGACATTTTCACCTATAGGGACCAGTAACACATGTTTAGTATCCCATAAAAGATGATTTTTGAATGAGGCATCATCATGATAGTCTCCATCCTTTGGTACCAATATTATAACATGGTCATCGGGGGTTGTTTGAATGGAGGTAGAAGAGATGAGCATGGAATGATAAACATAATGGATCAGGCAGTGTGAGTAGGGCCAGAGGTTTATTGAGTTATTATTGGTTTATTATCTACTGAAATTCACTTTCATGAGAACTCAAAAATGATGCGTTTTGTGGGTTTTTTAGGTCAAGAAGAGTGGATGAGTAAGGTTTCCTCTCAAAGGAGGAAGTAATTAAAACAACATATTAATGGTTATTTGAAAATAAAATAAAATTAAATAAACATAGAAATTAAAATTATGGTAGGGGTGTTTATTATTTATTAAAAAATAAGATGTATCCTAAAAGAAGATTATATTTTTTGATGTGATATTGATAAAACACAATGAAAGGATGTTTTGATGAACATATTTTATAAGGAATAATTATTCTAAATATACCTATTTAGTTACATATTAATAATTATAATTTAATTTATTATCTACATAATTTTTATCCCCTAGTATATTTACCACCAAATCCTATGACAATTAAGTATACCATAAATTTGAAATGAATTATACCCTAGGATATCTTCAAAACATGAAATTGCATTAGCTTGCTTTGATTTTCACTCCAAGGTTAAATTATAATCAGTGGTAAATTAATGAATATATCCATTCTATAAATGATGATTAATTGATTTATGGTATTTTATTTGAACTATAAAAACTGTTCATGTGTTGTTTCATTTTACTGAATAATATCACACTCCAATAATTTACACAATTATCATCCTCACATGTTTTGGGTTAATTTTTCAATTTATTTCACAGTTTCTTTTAAATTTAAAACCCTATTATTAGATCATATTAAATAAATTATTGAATCTAATTTATTCTGAAAAAAATTAATGAATTTGTTTAGCGGTAGATCTATTACAAAGAAAAATTACTCTTCCATGGGTGGTGGATTCTAGGTTGAAACGAATTACATTCACAAATTTTTCAAAATTTTATAACCAAATCATATTTCAACTCATGAGTTAAAATAAAAATAAGTAAAATAAGGAAAAATAAAAATGGAAATAATAGAATAAATTGAATGGAAATAGATATTTTATTGCAATAACATCAATATTAAAACAAAGAAGATGAGAAGAATAAAATTTTGGAGGAGATCCGTGATTAAAATATTCCATCATCCAATGGTGTATTGAAATAGAGAAGAACCACATTTACTCTTCTCTGGATACTATAAGTCACATCCAAAACCCACTAAATGATAAAAAAACATTTATTGAGTGAAGTGGAGGCTAGGGGTTCAACACGTTTCAAGTGTTAATGGGAAATTCAAACAAATATTTTAATAAGATATTCACACTCTGTTTGACCTCCAAAACACATGAACTAACTATCCTTCTAGAGGAACTATTTTTTGAGAAAATGGGTCTTATAAATGATTTAAAAATTGGGTAAAAATACAAGAAATGGTGAAGATGTTATAGACCACATAATAAAGTGGTATCCAAACTGGGGAGTCCATTCCAACCTTTACTTAATGGTCCATATACACAAATAAGATGCATGATCCAACAAATATGTCCTCAATAAAAGTTATATCTCATTGAGTATAAAACACTATTAAAAAATTTTATGTTCAAATAATTCAAATAAAAATATTAGTTTATGAAATACTACATTTGAATTTAAAGTTAAAAACCCATAATTTTCATCAAATTTTCAAATGAATAATTTATTCCCCGATAATCCATAAATAATTATATTTAACTCAATGTATGGAAATTATTTCATTATTTATCTAAAAAATATTCAATAAAATTATGTTTTATAAAAATCCCCACACATACACTTTTTTAATACTAGGAAAAAACTCATATTATGTATACCAAAAAAAATGTGACATGATATGCATGTTCATATTCCTCAATCTAATGTGGAAAGATATTCATATTAGGAATCACATCCAGAGTTAATATCAGTTAATTTTAAATTTATTGTCTAATAAATTGTATGAAAATTAAATCCATTGAGATTAATGATACCATTCATATAAAAATAAGTTATTGGTCTAGTCGGACATTAATTCCCAACGTGTGCATGTGCCAATAATTTCAAGATCATTTCTACACCCTTTATTTAGTTTATTCAATTAAAGTAAAAAAATTATTATTACCTGGTTTAATTCCCAAAAACAGGTCTATATTCCTTTTCAATAATCTTTCAAGACTCATGAAAATAATAATTCCCTAAATTAAAACATTAATCTCTTGAACTAGATATCCCCATGGGCTATACATTTCATCATTCCCCTTATTTTTAATATCATATATATATATATTTATTATTTTGATTTGAATTTTCAATGATTTTTTAGAGGGATTACAACTATAATATATCAAGTACACATGAATAGTTTAATTTCGTATAATAATAAAACCAATAAAAAGATAAATTAATGTATGGATCAATAAACGATAAAAGATGGATTCTTTACCTAACTTGGCTATACCTTATACAATGTTGGAAAAATTTCACAAAACATGGTTTCAAAAAAGGTTTTGAAGAGAAATCAATGAATCAATTTTTCATGAACAAATATAAAAAATAATGTTTTCAAAATATAAAAGGATTTATGTTGAAACAATCGATCATATCATAGATGAATTATATTTTTATAAAAATGAACCCTTGATAATGAAATCCTTCTCATTCTTACTTGATGCCTATTTTTTTTGAAAAAAATAAATTTTTATATATTCAAAATGTAAATTAGAATACTAGAAGGACTATTTTTTATATTTTGTTTATTTTTTTGATCATTTAACATAAAAATTAAATGAAAATACACACAGAACACAAAAATGAAAATACTAAACTACTACTCAAAAATGTTTTCCACTCTCTAACACTTAAAATATTCCATTTTCCTCAATGTGAACCAATGAGAAGATATGTGCATATGAAATTTATAATTTTAACTATGAAAAATATTTTAAAAATCAAAGGGTTAAGAACAACTTAATATTATATAGTGTTAATGGGGTCATCTATTGTGATGAAATCAACTTCATAACTTCGATTTCCCTCAATGAATTTCATCAAACATTTCCCATTGACACTAAATCTACTTCTGGTGTCCTATTGTGTGATCCAAACTTCACCAAAAGTAAAAATATTAGATACAACATAAGTTCCTTGACATCAATAATTAAACATACTGGGCATCAACATTAGTACTGAACTGTAGATTATGACTTTCTCCCCTACATTAATCTCCCTTTTTCAAGATGATTATATCATGAACTTCTTTGGATATTTACTTGTAGATCCTTGAGCTCTCAAATTATGTCAATCAAATATCCTCAACCTATTGAATTTAATGCTTCCTTTTATCTCTAGCTTATGATAAATCCATGTTTAATATTTTATATCACAATATGCCCATTTCTATAATTTAATGGGGATATGATAGGATTTCCCCAAAAAATTAAAAATGGTAACATAATGATGGGATTATAGTATTTTCTCCTATAATCCCACCATGCATCATCCAAGAGCTTTATCTAATATTTTATATTCAATAGCATAAATTTATCCAAAATTTGTTTTAACTACCAATTTGAATCCTCGTCATGAAAATTTCTTAGGGATTTTATGGTGTATAAGTTTTATTCACACCCCATAATTTTGAAGGGGGGAAGCCATATTATGATTTAAAAAGTGTCTCCCTAGGTCAATAATGATAGATTTTGGTAGTCTAGACCTATAAAAAATTTGTTCCTTGGAAAATTACACTACAACATGAGAATCATCAATCCTGCTAGCCTTGAACTTGACCCATTTTCTAATATAATATATAGTGACCATAATGTACAAGAAACCAATTAAACATGGAAAAGGACCCATTAAATCAATTCCTCAAACATAAAAAATCTAATAGAATAATATGGGTTATTGGGGAATGTCATGGCGCATCGAATTGTTTCTAGTGTGTTGGAAATGAGAGCATGACTTAAAAGACACATGATAATCATGGAATAATCTTAGAAAATATATTACATAGTCTAAGAACTTCTTAGCTATCAATTGGGGTACAAATTTTCCACCACGAGAAAGGGTATGAGTAAAATGTAAAATAAACTCAAACTCATGATTGAAAACACATCTCCAAATGGCTTGGTTACTACACATACACCAGATGTAGGGATAAATCCTCACATAAAACCTAGACTCAATCATTAATTTTCGTACGTAATACATCCTAAAATATAAAATAGTATAAAAATTATCTTGGTAGTTAACTAAATCCTCATTACATGGATGCTTAATTATGAGGGAATATATATTCTCATCTGGGAAATTGTCATTAATTAGTCTGTGATACAAGGTGCGAACCTCCAGTGTGTTATTATTGCTAATCATGTGGCCTGCCACCAAGTTTTCTAAATTCTTCTTGTCCTGTATCTCAATGTAAAATTATTTTATAAGGATATTTTATTTGATAAGTGCAGTATTTGAAACCAGATTCTTCAAGAGGTACCTCCGATAAATGTGGTCTAAAAAACAACATTATTAGAACCTGATAAATATGAAAGGAATTTATCTACAGAAAAGATAATAGTAAAAAACTCATTTTCTGTCATGGTGTAATTTTATTGGCCTTCAACCAATTTCCTTGAAATATAAGAAATTATATGGGAACATACTTCGATCCTCTAAGATAAGATAATTACAAATACGAAGTTGGGAGCCTTACACAAAAGCACAAAAGGAATATCTCAGCATAGGGATGTATGATCGATGGAGTGGTCAAATTATTTATTATATAATAAAATGATACCCAACATTAATCATAAAAAATAATTCAATATTATTTTGTATAAATTTAGATTATGGTAAAGTGATATTATTAAAATATCAAATTAAGCATTTATAAAAACCAAAATTTCCTTCGAATGATCTGAATTAATGCATACATAAAAGAGAAGGAAATGATGAAATAATATCTTCCTTTGATCGTTCAACATCTATTTCATTTTTGACACTACATGCCCAATGAAAATTCTATCATCTCCAATTAAAAGAGAATTTTCAATGTCCAAAACAATATTATTCTCAATACAATGATTCAACACCATTACAAAAATAATGATACATTCCTCAATTGAAGATCCATACACTATATAGTCATCCATAAATACCTCTATGAAGGTCTCAATGAAATCTGAATAAAATAGTCACCAGGAATCTCTAGAAGGTACCAGGGGCAATGAAAAATCCAAATGAAATCCTTCAATAGTAAAATGTATAGAATAGACATGTAAGCGATGTCTTGTCTTGGTCATCCAGAGCTATAGAGACCTTAAATTATCAAAAAAAAATCCATCCAAGAAAAAATATGATGTCTTAACAACTAGTATATCAAGCATTTGATCAATAAATGTGTGGAAAAATGGTTCTTACATGTTTTTTATTTAAATTCATATAATTAATACAAACACGACCAATATTTTTCACCCTCATTAAATCTAACTCAAATATCTAATTTATAAGAATAGTACACCAATTTTCCTAGAAACATCCTAAATAGGAATCACCCACTGGTAATCTCAAATGGGATAAATGAGACCTACATTAACAATTTTTCAACTTCTTTTTTAAAAACATCCAAAAGAGTTGTAAAAAGTCTTCTTTGTTGTTTTCTAACTGGTTTTTCACCATCCTCTAGAATAATTTAATGAATTAAAATCGATGGGATAATACCATATATGTCATCCATGGTCCAACTAATTTCATTAATGTTATCCTTCAATAGATTAAATTATTTTAATTCATGTTTAAAATGAATATATTTATCAATTATAATAGGTATTCTCTGACCACTAAACATGTATGATTATGTATGCTTTAGTGGAAAAGGCTTGATTTTTAATGTCAGTGGGTGATATATGGGTGGATACCATGATGGAACGAAAATATGTGCAATATGACCATAAATATGAAAATAGATATTACCAAAATCAGAGAATAATGAATCAAATAAATAAGTATACTCAATAGCCATTTTAAAATCAGAATGAAAATGACCAAATCAAAAAAGGAATTCTCATAAAAATCAAATCCAAGAGAATATTTTGCGTTATAAATTGAATTTTAAGTGCTGTTTATAAGGACCCAACCTTAAACATTTCATAATAATGAATTAAATGAATAATTAAAATTGAGGATGATTTAAGGTTTAGAGTTTTAAAGAATTAGGCCATAACCATTACATATCAACTTGAATATTACAAAGTAGACAATTCTACTATAACTGAATTTTCTTAACAATAAAACTCATTAAATAAAAAATAGAGTTATTTTCTTGATATAAATATTCTTGAATACTTCCTTTCTCTTACCCTTCCTTATAACCTATGAAAAACATTTCAACACTTGGGATGAGCATAAAAATATCAGTAAGGGTTATAAAATAAGGAAAGGAAACATTAACCCATCAATAAATAAAAATCAATGAAATCATAATTTTCAATCATAACATACCTTTTGAAATCATAATATTTCTGAATAGCACATAGTAATAATAAATCATAATGGTAACTTGAGGCATCCATATCATACTTTCATTTTAGCTATCACAGCTACAGAGGGGGTCACATTTGGAATACCCATCATAGTATATTACCTAAATCTCATAGGAGAAACATTAACGTTTACCTCTGTCATGTTACCTAATGTATTGGAGAGCTATCTTGGGCTCACCTTCCCTAGATTTATCATAGAACCAACTATATATGTAAATAATTCCCATGAACCATAACATAATCATAACACATAACACAAGCACAAATGAAAGAAAACATTTCCACATTTCAATCACAATACATCATTTAAATATATTCGCATAAAGGATCAATTATCAAAACCAATTTTAATACCAAAATACATAAAAAGAGTATATGGTATTTATTTTCCCTTTTAAAAAAATTACTATGGATTGTTAAGGAAGCCAAAGATCAAATAATACTCACATCGGTGGAAAGGTCATTGTCACCGCGTATGTTAAAAAAAGAAACATTCCTTTTTGTCATTTAGTAGAATGATTCGTATAAAAAATATTCTCTTTTGAATGAAATGAAAATTAAAAGAGTTTTATACACCGTATAAAATAATGGAGCTTATAAATCAAAGTGTGCCTCAATGAATGGAGATTGAGACAAAGTCCCTTACAAAGGTCATTTTTTAAATAAAATAGATCGATTATGTTTATTCACTACATGTAAACATAAATAATGTATAAATACAAGATAGGATATCAAAATATATATCTCACATAATCATAGCATGACATAATCAATAAGTATAAGTTTAACCCAATGAATGTGAATTAGGTTAAGAAGTTCCCTTACATAAATTCTACAGCCTAACGACGTCACTTTAAAATTCAGAAGGATGAGTTGATGAGAGAAAAAGGGTATATCATCACTTGGACATAAAATTTACAGAAATACAGATATATAATAACATATCCCAACACAATAATATGTAAATTAAAAGACATAATAAAAATAAGTCTTTTAAAAAGAGGAGGGTGAAAGGTTCCTTTACCTATTTGTGGTAACTTATGAAACATACACCGCATTCCAGAAGGGTAATTCAATGAAGATGTAAATAACCATAAATTAAATAATATTACACAAATAATTCAATCATGTGCAGTACAAACACCACAAAAAGGAAATAGTGTCAATATAGCATGAATCTCACGGGAATAAGAATTGAGATGAAATCTCCTTACCCCGTTGTAATCAATCGATTCATATGAAAAAAAGTTAATAACCACCAAATGAATCACAGAATACCATTAATTTAAATATAATCATGATAATATATATCAAATGGTAGTACACAATACCCCACATGCAATAAATAATTTACAAACAATGAAAATTTCATGGAATTAAAAGTAAGATAAGAAACCTCTTACCTCGTGTACGACATGACTTTTTGGTTCCTTGTTCTTATTGAATAATAAACTAATGTTAATTTGTACTTTCTCAAGAACCTTTTTCATGTTTATTATTCTTTTTTATATCACTTATTACCATGTTATAAATATTATGCAATCATTTAAGTTAATAATGGTCGTTTTGTCGCTATTTTGTACTTGAGTCAAAAAGGGACCTCTTATAATTACATGTTGTTCATGTGGTCAAAATTACATTATATCTAGAATGATATTCATGATTTATATATCATATATATCCAGTATATATATATATATATAATAGTATATAACATTTGGAGGTAATAAATGAAATGCATCACTCATGGAGACGGTAAGCCATACGTACACATAAATGCTACTTTCATTTCTATTTTTTATTTTAATTTAATTAAAACAAAATGATACATAGTTAAATTATAATTAAAGTATAATATCATATATAATATAATTAACTCCATCCTTTATAGGTCACACATATGGCATTTACAATTCATATTAGTTTGAGGGGGCGGTAGTCTGCACTTCCTCAAATGAAATTATATCATTTACACGTAATGGAAACCATAAAGGTATGATATAAATGAAAAATAAAGAAGCGTAAAGAAAACATAAACAATATATATATATATATATATATCATACATAAATATAGTTCCATATTAATGGCCACCATGAGAGGTGGTAGGAGATAATCTAACAATCATCGCTTCATGATGCGTTAGTTTTCCATCCACAGAAACAATATGTTCATCACCCATTAAGTTTAGGTGTGTGTAAGTCTAATTAAAATCCTTCCCATAAAAACATCATATTATATTAAGGATACTTTTTTTGTTATAAAAAAAGGAATAAAAATAGTTTAGAGGTTGGAGATGTAAAATAAATGAAAATAATTTAAGAGAAACTGTTACATTTAATTTGGGTAATTCCCTTTAGATTGAACCAAAAGGACTTATTGAAGTGACTTATTCCTAAGTTAAGGCTTCTAGGATGAAGATAAGGATCTTGAGGGATTATTTCAGTTGGGTATGGATGAGCCAAAATTCTTGAGTGGGGTGAGGAATGAGTTAGAAGTGAGGGATTTTTATAAGGGGGGATGGGCTATTTAGGAAAGTGTGAAAAAATTATTTTATTATAAACATATATTCAGTTTATAAAGATACAAAACTCATTAATGTCGAATATAATATGACTAATGTTCGAAATAAAATTATCCAATAAGAATTGTATAGGTTTTGGATATTTTTTTAGTATTTATAATCTTATTTATTTAAATAATTTATTAATGAGGTAAATACTTCATCATTATTATGTCATAAATAATTTAATTTATCTGATTTCTAAAAATTATACAAAAATTCAATAATGTAATAAATATTTTTATCTTTCCAATTATATTTATAGTCAAAATTATGACTTATATATCCACATGTAAAAATTGATTTACTAAAAGATATTTGTTTATGTCATTTTTTGCCTTCACTTTAAGTTAATTAAATTAAAGTGTCATTATCACTCATAAGTGGCCCCATGGGGTCACAAAATAGACTCAAGGATTCCCATGGTCTTCCATTACTCATCCAATAAGGTTACGAGTTTTGTTAAGGTAATTTTGTATTATTATGATATTATATTTACCTTGAATTACCATATTTAACTTTAACCGAGGTAAATAAAAGTCAAAAATTACTATTCAGAAAAAATTATTTTCATCTTATTGAACCAAATTTTATTTACTAATAAAAAAATTTATGTTTTATTTTCTATATTCAATTTATATAAGTGGTAAAATATCATTTAAATGAAAAAAATTAGTTTTTTAACTACTACTAAGTGGTTTCACTATTCATCAAAAATTGATGTTTTTCAGAAAAATACCAAAACTTCATCCTCTTCTATATTTGATATTCCGAATTCAAAAATGATTTCTATTTTACCAAATTCAAAACATATACGTTGCATTAATTAATTTAAAATTAATTACCGTTGTCAAAATAAATAGCATGTTTTTTAGAAATAATAACTATCAAAAGATTAACACTTGTTTATGTCCAATTTCAAAGTGAAATTAATTACAATGACCAAAATTAGATTAAATGTTAAAAATATAATATAATTACACATTAATCCAAATTTAAAAGATAATCTAACCATATAAATAAATTATATTAAAAGGCAGATTTGAATTAAAATACAGTATTTTTCATTATTCATTTAAAAAATGACTTTTATCAGAAAAATACCAAAATTCACCCAAAGTAAATTTTGATGACCCGAATCTAAAGAAGAATTTTATTTTGTCAAATAAAACATATAAAAGTGACCAAACCTATATTTAAAGAGGGTTCTCCATTAAAAGTCGATAGATCGACCTTTTAAAGAATATTAGAGTATTTATGCTTAAAAGTAGAATCATACACATTTTAAGACCCTAACATTTATTGGATAAATATAAAAAATTTAACAAACATGTATAATAATATTATAGTTATTTCTGTTTATTACTGAGATTAAAATGGCTAGGCGTTAACTACGCTTTAAAATAATAATATTTTATTAGTGTGCAACATAAGATTTCAAAGAAACCCATTGTTGCGTATCGGGTACGCCATCAAACATGGAATCACCATTAAAGTGAAATTAATATTTAATTCAAAAATATTAACAAATATAAAAAATTTCATGTTATTTATTTACCTTGGATGTTACACTCTTAGACATCAAGCTAGAACAAATTCTTCTAATATCTATAAGTATAGGAGAATAAAAAACGATGGGGTTTTTACATGGTGGTTCAAATGGGAGATAAAAAATATAGAATAGTCATCTGAGGGATACTTAATGTAGTCCATGTTATTAAATACCATAACATCATCTCCAAACTCAATGGTAAGTGTACCCTTCTGTAAATTTATTATCATTTTTTTTATTTTGGAGGAAGGGACTACCTATGATAATGGGAGAAAAAGAATTTAGATGATCATCCACTAAGGTAATCATATAGAAATTTTCTAGAAAGATCATATATCTTAACCGAACAAGTATATACCTAAAAAAACTATTGGATATGTTTTAGATATATTTTCTAAATGCACCTCTACTCTCATAGGATTCAACATGCCATCCTATAATAAAGATAATATGGAGTGATATATTATATTTATGGAATCTCTATGACCACATAAAGCATCATAAATGTGAAACTCGTCTTTGGTGAATGGGATTATGAATGTCCTTGAATCCTTTGAATTTATTAGAAATGCTTGAATAGGTTCAATTTGTACTAAAAAATTACTTCCATGATTGATCCTCTCATTTCCCTTTATCACTATTTGATTGTTACAAATTTGTTTTAAGAATTTTTCATGACTTGATATTTTATCAATGGCCTCAATAAGGGGGTGTTTTTGTCAACACACTTGAATGTGTGAAAAAACTTTTTCCATCACCACTTCAGACATATTTTTGGATTGATCAAATCTATTTGGAAAGGGTTGGTGTTTTGGAGGAACATCATCAATATTTTTCATACCTTTTCCTTTAATCTTTTGGATGCTGATCAACTATTCTTGATTGGGGTTTCTCCAAAGTTGTGGGGAATCCCAATGGAATGATTCATGAAGATGTACTAGTCATTTGATTTCCACTTCTCAATGCGATGACACTAAAACAACCATTTGTATTTGAAGTGTGTTGGGAAGGAATATTTACATTCCAGTTTATGGAGGGTAGTGTCATTGTGTCTCATATGTGTCTTCAATACCCTCATCTTCGAACCATTATAATTTAAACCATTATATTAATTAAGAAAAATATGTTTCAAACGTTTATAATTATATAAATCTAAACAAGGTTTAGAATTCCCTTTTTATTGACTTGTTGATTCATGGGATTCAAATCTATTATGGGGTTGTGGAAAACCCTATTGGTTAGGTGGAGTCTGATGAGTGTTTTTTTGAAAAGGGGGCCTTTTTTGTTGTTTGACACCACAACTCATGTCTAATATATATTTCCATGCTTGGTAGTATTTCAATGGAAATGATTCATACATATTCTAGGGATTTGTTTTTTTATGTTTCTGATATGGACCTATAAGGTATACAACTTCACAATCATCTCTCTCTTGTTATTGAGGGACACAATTTGTTGGGTGGTCTATTCAGTGAAAATTCTTCGAGGTATTGTAGGAGTGGGTTGGGATGTTTTTTGACCCAATAAAATATGTCTCATCTTATTTGTTAATTATTACAATGTATTATATATTAAATTATTCACAATAGAATAAGTACATTCATTATGTATGCCACTAAATTGTGGTGTACCTAAATCACCAAATCTCCAGAAGTTTGGTGCCATCTTTTTAATCCTCGCATGTGAAGTTTTTGTTTCTTTTGACCAATTTACCTCTAGATGTAATATCTTCTATACTACTTTGAATTGGTGTCATACCTTTATATAAGTACAGTTTAAATTATTTCTCATTGATTTGGTGATGTTGATAGATTACACACAACTTCTTGAATAACTCCAATTTCTAATACATTGAATCCCTTTATTCACTCTTGATTCCTATTAACTCTTTTATAATGGATGTGGTCTTTGATGTTGGAAAAAAATATCAACAAGAAAAAATATTTCAAATCATTCAATCATGTTACATCTTAAGATGTATATAATAAATCTAGTCTTTTATAGTTCCATAAAGTGATAATGATATTTATCTTAGTTTTATTTGATCATTAGATACATTTCTTGTGTTTTGGGTTGGGAAAAACAAATTAAATAAGTTTAATATTTTTTTGGATCCCCTCTAGAGATTTTAAGAAATTTTGGAAGAATGAATATCGATCAATATTTTAGTTTGAATTCTTATTTGAGATATGGGTTTGCAACACATTTTAGTTGATAGTTAATATATATTTCATCCAATTATTGAATATTTTTATTAATATTATTATTATTATTAGTCATTAATTCTTGTTCTAGGTTTGATTCCAAAGTGTTTTAAATTTTAATTTTCCCCGAATGGAGGAATTATCCAACTAGTTGAATGTTTGAACATCCCGTATTTTGAGACTATCTGATTTGATACCTAAGGATATATTAAATATAATTTTTCTAATATAATATATCCTCAATATTAATTTCTGTGTTAAATAAAATAAAAATTAAATAATTAAAAGTGGACCATTTTAAAAAGATCAGAAGTTCAAGTTGATGGTCCAAGAAACTAATAAAAAAAGTGGAAAATTTGAGAAAGGGGAAAGGGAAAAAATAAGAAGATAATAAAATGAAAAATTAAACAAATACATATAATTAGTTTCAATAATTACTTAAATCCCTTGAAAAATCACCAATTTGAGAGGAACTATCTTGGGAACTCTCAGATGATGTGTGTTTTTTTGGTTTTTATAGGCATAGTAGAGTTTCTAACCAATGTGGTGTCTCAATGGAGGAATTAATTTAAAAAACATTAAATGTATTTTTAAAATAAAATATCATACAATAAAAAACTATATAAAACCATGGGGTGTTTCTCATTTATAAAATGAGAAGAAGTATGCTTGAAATTTTTTTTTTGTTTTTGAAATGAAATTGAGAAAATGAAAAACAAAGATGTTTTTTAGAGAATGTTTTAGAATACATAATCAATATTACATTAGACAATCAATTACTTATTAATAATTTTCATTTAAATTAATATCCACATAATTATGATCCTCTAATTTTATAACACCTTACCCCTTTTAGAATTAAATTTATCACAAAGATGAAATGAGTTATACCATAGGCTAACTTCAGAACATGAAATCACATCACCCTACCATTATTATCATTATTGGATATATTATAGTCAATTGTAAATTATAGAATACATACATTCTAAAAATAGGGATGAATTGAGTTATGGGAATGTGATTGAACTCTACAAACTGATCTCGTGTTGTTTTATTTTATCAAATAAGATTATGATATCATAATTTGAACAATTCTTGACCTTGTATGATTTGTGTTAATTGATTTATTTACATATTAGTTTATTTTAAATTAATAAATAAATTCATAGAAAATATTTACTAAATAATAAAAGTTTATTGAATCAAAATAAATCAATGATTAATGGTAGAGGCAGATCGAATAATAAGAAAAATTACTCTTCCATGAGTGCTGTAGTCATTATAGAAACAAATATCATCTACAATGGTTTATAAAGGGCATAACCAATTTCAATTTATACTAATGAGTTCTTTCCCAATTAAGTAAAAAATTATTAACATAAATGAAAATAAAAAAATAAAATAAATTGAAATACAATGTTTATTATATGAAATACAATACTACAACAAAGAAGTGGAAAAGAAGAGATTTTTGGAGGAGATCCTACATTGAAATTATATATCCTCCAATGGTGTATTTAAATAGAAAATAACCAATTATATTCTAATACCTAGCATATAATGTTCATACAAATAACTTAAAATTATAAAAAAATTATAGAGTGGAGCAATGGATAGTGTTTCAAAACGTTTCAAGTTTGAATGTAAAATTGAGAGAAAAAAATTAATCCAAATATCAATGAATTATTGACATAAATAACACATGAAAAAAATATCCATATACGAGAATGATTTTTTTAGTAATTTGATCTTCCATCTTCTGTCCAAATTTGGGGCCAATCCAAGCACAAATGAAGTTGTTATGTCCCAAATAGTGAAGTGATGTCCAATCTAGCTAGTCCAGTCGAACTTTGACTCAATGGCATATTTATTCAAATCAAATGAAAGATACATCTATTTTTTTTAATAAACTATGTATACAATTTATTTAGGAAAATAGTAACAAAACAATATGTTACAATAAGCACATAAAAATATTTAAAGCTGAAATAAAAAATTGAACATAAAAGGGTTAAAACAAAAATTTTCATCAAATTTTTATATGAATGATCTAATCACAAATACTCCCTAAAAACATAATTTAAAAAATTTTAGGAAATTATTTCATTTATTATCAATAAAATATTCAATAAAATTTTATTTTTTATACTCTATCTTGATCCTTATTTGGTTTAGGAAACTCACACTACATTGTTTCCCCTTCTTTGGTCCATACCTTTGGCTTGGATGTGAATGGAAAACAAGTGACCCTAGTGTTATATTACTTTTTTAGAGGTTAAGAAGATTTATTGATGTGTTTAGGGGATATGGAATAGTGGTATGACTATATAAGTCAGTGGAGGATTTATTATTCCCACAGATACCACTATATAATGTAATTCTTCACAGGAATTTCCAGTATTCCACACATTATTCACCGAATACATCCTGAGGAGAGTTATATTTTTTGATGTTGAGGTATAGTGAGGGGAATTTGTTAGTGATCAGGGTTATCATATGGGAGGTATAAAATTGAAGCCTCTACAATCTTAGTTGGAGGGGAAATAAATAAAATTTATGGAATATAATATTACCAAGGTTATGGAGGAGTTTCTAGATGTCTTCCCATATGAGGTTATAAAACTACCCCTGCAAGATGTTGTCAAATTTGTGATAGATTTTCAACCAAGTTTGTCTCTTATATTTATGTATCTCTATATAATGACATCGACATTGTTGAAAATGTTGAGTCTATAGGTTGATGATATAATGAATATGAGTTTTATCAAATTTAGTGTCTTTCCTTGAGGCTCTCTAGTGTTGTTTAACAATATGTTGGACATTAATATAAGTTCCTTTATAGAATAACATAGGATTAATCATGTGATCTAAAAGAACCTCTAACCTATTATAAGGATCTAATAATTATTTGACTAATTTAAGAAAGCTAGTTTGTTTTCAAAGATTTATTTTTGTTCATGATATCACAAAGAAAATTGTGAAATATTAGAATATCAAAAATTATTCCTCCTAGTGATGATATTGTCACATCAGGTTGATAGTCATGTCATTCATTGTCATGAATTCACCAATTATTTTCATGCTTTTCATGAAATCAATATTTTGTGAGATGTTATACTAGTTTATCATCTGGTTCATTGACAATATCTTTCTCTTCTTGATGGCATATGATTATAATGTCAAACATCTCAGAGATATCTTATATGTCCATCAATGCTACAAGATCTATGGACTGATTTCATAGTGGTATATCCAGATCTGATATGTACATTATGTTAAACATGCGGTGTCTTAGTAGGGTATGGATATGGAACCATCAATGGTTGAGGTAGTTGTTTCTTGGGATTCAAAAAGAAATGTGGAAAGTATCATAGATTTCTTTTTCTATTGGGATATTAACAATGTATTATATCCAAATTCTCGTAGATTATATCCAGGATAAAATATTTTTCCTGAAAGAACAACATTTTTTTGTACAAATTAGTTCCACAGATCATTTGTTTAACCTAAGTAGTAGTTAATTAGTTTCCCAATGATTCATTTTCTAGAAGAGGGTAAGATTTTTCAGCTTTTATATAATGCATCTAATATGGGATTGGGAGTCATCTTGATGAACTATAGGGAGATGACCAATTGTGTGTATAGTAATATGCATTCCCATTAGTGTAGCAATGACATCCATGATATGTAGTTGGAATTAGTTGAGTTTATACTAAAAATATGAAGCCACTACCTCATTGAAGACAACATTGTGGTTTTCATAGACCATATTAGTGTTAAATATTTCTGCTATCAGTACGATTTGACTCTATTCGAGTAGAGGGGTTAAAATATCTCAAGAATTACAATTTTATGTTATCTTATACACCAGGACATAGGAATTTTATTGTTAATGTTTGAAGTAATAATTCATGAGGAGATGGTGTACAAGAGTTTACAAATGATTGGTAATGGGATAACGGATATTATATTGATTCATATTGATATAGGGGATAATGTTTTTGAGTTTTTATATATCCTATAATGGTGTAGTCTTCCTAGATGTACTATGTGGAGGATTATCAGTGGGGAGACTCGTAGGTTGAGGTTATGTAAGACTATGTGGGAAATAGTGATGCTCCATATGGTTGTTTAGAACCAGGTATTGTTTTTGGGGTGGATTCTAATTTTATTGGAAATGATAAAGTATGCTCAACATGATTTTTATAGGTCACCTTTAGTAGTACATGTTTATGTGACTAAGATATTTCATGGCATGAAGATAAAAATTTAGCAGAAAGGGATTAAACAGTTGGTGGTAGGGTTTTTGGTGAGGTTATTGGTTTTCAAGTAAGTGAATGTTGAACAACATATTCTAGGTGGTTTTTTCATCTCTTGGACATTCTAAATTTGAAATAAAAGGACATATAGATAGATTACATTGAGAATTTACCATAGTATTTAAGATTATGTGATGCAGTTTGGGTGATAGTGGAATGACTATTGAAGTTGGCTCTTTTTCTATTTATCTTTGAATTGAGTGTTGTGGATGTTTTGGATGAGAAATATATAGATTATTGGTTAGAATTCATGCGTTATTGAGTACCATAATATATAATTGGTATCCCTATTTTAGGTCCCATCTATAGAGGGTCTTGAAACATGAATTTGGATCCTAGTTTCTCTTTATCACTCCTTTATACCTTTAGATTGATAGGAATGCAGAGCAGTCCATATAGACTGTCACGACCCGTCCTCAGGGCCTGTGCCGTGATTACCCCAAGCCCTCCTTCCATAGGCCAGGGGTTGGCGACTAGCACCAAGGCGTAAATCCCAACAAAAAGGGAAGGCATTGCCTTTAAAAGTAAACAAACACCACAGAGTAAGCCAGCAGAAGTAAACACTAAGTAAACTGAGTACAAGTAAGTGCGGAAAGTAAATGATCCAGAATAAAAACCCAAACTAAAAGTAAAGTACAACTGAAAAAGGGAGTACAACAACTGAAAAGTAAAGCTGTATCCTCGAGCCGTCCAATGGAAGTCCCACCTTAAGGGTGGGTACAGATAGCCTCCACACCTCCTTGGGTCCATCCGTACACTTCGAGTACGTCCCGCCCAGTGGTCCACCTCCAGGTACCGACCTGCTCCGCAAGCCTCAACCACGATCAGCACTGTCCTTCATCTCTAACCAGCACAACGTAGTGCGGGCATATCCCGTGCAGGGGTGAGTATAAGATACTCAGTAGGGACCCCGAGACCCCCGGAGGTCTCCCAGAATCCACAAAGGATAATCCACAAAGGAAAGATACAATCACGAAGTAACATCCGACACTACTTAGGTATATGACCATATATATACCTAAGTTATCAATTCCAGTTCGGCTCCAACATCTGAGCCCAAGTTCGATCACATCCACATAGGATAGCACAACACAATCCACATAGGAAAGAAAATCAAGATTCAGCTCACAAGGTATACTTCTTCGTAAGACGATATAGATGATCAGATTTAGCCACTAATTCATCTAAGCTGTTGGAACCACACAGGATTGATAGGTACTAACCCCCACAATGACCCACAAAGGATCGATAGGTACTAACCCCCGCAATGACCCACAAAGGATCGATAGGTACTAACCCCTACAATTACCCACATAGGATCGGACCCACACAGGATCTGTAGGCACTGGCCCACACAAGACTGTTGAGCGCTAACCCACACATGATCTAACCCACACAGGATCGGTTGCACTGATCAGCATAGGATCGCGGAGTGCTGTAGTCGTCACCGTCGAATCCACGAATGATTTACGTACAATCGTCATCGTCGTCGCAGTTGCAGCCAGCTCTAGGGTTCTTGCACACAGTAAGATCATTCGGGAGGGTTCGCTCCACGAGCCGAGGGGCTGATACATCAACTGACATGTAGTCCGAATTTGATGTATCCAAAAGTTCCATATCGTCAACAGGAACTCAACGTCACAGACGGTGCGTCATTCGGACGCCCGGTTCTGAGAGTTATTGGCTTTTTCATCCCAGGGACCCGGTTGGTTTTTAAGTAAAAGCCAACCAGACTATACTCCAACTACGTCCAAACCATGGGCGGAGTAATCCAAAAGGTCCGTCTCACTAAGAGGAATCCATCAAAGTCGACGGCACGTCAATCGGACGTCTGGAGCTCAAGTTATAAGTGTTTCCACTCTGAGGGCCCAGTTGGTTTCATGCTCGAACCAACCCAGCCGAACCAAAAGTACTCCAAAACCTTGAGCGTAATATACCGAAACGACCGTCTCGATCTAAGGATCACATCACAGCTAACGGTGCGCCGATTGGAGGTCTGCAGCCGAAGTTATGGGAAAAAGACCGTGAGAGGTCTGGAAGTGGGGGTTTCGGGCCCGGACTGATCCGGCCCGAGACCCCCTGGGTCGGTCCGAACCGGGTCGACCCAAACCGGGTCCGGGTCCAACCCGCTTGGGCATGGCCCGACCCGGCTGGCACGGCCCAGCCCGGCCTAGGCACAGCCCGTCCCGGCCTAGGTGTGGCCTGGCCTGGCGGCCCGGCCTGGCGGCTCGGCCCGGCGCGCTGGCGCTGGTCAGGTGGCTCGGCCGTTTCGGCCGAGCGGATGGGTGTGCGGGGGGGCGCGCTGCCCCCTGCCTATTCGTAAGCGCGGCCCCCATGTGGGGGGCCAGTCTTGTCCAGCCAGCCGGGGGTCGTAACCCCCGGGTCCTTCTCTTGCCGGCCTGCCCGCTCCGGCCGGCCGACTGCTGCCGCCACGGGACCGGCATGGGCCAGTCCCCCTCCTCCGACGCCGGTGGCCCGGAACCGGCTGCCGGTCCCTGCTTCACCGCGACCTCAGCCGCAGCCCCACTCTGGTCGCGGTGCCTTTGTGATTCTCCAGCGCGGCGCAACGGCACCGCAGTTTAGTTCGTCTTCAATGGCGCGGCGCGACGGCGCCACGCTTCTCCGCCTTTCCTTTAATATTTCCCCGCGCGGTGCTTCGGCACCGCGCCGCCTTACACGTGCCGCAACAAAATCAAACCAACAAGGGGGAGGAGGGTCGGCCGTGTTCGTGCATTCTGACATCCTCCTGTTATTGTGATATCAGACAGCTCAAATTGAAAAGAAGAAAGCGACGAAAGTAATCACGAACAACAATTAAAATAAACCCCTACCTCGAGCATAGTCGTCGAACGAGGTTGTCACGGAAAGGGACGTCGCGTAATTGATCGCCACGGAAGAAGGCGGATTGTCGTGTTGCGGAGGAATGATGTCTCCCTTCCTTTGACGTGGAAATAAAGAACGAGGTGATGCACATCGGGTCGTCGATCTCCGATGAAGGCGTCTCTCACCATCGTCCGTCGTCGGAGGCCGGGGTTCTTCGTGTTCTTCGTCGAGGAAGAAGAACTTCAAGAACTTGAGCAAATTTCCCAATCCTCTCAAAACCCAACAACCCTTAATAAAATAAGAGTTTTTATTATTTTATTTCTCAATCCATGCGTTTTAAAATTCCAAAACGAAACAATCAATTAAGTGAATTAATAGCAACGTTTAAACCGCCAAATTAATTGAGGCGTTTCATAAACAAAAAAACTTAAAGGTTGACTTCCACTTAATAGGGGTGCGGCTGCGTTACCTTATTAAAGGAGGGGGTTTAGGAAGAAAAGAAATGGTGGGGCTCGTGTGGGTCACACCTCACAATTATCCTACCTAATGGGTAGGATATTGTGGGTCCCACTTCATCCACTTAGCTTAGGTTAAACAAAAATAAAATAAAATTGGTTGCACCACTTTTATTTTATTCCTTTACCTAACCCCAAAATTTAAAAACCACACCCGAGAAAACGCAACTCCAGAAAAAGATTTTCTAAGCAATTACCGGCGCTGCGATTCCATCGGTGTCCTCGGATTTCGATTCCGAGCACCAGTTCAAAATTTAGAAAAACCCGCTCGTTCGTTCACTGAACGTACCTGAGCTAAACTTTGGAAAACGATTCCAGGCACACCGGGCCTCAGAATTAGGTGCCGTCAGAAAATGCGTTCTTGTAAAATCCCAAAAAAATTAAGAAAAAATTTTCCTTGAATTTTACGAGTCCTTACATTACTCCCACCACAAGGATTTATGTCCCTATAAAGATACATCAAAAATAGGGAAACAAAAGTGGGTACTGAGCACGCATCTGAGCCTCCCACTCCCAAGTGCTCTCCTGGAGGTTCCCTTGCTGCCATCTGATGCGCACTAGAGGAATCGACCGTCCACGTAGGACCCGCTCCTATCGATCCTCAATCTCCACTGGGACATCCGCAAAAGACGCCCCATCATCAATGTCCTGCTCCCCGTGGTCAATGATATGCGTCGGGTCGTGCACATATCTCCTCAGCTGGGATACGTGGAAGATGTCGTACACCCGGTGCAACTGAGGTGGTAGAGCCAGGCGATAAACCACCTTGCCAATCCTGCTGATGACCTGGAATGGTCCGATGAAGCATGGAGACAACTTTCCACCTCAGCCAAATCTCCGCAATCCACGTCGAGGTGAGACCCGCAAGAAGATGTGGTCGCCATCCTTGAACTCCAGTGGCCTCCGCCTCCTGTTAGCATATGACTTCTGCCGGCTCTGAGCTATCCTCATCCTCTCCTGGATGACCTGGACCTTCTCTGTCATGGCCTGGACCATCTCCGGTCCCTCAAGTACAGACTACCCAGGGTCTGTCTATCACAGAGGAGATCTAAAAGGTCAGCCGTACAACACCTCGTATGGTGCCATCCCAATGGTGGAGTGGTAGATATTGTTATATGCGAACTACACCAAGGGTAGGTGGTCCTCCCAGCTGTGACCAAAGTCAAGGACACATGCGCGGAGCATGTCCTCGAGAGTCTGAATGGTTCTCTCTGTCTGACCATCTGTCTGAGGGTGAAAGGCGGTGCTCAGACGTAGCTGCGTCCCGAACGCCTCCTGCAACCCCTTACAAAGCCGGGAAGTAAAGCGAGCATCTCAATCGGAGACGATAGATGATGGCACACCATGAAGCCGTACAATCTCCTGAACGTAGAGACATCCCAAGCTCTCCATTGAGCCCTGCTCTCTGATGGGTAAGAAAAGAGCCGACTTGGTGAGTCAGTCGACAATCACCCAAATGGAGTCGTGACCTTTGGAAGTGCGTGGAAGTCCAGTCACGAAGTCCATAGATATTCCGTCCCACTTCCACTCCGGGACCTATAGGGGATGTACCAAGCCTGCTGGTACCTGGTGCTCTGCCTTCACCTGCTGGCAGGTGAGGCATCGAGAAACGAACTCTGCCACAACCTTCTCTATGCCCGGCCACCAGTGCTTTCGTCTAAGATCCTGGTACATCTTCGCCACTCCAGGATGTACCGGCAAAGGGGAAGTGTGAAACTCTCTCATCACCTCCTCTCGTAAAGCAACTGGTACCAAGGTACGTCCTTTGAAAAGGACGTCGTACTCTCCTCCTACAGAGAAACCATCAGGTGCCTATCCTGAGGATGTCTGCGCATGCCGCGTCTCACTGTCGGCGTCCCCACGCTGTGCCTCTCTGACCCACTTCACTAGTGGAGGAGTGACTGTGAGTGACTGAAGAAAGGCTGCTCCATCGCTATCCACGAAGGATATCTGCAAAGTGGCTAGCTGCTCTGTCACCTCCCCAAGTAGCTGAATTCCCGACCTCCTGCTGAGTGCATCAGCTACTATGTTCCCCTTTCTAGGAGTATAGACTATCTAAAAGTCATAGTCCTGGAGGAGCTCGAGCCATCACCGCTGTCTCAGGTTCAGGTCCTTCTGCGAGAAGATGTACCTGAGACTCTGATGGTCAGAATAGATTGTAAAGCATTCACTCATCAGATAGTGTCGCCACATCTTCAGAGCGAAGACCACTCCTGCTAACTCCAGGTCATGGGTAGCGTAGTTCTTCTCATGCTGCCTCAACTGACATGATCCATAGGCGATCACAGCCCGCTCCTGTATCAGGACATATCTGATTCCAGTCCCTGATGCATCGCAGTAAACCACGTACCTAACTCCCTCCTCCGGTAGCCTCAAGATAGGTGAGATGGTCAATCTCTGTCTCAACTTCTGGAATCTCTGCTGACATCTGTCTAACCACACAAAGGGTTTCCCTTTCTTCTTCAAAGCTGAGAGTGGTGTCGAAACTCTGGAGAAGTTTGGCACAAATCTCCGGTAGTATCCAGCTAGTCCCAAGAAACTCCGCACCTCTGTCATGCTCCTGGGTGGATCCTAAGCTAGCACTGCCTCGATCTTTGCAGGATCCACCGCAACACCTACCTCAGAGATGACGTGTCCCAAGAAATGGACCTCACGTATCCAGAACTGACACTTAGAGAGCTTTCCATAAATCTAGTGCTCTCGGAGTGTGTCTAGTATAACCCGTAAGTGGTAGGCGTGCTCCTCCTCAATCGTCGAGTATATCAAAATGTCGTCGATGAAGACCACGAAAAATCGATCGAGGTATGGCTGAAAGATCCTGTTCATGAGGCCCATGAACATTGCTGGAGAATTGGTTACGCCAAATGGCATAACCAAGAACTCATAGTGACCATACCGACATCTGAAGGCCGTCTTCTACACGTCCTCATCCCGAACTCTGAGCTGATGATAGCCTGTCCTGAGGTCTATCTTCGAGAACCACCGTGCTCCCTTGAGCTGATCGAAGAGGTCATCAATCCTCAGTAGAGGATACTTGTTCCTCACTGTCACTTGGTTCAGGAGACGATAGTCGACACAAAGTCGCAAGCTCTCGTCCGCCTTCTTGGGGAACAATATCGGGGAAGCCCAGGGTGAAACACTGGGTCGGATGAATCCCTTGCCCTGAAAGTCCTCCAACTGTACCCGTAGCTATCAAAGCTTTGCGGGAGCCATCTGATATGCTGGGGTGGATATCGGGGCTGTCCCGAGGTACAGATCAATATAAAAGTCTACCTCTCTGTGAGTAGGTAGTCTTGGAACGTCGTCGGGGAAAACGTCCGCGTACTAATCCACCACTGCAGGAAAACTAGGACTCCGCACTTCAACTGCTCCTAGGTTGAGGCTAGACAACTGATGAGTGATGGGATTTCCTCTCCTCTGTGAGATTCCATCCTATGCTGCGAAGGTTCCCTTCTCACTGGTGATGGTGAACCTGATCCCGTTGGTGCGTACACACCGCACCTTGTGCCTAATACAGTCGATCTGAGCATGGACTGTAGATAACCAATCCATGCCCAAGATGACGTCGTAAGGCCTCGATGCCGCTACAAGAAGATCCCAGCCGAAGATCTCGCCTCCAAGAGTAAGCTCACATTGCTGGAACTAGTGCGTAATCGTCGAGTTTGCTCCCATAAAAGTCTCTAGCTGTAAGGATCGAGCCAACGGCTCTGTCGGAATCACCGCGCTCTGAAAAAGGGCAGCAGCTATGAAAGAATGAATCCCTTCTGTGTCTATAAGAAATACAACAAGGGTGGAATAGACACAGATAGTACTTCGAATCATCTCTGGTGCTCCGTGGTCGTAGGCCTCCGCTACCTAGAGATGTGCCTGTCTCTGCCCGCTAGCTCCCTGTGGTCAGGGTGGACCTACTAGGGGTGGTGGTAGTAGAGCCTGAAAGCATCGCCCACCACCTGCTGCTCAGCCAGCTCCTCTGCCTCGTCCGCCTGATCCCTGCGGACCACCACGGTTGACCCTCTGCCTCTTCCTGGGTCGTCCCTCAACCGTCTGCTGCTCCTCGGTACGGTGGGTCATGCAATCACGAGCCATGTGGCCCTGCCCGCCACTAGCATAGCACTGTATGCCTCTCGAAAGACTGGCTCTGCGCTGTGTTCCCTGCACCTATGAGCCAGTGTCCTGAGGTCGTCTGCCTGAGGGTCTGGTCTGCCTGGACCCATGTGTCATCCTTCGACTGCCAGCTGTAGAAGACTCTGCTACGTGCCGCCCTGCGGTAGGTCTCGCCGCTGGTGTAGACTCAGCAAGAAAGCTCTCGATGAGAAGGGCTCGCTCCAGTACCCCTGCCTGTGTCGGAATGCTGAGGGAGATCAACGACGCCCTGATCTCCTGCCTCAATCCCTGCTCGAAGGTCCGGGCCTGGAAGAATGGGTCCCGTACCATTTCCATCGAATAACGCGAGATATCGTTAAATCTCGTCGAGTAATGGGCGACCGTCAAGCTTCCCTGCCACAGTTGTAGAAGATCCTGGATGCGCACCACACGGAGGGTTGCTGGGACGAACTCCGAGTGAAAGAGGATCTCAAATTCCATCCAGAGGAGAGATGCCTCATCGTGCACCTATAGCATCAAGCTCCACCATCTGCCTGCTGCCGCATGGAGGAGGCTCGCTGCGAGGATCCCCATGAGGTCAGCTGGTGTCCTCACTAACCTGAAAACTTGTACAACTGCCTCCAACCAATCCTCGGGTGCCTGAGGGTCCGTCTCCCCGCAGAACCTGGGCGGACGCTGACGCTGAAACTCGTGTAGTGCACTAAGGTGACGTGCATCGTCAGCGGCTGGGGCTAGTAGCATCGGTGGATCGGTGGGTTGAGGTTCCGCCGGTGCCTCTGCTGTCAAAGGGCCCTGTACCGAGGCCTCGTCGCTCGGTGGGTTGTCGTCCTGCACAACGCTCGGAACCCTAGATGGCTGCCGTCATGGGGCCATCCTGAAAAGAAACAGGTGCGCCACGGTCAAACAGTATACCTGGTGAGCTGACACAAAGTAATCACAAAGAAAACTTGAAACACACATGTAATCAATGTTTTCGTGCATTAAGTCGGAAATCAGAAGTCAGGGTCCTGGTGTACTGATACGTCGGCCGCCGCACCAAAACTGGTCTCCCTGGACTGATAACCACACTCAATACCTTTAACACTATTGCTTCACATAGAAGAAAGATCACAGTCCAAAGTTCTGCGGTAGAACCGAACTCCTTTGATACCAATTTGTCACGACCCGTCCTCGGGGCCCGTGCCGTGATTACCCCAAGCCCACCTTCCATAGACCAGGGGTTGGCGACTAGCACCAAAGCGTAAATCCCAACAAAAAGGTAAGTCATTGCCTTTAAAAGTAAACAAACACCACAGAGTAAGCCAACAGAAGTAAACACTAAGTAAACTGAGTACAAGTAAGTGCGGAAAGTAAATGGGCCAGAATACAAACCCAAACTGAAAGTAAAGTACAACTGAAAAAGGGAGTACAACAACTGAAAAGTAAAGCCGCAACCTCGAGCCATCTACTGGAAGTCCCACCTGAAGGGTGGGTACAGATAGCCTCCACAGCTCCTCGGGTCCAGCCGTCCGCTCCGAGTACGTCCCGCCCAGTGGTCCACCTCTAGGTACCGACCTGCTCCGCAAGCTTCGACCACGATCAGCGCTGCCCGTCGTCTGCAACCAACACAACGTAGTGCTGGCATATCCCGTGCAGGGGTGAGTATAAGCTACTCAGTAGGGACCCAGAGACCTACGAAGGTCTCCTAGAATCCAAAAAGGATAATCCACAAAGTAAATATACAATCATAAAGTAACATCCGACACTACTTAGGTATATGCCGATACATATACCTAAGTTATCAATTCCAGTTCGGCTCCAACTTCCGAGCCCAAGTTCGATCACATCCACATAGGATAGCACAACACAATCCACATAGGAAATCAAATCAAGATTCAGATCACAAGGTATACTTCTTCGTAAGATGATAGAGATGATCAGATGTATCCACTGATTCATCTAAGCCGTCGGAGTCACACATGATCGATAGGTACTAACCCCTGCAATGACCCACAATGGATCGATAGGTACTAACCCCTGCAATGACCCACAATGAATCGATATGTACTAACCCCCGCAATGACCCACACAGGATCGGACCCACACAGGATCGGACCCACACAGGATCGAACCCACACAGGATCGGACCCACACAGGATCTGTAGGTGCTGGCCCACACAGGACCGCTGAGCACTGACCCACACAGGATCTGACCCACACAGGATCGGTAGCACTAATCCACGTAGGATCGCTGAGTGCTGTAGTCATCGCCGTCGAATCCACGGAGGATTTCTGTACAGTCGTCATCATCGTCGCAGTCGCAGCTAGCTCTAGGGTTCCCGCACACAGCAAGATCATTTTGGAGGGTCCGCTCCAGGAGCCGAGGGGATGATACATCAACTGACACGTAGTGCGAAGTTGATGTTTCCAAAAGTTCCATATCGTTAACAGGAACTCAACGTCACAGACGGCGCGTCATTCAGATGTCCGGTCTGAGAGTTATTGGCTTTTTTGTCACAGGGGCCCGGTTGGTTTTTAAGTCAAAACCTACCCGACCATACTCCGACTGCGTCCAAACCTCGAGCGGAGTAAGCCAAAAGGTCCGTCACACTAAGAGGAATCAATCAAAGTTGACGGCACGTCAATCGGACGTCCGAAGCTCAAGTTATAAGCATTTCCGCTCTGAGGGCCCGGTTTGTTTCGTGCTCGAACCAACCCAGCCAAACCAAAAGTACTCCAAAACCTTGAGCGTAATATACTGAAATGGCCACCTCGATCCAAGGATCGCATCGCAGCTGATTGTGCATCGATCGGAGGTACGCAGCCCAAGTTATGGGAAAAAGAACGTGATAGGTCTGGAAGTGGGGGTTTCGGGCCCGGACCGATCTGGCCCGAGACCCCCTGGGTCGACCCAAACCGGGTCGACCCGACCCGGGTCCGAGTCCGGACCGCTTGGGTGCGGCCCGGACCGGCCCGGCCTGGACGCGGCCCGGCCTGGCGGCTCGGCCCGGCGTGCTGGCGTTGGCCATGTTTCTCGGCCGTTTCGGCCGAGCGGATGGGTGTGCGGGGGGGCGCGCTGCCCCCCGCCTCATCGTAACTGCGGCCCCCATGTGGGGGGCCGTTCTTGTCCAGCCTACCAGGGGTCATAACCCCCAGTTCCTCCTCTGACCGGTAGGCCCGCTCCGGCCGGCCGGCTGCTGCCACCACCGGACCGGTATGGGCCGGTCCCCCTGCTGCGACGCCGGTGGCCCAGAACCGACCGCCGGTCCCTGCTTTGCCGCGCCCTCAGCCGCGGCCTTGGTCAGTCCAGCGTGGCGTGACGGTGCCGCGCTCCTCCTCCGCGGCCCCGCTCCAGCCGTAGTGCCTTTGTGATTCTTCGGCGCGGCGTGACGGTGCCACGCTTCTCCTCCTTTCCTTTAATATTTCCTCGCGCGGTGCTTCGGCACCGCGCTGCCTTACACGTGCCACCACAAAATCAAACCAACAAGGGGGAGGCGGGTCGGCCATGTTCGTGCGGTCTGACCTCCTCCCGTTATTGCGATATCAGGTGGCTCAAATTGAAAAGAAGAAAGTGACGGAAGTAATCACGAACAACAATTAAAATAAACCCCTACCTCGAGCGTAGTCGTCGAAAGAGGTTGTTGCGGAAAGGGATGTCGCAGAATTGATCGCCGCGGAAGAAGGTGGATCATCGCGTCGCGGAGGAACGATGTCTCCCTTCCTTTGATGTGGAAAGTAAGAACGAGGTGATGCGCGTCGGGTCGTCGATCTCCGAGGAAGGCATCTCTCACCGTCGTTCGTCGTCATAGGTCGGTGTTCTTCGCGTTCTTCGTCGAGGAAGAATAACTTCAAGAACTTGAGAAAATTCTCCCAAGCCTCTCACAACCCAACAACCCTTAATTAAATAAGAGTTTGTCTTATTTTATTTCTCAAGCCATGAGTTTTGAAATTAAAAAACTAAACAATCAATTAAGTGAATTAATTGCAACGTTTAAACCGCCAAATTAATTGAGGCGTTTCATAAACAGAAAAACGCAAGGGTTGACTTCCACTTAATAGGGGTGCGGGTGCGTTACCTTATTAAAGGATGGGGTTTAGGAAGAAAAGAAACGGTGGGGATTGTGTGGGTCCCAACTCACAATTATCCTACCTAATGGGTAGGATATTGTGGGTCCCACTTCATCTACTTATCTTAGGTTAAACAAAAATAAAATAAAATTGGTTGCACCACTTTTCTTTTATTCCTTTACTTAACCCCAAAATTTAAAAACCACACCCGTGCAAACACAACTCCAGAAAAGGTGTTTCTAAGAAATTACTGGTGCTGTGATTCCATCGGTGTCCTCGAATTTCGATTCCGAGCACCAGTTCAAAAGTTAAAAAAACCCACTCGTTCGTTCACTGAACGTACCCGAGATAAACTTCAGAAAAAGATTCCGGGCACATCGGGCCTCGGAATTAGGTGCCTTCAGAAACTGCGTTCTTGTAAAATCCCAAAGAAAATTAAGAAAAAATTTCCCTTTAATTTTACGGGTCTTTACATAGACACTTGAGTATATTAAGCGATGTTTAATCCTATATTTTGGTAGTTCATGGTCAAAGAATATACATTTGCTTAAGTTCACATATAAAATTATCTACCAATCATCCAATGACATTGATCCATTTGAGGAATTGTATGTGAGGCCATGTTATTCTCCATTGTGTTGGATTAAGGTTGGGGAGTTATTAGTTTATAGTCTTGATGTATTGAAGATAATGATATAGAAGATCCAGATAGTTTGAGTGAATATTTCTGTGGATAAAAACTTATAGAAGGCCTATGATGATTATAGGTTGAGCCCCTAATAGTTTGAGGTTAGAGACCACATTTTTTTGAGGGTTTCCCCTCAGTGCATGCAATAAAGGTTTCTACATGGTGAGTATGATTTCTCCCTAGTTTTTTGGAACTTTTGAGTTTTTATGGCATGTTTTTGTGGTGGAAAATTATTTGGAACTTGAACTATGGATGGACATGATCCACACTATCATCTATGTGATCAAAAATCATAGATATCATCACTATGACCCCCACATCATTAACTATGTAGAGATAGATAATAACGAGGAATCATTCTTTGTGGAGTGACCAGTATAAATCTTGGATCTTTATAGAAGGTGTTGGAACACACCATCCCATTGGAATGTGTTATGTGGAGACATGGTGGACTAGTGGAGAGTCCTTATAAGAGTGAAATTTAAATTTATACCCATCACACAAGATTGTCTTTTAGTTTTTTATATTTCTATTTTTATTTAAGGATATTATTTTCAAACTGTACCAACATATGAGATGTGTGTTTTCTCTTATTAGTCACATGTGATATGGATTCAAGTATATGAATCATGGATATCCCATTATAAATCAAGATATATTATGTTTATGGTAGATTTTAAAACTGTGTGAGCAAGTCAGTTCCTCTCATCAGAAATAATACGTTTATATATATGGTGGAGTTTTTTTATTTTTGTTCATAGGATAGTGTTTTATAATGTCTATGTGGTTATTATTTTTTGATATATAGAGGTTGAAAAAATGTATTAGTACATACCCTGAGGAGAGGTGGCTTGTGTTTTTAATTTATTATTATGGTACCGTGTTTATTGAGATAGTGATGTGGTTATGTGGGTGTGTTTCTGTATTTTTTTTCTTGGATTGTAGTGTTTTCTTTGGTGGTAGTGTTTAGGGTGTAATGAGATCTGTGAGAGGCATCTTATGGGATGATTATTAATATACATTCATTCTTTTTGGTTTTGGTTTTTATTCTCAATGATGAGATTCATTTAAGAGGTATCTATTATAATGGTCCATAAATTATGATCCATTTACTTTTTTGGTTTTGGAGTTGGTGGTGTTTGAAGTAGGATTTATGTGGGTTTGATGGAGTTTGGGTCGGAAAGTTTTCTAAATTTGGTTGTTCATTATGTCAATAGGTAATCAAAATGTGAGAGGATATACATAGATTAGAGGCTAGTGATTTTTTTCTCAATGTTTCATAAGGTATTTATGTTCTTAATATTCTCATGATGTGAATGAATTATTCACGATGTGATTTTATTTTAGCTTTAGGTTCCCTGAAAACTAGGGTATGTTCATCGGGTTTTGAGATTGACGAGGTCACAGACTGATCTAGATTCAAATCATTAATTCATAGACCTAGTAAAAAATATTAATTTGAATATATGATTCATTCCCTTAATGTTTTGATGCCCATATTTTTTATAAATACCAGGGCTCACCAAAATTCTATCAGTCATCATAAATTTTGGTTAATCCCTATAAAAATTAGGGTGAAAATTCATCCCCTTTTTGGCCTATTTTTATCATTAGATTCTAGAGGTTGATCATTGAAAATATGAGGTGGGTTATCCTCTATACCCCCCTTTTCCCTTTTATTGTCCTTTTATAGATTCACATCAATGATATTGTTTTTATAGGGTTGTGTTTGGAATGTGATATTTGTGACCCATTTCTTTTGATTCGGTTGATTCAAGGTTTCCTTATTTGGTTTGTATCTCCTAGCTATTTCCTATTCAACCAATTATGCATAAAAAATCAGAAATATTTTTTCTGTTAGAGGATCATCATCCTCTCCATATTTATGTGCATGTGTGGGGATTCCATTCTTTTTAATTCCATTTAGTTAATAGTAAGGTTATTGTTAGTGAAGATAATAAATTAAATTAATCTAAAATGATGGGAATGAGGATAAATCACATGTTTTAATTTTTTAATAATATTGTTTATGTAATTATGCATGCATATATGCAATGCTGAAAATCATGACTATTGAGTTCCCTATGTCTGTTGTAGTTTATATATAGTTTAGTCCCTATTTTTTTTATCACACCCAAAATAAAATTATCAGAATGTATATATAGATAATGTATTAGTTTGTCATGGAAATATTGAATTTAATTAGGGATAATAAGGATAAATAATGAAGTCATGTAATGTAATCCATTGAACCTAAATTGTGTAAATTGAGATGTGATATAATGTGTGGTTGTTCATGTTGTGTTTCCTTATGTGATGTGGGTTGTTGTATAGAGATAGTGGTGACTAGATTATTTGTGGAATGTGTGGTGTAGTAATGAGAAGTTTAATTGGTATGGGATGTGCCATGAGTGGATATGAAATTGTGGTTATGTGTGGTGTTTCTGTTATGCAGTGGTTTTTTTGAGGTGGTTTTGTAGTGTGGTGGTTGAGATAATAGTTTTTGTGGTTAGATGGATTTATGAGGTAGTGTTGTTGTGATGGTTTATTTAGGATGGGTGATCTATTCAATGGTGTTGTTTTATTAGTTTATTGGTTACTCAAGGAATAAATTTTCATGATGAAATAAAATAACATGGGTTAGTAAATGAAATAGAATGGGTTGGAATTGATGTGTGGTATTTGGATTAAATGAATTGAAAAATAAATTAATGGACCATGTTAATGTGAAATGAAATGAAATTATAAATGGGAATTAATGGGAACTCAAATAATCTATAAAAAAGTGTAACCTATAATTGAGAGTGGAAATGTATGTATATTTATTGTGGTCGTGTGGTGTGATACATTTGGTGGTGTAAAATAAGATGATAAATGTTATATGGTGTAGTGGTGGTGATTTGGAGTAATCTAGTGCAGTTTTTGTTAATATTTAGTATGGGTATTTTGTGATATCTATCTATTATTTGTTTTATGTTATTTATATATAATCACAACATAATATATATGACCCTATAAATTCCCAAATGATTTAGGATTTAGTTTTTCCCCAACATACAAGTGGGTTGTGACATAGATGTTAGGCTACCTCCACTTACTCAATCATCCTTCAATAGTAGTAATGATTCTGGTCGGTTTTGGAGATTACCCATAGACTATATGGGTTGGTGTTAGAGATAATCCAATGATGATACTTTTTTTTTTGTTTTTTGAGATTACCCAGAGGTGATGAGAATGTAATATGTGGTTGGTTTCATATATGGTGAGAGTATGGAACATGGTTTATTCCCTCGATGTTAATGATGCCATACATTATTGGTTATGTGATGAGGTTGTGATGTGATTATACCTAATACTACCACTAGATTCTAGACAATGTGGGAAGTTGTTATATGTAGGGATTTAATCCCACCAATTGTATAAATGGAAGGATATGTTCCATGAGATGTATGAATGTTATATGAGTACATGAAATATGATGTTAGGGTGTTATATTGGAAACAATATGGTGAATAGTTTATGGGTTTCCTTGATTTTTGTTCTTATGATAATATTTTAATACATTGGATGCATATTTTGGTGCGTGTACAATGGGGAGGCTAGGATTGTATTGTTGTCCTATTTAGGTGCATAATGGTTCTATTATTTTTTCACTATTGTATTTGTATTCTCTTTTCACATTTTGAGTTAAGGTATTGGGTTAGATTCTACTGAATATACATGTTATATACACCCTAGATAAAAATAAAATATTTTGTAGGTTTCCGAAAACACATTGGGGACCAATAAAGGAATTAGTATCTTGGATATAGAGCTATTGTTGATTCACCTCCACAGAACTGTATTTTGGTATTTACTTGGAGTTTTTTTTTATTTTTTGTCCTTGTTCATTAATTCTATGATAGTTTTGTGTTTACATTTATATCATATAATATAGTTTCTTGGTGATTATTTTCCCTATTTCATGATCCTATATCATTATAGAAGGTAATTCCTTTAATATATGTGATTTTGATACCCATGATACCTTTTTCCAACCTGTAGCCTACTGGAGGTAGGACTTAGGGTTCATTATATATCTATCTTAATTTACTACCAAGGTGGTATTCCATTAGAGTGAGGGAGTTATGAAATTACTCACAAACTAATTATCTTCTTTCAGTGAAAGGATAAATACTAACATTTAGTGGAAGTTACTTCCATTTTATGGGTCTTAGTACAAATTTAAGAATGATATTAATCTAAAATTGTTGGAATAAACTCAATATCAATGATATACCTATTTTTTGAGATTATCTGGATGTATTACCTAAAGACTCACCTTTTTATCCCCTGAATCTTGAATTTGAATTCTAAATTGAACTCATAACTAGTGATACCTCTATTTTATTGAATCCATATTTAATGAATGAATTGAGCTGTAGGAATTGTGGAATAAACATAAAAATCACGAGAAGTCATTCAAACACCAATGTATGTCAACAAGATGTGACCATATTTTTTTTGTTTAGAAGATAGATGGTATAATGTTTCTTTTCATTGGCTATCATTAACATCCCAAGATCAGAATAAAGAACATGTTTTCTCTGGACCAAATTGATGAGTTATTTTATCAACTGTGTAGACGAAACTATTTTTCCAAGATTGACCTTCATTTTAGAAATCTTCAGTTAATGTTCAATAATAATGATATACCATATCTAATCTTCTGTACATGTAATAGTAATTAGGGATTTATAGTGATTCTATTTGGACAAACCAATACCCCCACTATCTTAATGGATTTAATTAATAGATCCTTTATAGATTTATTTCAACAGTTTTCGGTAGTATTTAAAGATGGTATTCATATATATTATAAGAGAAAGGAAGTTCATAAAGATCATTTGAATATATTTTTTAAAGATATTAAGGAAGAAGAATATTTATTATAAATAAAAAATGTATGATTTTTTGTTATATGGAGTTCCAAACAATTGATATATAATCTCAAGAAAGGGTATATTAGTGGATCCTTAAAAAAATGGAAGTTATTGAACAATGGCGGAGACCAACCATGGCGAACAAGATCCAAAATATAAATGGGTTTTATAAATAAAACCAAAATATTGTGATGGATTTGTCATTTTTATCTAATATAATAAAAAATATGACTTATAAGGTAGATAAGTTTCTTTGAATAGATGAATGTGATGAAAATAACAAGGAGCAGAAAATAAAGATGGCCAGTGTACATGTGATTACACTAACCTATTTTGGATAAGTGTTTGTGATCTATTTTGAAACATTAATAATAGAATTTGTATGCATCCTCATACATAATGTTATTGGGATATATAATTCTATGCTCCAATTTAAAATTCCTATGAAAAATTAATCATCTCATGATTTGGAGCTTTGAAGTGGGAATTTATTCATTGAAAATCCAAATTAATTATATTGATGGTGAAATATATGATAAATATAATTGGATCATAATAAATTTAATTATATATTGAAAACATCATTGAATATAATATAAAGGAGATATTTTGAATTTATTGAACAATATGACAGCTTAATACATTACCAACCTAGGATGGAGAACAAGGCTGACGATGTTTTGAGACATAAAGACCATGATTGTTTTTTAAAGATAAGGATTGAAATAGATCCTGTAATTATATATTTATATAGGATGGAACTTAACATTATAATTAAGGTAGAAAGATCTTACGTTTATTCTATGAATTTTCATCCATCCATCCATATGAGAAACAAAGAGGTGAAAAAGGATGATGTGTAACTATTGATGAAAGTGATGAATGTTCTTAATGTTAACTATGAATGTGATAGAATTATATTTTTTATTAATAATGTATGTGTCCCATCAATAGAAATATTTAAGAAGAAATTATTGGAACAATTTCATTTTTCATCATTATATATTCATCCTAGAAGTTTGAAGATATATAAGATCTGAAAGACTATTTTTGGTGAAACAAGATGAAGAGAGACATTATAGAGTATATATCTATGTTTCTGGTATGTTAAAATTTTATGTTTGATATATAGAAGTCTAAGGTGATGTTAACAAAATTACCTATTCTAGAATAAAAATAGGAAAACATCTATATTGATTTCATATCTGGATTCAAAAAAACATTTAAAGGCCAAAATTCTATATGGGTTTTATTATACAACAATAAAATGTTATGAGATTTTATTTATATCAATGAATATTTCACTCTTGATTTTAATTACAAGATATTCATTAAGGAAGTTGTATAGTTCCATATAGTTTCATATTATAATGTATCCGATTGGGATATAAGGGTTGTCTAAAAATTCTTGAGAAGTGTCTAGAAATATTTGAATAAAAGTTGAACTTTTGAAATTCATATCATGATCAGATAGATTTTCAGACATAGAGAGCCAATGACACCCTAGAATATATGTTGAGAGCATTTTATATATATTATAAATGTTTTTGGGATCAAAACCTTTCGTTGCAAAAATTTTTGTACAAAAATAAAATTACTCAAGTATTCAGATTTAATATAAAATAAATATCTCTATGATAGTATTTGTTTAACTCTAATTCACTAGGAAACTGTTTGACTAATATATTGGGATAATGTTGGATAATGAAATCTATTGGGATCTGATCTAACAAAAAAAATGTAAGGGATGGCTAGAACCATTTAGCAGCACATTAGGGAGGCTTAGAGTTGATACAAAATTTGTGATGAGCATAATTGATGATATCTAGAGTTCAATGATTGTGAAAAGTAATTATATTGAAAATATATTTGGGAAAAGGGTATGTGATTTAGAAAAAGTATATCTAAAACATATACACATACATACATACATACATACATATATCCCTTCAAAATTCATGATTGTATCAGGGCTTTTTCGTATCACATGGCACTTCCTCCAAATATCTCTAAAGTTTGTAATGTGTAACATGTATATCTATTTCTGAATTAAATAATTAATCCTCTAAATGTACTAAACTCAGTTGTCATACCACTAGTACAAGATCACCCTTTTATGTAATTACTAATAGAGATTCTGGATCAAAGGGAGAAACTACTTTGGAACAAGACCACTCAACTGGTCAAAGATATATGGTGAAAACAATAAATTGGGAAAGCTATCTGGTAACCTGAGGATAGAATAAGGAAAACCTATCCACAATTATTTGTATTGTAGAGGTAAAAAATTGAGATTAAAATTCAAATAAGGTTGTTTGAAGATAACACCATAATATTTTGTAATATATTTATCCTGGATTAATTTGTAGTGTCTGGTAGCTTTCATTAATGAAATAGTAAATTTATTTCAATAGTATTTATACAATATCAAATGAAGCATATTATATTTTATTGAGATAATAAATGTTCTCTAAATTAATTTTTAATTCACAGAGTAAATAATATTTATCTCATATAATTATTTTAAAATATTTTGTTTAGAAGTATTATTTTTGTAATGAATATTTTATATAATGGATAATTTTTCTTATTTATAAATTTCCTCCAAAATATTAAAATAATAAAAATATTTTTCACTCAAGTAGAAAATTATTTCGTTATTTATCAATTGGTTAACTTAATATCCTTTTTATGTAAGAGTTAGTTTTTCATTAAATTGTTTTTTTTGGGTAGAAAATGTGTTTTTATTTTATTAAATCAGAGAATTATCTATTTTTTATTGTTGTTAATGAAATATAAAAGGCAAATATATATATAAGAATATATTTTAATATTTTTCTATTATTTTATACATTGATATCAATGAATTTAAACTCTATTTTATTCTTCAAAATGATTTTTTTTAAAAAAATTCATTGCATTTTGTGCACTTAATTTAAAATGATTTTCTACAACATATAAGAATTTAATATTGTCAAATTTATTCCATTTTTGTTATTACAATGATTAATATAATGTAATATTTTAAATAATTTTTTTTCTAAATAATTGTTAAAATATAAATATTTTCTTACCATAGTTACAGTGAGAAAGGGTTTAACGAGCAGGTGGGGGTAACAAAGAGATAAGGTTAATAATGTCAGTTAAACATTTCTCGATATTATTGGATGAAGATATTTTGACCGTATCATATGAAACCTATGATTTTTTCCATTTGTACCCACTTTAATATGAGAGTCAATTTATGTTATTTAAATCATTTATGTATTTCAATGTGTATCCACATTCACACTTATAAAAGGGAATATCTTCTCTTCCATTATTCAAAAACATTAAGTAATCTAGCTTATCGATGAACAACACAAAAATATTCATATCCTCTTTCCCTTTTTTATTGTTCTTTTGGTCATACACTAATATCACCCTATGTTGGTTTATGGTGTAAGACAAAGGTGGACTCTCAAAGAGGAGGACGTTTGAAAACATAGGAAGAATTATGGTACATGATGTATGAGTTTATGTTATAATATTATTTCAATTTTGAGATAATTAACTCTAAATATTTATTGATGGAGATTATCTAGATCATCTAATTTAAGACCCATATATTTTTTCTTTTGTTATATTTAGAGTTTTAGAGTAATAATATCATTTCCTATCCTTTGTATTCAAAATTATGGAGAAAATATTTTGAACAAAAAGTTATCCTAATATTCTATTTGGTCAAAAAAAATTCATCCCATGTCTATATTTTTCAAAAAAAATATTTACAGAATTTTTTATCTATTATTGAAATGTTTTAAAAAGGACATTTTTTTCAAATTTTATATTACATACAATGCTTTAAAAGTATTAATATTAAAGAAACACTTTTAGAATGTTTTTTTTAAAATTATTAAAAAATTGTAGAATGAATGTAATTTTATATAGAAAATGGTACAAATGGTTTTTTCTATGTACATGACACTTCTTTTCCGTAAATCTTCCATAAAAAGTTTCAAAAGTAATTTTCAATTAACTTAATTTTCTAAATATTTTGGGATTTTTAGTGAAAATTGTATCAAAATAAAATGATATTTTTCTTATGTTTTATATTTATTGTTAGAATATTATTTTCAAAGAAATATATAATCTATGTCAACATATTTTAAGTTTTTTTGTCTCAAATTGGATTTGATCTTCTGATTCCATCCAAATTTTTTGTATGAATTATAATGATGATTATATTATAATGTTTACATGAAACCCATTTTATTCCCACGAGTTAATAAATATATGATGAGATATTGAAGTTTGTTGTGATACAATCTACTTTCTTTCCCTAGATGGATTATAATTATGTGACCGTGAGGTGTTTATAAAATATTCTTCTTTTCCATTGGTTATGATATGATGCTATTATACATACATTATGATATCATATCATATATATTTATATTTTTAATAATGATATGGGTGAGACCAGAATTATATAGCCCCCAAATGCCTTAGATTAAGAATGATATCTCATGAGATAGTTTGATCCAGAATTGGGATTGAAACAGGATCAGTCTATCTAACAACTATGAATGTTTTTGGGACTATAGAAATGATATAATATGGAGTGAACTAAATCCACTATGATAGTATTGGAAGTGATAATCATCCAGGGAGGTGATTTTTTATGTTTATCTATATATAAAAAAATATATGTTATGATTATGATATTTTATCATAGATCATGATTCAATATTTATGATTCCACGCACTTATCACATATATATTTTGTTATTATGAGGATATATTACAATATTTTTGATTAATAATCTCCGATAACGTGGGTATTATTTTTGTAATTCATGATCACATTATCAAACACATATGATAATATATGTATCACTTCTAATCTTTTATTGATATTTATTATGATTATACTTACTAAACATCTGAGTTCACCCTTTATTATGGTTACTTTCCATAGATTATGAAGAAATGTTTTATGTAGGGTATGTGTAAGAAGTAATATACGTGAGAAGAAATTTATGGGAGATATTGAAGATCTTTCGTGAAATAAGATAATCACATATCTAGTATCCAAATACACTAAACCCGTATTGTTTTTGGGTGCGTGTTATTATATGATGTATTTAATCTAAATAAAAAATTATTTAATATAAGTGGATGAAATTCCTAGGGAAACACAATGATTTCCCTAGATCCCTACATAATAAGTGCATAAGTGGTATATTCTACCCATGGGGGAAAATAATGGATTAAGAAGATTTAACCTTATATATTTCCATTTTAGACTTTTCCTAACTCTGATATACAGTAAATGGGTTACCATCATCACCAGTCATTGGAATAAAGGAAATAACATTATTGGTTTTCATGGTTAACTAGCTTCCACTAATATAGACTCCCAAGGTATTAATATAGAAAAAGTCAATATAGAAAAAAACATAGATAATATAATGTTTGTGTGTAGACAATATATCAAATGATAAGATATCTATCTTAGTCATTTATATAACCATTTACCTACATAGAAAGTAGGAAGATTCTGATTAATGAAATTTGGTATTTGGTTTATGAGTAGAAAACATTATAATTTGACCACACTTTTTGGAGTATGAATAGAATTTCCAAACTGAAAGGATCATTCCAAAGTGAATAGAGGATTTACCTAATAGGTCACCCTTTATGGAAATCCTTGTAATTCCGTTATTTAAAATTTTATGAGGAATTATCTAAATAAAAAACATGAACATAATCAATTCCTATATCAAAACCTCTTCTGAATAGTTTATTTATCTACCAATGGAAAAAATCAGATAACCCACCCCATAAAATACACAGAAAATATGCCTAAAAAAATTCATTCTTTATAATCATTAATACTAAATATGATAATTGAAAAAATATTTTAACTAAGAAACACATTTGAAAAACAATCCACCTATTTTTAAAACAACGTAACCAATATAAAATACCACAATATATTTAAAATTATATAAAATAAAATCATATTACAGTCTTTAGAATCAGTTATAAAATAGAAAACTACCTTAAAAATATGTATTCAAGAGTCCCACAAAAATTTTAAATTTTTCATAAAAACATCAAAATTAAATCATAAAATTTATAAAATATCACTTAAAAATTAAATAAAATCCTATCAAAAATCCCATGAAAACCAATTTAAAATATAATTTTCAATAAATTATACTTTAAAAAAAACCAAATTCAATTTCACCATAATCATATAAAAATTAATATAAAAAATTTAAATAAAAAACCCATCCATCCATATAAAAATATCATTAGACTAACCTCGATCCTTTTCCAATCTCATAATTTAATAAACTGATCCATTAATCATGAGGCCTAAAAAATAAAAATTAAATGAGGATCTTCTGTTTATTATCCCTCCTATTTTTATCAGTCATGTGAAAGTTTTGCAATAGTTATTACCAAGTGTTTAAAATCCATCTCTTGAGAATTTTATGTTTTTTTAGTATATCAGGTCCAACCTAACATCTTTTTTTCTTCTAAATTTCCATCCAAAAATTTCATGAATAACCCTCAGAAAACATTAAAAATTCCCATGGGGAGAAATTGCTTGAATGTTTAATAAAATATCACTATATCATATACCCATAGAAACTCGCGGATTAGGGTGATAAATAGATCATGAGTCCCTCTATTCACCAACCATTTTATTTTTGATAGTACTATTACTCTTTCCACCAATAGTCCCAAATAATTAGAAATATGTGTAGAACTTAGACACTAATGTGAAATTATGCTCTGATAGAATTTATAACGAACCATCCCGATTTTCTACCAACCCATCACCCAAATTATCTCACCATTGGCCCCCAAGGGAATTCTGCATCCCCAATGGCTGATAACTAGATCATAGTCATCATAGAACCTCACAATGAGAATTATATTCCCACAAAATAATATATAAAAATACATGGTATGAATAAATAAACAACCCATTAATCACATAAATATAATGATACATGGTATTCAGTAAACTGAATCAAGAGAAGTAAAAAATGAATATAACTACTAGGTACCAAATTATACAACATAATAATAAATTTATGAAAAATAAAATCTAATCCATACTGTGAAACCACATCCGGTTAACCCATGCTTGGACACCATATCCCAATGCAATATTGACAAACTAATAATAGAAATCCAATATGATGATGAACCACAGATCCTATTTACAAAATGAAACTCTATATACACAACCACGAGTGTGTATATAGGTTTTTAGTAAACATTTAAAAAATGTTATCTTGAATAAGTGTATGTAATTAATTTCACTAAGCAGTTCTTAAATTCTAGTCGGAAATTTAATATAACATAAATATTTAAACATAAAATTCATGAGTAAAATAAAACTATATTCATTAAATATAATATAAATAAATAATTTATATTAAACTAGTATAGATAACTAAAAATATCAAGAAAAGTTTCTTTTCAAAAACAAAAAAAAAATTTTCCAAATTTTTTTGGAAAACATTAGTTTAGATTATCATTAAAAACCATTTGAAAGAATGAAATAATAATGTAATGGTTAAACAATGATACATAGTAGGCACCGAAACTAAGGGGAATCATTAATCAATAATACTAGGGTTTAAAAATGAAACAGAAGAAAAAGGGTAATCATTAAAATATTAAGAGAGAAATCCCCCACATGGAACCACCAATTGTAATGACTCCGAATTTAACAACATATCTTCATTAAATAAATATTATGTTAACAATTTGTTATACATGTAACACTAATATAAAATGAGACTATTATTTGTTAAAAGAATAATTTATCCATTATAACCTATTATAAATAAAATTAATAACTATATTACAAAATTAATGAATAAAAATGAAATACATAAAATCAGGTTGTGAAAGTCTATCTTATAATGCACATTTGTCTACGCGTGGAAAGTACTTATCATCACTAGGGTTTTACATTGAATATTCTCAGTCAGAAATCAAAAAATATGATATCATATAAGATTAATGAAAGAGAAATTAACTAATATAGAAATGTCTATAAGATTCATGCTACCATAGTCACTACCCTCAAATAACACAGAACGTTATCCTGTAATTAGATCTCACATGAATATCTTGAAGGGCCATATAACTAGTAATTGGAATGATATAAACTTGTAATTATTAATATAATGATTTATTTATCTCATGTTTTATGTATTTCAAATTTTTACTTCTAAAAAAAATAAATTTCTTGCATTAATGCATTGAAAATATGAACACGATCATTTTACTCTTAAAAATACATTCCTTCTAAAATTAACTTATATATATATTAATTTACGAAACAATATATATTAAAGATTTGGTATATTATTTAAATGAATAATATATATTTTTTTATATGAATAATATATTTTGTTTAATATTATTAGTAATTAATAGGAAAATAACATAAGAATGATTAGTATTTTAAAAAGGTTATCTTTTAATGATTTTTTTTTCAATATATCATTTTGTTTTTATTTAAAAGTCAAATTCTAAATTATTGAAATTTAATTTGTAAAAATTAAATTAATTTATGGATTAAGTATATCCATATTATATTATGGCCATTTTTTGTTTTTTATAAAATACTTGATTGTCAATTGAATAATAGAAATAATTTTTTTTATTTTCTTAAATTTTATGAATTTATTCATATATAAGAAAGAATAACTAAAATACATGTCTATATATTTTCGACCATAGGGAGGATTCTATGATTCATTGGTCCACATTTTTTTATTTTTCCTCTTGCAAAATAGACTTTAACTATTATTTGATAGAACTGCCTATACTGGAAAACAAAACCCAAACACACCCATGAGAAAACAAGAAATTACTAGGTTGACTACATAATAAGAGTATATAGTACTTGTAATGATCTTGAAACATTCTATTAAAAAACATATACTATAAAGTAATACTTCATGGAATAAAATATATAGGTTATATCTATAATGCTCATACCAACATTGTCCTTCAACAATGAATTTTCTTATTACATAGATAATACGACAAAACAATTTTTCCAATTATAAAATGAACCTTCAAGAAAACTTTTTAACACATTTTAACTATTATACATAAATTCATTGAAGGTTCCATTTATACTTGTTTAACTTCTTATATATCATTCCCAATATCTTTCTACCCTCTTTGTATACCTCTCTATGAAAAACCTATTAATCTAGAATAGTTTTTTTCTAAATCTCCAAATTTTTTGTTTGATACGTATCTATATGGTACAATCTCATTCGATACATCTCTATCTAGTACATTTTACATTAGTTCATCTCTATCTAACAATTAGAATAAAATAACACTCAAAATTCTCAATCACCACCTAAACTCTTCACAATTAAAACTATTAGCCAGGGATAATGATGATTAATACATAAGAGTGGGTGAATTATGTTCTTTAAAAAATCTTGGAAAATAAAAAATTACAAATCTTTAAATAAAGTGATTTATTACATTAATATTAATTTTAAGTATGTGGAAATAAATAAGAAAAAAAAAGAAGGAAATAATTATGAATATTTTTTCTCAAAATATATATCCCATAGTCCTCTCCACCAATTCTCTCTCCATTAGTTTGCTAATTTTCATTACGAAGGTCCTTTTATACAGGGTTTTCTATACAGAGTGCATGCACTTGAAAACATAAAATAAGTTAGGTTATTTTAGAAGGAACCTAAATAGCTTAATTCAAGAAGCTAACACTCTACCAGAAACATAGTATAATCATTATACATATAAATAAAATAGTTGAAATCTAGAAATATGAATTAGATTCAGTACAAAATTTTCTCCAAAACTGAATAATGTAGAAGATATTCAATAAATCACAATATTAACTGAATTATTTTCAAAGAGTTTGGGATTTATTATTCTTTTAATAGAATTACTAGAAATATAACATAGTTATTTTATTACAATTAATATTATCTTCATTTTTTTAGAATCTTTTTACATCTATTTGTTCTCTAGCTTCACCACACGCATCAATAAAAATTATTTTATTTTCTTAAATATTATCTACCTTCAATAATTTGAAATAATTAAGTCAAGAACCTTCATTGTATTTCTCCAAAATTTTAGTGTGGCCATTGAAATATTCCCAAAATAAATACTCAAACTAATAATAAGTACATTTTAATAACTAACAATCTATTGGATCTTCCTAGAAAATTTCCAAGGAAATAGCTATGGGGATTCCTTCTTCTTTTACTTTATGAATAAATCTATGACAAATACATTTGAAATAATTTTAATATTTTATTGGATAATATGTATAGTATAATATCATTATTGAATAATTACTTCTTTAAAATAGAAATATTTTAAATCTCTTCTCAAAACCCTCCTTTACATTAATTCTCAATGATTCCTTAAATTTATCGGCATAGCCTATAGAATAATTCAAATATATGAATTTGAATTAAAAAAATACAACCTATATTAGAAAATTAATCATAAATGATAATATGATAAAAAATAATTTAAATTTTATTGAATTTTGTTGAAATATAATTGATTAGATTACTTGTAATTTTTTGTTTTTTATATAGTACATATAATAGATAGAATAACACAAATAATTTCACAGTAGATATATATAAGAAAATAATCATGAAATAGGGCATTGTATCCTTGATATTGTAGTCTTATTATTTAGATGAATTCATAATCGTAGGTTTCACTTTTTTTATATGATGATTTATAAACACATGATATTACAATAATGCATGAAATATATTATAGATTATATAAATTATACTCGAGATAATAACTCTATTTATCAGGTAGCACACCACCTTCTCTATTTCAGCATATGGTCTGCAATATACTTGATGAAGATTCCCCAAATATGAATGGATAAAGTGAAATGAGTCATTAAAATCATCCAAGAGATATTTAGGTTAGTTTGATATCATCTTGATCCATATTGGAAATCAAACATAATATTCATAGAAGACACATAGATTTATCCAACATTTTTTATAGTTTTCACCATCGAGCTTTAGTGAATACTACATGTAGATAATCTATAGTTATTCTAGCAAGTGTTTTTAAGATACAATATTATCCCATATATGAAGTGTTCCATAATAATCGATGTTAAATGTTTTATTTCTACATAACTTCTATTGTATGATTTTTTTAGTACAGTAACATTTCAAGGTACATTATCTTCATAAAAATATAGTCCACTCATTCACAAAGATTGTAGATTGAATCATATAATATAGTAACAAAAATAATCATCAATGAATAAAAATACTTTTGATATCATAGTATGTGAACAGAGTTTTATCATTTTATGATATGTGTTCTATTATAGTGATACAATGCATAAATATAAGGTTTAGTTTTGAATACAATGTAGGAATAAACATGAAAAATGCGTGTATCATTTCATTTCAACATAGGGAGCATTTTAAAAACATTAGTTTGCTGAACCCAAATTTCCACTCAATCATGGTTTTCATTAAATACCAATGATATGTTTATTTTCCTACTATTATTTGAATCCTAATATGGATACAAATTTATAGATAAATACCATTTGGAAAAATTATGCAGATTACCACCACACAATTCTCTCCATTTTAGAGGATTTTAAAACCATATTTCGAATTCAATATAAGAAAATTATATTTATATAATTTTAATACCTTTTAAAAAATAAGAATAACCAAAAAATTCACACTTCTAATGATTAAAATATCATTTAAATTCAGAATAAAAAGATAACATGAAAAACTATAGCTTGTCAGAAACATCACAGAACTTCTAAAAATCTATAGATCACTAAAACAACATTTTTTTCCTTTCATGTAAATTATTAAAATAAATATAAATCTATCAGATATCCATATTTCCATGTTGTATGAGAATATCAACAATATATATTGTGATATAAGCTAATCATAAAGGCATTGTAAATTCAAAAACACTAAAACAAACATATTAGTAAAAGAAAAAACGGGATGAAGTAATTATGAAAACCAAGATGAAAATTGAATGAAAGAGGAGCCACTACACAATATACATATTTTTATAATTAAAAAACCCAACATTACCCTCCCCTTTTTTTTAAAGATAAAAAAGGCTAATATAAAATAACAATAAATCATGTAAAAATAAAACATACACAACATATTATACTCACTTACATAGTGTATATAATTATAAATGAAATGGTCGAGATAAAAGATTTTAAAAGATAAATTTAACCATAACTCTACCTAAAATTTAGATATCATAAAATAAAATCCCTCTATGTAAAACATAGAAGAAAATTGATCGACAAAAACTTGAATTTTGTTTCCAAAAATGTTAAACAAGTTCGTAATAAATAAAATAACACAATAATTTTTTTAATTCATTACATAAAAATATTTCATTCAATAAAATTCTAAAATAACTATCCCTTTAAATAGTAATACTTTAATCACGTTATTATATTACAATTAACATTAAATATGTAAATTTTTAAATAGAATATATGATATTAACACCATAATTCAGGAATTTTATTACCCTCCCCTTTTTTCCATCAATTTTTTAGATAATTATACCTTATAGTATTCATTCTATAAGATTGTTTCATCGAATCAATTAAACCAATAATTTAAAATATTTTATTTCATTCAAATGACATGATTTTTGTAGGAATTTGATTTTATATCAAAAATCTAGTTAGTGAAAATAAAATTGTCAATATAAATAGAATCATTATATTTTCAATGTTATCTATTATTTTTCTTAAACAATTAAAATTTATCTTTAAGAATATAACAATATTCATTAAGCTCATCGAAATAAATTATTTAAAATAATAACTATGAGAGCTAGGTGATTTTACCTCCTTTGTGTGATCCATTAAACATAGATTTACATATTGTTTTTCATGATATTATATATATTTTGAAGTATATTGATCACCTAAATATTTATATGGATTAAAAATTTATTCCATGGAATTTTTTATTTTACTTTTAAAATTATGCTTTTTTTGAGCTTTAAGTTACAGGTAGTAGTGTCTCAAATAAACATTATTATTATATTCAATACATTTAAACTCTTTATCTTTATTCTTCATTAATTTATCCTTTCTATTTTTTTACAAAATTGGAAATTATAAAGATATTTATTATAAATCCTCACAGAATCCTAAACTAAAATCAGAATAAAAACATTCATCCTTCAAAACAATAAGTGAATCAATTTCCTTTTTGATATAAATAAGTTTTCACCTTCAAAATGTAAATCAAAATAAAATATCATCCAATATATGATTAATTCATAAATTATATAATATTTTTCTAGTGAGAATTTTAAAATATCATCCAATATTCCTTTCCACTTAGAATGTAATACTAAAATCCCCTTTAACACCTAATATTGTTTAGGAACTAGGTTTCGTAAGGAAGAAAAATCATTGAATGTTTATGTTAACATCCTATTCAACTGAGTGATACATTCATCATCCAATATCATAAATTTATCTAATTTATGTTTAAAAGTATTTTACATTTATTTTCAAATGTTATTGGTTCTTTTATAGGAAACTTCAATTGTCTCCCTCATTTTATAAGCTATAGTATACTGAAAAACATGATTTAATTCATCAGTTCTTAATACAAAAAAAAAATTCATAGAATTTGAACTGATATTATATTCAATATCTTTAAAATCATTCCACATCTCATGTTCTCCTTTAGGAATTTTATTAGGGTTGAAAAATTTCATGTAAACATTTATTCTAAGATTATTTTAAAAAATAATCATACATGGTTTCCAACAACTGTAATTATCACTATTTAAATAAGTATAATGGATGTTAGATATACCTTCATTATAAATAGCCATTGGATTCAGAAATTATATGGATTATTAAATAATGATTTTAAATGAGAAAATAAATCATAAATATTCACTAAAAGATCCTAATATCTGATTCCACTTGTTTATATGAGGAATAAAACACATAAAATATTCAAATATTTCTTGATAGAGTGAAAGCCCACTAACACCACTTATTGGTATCCAGTAGAAACCAAGAATATCTTCAAAGAAATATAGAAATATATCCTTCCCTTAGATGTTATTTGGTATTTTTGGATGACAATGAAACAGTCACCAGATGAAGGTTGAATTGTGTCCACTTAAAAATCCCAGAAAATATAAAATGTACCCCTTGAAATAAATCAGTTCTATTTTAACCATTAAATGATGAGTAATGAAGCAGAAATAAATAAATAAAAGAGTATAAAAAATGAGTTACAGTTGTTTGAGGCACAAATAACCCCTAGTCTATTCCACATGTTCTCTTTCTATGATATTTGTGGTTTTAAAAAATAAGTCCTTTTATTTGTAGACCTCGAAAACTGGGTGTATGTAGTTGACACGATACAAGAAGTCAGGTTCATTTACAAGGGACCATGATAGCATAGATTAACAAGACGACAATTGAAATATGAGTGAGTATGTGATGAATAAACATCAATAATATAGATGAGATGTATAAAGTTGATGTAGATTTGGCATATAGTTCCCTCTATAAATGATATATGATGGTGATATTCAATAACCCATTGAAATGGACAATAGATTTTTGAAGAGTGTGATCATTGTTAATATTTTAACAATAATATAAAATAATAAGATAATGATTTTCTTATCTCTAATAGTTTCTTCAATTGGGTAAAATCATGTTATGTTAGTATGTTCTCTACCTTCATCATCAATATAAAAAATTAGAGTTTTTATGAACTTTTCTCTACATTCGAGAATTTAAAAATAATTGATTGAATAACGTTCTTGGATGTACACCTCAATTGAAGTATGACCATTGAAATATTCCCAAAATAAATATTTAATAGAATATTAACAACTATTTATTTAAAAATAATCCATTTTTTCTTCCATTAATGTTTCCAAGGATATCACATTAATGTTCCCATCTTCTTTCATATAAAGAATTAATCTCTAAGAAATGAATTCAAAATAATTTTAATAGTTCCTCTAATAATATCTCAATAATATTAGTATGATTTAATAATTCATTCATGGAAATCGAAACAGGTTTAATATCCATTGAAAATGATCCTATGAATTCTTTCTCAATAGACCCTTAAATCTATAAATATAATTGTCAAAATAATTATTATATTTTAATTATGAACTATAATCGTACCATCATTATTTCTAAAATAATTATAACTGACAATTTAATAAATAATCCTTCAAATATTCATGAAATTAAATGAAACAAGTTAAATAATTTTCCTTTTAAGTTGAGGAATTTTTTTAATACATAAAATAGAAGGAATAAATTAGATAATATCATAAGATAATAAATGTGAAATAGAGAATAATAACCTTGAGATTTTAGTCTTATTCTTCAGACCAATTCATTATAATTGTTTCCATTTTTATGATTCTATGATTTTTATCACCATAATTCTTGAAATGGCATTTAGTTCATATCCGTTCGGGTTGAAATAATGTCTCTATTTATCATCTGGCATACCTCTTTCACTATTACATCATATGAGAACCTATACACAAAATGATGAAGTCACACATACACATTCATTTTGTGTAGTGGGTCATTATTCTCATATAGGTTTAAATAATATTAATTTTATATCATCTTTATCTATATTGAGAATAACATACTAAAATAATCCGTGAGTAAATAATAGTTTTCATATTACATCTTGAGTGAATATTTCTTGCAGAAACTCTATAGATATTCCAAAAAGAGTTTTAATATAGAGTCCCCTTCCCTATAAGCATCATTCCAGAATAATTAGGGTGTAGGATTTTATTGCTATGAGACTTCTACTTTATAATGATTCTAGTACAATACAATTTCATGTTGCATCACGTTTAGATCGATATAACTCATAGTATATGATAGATCATGGATCAATGCATGATATGTCGTAAAGTGAATCTTCATAAAATCATAAAACTACTTATGATACTGTAGAATATTAAATGATTATTTTAATTATATGACATTTATTCCAATATTTCAATTCAACAAACAAGAATGAGGTTCATATTTTTTTAAAATGTATTGATCAACATGAGAAATGTGGAGATTATTTCATTCCATAGTGAGGATTATTATAAAAGAGTTAGGTTCTTGAATGCAACTTTCAACTCTAAAATAAGTTTAATAAAATAATAATGTCAGGTTCATTTTAATAACATTTGGATTACTAATAGTTGGATAAAACCTAATATTGAGATCAATGAGGGGATGAATACCCTTTTTAATTATTGTATAACTTACCGCCATAAAATTATATCATATTTGGAGGATTTTAACACCATATTTGGAAACTAGTCCAATGGTTTATATTTTGATAATTTCAAGACCATTCCAATGGTTCTAGGAACACTAATATATAACATTCATATACCATTATATTTTAAAAATATAGAAAAAACAATACTCTATAAAAGTATATTTTGGAAAAAAATATCTAAAAAACATAGAGAATTTATAGAGAACTTAAACACCCCTTTTAGTTATACATGTAAATTAATAAAATAAAGATAATTGTATTATATATTTATCACATCATATTTGATGTGAATATGAAAACTATAGCTTTTTATATAAATTAATCACATTGAAAAAATAAATTTTATATCACTAAAACAAACATATTAGAAAAAAATGGTTTGCAGTTATTATCAAAACCAAGATGGGAATAGAATGGAAAAAGAGCCACCCAACAAAATCTTCTCAAAAGTTTTCCTTAAATATCATTGTCAATGACATGTAATTCTTCTTAAAATACCAACTAGAATCATGGTATTTTCTTTGTGATCATTGATACATTGAATGTATACTTCAAAATCATCATAATACATGACTTTAAAAACAATTTGTAATGGTCCTAAAACCTTAGTCTATTTATTATCTTTATAATTAAATCTATTATATAATGCTTTACTATATTCTTTTATCTATATATATTTTTTATTACCCTATCCAAATATCGAACCATTTCTTTATTCCATGACCCTTTCTATATACCTCTTACGGATTAGTTTTTATAGAAACCTCTTTTTGATGTCTTTATGTGGAGACCTCTATTTGATGAATTCATTCAAAATGAATTTTTTGATTATAATGTCTAAAAATACTCATTCATTCAATTACCTCCGGTAAAAAAATCATTTAGAATCTTGAATACCTTATAAAAATAATGATGTTTCAAAGTTTGAAGAGAAAAATAATTACATGAGTTCCCATATCTGAATGGCTTAGTATCGTGTTGCATTGAGTATTTTAAGATATACACTACACTTCATCCAATAACATGTGTCCTCTAGGCTCTATCATATCATGCCATGTCTGAAACCATTATAAGAAAGGATCAACATTGTCAACTATTTATTTATTAACTAAAAAATTCAAAACCATAAAAAATACACCTTTCTAATTGGATTATTTCTCTATTAAACAAAAATGAAATAACACTTCATCTAAAATATATCCAACTTTTTATTTTTTTGTAAACCTTGGAGGATAATTAAATGATTCTATAAAAGTCAATTAATTGATCAATACCAAACAATTCTAAGCATACATATGAAAACTAGGTCTATGAAACAAGTATCATTATACAATAATACAATGATGTCTATAACATATTGAATAGAAATTATTTTAAAACATTCCTTGACTTTATGGATTCATCATCCCAAAAAAATATACTTGTAAAAAAATTACATACATATACTTCATTAGACCATAAAAATACTCACTAAATATATTCACTCTATTGAAAGGTAAAACACATATTAATGGATATAATTTTGTTGTCATATTATTACCCCTTTGAATATAAACTACAAATAAAATGTAAGATAGGTAAAAAAGATCACATACCATAGCTTTTAGGACTATCATATTGAATTACAATAATTAACTACAACTTCTGAAAATGGGTTATTTGATAATGGTTTGGTGATGGTATCAACTAAATTATCTTTTAGAGTCACAAATAAAATGATTAGTTCATTTATTTACACATGTTATTTTATAATGTGATAATTAATATTATACACTTAGATCATGTATTTGATATTATGTTATTTTTGGCGTTGATTGTAATTTTATTATCACACCCTAAGAGAAGGGGAATGTTCACATCAACACAAGATGATTCCATCTCTGTCACTATCCAAATTAGTTGTCTTGTATCTTGAGTGGAATCCACATACACATATTTTTTAGTGTATATATTAACTAACATTTTCTTCTCTGTATGACAATATAGACATCTTTCTCCTAGAAATTAAACTCCGTTAAGCGTTTCTCTTTTTTCCTCTGTACAACCCGACCATTCTACATTTGAATAGCCAAATAGATTCAACCTCCCATGTCTATAATGAATTATCCCACAATATTTACTTCCATTGATATATATGAGAATTATTTTTCTAGTAATTTCATTTTATTTTGGAACAATCTGAAATCTAGAATAGAATGTAACAACATAAACCATGTATGTTCTATAGGCTTCTAAAAATGACAATCTTACAATCAACTCCCTAAATTATATAGAATCAATATTAATTACAAATTAAGTCATGAATATATTTTTTAACACTTATATTACTATGGAAATAGGTTTTAAATATTCCATTTCAATTCATTTAATCAATTCCATATCATATTTTTCTTTTGATAAGAAATTTTTATCATTATCATGATTGATTTTCAAGACAATAAAGTAACATATTTCTACCATCAATGACATTTCAAAAAATATATTTATTTATCTGTAAAATACTTTAAAATTATCTTCATTATTACATTAAAATATGACATTATCAACATAAATATTTACAATTATAGAATCCTTATAATGTTCCAATATTTAGAAGAAACCATCACCTCTTCATTTTTTGAAATTCATCTTCTCCACGAATGTGAGGAATTTCAAGATCATGAATCATTTTTTAACCCATAGAAAACCTTATTTAAAATGAAGACACATTTTTCATCTTAACCACTTAGGAATACACATGGTTTATCAATATAAAATTCCTCTTTGAGAGCTGCATAGAGAATTTAAGTCATGACATCCAATTTATAATATATTACACCTTCTTTTCAAAGTAATAACAAGAATGATTGAGACTGTTTAAATTAGTTATATGAGGGAAAATATCTCTTAAAAAAATGAATTCAAACTCTGACTAGGTCTTAGAAACTATTCTTTACCTATTTCATTTCACTTCACCTATTTTATTAAATATGTTCTAGAGAACCCACATTATTCCAATCACATTTTTATCTTCATGTTTTTATACCAAATCTCTATCTTATTCTACTCAATATGATGCAAATATTAATTCATGGAATCAATACACTATTGATTCTCTAATGAATATTCAAAATCTATTAGCTCATCCTATGAAAACAAAAGGTATTTAGAACTATACTTGATATTCTTCTAGTCTAAATATGTCATCCTTGATATCCAAAGATATCTTGGGCCTCCACATTCTTCCTCATCTTGGATAAGTTGTAAAAAAATTTCCCACATTACATGAAATTTATGAGTAAATATATTCTTGTTATAAAACTTCTATATCATTACATTTATCATAAAATGTTTCATGTTGATTAATAAGATACTCATTATCTTCTCTTCCTATGATATCTATAGTTTAATGTTAAACCATTAAATCAGAATGATGTATCATTTTAACCTCTACGGAGTCTATAATATTTATACATAACTTATGATAACACCAGAATAATGTTATATCACAATTCAAACATTATAAATAATGACACTGAATGGGAACTAATTCTCAGATAGATTATCTATAGAAAAATCAATAAGGATTATATTAAATTAGTATTGTTCTTCCCATATCAACCTAACTACAATTATATATTTTAATAACACTATTGGTTTATTTACCGTTTGTTGTACTATATTCATACTAATTCTATGATTTTAAATATTATATTTAAATGTAACATTTCTATACTCAACTACATTATCAGTTCCAATAATCTTTATAGAGTAGCCATTTTTTCTTTACAAATTCTATTGAAATTAATTAACATATTTAGAGACAAATATTTTATTTTTATTAATATTATTTTGGAAATATGATTAAAATATTAAATAAAGAAAAAATAATTATCAATAATTATTGTTTTATTTCTCATGGATCCATATATTTCAGAATAAATGAGCTTTGAAGTGATGAGTTGTATGTATCTCGACCAGATAATGTACTAAATTTGAGATGACCCTTATTAAAATATTAAAAAACAATAATGTATACTTATAATAATCATAGGAACATAATGTATTATTCCCATCACTATTATCATTCGAATATTTCACTATAAAATATGTCCAAACCCTTTAATTTTTTTTCCCATTTTTAACCATCAGACTCATATAGCATGAAACCTGTTCATCTCTAAACTGAATCATATTCCCCTTGGTTAATTTTCATATTATTAAAACACTCCAATATTTAATATTTTTAACACTAAAATCATATATTCTAAAAACTAATTTTTTCTTTCATTATAATGATATTAAACAGTCAATTGTTTTTGTTTCTATCATTAAATTAATGAGTCACATCTTCAATTTAAAGTTTATTTTCTAATGGAATGAGATCTAATGACTTTGATGTTGACTGATCCATTGATTCCAAAATTCAAAATCCCTTCATTTTAATCATTCATATTTTTAACAAAATCAAATATATAATCTTATCTCAATAACACCCACTATCCAACATCCAAGGTTGTTCTCCCATTGGGGCCTTAAAATAATTTTTTAAAACTAAGGAATATTCTTTGTCTTCTTCATATTTTATGTTTTCAAAATGGAGTTCTCATATTTATTTTTTTGAGTGGGTTGAATTCCCCTCAAAATCATCCACCAATATCTAATGGATTAATTTAGGTGTCTATAATTGAACCAAAACATTTCAATTATATCCCAAATCCCTCATTGTACTAACAATATCGATAGAAAAGAAATTTTCCTTTTCGATATGCATACTGTCTGAAATTGTGTATCTATATTCCAACATCTTTATTACAATCAACCTTCAAAAATTATTGTGAAGAAAAATATTGGTAGAATATTATCATCTTACCCCTTATATTAGACTGATTATTATCCTTAAAAAAAGTCACTATTTGAATCAATTTTTATAGAGTTTGATTTCTCATATATTCTATAATTTTGGTAGTTTCTTATTTTCCCTTCATATATGTTCCACTTAGATTTATTCCTTTTCTATAAATTTAATAAAATTCTGTAAAACTATGAGGGTTGTCATTATTTATCCTTATGTTTTATAAAAACCATAAACAATTACAAAATTTCTATGATCAAATTTGTGATGTTTGATACTCCTTATTTATCTTTAGTTTGTATAATATGTACAAGGTTATATTAATTATATTTATTCCTTATATTTTCTATAATCTCATGTTTTAAATTTTATAATCATGAAATAACTTCTTATTGTTGTAAATAAATTTAAAAAATAATTAATTTTATTTTTTATAAACTATATCTTGATTGTTAATGGGATTGACAGATTTATTTAATTTTTTTTGTTTCCCAAGTTTTGAAATTTTTGAAAGACATCATTTAATTTATCTTTTAATTTTAAACACCATATTGGTTTCTTAATATTTTTCAACATAGTTTATTCTTTAATATATAGTAAAAATCTCATCATTTACCTTTTTAATAAGTAACATCTCAATACCATCCCCATTTGGAATTTTATATTCAATAACACTATCATCATATTTCTCAAATTTAGAAGAAATAATGTTATTTTTATATTTAGATAATTTAATAGCCATAATTTTGAAATAATATTTTTAATTTTTTGAATTCTTATTATATGTTCTTTTTAGCTTTCCATCTTCTTCATTGCTATATTCATATTTCTTTGTCCTATGATAATTTGATGTGAAATGTATAATGGATCTTTTGTTAAATCACTTCATTGGTAAGTTAATTTTTTAGTTTTTATTACTCAATTAATTTTTTTTAAAAAAAATTTATATTCATAAATACATTTTCTCATCTTATCTTTAGTGTATGAGTCACTGAATTCTTCCTCAATCACAACCTTATTTTACATTACATGCTTCATGGATTTGAAATAGATTTTTCAATCATAAATTTTCTTATTATTATTGATAAATTTTTATCTTCCCAATTCATAAATTATGATAATACTATGAATATTATCTATATAGATAGTTTTAGGATTTCAATATTATAAAAATAACACATTTTTGTCAAAATGTTCTGGGTGAATTCATAGAATCAGTTCCATAAAAGTCTATTATTCCAATTTTCCCCAAAAAAATTCCATTTCTTACAATGATATTACCCCTTGTAAATAACTCACCAATAGATTTATCATCTCTAATATTAAGATCATTATACTTCAATAGCCACATCTATAACATTTTTTCTTGAATAATTATTTACGTATTAAATATTTTACAACTTTTCATAGATACATTCAACTATTACAATTTGATTAAATCCTATATATTAAATTTTTTAGAGAGAGAAAAGTATACAATGTATGGATCATCCATAATTATCTATAATCTTCTCATTTGAAGCTATTAAGGGAGTAATATTAATATGAGGAGTGAAACCAACTACATCAACTTCATGAAGTTTATAGTTAAAGGGAAATAGATAGGATATGATTTTTTCTCTACTAACATGATAATACATTATATGAAAGACATTAATCACTTTGATATTAAATAATATTTTAATATGCATGGAAATATTATCGTTCTTTAAACATAAAATATTAAAGAGACAATGAGGGATTATGTGTTATGATACCTATTAAAATAATCTCTCAGAATATGTGTGACCACTATAATGGGGTGAACATGTGGTATAACTTTTATATTTTTCATCTTTGAAAAAAACCATTAAATTAAGTTAGTAAAAATAATCTCTTCTAAAAAATAGCACAGAAGCACACAAATAGGAACAAAAAAAATGTTCACTACTCAATATGAGTATATAATACATAGAATGATCTATAAAAAACATTATACCATAAATCCACTATAAAACACTCTTTCATTGTTTTTGATAAAAAGTGTGTTTCCATATTTTTCATATCATAATATTATTTTTATATTACATGTACTTATTTCATAAATAATATGATAAAAATGATTTTTGTAATTATAAAATGACCGTTCATCAATAGACTTCACCATTTCATCATTGTGCTACATGAATTTGTCACACATTCCATTAAATAAGTTAATCTTCTTACTTTTTATCCACACCAACTTTTAAGACTATTTATGGTACATATATTTCTAGAACATATTCAAATATAATTTATTTATTATGATACCTATCATTCTTGTATTAGTTTTCTTGATACTTATTTTCCCAGTTAGTCTTTATCTAGAACCTTTCTATCTAATACTTCGACTAAGAGATATCTCAAGATCATTAGTCATCAAATTTATTCTCCAAAAAGCACATGAAAATTATCCTACTCTCCATTTTATACATTTAGTTTCTCCAAAATAATAATATTAAATAAAAGAAATTAAAATTTTAATTTCCCACTTTAAATTTGAAATTCCCATTCATGTATTTCATAAGTTTACCTCTATCAATGACTCAGAATTCATATGTGTCAAAAAAAATTATAGAATATTTTTTATATATTAGAATAAATGAACATAAACTAATTCTGAAATATTGTCTAGAATAAAGAACTTTTGTTTGTTATTATTTATATATGGAATGTATAGGTAATTAGAATAACAATATATTTCTTCATGAACACATTGTAACGATCCTAAACCCACAATCTGATTCTTCTTAGAAAAAAAATTCTTCAATCCAAAAATTCATAACATATTCTCTTTTTCTAGAGTTTTTTATTTAATATTTCATGAAATCATAGGGTTTCTTTGACTAATTAATTTTTCTATAACCCTTTATCCTATGGTATTATCTGGATTCCTATATCTGATGAATTTTTTCAGTGAAATATATCCAATGACATCATTCATAAAACCATATCCTATGAAATAATAGTAAAACATTTTGTTCCTGAAATTACTTCCTTTAAATTAATTCATCTATAATTATAAATATATTAAAATAATAATAACGTTTAGTACATTTGATAATAGAAATTAATACCCAGTTTTTTCTTATCCAAAAGACCCAGTTTTATGTACCAGTGAGTATTTTTTAGATAATAAATATATTTCATCTGATAAAATATATCTTCTAAACTCAATCCAATAAACAATTTTCTATGTAAATTATAAATAAGGACCATCTTGTTCATGTGATTCGTGAACTTTAAAAAATTAAAAAACCATAAATAAACCTTTTTATGTCAGCTGAAATATTTTTGTGGTCCAAATAAAATAAAAACCACATTGTTTCAACACATAGAAATTTATTAAATAATTTAATTTATAAATTTTTTATGTGGTAAAATTATTCATTTTAAATAATTTTTTTTACAAAATAAAAATATGTTTAGTTTTTAGAACATATGTAATATTACATTACAATTTGAAAATATTTTTATGTTATTTAACTTTAATTAATCATTTTTATGGTAAAATTCGGTTTTTGAATTTTGTTTAATGAAAAAAGTATTTTAATTGTTTTATAATGAACTAAATTGTTTCATAAAAACTAATAACATTGATTATTTTAACTTTAAAATAAATTTCATTCTTAAAAACACAATTTTTCTAAAAAACTATAATTATGCATCACGTACATTAATTACAAAATTAAATTTTCTATGACATATATATTTTATTTCATAAAATTACTTCAATATTTTAAATCATCATTTTAATATTATATAACAAGACCACTTTTAATATTGGTCATTAAAATTAATTACCAAGGATAAACACATTAGTTACCATGGAAAAGTAAAAAAGGGGAAAAAGTTTTACTAAGGGCAAAAGACCCAATTATTTAGAAAATAGTTCCTCAAAGTATGTGTATGATAGGTGGATAGAAACACTCTCCTTACCACAATTATTTTAGTCATTTTTAGGGCCCTATAATAGTGACAAACCAATTTTGAAAAGTAATGTGTACTTCTATTATTACCCTTTTCTTTACATATGAATGGGGATAAAATATACCTTATCACACTACATCAATCACTTATTAAGTTAAAATATTAAATTTTATTCTACATAAATAATATCTCAAGTCCATAAACCATTGATAACAATTATTTATACCAAGTTCTCCATTTCTAATGTCATTTCTAAGAGAAATTGTAAATTAACAACATGAGTATTTACTAATCCTTACTAATATCTTCTTAATATTTTTCTTCAAAACATTTTATATATACCCTAATATAATAAAATAATATTTATTAATATAATTAAATGTTATTATATTAAACGTTATATCCTTAGTCAATCAATTTCTATCCACTAATAAAAAAACAAGAACAATCTTGTTTACGTGAAGACTACTGCCTCCATGAAAGAATGTAGTTCACATTAATTTACCACCTTAAATGGATTATACAAATGTAAAATTTAATGAAAACGTTTTATATTTATATCATTTTTGAAATTCTTAAATAATAAACTATATAATACATTTCTCCCATTCTATGGAAAAATAAATTATTACCAATCATTATGTATTGACCACCTCCTCCAAAGAATGGTGTATTTCTCTTTTAATCACCACATTTGATGGCTAGTCATGAAAATGTATTTAATATATAAATTTGATTTTATAAATTTATTATTATTATGGTAAGAAAAGTTTCACAATATATTAATAATATGATAAATAAATTGGATTTTGAAAATTCAACCACATTGAATGAGCGTACTAAGTGGAAAAATGATTTATTCATACTATGTAATAGTTTTATCTCCATTAAAAAATAATTAAATTAAATTATATAATTTTTTATCATTTTAATAAAATATGAAAATATAATTATGAATCTTGAATTGGGATATTATACTAAATCACTTCATAATCATCTTTTAATTATTGTTTTTTATGTTTGGGTCTATCAAACCATCTTATTGGAAAATGATATAAAATAATACCATGGATATATTTGAAAATATATTTTTTAATAATATATGATATAAATAAAACATTAATTATTTGATCTTCATTAGGATAAAAAATTAATTTCAAACTCCTTAGTTAAGATACAAATTTATTATCAATATAATTCAGTGAAACATACTCAGGGATTATTTCATATTAAGGGATTATAACTAAAATTCACATAAAATGAAATTATAACATTATAAATATTTATAAATCATTAATTATAGTAATTTTTTTAATCATGTACTGATGAAAGTTTTTTGAATTATTAAGAACAACACTTCTGTTATTAGATTAGTTCAAAGCAATAAAGATTAATAACAACCAATATTGAAAATAGATAATACTTAACTAATATCGTTTTATAGGATAAATATAAATTTAATTTATATATTTTTAAAACAATTAATTGTTTGATAAAGTATTTCATTTATATAGTTATTTGTTTATAGGAGATTCATGATCCTTTGTATAAATCATGAGTTATGGTAAGGGGTTCTTTGTCTCAAATTTAGTTTCTTAATAAAAATTTCATATTGTGTGGTATGATATCTTTGACATGGGGAGATTACATCATAATGATTATTTTATACCATAATAATATAATTCAGAGTGTTTTAAGAGACCTATTGTGTTATTTCATTAAACGTATTTCAATTAAAATGATTCCCATGTTGTAATATTTTTTTACATCTAATTATTTCATTATTGAGATATTATGTATATTCAACACATGATTCATTTATGTTGTGTTTATAATTTCCATCAATTAATTTATTTAGGAATTTTCATAAAATATATGGGATTTAAAATTCCATATCATGTTATACTAATCATCAATTTTTAACTAAAACTATAAGGACTATATAAGGAGTAACTCCTTAAAGAACTTATTTTTTAATTCACAATAATTCATTTTTTATAGTTCTATGAATTTTTATCCTTCTATTATATTATGATACTATAATACCATCACTCTCTATGTAATTTGAAATTTTTAATTCAATTCCTTACATTTTTGAATTTATTTCTCAAAATATTATCAATATTGATAACAATTATCATCCACCTTAATGATAATTTACAATCCTTGTCTATATTTATATTTACCAAGATTTTTTACTTTTTATATCAAAACCCAATTATTTTTTATCTTCAGTGACATTTTTATATCCCAAATATGTTTTTAAATTATTATTTTTCACTCTTTTTAATAATTTTGTTTTCAAAAAATGTATTCCAAAATGTTGAAATCTGTTCCCATCCATTCATATTTAAATATTTTATCTTCAACCACACATTTCATATTGAAACACTCTATATAGTTTCAAGGATAAATTTTTGAATTTTCATTTTAAAATTTATTTTTTCATATAATTTTTACTTTACCTTTTCTAAAATGTAATTTTATTGTGATCTAAAACTTATTATTCTATGAAAATATAATAACATTTTCAAAAATCTCTTTTATGATTTCAATAAAATTTTCCTTTTTATCTCTAATATCATTATTTCCTTGGAAATAAATATTCATGAATTGCATTAAAAAGTTTATTATAAAATATGATTTTTAGGTGATTGAATTTTTGGTACCAACTATTTACCTTCTTGAGGCCAGTTTTTGTTATACCATTTGTAAATATTTTGAAACGAATTTTTTCATTCCAAGGGTTATTTATTATGTGATGAATGAAAACCATTTTAACCCCATTGTTTTTCTTTATTTTTTAATTATTGATATCTTATAGAACACATATCAATACATGATGATATATAAGAGACTATATGACCAAAAAATGAATTGGTTATTATTTTATACCTCATGGGATAAGGATTCTTGTACATGGATGAATTTATTCAATATATAAGATTTTTTTTTCTATTTTTTGTTCCATATTTCATTTTTATGAAATGATTTAGTGACATACCATGATTCCTCGTAATATTCCTATAATTATGCTTCATGGATCATTTTTGTTTCTCAAACTCTCATTTTCGTGGACCATGATTGTTCATTTTAGATTAAATAAACATTTATTATGACTTTTGGAGAACAGAACATGATATTTCTGCCTTGAAAATGTTTTAAAATTTTATTATGAACTAACCCATGATGAAATATTGATGATTTTGTCCCATAAAAGGAATTTTAACACTCCTCTTTCTTATGATTACATTTTTATGGTTATGATGATTAATTTAAGTTATGATATGTCTAGAAGGGTGGATGCAGTTGTGGAAAAGATGAACCTAAGGATAATAATCCATAAAAAGGATTGTTAAGTATCTACTCAATCTTCACTCTGGTGCATGATGAGTGGGTATCAGATAGAACACTTGGATTTAAACTCATAGTAGTTATTATTTGGTTAATAACATTCACTTTACAATCCCGTATGAAGGATTTATTTTGTTTGTAATTTTGGTTATGAAGTATATTGAAACCCAAGATATTGAAAACTATATTTAACCAAGAGCGATTTAGGTCGAACTGAAATAAAATATGATGTTTTTAAAGATATGCACGTTTTGAGGTTGACTTTTTGAAATATAATTAAGATTATTTTATTATAATGTTAATTATTTAGCAATCACATGAAGAATTTTTAGTTAAAATAATGGTTGTATGCCAATTAAATCATGTTAATAGTAGATTAGAATGACAATGTAGATCTTGTCTGAAAAAGAAAAATAATAGGATATAAGTTGGAGTAAGAAATCATGTTATTATGCTAGACAACCTATCATGAAATATGATTAACTGTGTGAAACAAGTTTCATATTCAATAACACCATTGAAGATCATGACATAGTCTTATCGATGTTTTAGTGATGAAGTTTATGAGGGAGTGAAGATTAAATTTTCATGATGTAAAAAAGGTGGTAAAAATAAACAAGGAAATTCCTTAAAGGAACTTAGAGTTGTGTAATTAAAAAAAAATTATATGGAAATTAATGTTTGAGGAATATTTAAGAGATCATTTGACATGGAGAAAGAAAATAGGGTTTATCTATATATTCCACTAATAGATAAATTTCATAAATATGAGGAACATTGGAATTATTTAAGTAAATACACAAATCCAAGGGCTAACAAGGATGATAGGAACATGAAAATTATAGTATGGTGGAAATACTATGAAACCACATCTATATAAGTGGTTTTTGAAAATGATATGAAGTGGGAAATATTAATAACTGAATCTATAATAGCGGGATTTGTATTCACATGTTGTTCTAACTAATCTTAACCAAATAAGAACATAAAATATTCACCTTATATCTAGAAGAAGAATCATTTAAAAAAATACTAGTTTTGATATTATTATATCCCAAGTATATATATACTATCAAATCGATGGATTGTATGAACATAATTCTTCCCAAATACTATTATCCATATTTTAGTCAAATGTTTTGTGATATTAGATATGGATTATATCTCTATATCTAGTTTAAAATATAAGTTCTATGACAAGAAAATTACATCTACAAATCAACCCATGACCACCTATTAATGTTAACTATAAATCCTCTATGAATAAATTTCTCCCAATATATTGGTTTATTTAGCACAGAGGATTACATAAAAACATAATAAGAGTTATATTCTTATAAAGAGGAAAAATAATAGTTCACTAGTCATACTAAGGATAGTGATGATAGAACACCCATAAATATTTCATTAGTTATGAATAATTAAAAATATTATGACAGAATTTATTTAATTTGAGGGGGGGAATTCAATGGCACAAAATTTCATTATGTATATTCATTCAATACATATTATGTTAATTGGATGTTTTATATGTTAAACCTGACTAGAAAAACATTATAAATTAAATTAATATTCATCATAATATACAAAGTATAATTTTATGTAACTGTTTTATTAAATATATGATGTATAAGGAATGAAATAGCATCTAGTAGTGGAATACAACCATATAAAGATCATTTGTACGATCTTGGAATGGAGGTGGCTTCACTAGGGTTTTCCTAAGAACAATACCAAGACATATTCTAAAAGGTATTGTGTGAGAGATATAAAATTTTATAGATGTTTAGACATTTGTATAATTCAATAAGATCCATTCTAGCATAATCTGAACCCTCTACTATCGCTATAGTTTAACATATGCTTTGATCTTATGTAAAGATCCTTAGGGGTTATTTTCAAAAAAACTTAATTATATTACCCTGTAATTAATAAGTTAATAGGTCACATGTCCTATTTATTTTTTTACATTTCACATTTACACTTTTATGAAAAATAATTTTTTTTACTAAGACATTTATACAATTCAAATTATCATTTACTCTTGTAAATCTATTTTCTATATAGTTGGATTTTTTGTACTATTTTATGAAACTAAATATATTATAGATAAGGTATATTTTTATATGAAAAAATAATGTTTTTATAATAATAATATATTAAAATTAATTTATCAATAATTTATAGGAAATAAATGTATGAATGATTAAAATTTTAAAATCATTATTTTTCTATAAAAAATGTTTTCAAAAATATTTTTATGTCATTATGTTTAATCTAAATTCATAAATTCTCTAATTTGAATTTAAAAAATAATATTTATTTTTTATTATTCAAGTCAATATTATCTTAGGAATTTATTTTGTGATTTTTAAGAATTAGTTGATTTTTATGTGAATAGTGAAAATAAATTTTTAACAAAATTGAAATTTTATGAATTTATAATTTTATCAGAAAAAATATCAATTTATAAAACATTGTAATTAATAAAATATTTATTTTTGGACTAAAAATGAAAACACATTGATTGTTCATATGTGCGGACTACCACCTCCCAGAAATAATTTGTTTCATTTTACTTCACCACCTTACATGGTTTATCTTAATATGAAATTTTAATAATATGAATTATTTTTTTATAAATTTTTAAATAAGAAATGAAAAACCATATTATAAATTTCTCCCATTATATAGTGAATGAAACCATAATCCATATGTATGTGTGGATCATTGCCTCGATGAGAAGATGATTATATTTTTCATCACCAAATATCATAGATGTAAAAGATAATGGGTTTAATAGATAAATATTTTCATAATTAAATTATTTGTATTAGGGTAAGAAAAATTGGAAATAATATTAATAATACGAGAATAAAATGATCATTGTAAATTCAACTTCGTAAAATGAGTGTACTGATAAGAAAAAAAAATATATTCATACTATGTAATAGTTTCCTATCAATTAAATTTATATATAATTATCTTAAATGTTTATATATATAACTTCAAAAAAATCTAAAAATATCATTATGCCTCTAGATAATGATATCATAACTAAATCACATCACAATAATCAAATAATATTTGTACATTTATGTTTGTGTCAGTCTAGTTACCTACTTGAAAATTGTTATAAAATATTTTCATCATGCACTATGATTACGTAATTAATAATAATTTTTTATATAAAAAAATAAATATTTTTTTTATTTTAGTTTGGTAATGGTAACATCGAAATTAATCACATCAATTATAATATTTATATTTTTTAGTTAAAAATAACTGAATCATTATCATTACTGATTTCATATTTAAAGATAATAACCATAATCCCATAAAAAAATTATAAAATAATTAATAATTACAAAGAATCAATTAAATTACTTTTAATTATTTAGAAATGATAATATTTTAGAATAATTATGAACAACAAAACTATTACAAAACTCATTCAAAATGATTAATATTACACACACAACATATTTAAAATAGATAATATGTAATTAAAATTCATAAATATAATAATTTAAAAAGTGTATAAAATGATATATATATAAATAAGTTTATGAAATAGGATAATTAAGATAGTTTTTTTCAATAGAAGATATTAAAATTATTTAGTGGATGTTATAATTATGGTAAGGGGTTCTTTTCCTCAATATTATCTTTTTTGAGATATATTTCATGTTATTCATGATGATACCATTTATATTTTGAAGTTACTTACAAAATAATTTATTTTATTAAATAATGTTATTTAATTGGGTTTTAAGAGTTATAATTTTTTCTTTATTCAAATTTATCACGATTCACATGATACCAAGGTTGTAAGTGTTTTTTTCATCACAATTTTCATTCAATGAGATATGATGTGTTATCAATGTTTTTTTTATTTTTGAGGTGTATATGTTTTTAAGGATTTTATATAATCATATTTTTTCATGAAATCAATGTGATTTATAGATCCATCTCATGTTATATAATTAACCAGTTATCAATTTGAAATATAACAATGATGTAAGGTTTTTTTCTTTAATGAACTTTTTTTCTTGAGTTATAATAATTCTATTTTTTACTATAGGTTTAAAATATGGGTTTATTATATTCTATTATTATACTATAATTAATTATTTATATAAAGGGAAATCGTAATTTTTAATTCAATTACATATATTGATTAATTTATTTGTAAAAAATATATCATTATTGAGAATAAATCTTATCTGCATTAACAATAGTTTCCTCGCCCTTTCAATATTTATGTTTCCAAAAAAAATTTTCCTTCTTATGTAGATCCCAAATATGAATTTTCACTAGTGAGCTTCATATTTACATTATCCTTATTTAAAAATTTAATTTAATTTATTATTTTTATTATTTGGATTTTTCAAAATTTTGTTTCAAAATAATCAATGAGGTTTCCATCATTTCTTAATAAAATGTGTTATTTTCCACCCCATATTTTCTTTTTATAAAATTAAAATATTTTCGTGGATCTATTTTTGAGGTTTGTTTTAAAAATTATTTTTTTCATTGTTTTTTCTTCAAATTTTAAAAATTATATATGAATTTCTATGGTAACTTATAATTTTAAGAAAATATTTCAATGTTTTTAAAATCACTCTTTTATTATTTTGAAACAAGAAAAATTTTCATCTCTAAAAGATTTATTTCTAATGAAATTATTTTTCATGAATCACATTCTTAATTTTATGATGAAAAATTATTGTTCTATTATTGCATTTTGGGTATCAATGGTTTATCATCTTGATTTTAATTTTTGTGATAAAATTTTTCAATATTGTGAAACCCATTTTTTCATTCCATGGGTTCTTTGTGATTTGATAAATGAGACCTGTTTTCTTCTTATTTTTTTTCATTATATGTTTAACTATTTATATATTATAGCATATATAATTTTGGATGATGATGGGTGGTGTCTTATATATACCTTTTGTGAATTTTTTATGGTTTTATATATCATTAAATAATGAAACATGGACATACAAGAATTATTCAGAATATAAATATTTCTTGTTTTTTTCCATAATTCCTAGCTATTCTATGATTCAATGACATTACATGTTTCTATAAAATATTAGTATTATTATAATCCATGGACTATGTTTATTATTCCAAATTCATTTTCAATTATATCTTCATTTTCATTTTATATTAAATGTCAGTTTATCATGACTTATAAATAACTCATATTTATTAATGTTCTTTTTATTGAGATATGTCTCCTATACTCATGTTTTATCATACGATTATGAAACAAACATTAAAGAAATGTTTATTATTATTAACCTTACAGAGAATTTTATCTCAACCAAATCATATAATTCCATTTCAAATGTTATGAAGATGGGTAACACTTATGATTAGTCAATAATTGAGTATAGTATTGCTTAATTATGGAGAAATGATCACATGTGTTAAAAATAACTTCATTATAGAGTTACTTATCAAATATATGAAACCATACATTCATGGGACTATCTAAAATTTTAGTGAGATAAAAAACTGATGTTATAAAAATGATGTGTAATAAAGATATATTTAGCATGGGTTACCTCACCTATCATGGAACAAAGTTCCATAGGTCATTATATAGGATCTAAATATAATAATACCTGACCCGGTTCAATGATTCATGTGGCCTAGATGTGTCTCTTATAAAGATATGAAATCATGTATTTCCCTTAGAATTTGTTGGACATCTACCAATTCCAAACCTTATGAGGGAGAAACTCTCACAGATCATTATCCATGTTGCAGACACTAGAATAGCGTAAGAGATAACCAAAACATCTATTAGCTATACACGGTTCCCATGAAGTAAATAATGTGGAGGATAGAAATAAACCATGAAAAAAATAATCCAATATAATATAATCAATATCCATCACCTTGCCTCCAACTCCCTCAGATGAAACCACTTATGCATTCATCATGAATGCACCACATGATCCAAATACCACCCATTAAGGTGATGAAATTAAATTAAATGCATCATGAGGGTCACACATATCTTATAAGGATTCATTTTAAATGTTAAAAATTGGAATAAAAAATAAAAAAGTGTATTAGGATGTCAATCCATTTTATTATTTTTATAAATTATTGATTAGAAATACTTTTAAAATCCATTAAAACCACACAAACAATTTACATTTTAAACATCAATTTTTTTAAACTCTATTTTAATGATCCATTATGGGGTTTTCAGAAAGGTATTGGAATGAATACTCATTAAAAACAACTTAAAGTGAATATAAAAACCTTTTATGAAAATCCAATTGTTCATGTACAAAATTTATAAGCACCAAAAAAACATATATCCATACTTTTAATAAATGATATTTTACAATAATCAATCACATACTAATTTAAAAGATAAATAAAGGGAATAGAAAAAAATTAATAAAATAAATCAAAATCATGTTACAACATGTTTCCTTCCATGTTGGGACCACAACTAATTAAGGAATTCCCCACAAGAAAACCAAACAAATGAAACCTCTATATAGAATAAAAATGAACCCAAAACCTAGCCAGAATAGTGATTTTAGGTTATATTTGAAGGATAAACCTTAGAGAAATGAATTAATTACAGAATTAAGGATAAATAAAATGAAAAAGTGAAACAAATACCTTGGAATCTACTTGAAATATAGAGGACGAGTGATAAAAATGGAGGAGAATGGATAAAGATATTTCCTTGATTTCATTAGAGGAATGAATGAATGGATGGGAGGGGTGAGAAGAGGTAAAATGTAAAAAATAATGATAGAAAATATGTAAAATTAATTTCTAATATTTTTTCATAAACTTGATGGTTTGGTTACATGGTTTTCCAAACCATGTTCTAACCATGTCAGAGCTACAGTCTAAACTCACCTCACTACCTAAGGGTTAACTTTAGGGTTATCATTAACCATAAAATACCCACGTGAGCTTACCCATATACATGAACAAGATGTATATATTCATGGGATACCCCATATTGTTCGTAAAACTATGTAGTAACCATTAAAATAAAAATTTCACGTCTATTGCAACCCTTATATTTTTTCACATAGTTACTAATGAATATTTAAAAATTTTACAATACCCCAAAGCATAAAACAATTTTATATTTTAAATCTTAAAAATTAAAAAAACACAACATTATTCAAAATTAAATAGAATGATACAAAATAGACATTAATAGTAATGTAAGGGTGTTATAATTCTCCCTATTATTCCACATTATATCCCCTAAAAGTCATAGTTCAATGTATAAGGTAAAGATATAAAAACTTTATGCATTATATATTCACCCAAACTTGTAGTTAATGTCTTCCAAAAATGAATCTCAAATCCTCAAGCAATGTAATGGCCTCAAATAATATCTGATCTATAACCACATAAATGGAGTTCTAAGATAGTAGGGACCTATTTTATGTTTCTCATCGATTTAAAATTAATCAAAATTGATAGAGAATTATAAAAAACTCATACATAAATAAAACAACATCTCATTATAAACATTCTCAACAAAATACCAAAAAAAATCCTATAAAATACATAGGAATCCATCAACATGAAACAGATCAAATACCCATGTGAAATCCAACCAATAAAATCTATTCTTTTCTAAAACAATAATTACATCAAACCCTAAAAGGATTCACTAAAACAACAAAAACCTAAAACACAATTAAAAATCATAAAAAAATTATAAAGATGAGATATAATTCCAAACTCATGTTTAAAGAAAATTTGAGATGGGTAACCTAGGACATTATGCAAAAAAAACTCACTTAAGGTGAAATCAACATGATTAAAACTAAACCAAAACTTTTTTACGATCAAAACTAATTCAATACAAGTCATAATCACCAAAAAAATAACCCATAGTTTGTCCAATATATTCAAATCCATAATAGGGTCTCATCATATAACTAAGCCCCAACAAACAAAAATATACCAAATATTCAAAGGGATAACTGTACATAGAAACCATCCCGCAAAAAATTCAAAGAAAAACTCACAAGAAACATCAAAAAAGAAATTCCATAGACGACCCACTTAGATTTCATCCCACAAAATGAAAACTATAGTATCATCAGTTATCCCAAAATGAGATCACACCTAATACTATTGTGATAAGATAGTATAATACTTATTTATGATTTTATAAATGATCTTAATGAAGGCAGATACTTAGATACATTATGATAAAGGGCGTAGAGCTCCTTGGAGCCTCATACAAGAAGAAAAAATGATTAATATTTCGCTAATGAGGTAAAATAAGGCCTTAAGAATAACAACCATCATGTATTTCATCTATGGAATTTTCCATCTTATAATCCACACCAAATGAGTTACCTTCATCCCCACTCAATGGAATCGATACATTACCCATCTAACTTTTCTATGATGACTAGAATCTTTTTTATGGCCTCATCAACCATATTGATAAAATATGACAGGAAAAAACTAATCACAGACAATATAATGTTTGAATATAGGCATAAACCCAAAATACAATCCCTCTCTCAGAGTTGTTTATGACCAAATCAAGAAACAAAACAAAAAAACTATGATAAATAATCAAAATTATCATTCACAATTCAAACACATTGATGATAGCTCATGAACTGAAATTTTTATTATATTACACACAATCATTAGTGAACCATTATACAAACATAATTTTTAAAAACTACTAAGACAATTACATGCAAAACTAAGATGGAACCATAACATTCTGCACTAGTTTCTTGGTCATTTCAGCACGAAATCAACATTTCTCACCCATAATTCTTTAAAAGTCACTATATAATTGAGGATTCCATTAATAATTTCAAGACACTACAAAACATTAGTTAAATCTTTATTTCCATAGATATTTGGTTGTTACCAATTAGTGATGTTTGATATAGGTTTTAAAGGAAGAAAATATTTCATATCCACTACTTTATTCATAGTCTTAGTAGAATCCTAGAATTGAAAGGAAATTTTCAAAATGATGAGAGGATCATCCTTTTAGATCATCATCAATAGAAAGACTTATACATATTTCCCTGTCCATTATAGGATATATTCTATAAATAAAATAATACATGAACTTAATTAATACATGTTTTATAATATTTATGGAATATCCATTCTATCAACAATGGGATCAATTTTTTTTATAAACATCCCAAAGAAACACATAGAAAATATAGTTTAAAAAATATATTTTGTTAAAATAATCAATAATCCAAATGAAATTTCATAAAATCATTTTACCAAGGAGAACATTTTAAAAACAAAAAAATTCTTCTGAAAATTACCCAATAAGGGTAAAATAAACCACTCCATTTAAAATAATAAGTAATAAAATCTCAATACCTCATTATAATCATTTCTATATTAATGAGTCCCATTTAAAAAGTTTATAAAAAAATACCACTTTTATTTAATTTTTTTTCAACACACATAATAATGAAGTCTAACAATTTATTAAAAATGCAATGATTAATTAAAGAAACTCATTTCCATTATCCCATGGAAATATTTTCTCAAATCATATTTTCATAAAATTCTATTTTTCAGACACATGAATAACACTTTCAACAAAATAAAATATACAGAGAACATAAAATGTTTCAATAAAAATACCATATAAGTATATAATCTTATAAAAAGACCATTCATGAACCTTTTACCACCACATAATCTCCTGATCTAATCAACGAATCATGGGGAAAAATAATTAAACTAAACTTGATACATAAAATTTATAGATTAGGCTAGATAATTATATGGGTCATGATCCAATCATAAAATAGTTGCTAAATCATGATTGAAATCAAGGAATTATTCACTATATAGTTTAATATTCCCTGGAAGATAACCCCATATATCTGATTCATCTCATTTTCAATTAAAATATACCATGAATAACCACTATGGAAACTATAAACATGCCAATGAGGATAAAAAAACCACAATATCAAATTTTATGAAGGATCAAAATTAAATCCCAATAGAAACTACCCATATAACATAAAAATTAGGGATGAAAATAGATTGTGAAGAAGTCCCTATACCAACCACTCTAGTAACAATAGTATTATTTTCTTTTATACCACATTTACTTTATAAAAAGTGAGAATTCTAGAGCCTTTGATGTAATCATTACCTAATATTTCATATATATTTTAATAGGACACCCCAGGTTTCCATTGAACAAAGTTTTTACATGGATCCGCATTGGGATGAATGTGATGTCGTGATCCACATGGGCTCTTAACTAGTGCTTAAGAATCATGGAAAATCATATTGGGAACAATTTCTACCACCAATAATAAATTAATTAATAATACATGAAACTACCAAATAAATAACCCACTAATAACATAAATAAATATACAGTTCAAGTAATAAGATCATATAAGAGAATGAAAAAAATCATATAACTACCACATGAAATTTTATAAAACACAACAATAACCAAAATTAATATAAAATCTGAACAATTCCTCAAAGCCACCACTATACAAACCATGGTTGCACACTATATCCCAAATCACTATCATCAACCCAAAAATAAAACAATAATCTAATGAAGAATTTTGGATCCTATATACAATATGAAGTTATATGCAACAATATATGAGTGTATATACAATGTGTGAGAATGCATGTATAGTAAGATTCCACCACGGGTTTAATGTAATTCATTTCAGTAAGAAATTCACAACTAATCTTTTTAAATCCAATATAAAATAAGGATTCAAAATTAATGTGTCTGAGTAAAATCAAAACATTTGACATTAATCACATTTATGTAAACAATTAATTTATATAAAACTAAATTTTAAATGCAAAATTATAAAAAAGTATTTCTTATCTTAGAATATTAAGAACAATTCCCAAAACAATTATTAAAAATTGATTATAAATTATTTTTGAAAACCCTAAAAAAAAGTAAAACTATCAAAAAAGGTTACATCATGATACAAATTAGACACCAAAATTCAAGTTATACATTAAGAAATATGCTAAGGTCACATAATAAATTCAAGAAATTGTGGAAACATAGAAGGATTAAGAGATAAATACCCATCATAGAACCAAATATCAAGGAAACATTGGCATCTACCACACTCTAGGATCTAGATAAAATGATAATGGACTTGGTTCTCGGATTCACTAGTCTCATATGTGTCTTATTTCTTGATTTATCATCCAGATTTAGCAATATGATGTGTTGGGGAACTACCAATTCTAACACATAAGAGGGAGCAAATCTCAAAGGGAACTGGCCTGCTTTACCACACTTGTCTAGCATAACATGCATCCAAAATTTATATTAGATACCAAAAGTTCTCATGAAATAAATATCGTATATGTGTCCATTAAACTAGGAAAAAAATGATATAATATAGTACAATCAATACCTCTCATCTCCATTCAAACTCCCTAACAAGAAACAATACCTTATTCATCATCCAAACAACATATATATGAAACTCCACATATTGAGAGGATAAAAATAAATACAATGGGAATTATTAGGGTCTCATATATCTCATAGGGATTTCACCTAAAAGTGGAAATAAGATTCGATAAAAAATATGAAGCTCTAGATGATGAAGACTTTATTCATTTTAAAAAATCAAATTTAAATAACATTTATAAGCCCATTAAAACATAAAATACTATTTTTCAATTTAAAAATTCATTTATAAAACAATTTTTTTTTAATGAACCAAAAAATAATTTTTATAACGGTATTGGAATTACTATGTATTTATTCAATGAAAAAAATTTAAATTTATATGATGAAACATTAATGAGAAGACGAAATTTCATGGAATCCATTTTGAAAAAAACAAAAATATCAAATATATGAATACATTAAAGAAAAATTTATTGATTAAAATCATTCAAAAAATGAGTTTAGAATTAATGTGAAGACATATAAACACCCATATAAAGTCAATCAGAACCAAGACACAATGTTTTGAATTCTGTTGTGAACAACAAAATGAACCTATAATTTCTATGTGAAACTCATAGAAAATGAAACCCCTAGTTTAGAATCATACTGAATTGAAACCCAATATAGTAAAATGATATACCATTCTTCGAGAATATGAATCCTTTGATAAATAAAATAATGGGAATATGTGGGATAAATGATAGGAAAAATAGGAAGATATACATTAGAATCAACTTGAAATCCGGAGGAAGAGAGTGAGAAATGATGTAAGTATCCCTGATTTATGGAAGAAATGTTGGATAGAGAAGACATATATTTCTATTAGTTTTATATGTGGCTACTCTAAGTAATATGTTAAGGTTATGTATAGTTTTATTATAGAATAAAAATGAAAATGGTTCAAACTATATCTTTGATAGTGGATGTAATTGGATGCCTATTAGAAAAATTTATAAAAGGGGTTCAATTTTAACATTATATCTTTTATGATGATTTAATTGAAGATTATGGAGTTAATATCCCTCTAGAAAGGGACCTTGAGTGTGCATGATCTTTGAATTATGTTTATAGTCTTTATTAATTTCTCCCATAGACTCTATCCAGATGAAGAGTCCATAGTACGAGGCATTGAAAATGTGTTGTGTCCATCTATCATATATACGGTCTCTCTATTTATATTTTCTAAAAACATGGAGGAGTATAAGAATAATGAATTTATTAGAAATTTTAAATCTCATTGAGGAAAAAAAAATCCAATAGGTATAGATTTTTATGGAGTGTATTTAATTTTGGGATAGTTGAGGTTCAGACTCACAAGGAGTCGATCTCAGAAATATACCTCCCAATATAATGGAGGAAAGAGTTTTTTGATCTATAAAAAGAGCATCTATCTTATGTGAATTAGTTATAAATGCCTTGGTTATCAATAAATATAGTTCCCATCTAGAGATTCAGTCTATCATCGGTGGTTATCTTCCATATCATCACCATTACCATCTTCGGTAGTGGAAATTCTAGAAACTAGGGAAACTATAAAATCTTCAGCAGTGATTAAATCATGTTTTTGTTTATATATGTGGTGGTAAATCTATATATGGTTATTCTAATGATGTATCTTTCTTCTAGAGACATAGAAAAATGTATAGTTTTATAATTTAATTTCAACAAAACCAATTAAGATGAGGAGATGGGTTTGGTTACATTCATTCTATCAGTATTTCTTAACCCTAAGGGATATAGAATTTTAAAGGTATGATTTTTTGATATCTAGATTTTATTATGAATTTTATGATTAATGATAATTACTCCCCTTCACCTAACCTTCCAAAATCTTAATTATGGTACTAAAGGTGAAGTGGCAACTAATGTTCTTGGTGTTTACTATACTAGTCAAAGGTTAATCATGTTTGTTCTATGAGTTTTTATGTTATGAACTTATCTTAACGGAGAATGAATTATCCATATTTATATTCATACAAAAAATTCAACCATATGATTCCATCCTTATCATGGATAGGATATGTGATGTGCACTTTCTTATATGGATAATCTAGATAAGGATTTTATTTTATAGAATGGAGGGATAAAAATTTGAGATTTTTGGTGATCAAGATTATAAAATGGCAAGTAGGTGTTCAGATCTATTGTTATCATAGTTAGAGAATTTAACATTTTATCCCAACAAGGATCGTGTGGTTGAGTTTCCATATTTTATTGAATAGTATCTAGAAATTTTTACTTAGGAAGATCTGATCATGACCTTTTGAAATGACACAAAGTTCATGATGTAATAAAAATTGTGTGATTCAATGATTATGATGGATCAATATTAGATGATTTTTTTCCTAAATGAACTATGAATTAAAATGATGAATTTTTTATATGTACTTTATTCAGTCTAGTGTATCTCATTGGGCTTATTCATTATTGTTTAATAAGTAGAAAGATGGTGGTTTTAGGCTGTGTGAGGAATATGGATGATTGAACTAGGTGAATGTCTAGAATATCTATCCACTTCCAAGTATAAATGAATTGTTTGATCAGTTTAATGGATCCAACATGTTTTTAACGATTAATATGTATTTTGATTTCCATATGATGAGGTTTATAGATGAGTAATTATTAAACACCACTCTGCAATGTCTACATGGACACTTCGAGTTTATGCCATTCAGTTTTTTGAATTTAAAAATAATGTTCATGAGACTTTTGATATACATGTTCGGAGGTACCCCATCCATTTTATAGTAATATACATTGATTAATTTATTATATACATGAAATTATAATAGGATCATATAGAAAATTATGGATTTTATTTACAAACACTTTCTCACCACTAACTCTATAGAAATAAGGCTAAGTGAATATCATTATTGTCGGGGATGAAATTCCATGAAAATATGGTTCCTTAGTGAGGAATGATACTGGTTCACTTGAATATTGGGGGAATTTATTCTTTGGATTCAACCAATAATGTGGTATAGTCTTGAAGCTTCATAGGTATGACCTGACATTATCAAAATTTTCCATCCAACTACTTTTGAGTTGCATCTCAATTGACAGTTCTGACAAGGAATGAAAAAATAAATAAATTTAATGATCAGTGTCAGTGTGATTACGAATAAAAGAACAATATGTTGATCAATTCAACCACTATATTTCTATTGTTATATTTAGTGAAGTTTTAGGTCTTATATGACGCTTCCCATATTGTTTATTTTGTGATTTCAGATAATGGAAATTGAAGATATATTCGATGGGTCTAGGAAGTTACATTCTTATGATCATTACTATTCCACACCTGGACTTGTGTCATTATTTGTGGTTTTGACACAAATGTTGTTGCACAATTACTTTATCAAAGAGATATTTTTGGTCTTCTTGTATCATAAGATTATGAGTTATATCTTATCTATATAAGACCCAAACCTTTGTTAATATATGTGGATGTAGTTTCTCTAAGACTATGAATTGGAGTTCTCTTACACCCTAGGAAAATGAAATGTATTTGCAGACACAATGAGATGAAATTCAATGTGATACATTCTTCATGAGTTTGAGGATACTTGGAGATTAATAATGGATTTAGTAACTATGAACCGTGGTATATGGTAGTTCAATGGAAGATGATGTTTATATCATATGGTTATGAAATCCTTTTTGTTTTTGTAGTTAGAGGAGTCTTAGTGAGAAGACTCATAAGTGGATGCGAAAAGTGTTTGTATTACTCACTATGTCATAATGGATGGTTGGTTAGAGGATAAATGGTATCAAATTATTTTCCATGGGAGATTGTTCATTTCATCAGTGATACAAGAGGCATTTCTTCATGAATTCCATGGATCACCTGTATCATTTCATTTAAGTGTCTCCAATATGTTTTATGGTTTGAGAAGTTAGGATTGATGGTCTAGGATGAAAACTTTTTGTATTATATTTAATTATATGGTACATAACATATCAATAAATGAATGAAAAAATCATGTTATTGGTGGTTTTTTGTATTTGTGGTATGTTCTTTAGTTGAAGATGGTGGATATCTCAATTGATTTTCTCCCAGGTCTATGATGATCCATTTGGGTATGTGTCATTATAAAGGTGATCAATGAATGATTAGAAAACACATTTCATATTGATTGGGTAAATATGTGTAATATATTCTCAAGAAAATCTGTATATAGATTAGAATGTGTGGCTCCATGCGGTATTAAGGACAATAAATTATGATAGGGATCCCCATTTTTTCACATGACTCTTAAGTGGTCTTGAGAATTATTTCATCTCCCTATTATTATTTAGAATCTATTTCCAACCATAAATAGATATGTTGGAATATAAAACAATAAAATTTTTGGGATAAATATCATGGGCCTGTATATTATATTTCATAAGGTCCTCTATAAATCAATTTTTATTACTGAAGTTCACTTATGAAAACAGCAACCACTCTTCCATTAACATGGATACTTTCAAGGAACTGGGCATGAAAAATTTTCAATCACTAATATATTGGACCTATATTGGAGAGATAGTTTTCCTTAGACCAGATGTAGTGCATATCACAACTGGTAAGGTCTACATGATTTGAGATCACGTGAATTTTAAACAAGACCTTGTTATGGCTTATTCTAATTAAGGTAGGAGACATTTAGAATTATAGATTTTGGAATATGTGTTTTTGATGTTTCTTATCATCATGGATTGTAGAGGATCAATCACGGGAGTGTGTTATCTATATGTTTTATTGGCCCTTTTTAGTTGATGGGGAGAATTGGAAAGCAAGCATATCATTTAGATATTCCTACATAGCTGGAGAGAAGAGATGATTTAATCTTTATTCCATAGCTACATTAGTATTATAATGATGACCCCAAGTGATTTATTGAGGTGAATTGAATGTATAGGATAAGGAATTTTTTTTGTAGTAGATGGTTGAGATCTATGAACACAAAGAAGTGGTTTTACATGGAAGAGTTATCCGTTTGATTTGTGCTCTTCGGAGATATGGAATTTCGGACGAATATACCGGGGAATGTGAGTGGAAGGTTCATACAGTATCCAAGGTTATTTGTAACTTTGTTTATCTATTATGTTTGAGATGATATATTTCATTTCAATAAAACATTTACCTGTGTTAGTTTTTCTTGAATTAATTCATTAAAATTGTTGTGATTTAGTGATTTCATTATTCATGTTTCAGTGGTATCCCCTAGGCGTGTGATCTTGGATGTCATTGTAAAATGTTCTAAGAAATATTTTCTTCATAATTGGTGGTTGTTTTTAGTTATAGAAATATTTTTTTTGATTAATCATGTGGTTAGTTTTTGGACCTTTAATAGTTTTTATCCTTTCTATGTTTTGTATTCATTTTTGAAGATGATAATAGTTTGATATGTCTTGGATGTAATAGAAAATATGCCTTTGGTCCATTAATCATTATTTAAAGTTGTTTGGATTTAATTGTGGAGGGATTTTATATCAGTTTTGGTGTTCTAGGGTTTGGGGAATGATTTTTTCCATCTAAAGGTCCTCCTCACCTTAGTGGTTGATTTTTTAGAGTGTTAGAATATAGTGGGTTTGTGTTTTAGAAAAATAGTTTTGGAGCCATCCATTTATGTTTTTTGATGAAATTTGGGGTCTAGAAAACCCATGTTTTATTTTGGTTTTCATGAATTTTCTCTCATATGGGGAATGATTTTGGGGTCTATGGAATGGAAAATGGTGTGGTGCTTCTAGAGTTTGGGGGCATTCTATCTATTGAAAATGTGGGGGTAAAAAATGTCTAGAGTGCTGGACATGGAATTCAGTGAGTCAACATATGTGAAATGATAATATTGAAATGACTAATACGTTGGGTGTTGTGAAATAGAATATATAGTATGCTGAGATACATGAAGAATGTAGGAAATGGTGACCTCGGGCTCTCCATGTCATATTATTGGTTTTATTTGTTCAAAATATCATTGGACTTCTCCCTATGCCATGGTGATGGGATATGGTGGTATGTTAGACATTTAGAATGGTATTCACCATGATGTAGGTAATGGTTGGTTTTTAATAACACTATTTAATTATATTTTTCCTAATGAGTGATATCTTGGGTGTACTGTTATTTTAAATGTGAAAGACTCATGTTTTTTTTGACTAAGGGGAACCACATGCATAGTGGGAGTCACTTTGTTGTGGTGGAGGTTGGTCAAAATTACTATATAAATAGAGGTCTATATTTATTTATTTTTATATTCGGTCTATCGATTTGAACCCTAATCAAAACCTAGTTCTTTGACCACCATACATACATTCAATTGAAATGTATAATTATCTTCAATCACTAGCTTTGATCCTATTAATTAATGGTTGTCATTTACCATATTTTGTATTATTTTATAGTTCAGTTTTATTATTTATGTTCATGAATATGAGTTTCCTTTGTTTTTGTGATGATTTTTCAGTAGTCCATGATGGTGGAATACATTAAATAGGTTTTGGAGAGTCCCACATTGAATTCAGTGTTATATTATCCTCATTTTATTCACTCTCATGTAACGGTTCATTAAATCATAGTATTGAGGTATGGGATTAAAGAATATATATTTTTATATTTTATTAATCTGAATATCATTCTATTGTTTATTTCCATAATTGGTATAGATTATATAAAGATGATAAATAAGCATAAGGGTAGTTTAGTGGTAAGAGAAGTGTTTCATATATGATTATCTATATTCCTATTTTATTTAAGGATTTTATAATTTTTTGTTTAATTGTTAAAAAAATAATTAATAAGAAACCAATAATATGATTAAATGTAATGTATAATATTTTGGAAAGTGGTTTGGTTTTAATCCTTGTAAATTATGTTAACAATACCACCATAATATGAAGAAATATTGTGTGTATTCCTATTCATATGAGCCCCTTTAGTGTGATTATTTTCTTTGATGAAATATTTTTTATGGATGTTTATAAATAATGGAGACACCTCACATAATTGAATGATAAATAAATATGATCATAAAAGTGTAAGAATTGATCATTAAAGACGTTAAATGATTTTTCACACTGGAATATAATGTTTATTTCCAGAAAGATGGTGGTTTTCATTTATATTACATTTTGTTTGTGATATGTGGTGTATATATGGATTATAATGTTTATGTCATTAGTTTGTTTCATTGCCTATTATTAAGAAATGAAAATATTGTGGTAGTGTTCATATAGTTAATTGAGAAATGAAGGGTCAAATTTTAGTTCCCATTTATCAAGGTATGAAAATTAGTTGTCCATGAAGTGATGTGGGTGGTGAATGTGATGTTTTTAGTAATAACATGTTTCATGTTGTTCAGGATATCTATTAATAATGAAGTATTGGTTATGCGATGTGTGTATTTTTTAGTAAATATTGAAGGTATGTGATGATGTTTGTTAATAATTAATATTAAATGGGGATTTTTAGATAGAACTAATGATATGGTAATTGTTTATGAATTGAAATCAACTAAATTCATGAATGGGATGGAAATACTATGGTTGTTGGATTTTAGATTTTCGAACATTAAATATGGGAAATAAAAGATAAGGAAAATATAAAATAAGGAATATTTATTAGATGGATAAATTTTAAAATGAGATGTTGTGGCTAGTTAGTTGGTTGATTTCATGTGGTATTTGGCTATTTTTTAGATGTAGTGATGGTTTTCGATGGGTATTTCTGTTGAAATATTTGAATAAATAACTATTATAGGGTTTTTTATGTTTATAAATAGGATGAATTTTTTGTGCGGATATATATCATTACACATTAAAAATATGTAAATACTCTCCCAGTCTATTTTTGTATAATGTAACACGATAAGATTTTATGAAATATTATTTTCCAAATTAATGAATTCTTTTTAATATTTTTCATTTCACACAACTATAAAAGTATTTTATTTTATATTAATATATTATGTCTGGATTGATTTATATGAAACACCAATTTAATCATGAAATACATGAAACATGAATTTAAGATTTCTCTACATGAAAATCCATATATAACTTACATCATACGCAATACAGACGTTATTCAATGACTTGTGTTACAAGCATTACCGAGTTTAAAAAACTATTTTTTATTAAAAAATGATTATTTAATACAAAAAGATATAATATACATATTAAATTATCATTTTAAGAATAATATTAACCAAATTATGAAAATATATGGTTTAATTCAATATTTATATATAAATTAATGATGAATATATATAATAAATAAATATTAAGTGAATGATTTTATAAAAAACAATTTTTATACTCAGAAAGTTGTTATATACTAAAATATTAAATTAATTAAAACTAGAGAGTAATATTATGGTATTATATATATATATATATATTATACATTGAACCAAATATTGTTTTTATTAATACAATAGATTCGATATGCATAGAACAATAACAAACCAAATTATATAAATAAAATATTTTATTCTAATATAGGAATTTTTACCGCCATTTAATAGAGATAAAATATTAAATACACTTGTAAAAAAATTATAAATATTATATTTCAAAATAATATTCTTATTTTAAAGAAATAAATAAACATTATATAGGGGTTAATTTTTGGGATATTTCCAAGAAACTTCATTTTTGGATTAATAGTGAAATATACTAAATTTTAATTCATATATTTTTATTCATAAAATATATTTAAATAGTTAATTTATATTTTAATTTGGTTTTAAGGTATAAAAACCTTAAATATATAAAAATTAATAAAATATAGGTCATTGTAACCAATTTTAAATTGAAATTGAATATAAAAACATAGTAAGGTTTAGATCTTTTTTACTTTAACAACCTGGAATGTCGTCCCGTCTGTGAGATTCATTTTATATTAATTTATAAAAATTATGTGATTATAATTTGAAAAATAGAATCCATATTTGGAATAATAATAATATTAAATTTACAATAATTTTAAATTATTTTATTACCAAAAATATTTGTGAATGCAGTTGAAATTATTAAGATTGATTTAGGTAAAATTATTCATAACAATGAAATAAACCTTAAACGTACAGACCCAAATGACATTTACAATTGTAAAAAAACCATTATATGGACATATATTGATGATAAACCTTCCATTATATAGTTCTTTCAGTGTGGGATGCCTTTTTTTAGGTAAAAACGTGTGCACACCTAACTTGTTTTCACAAATAACAATCGTGTCCCTTCCATTCCCTATAAAAGGCCACCACCTCTACATATTATTTAAAAATATCAAACAAAATAAGTGTGTAAAATATATAACCATTTAACTTAATAAAAAACCCTACCTTAATCCTTGAAGGATCCCTTGGGGAAAAAATCCATCCATTGAATCCCTTGGTGCAAACCAAAATTAGTTGCCTGAAGAAGATGTAACAACGTTCCTCAAGCTCCTTTCTTTTATTTTCTCTCCACCCAATAAACTACCCTTATTAATTTATTATTGAAAAAAACAAGTATTGTCAATTTACTAAGATTTTTTTATTATGGGGGGTCTACCTATAGTTACACACAAAACAATATAATGGGTAACGATCATACTTTTTATGTGTACGGAGAACTACCGCCTCACGAAACGATGATTGTTTATTTTTTCCTTTACCCCCATCCATGGTTGTGAATTATGATATAAATTATATTAATATATTATGTATATTATATTCATTATTTATTTAATATTATTTAATTTTTTTATAACATGTACCTTTATACTTTCCATCTTCAGTAAATACTATAACATTGTTTGTGGACGTGTGGACTACCGCCTCCTCAAAGCGATGTTATTCATTCATAATCTTCAGGGAATGTAATAAGGATGGGTTTAGTGAAATTATATGATATAAATGATATAATAAATATATTATTATCATTATATATATATATATATATGTCATTTATATTATATCATTCAATATGATAATAAAATGAAAACAATGTTCATATGTACGTGTAACCAACCGTCTTCGTGAATTATGTATACCATTTTATACTTATATATTAAATAAATTATTATAATAAAAAGGTAAATAATGTAATTTATATTAATATAATTTTTTAAATTCTTAAAATCATGAAATTAGTGTAAATTCAAAAGATATAAAAAAATTAAGACACGCGAAAAACGAAGTGAATATCACCCAAAGCGTATCCTTAACGTGGAAATGTTAAGAAGTAGGTAATATAAATTTATAAAAAACCATATATGTTATTATATATAATACTATAGGTATATGATATATTTTTCTTAAACTTATGTTTCCTCTGGAAATGGGGATGACCTCGTTGGTTTAAGGTTCAAACATTCCAATCGGTTTCGAACAGGTTTGTTCGTCGAACCGGAAACATCCAATGATTCTATATCCATTTGGACCTACTTTCCAAAGGTAGGTGCTCATTAGTTGTGGACTGATGATGCTTAATAATTTTCATTGGTTGAGAGGATGGGAGGTCAGAATCATCACACCTTTTGGGGGGGGGAATTATTTTCTACTCTGGGACTCTCTTTATAGATTTGAGTTATGTTCGTGAATCCTTATTAAATTACCAAGTATAAGAATGAGATTTCCTTTAGAACTTGAAATCAATGATTGATATGTAGGAAATTTAGAGAATATTTTTATATGTATTCGAGGTTCTTCATCGATGGAGAATCATCTGTATTTGTTAGACATTCTTATTCAGGGGTATCTTTCAAAACATTATATAAAAGTATCTTGGTCATTATGATGACCATACTGGTTTTAAAGCCACTCAGTGGGGAACTTGAAGTTTATTGTCATTCAGAAGGAAAGGGATTATTTTAGAGTTGGGATCGTACCCGCAGATGAGCTACCTACATATCCTTGTTTAGAAAAGAAATCAGAACCACCGTAGTTCGAGTAAAGAAGTACGAGGTTTATTCATGACTGATGGCCCAAAGAAATATGCCATAATTACTTTTACACTCTAAGCTCACATGAGTCATTCTCGGTGTGATAAACAAGAGGTATTGGTAAAATCTGACAATTTTTCCATGAAAGATGCAGTCATGAGAAATAATGTGGGGCTTATGTATGTGTGAATGCCCAGATAGATGAAGATTAAGATTGGAATTTACTTCAGGGAAGAAACCCAGGAACAATGTCCATAAAGGTATATGCGATTTACGGAAATTTGGACACTTAACTTAGGACTTAATCCTGATAAGGATGCCCAAATTAGAGGGGTCTTATGATTGGGTTTTATTCCTGATAAGGAAGTCCAAATCAAAATAAATTAAGACTGATTAAGATAAATAATGACTGGGTCTTACTCCTGAAAAGGAGGCCCATGTTAAAGGGACTTGTGAACTGGGGCTTATTCCTGAGAAGGAGGCCCAGGTTAAAGGAATTTAGAATTTGGGTAACTTGGGGCTTAATCATAAGGAGGATGCCTAGATTTGGGAAATTATGACTGGGGTTTACTCCTAAGGAGGATGCCCATGAATAGGGGACTTAGGGCTTACTCCTAAGGAGGATGTCCAAATTAAGAGAACTTGGACTGGGTCTTACTACTGAAAAGGAGGCCCAAGTTAAGGATCCTCTCATCTTAAAGGATGAGGTTGAATTAAATGAAATATCTAACCTTAGTGACATAAAGATATATAAATCACTAGGATTTGAGATATGTTCCACATAATTCTTTTCAGATAAGGAAGCCAACAAGGGAACCATGCTTAAGGATATGGCTTTAAAGAGGGTTTTGAGGTCTAAATCTTGAATAGGAGAGGTGTATAGGTAGGAGGGGAACCCAAAAAGAAGTAGGCGTGCAGGTCCTGCGTGGGCGCGTAGGTATACCTACGTGACACATAGGTACTTGCACGATGGTCAACCCATGGGGTAATACTTGGGTGAGACTTGGCTGAATCCATTAGTATTATCCCTAAGGGCTTCCAGAAGAGTAGCGCGCAGGTTCTGTTGAAGGGATAAGGCGGCGCACAGGTATCTTTATTTCCCTTAAGGGTTAGACACCTAGGCGTGTAGGTGTTGATTAATTTCAACACATAGGCCTTGTTCCCCCTCTTTAGATCTTCCATTCTAGGTAAGAAATTACCTTAGAAGTGTTCGGAAGCTTCAAGAAGAGACAAGCGTGCTGGGAGCTCAAATCTGAGTTTCTGGAATTTTTCGTCCTCCAAATGGGGGGCCCAAAAGGGGTATTTATAGGCTACTGAAGACCCTGGGCGAAAATCAAAGAGGGCGCACAAGTCACCCGTGCGCCCAAAATGTGGCACGCAGGTATACTTGTGCGACCTTGGTGAAACTTGCATGACCCAAGTGAAAACGAATCTTTGTTCATTCCTTCCACAATTTTTGATGTTTCTTCAAAGGGTGAATCACTTTGGGTTCAAGGTATTTCCCTTTTCATTCATTTAGACTATGTGACCGAAAGGAGCGTCAACAACTTACATTTATTATACATGAGTTTTGAATGAGTATGATGAGATTTAAGACAAGAGGTAAGGAAATTTCATCTTAGATTTTATATCTCTGAGATACATGCCATGTTTACTCCTATGTTCCTTTTCATAAGTCATATATTTACCAATAATTTATTCTACGATTTGTATTTTTATATTTATTGGTATTTATATATCCACTATATTCTCATTATTTCATTGGTTTTATATATCAAAAGATAATAAATCAGTATGACATTTTTTTTCTCAATTTTCAATAACTAAGAAACATGTTTGGTTATGAACATATATTCTTCTTTGAGGTCTATATACATCCATTTTACATGTTATATCATGTATCTTTTTATTTTAATGATATTTTAAGATTTATGTAATTTCATTTTATTACGTGATATTATGGTCCCAAGTTACCATGTGGTATGTTTTTATTGAAACAATCTCACAATTTATTATGATTATTTATTATTATGATTAGTTTGATGAAATAATATGATAAATAACTCAAGAAAACTCACAAATTATATTACCCTATAGTTCTATATGATATATTCATGTATTAGGACCATTTTTACATTCTATGGTACTTAGGATAACTAATAAAATTATTTTAATGGAAATCTGATATTATTTTTAATTTCAGATGTAAATTTTTATTCATTAAAAACCATGATTCTAAAAAGGTTATCAAGAAATGAATTATTATAATCCTATTATTCTTAAATGAAATTTTTACCCACATTTTAACTTTAAAAAAATACTTTTAAAAATGAATCATCTTATCATTTTCCGGTTATGGAACATTTCGGAAAATTTATGGTTTAAAAGGAATGTTTGACATGTATAGAATTACCTATCATCATAATCATCATTTACATGAATTTTTATCATATAGATTATAATATTATTTTTTAAATAAGGCATTTTTTTCTTAATATTATTAATTTTTTTGAATTTAAGAGTGATTCAAAGAAAAAGGTTTTGAGAAACGTTTTATTTTTAAAATTTATTTATAATGAATTTAAAATAATACTTTATATGTTTTCAAAAGATTATTTTCCTAGAGTAGGATTTAAATGATTTGAGAATGTATTTATACATTTTCAAAGATATATTCAATAAAAATGTTTTAAATTTTTATTCATGCTACTTTTATATGATTTCAAAATATTTTCAATGGAAAATGTTTTCAAAATGTTTTCATGATTATTTTATATGTTTGTATGGAAGAAGGTTATAAAATGATTCCATGTATTATTTATACGCACTCAATGTATATTAAATGATATTTTTTTGAAAAGGAATCTTATTTTAAATAGAAGTTTTCAACTAATAATGGTTATTTTATTCATGAAATTTTTTTTAAATATATTTCAAAATTATTTGCCATCTAAGATAACATATCAAGACGTTAATCCCACACTTCTGGGGAATGTTCCAAATTATCCATTCATATTACTTCTCTAAATGGGTTATTTTTATGGAATGATGTTTATGAATCCTATTTCGTCTTCATAGTTAATTGGTTCATGAATATTATTTCTATTATGATGGTTATATTCTTATTAAACCCACTTTATTTTATGGGATGTTATTTGTTGGAATGATTATGAAACATGTTTCAATTTCCCAAGGTTATGATGTGAATAGATGTTTATGACACCCATTTTATATCATGGGTTAGGATAATATTGTTTATATTTTGACACACATATGTATTATTTAATTAGGATATGGGTGGGTTCTACATACCCCACCAAAGGATTGGGTAATGATTTATATATCATGAGATAGAATAAGATAGTATTGAGAGTTAACCTTTTACTACTTTGTTGGCCATGGGAGTAAACCATGACTACCAAGATGGTATGGTAAGTGAAAAAATACTACTAATATGGCCATGGGAGTGAACCATTACTACCAATATGGTTTGGGGAGTGATCTCATACTACAATAATGGCCTTTATAGTGATTCCTTGACTAATATGAAAATAATTTTTTATGATTACATGTTTTCCACAGCTCTATATATTTTTTATATGATATGATTTCATGTATTATTCAATTACATCCCTTGTGATTAATCTCTTATTAAATAAAAATATTTATTACATAATTCATGATTATGATCTTAGATATATTGGGTATGATATTTAAATTACCATGATCATGTTTTCATTCCCATATGCTCATGATTATTCTTACATATCTTCCTTGGTAATCCTATCTGAAGATATGATCTCACCCATTTTTATGTTTCATTTCAAAGTTTATGAAGATATGTCATATATATGATGAATCTAATAAGGTTTCTATACATGAAGAACATAGTTGGAGACAATTTATCTAACTTATTTACTAGTGATTATGTTTCTATGTTTTCAAAGGCACGTAACTAATACTGTCTATGGGAATATGTTTCTGTAATGTTTAAGTATTCCAAAAAAGTGATGTAATTTATATCTATGGTAAAATGAGTTTATTATAATTTTTATTATATAAATGGTTTATTCAACCATTATATACTAGGATTAGAAAACATTAGTGATATACCTAGGGGTATTTCCAAGGATATGACTAGGGATATCTTAAAGGATAAGTCTAAGGATGAGATACTGTGTAGTAAAATGCCATATAATTTTGGAAAAAGATATATTGAGTTATTTCCTAGAATTATATCGATGTCTGGATTCTATAAGTTTATTTGGATCTAGAATATATGTACCTTCTGTTAAATATCAAAACAAGGTATGTCGATCCTAACTTGGAAAAAACTGGTATACAAAAACGGGCATTGCTACACACCAACATTTAAACTCAAGGGGGAAATGCTTTGGTAATTCAAAAACTGCTTAAAAACCATAATTAAGGATTTAAATAGTGTATTAATATGTATATAATATAATAAAACTAATGTTTCATATATTAAATAATTATGTTTCATGATTTAGACATCCTACCAGTAACTATTTTTCTGGACTATGTAGATTTCCACTATGATATGTGTTTCCCACATGATGATTTATGGTTTTAGTCAATGGAGAGAACTATAAGAAACTAGGTTATTAATGAATGTGATATAAATTTTTTTTAATGAGTAGTGAAATGGTATTATTAAAGGAGTAATGGATGTTGTGATGATGCCAAATCAAATTTCATGGAACATGTTTAACAATGTGTACCTTAACCAACTCACCGACTCACTATAGAAGAGAAGGAATGATTTTGATAAGAGTTTAAATGATAGATACCATAGACGAAATAATATGTAGTTTAATTTTTGTAAATAATGTGGAATTAATTCCCGATGTGGTTATCTTATAGGAATAATAAGTTGTTTTTACCGTAGAAATGAAGGACACAATGCAATTGATTACAAAGACAAAATGAAAAGTTTGGTTAAATAAATGTATGGGAATATCAGAAAACCTAATACATCATCAATTTTTATGTTTTTTATTTATGGAATAAATTATCATTATGAAAATCAATGTCACCAGGGAAATATCCTAAAGATAATCCCTAAGGTGGTGCGAGTAATTGTTACATTGCTGATGATGAAGAGACTAAAGATGAAATGTTTAAGGAAAGAGATATTTTGTAATAGTATGAGGTGGAATTTTTATTGTCTTAAGAATGAAGTGTAATAAATGATGCTTTTATGTATTTAGATTCAACAATTTTGTTATATTAATGGTGAAAAATATAAGGATGGTTTAGTTTATGTATTCTTCTTTATAGATTTAAAAGAACACATTGAATGGTTTCAATGGAATAGAAATGTGATATAATGGAAAGGATTTGTACATATAAAATACATGATTAAGGGAAATATAACCCTCAATATTTTTCATATTTTATAACAAATTTGTTTTCATAATGGTAAGTTGTATATGAATAAGTACATTGGATTGTACTTATTACCTTGGAACTAATTATGGACTTGTTGAAAAGTTATTATGATATCATAGATTAAGGTATTCAAAATTTAATATGTAGAAAAAAATATATAAATCATGATATATTGGAGATACAATCTAACTTATTTTTGGGAAATTTAGTGTCCTTCTTTTAAAAGATTTGAATTTTCATCATTTAGATTTTTTATGCAGTTACCATTTTAAGGAATGATTAAGTTAAAATTTGGATACATTTTGTGAGATTATAATATTATCTCACAACATGAGTATTCATGTATATTGGAAAACCACTTCTAACCACTTATTTCTTATGGTTGTTGAAGACTGATGGGATAGATTATCATAGATCACATGATATGTTAATGATTCAGGATTGAAAAATTCACCCCCATTTCATGGAATGGGAGATAAGGTGGAAGCTGATCAGGGCCCAAAAGGGTGAATATTTCTTGAAATCATAAAACTATACATTTTAATGAAAATTCTTCAACTTTAATAAAAATGATCTTGAAACAAAAAATATTATCATGGTAACTTCATTTCTAATTAATCAATTGATCCCTTTGGTCATAATAGGTTTATGGATTTGTGATGGTTAAAATTATCCCGAGATTTTTCTCTATCACACTCCATCATAACATGATTATTAGATTTTACTTTTCTATTCTATTTTTTACTCCCCACTATTTTCATCTATATGGGATGATAGTTATGCGTTACTTTGGGTAAGTGATACAGATCTAACATTCCATGTTTAAATGATGTTTTGTTATTCATTTGTATGATGCGGGTTTCTTTGAAATGAAAATTCAAGTGTTAAAACATTGTTAACCTAGATGAATTCTGAGGGAGAAAATAATTTTATAGGGGTAGAATTTCAAACACCGAGATTTTGTGAAATATTTATTTCCGAATGAATTTAATTTTTTTTTGATATTTTTCATTTCAAAAAACACTAAAAAAATATTAATTTATATTAAATAACAATTTTTGTTTTGCGTTATACACAATATAATGTAAATAATGAAAAAAATAGATTTATCTACATGGAAAACCAAGGTTATATTACATTACATGTATGGCTGGCATTCATTGATGTCTTGCGTTACACGATGTACTGCGTGTAATCGAACAATAAAATTTTATTAAATAAGTGTTATTAAATATAATAACATATAACCAAGTAGTTAAATGAGTGGTTTATGAATATTTTTAACTAAATTCTAAAAATATATGGTTGAGTTCATTTTTTTACTTATTTATTTGAAATGAATATTGATACCATATAATTATAATTGGAATGATTTTATAAGAATCTATTTTTATACTCATGAAGATTTTATATCCTAATAAATTAAAGTAATTATAATTAGAGATTTATATTAATATATATATATATATATATATATATTATTTTTAAAAAAATATTTATGATATTAAAATAATAGATTACATAGACATAGGATAAAAACAAACACTATTTTAAGTATAAAATACTATATTTTTATAAATGTGATTTCACAGCCTTTTAAAGGAGAAAAAATTTTAAATCTAATTTTTAGAAAATATATAAATATTTAATTTCAAAATAAAATTCATATTGGAAATTGAAACATAAAAATTATCTTATGTTTAATTTTTGGGATTTTTATGAGAAACTTTATTTTGGGATGAATAGTGAAAAATAATAAATTTTAATTCAAAGCATATTTTTCATATAATTTTTTATATTGTTAAATTATATTATAATTTGGTCATAATGTATAATTTGATCATATTTACAGAAATTAATCCAGTGTAGGTCATTGGGACCAATTACACGTTGAAATTGGATAAAAAAACATTGTAAACATTTGACCTTTTTTACATTAAAAACATGTGGTGTCGTCCTGTCTATGTGATTAAATTTAAATTAATTTACTCTAATTTTGTGAATATAATTGGGAAATAGATATTCAATAATTGGAATAATCATAATTTATATTTTATAATACGTTCAACTTAGTTTTTTCCAAAATGATTAGTGAATGTATTTAATATTAATTACTGTGATTAAAGTATAAATAAACATAAAAAGGGAATAAAACAAAAAATTAAGGGCCCAATTGATGTATCCACTAGTAAAAAACCCATATATTTCCATATTTCTTCCATAAAAATTCCATCTATGAGTATTTTATGTTTTGGATGATTTATTAGTTAAAAATATGGGTACACCTAACATGTTTTCAAAAATTCCATGTTTGTCCAATCCCTTCTCAATAAAAAGCCACCACCTCTCCCCCTTCTTCACAACTCTAAAAAAACTTAATTTCATACTATATATTACTAATTAACATCCATAAAACCCTATATTACTACTTTAAACCTACATTTTGTCATTATTACATCCATGTATGCCCTATGATGTAAACAAAAAGGAGTTACCCATGCAAGAGGTAACATCCTTCCTCCACCTCTTGAATTTTATTTTCTTTCTCCACCCCACAAATAACCCTATTACATTATTATATAAAAACCCAATGTATTAAATATACTGAGATATTTTTATAATATTCTTTATACCAACCATTACACATACATTCTTCTAATGGGCAACAAGCATACTAGTTATGTGCATGAAGAACTACCACCACACAAGACAATGATTATATGTTTTTACTTTTCTACATTTAATGGTTGGGAATTAAGATGGAAATTATATTTATATAAGAAATATATTATATCTATTATGTCTAAATTTTTCTTAATTTATTTTATAACATAGACTGTTATACATTCTATCTTGTTTAAATATGATAACATCATTTGTGGACGTGTAGACTACTAGCTCCTCAAAGCGATGTAATTCATTCACAATCTATATGGAATATATTAAGGAAAGTTTTAGTGAATATATATGATATATATAATATAATAGTAATAATTTATTAGTTATATATATATATATACAAATATATAGATATATTTCATTTACTTTATTTCTTTCAATATGAAAATAAAATGAAAACATTGTTCAGGTGTGCGTAAGACCTACCATCTCCATTAATGGGTTTTCCCATATTATATGTATAATATAAATAAATTATTATAATATATATGTACTTAATATAAATTGAATTTATATATATGTTTAAATATTTTAAATCAAGATATATGTATAAGGATAAAATATATAACAAATTATGACACATGTGAAAAACAAAGAGAATATTACCCAAAAGAGAACCTTAACAAGGAATTGTTAACAAGCGGGTAAAATAAAATTACAATAAAACAATATATTGTATTATATATAATAATATGGTTCTTTAATTGAAATATAATTAACTTATATTTATTATAAAGGTGTTTTTAATGAGTATTGTGGGAGTTAAGATACATTGTAATGGAATTTCATCTCACTTTTTATATCCTTGTGATACATGCCATGTTCACCAATCTTTTAATTTTCAAGGGGTATATACATAACATAGATGGAATATATAATTCATATTCTTAAATTTATATGTACTTAAATATCCATTATATGATCTTTCAATCATGGGGTTTATGATTCAAAAATCACAAAATATATAAGATTGTTTTGTCTCAACTTTCCTTCTTTGAGAAACATGTTTTGTTATAGACCTACATTATTTTTTGAGGTGTATATAATTTTTTTTGACATGTTATATCAAGAATATTATAATTTTAATGATATTCTATTCTTAATATAATTTCATATTCTTACATGGATAGTATGATCCCAAGTTTCCATGTGATTAGAGTTTATTGAAACAATCTCTATGCTTACTGAGATTTTTTTTATGATTATGCTTCATTTGATGAAATATTAATCTCCATATCTCAAAAAAAGATTATGAATTATATTACACTATGTATTTCCATGATATGTTCATGTATTATTACCATTTTTTCATTATTTGGTACATAATATATCTATGAAAAATTCTTTTTATGGAAATATGAGATTATTTCTTCGTCCAGTTGAAAATTTGTGTTCATCCATAACCATGTATCTAAAAATGTCTTCCAAAATTGAATTAATATCATCTTATTATATTTAAAAGGTACTTTTAGACATGTTTTATCTTTTATAAAATTATTTTAAATGTGAATATTCTTATCATTTTTTGATCAAGACACATTTCTAAAAATTTATTGTACAAAAGGAATGTGTATGATTGATAGACATACCCACCATCATGACCATAATTTTCTTGAAGATTCATTTTTTAGTTTGCAAGATCTTTTTGTGAAAAAATATTTTGGAAAGTTTTTATTTGAAGTGTTATTTAATATTTTTTTCAAAAAAAATCTTGTTTAAAAATTATTTTAATTAATTTTACATGCATCTATTATATGTTTTCATAATGTTAATTTTGAAGAAAATTATTTAGATTATTTCCATATATCATCATATGTTTTCAAATATATTTTCTATAAAAGGGTCTTTATAATGTTTTCAGGCTTCCTTTATATGTTTTAAAATTATTTTCAAAGAAAATGGTTTTCAATTGTTTTTCAATATTCATTTTTATGTATTACAGGAAAAAAATTCAAAATGATTTCAAGTATTAATTCTACGTTATCAAATTATTTTCAAATAAAATGGTATTTGAAGGGGTTTTAGTTTTTGAAGACCAATTTTCAAAGAATAAAATGAAATTTTCATTATGAAATGTTTTTTAAAATATATTTTAAAATTATTTCCCATATACGATGAAATTTTTTTCTGTTACTCTGGACCTTATAGAAAATGGTTCAATGGTTCCATTCATATTATTTCATTTTATGGTTTATGTTCCGATACAATTATATCTATGAAAACTATTTCTCATTCACTGGTTATATGTTTTTGAAACCTTTTTATCTTTCATCGTTCACATTTTTATGAAAACCAGTTCTTTTCATGGGATACGATTTGATTAAATTACAATGAAACTTGTCTATTCTACTATAGGCTATGATAAGATTCAATGTTTATTACACCCATTATATTTCATGGGTTATGATATGAATTTTTAAGATCTTTTGGTATAAGTATGTATGATTTCATTTTGATATGGTTGATACATATAACTCCCTCCAAATAATTGGGTAAAGATTTATATCTCATGAGATAGACTAAGATAGTATTATAAGAGAACGTCGACTACTAATATGGCCATGGGAGTGAACCATCTCTATGAATATTTTAGGGGGAATGAACTTATAATACTAATACAATCATGGGAGTGATCCATGAATACAATGATGGTGTGTGGAGTGAAAACATAATACCAATATTTCATTGGACACAATTCCTTGATTACTATGAAAATAATTTTATATGCTTATGCATCTTCAAAAATTCAATGCATTATTCCTATGATATTATTTAGTGTCTTATTCACTTTCTTCCCTTATGATTGATTTCTTATTGACATCAAATATTTATTTCATGAATCATGATTATTATAATTGATATAAATGGTAAGATCTTTGAATGATCAAGATCATGTTGTCATAACCGTATGCTCCAGATTATGCTAACATATATTCCTTGTTTACTATTATTGAGAATCTAAGATCACCCTTTTTAGGTTTCCTTACTCTGTTTATGAATATATATATATATATATTGTATATATGATTTTCATAATATGGGATCTAATCATTAAGAATATTTTTTGAGATAATGTATATCACTTATGTACTAGTGTTCATGTTTTCATGATTCCAAAGGAATTAAAATAATACAATATTTGGGAGTCTATTTGTGAAATGTTTTATATATTCCACAATATTGATGCACATACTATAGAAATTAAGAGTGGTTTGTTATAGATAACCTTAAATATGCTGATATGTTTCCAGTTCTAAGTTCTTTCCACAACGATCCATTTTGTGGAGGGTGGATGGATGGATTTCCCCTCTTTCCTACTCTCCTTTAAATAGTAGTATATGATATAGTTTGTGGTTTTATTTGTTGATGTTGTTATAAAGTAGTGGTTATCCATGGTATTAGGACAACATGATGTTTATGTCCTTTTTTTCATGATACCCTATTAATATTTACCTATGATGTTATGGATGTAGATGTGATGAGGTTGTGATGTGTGGTTAGAATGACTTGAAATGTTTTCGAGAAGAGGTTTCCTATTTTTAGTATGTCATGATTGGAATGAGTTGAGAGTTATGTTTTCCTATTATGACGAGGATGGTGATATAAATGTGATGAGAGAACACTATATATAGTGATGGGGAATAAGAGTAAAATATCAGTGGGAGAGTTGTTATGGGGATCCAATAATTATATTAATATAATATTATATTGTTAATTTATATCTGATACATGGTGAGTGAGCCTAATTAATTCTAGGAATATGTAGGTGGATATATATATATATATATATATATATATATTTGAGCATATTGGTTCTACTACCTGTTAAATAAATCATTAATATGTTTTATTTGTGTCTTCATTTGAGGTCTTTAGGTGGATCCTTGGTGTATAAATGTTATGTTCAACACTATGTATATATAGAATACTTTTTAGGTGATCGGGAGGGCATTGATGGCAAAGATGGACTATACTAACTTGGGGTGGAGTGTTTTTTTGGTGTTTTTTCTTATGAGTATTTGGTTATTATTCTTAGTTTAATTGATGTATTCACTTCCATGAATTGTTATATATTTTTATTCTTTGATATTGGATTGTTTTATATGATGTGGGGTTGATTTATGGACCTCATATTATCTCTTTTAATTAACTTCATTAACTATGTGTAATGCCACACATTGTGAGTCATATAACCTTAGTGCTAGTATCCAACTTGTGGAATATTAGAGTTGGGCCTTATTAGCCACTCATTCTCTTTTTTTCCAATCCAAGAGGTTTACTAGTAGAGTTGGGGTCATGAAACATTCAACATGTATGAAATAAATAACCAACATACCAAATTATGAAACAAAATAATTTTTTTTGGTTATATACTTAAATGGTTTTGTAAAATAATTTTCACTGTTATAATTTTTTTCATGTTTCTTTATCAGATAATTTTTGCATTACTATCATAAAAATTCATGATTATTAAAATATGATATTATTTTTTAAGAAATAAATGTGTAAAATCATTTCAAATAATATTAGAAGAAACATTTTAATATAATAGTAAATTAATTTTATATAGTATTATTTAAAATGTATAAATTTATTAAATATTTTGGAAATGATATTTATTGTACTATATAAATGTAGATGCATATTAATAATAGAAGATCAATTAGTTGGAAAATATATTGTGTGAATTTTGTTTCTTTAGATGATGTGATTATGTTAGATTATTGTGTTAGGTTTGTTAAAAAATGTTTTGAATCAAGGATAGTTATTTAGTATTTTTTATAAAATACAAAAAGTTTTTTTTAAATATAAAAGGTTGAATTTCATTAGGCCTCATAAATTTTAAATTTAATGTGTTGTAAGAGTTAAATTTATTATTGTTAAATTATCGTGTATTTTTTAATATTTCATTTAAGAGTTGATGTAATATTTTTCCAGAAGAAATCATTCATATCAGATTAAATGTTTTGATATTTAAATGAAATTTTTAAATGATTAATTGTAAAATTATGATGTAGAATATGTTATAAGTTTTTAAGAGAAAATTTTTTATGTTTTTAATGTCTTATTTTACTTTTTTATATTATGGAAAATTATTTTTCGAAAATATCAAAAAATATTTAAAAATTTTAATCAATATTTTATTTAAATTAAATAGGTTTTAAATGTAGTATATAGAATCCATGAAGGATTTTATTTTATCATATTTGATTAATTATATCTTGAATTTTATTTTCTGGATTTTTAATGATAATATTTCATTTATTTATAATTTGTTGAATTTTGTGTTTTAATTAAAATTTCTTACATATTTTTAATGACTATTATAGAAAATTTGATACTAAAAGAAGCATTTTAGATTAATTTTTCAATAATTAAACATTCTATGGTCCAAAAATAATAAAAAAAATTTAAACCAAAAAATGAAAAATTTAAATGATTTCAGATTATTATATTAAATATCTATTTAAATGTAATCATTGAAATTCATTTTTTATTCCATAAGGATTAACTTTAAAACAATAAAAAAATAATTTTACTTAAAAATATAATTTCCCTATACTGTTAACTTACCAAAATTGTATATTCATTAATAAATTATATTTAAAAATATTACATTTTATTTTTTATATATAATGAAAAAATAAAATCAATATATAAGATGAAGATTTTATTAATTTTAATGTTTTTATGTATATATTAATGACATATAAACTAATTTTTATATAATAAAAATATGATCTTAATGATATTATTTAAAACCATTTGAATACTTAATAAGAAAATTAGAATATTTTGTTTTTTGGTTTAATATATTTTTTCATTTTATTGGTTACATGTACCACATAACTTTATTTTTTGAAAAAAATGAGATTTTGAAATAAAATTTTAAATAATTACAAATTTACAATGAAATCAATTATGATAAATATTTAATTATATTAATGAAAAAAATTAAAATAATAATAATTAATTTATAATATTTTTATAAAATAGTTGATACGCATAAAATTATTTTTATATGCATTAATTATTTTTTGATTCTAGATCATATTTTTTATTCATTTACTATTTTTTAATTGAAAAATAAATGATAAATATTAATAAATTTAATACAATTTACTAAAAAATATTTCAATGATTTATAATTAATGATATAAAATATAATATTTTTAATATTTTTATTTAATAAATTAATATGATAGTTTAGTTTTTTACTAGTGATTAAGAATAGAATGTAATTGATGCTATTAAGATGAAAAATAATATTGGTATGATAGATGTAATTTTAAAAATTATCATTATGGATGATATTTTATCTATACTAGAATATATCAATAATAAAATTGATATTTTATATTTATTATGAATCTCATGGAACCTGGTAAGGATTCAATTGAGCTTTTATTATCCCTTTAATGCAATCGGTCTTTCTCCTTTTAGTATTATGAAAAATTTATTTCTTAACGTAAATGGAATTATATTCCAATTTAGGTTGCGGTCCTAGATGATCTGTAGAAACATTCATAGGAAATAAATTCTCAAGTGATTTAATATGACGATTAAGTGGTAAAGTTTCAAAGGAATGAAAGCCACCATTATAAATTGGGTGAATTGGTTATATCAAAAAATTATAATAATTTATAGATCAATCTTTGATGCCTGTTAGGTTGATGAATCACATTGACTTTACTAAAATATAAGTTTTCTTATATATATATTTTAAAAATATTAGAATTTTAATTTTGGAGTTATAAGATTGTCCCCCCTTGATAAATTGACCATGTTAATGTTGTGAAACTAGTATCACCAAGTTTATAGAGAATAAAATAATTTCTTATATAAACTAAATATTATTATTGAAAAGGTATTATCTAATACTATTGGTTACAATATATCTATAGTGGAGAAATTATCCCTTATTCATACATTATCAATCATAAATTCAAACCGTGAAAGACCATTAACATGGATTAAGATATCACTATTCAGTACCAAATATTTTCCTTGGTTATATTAAGTGTATTTCTGAATATAAAAACCTCTGGAAATCATTCATCCTATTGTTCTATTTTCCTTTGAATCCTCAATATCTAAAAACATTCATATACTTTTTTTACAAAAAATCATATAAATTACCCACAATCTATAATTTCCATTCATTATTTCACGTAAAAATTCTAATTAAAATTTCAGAAAAACATAATTTTTTTTACTATTTTTAATCCAAATAAACCTCTTAGATCTATAAAAATAACTATAAACATCTCAAGAAAAACTATCCTTATTAATATTCTTCCAACTAACTATACATCAAAAATTTTCATCCTGAATATCAATCATAAGATGATAATTTTAATTTTTTTTTGTTTTCTAAACTAAGAGGTTAAAATGAATTATTTAAAAATACAAATATTGTTACCTGCATTTCAATTAATTATGAATTTAAATTCTCCAGCACACATATTCATATTAATTATTTTCATAAAATAACTATAACATAACCATTGATATGGTTAATTTAATAAAATCCATGGATCTTTATTATCCTGATTATGAAATTTCATTTCACACATATCATAACCTATAGAATATATTTATTGAAACTATAAATCAATCTTAAATAGATACTTAAACATTGTGTGTCTATAACAAATATTAAATTATTTTTCACAAAAATAAGTTACACATTATTCAAGTCTTTAATCTTTGATTCAATATCACAAAAAAACCAAATTACATAATCTACTATTTTGTATAGATTATAATGTTTTTTTGTCCCACACAAAATAATTTTATATTTTTTCACCAATAAATATGTTTATATTATTCTAAAAATTATAAAATTATTCTTGGAAGATCATGGGAAACATTATAATTATCTTGGATTACTTCTAATCCCTTCAAAAAAATTATAAGAAAATATATGTTTCCCCTGATATTATGAATAATTATGTATAATTACACACATAAAAATTCATGTATTTTAAAATAATCAATAATAAATATAACTAAATAAGTAAATGAATGATAACTATAAATTCCAAATTATATAATGATTTATATTGCTGTTGTAATTATTTATTGATAATAAAAATAGTACATTGTATCCATGGGTTCTTTAATAACTATGATTATTCAACATTAGGTGATATTTTTTTATTTTTTTATTTAGTATAGGAATAAAATATGAGTAAATTAGAACTATGCATAACACAGGAAGAAATATTAATCTACATCAATTAAGATAGAGTATAAAATTAGTATTTTTACTAGATGACCACTAAATTAAGAAATAATTTTTTATTTTTATAATTAATTTTGGATTATTTTAAATAAATAGTGTTGAGTATGGGTCATTGCTTATTAATATAAATAATATTATCTTAATGGAATTTATTTGACACATACTAATTATGGAAATTTATTTTACGACATCCTGAATTTGGGTATAAGTACATGTATTTCCATTGGATTATATTACCATGTAAAAAATAGTATTTATTGTATAAAAACATGAAAATATAGTGTTGTTTAATCATTATAATGATATTTTAGGGACATACATGTTTATATAAATTTTATCATAGTATCAATGACCTGATTACTAAATGGTACTAGAAGGACCATTTGGAAATACAAGGCTTATGTTTTTATTTAAAATATAAATGACATATAAAGAGATTTTACATTTTTTATCTCATAAAATGTTATAATATTTATATATATAATAGGATTGATGGTATTAAATATTTTTAATGTTCTTTCATAGGTAGTGATAGAGGTTTTAATGGAAATTTATTTATATAATATCACAGTATTGTAAGGCTTCTTATAATGGGTAATGATTAATGGAATTTAATGTTACATTGATCAAATGATATTTAATATATATCTTGAATTGAGTGGTATTTTTTTAATATCAGTGAGAGAGGTTAAAGTTTTTCCGTTATATGAGAAAAATAATTTATTCATTATTAATATACTCTATGAAGGTTTTATAGAGATTTAGATTCAATTAATATATCAACAATGGGGAGCGTGGTTGTTTTTATGATAGTTTTATCTAGAATATTTTACTTTTTCAATCTATTTATTGTTATGAAGCTATTTTAAGAGGAGTTTTACATGGTATGGGGGGTTTTATGTTTTTCATACAAAAATTAGAGTCTATATATTTTGATTTTATAGTGTAAATTTAGAAATGGAATGAGGTCAATATGTGTTAATTTATTTATTCTACATTATTGACTATGATTTTATACTAAGACTATAATGAAAATCATGATAAAGTGATCATGATTTATGGATTTATTTCTACATAGTGGGATAATTAATTATGAATATGATTCATGTAATGTAATCAAGGTTGTCATGGTTGACTAAATGACAAGGTGTCTGTGAAAAAAATGGAGTATAATTTTATATTAGTTCAATCAAGGAATATATAAATATTTTTATTATAGGACTTCGTGCCCTAAATCTAACTAAATTTATACATTCAATTACTAGAATATGAATTTATCTACTCTGATCACATAGTTATTCATCAAATGAATGAAATTAAATGGATAATTTCATTATGGTACTCATCGAATAAATGGGTTATAAAAGTTCCCTACAATTATGAGATCCTAGAGAGATCAGGATGATATTATAATATAAATATGTCCTAATGTCTATATACGCTAATATTGAGGGATGTAAATTTTGAATGACTATCATGTGTTGGGTTCTCAAATGTATTCATACTTCTTCTAATGAAAACTACACTGGGAAGTATCCAGGAAGAGAGGTAATGAATTTTGGTAGGAATTCCATAGATTTTATGTGTAATGGTAAATTCATACATACAAATGTGTGGATCTGACCTAATAATTTACATCATCATTGAATAATATCATTTATTTTGAACATATATTTGTTATTGTAAATCATGATATGTTATATTCATAGTGAGGTAGTTAGTATACGTCAGGTGCATCACAAGTGATGAAAAAGTAGTTTAATTTTCATGAATGGATTTTACCTTTTATATAAAAAGAATAAGATACCCCTTAACCATTTATTGAAAATAAACTATCTATCAAAATACATAGTTATTTTAGTTTAAAAAATTGTTTAAAATATCATATAGATGTAAATTGAGAATATATGGTGTTGAAATAATTATGCATCATGCTTAATGATATACGAATTGAAAAAGGATTATATAACATATTAGTGTTCATATAATGTTTTTCAGTTTCTAAAAATATTAATTTTCTATGGGTTCCATTACATGTTTCAAGACTTAAATATTGTGGTTTTGGAAAGTTCGACATATATCCATTGAGAAGACGAACTATTGGAACCCTAAAAAGAGGATCCATCATATCCTAAATTTTTATTTAATTTAATTTTAAGAATAAATATATTATTTTAGTTTTTGAATAATATTTATTTGTGTAAAATATTCTTGTATAAATTAAACCAAAATATTTTAATGATCAGAATATATGATTTTATTTTAATCTATTGTTTAATTATTCTATTGGAAATGAATATAATATTTATTTATTTATGTGATTGGATAGTAACGTGAAATAAAAATTTATTCATGTTACATGAGTATTAAAAATTAATATTTTTTACTAATTAGGGAATATAATATTTCTTTAATAAATAAATATATTTTTTATTCAATGTTTGATAAATTATCTGGGATAATATTTATTGAGTTTAATGATATTATCGAAATGATATATTTTATTCAATATCATTTAAATAATTATCATACAATTTCTTTAATAAATTATATTAGTTTTAATGAAATTATTAGGATATAATAATAATAATATTATTATTTTTTACATAATTTATGAATGGTATTAAATGGAAGAATAAGTGACTTTATGATATTATCTAAAAATCAACATTGTTATAAAGACTAAATTATATAATTTTTCAAAAAATTTTATGTTAGTAACAATAATATATCTTTTTTTATTTTTTTCAAGACCTACATATATTTATCCCACACACCCATACTCTAAATAATGTAGATAAGGAACATGAAAATATTATTTTTATTGATGTGGAGTGATCATAATTAATAAACTATTCCTCTCTATCTCAAATAATATGAATACAATCACTCAAAGATCAGTTGATTACATGCGGATTTTTCATGATTAATCCTCAAAAGGATTATCTATTTCAACAACAACAAAGAAAGTGTGACTATGTAAATTTGATTATGAAACATTTTTTGGATGGGGTAATTTCATATTTAAATTACATATAATGTTCATTTCCATGATCCTATATATAATAATTTTGAGTATTTTGATATAATTCTTCAGATTTTTTCATTTATTTTGAGAACAATAAAAAATTGGCTACCCATGGAATGCTTCTAATGTGGCCCATAAGAATATTTTATTGAAACAACATTATTTTTTTTTAAATTTTAAGAATCATTAAATAAAAAACATCATTAGACAAGTTGAAATTTAATGATGTATCTAGAACAAATCATTAATAATATTTTGATAATGAATCTTTTGAATATGGGATACATGGATAAATATTGAGCTATTAGGTAAAAATTGGAGCCGGGGTGCTTGAAGAAAATTTTAATATGTTATGATATATAGTTAATGAATATAATGGTACATGAAATCAAATATATAATTCAATATAATTAATTAGAAAATTGGGATGTATTTTATAATTAGTTATCAAAAAATCTACATGTAATGATTTGATAATGAAAAGTATGAAAATATTATAAATAACATAATGTTAATGAAAATATCAGGACATTAAGATGTAGAAAATGGGATAAATTATTAGGGGATGCATAAATAAGATATGAAACTTATGATGAAATAATTTTTTTATGATATTTTCTCTTATTTATAATATATTTAAATTTGAGTCTATTATAATAATTATATGGTGTAATCTAATTAGAGTGTCCCATGGGGAAGACTATAAGATAAACCAATAATAGGTTTTTGTTGACTGTAAAATAGTATTTTCCTAATTTAATACCATTATTACGTGTGAATTAATTATTTGTGAAGTGATACAATGATTTTTTCACATGCTTTGGATTATCCTCACATTGGGGTGAATTAAATAAATCAATGAATTCTCTATAAATGGTTAATTTATTTCCATAACTAAGAAAAAACATAAGATAACATATGATTTTATTTGTTAAATATTTTCATAACTTAATAGTCAAATTAAGATCATTGATGAAGTGAGTAAGATGTTTAAAAGCTAATAAAAAATACACACACACTAGAATCCCCCCTTTGAGGCCAATATAAAATTAATTAATCGTATCATATATGATTAGTACCATGTATTTTTTCCTTCTATAGATATATCTATTTTTATTATTTTGACGATGTTTTTTAGATTAAAAACGATTATTAATTATAATGGATACAATGAATTTTAATAGAAAAAATTCAATTAGGAATATATAACATCAAGAATTTTGAGATTATTGGGAATTGATATTTACTTATCTTTAATTATTATTGTATGATAAAATTATAAATAATATATATATATATATATAATTTAATAAGAAAATATATATTTTAAGTGTATGTCATTGATAATATTATTAATACACGTATAGGAGGCCTTTATTATAATCTACAATCTAAAACAATGGATTAAAAATAATATATGGACTCATGGGATAATAGTTTTCATATATATATATATATATCTCTATGTGTTATTCAATAATAAAATAGTCTAATTTATATATTTAATAACTACAATTAAATCCTATGAAAAAGGAAGATGATTTTTTTCAATGAGTATATTGTTGTGCTTTTGAATATAAGTGGGATGGGAGATTATATATTTAATTTTAATATTATTAAATTAATTATGAAGATATTGTTAATATTCATTAATGTTTGTGTCACTTCCATTGATTAATGATACCTAAATTTTTGTTCATTTTTTAACTTATAGAAAGTTATCATGGCCTATTAAATGAGAATGGATGTTGGTTCATTAATGGCATGATTATTTTTAGAGAAGTTTCATTCATGTCCTTAAGGGAAATTTCTGTTGAGTGAAATTGAGATCTAGATATTAAATATTTGATGACTCTTTTACAGAATTAGTTGGAAACAGATAAAGGATAGTGTGAGGTAAAAATTACCCTACCATGTTTCAAGTACTATATTATCTTTATTTTTTTTTATAAACTATCATGATACCCTAGTATAATGATACTCATTTCAGTCTTGAAATAGCCCTATTGGCATTCTCAATCCCCATGGATTGGATACTATCCCTTGGAATCATATAATAATCAATATAGAATAAAGTTTCTATAGAATAGTGGAAGAAAAAATATACATATCAATATTACCAACACTCTAATGGGTGAAATTGCCAATATCAGCTGGTAAAACAGTACAAAATAGAAATATTTATAAAACATCTCAAGGGGAACATCATCCAAATATAAAAATTTTAGACACATCAAAGGTCTCTAAATGTCTATGTAACACGTGGATCACATCTACACTAGTCACTATCAGCACTTCTTGGTCTAAAGGGTAAAGAACATCCATCTCCTCCAAGAGGTTCATTCCCTTTACTCGAACCAAGAATAAGAAAATCTAAAAATACCCAAAGAAAATATTAGTGTGTGAGATATAAATCCAAATATTTTCTCACCATTTTTCCCATAATAAATTCCATAATATTAAACCACATATGATTTATTTTTTAAATAAATGATGGTTTGTTATAAAATATAATTTTTTTTAGAAAACATGATTTCGATACAGAATATGGATGATATTTCACATATACAAGACAAATGATAATTTGATATAAAAATTTATTTAATGTAGTTGGAAGGAATAAATATGATCAATAATAAATTTCATGTGCAATCATGTAATAAAAATTTTAACATCGTGAAAAAAATCTTCATGGTATGTTAGTTTCATGTAATATGGTCTTGAAATATATCTTAATGACCACAAACCATTATAGGATTCTACATAAAATCAATATATAACCCATCATGGGAACCCATTTTGGATAGTCTACACAATAATTTGGGAACCCATCATAGGAATTCATGTCACACTTCTTTAGTTATTTTTTTCATCATTTATACATTACTAGGGAGTCAGAGTCCAAGAATGATTGACCCAATTACCACTAAATACCTAAGCTAATGTCACATACATATATTATTTTAAATTTTTTTTTATTTTAATTTCCATTAATGCTTTGTTTTGGGGGTTTCCAATGGTTTTATGGAGAATAGGTGAGTTTTCGTGAATTGGGCCAAACCGTGAGCCCAATTCCAGATTTAAAAATAAATTTTGTTTCTTTTATAACTTATTAATTTTTTAATATTTTTCACTCATTCCAACTCCTAAATGTCTTCCCCTGATATATTAACACTAAAAGTAAAATTTGGAGCATTTAGAAATCCATAACCAAGGTTTAGTTGGGTTTTTATTTAAGGGATTTGCCCTGCCCGAAAGCCCATATCCAGTTTTAAAAAATAATTTTATTTATTTAATAACTTATTACATTTTAAGTATTTTTTGGTGCTTCCAAGCCTCATATGCGGCCCTTACACCCAGACGCTCCCCCAGCCTCTTTACCCCCTCTTTGGAGCTCTTAGGATCTCAATTTAGGGACAAACATCTTAGGGTTTCTAAAATCGGGTAGATTTGATGAGGTATTTTCATTCAATCATAACTCTCCCAATTCATACTATTTTCCCTCCATTACAATTCCTAAATGACCTAATAATTCCTTTTCGAACATCCCCTGAGTTTTGGACGTTTTCAATTTCAGATACAGGTGTTTTGGGGAGATTCATTCTAGATTTCTCAAGTATGTTTGTCCATTTCTTTTCCCCTTTCAATTTGATTAGGGTTTCATTCTATTTATTAGGGTTTACTCCCTTTTTATTGAAGTAAAAAATGACCAGTGGGTAGGGGTTCGAACCTAAGGTTTAACCTTGGGTTTTCTTGTTCCAATTTTCTATTTTTAGGTTTGAACTACCCTTCTTGAGGAGCGGCGGTGGTGCATTTGTGTTTTCGCACAAAGGATTCAATGGTTTCATTTGATTTGGTAAGTGATTACAATGTTGATGAAATATTTGTGTATTATCATGCTGTATTTATCATATTTTCATATTTAAATAATTTTATTATTGCTGCAAAAATTGGTTCTAATGATGTTTCTATTGCAATTGAATTTAAAATGCCAATTTGGTGTGAAATTGGGGGTTTTCCAAAGAAGTGTTTTGTTTGTTTATTTGGGGATGCCCTATAAATACTTAGTTGTTTTTGTTGATCTGTAATAAGGCATAAAATACTGTTTATAATGTTTATCCCCTTTGGTTATTGCTGCAAAAATTGGTTTTAATTGTGTCTGTAAAGAAAGTGTAGTTTTGGATCCACTTTTGTGTGAAAATGAAGGTTTTACAAAGATAACACTTCTTGTTTAACATGGGGATGCCCGAAAATTGATTTGTTGTTTTAATTGAAATTTATTGGGCTGAATTTACTGTTTTGGTAACTTACAAGTGTTAACATCATGTACAAGTTGGTTTCTTAAGGGGTTTTGTGTGCAAAACAACACGGGATTTTGAGAAATTGATTTATTCAATTTCAAAGAGTTTGTTGTGTGTTTTAAGTGGTATAAAATAAGATAGCTACTGTATTTGGTATATGTGACCAGTAGTGGTGTTTTAGATTAAAATGGATATGTGTTAAATCCTTAAATTGTTTGAGCACAAAGGGGGAAGCCCAGGTACCTAGGTGGGGCGGATTCATACTAGTACGGCTAGTGGACCGGATGGGTTTTGTCCCTGTTTCACTTAGCATTTGGATAACGAAAACTCTAACTAAACTATGTGGATGATTATTGGGGACCACTAGTTTATGGGTATTTTTCCTACTAGTGGCTCGTGCACGAGAACAGATTTTACTATGGTTACATTACACCGAGGTACGAGGTACATGGGGCCCGAGACTATCTAGTGCCAAGGGGTGTTCCCGGTTTTGTTGCTCATTGGTTTTGTGGTATTTTACATTGTATTTGGGTGTCTTTGGAATTATATTTAATTAGATAAAATTAGTATTTAAATGTGTTAACATTCTGAATTTTTTATCTTGAATTTTTTTTTCAATTTAAAGTAGCCTTTCTTGGAATTTGTCGCCGCTTTTCATTGCATATTAAAACTGCTTGCTTTTTCACCTTGTATTGAATTCACCTTGGAATCATTGGGTGGTATCCTATTGGGCTTAGGCTCACAACCTACTTACACCCCTTGGGTGTAAGTAGACTTTATTATTATTTTTTGACTCAGGTAAAGGAAAGGCCAAGGGTGATGGCTGTTCTGGGTGTTAGTCCCCATCGTTGGGGCAGAGTTGTGAAGACGACTTGCGGGTGATGACCCCCTTGTCATGTGGAGTCCTTTGGGATGTATTTATATTTTAATTTTTTTTATTTGAACCTATTTTGTTGTATTTAATCCAATGTATTTAGTTCTGGTTTTTTTATTAACACTTGTTTGGATATAAATTTCAGAATTTATATTATGGATTATTGTTAAGGGTTTATGCGTTCACATTCGGGTAAATCATTCCCAAACCAAGATAAATGATACCCAGGAACTCGTGCCAGACCATGGGGATAGGGAACGCCCCTCGAGCCTTGTCACGGGCTGGGTCTGGTGCTGGTTTTGGCCGTGACCAGATTCGGTTCGGGACAAAATGGTATCAAAGGAGGTTTCGGTTAACTCTTTGGGTCATGTTATTTAGGGAAGAGTCAGGATATTATGGAGTTAGGATTGTAGGGACTTGGTATTCTAGTTATGGGTAGAGTACCTGATCACCACACCTCATGACAGGATTCAAGTTTCCTGGGGAGGTTAGGATTTATCTAAGTCCTTTGGTTTTCTTATTTTAATTATGGTTAGGTGAAATGAAAAGAGAGTTGGGTTAATGGTCTCAGTGAGCTCGCAGGGCCTGGCAAGCCATGTGGAGCCAGGGATCTTCCCTAGAACACTCTTTGTGATGGTAAAGTGATTAGGGTATGGTCTCCAACCATATTTCCAAGTCACCCACTGAAACTAGTTTCCTCTCGCATTGTCTTGTGTTCCTTAATTATGAAATCTTGGAACTTTGGTTTTAAAGTGACTTGGTTTTAAGAAGTGTAAAGTTTTTGTGAAATTATTTTCAAATAAATATGGAATGGTTTGATTTATGAAATGGTGGAACTTAATTTTAAGAAATATATTCAAATGGAAACCGGTGTGCTTACACCTATTTTTAAAAATAGAAACTATACTGAAGTTGGTTTTGAAAAAGTGTTTCTAATAGAGTTTTCTAAACAATAAAAGGGTGTTTTAATGGGATGAGATGTTTTGAAATTGATGTGAATATATTGAAATTGAGTTCTTTTATAAATGTTTGTGTCTTTCTGAAAATTTTAGTAATATTTGAATTGGGATTTTGATCTCCTGGTTAGCATTTTTGAAAAAAAAGGATGTGTTGGTTGATCGTTTTGGTTTTGAAAAGTGGAAATAATATTTGTTTTAACCTTTGGTATTTCCATGTGTAACCACATGAATGGGGTTTTATGGTATGATGGATGGTTGCTGCATGACTTGATGAGTGCCGGGACAGATATGAGGAGGGTGCCTGGTGTGGCACAAATACATGCATGTGTGAGGCCCATGGGGTACCATTGGTGGATATGCTTACTGCTAAACGGTTTGTTTTCAAAGAAATAGTTTTAAAGAAAAACAAGATGTATTGATGAATAGTTCGGTATAGTTTGTATTATGGGTTTTTGATAATGTTGATGTTGTGGGATGTTTTGAGTCCAAGAACCCCTCCTGTTTGAACTGTGTTTTGGGTTTGTGTTTGGACAGTGAGATGTGTTGTAGGGACGGTTAGTGGTATCTTTTGAAGAATGTTTTGGGATGACTTTGTGGTGGTTCCCTTCATGTGTTTGGATCTGGATTGTGGTATATCGTGACCAATAAACCAACTTTTTTGGGTCCTTTGGTTCAATCGTGGGATAAGGTACGCCCCATTAATGGTTAGTGCACAACTAAAGTGCAACCCGGATTGTTTTGCCTTTTGAAGACCCTCAAGTTGATCAATATAAGGAATATTTTTCTTGAGATTTATAGATTGAGTCTACACCCTTTCCTTTCTTTGATTTTTAGATCCTCTTGTAATGGGAGGGTTCTCATGGAAGGTTGATAGAGACCTTAGTTTCTTATGTTTCCTGATACGTCGAAGGTGGATGTGTCCTAGGGTTGTAAGTGTGGATGAGTGCCTCAATGGTGTCTAAGAGGACCTTTGGGTTCTTCAAAGTTTCTTTAATGCATTAATTCATGTTAAACCACCGGTGTGGGAAATTTGGTCACGATAGGATATTGTGGCCACTTTCTAGAATTTTGTGTTGTTTGGGGATGTTGTATAAGGTCCCTCTCCATGAATTGTTTATATCAGTCGCAATGGTCATGTTAGGTGATGCCTTATGATGTTATGTGCTCGATTGACCATAGAGGTGAATGTCATGAAATCCTATGAGAGTCCCTGTTATGTTGGGCGAATGTCTCCCTTGGAAAAACTTCAAAATCTTCCATTTTAGACGAAGGTGAGCATTGGTGTTCTTTAATTATATTGTTTCTCATCTAAAGAAACAAGGTGTGATGTGTGTGTATCTTCTTAGCCCTTGTTTCAGTGAAATATCGGGATCGGGTAAAGTGAGTTTGGAATGTGTTATGTCTGGAAAACTTATCTGGGATTGCGTTGTAGTTTTTGGTTTCATTGAAAGAATAATTATTGTTCATGGGGTTTCCAAAGCCTAACTGCGAGGCCAAAGATGCTTCAATCATTTGAGCTCCAGCCATATGTCTCGGAGAGAAGCTGGATTGTAGTCAGGGGAAATCATAGGGTCATTTAAACCCTTGTACAAAGTCAATTCTTTCAAACCTATGGTTTCAAACCTATGGTTTCATAATCATTCTTCCGTTGTCCATGTTCGGTGGAAATAGGTGGAGGGCCATGTGCCCATGTCATCACCCAATGTTATTCCCTCCCCCTTTTGGTTTCCACTGAGTCTTTAGAGAAAGGTTTGAAGTTTGTCTACAATGTTTCTGAACACAGTTGTTACTTGGATAAAAGTGACAATGACCCAGAAAACCATGTGGAAAGAAGGATCCCAACTATTAGTGTATGTCTTCCCAAATCGTGCAAACTAACCATGTGGTCGCCCCAACTCTTTAAATTTTGGGGTCTTTCTTTACCGACCAGTGCTGGTTGGTTAAGATGGTTGGTTCTTATGGTGGAAAGACCCACTATGAGTCTTATATAATTTCTTTTGTAAATTTCTGATGGAAGAATATCCTTTGTACCAGTGAGTCCATTTAGGCCTCCCCCTGTTAGTCTCCTGATTCTGTCTCGAAAAAAAATATTGGTTGTCTCTTATGGCAGGGAGCGTATTTGTGTCCCCCCGGACTAGTAACATAGATTTTTCCATGTTCTTGGCTTGGTGTAGATAGTCTCTTTCGGAGCTATCTAGATAACAACATCTTTCTTGAGTAAACATTAGGACTGGAGAACGCCCAATGGTTTAGTTAATGTAAGGTAAATGTATCATTGTTTGAAGTTGTTGTTCGTTTGGTTGAGTTGCTTGAGTCTTGTTCAGATAGTGTTTGAGGAGTTTTATTTTGGGATAAAATATGAATGTGATTGATTGTTTCAAGAAAGTGGTGTAAGTTAGGTTTGTGAGAGTATAAATTCCTTCATTGATCACTGGAGGTGTTTTGGCCTTTGGGGAAGAAACCTGGCAAGGGAGTACTTCTTGGTTTCTCAGTTGGGTTTGGTTGTTGATTTGGTCTTGCTGTGACTTTCCAGGGTGGAATGTTTTTATGGTGGGTATAATTGTCACATAAATAGATTATTTTAAATTTATTTTTATTTTAATTTCCATTAATGCTTTGTTTTGGGGGTTTCCAATGGTTTTATGGAGAATAGGTGAGTTTTTGTGAATTGGACCAAACCGTTAGCCCAATTCCAGATTTAAAAATAAATTTTGTTTCTTTTATAACATATTCATTTTTTAATATTTTTCACTCATTCTAACTCCTAAATGTCCTCCCCTGATATATTAACACTAAAATTAAAATTTGGAGCCTTTGTAAATCCATAACCAAGGTTTAGTTGGGTTTTTATTTAAGGGATTTGGCCTACCCGGAAGCCCATATCCAGTTTTAAAAATTAATTTTATTTATTTAATAACTTATTCAAGTTTAAGTATTTTTTAGTTATTACAAGCCTCATATGCGGCCCTTACACCCAGACGCTCCCCCAGCCTCTTTACCCACTCTTTAGAGCTCTTAGGATCGCGATTTAGGGACGAACATCTTAGGGTTTCTAAAATCGGGCAGATTTGATGAGGTATGTTCATTCAATCATAACTCTCTCAATTCATACGCTTTTCCCGCCATTCCAATTCCTAAATGACCTAATAATTCTTGTTCGAACATCCCCTGAGTTTTGGCTGTTTTTAGTTTCAGATAATAGTGTTTTGGGGAGATTAATTCTACATTTCTCAAGTAAGTTTGTCCATTTCTTTTCCCCTTTCAAATTGATTAGGGTTTCATTCTATTTTTTAGGGTTTCCTCCCTTTTTATTGAAGTGAAAAATGACCAGTGGGTAGGGGTTTGAACCTAAGGTTTAACCTTGGGTTTTCTTGGTCCAATTTTCTATTTTTAGGTTTGATCTACCTTTCTTGATGTGCGGCAGTGGTGCGTTTGTGTTTTCTCACAAAGGATTCAATGGTTTCATTTGATTTGGTAGGTGATTCCAATGTTGATGAAATCCTTGTGTATTAAAATGCTGTATTTATCATATTTTCAGATTTATATAATTTTATTATTTCTGCAAAAATTGGTTCTAATGATGTTTCTATTGCAATTGAATTTAAAATGCCAATTTGGTGTGAAATTGGGGGTTTTCCAAAGAAGTGTTTTGTTTGTGTATTTGGGGATGCCCTATGAATAATTAGTTGTTTTTATTGATCGTTAATTAGTCTTAAAATACTGTTTATAATGTTTATCCCCATTGGTTATTGCTGCAAAAATTGATTTTAATTGTGTTTGTAAAGAAAGTGAAGTTTTGGATCCACTTCTGTGTGAAAATGAAGGTTTTACAAAGATAACACTTCTTTTTTAACATGGGGATGACCAAAAATTGATTTTTTGTTTTAATTGAAATTTATTGGGATGAATTTACTGTTTTGGTAACTTACAAGTGTTAACATCATGTACAAGTTGGTATCTTAAGGGGTTTTGTGTGCAAAACAACACGAGATTTTGAGAAATTGATTTATTCAAATTCAAAGAGTTTGTTGTGTGTTTTAAGTGGTATAAAATAAGATAGATACTGTATTTGGTATATGTGACCAGTAGTGGTGTTTTAGATTAAAATGGATATGTGTTAAATCCTGAAATTGTTTGAGCACAAAGGGGGAAGCCCGGGTACCTAGGTGGGGCGGATTTGTACTAGTACGGCTAGTGGACCAGATGGATTTTGTCCCTGTTTCACTTAGAATTTGGATAATAACAACTCTAACTAAACTATGTGGATGATGATTGGGGACCACTAGGTTATGAGTATGTTCCATACTAGTGGCTCGTGCACGAGAACGGATTTTACTGTGGTTACATTACACCGAGGTACGAGGTACATGGGGCCCGAGACTATATAGTGACTAGGGGTGTTCCCGGTTTTGTTGCTCATTGGTTTTGTGGTATTTTCCCTTGTATTTGGGTGTCTTTGGAATTATATTTGATTAGATAAAATTAGTATTTAAATGTGTTAACATTCTGAAATTTTTATCTTGATTTTTTTTTCAATTTAAAGTAGCCTTTCTTGGAATTTGTCGCCGCTTTTCATTGCATATTAAAACTGCTTGCTTTTTCACCTTGTATTGCATTAACCTTGGAATCATTGGGTGGTATCCTATTGGGATTAGGCTCACAACCTACTTACACCCCTTGGGTGTAAGTAGACTTTACTATTTTTTTGACTCAGGTAAAGGAAAGGCCAAGGGTGATGGCGGTTCTGGGTGTTAGTCCCCATCGTTGGGGCAGAGTTGTGAAGACGACTTGCGGGTGATGAACCCCTTGTCATGTGGAGTCCTTGGGGATGTATTTCTATTTTAATTTTTTGTATTTGAACCTATTTTATTGTATTTAATCCAATGTATTTAGTTCTGGTTTTTTTATTAACACTTGTTTGGATATAAATTTAAGAATTTATATTATGGATTATTGTTAAGGTTTTATGCTTTCACATTCGGGTAAATCATTCCCAAACCAATATAAATGATACCCAGGAACATGTTCCAGCCTGTGGGGATAGGTAACGCCCTTCTGGCCTTGTCACGGGCTGGGTCTGGTGCTGGTTTTGGCCGTGACCAGATTCGGTTCATGAAAAAATGGTATCAAAGGAGGTTCAGGTTAACTCTTTGGGTCATGTTATTTAGGGAAGAGTCAGGATATTATGGAGTTAGGATTGTAGGGACTTGGTATTCTAGTTATGGTTAGAGTACCTGATCACCACACCTCATGACAGGATTCAAGTTTCCTGGGGAGGTTAGGATTTATCTAATTCCTTTGGTTTTCTTGTTTTAATTATGGTTAGGGGAAATGAAAAGAGAGTTGGGTTAATGGTCTCAGTGAGCTCGTAGGGCCTGGCAAGCCATGTGGAGCCAGGGATCTTCCCTAGAACACTCTTTGTGATGGTAAAGTGATTGGGGTATGGTCGCCAACCATATGTCCAAGTCACCCACTGAAACTACTTTCCTCTCGCATTTTCTTGTGTTCCTTAATTTTGAAATCTTGGAACTTTGGTTTTAAAGTAACTTGGTTTTAAGAAGTGTAATGTTTTTGTGAAATTATTTTCAAATAAATATGGAATGGTTTGATTTATGAAATGGTGGAACTTAATTTTAAGAATTATATTCAAATGGAAACCGGTGTGCTTACACCTATTTTTAAATGTAGAAACTATACTGAAGTTGGTTTTGAAAAAGTGTTTCTAATATAGTTTTCTAAACAATAAAAGGGTGTTTTAATGGGATGAGATGTTTTTAAATTTATGTGAATATCTTGATATTGAGTTCTTGTATAAATGTTTGTGTCTTTCTGAAAATTTTAGTAATATTTGAATTGGGATTTTGATCTCCTGGTTAGCATTTTTGAAAAAAAGGATGTGTTGGTTGATCGTTTTGGTTTTGAAAAGTGGAAATAATATTTGTTTTAACCTTTGGTATTTCCATGAGTAACCACATGAATGGGGTTATATGGTATGATGGATGGTTGCTGCATGAATTGATGAGTGTCGGGACGGATATGAGGAGGGTGCCCGGTGTGGCACAAAAACATGCATGTGTGAGGCCCATGGGGTACCATTGGTGGATATGCTTACTACTAAACAGTTTGTTTTCAAAGAAATAGTTTTAAAGAAAAACAAGATATATTGATGAATAGTTCAGTATAGTTTGTATTATCAGTTTTTGATAATGTTGATGTTGTGGGATGTTTTGAGTCCAAGAACCCCTCCTGTTTGAACTGTGTTTTGGGTTTGTGTTTGGTCGGTGAGATGTGTTGTAGGGACGGTTAGTGGTCTCTTTTGAAATTTTTTTGGGATGACTTTGTGGTGGTTCCCTTCATGTGTTTGGATCTGGATTGTGGTATATCATGACCAATAAACCATCTTGGTTGGGTCCTTTGGTTCAATCGTTGGATAAGGTACGCCCCATTAATGGTTAGTGCACAACTAAAGTGCAACCCAGATTGTTTTGCCTTTTGAAGACCCTCAAGTTGATCAATATAAGGAATATTTTTCTTGAGATTTATAGATTGAGTCTACACCCTTTCCTTTCATTGATTTTTATATCCTCTTGTAACGGGAGGGTTCTCATGGAAGTTTGATAGAGACCTTAGTTTCTTATGTTTCCTGATACGTCGAAGGTGGATGTATCCTAGGGTTGTAAGTGTGGATGAGTGTCTCAATGGTGTCTAAGAGGACCTTTGGGTTCTTCAAAGTTTCTTTAATGCATTAATTTATGTTAAACCACTGCTGTGGGAAATATGGTCATGATAGGATATTGTGGCCACTTTCTAGAATTTTGTGTTGTTTGGGGATGTTGTATAAGGTCCCTCTCCATGAATTGTTTATATCAGTCGCAATGGTCATGTTAGGTGATGCCTTATGATGTCATGTGCTCGATTGACCATAGAGGTGAATGTCGTGAAATCCTATGAGAGTCCCTGTTATGATGGGCGAATGTCTCCCTTGTAAAAACTTCAAAATCTTCCATTTTAGACGAAGGTGAGTGTTGGTGTTCTGTACTTATATTTTTTCTCACCTAAAGAAACAAGGTGTGATGTGTGTGTATCTTCTTAGCCCTTGTTTCAGTGAAATATCGGGATCGGGTAAAGTGAGTCTGGAATGTGTTATGTCTGGAAAAATTATCTGGGATTGCGTTGTAGTTTTTGGTTTCATTGAAAGAATAATTATTGTTCATGGGGTTTCCAAAGCCTAACTGTGAGGCCGAAGATGCTCCAATCATTTCAGCTCCAGCCATAGGTCTCAGAGAGAAGCTGGATCGAAGTCAGGGGAAATCACAGGGTCATTTAAACCCTTGTACAAAGTCATTTCCTGAGTATGAAAGCTAGGAAGATTTTAAATCTATGGTGTCATAATCATTCTTCCGTTGTCCATGTTCGGTAGAAATAGGTGGAGGGCCGTGTGCCCATGTCATCACCCAATGTTATTCCCTCCCCCTTTTTGTTTCCACTGAGTCTTTAGAGAAAGGTTTGAAGTTTTTCTACACTGTTTCTGAACACAGTTTTTACTTGGATAATAGTGACCATGACCCAGAAAATCATGTGGAAAGAAGGATCCCAACTATTAGTGTATGGCTTCCCAAACCGTGCAAACTAACAATGTGGTCGCCCCAACTCTTTTAAATTTTGGGGTCTTTCTTTACCGACCAGTGCTGGTTGGTTAAGATGGTTGGTTCTTATGGTGGGGATACCCACTATGAGTCTTATATAATTTCTTTTGTAAATTTCTGAGGGAAGAATATCCTTTGTACCAGTGAGTCCATTTATGCCTCCCCCTGTTAGTCTCCTGATTCTGTCTCAAAAAAAATATCGGTTGTCTCTTATGGTGGGGAGCGTATTTGTGTCCCCCCGGACTAGTAACATAGATTTTTCCATGTTCTTGGCTTGGTGTAGATAGTCTCTTTCAGAGCTATCTAGATACCAACATCTTTCTTGAGTAAACATTGGGACTGGAGAGCGCCCAATGGTTTAGTTAATGTAAGGTAAATGTATCATTGTTTGAAGTTGTTGTTCGTTTGGTTGAGTTGCTTGAGTATTGTTCGGATAGTGTTTGAGGAGTTTTATTTTGGGATAAACTATGAATGTGCTTGATTGTTTCAATAAAGTGGTGTAAGTTAGGTTTGTGAGAGTATAACTTCCTTCATTGATCACTGGAGGTGTTTTGGCCTTTGGGGAAGAAACCTGGCAAGGGAGTACTTCTTGGTTTCTCAGTTGGGTTTGGTTGTTGATTTGGTCTTTCTATGACTTTCCGGGGTGGAATGTTTTTATGGTGGGTAGAATTGTCACATACATAGATTATTTTAAATTTATTTTTATTTTAATTTCCATTAATGCTTTGTTTTGGGGGTTTCCAATGGTTTTATGGAGAATAGGTGAGTTTTTGTAAATTGGGCCAAACCGTTAGCCCAATTCCAGATTTAAAAATAAATTTTGTTTCTTTTATAACATATTCATTTTTTAATATATTTCACTCATTCTAACTCCTAAATGTCCTCCCCTGATATATTAACACTAAAATTAAAATTTGGAGCCTTTGGAAATCCATAACCAAGGTTTAGTTGAGTTTTTATTTAAGGGATTTGGCCTGCCCGGAAGCCCATATCCAGTTTTAAAAATTAATTTTATTTATTTAATAAATTATTCAAGTTTAAGTATTGTTCGGTGATTCAAAGCCTCATATGCGGCCCTTACACCCAAACGCTCCCCATCCTCTTTACCCACTCTTTGGAGCTCTTAGGATCGCGATTTTGGGACGAACATCTTAGGGTTTCTAAAATCGGGAAGATTTGATGAGGTATGTTCATTCAATCATAACTCTCTCAATTAATACGGTTTTCCATCCATTCCAATTCTTAAATGACCTAATAATTCTTGTTCGAACATCCCCTGAGTTTTGGCAGTTTTCAATTTCAGATACTAGTGTTTTGGGGAGATTAATTCTACATTTCTCAAGTAAGTTTGTCCATTTCTTTTCCCCTTTCAAATTGATTAGGATTTCATTCTATTTTTTTAGGGTTTCCTCCCTTTTTATTGAAGTGAAAAATGACCAGTGGGTAGGGGTTCGAACCTAAGGTTTAAACTTGGGTTTTATTTGTCCAATTTTATATTTTTAGGTTTGATCTACCCTTCTTGAGGTGCGACGGTGGTGCGTTTGTGTTTTCACACAAAGGATTCAATGGTTTCATTTGATTTGGTAGGTGATTCCAATGTTGATGAAATCCTTGTGTATTAGAATGCTGTATTTATCATATTTTCAGATTTATATAATTTTATTATTGCTGCAAAAATTGGTTCTAATGATGTTTCTATTGCAATTGAATTTAAAATTCCAATTTGGTGTGAAATTGGGGGTTTTCCAAAGAAGTGTTTTGTTTGTTTATTTGGGGATGTCCTATGAATAATTAGTTGTTTTTATTGATATGTAATAAGGCTTAAAATACTGTTTATAATGTTTATACCCTTTTGTTATTGCTGAAAAAATTGGTTTTAATTGTGTTTGTAAAGAAAGTGTAGTTTTGGATCCACTTTTGTGTGCAAATGAAGGTTTTACAAAGATAACACTTCTTGTTTAACATGGGGATGACCAAAAATTGATTTTTTGTTTTAATTTAAATTTATTGGGATGAATTTACTGTTTTGGTAACTTACAAGTGTTAACATCATGTACATGTTGGTTTCTTAAGGGGTTTTGTGTGCAAAACAACACGAGATTTTGAGAAATTGATTTATTCAAATTCAAAGAATTTGTTGTGTGTTTTAAGTGGTATAAAATAAGATAGATAATGTATTTGGTATATGTGACCAGTAGTGGTGTTTTATATTAAAATGGACATGTGTTAAGTCCTGAAATTTTTTGAGCACAAAGGGGGAAGCCCGGGTACCTAGGTGGGGCAGATTTGTACTAGGACGGCTAGTGGACCGGATGGGTTTTGTCCCTGTTTCACTTAGAATTTGGATAACGACAACTCTAACTAAACTATGTGGATGATGATTGGGGACTACTAGGTTATGGTTATGTTCCCTACTAGTGGCTCGTGCTCGAGAACGGATTTTACTATGGTTACATTACACCGAGGTACGAGGTACATGGGGCCCGAGACTATCTATTGCCTAGGGGTGTTCCCAGTTTTGTTGCTCCTTGGTTTTGTGGTATTTTCCCTTGTATTTGGGTGTCTTTGGAATTATATTTAATTATATAACTTTCCTATTTAAATGTGTTAACATTCTGAAATTTTTATCTTGAAATTGTTTTTCAATTTGAAGTAGCCTTTCTTGGAATTTGTCGCCGCTTTTCATTGCATATTAAAACTGCTTGCTTTTTCACCTTATATTGCATTCACCTTGGAATCATTGGGTGGTATCCTATTGGGCTTATGCTCACACCCTACTTACACCCCTTTGGTGTAAGTAGACTTTATTATTATTTTTGACTCAGGTAAAGGAAAGGCCAAGGGTGATGGCGGTTCTGGGTGTTAGTCCCCATCGTTGGGGCAGAGTTGTGAAGACGACTTGCGGGTGATGAACCCCTTGTCATGTGGAGTCCTTGGGGATGTCTTTATATTTTCATTTTTTGTATTTTAACCTATTTTATTGTATTTTATCCAATGTATTTAGTTCTGGTTTTTTTTATTAACACTTGTTTGGATATAAATTTCAGAATTTATATTATGGATTATTGTTAAGGTTTTATGCATTCACATTGGGTAAATCGTTCCCAAACCCAGATAAATGATACCCGGGAACTTGCGACAGCCCGTGGGGATAGGGAACACCCTTCGGGCCTTGTCACGGGCTGGGTCTGGTGCTGGTTTTGGCCGCGACCAGATTCGGTTCGTGACAGCTAAAATGTTCATAAAAAATTCAATAATTAAATGGGTAAATAAACCATTTCAATTCATTTCATAATCCACATTTCAATTTTCAAATTTATTATTTCGACATACCTTTTCATTTCTAATCTAAATAATAGTTTTTATAAACTTCTTTCCATTATAATATCATATTTCAATTTATGAATTTTTCTTAAGAATCATTGGCCAATCATTTAATTAAATCATGTTTCAAATCATGGAGTCAGGTTTTTAAAATATTCCCATTTATCCAAATCCATAGGAATTTCTATTCATCAAAAACCCCACATACTTTCAAATAACACATAAAATCATTTAAATTTCAGTGATTTAAATAATTATAAAACTATATCTCAAATAAAACAAGAATCATATGTTTTTAATTGTATGGAAAAAGACATATGGAACCACCTACCTTTAAATCAACGGATCACATCATCAACACCTATAATAGGAATTCCAGTAATAACGAAGATTAAATGGATCCAAGAAAACAAATATTTATCTCAAAAAATCAAGATCAAATATGATTTCATATATAAACATGAGATCACATCAATATCAAAGTGTGGTAGCCTAGAGAAGTAGTAAACCGATGTGAGGAAACTCATCAAATATCAAATGTGAAACTAAGATGTTCGAAAGTGAATAATTTTTTTAAAAGAACATGTATTATCTCTAGTAATAGAGAGAATTGGATGCATTATATAAGAAAAAATAGGCTATATTCTAAAAAAAGTCACTGTATGTGAGGAATTTACATTGTAAATGATTGCTTTATAAGGTAAATTAATTCTTGTTTCACATACTCTAAAAAGGCATCATCTTGAAATAAAAATCTGGTTTAAAAAATTTACGGTGTAAGATAATATTTTATTGAATAATTCTTTCTGCGCTATATTACTTTATCATAGATTATGTCTTATGAATAACATACATTGTGAAAAAAGTGTTTACAACCAAAATTACTTCTGCAACTAGTGATCAGTAACACCCCCTAAAAAATTACCTAGAAGGCCTTTGAAACATTTATACCCAAACTCCTATAATTCAAACATACATTTAAGAAATTTAATTAAATTTCATTAAAATATTACTACCCTCACATGGTCTAAGATGCACACCAAAAAATGTATGAAAATAAAGAGAGGGATGAGTATTTAAAATAAGGTAACCACAATGTTATATACACCACAACATAATCACATTCAATCCCCAAAAATTATAACAATAATATTCCATGTCAAATTGATGATGATACTACTCTCTCATTAGTGCCTAATGCTCCCAATACTCAAGGAAATCTAAAACATGGTAGTATATAACACAATGAAAAGTTATCCTCTTCCATCAAAGAACCATTACATTAGAATAATTTTTTTTTATTTGATACTCATTCATTGAAAAATCAGGTTCAACATCAAGATCTTCCTATTTCTGAAAATGTGAAAGGTTAGAAATATAGTATTGATATTGTGATACCTGAAACAAGTTATGGATCAAAATAAATAGTGGTGGAAGTGACAATTTTTTGTCCACTTTTCCCACCAACTCAACCACCATAGAAGGACCCACAATTCGTGATGTAATCTTTGCATCTTCCCTATGCATTGGTGATCTGGCAGAGATGAAACTCTCAAGAACACAATATCGCCAACTAAAAATTACAATATTCATCGAAAATTATTATAATATGATTTATAATAGCTCTGATCCTTATACATTATTTAGAAAACCAAATAAATCATCACCATCATCTCTTGAACCATAAATGGTACATCCGAGTAATTTTCACCAATCTTCAACCAACAAAACAATATTTGCACATTCAACCATAAAAGGCCTAAAAAGAAAATAGTATGCTATTGGAATAGTTACTATTATTGTATGTGCACTCAACCATTCCAAAATAGATATACCAATCTCCACTAAAATCATAAATTAAACCACATATTATGTCACTAATTTTTTTTATAGATTGTTATATCTGAAAATCCATTTGTAGATTGTATATCATGCTCAAATAAACATGGGATCCAAAAGACACTTGGAATTCATTCCAAAAATGAGAATTAAAATTGGGATCCCCAAATTTCTTTTGAATTAAGATGGATGGTATCCCTATTATTTAGGATTCATGATGCCTAAGGCCTATATAGAGTTTTTATTCTATAATTACTTTCTTCGATATTGGGTTCTCTATTCTTGTTTCTTAGAGAGAGATATGATCTCAGAATATTTCTTTTTGGGGTTTGGGTATGGTTGAACAATCATTGTCACTGGGATTAAATTTTTTATCTACAATAGAAACTTATATTGGTTCCCATATCCATATAGAGGTACTGACCATTGGTCCAAATTTAGGGGTTGATTTGGGTTATCAATCCCAATGGAACTTCATAAAACACATTGGTCAAGAGGATGGGAGATCGAGAATGTGACAAAATTTTCTATGGAGGGGGAATATTTCTTATTTTTGGACTATATTATATATTTAAGATATTTTATTGAAATCAAAACCAAGCCTTTGTATGGTACTGGTAACGACTATTCTAATGACTTAATCAATATCGTTTGTTGATGTGAACAACTATGTGTGTTACAAGTTCTCCAATACTATATTCTTCACTTATGATGATTTAGTTTGTAGAAATGATTTGGTGCTATGAAGTTTATTTCCATGTAGTGAGGTAGTTGATGTTTTGGATATGGAATTAAACATCTAAGAGGCATCATATGATTCTTGTGAGAATATGAATCCAAACACACATAGATTATTTGACATAGATTATGGTAATATGAAAAGGATATACCTTTCATTTTATTATCAGGTGAGAAGAATTTTAATATAGGTATCGATACTTGACTAGTCCTCCTACATATACCTTTATGATAGGAATTAGATTCCACATAGTTCATGTTACATGAATCTAAATCATTAATGATATGACAAAAGAGGACTTGAGTGTGACTTATGCATGTAATACAGCCCTGATTTGCCTTATTGGGAGTATTACTATTTTATTAAAGATGATATATAATTAGGATTATATCCCAATAATGGTCCTATACTAGGGGGATACACATCATGATATTAATACTATAATACACATCCTCTAAGCCCATGTGAGTCATCCTTGATGTTAGAAACAAGAGATAGTTAAATATTGGACATATCACATGAGATAAAATTTATAAAATTCTTACAAATTATAGTTTACATTAGAGAGGTAAGATTATCGGTATCATTGAGAATATCTTCTTTTAATGAACCCTCCCAAATACCATGGTACCTTTGATACCAAATTTTTCACTGACAAAGTTTAATGGAATTCCGGATCCTCACAGGTTTGTGACTAACCCATGTAATTACAAATGATGAATAATGAATGATTTTATTACATGAAACAATGGAATATAAAGAAACAATTTAGTATGATACACATTCCAAAAAAATGGACCAAAAACAAATAGGTGTAACAAAACCCATGATGATAGAAAAACATACCAAAGGTAACTAAAATTGAAACTTGACAAAAATATTAGAATCCCTAAGTTAAAAGTGGAAAATAAATCCACTGGTCACCATCATCACTTAATGGTCAAAAGTATTTATAACATCCACCAACTCTATGTGGAGCCTTACCTTTTCTTATACTAGGCTCAATACATAGTAAAAATATCTAATGGAAAATGATGGGTGTGAGATATAATGCCAAGTACGGTCTCACCAAGTGTTCCATAATAGATTCCATGATTATCAAAAAATCATTCATTCAATTTAAATATAACTGGTCCTGGAATAATGTATCATTTTTATATTTAAAACAAAACATATTCTCATTTCAATATATAAAAAATATTTCAAACATGGATTAAATAATGTTTTTAAATTAAACAGTTTATATAAATAAATTGGAATGAGTAATTTTTTAAATAAACAACTTCATGTATGTCAAATACAATTAAATTTATCACCATGGTAAAAAAACCTATGGAACATTAGTTTATAGATATAAGATCCTCACACATCCCATTAGTGATCACATCTCATAAATATTGTGTATTCATAATCAATACCCTAATAGGGGAACTCATCCCAAGAATCCAAATCTCACATCATTTAGATAGTGTTTTAATTGTAAATACAATTATATGGGATTAAGATCACTGATTTCTTTTCCCGAACACCTAAAAACTACCCATGATCCAATATTCTTCAATCATATAATCAAATAGAAAATGAATCATTTTAAAACATTTTAAAATTTAATTTCCCAATTTCAGTTTTCGATATGCCTTCACTTTTCAAAACCAAATCATATATTTTCATCATTTCATGCCATTTAAAATAACTTTTCAATTTAATACATTTATCAAGATTAAAATCAAATTATTACATTAAAAAAAATTATAAATCCAGCCATAATTTTTTACAAATTCACTGAACATTTTCATTTCAATTGAAATTGGGTGTTTTCTAAAATCCCATTTCCATTTCAAATGAATATTAAAATTATCAAAAATAAATGTTTTAAAATCAAATTAAAAGTCATTTAAATTTAAGGAAAATATTGAGGATTCCAATTTAATGAAATTTTTTAAATAGAACCACCTAATTATTAATAAATAATCCAAAGACTAGTAACCACAACATGGATCTCCAACAAAGAATAAAGGCACAAAAGATCTAGGAACACAACCTAAAATCGAGATGTAATTAAATGGTGTTTATATCCATCCATTACATGATGATATATCAACTCTTTGTGAGAGAGAATGATAGAATAGAAGAAACCACATGGGAGTATATTAACTTATCCTAAAAGGAAAACCACAACAATAATAATGTTAATTCATAGAAATAATGATAAAAATGATCACTGATGCCCAAAATCATATTGGAAAGGCTACATGTTGAGAGAGGAACAATACGTATTATAATGAAACGAAATTACACGTTGTGAAATCCATGAAGTCTGAAAGAGTTGAGAAATGTCTGTCCTTTTATTAAAAAATGATTTTCCCTTACACATAATGAATTCCATGTATATGATTTTTATACTCTAAAAACCTATAAATGTAAACTAAATGTTCCTAGAAATATGTAAATATTGTTTAAGACAAACAAACAATGTGTAATTGACCAGTAGATAGCACATAAAATTTTTACAATAAAACACCATAAAATCTCAGTAATTCTCCAAACATGGGTAGAGCCCCCCAAATACATTTCCATAGTTATACCTTGAATCCATTAATTCAAACAAGTATATAGTGAAAAATTTATTTCATTTACCCCAACGAAGTCTCTCCAACCCCATGAATCCCACAAACGCACACAAATGAGGATGAACAATAAAACATGAAAACAGAAATATATGGAATGCATAACATGATGTTACAACCTCCCTACCATAAAACATTTTGTCCCCAAAAAGTATATTCAAAATATTCTATATTAATGGGATGATGAAAGTACTTTGTAATGGGTGACTAACACTCCCACATATCATGAGAATTTGGACCATGATTTCCTAACACATAAACCAAAGTTATCATCCTTCAATGAAGAACCATTGTATCAAAAAAATGAATCCTTACTAGATGCTCTATCATTGATTAATTAGGATCAACATTGAGAAACTCATATCTCAATACATGAGATGGGTTAGAAGGACACTTCTAACAATGTGACATATGGAACAAACTATCTATCGACGTCAATTGTGGTGGAAGGGATAAATGGTAAGACAATTTCTCTACGCACTCACTATCCTAATAAGGTTCCAAAAAATGAGGAGAAATATTTCCTTTCCTCACAAGACATTAGTGACCCAGCCAAGGTGAAACATTTAGAATGAACTAGTCACCAACTGAGAAATCCAATGGTTGAATATGTTGGTTAGTATAAGTATATTATTGGATTCATTCCATAAACATTCTATGATGAACCAATAGAATGCTTTCCAGAATCTCTTGGACCAAACTCAAACCAGCCATGGAAGTTTCACCAATCTCTGAACAACATAACAAATATTTATATAGATTACCATAGAGTGGATCATAAGGAGACGTTATGAATGTGGAATGGTAGCTATTGTGATAAGTCATCAAAACTAGTACCAATTGTTCACTTCAAGCTCCAATAAGTTGAGAACACAAGCGTGTAGAATAATCTCAAAAATCTTCATATCGCTATCTTCCTGGGTATTCTTATGCATATGGTCTGATATAATCATTTGATCCAAATATCCCATCATCTTTTAGAGGCCTCCCAAGCAGTGAATATTAAAATGGTGATCCCAAACAGAGAATATAGAAGAAGGGACACCCTAAAATATGAAAATCTATTTCATATAGAGATACCCCATGTCCTCAACATTGGTTATATCTTGACTACGTAAAAGTAATATGATTTCATAAACCATTCAATCAATACCATTATAAAATTATTTTTTCTATATGTGTGGGGAAATCAAACCATAATTTTCATGGATATTTAATCCCACTTCAAAGAAGGCAATAAAATTAGATGAAGTATACCCATAGTTCTCCTGTGATTAACCAATATCTATTAGAAATTTTAACAATGAAAATCTATGTTAATGATATATCATCTCATACCATGCCACCACAATCATTAACTCATATCATAATACATCGTTGTGGTTCAATGGTGCACTGTCCACTAAGAATTGTAGAAATATTACATCCTCATTATACTCACATGAAAATGTACAATGTACCAGTTCCAGAAACATATGTTACCATTAGAAGAGAATGATCATTCACTAAGGGTCTCCCCAATATAAAGAAATTCCATATTTCTAGGGTATTAATCATTAATCTACTTCTTATGTATAATCAACTTGAGAATATAAAAGGTTAGCCAAACACTTTCCAAAATAACCTTAGCCACATCCTCTCAAACTCCCAAACATAAATGAGAAAAAGTTCTCTCATGTTCCATTATTCTATTGATTTTTTCAAGGAATGGGTATGATGTTTCCTATTCAATGAATCAACAATGAAATTACCCTTCCACATGGAATAGAATATTTCCAAGTCAAAAGACTACAGGTACTCCAGCCAGCACCTATATTGATGGTTCATATCATTTGGACAGAACATATAAATTTATATTTAGTGTCATAAAACATGATTAAAATTTCTTCAAAAGGTAATTCCATAAAGCAATAATGTGCATGAATCAGGGATGCTAGTTCGAGGTAATGGGTAAGATAATTCTTCTCATGTCTCCTATGATATCAAGAACTACAGGATACCATGGGATCAACTGACATAATAACATATCCTAAAACTGAAGAATATGCATCACAAAATACCACATATATCTAACGATCTTATAGAAGAGTTAACACCAATGTAAAATTAAAAATATATTTCATCTCAAAAAATAACTCTAAAATTTATCACCCCATATAAACTTCACCCCCTTATGGTTTAGTGTGGTTACTATAGAAACCAATACTGAGAAATAATTAACAAACCTAATTTAATACCCCACTAAACCAGAGAATCTCTAAATCTAAAAAACATTATGTGGTTTCTCCCAGGTTATACAAGCTTTTACCTTCCAATAATAAACTAAGATACTATGTTCTAAACTGTGTGTAAATTAAAATTAATTACCAAATTAGGAAATAAAATTTTGAAATCATGATATAGAGTCGATGATTTATAAAAATTTCAAAAAATACTCTCAAAAGATGCACGTGATCTTCCTCAAAAAGATAGTAAATTATTATTTCATCAAAATATTTCACAAAGAAAATATCAAGGTACTCATGGAATCTTCTATTAATTAAATACATAAAGACTACATATGAATTGGATAACCCAAAATTCATCAATATGCACTCAAATTTACCATACCTTCTACTGAACACATTATCATGAATGTCAGATTCTTTAAACCTGAACTGGTGATAACCAGAACAAAGATAAATCTTATATAAATAGTTCACCCCTTTGAACTGGTCAAACTAATCATCAATCCCTGGAAATTGATACATTTTCTTTACTAAAACATGGTTTAGCTTCTAGAAATCAACCCAAAGGTGAAGTGTTCCAACAATATTTGTTCAATGAGAATAGGTGATGCCTAAGGAGACACACATGAGAGAATGAATCTTTTCTCCAAGATATCATCCAACTCAACAACTCAGTTAATATTTTTTCATATTATAAGAGAGAATTTTCACTAACTATATATGAGGTAATAAAAAAATTTATAACTATACATATATTATTAGTGGAAGACCATATAAATAAGAAGGTAACAAATAGAAAAACTAAAAAAAGAGAGGGATACCCTCAAACAAATATTCCTACTCATGATAAAAATAAAACACTGACATTACATTCCAAAACTCCGGATAATATGGTTTGGATCTACCCAACATTAGGTCCCATTATTTCTGAATAATATGGAACATCCCATCAAGCATAGTGAAAGAAACCCATTGAATACAACCATCGATTAATGACTTATTTGAAATAATCCAATCCATCCCTGAATTATGTCAATATGTTTCATGTTGTGAATCCAAAAATACTAGGTATGATAAAACAATTATAAAGAGATTGTATAGGAAGGAAAATAGATGCCTTAATCTCACTACATTCCAAGGGGTATAGTAATATCCATCACATAAGACAAATGAAATGTATGAATATTAAATAGGTTAGAAATATGTGTCTATATAAACTAGTGAGATGACCCACTATCAAATAATTTAGTCACTAATGACGATTCTATAGGGATGGAACAAATCGAAATTCCTGGAACTATATCATCTTCCTCTAGAGACATATCTACCGCATGAATAATATTTATTTCAGATTCATGTGGCAGGAACCCCTTTGATCATGATACATCTAATAGCACTACAGTACTATTGGGAAATAAAGATCTTTTTCTTCTATGCTGAGTAGAAAAAATATGATATAAATTATAGATGTTATGAATGACCACAAAAAAATACTTATATTCAGTGCCTCAGTGTAGAACCTCTTTTAAATCCTATCCATTCTAAACTAGAAGAAATTCAAAGGACCTATTATTGGAATTATTGGAGGTATAGAAGGAAAATTCTATCTAGATCTGTTACACATCACATAATGCTTCCTATTTACCTTAAAGGTTATCAAAGAACTATCATAAGAGAAAAAGGAACTCTCATTAACCCTGACATACCATCCCAATCATGATCAACCATTGAAACCATGTCTAACACTTCAATATAAAGGTGAAATTTTGAAGGAAAAATTGAGAATGAATATCATGTGGAAGACCCATATAGAACTATTGAGTCCTCATCTTCTCATTTATAATCACTATTGAGAAAACTAAACATTCTAAAAAAAGTTTCTTTCATAATATATCACACTCCCATCAGTTTGTAACACCCTGATATTTTTTGAATTTATTTTTTCAAATTAATTTACTATTGTTGATATTTTCCATTTCATGAAATAAAAAAAATAGTTTATTTTATATTGATGTATGATATGTGTCTTGTGTTATACGCAACACAGAGCTAATCGTGTACTAAACACAATATAAATTTTATATTTCTATATATATAATACTGATATTATCTTGTTTTACATGCAACAATAACATTCCATGATGGAATGCGTATCACACATGAAATATTATTACCTAATAATATTATAACATTAAAATATAGTTATTTAATATAATAAGATATAACTAATCCATTTAATTAATGTTTATGAATATTATTAACTAATTTATGAAAATATGTGGTTACATAAATATAAATAAAATTCATATTATACCAAGTCATTATAAATGAACATTAAAAGTGATTGAATATAATGAATAATAATAATAATGATATTATTATAAGGTGTTTTACCCAAATAAAATAAATTAATTATAATTTATGAGTAAAATTAAATTAATATAAATGTTATATATTTAATAAAACATTTTTTTATTTATCCAATGGATTTGATAGATATAAGATAATAACAAACCGAATTTTAGGTATGAAATCATATTTTTTTGTACTGGTTGTTTTACCACCTTTTAATGACGAACCCATTTTAAATAATTTTTTTGGAACATTTATATATTTAATATGTCAAAATAAAAATCATATTTGGAATAGAAACATAAAAATTAGTTTAGGATAATTTTTTTTTATTTTTTGTAAGTTTTTATATTTTTAATGAATATTTAAAAATACAGATTTTTTATTCAAAATTACTTTTTCATCTAATTTAATTATAAAGATAAATTATATTTTAAATTCATTTAAAATTTTAATTAGATAATATTTGGATCTATTAATACAATTTAGGTTATTTGACTCAATTTCATATTGAAATTGCATAGAAAAAACATAGAGTTTATTTGATCATTTTTACTTGAAAAACATACAGTGTTGTCCCTTGAGTGGGATCTTTTTTTAAATTAATTTTTCCACTTTGTTTCTTAGATTTATTTAAAAAAATTATTAATTTTTAATAAGAATAATTTATAATGTCTTGAAATTTCATGTTATTTTTTGACCAGAAAAATTATTGATTGTGATGAAAATTAATTACAACGATTTAGGTTAAATAATGCTTAATAAGTGAATAAAATATAAAACTATGTCCAAAAACGACCCATAAACTTTTCCAAAATGAACTTTATAGCCATATTGTGACCATATACTCCCTTTTATTTACTTTGGATCATTATTAGATCCACCGACAACATGAAAAATGTTGGTGGAATTCACTCATCAAATATTTACAGGGGTTCCCCTCCTCATTCCCGATAAAAAGACACCAAATGTTCCTCTTCTTATCACCTCTCAAGCCACTTAGGTTAAAAAAAGAACAACCAAATACACTACCCAACATCCCCCCTTACTCCTTTTATCCTCTCTTTGGGAATAATTTCATCCAATTAATTATTTTGGCACAAACCAAATGGAGTCACCCAATTAAGAGGTAACACCTTCTCCCATGCTCCTTTCTTTTATTTTCCTTCTCCACCCAATCCAGTCTATTTTGTCCATGATTTTATAAAAACCCATTTTAGTAAATATAATATTCTGTTTTAAATATTTTTTTGAACCTAAACATACACACACCTTTGTATAATGGGTAATGGATATACTATTTACGTGTATGGTGAACATTCGCCATACTAAACGATGATTGATCATTTTTATTACCTCATATCATGGGGGACATTATGATGGAATATATATATGTTATATATTATATTTTTATATATTTAATATTATTTATTCCTTTTCTAAAAAATTTCATTGTACATTCCATTTTCTGTTACTATTATAATTTCATTTAAGGAAGTGTGGACAACCACCCCCTCAAAGCGATGTGATTTGTTCATACACTACATGGAATGTATTAAGGATGAGTTTAGTGAATATATAATATATATCTATGATATAAGAAGGATTAATTAATAATTATATATATATATACATATATATCTATATGTATTTTCCTTTATTTACTTAACATGACAATTTAACAGAAATAACATCAATTCATACGTACTACTTACCATTTCCATGAATGGTGTATTCAATTTCAAACATATATATTATATAGATTATTATAATACCCATATATTGTATATAAATTATATTTAAATCATGATTTAGATTTTTTAAATCATGATATATGTATAAGGACCAACAAAATATCAAATTATGTCTCACAATTTAAAATAAAGTGAATATAACCAGAAATAAAACCTTAACATAAGATTGCTTACAAGAGTGTAATATAAGGACAAAATAAAAGTATATATGGTATTATATATAATAATATTTTTATTTAAAATATGTATAATAATTTATTATTTATTATATAGGTGGTATGTATGTGTACGATGAGAGTCAATATGGAAGGTACGAGGATTTCATCTCACTTTTATTTCCGTGATACACATTCATTATTCACCACACATTCCTTATGTGTTGTGTTTATAATTCCCATTGATGAATTAAATGATTCATATACTAAGATTTATGTCTATTTATATACCCATTATATTATATTTATCTCACATTTTTTATGTTTCTTAAGTTAACCAATCGGTAAAATAGTTTTGTATCACTTTGCATTTTTGATATTCATGTTTTCTTACGCACTAAATTCTTTTTAGTGGCTTATATAATTCCATATTACTTGTTATATCATGAATATCATATACTTAATTATGTTATAAGATTCTTGTAATTTTATTTTATTACATGGATATTATGATCCTGTGTTACCGAGTGATAAAATTTATCGAATCAATCTCAACTCATTTCAAGATTTCTAATGATTATGTTTCTTTGATGAAATATTATGATCCAAATCTTAAGAAAACTCATGAGTTTTCTCATCCTATATTTATTCAATATATGAAATTTCATTATTAACATTTTTTCACTATTTATTACTTAATATAATTATGAAAATATTTCTATGAAAAATTAACTGTATTTATCTATTCAGTTGGAAATCAATTTTCGTTCAAAACCCATGATTTAAAAAATATTTCCAATTGATCATTGAGGACCATTTTCAAGGAAAAAGTATTCTAAAATTGTTTTTTGATTTTCACATATTTCGTTATATGTTTTTAATGATATTTTTGAAGAAAAATAATTTCAATATTCTTTTATAAGTTATCAAGGAAAATGGGTTTCAATTTTTTTTTATTTCATTATTTATATGTTTTCAAAGAGTTTTAAAATTAATGGTTTTCATGATGTTTTCAATATTTAATTATATGTTTTCAAAATATTTCAAATGAAATGGTTTTAAATGTGTTTTCAATCTTCTTTTATATGTTTTCATGGAAAATGGTTTCCAAATAGTTTCATGTTTTTAAAAATATTGTTTCCTGAATAAAGGCTATTTACATAATTTTTTTTCCAAAAAATATTTCAAAATTATTTTGTATACATGATGAAATCTATTGATTTTACTCAATCATTTCTAGGAAATTATCTAATGGTTCCATTAATATTCTTTCTACGGATGTTTTATGATTTGAGTTCCTGATGTATATGAAACATATTTCTCTTCCATGTGTTATATGATTTTGAATCTCTCTTGTTTTTATGGGTTACGATTTCATGAAGTGATTATGAAACCAAAATATTTTCATAGATTTTGATTGGATTAAATGTTAATGATAACCATTTCATTCCATAGGTTATGATTTGATGTTTATAAAACCTAGTTTTTATGGTTCAGGATATTATGAAAGTTTTATTTTGTGGAAAATGAATGAATGATGATATAAATAGATGTGGGGGAATTATATCTACCTCTAATTAATTGGGTAATGATAAATGTTTAATAAGATCAAAGGGAAACTGGGAGGAAATAACTTTCATGGAACAAGAGGGTATACAGGTGTAAATCCCAAGCCCAAGGAAAGAAGTTTTATAGGAGGACATCCCAAGCTCAAAACAAGAGGGTATATGGGAGGAAATATCAAGATAAAAAAGACAGTACATAATAGGATCATCCAATCCTGAAACAAGATGGTTCATGGTAGTACATCCCATGCCAAAAACAAGAGGGTATATGGGAGTACATCCCATGCCCGAAACAAGAGGGTGCATAAGAGGGCATCTCAAGCCTAAAACCAGATGGTACATGGGAGTGAATCCCATGTATGAAGAAGGTACATAGGTGATTAAACCAAGCCTATAATGTTATAGTGGACATGGTATCACATGTTGACATAGGGTTTTTATATGTGTTTTCCACAATTTCATGCTTTATTCCTATGTTACACTTTCATGGATTATGTTCTTTATTAGCTAATGAAACATGTATTTTGAACTTCCAATAATTATTATGATCTATAATATATACGGTATGATATTCAATTGGTATTCTTGTTTTCCGGACCATTTTATTCATGTTTCCACACACATTTCCTTTATTTTACTGTATGAAGAAACTTATCTCACCCTTTTCTTAGGTTTTCTTTCCAAGGTTATGAAGAAAGGTTTTAGGTAGAAGAAATATAGGTGGAGATATTTATGGGATATGTTTATCATAATTCACCAGGATATAATACTTTGTTTCTATGTTTCCAAATACAGTAAACTATTATGGCACTTGGGCTTTTATTTTGGTAATGTACTGAATATTCATATAAGATGATGTAATATCCATGTGTGTCAAGCATGGGTCCCTATAGTTGGTATCAAAGTAAATGATTAGTAATCATTGGTAAACTGAGATGAGATAAATTTATTGATATCCCTAGGTATATTTCTCAGTATATGGATAGGTATGTCTCTATGTATAATTATAAGGATGAGTTAATGTTTAAGAAAATGCCCAGGAATATTGTTAAAGGATAGACTATGTGGTATCCTATAAATACATCCATTTATGGATAGTACTATTAGATAAGGATCTGGAACAAGTGTACATAACGATAACAACTATGAAAAGTTGTTACTGGATTGACTCAGCGTAATCTGGTACACAACAACGAGCCTTACTGCACATCTATAATGTCACTGCTAGGGGATATTCATTTTGAATTCAGCAACTATTTGTGAACCATCATGAATGATTTAAATATAAATTGTCTACGAATAACCTATTATAAAACTTGGTTTTCATAGATTAATAAATGTTTCATAATTTGGACATCTTATAATTTATTATTTTGTTGACTTTGTGGTTTTCTACTATGAAAAGTAATGCTCAGAATATGATTCTAGTTTTATTAAAGGGAAGGAACTAGAAAGAACATGGTTAAAATTTAATGTTTCAGATGTTGAATGTATGGTCATTATGAAAATTAATTTCCCAAGGTGAAATATAATAAGTAGAATCAATAAGGTGGTGTGATGATTGGTTATACATCTTAAGATAAGGAGACCACAAACGACTTGTGAATGGTATGTGGTTTCGTTCTTGTATTATTTAAATTGTTTATATGAATCATGATTAGATTTTGGTTGAAGAGCCTTAGGTAATGATTCATATTTAATATTTTATGAATTAATTATTAAGGATTATGTTGATGAAGCATGACTAATGGTTTAAGAATAAAGTTGGATTAATGAAGTATTTATGTTTTTGAATTCAAATTTTATGTTATATGAATCATGATATGTATATGTATTTTAATTACATGTTTTCATTAAGGAATGAAGAGGACATGTTTAATTTTTATGAATACATAAAAAAGTTATTTCATGGAATTGTGATATTTTGGTTATGGGAAGGTAACCCTTAATTAATGCCTGAAATTGAGATAAAGATATTCAGATAATGATATGTTCGATATGAATAAGTAAATTAGATAGTACCGATTATCCTAGTAATGATTATTGACAAAATTTACTATATAAATAAGGGTGATGCTTACGACTTATTGTATTTAATTAATTAATTCACTAATCAATGGAATAAGGTCAAATGAATGTTTTCAAAAAGGATTTTTGGTAATTATGGTTATTACCATGATTTAAGGTAATATAGCCAGAAGGTCTGAGAGCCAGGCAGAAACTTGCTCCCAACAAAATATTATATAAAAAGTAAACAGTACAAATATCTCAAAAGAGGGGCTCCTTACAAACCCTTGTGCGCATCACACCATTACAATCATCCCTAACCAAACTATCACAATAGTTGGGAAGAACGAAAGACCAACTGGAACTAACCTCCATAACAGCCCTTTTGGAGAGGGCATCAGCTACCTGGTTTGATTCATGGTAGAAATGAGAGACATCAAGGAGTAATCTTTGAGAAAGCTTCAGAAAAGATATCCAGGCAGACATCATCCTCCATGGTACATTCTGGGATCGGTCCTTCAAAATCTGGACAACAACTAAAGAATCGGACTCCATCCATAACATGTGCCATCCATAGAGAACAACGTACCTGATAGCCTTAATCATGGCCCATAGTTTAGCCTTAATTTCATGTGTATGGCCAACATAATGGAAAAAAAAACCCTTGACAAAACCTCGATGGGTTTTGAACTCCCCACCACACCCAGCAGGGCCCGATGCACCCAAGGATGCCCCATCAACATTCACCTTTAACCAGCTAAAAATATGGGGAATCCATCAAATATATTTCAGCATACATGGTTTCCTTTCCATGCCACTAACACCAAGAGATATCATAATTATAAACTCATAAATGTCATTATTCCGGGAGCCTGTTTGATTCACCGAGGCCAATTTAATGCATCTATGAATCATCATGATCCCTTCGCGATGGCTGGATTTGACATTATCAAAGATCAGTCCATTACGAGACATCCATATTTATGATACAACTGAAACAGTAGAAGCAAGTAGCAAGGATTTATGCTGCTCACTAAAGGAGGACTGCATGACCGAACAGAATAGTGAAGGAGTAGATGAAAAGTCAAGGCAGCAATGAAAAACATCTTGCAGATAACTCCATAAAATCATAGCAAAATCACAGTGAATAAACAAGTGCATAAGGGATTCATTTGCTTTCATACAGAGGAAGCAAACTGGAACAATGATGATACCTGCTCGCTGCATAGCAGCTTGAATGGGTAACTTGTTTTTCCATATCTTCCAGATGAGTAAAGCATCATTAGGCAAGATGTATGGCTTGTGGACAACCACCACCCACGAATGAAAGCCAGATTCATGACCACACAAGAGCTTATAACATTCCTTAATTGAGATGTATCCATTCAAAGATGGTTTCCACACCAAAACATCAGAGTCAACATAATCATAATTTCAAATCTCATCATAAAGAGAAGCTGGAATAAGTGCAGAGACATCAGAATTCCCATGAAGATCATATATGGACATATTCTTCATTGATGATGGTATAGTGATAGAATCCCAGATAGGGGAGGACAGCCATGAAGTGGACTAGAAATTCAGATGTGAAATAGGGCAGACCAGCCATATAGATTGAGTCATGATCTTGGAGAATGTGATTCTAACCGAAGAACAAACTAATGATTTAAGGTACAAGCACTTCCTTTTCTGTAATCTGTCAACGAACCTGCCAACAAGGAACTCCATAGAGAAATCAGGCCTGGCAACATGATTATAATGTGGAAACCAAGTGGTACTATGTGATATATATGGGATCACTGTTAAGCCGGTTTCATAACATTCTTCCCAAATCATTGAATTTTCATATTTTGAAAGGATTATAAGGTTAACCATTTAAGAAATGTTTGTGTTAATATTAAGATGATTACTGTAATATTAAAGAGTTATATCTCCACACGAGGATTTATGAATATTGCATAGCAAGTTCAAATGATATTGTGTTTATGATAATTGATGACAAATGGGATGCCATATCATGGATCTCATGATCTGTTAGTACATTAGGAAGGAAAAATTCAACTTCTGTTTTAGATAAAGAGGTTATGTGAATCCATGAAAGAGAAGGGTGAAGCTGTTATGATATCCTAAAACTATATATTTTTAAGACAATTATACAACTTTGGTAGAATGATTCTTAAAACAAAACATTTTGTCATATGCCATTGTTTCTGATGAATTATAAGGTCCCTTAGGTCATCATAGATTTATAGATTAGTGATTGTTGACATTCTTCTAACCCAGTTCTTTTTCAATCTCCATCAGAAACTGATGGTAAGATTTCCCTTCCTTTCTCATGTTTTCACTTCCCGCATATGCTCTCCTATTATGGAATATCGTTATGAGTTACTTTGGGTAACCATTATGGTTGTATGTTTTACTTTTTAATGGAAGTTTTAGTATTTATTTTTACGAAGTGGGTTTATACTATTGAATCATTAAAATATTAAAATATTGATATATTAGATGAATTTTAAAAGATAAATTATTATTTAGGGGGTAGAATTTAAGACACATATATATTTTGAATTTTTTTCTAATTATTTTAATCTTTCTGATATTTTTCATTTCAAGATACACTAAATATGGTTTATTGTATATTTAAAAACAATGTTTTTCTAGAGATATAAAAAAAACCAAGTAAATCATGCAATACACGCAACATAAATTTTACCTTTATCTACATATAATAGCGTGGTTAGCTTGCATTACAGTCAACAATGACTTTCCTTGATGGCTTGCATAATATGCAAGATCGAGTTTTACTGAATAATAGTATATCCTTAAAATGACATTATTCAATATAATAATATATAAACTAGCCGTTAAATTAATTTTTTAATATTATTAACTAATTTGTGAAAATATTTGGTTCTCAAAATTATAAAACGAATTCATAGGTTAACAATTTGTTAGAAATGAATATGAAAAAAAGTTTAATACAAACAAAAATATTATTATTATTATAGGTTTTTTACACAAATAAATTAAATATATTATCTGTAACGCCCCGATCCCGGTTACCCAGAGTCGTTGCATTATTTTAATACATTAGCATGATTACAAGGAATCAAGTCCCGAAGGACCGATCGGTTTAGCAGTCTTGGAAAATAGATTACATACATGAACTTTACATTATAATTTCAAACATACAACATATCATAGATAGTGCTTTGAGAACACCATTATCCCCTTAGCTTAACCCTGCTTATCATTCATAGGACACTTCTTGGAATCTTGTAAAAAAAATAAAACATAGAAAGGGGTGAGCTCAAACGCTCAATAAGGGTAAGCAATACAGCGGAAGATAACATAAATATTAAGCATGGTGAATAATTTAAACCACATGCCATTACCAATAATAAACATGAATACTTTTATGGAAGGAATATGAGTTGAGTAAATAACGCCATAATAAAACATAATCATAGGTATTCTAATAATCGAATGACCACATGAACCATCAATATTATTTCCATAATTAGGGAATGTATAATGCTAGATATTCTAAAACATTTTTTAAGGCCTCGGCCAAGATGTCTAAAAATGATTAAGGCCTCCGCCAAACCATTTATCAAATTGGGAAAGGTTCTCGGCGAATTCCACGTTAGTTGTCACATGCGACCTACCTATGCATCGAGGAGCTATAGCGGGCTCTACCCATCACTTACTATGTCCAATACATTCCTCATATGAAATGGTTGAAACATAACATAAACATTTGTATTAAAACTAGCATATGAAATGTCAAAACATTAACCATAAACCATGAATGGTATAAAAATAGAACATCCACAGTTAAACATATCATAACTCATTCAATACAATATGGAATATTGCATTATAATAAATCAACCTCAATCAAAAATAATATCCAGTAAAGGATGCTGACATAGTTGAAAATGATGAGTAAAACTTTTTGAGAGAAATATCCTTTTTTTAAAGTCTTTTAAAAGTCACACATTTATAAAGGAAGTAATTTAAAAGATATTTTTGAATCAAAGTGTCCCATACCACTTTGAAACTTTTGAAAATAATTATTATTTCAAAACAATCATGTCCATATAAATAAATCCTTAAAATCATTTTGAAAACTTGGACAATAATTAAAAATATTTAGAAAGATAAATCTTTAAAACATTTAAAATTCTGATCTTGATAAAGAGTAACTTTCACAAATCTTTAAAATAATCATTTGGAAATCATTTTTTTGAAAAATGTACATGGATGATAAAAAATTCCCAGTAAATACTTACACATAAACAATCTCAGATAATAATGAGATTGACGAATTAACCCTTACCAATTTGGTAACTTACAAAACATAAACCCCACGAAAGAAGTATCATACAATGAATATGTAAATAAACATAATTTAAAGTTAATTACACAAATAATACAATTATGGGTAGTACATACACCACACAAAATGTAATAGTGGCAATATGGCATGAATCTCACAGGAATAAGGAGTGAGAAGAAAACCCCTTACCTTGCACTTTCTGTTAGTAGAGGGTACGTTTAACCTCTTGCATGAAGATCATAGTATGTTATTAAATTATACCAGAACCATATTAATATTTATGATATCATACATGATTCATTTATTACTTTATACTACCCATTTAATAATAATTTCCATGTTAAATTAACATTTTGGGTAATAATCGCTTTCTTTATCGTACGTGTTTCAACTAGTTACTCTTGATTGTATCACTTAGATCAAGATTTAAGTACTTCCAGAATATAATTTCTGATTTATATATCATATATATTTAGAATATAAATATGTATAATAGACATATATATGAAATGAAAAACACTGTTTATGGAGACGGTGGTCTGTACGTACGCATAAACGCTGTTTCTGTTTTCATCTCATATTGAACAGAACTAAGTGAATAAGATATATGTAAGTACATATATATATATATGTATATATATCCAGAATAATCATTATTTATTATATTATATACTTATTAGTAATATATATATTTTTATAATCATCGATGAATGGTGAACGTGGAAATGAATCCCATCACGTCGTGGAGACGGTAATCCGTATGTACGCACGAGTGACAATATCATTTCCTCAAAGTTGTGGAATTGGATGGTATATTAATTTTATAGATACATTATCATGTTATTTTTATTATTTATATACATATTACTCATCATTATATACATCTAAATAACATAGTGTTGAATTACAAATTACACCACGGTGTGGAGACGGTAAGCCGTACGTACGCACACATGGTGACATTATCATTCATAAGATGGATAGGATAATGAATATAGTTTTGCAATATTTATAATATAATCACAGTATATAGATGATACTGAATTTATTACTTTATAATTTAAACAACAAAGAAAGATTAAGTGGAAGAATAAGAGAAATTGAAAGATGGTGGTGAAATCATTACCTCCTCTTCGGGTTCTTCCTTTTGATTTGATCAAAAGGGATACTTATGTTAGCTTTATGACCAAAGGAGGGACTCTAGGATGAAGGGATGAAAGTTGGGAGGATATATGAGCAGGTTTTGGCCTATCCAAATGGCTTAGAAGGTGTGAAATAAAGTGAAGGGGGAGTGTCCTTTTATAAGAGCGGTGAGGGGCATCATAGGAAAAACTTTAAATATTATTTTATAGTAAATTCATTTTCGGTTTATAATGAATCCAAATTAATTCATTTAGAGGATAAGGTGGGTATGGGTGTAGAAAAACTCAACCAATAGGCTTTAGACAGGCTTGGGTCACTTTATTATCCTTATCTTTTAGTTTTAACTCTTAGTTAATTAGTTTGACATTTACCATATCTCTTTGTATTTTTATATTATATGGTTAATAAACTTATTATATAAATCTAAGAGACCCCCAAGTGGTCCATTAATAATACATATATCATGATATAAGTCCTTTGGACGAACCTTAGATTTTTAGGAATAGAATATGAATTAATAATATAATATTTGTTTTAAAATCACTTTTATGTCAATTTTGACACTATTGGGTATTTTTTTATAAATTCATAAGAACATTATTAATTCCAAAAAAGTTAATTAAATCAATACTAACATGTCATATTATCCTATAAAATTATTTTAATTCATAAAAAGTCTCAAATTACATTTATTTGGGTATTTATAATATCAATTATCATAATATTTCATTAATACTGTAATTACTGCGGCATCATTGTGTCATAATTAAATTAAAGTATTTAATGTCTAAAAATTATAAATAAAATAAAATTATGTAGGAAATATTTTTATATTTCTAATTAATATTTATAATCTAATTTATCTTATGTATAACACTATATTAAAAATTCTTTAGTTATTAAACATTGATTTTAACACTTTTTAACTCTTCTTTGAATTAAATAATAATAAATGTCCTAATCTAAACCAAGTGGACATAAATGATAATATTTTATTCCTAAGGTTGTTTTTGGTCGAGATACATTTTTACAATTGAATTAGGACATGTGTTAGGGTAATATTAATATAATTTTTACCCTTAATTACACTATTTACTTTTAACCGTGGTAAATAAAAGTAAAAAGTTACTATTCACCCAAAATTATTTTTATGTCATTGAACCACATTTTACTTACTGATATCAACTGTATCTCTTGGATTTTTGAAATTCCACTCAAAGAAGTGGTAAAATTAAGTTTTATGAAAATTTGCAAAAGCTCTTAGGAGGTGGGTAAAAGACGGTAAAAAGTTCAACAAAATTTTGTATATATAAAATTAATATAAAATGACTCCAATGAATTATATTGAACTTATATATGTATTTTTTATCTATTTTTACCTAAAATAAATTTAAATAAAAAAAAATTATTTTAATAAAAAGTCGGGTTTAACCAATAACTCAGTGTTTTTCACTATTCATCAAAAATTGAAAGTTTTCAGAAAAATACCCAAAATTCAACCTAAGATAATTTTTATATTACAAATCCAAAAATGATGTACATTTTACCATATTCGAAAAATTTAAGTTGAATCAATTAATTTAAAATTATTTCCCGTTGTCAAAACCAAAAATCGGGTTTTTAAGAAATAATAACTATCAAAAGATTGACAATTGTTTGTGTGCAATTTCAAAGTGAAATTTATCCCAATGAAATATATTTAATTAAATTGTAAAAATATAATCTAATTATACTTTAAAACCTCCCAAATTTATAATTTAACACTATAAATTATTTTTATTAAAAGAGATGTTTTTAGTTAAAATTTAGTATTTTTCACTATTCACTGAAATATGAAAGTTATCAGAAAAACATCAAAAATTCATCAAAACTAAATTTTTTATGTCTTGATTCTAAATAAGAAGTTAATTTTTTCAAATTGAATATATAAAAGTGTCGAATATTTGATTTTAAAAAGGTTCACCATTAAATGGCGGTAAAATTGCATTTTTTTAAAAATACTTCTTTTATCTGAAAAATAAATTTGTTCTTATATTTTGTCTAAGAAAATAATAATATGGATTCTAAAATTATAAGGATTATATAATATTCAAACTTTAGTTAATACTATTCATAACCACTTTTGAACGGCTAGTTTGGTAAGTTGTGATGCGCTTGAACTCGGTGTTATGTGTAGTGGAAGTTATTGAATTACTTTGAAGAAATAATGTACTATGAAATCATGGGGTGTTAAATTCTCCCCTCCTTCAATAAATTTCTTCCTCACAATTTGAAATTATTTTTCAAAAATAAAATTTTGAAAATAGAAAATACTTTTGTGGGAAAACCCACATTAGAAATTGGGTTATTAAAATTTAGTCTTAATAAGAGGAAAAGAGGAATGAAAAAGTAGCCACCAAATTAGTGTTTCAGATAGGAGAACATTGGTGGAAATTATAGAAACATAAATAGAGGAAAATTTTAAATATTTATAGGGACTGATTGAGGTCATCAATCACAAAAATGTGTAAAATTAAGGGCCTCAAAGCCATCAATCTATGATGACTTAAAATATCATCGGTTCAATAACACATAAGGTATTAGGATAACACATTTTTCATTTTAAGATCCCTTCCCTATAGTTTATGTATTAATTCCTTTATAGGATGAAAAAAGTATACTTTTCAAGTAGAGTTACATCCTTTAACTAATTTCTACCACAAACTCATCTTTCACTCTAAACGATAATAAATCTTAAAAATATTCTATTTATCCTAATCATATAGGGTTCCAAAAATAATGAATTTATAATTCACATATCAGACCCCTTAAAAAACTACATTATCCAATCCAGGACATCACATGGGTCAGTGATAGGTGATACAACCATGCCTCCCTTTAGTTGTGGGTTCAATTCTCACGGCCTTTCCAGACGTGACGGGTTGCCGCCCGACCTCCATGTTGTCCTTTTTATGACAATCCAAAAATAACCTTAACAATAGTATCCAATTTAAATCTTAATCCATTCCAACCTTTAGAATTATCCAAAATACATATATAGAAACTCTCAGTCCTAATTGCATAAGGAAGTTAAACATAATGAGGATCCTTTTTTCCAGGTAATAACATGTGAACGCCTTCATCATGTATTCTTTTACAACACCGCAACATCCTGAAATACCAAAATCAACCATCTCTTATTCCAAAATCACTACCTCATTGTTAGGAAGATATTAAGGATTACCTTCCCTTCAACCATTTATTTTCCAAAAAGTGTATCTTACTATTAAGTCACTTTTCTTAGAACCATATAATCTCAAATTCTCAATAAAATAGTACTGTAGTACAATCATTATTTATCTCTATAATTCATGTAACCAGTATACTGGTGATACAACACTCAAATGAAATAATTCTATAATAACAACATAAGAACACTAGTCTTTCTACTTCATCTGAGGTAGTATCATAACATGATTGTTATCCATTAACATCATTTGTGGTATACTCTTATGAATGTGATATTGATTCGCGTAGTGTCTCAATGCCTTGCAGATGAAGCATTTTACATTTGAAAACTTTTTCTTCCCCTTGAAATCACGTACTTGGTGTCCTTTTTCACCACACTTATAAAAAACTCCCATTCCCTTCAAGCATTTACAAAGGTGATTCATTCCACATTTATCACATATTGGAAAATCCTTCTTTCCCTTAATCTCTTTATCCATATTTCTTTTTACCATCCTTTTCTTCTCTTGCTTCCCTTCAAAGCCATAGGATTCAGAGAATTATTTACTGATCTTATGATACTATTTATTTACATGATGATAATACGTGGGAGACTATTTCATTTCTAAATGTTGGATTAATACCATGAATGATATGGCCCTTCTTACTCTTTGGATCATACGTATTATTAGAGTTCTCATTCCTTCTACTGGGCGCCATTTCTAAACAATGGAATATTCTAGGTCAGTTTATGAATCATAATTCATAATTCCAAACTTTTAAAATACATAACATAAATTGAATAGTTGATGGATATAATCCACAATCACAAAAATAATTTCTTTGAGGAGGTATATACTCATAAACCTTTCATAGTGGTTTTTAAAGAAAATGAAAATTATTCTAAGCATATCCCCCAGGAGTGTCGAAACCAAGAGTACAACAAGGCCCATTGTCGTGCACCAGTTTCTGTTCGAGTCTATATCAAAGTTGTTTTTTCAGGTTTTACCCCTAGCTAAATCTCTTCCAGAGCCACCTCTACCTGCTCGTATCCAAATAGAGATGTATTTCTTGGAAAACTCGTAAAATCTCTACAACACCAAAATTATAAGAAGTTCTTCTATAATAATCCTCAAAGTCTTCTTAGATTTATCTGATCTAATCAGAGTTTATCTAAATCTAGTTTTCAAGGTTATTCCTAAAATTCCTATGATACAAACTGTAACGCCCCGACCCTAATTACCCAGAGTTGGTGCATTATTTTAATACATTGGAATGATTACAAGGAATCAAGTCCCGAAGGACCGATCAATTTAGCAGTCTTCGAAAATAGATTACATATATGAACATTACATTACAATTTCAAACATACAACATAGAATATATAATTCTTGGAAAATTACATTATTTCCTTAGCTTAACCCTGCTTATCATTCACAATACACTTCTTGGAATCCAGAAAAAAAAAACATAGAAAGGGGTGAGCTCAAACGCTCAATAAGGGTAATCAATACATCAGAAGATAACATAAATATTAATCATGGTGAATAATTGAAACCACATGCCTTTACCAATAACAAACATGAATACTTTTATGGAAGGAATATGAGCTGAGTAAATAATTCTATAATAAAACATAATCATGGGTATTATACTAATCGAATGACCACATGAACCATTAATATTATTTTCATAATGAGGGAATGTATAATGCCATACATTCTAAAACATTTTGTCAAGGCCTCAGCCAAGATGTCTAAAAATTATTAAGGCCTCAGCCAAAACCATATATCAAATTGGGAAAGGGCCTCGTCCAATTACACGTCTAGTTGTCTTATGATACCTACCGATGCATCAAGGAGCTATAGCGGGCTCCACCCATCACTTACTATGTCCAATACAATCCTCATATGAAAAGGTAGAAACATAACTGAAACATTTATATTAGAAATAGCATACAAAATGTCAATACATTAACCATAAACCATGAATGGTATAAAAATATAACATCCACAATCAAACATATCATAACTCATACAACACAATATGGAATATTGTATTATAATAAATCAACCTCAATCAAAAATAATATCCAGTAAAGGATGCTGACAAAGTTGAAAATGACGAGTAAAACTTTTAGAAATAAATTTTCTTTTTTTAAAGTCATTCAAAAGACACCCATTTATAAAGGAAGTAATTTAAAAAAGATATTTGAATCAAAGTGTCCCATACCACTTTGAAACTTTTTAAAAGAATTATTTTTTCAAAACATTCATGTCCATATAAATAAATCCTTAAAATCATCTTGAAAACATGGACATTAATTAAAAAGATTTAGAAAGATAAATCATTAAAAAATTTAAAATTTTGATCGTGATAAAGAGTACCTTTCACAAATATTTAAAATATTCATTTGGAAATCATATTTATGAAAAATGGACATGGATGATAAAAATGTCCCAGTAAATACTTACACATAAACAATCTCAGATAATAATGAGATTGAGGAATTAACCCTTACCAATTTGGTAACTTAAAAAACATACACCCCATGAAAGAAGTTTCATACAATTAATTTGTAAATAAACATAATTTAAAGTTTATTACATAAAGAATAAAATTATGGGTAGTACATACACCACACAAAAGGTAATAGTGGAAATATGGCATGAATCTCACGGGAATAAGGAGTGAGAAGAAAACCCCTTACCTTGCACTTTACTTTAGTAGAGGTTACATTTAACCTCATGTATGAAGATATTAGAATATTATTAATGTATACTAGAACCATATTAATATTTATGATATCATACATGATTCATTTATTCCATTATACTACCCATTTAATAATAATTTCCATGTTAAATTAACATTTTGGGTAATAATCGCTTTCTTTATCGTACGTGTTTTAACTTTTTTACTCTTGATTGTATCACTTAGATAAAGATTTATGTAGTTCAAGAATATAATTTATTATTTATATATCATATATATTTAGATCATAAATATGTATAATAGACATATATATGAAATGAAAAACACTGTTTATGGAGACGGTAGTCCGTACGTACGCATAAAGGCGGTTTCTGTTTTCATCTTATATTGAACTGAACTAAGTGAATAAAATATATGTAAGTACATATATATATATATATATCTCCAGTAGAATTATTATGTCTTTTATTATATACTTATTAGTAATATATATATTTTTATAATCATCGATGAATGGTGAACGTGGAAATGAATCCCATGCCGTCGTGGAGACGGTAATCCGTACGTATGCATGAGCGACAATATAATTTCCTTATAGTTGTGGAATTGGATGGTATATTAAATTTATAGATACATTATCATGTTATTTTCATTATTTATATACATATTATTCATTATTATATCCATCTAAATAACATAGTGTTGAATAACAAATTACACCACGACGTGGAGACGTTAAGCAGTATGTACGCACGCATGGTGACATTATCATTCATAAGATGGATAAGATAATGAATATAGTTATGACATATTTATAATAACATCACAGTATATAGAATATATTAGAGTTATTATTTTATAATTTAAACAACAAATAAAGAGTAAGTGGAAGAATAAGAGAAATTGAAAGACGGTTGTGAAATCATTACCTCTTCTTTGGGTTTTTCCTTTTGATTTGATCAAAAGGGATCATTAAGTTGGCTTTTTGACAAAATGAGGGCCTATATGATGAAGTGAGGGAAGTTGAGAGGATATTTGGGTAGGGGTTGGCCAAGCTAAATGGCTTATAAGGTGTGAAATAGAGTGAAGGGGGAGTTCCCATTTATAAGAGGGGTGAGGGGAACCTTAGAAAAAACATAAAATATTATTTTATAATAAATTCATTTTCGGTTTATAATGGATTAAAATTGATTTATTTTGAGTGTTTTGTGGGGATGGGCCGAAAAAAACTCAACCAATAGGTTTTAGATAGGTTTGGGTCACTTTATTAACCTTATCTTTTAGTTTTTCCTCTTAGTTAATTAGTTTGACATTTACCATGTCTCTTTGTATTTTTATATTATATGGTTAATAAACTTACTATATACATCCAAGAGACCCCCAAGTTGTCCATTAATGATACACCTATCATTATATATGTCGTTTTTCCGATCCTTAGTTTTTTAAGAATATAATATGAATTAATAATATAATATTTGTTTTAAAAACTCTTTTATGTCAATTTTGACACTATTGGGTATTTTGTTTTTTATAAATTAATAACAACATTATTACTTAGAAAAAGGTTAAGTAAATCAATACTAACATGTCATATTATCCTATTAAATTAATTTAATTCATAAAAAGTCTCAAATTACATTTATTTGGGTATTTATAATATCAATTATCTTAATATTTCATTAATACTTTAATTAATGCATCATCATTGTGTCATAATGAAATTAAATTATTTAATATCTAAAAATAATAAATAAAATAAAATTATGTGGGAAATACTTTTATATTTCTAATGAATATTTGTAATGAAATTTTTATTATGTATAACCCTATATTAAAAATGTTTTATTTATTAAACACTGATTTTAACTCTTTTAACTCTTCTTTGAATTAAATAATAATAAATGACCAAATCTAAACCAAGGGGACCTAAATGAAAATATTTTATTCCTAAGGTTATTTTTGGTCAAGATACACTTGTCCAATATAATTAAGACACGTTTTAGGGTAATATTATTATCATTTTTACATTTAATATCCCTATTTACTTTTAATTGTGGTAAATAAAAGTAAAAAATTACTATTCACTAAAAATTATTTTAATCTCGTTGAACCACATTTTACATAATGATATAAACTATTTCTCTAGGATTTTTGAAATTCCACGCACATAAGTGGTAAAATTATGTTTTATGAAAATTTTCAAAAGCTCCTAGGAGGTGGGTAAAAGACGGTAAAAAGTTCAATAAAATTTTTTAGATCTAAAATTAATATAAAATGACTCCAATGAATTAAATTTAACTTATATAGGTATTTTTTATCTATTTTTACTTAAAATAAATTTAAATAAAATCAAAAATTGTTTAAATAAAATGTCGATTTTAACCAATAACTCAGTGTTTTTCACTATTCATAAAAAATTGAATGTTTTCAGAAAAATATCAAAAATTCACCCTAAGATAATTTTGATATTCCAAATCCAAAAATGATGTCTATTTTACCAACTTAGAAACATAGAAGTTTCATTAATTAATTTAAAATTAATTCCCGTGGTCAAACCAAAAAACGAGTTTTTTAGAAATAAAAACTATCAAAAGATTGACACTTGTTTATGTGAAATTTCAAAGTAAAATTACTCCCAATGAACAATATTTAATTAAATGATAAAAATATAATATAATTATACTTTAAAACCACTCAAATTTATAATTTGACACTATAAATTATTTTGATTAAAAAAGTTGTTTTTAGTTAAAATTTAGTATTTTTCACTATTCACCCAAATATGAAAGTTATCAGAAAAACATAAAAAATTCATCAAAACTAAATTTATATGTCCTGATTATAAAAAAGAAGTTTAATTTGTCAAATTGAATATATAAAAGTGTCAAATATTTGAATTTAAAAAGGTTCTCCATTAAAAGGCGGTAAAATTGCATTTTTTTAAAAATACTTCTTTTATCTGAAAAAAATGAATTTGTTCTTATATTATGTCTAAGAAACTCATATTATGGATTCTAAAATTATAAGGATTATATAAAATTCAAAATTTAGTTAATAATATTCATAACCACTTTTGAACGACCTGTTTGGTAAGTTGTCATGCGCTTGAACTCAGTGTTGCCTGTAGTGGAAGTTATTGAGTTACTTTGAAGAAAAAACGTGCTATGAAATATTGGGGTGTTACATTATCATTAATAAGGGACATTAATTTAAAATATATGTTATATATTATTTCAAATAATTATTGTAATCATACAATTTATTTGTTAGGTGTAATATAAGAACAAAACCAATTTTTTACAACAAAACCAAATTTTTATAAAGTTACTTTTCCCACATTTTAATGAAGAACCTATTTTATATCAAATTTTAGGAAAATTTGTAGATTTAATCTGTAAAAAACTTAATCTTTGGAATTGAAACATAAAAATTAGGTTTGGATAATTATTTGGTATTTTTATGAAATTTTCCTTTTTTAATGAATAGATTAAAATAATGACTTTTAGTTCAAAATACTTTTTCATCTAATTTATTTATATTGATAAATTATATTACAATTTTTTTTCTAATATTAATAAGTTAATATATCTTTTTAAATTAAAAAAAACTAGGTAATTGGAACCTATTTCACACTACAATTGGATACGAAAACATAGCAAACTTTTGATCATTATTTCTTTAAAATCATGTAGTGTCGTCCCATCAACGAGATCATTTTTAAATTAATTTCTTTCACATTTGTAATTGGAATTTTGAAAAATGGATTTCATATATGAAATAAGAATAATTTATAATTTTTATTATTGTCAACTTAGTTTTTGGCCAAAAATATTTGGGAATGTGATTAAAATTAATTACATAGAATTATGTAAAATAATGCTTAATAAGGGACTAAACCATAACCTTAAAGACAAATAAGACCAATATAATTGTCCAAAAGACATTTTATGTTCATATTATGACCATTTCCTCAATTGTATATACTTTTTATCATTATTGGATACACATTATACAAGAAAAACATTGGTGGAATTATCTATTTAAATATTTAAAAGAGTGCCAATCATCCTTCCCTATAAAAGACCACTACCTCTCCCGCTTCATCCCACATTTCAAAAAACTTAGGTATATCCAATATTTTCCCAACCCAATTCCCAACATACCTACCTAACTCCATGAATCCATCCTTTTAGAATAATGATTTCCAATGTTTCATTTTTGGGACAAACCCAAAGGAGTTACCCCACTAAATGGTAACGCCTTCTGTAATGTTTCCTTTTTTAATGTTCCTTATCCACCCCCTCCAATATTTTTTTTAAAGATTGTATAAAAAATAGTACAATAAATATAATATGATTTTTTTCGTGATATGGTTCAAACCTAAACTTACACACACCTCCAACTAATGTGTAGCGAATATACTGTTGATGTGTACGATAGACTCTCGCCTTAGTAAATGATGATTGTCAATTTTTCATTAACCAAATCTCTTGGTGTAAATTATTGTGGAAAATATGTTTATATTTGTTATATATTATATTTATTATATAACTAAAATTTATTTTTTATTTTGAGATAAATGTATTTGTAATTTCCATCCTGTGTCAATATGATAACTTCGTTTGAGGATATGTGGACTACCACCCCCTCAAATCGACGGGATTAGTTCATACACTACATGGAATGTATTAAGGACGAATTTAGTGAATGTATATGATATATATATGATATGATAAATATACTATAATAATGATATATATATACACATATATATACAAATATATCTTTTACAATATTCATTTAACATGAATATTAAATAGAAATAGCATTCAAGCGTACCCACGACTTATCATCTCAATGAATGGTGTATTATATCTCAAATTTATTTATACTATAGATTATTATAATACAAATATAATTTATATAAAGTATATTTATATCATGTTTTACATTATGTAAATCATGATATATATATGTATATAATTACCAATGAAATAACAAATTATGACTAATGTGAAAAATAAAGTGAATATTACCTGAAGTGAAACCATAACATAATATTATTGTCAAGAAGGTAATATAATTTCATAATAAAAGAATATATTTTCTTAGATATAATAATATTGTTCTTTAAAGTATTTTTAATAAATTTATAAATATTATTCAGGTGGTTTTTATGAGTACAATGAGATTCAATACATAAGGTAAGGGGATTTAATCTAACTTTAATTTTTGTGATTCATTTTCTTTAGTCACCCCTAATACTTTTGTGTAGCTTTTATACTAAACATGGATACATTAAATGATAATTATAATTATATTTGGGCGTATTTTCATATCCTTTCTTTGATATTTATTTCATGGGTTTTATGTTTCAATTGTTACCAAATTGGTAAAATAGTTTTGTCTCACTTTTCCATTTCGAGACTCATGTTTTTTTATGAAAATAAATTCTCTTTTTGAGGTGAATATACTTAAATATTAAATTTTATATCACTAATATTATAATTTTTAAGATATTTCAAGATTCATTAAATGTCATTTTCTTACAAGTATAATATGATACACATTTACCAAGTGATATGATTTTATTGAAACAATCTCAACTCTTTTCATGATTGTTAATTATTATGTTTCTTTGATGAAATATTATAATAAATATCTCAAAAACACTCATGATTTTACTTATACTATGTTAATATAAGATATATCCATGTATTATTACTATTTAACACCCTTTGGTACTTATGATAAATCAAAAAATTATTTTATCAAAATTTTTCCGTATTTCTCTCTTCGGTAGACGATCTGTTTTATTTCAAAAAACATGTTTCCAAAAATGTTTTCAAATTATCAATGAAGAAAATTATCATTGAAAAATGATTTTATATATGTTTTATGGGATTCAAATATTCCTTTATATGTTTTAAAATATATTTTCAATATAAAATGTTTTCCAAAATGTTTTCAATCTTCTTTTACAAGTTATCTTGGAAATTGTTTTTAAAAATGATTTTTAAGACCTATATTTTTGTTCATAAGGAATATTAATAGTAATGGTTTTAAAATAGTTTTCAAGAATCAATTTTATTTTTTCAACATATTTTCAATGAAATGGGTTTAAAAACATTTTCATGCAACTTTTCAGAAATATTTTTCATCTATGATAACATATGTTGATTTTACTCAAGTATTTATAGGGCATTATCTAAAAGATCCATTTATATTATTTCTATGAATTGTTTATTGATTGATTTCATTATATATATGAAACCTATATCTATTCCACAACTTATATTCATTTTAAATCCACTCATTTTAACATGTTAAGAATTCATGAAGTAATTATTAAACCTATATATTTTAATAGTTTGTGATTTGATTTAATTATAATGATACCCATTTCATTCCATGGGAAATGATTTGATGATTATAAAACCAATATTATTTAATGGGTCATGATATAATTAACGTTTTATTTTTTTGTAACATCAATTAATGATGTTATAATGACATGGGTAGGTCCCCTATATACCTCCAATAAATTGGGTAATGATAAATGTTTTATTATATCAAAGGTTACAGAGGAGGACATCCCATTCCCATAATAAGAGGGTATACTAAAGTATAGCCTATGCCTGAAACAATAGGTTACATAGTAGGAGATCCCAATCCTAAAATAAGATGGTACATGGGAGGATATCCCATGACCAAAAAATAGGGTACAAATAAGGAAATCTAATTCCCCAAATAAGAGGGTACACAGGAGGACCTCCCAAGCCTAACACATGAAGGTATTTGGGAGTACATCCCAAGCTCAAAAAAAGAGGGTTCATGGGGGGATATTCCAAGCCTAAAACAAGAGTGTAAATGAGAGGGTGTTCCAAGTCTAAATCTGGTATAATGGTGATTATCCCAAACAAAACATGTTAAAAAGGACTTCTTCGGCCACATTGACATAGTAGTTTGATATGTGTTTTCCACAATTCCATTTTTTATTCCAATATTGTACTTCCATGTATTATGTTCTTTATTTCCTTATGATTAATGTATTATGAACTATGAATCATTATTATGATCTCTATTATGATGTGTATGATCTTAAAATTATTTTATCCAGTTCTATACTCTTTTTCATGTTATTCTTATTTGTTTCCTTTATTTTCCCTTACTGAGAATCTGAGCTCACCCATTTCTTATGTTTCCTTTCCCCATGTAATTATTAAAGTATTTAGGAATAATTACTAAAACAGGAGATATTTTTGGGAGACGTTGAAGATATTAAACTAAGATATAATTATTTGTTTCCATGCTTCCAATGACACGAAACTTTTACAGTCCTTGGGCATGTATTATTGTAATGTACTGAATCTTCATCTAAGATGATGTAATCTCATGTATGTCAAGACATGGTTTCTATACAGCTAGCTGGAGGATTAAAAGATTCATATCCTTAACTATAACAATATATTATGGATATGAATATTTATTTAAATGAACGAAATGTCCTTGCATTCCATTACTTCACACATCTTTACTATTACTATAAAATCCCACCATTTCCTACTGGGTCCTCCCAACACGATGGTAGAACACTTTAACTTAATTGATTTTTTTTTTCAAGAAATAAAAAACAATCTATATCATTACTTACCAATCCTAATACTATCTATGATAATTATATTATTGTAATATTGGCTTATTTTGGAGAAGAAACCCATGATCATAACTGTGAGGTTCATCCATTTGAGGTTCCTCAATTGGGGCCAAAATTGGAAAGGATGTAGGTGCATGTCCTGGGTTATAGAAATAATTAACAATAATATCAAAAATACTATGGTCCATGGGAGGATCAACTTAACGTGGTTCACCAAAAGCTTCCTCATGATCCCAAATCAAATTTCTTATGAAAGGAATCATTCTACACAACATAAATAGTCAACAGTGAGGACATCATAATGGATACACATATAAAAAAATCAAACAAGATATACAAGAATATCAAATCCATCGAGCATAAATTTAATATTGGTATTTCAATACACCTAAAATAATATCTGAGAAAATATTAGAATTAGATAAAAAAATTAATGAAGAATCCTTTCTCCTAACACCAACGTTGACTTAAGTCATATTATGATAAAATCTGTCCATGAACTCATTCATAACAACCTCCTAAATAATTAAAGGAAATCCAAAACTAAATAACTAAATAAATTAAGGTTCCTTAACTTTCACCTATGATATCACTTTTTCATGAACCATCCCATATATTGGGGTACCTTGATACCCAAGGAGGTAATGAAATTTCCCAAAAGGGAATTCCCAATCCCCAAAAGATAATGACTATCACCTAGATTCAAACATGGTCAAGAGGGAATTTTTTTTTCATTAAAAATGTGGATGATAATGATTCAAGTCATTATTATATACAACACTAAAAATATAAAGTACTAGAAACAAATAAGTGCAAAAAAACCCAAGTAGATAGATAATCATCCCAAAGGAAACTACAATATAAAGTAGAAACAATTATTAGAATAACTGTGTAATAAGTGGAAAATAGATCAAGTATCCCCCATAAGCACTCGATGGTCAAAAGGATCAATATCATCTACAACCTCTATGTTGGTTTTACCTTTTATTGGATCAGTTACAAAAAAGTATATAAAGGCTTAAAGGAAAAAGTAGGGCGTGATCTATAAACCCTAGTATGATCTCACCAAGTTTTCTGTAATATATTTCATAAAAATAAGTGATTCAATTATTCAATTTAAATAAAATAGGTCATGACATAATATATCATCTTCATAATTAAAACAAAATATTAATTCCATAACATAGGTGTAAATCATTTAAAACATGGCATAAATTATCATTTAATGTAATACAGTTTATATATATCAATAAACATGCATAAAACATTTCAACAAAAATTGTCATAGATGAAAATAAAAAAATCACATCACCATGTTCAAAAAACCTATGGTATGTTAGTCAATTTCAATAGGATACTCACATGTCACATCAATGATCCTGAATCCCAAATGGTTTTTATACACAATAAACACCCCAATAAGTTAACACGTCATTAGAATTCTGAAAAAAAATTAGTTTAGATAGATTTTTCATCACAAATATAGTTATGGGGGATCAAGATACTAGCATGATTTTTCTAAACACCTGTTAAATACCAAGGATATGATGTGTTTAATTCCATCAACAAAATTATTTATTAGTCTTTTTGAAACATTTTAATATACAATTTCCAAATTTCAGTTTAAAAAATACATTCTATTTTCAAAACAAAATCACAGGTTTTCATTATTTTATTATATTTTGAATAACTTTTATAGTTATGTAATTTTTTGAAAATTAACATTAAACTATTCCACTAAAATTATTTCTAATTAAATCTATAAAATTTCTTAAATTTTCCTAAAAAAATAAATTATATAGAAATTGTGGTTTTCCCATGTCTCATGACCATTTCAAATAAAAGATTATATCATCACAAATATATGATTTTAAATCAATTCAAAACTCCATTGAATTTTATAAATAAATTTAAGGGTTCAATTACATGGAATAACTTAAATGAAGAAACCTACCTTTAAATCTATGATCTATAAATCAACACCCACAATAAGGCTTTCCAAAAAAACAACGATGGTGTGAATGATCTATGAACTCAACCAATAATCAAGATCCAATGAAAATGAGTTTAGATCTATTTATTACATAATAATCCATCCACTCTCAAGTGGATATAAATATAAATTGGATGAAACCACACAAGATAAATCCAATTACTCAGAATGATGAACTAAAACAAACACAATGATCAATCACTAAAAAAAAATTCATAAGGAACAAATATTCTCAAAATCACAAATGGGAAATTTCGGTCAAGTATGGAATGTTTCACATTGGAATGAAATGATAATAACTCATATGATAACCTAAAATCTAAAACTCATAATAATTTCATGGAATGTAATCTCATTACCCTTTCATGAAATCCAGGAAGAATGAATACATAGGGAAACATGTCTCCATTTTATTATAAATGAACATTCCATTACCCATAATTAATTTATATAACACAATGTATAAAATTTTACACCTTATAATTATTCCAGACATGTTCCTGGTGACAAGTACACTCTGTTTAAACCAAATACATGGCATGTAATTTCCCATTAGAAAAAATAAATTTTAGTTTCTAATAGAAAAACACAAAAGAACCCTAGAAATTATTTGGATAGGAATAAAATTTCTCATAATACAATTTATCCCTAACCCGCTAATGGTTTTGAGGTACTTGAATGGATGATCGAGGCTTACACATAAACATATGCTCATGTATAATTCCAATTATTGTCTACTAATTAAAAAGGAATGATGGTACATTCATATGATTATTTATTCAATTGACATAATCATTTTTAGAATATGGAGGGACTACACAAGATTTCATTCCCATTGGAGGGAAGACCTTGGGATGGAATCCTATGTATCTGAATTGGATATGAATCAATGTTCTAATTGTTCAGTCTCATCTAACCCACTGATGGTTTTGAAAGGATTATTAACCTATTCTAAATTATTATTATCCCCATGGTTCAGGAACGATATGGAATCATAATAGGGTAGATTTCAATGTATCATATCCATTATCTACCAACTAAAAAAAAGATATTTTGAATGAGGATCATTTGTGGAATATAGGTTGAATGATATGAGGGACTATCTTAGAGATGGACATAAATATAGTCATTTGAGTGTGTTATCCTAGACCATTATGGGCACTCCCCTTATTAAGATGGCACTCAGTTGAAGGATCATGGATAGGAGATTACATGGTTTATTTTTATGTGTGTCTGGTGGATAAAGTTTAAATAAATATGGTGTATTCTTAATATGTCCATGGTGTCAACCTAACATATCATGATTTTATTCATTAAACATCATGATTATTTTCCTGACATGTTCAGGGTGTCCGTATCACATGGATGACACGTCCAACAGTGTATGCCTAAAAAAATCCAAGGTTATTCTCTTGATCAATGATTATGTGTAAATGGTTCCTCATATAATCCATGACAACATGTCCATGATGTCTTCTCATGATCAAACTAACATTACTGTGGTCTATATCAATTTCATGAGGAAACATCCAAGGTCTCATGAGGTAATCATACGAATAGTGTGTCATGATATCATGTCTCCTTAATAGATTCATGTGATGGGGTCTCACAAATATATCCATGATCTCACCCAAGAATATCATCACACGTATATGAGTTTTCATTACGAGATGATGTAATGTGCACATGTTAGCAATCATGTTAAGGATTCCTTCCAAGGAGTGTTTTCAAATTAGTGTTTCCTATTTATGGGTCTCCACATTGGATGGATGAGGGATTTCATGGGAATTTCATATCATGGTAGAAATGTGTAGGTCAACACGCAATTTGAGGGGTTCCGACAAGATGTAATTGCATGATCTTTAAATGATCATCCGATCACCTACACCCAATTTTTTCTTGAAAGGGGTTTTTCGAACATGTTCAAGGGATTATTATTGGATCTATATGCATGGGGGATGTATTTAATGGAATTTTGGGTGCATTGATAAGGTTTCATGTCATGGAACTACACCCTAGCTATTTTATAAATTATTAAATATCCATGTTTGGAAGTATTACATGGACGATGACACATAAGGGAACCAAAAATTTTGGTCGCATGACCTGGAGGTGCATCAAAAGACACATGTTTCCATTTCCTCATCATATGGTTCCCCTGATGTTAATTTATTAACAATGTTTCATGATCATAAGTTGATCATACGATGTAGTCTCATGATAGAATCCAATAATAGTTTCTAATGACTAGAGTCTTATATTTACCTTGAGGTTTTCTCTGACGATGGTTGACCACTCCTCCTATTTTCTTCTTCTTCACTTTTTCATATATCTTCTTCCTTTCCTATACCCCTAACAGGTATACTTTTTAAAATTACTTGACATCACATATGAGAAGGTGGACGAGGTTGGTTCCTATTTTCACAGTGTTCATACTGCATGTATAGGCTTGAGGAGATGGGTGGATTCACATGATCGATATCACGTGATCGTAAGAATGATTTTCATGATGGAATGCTTGATGGAAACTGAGGTTTCCCATCATTTTCTCCTCGTAATCATATGATCACATTTTTTTATTTAATGGATTTATATAAAACATATGAGGGCTTTTCATGATGGATTTAGGGGCTTCACAATATCATTTTGAGGGCCTCATGTGATTTCTCGGCATGCACATTGGTGAACATTGGAAAACCTCTTATGGATTCACATGATAAAATAAATAAATTAGTGAAGGTAGAGAGTTCTTGCATATTCTCCGTTTTATTCAAATTTCATTATGTTAGTTTCATTCATCTAAGATTTATCATTATACCCCTTTTTCATCATGTGATAGACTACTTCGATTCATGTGATGGGGTCTGATGTGATCATCCCTTTGGTGGTATCAAAGCCTTCAGATGATTGTATGGTGTCGTGAGCTCATGTAAAAAAGTCCCCTTGTTTTCTAAAGTTTTATTTTGTTTCACCTTTTAGGACACAATATATTATGTATCCTAGTGGAGGATGTGATGTTTTCATGATGCATAGTGCATCGCATGATTGCATCATATACCTATGTATGGTGTTCATGTGATATCACAAGTGATCATTCGTATGTATCTATAAAATATCGTATGTTACCATAAGAGCTTAGTAATTTTATCAATTAAATCGTATGATCCATTATGAAACTTCTGATTTACTCGCATGACATTTGGATTTTCTTCACGTGACTCATTTTACATTCCTTGAAATAAGTTGTTCATGAGAAACAAAATCTCATGCATGGATTCGAGAGATCAAGCATGTCTCCTTCATCTCGGTTTGATCAATGTAGAAGGGTGACATGGTTGGTTTAAAATGATGGATTCATCAGAATATAGTTTTTAGATTACTATGTCAAACATGGGGTGTTAGTGAGTGTAGTATATGGGAGGAGTGTAAATATGATCTTGTGAGGAGATCTGATGGAACTGGGTTTTTCAATCAAATATGTTTAGATAAGTCCGTATATTTTTATAAGGGAATATTGTCTTGAAAAATCCACATATCACATAAACTTCTCAAAATATCTAGGTCCACTTAATAAGTATGGGTGTTTCATATGAAATTTGAAATAGATTCAGGGTAAAATCCTATAACACATGCACGCACATCATCAACGTTTGTGCCCTTCCATTATGCAGCTAACTAGGGACACCTCCACACACCATGCATGCCCACTTTGAGAATTATACACTTCCACCATTAGCCTCATAACTGGATATATTTCTAGATCATGGGGTATGGTTGAGGTTACTCCCATATGTTCCCTTGCTTGAGCTGACTAGATGTTTAGCTTGGATGAAATAAAATTTGGCTAAGGGAATATCTAAACACATAGAATAATAATCTATGAAAAATGAGTACAATAAGGGACAAAATATAAGCTCTGATAAATGGAATCCCCATCCAACCTACTTCTAAGTCCCTCATGAAAAATATATTTGTATTTTTTCATAGTCTTCACATTCCTAAAAAATATGGTGGAAAAGGTCTTGGTATAGAACTATGTTTGTAAATAAAATGCCACCTTTAGAAGTTAATTCATTCATAATAAAATGAACTCTATTCTAAGGTAAACATAAATCTGTTTTCTATGTACATGATCATCTAATGGTCCTAGGAACAACACTAAGTAGAGATTCATGACTCAAGGAATCTGGTTTATTAGAATGGATTTAAAATGTATTTATAGTATGGGTGATGATTTCAAGGAATTGGGGTTTTTATTAGAAACAATCATGGTTTGAGGAACATATTTTCATGGATGAATAACTCTATGATGAATATCATAATCCATGATGAATGCCCTTAGGTAGATCTAGTTTGTACATAGGAAGGGAAAAGTCATTTTTTGTGATGAAATCATGGCTAGTGACTCCTGATTTGGTGGATATACTACACAAATATGGACCTCATGCCACATTATACTCTACATAAATTTGGACACTCTGAGCAGTTTATGGTTCTAAAGGATGGAAAATGCATCATGTAGTTTAATGTCATGAGAGGACTGGGTAACCTCAGATAGATCCTATGAAATAGAGATGATCTATTTTCCTTATATTAATGGAAATATAAGGCCATGCATTGTTTTTTATTATAGAAATGTAGTGGTCCCTATAAAATTTTTATATTCTTATTTTTTAGAAATAACATTTTCCACAAGTCTCCCTTTACGGGGTTCAACCTTTAATTATTTTTAACTACTCTAGTTTATATGTTTTTTTTCCTAAATCAGAAAAAGTGCATGTTGAATGAGTAGAGACTCACCTTTTCCCCATGGTTCCCTTTTTGGGTTTTCAACTTGGTGAGTATTGTGAGTCTTTCAATTGGATTTTTTATGGTCTTGAAAAATAGGCTGTTACAATAGGTTAGCTCAGATATTCATATATTATAGTGCATGATGGGCATTTATTAAGGGTTTGAGTACCCCGAATCCTTTATGGGTTTCATGAGAATGAATGTTCATGAAGGGTTTCAACACCCTATGTTCTTGAATAAAACATAAATAATGCATTTCAATAAAAGGTTGGGACACTCTACATCCTTATCTAAATAGGAATTATTGGATTGTAAAATATTATGGTAGAGGAGTCCACATGGATTCTTAAAATACGTGTTGTGAAAATTTCATGTACAAGAGAATGAATCAATTAATATGGAAGAGGGAATACATGTTGTGGTATGAACATAAAACACACTAAGGTAATAAGTTGCAATGTGGTGTCAATGAGGCTCATGAGGATTGGAGTTCCATTCCTATAGGGAGGGTATGTCTACAGTTGGTGGGTAAGAGGAAATTATACATTAGACAATAGGTCTTAAATTCATGGTCAAGTAAAGGGGATCCCCTCTCTTTTACATGTCTTATAGAAGATTTTTTAGGATTAAAATCCCATCTATAGGAGATTGGATAGATAAAAATTAAATGTAGAAGACATGGTTGGGATGACCACAAAACAACCTAAGGTACAATGTTTTTCTTTGGTGTTGTCAGGGATCATGGGGATTGTAGTTACTTTCATAAAAGGAGGAGATAAATCTAGTTTTACGATCATATTCCCTTATTAAATAGACCATAAGGAATACATTAATGGAAAAGTAAAGGGGACACAAACTCTTTTTCAAGGGCCATGTAAGATATTTGAATATTTAAATAACATGTCTAGGTTTTTGAATCGATGAATATATATTGGAAAAAACAAGTCTGGGACGACCACAAGATAATATAATTTTTTAAGTTCCACTACAATGTTTCCATGGATAACAATGATGGGTTTTATTTTCCTACAAGCTTGAGATTTTTCAATTCGGTGAATTAGAGGCCCTTATACATGGGCCCATATGTCTTACATGAATGGTATTTTAAACGGGATCTACACTATTTTCCATGTTCCATGAAATATTTTCAATGATTCAAACATATGGGAGAAGATTTTGGAAGTGTGTAAAAGGATATCTAAGAAAGGATCAAGAACCCTAGAGTATTGTACATTTTTGTTGGGAGGATCGAGCCCTATTCCATGTTCTTTTGAGGCACATGGTGTGGTCCATTGAAATGTTTGGGAATGTAATATCACATTCCAGATTTGAGATTGTGTATAATACACTATTTCTTAATGTCGAGGATGTCAAACACGCATTGATAATCTGGTTATGTGTATTTTAAATCAGAGTATCATAATATATGAGTCAACTGGAGGTGGAAGGTAATCTGATAATTTTAACCATTAGTATAATATTAATTTCACATTACATGAAGTTATGATAATAACTCTTGAATTTAATGTGTGGGGGGGGGGGTCCTCTACTATGATACCAAGCATCCTCTAGGGATAATGTATTTAGAAGGGAGCTAATTCTCTAGTGAATCCTAGTGGTGTCCATTTTGATTATCATGTTCCTATTAATATTTTTCCATAGGTATGAACAAATATCTAGTTATTCCATGGTACATACCATTCCATGTGAAGGATACCAACTGATGTAATTTTTTTGTTTCAGCTCAAAAATAAAATACATGAAGGCTGTTTATGGAAAATGAATACTCAAGAAGGCTTTTAGAAACCTAAATTTTTGTTTGATGCCTCATGAACCTGATATCATAGTGATGAGATGTGATAAACTATTACTCAACCTTTTTCTATAACCAAGATGTCCAACGAGGATATATTTCCTTTTACTGGGGACAAAAATTTTACCCTATGAGCTTTAGGATTTTTTTATTTATGATCTATCTTTCTAATAAAATCAATAGAGGATAATTATAGAAAATAGAGAGTTGAATGTTTCTCATGCCTCACATTAAGGGTTTTAATCGTAAGTTGTTTTATATATCCATGAAGAGTATTTTAGGGTCTTTTGATTTGGAAAATCAAAATCAATAGATTATGGTCATATAACATTGAACAAAGTGTATGGAGTTTAAATAAATGATGCACATGGACCTTGTATAAGGTGAGTGTTACACAACATCCTAATTAGGACAACTAGGTTCCAGAGTAATCAAACATTTTTTGGAATGTGAGATGAACATGTCTTAAATCATATCTCATTTTTCTCGATTCATGGTCCATGGTATCATACAGTCATGTAAAAAATGATTGTGAATCAATCTATGGGTAAATGATCTATTATGAGGATTTTAGGGATCTAATGGAGAAGAATGACCTTCATAGAGGGTCACGATTCCTTTGGTTGATGATTATAAGGACCTTATGCATATCCATCTCTTTCATTGTCAATTAGATATATTTTTAAATCTCTCCAATCTATGAGAATGGTAGGTAGTAACCCAATATTCTTAGAACATGAAATTTGATATATGAGTTTAGGTGACTAAAAGATGATTTTAGCACCCCATACACTAGTTGACCAGGGCTAGGATCATGTGATAATTTAATATGGAATGATGATAGTGATGGTATTCACAGTTTAACATCATTTATTGGGGATTTGTCTACCATGTAGTTTTACACCATGTGACATCGATGTCTTCCATGTAGTTAAACGTCATGTTGTCAGGGTGTAAGATTCATCGGGAAATTGTGAAGGATTTTCTAGGGTTAAATTTTCACTAAACTAGGGTGATTTAGATGTCGTAAAAACATTTTTTCAATTTAAAGTCTTATTGATGTGTATCCATATGCAGGATCCCTTCTTGCATAGATTTATCTCATATGTAAGTATATCGTAAATAGATCATACTCGTACATATGAAGAGTTAGCATATATGATTATCCCTGCATAATTAAAGGAATATTCATTTTTTATTTCTATTACTCCCCAATTTTCTCAATGAATATTAAAATTGAAGGAATAAATCTATAATCATCTCCTTTAAGGAGATCCCTCTATGCAGATCTGACTTATATATAGGGGAGAGGGGAATTTTTTTCTTCCATTAGTGACTCTTAGAATCAAGGTCGGCTAAGGTTTGCACTATATAGATTAGTAACATACATAGTTATATGGAATTTCAATATTTTATTTTTGGCATACAGGTGAAAAATCCAACCTTTTTCATAAAATCATGGTTAGGATGGATTTCTTTGAGTAGTTTTAGTTCTTAAAGGGTGAATCGTATGTTATTTAACTTAACATCATCCAACTAGGAAGTTGTAATTTAGTTTAACATCATAAGACAATGTTGTATTTCCAATATGAATGAATAACTCTGAGAAATTGGTTATTCATAGAATATTTATACTAAATATGGAAGTGTACAGTAATAAAACTTCATAATACTTCTTTGAAAATGTGTATGATTGAATTTCATGTAACATCACTATTATCTGAATTCACATAAATTGTTGGTTTATGTGTGGTGTAAATCCTAACCCAATAACATCTGAGTTAACTTGTAGTGGAAACCAATGGGAATAGGCCAACCATTAACAATGGAAGATGTCCATATTCAATATAGTCAAGACAATAACTTTTAGATTTATGGGGGCTCTCTATTGGGTAAAAATAACATCTAGGAAAAAGATCAATGATATTGTATAGATTATCCAATGAATCCTAGAGGGATCCATTTTTATTACCTAGTCCTTGTTACTAGTTTTCTATGGGGAAGAAATAAGAGGAAGGTAGCCCAAGGTTTATGGGGTTCAAAAAAAAAACATAAACTCAAGGAAGTGGTCCATATCAAATCAGATATCAAAGATATAATGTTGGATCATATATAATATATAATTCAATAAGGGTTCAAACACCCTAAAAAAACACCATTGTGTATGAACACATATCATGGACAAGGGATAAACAATCAATTCTTGAGTACACAATCATTATGGGGATGATTTTTTTAATGTGAAGACCATTTTTCTAGTTTATTTTCATGATTCTTGGACACCATCATGTATTTTAACATCATATGACAAGTACATGGTTCCATGTCAATGAAACATCTTTATTATGTCAGCCAGAGATCTTTCTTGATTCTATAAGGTCACCTAAGTCATGCTATGCCTGAGAAAAAGGTATAATGGGTCAGTCAGTTAAGCTACACATAGGTATATGATATGAAATATATGGGGTTATCAAAATTTATTATTTATTGCCGCCTCCACATGGATCTTACTCATATGGATGGACATGATTTGGAGTGATGATAACTCATGGAAGGATCCAGAATGGGAGATCTAGGCATTACTACGTATCATGTGATGGTTGGAATCTAGAAAAACCAATGTCATAGATGGTTCCATACATAGGCCTATCCCATACATTGTGATGGGTTCATTTTTAGGTTATATTTAATCTAGAAAAAGGTCATGATATCATTGAGTCACTACAAATCCTGCTATGGAAGGAATCAAAAAATATATAGTTATTGGATAGAATACCCTCTATGTAGGTTTAAACCATATAATGAAGGATAATTTTTATTTTTTGATATTATTGCTAGACCAAGGATTAGAGATTTCGGTTTCACTATATATCTATTGATGGAAGGAATCAAAAAACACATAGTCATGTTTTAAACCATTTGTAGAGAAGGAATTATTTTCTAATTATATTGTTGCTAAAAATTGGATTTATGTTTTGGGTGTCACTACATATCTTGTGGTGGCAGGATTCAATCAATATGTAGTTCTTGAGTGGAGGTGTATTGGGATACCAACACCAAGTGTAGCATTCCTTTGGGGTGAAGGCCATACCGATGCATAGTTTTACATCATGTAAGAGACATTAACCAAGTACTCTAAAATCATGTGGTAATTTTTGTGTCTGTTACTTTAAGGAATTTTTTCTAGGACCATGATAACCCTAACATGAAATGATAAGTCTCAATCATTTGAGGAATCCCTTGAAAAAATTAAGAAACCCACATGTTATTTGCTTGGTGATCAAAACTAAGATGGGAAAAGGTTTCTTTCCCCAGACATGGGTGATTAATAGAATGGAAAGAGAAATTGTGATCATGTAGTGGATGGTCTAGGATATATAGTCTGTGTGTCACTGTGTATCTCACAGAGATTAGAATCAAGCCAAAAATATTTCACGAACTAAAAACTATCCATGTAGGTCTGAACCAAATTTAATGGGGGATTTTGCCTACCAATATAGTAGTTGGACCTAGGATTTTAGATCTGGGCCTCAGTATGTATATTTTGATTGTAGGATTCAATCCACATGTGTATCTTGATTGGGGTGATTCCCTATGTGTATTTAACTCACATAAGTACGAGATTACTTCATTTTTCATTGGAATATATATATAGATATTATATAGTTATCCATTCATGAGGTATCATTTTCCACGATGTCTATCATCATGTAGTAATGATATCTTCTGTGAAGATTAAATTCATGTACTGAGGTCAAATTCCATTTAGTCTAATGATATGCTGTAAGGATTACATTTTTTAATTTTAGATTCATGATTTAAGGATGACTTCTGTGTAGTTTAACATCATGTGATAACAATGAATGATGATATTTAGTTTAAAGTCTTTCCACTGAGGCTTCTGATGTTGTGTAGTTTAATATCATACTCTTAAGAATTAATAATTTGTGTAGTTTAGAGTCTCTCTACCCAGAATTAGTTTGTTTTTTTATTTTATAGTCTTAATACATGGACATTATTTCACCATATGGGTGAATTATTCTATATTTCTTCTTGAAACCATGATAGGAATCCATTAATCTTTTCTAATTCATAGCTACATCAAGTTTTAGCTTGGGAATTTATATATAAATACAAGTAAAATACTTCTCAATGTTACCTTATAAATTCCTTATACATCTCTTACTCCTCAATAAGCTTTTTAAACCTAATCAATATAGGTTTTGGGTCTTCCAATGTTCCTAGATTCACCTTCTTGATTTATATATTGTGGTTTTGATTCCATGAAAAAATAAGATAAGGGAATTCGAAATCATATCCTCTTATTTTTCCATCAATGACTCTATAAATGATTTTTCAAAAATGGTAGGTAATTTATGGGAATATTTTTCATTATCAAGGTATGAGAGGCCAGGTGAAGAAAAATTTTCATCTGATACATATAGTGTTATCATAGGGAGATTCAGGGTATTCTTGTTTTCTATTATGTTATCATTGGGGGAAGGAAGATCCTAGAAATCCTATATTGTAGAGAATTTCTAGGGGGAAAAAATAAATTTTACACAGATTCAATGATGTAATTATTAGATCCCAATATAGATTCATCCTGATACACTTTTGATGAATCCACTTTATTAGGCATGACTCTAATAACAGGAAAAAAGACAAAGACATTTGTATTTCATGATGACATACTACGATTAAGTCCACTACCTCAACCAATTTCATGGGTGACACAGGAAACTTTTCAAGCAAGATTTAGGGATTCATAGGGGTGGTCCCCATGTTGGAGTGATCACCCCATGTTCATTTATGGTACCATTAGAATTTTGAGAACCAATACCAAATATCATCAAATAGATGAGTAGAGGAGAACAATTTTTGGTTTTCTTCCCTTTCTATTGCGAAAGGAGTGTGTGACCATAATTGTATCATCATCATTATATACTAGTAATGATCCTCTATAACTTTTTTGAAGTCATTGGAGCTTCAACAAGGTATATATACGAATGCATGGCTATATGATCTCAGTTTCTAGGATATATTAGTCAATGTATTTGACTAAGGTTAGGATGTATGACCACTCTTATCATCTTATTGTCATTGGAACATAACCATGGGCATTATTCATGGGTGTGTGGATCTATGGAAGCTCCTTGTTTGTTAGAAGATTATGATTTCAGACCATGATTGAGTGATAAGTAATTTGTTCCCACTCATTGTTTACCAATAAAACTCTAACAAACCAATAATTACGTACATGGACATTACATTTATTTTACAAAATACTTAATAGATGACACAAACAAATTCCTAAAGACCTAATTATATTAGTTTCTTTGGAAACACAGAACATAATCTTTTTTACTTGGTGAATGATCTTTAAAATATACCATAATGATGTTCCCCTTTTGTTTTCCTTCCTAAAATGATTCTTTATATACTAGGGAAAGAAAAATATAAAATGGGTGAGATCATATGCTCTGTAATGTCAATCATGGAGAACATAAAATAGACTATAAACATTTGAACGTAAAAACATGAACATAATGTTGAAATATCAAAATCTTGAGTCATGAAATAAATATTTGCAGTAAATGAGGCATGGATCCTAAAAAAACATTAACCATGATAGAACGCCATTGGAATAAAACATGTAATTGTGGAATACTAATAAGAACATAATATGATTTCCATTGTAGCCAATGAAATTCTTCCAAGACCATCACAGTGGACAAAGTCCATTACTAAACCTGGTTTACTTTCTGTTATAGCCTTGTATTACTGAACCAAATTTTATTTCCATTCCATTCATATCTATCTCATTTAATATAAATCATTAAACATTTCATTGGATTGATATATAGGTACCACCCATCTCATAATGAAACTATTCTTACATGTTCCACAAAATTATAAATCATTCATCATAGCATAACCCAAAAAATAAAATGGGTTTCTTAAACATCATTCCATAATTTCATAATAGATAAATGAATTCCGTAATTTATGATATCAACTGAACATAATAATTTTTTATTAACATAATCCTATTTTATCTTATATGGAAAATAATTTTGATAAAACACTTTATCTTCATTCCTGAGGAAAGTATCCTTTCTTCATCAAAAACGTTTTCCTTCCTCAAAATAACACACAATTTTAAAATAAATGATTTTATATAAAAATTTTATTGTAATATTATAGGGTAATATTCAGGGAAATAAGGCATTATGAAAGTGTGAAAATCATTTCATGCCTTAAAATTTGAAAAATCCTTTTTCTCATACTTTTTCTGAAAAAGTCAAGAAGTTCCTCGTAACGAAAAAAAGATTTCATTCATACCTTTTAGTAAAAATTTACCAATGGTTTAAATTGAAATTAAAAAATTATTGAATGATATAAATAGTATTTTGAAATACATATTTAGGAATCATGTATTTTGATGATAAATAACCACTTGTAAGTACTTACGAATAAACAATCTCGTATAAAAACGTGATTTGAAAATTTAACCCTTACCTTAGGTTTGATACTCTCCGTATTAGTCCAAAACTCGTGTATATTTTTTTTAAACATTTTATTAACTTATATAAGAATCATAATAATATTTATGATATTATATATTATTTTTTTATGACTTTATATTACACATTTATTAACAATTCCATGTTAATGCAACATTTCTGGTAATATCACATTTTTTATCATATGTGTTTTGACTTTTTAATCATGATCATATTACATATATCATGATTTGCATACTTACATAATGTATAATATTATTTATATATCACATATATTCATAATATATACATATATATAACGGAATACACTGTTAGTGGAGATGGTTGGTCGTACGTATACAAGAACGCTGCTTCTGTTTTCTTGTCGTATTGAATGGAAGTAAGTGGATGACAAATATGTACATATATACACACACACACACACATATATATATATCATTAAAGTATAATTATTAGGTAAAATATTTCATAATTATGTACAATATATATATATATATATATTACAATCATTCTTGGATAATTTAACTGGAGAATGAATGTCATCGTGTCGTGTTAACTGTAGGTCTTACGTACGCACAAGCGACGATATCATTAAATTAATGATTAAATAATATGAAATTGGATGGTATATTAATTATAAGGATTAAAAATTATTTAATATTCATTATTAATGTCTGTTATACTCATCATTATACTCATACAAATAATGTAATGTGGAATAACAAATTACACCACATCGTGGAGACGATAAGACGTACGTACACACGTAGGGTGATATTATTATTTGTAATATGGATAGAATGATTAGTATAATTTTCCCATGATTATATTAACATTTAAATATATGGATGATATTGGATTTATTACTTTGGTATGAAAAACATATAGAAATAATAAGTATAAGAAAAAAAGAACTTTGATAGAAGGGATAAAACGATTACCTCTTATTCGGGTGTTTTATTATTATTTGAACAAAAGGATCATTAGGATCGATCTATGCCCAAATCTATTTCTCTAGGATGATATTATTGAGGTTGGAAGATGAAATGGGTTGGTTTTGTCTGAGCCAAATGGGGTTAGAGGTGTGAGTTAAAAAGAAATGTAGGATCTCTTTTATTATAGAGGTGTGGGGAACTTTATGAAAATGCTTGAAATATTAATTTATTATCAAATTATTTCAGATTATAATAGATAAAAATTTATTTATTCTAGGATAATATGAGGATGGGTAAAAACCATCTCTACCAATATGTTTTATACATGTTTAATTCATAAAATTAACCTTATCTTTTAGATTTAACCCTTTGTAAAATAAGATAACTCTTACCATGTTCTCTTTTATTATTATACTACATGGTTAATATCTTTACTGTGAAATTCAAGAGAACCTAAAGTGGTTAATTTTTTAAATTTTTATCACTATCCATGTTATTTGGCCGAAATTTATATCTAAATATTTTTATATCATTTAATAAAACAGTATTTTTTTTAAAACACATTTATATCAATTTTGACACTATTTAGTAATTGATTTTTGCTAAAGTCATAACAATTTGTTTAATTCAAAAAAATTCATCACATCATACATAATATTTCAATATCATTCAGAAAATTTGGTTATGGCATCAAAACATTCAAATTAAATTTATTTTAATATTTTTAAATTCATTTATTTAAATCTTTAAATAATGATTTAATCATTACATCATAATTGTGTCATAAATAAATATATTTATATAATGTATGAAAATAATAAATAAAATACCTTGATGTAGAAAATATTTTTTGATTTATAGTGACTATTTATATACATATATATCAGTTATATTACCCAATGTTAAAATATATTTAGTAAAATATTCATGTTTATGTTATAATTATCTTTACATTAAATTAATTATTATAAAATTTCATTTTCACTTTCAAGTGAATCCATTTGTTCCTCAAATATAAAAAAGGATTACCATGGTCAAAAATATCTTATCTAATAGGATTATGACATATTTTAGGGATGTTTATTTTTTTTATAATATTTTATACCCTTATTTACCTGATTTACCCTTTAACCATGGTAAATAAAATAATTACTGAAGTCACTATTTGTAATATCCCAAAATAATAGGTTCCTATTAAAATAATTTGGAAATTATTATTATCAATATGGAATCAATTTTTTCCAATTAAAAACAAATAAGTTTCATTAATTAATTTAAAATTAATTCCTGTGGTCAAAACAAAAGGTAGGTTTATAATAAGTAATATCTATTAAAATATAGACATGTGTTTATGTAAAATTTCAATGGGAAATAAAATAAGATGACTATAATTTAATTTAACAATAATAATAAATTCCATTTATACATTAAAAATATTAAACAATATGTTTTAACCATAAAAATTATCTCGATGGAAAAAGTTGTTTTCAATTACAATTTTTCATATTTCAACTATTCATCAAAATATGATAATTATCAGAAAACATAAAAAATATATCCAAAATATATTTTGAGGTCCCACTTATAAATAATGATATTAATTTGTTAAATATAACTTTTAATGGTGTCAGAAACTCAATTTAAAACGGGTTCTCTATAGAAAGGCGGTAAAATATCCTTTTTCAAAATATTTCTTTTATATAAAAAATTGATTTTGTTCTTAAATAATGTTCTATTAAATATATAATATGAATTTAAATGTTATAAAATTAAAAATTTTTTTAATACAATTCATAATTACTTCTTTATATCCCATTAAATAATATTTTAATAGTATTTTGTTGTTTATTGAAACTCGGTATTGCGTACAATGAAAGCTATCGAGAAAGGTCACTCTTGAATGTAATGCAATACAAGTCAGTCTTATGTTTAGTGTAATATTACATTGGTGTTGTTTATAAAATAATCCAAACATACATATTTTATATATTTAATAAAATCTATACTCAATTATGCGTGAATTGAATTCTATCAAAAGAACATAAAAATGTGTGTATCACAAGCCTAGAATAGTGTTACATATACTGCAAGATAATACATTGTTGCATATAGTGCAAGATAATCATGGTGTGGAGTATAAAAAAATAAATCAAATAAAATAAATAGAATCTATACCTTAAAATCTCTTGGTGTTTCATTCTACACCCTTGAAATTAATTTCTCCTTAGAAATTTGTTGGTATTATAAATGGTTTACTAGTTAAAAGTTTATTTCCTGGAAACACATATAATAAAAAGGGATACCAAAAATTCATTTTAAAAAGTAATGTTGTAAACATATGGTTACCCAATGTAAGTCATCAATGGGTTTCCACATAGTAGAACGTAGGTGAGAAGAAAAAACCGGGATATGTAAGATAAATCTAACCATCATATTTTAATGAATAGTGATGGAGAATAAGGTTTGGAGAAAGTTAACTACTATAAATCAATTATTCAAAAATGATTTAATGGACCATCTGATTCATCAAATAATAAGCTTCTAGGAAAACATTTTTTGGTTTAAAGATCCTTTTTCTAAAGATGATGAATTTTTACATGAGGAGAAATACATACATGATCTCAATAGATTCTCACCATTGGTAATTCCATGAACAATTTCCAGTTCATTTCTTATTTAATGAAATGAAGTTGAATTTTTCATTCTCGAAGTGTTAGAAGATCATGCAATTGAATGATGGGTCATTCCATCTGTCTCAACAAAAATGTTCGACCAGGTTATCAAATATGAATAATTCCACATATAGTGAGATAATACAAACCTCAACTATAATATAACATATACTATCCATAAAAGGATAACATCACAATCCTTCCAAAAATTGAAAATATAATACTTTAGAAATAGGTGAACTAAATCAGCTTTACATTTGTCTCCCATATCTCATTTGGTAGTTCTTGGTTGTCACGTTCCAATCATGTGAATACCTTAATCATGTATTCCCATAAAACATGAAAATCAAAAGAATTACTGAAGAACCATAGTGAAAACATGAATTATGTCAAAATTAACACTTTCCACACACCAAATATACCAAAAATTCTATATACTCAAACCATGATATCACTTTGTCCTTTTATTAGTCATTATCTTATTAATTCTATCACAAAAACTCATTATCTCATTATCCCTTCATTATGCGCATATCATGTGTTTCCAAAAATATTTTAATCACTTTTCATTATTAACAGTACTATATACTTATGTAAAACCACAATGGACCATTAAATAGATATTCTAATATTCTATAATACTATAAAAGATTTTAGGAAACACTATTTTGTAATCCCATTACATAAAAACTTAATCATTCCACCACTTCGTTGTCATTCTCAAAATCACCAATAGTGATCATATCTGATTTTCATTTTTATATTTTCTTAAGTGGTTTTTGATGTCGATAATCATACATAACCCTTGAATTTGGGCATTGGTTAGAACAATTACCCATTTACATGCAATTATAACCCTGATTTGTGGGAGGTGCACTCTTTTGAGATTTCTTTTTATTCCCATTACTTCGGCAGTAAAATACTCGATGGCATTATTTCCCAAAGTTAAAGAATTTATTAGTCCCCTTAAGATAGTTTCCTTATGATTCCATCCACATATTGTGCATAATGAAAATATAATATTGTTTTATCCCTAATTTCTATAGTTTCCTTTTAATTCTATCCTTATTTTCTTATCATAACCATTAGATAGATGAGAAATGGAACTCTCCATTTTTTGAGAATAATAAGATGATGGTATATACTACAAAATAAGTATTTAGACTCACCCCAATCAATGGAGTCAATTTTATCTTTTTTCCTCATATTCTTGATAATGTTCCTCCATAGATTGTCTTTACCTTCCAAGAAATAATTGCCCAACTTTCCCTTTTCACATTCTGAACAATGAAAAATGAAAATTATCTTCTTAACTATACAAATCCATTTCTATGCAACTAGGGTATCGATTGTTCCACTAAAATAAGGTGGATGTTGTCTTAAGAATGATTCAAGATAACTTTGTTCCCACCTTTTGTCATTTGAAATCCTAGCATTATTTGTGGTCATAGAAACAAGGTTGTTTATTCAAGATCCCATAACACTTGGTTGTTTAGGAGGGAAATCATTGCATTACTCATCGCATTCAGCATTAACGTGGTTTTTTGGGTTTCATCCATTATCTACGACCCAAGATATAATAGTGTGATAGGCAAAAATCATACTAGAAAAACAACATAATCAAGGATAAAATTCAATATCTAATATCCTAGTTTTAATACTAGGTTATTCATGATCATTACCATAATTCTAGGATTGTATCCTATAGTAACACTTACCCTTAGGGAAATCCTGATACATACCATATAAATATCTCTAAGGGTCTCACTAAAGTTTTTGCATCCCATTTTCCAAAGGATAACTAATACATCAATCTGATACCAACTCTAAAAACCCAAACATGAAGTACATGAATATTACATTTATTATTAGGAATACTTAATACATGACACAAATAGATTCCCAAAGACCTTATTTGTTTAGTGTCATTGGAAACTCGGAATATAATCTTCTAACTTGGTGAAAGATCTTCAACATCTCCCATAATATTCTTCCCCATTAGTTTTACTACCTAAAACCTTTCATTATATCATGGGGAAAAGATAACATAAAAAGGGTGAGATGAAATTATCAATAAGGGTAAACATGGAGAACAAAAAACAAAACCTAAACATTTTAATGTAATAACATGAACATAAATTTTAAATATCAAAATCTTGAGTCATGAAATAAATCATGGTTGTACGTGAGGAATGGATCATAAAATAACATTAAACATGATAGGATATCACAGTCAAAAAACATGTATTTGTGGAAAACTAATAATCACAAAATACCATTTCCATTGTAGCCAAGGAATTACGGCCAAGACCATCATAGTAGAAAAAGTCAATTACTGAACCATGTTTTCATGTCGTTCCATCCATGTATTACTGAACCAGATTTACTTATCATTATATTCATGTCTATCTCAGGAGATATAAATCTTTAACCAAATTATTGGAGGAATATATAGTCTCACCCATATCATAATGAAATCATTCTTACATGTGATACAAAAATATAAATCATTCATCGTAGCATAAAACTAAAAATAAAAAAAGTTTATTAAACATCATTCCATCATAACATATTAAATAAATGGATTCCATAATTTACACAATCAAATTAAAGTAATAATAGGATATAAATATAAACCTATATAATTTTATATGGAAAATAATTTTTATTAAGAACTTGAGATTCATTTTTGAGTAAAATATCATTTCTTCTTCAAAAATGTTTTTTGCGCTCATAATACCACACAAGTTTTGAAGAAAAGATTTTGTGTGAAAATAAAACTTTAGTATTGTAGGATAAGATTAAATTAAATAATTCATTATGAAATAGTGAAAATCCATTCATTTTTTACAAGTTATAATAACATTCTTCTTGATCTTTTTCTGAAATAGTTAGTAAGTATGTCGTTCTGAAAACAACAAAAGATTCGATTCATACCGTTTTAGTAAAAATGTACCAATGTGTTAAATTGACTATAAAATATTATTGAAGTATATAAAGAATATTTTTATACACATGTTTACAAAACATATATGTGGATTATAAATAACCCTCAATATATATTTAAGAATAAAAAATCATGGAAAAATGATATTTTCAAATTTATCCATTACCGTAGGTCTGATACTCTCCATACGAGTCTAAAACTCATGTATAATATTTTTAAACATAACATTAACTTTTATAAGAATCATAATCATATTTATGATATCATATATGATCCTTTTATGACTTTATATTACCTTTTTAATAACGATTCAATGTTAATGTAACATTTTGGGTAATATCGCTTTGTTTATCGTAAGTGTTTGGACTTGTTCTTCTTGATCATATTACATAGATCATGATTTACTTACTTCAAGAATTTATAATATCTTTTATATATCATATATATTCATAATATCAATATATATATAATATATAATATATATATATAATGTAATACACCGTTCATGGATACATTATGTTGTACGTACGCATGAACGTTGTTTCTGTTTTCTTGTTGTATTGAATGGAAGTAAATGGATGACATATATGTACATACATACATACATATATATATATATATCATTACAATAGACTTATTATGTCATATATTTCATAATTATGAATCATATATATATATGTACTAATAATCCATTGATGGTTAAAGTGGAGAATGAATATTATCGCATTATGGAGACAGTAGGTTGTACGTTTGCACGAGTGAAGATATAGTTCATTTAATGATTAAATTATATGTAACTAGATGGTATATTAATTATATATAATAATAATAATGTAATATTCATTATTTATGTCTATTATACTCATCATTATACTCATCAAAATAAATTAATGTAGAATAACATATTACAACACAGCGTGGAGACGGTAAGTCGTGTTTATGCACGCATGGTGATATTATTATTAATAGGATGGATAAAGTGATTAATATAATTGTACCATGATTCTATTAACATATCATTAAATTTATGATACATTTTTTATTACTTTGGTATTGAAACAATATAAAAAAATAAGTAGAAGAAGAAATGACGTTTGAATGAAGGGATTAAACAATTACCTCTTCATCGGGTGATTCCTTTTTATTTGAACAAGAGGGCTCCTTAGGATGGCTCTATTATAATGTAATTTCTCAAGGATGATATGTGGGATGTTGGTAGATGAAATGGTCAGGGTTTTGTCTAACCAATGGACTTTAGAGTTGTGTGTTAAAGACAAAGGGAGGTTTCCTTTTATAAGAGAGGTGAGGGGAACTTTAGGAAAGAGTTAGAAATATTAATTTATTATAAAACAATTTTCGGTTTCAAATAGAGTCAAATTGATTTATTTAGAGGCTAAGATTATTATGTGTCAAAATACTCTTGCCCAATAGTTTTTAGACATATTTAGGTCACAAAAGTAACCTTATCTTTCACATTTAACCATTTGTAAAATAAGTTAACTCTTACCATGTCCTCCCGTATTTTTATACTAAATGGTTAGTATATTTACTATAAAATTAAATGAGAACCTAAAGTGGATAATTTATAAAACTTTTATCACTATCATTGTTATTTATCCAAATTTTAGTTTTTTATGATTTTTATATAATTTAATAAAACAATATTTTTTTTAAAAACACATTTATGGGAATTGTTTACACTATTTAGTAATTGATTTTTGTTAAAGTCATAAAAACTAGATTATTTAGAAAAAAAGTTATTAAATCATCCCTAATATGTCAATGGAATCCCAAAAATTTGTGTATGGAATCAAAATGTTCAAATTAAATCTATTTTAGTATTTATAAGTTAATTTATTTGAATATTTCATTAATGAGTTAAGCACTACATCATAATTGTGCCATTAATAAATATTTTTATCTAATGCGTAAAAATTACAAATAAAATACCATGATGTATGAAATAATTTAACTTTTTAATGACTATTTATATACATAGATTTCAGTTATATAACCCTATATTAAAATCTAGTTAGTAAAAGATATATGTTTATGTCATAATAATTTTTTCTTTAAATTAATTCTTATAAAATGTCATTTTCACAACAAAGTGAATCCATGGGGTCCCAAAATCTACCCAAGGATTCCCATGGTCGGATATATCTCATCGAATAGGATTAGAAAATGTTTTAGGGTAGATTAATATTATATGGCACCCTTATTTACCATATTTATCCATTAACCATGGTAAATAAAATAATTACTGAAGTTACTATTCATAATGTCAAAAAAAATAAAAGGTAACTATTCAAAACATTTGAAAATTCTAAGTCCTAATATGGAAACCATTTTTACAAATTCAAAGCACATATGTTTCAGTAATTAATTTATAATTAATTCCTGTTGTGAAAACCAAAAAGTGAGTTTTTAAGATGTAATAACTATCAAAATATTGACATGTTTTTTATGTTCGATTTTAGTGGAAAATTACATTCAGTGACCAACATTGGATTAAATAATAAAAATATATTCCATTTATACTTTTTAAAAATTTAATAATATGATTTATTCATATAAATTATCTCTATGGAAAAAAGTTTTTTTCAATTAAAATTTAGCGTATTTTTACCATTAAACAAAACCTGATAGTTATCAGAAAAATATCAAAAAATAATCAAATTAAATTTTAATGTCCACATTATAAATAATAAGTTATTATTTTAAACAAAACATAAAAACGTGTTGAAAAATAAATTTAAAAAGGGTTCTCTATTAAAAGGTGGTAAAATTTCATTTTTATGAAAAATATTACTTTTATTTGAAAATTTTATTATGTTATTATATCATGTTCTTGAAAATATATAAGATTAATTTTAATGTAATAAAATTTAAAATGCTGTTAATACTATTCTTAATGGATATTTTATAACCCATGAAATGATATTTTAACAATATATCGTTTTTAGTTAAACTCGGTATTGTGTAAAACATAAGCTATCAAGGAATGTGTCTCTTGTGTGTAATGCAAGCCAAGTCAGTGTTGTGTTTACTGAAACATTCCTTTGGTATTTTTTTTAACATAATCCAAACATAGTTATTTTATACATTGAAAAAACTATACTCAGGGTTGCGTAAAATGAATTCTATCAAAAGAACATGAAATTATGGGTAACAAAAGCCAATATTAATGTTGCATATACTAAAAGATAATACGATGTTTCATAATGCTCAATATAATATTGGTTTAGAATTAAATACAATACATCAACGAAAATTAAAATAATCAATCCCCTAAAATCTCGAGGTGTTACAAAAACATACTTGGATGCTTTGTTGATGGACACTTGGATATGAGACTACCCTATTTGGTTCACAACTTTCTGCATTCAGCAAGGAATCCTTGATGCCCATATCTAAGTATTCTAGGAAGTGACTGTTAGAGTAACACATTCATTAGGAAACTAAGGGTTGTTGGTGATATTTTAAAATTTTTGGTGTCAATATTTTACTATATTAGTTTAAATTTTTGGAAACTATAATTTCCACATGATTCTAATGACATCTTCCATATATTTAGATTCTGCATAGTTTACCATCATGTGACTAGGATGAGTTCAATGTAGTTTTATATCATGTGGTCATGATGTTGTTATGTTGTTAAACATCCTGTGACTAGGATATATCATGTAGTTTAATATAATTTGACTATGAAGATTTCATTTATTTTAACATGACATGAATAGAATGTTATTGTCAGATTTAATATTATATAACTATGATATATCATATAGATTAACGTCATGTGGCTAGGACATAACATGTAGTTTAAAGTCATGTTTCCAGGATGTATGGTGTAGTATAACACCATTAGAAAAGGGCTTATGGTTCTATAACAAATCCAGAGGGTGGATTTTCTAATGGATCATGGATTAATCTTATTCACACTACATGAATTTATAGATTCTCCAACTCTATCAAGACCTTATTTATATGCATATCTAGCTGATCATTAACTATAATGAAAATATCTATTGTATTGGTAAGATGATGGTGGTCGGGGAATTTATTTTCAAGGCCTAACAACTCTATCTCCATTGGAATCATTTTTTTTACGATTTATTAAATAATCTCCATGGAATAGTAAATGTACCTAGAGAAAAATTTTGTTGGGAAGGAATATTATTTGTTCTATCATTCATTGGGAGATGGTCTCATATCATTGGGAGGTATGTGGAACATACTATGCTTCAAAAATTTTGTGTTTTGTTACTAGTTCACGCATTAATAGACAAGAGATTTAGGTGTCAGTGTTTCTAACATCCCCTAATCGATATTCTTTGAATCAAATCCTTGAACTCAATGAAACTCTTAATTTTATTCTAGAGATAATTGTAGTAGGGGCGGTAATTTTCATGGACTATCCACCCCACATCACTCAATGCACTCATTTTTTAGAGATCAATCAATTCATTCTCTATAGAATATTCAATGTATATGGGGGAATGTTTTGGGTGGAAGGAATTTACGATTTTATGTTGATCATCATGATATGAGAGACAATGTTCCTTATCCCATGTGATGCTTAAACCTCTGTCGGAATGTGAAAAAAATATAATTCAGGAATCCATGTTTTAGATCTATAGTAATTATCAGTTCCTGGGTAGGTGTTGAAGTATTGGGTTCCTTGGTTTTAAAGAGATATCCCTTTAATTATTGAAACTTGAAAATCCTAGAGTATTTGTGGAAATGGTTGGGGTTGTATTATTTTTGGACTACACAGGATCAGGTGGTGGAAAATATTGAAATGTTCCCAGCCTTGTGGGATAAGGTTTTTGAAAATATAAAAATCCCCCAACTCCTGTGGTCAAGGATGAGGTGGAACAATGGTTTGATTTCAACTAATGAGGGGTTGTAAAATATGTAAATTCCCCATTCCCCATGGGCTGGATAACTTCACTGTAAGGGAGACATTTGTAGGAAGATGTTGATGTGTCATTTTGAGGAAGAGGTCTTAGGAGTATTCCAAAAATTATTTCCCAAATATAATTGTTCACTCATTGGAGTTAATTGATATGTTACTCAATAGAAAATTCATTTTTCATCCTTAAGGGGATATTGGGAAGGATCCATGACAACACCCTTTTCTCTATCAATTGTAGTGTGAGTAGATGAAAAATAATGTCCAAATGTGGACCCCTAGTGTCTAAATCCTTTGTTTCCACTGATCATATTCAATATAAAAATTTCACTATGAAACACCAAAATGATTCATAATACCTTATATAGATACATGAAAGATACCTATGAGCCCATATTTTCTTATGTCATAGGAAAAAGGGGGGATAAATAGTTGTGACTCAGATGGCTGCTGAAGGGTATACTTATACACTTCATAAGTTTTATCATCTGGATCTAGTAAGATTTTCTCGAATTTGGTTGATATCATATTGAATGATACACAGTAAATATGGTATTCCTCTAAAATATAGTATTTTATTTGATGATATTTTTCCTGATACTCCATTTAGTGGAACGGTTCCCACTATAACATTTTGTGGGACTGTTTTACCATTTGGGGGGGGGGGGCAGTGCCCATAATACTATTTGGGGGGTTAGTTACAGTATTTAAGAGGACCCTAGTGTTAAAAATAATAATCAAATTACCCCTTCCTTATTGTCTGGGGTTCTCCCTAGGATTCCATAATCACCAAGGAAATCAATGCTAATGTTAGGGCTCATAGAATTTTATTATATAGGATTGATTTTGGGATACTGTCATGATACACTAGTGGGTGTAAGACACAATGGAGATAATAGGGATATAATCCTACGTTGGAGTTTTTTGGATACCATTAGTGGCCTATCCTTTTAGATTCCCCAATTTGGTTGGAGGGTGGTGGGTACAACTACCTTTGCATCTCCTTGTAGAATTACAATCATATTTTGTTGTCGATGACTAAAATATATTTTATCCATACTCAGTGTCTACTAAGTTGATGAATTTAAATGGTTATTTAACTCATCCATGTCAATTATGTCTGGAATGTATATGTTGTTGCGCTCTATGGATATGCTCCCAATGCATTTTAATGTTAAAACAAGGGCTACATCCAATTTGGCAGATTTTTGTGGGAATAATGGATGGTGGGGATTCATCCTCAAAATTATTTCTTGAGAATATTTGAATGTATGTATGGATCCATAGATTTTGTACTCCTGGACTAAAAAATTATCCATCTACAAATGGACACATTTTTTGGGTGAAAACATATGGCAAGGCTATGGGGAAAAGGCTTTAATATAAGAACATTCACTTCATAAGTGTGTCAACTGGTAGTTCACAATACCTTGATGTTTTCTGCATTAATTACCAGATTTTTATTGGTCTCCAAATCCATTTGAAAATTTAATAATTCCATATGGGTTGTAATGAATATAATAATTCCTAAAGAATAAACAATACACCATATCAATTCATCATCATATGTAAGAATAAATGGTAGATCAATTAAATTAATAGTTAAAGGATAAATATGTTGAATTTTTATCTAATGACTGTTTCTAGATAGTTAAAATATAATCCACTAGTTTCACCATTTTTATTCATTTGAAATGTGGTGTATGGAATCCCTAGTGTTTATGATATATCATTCCCAGTTCCTATAGTGATTCATTTATTCTACCATTACATGATTTCACATTGGGTCACCATTCATGTTCCCTTCAGAGAGATATGATATCTAACCACTGATTGAGGGGGGGGGGGGGTAGAATTATGTATTGTTTTAAAATAATTCATGTCATTTATACCATTTTTATCTCCCATAGTAACTCCCAAAGGTTCCCACATCCCTAACTAGGTACAAATATTATTCTCAAAGGCAAATGAGCATTTGGGGTTTCAAACCAAATAGAACATAGGAAATAACATTTGATGAGATAATATGAGGTTATGATAATCACACCCTTTTGGGGTGGGGTAATTTTTTTAATCAAGAGTAATGTAATAAATTTAAGATATTTTCATGATATCCTTATCATGTCCTAACACGAGACTAGTTTCCCCCATGCCAGTGACTGGAGCAAGACCGTGTGATGACATGAATATTTATATTTGTCACAGGTTCTACATTTTTCTATTCTTCATTTATGAGTCTTTAGTTTATATCAATGTTTGGGATCCCTATATTTTATTTCAATTTATAGAGGTGGTTGCTATATTAGATGTGTGATTGGGCCTCCATGAGCATCCTTCATATGATGTGAGAATAGGAATCAAAACCCACATAGTTCATTTTACATAGCTTAAGGATGTATCATCAGACTGTACCTTACAATTTAATGTAATGTTATAGAGAATTCAATATAGGTCACATCCTTGAGGATATATTATATGTAACTCATTAATATACAAATCATTTTCCATCAAGGTCATGATATAAGAATCCATGTAGTAAAATATGTGTCAAAATAGGCCTAGATTGGGACTATGCATGCAAGGATAACCTAGATTTCCCAATTTATAGTATTACCCTTTGAGTAAAGATGATATGTTATCAAGATGACATCTCATGGAAGGGCCCACACTCGGGGCATCCTCAATGTTGTATTTTTATAATAATCTCCAATCTATAAGCCCACATGAGTCATACTCAGTCTGAGAAATAATATATAGGTGAAGATTGTACAAATCACATGAGATAAAATTTTTAAGGGGATTAAAAATTGTAGTTTCCCCTAATGATGTATTATTTCTGATCTCATGAATAATATTTTATGGATCTCAAGCCTTAGGAAGGCATCCTAAGTATCCTACTTTGACAATAAATAGAGTCCTCATAGTTCAATTCATCATTAACTCATTGATGAGTTTGAGGTAATTGGAGGAATGGTTGGGGCTACATGTAAAAGGATTCCTATGTAAAATCCACCTAATATTATATTTATTGAAAAGGAATGATTGTAGACTTATGTGAGGATTTATTCCCATGAGATAAGAATATTTTGGATAGGGATTTACTTACACTAGGGTGGATGCCCATTGGAGATCGATCCTTAAGAAGGCATCTTATATATCCTATTTGGGTAGGAGTTAGAGTTATCAAAGTTCAGTCGCCCATAATTCACTGATGGATTTGAATGGTTGATTACACCCAGACCAATTATTTTTATCCCAATGGTTTATGATGGATGAGGGATTATACTAGGGTTTTCTTCCATTGTCCATATTTATTCTCAATCCCCTGACACACAAAGGGAGACAATCACTATAGAAGGATTGTTGAATATGTTCAGTATGACATGAGGAACTATCCCAAGGTATGAAAAATAGGTTCTCATATGTGAATAACACTATCCAATTAGGGGAAATCCCCAGGTAATTGGGTTATATAGAAAAAGGATCATAGTTAGGAATTTTCATTGTGTATTCCCTAGTGTGTCTATCGTACTAGGATGAAATGTCATGGTTGTTTTCTTAACATGTAAAGGGTGGAAGAATGAAATTTCTTGACTGATTGTATGAATTTTATTGATTTTCTCCTTGACATGTTCATTCTGTTTGTCAAAAATAGTTGGTACATCTGAGGGTGTATTCCTAACATCTCCATTGTGCTTCTCATGATTGGATATGACATTTATGAGGTCCTTCATATGAACAAATATGACATGTAAAAGGTGTATTCACATGATCAAATTGACTTCCCAATGGATTGTCTTGTAATTAAGCTTACAACAGAAAATTTTTATGATGGAATCATAAGAATAGTTAGCCATGAGATCTCATGACCTTAAGAGATTCATTTGATGAGGTCTTGTGAACATGATCATGATCACAAACATGATAATGACTACACATCTGAGGGTTTTCATGGTGGTAGGTGGTCATTTAAACATGTTTAGATGAATTTTAAGGCCACCTGATGAGGACGGTTAATGTGAAAAGGGTTCATATCCGTGAGTGCCTACATCACATAGACAAGGGTCTTGAAGGGAATTTCATGACTGGGTAGACATGTGTAGGGACGGACAAAAGTCGATGGGTTCCCACATGATGGTGTAACATGTTGTATAACTTCTCATGAAGTCCAATGAAATCAATTGGGACTTTAGAGTGTTTATTAAAATAGTGAGGGGATGAATATTGGAGCGACATGCACGTACGAGGGTTTTCATGACATATGTGGTGAATGAATGTGGTTTAATTACATGGACAAGAACCTTAGGTTTTTCATGGAGGATTTCATGCCCATTGTTTTAAGTATTTCTTGGATGAGGAACCACACTAGTGTTTCTTGTTAATGATTCCTAATAAGGTGGTACTTTCCAAATCCATATGTATGAATTGCATGATTAGTTCGTTAACATGATATTAATTTTATCATGTGATCTATTGATCTAATGGAATTCATGTGATGGATTCTCACAATGGTATATTATGGTGGGTTCTCATGGGGGGAATCTCATGGTTACCTTATGGTGTGATCAAATGATGGAAGCCCACTCCTCCTTTGTTCTTTGTTTTCCCATTCTATATAACTTTTCTCTTCCCTCTCCCCACATTTGTGTGTTTTTAGTGGGAAATAGTTCATATAGATTAAGGCGGTTGAGGGTACTTCCACATTTCATGGTGTGGATGATGCATAAACTGGCTTTAGATAGTTGGTGGAATCATAATATTTAAATCACATGATCTCATCAAGTCTTCATGTGATGTAATTATACACAGCTACACAGGATTCACATGATTGGCTCCAATGCCTCGCATGATCACTATTTTTTTTTTCTGGGATGCATTTCCCAAAAAACACGGAGGGCTTTACATAAATGATTTATAGGATTTTCATGATCATTTCAAGTTCCACACATGATTGATCGACATGCATGTGAATGAACATCTGAAAACTACTGGTAGTTTCATTTGAAAAAGTAAATAAAATGAATAAGGAAGGCAGTAATTTTATATGATATATATTTTTTGAAAACTATATGATGTTAGTTTTCTTTTCCTAATAATCTTCACCAGAACCTTTTTTCATATTTTGATATCTTATTTTTGTTTGTGTGATTTATTTTCATGTGTTCATCCCACTAATAGTATAAATGCCTTCAAATGATAACATGGTGTCTCAATCTCATATTCAACAAGTCTATTATAGGCCAAAAGATGAAGATAATTGACATTTTGAATACATGATAGATCATTGATAATGGTGGTGATTATATTTCTTACATGATATATAGTACATTGGGAGTTTTATTAAATAGATAGAACATTATGCACATGCGATGTCTCTACTATTCATAGGCATGTCCCTATAAAACATCATATGTTCTCATGAAAACTTGATGATTTTATTCATTTGATCACATAGACATATTACATATATTGTGATGAATTCACATGATAGTTTGATATAAATAATTTTATGGATTCCCATTTACCAAAAACAAACCATGCATGTGAAATGAATTCACATACATGGATCTAGGACATCGAGCATGCCTCATTTGTCCGAGTTTCATCGACAATGATGGTTGAAATGGTAGTTATCAAATAGTTGAGTCAAACAATGTAGGGTATGGATTAATGAATTGAACTAATTTTTTTATGAGTGAAGTAGTTGGTGGAGGTTGAAGAATATCACATGAGGTGATTGTACAACATGAAGTGATTCGATTATATAAATGTGGATATATCCATATTTTTTATAGACGAATAGTTTAATGACCATGAATTTTATCAATGGAATTTACTTTATTTAGTTATGTCATAAAACACATAAATTACATAGATAACCCAATAAAAACATTATTCTCATAAATGAATAGTTATATAAATGTCAGTAAACAAACCAATATTAATTCCGAATATTATAGCGGGGAAATAAATAGAAAATAATATAATATAAATGAGAAAATTTGGATATTCACCATTGAGAAGAATGATCGCACTCATAAATAATGATGTATAAATCATTTTTTAATAATATGATATTCATTTTTAAATTTTAATATATATATATATATATATAACTATAATTGAAAACATAACTGAATGATAATGAATGAAATAAGAGGTATTTACAGAAATTACGGAACCTATATGATTTGAAAAGTAATCTAACTGTTGGAATTGTTATATAGACATTAAGAATAGTAATCTATATGTTAGAATAGTAAAAACACCTATAAAACCATAAATATTTTTGGTATCTTATAAATGAAAATATTATATATTTATGCTATATTTTAAGTGAATAAATGATTTTAAAATGATAAATTTGGTGTTTGTATTTTTCTAAATAGTAAATCATTATCTACATCATTATATTTAATATAATAATTTAGAGGGATATTTAATTTCATAAAATAGATTCATAATTTAATATTATATTGTATGATATTATATGATTATTTTATAAGACCAACATTAAACTTTCAAAGTGTTATAAAATCTATTGTAATATTAAAATCATTATTTTCCAATGAAATGATTAATTTTTTTAAAACAATTAATCATATTCAGAAAAATATTTTCATAAAATGGATTCCAATTTTAAAAATATTCTCTTTGAGAATTGGGTCGAGTGATTGTTTTGGTATTTTTCTAAAATAGTTGAATTTGTGGTGAATAGTGAAATACATTAATTTATTCTATTAAATATTATAAACCATATATATGAATTATTGAGTCATTTTTTGTGTAAGAACCCATTATCGTGAACCCTAGTTATATATTTACTATATTTATCCATTACAATCAACATAAATAATTGTCTTGAGAAAAAATAATTATATAATGAATAAAATAGTAAAAAGACCCCTCTATCCACTATAAATACCACCCCTTCACCTTAGTTTTATATTAATTATAACATATAAATATTTAATCTAATTACATTCCCAAGATTCTTACCCATGTCCAAGGGATTATAGTTTAAACAAAAAACCATTCCATGTTCATTAATGGCTCCTTCAAGGAGGTGATATTGAAGAGGTAAATTTCTCAAATTGTCTGTTTTAATTTTATTTCTTCTTATACCTTATTTTCAATTCCTTCATTTATATAACCATAATAAATCTAGTATCATGTATATAATTTTATGTAATATTTATAATGTAATATATTCAATCCACTACTTTTATCATATCCTTCTATTCATTGAAATGAATCTACTTCCCAAATTACCATAGTTAACCATATATGTGGGTAATGATGTTTTTTTTCATTACCACCATTATTTCTTGTCATAAAAAATTATTATGGTTAAATAATATTATAATATATATATTATAAATTTTTTTCTTGTTCTTTAACACATATATAAACATAATATAAAATAAAATGAAACTAGTTTGTCATCATCAGAAAAAATGCTAAAATAAACTATACATTTATAATTAACATGTTATCAAATGAATCATCCTCATACCCAAAGAAAACTTTTTTATGGTAGAATTTAAATTTATTGATGTGAATTAATACTATATAATTTCAATTATATATACTTAATACCATTTTACAAGAACCGTGATTGTTATATATATCTAAAGTGATAGTGAAACCATGAAAACAAAGGCTACAATAATGATGAAATTAAAATTTATATCTAAATGGCCACAAATGAACTTAATAAAATTATAATGAATCAAAATATTGTATAAAAGTTTCTAAATTATGTAATTAATGAATATTATTTTATTATCTAGGACATTAAAATCATGTTCAGAACAGATGCATACATAAGGTAAGGGGTCTTTTTGAACATCCTAATTTCCATTAAGTTACGTTCTCTCTCAATACACCTCAATTTATCGATTATTTATTATAATATAATTATTATAAATTATTTATATATGTATATCACAAATTTACCATGTTTATTTAATATTTATTTTAGGGGTATATACATGTATTAAATGACTCATTAATAATTCATTACAAAAAGTCGATTAAACTGAACATCAAGGTTTTCTTTCCCTATTTTAATGTACCATTCAAGGAAATGTATTGAAAATTAAAAGATTAAAAAAAAATAATTCATATTTTAAAAATGTATTTTAGTGCACCTCTAGTTTTATTTAAATTATTATTATGTTATACCTTTTAAAGACTCTTTACCACTACTCTTAAATCCCTACAAAAGTGTCACATTTCCAAGATTACATTTTTTTTACATTTTTTCACATCAGTATATAATTATTTATAATATTATAGACATATTTTTCATTTATTAATTTCCATATATGATTAAAACCATTATTTTAGGTAAATCATTGTGATACACCCTTTGGTTATTCATTATGAGATGATTATGATACCCATTTCATTCCATGGGTAACTCTAATTTTTATTCCTTATGTTTGATATATTATTATGGAACATATATTCAATGAAATAATATAAGGGGTTCATCCTGATAACACCATAATTTAAAGGGTAATGTTTAGTCTTATAATATGTCATTTATGGTATTAGGGAGTTAACATACTCCCTTACGAGACTTTTCCACAATGTGTTATAACAATGGTAGTTAACAGTCATTCACGTTTATGTAATGTTATATATTTCAACCAAATTCCAATATTTCCATGATCATATGAATCAATTTTCTATATTTTTTTCTTCCATATATTTATTCATGATCCATCTCTTTTATTTTATAATTTTATGTCTTCTAACTCATGTGTTAAACTTTATTCCCATGTTTATTCCCTTCCTGAGGTTTTTGGATAATCCCTTTTGTCAATGTATTCCCCATGTCATCCTAGGTAATTATAAGAGATCAAAGGGCGTTAGGAGATAATTATGGAGATTAATAAATTTAATCTTTATTATAGTTTCTTTTTTTCTATTCATGTACCTAGTCTTATAGAGACACTAGAATGTTCGATCATGGGTTTTTATATCATTGATAATTATGTTTCGAATCATGAAATAATATGTGTAAAAGGATTGATCCCTATAGTTGGTATCAGATCACGATCTAGTTGATTGTTTTGGGGTTTGGACTAGAAAACATTATTAATGACCCTAAGGATAATCTTATCACCATGAATTACCTACATTGATACAATAATTGTTATATAATATGATATAATTTTGATTTATAATTTATTCCCTCTTTGTTTAGTGTTTCCTTTTTATACTATCATTTGATATGTATTAATTCACTTTAATTTTATTTTTTCACCATGTTTAGTTAATGGAGGAAAAAATGAGAATCGATGCTAACAACCAATGTGATATGAAATGTTATGGTTTACCTAATGAAATAGAAAATATATTGGGAATGGGAGATCAAAAATTTATGAAAGTACAAGATCAATTGGCTCATGTAATGAATAATATATTAAATCTTGTATAATTACATCCTTATTCAAATAAATATAATGTTTCTACTAAATCATATATCTGAAAAATACCACCTATCATTGGTGGATCTTCTGATCCCCTCATTATAGAAAAATAGATTAACTCTATTTAGAAGATAATTTACATCCTTTAATTCTCAAAATATGGTAAGGTCATACTGGTGGTAAATAATTTTTACGGGGAAGGATATCAGGGGTGTAAACTAATCCAAAACACAATATCTATGGAGTAAATTTATTCCATGCATTTTGAAGGATTCATGAAAATATTTTTCAATAAATATTATCTATGAACACTATATATATTAAGACGGATATGGAGTTCATCCGAATGAAGTAGAAGGAAAATAAATCTATAGGGGAATATGAGAAAAACCTTACAAGGATTACATGAGATTCATATGGCTTTTTACTGAACAACTTAATGAAGATTAACTTTTTACTTAGAAGATTAATGTCATGTCGATTAAAATCCTTGGCGATTTGAGACATTTGTAACTAAGAGGATATTTCTCGATGTTCCTTAATGGTAGAGATAGAGGTTGTTGACTTTCACTGGCCTCATTTGACTAGAGATAGAATGGTAAATTTGAGGTTAATATTGCAGGTTAAAAATAAAAATCATATGAGTGAATGAAAAAAACATCCAACATGTAAAAATTGTGGGAAGAATCATCACATGAACTATCTAAATAAAACTAGGAGATACGTCTAATATGGAAGAGTGGGGAATGAATATAATAATAACTGATTGGATATCAATAATCCCATAATTGAGGAATAAAAATGATGGTTTAGATCAGTTATCTAACTGTAGAATAGTCTTTCAATTGAAAGGAAAATACTTATTATGAAACCAATTCCCTAAGATAAGTGTTTATATAGACATTAAACAACAACTTATAAGGAAGAATATATGGGAATATGTAGTTACTAATACAATGGGGAAGCCCGAAAATGATGTCATGAAACTTATAATGGTTTTTAATTTAATAATATATAATTTACTATCTGACTAGTTTCTAAAAATTTATTCATATCATGCATGTTTAGTAGAATTTTCAAATAACACCTCAAAATATTACAGTTGATTTATCTATAAGAATAGATCATGGGGATATTATTCCATGTAATATATATAACACCTCCTAGGTTAATGTTTTTAGACTGAACCTCCTTGCAAATCTTTTATTATATCATTTTTTTGGAGTTTGATGTAATATTGCGAATGTGTTGGAAATAATCATACAAATAGGATGTCAACTGTCTTGAATGGGAGATCAATATTCACATCCTATAGAATCCCCCAATTCTATAAAATTGTAAATAGGATGATTAAACTCTGTAAGAACCATCATATCAATTGTGGATATTATTTCCTCTTGGGAATTCATATCAAAACTAAATGATAGATAAAATGGAGAGGATCCTTCTCAAAGATATGGAAATAGTGAGGGAGTACACTAATTTGTTCCCTAAAGAATTGACTAGTTCCTCATGAATAATAGGTTGATAAATCAATTAATATATATACTTGTACATCCAAATTTTTGAAAGACTCTATACAAGATGGTTACCATTGATTTGTAGGGACTAATGAATCCATTACATGTGAATTTGGACAATAGTGTTATATACCTGACTAATTCACCATGGGGTGAATCAATCCTATTTATCAAGAATAATTATAAATTAATGTTCCTATGAATTTATTATATTGGGATAAATAAAATCACGATGAATAAAATGTATCCCATACCACATATATATGACTTGTTCAATCAGTGTTGTGGGGATAAGTAATTATATAAGGTGTAGCTTCAATCAGGACATCACCAATTATAAGAGAAAAGGGAGATATTCCCCTAGATTACTTTTGGATGAGGTATTGAAACTTTGATATTAAATTGATTCCTTTTGGAATAATTAATGCTCTAGAAATTTTTATTGTTTTAATGAGTAGGGACTTTAGAGATTACCTCAATATATTGTGGTAGTCTTTGTTGATGATATTATGATATACATCTAGAGCAAGCAGTAACATGAGGAGTCTTTGAATACTATGCCAAAGACATTGCGAGGGGTGAAAATATTTATAGGGTACAATAATTATGAGTCCAAGATGGAGTAATTATTATTCATGGGATATGTTTTCACTATAAAAAGAATATATATGCACCCTTCTGAAATAATGTAAATTGTGAAGTGGCCTAGACTAGTATCTGTAATAGAGAAACATAGTTTCCTCAGTCATTCTGGGTATTATAGATCATTTGTGAAGAAATTATTATGATTTTAAACTAGAAAAACAAGAAAACTCGGACGTGAGTAATGATTGTATTGACCTGTGAATTCAAAGACGTCTTTAACGGGTTGCAAAATAGGCATATCTATGCTCGATTACTTAAAATATCGACATGTGGGTAACCCTTTATTATATATATTGATGCACCAAGGAATGGATTAGATGTTGTGTTAAGAAAAAATTAATACATGATAGTCTATGACATATGGCAGTTGAATGTTCATGAAAACAATTATACCACAAATGATCTAGAGTTGGAATATGTGATCTTACCATTGAAAATATAAAATAATTATCTCTATAGGGTGATGTGTGAGATTTATACAAATAAAAAAAACTAAAATAAATTTTGATAATGTATAATCATATTACGAACCAACAATTATGGATGGATCTCATTAAGGATTATGAAATCTCAGTCCACTACCATCCTAGTAAAGATAATAATGTTCAGATGATCTATGTAGATAGGATCATATAACATTATCAATGATGAGAATTGAGAAGGATCCAATTTTCCTTGACATAAAAAGGATTGTAATGTGTATCAGAAATGAAGGTATATCATGAATCCATTCACTAAAAATTGATCAACCACACCTTTTTGATAAGAAAAATGTATGCTCAATGAAATGATGTGGAAATTCATAATAAGGTGGAATATAAAATAAAGAGTGAATACTTAGAGTCAAAAATTAATGAGGAATGAGTTGTAGGAATTGGGCCATGACAATGTGTACCATAAAATCTAGAGATAATGAAAGTGATTCAGAATGATGCACACAACTCAACCTACTCTATCCACCCAGGGAGAACAAAGATCTATTGAGCTATCTATGAGAACTATTGGTGGGTCAATATTAAGTAGGGTACAATTGAATATATATTTATGTGTTTGGTATGTACACATGTGAAGGATGAAAGGAAAAAATTATAATTGAATAATGAATCCCTTAACCATACCTATACGGAAATTTGAAAACATCACTATAGACATTTTCACTAGTATTATGAAGAAATACAGAGGAAATAATTCTATATGGGTCATTGTAGATCATCACACAATGATAGATCACATTATAATGATTCTAATGGACTTCTCACTCAACCTGAATTCATGGATATACATCATATAAGTTGTGATGTTTCATGGAGTATCATTATCAATTATATCCAATCATGATATGATAAATACCTCCATGTTCTAGAGAAGTCTCCAACATGCTCTAGATATTGAGGTAAACATTATAATGACATATTACCCCCAAACTGATGTCTAATCTAAGTGGACTATTCAGAAACTAGAAGACATGTTGAGAGCATACTCAATGGACTTCATAGAATGGGTTTATCATCTTCCATTAGTTTAGTAATCTTGTAATAATATATTCCAGTAAAGCATCAAAATGGATCCATATGAGTCCATTTAGGGGAAAATATGTAGATTATATTAATTCAGGGATGATGTTGGTGAATGTACAATACTGGGAACAAAAATGGTTCAGAGAATGGAATAAAAGGTGATTTCTATCCAAAATAATATCCGCGAAGCCCAAAGTCAAAAAAAAGGGCTATGTAAATAATCATAGAAAGGGATAAGAGTTTGAAGATTGTGACAAGGTATTCCCCAATATATATAAGTGGAAGATGGTTATGAGATTTGGGATGAAAATAAAGCTGTGACCCAGTTATATCAGCCCTTTTTTGATTTTTGATCATGTCAGGGATGTAGCCTATCGATAAGAGCTTGCACGAACCATGTCTCATGTAAATGATATACTCCAAATATCCATCTTGAGGAATTAAATTCCTAATAACTCAAATGTAATAAGCTCAAAGAAGGTACAAATGGAAAATGATCTCTCTTATGAGTAGTAGTCGGTGAAGATTTTGGACCATATAAATAATGTTATACGTAGAAAGACCATTCATCTGTCAAGGTACTATAGAGAAACCATAAGTATGAAGAGGTGAAATGGTAACAATAGGAAGCAATTATGGAGAAATAACCTCACTTGTTTTCAAATTAATATATACAATGGAATTTACCAGGTGAAATTTCATAAGGGTTGAATAATGTAATGAACATGAATCTTATCAATGGAAATTTATTCTTTTAATTATGTCATTAAATAGATAAATAAAATATATAACCCAATAAAATAATTATTATAATAAATTAATAATGAAACATTAGTCATAAAATAATCTATTAGTAATTCCAAACAGTCTAGTAGTAAATTAAAGATAAAATAATATAACAAGAATAATAAATTTGGATTTTCTTGATCCTCTACAATGACTGCTCTCATTAAAAAAGATGTACAAAATAAGAAAAATTAAATAACATAATTATAATTTAAAAAGGTGAAATTTTATATATATCCATAATAGAAAATATACGTTAATAGAGAATGAATTAAATAATAGGTATTCATAGAAATTATGTATCTTATACTATAAGAATAGTAACCTTGCTATTGGAATACTAATCTAGCTATTAGGAAAAGTAATCTGGCCATTTAAATAGTATCATAAACTATGAAAGTATAAATTAATATTTATCTATCGTATACATTAAAAATGAGATATATATATATATATATATCATGATATATGTAAATAAATGTTTTAAAAATTATATAATAGGTTATGGTATGTCTGTAAAACATAAATGCATATTTATAACATTATAATTTATATAAAAAAAATTAGTTTCATAAAATGTTTTCATAGGTTTATAATATTTTTTATTATTAAAATAAGGTAATTTTATTGGACCTTAATTAATTTTTCAATGGGTTATAAAATAGATTATAAAATTTAAAATGCTTATTTTATGAATAAATGATGATTTTATTTAAAATTATTATTTATAATATTTCAAAAATTATTTTGAATAAAATCTGTTCCATTTTTTTAATCTAAACATTAAAAAATGGATAGTGTGATGTTTTGGTATTTTTCTAATATAGTTTAATTTTAGGTTAACACTGAAATATGAAAATTTATGGTATTTAACATTATAATCTAAATACATGGATTTTTGAGTCATGGATGATGTACAAAACCATTATCTTGAACCCACATTCACTATTTATAATATTTAGTCATATGAATAAAAAACTATTATAGTATTGAGGCAAAATAATTAACTAATGAATATAATAATCATAAACACCCCTCTTCTACTCTATAAATAACTCCCCTTATCCTCACACATTCCAATCCTTAGTTCTCATCAATATTTTGTACAATTACAATCCAAATATGCTTCCCCATGTCGAATCACTTCTAGTATCAACAAAAGGGAAATTCTAGGATCCTTAAGGGGTCATTCAACAAGGTGATATTCATGATGTAGCATTCTCGTAAATGTCTCTTTTGACTACATTTCATCTTCTACACTCTCCTTACCTCCTTCACCCATAAAATAATAATATATCACGTATAATTTATATAGTGCAATGTTATGTTTGTTATATCATTTATTATATACCCCACTTTTCTAATATCCTATTATTCAACGAAATTAATCTGTTTTCTATGTTACGGCTGTTAACCGTCTCCGTGGATAATGATTTTTCATTTTCCATTATCACCTAAAAGGATGGCTATAAAAATATTAATATGGTTAAAAAAATTATAATATGTATACAATAACTTTTATCATTTCTTATTAATTAATATATAAACAAAAAATCAAATAAAATGATACTAGTTTGTGATGGTCAGAAAAACATCCAAAATAAACTAAACATTTATCACTAAAGTTTTATCAAATGAAACATCCTTATACCAGAAAAATATAATATAGGGGGAAATTTAAAATTATATTATTTCATTAATAATATATAGTTAAAATTTTAGATAATTATTCCCATTTTAATAGGACACCCTTAATTATATAAAAGTAAATCGACCATGAAATCATTAAAATAAATGCTCCTAGAATGAAAATATTAAACATTATAACTCATCGAAACAACCATAAATGCACTATATAAAATTAGAATATATGAAATAACTATATTATTGGTTCTAAATTATGTATATAATAAATCTTATTTGATTATATAGGACTTTATATTCATGTTAATAATGCATTTGATCATAAGGTAAGGCATAATTCTGAACCTCGATATTTCTTTTGAGTTACATTCTCTTTATATACGCCACAATTTATCAATTAATTATTTGGAAATACATATTATAAATTATAGATAGATTTCTCAAACATATATATTATTTTTATTTAATATTTATTTTATAGGGATATACATTTATTAAAAATTTCTTTCTCAATTACATCTAAAAAGTAGATTAAAGGGAATTTCTCAATTTTCTTTGACTCTATTAAATTACCACTAAATGAATTTTTTTTTTAAAAAATTTGATTATTAGAAAACAAAATTATTATTTGTAAAAATATTTTACTTCACTTTTGGTTTCATGTAAATTATTTTTCTCCAACCCCTTTTAAAGGATCATTACCTCTTTTATTAAAACCCCACTTAAGAATCACATTTCCAAGGTTACTTAACCACTCTGTTTTCTTATTTTACCTTTAGTTTTAAATCATTTAACAGGATATATTATTATTTTTTACATTATGAATGTCCATTTATGATTTAAATTCCTTCTTTAAGGGATACTTCTATGATACACCTTATGGTTATTCCTTATGACATAACTATGATAACCATTTCATTAAATGTGTAACTCTTATGTTAATTATTTGTGATTGATTTCCTATTATATAACACATATTCATGAACATATTATTATGGGTGAATATGTATAGTGTACTAATGAATTGGGTACTTCTAGTCCCATGAGACGTCATTTATGGGATTAGGGAGTAAACCTAGTACATTATGTGCCTTTTTCTACACTGTGATATAGTCTTGGTAGTTATATTTGACTCCTATTTATGTCATGTTATATATTACTTCCAAATTCAAATATTTCCATGAACATATGATTATATGTTCAGTATGCTATGTTCCCATATGTCTATTCCAAAGTAATGGAATTTTTGTTATCAATTCATTCATTTTAACTAGTGTGATATTCTTTTTTCCCATGTTCAATCCGTTACTATAATTTTATCTCATCTATTTTGTCTATGAATTCCATATGTTATCATATGTTGTTATATGAGCTTAAAGTGTGTTTGGAGCACATTATGGAGATTAATAAAATGATGTTTTATTCTAGTTTCAAAATTCTAATAATGTACATATTTTTTCTTATACCCTATACCTTTTTATCCTTGGATTGTATATCATGGATAATAATGTTTCAAATCCAGAAATAATATGTGAAAAGGATTTGGTAGCTATATGCACTATCAGTGTAATTCATCATCCCAAAAAGATTCCTCTAACTTTCTACCTGTATTTAATTTGTCTATAAATATCATCCACCGATCAAGAAGGTATCAGTCTTAGAACTCGAAAATAATTCACCCACACCGTCATTATGCATGCTCTCCCACTGTGCGGCCTACCGAGGAACACCTCTACACACCATGTGTGTACACTAAGGGTGACCGACTCTCCCATCTTTAAAAGCTCGATTGGCTAGTGGGATGGATATTAGGGCATGGTTTTAATGACTCCCACATGTTCCCTTGTTTGAGTTGGCCGATTGGTTATCTTGGTTGTAAAGATATTTTTTCTAAAAGAATTTCTAATTAGATAGAATATTTATATAAGAAAAATGAGTAAATAAGAGAAAAATATAATTCCTTATAAAATTAATCTCCAAACAAACCACTTTAAAGTCACTCTGGTAAAATATATTTTATTTTTCATAGTCTTGACATTCCTAAAATTTCTGAGAATAAAGTGATTGGTATATAATTATGGTTATTACCCCACTATTAGAGACTATAGTAGATGGAACTCTATGAAACCTATAAATAAATTTAATATAGATACATCCCATGTCCTAAACATTGTTTTTATCATGAATGGGGTAGAAGTGAGTTGATTTGGTCTACCAATCGAAAAAAACTGAAAAAACTTTCTTGCTCTGAGTGTTTTGCATTAACCTAACTAAAAAATCAATAGAAATGTCATGTCACTTACATTTTGGGACTAGAAATGGATAAAGAAAACCAATTTCTTTTAGTTCATGGAATTAAATTTTAAGAAGTTATAAAAATGGGATACAATGTTAGTGATATATCATCTCATAATCGAACAACAGAATCATCACCAAATATAAAAAATCATTTTGGTACCCATGTTTACAACCCACTATGAATAATGGAAATTATCCATCATATTCTAACTCATAGAAAAAGGAATCAAGAGACGTTTTTGGAAACCCAAAATAACCTTATAAGTGAATGACCACTCACTGTAGTTCACCCCACCATAAATAGAGTCCCTAATGGAATTTAAATCATCAACAAGATATTATTCATAGAGAATAATCTCAAGAAGAGAGGATTCAATATAAAAGATTGTAAAAAAATCCTTTGTCTCATTATCCCAGACTTCTAAATTCCACTAACCCAAGAGTTACATTAGATTCCAATCTCCTGATGATTCTTACCCCACATGGGTTTTACATTTCTACTCAACACATCAGTGATCACATTTCCCTTACCCAGGGTATAGAAAAGTTCAAACTCAAAAGACTAGAGATACTCCAACAATTTTCACTGAGGGAGATTAAAATATTTTTTTATAGAAGATATAAGTAACTATTTTGTTGTAAAATTATAGTAAACCCTTCTACGAATAGGAAATGATTATAGCTCATAAGATCATGATTCACAATTATTATTACAAGGCCATGGGTGAGATAATTTTTATTCTACAGACTAAGATGTCTATAACCATATTCTACCATATGACTACTATGAATAAACACACAACCCAAACTCCAACCCAATGCCTCACAAAAGACTACATAGCCCTATATAGCCTCTACAATAGTCAACACATGTTTAGAATTCAATAGATGTTTTAACATTACAAATGAACTTTTATATTTACCAACCCAAATTAACTTCACTCCCTTATGAGAGAGAGAAGTCATTGGTGAATAAAACCTAAAGAAATCGTTAAAAACCCCATGATAATATATTACAAAACCTAAGATGCATTGTATCTAAAGTACATTATGTGGTTACTCTGATGTTATAATAGATCTCACCTTCTTAGGATAGAATAAAACACTTTTTTCTAAGACTAATTAACCAATGAAATATAGTTCCCAAATCTAGAAATTACATTTCAACTTCTTTTTTAATGTATGTTATTTCTCAAAATCACATGAACTAATCTCAAATGACACACATGGTACCCCTTGGTTTGACATTAATCTAGAATTTTTCCCATAAATAACACCATGAATGCGTCATGGAACTGATAAAATATCATATTCATCAAAAAACTAAAAACTAAAGGAGCATGGGATAGACCATATTTCATGAAAAGATTCACTTAATAGACATCAATTATTTTGAAGGTGGTCTTATGAGTTTTATATTATATAATTCATGACGTTTGATAACAAGATCAAAGACCAGTCCCCAAAAAATACATCTCCCCTTCAAGATAGTCAAACAGATCATCAATTCATAGTAACATATATTTTTATTTTTAGTAACTCTATTTATTTTTTGATTATAAATATAAGGTAGAAGTTTTCCATTATCTTTTGTTTCAAAGGGAATGGGTTTCTTGCAATGTGACACACTCGAGTATATGAATCCATTCTTCTGAATATTGTCCAATAGAGTCATAAACTATCTCAACTATAAAGGTTCCATATGGTATGATAGTATAAAAATTGATTGAGTACCATGAACTAAATATATAAAGAACCCTACATGTCTTACATGTGTAAAACTAGAAAAACTAGAAGATAAAAAATCAGTAAAGTTGAAAAAAAACTAAATTGATATCATCACATTAGGAGTCATTATCCATGTTGAAATAAAATAATTTTATTACCCTACCCAACTCTTGAAAATGATACCGATCTCTACTCGAACTAAGGTACCACTCTCATTGAATCGCATAAAACACCCAATAAGGAACAACAAAGTCAAACCCCCAAAGATAATAATCAATCTGGGATTTCTTAGTGATCAACTAAACCATCCCAAAAATTATGAATAGAGGATATATGTTGAGAACTAAAAAAATTATTGTATTATAAAAATCTAAGAAATTGAAATATTAAGTCGTACCTTCAATACCCTTATCCATCTACATTCCGAGTGGTATATAAATATCCATCACATAAATCAAAAGATCCAAATGATGACATAACATGCTCATAACATGGGTTGATATAAACTACCAAGGTGGAAAAGTGTCAAATAATGAAGTCACTAATGATAAATATATAGTGATGGTAGCTCTCACATTTCTTGGACCCACATCAGATTTCTCTAGAGACTCTTCCACTACATGAAGAAGAGTTGTTCTAGATGCATATGGGAAGAACCCATTTTTACATTTAGTATATGACTACATCGCAGTAATTTTTATGATGATGAGAACATTCCAAAACATTTAGTATAAAGGAAGTGGAAGACCATCTGTAGGGGACATAAGAGAACACTAGAACTACAAATCATGTTTATCTCATTACAAACCTACCTCAAATACCCAACCCTACTACACTGAAATTAAGAAAAAGGGTCTCTTTCAGGAACTATATTAGGTCTAGATGAAAAATTGTGTCAAGAACCACCATGAGACTCAACACATATTATATTTACTTTTAATAGACTAATAGAACTACCACTATGATAAAATGGAACTTCTTTAAACCTTCACATACCATACAGATAATGCTCTTCCATCAATTCTGTATCGATCATTTTAGCATAAGAGGTGTGGATAAATATGAATACATGAGATTATATGTCATCATGAAGACTAATATAAAATATTTGATCTATGAGTTTCTCATTAGTCACTAGCATTTTTCACTAGTTGAACATGTCAAACACAAATATTTCATACTAAATCATGGTCATATAACCTTTTTGGAGGTCAAGGAACTCCATCAATTTATCCAAGACCATCAACTATTGATTGAAATGATCCATGAATATACCACTTTTATCCTGACACTCAGATCCCTCATTCTTATTCTCTCTCACCATCAATTACCACCATATCTTTCTTGGTCCATCCATATTAAATTTAGAAAAATTTACCTTTAATGAATCATGAATTTCCAAGAACACAATGAGTATCTTGATAAATTTTAACTGATTCTATGCCTTTATACGATCATTACTTCTTTGGAGGTTTGGTCATTTCTGATGAAAAATGTGTTGATCAGGATAACTTGTTTCATTATTTTAAATTTCCACAACATTAGCATCAACAAGAATGAGTGAAACAATGTGTCTTAGATCAAAGATGATGTACACCACCTTCTTAATGGTATCTTGGTCTTATAGAGGATATTATCATTATGGTTAAACAATAGATTCATCCTACATCCAATTAAATTTTCATTATTGAGTAATTATGGTATAAAACATCAACGGTCAACCCTAAAACATCATAAATGATCTATATATGATCAAATCGAATAATAGTTAAAGAAATATCAATTCCATCAAACAGTATTTTAGAATGGGATTCATAGGATAATCATTTTAGAAATGGGGAATGAACTAGAAACTAGTTGTAATTTTTCCTCAATGGCCCTATTATTAAATAACCATAGTGACTTAAGGATCGTAATGATGAGTGATGGCTAAGAACTCTCTTTCAACTAAATCCTAATTACCATTAATCCTTTATCCTATCTACTAAGACAACCATAATGAATAATGAACTTAAATAAATATGTAAAAACAACACCTTTCATACAACATTGTCATAAACCATATCAAATACCCTCGTCAACATGTCACTCTATGTGACCCAAAATAAATTTTGTAATAATAAACCACATATGATTTTAATTTAAATATAATAAAACACATGGAATTAAATTTACACATTTTTAGGAAACATGATTCCAATACATAATATTGGTAGATATTTTAAAAAAATAAGGATTAAATGATCATTCAATATAATAAATTATATAAAATAGTTTGAATGAATAAAGTAGTAAAATAATTAATGGAATTAATAATAAATTAATAAAAAAGGTTTCAATATGCTAAAAATCCTCATGGTAAGTCTATTTATAATAACAGGATCCTCCAAAATCTCAAAATGATCATAAATCAATATAGGTGTCTACACACAATCAATATTCACCTCATAAGGTGAACCCATTACCTGTAGTATACACTCCAATATGGGAAACCATCACAAGCATTCATTCCACACATTTTTAGGTATTATTTTCAAAATTAAACCATTTATAGTGATTTTGATCCCTAGAATGATTATTCCAGTTTCCACTAACATCCTAGGAGAACATGTTATTTAAACAAAAAATCAATAAAAGGGAAAAAAAATCATCCCAATTAATTTCATTGACCACATTTCAATTTCGAAAATATTAGTTTTCAACATTCCTTTTCATTTCAAAACCAAATAATATGTTTTTATCAATTTCATTCCTTTCTAAAATAATATTTCCAATTAATAGGTTTTCTCAATTATCAAAGAACAGTCATTTCATCAAAAAATAATAATTCAATCATGACATAATGTTTCTCAAAAATCCACCCAATATTTCAATTCTATTGGAATTGGGGTTTTTTTAAAAACTCTATGTCTTTTAGAAATCACAAATCTAAATATTTAGAATTAGGGGATTTTAAATAATTTAAGAAAACAAATAAAAAATAAATAAAAAATAGGGTTTCAATTATATAGAAAACATTATATGTAACAACCTATCTTTAATTATAGGGATTACATAATCGACACCAATGATAGGAATTTAAATATGAATAGTGGAAAAAATTATCAAAAAGAATAATCTATATCATAAAAAATCATGATGAACTCTAATTTCATCGAAAATCCCGAGACATCCTGGCTAAAAAATGGGGGTTGTGAAGAGAAATATAAAACCAATGTGGGGGAAACTCACTGAATATCAATCAACAAATAGTGATGTCGTGGAGATAAAAAATTTCCAATATTCACTTGGATTCATCCTTATAATTTTTATAAGAGGACTCATGATAAAAGAAATACATTTATGGATATAGACCAGAAAAATCACTTGGTCTAAGTCATTAACAACCAAAATGATATGTTTATGTTGTAAATGTATTCATGTTCCACATATTATAGAAAGGTATTGGATCAACTTAAAAATCCCTATCAGTTAATTTATGAAATTAATTAATAATTGACAGTGTAAGTCCATATACAACCGAATCCATTCTCATGGATTATGGCTATTGAACAATATATGTTGTCAAACAAGGTTTTATGGTGTAAATTAATTCTACAGCCAGCGATCTGTAGAAGTCACCCTATAGGATTAATAAAAATTCCTTTGACAAATTTATACATGGACACCACTAATTCAAATAATCATACATTCACAAAGTTTAGGTAATATTCCCAAAAAAAATTCCACCATCAAAAGGATTGAGAAACGCCTAGTCAAGAGGGAAAAAATATAGGTATATGTAACTGGATTAATATAAATAAATTTTACATAGTTTCTAAATTTATAATAAAATCTAACTATGATAAATTTTAGGTTATAATGAAGATAGAAGCAATGATAAATCAAATAATATAGCATCTAAAAAACCAATGTATGAATGTTTTAGGGAATGTTTAAAAAAAATTATGTCAAAAGGATTTTTAAATAGTATTTCAACTTATAATATTGTATAGAAAATTAATAATATTATATAATTGTTTCAACTAATCATCATGAATGTTTTTTATTGTCTATTGAGACAAAGATAAAACATAGAAACATAATTGAACTATAAATGAAACATAATTTATCTATATAATAAAATATTGTTCAATCAATAAATTATAATTAGGTTAACATTCTAGTTAAAAATTAATATTTTTAGGTTAAAAATCAATAAGAGATCAAAATTATAAATGGTTATTTAAATGAAATTGAAAATGGTAAGGGAAGTTATAAAAGTAGTTAATGTTACAAAAATATAAAAGTTATAAAGAAAATTAATATTATTAATGAGGTGAATTATTTTCTATAATTAAATTACAAAAATTTTGATATCAATGATGATTTCTTAAAAACTATCATTAAAATTGAAGGCAAGATTTTATTTTTTTTTGAAAAAAAATCCTAATTTTGGTATATTTTTAATCAAAAGGGAAAAAAATCCAACTGATCTACTAGATATCATGATTATTGTTTAAGATTATAAATATCACACTATTATGGAAATAAAGGCTAAATATGTGAGGACAAGGTATGTGAGTATTGAAAAGTTGAAAAGAGAACTCTACTTTTCCATGAATAAAACACAAATAATGTTTTGTTTGAAAAAAATTTCTAAGAAATTTTTTGTTAAAAGGAGTAATAACAATGGTGTTCTTGAAAATATTATGGAACACTATGGAATAACACTGAAACATGAATTTTTTTTAAAATGATATACAAATAGAGACAAATATGTGTTTTAATGTTTATGAAAAGAAAAGATCAATTATTATTATTTCCTCTATAATAGATGTTTTATAGTTATATTATTTTATATGAAAATGTATATTTTTTAAAACATCAAGGAAATAATTTTCCAATAAGAAAAAACTCAAATTCATGGACAATTTATGAAAAAAAATACAAATCTAGAATTTTTTTCTTCTATTTTTGATAATTTTCTTGATTATATCTGGAATGTAATTTTTACCTTTATGATCAGTCATTATAGAAACATATTTCTGAATAAATTTATTTGAATCCATAACAACACCCATAATTTTGTAGTAATACTCAATACAAGCGACACTAAATTTATTTGGATATTGTACAATAGATATTCATCACACATGGAAATTAAATGAACAATATATATGTATTATTTATTAATGGGAGGAGATTCAACTTTATTATTGTGAGTTCGTAGTGTAAATAAAGGAATATAGTGACCTTATGTAACTAATAACGAAAAATATAAAAAATAATATAGAATTTTTTAATGGACACCAAAATAGTGGGAACATGTCCCAAGTTAGTAAGAATGAAATACCATATTTTATGATATAATATGATGAAATTGATGTATGGAATCAATAAATATGGTATATAAATTAGATAACCATGGAGAACATACATAGAATAAATATTCAACTTGTTTTTCAAAAGTGGATGAGTGATGGAAAAAATATATGATCTTCCTTATATGAAATTATGATTAATAATAAAACTAACACATCCATGTGAAGAAAGTCATGTAAACTACATGAAATAGTTCGTATTATTTTATATCGATTGGTGAATCAAAAATAAAATGAGGTTAAAAGATTATATATTTTATTTCATGGGGAAAATAAAAATGTGTTATTACATATTTAAAATAAATCAAAATACTAACGTCTTGGTCTATAATAATTAGTTTATATGGTTTTTTGAATGTCATTATGAAAAGAGGATAAATATACAAAAATAATGTAGTGAAACTGAATAGAATAATCACAAGGAATTAACAAAGCTAAATAACATATCCTCATTTATAATTATAAATTTGGATAATATCCTAGAATAATAGGGATTTAGAGAGTAAAAAAGTTTAAATTAACCACTTATAAAGAACAATGATGTTAATAAATAATGTTTCTATGAAATATTTCAATAAATTTCCATATCAATACTTTCTTGTTAAAAATATCTATTTGTTAATCCCTAGTTAATATTTTACTCACTATGGGATTTGGTTTAAATAAATCCAATGTAATGTTAATGTCAACATGTTTGGAAGGAAATTTTTCATTCTTAACAATGAAAAGAATCATTTAATATTTGAAGGAAAAGGTGAAAATTTAATTTTAATGGGGTAATATTTTAATTTAAAGGTATATGAATATTTTAATAATATTTTTGAAAAGATGAAAAAATTCATCATGCGAATTCTTTTATATATGGAATGGATAAAGGAAGTGTAAATATTGAACTAGAAAAAAATAAGGATAATAAGACTATCTCTCAATAAATAATTTCATATGATTTACCACACAAAATATGCGATTTAGAGGATTAATATGATATTAAATAAGTTTATATTCATTCTCCAAAATCATTAACATCACTGAAATAAACTTTTGGAACATATGTTAATAAATATATTATATTTGTGTATTAAAATTATCTAGTGAAAATTATAAGAATCTAATCAGTTTAAGAATTTGAATTTTTCTCATATTTTATCTAATAAATATCCATAGGGTCAAAATGGTAAATTATCTAATAAGGAAACTAATTAGGGAAATAGAAAAATTGAAAATAAAAATCATGGGAGTTAGTTTTCTAAATTCTCAAATACAATAAGTTATTTAATATATATTTGGTTATCAAAATATGTTAACTATTTTTTTAAAAATGTTCTAATTTGTGAAGTATATGAAAATATTTATTTTTATTAATCAATTTTTTATTCAAATTAAGGGAATATTCTTATAAGAATCCAGTAAAAGACCAAACAATTTACAATTTGGGGGGATGAAAAAAATTAATACAAAAAAAATCATCTATAGAAAAACATTTACCTGATAGTTGTATATTTATAGGACTACTAAAGACCACTATATCATTTGTATAGTCCCTTACAAATCAATAGAACCATCTAGTATAAACACATGAAATTTTATCCTTGGTGGAAATACATGAAAATAATTCAAAATTTCACAAGTATTTTAGTGTAAAAATATTAGAAATAAACAAATATATATTACATAATAATTTGTTAATGTTTCATTGGAGAATGATGATTGTATTTATCCACCATATCGTTTTTACCTATATGATTATGGATGAAAATTAAGTTGGAAAAAAATTTATTAAGGAGTTTCTAATGATATATTATATTTTTTTGATGTTGTTTTGAATATTTTGGTCACAACAATTTTTTCATATTGTGATCAATTTTTATAAACATAACCTTTTTAATTTTAAAAATAACTCCACTTTATTAATCCCTAAAAATGTGATTATATTTATAAAAGGACCAAACAATTTTTTTGGGTAAAACATCCATAAAATGATGTTTTTGCATTATAAGTTTATCAGGAGAAGTTTACAAAATGTCATCGGACAAGTAATGTCTAGACAAAACAACTAACGATTATTTTCTATTATGGATGGTCCCAACATGATGAGTTTTGAAACATCATGATCCAATATTGAGTTGTATGGTTATGAAATTTGACTAAGATTAAAAGGGGAGAAATTTATATTTATATGAAATGGTTATACTAAATTTTTCTTACGAATAAATCCAATTAAGTTTGTTTTATATGTTTTTTAATTGTTTAATGTTATTGTCATATGATGTTCTTTATAAATCCAAGGAATGTTGATGAAGATTTTTCATCATAAAAAGTCCAATAGGATAATACCGCTTAGACATGGAAAATTTCACTATACTATATCTCGAGAAAGTCATATGATAGACAAAATCAAACAAGGATATGGATAAGAGGGGTTTTTGGTTGATCTATGGTACAAGTTGTTGAGCCTATCATATAATAGAACATTATGTGTTCAAAATTTTTTTATGATGAGGATTTATGATATTTTCTATATGTTTCTGAAGTCTATTGAGAAAAGGAATACTATTGATATTTTAAGGGATGTTGTTTTTTTCATCACATGAATGTTTTTATATGACATCATCTGATGAAGGAATCATGTGATGTTTGGAGAGTAAAGTAATGTTCCTAAAATTATAAAATATATTATTTTAACTAATTTAATCTGAAAAATTCTTTGGATGAAGTCCATTAGACAAAATATTTGTATAATTTCCATCCAAAAAATATTAATGAAGTTATAATGTTGATGACAAGACAAAGAAATTTGAAAAACATGTATTATACTATTATAGGAGGTGATATAAGTTAGTTTTGGATGATCAGATGACCTTTTTATATAATTTCACTAAGAAGAATTTGATATAGGTAGGAAGTGATCAAAAGTTTATTAGGAATGTAATCAGATAGAGGGTGTATGGAATATATTTGGAGATAATATTTTGTAGATTATTACATAAGAATGATATAGATATTTTTTAGATGGAATATCTGTTTGAAAAATATTATTGTAATAAGATTCAATGGACTAATTTTTTTACATATTTGATATTCTTTTCAATGTTTTTATAAAGATAACTAAATGTGATGTTACTAAGCTAGTCTTATTATATTATAAATATCAAGGACGAAAATCTATATTTTCCATATATTATGGATAATGAAATTAGTGTTATGTTACCAAATTTAAATTTTTTTATGAAGGTTCCAGTATCGTTGAAATGATTTCAATGAATTGTTTTAGAATGAGTTCTTAATTTCATATTTTCAGTGAGTGGAAAAAACATTTCCCTCCAGTTATCCCTAAAATGTTCATATAATAAGCCTTTAATTTAATTTTTTATGTGTATTGTTCATGAATGTGTAAAATATGAAGAGATGGAATATTAGTTCTATAAATATTCATCAGAAAAAACTATCAATCAGTGTTTTAATTTGGGATTTTTCAAACCATGTAATCACATGGGTGAAGCGAAATAAAAAGATGATGGTTTTAAATACCAGAGAAGTTTTGATTAGGAGCCATCATATAGACTCACTAGAAAGTGTTATAATAATATATAATATGATTATTTAGTTATTAAGATTTAATAGAAGTTTTATAAAGGCATCAGATAAACTTTATGGATGTAATTATCACTAAATTCCATTAGACTACTAAAAAACTAATTTAATAATATCTTACCTACTGCAGTGTAGTATAATGAAGATGAAGTGTTTTTAAATAATATTAAAAGTTAATTTCATAAAATAAACATGATTATAATGTTTTCAGCCAATTGGATATAGTTTTTAAATTTCATTTAAAAAATACTTATTACATTTGTATCTGTATCGAAATAACAAGCATTGTTTTTTAATCATGTTGTAGTGAGAGTATATGGATATTCACTTCATTCCGTAACTTCATAAAATATTTTTTTCTATTATATTTTTTGGTGTTGGATTATTAAAAAATCATTATTAAGGCTAGATACTCTTGTTGAGTAATGAAAATTGTAAATACTTGTGTCCACGTGGTTGTGTTTCGATGCATGTGTTTTAGAAAAGATATAACTCTTTAACAAGATGCGATGACTATTTCATAAGAAAGATGAAACTATAAAGAGAAAAAGATCATTGATTCATACCTCCCCTATAAGTGACTACATTGGTCCTTTCAATTGGTACCAAATGATAGAGATACTTTCTTTGACTATTTTTTGATGTTGTAAGAACATAAATCCCAAATATTTTGAATTATAAGGGGATTTTGGTTTTTGATAGAAAGAACTATCATATATTGAAATATTGAATTCTTCCATTTATTTCTTTCATGGTTATGATATTCTTGAATCTGTGATAAATGGTTTCCCTCCACATGATGAGAATGTTTCTCAAATAGTTCATAATAAGAAAAATTTGGAGAATTATGTTTGGATAGAAATGTTAGACTTTATTAACTCTCAGAATGTCAAATTATCATTATTAAATGAGTTAAAACATCAAAATCCAACTGGGATATTTTTTTGGATAATATATGAAGGAAAAAGGAATATTAATAAAGAAAAGTTATCAATCTAAAATTTTAAGTATGAAGATAGAAAAATGGGAGAATATTGATATGTTTTTGAGTTATTTACAAGGGTAAATTAAATTGTATGTACCATAAGATTCCATAGAGAGAAGTTTGAATATTCTATAATGGATGAAAATAATTTTCGAATTATTCCTAATATCTCTGATATCAATGTTTAAAATTTTGAGAATAGTGGTCCTAAAACTCTATAATTATATGTTTTACATAGAATCATCATCACGGATGAAATGATAATAGATAATGTTTTGAAAATGAATACATATAATTATAAATAAATTTCCTTCAAATCCACCAAAAAGGAAAAATATAAGAAGATTATTTTTGGTAAATAAGTTAGGGTCTCAACTACCAAAGATGAGGTTATTAATAATATTGATAATTTTATGTCCTTAAATTATAAAAAATGTAAAATTTATAAATGAATTTATAAAGGGAATTTACAAATAAAATTATTTGGTTATGGGTTTGTAGATAATTTTACTAAAAATATCCCTTAAAGAAAGCATGATAACGAAAGTGTTGAAGATAAAATAAAGTGAAGAATATGATTTAAGAAAATTCATACATTCCAAATCACATTACACAATAAAATACTGAATATTCTCTAAATACAAAATGAGAAACACTTTTCCTATATACGAGAAAGATCATAATAGTGAAGAATAAGTTGAAAAATTCAGTGATGATGATACTATTTTTTTTAAAATAAAATGAATAATTATTAAGTTACTAATGAAAAAATAATTAGATTCTAAGAGGAATAATATCAGTTTTATTATTCATATAAATTAGTGCTGAAAGTGTTTAATCAAAAGACTATAAGACTTTCAAAATAGATAAAACATTTTTTGAAGGAAAATCCTTCAACAATGAATCAAGAATCTATTATTGAATAAAAGTACATGTTTCTAGGAGAGATTGATAATATGAAGTAGTTTTATAATGATAATAAAAACATCAATTTCATGTTTAAAACATACTAAAGAAACTTTTCTAAATCATATAAAAAAAATTTAAAACATCAAAAACTCAGTTAAATAAGTTTTTGGATGTTCTACTATGTGAAAAGATAAGGAATATGAACAAAATTAATAATAAAATCATTAATAAAAAAATTTAGTCGATTAGATGTGTATAAAATTAGTTAAAATCATGTTTGTAACAAAAATTAAAAAACATTAAAATTTTGATGTTGATAACGTTTCAATGTATGAACATAAATTTAAAACATCTAGTGAATTTTTTCAAATTTAAAATGAGTTTAATTTGAATAAGAAAATGTAAAAATATAAAAAAACCTTAGAGTCAAAAAATATCTGAAAGTGGAAAGTAAGAAATTTAATGAAGAGATGGTCTAAAACTCTATATATTATAGATCTTTAAGTGGTAAATATAAATTTTATGGTTAATTCATGTATTTAGGTATATTTTTTCATACCATAAATATTTTTTTTCTAATCAACAACATTTTACTAATCCCAAGAAAAACCATAAGCAGTATTTGAAATGGAGTCATACAACTCAATGAAGAAAAAATTAGAATGTCGGTGTGAACATTGACAATAGATTCCAACCCTCATAATCTATTTTTCAAATATGTGAATAACTCTTATATATAAAACAGGAATGTATTGATATATTACTATCAAAACAAAAATATTACAAAAAATCTCAAAATCCAAATGTGAAGAAAGTAAAAGGGAAGGAAAAATATCACAGTGTTGAAAGTTATTTTGAAGCTAGAAAAGGAGAATGACAATAGATTTTGGATTTTGGGTGTTATTAAAACATGATAATATATTTGAAGTTGTTGAATAATGTGGAATATTTTTGAGAAGGTGTAGTGAATTTTGGACATGATGAGTAACTCATAATCAAAGGCATTGGATCTTCTATCATTGGGAAAGAAAAGTTTAAATAAAAAGTACCATCTTTATTGATGGTATGTAACAATACTCACTATGTAATTCAATATTTGTGACATTGTTCATAATATTTTTTTTTGAAAATATTGGGTTGTTTTGAATATAATTAATTATTGGGATATTATTACTAAAGAATGAAGAACCAAGGGTTTTTTTTGAAATTAATATGGGCATGTTAACAAATATAGATAAAAGTTATGGTATTCATAACATGATAAGAACATGAGATTGGTTTTTGTACACTTTCTAGAAAGAGAATATTAGAAATGTAGTATATAAGAATGTTGAAATTCATTACACCTGACACTTGGAGATGATTATTTATGATATTTGTGTGCCGATGAGTACAAAATCAGATCATATACATAGGTAATTTATTTATTTCATTGATTAATTTATTTAATTAAATTAATAAGTTATTTAAATCATAAACCAGAGTCTAGGAATATGTTGTAGAAGTTTAGGAGAAGTGTATGCAAGTAATATGGATGTTCTATGAAGAAGTTACAAACTGATAATGGTAGTGAATATAAAAATGATGATATTATATATTATCTTAAAAAACAAGGCATTTTGCACATGTTTAGTTACACCATACACATTCTAGATAACTAGTTTTATTGAAATAATTAATAGAATTATAGTTGAAATGGGGAATCTTTGAATAGATTCCCTGTTCTCGGCTCTGTTGATCTCTCTTAGATGACATAACTAGTTATGGATGCCGCCATAGTCCCTCCCACACTAGAGGTAGGGGAGGATTCCCATGGTGTTATATATTTTCTCTACCTTCTCCCTTTATCCCATTATCTGACGATGTTTCCCACCCACTATTCATTCACAACATTATTAGCATGAAAGTTCTAGATCTATTTGATGAATTTCCTCAGTATGAGATTTAAACCATGAAGTAAATTAAGGATTTTGATGTCTTGAACATGAATTTTGATGGTCACTTCAGTCAGTATCCTCCTTCAGTTCAATACTTCGAAAGGTTAATGTTTGGGGTTATTGGAGAGTGTGACTATTGGTCTTCTAGAAAAGATTTATCTCCTGATATTTTTTTCTTCAGCGTACAAACATGATTTCTTATAGGTCCAAATCTCTAATATATCGCAACAAGTCCACCATATTTCTCTTTCGTTGGACTTAAAATTTTTATATAATCTACGCTTATCCATCTATAGTTGAATTGGGGTTTTTTCCTGATATACCACTTCCTTACCAAAATATTTCAATCATTCTTAGTCTATGGAACATAGTTGGTAATTTTATGTGTTTTTAATGTCAAAAAACATGATTTTCACCATATTTTCCATTGAATATGTGTCAAAGATGGTGTTTCCAAACCACCGGTTGAGTGGATCTGGATTATAGTGGGAAAAGAGTTTCATTGAAAACATAATTTTGTCTTTGAATCTTGGAAATATTTTATCTATTTTTACTAGAATATAGGAAACATGGTTTCACCATGCCTATGTAGTTATAGGCTCTTTAGGATTTTACTAGCATGACCACAAGTTTCTCGGTTCTTGAAGATGCAGTCAGCCATGACCTTACTCAAGACAAGTTGAGGCTAATGAATACTATTCCATGGGTCATAGCTAATTTATCAATGTTTGGAAGTTCATTAGTTGATTTTATGTTGAGAGAATAAGTTCCATGTGAGGAAGGGCTAGTCCATCACACATTCCCCCCCTCTTTTGTGGATGTAGTTAAGGATGGAGTTATTGGAATGAGATATAACACCGTGAAACATTTTGTTACCTAGGGTGATGAATATAACACTAATGTTGAATACATGAAAATTTCTCTATCTCAGGAGTTAAATAGTCTAATTTTGATATAGTCCCCACGACAGGGGTCTCCTAGATAATAATATTTAAGAACAATTCTATCTAAACAATCCCATTTCGTTGATCCTTCCAATATTGCGGGTAATCCAAACATATTTTTGGTGCTAGGTGTTGGTGATCCAACCCCACTCAAAGGAGGAGGTGGGATAGTGGTAGGTATCACTGTGAATAATCTTATTTGAGGTAGGACTGATGAGAACATCTTATGAATTAGTATGATTCTGAAACATGTTACAATGAATTCATGGAAGAAAAAAATGTGGGAGATTATTATCTGTCCTCTAAAATCAAAGGAAAGAATACACTTGTTGAATCATAGGTGTTCATTCAGTATGTGAGGATACCATAGATATAGAATGATTACAGAATCATTCCAACCCCTCTTGTCACAAGGCCATCTAGAAATAGTTCCCCCCTTCAAAATAGATATATTTCTATTATTGACTCCACAAAGGGTTGTGGTATTGAATATGGTCAGTCCGAAAGTGAAGATATTTACCTATTGTTATGAGAAACATGTAATTATATGGAGAATTGATTTAATTTAGATCATGAATCATCAACCTATGATGAGGTTATGTAAATAAATATAGACCAGGAAATAGTATCCCCAAAATGATGGAATTGTCCATTAATTCATAAAATATAACAGATAAGGAGGCGGTTCACCTAGGTAATACTCATGACATTCTCTTACATTCTTAAATAAGATATTAGAGGCTTACTTAATGGCCTAGTTGTTAGAGAAGGATTCCCACATAACGATAGAAAGACCACTGTGAGTAGATATTAATGAAGAAAAAACTCCGTGGATCGATAAAAATAATCATATTATGATATTTATATTCTACAAGGGGAAATTATTACTTGGGGAACATGTACATACCTAGGACAGGATGGAATATTATTTCATGTATCTCATTATAGGAAATCAAGCTATAATGGTAACATCAATGAATGTATATCATACATGAAAAAACATTCCAACTTTTTTAAAATTCCCTATAATAGCCTAATTATCTCATATAGAGTTTGAGGTTTATTTATCTTGAATTTAATTGGGTTCCCATTTTTCCCTTAAAAAGTCTTCTGGAAAAAATTAAATTGGTAGATATATGGAGAACAATGTTGATTGAGCATAATATTTATCATTATTTCTAGAATAAAGATGCTCCTAAAATAATTTATATAAAGAACCAATTTTTCTACCCATGAAATTCTAGAATGACTCGCTGAAAAATGGACGACAATGAAACCCCATTATTGAAGACACTAAGGGTTTATGGTAGTCCATGTATTATAAAAGTAACATTTTAAGCTTTATTGATGTTTTATCCAAGTGGTATTGAATTAATATTTCTTAGATAGTCTCCCAGTGGTAGAGGATATAAATTTTTTAATAATGAAACAAGAAGGATATATGATTTTTTATGTGTAACATTTCTTGAAAATCTTGATAATAACGTATTACAAACATAAAAAAACGTGGAAGACATGGAGTATGAGGAGATTAAAACTAAGAAAGGTAAAATAATTCATCCAAATAAATACTTTGACTTAGTTATTTCTACTCATGAGAAAAAACTTCTTATATTTCATCATAGGTTAAGAAAGAAGGGGGAATTTCATAACAACAATGGTGATCAACAATAATAGATTAAAATCATAATAACAACAATGTTATTTTCACATAATTCCTTATATACAAAAGTTACGAAAAGAGATTTTAATGAATATTTTTAGCTTCCAGAGTGGATTGATGTTATGAAAAAAGATATGAATTGATCTGATAGGAATGCTAATTTATAAATTTTAACTATAAAAAATAAAAAAAATTATTCAGTAATAAGTGGGTGTTCCGTAACAAGTTGAATGAAGATGGTGAATTGATAAATGAATCGGGAATGAGTTGTTTTAAATGCTAATGAAAAATTCAGGTCATTGATTTTGATAATAATTATTCTCTAGTTACAAGATTAGAATGTAACATAATTTTTATTTCTATTACTTCACAATGAAGTTATAAAACTTCTCAGATCAATATAAAGGCATATTTTAATAACAAATAACATTATGAAAAAGTTTAAATTGAATATCAATGTGTAATTTGTATTTGTAAATATTAATGTTATGTGTTTAAGTTTAAAATGTATCTACACATGTTGAAAAACGACCTATGCTCTTGGTATTAAAAATTTGACACTTTCTTAATGAAATTGAACTTAAAAAAGGAATGAGTTTATATTATCTTATACATCAATGAAAATCAAGAGTCTTCCAACATTGTGATTGTTTATTCTGAAGATATAACAATTTATACTAATTATGAAGAAGAGTGTGAGATTTTTGATGAAAATATGAAAGTATAATTCAAAATGTCCTTTTTGGGAGAAATCAAATAACTTTATGGAATACAAATCTTAGCGAAGATGATGTTTATTTTCATATCACAAAATAATTATGTTATGTATCATCTAAGGACGATTGAAATGGATGATTAAAATATATTTTCAACCAAATTTTTGTGAGGACCATTTTGTCTAATGATACAGAAGGTATGGAGTTGGATCTTAACATGATCAGGAAGTTGGTTAGATGTTTTTTATATTTAATGGATTCACAGAATAATATTTTATATTTTGTTACATTGTATTAAATATTCCAAAGTGACCCAAAATAATTTCATCTCATTATAGGATACATAATTATCTTATATATGAAAGGAAAAAATATATTTCGGTACAAAATATGATATCTTAGGAAATATTGATTTGATTGGTTTTACAGAGACTGATTAGGTAGGAAATGTTGAGTATAGAAGATCCATAATTGTCGGGGTTTTGTTTCTGGGTTAATATTGTTTAATTTCTAATAAAAGATGAAATATTCTATAACAATTTGTATAGATAAAATTTAGTACATTTCTTCTAATAAAGTAGAAAAATAACTTATGTGGATGCAGAATTAGTTAAATGATTTTTTAGTATAAGTGATGTTACCCTACACAAGGGTTTTTATAATTAATGTTCTATAAATATCATTCAAAATAAATTGAATCATTATTTTCCAAATCATATTTATTTCAAATATCACATCATAAAATATTGTGGTGAATAATGAACCAAATCTAGAGTATTTACCTATAATGGAACAAGTTATTGATATATTCACGAAAGGAAACATTTTATATAATGGGTTTCAATATTGGTTTATAAACTTCCAATATTAAAGGATATGGTTTGTTATTTATGTCCACTACCTCTTCTTGTCATTGGATAGTGTTTTTAAGGGGGTGAATAAGTTACATAAATCTATCCATTGGTTGATACATAACCGTATCAAGGGGAGTTGTCAAAAGGTGTAAGATATAATTCTATCTTATTTGAATTTTTTTATCATAGTTTTTAATTAGATGTGTGAATCATTATTCATGAAGGTAAAATTGATTTAGTTTTGAACGTTATAAATTTTTGGAAGGTTACTAAATCACAACTTTTGGATAGCATGGTTTTACTCTTCAATGATTCTTATTTCCATCATCGTGTTTTCTTAAATAGGATTATAATTTTTGGATATGTAATCCATCCATTGAGTTACAATGATTTATTAATTTAGTATTATTGGTTATAAACAAAATCCAAATGGAATGATTTTTGCACACCAGGATTTCTTGAGGAGTTTCTGTGGATGCTAAATGTTTTTTGAATAAATTTTGATCTTTGGGGCTGTATGAAGTTTGTATTTTTTTATAAATTTTTATATTCATAAAATTATAAAGTACAGAAATCAATTTAAATTCATAAGACTTTAAAATATTTGATGATATATAACAAAATATATGATTTAGTTTTTGTTAAAAAGCATAATGTTCAATTCTTATGTTTGGGAAGGTTATCTACAACAAGATAAATTGTTTCCTTGGAAGAAAATGTTAAAAAAAAATAGATTATGATTTTATATTTTTAATGTTCTCAAAATGATGATTTGTGAATCCTCATGATCCAAGATTTAGTTTGATGGAAGGGAAATTTTCATAAGACAAAAGTGGGATAAATTCATTTTTATTTAAAATATTTATACTATAAGCTTAAAATGAGGAAATTAGATGAATCTTATGTAAGAATATTAATTAAGACTAGAAGTTTTGTTTGTGTGGTGTTCTTTACTTATCAAAGGAACAATGTTGAATATTTTTCCTCAAACACTTTCTCGTTGGAAAATTACCCTAGACATATAGTGTTTTGTTCTATTATTTCATGTGATGTAGACCAGACAGACAAAATCATATAAATGTTTTTATAATATGTTTTCTTGTATGAGATATGATAATAGTGTATGATTATTCTATGTAATAGTACCTTATATTATTAATTATTATTGGAAATAGAGGCTTTAGGAAGTTTGTGTTTTGAGTTTCTAAAGTATGACATGAAAAAGAGTATTTTCATTGTATGAGGGGATGATATAATTGTTTTTCATTTGATGAATGATTCTATATGGAATCATTAAACACAAAAATCCTCTGATTTTTTTGAATAATCGGATGTTGTAATGTATTAAAAGAGAGGATGCTAAAGAATGTCATTGGAAATCGTCTTTGGAAAAAATATGTCAAAAAATTATTTATAAAATGTACATCATAAAAAAATATATAATATATTGATGTTGAAGTTACTATAAGATTATCAGATGAACTTGTGCTAAAATATTTTAATATATGATAAATTTTTGTTCTAGATGATTGGAATAATTTTTTCTTAAATTTCATAATATAAAAGTTGATGATGTAAGACAATGTTTAGAATGTTATAATATAATTCATAAAAAATAGAGTTTGTAATGTCTTTTGAGATGTTTTTATAATGTTTTTTTAAGTAAGACCTGAAATGATATTTTCCAGATTGATCATCAATTATAAAATTATTACTTGACGAATATTTAGTGGAATATATTTTTTTATAATTTTATGTTCTTTTTGATGTTTTCATAAAGATAACTAAAAATGAAATTTTTTATCTAGAATTCTAATGTTCCAAATTACAAGAAGGAAAATTGTGATTATCCTCTTACATTAAGGGAATTTGAAGAATTTTTATGTTATTAATGTACATCAAATTCAATCAAAAAAGTTTTATAAATATTTATAACATTGAAATGAATTGTTTGAGTAAGTTTTTTGAATTTTCATTTTTTGTTGAGTGGGGAAAAAGCTTTTTTACCACATAATTTATCTAAAATGTTCTTATATAAAGGGTTAATTTTCAATGTATAAATTATAATATTAATTTATTTTTAAATGATAAAGTGGTAAATAATTGGATTCATAAAAAGACATCATATGAACTTCTTTTAGATATATTTTCGAGATGGGGGGATTCCAACCATTGAATCTCTAGGTTGAAGATGAAGAAGAATAAATTTTTTATAAATAGAGAAGTTGTGACTAGGATCACTCATTAGATCCCACCATAAAATATTTTAATCGGGTATTGTTTGATTATAATTTAATAAGTATGTTGTTGAATTTTATAGAAGGAACTGAATAAACATTCCATAAAATTTTTCTATATAGGCTTACCAGACTAATCCATCAGACAGATGAAAAATATATTTGAGAAGTTCGTACTGGCTTCTAAGAATTAAAGTGATGATGAAGTGGTTTTCAATAATAGGAAAGTGAATCTTATACAAGTATCATAATTAAAATGTTTTTATTCTATTGATGAAGGTATGAAATGGTTTTATGAAATTATTTTTTATGTGTTAACCTATGTAGAATGAATATGCACTGTTATTTTGGTCTTATTGTAAACCAAGTGTATGGTTGTTCCCTACCTACTATAACAACCTCAGATGGACTTTTTTCTAGTGGATTTTTTATTGGATTATAATAGAATTATTACTAGGAATAGTTACTTTTTTTGAATAGTGAACCTTGTACACACTTGTATTCCTATGGATGTGTATGGATGCTTCCTTATAAAAAATATTGAAACTCATTAATAGATAGTGAATGTTGTTTCAAAAGAAATAAAAAACTATAAAAAGAAAAATATCACTAATTCACCTCCTCCCACTCTAAGTGGTCACATTGGACCTTTCAATGTTTTCTTATTAATGAAATATTTTTATTGACTAATATAGGATCTATGGGGTTGTTACTCCTTATTCAACTCTTTTATGAAGAAATTCCACAAAAATGAATGTTTAATGGGAGAAAATATATATGGGAAGGGAAATTACGATATTTATTTAATGGTACTATTAAAATTGTATAATATTATCATCTTTTGTTCAATAAAAATAGTTTTTAAGAAATTACCTAATATAATTATTGTGATGTAGAAATGGTGTAAATCAAATAATTAAAAAATTTATTATGTATTTAGGCATCTAACCAAGAGAAAGGATTATTTATTTTTCATAATAAGTTTAATAAATAAATATTAATGAAATTATAAATGGTAAATTTAAAATATATATCAAAATATGTTAAATTGGTAGTTAAATTGATAAAAGATGAATTATGATAATTTATGTATAATATAAAGTGTAAAATAGGCATTTGTAGTCTTGAATACAAGATAAAAAGAATGAATACTTTTTTATTAACATACGTTATGGAGAAATGAAAATAGATTGATACAAATGAAATTTTTATGATAATTTTGAATAAAAAATAGACATATCTTTTGAATAATTTATTTCTTTTTAGCACCTCTTATAAAATTAATATATTTTCATTAACAATAACTAATTTTGAAGTGCCAAGGGAATATAAAAAATAATATTTAGGGGAGAATTGTTTTTCGAGAAATTTATTATTAATTTAATAAATAATATAGACTATGAATATCAAAACATAATAGAGATAGAGCACTTAACAATCATGCATGGCTATACTAAACACATTTAGATAAAACAATCATGCATAATTCATTGGATATATGTTATTATTTTTTGTATAATATTTGTGATAATATTTTTTAGAGTAACATATGTAAAAAATATAGTTTTACACTATTGGAAAAATAATATAATGATTAGTGGTTATTTTTTAAATAAGACTTGAGAGGATTATTTAGTAAAACTAAATTATAGTTTTCATTATAAATAATGTAATAAAACATTTACTACATAATTTAAAGATATATTTATCAAATATTCTCACTATTAATTAAACTTTAACCACATATCATCACATGATATTTGTGAAGTTTCCCTCCAAACCCCTTTTATTCACTTCACATCACGAATCTAGTTGTCAGATTAAGGATTAATTAGGAATTGATATTTTGCATGGAGACTATATTGATAGTTTTATATGTATTAAAAGCTTCCTTTTACAATATAACATCTATATTTAATAAAAATCTATGTTTTAATAAAAATATCATAACCTACATAGAATTATATTTAATTAATAAAATATCTTATAATCAAGTTATATTGAATCATCCTAACGTAGATAATTTTTTTGATATTTTTTCTTAGGAGGTGTGAATTGTTAGGGGGTGTAATATTGTGACTATTAGAAAGAAGGGTAATACTATTTATAATTAGGTTTCTGTAATATATATTTCTTATTTCTCATTATAATGTCCTAGGATTCCCAAACATGTATATTATATCTTTTTACATGAATAGTCATTACATTAAAAAACACACAACTGAGGACCATAATAGTATTGTGCCTTTCAAAACATATAACATAATATTCTAATCTGGTGATGATATTCAAAATATCCAACAAAGATATTCTCATTATGTACTCCTCGTAGGCATACCCTACCTAATCCCTTTTTCAAAACCTTAGGAACGAAATCATAAGAAAGGGTGACTCAGATTCCAAGGAAGGGTTAAGAAAAGAGATATCAATTGAAGATATTATGAAAGTTTAAGATTGGAATTATGGTTATGTGATGTTTAACATTTCATAAAATGATCATACCCAACCGGTTATGGATCATAAATACGATTCATGCAATAAAAAAAATATCATTTTAGGAAATTTGGTACACAAGAGTGTAAATCATCATCAATTAATCAAAAACCATAAGATCATATCATTAAATTATGGAACCATCATAAATATTTAAAACCACTTCATATGTCAAGGTAAACTAACATGAACATATAAATAGTGTATTAGGACTAATCAAATGTTTACCTTTGAGGATTAGGATGCACATCTTTCCCATTTTTGAATAGGACACACCTATTTTTCATAGAAGATACGGACAGACATATTTCTAATCTTAGATCAAGGAACACCTATTTCTTATATTTTATAATGTCCATTGACTTGTATCTCATACTTATAGCATGTGATATATGACTTTAACCATTTTTTTGGAGGGATATATAGTTCTAACCTATCTAACAATGAAAACCATACTTATGTGTGGTACAATATAAAATAACATTAAACATGTCATCACATAATAACCCATTTAATGAAAATGGGTCTCATAGACATTTCATAAATTCACCATAGCTAACCCATGATAAATAAATGGGTTTTATAAACATATCATTAACATAAACGTAAACATTAACTTTCTATAGAAAGAATAAGGATCTTTTCATTCAATCTTATCTAACAGCAAAAATAATTATCATTAGAGGATGCAATCTTATATGGATAACTGTTTTGAAATGAAACATAAACAATTTATTGAGGAACATAAATTTTCATTTTAAATATCTTTTTAAAACTTAATAATTACCAAATATTTTGGAAATATCTTTTTTTAAAAATAACCTTGAAAACATTAGAAGGAATCTTTTAAAACCATCTGAAAAATTTCTTGATGAAAATATCCTTTATACGTTGATTTTTTTTCCAAAACGAACCATTTAAAAAATCATTTTAATTTAAAATAAAATTTGATTATTATTAAATTACATAAAAATTAATTATTTTTCATTCCATCATAGAATTAAGTTCACAATTTACACATTAAATGGATGATCCTTTTTATATTTTAGGTAAAATAAAAATAGACATTGTTTTGGAAAATTTCATGAATACTTCATTTAAAATATTTTTTTAAAAATAAAATATGGTCACAAATTACATTTTAAAAATCATATGAGTGTAAAAAAATTGAAACCATTTTATAAAAAATAGTTTTGGAATAAAACCGATTTTGAAGAAAATATAGATTTAAATTCATATTTACATAAAAATATTTTCCTAAATATTTTCTTTTTCAATGATTGAAAAAATAGTACTATTTATTTTAAATATCATGAATAACCATAGGATAATAAAATTCACGTGTTTCTTGATATATTGAATATAATATTTCTTTATTGAATGCAAAATCATAAACATTATAGATAATTGAATATAATGTAATATAAGACTCCTTCCAATTTGGTAGCATTGAAACATAATCCCCATGAAATAATAATATATTAAAATTATAATATCATTAAAATAATTATATTAAAGATATAACAAGATATAGAAGAAATATTTATAACTCATAAATCATGAAATGTATAAAACATAACATATGTTTTACTGTAGTAAAATTGTGAGAAAATCCATTACCGAATATATAGATCTAAAACAGTAATACCCTTGAAAATGAGATCTCCAAAATTATTTTCAAATCCACATAAATTTATGAGTATCAATCATAAAACATATTTTTGGGCATTATATATACTATGTAAAAGAAAGAAGTACTGAATAATATTTGCGTCTCACATAAAAATAATAGTGAGACCCAAATCCCTTACCGTATGTCTTGAATTCCATCATGAATGTCCAAAACTCCTATATAATATATATAATTTTATTATAATTATATTAAAGTACCTTAAATAAATATATAATACTACATATGATTTATTTATGTCCTCTTATTACTTGTTTATTAACCATTCCTGGTTAAAATCATATTTCAGGTAATAACCACTTTTTTTTGCGTATGCATTAATTTGTTTCATTTGGTCCTATTTATTGGATTATGGTTATATAATATATATAATTTAAACCATGATATATTTATTATATATATTAATTATATATTTATTTATAGTAATTTATAAATGTTATATATAGAAAATGAAATTCCCTGTTCTCGGAGATGGTATACCATTTCTACCCATGAATGTTGTTCCCATTTTATTATTATATTGAATGAAATAAAGGTAAATGATAAATAAATTCATTCCATAATCATTTTTATTTTATATATATAACATATTTTTATTTTAACTATACATAATATAATACATGTAAACAATTAAGGAATCACATCGCTTCTTGAGGGGGTCGTCCGTCGTACACATGAGTAGCAATATTGTAATCTCACAAAAATATATACTCTGCAGTGATGTGTGAAATTAAAATTTAATAAGAATAATAATACCATAAATATCATATATAAATTAAAAATCCATCTTTATTTCTATCCTTTAAAGGATCTAATGGAAAAAAAGAATGGAAACGGTTCGTAAGGCGGTTGTCCACCGTAAGCATGAATAATGATTTCATAACCCATTTGATGGATGTGTAGGTCGTTTGAGATCATACAGTAAACTAAAAAAACATATCAGTATATTTAATATATTGATTTCATTATATTATCCTAGTATAATAATAATTTAATGAGGTGGATGAAGAAATAAAATAAAAATGCTCGCTCATAAGCGTTACCCCTTCTTTAGGTATCCACTTTAGGATTGCACTAAAATCCTAACTTAGTATGATTTATGTCAAAAAATGGAATCTAGGATATAAGGAATAATTTGGAGATTTATGTTTTATAGGTGCTGGAAAAACTAAATGGATTAAATGGTGTCAAGAAGAGATAACAGTCGGTGGAAATTTATAAATAGGGAAGAGGAAAAACTTGTTATTTTTTTAAAAGAATTGAGTTCTCTCAAATTTTTCATTTGTAAAAATGGTATAAAATGTGACACTATAGAACCGTTTACATATAATGGTAAAAATATTAGATGAAAATAAATTTTATGAAATTTTATAGGTCATTTAAAATTTTATCATTTTTGTCTAACCCTCGGTAAACCCATGTTTTTACTTCTATTTTTTTTGATAGTTTCTAATAGCAACATTAAGGGTAAGTGGTAACCATACATCACTAGGTTCAAAAAACTTCACTATATTACAAAAAATGAACCAAATTCCAAAAACAAATCAAAACCATCACTTCCAGCTTCTTTAGAACCAAACCGTCGCACCACAAACATGGTTTCAAATTCATATTTCAAAATCCTAAAATTGTTTTTCATATCACATGCCAACTACATCATAATGGGTTGCACCAAGACCCACCTTGAGATGCATAATTCGCTCACATGCTTCGATTTGATCCGATGACAAACCAACATCCAGTCACCTCCTTCATCATCGCTTCTCAGAACCACCACCTTCATCGTCGCCAGACTTTCCATCACAGACCTCACCGTCCACCGTTGGAAGCCGTCGAAACAGAGGGCAACAGACTGGGAAAATTGATACCAAAAAACCCAAAAGAACATCGGAGCCGAATAGAAAAAACTTTGCTTAACACTGATGATGTTGCGAGAATAAAAACCAAAATAGAACATCATGAAAACTGATAACAAATGCAAATGGATGGAGGCCCCACCATCTAGCAATCCGAAACTACACCAGGCCAGACATCATCGGAGGCCGAACAACAATACCGAAGTTGAAGGACCATAAAAAATCTGAGAAGAACAAAGAAAAAAGAACCCCCAGAACACTTCACCTGTTGCCGGAATCACCGGATCCCCACCTCCAACCAATCCCCAGCCAGTCACGGATGCCAGAGGCACAACCAATTCAAGGTGGAGTAGTGAACCTCCAATGATGGCGACACCACAACAACCCTTATTAATTTTCGAACAACAAACCAAAAAACGACACCCCTTACTGTGAAGACCGCCGGAGCCAGACCTGCGAGGGAATAAGGACACCCAAAGAAGACCCGCCACAAGCTGAACCGCAAATCCCGTCGCCACCTTCAAAACCGCACACGACAACTAGATCCGCATACCTTAACCTTATCCGACTCAGACGCGAAGTGGCACCTTCACCGCATCAGTTGTACGCTCTAAATTGGACCCTCATCGCACCGCCATGTAATCCATTTTTCAAAATTCCATTTTTCGAAGTGGTAAAATTTAATTTAAAATTAATCTCCCATACGTGATGAGAAAGTGGGTTTTTAAAGTGAAAATATTCAAAAGATTACAATATTTTTATGTCTCCATTAAACATCAAATTGATTATAATTATCTAAATTTGATGAATATATTTATAATTGAAATTGTTTCATTAAAACAAAATTAAAATATTATTTTACACTATAAGTAACTAAAACGAAAAGGCAAATCTCAATTAAAATTCAGTATTTGTTACTATTCATCAAAAATTGAAACATTTCAGAAAAATACCAAAACATCTAACTGTGATAATTTTAACACAATAGTTTTAAAATTTAATTTTGGTTTTTAAAATTAATTTTCATAATGTTTGAAAATTTAATTTTTGTAATGTTCACAATTTTTTTTGAAAATAAAATTTTTGAAAAACATAATGAATTTAAAAAAAATTATGTATAATTATGTTTTCAATATATAATAAAATAGTAAATAATATTTAAAATCTATCTATTTCATTATATACCACTATGTTTAATATCTGGGTTGTAATGGTCACATATTAAAAAAATTATTAATATATGAAGGTTTTCGTAAATCACATTATCGTGTGTAACGTATGCTAGCCCAGTGTTGTGTCAAGAGAAAGAAAAAAAATGGAATTTTATTTATCGATAGGAATCAACAAAACAAAATTTATTAGAAAAAACTAATGAATAATAACTCAATGTGTTACATTCTACCACATTAATATGAATTTCACCCCAAAAATCATCTCTCTGATACAAAAAAGGAGTACACTACAATCTCGTCATATCCAAAAGTATTCAAATAAATTTATCAAACTGGTGGTTTTTCCACAAAATATTGACTAGGTAAGTAGACTTTGTTTTCATAGAACCTTCTATATTTTATGTGAAATATTTATGGGTTATTCCTTATAAGAGATATAATGCTTCCGTAGTGTGACCTCAGAGTTCAATACATTTGATAGATCATGTATATAATTCCTTAGGAAGTATACAAGGAACACATATTCAAAATAAGATAGGTATGGTTAAAATTTAATCAATAGAAAAACATATTGATATGATTAATAATTCCAAATTTATTGATATATGTAGGGCTTAGTTTTCCATTTTTTCTTCCATAGAGAAATTTTTGGTAAAATCTTATACCCAACTTCTAATTTCAGATCACATTGATGATTATCATCATAGTTTTTTTTCAACATTATGATGTCCTTAATTGTTTCTAAATAGAAATAACCTCCTGTTCTATATAATAATCTTTCTTTATCTCAAATATATTTCTTTATGAAAAATTATCCTATTACATTATAGTAATTAACTTATTTTTATAAAGGGAATCATAAGGATCCATCTAAATTCATGAGTGAAATATATTATCATATGAACATATATATTGAGAAAGGTGTTGATGAAAAAATTATTTTAAATTCATAGAACATGATCTTATAATATCCTCTAGAGTTTGAATTTTTCTGAATGCCTTTCAGAGTATGAAACTCAGTTTTGAGAGTCATCTTTTTATCAATATCATTATAACTAATTTTCCAAAACATAGAGGGAGACATTTTATGCTAATTGGATATAATTGAATTTGTTACCCCATTGAACCATTAAATGTATTTAATGTATATTTTGGTATGAAAATCTAAAGGGCAATCTACATTGATTGCAATTAAGTGTGTTGGATTCATAAAGATGTCAACTACAACAAAAAATTACCTCTACATAAAAGATAATATAAACCAAAATGGTAACTAATACTATTAATAAATGTGAAACAATGTTTCAATCCATTCCTAATAAAATAAATTTTCACTAAAATATATAAAAACACAAAGGGTTTCATTTACACACATATATCATTAAATATCCTTAATCATGATAAAATCTAATCTCATAAAACCTACAAGGGGATGCCAATGAATTTTTATTTATTTTGAACATTATACTAATAAAATCATGATGGTATCCATAATTCATAAGTAAATATTACATGGATACATATATACTTACAAGCTATAATTTACCCTTTATTACATAAATAAATCATATCATATATAAAAACATTTTCATTTTAATAATAGGTTTATCCTTCTACTAATTGAATATATTATGTGATAAAATTATTCTAAAATAAATTTAGAGGGGAAAAATCACATGAAATAAAAAAATGGTTAAGAAATAAGATCCTCACAGTGCGCATTCATACAGAATAAAATATGAAATTTATAACTAAGGATGGGAAGATAATTGTTCCATAAATATCATGATTTACTTAATCCATTATGATTTAATAAGAATTCCCTATTACTTTTTTCTTCAGATATTTTTTTTATTTTATTAAAAACATTATCCCTTGGATTGAAGCATTGATTCTTATAATGCCCAATACCCATACACATTGAACACCAGACTGTAGGGTGTAAATTAGTTTTTTTCCTCTTCTAATCCATTTTCTTAACTGTCCTATTAATCACATTTGGAAATTCTTGGGATTTATGAAAATTATTTACATATAAAAATAACCACATAGTTTCATTAAATAAATTCCTTAATTATTCTTCCCATATTTATGGCATGAATATGGATATAAATTTATTCCGACATTTCAGTTTTTGGGATACATGGTTTTCCATTTCTTATCATAACTATAGGAGTAATGGAAATATAAAATTTATTTTTCAAAATTCAGTTCACATAAAATAACTTCTTTATATCAAATAAATCATATCATATCTATGTCATTTTGAAGACATGATTTTAGGCTACAAAAGAATTGATCAATATTTTAGGTTTTTCAATTAAACCAAAAACATACCTTGCAAGTCATGTAAATTTAACTTCTTATGTTCCAATAGATTGATCATTATAATACTTAGGTTCATGGAACTATGTATCCAAACTTTTTCATATAATTGGATGGAATTACATACTAAGAAAATTACCATTGAACTCTTTTCATTCCTTAGATTATACTTCTCTTAGTTCCCTTGTGTTCTTAATAATACTCCACCACTAATCCGCTTCACCTTGAAAATTATAAAGGTACAAAATGGCTTTATTATGCTCTAAACACTGGAAAATGGATAAAAAATCAATTAGTAGAGATCTATTTTTTTAATACTAGTGGATTAGTGGATCCAATAAAATATTCTGGATTTTCCCTCAAAAAGTAATCAACAAAACATTATTCCCTACTTTTCTCATTTGGATGTTCAGTATGACTCTTAAATATTGAAATTTTTGTTAGCATAACAAATATTTTATCCTTCTAAGATCATGAAACATTTGGTTTCTGAGTAGGAAAATCATCAAATTTCCATTTTCGTACATTATTAACATAGTTTTGTCAGGTTCCATCCATTGACTAAAACTGGAAGATATACTGTGAGGAACAATGATCCCAGTGGAAAACTAAATAATAATGAAAAATAAATTATAGTATATTTAAATGATGACACCTTATCTTATATCAATGACATATTTGGTTTATCCTTGGTCATTTATAGTAACCATATATATAAATCCATTATGATGGTTTTTAATGAGTTTTTCAATATCCAAATAATATCCCTCCGGTGGGTCAAACCATGTGTGTAGAAAGTCCATTTTTTATGAACTACATGTTGATAGATTAAGACTGAATTCTCCATTTTCTGAGTTATTATACCTAGGTACCTCATTTATATATACACATCTACTTGTAGTATCTAGATAGAGATATAATTTCATGTAAACCACTCACTCTCTCCTTTACCAAAAATATAGTACATTTTTCTATACTTTGAATCATCCATAGACTTATCCTTGAATAAATACCTAGAAATATCCTTAAAAATATATATAGGGATAACACTAATGTTTTATCATCATAGTTTCCAAAGGTAAAGTGAATAGTTCTTCTAATATTAATGATAAAAACCAAAGATTCTTATACATGGATATTACATCTTTTTAGTGGAATCTTAATTACACTACATGAACACATATCTAAGGAAAATAGCAGTATACTACATTTAGAAATATTTAACATAACATACTAATCTAGTGAAATATCTAAAAAATCTATGATTATGATCCTCTCATATAGTACCCCTATTAATCATTCCATACTTAATAATTTATTCATAATTTTGAGGAAGGAAACATTATAAAGTTTGAGCTCAGATTCTCTGTAAGGGTAAACATAGTAGATATCAATATAAGATAAAAAAGAAAGAATATGATAATCACAAGTGGTGTGTGGTTATAAAAATTACTTGAAAATATCATACCCAACCTTCCATGGTTCAAGAATAAGAGCCATAGAATAAAACATTACAATTTTAGAAATCATGGTCCATATGAGTGAGAAACCATTATAAACCAATCATGAACCACAATATCATTTCATAAATGTTTTGGATGATCATAAATAAATAAAACCATTATATATATAAAAGTAAACTACTAAGACAAATAACACATTGGATCGAGACTTATCATATTTTTCTAATTTTAGACCAGGATGATCCTATTTTCCATTATGGATCAGGACACACGTGATTTCCATAGTAGATCTGGACCCACCTGTCTCCCATTGGGGATCAGAACACACCTATTTAACATTGTGGATCAAGTCCATATATTTGTTTTACATAAATATCTCATGTGATATAAACCATTACCCAATACATTGAAGGGGTATATAGGTCCCAACCATATCATAATGAAAGATATATTTATGTTTTCCACAATATCAAAAAACATTCAACATATAATCACATTATATCCAATTTAAATAAAAAATTATTCCTAAAAATTTTATAAATTCACTATAGAAAAACCCATGAAAATTAAATGGGTCTCATAAGAATTTCATCAAAATAATCTTTAACCATTCAGATAAATAATAATTAAGGTATATTTTAATATTTTCCCCAGTAAAGCATATATAACCCCAAAGGATTCCTTATTATATGGAAAATAATTATTACAAGACACATAGACCATTCATTTAGTACAATAAAATTCCAATGAAATTAAATGTTTGAAACGAAAAATTGAAAATTATTTTGGAATAATTTTTTTTTTTGAAAATAGACCTGAAAAATTATAATTGATGAAATTAAAATCATTTGATAAATTTCTTATGAAAAATATACATTCTTATTTGGAAAAAAATTTAAAAATAAATCATTTTCCAAATAATTTTCTTTGAAAATAACCGTTGGATATTATAAAGGAATCTTGAATGTAATGATTGGTAATGATGTTGGTGATTTCTATTCATTCCATTTATATTAAAATGATTAATCCTTTCACATTTTCATTAAAATATAAATGGTAATTGTTTTTGAAAATTTAATGAATATACCTTCAAAAACAATTTTATAAGTAAAATATTATTAATATTTTATTTTTAAAAATCATATTATACAAATAATATATTTTTTATAATATTTTTTTTGAAAACATTGTTTTGGAATAAATTGAACTTCTAACAAAAGAGAGAAATAAAGTCAGATTTTAATAAAAACATTTTCTAAATTCTTTTACCTAGAAAAGTGTATAAAGTTGATTTTTTTAATTCTAAATATAATGAATAACCATAGGATAATATATGTCATGTTTTTTGAGTTATTAATCATAAAACGTCATAATAATAAGCATAATCACAACCCATCCTGATAACACAATAGATTGTAACATAATACTCTTAAAAATTAGGTAACATTAAATCATAATCCCGATGAAATAATAAATTTATATGAATCATATAATGTCATTAAAATAATTATATTCATAGTATAACATTTCAAAGAGGAATTATATATACCTCATAAAAAATAATGGTGTATAACATAACATACATATCAAAGAAGTAAAGTTGAGAAAAAAAATGTCTTAACACTTTGGTATGATAGAAAAAAGAAATTCCATGAAAGAGATATCCAAAAATGGATATGAAAATACTGATGTATTTATGGATAATAATCATAAGAAAAAAATCATGGGTAGTATATTCACCATGTAAAATGAAATTTGTGGGGAATATGATACGTTTCTCATAGAAAAATAAATATGAAATTGAAATCCATAACCTTAAATATCAATATCCTTCGAGAAAATCCGAACCTCATGTATAATAAATATAATTTTATTATACATAAATCACAAAACCATACATATATATATCATAGCCCATATGATTTACTTATTTACTTTTACTGCATATTTGTTAACAATTCCTTATTAATATCACGTTTTGGGAAATATCCACTTTGTTTTTTATATATGTTTTAATTTTTTATTTTTGTTTCAATTATAATTATTATGGTTAAATAATCTATATAATGTTAAGCATGATATATTAATCATATATATTTATTATATATGAATTAATAGAAAATTATAAAAGTTCTAGATAGAAAATTAAATGAAATGTGAATAGATATTGTAATAATTACCAATGCATGAAAAATGTTTTGATTTTATTTTCATATTAAACAAAATAAAGCTAAATGACATAAATTATCATTCCAAAATATTTTTTATTTCATATATGTGGCATATTTTTATAAAAATTATCCTTGATACATTCTAAGTAAATCATGAATGAATGGAATCACTTCGTGAGGTGGTAGTCTGACGTAAACAAGAGAGAAATTATCATATTTCCATAAAATGGAAATCATGAAGGTATGTTTGATATAAAAACTATTGAATCATAATAATATAATAAATATGAAAAATATAAATAAATCAAAAATTATTTTTCATAGTTAGAGGTGGTAATGTAAAAACGAATAACATTTGTATGTGAGACAGTAGTTTTCTGTACAACCAAATGATGATTTTGTCACCAACTTGATGGAAGTGGATATGGTTATAGTTCATTACATTAAAATAATAAAATATCAATATATGAAATATATAATGTTTTTTTATATCTACAAGATATAAGAATAATTTATTGTGGTTGAGGAAGTATTAATACATTTTTTTTGTAGAAGGTTACATCTTATTCGGGTATCCTTTTACGGTTTATAGTAAAACCCTTCCTCTGTAAACGTTTTTTTCCAAAATAAAGATTCTATGATTAGAGTATGTAAGTTGGGAAGTGATTTGTGTAGGGAATTTCTAAAAAACTTTTTTAGGTGAAATTAATAGAGGATAGTGGGTTTCCTTTTATAAATGGGAGAGAGGACACACTGCATATTTTTGATAAAATTGAGTGATCACATATTTTTTATATGTCATGTGAAATTTATATAATTTTTCATGTATTATTTTTTATATTAGATAGATTATTTTGGAGACAAGTCATTAAGATGAGTTGGTATTCTGAGGCCCGGTGTGCCTAGAGTAATAGTTTGAAATATATTAAATACATTAAAAATAACATGAACATGGTTTTCTTGAAAAAATGGAATAATATATTAACAATTTCCCAGATCACATATAAAAGGGAACCATTGAGCTTTTACCATAGGCATGACATAGCAATAGTTGGCGCATGTTGTTTGTGGAAAAGTTTTCTCGAGCATCAAATAAATTAAATAATGTTATTAAATTATTTTATGATGGAGTAACATAGTTTTCTCTTAAAATATTTGAATATTAAAAATTCACTAGGATATCCACATAACACTGCGAATTTGAAAAGTTATATTGGATAGTTGGAGGAGACATCGTTGGCGGACGATGACAGATCATGGATCAATAATCGACGCATCATGTATTTGACTGATCAGACCAACAAAGACGATGAAACCTCGTTCTTATTTAGGGATCTAATTGAATCATGGTATGGAATTTGATTTAATTAGTTTATTACCTATTCTTTATTTCAATAAAGAATGTGGACTAATCAATGAACACACTTATTCGTGGATCGATCATCTGATGGGATGGTTATAATTGCAAGGATTATTTGTGAGAATTTTATTTTTGTATTATTTATTTCAATTTTTGTTTATGAGAAAGATGTATTGATATATAGAAGCACAAAAATAAAGGTCCATTCATCAATTAGGATGTTTTTCGTTTCTCCCCCCTTCACGTTCATCACATGAATTCATTGTTTTTCTGCAACTTGACAAATCCAGATTAATTGATCATTGCACACCTTTTTATTGGTGAAACGAACTGATATCATGGATATGGGATCATTATGAATTGAAAGAGTTGTGATGATGTATTCAGAGAAATTCAGATGATGGTGGATTCCCAATTTCACGTAATTCATTATTATTTAGTGCATAGAAAATAACTATGATTTGATCTATATTTTTATAATATGTGATTGATGAACTCATTGTCGGACAATGAAATGGTTTGGATGTGCTTTGATCTTTGTTTTTGGGGAAAATATATCACCATATCCAACGATTTATGTTCAGGATCAAACTTAGACAACATAACTGGGATTCTATAATTCCAGATCTACACAATTTGTAAACCTGATTTAGACACTGTGTGGGGACCTATGAGAAGAATCCAGTGTTTTTTGTAGGATAAAAGTATCAAATGACATGTAGGCTAGCCTACATGACATGAGACCTCACCCTAGGGACTCGGCGTGTAAATTGGGAAGTAGAAAAAATTGAGTTGGGGTACACGGACAACCTACATGGTGTGTACTCCCCTACACAATGTGGGGTTGGACTATGTAAATATGATGTGCCATGTACTGGATCACCAGTAGAGTAAAAGGGTTTCAAACAGTGCTAGTTATACTACATAGACATGTCTTAATAACATGGTCCATTTACACAGGTAGTGCCTAGTGTCAAGTGACATAGGGTTTGATGCCTACTACACACTGTGTAATCTTATATACATGGATGAGATCTATTTTCCAATGAATGATGAACATGTTTCATTATGGTTCATTCCCCTTATCCATTCCCTAAATGTTATAATGGAATCATTTTCTATTCCTTATCCTATTATCCCATCACTATGAATTCTTGGATAGTGTTGTTATTATCCCTCTAAGAGGCTCATAGTGAGATCCTCAATTCATTCATTCCATAGGTTGAGTTCATGGTATCGACAAGACCAATACAACTTGGGTGTCGATCCTCTATTTATAAGGTTAATCCAAAGTGAGTTGTTTGTATAACCCCACGGCCCTGGATGTGATTATCATATGTATATCATATTCTCTTCGGTCAATAAACATGTTTTTTATCACGATTAAGCCAGATTAGTAATATCTCTTGGATGAAATTAAGCTGTGCTGTCAGACTCAGAAGTGTGTTCTCCAAGATGAGTGATTCATGGAAACATTGAGATGGGATCCTAAATTTCGCATAGTATAGTTATGAATTACATATAGACTATTTGTCTCTTTTGATTATATCTGTATATTCTTATTATATGTGTTTTGACCAATATATATGTAGATTTTACTATATTTTCTTTATTGTAAGAGTTGTGGTTTCAGGGTTTCATACTAGGTATTTTTATACTCACCCCTACACAAGTTTTCCTCTCACATGTCATGCTTCGCATATATGATCAATATTTTTGAAAGATTCCTAGATGGACTGGGAATAGATAGTTTTAGTGAGCTTAAATAGACTGAGGTGTGGTCCTATGGCTTTCATACGGTATCCTGTTTAAATTTAGGTTAGACTTGTGTTTTCAGACTCTTTGTGGGGGGATTTTATTTTCCAATGCTTACTTTCTTTTACGTCATATTATACTCTTTTTTGGGATTATATATTTGAATTCAAGGTTTTTCACTATTTTTTACATTTTATCTTCATATAGGCTTGTATATGTGTTCTTGTGTATAGGTACATAGGCCAATGCCTCCCATGTCAGTGATATGCCTTATTGGCACTAGTTTCCAGCCCCTAGAATATTGGAAGTATGCTTGGGGAGTTACAGAATAGGGCCCACTAGGATGGGTCATTACCTATTGGTATTAGAGTGTTATAGTTCAACATTAGTACCTGGAGGCTATGATATTTGTTTAGGGAAATAGTGTTAAGTGTTTTGAGTTCATATTTCAAACCATAGACTACAGTGTTGGTTTGGTGGCTGACATTCCCATTCCCCAGGGTTCCAATAACCTTGTTTCTGACTCAGTACATGAGAATATTTTTTTCTAGGAAATAAATGGTACATTAATCACATATGAATTGGTTTTGTTTTTCTTGTCCTTCTCGATTCATCTCTCCAAATATAATCATAAACTATGGTGCATTTTGTTAACATTCAGGATGCCTCAGTAACGTATACTATCTAGGATTCATCATGATGATCACAAGGATGAACACATCAATGACGAGTTGTAAATACAAGGACCATTTATCGAGATTTTACATGTAGGTGGTGCACCATCCATATTAGTTGTAGAGCATCATGTGGCACCCATATTACTGGCGGATGAGGTGAGCATGATGATAACACTTTATGAGTTTCAAAAGAAGATACCTAAGAAATTCAATTGAAAACCTAAATAATATTTAGCTTAGGAAAATATTTAAGAGGTGACCAAACATTTTTATATAGTATATACACCATCATATCAGATTGTATTCCTAAAGGCTAGCCTTTTATACAACTCAGTAGGGCGACGATGGGTTTAGTAACCCTAACTTATGATGAGGCTACTATTTCCACGATAGAGTTTATGAGCCTTTTCAGAGATGATTTCTCAATGGATGTGATATGGTTTGTACATATCATGGAGATTTTACAACTATAGTAATGGAACATGAATGTAGTTGAGTAATCATTGAGTTATACCAACCACTCAAGGTACTCGATGGATATGGTTAAGGATTAGTTCTTATGGATCATACTTTCGATCATGGTCTACATAGATAGATTCATGATATTTTTATCCCTCAATGAATTTCTATCTTTGTTGGTGTGCTAGAGTGATATATGGTGGTTGAGAGTTTCTATGATGAGAAGATACTTCAATCAGTTATTAGTAGTGGGAAAGCAGGTGTAGAGACCTTGTAATTAAGGATTCCATGTTAGTCCTAGGGACATAGAAATTCCAAATGTCCTATGATAAATGATTAATAGATTAGGCCTCATGGGGTGGGTCCAGTCATCCCATAGATATGTGGTTCTACTATTGTGATGGATGGGGAAAATTTTATTGAGATTTTCTATCCTTCCATACATCTGGTAGAGAAAATATAGACGTGCCTCAAAGTTATAGGGAGTAATAGGAACATGTAGGTCTGTAGGGATGTGGATGTGGCATTGTAGATATGATAGCAGAAGGTGGCGGTTGATGCTTTGACATGTTACCCCCTGTGTGGTCAACTCCAATATCAGGGATCTGGATGACATGGGAGGGGACAACTACATGCAGTAAAAAAATATGGCTTAGAGGCTATATGAATGATTTGATGTACAATATGTGTATTTTCTACATTAGTTAAAGTACCGATAGACACAAGTTCTAGTCATTATTTTCTCACAACATATGATGTTGAATACATAATTATTCTATTTGAACCATTCACTAGACCATTAATCTTAGAGACTCTAACTAGATAAGACTCATGGTTCTCACACTGGTGTTGACAGTGTGACCTAACTCTTGGATTTGAGACTTTTAGGTGGAAAATCATGGTATCAGCATCAGGGCCTTACAATTCCATTCTGGGTATGGACTGGTTTTACATATTTCATGATCATATTTATAGTTTTTTGGAAAAGGGTTTGGTGTGTTCATGGTGATGGAATTAGGGTTTCATTTTTCGATGAAAAGGCAATATATGAAGCATATGATCGAATTTTTCATAGGTGGATGAAACTGATTACTCATCAGTTTTATAGAACTGTCATAGGAATAGTGGATTTTATGATTTTCTAGTTTCCAATAGTGGTGGCGGAGTGTTGGGACATCTTCCCTGCGGATGTTCCAGGTATACATCCCTACTGAATGATATACAAATGCACTAATCTACACCATGGGACAACACCGATATCTACAATAGCATAACATATGGCTCCCGTAGAGATTCACGAGCTGATGGTGTAGTCTGGGGTACTTTTAGAGGATGTTTCTTTTTATACAAATTGTTTCACCACGGTAATCTGTAGTTTTGTTCATATAGAATGTGTATGGGAGATCGAGGTTGTGTGTAGACTACCAATTATTGAATCAGGTGACTATGAAGAACAAGTATCAACAACCTATAATAGATGACATCATTGATATATTTAGTGGGGCATGATGGTTCTCGAATGGTGACCTCATGTCAGGTTATCACCAGCTACAAGTAGAAGATGAGGATATACCAATGATGACATTCAAGTGTTTCTACAGTCAGTATGAGTAATAGGTGACTCCCTTAGGCATGATTAACTCTCCAGTATTGTTTATGAGATTCATGGATCTAACATTTTTATTATTTTTAAACTGAGTTGTGGAATTATTAATTGATGATATCATTTTTCACTCGACAATTGAGGAGGATCACAAGATATACTTGGGGATTGTTTGGACGTAATCTGAGAAAACTAGCTTAAAAAAATCTCTTGATGTGATAGTTCTGGATTCAGGTGATCCACTTTCTGGGACATATTATTTCATTGGATTGAGTGGCATTGGACCCAACCATGGTTGAGGTAGTGTTATCTTGGGATCCAACTAAGAGTGTGGAAGAGGTGATGACCTTCCTTGGATAGGCATGCCATTTCCAAAGATTCATACATAATTTCTCTAGAGTATTAGAACCAATGAGATATTTTAATTGAATGGGGAAAACTTTTGTATGGAAAGAGAAGTTATAGAAGTATTTTCAGTAGTTGAGGTATAATTAGATGAGTTATCCAATCATGATATATCTAGAGGAGGGTGTAGAGTAAAAATTATTCTCTAATGCATAAAGAACTAAGAATGGTTTTGTTATGATGCAGAGTATGGTTATTATTTCCTATGGATCATACCAATTGACCCCATGTGATCATAACTAAATGACCCATGATATTGTGTTAGTATTAATATTCCTCACATTAAAGACGTGGTGACACTACCTTATGGGTGAGTGTTTTATCATCTATTCTAATCACTTGAGTCCGAAGTACATATTCTCTCAAAAGGATATTAACATGAGATAGGGGAGATTTATCGAGTTATATTTGATTATGTATATGATATTGTCTATACTGTTGGGAAGGGGAACATGGTAGTAGATGATATCAGAAGGAGAAATTTTTCAAAGTTGATGATGAAGGAATCAATATAGTTGGAATCATTACAGTTATCCCATATAGATGCAGATAGAGCAACATAACTTCATTGGACAGTTGTCACCCCTCATATTTTTCATTGAGTCAAGGAGGTACAACTTGGAGATATTAATGATGTGACACTTCATGATCGTATATCAAAATGTAATTCTCCTTGAAGGGTTTATAAACGTTGGGATCATGTCATTCATTTTAAAGGATTCACGATTGTACTAGTGTTGTTGTGGGATTAGTTTATAAGAGTCTTTCGTACATCAACTTTTTTGGAACATCAAGGCATGTAAAAGGTGTACCAAGACATATAATGTATGTTTTGGTGGCAAAAAATTATGGAAGGAGTTGTAGAGTTTGTCTCTCAATGCCTTACATTTTAGAAATAGAAGGATATACACCAAGTTCTGTCGGATATATCTCACACCATTGAGGTTATATAATATATGTGGGATGAAATATCTATTTAAATTTTTATGGGTATACCATATACATCTAAGGGACCTGATTCCATCTGGGTGATCATCAAATACCTTACCAAGTCAACCCACTTCCTAGCTATATGAGAGCAGTGTCTAATAGAGTTCTTTGGATGCCTCTACATTCAGGTGATAGTTTAACTACATGGAGTTCAATTGATTATCAATTTTGGCGGTGATACTCATTTCAAATACTAATTGAGGAATGGATTATATGAGTTGTTTGGGACCTAGTTACGCTTGACCCCAATATCTCACCCCAAAACTGATGGCCCGACTAACCAGACCATCTCTGTTATGGAAGAAATATTGTGAGCAAGAATGTTAATCTATGTCCATAGTTTGGAGGATTGCTTAAAACTGGTGCATTTTACATACAACAATTGCTACAATTCTACCATCAGTATGGAACCATTACGAGTATTTTAAGGGTGATCCTGAAGGTCACTAATTTCCTGGAATGACCCTAGGGAGTTAGCACTAATGGGCCCAAACTTTTTGGGAGCTAAAATAGAGAATGTATAGATCATCCAGGATTGGATGAATACTACATATAACCACCATATGTATTATAAATAAAAATTATAGAGGCCTTTGGAGTTTGAGGAAGTATACCATGTGTCCTTACATGTTTTACATTAATGTGGATCATATAGATTTGGATAAGAAGGAAAGTTATTTCCAAGGATCGTTAACCATTCCCAAATACTACATACACTTCATGAGTTGGTTTACTTCTAAGATCTACCTATACAAGTGGACATGGTACATTACATCTTCAAAATTCCATAGAAAAAGAGGATTGTGCATGACCCATCGCCCATTATTGACCTGGTCTAGCTATAAATCGTGGATGGTATAACCTTTTCTATGTACCAAGTGGACATTAAGGATCTACATGAGAGGATCCATCTTGGGTGATCAATTCCTTTTGTCTGTGTTTGGTGGTATCATGGGAATATATAGGAGAGAACATGAGAGTGGGAGTCATAGATTGATTCTCAGTAGACACATCTATATAATTTTTTAATTTTAGGGATGTAAATCCCATGGTAGGGATAATGAAATGTATCCGATTTTTTGTGTATCATTTTGGGATATTAAATTGATTATTATCGAGGTCAGGTGTTCAGTCGGCCTATGATTCTGATGCCCAAGGTAAATGAAATAATTGTTGGAAACACATTAATTATTAAATTTTAAACAAGTGAATGTTTCCTGAAAAAGAAAAATAACATTATAAATAGTGTATGAAAAAGAAATATGTGGGAACAGTTGATCTCATACTATGAGGTTTACCCCAGGGCCAACTTAACATTATTCAGTATGGGTCATATGTGGAAATGTTTTCTTAGACGTAAAGTAAATAATATAACTATAGTAAATTATTTTATGACACAATGACCTAGTTTTCTCTTAAAATATACACTTTTGAAAAATTCACAGGGATACCCATTTAACACATTAAATTTTATGACATCCATTGGATCATTGGAGGATACCCCATTGGCAGACAACAATGGATTATGGATTGAAAATCGACACACCTTAGATTTGACCAATTATTCCAACGATAATGATGATGCATCATTCTTCATCATCAATTTAACTGAATATAGGTAAAACATGTTTGAATTTTTTTATACCTTGTTCTTGATTTCTATGATCAACATGGACCAATCAACGTACAGGCTAATCTTTGGTTTGATTGTCTTGCGGGATGGGTATGATTACATGGATTATTATTAGAAGTATTTTTGTGATTAATTTATTTATATTTTAATTTATAAGGGTAAAAATTGATATTTTCACTAAAATTGATCAATGTTCATTCCTTAATATTGTTGTTTTTTCATTTCTCCCTCATTCATCATTTGTCAAGTGTGTTCTTCATTTGTCCCACATCTCGAAAAGTCTCAATCAATCGATCATTGCATACCCATTTTTTGGTGTAAATATCTAATATCATTGATCTTGGATAAGAACATCATGAAAGAGGTGTGATAATGGATGTTGAGTGATTTATATGATGGTGGATTCCTGAATATGTGTTCTTTTTCATTCTTTAGTTCACAAAAAATTATGAAAATTTTATTGGTTTTTTGAGAAGATTGGATAATAGAACACATCATTTGGTAATGGAAATTCATAGGAGAGATAGTATATTAATTTTTATGGTGAATTGATCACCATATCTAAGGTCAAGGGTGACATATCAAAAAAATAAGGCAGATCCTAGATTCTATAAAATCTTGATATACAGGGATTGTAAACCAGATCAACATGCAATGTGGGGATCCCTAAGCAGTGACTAGGGTTTTAGGCAGGAGATATGTATTACAATGCATGTTGCCCGACCTAAATGAAAAATGACCTCTCCATGGGGACTGCACATCTATATTGGTATGTACATAGATACAAGGTGGATTACATGGATACCCTACCACATGTGCACTCCCCTTCATGGACATGGGTTGGACCAAGTACATGGCCAGAGCCATATACACAAGTAGAGTACATGTATTTCCTACACAGTTCGTAAAACTACAAGGACATGACTAAATGACATGATTCATTTACATAGGTAGGATCTATGGTCATGGGACACAACAAGTGACCTCTACTACATATCATGACTCATTTATAGATCTATGGGATCTTCTGACCTCGTTATCTTGAAAAAATTTCATTAGGTTTTTACTTATTATTTCCCTGAAGTTTAGTATGGAATCATTTTTATATACTAGGACTATGATCCCTTAACCATGACATCTTAGATAGAGTCATCAGAATCCCCATGATAGTCTTGGAGTGATATCCTCTATTATTTGTTCACTAGGTGGACTTTTTTGGTATCGACATGAAAACCAGTACCCGGAAGCTTGTCATCTACATGAAGGGTTACTCTAGATGAATTTTTCTATGAACCCATGTCCCAGGATGTGATCCTCACATGTGAATCATATTATCTATATAAAATCACCCTATTTATTATAATGTAGAGAACCGAGGAGTGAAAACTCTCTAATATATGTCATTAGTGCTATCAGACTTGGTAGTGGGATCTCCCAGATAAGTGCTTCATGGCACCATTGATTTGGAATTATATGGTTTCTATATTATGATTGTTACTTACCCTTAAAATGTGTTTATTTTTTATTATATATGGATATTATTTTTAAATGTGATGTATACATATACCTGTATAAAGATTATTTTATTTTCATTGATGTATGATTTTTTAGGGGTGTCCTACTTAGAATGTTTTTTCTTACCCCTTTATGGGATTTTCCCGCACGTCTCATGTCTTTTGAAGATGATAGACCATTTGAAAGAGTCCAATATGGACTAGGACCACATGGTTATTTTTGAGACTAGACAGACTATGGTGTGTTGCTACATCTTTCAGATAGTAGTCCCTTTACACTCTAGTTAGGCTTGTGTTTTTAGACTCTTTGTGGTGGGAATATATTTGTCCACATTTACTATCTTTTACTTCCTATCGTACTCTAGTTATGGGGTTAGATATATGCATGCATGGTTGTGCACCCATTTTTACATTTTATCATTGTATATGTTTGGTTATTTTGTGTGTGTACATTTACATAGGTTAATTCCGCACATATTAATGATATGCCTTCTTAGTGCTAGTCGCTATCCCCTGGTCTATTGGAGACGATCTTGCGGAGTCTCAGTATGGGACCCACTAGGATGATATGTGACATTATAAGGGTAAATAATGGACCATTATCGAAAATTAGATGTTTAATTGAAAATACATGTTCCTAAAATTGTTTTTACACTTCTTTATGGGTCTTTAGTACCCAAACCTTTTTAGTTTAACCCATGGTAAACCCATCTTTACCTCAATTGTGGTAAATAATTTTTACCAAATTCACTAATCATCATGGTCCAAAATTATGTTTACCTTATCATATAATATAAGTTACCCATAATCTGCATATGAAATTCATTTTTCCAAATTCTATTCAAATAAATGCATGAATATAATTTAAAATTAACCCCACAGACGTGATGAGAAATTATGTGTTTAAATAGAAAAAAATTAAAAGTTTACAAATATCTTATATCCAAATTCTATATGAAATTATTTCCAATGACCCAAATTGTATTAATTGAATCATTATTGAGTTAATTTTTTTTAAAAAACAAAAAAATTATCTTTATAAATATTGAAATTGGGAAATAAATTTTCAATTAAAATCTATCATTTTTCACTATTCATAAGAAATGAAAGTTTTTATAAAAATCCCAAAAAACCCCTTTATGAAATTTTTTACGTACTGATTTAAAAAATAGTGTTTATTTTATCAAATTAATTTAAAAAAAGTTTTCAAATTTAATTTTATTATTTTAAAAATGAATAATTTTTTTAAATAATTTTATTTCTGCAACATATAAAAAAATGACCAAAAAATAATTATAAATATTTTTTATTTATATAAAAATATTATAAATAATATTTTAAAAGTAGTTATTACTATTCAAACCACTAGGTTTAACAACATGATTATAATGTTCATGATTAAATAATATTAACAATATAACATGCTTGTGTTTAAACTCATTATTGGGTGTAATGAAATAATTATAGTGTTTCATGTAGCACACGATTAACATGGTATAGTGTTTATTGTTTTCTATCAAATAATTTATTTAAAAAAATTAATTCATAACAACTCATGGTGTGACACTCAGAAAGAAAGGGATAATTATGTTTGGTTGTATTATGAAAACATGTATCCATTTTGAAATGTATTTAATGAAGATTGGGGTATATTAAACCAAATATATCAATAGAATATAGTGAGTCTGATGTCCCAGAAATATATTTTTAGTTGTATAATTATTTGTGATTTACATTTAAAAATATATATATGATCATTATGATATATAATTAAGAAAGTAATTATAGTAAATTTTATTTAACATAGTTTTTTGTTAGTATTTTTAAGATCTTGAGAATGTGACATTATCTAAAGAAATTATAAAAGAGGAGTTAAAAGTTATGATTAATTACTTTAATAATATTAATTTTGTTATAAAAATTGGTTTTTTTCTTTTAGAATATTCTTTTTATAAGAGTAAGTGAAGTATTGTGAATGACCCATGGGGAATATGTTATCATGAACCCAAAATATTTAAGGATTTATGAATAATAAATGAGTGGACATTTTAAATCCCATCACTATATTTACTTTATTGATGTTCACATGGTATTAATGAGTATTACATACCTTGGATTTGAATCACATTGGACAAAATCAATTAAATTAATGGTTTCTCTATTCGTGATTTATTTAGTAAACAATTTATAAAAAAACATGAGATAACATATCATGATTTTTGTTAAAATTATACTCAATATATTTATCAGATCATAATCTAAAAAAAAGATAGTAAAATTAAATATATGGGAAAATAAAATATATGAATCCTAATTTTCCCCATGCATATGGTTATTTCATCTCATCTAGGACCAATAATCAGTAATCATGTTTCAGAAAAATTTTATTTGTTTTTGTATCATATTTATTTTTTATAAGTGGTATGGAACAAAGAAATAATAATTTCATCATAATACTATTATAGAAATAATACCTATTATTCAATAAATATCAAATGATATATTAATAAGGATGGATGGTGTAGGGGAAGGGCATGAGTCTAGTCCATATAAAAAAGAATCATGTTAAAAATATATGGGAGACTAATATCAATTTGAATATGTTTAATAGAGAAGAAGAGGTTAGTTGGGAGGTAATTGCATCCAACATAAATAATACTATATTTTATTCATAGGAATTGAGGTTTTATCATCGAATAAGGATTGAGTATATTAGTATCAAATAATTTTTATATGATATGGTCAGTTTCTTTCCAGTAGTGAAAACAATATTTGAATGTATTATTAACAATATAATTTCTCCTTGTTGAAATTCATGGATAAGTATGACTAATATTAGTTTCAATTTTCATGAATGGTAATTTTATTTTGGATCAAGAATAAAAACTATTCTATGATTTATTTTTTAGTTTCGTGTGTTAATGGTAAAAGTTATCAAGAAGCTCTATTGAGATCATTTAGTTATATAATTTGGAACAATTAGCAGTTTGTGAACCCTTACACTATTAATGAACTCCATCATGTTATAAATAGTAATGTTCCTTTAATATTATACATACATGAGATAAAATATTTACTATAGGAATTGTATGGGTATTAAAATATATTGGATATTAATTTATTTTTTTGGGGGCTCTTTGGGAGGTGAAGTGGGATTAATTTAATTAAAAAACAATTGATATGAATTTCTAAATTATATTAATGTTTTGGATTCTCATATTAATTGTATTTTTTATTGAATAAATAATTTTATATTCATAAGTTTCTATAGTAACACATGATTTTGGGGTTTCTATTAGATCTAGAAAAATATTGGATGTAGAGAAAGATATAAGAATTTTGAATTATTTATCTCAGAACTATAATTTAGAACTATTTTGGAAAGGTAATATTTTCATGAAGGTTCTTAATACTGAAAATGTTATAACTAGAGAAAATATTTTTTGTTGGGGTTTTTATTATACATCCCATTGTAGTGGAAAAAAATTATATGAAAGATAAAAATGATTTTAAACCAGATATTAAAGATTCTAGGAACTCCTTAGGATTCAATAATAAATGGGGTTATATATCAGATCATGTTGAGGATTAAAATGTGAAAAATTAGAAAACTATTTACAAGGATTCCATTTCTAAATGATGTATGAAGGATGTAGAGGTATTGACATATATTAGAATGAAATAAAAAATAACTATGATGAACTATTATAATTTTAATTTTTAATTAACTATCAAATCAAATTCTTGAGTTGAAGATAGGATGGTTTATTAAAACATGTTCTACACCATGTTCTAATTTATCTGGTTTATTATAATTTCCCCTTGTTTATTTATTAGGTTTTGGATTGAGGTAAAGGTTTCATTGGAAAACCATATCCCCTATGGGATCCTATCAATTTAAATTTTCCTTTAATAATTTTTATGAACCTAATATTTCATTGACATAATTTTTTGATAATGTCTGGTCATTGGAAACTATTTAGATATTTAGGTAATTTAGTTGTTGTTTCTACATTTATTTCAATGATACTCCCATTTATGTTTAGTATATACAATGGGAGAATATTTCTAAATATTCATATAGAGTATTTCATGGATTCCTTTAAGGGGAATGGATTGAGGAATTGAATTTCTTTTTGATTATTTAAAAATGTAATAATGGTTGTATTATGTTGGAATTTATGGGAGAAGTAAAAAAATAATTTTTCAACTAAATCTATTTGAGGAAAAAGAATCCATGTATATTTGATAATTTTTTATAGTATCTATTTATGATCAAAATATTATTTTTATTGATCTTGTTAAGGTATTATCTATCAAAATTTTAATTCATCATGATTTTATAATTTTTTGAAATGGTGAATGTATTTTGTGGTGGTTGAACTAAAATGTTGTGGTAGATAAACATAGTTTGGATATTTTTTTAGTAATTATTGATATAATAAGATATACAAAATTTTATAACATATAATATACTATAAATTTATTTGAGATCCTCTTGATGAATATTTAAATGGAAAAATTATAATTTTTTGTATTAAATAAATTGAAAACAAATTATTCCTTAAACCTAGAAGGTTCATTATTAAATAACGAGTTAGTGGAACATATAAAGTGGGAGGATGTTTAATGAAAATAAATTCAAAAATATACTTATTTGAAATAAATTGAATATTACAGTCATGTTACCCTTATGAGATATTCTTATTTATGGAGAAATAGTTTGATAAATTTTTATAGGGTCACAAATGGTGTTTAGGTAGATATTATATATTTTTGAAATATTTATTTTAGATAATTTTAAGGGAGTTTGTTTATTTTAATTAAAATTACCTTTAGGTTGTTTTTTGTTTGAAGTGATAAAATATTAACATATATATAAATTTTTTATACTATAATCCTTTTATTATAATAATATATGCTATTTTTATTTAAAATTGAATCCTTTAATGTATTTTTAAACAAGATATAAGACTCCATTTTTAAATTAAATATTGGAATATTGTGTTTGATGACTTATCTATTATAAAAAACACTTGTTAACAATTTGTTTGATAAATAAAACATAATAATTTTACATCAATAATTATAATTATTAATTTAAATAGCAATTCATTGATGCATGAGTTTATTGTGTTAAACTCCTTAATTTTTTAAATATTTTTAATGTCAAATTATTATAAAATACCATCAATGAATCATAAAAAGTGTTATTTTATCATATCATAGTGATTTATATCATGATAATAAAATTTCATATAGTAATAATTTTTTTTATTTTTTTTTATTTTAAAATTTTTAGAATTTCTTATATGATCATATGATTATGATGTTGAATATAATTAATACACAAGAAACATTTATATGAAGATTATGGATATGGTTAAAATAATTTTGGGGTTTGTTTAAGAATTTATTTATCTTATTTTAATGTATATGTCATTAAAATTCATCACCAATTTTTTTTCCTATGTTAGTGTAAATATTGGATATGTTCCTTCAAACCTACCTCCAATAATAAATATGGTGTTTACTATATCTAATGAAATAAAATTCATTTTATGAGAGGAATTATACCTTATAATATAATACTATGTTATTAACATAAAATAATAGTTCACAAAACCATTAAATTTCTTTAAAAAAATACCACTATCTAATTCTATAAATAATATATCATGTAAAAAATATAAAATAAAAGAACATGAACAAAAATAAAACAATGTGAAAATAATTCCAAACCAAATCTGTATTAAAAAAATGAAGACCCATTCTAATATTATTATGAACCTTTTTATCCTATGTTTTAATTCCAAACACCACCATTAATATATTCATATAAAACATTATAATTATAGATAAATTTTAATACGTGTAAAAAATATATTTACTAGGTTCCTAATTTAGATATTTTCAATGGAAATGTTAATAAAACCTTTTAATTACTCACATAATTAAATATAAAAACAATATAATATTTCCTGTGTTGGTTTTGGTTTTCAATTAATTTTTTCGATGTGTTATTTTCTTATTTTTTGGTTTTATAGAAGTAATATAAATATTTGAATATAGTTTGGGATTAAATTTAATCTATCTTAAGAAATCATGCCTCAAAATCGTAAATTATTCCATGATTTATTAATTCGGTGAATGATTTTAAAAAATCCCCAGATATGAAGAATTTTTTCACTGTTAGCTATTTTGACATGAATATTTTATTATGGTATAAATCAACACGGCATAGTGTGTAGAATCGTATTGTGATATATTTGGGTTGAAGTTTTTAGTATCATGGTTAGTCAATGTGGTTGGATGTCAAGGATGTGGATTCAGGATATAATTTCAATTAAATTCAATCATTAAACAATTTTCTATTATATTTATCATTGATTAATTATACGTGATTAAAAAATTCAAAAGGGTTTAAAATAAAAAAAAAATTGAATGAAAATTTCATTGTGTAATGAAACTGAAATCAACATTTTTTTTCTCCCAATTTAATTTTATGTATTTTTAATACATATTTGTGGATGAGATGTAAACTTTAAGAAAATTAATAGTACTAAACAATAAATAAATCAAAACCCTTAAATGAAAAAAAATTTATTATAGGAAAAATAAAAAGTCTTTTCTATCCGAGAAAAAACTATTCATAGGAATGTATAAGTGTGCTAACTACTTTGGTTTTGCGATACAAATATTTCAAACTCCTCAAAATATAAACCCATTATGTTCTTTATCATCATTGATGACTTATCATTACACCCATGAATAATGAATTTTTCACTAAGATCCTAGATACCAATCAATGACACTATCACAACCATCTCCACCTTGTACTGAAAACGCACAATCAGTTCCAACATTAAACATCAATCACATAGATATAAGGAAACCCCATAACCAAAAAATACCCCTAAAAATCAAAAAGGTTTTAATAGATTTAATAAAAAAAATAATTTTCTATATAAACCCCCCCCAAAAAAACTAGACTACCAACAACTCAGAAATTGATATTTATACCATTATTACAACCCTCCTCATCACCACTTTTGTATTGTATCACTATACCAAAAACTATTTTCTAGATATACATGCTACATATAATATGAATACACCCATGTTTATAATGTTTCACAATAAAAATAATAGTATAATGAGATGAAATAAAACCAGTAAAATTGTTGAGAAATGATGAAAAATGTTTAGGCTTTACATAATACCATGTATTTTCCCACAATGATTAATAACTACGTCCTTATACTATTTCCCAATTCATATCCTATTATTTTATCACTGTTAAATATATTGTTCATGGATATATTTAAAAATAAAATTTCTATATTTTAATATTTAAATTTTATAAAATGAATATCATTTTTGGATTAAAAAGTTCAAATTTTACATATAGTAAATTTTTTGGGTCCTTTAAAAAATAGTTTATAGTATGATGAATAAGGAAAAATGATGATTTTTTAAAAGCTATTATTTATTAGCATTAAATATAGTAATTTAAAAGTCCCATTTTTTTATTTATATTAATTTCAAATAAGATCTATTTTTGTAAAAATAATCATATTAATTCAATAAAAATCCAAAATATTTTATTTAAATATGAATTTTTTTATTCTTAAAAAGGATTTTTTTTCAAAAAAATGGCATTCATTGTATTTTGTGAAACTATATTAGAAATTAATTATCTTATAATTATACAAATTAAATATTTAATTATAATTTTTATATTTATAATTATGATGTACAAATATTGAAATGATTTTTATTTTATTTATATTCATTATGTATATAATCATTGGTAAATAATTTTCACCTCAATAAAGGGGTAACAAGATATAATTTAGTTTACAACCTTGTGATAAGGTCAAAAATTATCATCTAAATTATTATTAGATGATATTATTTTTAACTTATCTCCTTATATATTAAAATCTATTTTTTAAATGCTACTTTAACTTGAGTGTTACACTAATCACATGTAAATGTTTAGATTAATTAAAAGTGTCTTTCTCCTTTAACTTATAAATATAAAGTTCTTATCCCCTCTTGTTTGCATTTTATTAGCTCTATAACTCTTGAAATAACAACTGAAATACATTGTTAAATTCTTCCCCGCAACTTATAGTTTATTTTATCACAAAAATACTAACATAAATTTTTTTGATGTTTATTATAATTGTGGTTTTCCAAAGATGTTGTATAACTCATAAATGAGTTTTTTCATGATTATTTCTTATTATTCATCCATAAAACCATTGATAAAGACAATGAAATAATAAACTCAATATCTTCAATATAATTATATTTTATTATTCGTATTGTAAAACCCTTTTTCATCCCCTTTACCATGATAAGTGAAATGAAAGCATCACTCGCGTGTACGTGTGGACTATAACCTCTAGGAAGATATCTATTTGATTTTTCATCATCTTCTAATATAGATGGTTATAATGATTTAATTAATCAATATATAATTTTTTTAGAAAATAGTATGATTTTTAATTGTAATATATTATCTACCTTCTTACATTTATGTTTGTTGAAAATTTATAATGTTACTCATTCATACATTTGAAGAACCACCTCCACCAAATGATGTGATTTGATTTTAATTTATTCCCTTCATGGATCAACATATGGAAGAATTTATTGAATAAATATTATATCTATATTATAAATAAAATTTCATAAAATTAATCCTTTATCCAAATTATTTTTCTAATCCATTATAAAAATTAAATCTTCGCCAATTAATGGGTATGGAATACTATATCCAAAGAATATGTATTCCATTTTTCATGAATATTTTTAAAATCTTGTTGAAAAAGTGTTTTTAAAATTTAAACATAATATTTATATCATTTTTTGGATTTTAGAGATATTTAATCCATGAACAAGGCATATGGACAAGATCCATTGAACCCAAACATATATGAAAATCATAATGGTTGACACTAAATAATGAATTTTAATAGAAATTTATTAGAGTATTAATATAAATAAATTATTAATGAATAGTTACTTGTATTATGAATCTAATCATGGTTATTATATAAATTTATAATATGTCTAAATTTTTTATATTGGATATTAGATCATGTTCATCTAAGCCGAAGTCTATATTTAGTGTTTATTTTACAGTCTCATTCTTATTTAAGTTACTATTATTTAAGTTTCCATTTGAGAATAAATATGAAATATATCTCATGAAAACCTATTATTTTTTTATTTAGTGGTTATTTCATGGTTTTTCATATTTTCTTTCCATTTTAATTTTTTTTAGAACTCAAAACTACTAAAAACGTGTTTATAAGAAAATAAAACCTTATTCATATTTTTTATTCAGGAATATTTTATAAACTATATTATTTTAAATAGTTCAGTGATTTATTTTGGTCATTATAATTTTAATTTTAATTTCAAGTCAACGTTTTGAAAAGGATATTTTTAACATTTTTCATTAAGGTTATTTTTTGAAATTTTATAAATATGGGAAAATAATGTTCTTTTAAACATTTACCACATGAACTCCTTTTCCAACCATCATATTCATTATTCATTATAAAATATAATCTAAAATTTTATATATTTTCGAATGAAAAATCTATTCTTTTTATTCTTGATTTTTTTTGATTTCAATGGTTTTCATAAGAAAAATATATTTCTTATTGTTTTCAATGTGACATTATAATATTTCTATAATGGGGTTTTCAGGTATTTATACATAATATAAGGACTTTTTTCTATAATGAGATGATATTATAATGAATCCACCATCTTTAATTATGTAGATCGATTATGATCATGATGTTCGGTAAAATTACTAGGGAAAATATTATCATTTGATATGCAAGTTTTTAAATATTAATGATTATGTTGATTAGGTATTATAAGGATATTAATTTAATTAACATGAGGAATGAATTATAATTTTCATGTTATGAGTGGGACACTCTGTTATATAGAACCTCATTAAATTAGTAGGTTTCATGAGAAAAAACTAGCATGAGTATTTATGAATGCCTCACATTGAATTTATGATTTCGTGGAATGAGGACTAGATATTAAAAATTTATAATCTGATATTATTTAGTAAATAATTGGGAAGAAAATTATTATTATCCACGTATTTATTTATGTTTCCATTTCACCCATGTTTATATTCCCATTTTATGGTTTTAAATACATGTAATTTATTATTATTATAATCTATTTATTTTATATTATTCTTGTTTTATTTATTCTAAGGTAAATTATGTTGTACACTTTCCCTTACTGATCATATGAGATCAATTTTTATTATGTTTAACTTTTACTTTGGTATTATGAAGTGTTATTTTATTGATTTCATGGATATAACATAATAAATACTTGATTTTTCCAGATAATTTTTTGTTTTATCTCAATATTTTGGATGTAATGTGATAATAGATTATATATATAGTCTCTCAATAATATTAAACTATTTTATCCCATCAGGTAAACTATATTTTATTACATACAAACACAAAAAATAAGCTTCTGGCTCAGAGTTACTCAAGTATGAGTTGTTACAGTTGGTATTAATGTATTTTTAGTAGGATCCATGAGAACTATATCTAGAAGAACATAGTTGAACATAATTGTTAAATTATGATAAACAATTTAGGAATTAAATAATCTCTTATAGAATTTATTACTTGTGTATTAATTATAATGTATTATTCAATATTCATGATATTATAAGCTAATGTAGTATATTACATGGTTTAGAAATAGAACAAGGTGAGAGAAAAAAACATTCCATCACCCATAGATAATGTAGGGATTTCTATTTTGGTAATGTATAATTATTCAATGTGGTTGGTGATAAATTTTGGTGGATTAAAACTACATTTGGTCAGTTTATATAGGTTCAAATTAATAATATCACATGTATGGAGAAAAATTAGCATTACCGACATGGCACATCAATGAAAACCCACTTCATGTGAAAATAACCTCCATCAATAAATGGGAGTACTAAGTGATTAGTAAATGAGAAATAGAGCATGTCCAGGGAAAAGTTATTTTATACATTAATAATTAGAGAAAAATAAAATGTTATCATGAAAATTTAATATCTTAACTGACATAATAATAAATTATAGCTATAGAATTTGAACATTAAGGAGTCTAAATATAAAGATAGTGTGAGTTGGAATAATTATGAGGAGATATTATCAAAAAAATACATTCTCCATGAGTTCAAAGGTGATATATAAATGGAATTATTCAATTTTGATAAAAAAATAAATGGAAGTTGTTTCATAAAATGAAAATAACTTCATAATATGAGAAACACACATGGAATAATATAAATATAATCCATGATGTAATATTTACAACTTCCTCAAGGGGTTATTACCTACCCTTTTAAAGGAATTAATATATATTTTTTTGTGTATATGATGATATTGTATCATGTTCCTCCATGATGGAGAAACAATCAATAATTTCTTATGTTTTCTAGGGATAGAGTGAAATAAATCAGGCGACTGAGCACTCTATAAAAATATATATGAAAAAAGGGAAATGGTAAGGTTTTAATTTCAAACATATAATATATATTTAAAGAAACCACCTATAAAATTATTTGATGGAGTCTTAGTTTCCCAAAATTTTGGCAAGATAATACATTTTTCCCATTATTATAGGGTAAATAAGGTAGTATTCATTGATTAATGATTCAAAAGTATGTATATAAGGAACTATTCGTATAAACTCCTCAAGAATCATGGGAATTTATATAATAAAAAGAACAATGATCAATGTACAATCTTATGTGATAACTAAAACATAGGTTGAATTCCCAAAATACACGATAGAAGGAAATTTTATCATAAAAACAGTGTTATATAATTCTTTATTTTATTATGGATGTATTCAGTCTATTATATCTTCAATTTTCTTGATAGAATTAAATTCTCTACAAATCCTCTGATGAAATGGTTGTTAATGAAGACACCAAATATGAATATTTTTAAAATAATGATATATTGAGTAAAATGTATAGAGATTCATTGATATTCTGTAGTTTTAGAATTTATTGTAATATAAATGAATAAAATTAACATTATATATGGTATTTATTACATTTCAATGTATAATACAATGTTTTTTCTATGAAGGGAAGGATAATACTCATTTTTAAGGTGTAAAAAATCCCATTTTAGGGGAGATACTATATTATCTAAATCATTTATGGATCCCCCTGTAGTTGTTCACATTAAAGTAATTTTGGGATATGATTAATAGAATATTTTACCTTCATATGTGTAAGAAATTATGAAGATAGATGATGTTCTATTTTTATAAGAATACATTGATGTATTTCAATAAAATTTACTTTGACATTCACCTATTCATGACTTTGAGAATTCTAATGAACTAATTCATAATGAAAAAATTAATCTCCAAAAACTCTTTATATAATGCCTCATGTTAAATTGTAATTGGTGAATAAAAAAATGTACTATTTTTGTGATAAGTGATTTAAACACCCTATTTTTCACTATTTTATGAACCAGCCCATTTTTGAGAAAGAATGATGGGTCAATGACGTTTTTCATTGATTATATAGAGATCAATTCCATTTCTAAAATGAATAATTACCCATTTCCTTACATTTATGACTAATTAAATTATATTCGGGGAGCTCAATATTTTTAAGGATTAACATTCTCTCTGGTTATCATAAATTACGGGTGAAAAATGACGATACACTAAAGATGGTTTTTATAATAGATATAAATGTTATTACTCTCTATTAATTCCATTTTTATAGACTAATGTTTTTTCTATTTTTATGGATCTAATTGATAGAGTACTAATAGATTTTCTTGAAAATATTAAGGTGTTATCTATCACTGTCACACATAAGTCAAGGCTCAATACTCAACTACCCAAATACCACATAAATAGGAAAGGGGTGTATACTAGTGCCGAAGAAATATCTAATACAGGGAAGCCTTTTCCTTGGTACCTATACGAAAACAAACAATAATCTCGGAACATCAGTTCAGTGGAAAAGAGAAAAATATGCATCACATCTAGAATGTAAACCACCCATGCATAACCCATAGGGTGTACAAGAGTACAATAGTGAAAAAAGAAAAGTTAATGTAAACAAATACATTCCCAAATAGAAATATTTCCCAACATGAAAAAATAAAAATGTAAACTACTGAGAGAGCCTATATCCTAAATCCCATGTTGTGAACACCATACGTGGTCTAATGTAACATATATCCATATACTATTCTGAAGATACTATTGACCTATCCATCATCTAAATATGACATGACATGTGTAGAAAAATTCCATGTAGGGGTGATTTTATACAAACCCAGTATGATGCCCCGAATGCTTAATGGGGAATTAAGAGATACAAAATGAAAATAAAGATGGTATATGAAATATTCTATCAAAGAGAACAAAGAACCCAAATCCAACAGTAGAAGTAACCTCATCCAAGAAAAAGGGACTCAACATAATGAGTATATAAACTACATATTTTGTCTTTGAAATACATTTCTGGATATTAGGCTCACCTAAATACGAGAAGCTAGACACATAAATCTAGTGGTGTAACCTACAGTTCTTCACCTCCCATGGAAGAAGAGTAACCAAATCCAAGGTTATGATTACAGAAGAATAAATATATATACTAATTTAAATCAAACATGTGATAGAGACAAATGGGATCTCAATATCACATCTCATCCAAATAATGAGAGTTTCAAATAGTTATAAAACACTATCAATGATGCCTACTATCTTCTGACTCTAACCCAAAGTAAAAGTGAAAGTCAAACCAATCCACCTCATTGTTCCTCATAGTTGAGGGGGAAAACTAGATGTAGAGGACCCATGCGTTGGTACCATAGGAGAGATCCAATCTAATAGCTATCGAGGACCCACTTCCTATCTATACTGTAGGGTACCACTCAATAGTCATCTAGGACTCCATTTCTTAGCTCTAATAGAGGGTAAAACTCAATTTTCCTCCAGAACTCCACTAACCATCTCAACTAGATGGTAAAAATTGGTAGACATCGAGTACTCCACTTCCCAGCTTTACAGGATGGTATAACATAGTAGTCGTTGAGGACTCTGAATACTATAAATATTAGAGGGTACAACATAGTATGTGTTGAGGACTCCACTGCACAACTCTACTAGTGGGTACAACTTAGTAAGAATCAAGGACTCCACTACCCAACTCTAGTGGAGGGCACTACTCGGTAGTTCACTAGTGATCCTGTGTAATCAATTTCTTGTCGAGCCTTACCTAGCCAAGAATAGTTCATGAAAAATTACACCTCATATCTCCCAATCTATAACTAGGTTCAACATCACGTTCTGCATGGAAACATACCCAGGATAGGATACTCATATGAAAAAATATGATTTCACTAAAAGGAGATACATAACTATGAAGTTACCTCAAATGGAACCAATTGGTATATGGTGTGTGAGGTGACCCACACAACCTGTTATCCCACTCAAAAACCCTAGTTGTTTCCCTATACAGTACACAACTCCCTATCCATATAGAATTACACACCATATTTGTGGACAACATTACATGGCAAGATACTCAGGACAAAGTAGTGTCCTTCTAGCCATGTCTGTGTACTCTCATACATGGTCATGTACCTAGTCATTTACTCCCACATGGATTAATTACCATGTGGTTCTTATAATGATGCATCAACCTGGGGATGAGGGAAATGTAGTGTAGGATGGATACATGTCATAACATACTTTTCATTTATCAAAACCATGTCCACCACACTTATGTTGATATACACTATTTTTTCATCCTTGTACATGATGTGTAGTCATGTTTTTCACATTAATTTAGATCCATGATCCACATATTTAAAATGGTATTCACCTTTAATTTCTTCCCAATCAATCGCATAAATTATTTGATATATCACCAGCAAATGGATTATGGCCCTCCAGTGGCTGGAAACTCAACATCCCCAAACATTGTTCATGTCGCATCACACCACGCATGCCCAATATCCTACATTCTTTGTTTTCTCGATCTCCAATCATCAAAATGATCATTTTTTCAATTAATTGATCCCTCATGTAACCTTAATTCATCGATCCAAACTTCTCACATCAATCCGTAATTATTTATATGGTCTGATTGGGCTATATACCACTCAACTATATCAAATGGTGACCCCGGGGTTCTACAAGTGATGAAATCAAATAAATTTCATGAGAAGTCACCATAAAAATGTTTTAAAATTGATGGAAACGTTTTATTGGGTATAAAGTAATAATAGATATATAGGGTTTAGATATTAATGAAATAATTCAATTTAAACTTGTATATAGTCACATGATTAGTCCATAATTAGAATTGATTGATAGAATAGTTAAATATACACAATATGTTTAATCAGTAATGAAAAAACACATATTTATGATTCCCAACTAGATATTTGATCATTCATCATCGAATAATGTACTCTCTAATGATTAATATACTTCGTATCATTTTCCACACATCGATCTACTCTGATTTTGAATATTGTTGTTGTTCGAGATGATTCAACAAAAAATCGGAAAGGATAAGTTCATGGAAGATCATAAGATTATGAGGCTATCACTGGGAGAATATCCATAGAAGTATATTTATAAAATTTCCCATGAGATAAAATTAATTAATGAATGAATTTAATAATAATCTAATCTCCTGAATGTACCCATATTGAGTGAGATTACTGAATTCCTTATGCAAACCTATTTAGGGTCGTTCCTATGGTAAAAAACATATTTTGGACTCATTAGTTGCCTCAGATTTACACTAGAGTGCACGTTTAAGATTTATGTAGTTTTATTTAATGAACATGCATGAATTATATTAAATATATTTAAAATATTTTTAAATTAATTCATGGAACACCAAGACTCGGAATCGCACATCACCAAAGTCCCTAGATCTCAAAAACATATAAAGAAATATTTAAATGTATTACAAGGGAAAATAGTTTTCTACATCATTCCCTCCATGATTCTCAATTTCAACATGAAAAACTAGACAAATGACTTGGGATACCGAGACCACACTTAGCTCTCTCTCTCCCCGAAATTGTCCTGGATGTTCCTGTGATGCCACAAAACATGGACCAAGGGGGTGGTTCATCCACATAGGGTCCTCTCATGTTGATCCTCAATCACCATCGAGTGCTCCAAAATGTTGGATGCATCCTTGATGTCCATATCACCCTAGTTAATGACGTGCACTGGGTCATTCATGTATCTATTTAGCTAAATACATTGAGGAAATCAGGAACTTCTTCGATATGTGGGGTTATAAAAAGGGAGTTAACAACCTCACCAACCCTCTCACAATCATGAATGTCATGATGAACCTCTGGGATAGCTTTCCTCCCCATAAAAACCATATCAATCATCATAATGAGAAGATATTAGTGAAATTTGGGATCAATTATTAAACTATAAGGGCCTAAGAAAATGATCTTCATCATATTTCATTATGCTTTTTGAAGACTTCATCTAACCAGCGATGTCCTGTAACTTCTCCAACATCACATGCACCATATCAAGGACTGAAATATATGACTCACTGATATCTATAAAACATAAGGGTTCCCTCAAGGGTCTTTCGTATAGGTCCAGAAAGGGTGAAATAATGATATTAGAGTGGTAGATATTGTTATTTGAAAACACTACCAAGGGGTTGTTATCCTCCCAGCTCCATCCGAAGTCTAACATGCAATCCCTCTACATATCCTCCAATAACTAGATAGAGCACTCAATAATTCCTTTTTTATAAGGGAAAAAGGATATAATCATACTCATTTTGATCCCAAATTCCACCTACAACCCTCTCCACTATCATGATGTAAATCATGTGTCATAATAAAATACAATTGTCAAGGGCACCCCGTGAAGGAGAATGATCTCCCATACGAACAACATCCAAAAAATCTCCACCAAACTCTTCTTTCTAAGAGAAAGAAATTATTCTGAATTTATGATATGGTAAACTATCACCTAGATGGATTAATGTACATTAATTTCACCTTGAATCCATGTCACAAAGTCCGTGGATATGTCATCCCATGTCCTCTCTGGTATCTCAAGTGTCTAAAAAAATCCACCAAGACATGGTGCTCGGCCTTCACCTGCTGATAGATGAGGCACCGATAGATAAACTCAACAACACATCATCTCATGTTGGTCCAACAAAATTGCCCCAAAATAAAAATATACATATTTCTGACACCTAGATGTACAACTAGGGTAGAAGTGTGGAACCCTCACATCACCTCTGGATGAATCTTTATTAGAACCACCGTCCATCCAAGGAAAAAGATGACGTGATTCCCTCCTTCAGAATTTACATATGATTATTCAAATATGGATTTCTAATCATGTAAGAACTCACAGTTGTTGTATTCATGCACAACATAAGCTAGGGAGTCAACACCATGTACATCATAATTTTTGTATTATCCTGCTCCACCATGGCTAGTTGCATGATAGTCAACTACTCTGACGCCTCATGTGACAAGAGATACATGGACTTTCTACTAAGGGAACCTACTAATACATATCCCTTACCTAGATTATAGACTATCTTGAACTCATAGTCATGTAGGAACTCTAACTAGTGTTATTGTCTCAGGTTCAAGTCTCTTTGTGTGAATATGTAACTATGACTTTGATGGTATGAGTAAACCACAAAGTTCTCCCTCACAAGGTAGTTCCTCTACATCCTCAAGTTGTAGACTACTTATACCAGCTCTAGGTTGTGATTTTTATAGTTCTTATTAGGGGGTATAAAAATCCTTGATCTGTAAGTAATAACTTTCTACCACTCCATGAACATCCTACCGATCCCATCTCTTGGGAAATCGCAATACACTCCCTATTCCACACCTTCCTCTGGTATTCTCAACATAATACCTCTCATTAGACTCATCCTCAACTCCTATAAGACCATAATGAGATACTTAGACTAAGTAAAATTATTCCATTTAAATTTTAGGGCAGTCAAACATGATGCAATTCAAGAAAATTATGCTATGCACCTCCTGTAGTATGCTTCCAAACCAAGAAATCTCACCAGCTATGACATGCTCTTGAGATGCTCCCAAGAAATAATTTCATATATCATTCCTAGGTCCATGGATAAACCATTCACGGAAATGAAATTAACTAGAAAGTGAACCTCCTGAATCTAGAACTAGAACTTAGAGAGATTCCCATAAATCTAGTGTTCTCAAAGTAAATTTAGAACCATACACAAGTTCCCTTCATGTTCCTCCTCTAATGTAGAGTATATGAATATGTTGTCATTCATGGACTCTACAAACTGGTCTAATTAAATATAGGGGACTTGGTTCATTAATTCTATAATCAAGACATCAGAGTTAATCTCACCAATGGTCATCACAAGGAAATCATAATATATAGAGTGATATCAGATTTCAAACATTGAAATATCACCCTCACAAACACTCAATAATTCGTAGCAAGACCAATGATCGATCTTATGTATCCATCTTGTATAGAGCAACCGGTCAAAGATGAAATAAATCCTACATAAGTGGTACTTTTTATTTATCATGGCCTTGTTTAGGTTATGATAATACACAAAAATCCAAAAAACTCCAAACCACATTTTTCACAAACAACACTGGAGCTGCCAGGGGGACACAAGGGGCCTAATGAGACCCTTCTCTAAAAGGTCCTCCAATTGATACCATAGCTCTCAAATCAAAGTTCCAGCAATAGGATATGCCTCAGAAGATATCGGAGAGGTCCTATGATGTACATCATTGACAGACACCATCTATTTATATAATGGAAGTCCTAGAATGACCACATAGATTTCTCACATATATTCCACCAAAACTAAAAGAACCCATATGCTTGAAGAGAGTTCTACACGAAGGTCTCTATTGGTTAACTTGTGGGTGATGGGTTATAGACTCTTAATTGCCTATCCCACTTGTATTACCCTAGGATCTCTCTCTCCCATAAATTTAAACCTCATCCCATTAGTGTGTAGAAATTTGACTTTTCTATTTTGGTAGTCAATATGGTCTTAGGACATGGAAAACCAATAATAAAACCGAGATGATTTCATATGGTTCCATCATGAAAACCAAAAGGAAACACATGAACCGTTCTCCACCAATTGATAGCTCACACTGTCATCAAATGAATGATACAAAGAGAGCATTCCCTATAGGATACTCAAGATGAACCTACTATGACATCATTTCAATGGGGAGCTCAATACCTCACTATAGTAATATATGTAAGAATTAATGGAAGAAACATACATCTACAAATACAAAATAATGATAATAATAAACATATATTGTAACTCTGATCGTCTTGTCTATTGTGTGGTCATAACCCCCTAAATCATGTATTTCTCTGCAACCCTGACCACTAACTCCCTGAGCCTAATGTGGGATACTTAGTGGTGGTGGTGGAAGGATATCATAAGAGTCCACAACATATAGATCATCCTTATCCTCTTATAGATCCACATCCTTGAGGACCACCCTATCCCATCGTAGGAGGACCCTGCTCACAACACAACGTCTACTATGGTTGTTTGTGCTCCAAAGAATATCTGGTTAGGAAAACATGTGATATGTGACCTCACCCATCACAAAAAAGTACATTCACTCTCTTTTTTTCCTCGTTCTCTATGTTTTTCATTCATGTAATAAACTCACACCTCAATATGATTTTCAAAGCAATTCTTATGCTGATATCCATCCAATAGGCACCTAATTACTTCTATAGATGTATCAACTCTGTGATGCATACTTCTGGATCTAGAACTCTAGTGGGCCTCTAATAGAAATATCTATGTCACTAGTTCCCTCTCTAGAACCCCATCATAGATTGATATGCATAAGAAAAACATTTTGGAATAGATAACTATGAGATGTACCTTATCAAACTTTTGTGCTCTGAAGTAGCCATTTGGAATCCTGACAAGAGAGTACTTGGTAAGGTATGTAAACCTCAATCCATACTGAAATACTATCATCCCTCCCTATAGTAGTTCTAGAAGTTCCTTAAAACAAACTGAGTGCAAGCACGATGTTTACTGCTCCTCACATAACAATTGATGGAAGTAAAGGTAAAATAGTATCATCAAATCATGCATCTATGTAATAAAAATACACCAGCACCAACCTACTTCATGGTAAAGTCGAGATACAAGAGAAAATACATAACCATTTAGGATAGAAAAAGCCTGAATTTATGAACCACCAATTCTATCCAATCCTCTGCTTCTTGGGGAGCTAGCTATCCACAGAACCACAAAGGCCTCTAGCACTAGAACCTGAGGATCAAGAAAATCCTACACACATCATCTGCATTCAATGCATGAAATATCTTGTTATTAATAGGTGGAGTTGTTATTGCCTTCCCACCTGGAATCAGAAACTCGCATGATGTACCATGAACTTAGGCCTCATCTCTCATTATATCATCATCAAGGGAAGGAACTAGAATCCTAGATTAATTTCTTTATAGAGTCATCCTAGATGTTATTAGGGCATACACCATTCATATGATAATATATATATATATATATATATATATATGAAATTGGAAACTAAATCAAGACGAATAGTTAATGAACCAATCCTATATGATTCATTTATCATTGATCCCTAAAACCAATGTCTCTTTATTCCGAGTCAATAAACATGTATTCAAGGTCATAGTTAATTTATACGTAAGAATCCCACACCATCACTAGATTCTCTATCCTTAGTACCACTCTCGATACACATCTATATTAATCAACTAAACCCAAAAATATCCTCATATGGGGACTAGTCTGAAAAAAATCTCTTGGAATGAACTTCATATGATACCAATATATCTTGACCAAACCCAAGCCAATGATCGATCTGTAACAACCTCAATCGTATCTCCATATGAAAATGGGTGGAGACCAGATCTAAAGGAATATCTATCATGGAGATTCATTTTTCATTATACCTACACACACACACAACCATCTTGATGTAGAGGGATTCGAGGTAAAGTTTAAAAGATGAAATAGATATATAATATAAACCAATAATTAATAACCTCTATTGTGTACAACTGTATGAAAATGGAAATTGAAAAGTAAAGGTTCAAAATACAATCCCAACTAGAAATATGTCCTAGCCTAAAAAACTAGAAAAGTAAGCTATTGAGGGATCCCAACTCTTGAATCCCATGTTGTAACCTCCATAACTGATCTAATGTACTAGGTATCCCTATGATCCCCTAATTTCACTATCGTCATATCTGTCATATGAATAATACACAACGGGTGTAGGAAAATCCCATATAGGGGTTAATATTTACAAAACTAGTAGGACACCTCAAAATAATAATGAGGAGCTATAAGAGTCACAAACAAAAATGAATTATGGTTGATGAAATACATAATCAAATAGAATATCTCAACCCAAACCAAGAGTAGATGTAACCACATCCATAAACAGCAGGCTCGACATGTTGAGTAGATTAAGTACACATCAATTATTCACTACCAATAGTAATATTGTAGACTAAATCAACCACAATAATCAAAACATAGAATGAATAATGTATACCCATGATGTATTTGCCTCGCATGTAAGTAGAGTAACCAAATACAAGGATATTGATACAGAAGAGTACACATATATATTCTCAATCAAAAGAAACCCAAATGAGGGAGAAAGGGGATATCCATATCACATCTCATCCCATGAATTAGTGTCTCCAATATTTCCAAAATTACATTAATGATGCCAAGAATATCATGCATCGTCCTTAAATTCATCGTGAAAGTCAAACCATGCCTCATCGTTGTGATATATACAGAAGGCGATACTAACATGAAGTAGATGACCCATGAACTATTATAATAGTTGGAATCTACTCTAATATCCATCAAGGACCCACTGCATGGGTCTGCTAGACTGCACCACTCTATAGTCATTTTGGACTCCACTACCCATATCTACTAGAGGGTAAAACTCAGTAGTATTCAAGGACTCCATTTCCCGTCTCCACTGTAGGGTATAACATAGTAAACATTTAGGAATCCATTTCCTATTTATATTAGAGGGTAAAACTCTATAGTAAACGAAGACTCCAATGCCATGATCTGTTGAGGGTACAACTTCGTAGTGTTCAGGTACTCCAAATTCTAATATCTACATGAGGGTACAACTTGTAATTGTCAAGAACTCTACTACCAAGCTCTACTGAAGGGTAAACTCGGTAAGTGTGGGGGACTCCAATTCCTAGGTTTACTAGAGTATACTTATTGGTAGTTCAAAAGTGATCATGTATGATCACTAACATCATCTAGAATCTCCTAGCCATGTGTCATTCCCATAAAAACCCACATCATATCTGGAAATTTATAACTAAGCACACTATCACGTTCTACATAAACCAACATGTAGGATAGGATAGTTGAAGGCTAAAATCCAAGATCAAATTAAGTAGATAAATAACCTTGATGTTTTTTAAGAAGGAATAAAGGGGTACACTTTGTGTGAGGGGAACAACATAGCATGTGGTCCCACTCAACAACCTAGAATTTTAATTAGAAGGTATATGGCTCCCTAGCCATCTAGTGTTACATTCCATGCATTTGGACAACATGGTGTTTCTAATATAACCGAGATTCTAACAACCCAAAATTTTATCAATGTAAATTCCACTTCATCTAATAAAATGTCTTATTATGTAAAATGGTTATATAACATAAGAGATTATTTGGATTTATGATTTTTTAATTTAAAATACTATTATGAATTGTTACCATTTCTAATATAGCCATTAAAAAGCGATCAATGATTAATATAAATATAGAGCCATAAAATTCCAATTTACTCAGACAAAGGAAGCGATGGCCTTATCCAGTAGAATTTCTCCATACGAAGCCCATTCTTTGGATCTCATAAAGAAGTTAGCGTCATTGGGCTTCTCTCTTGACCAAACCCAAGATGAGCATGACCACGTTAAACTTGAATGGAATCTCTTATGGGATAAGTGGAAGTTGATATCGATTACCACCCGAACGATGTTATCCGAGCAACCCAAAGAGTTTGTTACAATGGCACAGCATAACCATCTGTTGTATGTGGATGTTATAAGGGGTTATGTAACAAGACCCTTTCACTAAGATTATGTGCATTATTTTTGGATAGATATTATACATTCATTTTATTAGTGGTACTTTGTAAATAGTTTTTAAAGAAAAAATTTCATTTTTTTTTTAATTTTCAATTGTGAAATATATTTTGATAAATTAATGGATTTTTGAATTATATAATATTTTAATGAAATATTATTGTTAAATTAATCATTATTTAATATAAATGATCATATAATTTTTATTAATACAATTGTAATTTTTATTAAATTTTGAAAGCTATTTTTTTAAAAACCCATGAATTCTTCAAAAATGTCAGTTTTTATTTTAGATGTAAAAATTCACAGATTGAGAAAAAATATTTACATAAAATACATATTATTTTTGGAATCAGGAAATTGAAATTATCCAACTGTGTGTTTTTCATAATTTTCCGAGATAGTCCAATGTTTGTGTAAAAATTCATTACCGTCAAAATATATAATGTGTTTTATGACATCATAATGATCGGATAGTGATTTAATAAAATACTATAAACATTATGTTGGGCCAATAAATGTTTTCCATTAAAATAATTTGATTTTAGGTTGTTTTATTTATTTTACAAATCTTTTGTGGACCAACCAAGACTTATAAAACTATTTAACTTTTTAAATTGTTTTCCTTGAGAGTGTGACTCACCTCCACATAAGAAAGAATAATATTTTAAGAAGATCAGCCATTGGAATTATAAAATAACATTATCAAATATCTATTGGAAAAAAACCATGGGCAAAAAATATGGGCTGGTTTTTTTGTTTTGATTAGTTTAATGAGTGGTGTCCCAAACCTAAATAAGAAAGGATTCCTTCTCTTCTCTTATATAAACCCACATAAGCACCCACTTTATCTTCCCTCAATTACCTTGGAGCTAGACCAAACTCTTCACTCCTTTCTCTATAATCCTCTAAAGTTTCCTCAAGCTCCAAGAAGACTCTCTCATGCCCCATTCAAGCCTTTGGTATCACACTTCCATGTAAGGAATTTCTTCCTTCCTCAGTATTGTCCCAATTTAATTATATTGTTATGGACTTTTAAATTCAATTACAAATGTCGGGGTATGATTTATCACCTCCCCCATACTTTATCCTTTATTATTTAATGATGATATACCCTTTTATCTATCATTAATCCCACCCATGTACACATGTTACAATGCTGAAATTCCGTAAGGAATTTGTCTCTTTTAATTTACTATTAAGATATTAGTTTGTATTATGAATCTAAATTACATTACTTAAGTTGGGAAATTTATCTATATGACCCACAACCCTACAATCCATTTCATGTATATATGATGATATAACCCTTTCTCTTTGATCAAACATTTTTATGAATTCTTATGCCATGCTGTTATGCTGCCAAAATTGTACCGCGATTTTCCAAGACAAAGTCATTGTGTTTTGAATACCATGCCCATTTACCTATCAAGTTAATTCACCTTTATGCACATTTACTTATTGATTATTGAGTTTCTTGTAATTTTTCCACATTCCTTTATCATGGAATAAATTATTATGTTTAATTAATACATGTTATATGATCCATGTGTCACACTTATGCATGTAATGAAATGTTTAAGAAGGGTACACACTAATAACACTCCAATGATTTAGGTAAAGATTAGTATCATTATATGTCAAGTGAAATGAGGGTTTACTCATTCTAATTCATTCACAATGAGGGTTTACTCATGTTCTATGTGCAATGAGCCTTAGCTCATGCTAATACCATGTTAAGTGTTGTTTCCACATTTCAATGTTGTGTTAATCATTCTTTATGATGAATTTATGTTCCTGTTTCTCTTATGCTCCATTGATATTACAATTTCATAAAATGTATTGTATTCTTCATGTAATTCATTATTTAATCCTTTAACAGGCTTTATATATCACCTTCTTCTCGTGTATGTCCTCAGGTTATCCCATGCAATGCTAGGTATGAGGGAATGTTGTGGTTATGTAAAGGTTGTTTTCAGTAAATATGTTGTGTGTTTTATGTTATAAGTTGTTATTCAATGTTTCTAAACCACAAAGACACTAGAAATATCTATCTTATATGTTTTATCAAGTTAGGTTTATGTAATAAATCATGTTTTAGTGTGTAATAAATAGCAATTATGTAATAGTTGGTTGTAGAAGATAGGTTTAGTTATTTTTGGGATTAGGATTAGAAAACCCTTGTGAATCCAGAGAGATAATACTATGTTTAATAAAAAAATCACTTAATTTTTGTGAGTATTGAGTGAGTGGTTTATCCTGAAAAAACATCCATGTCTAGATACAAGAAGGTAGACACTGCACTGGCACAGATGTAACTAGGAGTAAAAACTCTGACAAGGAGTTTCGGGCTTGACTCAGGGTATCTTGGTACAAAAAAATGGGCCTTGATTCGGTCTTGGTTACGACACTCCTGGGGGATATGCTTTTCTAAATTCAGAAGCTTAGTATGGACCATTTTAAATGGAATAAAAAAATTCCCCTTAGATTATATGTTGGTAAGTAGATAATGGATAAATAGATTAAAGCATATAGATTCATATGTTATGGAAATAAAAGTTATATATAAGAAATCTGTTGTATCCTTGGATTAGCCTTTTTGTGTTACCCATAACATTCATTTTATTCCATCCAATGGCTAGTAATAGGAGGACTCAGGATAACAATCGATGTGAAGATCAATGCGATGACTATTCTAATGAGATTCCCAATCCAATGGGAGAAGGAATCACAATAGTTGTCACAATACTCTATAAGGTAACTCAAGATATGAATATAAATATCGGCCTAGAGGACCAATCAACCCCCTAATAATGAACAAGTCACTATCGAGAGCTTCATGAGGCAAAAGCCTCCTACTTTTAATGGATCATCTGATCCCTCATTCGTCGAACAATGGATGAACTCCATTGAAAAGATATTCTGTATCCATCAATGTTCCGAATAAGAGAAGGATCTTCTGGATACTTATAAAATGGAGGGTGAATCTAATTAATGGTTGAAATTGATCAAAATTACAAATCCTGAGGAAGATATTGAGGTGTTGTAATGGAAGTATTTCCAGAAAATGTTTTTCGATAAATATTTTCATAGCCCCCTCCAACTTAAAATGGAATGGGATTTGCTTACCCACATGAAAAAAGATGAGTAATTTTTCAAAGCATACGAGGAAAAATTCACAAGGCTTGATTGATATGACTATGGATTTATCATTAACCCCAAATTCAAGGTTGACCGCATCTTTGGTGGGCAGAAACCTAGCCTATGGAAATCCATGGAGATCCATGACTTTGATAGCTATGAGGAAATTGAATGATGTGCTGTCAAGGTAGAAATGGATATTGGTGGATCTAAAGGGTATCATGGGGATACATGGAATAAGATGTAATTCAATTCTGTCAGTCCAATGGATAAACCAAACAGTGCTATGAAAATCCAGCATTACACATGCCAAAGGTGCAGAAAGAGGCACCTCGAGAATTTCTTGAAGGGGACGAGGAAATGCTTTAGATGTGGAATATAAGGGAACATAGTCATTAACTTCTAATAAGAAAATCCCATGGCTGCAATACATGATAGGAATGATCTATTTGGCCCTCAATGTGTTGTTCATTGCATCAACTGTAAAGAACCCGGGCACCTTTCAAATCAGTTCTCTAAGCCAAGGGTTTTAAGAGACAACCAATAACCTCCAAGGAAGTAAGGACATGCTTTTTCAATCACTACTGCCGAAGTGAACCCCGACAATGATGTGGTGACATGTACACTAGTTATTTATTCAAGAATAGTGAATTTACTTTATGATTCTAGTTCTACGCATTATTTTGTATCCTGAACGTTTAGTAGAACAATCCCAACACCACCAAAAATCATGGAAGTAATGAAGTTGGTGAGTATGAAAAATGGTCAAATAATTGAATCCCATTAATATAACTCTTTCCCTATCATAATTTGTGTATTGATCCTCCCAGAGAACCACTTCATACTCCATCTAGTGCAATTTGATGCAATTATCAGCATGGATTAGCATTCCTTATATAGAGCCAACATAAATTGTTGTTGGAGGGAAATCACTCTCCGTATGGATAACCGAACCCTGATTCTATACAAGTGTAAGGAGGATGTTGAATCTTATTTAGAACCATCATCTCAAGTGTGGATATTACATCCCTATGAGCATTTGTATCTGGATCAAATGAATGAGTTTAAGTAACCAAAATTAATGAAATGACAATTGTGAGGGAATTCACTGAAGTGTTTACCAAGGAATTTACTGGTCCTCCTCTTAGAAGAGATGTTGAGTTCCCAATATACTATATACCTAGGGTGTTTACAATACCCAAGATTCCATATATTTTGGATTTTATGGAGAATGAGAAGATAAAGAGTCTACTATAGGAGAATCTGGATAGAGGGTTTATGCGCCCCAGTGCTTCACCATGGGGTGCACCAATCGTCTTCATTGAGAAGAATGATGGGTCAATGTGCCTTTGAATTGATTATTGTGAGCTCAAAAAATAACAATACAGATAAATAATCTTGTTCCCTGAATTTATGACTTGTCCAATAAGCTGCGTGGAGCACAATACATCTCCATAATGGATTTTAGGATGGGATATTTCCAAGTAAGGGTTAAGAAGTAGGATATCCCCATGACTACTTTTCATACATGGTACAGGAACTATAAAGTCATAGTAATTCCTTTTAGACTCACCAATGATCCATAAATCATCATGGACTCGTTGAATAGAGCCATTAGATATTACCTCAACAAATTTGTGGTAATATTTATTACTGATATTATATTATACTGCAAATCCTAGGAGGAGCATGATGAGCATCTAAGTAATATACTAGAGACCTTACAGAAGACGAATCTCTATGTAAAGTATAGAAAGTGTGAGTTATAGTTTAAGGAGGTCTCATCATGGGCCATATACTTATAAGCAATGGGATATATATGGATGCTTCTATGACAGCTGCAATTGGGGGATGGGCAAGGTCAACATCGATAACAAATATCACAATTTCCTATGATTAGATGGATACTATCATTGATTTGTGATAAATTTCCCACAATTTTACAACCCTCTAACGAAGCTATCTCAGAAAGGAGTAATGTTTTCTAGGAGTTATGAATACAAAGAGAGCATAATGGAGTTGAAAAGAAGGCTTATCACTACGCCGGTTCACAAATTACTGCAATTAGAGATATTTTTTTGGTATTCAGTGATGCATAGAAGAAGGGAATCGGTTGTGTGTTGATGCAAAATGAAAAGGAAATTACCTATATTTCAAGGCAATTTAATGTTCATGAGAAAAACTACCCAACACATGATCTATAGTTTTCTGTAGTAATATTCGCATTGATAATTTGGTGGCATTACCTTATTGGGGAGAAGTGTGAAATATACACGGATCACAAAATCCTCAAGTATATATTCACATAGAAAGAGTTGAATATGCGCCAATGAATATGGTTGGAGCTGATCAAAGACTATGATTTCTCAATCCATTATCACCCTTGGAAAGCAAACAAGGTGGTGTATTCTATAAGTAGAAAGGACCTGGAAATTCTGTCATTGATGAAATTTGAAAAGAATCCAATTTTTTTTAATTAAAAAAGATGGACATGGGAATCATAAATAAGGTAACATCATCAATCCATTCACAAATTATTTCTCAACTGTCTCTTTTGGAAAGGTTAAAGGATGCTAAAAAAGATGGTTTGGGAATTCAGAAGAAAGAGGAAAATATAGTAAAAGGGAAATCCTTGGAGATAAATTTTAATGAAGAAGGAATTATGAGATTCAGGTCAAGACAATGTGGTCCATCAAATCCAGAGTTGAAGAAGGTATTTTATGATGATGCACACAGTTCAAATTTATCTTTTCACCCAAGAAACACAAAGATGTCTCAAGATATTTAAGGGAATTATCGGTGGGATAACATGAAGAAGGAGATTGCTGAGTATATGTTAATGTGTCTGGTATGTCAGCAAGTGAAGGAAGAGAGACATAAGTCCAAGGGGATGATGTGACTGTTACCCATACCAGCATGAAAATGGGAGAAAATCACCAAGGACATTATCATCGAAGTTATGAATACATCCAAAAGGCAATAATTTTATCTGGGTTGTTATGGATCGTCTTACAAAGATTGAACACTTCATTGAAATTCAGGTTGGTTTCACATTGGATCAACTATTATGGATATACATCACTGATTTGGTAAGGCTGCATGGAGTCACATTATCTATTATATCAGATCCAGATCCATGATTCACCTCTATGTTTTGGAAGAGTCTTCAACATGCTTTGAATACGAACATGAACTTCTATACGACTTATCATCCTCAAACTAATGGAAAATTGGAGTAGAATATCCAAAAACATGATTACATGTTGAGAGCATGCTCAATGGACATCAAAGGAGGATGGGATCAACATCTTCCTCTAGTTGAGTTCTCTTATAACAACAGTTTCCACTCAACCATCCAAATGGAATCTTATGAATACCTTTATTGGAAGAGGGTCATAATGCTGGAATTTTGGGATGATGTTGGGGAGAGAAAACTCCTAGGACTACAGATGGTCGAAGAAATGGTGGATAATGTTAAGACCATCTAGCATCACATTAAATCTTCTCATAGTTAACAAAAGATCTATGTTGATAATCATCGATGAGACCTATAATTTTATTTTGGAGACATGTTATTCATTCGCATACCACTATGTAAGGGACTTATGAGATTTGGTAAGAATGGAAAGATTAGTCCAAGGTACATCAGACCTTTTGAGATCCTTGATCGCATTGGAGCAATGGACACTATCACTCCAACCGAACCTATCTCAAGTACATGATGTATTACATGTATCAATCTTGAAGGAGTACATACCTGACCCATCACATGTACTCAATCCATAGGTGGTACCACTGGAGAATGACATTTCCAATGAATAGAATCCGGTGAAGATGTTATATTGTAGAGAAAAAGATATATGAAATAAGACAATTCCCCTCGTGAAAGTGTTTTGGAGGAATCAAAAGTTTGAAGAGGCCATTTGGGAATCAGTATAAATGATGAAGCAGAGTTACCCACATCTTTTTTAGTATAGGAAAATGAAATTTTTAGAGTGAAATTTTTTAAGGTTGGAAGATTCTAACTTCCCAAAATTTTATCAATGAAAATTATTCTTGATCTAATTAACTGCCTTATTAGGTAAAATGTTTATATAACATATGAACTTTTTTTGTTTTATGATTTTGGATTTTAAAACACCGTTACGAATTTTGACCATTTCTAATATAGTCGTTGAACACTTATCACATGATTAGTATAAATATAGGTCTTTAAAAAATCGAATTTACTCAGACAAAGGAAGTGATAGCCTAATTCAGTAGAATTTCTCCACACAAAGCCCAATTTTTTGATCTCGGAAAGGAGGTGGAATCATTAGGATTCACTCTTGACCAAGCCCAAGATGATCGTGAACACATGAAGTATGAAATGGATCGGCTATGACAAAAGTAAAAGTAGATAGAGATCACCACCCGAGTGATGTTATCCAAGACACCCCAAGAGTCTTGAACTAGGGCACACCTTACCATTCGACCATATGTGGGTGTTATAAGGGGTTATGTAACAAGACCCTAGCACTAAGATTATGTGCATTATTTTTGTATAGAGAATATAAATTCATTTTATTAGTGTACGTTGTAAATAGTTAAAAAAATTAACTTTTTTTAGTAATTATTAAATTAAGGAATCTATTTTGATGAATTAATGGATTTTTTAATTAAATAAAATGTTAATGAAATATTATTACTAAATAACATTTTAATAAATATAAATGATCATATAATTTTTATAAATAAAATTTTAATTTTTTATTGTGGTTTGAAAGATATTTTTTTCAAAACACATTTATATTTGTTAAATGTAAATTTTTATTTTAAAAGTATAAAATCACATATTTATTAAATTATTTGGATAAATTAAATGTTATTTTTGGAATCAGGATGTTAAAATTATCTAACGGTGACTTTTTCATAATTTTCTGAGATTGTCAATTTTTTGGGAAACAATTAAATATCGTTTAAATATATAATGAGTATATTACATTATAATGAACCAATAATGTTGTAAAAATATAATATAAACATTATGTTCATAAAATATATGTTTTACCATTAATATAATGTGATTTTAGGTTTGTTTTATTTATTTTATAATGCTTTAGTGGACCCTCGAAGAATTATAAAACATTTTAACTTATTAAATTGATTTGCATGAGAGTGTGACTCACCTCCACATAAGGAAGACTAATATATTAAGAATATCTGAAATTTTCCTTATAAAATAATTTTTTTCACTCCCATTTGAAAAAATGGAAAAAACCATAGTATGGTTTCTGGTTTTGATTAGTTTAACGTGTGGTGTCAAAAACCTAAATAATAAATAATTTCCACTCTTTTTATAAATAATCCCACCCAAGATTCCACTTCCTCTTCACTCAAATCCATCAGAGCTTGAACAACCTCTGCCATAGCCTCTCTAAAATCCTTTCAAGGCACCCCATGCTCCCAAGAAGCCTCTCTCAAGCCTCTCCCAAGACATTAGGATCACACTTCCACATAAGGGATTTCTCCCTTCCTCATTTTTGTCCAAATTTCATTATGTTGTTATACCATTTGAATTTAATTTACCAATGTTGGGGTATGATTTAAAACCTCCCCCAAACATTACTATTTCTATTTTAATATTGATAGACCCATTTATCTCTCATTAATCTATTTAATGTACACTTATTACCATGCCAAAATTTAGTTAGGAATTTTTATCCCATCATTTACATTAAATAAAATCTTTTGTATTATGAATCTAAATTCGATTAATTATGTTGGAAATGTATCTATATGATTCCCTACTATCCATTTCATGGATATATGATGATATACCCATTTATCTCTTTTCAAACTTTCTTATTAATTCTTTTTTCACGCCGTTATGATGCCAAAATTGTACCTCGATTTTGCAAACCAAAGTCATTGTGTAGTGAATAACCTTCACATTTCTCTAGAAAGGGTATTTACCTTTATGAACATTTACATAATTATTATGGAGTTTCATTATTAATTTTACATTCTTTTATCATGGAATAAATGATTAGGTTTAATGAATCCATGTTATATGATCCATATAGAACACATATGCATGAAATGAAATGTTTCAGAAGGATGTGCCCTAATAGCACTCCAATGCATTGGGTAAAGATTTGTATCATGAAACTGCAAGTGAAATGAGGGTTTACTCATTCTAATTAAATTTCAATGAGGGTTTACTTGTGCTCCATGTGCAATGATCCTTGGCTCTTACTAATACAATGTTAACTATTTTTCCACATTTCCATGTCGTGATAATCATTCTTTATCATGTCTTTATGTTCATATTTCAATTATGCTCCATTGATATTCATATTGACTAACATGTTTTGTATTATTCATGTTATGCCTTTTTTTAATCCCTTAATGGTCTTTATAGATCACCCTTTTCATATGTATGTCCTGAAGTTATCCCATGCAATGCTAAGTACGAGGGAATGATGTGGTTATTTAAAGGATGTTTCCAATAAATATGTTGTGTGTTTTACATTCTAATTTCTTATGTAATGTTCTTAATCCATGAAGAAACTAGGCCTCTCTATATTATATGTTTTATCAAGTGAGTTTTATGTAATAAATCATGTTTAAATGTGCAATGAAGAGCAGGGTTGTTATAGAGATCAACATGTGTCATTCTAGCCATGTACTCGCACACAATGTCCTAGTTGGGTGGTCCTTCACAAGGCTCATCAACCCAGGGTATAGGTACATGTTCATTAGGGGGAATACATTCCATTCCATCATTTTGATTTCCTAAAACCCAATCCACCACACAGAAGGGGATACATGTCATGTGTTCATCTTCAAACAAGGCATGTAGTTAGATTTTTCATAGTTTTTCAGATCCATGATCCACAACATGAATCATGTCTTTTATTTCCCCTTCATCACTATCTCTATTTGAAACATTCTGATCTATCGTTGGCCAAAAAACATCAGCAATATGATGGCCAAAAACTCAATATCTCAAATCCTTATTTGTGTCACATTGTCCCACACAAGCTTGGGCTCCTCTATATTCTATTTATAAATCACCAGACCTAAAAATGACCATTGCTTCTGAGAAACGATTCTAGATCTTATATTATTTCAACAATCCAATCATCATTAATCATTTTTTAAAATTTCAGTTGTCTGATCGGGCTTGGTACAATATGATAATGTCGAACCGGGACCGTGGGGTCCTATCAATTATGAATTCAAAGAAAATACAGGATAAAGGAACCACAAAAAATGTTTAACCATAATTATCCATGATTCATTGGCCAATGATCATGAAAAATTATACCAAGGATAGAAACCAATACAATAATTCAATTTGAACCAGTATTTAGGTGCATACTTATAAGGGATTGATATTCTCAATAAGTCTAATAAAAAAAGGAATAAACAAAAAAAATAAACAGCACTACTTGGATATTGTATTATTTTCCATTGATGAATGTTCTCAGTTATGATTGAAGTGTGTTGTTGTGTTTTCTGCTCTATGACCTACTTTTATTTAGTGTTTCGTCATTGTCAGAGTTGACTCACCTATAAAAGAGGACAGATAATCTATGAAAGATCTAAGGATTATTAGGGTACCCCTTTTTGAATCACCATTATTGTATATTTTTAAATAATTTTCATAAGTTAAAACAATATACTTAATTAAATAATTAATTAATTAATCCACCAAATGTATCACCATTGAAAGAGATTTCCAAACTCCCCATGCCAACCTGTTTTAGGTCACACATAATGTTTACACCATGTTAGAGACTCAGTTGTGGTCTCTAATTTCTTATCAGTGTTTTTGTTTAAGAGTGAACCAATTTTCATTAATAACCATGCATGCTCAATAAAAAATATATTAAATATTTAAAAAAGTATAATTTTGGGAACATAGGGCCTTGGAATCGCATGACATCTCAGTTCCTAGCTCTAGAAATATATAAAAAACTATTTCAATGTATTACAATTAAGAAATTGGGTCTCAATATTATACATTGATTATATATTGATACCATTTCAAAATAATGTAAATCAAGAGAATCATTTTTGAATAATTTTCAACCCTCTCTCAAAAAGTGAATATCATGAGAAATTCAATAAGTGTAAATTTTATCTCTAGGAGGCTTCATTTTTTGGCATAAATTCTAAAAATATTCAATATTTATTGAGCCCTAAATGATAAGTGTATTTAATGAATACACCATAACAAAAAATAGAAATAATATACTCATTTTCCTTCGATAACCTGGATACTTTCAGTAGTTTGTGAAACATTTTACATGATTAGAGAACATGTTAACAATGTTGAAATGTAAATGGTTTTAATTAATAAGGTTAATTGAATATTATTTTCTTTGTAGAGATAAAGGAAAATCTTTTAATTCACCGATATTGAATTTTTTATCCACAAAGGTATGGTTTCAAATATATATTGATGGATCTAAGAAAGAAATGGGATATAAAATTTTACAAATTGATACCGTGGATTCATATTTATCATGGTAATTTAATACCCATAAATATAACTATCTGAAAAAAAAACATAAGTGGGTAGCTATAATATTTTCATTGAATATTTGCAGGAACTATCTCTCTTTATAAACTTGTGACATATATACTAACAATAAAATTTAATGTACATATTCTCTATGTAATATCTCAACATTAGGAAAAGATGATGTATATAACAAATCAAGGACTATACATTACCACCTTGAGAATGAAAATTAGTTTGATAATGAATTTAGTAGGATAGACCATGGAGTTATTACTATGATGTGAATTTACAAGGATACTATATCATCGTGGAGAGGGGGGGTTTCCTTTTGTGGTGGTTTCACAAAGGCCAAACATGGGAATTCCTTTTGTTAAAAAAGATATAGAATTCCATGATGGATGAAAAGGATTTAAAAAGTAATATTAATGTGATAAATGATGTTAAATTGATAGACATAATCTATAACTATGAGTGTTGAGATTTGGGGAGGGTTTATGTGTTCTAAAAATACCATACCTGAAATTAGATATAATAGACGAAGAAAAAAAATAAAATTTCATTATATATCCTTGCAGAAACAAATGTACAAGGATATAAGAGAAAATTTTTGGTTGGATGGTATGTAGAAATATATTGAGGCTATGTGTATAGATTCTTTGTATTAATTATGTTAATTCCCTAATGAAAACATACTAATTTAGTCATGCTGACACTTCTTGCACCAATATGTAAGTGGTAAAATGTTATGATAGAATTTGTTACTAGAATTCCCAAGACCCCTATGAATAATAATTCTATATGGGTATTTCTTTAAAAATTTACAAAGTGTATATATTTCCTAGTTTTAAAGGTATATATAACACTTGGGAACCTTTCTCAGATCTATATTAATAATGTTATGAGATGTCATGGTTAACCTCTATCAATTTTATTTGATCGTGACCATTGGTTAACTTGTAAATTTTAAAGGAGATTTTTGAAGGTTCTCAATACAGAGTTACAACTGATCACCACTTATCTTCCCAAAATTATGGGAAGTATAAAAGAAAGTTTTATTAAATAGAAAACATGCTGGGATTTCTCTTAAATGACTTTCAAGGTATGATGAATTACAATTACCCTCTAGAATTATTTTCATAATAAAATTTCTTTCATTCAAGAATATAGATGGAATTGTGAGAAGAATTATATAGAAATTGATTTAAATATTCAAATTAATGGTAAGAATATGGAGAATGAAATATAGTAATATCATATCCTTTCATAGAGGCAAATTTTAATGTATGGAATACTGAAAATCATTCAATGAAGCTTAATGCATGAATAAGAGATATGCAGATAACCCAAGGAAGGATCTAGATTTTCCATTGGGGTTAATTATTTCTTAAAACTATATCCTTGTAAAGGATTAATTAGATTTTGTAAAAATGTTAATCCAATATATTATGTCTTTTTTAGATTTTAGATATAATTACAGTGGTAACATACATATTGGCAATGCTACCAAACCGCTCTAAAGTATACAAAATATTCATTGTTTTTATTGAGGCAAACCATTCTAAGTCCAATTAATAGACACACCAATAAATTAATAGAATTGTAACATGTATTAATTAATAATTAATGTCATTTAAACATATTTTACACCTGAGAGAAAGTGATGTTGAGTCGGAAAACTAGGATTGTTATTGTTCTTTAGAGAAATCACAAACTAGAGGAGGAAACTTATGAGAGTAATGAAGATATGAGAATGGATTAATCTATTTAAAATAAATGGTATTTATGAAAAAATAAGGTTTGAAATTATTTTTTGGGGTGGTTGGGTGGAATGTAATACCTGATGTCATTCAATAACAATTATATACTATATCCATCGCATATTTCCAAGTAATAATTTTACTATTTAATCTATATAATAAAAATAGTATATTGTTATATTTAAAAATAAAATTTGTAAATTTAAAAATGATAATTTAGTATAATGTATATTATTTTTTGAATCATGTGGTAAAATTTATATTATTGTGAATTTCTGATATTTTCTAGAAATAGGCACTTTTATAATGAATAGTGATAATTGCTGATCTTTAAAAAACTAAGATTTAATTTCTTTTAATAAATTAATTTAAAATGAACAGTATTTTTTTTATTTTATATTAAATTAATATATTATAAATTTTTTTAAAATTAATCTAATTATATCTATTAGTATGAGCAGTATATTTTATTTTTTAATAATATTATTTTTATTCTGTGTAAGGAATGTAAAAAACTATATTCATTATAATTTTTGAAATTATATGAAAAATTAATTTCTTCCACTTATATAAATGGAATCATAAAAAATTAATTTCATATTTTCATTTAGGAGGATAAAATTTAGTAATTATTTCCTTTTATTTTTTCAGCATTACATACAATAACAATAGTAAAATTATTTCTACCATTGTATTAGTGTAAAATCTGTAAATTAGGGATGAAACCTTGTGATATGGTAAAAATAATAGTAAGTATTATAGTATGTGTTGATTTAGACCATTATCACCTTATATTAAAAATGAATATTTTTAAATTCCATTAGACTATGAGAAGGACACTTGAAATAATTAAAATCTAAGAATAATTACAAGTGTACCACTTCCATCCACTATAAAATGGAATATCCTCTCCTAAATTTTTCAAAATAATTGAGAACTATAGTTTAGAAAATACCTACCCAAAAACATTTATAAAACTTTTATACATTTTCACGTGGTCATCGTTTTACCGAAATACCAACATGCGAAGGATTAATGTGTTTGAGAAAACATGTTTTCTATTATAGATGTATAAATCTTAACAATGTTCTTTAATGTTTATTTAAACTTCTTCCTCCTTAAAAACTATAATAAACATGTTTATATATTAACATTACAATATATAATATAAATAAATCTTTTATTTTTATGTCAAAATTATTTTTTATCTCATTTTTCATACTATGTGAAATGAAGACAATACTCATTTCTACTTGTGGACTACCACCTCCATAAAGGGAAATATTTGGGTTTTTCATAGATGACTCACATAGATGGTTATAATGATTTAATTAATGAATATATAATATTTTTATGAAATTTTTTTTATTTTATAATGATATTTTATTTTCTGGATTCTTACCTTTCAATCTTTTGAAGCTTGATCACTCTAAACGTGTGTACGAGTGAACTACCACATAGACAAAGTGATGTGATTTGTTTTTAATTTACTCTATTAATGGATGGTCATATGTATTTAATGAATAAATATTATATATATATAAATGTATTTATTATGATGATATAAAAGTATAAATTTATCTATAGTATTTAATTTCCATCCAATACAAAAATTAAAACATCGCATATATACGGACAACTGTCTCCATGAAAAGATGTATTTCATTTTTCTTGATTATTTTTAATAGAGGGATATAAATATTCATTATATGAATAAAAATGATAATTATAAAAATAATTATTTTATATGGATTATTATTCCACGACCAACATTAAATGATCAGAACAACTGAATCGAAACATGTTTTAAAAATAGAACAATTTACACTCAAATGTTGATTTTAACAAAAAAATATTTATAAATTCATAAGCAGAAATTATTAATGAATATTAATTAATTATATAAATTCAAATATTAAAAAAAATATAGATTTACAATGAGTGATAATTTATTTTATATAATATTAGTTCGTGTTTGGCCACACGAAAGTTTGAGGTAAGTGTTTATTTTAAAATCTCATTCTTATTACTTTTGGTATTAATTTATTATTATATTATGGGAACTATATAATATTTCCTTCTTAAAACACATAAATATTATTCAGGACTATTTTTCTTATATATTCATTCCATTTTATCTCTTTTTGGTACACAAAACCACTAAAAGTGAGTTTAAACGAATAACTTATCTTATTCTTATTTTCTTCTCATAAATGTTTCTCATACATTTACTTATAATTTATTTTAATTAATTTATGTTATTTTAATAGTATAACTATTTATTAAGGTTAATATTTATAGAATTTACTTAATATTTGTTTTTTAAAATAATTTTTTTCAACTTTTTTGTAAAAGTCATTTTTACTATTTATAAAAGTGGGAAAATAATATTTCTTTAACATTTAATGAAGGAAAACCTTCTCTCACCATTATATAAATTATTTTATATAAGAATTAAATTTTAATATTCAATTGTTTTTAAACTAAAACCTATTCATATAATCTATAATTTTTTGGTCTTAATAATTTTATATAATTAAAATTATTTTTCTTATTAATTCAAATCAACTATTTTTATTTTTTTAAAAATATTTTTATCAATTTCAACATTATTTAAGTATTTTTAATATTCACCAATGATAATGTCTAATAGTACAATCCATCTTATTGATCTAGATGACATATGATCATGTTATTCTATATGTTGACTTTGGAGAATATTTACATCATGCGTTATAGTTTTTTAATTTGATTATTTAGGATGATTATGTGTTAAATAGTTATTTATTTAATAAATATTATTAATTCATTGGAAAGATTATATTATGGGTGGAGATCACTATTAAATATCCCCACAATACATCTGTAGGTCACGTAAGACAAATTATCTTGTGTATTTGGTGAATATGTTACCTATATATCTGTGATGCAATGACATGAGGGATTTAATGTAATATTATTTTAATACCCTGATATTTAATGAATTATTTTTTCTAATTAATTGAATTTCATTGATAACCTACATTAGACATAAATTCTAGTTCAAATGAACAATGATATACAATTGAAATAATAATTTTTTACATTACAGTTATTGCCAAGCCGTTGGATAGGCATGTATGAAAAAGATGACATAAAGTAAAAAACATAACAAGTATATGAATTGATAAAGTAAATTAATTTGTTGTAAATTGATTGTAAATTAAAACAAAAACCATTTGAAAGTAATAGAAATAATGTTTTCTGAAAAAAATTCATTATGGGTGCAATATGCTTTTTATCTTAATAAATTAAATTAGCCTCTATTATTGAATTATCTTAACAAATTTTATTTATCATATATTCAATAAAATGATTAAATATTCATCAAATATTTATCCCTTTAATGGGATAAAATAATGTCAATTTTATGCTTGAAAACATATTTTCCTAAAAAGCAGTCTTTTCATATTTTGCTCCCATATATCAAAATGATTTTTTTCACCACTTTTATAAATGTTATTTTAAAAAATTAACATCATTTTATAAGTAAACATTTTAAAATTATCATACATTTAGTTTTTAATAATTCACCAAAAATATTATTTTTTGATGAATAATGAGAATGCTAATTTTTGTTGAGAATTTTCCATTCATTTAATGAATATACAGAGTTTTATTTTTTCAAATGATTTTAATGAAAAAATTTATAAAATTATGTTATTATTAATTCAAGTTAAATTATTTTAATCAATTTTGTTATGAATTGTGAAATAAAAACATTTCATACTTATGGAAACATTCTTTTTAGAAAATCAATTATTCATCGCATCTGTGGGTTTAATATTAAATTAAATCCTTCCACAATCAATGAATTTAAATAGATTAAATGGAATAAAAATTTGGAATCATCATAATTATAATTATTTAATAAGGTGAATATAATTTTTTCATAGTGAAGTGTAAAAAAATATAAATATTTTTCCATAGTTATTCTTAAAATAGTTTTATTAAATAATTATAATTATAATGATTCCCATGAGGGGTTAAAATATAGAGTACTGGATATAATTTTTGATACACTGTTCCTATAAATATTTTATGAAAATATATCAACTTATATTGTAAAGACCCTGAAATTTCAATGAATGTTTTTCTTAAATACTTTGAAATTTTACAAGTCTTTGGCTTTTGACGACACTTGATTCTGAGGCCCGGTGTGCCCGAAATCAATTTCTGAAGTTTAGCTCAGGTACATTCAGTGAACGAACATGCGTGTTTTTATATCATTTGAACCAGTGGTCGGAATTGAAATCTAAGGGCACCGATGAACTCGCAACGCCAAAAATTGCTTAAGGGGACCTTTACAGTAGTTGCATTTTCACGGGAGAAGAAGATGATTTTTGGTGTTTAATTAAGAAGTAAATAAAATCATTGGAACAATTTTATTTTGTATCTAAGGAGGTTAATTTCTCCCATGGGTAGTTAAGGGTGGGACCCACATCCACCTAACTACCCAAGTGTGGATGTTAGATAGGTGGGGCCCACAGGATCCCCAACCATTTATATTCCTCTAAACTCTTTAATCCCCCTCTTTATTTTGGCAACCCCCCCTTTAATTGAAAATATCTCCACCTCCCTCACTCCTTTAATACATGTCAACACCTCAAATTTATGAGGATCTCTCCTCACCCTCTCTTTAATAAAATGCAAACGCATTTCATTAATAAGGATCTTTCCTCTCCATCTCTTTAATTAAATTTCCAACACATTTAATTAATGAGGTTATTTGAATTTTGAAATTTAAATTGCATGTATGATAAAATAATAGGATTGGCCTATTATTTTATCGGAGGAAGCCTTTCATTGTGTTAAGGAAGACCGGGGAGAGCTCTTGAGGTTTCGGGAAGAACACCGGTCATCCGATGATGAACGACGTCTCCTTCGATGAAGAACGCCGGTTCCAAGAAGAACAATAACACACCTTCCATTCTCTTCTCTGGGACAAGAGAGGAGACACCACTTCCTCCTTGGCGCACTTCGACGTCACCTACGAATCCTTTCCCCATGACACCGTCTTCCGTGACGCCCGACGTGTGACATAAATTGTCAAGGCAGGGTTTTATTCATGAAAGTGAATGTTTTCATACCCTCGTTCTTCGTTGAAAACCATTGTTTATTTGCGGCCAATTGCTATCGCTTTACGTAGAGGGCACGGTCCGAATGAAGATGGCCCGATGACCCTCCGTTGATCTCGTTTATTATTCATATAATCGGAATCTGAAGGCGGAGAAGGCACGACGCCGTCGCACCATGCCGGTAACACGGCCAAGGAAGCCAGCATCGTCTCGCCGGCTGTGCGGAAGAAACCACAGCCTGATTTGCGGGCCGCTTCGGCGAAAGAACCGACCAGCCGGGTAAAGCCGGACCACGACGCTAGGAGGGCGACGCGCTGAAGAAATCACGGCCCGCCTTGCGGGCCGCGTGTGCCAGAAGGCTGACCGGTTTGGGAAGGGCGGCACCGCTTGGCGGCGCCGGTTCGGGCAGCCGGGGGGCCACCCCCCCCTCAGTATCACCTGGCCATAGGGCCGAGCCGCTCCGCCTGCCAGCCGAGCCAGACGGGCCACGTGCCCGGCAGGGCTGCTCCCTGCAGTGTCGGACGGTGCCCCGCCGGGCCGAACGGCGCCCCGCAGGGCTAGGCCGCGCAACTTCAGGCCGGGCCGCGCACTTTGGGCCGGTCCCCAACCCCTGCTGGGTCGGTCCCCAACCCCTGCTGGGTCGGACCCATCAAACTGGGTCAACTCGACCCGTGGGCCCACTGGGCTAAATGGGCCAGACCTGTTATTCACTTAAACATGAATAACTTAGATACCGCGCGTCCGATCGACGTGCCGTCGGTGGAAATGGGAACCTTTCGATGAGACGGTCCTTTTGCGATACTCTAAGTGAGTTTTGGACAACTTTGGTAAATGGCCGGGTTTGGAATGAGCATATTTCCAGCCGGACCCCTGGTGTGGAAAATCCAATATCTCTCTGACCGGGCGTCCGTTTGACTCGCCGTCTTTCACGTTGAGTTAATTTTGACGAGATGGAACTTCAGGATACATCAAATTTGTACTTCGTGATAGTTGATGTATCGACCCCCTTTACTCGTGGAGCGGACCCTCCCAGAATCGAGTACGCTGTGTCCGGGAACACTAGAGCTGGCAGTGACTTCGATGACGATGACCACTGTACTTGGATCCTTCATGGGTTCAACAACGACAACTACCATACTGGAATCCTCCATGGGATAATGGCAATGACTACTGTTCTTGTATGATGTGTGGGTCCGGCAGTATTGACTTCTGTACTTGTATCCTGCGTGGGTCCGGCAGAGTAGCTGGTCTTGTATCCTGTGTGGGTCCGACAGCTTAGCTGGTCATGTATCTTGTGTGGGTCCGACAACTTTGATGAATCAGTGACTACATATGATCATCTCTATCGCTATACAAAAAATATATACCTATGTGAGCTGAGTCTTGACTTTTAATAATTATCTTTGGTATGATTGACTTCTTTCCTGTGTGGACTGCTTGTGCTTGGGCTCGGAAGTTGGAGCCGTACTGAGATTGATGACTTAGGTATATGTATAGGCATATACATAAGTGTAGTTGGTTGATACTTATTGTTTGTAACTTTCCTTTTTGGTTTATCCTTTGTGGATTATGGGAGTCTTTCAGGGGTCTCAGGGTTCCTACTGAGTATCGTTATACTCACCCCTGCATGGGCATTGCCCGCACTATGTTGTGTTGGTTGCAGACGATGGAAAAAACTGATCGTGGTCGAGGATTGTAGAGCTGGACGGTATCCGTAGGTGGCCAACCTGGCGGGACGTATACGGTGCGGACAGAAGGATCCAAGGTACCGACGAGACTATCTATACCCACCCATCAGGTTGGATTCCCGGAGTATGACTCGATGGTTACTGCTTTACTTTACAGCTGTTGTACTTTCTTTCATAGTTCTACTGTACTTTCAACTGGGTTTTTATACTAGCCCATTTACCTCCAACACTTACTTTTGTACTCAGTTTACTTAGTGTTTACTCTATCTTGCATACTCTGTTATGTTTTTTTACTTATATAAAGGCAATGCCTTCCCTTTTATCAGGATTTACGCCTTTCGTGCTAGTTGCCGGCACCTGGCCTATGGAAGGCAGACTTGGGGTAGTCACGACACGGGCCCCGAGGACGGGTCGTGAAAAATTGGTATCAGAGGAGTCGGTTCTACCGCAGAACTCAGGACTCAGATATTTCCCTTATATGAAGCAATAGTTTTAGGAGTATTGAGTGTGGTTTTCAGTCCAGGGAGTCCAGTGTTGGTTCAGCGACTGACGTATCCATACACTAGGACCCTGATCCTTGATTTCTGACCTAGTGCACGAGAACACTATTTACATGTGTGTGTTTCAAAAGTTTTCTTTTGATTACTTTTTGTCATCTCACCAGGTATAATGTTTGACTGTGGAAGCCCTGTTTCTTTTCAAGATGGCCCCACGAAGGCAGCTAGCCAGGGTTCCTAGTTACGTGCGAGATGGCAGCCCACTGAGTGACGAGGCCTTGGTGAATGGCCCAATTACAGCGGAGGCACAAGCGGTACCACTACCCACTGGGCCACCACAACCACTAGCTCCAGCAGTGAAGAGTGAACACCACCTGAGTGTGTTGCACAAGTTTCAGCGATAGAGGCTTACCAGGTTCTGCGGAGAGAGGGATCCTCAAGCAAACGAGGATTGGCTGGTGGCTATCGTCAGAGTCTTCAGATTAGTAGGGAAACCAGCTGACCTTATGGTGATCCTTGCCGTGAGTCTCCGGCATGTATAAGAAGGTTAATGGTGGAGCCTAATGCTCCAGGTGCATGACGAGGCATCACTACATTGGATAGACTTCTAGATCCTCTTCCGCTCAGAGTTTGTTCCAGCGACCCTCCGTGCGGTGCGCATCTAGGACTTACTACAGCTGCGGCAGGGCAGCCTGACAGTAGCCCAGAACTTGGCATGGTTTACTGACCTCTCACTCTACTCCACGGACATGGTACATGAACCGTTTTTCAGGGCCCGGACCTTTGAGTAGGGCTTGAGGCACGAGATCATGGCTTCGACGATTCCCCTCAGCATTCCGTCGTAGGAAGGGGTGCCAGAGCGAGCCCTTTTAGTGGAGAGCTTTCTCGCTGAGCAACCACCAGTAGGGAGACCCACCGCAGGGCGACACGTAGCGGAGTCTTCTGCAGCCGACAGTATATAGATGTCACAGGGGTCCAAGAGGACCAGGCCATAAGGTGGGCGACCTTTGGACACGGGTTTTGTTGTGCGGGGCACATGACACAGAGTCTGCCTTACGAGGAGAAGACAGTGCTATGCATGCGTCGGGCAGGGCCACATGGCTTGTGACTAGATGACCTTCCATGTAGACGAGCAACAGACAATGGAGAGACATCCCAGGCAGAGGCAGAGGTTCGACCGTGGCGGTCCGTAGGGAGCAGGCGGATGAGGCAGAGGAGCTGGCCGAGTAGCAGGTGGTGGAAAACATTTCACGGCTCTACTGGCACCACCCCCAGGAGGTCCACCCCGACCATAGGGAGCTGGCAGGTAGAGGCAGGCTCAGCTCCAGGCAGCGGAGGCTTACGACCACGGCGCACCTGAGATGATTCGAGGTACTATTTGTGTCTACTCCACCATGGATGTAGTTCTTATAGACACAGGTGCGAGTCATTATTTTATTGCCGCTTCCCATTTTCAGAGCTCGGAGATTCCGAAGGAGCCGTTGGCTCGATCCTTATGGCTAGAGACTTCTATGGGAGCAGACTCGACGATTACGCACTGGTGATGGCAGTGTGAGATTACTCTAGGAGGCGAGATCTTCGGTTGAGATCTTCTTATAGCGCCGTTAAGGCCTTACGACATCATCTTGGTTATGGACTAGTTATCTACATTCCATGATCAGATTGACTGAATTAGGCGTAAAGTGCGGTGTGTCCGCATGGATGGGACCAGGTTCACCTTCACCAGTGAGAAGGGAACCTTCGCAGCATAGGATAGACTTACACAGAGGCGAGGGAAGATGATCACACATCAGTTGGCTAGTCTCATCCTCAGAGCAGTTGATGTGCAGAGTCCGAGTTTTCTTATTGTGGTGGATCAGTATGCGGACCTTTTTCCTAAAGATGTTCCAGGACTACCTCATCGCTGAGGGGTAGACTTCTACATTGACCTATACCCCGGGACATCACCGATATCTACTCCAGCATATCGGATGGCTCTTGCAAATCTTTGTGAGCTGCAGGTACAACTCGAGGACTTGCAAGGAAAGAGATTCATCTGACCCAATGTTTCACCCTGGGCTTCTCCGATTTTTTTCGCCAAGAAGGCGGATGGGATCTTGTGACTGTGTGTTGAGTACCATCGCCTGAACTAGGTGACCAGGAGGAAAAAGTAACCCCTTTCGAGGATTGAGGACCTCTTCGATCAGCTCAAGGGAGAATGATGGTTCTCGAAGATAGACCTCAGGTCAGGCTATCATCATCTCAGAGTTTGAGACGAGGATGTGCAGAAGACAGCCTTTAGGTGTTGGTATGGCCACTAAGAGTTCTTAGTTATGCCTTTCTCCATAACAAACACACCTGGAGTGTTCATGAGTCTCATGAACATGATATTCCACCCATACCTTGATCGTTTTGTCGTAGTCTTCAATAACGAAATTCTGATTTACTCGACTACTGAGGAGGAGCACGCCTACCACTTGCGGGTAGTACTGGACACACTCTAAGAGCACCTGATTTATGGTAGGCTCTCGAAGTGCCAGTTATGGATTTGAGAGGTTCACTTCTTGGGGAACGTCATCTCAGAGGTGGGAGTTGCTATGGATCCTACAAAGATCGAGTCAGTACTTGCTTGGGAGCCACCCAGGAGCATGACGGAGGTGCGGTGTTTCCTAAGTCTAGCTGGGTACTATAGGAGACTTGTTCCAGACTTCTCCAGAGTTGTAGCACCACTTAAAGCTTTGACAAAGAAGGGGAAACCCTTCATGTGGTAAAACAAGTGTCAGCAGAGCTTTTAGAAGCTGAGGCGAAGATTGACCAGTGCGCCCATCTTGAGGCTACCAGAGGATGGGGTAGTGTATGTAGTTTACTGCGACGCATCGGGGACCGGAATCGGGTGTGTCCTGATGTAGGATCGAGCAGTGATCAATTACGGTTCATGGAAGTTGAGGCTTCATGAGCAAAACTAAGCTACCCATGACCTAGAGTTAGCAGTAGTGGTCTTTGCCCTGAAGATGTGGCAACACTATCTGATGGGTGAGCGCTTTGCAGTCTACTCTGATCACCAGAGTCTCAGGTACATCTTCTCACAGAAGGACCTGAACCTGAGATAGCGGCGATGGCTCAAGTTCATTCAGGACAATGACTTTGAGATAGTCTATAGTCCTGGGAGGGGGAACGTAGTAGCTGATGCTCTCAGCAGGAGATCGGGCATTCAGCTACTTGGAGAGGTGACAGAGCAGATAGCCACTTTGCAGATATCCGTCGTGGATAGAGATGGGGTAGCCTTTCTACAGTCCCTCTTAGTCACTCCTCCACTACTTCAGAAGGTCAGAGAGGCACAACGTGGGGACGTTGACTGTGAGACACGACGTGCTCATATTTCCAAAGGGCAGGCGCCTGATGGATTTTCTAAAGGATGAGAGAACATCATTCTCTTCAGGGGACATACCATGGTACAAGTTGCACTGTAGGAGGATGTGCTAGGGGATTTTCACACTTCCCCTCTTTCGGTAAATCCAGGAGTGGCGAAGATTTAGCAGGACCTCAGACGATAGCACTGGTGGCTGGGTATGAATAAGGCTGTAGCAGAGTTCGTTTCACAAAGCCTCACTTTCCAGCAAGTGAAGGCGGAGCACCATATACCAGTAGGCTTGGTACAACCCTTAGAGGTTCTGGAGATGATGGGGGATGGGATATCCATGGATTTAGTTATGGAGCTTCCACATAAATCAAGAGGACACGACTCCATCTGGGTGATTGTAGACCGACTCAACAAGTCGTCCCACTTCCTACCGATCAGAGAGCAGGGCTCAGTAGAGAGCTTGGGACGCCTCTACGTTCAGGAGATCGTACGGCTTCACGGTGTTCCATCGTCTATCGTCTTTGATCGATATGCTTGCTTTAATTCCCAACTTTGGATGGGGTTGTAGGAGGCATTTGGGACATAGCTACGCTTGAGCATCGTCTTTCATCCTCATAGGGATAGCCAGATGGAGAGGACCATTCAGACACTCGAGGACATGCTCCGTTCATGTGTCCTTGACTTTGGTCACAGCTGGGAGGATCACCTACCCTTGGTGGAGTTTTCGTACAACAAAAGGTACCACTCCACCATGGGGATGGCACCATAGCAGGAAATATACGGATGACCTTGCAGATCAACTCTATACTGGACTGACCCTAGGGAGTCAGCACTCATAGAACTAGAGATGGTTCAGGCCGTGACGGAGAAGGTGCAGATCATCCAGGAGCGAATGAGGACCGCAGAGAGTAGACAGAAGTCCTATGCTGATAGAAGGTGGAGACCACTGGAGTTCAAGGATGGCGACTGCATTTTCTTATGGGTCTCAACTCGATGTGGATTACAGAGATTTGGCTGGGGCGACAAGTTATCTCTACGCTTAATCGAACCATTTCAGGTCCTCAATAGGGTAGGCGAGGTGGCTTACCGCCTAGCCCATCCACCTCAGTTTCACCGGGTGCACGACGTCTTCCACATATCGCAGCTGAGGAGATACGTGCAAAACCTGACGCATATCATTGATCAAGGGGAGCTAGAAATCAATGACAGGGAGACTTTTACAAAGTTCCCAGTGGAGATCGAGGATTGACAGGAGAGGGTCCTACATGGACAGACAATTACTTTACTGCACATTCGTTGGCAGCGCAGGAACCTCCAGGAGAGCACATGGGAGCGGGAGGCTCAGATGCGTGCTCAGTACCCTCATTTATTTCCCTAGTCCTGTTTGATTTTGAATATACACTGTAGCTTGAACAACTTCTTTCCAGTAATGTCATGGAATACGAATCTCAATCAGCATAGTTCGTGCCATGTTGTTCACCTGTCGATTCCTATGTTCAACAACTCCATTTTGTTGTGGAGTTCACATAGCAGCTATCTCATACTGTATCCCATGCTTCTTCAGATAATTTTCAAATTCAATGGATGTGTATTCTCCTCTATTGTCAGATCGCAACACTTTGATTGTTCGTCCGGTATAATTCTCTGCGATTCGCCGATATGTTTCCATCTAGTCAAGGACTTGTCGTTTCCTGTGAATGACCATCACACATGCCATTCTACTGTAATCATCTATGAAAAATAAGAAGTACCTTTCTCCATTATTTCCAGCAAGATTTATCAGGCCACATACATCTGTCTGAATCAGATCAAGAAGGTGAGATGCCCTTTTCTTTTTTTGGCCGATATGAACTGCAGACCATCTTCCCATGAATGCAAGCATCACAAGCCTTTTCACGCTCACACTTCAGGTTGGGAATGTCCATGAAAATTCTCAATGTTGATATTTTCTCCATGTCTTGTTGATTGATGTGTCCCAGTCTCTGATGCCAAAAATTTATTTCTTCTTCAACAGTCATGTAACATACATTTTCTTTAGTATCAACCCGATACAAGTTGCCGTCTATTCTGCATCACTTCATAAGTGAATTTCCTGTCTTTCCCTTGATGGTGCACCCTTTCTGATTAAAAGTAACTATGAGTCCCGAGTCACAGAGTTGACTCATGCTGAGTAGATTATTACGTAGCCCACTATGTAAAGGACTTCAGTCTTTTTTAATTCTCCATTAGATAATTCGGTACTTCCACTCCCTTGGATTTTCAGAGATCTATCATTACTAAATCGTATTGTACCATCAACCTTCCTTTTTGATATCCATTAACAGGATGACATTACCTATCATATGAGATGAACAAGCACTATCCAAGATCTAGTTACTTTGGTTCTTTGTAGCTTTGAGGGCCACCTATGCAAGGTTGGATTTCTCAATCTACTTTCTTTCCTTCCATGAGACATTGTATTGAGTATAGATTACTGATAGTCTTTCAATTATTTCTTTAGCATACCCAGGTTTTTCATAGTCGAAATCTTCTTTGAGAGGAGAAAACATGTTTGAAAGAGAAACACTGTCTTGTTGACGTGACTTGACTTGTCTTGAACTTCGGTATGAGGTGTCCGTGTCCGGGCTCTGCCTACAATTAGCAGCGTTATGACGAAAGTTAGAACAACGAAAAAAATATCCATAGAAATTATTTCTTCTACAAGAATTAGGATATGAATTTGTTCTCCTTTGTTGAACACCTATATCTTCTCCATTCATATAACTTCATGCCTCTTCTCCATAAGACATGGTATGGCCCAGATAGCCACAGAACTGACACTTCATGAGAGGAAATGTCTTATCACTTTAATTTCTCCTCATACCTTCTACCATGGAAGAATAGTTAGACTGCTTGTCATTTCTGAATGTTTGAGGATAATTTTCAGTTCTCCTTGGAGTTTGGATTGAGGATTCTTTTCTCAGAACTTTATGCAACGTTTCAACATGTTCAAATTTCATCTTATCATTCTTTTGGATCTTTTCACTTCCAGAAGTTGATGTCCCAACTTCATAGCAAATTCCACTCTTTCCCATGCAAGCGGTTCTTTGATCACTCAAGATTTTTCCAACCCCATCAGAACTACACTTGGCTCTTGCCAGTAATTTTTCATCTGAGAATATTCCAAACTGTATTTTCTTCCTTGATTCTTTTGGAATTGATTCAGCATCAAGTTTACTCCTAAGAGTAATAACTTTCTCCTCAAGACCTTCAAAAGTCTTGGATTTCTCTTCTAGTCTGGAGTTGAGGTCATTATTGACCTTTGCCTGCTATTCAATTGATAGCTTCGGATCTACAACATCATCATTGCTTTCAATTATTTTAGAATGTACCTTCACAAATTCTTCCAGTTGTTCAATTTCAGCTTCATGTTGATCCATGTATTTAGTTGATTCTTTTATAATTGATTTCCACTTACTCCAACTCTTACATTTAGTATTAAGCTTACTAACATCATCCTTAAGTTGCATCTTAGGATCTACACAAGTTTTCAACTATTTTTCTCCACCTGTATCTTCTGACTTTTCAATAGTGGCCATCATGGAATCATGGTTCCCAGTTTTGAATTCGAGTTCTTCTTCATTACATAACTCATTATCATCTTTTTCCTCTTCACAGACAAAAATCTTACGTTGCATTTTATTTCCATATTTGAAGTCTCCATTTATTAAAAACCTTTTTCGAGGCTTCTTGAAGCTTTCATCTTCACTATATTCATCATTGATATTTCTTAAGCACTGAGAGGCAATGTGCCCAACCTTTCCGCAATGAAAACATGCGAGTGGTAACTTCCCTTTGAATTTCCCTTTTCCCTTCTGGAACTTCTTTGTGATGAGAGAGAGAATTTCTTTTTCTTCTTCATCTTCAACACTACTATATTATGATGGTTTTAGTTTATCGAGGGCTTTAATTTCCATTTCCTTGCTCACACAAGTCATAGAATCTTACTTTTTGATTCTCATTTCATTTTCTTCCAAGATGCTTATAAGGTCATCCAGAGAATGTTTTGAATGATCTCTTTCCTCAAGGGCTGATAACTTTGCATTGTACAGGGGTGGAAGTCTTCTCAATATTTTCTTCACAGTGTCAACGTCTTTTATTTCTTCAACTAGACCCTGAATAGCTCCGACTAATTCAGTGATTTGATTATGGAAGGAGTCTGCATTCTCATTAGGATGCATCTTCATATCATCGAACCTATTGTGCAACACTTGTAGTTTCACCTCCTTTAATTTTCTATCTCCTTCAGAAATATTCTCGAGTTTATCCTACATGGATTTTTTGAGGTGTAATTCATCACCTTTAGGAATATCTGATCAGAAAGGGCTGCGGTGAGTGTATTTTTTGCTTTAGTATCTGCATCAAGAACTTTCCTGTCTGTTTCAGTCATAGCCAGACCTGTTGGATCAGTGACTTGTATTCCTTGCACAATAGAAAATAGAACTTCCATTCCAAGAGATCTTAGATGAGATCTCATTATGTTCTTACAGATCTAGAAATTACTTCCATCGAAGTGAGGGACTCCCCTGACATTGATAGCATTCTCCATGACGACAAAGGACAGATTCAACACCAGTAACCTCCGTCTGATACCACTTGAAGGACCCTAGGACACCCTGATAGGGGAGGGGTGAATCAAGGTGACAAATATTTCTTCTAATGAGATGGATCTTGTTCCCACATTTTTAGGAACTTTTTGAACCTGTATGATGAAAAAGATCAGAAAGAAAACATTCACATGCACAGAGAAGACACAACACCTTTTACCTGGTTCACCACTAAGGGATACGTCCAAGAAGCATATACTGAAAGGTTGTCGGTCGTACCTAATTCCACTAAACTTCACTAGATGTGGATTACAAAGGTTCGAGAACAGTCACTCTGTCCCAGGCTCACTGCATTTACAATTGTCCAGGGATAGCTCATTGCATCCCTCAGGTCACTCCCGTTGACTCCCCTGGCTCACAGGCCCTGATGAAGTCACACTCAGTTTATAGACGTGAAGGTCTCTCCATCATTTCAAAAGAATGCATCCTGTATTTTATGTAGATGCTCTGTTGAAGTCCAAACTTCAACCGTATACTAATCCCACATGGCACCGAAGGTATCAGGTAATCTTCCAGTTGTTGTGCGACTCCAAAAGGTCTGGTGTACAAAAACCTCACCTAGTGCGCTTCTCCAAGACTGGATCACAAGTTTCAAGAATGGAGCGCAAGTCACTTGCATGGTACAAAATCGGTGCGTAGGTGACACCAACACACTTTCACGACAGTACCTCCTTCAACTCCAAACTTGCACGACTTTGCACCTTTAACTCTCTAACCGCCTTGGTCACACATCCAACAACCGGCGCACATACTCTACTTGCGTGACCCAACAACCACTTGCATGACTCAACCACTTGCGTGACAAGAGGTCGAAAAATATCTAAGTCTTGAACATCATTGCAAATGAGGAGGGGTGGTCTTCTATTTATAGGCAAACTGGATGACCTGCGCGGTGGCGCACAAGTGTCTTCACGGCGCGCAAGTCCCGGCGCGCAGCTTGAACTTCCCTAGCCTCTGTCTCGTAACTCACTTTCATGACCAAACCAATACTTGCACGAACCTCTTCCCTTTTCCATATTTTGATGTTCTGATCATAAAGAACAAAAGGCGCACAAATTTCCAACCCCCTAGGAATCGGCGCACATGTCATTTCTCAGCGCACAAGTGACTTGCGCGACCAGCCCAAAACTTGCGTGACCTTGATCCCTTTGCCATTTATCCATGTTCTGATCTTGAAAAACATATGGCGCGCAAGTTTACTCTCCTTCAAGTACACGGAGCACAAGCCTTTTTTCCAAAATCTATTTTATCCATTTGTCGATTTTCAGGCCCAAAAATTTGGCAAACACTAGGAAACGATGCCACCTTCAATATTGTTGTCTGATAGAACTGTATGATCACTTTGCTAGTACACATTGATAACTTCCACTGAGGATTGAAAACAAACACAAACCATACTCCAAGTCATCAATAGAAGACTATGGTTCCAACAATAATATTATTTTATATATAGTCTTCAAAGACACCAAACCATTATGGACATCAGGTGTGTAATTTTGAGATGTATTGATTATTCATATGAAATGATTTTATATTTATGTATGTAAATCTTAGGTTGTTATAATTATTATGCAAAACATTATACATTCTTTAATTATGAAACCGATTTTTATCATCCTTGTGATTATTTATATTGTTCTATCATCCATGGATGTATTCCATTGTCATGATATTAGTTATATAGAATTCATGAATTTTTTACCTCATCCATATTATTCATTTATTATTTATTATATTATATATTTAGTTGTAAAATATCTTATATTAATAATATTGGATTAACATTTATTTTTTTCCATTCCATAGTGTGCCAAGAAGAGAAAAATGAATGATTTAAGGGACAGAATAAAATAAATAATAGTGTCCTCAGATTCATTTTTTGTTTTATTTGAGGTTTTTGAATATAATATGGGAATAATGTATGTATCTAGTCTCCTATGAATAATCAACTATTAAATCCTTAAATATATGATCTATTATATTTTTTAATATTATATTAAATTAACCAACAATATATATGATACCATAGTATTGTTTATTATAATTTATATCCACCAGTATTAGTATACCAGAATTTAGAGGAGAAATAAATCTAGAAATGGGTAGGATTCCTCTATTTGACTCACTCATAATATACTCCATCAAACAAACCCACCAATAAAACTTAAATGTCCCTAAAAACCAATGTCTTATATGATGTACATGGAAGAACATGGTGGGTGGAGATTCTATTATAGTGATGGGGGTGAAACAAAATTTCACATATAATTACCATCAACCAAAAGAAGCCTAGCATAAAATAAGTGGAATCATCAAAACCAAGAGGTATAATACCCAAATAATGAACAATGAATGAATCCTATAAGACCACTGCTAAACATATCAACTATGTTAGTCTGAAAACACTATGAAACCATCACATCAAACCATGGATGGGGTATATAATTATGGTCAATGTATCAATTGTAATTATATAGGGTGTGTGAGCCTCTTAGTGGTGTGATTAAACTAGACATAAAGAATTAAATGAAAATGTTGTATGGGACCTGAAAACCATTTGATTAATGACCCAAATTGAATTCAAATTACATAATAATGTGGTAGGTATCATGGGAGAATGAATAGAAATACAATCCCTTATAATGAATTGAAATTGATGAAGTTATTGAAAAATCGATAACCATAAAAGAGTCATGAGATATTGAGAGAGATAGAGAGGGTAAACAAGAGTTGTAAGAGAAGGTTGTAAATCCCCTCTCAACCCTACAATCATATTTATTTTGAAATAATATTTTAAAAAATTCTAAATTGTTATTTGATATCCTTGAATTAAATGTATTGTGATTGAAATATTTACATGGACATATTGGGTATTTAATGGTTATTTTTAAGTTTTGGTAATTTTATTATCATTACATCCTAAAAAATTATATTATTAAATGAAATCCAACATCAAGTTAATATTTATAAATATAAATCTTTTTTACCCTTCAATTATTTCTTTATGTTATATTTAACATTTGTTACTAGGGGAGTTTTATATATGTCTAGATTCATTTATATAATAGATTTAAATTTCTTTATTCAAATAACATTAGTTTTCATTGATAAATGCAATCATTCATCAATTCACTGTTAAAATATTAATACTCTATTCTCTAATGATTATATTTAATTGATTGATGAGGTATCTATATGATGTTATGGGCAATATGTTTCTTGTTTTTTGTTCATGGATATTTTATTATCATGTTGTGTTATTTAGTAATGGGATTATTGAAGATTCTAATTGATTTAAGGATATTTATGATCTCACTTTTTATTTTTTTATTACAATTATCCATATGTTTTTATTTATCTTACACTATAAAAATCAAATTAGTCTAATTAAATAACATGATTTTTTGTTTTAAATAGGGGTTTTATGATATTTTTGTATATGTTAATTTTTTTTACCTCAAACTATTTTTATAGATATGATTATATACAAATTTATGTATATTTGTGTTTGATTTGGGTTGGTATTATTATGGTAGTGTCTAAGAAGAATTGAAAATTTAGTGAAATGATATATGTATGGTGGATTAACCAGGTTTTTATAATTATGATATTGGTTATTTTATGGATATATTTGTGGAATGAATAATGTAATTAAGAAGTGTAATATAATGAGATATGTGTGAATGTTGTTATAAAAAAATTGCGTAAAAAAATATTTGATTAATATGGTTTTTAATAAATTTGGCAATTAGTAAAATAAAATGAATTAGAAGAACCAATATGTTAAATTAATTGTTAATCTATTGGTGATGAAGTTACTAAAATTAGTAAATAATTAATTTAAGAGGAATACTTCTGAGCTGGACTACTAATTAATCTTGGAGAATGATTGTTTGACTATGTTTTGTTGTTATTGTTAGTTTTAGTAGTTAGTTCATTACAATGACCTAGGCATGTAATGGATAAATTAATTTCTTTTTTAGGATATTATTTTTGATGCATTATATTATATCTTATGTTTGATCAGTTATTATGCACCTCCAACTAATAAAATAATGTAACCTAAAACAATATTAGGGTTTATATATTAGGTGAACCCCTAATAACCAATATATAATAATAAAATATGTATAATTATTCCTCTCTCCCAAACGTCTTTGGATACATGATTGTTGAAGTTATTATGGTATATGAAATTGAATTTTTTTGAAGTTTCATTATATGGTTTACTTATGAGGTTGTGGTCTAGAGAGATGGGAAGGGTTGGGTGTTCCAAGAAACATGTTGTATGAATGTGACGATGAATAAGGCAATGTGGAACAAGGTTGATGATAAATAGTTTTCTCTATTTTTTTATTTAATATATATATATATATATATATAATATACCTATTTAATGAGTGAGCCTATAATTATATTTTTTTGTAAAAGGAAAATGATTTGAAAAATCTCAATTTTATTATATATTGATTAAATATTCAGTAGTATTATTACTAACTAAAATGATGATTTCAATGGTGGAACCTAATATGTGTGCTTTTATTCTAATGCATAGTTCAATTTAATATTTTTTATATTTATAGATATTGGATTTAGGGAATGGGTTGGACTATACACAATTGTTACTGGGTGAAATTTTTTTATTAATGTACATTCTTCCTTTTAGGAGTTATTTAATTTGGTATTGAAATATGGTTTGTCTTAGTTTTATTAACATGATTTTATTTCAATATTATTGATTAGATTTTGATATTTTCTCTGTTTAATTTGGTGTTGATTAGTTTATTATTTTATATACATGCTATTTATGAGGGAAATTCCATCAATTTTTCATTTCAAATACTATCTATATTTGAAATAACCTACGTCCTATCATGGAATTTATTTATAGTCCAATATTAGCTTTAATACCAATCAAGGAGAGTTTCTAGTAGATATATGTCATGACTGAACCAATCTAAAAGTTATGCTGATGTAAATATATGACACTCTAAAATTAAACTCCATTAAAACATATCATATAAGTATAATACATCTCATTCCAATAGATTTATAATATATCATAGAGGGCTACAATAACCAACATCCTTTGAATCTACTTCAATAGGATATAAAAAATTACTTACAAAATAATTTACTCTGAGAATAAATATATATAAATATGATTTAACATTTTTTAAAGGAATATACATCATGTATATGAATTATTATTTGATATTAGATGACCATCCAATAAAACATATATGTTTTGATTTATTAATATCAAATATAGAATTGATTCTATATCAGACATTATCCTTCTCAAGTGATAGTAATATAGTAAATAGAGAATAAAAATCAACTATAATTAAAATATGTACATTATAATGATATAATATAAACCACAAAGGCTCCATGATAGTAAAATATGTTGTAAAACTCAAATAAAATTAAACAAAATATAAAATAATCATTATATTCAATATTTTGATCATATAATCCATATATTCATTATTACGGTCATTAAAGGGCCACATAATCAAAACATTTCTAAAATAATTTGTTCCATATCCTATATATATTAATGGAAATCTATAAATTATCTAAACACATTGATTTTCATCATATTCTGTACTTGTTTTAATATTTTTATTAATTTTATTGATTTATATACTAACACACTTTGAATACTAACTAACATGTCAAATTAATGCCTTTATAATACCACATTATATTAGTATACATAATATATTTCATTTGATCACTATATTAAAAATACAATAATGGGTTGCCTATTTATCATTTTTTATTTTCCCACTCCCATACATGAAAATAGTTTGATAATTTCTAAAAATTAATCAAGAACTCATTCCCATGGTGACCAAATAATACCCCATGAAATAGATTTTACATACTTAAAGAAATGAATATAATTTAATATTTTAATCATATTTAATGAATAATAAATGGTATTTATTTGATAAATATATATAATATAAAGAAAATGAATTCTGATTCACCCAAAAAATATGGGTTTAAAAACATTTATCTAGAATTCATGATCTCAAATATATAGAAGGAAAAAATTCCATCTTTTAAAAAAAAATTATTATCAATTGAAAAGTTCAAATATAGAGAAATATAGAGGATGAGGAGAGAGAGAAAAAAAGTGGAGTTGAAAAGGGTGATATTTCAGGTGGTACTGAATAACCCTTTTATAGTATTTATGTCTCATTATAAAATATTATAAAAAAGGTATTTTGTAAAACAAAAGTGTCCATTAACTAAAATGAAATATTGCATATCTTAAAGGGTCTAACTTGTCCCTATAAAAAACCTTGGGTATTTTCCCCAATCACTATAGGCTGCTATAAATAATAATGGGTAAATAAGATTATATGGGAATTGGTTTTCACTCATTGGAATTTTTCCAAATTACGATTGGTTTTTATTAGAAAACCCTCAAGTCACATTTATATGTTTGACAAAAAACCAAGTAAAATAAATGTATAAAACATATACGTCAAAGGGTATATAATGTACACGTTTTGTAATAAAAATAAAACATTAAATGTATTTAATGAATGCATATAAGCATAGTACAAACTCATACATACTATTCTTCATTCATAACTAATAATAATTGGACTACATAAGGCCACATTAATATAACAATTATAAATAGGATTCATATTCATGTATGAGATTCTATAATGAGAACCCCAAAAAATAATTCCAAATGTTATTTTTGAATCTCTCAATTAGAATCTCCTAAATTCTAAAAACAATTGCTATAAGACATAATAACCCTGACACTCTAGTTTTTTTCTTATACCTTGATCATGAACAATATGATTTACATGCATCCAAAAGGGAGAAATGTAGGGTATTAGTATTTAATTGATATAATATATTACACCACATTGTTTAGATAATATGAGGGACATCAAGTGTTAGTTTATGGGCTAAGATATATGTAAAAAATGACTCATAGCATAAAAATATATGGACACTATACTAAAGTGGGGTTATTACTAGGAATTTTTATAACTAAATTATTGAACACTAAGTGGTAAATTTTTTTTATTCCAACAATTACTCCCTTTCAATTGAAAATGAGATATGTCAAGGCTATAATGGTGACATGAAAATAATAATTGTACATGTGAGTCAAAAAAAAACTGAAAAAAGTAAACTTCTACTTATCATTTGTTGGGACCTATAAGGCATGTCCTTTTATAAATTGACCTCCATGGTTTTTTAGAGACAAGGGGTGGATAAGAATGGAAATATGATCATTATATTTATATAAATTCCAAATAAAATATTTAATTCCCCTAATAACAACTAGATCTTGAAAATGATTTAGTTGTTTAGGATATGAATCCCCAAAGTAGTAGATACCTTATCCATCTCGTAATGGTGATCGAATATCCATTTTATGAGTAATAAATTATATTTTTCATGGTTTTTTAATAAAAATAGAATAAAAATATAATTTCTTTATCCAATTAATATAAGATATAAAAAATGTTATTGTTGTCAGTAGGCTTTTGAAAAAATCGCAAAAAAAATAACCACCGCCTTTTATTTAATGAATGAGAAGCACCACCCCAAATAATTATCCTCATTTAAATTTCTTATGGTGGTAGTTTTATAGATTTAGGATTATATATAAAGTTACTCTCTAACCTAAATAGAAATCATCATCTCTAGCTATCAACATCTCCTTATTAAAGATTATTAGTGGAAATTGTAAGGGTTTTTTCCATTCATTTATGTTGGATTTTTTTATTATTTTTTCCTTAATATATTAATAGATAGATATTTGATACCCATATTAACCATATTGATATCCTTTTGTTTCTACAAATTTTTTTACACATTTCCTTTTGTGTGTTTTTTCATGTTACGCACGGAATGTATTTATTTCCCAAATTCACACATTTTTACATCAAAATTACATCCACACGAATTTTCCAATCATTAGTAGTCAAAATGAGTGATATAAAATCCAAGGTTCATCTAATGTATGTTTTAAATATATAGAATCTTCCAATGGTGGTTAAAATCAATATTGAAAAATTTAAAGAAAATAATTTACCATTTTGGAGAACGAATATAGAAGTGGTGATATAGAGAAAAAAATGCATGTAAATCATTGGATAAAACAAGTTGTTGTGATGTAGGAAAATTTAATAACAAATAATTCTATTTCAATATTATATTTCTTTTTGGAAAAAAAGTCCCAGTCATGCATTCTAGATTAAAATATCGAAATGGATATTTATGTTACATTGATGAAGTTGTAAAAGGACATTCAATTATTCACAAAACATTCATATAGAATATTCTACATTCATAATAGTGAATAATCATCAATAATATCTCACCATATCCACAAATTCAATACCCTGTTTTCTCAGCTTAAATTTTTGGGACATAAAATTTTGGGCACTGAATGTTTAGATATTGTTCTCTATAGTTTTCTATATTTATATGACAAACTTCTTTCAAACTCACCGACAATATCTTCATGGATATATTTCCCATTAATGATGTTGAATCTATAGTTCAAGAAGAGGAAACTAGGTACAATTAAAAGTAATATAGATACAAAATTACTTGAAAGATAGACTATTTCAATGGAGGGAGGAAGTGGGAGCTAGAATCGTAGAAAGTCCAAATAAAGCATGAAGAATAAAAATATCACATGTTATAGTTGTGGAAATAAAGGGCACATCAATAAGAACTATTGGAACAAGTGGTGTGGTTAAAATACATATCAATGAAATGTGGTGAGTAAGTCACAAGATGAAAATATTTTAGATAGTTACGTTTCAAAAACTACTGAAGGTAGAAAACATATCAAATAAACATTCATAATTGAATCAGTGTAAACATTGAAAATTATATTTTAAAAAGATGAGTTTTATATTATAAAACTATCCGAAGAGTAATTTTTATTTGTGGTTGGATCGCGTCATTAATATTGTTAGTGTTAGTACACCATAATTAATGACACACGATGGTATATTTTGAACCATCCAATGAGTAATGAATGAGAAATTTATAAAGAAGAATATATTTTCATTAGTAAAATTCAATGACATCAAATTAGTAACTCCCACTAAAAAATGAGAAATTAATTTTATGAGGGGTGTCATTTTTTTATAAAGGTGGATAATATTTCAAAGAAACTATACACTTTTATTGTAAAAATGTACAAGGAATTAGAAATATTTGATACATCAAATACATCAATGAATGTGTTTATGACATCATGAAATCAGATGTTTGGATATATATTTTATTGCATCATAATAAGAAGCTTCCTCCTAATTATAAAATGTTATCCTTATATTTTTTAGAGAATTTTGTTTTGTGAAACCACCATTGGTTTATGTTTAGAATGTTAAATATTAGTATTAATGACTTATTAAAGTCTATCTCATAAAAAATTTCTAAAATCCCATTTATATCCATGGGATATGTAAGGTAATTTATATAAATTATTGATTATTATTCTTGGAGATGTTTAGTGTTCTCAAAAAAGATGAATTCAGATATTTTTGATGTATTCAAAATATTTAAATCTTTAAAGGAGATTAAATTTAGAATAAGGATCATGAGTTCTTATAATCAAATTGGGGAGAATATAAAACTGATGATGTTGATACTTTTATTAAAAATAATGGAATAAAAATATTTTTCATAGTGTCATACACTCCTTAGTAGAATGAAGTGGTTGAGTGGATGGACTGAACTCCTTTGAATAGAACAATGGTGATGTTGAATATTGTTGGAGTATCCAGTAAATTCTGGGTAGAAGCCTTGACGAAGAGATATTATGTGATAAAAATATATCCATCAATGGTGAGTTATTGTAATACACTGATGACGATATAGACAGGTAAATCCATAGATTATTGTTTAGAGAATTTTTAATTACATGTATAAGAAAGGTTTAATGACCTGGAAAGATCAAAGTTCGATATTAAATCTTGGAAATATATCATCATGGCATACACTGAGGGTATTAAGGGTTATCATTTGTGGGACCCCACATACCATAGTATTATAAAAATTATATAGATAATTTTATAAATAGAAAAAGTCACAATGACATATATAGTGTTGCAGAGAATGAGAACACAAAAGCTATAACATTTGAGGTAGAGGATGAATCAAAGGAAGAACGTGTTTACTCTATAGAATTACATGAGAATGATGATTAATAATATACTGATCCTAGAAAATTATATTCAACTAAGGATAAAATATTACCAATATAACACTTTGTTGTGTCTTTGAGAGAAATACCACCTACTTCTTACTGAATTAAGATGTTTAGATATATTATTTTATAGTGAGGCCAGGTTTCTAGACAAAACTTCATCGATGAATGTAATGTTGGGGAACATGAATATCCCTAGAAGAATAAAACATTGGATTCAGATTCATTTCCTCATTTAAGGAAGTGTAGTGGGTAAATAATCCTCATTAAGATCGTGTTTGATAGAAATGACTATGTGGAAATATATCATCTGATATTAGTGGTAAAAATATATGATAAGAATGATGGTATTAGTTTTAATAAAATATTTTCATAAACTGTTTTCTTGGTGACTGTTAAAATAGTTTTGTAAATGTGTGTTATATATAGTTTACATATATGGAAGCAAGATTTTGGGGAAATTATTCTTCATTGTGGTTTTTATTAAGATATTTATAATACCCAATTACATTTATTTTCATAATAAGTTATGGATTACATTGTTTTTAGATCAAATAAATTACTATATTTCCTACAACTGAAACTATTGTGTTGGTATAAGATATTTCAAAAAAATATCATGATACTTTTATAATGAATAGCTCATTCATATCCTTTCGATTACATTAGGGGTTATTATTGTTATTATATTTTCATTATGGTATTTTATATGGATTTCATGTAATTTTGATAGTCTAAATAAAGATCTCATCTAGTGGGTGAAGTAGTAGATGAATATGTAGTTTGTATGATGTTCTGGGGATGATAAAAGATGATTAGTTGGAAAAATATTCTATGAGACAAAAATTATGGGAAAATTTTTCTATTACATCAATAATAAGGAATTTTTTGAAATTCATTAAATTGAATTTATCTAAACACATCTCTACCCTTCATTCTTATAATTTCACATTGTCTTGTATAATGTGTCATAGAAGTAAAAAATGGAAGATATAGATTCCTCTTCTACCATATGCATCAGTATTGGGGAGTTTTTTTGTTGATTTTTCCTACTACACTATACATTTCACATAAAGTGGGTGCAGTAAATGGATACATAGAGATTATTGGATGGGGGGAATTGTGTCAATTTGAATATAATCTTGAGATAAATCATGGAGAACTTAGATGATATAAAATATTTTGTAAGATCATATTTCACTATCACGCCCTATAGTGATTCTGATTCTATAGGTGAATCTATTAGGAGGATCTCCATTATAGGTTATGTGTATACACTTATAGAAGGAATTGTGATCTTGATTTAAAATTTATAGTCAATTTTGTCTTTATCCATAACAAATTAAGAGTATATGGATGCTAAAATAAGGCTTTATTGAGAATATTTGGATAAGACATTGGTTTGAAGATAATTTTTTATTAATAGTAAAAGAATTTATTATTTAATGATTTTTAGAGGGAATTGTACATTACAATGAATATATCTTTTCATTTAAGGATGAATAACATTATGGTAGAATATAATTTTATTCAACATGTGTTGGTGCATGGATGTGAGGATACATATAAAATTCATACTAAATAAAAATATTTGATTTATCAATAATGGTGATTGAATATAATATTTTCAAATGAAGAAAATCCTTAAGAAACCTCATAGAGTTATGAGAAGCATGGTATAGAATATATAACTTTTTTTTATAGATATCATTAATTCCTACTCAAATTTCATTATGTGGGATATATCATTATACTTTTCAAAAATTATAAAACCCACCACCCCTTTAGTTTGGTAAGGAGGGAAATTACTACTCCTTTAATTTACCACATTTAATTTAGTCAAAGAGGGTTGGTGACTAGAGAGGTAATGATTCCATATAAAAGGTAATTATCCCTTTATCTAAAATCCCTGCCTTTTACATTCATTATATCATAAATGTAGATTATCTTTTGAGTATTATTTAAGAGGGTTTCTCTATTTATTGAAGATGAAATATTTTGGTCATTTAGAATTTGTAATAATAAGATAGGTTCCTCACAGATTTTTACGTGATTTAGATCCTTATAATTTCCCATGGATTATAACCCTTTTTATTGTGGGTCCACATTATATATGATTTCCATTTGTTTCTACAGTTTTCAATTTATTTTTATCTCACACATATTGTTTCATTTAAAGGACGATCATTTCATGTCCAAAAAATTATCCCAAATCCCCTAGCACCACATATGATGTGACATACAATGAATTATTTATGTATCATTCACTTGAATACATATATGTTCTCAATTGATTTAGCATTATAACCATGGATTAATCTTGAAAAGTGGAAACTTCCAAAAAAATATGAAAATTAGTAATCATTGGATCATAGTCAACCATATCTCGTACCTTCCGCGATATAATTATGTATGGAATTATATACTCCCCAATGGAAAGATAGTTCATTTCCATATAATAGGACCCTAAGGATGCTAGTTTTGTAATAAAATCTCAAACAAAATGGTATATATTTGGAGCATCAGATGTTGTTCTATATGATATTTCCTTACTATTATTGGGAAAGGTTTTCCATATTGTGAGATCCTTAGAAAGAGGGGTTTGATCTACAATCTAATATTCATTTATTTATATCCAATCAAAATCTCGCCCTTAGATTTAAAATGTAACTTCTACAGACTATAGAGACCAGTGATATTTGAAATTAAAACATATGAGGGAGATATCATTTGAGTGGTCAATATGGGTTGTTTGTGTGTTACATGAAAATGAGTATTTATTAATAATAATTTATAAATTTCTAATTAAATTTTTTTTTATATTTATTTGTACAACATTATAAATTATATAATAGTTATATATATGTACATGATGCTATTAAATTATTTTAATTGCTTGGAAATATTATTCATCCAAAAATTATGATTTTTTAATTCATAATTGATTATATTTCTAAAAATATTATATTTATAATATATATGTATGTACTTATTTGTAATGTTATAAGTAATATAAATTAATAAGGATTATTTTTCAATGAGTCTAATAGAATCATATTCATGTACATCCGTACAATATTTATATCATAAAATGATTTTATATATTTTCTTTTATAGGATATATGATTCATTGGCTACTAAAAATATCAGGAGTATAGTTTTATTTAAATGTAGTCATTTTAATATTAATCTATTAAAGGAGGCTATTTTTAATTGTATTTTAAATATTTCAGTAGTATCTATAGGTTACAACCATTGGTAATAATGTAATAATTGTTTATATAAATTTTAATGTAAAATACTATTTCATATGTGTAAAATGATAAAATATTTTATTCATATAAATGGTTAAAATAAATATTGAATACTAAATGAACATTTCTAGAGTAAATTATAATTAATTTAATTATTAAATAAATTTACAAATATTTATAATACAATTAAACATATGATGTTCATGTTTTTATAATAAAAATTCTTTTATACAATTTATTATTACATTTTTCAATAAAAAATATATTTTAATATATTTATTATTTTCATTTTGGAATTTGTTATTTAGATTTGGTGGTTTATTATCATATATATTTATGACAATTTCAAATAAGTTTCACATTAAAAAATACTTTCGTTGTTGTAATGGTAATATATAAATTTTGAATAATATTTTTTGTATCCAAAATAATTTTACAAGAACTTAAAGGATACATTTATCATCATTAATGGAATAATTTTTTTTAAAACATATTAAATTTTTGATATTATGATATAGGAATTCATTGTCTGTGAAATTTTGGAATTTTAACGTAAATGGAAAAAATGATAAAAAAAGGAAAAAATGTGGTATTTTATGGTAAAAATGAAATTATAGATATGTATGATTGAAAACATTTTACAATGTTAGTTATTTTGAACTATTATTTCCACCATCAATCTTAATGGGGAATTCAAGGATCTATTGGGTCACTATGGTTGCAGTACAACACTTGATATAATTGTAATATAAAATAATGAATCAAGTATTCTGATGGATTCAACACCTGAAACCTATAAATAATCATCCCCATGTATATTTTCATTTCAAAAAAAAACAATGAGTTCTTTCATCATATATCTCTCAAGAAATTATTTCTCATATATCTCTCATTATTTGTAATGAGTTTTGGTTTTTAGAATATCTGATTTGGAGCTAAGAATGGATTTTAAGCTCCAGTAAAACCAATAAAATCCATCAATGAAACTAAAACACTTCCATTAAGATCATAAAAGGTACTACCTCATCTGAAACCCCCAATATTATCATCTACACCAAGAGTGACACATCATTGAACAATAATAGTTGAAAAATCATCCCTAATAATGGGACTAGAAGACGACCACCAATAAAAAAGATAAAAAAAACATATTGGGAAAAGCTATGAACTATAAAAAAACCAACACAAAATCTTCACACTCTTTGAAAACTAGGATTATCATAGAGTGAAAATGATAATACTAATGTTCGGGGTAGATAAACTAGTGCTACTCTTGGCTTAAAGGGCCACAAAACGGAACTAAATGTTCAAAAAATGATGAAATATGAGACACATATCATAAGGACCACCTTCAAGGACCTACAATTGAACTAGGATATAAAAAATAGATCTATATTGAAATATTCACACCATTCCCAAATAAATTGATGAAGATTAAGTATTACTGATCATTGAGTAAATTTGAAATAAAACATGGAGGAAAACTGGAGAAGTATCGAGGGGAAGAGCCCATTGAACTGGAATGAGATCCAATTCATGTATGGGACTCGACTTCTACACCGAGTGTTCTAGGAGTAAAACCTAGAATACAGGGAGATGGTAAAGAGATATAACACCCTTGGAGAAAACAACTACATCTAATTATTATATTGTTTCACTGAATATATGCTCATCACTTTCTATTTTTTGTATCAAATATGTTACCGTAATATCCATAGAAATCACATATAACATATAAAGGTAACTTATGACATAATCATTGTTAATGGAATAACCATAATACCGAATTCCAGACATATTATTTTTAAAAATGGAATATCTATACAGCCAACATCCATGCCCAATGCATTGGAGATTATAATGTATCAACCCATCCTGGTTTATCAAGGAACTAATTATTCTAGATTTATCACGTAACCACCCATTAAATGTCCACGTACTAATATATAATCATAACACATAAAATATTGAAATTATCATCATTCCAATCATAAAATTTTCAATCACAAGGAATCATTACAATATATTGATATAATAAATCCATTTATATAATAAATTTCATTAAAAAAACCCATGGAAAGGGGATATGGTATTTTTTAGATTTTACAAACCTTTTGGCTTGTAGAGGAATCCAAATACCAAAATTGTCATAGTGGCGGAGTGGTTATTTTCATTGTGTATGTAAAAAAAATTCATTTTGTTGTTTAGTAAAATTCTTCATATAAAAAATATTCCTTTTGAAAATATTTGATTGAAATTAAATGTCAAAGGGGTTTATTATAAACATTATATAATAATGTGGTGAATAACATCAAAATAAACTTCAATAAAAGGAGATTGAGATGAAGTCCCTTTCCATGAGTTTGACTAATCACATAAAATTTTTAGAATCCGGAATAATAAACATAGGGTAATTTATAATTTCCTGATATCCTTTTTCATGTTTATTATTGCTTTAATATCAACTATTACCATTATATAATAGTTATATATTTATTTAATTTCATATAAGACGTTTTGGCATTATTTGGTGCTTGAGTCAAAATTGAACTTGTAATGATGTAAATAGTCAATGTCTTCATAAGTACATAATATCTAGAATTAAATTCTAGACATAATAAAAAATCTAATACATCGATTATTCTTTTTAAATAAAAAAAATCATTTCGAGTGTTAAAAATGAACAATGTTATAATCATGGAGATGGGATGTCGTACGCACACATGAGTTACATTTCAAATTTTCATTGATCATTATGGAAATAATGTGATTATTATTTTATCATTAAATAATGATAATAATATTATTAAAATAAAAATAATAACATAAATATACTTATATATATCATAATGGTTATGTGGTGAATAAAAATGATTCACATCGTTTCGTAGAAGCGACAGTTCAAACGTACGCGTGGACGACATTATCATTTTTATATGCATGGATGTAAAAAAAATTGATATATTACTAACATATAACGATTAATATTTTATTTATATAACATATGAAATTTAATTTAATTATTACAAAAATAATGAGATATAGTTATGGGAAATGAATTAGATTGGCTCGTGGAGGTGATAGTTCACACAAACGCATGAACGATTAATTTATTTGCGTTTTAATAGTAGTGGAGACAGATTTATGTTATGATATTAAAATAATAACATCTTCATATTTTAAGGATACTATATTTATTATCTCATCATGGTTGGAGGAGATTTGAATGAAAATAAATAATAAAAAATATAGATAAACATAAAGAAAATGATACCTCTTCTTTGGTTGATGGCCTTTGACGGACACCTTAACACCTCTAAAGAGGGTGTTATACCTAAAATAAGGCATTTAGAATGTTGAGAGGTATTATATTAATGGATTTGGGTAGATCTTGACCAAACCAAAATGATTTGGAAGTGTGATTAATAGAGAGGAATGGACGCCTTTTCATTAGATAGGGAAGGGTTACCCCTAGAATTATTAAAAGTACTAAATTAATATAAATTCAATTTTGATTCAAAATAGTCCAAATCTAGTTTATTTCTATAATCAGATGAGTATATATCTAAATCCTCTCATCCAATAATTTTTTTAATGTTTTTATTTTATTTTAAACCTCATCTTTTCGGTTTACCCATAACTATTCCATTTTAATTTAATTGTGGTAACAAAATTTTAAATATTAGTGGCTATAGATTTTACTTCTATGGGGTGAATTTCTAAAAAATATAACTATAATTAAAATTTTGACATAATAAAATTAAATTTTTAAAATTTTAATGTATTAATTCTTTTTAAATAATTTAACAAAATATTATTTTTATAAAATATCAATTTTGTCAATTTTGACACTATTCAATTTATTGAATTTAAATAAAATACATTAGAGATATAACGTCAAACCAAACCATTTAATAGTATTATATCATTCCATATAAACCTATAAAATTATTTTATTACATAAATTATGTTATATAATATTTATTTTGTTATTTATAATATCATTTTTTGATTCTTTCATTAAGAAATTACTGCATCATCATTGTGTCATAATTAAATTTAATTAATTAAATGATAGTTTTTTAAATTAAATACATTAAATATGTAATCTTATTATATTTATAATGAACATTTATAGTAAAATATATCCTTTATATAAAACCATATTAATCATTTTTTAGTAATAAGAGTCATGTGTGTGATATTTTTCCCTTTACTTTAAATTAAATATTATAAGTTTCATCATGACACCCAAGTGGCATAAAAGGAGACAATTTCGTCCCAAGGGTTTTATTGGTCATCCATAACTCATCCAATAATATGGGGACAAGTTTCAGTGTATTTTTATATTATTATTATAATATTAATTTTACCCTTATTTACCTAATTTACCCTTTAACATTGGTAAATAAAATACTAAAGTCACTATTCACCAAAAAATATATTGATCATATTACAAAATTTTTCTTAATGATTAAAATGATTTATGTTTGATTTTAAAATTTTAATTCAAAAGAGTGGAAAAATTAAATTTAAAATCAATCCTGTTGTCGAAATGAGAAAACATAATTTTAAAAAGTAAAAACCATCCAAAGATTGACATGTATTTATAATATATTTCAATGTGAAATTATCACTAATGACTAACATTGTATTAAATAACAAAAAATAATCTAAATATACATTAAAACCAATTCAAATAGTAATCTAACAATACAAATAAATTAGATAAAAATAAAATTATGAATTAAAATGTAGTATTTTTCAATGCTCAGTAAAATATGATTTTTTAGAAAAATACAAATATTTCATCAAAGATAGATTATGATGTCCCACATCCAAAGAAGAAGTTAATTTTTTAAAATATAAGTTATTAATTTTTCAAAAAACTTTATTTAAAAGGGTTTCTCTATCAAAAGGTTGTAAATCTACCTTTTAAAAAATATTAATGTATTTTATGCTTAAAGTTGGGATTATTCTCATTTTAAGCCATTGAAATTTATTAGGCTAATGTAAAGACATTTAATAATTATTTTTAAAAATAATATAGTTGGTTATATTAATTGCCACCAAAAAATAAACTGGGCATTATCTACAACTCAAAACAATAATATTAATAATATATTATTTTTTGGTATAACTCATTCTTGTGTGAAATGTACGATTTAGGAGAAAAACATTGTTTCGTGTTGGGTAAGCTATTAATCATAGTGTCCACTTTATAAATAAAATTACTCTATATATCATAAATATTAATTAATATGAAAAATTATTATTCTATAATTAGATTAGATGTTACATCCTTCCCCATTTTGTAAATTTCATCCTAGCAATTTTAAATTTGGGCTTAGTAATTAATTTTTCACTTTCCAAAATTACATAATTGAAATTCCAAATCGAAAAAGAGTAAATAAGAAAATCATTATTAAAATAATGAAAGCGGTGTATAATGGTCACCTGAGATAACACACACTATTATTACATAAAAAAACATGGATATGGAAGAAAAACTAACCATCATGTTCGGATGGTGTATGATAGAAAACATAACCATGATAAAGTTAATAATCAGAAAACCACAATATTTTGATGGGTTAAATAATCTTTTATTTATTATTAAGAAAAGTAAATAGAAAACATTTTTATTTTAAGATTCATTTCATATTTTAGGGAATTAATTTAGTACCTAGAATTAGTACATAAGTAAATACACTTACTTTAATAATATATATTCATCCTTTAATAAAATTATACCAAAAAATCATCTTTTTCTCAAATGAAAAGTATTCAAGTTGAATTTTTCACACTGGAAGCACAATAATAAACTTTTAAAAATATAATAATACACAAATGATTAAATACATATTCATCCTATTTGAAACATTAACGAAAACAAAAAATAATGATAAAATAAAATAATTCTTCAAAAATATTAATCAATTGCATAAAGAAAAGGTACTTTTAATATATATGATTCAACTATAATACTAAAAGATCAACATAGACCATTCCAACAATAACTAACCCTAAAATTCCCCAAAAATATTATAACTAATATTAAGTACCAAAAATTATAAGTATTTTATTAATTAATCCTATATGATATGTACTAACATTTAAATTCAAATAATAACTACCAGTAATAAAGTATCATAGTAAAAAGTAATTTCAAAAATCATATATTATCCAATAAAGTATAATCATTTTCATAAGAAACCCAAATATTCAAAATTCCACAATAAAACCATAGATTCTTCTAGAATAAAATAAAAACATTACTCATCAAAAAAATACCTTAGTATTCTATATTACTTATATATATCGGGTTCCTCAAATAGTGAACTTCTTCCAAAATAACATTTATCACTGAATCCCCAAATCATTTTCCAATAAAAGTATTTATATTTAATAAAACATAACTTATCAAAATCAACTAATTATTATTCCATCTACTCATTTAATGAAAAAAGTAATTCAAACAAACCAGAGACTTCATGTGGTCCATTGGAAGGAGATGAAACCTTGTTTCCCATTGATTGGGGGTTCGATCTATATGGTCCTGTCGAACATGATGGTTTGTCCCCAATCCTATGGGTTATTTTTCCAAAAGTATATCATTCTTATAAAATACTCCCAAAAGGAGGTAAAATTATCAAAAATAACTAGAAGATGTTTTATCCTAAAATATTATCTCATACATTTTATTTTGAAACCCAAAATATAATAACCTCAAAATCAAACATTATAAAAACCCTAATTTTTTTCATTTCAGTTTAATTATTTCTATAAAATAAAATATAATTATTACTCAATTAATAATTTCACATATCAAACTTTAGGGATACACATACTGTAAACAGTATTACAACATAATCTCATCAATAAAATATCAGTAATAGTTTTAATATTTTCATCTTCTGTATAAATAATATAACTCTCGAATCCCTTATAAGCATACTTCTAAATCATTCAACATTATTCATGTTTCCTTAAACACAATTTTCTACCTTATTCCTTAATAATTATTTCTGGTAAATAAAAACATGAATTATGTCCTAATTTTTAATAATGTCAAAACTTGAGACAATAAATAATATATACCATTCATAGGTCATTTTTAGTTTCCTCTTTATTAATTGGAAATTCAATAGGTATTTCTAAAAATATATTAGTATAGTCCTTATGATCCCATTCTCAATCCTTCTCCATTGGAAAATTATTTTAATAATTACAATACACCCCATATTTAAAACATTCAATTGATTACTCTAAAGGTACTTATTTTCCTTTCCTAGAGTCAACTAAATGTTTCCTTTTTTCATTATAAGGTTATTACATTATGGAATTTATTACAACATCTATAACATCTTCTCATCAGTTTAAAACATTTTCTTATGTGTTTCCTTCCACATCCATGACACATTTTTTAATGAATATTCTTACATTTATGATCATTATTACTTGAACTTCCACTAGGATTCATTTCTCTAACATATGATGGATTAGAATGATCACCAAGGATCAAGTGGTTAATGAATACTCCCAATAGTTTGTTTAGAATAACCAATAGAGTTCACATTATGGATTTATTTCATTTTTATTATTATTCATAGATCCATAAAATATTCCTTCACATCCATTATTACTTTGGTTTCTGATTGATCCATCCATTTACTAAAACAAAAAAAGGTTGGTGTTGGTATATCAATAAAATCATCATATAATTAAAATAATCACTATGATATACTAATTCAGGTTATCTATAAATCAATAATTTTATCTAAAATAACTATGAATCTTTCCATTATGCTAACCATTGTGGTTATATATAACATGTAACTTATGCTTAAATATCACCCTAACCTCTAATGTTATAAAAAACGACCATTGATACCAGCTATAAAACCCTACCCTTAAACATTACCTAATATTGAGTTGAGTCAAGAATTCACATTGAGTATATTTTCAGGTTTAGAGTTTTAGAGAATTAGGCCATAACTATTACATAAATATCCATATAAATACAATGTGGAAATTTACAATATTATCAAATTCATCCATAAAACCGAAGCTTTTAAAATGAAATCTGGTTTCATTTCATGATAAATCAATATATCATTTCCCTGATATAATCATTTTCTCAATTCTCCATTAAATCCTTTGAAAAATAATTCAAATCATGGAATGAGCATAAAAATATCAAAAAAGAATAGACAAAGAAGAAAAACTATTATCCTTGCGAAAACACGTAACCCATGAATACATTATCAAGTATAACTTTTCATCTGTATGAAGTAGTAAATACCCTTACTAGAATATAAGCTCATTGATTACCATTTTTAATACAAATATGACTTTAAAACCCATAGAAATCACATATAACATATAATGGTAACTTGGGACATAATCATAGTTAATGAAATAACTATACGATAGACTTCCACACATGTCATTATGATAAATGGAATTTCCATAAAACCAACTTCCATACCCAATGCATTAGAGGATATAATGTAACCAACCATCCTTAGTTTATCATAGAACCACTTGTATTTGGATTATAATGTAACCACCCATCAAATTTCCATGTATCATTATATAATCATAACATATAAAATATTGGAATTACAAAACTTTCACTCACAAAATTTTCAATCATAAGGAATCATTACAATATATTGATATAATCAAACATTTCATGAACCCATTGTAAGTACCAAATAACATGTAAAATAAATATTTTATTAATTTTTATTTTTAAAAAATGATGTCTTGTGGAGGAAGCCAAATACTAAAATGCACACGGTGGATGACTAGTCATTTTTTGCCACATACGTCAAAAATATTGCTTTTGTCATTTAGTAAAAAACATAATATTAAAAACATTCCTTCAGAAATTTCATTAATGAAATTAAAAGTCAAATGAATTGATTATACACCTTATAAAATAATGTGGTGTATTGCATCAAAATATTCTTTAATGAAAAGATATTGAGAAGAAGCCCCTTAAATTGAGTATGACCCGTCATGTATAATGTTTATAATCCTAAATAATAAACATTGGATAATTTAAACATACTTGAGAACCAATTTTATTTTTATTATTATTTTTATATCACTTTTTACAATGTTATAAAAGTTACATATTTAATTGAGTTCATATCGGATGTTTTGGCGTAATTCGGTAGATGAATCGAAAATGAACTTCATACGATTTCAATAGTCCATGTGATCATATTTATATAATCTACAAAATAAAATTAATGATATAATTATCACTTTAATAAATCAATTATACATTTTAAATAAAACCAATCAGTTATCATATGAAAAATGAACAACATTAAAATCATAGAGATTGTAGGTCGTACTTACGCATGAGTAACATTTCCACTTTTCATTGATTATTATTGAAATAAGGTAATTATTGATTTAACTTTTCATAATGATAATAATATAATTAATATCATAATTATAATATAAATTTACTTATATATATCCTAAAATTGAGTGCTGAATAAAAACAATTCACATCACTTCATGGAGGTGATAGGTTACACGTACGCACGAACAACGTTATCATTTTTATGCATGTGAAAGTAAGAAAATAATTGATTAAATATTATATTATAATGCTTTATATTTTATAAATATTATATATTAAAATTTATTACATTATAATAACTAGTCATGAGATATGATTATGGAAAAGGAATTAAAATGGCCCTTCCATTTTTGTTGGTTTCGATCGTCTCCCTTATCCCGGTGGTGTGGTGTCAACGATTCCCTCCTCTGTTTCTACTTGTGGAACTCGGTGTTTTTTAGATGTTGGAAACCCTATGGTTGCGGTGAAATCGAACTTCTTGGCCGGCGTACAATCGACTTCGGATCCTCGTGTCAGATCTAAGGAGGCGTTGCAACGAGCTTCTACTGCTTTGAAGATTGGGGCGCATCGTGGGGATCTGTGGAATCTGGATAATGTTATGGTGAAATTGACTTCTTTGGATGGTCTACAGTCGGCCTCAGATCCTCAAGTCAAGCCTACGGAGGCGTCGCAAGCAGCTTTGAAGATTGATGTACATCACGATAATCCACGGCATCCGGATGATGTTTTGGCGGCTGCGATCCCTGCTGCATTGATGTGGGATTTAGGTGAGGGTGTGGTGAGTAAATCACGTTCTGCGTTGAAGCAAGTAGGAATAGGTTTATTGGACCTGTTCAAGGACTCATGTCCTAGTATAATTCTTCTTTAGGGTTCTTCGGCTCACATTGAAGCTAACCCTGCAGTGCTTGCAGACCGAATGTCAATTGGTAAAAATTCATTGATCGCACGTATTGTTCTACCTAAAGGTGCACAACCATGGAAACTTGATGATTTGATTTATAGAACCTCAAATTTGTGGTGTTTTTCTAACTGGAAGTTTGTTTCTCTTGGCTGTGGATCTTTTCATTGTCTTTTTCCATACGATGACTTGAAGCTTCAGGCATGGAGCATTGGAACCCTGTTTCTAAAACTTGGTTGGTTGCATTTGCATGAATGGTCTTTGGATTTTAATGTCTCGCATGCAAGAAACGCATTTTCTCAACTTTGGATTCTTCTTCATGGACTCAATTGGGTCCTCTGGCATCCAAAAATTCTGCATGACATTGGAATGGCAATTGGGACCCCGATTCGGCTTGACAAGGAGACTGAGGATGTTCGGTTTGGTCATTTCTCTAGGATGTTGGTGGAGGTTGATCTTAGATCCACTCTAATTGACAATGTAACCCTTTCCACCCATTTTGATAACTTTCAAATTGAGGTTGAGTATGAAAAAAGCCTCTTTTCTGTAATGTATGTATGGCTGTTGGACACTCTTTAGATTTATGTCGGAAGAATATTTCATGAGAGAAATTTGGTGTGAGAGGGAATTCAACAGCCCTTAGTTGCAGGAAGTCCAACCTGAAGGATTCGACTTTTCCAAAGTCTACTGCTCATGATGGTGATTCACTTAACAAGCCCTCTCTTGATCCTGGTGAAGGGTTTCTCATTGATGTATCTCCAAAGGTGGCTAAGAGTGGTCGTTCTAATACTCGGCCTGATTTCGTTGAAGAGGTTACTCTAGTTGTGGACATCCATATGTGGACCCCATAATTGTTGACCCATGCTACTTTCCAGGTTGATGTCTCTAATCAGAGTGATATGCAACAAAATGTTAATTGTCAACAAGAAATCTGGAAGCAATTTCAGGTATCTGAATTACCTGAGAAATGGGGAAAAAGTTCTGAAGATGAACATGGGAATGTGAGTACCCCGATTAGGGTCTCGGGAAGTGGTGGTCACACCTCTTATAAGGATGAAATTTTATGTGGCAAGGCAAAGAATACTAATAGTGAGGGTCTTCCCTCTGAGAGAAGACCATGTAAGGATTATTCTAATGTTCATAGAACTGTGTATACCAGATCGTTGTCTAAGGTGTCAAGGAAAGTGGATACAAATATCTTGAAAATCTTCCATCGGGATAAGTATCAATATGAGTGGGAGACTGCCGATGAGTCTGATTATGGAAATGATATGTCATTTTATGATCTCTAGACCTGTTCTTGGTGGTTGTGGGAATTTCAGTTATTTGACCCCATTCGCCACATTGTTGTAATTTTCATTTTTTTAATAAATGGTTAGAAGCTTTGCTTCTGACTGGACTTGCCTGGTATGATATTTTATTTACTATCTCATCCTGGTTGGAGAATATTTGAAGAGAGTGGAAGAATAAATAAAATAAAAATACATAAAGAAAACGACACATCTTCTTTAGGTTACCACCTTTAAAAAACACCTTAACACCTTTAAGGAGGGTGTTCGGCCTAAAATAAGGCCTCATGAATGTGGGTAAGGATTATAGGAATGGTTATGGTATGATCTTGGCCAATCCAAAAGGCTTTATTAGTGTGTGTGACAGATATAAATGTGTGTCTATTTATAGGAGTGGGGAGGGGAATCCCGTTGAATTATAAAACATATTAAATTAATATAAATTCATTTTTAATTCCAAATAGACAAAAAGTCATTTATATATTATATAATATGACTATAGTTCTATATCCTATAATTCATTATTTTTTAAACATGTATTGATTTTACTTTAAACCTTATTTTTTCATTTTACCTTTAATTAGTCTCTTTTAATTTATATGTGGTGAGAAAATATAAAATTTTAAGTGGCAATAAATTTTAATTTTATGAGGTTTATTGATAATAAATGGATGATTTAAGAACATTATGAACTTATCATAGTCACATTTTAAATTTTAAATTTTTTTGGTTTATGAAATAATTTAATAAAATATTATTTTTAAAAAATATCAATTATGTCAATTTTTACACTATTCAATTTATTGAATTTAAATAAACTCCAACAGAAAGATAACATCCAGCCAAACCATTTAATAATATAAAAACATTTCATATTAAACTATAAAATTCTTGGATTATATAAATTATGTCAGATAATATTTATTTTAATATTTATAATAACATTAATTTGATTCTTTTATTAATAAATTACTGCATAATCATTGCGTCAAAATTAAATTAAATTATTTATTGTCTAAAAATTATAAATAATTTACCGTGATTTATATTACAATTTTGTTTTTATAATTACTATTTACAGTCAAATATATCACAAATACATCCCCATATTAAAATTGTCTTAGTATTAATATTCATGTTTGTCATATTTTTTCCTTTACTTTAAATTAAATGTCATAAGTGTCATAATCACACCCAAGTTTCTAATAAAAACCAATATTTCTTCCCAAGGGTATTATATAGTGTACATAACTCATAAAATAATAATAGGAAAACTGTTAGGGTTGTTTTATATTACAATAATTTTATTTTTACACTTGTGTACATGATTTTCCATTTAACTGTTGTAAATAAAATACTAATGTTACTATTCACCAAAAAATATTTTTTCCTATTAAAACAAATTTTCTATACTGAATAAAACTATTTATGGTACATTTTGATTATTATATACAGCGAAGTGGAAAAATTAAATTTATAATTAATATCTTTTTTCAGAATGCCAAAACGGGTTTTTAAAAAGTAAAACCATCAAAAGATTGACAAGTGTTTATATCAAATTTCAATGTGAAATTACTTTCAATGAACAAAATTGGATTTAATTATAAGAACTTAATCTAAATATACTATTAAATGAATTAAAAATATAATAAAAAAATTCAAAAAAGTTAGATGAAAAGAGAATTATCAATTAAAATGCAGTATTTTTCAGTATTCATTAAAATATAAATTTTATCAAAAAAATACCAAAATTTTATGGAAAAATATTATGATATCCTATTTAAAAATAAGAATTTTATATTCTAAAATATTACTTATAAAATATTAAAAATTATATTTAAAAATAGTTCATCATCAAAAGGTGGTAAAACTATTTTAAAAAAATATTTGAGTATTTTATTCTTAAAAAGGATTTATTCTCATTTTCTGCATCTAATTTTTTTTGATGAATGTAAAAAATAATTAAAAAACATGTGAAAACATAATATTGTTAGTTCTATTACTTATCTCTTATACTACTTCTTGTGGTTATCTACAATATAAAAAAATATTAATAATAATTTTTTTTTGATATAACTTGATCTTGTGTGCAACATAATATTTCGGAGAAACACATTGTTGCATGTCTTGTATGCTATTATAAATAGTATCCCATTTAAACATAAAACTACTATATAGATCAGAAATATTAATAAATATGAAAAATTAATATTCTATAATTACCTGAGATGTTAAATTCTGTCTTCCATAATAATAAATATGACCCAAATTTTGTCATCAAAACATACAATATTAAAATAACATATTTGGTCACTTATTTAAAAATTTCATGATGTCGATTCAAAAAATAATGAATGAAAATGAAATTAAACATTTTAAGAAAATTCATAACCTCAGGAGAAGAAATTATATGTGTTCTAAGAAAACAAGGTCATATGATTTCCTCAAAAAAATCTTGGAACATAAATAATCTAGATAGTAAAAGAGAATATAACAAAAATAAATTACTGCTTAGGTAAATTTTTATTGATAAACCCCATTAAATAATAACAGTAAATGATACGTTATGTATCATGAAAATAAGGATTATCATTATATAACATGTCAAAGGGGAAGTATAAAGACAGCATAAAATATGATATGTGTATATCATAAACGTATTCCCCATAAAAATGGAATCTGAGACGAATAAAACATACAATGATCATATCATTGAATTGAGAATTAATAAATGGGGAAATAATGTGTAACAAATGAAAGTACAAATAAAATTAATTGAAATAAAACAAAAATTAAAAAAATCACTTTTCCAACATACTCTTATAATAAAAAAATCTATGAATAAGTGGTATAACCCAAAGAAAGAAAACTAGTTATCAATACACTTACCAAATTGGTAATTTCCCAGTAAACAAATACTCAAATGAATTAATTCATAATGAAATATAAATTAACATGAATAATGAATGAGTCATGATATAACATGTAAAATGGTTGTATATGCACAATATAAAATAAATTAAGTGCATAACCAGAAAATATGCATCAATGAAGGAAAATAGAAAATAAATCCCATACCTGGAGTCCATATATTCTGTATTTGTCCTTCAATACCTACATCAAAGGTTTAAATCAATTATATTATTTGTTAAAATAATTTTATAGGTTAAATTTATTATCCATAATGTAGTTATTTTTAATGACACAGACAATTACTAAATCTCTTATGTCCAGTCTAGTACATTGAGAACGCTCAATCCATAATTTCAAAAGAGATTTAGTGTGTTGAATAAGGTAAAAGGGATACTTGTTACATCATCTCTAGAATAATAATAATGACTTAATTATAATATTTATTAATTAAATAAACATTTAAAAGCAACCATTAGATATGTTTATAAAAAATTAATTACGTTAAAATCATGTAGACAACAAGCCAAACGTATAGAAGAGCAATATTTCAATTATCCCTGACCGTTATGGAAAGATAAATGGTTTTTTATTTTTATATAATTATAGTTAAATCATTAATAAAATATTATTTCAATAAATATAGTTATATATAATCCATGTGATTTAGGGATGACAAATGAATCACATCGCTTCATGGAGGTGGTTGTCCATATGTACACACAAATAATGTTGTCATTTTTCAGTTTATGTAAATCTATGAAAATAGATGATATATATTATTTTAAAAATGATAAATATGTCATGAATATAATATATATACTTTTATTTGAACATTAATACCATCATTAGGAGGAGGTAACAGAAAGATAAAATAATCCCATTTGTGAGGTAGTAGTCAGTCGTACACACGAATGATGTGGGTTTTCACCTATTTGATAGAAGAGGAGATAGATATATGTTATGTAATTAACATAATAATATAACATTATATCAATGATATTTGTTTAATTATTTCAGAATTTTTGAAGAGTCTTTTAATGATGTATAATAATAAATAAAACAAGATTGATCTATTGGGAACTATACATCTTCATCAAACAACCCCTTTAGTTATAGACAAAACAACATTTTAGGTTGGCCTTTTAATCAAAAAATGACACTATGATTTGAGTAGGTACTTGGGTAATTGATTTGGTTATGTATTTTCTAAAAAAATTGGTCTTGGAGTGTTCAGAAATGGGAAGAAGACATAACCTTTTATATGAGAGGATATGAGAACTTTTTTGAGTTCTTAAAATATAAAATTAATTTAATTTAATTTTCATCTAAAAATGGATCCAAAATAATTTATTTCATATACAGAGTTGGGATGGGTCAAAATGATCTTGTTTAATAAAATTTGATCTAGTTTAGGGACTTTTTTTCACCCTTAGGTTTTTGTTCAAAACTATGGTTAACCCTATTAATGATTAATAAAAAACATCAACTTTTATTATTTTGGCATTATAAAATTTACTATAAAAATAAAATTGGATAACAAATAAAACATGGCTAATATTTTCAACAATATCCCAATAATGTTTAGGAAAATTTTACTTTTTAGTGTTTAAAATCATTTAACAAAATATTATTTTATATAAAATTATATTAATTCAAATTTTGAACTATTCATTTAATTTGACTTTTAAAACTAAAAGACAACAGGAAAAATCAAATATATTTCATTAAAACATATATAATATTTTATTATTATCTTATAAAATTTTTGTACATAAATATTCACTCAAATAATATTATTTTCAAATTTTTCCTAATAATTTCATTGTATTATCTACTACTTGCACAAGCACTATATTTGTGTTGTGTAAGCATTTAAGGTAATTATTTATTAAAAACCATTAAATCAAAAATTACCATGATAAAAATTAATTTATATTTAAAATAATAATTTATAACCTAACATTTCCTCTATTTATCTATATGTGTACCATTTATAGATAATAAAACAAAGATAATGAATTTTTTTACATTTCATTATATAAAATAATATAGAGGTAAAAATAATGGTTTGATGGAAAATAGACATATATTTTACTTTTGGGTGATTATAAAAATTATATAATATTCTAGTAAAATTTATAATTTATTTAGGGTTATTTATTTGTCCTGTTCATTTTATTTTTAACCTTAATTACTTGACTTACCCTTAACTATGGTAACAAAAATACTAATTTTACTATTCACAATGACCAAAATAAAATGGGGTCTATTTAAAAAATCTGGACACATGGATTCAAAATGTTAAATCCTTTTTTAAAAACTAAATTCACATAATTTGTACTATTCAATTTGAAAATAATCCTAGAATACATGATGAAAATCAATTATTTAATAAAAACTCCTTTTTGTATCGAAAAAGTTTCTATACCAAATTCTAGTATAAAATTCATTCCAAATACAATAAATGGATTATTATTAATCATAATAAACTAATTATGTTTTACGAATAATCTGAAATATAATTTTACATTATAAATAGTATAAATGAAATCAGAGGATTCAATAAAAATAAGCATTTCTCACTATTCATTGAAATATCAATTTTTTTAAAATATAAATATATCACCATATGTTAATATTGGAATGGTGATTTTGAAAATCATATTATATTAATCAATTGAAAATTTTATGGTCATAAAAGTTAATTATAACATTTACATAGGAAAAGAAATATATAAAGTTATTGATGAAAACATATATTTTTCATAAATAACTTGAATTTAGTTATAATCATGTGATTATTTTCAAATAAATAATACAAATATATGAAATGAGTAGGAAATTGAAATATGTTTTATAATTTGTAGAATCTTAATCATACCCATCAATTCAATGACTATGTAATAAGAGTAATATTTGAATCATAAAATATCGCGGTTCATTTAAGCTCGATGTTATGTGTTTTATTTTATGTTGGACATTCTATTTATTTTAAAATAGGGAGATATTACATTATCCCTCATTTAATAAAATTTTCCTTCTTTATATAATTAAATGGTTTTTCATTTAAGAATACCATTGTTAAAATACAACATCTTCAAAAGGGATAGTAAAAATTCCTATTAAATTGATTGAAAGGGAAATACGACGGTCATCTTGAATAATACATAACTATGTTTTCAAATCGAAATAATTTAGTGGGATATTAAAATATAGACAAAAAAGAATAAATTATAAATAATTATAGAGAGTGATTGTGATCATTGATCATGAAAAGGTGAATGATTATGAGAAAGTCAAAAAATAAAAACCATAAGCTAAAAAAGAGTGAAAACACCATAAACTCATCAAAAATGAGGGTAAAAGGGTATATTTATTATTTTATGATCATTTTAGTAGTGTTTAGGAATTCATTTCCAATTATAAAAAATATGCATAATATATAATCAAAATTTCATTCTTGAATAAAATTTCACCAAAATTTGTTATTTATCTTCAAAATATTGGTATTACATATGAAATTTTTATTGCTCGAAGCACTAAATTTTACTTATAATGCATCAAATAATCCCTAAAAAAGAAAAAAATATATCCCTCATTTCCATATATTGAAATTAAAATGAAAATTGGTTAGTAAAAGAAAAGAAAATTTTTGAAAACAAAATATTTTATGTGAAGAATAAAAAATTAGTCTCTAAATCCTCAATAATAAGAGGAAAAGTTAATAAAATAAGTCTATAATGAATTATCCTAAATATTATTCTAAATATTCAGGACGGAGATTTAAACCCAATGATTATAGTTATTTTGTCTAATATTATTCGAAGATAAATTTAAACTTTTCCTCTAAATAACAATAATAACTCATTATATAACATATAAAAAAATGTATTTTCCCTAATAATATAATCTTCAATATATGATAATAGTTTAAATAAATAACCTAAATTACCAAAAAGACACATTAAATAAATAAAAAATATAATTCAACCCTTTTTCCTAAAATAAAACCCAAAAGTATTCTATTTATCTTAATCAAATATTGTTCCCCAAAATAATGAACTTCTTTATGAGTCACATATTATCCAAATTTGTTTCCAATCCCATGATTACCAATATCATATTTTATTTTATTTTAAAAATCCATAATCACTTGAACATTACTGATATAATAAACACTATTGGTCACCGATACTATTATAGTTATATCGATAAACACAATGGTATTATTCATCAAATAATACATCAGAATAAACATAAGGATTTGATATTCCTCATCCTCATATAACATTACCCAAAATTACATTAATCAGTTCAAAATTTCATTATTTGAAGTCACAAAATGGTGGCATATGACATGCTTTTTTTATCTAGCATAATATTTTATACCCAAGATGGAAATCATAAATCTTCCTATTACCTCACCTATAAATATTCTATTATCCAATTTAATGTGAACCTTATTTTGATTAAAATGGTAATATCCCCAATCCTTTACTATTGGATATGTTCCTAAAATCATAAAATTTATTTTTTGTATTTAATTTAAATAAATGTGGCCTAATTTTTTCCATTCTAATCCTACATCATCTAAATTAAATACTTGATCCCTTACAGAATATTTTTTATTCAATCTGAGATGGATGATATAGAAATTAAACATATGGACAACACTCACAACTGGAGGGGAATAAATGATATGTAGTTCATGAATGTAAGATCATATTATTTCAAACAAATTAAACAACAACATGTAAAATACTGAAATTACATGATATTGTAACATAATGATTTTACCACCTAAGTAACATTTCAATCACATGATACATGAAATAATAACATCAAATGATACATTACTTAAAATTGACATCAGTATTTTAATTATATAACAAGGAGAATGGGAAGAATAAATACCTCATAGATGATGATAGGAGTTTGTCATAAACATATGACCCAATAAAATGTAATTTCAGAAGAATAACCCTTATTAATATCATATCATTGTATTCAGAATTAATAAATCGAGTGATTATATATAGGACATGTAATTCCCCAAAAAAAAGTTAAAATAAAACATATATTAACCAAATTTAATTTTACACACAATCTAGACATAACACTATCAATGAAGAGGTTATATAACAAAAATAATTTAAACTGAGTTAAGTTATCTTCTACCACTACTGAAATTTCGATTTCAAAACTCCTTGACGAAGTTAATTCAAATTTCAACCAGCAATGCCATAAAATATAAAGGATTCATTAAATTACATGTAAGTTGGTATAATTTAAACCATATATAATTATTCTGATGAATAATAATAAAATATTCTTTATGGAATAAAATTGAGAAGAAATCCCATAATTGGTGTGCATATCTACTATATATGTCCTGAGATACCTGTGTAATACAATCATGTAAATAATTTTATTTCTAAATAAAATTTAAATATTTAATCCCTTATCCTTAAACCATTAATTTCAGCTATATAGTTAATATCATTTATAGGAAATTAATTCACCTCCCTCTCAAAAGTATACTCTCCATGCACAATCACAAGTTCAAAATGATTTGGATCTTTCCTTTCTAACCATCGTCTCCTCCTAGTCAGTGGCCTATGCATCCATGATTCTTTCAGATAACTCATGGCCCCCGATCATATGTTGGATATTCAATGCCATATTAATTATTGATATTCTCTCAGTCAGACCTCTCCAAATTATTATAGATGTTTTCCTGATATCTCTATAATGATCCAAGTTTTTTTCTCACATTTGTTGAAGTCTAATGATTGATGTTTTTAAACCATATTTTTAAAAGCATAAAATCTTATTCAATGGACCTTGGTGGAAGTATTTTGGTCCAAAAAACTAGAACATCCTCATTTTAGGAATTTCTTGGGCTCCTGGATCTGTATTCTCCGGTGTAAATCCCTTCCCCGATAGTGGTATTTTTTTCATTATGTTGGAATCAAGAGAGTATTTTATATAAGAATGGTATTTTTCAAAAAAAGTATTTAGCCAGTGGAACTTTCCCTTTATAGGTGGATGATGTTAAATAACATTGGAAGGGAACCCTCTCACATGATTTTATAGATCAATCTACTAGGTCTTCCCCTGCATTTTTCAAACATCTCTATCTTCCACAACATCATTGAAACATTTGGGGGATTTTTTTGTGCGTTCCAATAAACTCTATGACTTGTGGTGGAATCAATAGCAATGATTTATGTGGGTATTTATATTTCTCATCCATTCATGATCATATATTTCTATGAGTTAATGATTCATTAGAATGGACAAAAAATATTCTATATCATTCACATCACAGGTTTTAATCATTCTATAATCTATAAGGACACTCTATATCTATTTCCAAGAGGAATCATTCAACTATGAAAGGATATGAAAATCATGGTGGTGCATGTATTAGTTTAGAGTCTTCATCCATTTCTGGTGTCTCTAGTTGGTATAATTCAAGACATGTGAATCTAGCACAAGATGGAGATTTTGGGATATTTTATAGAGTTTATCCTCAGACCCACCTGGAACCTAGGAGTTAGATCTAAAAAATTCTATGGAAGAAACAGATCCTCATTACTTGGCTCTGGTTCCCTATAATTTTGAGTATGTCATTCATACATGTACTGTTCAGCTCAGGAACATTTATCTTTTTATGGATCACTGGGCCAAGGAAAAACCATTGCATGCATCATGATCCATCCAAATCATATACTCAATAATGACATCGGGACCTCTGATCCAAAGAACATTTCCATTCAGTCTTGTAATAATGTATTATAACATGTCATAGAGGAATTATTTTACTCAATTGTGTTTTCTTTGAAGAATATTATTTAGGTCCCTCATCAGATAGATAATTCCTAGGATACCTCATCAGATCAATTTTGCATGTGATCACATTATAGGGTTACATTGGAAAATTATTCCCTTTCTTCCCACTCTATGGTGCTAAAGAGGGTTTCAACTCGAGGCTAGGTCCTTCCTCCTCCAAAATATTTGTCTCCTTCTTTGGTATCCAAAGGAATGTATATGAGGTCATAGTCTAAATTAAACTCATTAATTTTTTTTCTCAATATCAGGGTGCCAAGTCACCTTGGGCCTTTTCCAGGTGTGTCTTTTTTCCATGATTTCTGTATTAATTTGGGATCATAGAGGCATAGGTTACTAAGCCATGACCTACTTTATTTCTAACAAGGTCTGATCCAGTAACATCTTTTTAGTTGAAGTAATAGTTCCCAACAAAGGATCCAAAAAATAAGTAATTTTTAACACAAAATAAGGATGAAAATAATATATCACTTCTACCCAAAAAAAACATTTGGATCATCAATAATTCCAACGTATTTTTCGATTACATTGGTTCTTCATAAAATTGTGTCAACACAAAAATCTCTTTTGGTGATTGCTGCCACTTCATCACATTTTTATAGGAATTGTGTTTCATAGATCATCAAATCCTTATGGAATGAACTCCACCCCTTCATCCCAGGGGAGAACCTGTAGTTTGTGGGAGGGAACATTAATATAGAAGATGAACTCGAAGAGAAAAAATGGATATGTGGATTTCCAAGTAATGTTAGTGATTTGTTTGTCTCTTGCATAGATCGATATGGAATACTTGACATGGTGTATAACATAGATTTGTTTCCAAGGTGTAAAAAAATATATGGGAACTTCAAACCTGGTGCTGGCTAGACCATTTCCCTTCCAATTACTAGGTCATCTCATATTACCCAGATTCCATGGTAACACACCTTGTGAGATGTCTTCCTCATCATTCTCCATTTTTGGTTTTTTTGTACCAAGACAAACCACAGTGCACCCCTATCATTATCTCATAGGGGATCAACATCCCTGAATATCATAATTAAGTGAGTGCTTCATGGAATAATCCAATATAGGGAACTTCATAGATGGGGATTCACAATAAAATCATATGGGTCAATGAATATATCCACGCATGGGTTATAAATAACCCCTCATGATATAGAGGATTCTGTGGATGATGTTTAATAGAAGGATATCATTTTGAAAATATTTTAGGAAGTGATCTTTTTCTATGAAAAATTTAATAGAAAAGGTATTGTAGATGTTTTGCTACTAAGTATTGAGTGCATGGAACATGAATAGTAAACGGTTCAATGTATCTATGATGGTGACAAAAATTGATAATTTTATCATGCCTTTTTAATAGTGAAGAGGTGGATCATGAGACCCAATATATGGATAGAAGATAGAACCTATTAAAATGATGGAGGAGTTGTAGGATTAATGATAGAATCCTATTTTAAATATATTCTATCATTTTACATAGCATGCATGAATGGTGGTTATCTGAGGGACTATGAAGAACTTCTAGGCACAATACGTAAACTGGTATCATCTTCTTAATATGTTTTCATTTAAACCATTCCTAAAAAATAGGATATTAATGTGAAAATGAGATGTCTCAACTCAGAGAGTACACTAATATATATGGTTTCTCAGGATCTCTCTACAAAGAATCATGGGAATTGATCATATGGGATATTTTAAATATGGTCTATGATATTTTGGGGGGTGCCTCACTCATGTTGCATGTGCTACCAGGCTTATGAGAATTCCCATGATCATGGATCCATCAACTCTTTTGCACTATCATCTGGTATGTCTATGGATTTTTTCCTACAAATTTATAGTATGGGTAAAAAATATAGGTCTCTCTACATGTCTTCCTCAATGGATATAAAATTAAAAAAATGGATTTGTATTGTGTATGATAATTCAAGTGGTGACCACATTCGCACAAGAAGTGATTATTTACATCAAAAAAATCTTACTCAACTCAAACATGGCTATTAAGATTGATATGGGTGATGATTACAACCACATTGAGTGGAACATTATCATCAACTAGATGGACAGAATAGTATTTTACTCTTAGTCCATTGATCTTATGTTCATGTTCATCAATTCAACTTATATCCAATTTTCCTTCAAGGTGGAAAGCTATAGTTTTTTCGAATATATCCAAGGAATAATTCAAAGAGACCCTCTATGTCAAAACCAACTAATTATCAATGAGGATTTCCTCATACTCCTCATCTATATGAATATCATACGGGGGATATGATTCATTATCAATGGAGGTAGGGCCCATGTACCATATCACAACTCATGTTTATTGTTGATACCATGATACTTTCTAAAGGTTGAGTGATATCTGTCAGGGGATTCAACAATGTACTTGAACTCTATTGAAAATAGAGTGGGAATGTTATCAATAAAACTAAATTTAACTTTTATATATCCACTAGGTGCTTAGATAGAAGCACCTCCTCACTCATAAATGGTCTGGAAATACAGAGGAGAACCTTTCCTATGGATTTTCTTGGGGAATCCATTTATTAAAAGGCCCTTAATACATTATCATGATAAAATTGTGGTTAAGATCCCTGGAATAATTTTAAATTGGAAAAATCATTAACTAGAACTTAGAGGTAGAACTACTCTTGTGAATATAGTCATTTCACCCATTCTAATTGATTACGTCACTGATTCTATGGTTCTAAATGTAGCTATCTCACACATTGATAATATTCCTTAATCCATCATATGGGAATCTCATTTGGAAGGAAATCATCATTAGGCCTCATTGGGAAGAATGGGTAGGACTATGTTGGTGGGTGGAATTAATGTCAAAAACCATTCAAACATGCACTAATTCACCCACGAAAAGCTATGATGGCTGGTCATTGAAGAACAGACACTCTGCAGCAGGTTTATGGAATTAAAAAATAGCGGTGAAAGGGTTCTTGAAATAGGAATGCCTTAATATCTATGGCTTTTTATTCATCCACATATTCTAGACCTCTAAATACATACCTAAAGAGTCATGGGTAGGGGAGATTTTTTATTTGTATGATAGCTGGACTAGATCCTATTACAAATTTCCCCACCTACCTAGTTTTAAATATTACATTTAAGAATGCATTTATGAACCCAAAAATAATCAAAAGAACATTGGACAAGAAACAATGGTATCTCTTTGACCACATTGATCGGAATAATGAACCAGACTTGTGTATTTTTACTTGATCCTCATCAAGATAATTTTCAGTGAATTTAATTAAAAGGGAGATGTTGGATCTCGATAAAGAGGACGAGTGGGGTGAGGTAGTGAGGTGTAAAGAGGGTCAAGAAAAGTATTAAATTATTCTATGGTCTTTTAGGAAATGGGTACAACAAACAATAAAATATATTAAATGTATTTGAATTTATATTGTTTCATGGTTCTCATGCATTAGGGATTAAAGGGAAGGATTCATAGAGCACAATTTCTTAGAATGGGACTCGTCCTGAATGGTGTGGGGGGTGTTCGGTGCCTTATCATGAGTCACTTCCCAAGAAGTTCTATGATAGAATGTTCTTCAATAATGGTTCCAGGGAGATGGATTTGAAGGTGTAGAGTAGAAGGCTAGAGCTCTGGTCCACTTACATGACTCCTGGAGTATCTAGAAATCATAGAACATTTCTAGGGTCGATGGAAACTAATTCATGGGAATAACCATTGCTTCTAGGACTAGGAATATTCTAGTTGATATATACCGCCTTGTTAAAACAGGGAAGAGGGTACCAACCTCATACTATTTATTTATTATAGTCCCTCCCTCCACTCACTCATACAAGAACTATATATAGAGAATTTGGGTTCACTGGAAACCTCCTATCTATGGTTCAAAACATAACATAAATGGCTCATTCATTATGGGAGTTATGATTGGAGATTCTCTGGTACATGATTACTGTGGGTTATCATACTCACATTAATAGCACACATTGGCAGCATGGATTCCATCCATGCAAGAAAAAAATAGATATGCTCAGAGGTCATATTTTAATCAGAAAATAGCATATAATTTTGTTGGTGGTCGAAACAGACTTCAATACCATTTGAAACTTTCTTCATTGTTCAGCTAATACTCATTGGTCAATTTCATACTTTCTTAAAATATGAAGGGGAATTATTAACAATCAGATAAGATTACTCCACACATGGAATGAGGGAAATATAGTAGAGGAATTTCTTTATTCAAAGTAGGGAAAACATGGAAGGACCTATTGTTTTTCTACAATGATCTCATTAATGGCCAAGGGGATGAATCTCATGAATGCATATTATATTGGTGTTGATTATTTTAGGACTCTATAATTATTGACTATCCTATTTTCATGATTTTAAGTCATTCATTCCACCTATTTGGACATATTTTTTATTGAAAACAAAAAATGATGTTTGTAGTAATTTTATATTTAATTACATAATTACTTAGGTTCATGTTAGTTACTTTTAGAATGTTCAGTATATAATTTCAAAAAATATCTAGTGTGTAGACTATGGTCAATATGGTCATTGTTTCATCATCTAAAAAATAATAATCACGAAATTATTATAAATTATTTAAATTAATTAAACTATTAAACCAACCATTAAATATGGTAATGAAAAATGAACTATGTAACAATCATGGAGATGGTAGGTCAAACATATGCATGAGTAACATTAATATATTATAATGGTAATTGTAGAAATAAGTTATGTTTTATTTTATAATTTGAGATTAATAATTTTATAATAAATAAAATATTTTTTTATTTTTTTATTCATATATATATATATATATATATTCTATGTTATCTGGAAATGAAAAATAAATCACACAGCTTCATTGAGGTCGTATTCCACACGTACGGATGACGACATTAATTTTTTTTTATATAATGTTAAGAATATAGACTATACATTAACATTTAATGATAATTATGTAATTATTATTATTATATATATATATACATTAAATACATAATTAAAATGGACCACAATAGTTATTGGTGGAAAATTAACTTCACTGATTTGCGAGGCAGTTCTCGGCATTATATATGGTTTCATTTCACACTTGATGGAATAGAAGATAGATATATATTATTTCATTAATGTAATAAAAACATTGTATATAGAAGATTCATGTGATGTTATTTTATATTTTTTGAAGAATTTGTAAGGTGATGTAAGTAGAAAAAAATATGATCGTTCATAAAGTATACATCTTCTTTGAACATACTCATAATGTTTATATAATAATCCTTCATAGGATGGATATATGATTAAAATAAGTTCTATTGTATGTGATGATGGATTTATGTATGTTTTTTTGGTAACGGAATATCCAAATTTTTCATGAAGTTTAAATAAATGAGAAGAAGATGTTTCATTTTGTAAGAGATGGGAGGGGCACTATAAGAATTTCATAAAATATTAAATTAATCTAAATTACTTTTTATGTCTATATGGATACAAAATGATTTAATTAAAATCTACGATCACTATGTGTTGAAATTATCAGGTATAATTGATTTTTGACAAGCATAAGTGATAGTTTATCGCTTATCTTTTTTATTTTAACATCCCCCATTAGCTATTTCGACAATTAATGTGAAACAAAGATTTTATAATGATTATGAGAAATGAAATTAAATATTAAATGTAAATTGGGATATAAATGCACCATGGTTTATATTTTAAACTATATCATAATCACTTTGCAGTACATATCATTTTTATTGCATTTTAAATCATTTAATAAAATATTATATATTATAAAATAACATTTGTATCAATTTTGGAAAAAATCAATTTACAGTAAATATCATTTTTATTGTGTTTTAAATCATTTAATAAAATATTATATATCATAAAATAATATGAGTATCAATTTTGGAAAAATTCATTTAATTTCACTTTTTAAATAACAAGAAAATAATCTAATTTTAATATAGTACATTAAAACCGTTATAATATGTCATAAATTTGAAAAAATCCATGTAACACGTAAAATAATTGAAATAATATTATTTTTAGAGTTGTTAAAATTATTTGTTTTGAATTTCTTACTGCTTTCACAAGAATAATGACAATATTTCATAAGAATTTAAGTTAATTATTTTAGTGAAAAAAATAAAGTAAATATCCATGATGAAAATATAATTTTTCATTCAAATAATTTTTCTAACCAAATAAATCCACTATTCATTAATATTTTATTAATTTAGAGATAACTAAACAAAGAAAATGAATTTTTTGACATGTCATTGTATGAAACAATATAAATTTAATGATCCTTGAAAACTGGAACAAAAGGCCCTATATTTTAACTTTTATTTCTATTTATAATCTAAAATCATAAAATTAAATTTATAAAATTGTTTGAGTTATTTTTTAGTACTTACTATTTTATTTTTTCTGAAATACTTGATTGATCCCTTATCATGGTAGAAAGAAATTATTTACATATTATTATTAATATCCAAAGAATATAATTATTTACAAAATATGGACCCAATAATTCCCAATAAGAAATAATATTTTCAAATTTAATTCACATAGTTTGTAAAATTTAATTTAACAATAAACCTTCCGAACATGATGAAAAATTGGTTTTATGAAAAATTTTCTTTCTATATAAAAAACGTTTTTATGCATTATTCAAGTATAAAATAAATTATGAAGAATTAAATTGGATTATTATTAATCAAAACAAATAAATTCAATTTAAAAAATTATTAAAAAAATTAAATGATATCATAAATACATTAAAATAAAATATTTATTTTAAAAAAAATAAGTATTTTTCATTATTCATTAAAAAATAAAACAATTCTGAAAATGCTCCAAAATTTCACCATATGATAATTTCTATATAATTATTTATTATTAAATAGCATTTTTATCAAATAATATTTATAAATGTTTTAGAAAAGAATTATAATATTTTCTCACAAACAACACTAAATTCCATTTTTCAAGAAAGTATATTTTTAAGACTGAAATGACATTACTAACATTAGAATTCTCATTTACAAAGAATTAATTAATAAATATTTATTGATAGTAGAATTTAAATATATTTAATAATTATGTTAATTAAATTTATACCCACAAATTCAACAACCCGTTTATAACAATCATATTAGTAAAAATATATCACTGTTCATTTAAGATCAGTGTTGTGTATCATGTATGGTATCGAACATACTATTAATTCTAAGATATTAGGATATTACAAAATATAACTCATGTTAACATTTTCAAAATTCTTTATCGTTTATAATGATGTGTATTTTTTCTCTCTTTTAAATTCTTATTTACATTTTAATTATTGTATACTTTTAAATTTCAATGTTCTTATTCAAAGATCGTTGTGTCATCATTTATGTATTATATTTATAATATAATATGAATATTATAACCCTTTTTACTCACATTATAACCCATTCATATCATGTTTTTATTCTAAAATCCTCATATTTGGTATGATTATTAAATTTTTTTGATATGTTTTATTTTGTAAACAAATAAATTAGTATTGGTATTAACTTATTTGAAGATATGAGTAGAGGTTGGCATGAAATCCATTTATGCTACCCCTGTTGGACAAGAAGTGTTAATGACGTTCACACATCTTGGACCTCGAAGAGGCGTAAACATAGTTTGTATACCATGATACATTTTTTTATTATATTAGTTAATAGCCAATTTTAATAAGCGAAAAATAATATATTTAATATAAATAATATTTAATAATTATTAATAGTGAAGTTAACTAATTAAAACACTATAATTTATATAAAATATAATATACTACTATATTTTAATTAATTAAAAATATTGATGTACTTATATAAATTTTTAAAAATTTATGTTGATGTAATTATTGTTATTTTATTTTTACGAAATATGTTTAACTATCTAGAATATTATTTATAATTAATTAATAATATAATTATATGTTATTAATTAATTAAAAGTATAATAAATAATATTTATAATTTTTTTTGAATTTTTTCCATATAGTTATTCGAAAATTTTTAATATGTAATATATTTTTTAATTAATGGTTTTATTATTTATTATTAATTAATAAAATATAATTATAGATAATATTATAATAAAATAAATTATTATTTTATAATATAAATAAAATATTTTTTATTTAATAAAACAGTCACTAGTAAATAATTGTATTATTATAATATATTATATGTTATTTGTAATTAATTACATATATAACTAATAATATAATATTAATTATTAATAATAAGATATATTATTTAAATAAGAATGAATAATATTATTTAAATAAGAATGAATAATATTATTAATATTTCATAATAAAATTAATATATTTTCTATCATATAGAATATGGATGACAATAAAAAGAAGTTTTAATAAAATTACCAAATTATTATTATTATTATTATAGTTTTTAATGTTAATGTTTCTTTGACATTTATAAACATTTATATTAATTTATATATATATCTATTTAATTTGTTACTTAAGAATGTATAATATATTTGTTGGTTTATATATAATATAAAACAAATTTTTAAAAAATCATTTATCATTTATCATTTCAAGTTGAATTATTGTCATGGGTGATCCATCATGCCACAAACTACTGTATGAATAATAAGTCCACATCGTGTCTGTTGATGCATAAGAGATAGCATACACAACTCCAATGTATCTTGTTCTACACTTACCTCTACATCAACTGTGTGATAGGTAGTGGAAATATAGTCTCATCTCCCATACCCTAGCTTAACTATAAGGAATGTGTTTGCTGACTATAATTCTCCCCAACATGTGAATTAGATGGATTCTTTGTAGATTATATATATATGGGAGGAAAATAAAGACATCAAAATAGTACACTCTTCCTCGATTACAACATAAAAATCAAACACATGAGATGACTAAGTAGATTAATTAGTTATAGAAGAATTGGGTCCCTCTAGAAGAGTAACATATAGATGTTGATGTTGATGTGGTCATGGATGTGACCGGTCCTGTTCCTCTTGATATAGTTGTGATCGTGGATAGTATATAATAGAAAGCGTAGAAGAATCTGGATGATCATGATGAACATCCTCCATCTATGCCACAACATCATATACTGTATCCATAACAGGGTCATCACCCAATGGTGCATATATAAGAGACTCATTATCCTAAGTATCTCCTGTCACAATAATAAAAAGCTCATAATATATATCATCCATGGGAAGAATCATATCATTCACCACTCTCTAAAACTAGTCTTGTTTAAATTTTCATGCCTCTATGGGACCATATATGTGAATGAGTTGTATGACATGGAAATCCTACAAAAATAATAATGCAGTTAACTCCTGTTAGTAAAAATGATCAATGGCTGAAGGAAGAATGACTACTAGTTGATGATATCCCCCGTCCATGTCATGTAATATTTATAAATTTCAATATGTTGTACAAGATCCCATAATCCAACAGACCAAGAAGATGAATTTGTATTATTCATTCCCCTCATAAATAGTAATCATGAACCTCATCCAATTTCTTAATATAGTGTTCATTTTATTACTGCTAGTCAAACTCTCACTTACAATAAATCATCATGGAATAATGTGAAGGAAATTAACTGATCAGTTCAAGAATTGGATGATAGAAGCCAAACTGCCTCTTAACTCTACCAACATGATTTCACATAATAATATGAAAATTAATCATATGTATGAAACCTTATATGGCTTTAGGCATCACCATATAGCACGGTGGGAGACTCTAGAAGATATTCAAACTATATAGTTTCATTGAAACATGAATTATAAAAAGAGAAATTTATAAATGAAATCATGTACAATAGATAATAAAAAAAATTAACTATATAAATAATAGTCACATATTTCAATATAAATAATTCAAAAGCTGTAGAAAATTTTTAGTAAGGACATTTCAATTCATTTAAAGATGAACAATCACCGTACATTATTTTAATTGATACTACAAGAACTCGATCTTTATATACAATGAGTGGCTTATGACACTCTATTAACTCATAGCCGATCCCTACCCAATCAAAGGTTTAAATATGAAATGATAATGTATCCTGTAATATCTTATCAATGTCTCTTTTTAAATTCAATCCAAAACACATTCCATCCTACATAATTTTTCATTCATGCTTGGAAATTTCAACAATGTACTTCATACATCTATAAAATTTCATCTATAATTACTATATGATCGATCATTTACATACAACCTTGATGATTACATTTGTGCACATTATAATATTTTTGGTCATATGGACATATATATTTCCACTATCGCACTAAAATGACCATTTATCCTGGGAAATACATATCAGATGACCATATACATATTAATTGTTATTTTTAATTTCTTAATTTCACTGATCAAAATTCCCATATTGAGGCTCATATAATGAAAACAAGAAGATAATTTTTTAAAAAAGGATATTAATTCATTTATTGAAATAATATGTGTTTGTGAAATAATACCCAACATGATGATCTCCATATTTATTACCTCATATCTAAAATGATTATTCATATTACTAGAAATATGCACCATGAAATATCAATGATAAACATTTGGTTCTCACCATGAGACTCCATAAAATTTCATGAAATTTATATTCATTTTATATAGATAAAATATCTATTATAATTCTTTTCTTTGGGAAGAATTAATGTGTATACAGGCCCAAAAATAACACCATGATTCGAAATTCTTCTTCTCAACAAAGGAAAAGGAATGTGGTAAAGAAGCATGATAACCATCTTATGTAGTATAAATAAGTGTAATGTTTTAATAAATACCGTGTACAAAAGTTACATCATCATTAATGAAATTTTTTCAATAAGGAAAATAATATATTCTTTGGTTTAATACCCAAAACAAATCATATGGAACTTCACCTCAGTTTGATCAACACAATGATTTGGGAGGACATACTAAATGGTGTCCAAATAATAAATAAAGAAATTTGATAGAAAAACCCCATTTTTTCCCACAATATGAATATGATTTATCCCAATCACCATATAATTTCTTAGTTTCTTTTGTTTTCATTGAATGTTTTTCCTAATGATATCTTGTATTTATACTACTATTGTATTCATTCCCAAATAAGGGACACGGGAAAAACATGGCATGTTTATATAATATCTATAATAATTCTCTATATAAAATCAACATCAAGTAAAGAGATATCATATGAAAATCATTGGTCTATATTGGTATGTGGTCTTTGTAAAGACCTCTTCCCTTAGAGCAAAATGTCAGTGCCTTACTTGATTACATTGGTACTATGTATAAGAATTCTCATCCCAAAGGAAAGATGGTTTAGTAATATTAGTAATCTAGATACATAATTGGATAATACAATAAAATTGAAAATAAGAAACATAGTAATTTATTTTTAAACACCATTATTCTCTTATCTTATCCCTACATGTCAATCCAAATAAACATTGTGACAACCTGCATAAAAAGAAGACATATAAAATTTGTGAGCTGAGATTCTATGTAAGGGTAAGAGTACAACAGAATCAATCATTAATAAGTAAGAATAAATAATAATTACAGGCAAATAACCAAAAAACATTCAATTAAATATTACATGATCACAATATGGATTGAATAAATAATACCATATAAATAATCATATGAGCTAGAAAGCATAACCACTGATATTCTACTAGTATAATAATCACAAGGAATAGAAATAACTAATCTTATAATCTGATAATGAATAATTTCAGCCATAATAAAAATAATTTCAAGGCTTTGGCTAGGACACCAAAAATAAACGGGTAAGACCATGTCCAATGGTGAATGGTATCAAATAGTACACATCAAAGAGATGGTATGTAGTACATACACTCGAGCGGTGATATCATTCCCATAATGGTGAATGGGTAAGGAAGTGAATGGTATATTAATTTTTATAAAACAAATATATTGTCATAATTATCTTATATATCAATAATTTCCATCATTATATTAATTGATGTAAATTGGTTACGAAAAAACTGATTACACCACATCGTGGAGATTGCATGCCACACGTACACACATAAGCTGCTTTAATATTTTATCAGATGAATAAAATATGGTATATGTTTGTCCCATAATACCAATAAAATCTCATATATTTATGATATTGGATTTATCAATTTATCATGGAAAAATACTTGGAGAGGATGTGGATTAAGAAACAAGCTAGAAAGAGTTGATAAAGATGATTACCTCTTCTTTAGCGGACATCCTTTAATATATTTTTAAGTGATCTGTGGTAGGTATTTGGGAAGTTATAGAGACTCTATAACATGAAACAATATTTTTAGAAGAGAAATAGGTAGGTTTGGGTCATGTTATTTTTCTAAAATCGTAGTGATAAATTGTTGGAGGATGACCCTTTTATAATTAAGGTAATGGCTACATTTGGAAACTCAAAAAATATTTAATTTTTATAAAATAATTTTCAATTCAAATTCCAAAGTTATTAATTTACAATATAATATGAAGATAAGTGTGAAGCCTATCATGCAATAATTTTGATACAATTTTAGGTCTCATTTTTTCCCTTATCTTTTGGTTTATATCGTTATGTAAACCCTTTAACTCTAACGATGCCTACATGTCTTTTTACATTTTGAAAGATAATATAGTTACTATAAAATGTCAAATGAACCTTAATTGATCCATCAATAACATCAAACATATTTTAAGAAATATTTTATATAATTATAGTTTTTTTGTAAATTTTATATCTTTTAATGAATTATTACTTATTTTAATATATCATTAATGTCAAATTTAAAACTATTCAAACATGAAATTTTAATGATATCATAAAAACAAGAATTTTTTTAAAAAAACACGAATACAACAATAATATATATATTTCATCTAGAAAAATCATTTATGAAAATAAGTATCCCAAAAAATATTTGTTTTAATTTTTTTGAGATAATTTATTTGATGTTTCAATTAATTAAATAATTATTTCATCATCATGGTTTAAGACTTTACAGTAATTACATATTTCATAAAAATTAAATAAAATACATTATGAAAATATTATTTTACTTTCATGATAATTATTTTGAGTCAAATATATATTCCGAATAACCATATATTATAAATTTAATACTTATTAAAAACTTGACTATCTCATATTTGACCTTCACTAGAATAAAATACAATAAAACCCTTATAGTCATCCTTGTAACTCTAATAGGCCATAAAATTGGCACAAGTATACTTTGGGTCAACAATTACTTATCCAAAAAAACTTCTCAAATATTATGGTAATTATATAATATTTATAACATTAGTTTTACCTTTAATGGCCAAATTTATACTCAATTGTGGTAGTAAAAAATAAAAACATTATTATTCATATTGAAAAAAAATTAAAGGGGAATAATTATTAAATTTAGAAATTATGATTCATAATATGTAAAATTAATTTTGAAAATTTAATTCCCATAATCTCTAAAATTTATAAATCATTAATCATAGATATGGGATGAAACAACCAGTTATTAAACTAAAAATGTTCAAAAGGTAGAATTTTTTATATCAAATTTCATTGTGAATTAGATTAAAATGACCTAATTTTTTTAATGAATATAAAATTTATGTAATTATACTTTAAAATTAATTAAAAATATCATTTAACACTATAAATTATTATGATGAAAAATATGTTTTCAATTAAAATCCCGTATTTTTAACTATTTATCAAAACATTAAACATATGAGAAAAATTCTAAAAAACATCCATAGTAAATTTGGTTATTCCACATTCAATAATTTTGTTCATTTTGTCAAATATATTTTATAAAAGTGTTAGAAACATTATTTAAAACAACTTCACCATCAAAATGTTACATAACTGCATTTAGAAAAATATAAACTTTTATGATTAAAATTGGTTTTTTTCTTATCTTAATCATTTCAAACTTAGTAGACGAATTTGAAAACAATTATTTGAATATATAACATATATATTTAATTAATATATTTCATTTATAGTGATTCACTTAATTTATTATGTTGAGATTCTGTTATCGGCATAAAAATAGTTTTTTAATAAAAAACATTTTTTATATTCAATTTTTTTTAATATTAATTTCCATATTGATTGAAAGTAAATGATTTAATTTTATAAACATGTGTAAACTGTATTTTCATAATTTAGTTAATCTGAATAAAAAACACTTACTTAATGGCTAGTGTTTGAATAATAATGTTTAATAGTATATCAGAATTAGTTTAAGATCGGTGTTATAAGAAACATATACTATCAAAGAAATTGAAATTATTTAAGAAGAGACATACCATAAAATATTGTGGTGTTACATTATCCTCTCCATTACGAAATTAGTTATTCTCGTTATGAATGTTAACTATTAAAATAAATGTTTGATACTTGAAAATGACTTTGTAGGAAATCCACTTCATAAATAGGGTTAGTAAAACATCCCATTAATTAGAGGGAATGGGAAATATGAAGGTCACCACAAAAGTAGGCTTTACAATAATATAAAATTACTTGTATGTGAAAATCGATACATGGAAGTGAAATAAAACTATAACATTTTGATGGAGAGTGATAGAGAACATGGTCATCAAAAAGTATTCCATCCAAAAACTGTAATTATGTGATGGGTTAAAGAGATAAATGATTTCTTAGTAAAAAAATTAATGGAATATTGTTTCATTTTCAAATTCATTTCCTAGAATTGATGGATTATTTTACTATTGAGATATTCATTAGATAAAACAAAAATACTTTATTTCATTATATTTTATTTTCATAATTTGATCTTTCAGTTGTTATTCAATCTATTTATTATTCATCTCATATGTCAGGAAATTGATATTCGAGATGAATTTTTTTACCTAAAGTACATTTTACCAATCTTAAGGTTCAAAAGTGATTCCTTCATCCTCTAAATTATTACTGAAACCAAAACATTAGCATATAGTGTCCTGTATGTCATACATTAACCGTAAACAATAATATCCAAATATCGAATTAAACCATTATATCCTTAAGAAACATCCAATATACTTTTTTCCAAAACCAGAGTCCAAAGAGGTCTCTAAATTTACAAAATCAATCTTAAAATCAGATTCCCAAAATAGTGTAATGTAGTTCTTATTTTCACATACCAAATATTTGGTCACCTTATAAAAACATAATGAAAATGTTCATGCTTCCAAAATCCATAAAAAAAATTAATATAGTAAAATCACATATATATCACAAATCATATAACTAGAGCACCAATAATTAAATAATTATTCAATCAAGAAACACAAAAACATTAATCATTATACATTATTCTCAAACCATTAATTAGGCTTCTCCATCTTATTATTTAATACCTCATTCCATTAATTTTTATTCTGTAGTCTCTTCTGCATCTGTTGTATAACCATTGCATGTATAATCATGTTGATTCTTACCATTGACAAAAACCCAAAGCACAAAGTGAGAAAGACAATCCATACTAATATAGTCATGAAGAATAATTTCAATGCTATCAAAATCAGGACATACTATTCTCAATCTATGAGTCCATGGGTTTAAACATTGTTAGACATGGTATTGAATGATATGTAATATGATATCATATACATTTAATTATACTTATATTCAGTCACTAGGTTAGGTTTTCTAATCGATGGTTTCCAAAATCTAGTTCCCATGGGTTCTTCTTAACATTCTATGGTCCAAAATGTGAATACCTTAGCCCCTATAGCCCAGACCCGATGCCTTACTTTATTACATTGGTAGTAAGTATAAATGATTTTATCCCAAAGAAAGGTATAGTTTAGTGCCATATTAAAACAATATAAATACTTGGTTCTTACATTAAAATGAAAATTATAAATCATCCTAATTCCAATGAGAACCCAATTATTATTTTAAAATATCTCTGCATGTCAACCGTAATACTCATCATGGAATCATGGGTAAAACTAATACATATAAAATGGGTGTGATTATATTCTCTGTAATGGTAAGCATACAATAGAAGCTACCATGAATAAATAATCATAAATAATAAAATGTGAATAACTAAAACACATTTAATTTTACATAACATGAGAGTAATATGGTCATAATAAATAATACCATATAAATATTCACATGATCTTGAAAACGCAAAAATGAATATTATAATAGTAAATTAATCACATATAATATCAATATATAATCTCATAATGAGGGAATGAATAATGGAAGATATCATAAACATACATTCAAGGCTTCCTCCAAGACACTATATTTAAATGGGTAAGGCCTTGACTAATACCCAAACTTGTTTCTCTCATGAGACATATTAATGCATCAAGGGGATATAAAGATACTCACAAATCTATTAATAAGTATAATAAATTCTTCAAATGAATGTAGTGAAAAAATAAACATAAAAATTTATATTGAAACTAACATACAAAATGTAAATAACATTCTACATTAAGTTAACGTAATTAAAAACCATCCAGTGAAATATGTGGAATGGTATTAAATGGTAGATCTCCATTGAAACTAATGAAAAATAATTTAATAAAATATGGAATATGGTATCATTATAGATAAACCTATGTAAAATTTAATATTCAACAATAGATTTTTACCTCGATGCAAATAATTTAAATGACATCATTGAAAAATCCTTGTGGAAAATATTTGATAACTATTCCAAAGTGTCTGATACCACATTGAATCATTTGAATTATAATCCCCATGAATTAATAACATTAAATTAAACTTATAATATCATTATTATATTTATATTGATGATATAACATGTCAAAGGAGTAGTATATACCGCTCAGAACAAAAATATGTGGTGAATAATTCATATATCTCACAGAAGTAAAAGTGAGCCCAGAAACCCCTTAACATGTTCATTACTTTAGTTGAACATTAGTTAAGATCCATTATAATGGTCAAAGCCTATTATTAATGTATACTGTAAATATATTCATTTTTATGATATCACATATGACCCTATTATATCATATTATCACATTTTTATGAATTATATTTCCTTATAACCTTTATGTTGGATGTTAACTAATTCATTTTCCCTTGCATGATTTGACATGAATTTCATGTTTCTTGTGCATTTGAAATATTTACATCACATAAAAAATGATATTATGTTCATAGAGATCATATTTATTCATTATATTAATTTTTGTTATCATTCTTGGATGAATGAAATGGAAAATAAATCACATCGCATCGTGGATATGGTAGGTCATATATATGAATAAATGACAATATCATTCCTTTAATGGTGAAATGGTAATTATGTGGATGGATTTTGGTCCAAATATAAAAAGTGACAAAATTTGGGGTGAATTATTTCTTTTCCAAAAATCTTCCACAATTATTTCTTTTGACACCCACTGTGATTTATATGGACATGCGGTGCTTACTTCTATAATTAATTATGTAGTGGATAAATAGAAATAATGAACAATACATTTTATATTAGTTTGGGGAAAAAAGTCTTTCTGTTAAACTCTACCAATCGATCTATCTGTAATCTAGAAATATTTCACTAGAATCGTCCTCTTATCACAAGACCACTAATTCAAAACTGAGTGTAGGTGGTTAAAACCTTCACCATAAGACTAATAACAAAGATTGCTGGTTTTTTAATAAATAATAATACATCTATATCTTAGATAATGAATCTGATACTTCACCATAATTGAATATGAGTAGTTGAAACTCAAATAAATCAAAAGATAGATTTGATACGTTCATATTGATCGTCATAGTTGTAGAAAAAAGCATATTATAATTGATAGATCTTCTTCTTCATAAATGGAATTCTTAATGTAGGAAATAGTCTGAAGTGATCCTTGTTGCAATATGATCTTCAATAAGGTATCAAGTAAACTAAAATAGTAACATTAGGTGGAAATATATAGAACTCTCAAAGCGTAGCCACTTTTGAAAATAATAGAGATTGGATCATTCATTTCAGTAGAACTATAAAAGATAATTTCTAAAATGTCTCACATATTTGAATCACTGATCACTCCCATATTTTTGAATATATACATTAAAGGAATATAATGAACATATATCTTGATTCATTATTACATATTTGAGGAATATCCGGATTGATCACAGAAATTCAAATTCCAATTAACCAAGGGAGCCATAGCATCCCTTAGGAACATGAGTGCTTTTTTCTGATGAATGTTATTATTTGAAAAAATCATAACAATCCTTGATTCTTTTTTTTTCAATTCTGACTCAATTTTCACAGAAATATTTGATTGAAAATGCATCTTAAAAAATTCTCCATTGTAAATTCAATATAGGGTGAACGACATAGCATTGGGTTCCTTAACATAGCATGGGATTCATACCAACATATGGTTCTTTAACCATACTTTCATATTCACATAACATAAGGAATAAAAGTATTTTATAGATTATAATCCATATGTTCAACTTTTTATCATAATATTTCTAACATAGTATTCATTAACCAAATGTTTAAATTTCTGAACATTGAGTTGATGAATAGTAATACCAACTTCCAACATAGGGGTTCTAATCAGTATGCTTATCGATTCTCTAAACATAAGGATACTGATCCAAACACAAACTGTTTAGTATAAAGTAGGGTTGATTCCACACACAAGCAATAACTTTCTAGCGTAACGTAGGGATGATGAACCATTTGCCCATTTTTTAAATGATTGATTTCAAAGTGTGTTTCCAGAGTAATTATTGTAATGTTAAATTCTTTTAACTCTGATATAAATTCCTAAAAACTCAATCCTGAAAACAGAATTATTAAAAAACTAGGGTATTTGTGAGAATCAAAATTTTCATAAATTATTTCGTATTATTGAGATAATACAAGCCAATTAATCTCCACCATTTGATGATAAAAAACTCATAATGAAATTTAAATAATATAATTGATTTGGAAACATAAAAAATAGATGTAGAAAATATATTGATATTTTAATTTTAAAAAAATGTTTCCAATATTTCAAATAGATACTTATTAATTAAAGAGAGAGAGATGAAATTAGAGAAAAAATATTTTCAAATGAAATGTGGTGGTTTGATAAATATTCTCCCCCATCTCCCCTATAGTCTTAAAAGATATTATCCATAGATATTATTCTTTAAAAATATTCTCCCCTTCCGTAAATATTCCCCCCACCCTTTTGTGATATCTAAATGATGGTTTGAAATAATAAATGATATCAACCACTGTAAATGTATCGCTGAACTATAAATGAATAGTTTATAAAAAAGGATAAGAGAAATACATTTAGGATTAGAAATTAAGTATTGAAAATAAATAAAATAAATATAAAGCTAAATAAAAATATTTATTTTAAAAACAAATTTAATTGTTTTGATAAATATAGTAAAATACTCAATCAATGAAGTGCCATCTAAATGATTGGATGGCATTAGAATTAGCAGTGGTATAGGGTGCATCAGAATGAAGAATAGTTTCAAAACACACTTAATATTAGTGAGATTAAAAATAAATATCTTTAAATGGTTGTTGAATACATATGTCCACTACTGAAGAAGCCACTTCTAATTATGACCAATTTATCGATTCTCAACCAAATTAACCTTTATAAACTAATTCATACCTTCCTTTAACTAAATGAATTATGTCAACTTTTCCTTAACTTGATTGAGAATTAATACAAACTAATATTTATTATAAGTAAGTTAACTAATAATAAGCCTTTTATTTTCTAAAAAAACACTTTAATTTGTAATGTCACATTGAAATGTGTCTATTCTATAATTGAAATTAGCCAACACTGAGGTAAGAACTTCAAAGATGTTGATCAGATCTAGAGGTGTCCATTTAGATGAGGTTTATGCTCAATTAGTTTCCCTAAAATATTGATTTTATATCCTGATCATTATCTTAAAAACATCAATATATGACTTATTGATAGATTTATATGTGAAATATTGAACCCTCAATAAACATTTATAATAAACTCTAGAAGGTCTCCAATAGACATTAAATTTTCTTTGAATTGACTTAGATGGAGCTTATGAGCCTCAATCCTGGATCATTTCACAAATTAATATTGGAAATCATCCAACATATTATAACGAAGGCATCAGTGTGATAATTAGAATATTGAGGAGATTGAGTGTCATGGTCATGAATATCTTCCCGGTGATGAACATCTACCCTGGCCAAACACATATCTTCATTTCCAATTGATCTATCTATTAAGTCACATCCTCCAGCATCATTAGAATCTTTAATAATTAGAGAAATATTTTTAGAATCAGGGTCATCTTCCCTAATATGTTCTAGAATGAGTGCCTCTTACTCAACATTCTAAAACAGTAGAACCTCATGCAAAACTACTCCTAGTGCCTCATCCATAGTCTCTATATTGTCAATTTTAATCAATATTATATATAAAATATTTTCTTTTAGCCAAGATTTGGCCTCTTCATCAGGTTTGTATTTGATAGAACAAATCTGAAGAATCATTCTTTTCTCACCTTAAGCATCTATCATAATCCTTTTCTGTTGTTCTGCACCAACATGAAATAGACTATTGTAATAACTGATCACAAAAAATTATAACTTCATAACTACCCATCATTTAAGATATTATTGTGGGACATATTTTTCTAGAGAACATATTCACTATTTTTCATTTTCATCACAAAAAAAAAAGAAATTTTCCATTCATAGGGATAATATCCCATCATGGAATCCTTGTGGTCGAAATGGTTTAGATACCTTATCATAAATAGAGGGAAATTAAACATTAAATGGCTTAAAAAAACATGACATATATGTCATGATATAGGAATTTCCCTAATTCATAATTCCTTGGAAAAATTCTGGATTGAATGAAATTAATCACAATATAGTGATCAGGATTAAACTGTTTTTCCTTTATATTCCTGATAGTTCTCATTCCAAACAAAAACAACATAATTTTCCTTGAAAAATGTTTTCAATTACCTATATTCCTTAAATTAAAATGAATCTTCCCTTATAGGGGAAAACATAAAAACTTATCCACTTCTATATAAGAAAAATAAAATTCAGTATCATTAATTTTAGAGACAATAATATCTTCTTCCAATCCAAGATAGAAGAAAGAATTTATATAAAATTATTTTACTTTAATATCATATACTACATGCATGTTATCTTCTCTAAAAGAATAATCCTGACCATGAAATATTAATTCATTATTGAGAAAAGTATTTTTATAATATAAATAATTGAACTCTATTAAATTTCATTAGAGCACTTTTCAATATTTCCCTGATGCATAAAAATGGTTTCTAACTCAACATCTTTAGATCATCGAGAGGTTTCCATCTATGAAGGGTTCAATATTGAAGGGTTATAAGTTTTAGGCTTTTGACATAAAGGAATTGAAAGAAGCTTAGTAAATCATAAGGATATGTAGGAGTTGAGAAAGAGTGTGGGAGAATGAAAATAGTTTTCTCACGACCATTGAAAATGTACGTGTTACCTTATAATTTTGAAAAGACAAATAAAAAAATCTAAATGAAATTATTTTCGAAACAAATTAATATTTAATGAAATAAAAATAATAAAAATAATTTAAAAATCTTAAGTAAACTTTACAAAAAAAAATTGACAGAGAGGAAATAAATTAATAGAAATTTACTTAAAATTAAATATTCTTAACCCCCCCTAAAAAAATAAAAACATTCATAGGGAATTGGTTTAGTGAAAATAAAAACTAAATTATATTCTCTATTAAAAATTATAAGGATATATCTTTTTAAGGAAATTATCTTTTAGAAAATGAAGCCTTATACCAATGTTCCTAGTCCTAGAGTGACTTATAGGATTTTTTAAATAATTAATGCTCTAGTATTATGACATAAAATATGTATACTGTTAAAATTTAGTATAATGTATAGTAGGGTGTTTTTCACCCACAATACTAGTGAACAAAAACTCCTAGAAGAGACATATTCTACATCAGTGGTTGACACAGAAACCGAGTGTTGTTTCTTAGTATAAAATGAAACTAAATATCATTCCTAAAAATTGATAGGGCCTGAATTGTTTTTTCTATCTAATCTACAACATCTAAAGATAAAATATGAATATTAAATTAAATTAAAATCATTTGATTTCTAGTAAAGAAGAGATTGAAAAAAGTTCACTTTAAATTCCTAAATATTCTTTTAACAGTATTATGATGGTATTTGTTTAGATTTGATTGAAATCTAGAACAAAGACATAAAATAAACATAATTTATGTTCTACTAACAGTAAGATATAAAAGACGTCCAATCATACCTCTATATAACTTATTGTCTACTTGTTTTCCAGATTCATCCAAATCATTTTTTATATTGGTACACATAAGATTTGTTTATGTCTTTTTGTTATAAAGTCACAAATTTTCAATAATTCAGTAATATACTTACATTAATTTAACACATTTCGATAATATTATGGAAAAATATGAATTACTAAAAAAGAATCTTAGTACTCCCATCAAACTCATTTAAAATTATTTTTTTCATTAATTTTGAAAAATAATTCCATATATTTTTATTAGTTGAACCAAAAATAAAATTATCAACATAAATTTGAACATATAATGTATTAGTGAAAATGGAATTCGTAAAAATTGTGAGATCTTCCAATCCAATAATAAATCCATTTTTCAAAATAAAATAATTAAATATTTAATAGAAATATCTTTGTGTTTGTTTAATTCCATAGAGAGATTTAATACGTTTAAAAACAATGTTTATTTTTTTGAGTATTTTCAAAACATGGAGGATATTAAACATAAACTTCCACAATTAAATTACCATTTTAAAATGAAGATTCAATTTACATATATTATAATCTTCAATTCATATAATATTCATAGGCTAAAATGATTCCAACAGCTTCTAATCTAGAGACAAGGGTTAAGGTTTCCTCATAATCTATACCTCTATCCTCATTATATCCTTTAACTACTAACCTAGATTTATTTTTGGTAATAATCCATTGATCAAACTATTAATTTATAAAGCCCCACTTAGTTCCTAAAACAGGAAAATTGGTTTGTCTCCTTACGTCTTCAAAAACATCATTCCTCACAAATTTTATTATCTATTATTTCATTGATAATAACCAAATTTCATCTTATAAGGATTCCTCTATAGATATAGGTTCTAACCGAGATATAAATGTAGAGAATTAAGATATTTTTCTTATATTTCATTTAGTTCAAATTCCAGTGTCTAGGTCTCTGATAATGGTTTGTAGAAGATGGTTTATTAATGTTCGAGACTGTTTAGGAAAGAAACATTTAAGATATTTCATATCATGTTATTCCTAAGTAGAATGAATTTATTAATATTATTTTGAAAATCATTTTTATGGGTTTCATGTCTCAAGTTGTAAAAAGCTTCAGTGACTTCATCTGTTTGATCTTTCTCTTTAATATAATGGTCAGTTTAATAAAAATTCACATAAACTTATACTTCCACAATCCTTGAATTTTTATTCAAAACTCTATAAGATTTAGAGGTATTAGAATAAACCAAAACAATTCCTTAATCAACCTTTGTATCAAACATACAAAGATTTTCATTAGTGTTCAAGATATAAAATTTGCTTCCAAAAACATTAATATACAAATCTTTAGGTTTTCTATTATTTCAAAGTTTATAGGGTATCATTTTGAAAATATGCCACATTAAAACTCTATTCATGATATATAAGGTTTTTCTTACATAATTTTCCCCAAAATAGGAAGTAATCCTATATTCATTCATCATAATCCATTAAATTCATTGAATAGATATATTTATACTATAAATAATTCCATGTATTTGAGGTGTTCTTGTTGTAGAGAAAGTTTGTTTAATAACTAGATTTGATAAAAAATTGAAATATTGATTCTCAAAATCTCTACGATCATCACTTCTCAATAAAATTATTTTAGATCCTTTTCATTTTGATCAATTTTACATAAACATTTAAAAACAGTTAATACTTTACTTTTGAGTTTTAGAAAATAAATAAAAGTATATATATAATCATCATCCACTAATTCATAGACATAATTTACTAGCAAAAATTATTACTCTTTAGGGTATAAACAAATCCATATGAATATGTTCAAAAGTTTTAAATATATAAATTTTGTCAATATATTTGAAAGAAGATTCGTGATGCTTGAAAATTTCACATGCATCATAGAATATATATTACAGTTACCATGTCTTCTATTACATATTGATTATTCATTTCTTTTATCTCTAAAATTACTCACTTTTTGTATACAAAAGAACTTTAAGTCTAAAGTAATAAGATTATTAGTTCTAAAGGACCTAAATTTAAGAAACTTTTCTTTAAATATAGATCATGAATTTTTAGAGAAATCAACATAGAAACCATGACCAAAAAGATGAAAGACAATTATCATTTTGTGATTTAACCATTACAAATACATCATTTTTTTATTGACATAATCTTTTTATATCCAGTGGTTCATAGTCCAACAACTTTTCCTTTATCATTATCACTAAAAGTGATTAAACATACATTAATTTGAGTTTGTGTATGAATGTTTAATGATTATTCACTCATGTTTCTAGAATAACCACAGTCCATATACCATAGAGAATTTTTTTCTCATTGAATGTTACACATTCGTATTCTTCCATAAAGAACATATTAGACATTATATTTTATTGATACTTATATGAATTAGACTTTCAAGAGATGATGGAGTATTCAGATACACTATATGTAGCTTTCATTGCTCTTTTTCTTTTGTGATCACACTTATAATTTTTCTGATATCTCTTTTCTATCCTTTTTCTTTTAAATTTTAGTTAAGGAAAATAATGTCTAATATGACTCAATTTCTTATATTCACAATATCAAAATTCTCATGGTTATTTGTCATCATTTCGGAAGGATTTTATGAACCCTTTTCATCATGTATTATTTTCTGAATTTTATGGATAATTGAGACATTTCCATTTTAGAATCCGAGGAATAAGAATTCTTCCCTAATTTTCCTTATGGCTTTATTTTTTAGTTATTCTTTTATTATGTAAAATTCATAGTAGTATTTTTTCATCATTATAATCTTATGATCTTAAAAATTATCCTTCATTTCTCCTTTATACATCATCAATGTTCTAAATAGTTCTTTCATTGTATGATCTTTGATAGGTGATGATTGGAGAATTTTAGAAGATATATCATTACATTTTGAAGTAAGTATGTTAAGTACATTCAAAGCATGTCAAATTGTTTGATGGGTTATCCCAGGGGTAATATTATTGAAAATTTCTATAAGTCTTCCTTTCATTTTAGTAATGCTTTCACCATAAAACATTACAAAGGTGTAAAATTTTATTTTTGTTGTAGTATACCTCATATGTCTTGTATTGTATATTCCTTCCACCGAAATTTTGATGGTTTTTCACATCTCATAGGAAGTTGGACATTGTGATACACTGTTAAACTCATCTAGTTTATAACTTTATGTAATTGCATTCATATCTTTATAATTGATATCATATTCGGATTCTGTTGCAACGACCCATGTTATGGGTTTCTTTGAAATTGCATATGGAGTAATGATATTTCATTATACTCTGATTCCATGATTATTCAAATTGATAATCCTTCATTATTTCTAGCGTCCATAATTTACACTATTAATGTATGAAGCATGTATCATTTAGAGTCCCTTTCAAGGATAATCCATTTCCATCGTGGTATAAACCTTATACATTTAGATTGCTATATATTTCTCCAAAATTCACCTATTATACCAATTATAAGGTCATAATGTCTAATGGAACATAATATGGGGTGAACTGTGTCTTTTCAAAAATCATCCACAATTATGGATTTTGACACCATCTATGATTTATACGGATATATAGTGATTACTTATATAACAAGAATATGTAGCAGATAAATAGAAATAAAGAACACATATTTTTATAGTTGTTTATAGAAAAAAAATCACATAGTCTACTCGACCAATCACTCTCTCTGCAAGCTTTTTAAATTTAACTATAATGGACCTCTTATCACAAGACCATGAAATAAAAATGCATGCAGGAAGTTGAAACCTTTAAAAGAATACAAATAAAAAACCCATATGGTTCTATAATGGAGAACCTGATATCCAGAGCTTATATCGAGATTCTGATACTCCACCACACCTGAGTATGATTATTTGAATCTAAAATAAATCACAATATTTATTTGAAAGGTTCTTGTAGATCTTCAATGTTGAAACATCAAGAAACTAAAAATTGTTGGATCTTTTTCTTCCGAAATGGAAATCTTTAATAAGGAAATAGTTTGATTCTACCCTTATTTAAAAATGATCACCAATAAGGTAAAAATAATGAGTATTAGTAAATATATGTTGAAATTTTTATAACTCTCAATCTGTAGCCTATTTTTCAAATAATAGAGATTTGATCATTAGTTTTATTATAACTGTAAATGATAATTTCAATAATTCATTCTCATATGTGAGTCACTCATCACACAAATATTTTTGAAGATATTCCCTGAAATAATATATAGAATAGATATCTTACTTCAGTGTTCCAGATCCAAAATAATAGACTTATAGATCAAGGAAATTGAAATTCCAATTGACTAGGGGAGTCGTTACTTCCCTTAAGAAAATGAGTTATTTTTTTAGGAATACGGTTCATTTGAAAAATCATAACGCTCCTCGAATCGGTCTTCAATTCTGTCTCAATCATTGTAACAATCTTAAATTGAAAAAATGGCTTAAAAATATTTCCATTATAAACAAAATATATGGTTGAACTGCATAGTTTATTCTTCCTTAACATAGTGTAGGGTTCCAACAACGTATGGTTTCATAACCATACATAAAACTTCACAGAATGCAGGGAATAAAAGTTGCATAGAGATGATAATCCATACATTTACCTTTTTATCATAATATCATAAACGTAGAATTTATTAACCATAAATTCAAATTCCCAAATGTAGGTGTAGTTGGTGTTTGGCTTAGTGGTAATCACCATATAATCTTACATGAAAAATGGCGGTTCAAAACCCAGTGGGTGCAGGCTAATACAGTAGTACTGTAGTGGTACTGTAGCAACAAAGATGCCTTTTCAATGGTGGGCACTATAGTGGTGGTGGACACTATAGCAGTGAAGGGTACTTTGTGGATACTGTAGTTGGTGGGTACTGTAGGATTACTATTCATTGAATGGCCTATGGGGAAAAACATCTAGCTATAGGCCATGTAGTGGGATACATGTCCATTGGGCCTTCAGGATATGTAATGGGTCTCCCTATAACTAGTCAGTAATGGTTTTGTCTTTTATTTATTAATAAAATTACTCTTCATCCCCAAACATTAAAAAAATCCCCATCGTAGTGTTGATGAATAGGAATACCATCTTCCAAAGTACGGTTGCTGATCCACATGGCTATCGATTCTCCAAACATAAGGATTCCGATCAAAAAACAAACGGTTTAGAATATAGTATGGTTAATACCATACATGTAGAGATATAAAGCATGAAGTACATAGAAAATATATTACATTTGCGGAATACTTAATACACAACCAAAACAGACACCCAATGAGCGTAATAGTTTAGTGTCTTTGGAAACTCAAAACATAATCTTCAAATCAGGGTGAAAGATCTTAAATATCTCCCATAAATATCTTACCCTTTTGTTTTCTTACTTAAAACCTTTCTTTATATCCTGGGGAAAAGAAAACATATAAAGGGTGAGCTCAAATGCTCATTATGGGTATGCTTGGAGAAAATCAAACAAACCATATACATTTGAACTTTAAAAAAATATGAACATAAAGTTTAAACATCAAAATCATGAGTTGGGAAATAAATATTGGAAGTACGTAAGACATATTTCATAAATTAGCATGGGAATAAAATATGTAATTATGGAAAACCATTAAACACATGATATTATTTCCATAGTTTCCAAGGCATTTCTTCTAAGACCATCATAGTGAACAAAGCCCATTACTGAACCAGGTTTACTTGCCGTTCCAGCCCTGTATTACTGAACCAAATTCACATGTCGTTCCAACCATATTTATCTCATGAGATATAAATCATTACCCAATGCATTGGAGGGATATATAGGTCCCACCCATCTCATAATAAAATCATTCTTTCTTTTTCCATAAAATAAACATAAATCATTCATCACAACCCAAAGAATAAAATGGGTTTCATCAACATCATCCCATCATATCATAATCCATGTAAAATAAATGGATATTATTTCATCATAAGAAAAATTAAACCATGTAAATAATAGAGACAATATACTTGAAACATAAACATACTAAATAATTTTATCTTAGATGGAAATTTTTTTTGATAAAACACTTGAAATGAATTCTGGAGGATATTATCTTTTTTTCTTCAAAATTATTTACTTTTCTCAAAATAATGAGATATTTAAAAAGAAAAAAAATTCATTTAAAAAAATAACGAAATATTGTAGGGGAATCTTCATGGAAATAAGGCCTTATTAAACTATAAAAATCCGTTCATGACGTATAAGTTAAAAAAACATTCTTCTTGTACTTTTTCCAGAAAAGTCCAAAAGTACCACATATGGTAAACAAAAGATAGATTCCTTCCATTCCATGTGGTACAAAAAAGGGTAAAAATGACTTTAAATGTACATGAAGAAATTTTAAACATTTAATGAAATTTTTTAGAAAATGTGGAAATTGATGATAAACATAACCCTAGTAAATACTTACGAACAAACAATCTCGGATAAGAATGAGATTGGAATAATTATCCCTTACCTTAGGTCCAATTTCTTCTGTACGTGTTTGAAACTCATGTATAGTGGGTATAAACAAATTATTAATATGTAACCGATCCTTAATAATATTTATGATATCATATATGATTCACTTATGACTTTATATTACCCATTCTTTTGTCACTTCCTTGTTAAATCAGCATTTTGGGTAAAATCGTTTCTTTTATCATAGGTGTTTGAACTTGTTGTTCCCGATTTTATTACTTATATCCTGATTTACTTAATTCCTGAATTTCAAAAATTATTTATATATAATATATATTCATCATATAAATATATATGATAGATCGATAAATGGAATGAAATACATCGTTCATTGAGACGGTAGGTCGTACGTACGCATGAATGCTATTTTCGTTTCCTTATTGAATTGAATGGAATTAAGTAAATGAAAAATATATGTACATAATTCTAGTGTCATTATTATGTCATATATTTCAGGATTATTTATTATATATACTTTATAATCATTCATTAATGGGTAACATGGAGAATGAATTTCATCGCGTCGTGGAGACAACAATCCGTACGTACGCACGAGCAATGATATCATTCCCATAATTATTGAATGGAATAGAAATTGAAGATATAATATCTAATAATTTTTATCATTTTATAATAATAATATATAGTTATTATTTAAACCATTATACCCATCCAAGTAAGGTGGTTGTGGGAAAACAAGTTACACCATAGTGTAGAGACGGTATTTCGTACGTACACACGTGCGATGATTTTGTTTTTCGTAGGATGGATAAAAGGTGAAATGGGGTTGTTTTGTATTTATAATAACATATCAGTATATGAGTGATACTTATGTTATTACTTTATAATGAAATCAATAAATAATAGGATGTAAAAGAAGAAATAAATTTGAAGGAATCGGTAAAGAATATTACCTCTTCTTCAACGCGCCTCTTCTAAACCTCCTCTTAGGGCACTAAACTTGGTCTTTGAAGAAGACCAAGACCTCTAGTATGTTGATATGTAAGTGGAAAATATAAATGGATAGGGTTCGGCCGATCTTGAAGGCTCAAAATTGTGTGAATAAATGTGGGAGGAGGTTCCCTTTTATAAGAGATGAGAGGGACACTTTTTGAAACCTCCAAAATATTAATTTATAATTAAATCAAACCCCACATAAAAACTTCCAAAGTGACTCAAATTAGGATATGAAATAATATAGGGTTGTAATATCATCAACCAATCAAATTTATACATGTTTTTATTTTATTGTAAACCTTATCATTTTGATTTGTCATCATTTAATCTATTTAATTATATTTGCGGAAATAATAGTATAATTTCTGAATTGTTATAAATACTTACATATGTATTGTTAATTTTCCATAATTAGATACATTATTAAATTTTCGACCATATAATTTTAATTTAGAAATTTTTAAATATTTTTTTGATTTTTAAACAATTTTATTATATGTTATTTTTATAAAATATCATTATTGTCAATTTTGAGACTATTCAATTATTTGAATTTAAATAAAATACACACAGATGAAATATTAGAACTAAAATATTTAATAGATTCCTATCATGTCATATTCAACAAAAAAATTCATGGATCATGATAATTTGTTCATATGATATTTATTTTAATATATTTAAAATCGTGTATTTGATATTTCAATCATTAAAATAATTTATACATCACAATTGTGTCACCATTAAGGAAAATTATTTAATCCCAAAATATTCTAAATTAATTAAAATGATGTAGATAATTTTATTAGGGTTTTTGTGACTATTTATGTTCGATGATTTATGATGTTAGCACAAAATTAAAATTAGTACACTTATAAGATATTAGAGAGTGACATGTTGTCACTTTCTTTGATTTCAATAATAATTACCTTTTTTTTCATTTTCAAAAGTCCATGAAATTATTCTATTCCGACCCTTAGAATATATGGGTAGACTTTTATTCATCCTATAAAATCTTGGCAGGTGTTAGGGTAATTTTATAATCTTATTTTTTCCATTAATTACCCGATTTTCCTTTAACTGTAGTAAATAAAATTAACCGTAGTTACTATTCATAATATCTAAAAAAAATTAGTCTATTAGAATATTATGGACCTACTGATTCCAAATATGGAATCTATTCTTCAAATTCAAAACACATAAGTGGTGGTATTTAATTTATAATTAATCCTACTATTAAGAAAACGAGTTTTAAACGTTGCAAAATATTGAAATGTTTTTCCCTATTAATTTAGTTTAAAATTAATTCTAATGACTTAAATTATAATTAATGGTAAAAATATATTCTATTTATACCTTTAAAGCTTTCAATATTATAATTTAACCATATAAATTATTTCGATGAAAAAGTTGTTTTCAATTAAAATTTATCGTATTTTTATTATTCTTTAAAATATGAATGTTAAGAGAAAATATTAAAAAATTATCCAAAGTTAATTTTTATATCCTTATTGAAATTAATAATTTTATTTAATCAAATTGAACTTATAAATGTGTCAAAAACTAAATTTAATGTGGGTGCGCCATCAAAATGCGGCAAAGCTGAATTTTTTGAAGAATACTTATTTTACCCGTAAAATTTATTTTGTTCTCATACCATGTCCTATAATATGTGTAAGATGAATTATAATTTCATAAAATTAAAAATGTTGTTACTACTATTCATAACGACTAGTTAATAATAATATTATAACAATATATCGTTGTTTTGTGAAATTCAGTATTGCATACAACACACGCTATTGAGGAAGGTTGCTCTTGCGTGCAACAGAAGCGAAGAATAGTGTTTACATATAATACAAGATAATATGGTGTTGCGTATAGAGCATGCTAATTTTGGTGTAGTTTACAACACAATACATCAATTAAATTAAAAATAATATTTCTCAAAAAATCTCGGGGTGTTACAATACCCAAGCGTTTACAATCCAGCATAACATAGTGATGACAGACTATATGCCAATTTTCCAAATGTATGGTTTGAAACAGTGCTTTCTGAGTAATTCCCAAAATGTTAAATTTCATAAACATATATATAAAATCTTGAAAACTCACCCAAGAAAACTTCATTAGAAAACAAACAAGGGTATTTTTGAGCCAAAAAATCATCATAAATTATTGAGTATTGTTGAGAAAATACATGCCCAATAGGTGATATATTAAAATTTCCAAAAATCAATATCATGACATAATTTTCATATATATTATTTATTTCCATCATTATGTCCATCTATGTAAAGTGCTGATGAACAACTAATTACACCATTGTGTGGAGATGCAAAGTCGCATGTACGGACAGACGATGCTTTCATTTTTCATAGGATGGATAAAATGTTGAATTTTTTTTTCCCATATCTATAATATAATCTCAGAGTATATATTATAATGGATATATTAATTTATCATGGACATAACATATGTAGATGAAGTGGATGAAAAATAACCCTTGAAATAATCGATAAAGATGATTACATCTTCGTCGGCATAGTTCCTTTAATGAGTTATTAAGTTATTTAGGGTTGGTATTTCGGAAGGAAACAACATCAAGAAATTCAAAAATTATTTTGAGATGAAAAATTGGAGGGGTTGTTTGGGATATGTTAGCCCTTCAGGGCGTCATTATTTCCATACATTACTATGCATAATCAAATTTATAAAACTCAAACCGTGCTACTTAATTAACTAAAATGTAGTAAAATAAAGTTTGAGTTCGAACCCAAAAAGAAATTGATTTTAGTTTGAATAGTACATCAAAATATTATTTTATATATGGTGGTGAGAAATCATTGTTTTGATTGATTTTGAGAATGTAAATGATGAATGTAAAGATTATTGAATGATTTATTTAAAAATTGATTTTATGAAGTGTGTTTGGGTAATGTAGTTTCCATGTTTAGGTGAAATTTGATTTTGAAATGTAGATCGATTGATTCATCATTGGTTTTTGAGTCGAGACGAGGTAGATCCCACGGTCATGGTATCCACTCCTTAATGTGACGACACCCTATTCTACTTGGTCCACTAAGATTGGATTTCGCAGAATCATGTTCGTCTCGATACCATATTTAAACCAGATTTCCCATCAAGTTGACAATGGTTATTCCGTCTTTATGGTAGTATGTTTCTCAATATAAAGGTTCCTTTTTGATTAATTTAAATATGGTCATAATAAAAGAAAAATAAAGGGATTAGAAGTTTCAGAATGAAATTACACAAATGAACTATATAAATAAAAAATAGAATTAAATCCAGGGCACATTTCCCTTTCGGTTACATAACCCTACCACATTGTGGGCTTACCCCCTCATCCTAGATATGAGTGGTTTAGAGGGATGTAGAAAAAAAAGAATAAAGTAAAAACTCAAAAATGGCATATCCTCTTCGCTACATGCATTGGTTTTTACCTAAATCAGGAATGATCAAAATGGGCAGTAAGGGGTTCTATTTATAGGCCCTGAATGGGGTCTTCCTATCGGTGGTCATGACATTTACTAAAGGTACACGATGAGTAATTTTGATCTTCATTATTTCAGTCCACGTGACATGTGCACGAATATTAGCTGCGATTTTGGAAATTTGACCACCTAGACAATGTGTACTTGGGATACACATCATGTATATCTTGTTCATGACACCTCCGCATCTACGTGAATCTTCTTCATATTAAATTCATTAATTTTGTCTTTTGAATATCATCACGATGTGTGCTTTTGGTACATGATGTGTTCTACTCATTCACAACGTGTTCACTCATCACAACTTGTTCTAGCAGCGACATGACTTTTCTGATGATGTTAAGACGTGTACTTGTGGTACACTATGTGTAATAATAGTGTTTTTTTCATAATTTCAAGCTTTTATTTTCCTCAAAAATCTATTTTTGTATAGTGAGTGAAGTTGGCAGTGCGAAAAGTTGTTTGACTCTTATTTTCACCCTATTTCATCCATTTTCCATAGATTCATCATTTCCTATCATAAAACATAAAACAACTCAATTCCTTAAAAAATTGGCAAGATTATTAATTTAAATCCAAAAATCAATACATTAATACATTATAAAATGTTTGCATGAAATACAATTATCTAATCCACCCTATACATGAATTTAGCTTTGTCATCAAGGATGGAATCTCAATATACTATAGAGGACTTTCACCTTACAATAGTTTAAATTCCATTTCTATAAAATTAATTGATCAAATAGAAAATTAAATATTCGATCATCACACAAGAAAATTCTTCAACACCTCATTTTTCAAAGAAACATGTCAATCATGGAATTTTCTTTTCTTCATCAAATAACCAAGCCTTTTCCTTCATCAATTCACTTTTTTGAATCCATTATTAAAATGCATTCCAGTTTTAATCATCAACACTTGAATTTTTCCTCTCATTGTAATGGTAAAATAGTAAATAGAATCTATCATGTACCTCAAAAACCAGTAACTTTCAATAAGATTGCAAGGCATCTAACATCTCGACCGCGTAATGAAAAATTCAAAATTAATCAGGAGGGCCTCACTGTTAAGAATCAAATGAATTTGAGTTTTGAGGGTTGGTAGGTAAATGATATAAAAAGTAAGTCTCAAAAAGGAAGTTCAACAATAATAAATTTTGAATGATAAAAAAATATAACATCAATTATTGTATCCCTTTTCAAATGTTATCTCTCTCCTCTCCCCCAAAAGCTCAATGTTGGATCACGATACATGTAAAAAAAATGAATGCATCAACCTCTCTAGATTTGTTTATTTTATTTTTTATTTTTTTCATTCTCTTTTTTTCACAAGATATATGAAATTAATATAAAATTAAATACTTCATGGACTTTCCCAGATCACAATAGTGAACCCCACATTAGAATATCCACAATGAAGTAACCTGATACACCCATAAGAATTCTTCCCATAATCGTATTCATTTAAATATCATGTAAAACATTTAGAGGAAGGTAGAAATGTATAAAATTTTCTTGTATCATGGCTCAATTCCTAAAAAATAAATTAATGGCTTCTAAATGCCTAAAAAGGATAAATGTCAGGTGGGTCTCAGGATAAAGGGAAACAAGATAATGCATCAATCATTTTAAAAGTGATTATATTCAGTCATAACATCAACAATATGTAGTTAATGTTCTAGAAGAAAACATGGCCGAGTTTCTAAAGAAACATACTATAGAAATAATAGAAAACATTAGGCTTAGTGGATGTCTTGGGAATGAGGCAAATAGTTGGTAAAATTACTCATCCCAATGAATATGAATAATTAAATTAATTAATTCAAACATGATAATTTTTATACATGGCCAAATCTCTGAGAAAATTTCATATAAATTGATTAACATTCTCCTCTAAATCATGATTTTTCAAATCCCAATCTACATGATTATCTCTACTAATTATTTTCCCTATTTTTCTCATTTGAATTTATTGACAAAAAAAATAATTTTCATTTTTTGGAAAATATACTATGTAGTTTCGTGTCTCATAGATCATTTTGAGTAATGCATGATTCAAGTGAAGTCATAAAATTGAAAATTAAAGTTCTAAGACTATTAAAATGTGGGGAATACCGAAATAAAATTATGAATTAAAATGTTTACTCCCCTTGAAAATGATACTTCAAAAAATGGGTTGTACAGGTTCTGGTTAAAGCCTTTCACGACGTGTAAATGACCTTCATGAGGTGTAATATCTATGCAGCTTCTTCTATTGTTGTCATGCCTCTTCCTACCTATGGACTTAACGGTACTAGAAGAATAAAATAAAAAATTTAAAGAACAGTATATAACAATTAAATTTGAAATTTTTTGGATCACAATCATGAGCACCTAATAAAATAAATAAATACAAAAAACAAGGCATGCCTCCCGAAAGCGCTTTTGATTAAAGTCGCTGGCTCAAAAAAATCACCTTCAACTTATTTGACATATGACGAAAAATATTATACCTCTTTGGGATCCATAAATGGTATCAGTTGTGTCATATCCACATAGGTTGGCTTTTTTCCTTCTTCTCTAAATAACATGATTCTCCCAGATGGTATTACTTGTTTTATATATATTGGACTGATCCACCATTTCAGTCTCAATCCTAATTAATTAAATGGAATTCAATGATTCAACAATAATTTTTGTCCTTTCTCAAATTTTGTGGGGTCGTTATCTATTTTTTTGTCAACAGTATTTGTCATCAGCTTTTCTTCCTTCTTTGGTTGGGCATATTATTTCCCAGTATCCTCTATCTCATGTATCCCTTCATTCTCAACAAAATCCTAAACATCAGCTATCTCTCTTTCTCCGAAATCATCCTCCTCTTGAATATCATATATCTTGATTTCGTGGTGGATTTTAAATCTCACATGATCACTTCCAACTCATAGAAAAAGTTTTCCATTTTGAACATCAATTAGCACACGCCCTGTGGCTAAAAATTATCTTCCTAGAACGAGGGGATTTATCTCCTCTTCCATATCCAGCATGACTAGTTATAGATGCATCTAGATTCTTCGATGAATTCACAACATGTACTTCTGGTACATGATGTGTAATAACAATATATCTTCCAAAATTGACAACTTTTATTTTCCTCAAAAATCCATTATCGTACCACAAGCGAAGCTGGTGATGCGAATGATCATTGGGATCATATTTTTATTCCTTTTCTTTCCTTTTCCATAGACTCATCATTTCCTTCCATAATTCATAAAAAAGATTAATTCATTCCAAAATTAAAATGATTATTAATTTAAATATAAAGAATCAATAAATTAAAACATTTAAAAATGGATGTATGAAATCCTCTTCTCTAACCCCACCACACTTGCATTCATCCTTTTCTTCAAAGATTTAATATTAATATACTATAGAGGACCTTCACCTAACAGTTCCTTAAATTCAATGTCAATAAAATAAATTGATTAAATGGATTATTAAATGTTTGATCATCACACTAGAAAATTCTTCAACGCCTAATATTTCAATGAAAATGTCTATCATGTATTTTACTTTTACTCTTCCAATAAACAAGCCTTTTCATTCATCCACACACATTTTTCAATCCATTATTAATATGAATTTCACATTTAATCTACCTCACATGAATTTTTTCATCCATCATATGGGTACAATTGTAAACAACATTCACCAAATACCTCAATAACATGTAACTTACCATAGGCTTCATAGGCATCTAACATCTCCACTGTGTAAAAAAAATCAAAATTAATAATGAGGGATTCACCATTGAAGATCAAATCAGTCTGAGGATTTTGGGTAGGTAGGTAAATGATATAAAAAGTAAGGTTCAAAATGGAGGTTTGACCCTAAACCATTTTTCATGTTAAAAAAGACAATCTCAATGATTATATCCCTTTTCCAATTTCATCTCTCCCCAAAGATCAATGATGGATCATGATACATGTAATAAAAGTGATTAATCAACCTATCCTGCCTTTTTCCCTTTTCGATTTTTTTCTTTCTCCTTTTTTCACTAGAGATGTGATAATAATATACAATGAAAGACTTCATGGAAGCCCCCAGATCACAATAATGAATCCCATAGTAGAATATCCACAACGAAGTATTCCAGTATACCCATAAGAATTTATCCCCCAGAATTATTCTTTAAACGATCATGAAATACATTTAGATGAAAGTATGAATGGATAAAATAGGCTGGTAACGTGGCTCAATTACTAGCATTGAAATTCATGGATTCTACTCACTTAAAAAGGATAAATGTCATGTGGGTATTAGGATAAGGAAAATTAAAAGAATTCCTCAATAGTTTTAAAAGTGATTCTGTTTAGTCATAGATTTCATAAGATGTAGTGAATGTTTCAGAAGAAATCATTCCCTAGTTTCCCAAGAAATATACTACAGAAATGATGGAATATATTAGGCTTAGTGGATTTCTCGGGAATGAGGCGAATGGTTTGAAAAATTACTCATGAAAATGAATATTAATAATTAAATCAATTAATTAAAATATTAGAATTTAAAAAAATGGCCAGATCACTGAAATCATTCATATAAAATGATTAATATTCTCCTCTAAATCAGGATTTTTCAAATCCTAATCCACATGCTCATCCTTAAAAATTCTTTTCCCAATATTTCTTATGCAAACTTATTTACAAAGAAATTAAAATTTCATGTTATGGTAAATATACTAGGATTTATCCTAGATCATTTTGAGTAAATAATGATTCATGTGAAGGAAAGAAATTGAAAATTAAATCTCTAAAACTGTTAAAATATGGGGAATACAGTATAATTGTTTTGAATTGAAACACTTTCTCCCTAGGAAATGATGCTTCAATCACGAACTATATGTGTTCTAGTTGAACCCTTTCACACTGTGTTAATTCGATTCATGACGTGTAATCTATCTGCATCTTTTTCTCCAAATTTATTTCTTCTTCCTGCCACTGGCCATTATTTTATTGGAAAAATAAAATACATAAGTAAAATCACAGACCATAATAATGAAATTTGAAACTTTTTGGAGCGACAACATGAATGCCTAAAAAAATAAAAAAAACAATCAACTTGGGTTGCCTCTTGGAAGTGATGTTCTTTGATGGAGTTTGCTCAACCTTAACTCTTTTAGATCATGTGACATATTATTGAAATTTTTTACCACTTAGGGGTCCATAAATAGTCTCAATTGGGTCCTATCCACATAGGTTGGCCCATATAATTCTTCTCTGAATAGATTGGTTCAACCAGATAGTAGTAATTGTATGATCTCCATTAGACCAATCCACTATTTCCTTTTCAATCCTGGTAAACGAAATAGATGTTAACGAGTCATCCATACCTATTGTCTTTTCTGAAATGGTGTTCATTTGGTCTCTCTCTTTTTTCAACAGTCTTGGTCTTCAGCTTCTATTCCTTCTTTTGTTGGGCATCCTCTTTCACAATATCCTCAATCTCTTGTATATCTTCTATATCAAAAACATAATCCACTTCAGCTATCTCTATTTCTCTGAACACATCCTCCTCTTTCACATCATAGTTCTTCACTACATGGTGGATGTTTATTCTCACTTGATCACTTCCAAATCTCATATAGAGTTCTCCATTTTGAACACTTATTAGTGCACGTCCTCTGGCTAAAAATGTTCTTTCTAAATTGAGTGGATTTATCTTCTCTTTTATATCTATCACTAGAAAGTCAATAGGGAATTAAAACATATCAACATTGATTGGGACATATTCTATGACTCATGAGGGAATATTTACTATTGAATATTCTAATTGATGAGAATCTTTTGTGGGACTCATACCTTTCAATTGAAAACTGTTGAATTTCGTGTATGACATGATATTTTCACACACACCTAAGTCACTCAATGAAATATAACTTTAGTTAGCTTCAATAAATATGTGAATTAAAAAGCTACGTGGGTCACTTTGCTTCTTAGGTAGGTCATTTGACACCATTGCAGAACACTCTCGTGTGAGTGGGATAGTTCCAATATATTCCAACATATTCTTGATTCTTACCATCTCCTTTATGAATTTCATATAATTTGGAATGTTTTCAAGGGCCTCTAAAAAAGTTATAAAAATATACATTTTTTAAAATGATCAAGAAACTTAACTCTCTTCATCTTGTTATTTTCTTGTGTCATCCTCTCTAGAAATGTAATCTTTGGTTTGCAGAAAGGTGGATATTATTCTTTTTCTTCCACTAGTGGTCATCCTGAAAACTCTATTACATTTCATTTCATTTTCATCTCACTTATGAACTCTATGGACATCAAATATTCACATGGTTTTTAGTGAATCCTGGTAGTTATCATATTTCTCTCCCACTAAGTGTCTTGGCGATTTGACCAAATTAACATTACAGATTATAAAAATAAACCTTTTCATATGATGCCTCCTCTCTTATATTTTTGAGTGTGACCCTAGAGGAATTCATGAATGTTTCTAATTTCTCCTCCAATGAATAGACCGGGATTGTAAATGTGGGACCTTGCGATATATTCTATTATTGTGGACTCTATCCCTAAAATTGATTACCATAATTATAGTCAGCATAATTGGAACCTCTATATACATACCTTGGGTACTTGGTTGTTGGCCCATCATGATATCCATATTCTTATTTAGTGACTCCAGTTGTTCTGCCATCTATTCATTATTGTTGATTTCATGGACACCTTTCCTTTGCATCCCTTCTACTTGCCGCTAAAAACTATTTCTCAACATTTCATCCAACATGTTTTAGTTCACTTTTGGTAACCCTTTCATTAGTTATCCTCTAGCAATATCATCAATAATTTACCTATTTGCATATGATAAACCCTTAAAAAATGTTTTAATCAGTATCCATAGCTCTATTCTATGATTTGGTCATTTTCTTTTCATGTCATTATAACTTTCTTAGTTAGAGTATAATGATTCATCTTCAAATTGACAAACATTGAGAATGTTTACCATATATCCATTGATTTGGATGGTGGAAAGAATCAGGTGAGAAAGTTCCTAGCCATCTAATCATATGTAGGGGGTGTAATGGGTAGGTAGGATCTAAATCCAATCCCATGCTCGATCATGTAATGAAAATTCTAAAAGACAAAGTCTTACGATGTCACATGTAACATTTTTAAATTGAAATGTGTCGCATAGCTCAAGAAATTATCCCAGATGTTTGTTTGGATATTCATGACGAATTATGGTGAATTTCATAGTATTTTTGATCATTGAGATTATGGAGGGCATGATCTTGAAATTATTTACAGTAATGGGGGTTCTAGGATGCTCAGTTGAAATCCTATGTTTGAAGGTATCCCATAGTCAGCGAGTGTCCAAATCCCCTTGTCTCCTTGAAGAATTCCATTTGGTTTATTGCACTCCAATGTCACAGATACATTACTATCAGTTCTGGGTTCAAAATGCTATGTTAATTTGGTGATGTATTATTTAATTAATCGAGTGTGATAATCATGCATTAAAATTATGATATTAAATGAAAGATAAATCCAAGGATAAAAAAGATAAATTGAAATAAAACTGATAAATACCAAAATAAAATCATAAAAAACAAAATGCTACAATCCCCAGCAACAGTTCAATGTTTGATAGCCCTGTAGGGAATCATTAGTTACCTATGTTACTATGAAAAATAAAAATTTTTAAAACCAAAATTATGCTACTCTATTAAATAAATGTAGTAAATGGAAGATAGAGTTCAAACTTATAGAGATAGTGATTTTTTAGTAGGACATCAAAAGATAAATTTCTAGAAGGTGGTGAGAAAACATTGGTTTGATTGATTTTTAGAAACAAAATGATGAATTCAAAGCAGATTGATTAATTGGTTTGAAAACAGATTTTATGAATTGTTATTGGGTAATGTAGTTTCCTTGTTTAGGTGAAATTGGATTTTGGAAAACAAAGAATAAAGGAAAAACTAAAAAATGGTTTATCAGCTTTGATTGAGGCCTTGGTTTTCATCTGAATCTTTAATGATACAAAGGTGCTTCCAGGGGCTCTATTTATAGGCATTGAATGGGGTCTTCATGTCACCGATCACGATGTGTACTGTAGGTACAGAATATGTAATGTTGATCCACTTTTTCTGAATACATGTGATGCAAGTGTGAATCTTAGCTGTGATTTTTTAAATTTGACAACCTACATGATGTGTACATGGACTACACGTCATGTATATATTTTCTGTGTCACCTCTGTATCCACATGAATCTTACACTTATCGTGTACAATTATTTTTTATGTTTGAATCTCACCATGACGAGTACTTGTGGTACACGACTTGTACTGGTCATTTAAAACGTGTTCACTCATCACAGCTTGTTCTAGTAGTGGCCTGCTTATCTGATGAAGTCATGACATTGACATGTGGTACTTGACATGTAATAACATAGTTTTTTACTGAATTTCCATCTTCTCTTTTCCAAAAAAATCCGATGTCACACCGCGAGTGAATCTTCAAGTGTGACCAGTTGTTCAGATAATATTTTCACCCCTTTTCATTCCATTTTCCATAGATTCATCTTTTCCTACCATAAAACATAAAACATCTAAATTCATTCCAAAATTAAAACAATTATTCATTTAGATTAAAAAATCAATACCTTAAAACATTCTAAATTGTATGCATTAAATACACTTATCTAACCCCCAAAACTTTCATTTATCCTTGTCCTCAAATAGTGAATCTCAATATACTATATAGAATATTCACGTTACTATAATTTAAATTCAATTTCAATAAATGAAATTGATCTAATTGAAAATTAAATGTTCCATAATCACACAAGATGTAACGCCCCAACCCCAGAATCCAGGATTTAGTGCATTATTTTAATACATATGCGTCATTATGAAGAATCAATTCCCGAACGAACGATCAGTTTAGTATTATTGGTAACAAGATACATACATTAGTTAAACATTACAACTTTAAAAGAAAAACAACACAATTTTATTCCATTAAAAACAGCCAAGCTTCCAAGATTATTCCTATAAGTCACTCATAACTAACTTCTTCATATCCTGGGAAAATGAATCATTAGAAAGGGGTTGGATAAAATGATCAGTAAGAGTAAGCAATACAATAGAAGATAGCATAAACATTAGGCATGGTGAATAATTGAAGACACATGCCTTTACAAATAATAAACATGAACACTTTATTGTAGTAATATGAGTTGAGTAAATATTTCTATAACAAAACATAGTCATGGGTATTCTACTAGTCAAATAAGCACATGAAATATCAAGAGATAATCTCATTATGATGGAATGAATAATGTCGGAAATCACAACCACATAGTCAGGGACTTGTTCTAAGACCAGAAATAAGATTTTGTCAAGGCCTTGTGCCAAGACACTAGTTTGTCTTATGAGACCTACCAATGCATCGAGGAGCTATAGTGGGCTCCACCTGTTACATACAATGTTTATTGCATTCCTCATATGAAAATGCTGAAACCTAATCTAAACATTCGTATTAAAACTATCATAAGAAATGTGTATAAATTATCCATAAACCATGAATGGTATAAAAATTGCATATACATAGTCAAACATAACTCATTAAATACAACATAGAAGATTATATTATAATAAATTATCATCAATCATGAATAATTAAGAATGTGGACATAGATGAAAATAATTATCAAAATTATTTGATAGAAATATCCCCTTTTTTCTTGAAAACATTTTAATGTCTCCCTTTTTATCATGAAACCCTTTAAAATAGAATTTTGAATCAAAGTGTCCCATAAAACGTTGAATATTTTAAAAATAATTTTAATTTTAGAACAATAATGTTTATATAAATAAATCCTAAAACCATTTTTAAGACATGGACATTAATGAGAAATATTTATAATAAGAAATCCTTAAAACATTTAAAATGATATTTTAGTTAGAGATCCTAACCAAAAGAGAGACACATGAATAAAAATAATTGAGGTAATAAAAAAATTATAATATCATGAGAATAAAGGGATTCATGATATAGTATGTCAAAGTACATTATATAATCTATATACAAGTGAATTGGAGTATAACAACAAATAATTCTCAATGGAATGTAAATTTAGATAAAGTCCGTTATAATGATAACATCTTTTTCTTAAGGATAAATCAAAGAAATAATTATGTGTGAAAAATATAAATTCCCTCAATATGATTGAATATTCAGTTTAAATCAATCAGAGGACATTCAAATATAATCTTGTAAAAACAATACCAATGACTTGGATGTTTAACTCAATGAATAGATATTGAGTTAAAATTACTCTTATCAGGTTCATATCAATGGCTTGAGAATTTATTAATGGAGTGATTATGTGTATCAAAAGTATATGGACTGAAAGGGGAGTGTAAATTTCTAGAAAAATAAAAAACAGTGATTCCAAACATAATCATTGAGTAAAATAAACAATGAAGTATGCGTAAAGCCCCATGTGTGGAAATTGAAATTTGAAATTCCCTTAACAATTTGGGATCTTATGAAACAAACACCCCATGAAAGAAGTATCATAAAATGAAGATCTAAATACCCATAAATTAAATTATATTACCCTAATAATAAAATCATAGGTTTTACATACACCAAACAAAAGAAAATAGTGTCCAATATAGCATGAATCTCTCGGGAATAAGAAGTGATATACAAACTCTTTTCCACGTTGTAAGCAATCGAGTCATATGACCGAAAGTTAATAGCCACCAAATGAGTGAAATAATACCATGAATATATGTATAATCATGATAATATATATCAAATGGTGGTACACAATACACCACATTTAATAAACAAGTGTTAAATAATGGAAATCTCACATAATTAAAAGTGAGATAAGAAACCCCTTCCCTGAAGTCCGAATTGTCTTCTTTGTTCCTTGTTCTTCCTAAATAATAAACATAAGTTAATTTATACTTGATTAATAAAATTTTTCAATTTTATTATTACTTTTATATAACTTATCACCTAGTTATTAAAATTAGTTAATTATTTGAGTTCATTAATGGATATTTTATCGATGTTCGGAACATGAGTCAAAAATGAAATTTTTATAATTACAATTTTTTCATGTGGTCAAAATTACATTATCTACAGAATTATATACATGATTTAGATATCATATATATATTATATATAAATTATGTATATGTATTTATAACAGTATATAACATTTGGTTATAAGAAATGAAATGTACCGTTCATGGAGACGGTAAGACATATGTACGCATAAACTCTACTTTCATTTCTATTTAGTATTTTAATGGAATTAAAAAATAATTATACATCGGAATATTATAATTACAGTATTATATCATATAAAATGTCATAAAATTCATCCTTTATACGTCCCACATAAGGCATTAATGATTTATATCATTTTGAGGGGGCGGTAGTCCGCACTTTCTAAAATGAAATTATCGCGTTTTACCCATAATGGAAACCATATAATAATGATATAAATGAAAAAACAAAAGAATAAAGAAAACATAAAAATAATATATATATCATTTATAAATAAAGTTCCATCTTAATGGCCATCATGAGAGGCAGTAGGAGATAATCGAACAATCATCATTTCGTGAGGCATTAGTTTTCCATCCAGGGAAAAAATATGTTCTTCACCAATTAGATGGAGGTGTGTGCAAGTGTAGTTAGAATAATTATCATAAAAGAATCCTAGTATGTTTAGGATACTGGTGTTTTTATAAAATAAAGGAACAAAAAGAGTTTAGGGGGTTGTAGAAGTAAAATAAAACAAAATAAAACAAAATAAAACAAAAGAATTTAAGAGAAAGTGTTACCTTTAATTTGGGTAACTTCCTTTGGTTTAAACCAAAAGGACTTCTTGAAGTGCCTTCTGCCTAAGGTAAGGATTTTAGGTTGAAGAGGGGGATCTTGAGTGATTATTTGGGGAGGTTTTGGATGATCCAAGGGGATTTAGAGGTCTGGTGACTGAGTTAGAAGTGGTGTCCTTTTATGAGGGGGAGGATGGATTCTTTAGGAATGTGTGAAAATATTGTTATATTATATAGTGATATTCAAATTTTAAACATTAAAAACTAATTAAATTAGAATACAAGATGAATCATGGTCGAAATAAAGTCATCCAATAAGAATTGGATAGGGTTTGGATATTATTTTATAATGAATAATCATATTTATTAAAATTATTTATTAATAAGGTAAATACTAAATAATTATTGTGTCATAAATAATTTATTTTTTTGATGTCCAAAAATTATAAAAACTTAACATAATGTAGAAAATATTTTTATATTTTCAATTATTATTTATAGTAAAAACGATGTCTTATAAAACCCCTTGTAAAAATTTATATACAAAAAATATTGGTTATTGTAATTTTTGTCTTTAATTTATGTTAATTAATATAAAGTGTCATTATCATTATTATGTGGATCTAGGGGGTCCCAAAATCGACCTAAGGATTCCAATTGTCGGCCATGACTCATCCAACAAGGTTAGGACAAGTGTTAAGGTAATTTTGTTTTATTATAATATTCTTTTTACCTTGAATTACCTTATTTACATTTAACCGCGGTAAATAAAAGTCAAAAGTTACTCCTCACCAAAAATTATTTTCATCTTATTGAACCTCATTTTAATTAATAATAACAACCATGCATCTTAGATTTTTGAAATTCAATTCTTAGAAGCGGTAAAATTTCATTTAAATGAAAAAAGTCGGATTTTTAACTACTACTTAGTGGTTTCACTATTCATCAAAAATAGAAGTTTTTTAGAGAAATTATAAAAATTCAGCCCAAGTAATATTTGATATTATGAATTTAAAAATTATGTCTATTTTACAGAATTCCAAACATAGAATTTGGATTAATTAATTTAAAATTAATTCCCATTGTCAAAACAAATAACGTGTTTTTAAGAAACAATAACTATCAAAAAATTGACACTTGTTTATGTATAATTTCAATGTGAAGTTAATTACAATGACCAAATTTGGATGAAAGGGTAAAACTATAATTTAATTACACTTAAAAACAAATTTAAAATATAATCTATCCATATAAATAAATTAGATTAAAAGGTAGTTTTGAATTAAAATACAGTATTTCTCATTATTCATAAAAAATGAATATTATAAGAAAAATACCAAAATTTCATCCAATGTAAATTTTGATTTCATGATTCTAAAGAAGAATATTATTTTTTCAAAATGAATATTTAAAAGGGTCAAATATTTTATTTAATAGGGTTCTCCTTAAATGGTGGTAAAATAGATTTTTTTGAAAAGTACATTTTTAATCTGAAAAATTGAATTTGTTCTTGTAATATGTGTAAAAAACACATAATACATAAGTTAAAATTATATGTAGTATATAAAATTCAAAATCCAGTTAAAATTATTCATAACCGCTTTTTAACGGCTAGTTTGGTAAGTCGTGGTGCGCTCAAACTCGGTGTTGCATGTAGCACAAGATATTGAATTTAAAGAAATTAACATACTATGAAATCATGGGGTGTTACATTCTCCCCTAATTCAATAAATTGCGTCCTTGTAATTTGAAATTTTCTTTTTAAATAAAAGGATAAAAATAGAAAAATACCTTTGTGGAAAACCCACATCAGAAATTGGGATAAAAAAAAATTAGTCTTAATAAGATGGATGGGAGATGATAAAGTCACCACCAAAATATGATCTACATTAGGAGAACATTGGTGGTAATTAGAAACACATAATTGGAGGAAAAAAATAAATATATATAGGGGTGATTGAGGTCATCAATCATAAACAAGTGTAAAATTTAGGGCCTCAAAGCCATTAATCTATGATGATATAATATATCATCGGTTCAACAAAACATAAAGCCTCAGGATAATACATTTTTGGTTTTAATATCCCTTCCCTAAATTTTAATAATTAATTTATTCATAGAGTAAGAAAACAAAAATATACTTGACAATTAGAGTTTCATCCTTCATCTAATTCTTACCAAAAACTCTTCTATCATTCCAAATGGTGAGTATTAAAGATGACTTTGTCACACCTGAAGCGCTAGAATCAACTTATAGAGAATCACATAATCCACAATGGATGAACTATATATTTTCCTTTTCATTAGAGATTAACCAAAACCAAGATGGATAGTAAAATATCTGATGATCCCCAAAAAGTTTAATACTTTAGAGAATGAAATACTAATCTTAATTTCTAAAATTAAACCAACAATACCAAAAGTTCAATAAATACCAATCAATAAAATGTTGTCCATAAAATCTTTTAATATAATCCAAACTAATATCGAAACCCAAAACTCAGAAGTATTCTCTTACGTAGTTTTCCATGTTAAATTGTATCTCCAAATAATATCGACTACTCTTAAAGTCACATACTTAAAAGTAATTAACCTAACTACATATTATGTATGATAGGTTAATAATCTTCATAAATACCCCAAATTTCTATAAATCCACAATAATAACATAGGTAAAAAACACCATTACTCTTCAAATTAAATCCCCCAGTGTTCTATTTTCTTTAGGTATATAGTATTCCTAATAGAGCGAACGTCTTCCAAAATAACATTTATCACTTAATCACCAAATCATTTACCTATAACAAGGATATCCTTTTAATAAGAAATAATATCCCAAATCACTTTATTATTGATCAATAAAATCATTTAACTAAAAATAATTAGTCACAAACCAAGGACTTCACGTAGTCCAATGGTAGGCAATAAATCCTAATTGCACTGTGGTTATGGGTTCGATTCCCACAGCTTTGTCCGACACGACGAGTTGTCACATGGTTTGTGTTTTGTCCTTTTTCAAAAACTATATAATATTATAATATTACCTAAAATTAGATAGATTCCACAAAATAAATATAACATAATTTTATCACAAATGTAATCTCATACCTCACATTTTCATTCCTAAATTTAATAACCTGTAATTGCCTCAAACTCAATGATCATATAAAACTAGATGGTTATTTATAACTATATCCACAATAGAAAAGATAATTCTTCATCAAATATAATTTTCACATGAAATACTATATGGTTACAAATACAAGAGAAATGTCTTCCAAAGTAATCCAATCGACAATGATCACTAATACATTTTAAACATTTCACTATCCATTTATTTCCATACAGTTTCTTCCTTGACCAAGAGGATATCCTATAGAGTAGGGCATTCACTCGGGTAATTTATAGGTCCCCTAAATTTACGAAAAATGACTATAAATGGATTTATATGACCATTTTTATTTTCTTCCATAGTAGCCTTCATTTTTCCTCAGCAGTTCGTTACATTATGTCCTTTATTACCACACATAAAAAATTTCTTTGTTTTATTAAGACACCTTTCTAGGTTCCTCCTTCCACATTTCATACATAATGGAAAATTATCTTTCTTTTCTCCATGGTCTTCAATCCTGGAGCTCTTATCATTCACCACTTTTCTCTTCCTTGTTATGTCCGGGAGTTGGTTAATATAGAAGTTGTTGATCATATTTTTTGAAAACTAATTAGACATGAGCATGATATATTTTAAACCTATCAACATTCTATATTTTCGCTCATTTCCACCATCATTCAATCCTTGTACATCATGGTCAATATTACTATGAATTCCTTGGAATCCATCCATTGACTAAAACCAGAAATCATTGTCTGAGTAATAACAGTCATAAAATCATTTAGAGAATATGATGATACCTTATTTTCATTTAAAAACACCTTAGGATTAACCAAGGTAATTTATAGTCATCTTATATTAAAATAATTTAAATCTGTATGTAAAGAAAATGTAAATTATCCTAAGCATATCCCCCGAGAGTGGCATTACCAAGAGTGAAGCAAGGCCCGTTGTCGTGTACCAGGATACCCCATGTCAAGCTTGAAACTCCTTGTTGGAGTTTTCACTCCTAGGTACATATGTGCCAGAGCCGCCTCTACCTACTCTTATCTAGCCAGGGATGTAATGCTTGGAGAATACACAAAATCTATACATTACCGAGATTCTAGGAAGTTATTCTATGCTAATCCTCAATTTTTATCTTAGAGTAATGTTCTCTAATCAGATTTTGTCTAAATTTAGTTTCCATGTTTTCTAATAAGCTTCCGCTAATATGAACTATAATGCCTCAACCCCAGAATCTAGGAGACGGTGAATTATTTTAATTCATTAGCATTATTATGAGGAATCAATTCCTGATTGACCGATTAGTTTTGTAGACTTGTAAACAAGATACATACATAAGTTCAACATTACAATTGGAAAAGAAAAACAACACTAATTTATTCCATTAAAAACATCCAAGATTTCAAGATTATTCCTGCAAGTCACTCATAACTAACTTCTTCATATCCTAGGAAAATGAAATATGAGAAATGGGTGAGATAAAATGAAGAAATACATCAGAAGACCACATAAACATTAGGCATGGTTAATAATTGAAAAACATGCCTTTAAAAATAATAAACATGAACACTTTAGGGCAAGAATATGAGTTGAGTAAATAATGACATAATAAAACATAGTCATGGGTATTCTACTAGTCTAATAAACACATGAAATATAAATAGCTAATCTCATAATGATGAAATTCATAATTCCAGACATCATAACCACATAGTCAAGGCCTTGTTCCAATACTACACATAAGATTTGGGCAAGGCCTTATGCAAGACTCTTTCTTGTCTAATGAGACCTACCAATGCATCGAGATGATATAACAGGCTCCACCCATCACTTACTAAGTCCAATGCATTCCTCATATGAAAAGGATGAAACATAATTCAAACTTTTATATTAAAACAAGCATAAAAAATGTCAATACTTTATCCATAAACCATGAATGGTATAAAAATAGCACATCCATAGTCAAACAAAACTCATTAAATACAATATGGATGAGGGTATTATAATATATTTACCCCAATCAAGAATAATGAAGGATATGGACATAAATGAAAATAATCCTCAAAACTATTTGACTGAAATATCCCCCTTTTTCTTGAAAACATTCAAAAGTCTCACTATTTTTCAAGAAGTCATTTAATAGAAATCTTTGAATCAACGTTTCTCATAACACATTGAAAATTTTAAACGGATTTTTAATTTTAAAACCTTAGTTTCCATAAAAATAAATCCTTAAAACTATTTTTATAACATGGAAATTAATGAGAAATATTTAGAAGAATAAATCCTTAAAACATTTAAAGTGATATTTTTGTTAGAGATCCTAACCAAAAGAGAGACACTTGAATAAAAATAATTGAGCTAATAAAAATAGTATAATATCATGATAATAAACGGATTCATGATATACTATTTCAAATAACATTATATACACCATATAAAAGTTAATTGGCATATAATAACAAATAAGTCTCAATGGAATGTAAATTGAGATAAAGTCCCTTATAACGATCATATCTTTAGGTTAAGTATAAATAAATGACATAATTATGTGTGAAAAATATAAATACACTCAATATGATTAAATATTCAGTGTAAATCAATTAGAGGAAATTTACACATACTCTTGTAAAAACAACACCAATGAATTGTATGTTTTACTCAATGAATGGAGAGTGAGTTAAAATTACTATTTTCAGGTTCATATTGATGACTTGAAGATTTATCGATGGAGTGATTATGTGTATAAAAATTATATCTACAGAATGGGGAGTTGAAATTACTAAAATAATAATAAATAGTGATTCCACACATAATCATGGAGTAAAATAATAAATGAAGTATCTGTAATGCCTAATGAGTGGAAATTGAAATTAAAAATTCACTTACTGATTTGGTAACTTATAAAACATACACCCCATGAAAGTAGGATCATAAAATGAATATTCAAATACCCATTAATTAATTTATATTAAACCCAAAATACAATCATGTTCCATACATACACCACAAAAAAGAAAATAGTGGCTAATATAGAATGAATCTCTCGGGAATTAGAAGTGAGATAAAAACTCCTTACCACATTGTAAGCAATCGAGACGTATGACAAAAAGTTAATAACCAACAAATGAATTACTGAATAACATGAAGATAAGTATAATCATGATAATATATATCATATAGCGGTACAAAATACACCACATTTAATAAACAGGTGGTGAATAATGGAAATCTCATGGAATTAAAAGTGAGATAAGAAACCCATTACCACCAGTCCGACATGTCTTGTATGTTCATTGTTCTTCCTGAATAATAAAATTAAGTTAATTTCTACATTATTAAGAAATTTTTTCAAGTTTATTATTCTATCTATATCACATATTACCATGCCATAATAATAAGGTAATTATTTGACTTCATTATTGGATATTTTATTGATGTTCGGAACTTGAGTAAAAAATGAACTTGTTATAAATACAATTTTTCCCTTTAGTAAAAATTCCATTATCTACAGAATGATATACATGATTAAAATATCATATATATATATATTATATTTCCAGTATGTATATGTATTTTTAAGAGTACCTAACATTTGGAGATAACAAATGAAACGTATCGTTAATGGAGACGGTATGACGTACGTACGCATGAACTCTACTTTAATTTATATTTTTTATTTTAATGTAATAACAACATAAGATACATATATATATTATAATTCTAGTATAATATCATATATAATAACATTAAATTTATCCTTTATACTTCTCACATAAGGCATTAACGAGTCATATCATTTTGAGGGGGCGGTAGTCCGCACCTCCTCAAAATGAAATTAACGTGTTTTACCCATAATGGAAACCATAAAATAATGATATAAATTGAAAATACAGAAGAATAAAGAAAAAATAAACATAATATATATATCATATATAAATACATTTCCATCTTAATGGCCACCTTGAGAGGCGTTAGTAGACAATCGAATAATCATCCTTTTGTGGTGCGTTTGTTTTCCATCCATAGAAACAATATGTTCTTCCATCATTAGATGGAGGAGTGTATATGTGTAGTCAGAATACTTCTCTTAAAAACATACTAGTATATTGATGATACTGGTTTTTTTATAATATAAAGGAATAAAAAGAGTTTAGGGGGTTGGAGAATTAAAATTATACAAAATAAAACAAAAGATTTTCAGAGAAAGCGTTACCTTTATTTTTGGGTAAATTCTTTTGGTTTGAACCAAAAAGTCTTCTTGAAGTGCCTTCTGCCTAAAGTAAGGATTCATGGATGAAGAGGGGTATCTTGAGAGATTATTTGGTCAGGGGTTGGACAGGGCAAGGGGCTTGAGAGGTGTGTGGAATGGGTTAGAAGTGGTGTCCTTTTATAAGGGGGAGGAGAGGTTCTTTAAGAAAGTGTAAAAATATTATTATATTATATAGTGATATTCGGTTTCTAAAGGTCCAAAACTAATTAAAGTAGAATATAAGATGACTTGTGGTCGATATAAAATCATATAATAATAATTGAAAAGGTTTTGGATATTATTTTAATATTTATAATCATATTTATTTAAATCATTTATTAATGTTTTAAATACTACATCACTATTGTGTAGTAAATATTTTAATTTCATAGATGTCTAAAAATTATAAAAAAAATTACCATAATGTAGGAAATATGTCTCGATTTCAAATTATTATTTATAGTAGACAATATGACTCAAAAATTGATATACTAAAAGATATTTGTTAATGCCATTTTTGTCTTTACTTTAAGTAAATTAAAATAAAGTGTCATTATCATTTTTAAGTGGCTCCTTCAACCCAAGGATGTCAATAGTCGGCCATGACTCATCCAATAAGGTTAGGAAAAGTGTTAAGGTAATTTTTTATTATTATAATAATCTTTTTACCTTGAATTACCCTGTTAACCTTTAACCACGGTAAATAAAAGTCAAAAGTTACTATTCAGAAAAAATTATTTTCATCTTATTGAACCACATTTTACTTACTAATAAAAACAATGAATCATAGATTTTATAAATTGAATTCACAGAAGTGGTAAAATTTAATTTAAATTAAAAGATCAGATTTTTAACTACTACTTAGTGGTTTTATTATTCATCAAAAATTGATGTTTTTAGGAAAAATAAAAAAATTTCAGCCTAAGATATATTTGATTTTCTAAATTCAAAAATTTTGTATGACAACCCTGCTTTTTATTACAAATTAAACATGCTTTATTACATAAAACTTCACTTGATACAACAAAGAAGATCGAGAGGTTTAGTGTCTTTGGGGCTTAGGATCATTACATAAAAACTTTAAACAAGAAATACAACATCCTTATTGAAAACTTCCTTTACATGACCATTACATTCCTTCGTACTTAGCATTGCATGGGATAACCTGAGGACATGCATAAGAAAAGGGTGAGCTATAAAGCCCAGTAAGGGAGTAAACAATGAATAACATGAGGAGTGAAATACGTGTTAGGCAATAGGCATATCAATAGAGCATAATAGAAACATGAACATAAAGGCATGATAAAGCATGATAATCATAACATGGAAATGTGGCAACAACACTTAACATTGAATTAGCATGAGCCAAGGCTCATTGCACATGGAGCATGAGTAAACCCTCATTGCACTTGAAGCACGAGTAAACCCTCGTTGCACTTGAATTAGCATGAGTCAACACTCATTTCACATGACGTATCATGATACTATACTTTACCCAATGCATTGGAGCGCTATCAGGGCGCACCCTTCTTAAACATTTCATTTCATGCATAAGTGTGCCACATGGATCATAAAACATGGATTCATAAAACATAATCATTTATTCCACGATAAAGGAATGTGGAATTCATACATGAAACTTTACAATCAATATGTAAATGTGCATAAAGGTGAATACCCTTGATGGAGAAATGGGCATGGTATTCACTACACAACGACATTGGCTTAGGAAATCGGTGCGATTTCGGCAGCATAACGGCGTGACATAAGAATTCATAAAAAAAAGTTGATGAGAGAGAAAGGGGTTCCTCATCATATTTACATGTAATGGACAGTAAGGAGGTCATATATATACATGTCCCAACAATTGAAATGGAATTTAGATTCATGATACAAAATTATTGCTTGAATGTAAAAGAAGAGAGAGAAGTTCCTTTCGGAATTTCGGCATAGTAACGGGTGTACATGGGAGGCATTTAATGAGAGAGAAAGGGTTCTCCCATCATTCAAAAAATAAGAGGGCAGTATGGGGGAGGTGCGAAACCATACCCCAACATTCATAATTGAAATAAAAAGGGCAATACAACTTAAAGAAAATTGACAAAAAATGAGAAAGGAAGAAAAAACCCTTACTTGGAAGTGTGCTTCCAAAGGCTAGAGAGAGGCTTGTGAGAGGCTTCTTGGGAGCTTGGGGAACCTTGAGAGGATTCTAGAGAGAGTAGGGCAGAGTTTGGACGAACTTCAAGGGCTTTGAGTGAGGAGGAAGTGGGAGCTTGGGTGAGTTTATATAGGAAAGGTGAGAGAATTCTTTATTATTTAGGTTTGGGACCCCTTATATTAAAATAATCCAAACCACAAACCATCCCATGGTATTTGCCCATGGTTTCTGTAAAGGAAATAGGAAAAAAATATTTTACAAGGCCAAGGTCCGAACTTATTAAAAAATTAGGGTTGCTTATGTGGAGGTGAGTCACACTCCCATGGAAATTAATTTAAAAAGGCAAAGTGTTGAATAAGTCTTGAGGGCTCCATTAATGCTTTGAAAAGTGAGTCAAACAAACCCAAAACCTCATTATTTTAATGATAAAACACATATTGGCCGAACATAAGGATTATGGTATTTTATTACATCACCAATGAGTCATTATGATGTCATAAAACACATTATATATTTAAATGGTATTTATTTTTTACCCAAAAATTTGACTGTCTCAGAAAATTATGAAAAATTCACCGCTGGATAATTTCGACGTCCTGATTCCAAAAATAATATTTATTTTATCTAAATAATTTTCTAAATATGTGAATTTTTACGTTTAAAATAAAAACCGACATTTATAAAAAATTCACGGGTTTTGACAGAAATGACTTTCAAACCTTAATAAAATTTTTAATTGCATTCATAAAATTATAAGATCATTTATATTTAATAAAAATTAATTTAATATAAATAATAATATTTTATTAAAATATTATTTAATTCAAAAATCCTTTAATTTAATAAAATATAATTCTTAATTAAATAATAACTAAAAACACCGTTTGTACTTTAAAAACTAATTACAATGTATCAAAAATGACTAGAAATTATATTCATTATTATATAAAAAAATAATGTACATGAACATGGTGCTACTTATTTGTTACATAACCCCTTAAAATAGCCGCATAAGACCTAAGGGTAAGGTGTGCGATGGTGACCGACTCTTGGGGTTGCTCGGATAACATTGCTCGAGTGGTAATCTCTATCAACTTCCATTTTTCCCGTAGACGATCACGTTCGAGCTTGACTTGATGAAGCTTAGCTTGGGCTTGGTCAAGGGCAAAGCCCAAAGATGCCACCTCCTTTCCGAGCTCCGACAAATGGGCTTCGTAAGGGGCAATTCTACTGGATGAGGCCATCGCTTCCTTTGTCTGAGTAGAAAATTGGTTCGTTAAAGCCTTGTATTTAAACTACCCAGATGATCATTGTTCAATGGCCATAAAAGTAACGGTCACAAATCTTAACGTAAAACTAAAGAAGTTGACATCTTATAAAAACATTTTTTTTTCATAATGAAACCTTTAACTGGATCAAGAGGGATTTTCCATTAATGAAATTTTGGGTCGTTACAACATCCCCCCTTAAGAAATTTCGCCCTCGAAATTTTCCTTTTCCCACACTAAAACAAATGTGGGTAACTTAGCTTCATCATATCCTCCGACTCCCAAGTTGCTTCTTCAAACTTGTGGTTTCTCCACAACACCTTGACGAGGGGCATTGTCTTATTTCGTAGAACTTTTTCTCTACGATCCAAGATCTTCAGTGGTTTCTCCTCATAAGAAAGATCGTCTTCTAATTTTACCACCTCAGAAGAGAGTACATGTGAAGGGTCTGGTATGTACTTCCTTAAGAGGGATACATGGAAGACATCATGCACCTTGGCCATAGTAGGTGGAAGTGCTAGTCGATAGGCCACAGCCCCAACACGATCAAGAATCTCGAAGGGGCCGATGTACCTTGGACTTAACTCTCCTTTCTTTCCAAACCGCATGACCTTCTTCCACGGAGATATGCGTAAAAACACCATGTCTCCGACTTTAAACTCAAGGTCTCGTCGACGATTATCTGCATAACTCTTCTGTCGACTTTGGGCTGCCTTGATATGCTGCTGAATGGTTTTCACCTTCTCCACTATTTCTTCGACCATTTCTAGTCCATGCAGCTTACGTTCACCGACCTCATCCCAACATGCCGGTGTTCTACACCTTTTCCCATACAGGGCTTCATATGGTGCCATTTGGATGCTCGAGTGGAAACTATTATTATAAGAGAACTCAACTAGAGGAAGATGTTGATCCCATCCTCCTTTAAAGTCCATTGAGCACGCTCTCAACATATCCTCAAGTGTTTGGATAGTCCGCTCGGATTGGCCATCAGTTTGAGGATGATAGGCCGTATTGAAGTTCAGTTCAGTATTTAGAGCATGTTGAAGACTCTTCCAAAACTTAGAGGTAAATCTTGGATCTCGGTCAGACACAATAGATAGTGGTACTCCATGCAACCGTACCACTTCCCTGATATATATCCGTGCCAGTTGATCCAAAGAGAAATCCTCTCGAATAGCAATGAAGTGTGCAGTCTTTGTAAGACGATCCACAATAACCCAGATTGCATTGTTGCTTTTGGATGTCCTTGGAAGTCCAGTGACGAAGTCCATGGTGATGTTCTCCCATTTCCATTCTGGTATGGGCAATGGTTGCATCATCCCCTTAGACTTCTGCCTCTCTGCCTTCACTTGCTGACACACCAGGCACTTTGATGTATATTCAGCGATCTCCTTCTTCATATTATCCCACCAAAAGTTTTCTCGGAGATCTCGATACATCTTTGTGCTCCCTGGGTGAATAGAGAAATTTGAACTATGTGCATCATCCAAAAGTTCCTTCTTCTGCTCCGAACTTGATGGGACACATAGTCTTTTCCCATACCGCACAATTCCTTCTTCATTAACATTAAACTCTGAGGATTTTCCCTTTTTGATAGCTTCCACTTTTTCTTGGATTCTCGCATCATCCTTTGGAGCATCCTTTAACCTTTCCAAAAGAGATGCTTGAGCAATCATTTGTGAAAGGATTGATGATGTTCCCTTCTTTATGATTCCCACGTCCATCTTCATCAAGTCTAAGAAGATTGTATCCTTCTCAATTCTCATCATTGATAGAATTGCTGGATCCTTTCTACTTAAGGCATCCACCACCTTGTTCGCCTTCCCAGGGTGGTAATGTATTGAACAGTCATAATCCTTGATGAGCTCTATCCATCTTCTCTGGCGCATATTAAGCTCTTTCTGTGTGAATATATATTTAAGACTTTTGTGGTCAGTATATATCTCACATTTCTCTCCATAGAGATAATGCCGCCAGATTTTCAAGGCAAAGATCACCGCCGCCAACTCCAGATCATGCGTTGGATAGTTTCGCTCATGGATTTTCAACTGCCTTGAGGCATAGGATATCACTTTATCATTCTGCATCAGCACACATCCTAAGCCCTTCTTCGAAGCATCACTGAATACCACAAAAAGCTCCCCACTTGTGGGTAATGTGAGCACGGGTGCAGTGATAAGCCTCCTTTTCAACTCCTTGAAGCTTTCTTCGCATTCATCACTCCAAGCAAACATTACTCCCTTTCGAGTTAGCTTGGTAAGAGGGTTGGACAATCGTGAGAAGTTTCTCACAAATCGTCGATAATATCCAGCTAACCCCAAGATGCTACGGATATTAGTTACCGATGTTGGCCTCAGCCATCCCTCAATTGCATCTGTTTTGGAGGGGTCCATAGATATCCCATTGCTTGTGATGATATGGCCCAAGAATGAGACCTCCTTCAACCAGAACTCACACTTCCTGTACTTGGCATAGAGCTTCTCCTTGCGCAAAGTCTCCAGTACAGTTCTTAAATGCTCCTCATGGTCCTCCTTGGTTTTGGAGTATATTAGAATATCATCTATAAAGACTACCACAAATTTATCTAGGTAATCTCTAAAGACTCTATTCATCAAGTCCATGAATATTGCTGGAGCATTGGTTAGTCCAAAAGGCATTACTATGAATTCATAGAGCCCGTACCTTGTACGAAAAGCAGTCTTGGGGATATCTTCCTTCTTTACCCTTACTTGATAATATCCCGACCGCAAGTCGACCTTGGATAAGTATTGTGCTCCACGCAGCTAATCAAAAAAGTCATCGATTCTTGGGAGAGGATACTTGTTCTTTATCGTGATTTTGTTAAGTTCACGATAATCGATGCAAAGCCGCATCAACCCATCCTTCTTCTTGACGAAGAGGACTGGTGCACCCCATGGTGATGCACTTGGGCGTATAAACCCTTTATCCAGATTCTCCGGTAGTTGTTTCTTCAGTTCTTCAAGCTCAACCACAACCATTCTATATGGAGTCTTGGATATTGGTAGCGCCCCAGGTATAAGTTCAATTGAGAACTCAACATCTCTTCTTGGAGGAAGACCATGAAGTTCCTCGGGAAATACTTCAGCGAATTCCCTCACAATAGGCATTTCTTCAAGGGTGGTTTCTTCCTTAGACTCAATCATCTGAGCCAGATATGCGTGCTCATAAGGCAGTAATATCCATGCTTGAGATGATGGAGCTAAAGGAGATTCATCTTCCTCCTGACACTTGTAAAGAATCGGGGGTCGATTCTCCATATGGAGTGTGATTTCCCTCTCCCAACAATTTATGTTGGCTCTATATAAGGAAAGCCAATCCATGCCAAGAATTGCATCAAATTCCACCAAAGGGAGTATGACGAGGTTCGCTGGGAAATTCAATCCACATATTATAACAGGGGAGGACTTATACTCATGGGATGCAATGATTGCCCCATTTTCCGTACTCACCGACATCTTTACTTCCATGATTTGTGGTGGTGTAGGGATTGTTCTACTAAACTTTTGAGATATAAAAGAATGCGTAGAACCTGAATCAAAAAGTACGTTTGCTATTCTTGAATGAATAACTAGCGTACCTGTCACCACATTGTTGTCGGGGTTCACTTCGGCAGAAGTGATGGCAAAAGCTCTTCCTTGCTGTCTTGGAGGTTGTTGATTGCCTTCGATAACCCTTGGATTAGGGCATTGATTCGCAAAATGACCTGGTTCTTTGCATTTGAAGCATTGAACAACACGTTGAGGTTCGAACGGAGCGTTCCTCCCCTCCGTCGCAGCCGCGGGTCCTTCTTGCTGACAGTTAACAGCTAGGTGCCCTTCTCTTCCACACTTAAAGCATTTTCTTGTCCCCCTAAGGCAATTTCCAGGGTGCTTTTTTCCACACTTTTGGCAAGTGGGGTGCTGGAATTTCTTAGCGCCGTTGGATTTATCCATCGGACCACCAGCATTGAAGTCCACCTTCCGCTTCTTGTCCCCATGATACCCCTGTGATTCTCCGATCTCCATTTCAACCTTGAGGGCACATCGGAAAATTTCCTCATAGCTGTCGAAGTCACGGATCCCTAATGCTTTCCGCAAGCTAGGCTTCAGCCCACCAAAGAAGCGGTCAACCTTGCATTCGGGGGTAACGACAAAGCCGGAAGCGTATCGTGCAAGCCTTGTGAAGTTTTCCTCGTACGCTCCCACAGATTCCTCATCTTTCTGCTTGAGGGAAAGGAAGTCCCTTTCCATCTTAAGACGGAGGGTGCGTGGAAAATATTTATCGAAAAACATCTTCCGGAATACCTTCCATTCCAAAGCCTCGATCTCCTCCTCAGGCTTCGTATTTTTGATCAACGTCCACCATTGATCAGCTTCACCCTCCATACGATAAGCCGCCAGGAGAACCTTCTCTTTTTCAGAGCATTGGAGGATGGAGAATATCTTTTCAATGGAGTTGATCCATTGTTCAGCAATCGTGGGATCAGATGATCCACTAAAAGTAGGAGGCCTTTGTCTCATGAAGCTTTCAATAGTGACTTGTTCTTTCTTAGGGGGGGTTGAACGTTCCTCTTGACCAGTGTTTCTATTCAAAACTTGAGTTAGCTAAGAGAGAAGCGTGACAAAGTTCACGATTCCCGCTCCCATTGGATTGGGCATCTCATTGGTACAATCATCACACTGATCTTCACAACGGTTGTTAGCCCGAGTTCTCCTATTACCGGCCATTGGCTGGAATAAAAGGAAAGTTAGGGGTAACACATAGAGGGTAATCCAAAGACAAAAGTTGACGACTTATAAATAAACTTTAATCTCTTTAACTAATGAGTCTATAGGATTCAATCCAGGATTTTCATGATCTTCCTTCTAACATATATTCTTAGGGGCATTTTTCCCTTAATAAGGGTTCATACTAAGATTGTGAATTTATCAAAACATATCCCCCGGGAGTGTCGTAACCAAGAGTGCAGCAAGGCCCGTTGTCGTGCACCAGTTCCCGTTCGAGTCTAGCTCAAAGCGGTGTTTTCGGGTTTTACCCCTAGGATACATCTGTGCTAGAGCCGCCTCTACCTGCTCGTATCCAGACAGGGATGTATTTGTTTGATAAAACACTTACTTAGTATTTACCAAAATTTAGGGATGTTTTTATTATGCTTAGTCTTGTATCTATGGCTTTACTAGGGTTTCCTAATCCCAAAAATAACTAAACCTATCCTCTGATACCAACTATGACAACCCTGCTTTTTATTACAACTTAAACATGCTTTTTTACATAAAACTTCACTTGATACAACAAAGAAGATCGAGAGGTTTAGTGTCTTTGGGTCTTAGGATCATTACATAAAAACTTTAAACATGAAATACAACATCCTTATTGAAAACTTCCTTTACATGACCACTACATTCCTTCGTACTTAGCATTGCATGGGATAACCTGAGGACATGCATAAGAAAAGGGTGATCTATAAAGCCCAGTAAGGGAGTAAACAATGAATAACACGAGGAGTGAAATACATGTTAGGCAATAGGCATATCAATAGAGCATAATAGAAACATGAACATAAAGGCATGATAAAGCATGATAATCATAACATGGAAATGTGGCAACAACACTTAACATTGAATTAGCATGAGCCAAGGCTCATTGCACATGGAGCATGAGTAAACCCTCATTGCACTTGAAGCACGAGTAAACCCTCGTTGCACTTGAATTATCATGAGTCAACACTCATTGCACATGACGTATCATGATACTATACTTTACCCAATGCATTGGAGCGCTATCAGGGCACACCCTTCTTAAACATTTCATTTCATGCATAAGTGTGCCACATGGATCATAAACATGGATTCATAAAACATAATCATTTATTCCACGATAAAGGAATGTGGAATTCATACATGAAACTTTACAATCAATATGTAAATGTGCATAAAGGTGAATACCCTTGATGGAGAAATGGGCATGGTATTCACTACACAAAGACATTGGCTTAGGAAATCGGTGCGATTTCGGCAGCATAACGGCGTGACATAAGAATTCATAAAAAAAGTTGATGAGAGAGAAAGGGGTTCCTCATCATATTTAAATGTAATGGACAGTAAGGAGGTCATATATATACATGTCCCAACAATTGAAATGGAATTTAGATTCATGATACAAAAGTATTGCTTGAATGTAAAAGAAGAGAGAGAAGTTCCTTTCGGAATTTCGGCATAGTAACGGGTGTACATGGGAGGCATTTAATGAGAGAGAAAGGGTTCTCCCATCATTCAAACAATAAGAGGGCAGTATGGGGGAGGTGAGAAACCATACCCCAACATTCATAATTGAAATAAAAAGGGCAATACAACTTAAAGAAAATTGACAAAAAATGAGAAAGGAAGAAAAAACCCTTACTTGGAAGTGTGCTTCCAAAGGCTAGAGAGAGGCTTGTGAGAGGCTTCTTGGGAGCTTGGGGCACCTTGAGAGGATTCTAGAGAGAGTAGGGCAGAGGTTGGACGAACTTCAAGGGCTTTGAGTGAGGAGGAAGTGGGAGCTTGGGTGGGTTTATATAGGAAAGGTGAGAGAATTCTTTATTATTTAGGTTTGGGACCCCTTATATTAAAATAATCCAAACCACAAACCATCCCATGGTATTTGCCCATGGTTTCTGGAAAAGGAAAGAGGAAAACAATATTTTACAAGGCCAAGGTCCGAACTTATTAAAAAATTAGGGTTTCTTATGTGGAGGTGAGTCACACTCCCATGGAAATTAATTTAAAAAGGAAAAGTGTTGAATAAGTCTTGAGGGCTCCATTAATGCTTTGAAAAGTGAGTCAAACAAACCCAAAACCTCATTATTTTAATGATAAAACACATATTGGCCGAACATAAGGATTATGGTATTTTATTACATCACCAATGGGTCATTATGATGTCATAAAACACATTATATATTTAAATGGTATTTAATTTTTACCCAAAAATTTGACTGTCTCAGAAAATTATGAAAAATTCACCGTTGGATAATTTCGACGTACTGATTCCAAAAATAATATTTATTTTATCTAAATAATTTTCTAAATATGTGAATTTTTTACTTTTAAAATAAAAACCGACATTTATAAAAAATTCACGGGTTTTGACAGAAATGGCTTTCAAACCTTAATAAAAATTTTAATTGCATTCATAAAATTATAAGATCATTTATATTTAATAAAAATTAATTTAATATTAATAATAATATTTTATTAAAATATTATTTAATTCAAAAATCCTTTAATTTAATAAAATATAATTCTTAATTAAATAATAACTAAAAACACCGTTTCTACTTCAAAAACTAATTACAATGTATCAAAAATGACTAGAAATTATATTCATTATTATATACAAAAATAATGTACATGAACATGGTGCTACTTATTTGTTACATAACCCCTTAAAATAGTCGCATAAGACCTAAGGGTAAGGTGTGCGATGGTGACAGACTCTTGGGGTTGCTCGGATAACATTGCTCGAGTGGTAATCTCTATCAACTTCCATTTTTCCCGTAGACGATCACGTTCGAGCTTGACTTGATGAAGCTCAGCTTGGGCTTGGTCAAGGGCAAAGCCCAAAGACGCCACCTCCTTTCCGAGCTCCGACAAATGGGCTTCGTAAGGGGAAATTCTACTGGATGAGGCCATCACTTCCTTTGTCTGAGTAAAAAATTGGTTCGTTAAAGCCTTGTATTTAAACTACCCAGATGATCATTGTTCAACGGCCATAAAAGTAACGGTCACAAATCATAACGTAAAACTAAAGAAGTTGACATCTTATAAAAACATTTTTTTTTCATAATGAAACCTTTAACTGGATCAAGAGGGATTTTCCATTAATGAAATTTTGGTTCATTACATTTTGTCTACTTTAACAAATTCAAAATATAAATGTTGGATTAATTAATTTAAAATTAATTCCCGTTGTTGAAAAAAATAGTGGGTTTTTATGAAAATATAACTATCAAAAGATTGACAATTGTTTATATATAATTTCAAAGTGAATTTAATTAAAATTAACCAAATTGGATTAAAGAGTAAAAATATAATCAAATTAAACATAAAAAACAATTTAAATTATAATCTAACCATATAAAAAAATTAGACTAAAAGGCAATTTTGAATTAAAATACGGTATTTCTTCCTATTCATAAAAAATGAATATTATTAGAAAAATACCAAAATTTCATCCAAAGTAAATATTGATGTCCTGATTCTAAAGAGTAATTTTATTTTGACGAAATGAATATGTAAAAGGGTGAAATATTGTATTTAAAAAGGGTTCTCCATTAAAAGGTGGTAAAATTGATTTTTTTTGAAAGATATATTTTTTTTATCTGAAAAATAGAATTTGTTATTATAATATGTCTATAAAACATATAATGAATTAGTTAAAATTATATGGAGTATATAAAATTCAAAATACAGTTAATACTATTAATAATCTCTTTCGAGAGGCTAGTTTGGTAAGTCGTGGTGTGCTCGAACTCGGTGTTGCGTGTATCACAAGCTATTGAATTTGAAGAAAATAACTTACTATGAAATAATGGGGTGTTACCCAAGAATATACTTCAATGAATCATTTTTAAAGAAACATGCTAATCATGTATTTTACTTTTCCACTTCTAATAAACACACCTTTTCATTCATCCATACACATTTTTTAATCCATTATTAATATGAATGCCACTTTAAATCTACCACGAATGAATTTTTCCGCTAATAATAAGGGTAAAATTGTAAATAACATTCATCTCACACCTCAAAAACACATAACTTACTATAGGATTTTAATTCATATAACATATCCACCTTGTAAAGAAAAAATCACAATTAATCATGAAGGTGTCACTATTAAGGATCAAATGACTCTGAGGTTTTAGGGTAGGTAGGTAAATGATATAAAATGTGATGCTCCAAAAGGAGTTTAAACTCTAAATCATTTTTCATGATAAAAAAAGTTAAAACTAATGATTGTCTCACTATTTAAATATCATATCTATCTTCCCCCGAAAAATATCAATGTTGGATCATGATATATGTAAGAACAATGGAAGTATCATCCTCTCTTGCCTTTTTCATTTCAGTTTCATTTTTTTCCTTTCTCTTTTTTCGCATAGGAGGTGATAGTAACATACAATGAAAAAAATTCATTGCATTTCCCAGATCACAATAGTGAATCCCACAAAAGAATATCCTTAGTGATGTATCCAAGTACACCCACAAGAATTCTCCCCCACAGAAATTCATTAAAATATCCTAAAAACTTTTAAAAGAAAGTAGGAATATATAAAATTGGAAGATAACATGTATTAATTCCCAAAAAGGAAATTAATGGCTTCTAAGAGCTTCAGAATGATAATGGTCAAGTGAGTATTAGGATAAGGGTTAACAAAATAATGACTCAATGTTTTTAATGTGATTCTATTCAGTCATAGCTTCGATAATATGTAGTGTAAGTTCTAGAATAAAACATGCCTGATTTTCTCAAGAAATATACTATAGAAAGAATGGAAACTATTTGGCTTAGTGGATGTCTTTGGAATGAGATGACTTTTTGAAAATATTTCCCATGGAAATCCATATGGATAATTAAATTAATTAATGAAAATAATAGAATTTCCAAACATAGCCATATATATGAAAAATATCATCTACAATTATTAACATACTCTTCTAAATCATGATTTGTAAAATCGTAATTTACATGCTTATCTTCAATAATTTATTTCCAAAATTTTCTCATTAAAATTTATTGACAAATACATATAAATTTCATGGTATAATAAAAATCATAGGTAGTTACATGTCTCAGAGATCATTTTGAGTGATGAAATATTTAATTGTAGGAATGAAATTGAAAATTAATGCTCCCAAACTATTAAAAAGTGGGGAATAATGTATAAAAATGATGAATTTAAATAATTACTCTCATTTAAAATTATGATTCAAACACGGGATGTATAGGTTCTGGTTGAACCCTTACATGACTGGTAAATTCCCTTCACAACGTATAATATCTCTACAGCTTCTTATATTGTTTTCTTGATTCTTCCTACCTTTGGCCATAATGTTCCTAGAAAAATAAAACTCAAAGTGAAACCATATTCAATAACAATTAAATTTGAGAATTTTTAGAGCGATGTCATTCATGCCTAAAAAAAAAAATGAAAACAAAAAACTTGGGTTGCCTCTCAGAAGTTATTTTGTTTAATATTGTTGGCTCGAACTTAGCTCCCTCAGTTCAAGAGACATATGATTTATAATATTTTACCTCTATAGGGTCCATAAATTGTCTCAGTTTTATTCTATACACATAGGTTGGCCCATATCCTTCTTCTATTAATTGATTGATTCTCCAGGATGGTAGTACTTATTTGTTCTCCATTGGACAAATACACCATTTTTTACCAATCCTGGTGAACAAAATGGACGTTCATGAATCATCTATAACTATTTTCCTTTCTTAAATATTGTGGAGTGGGTCTCTCTTTTATTTTCAATAGTCCTTGTCTTTTGATTCTCTTCCTTCTTTGGTTGGGCATCCTCTTTCACAGTATACTATTTATCAAGTATCTCTTCAATCTCAGCAACATCCTCAACTTTAGTATTCTCTCATTCTTTGAACTCATCCTCCCCTTTTACATCATATTTATTCATATATTGGTGGATTTTTAAGCTCACTTGATCATGTCAAACTCTCAGATTGAGTTCTCCATTTTGAACATCGATTAGCGCACACCACATGGCTAAAACATATCTTCCTAGAATGCGTGGATTTCTCCCCTCTTCCATATCCAGCAATGGAAACTAAATAGTAAATTAGAACTTATCAACTTTGATTAGGACATATTCAATGAATCCTTGGAGATGATTTACGATTGAATATTCTAATTGAAGTGAAAATCTTGTGGGATTCAAACCTTGAAATCCCAAACTCTTGAATATCTTGTATGATATGATATTTACACTCTCACATATGTCACACAATGATTCTTCACATTTCTTTGTTACAATAAATATGGGAATTAAAAATCTACAAGGGTATCTGTTTTTCTTGTGTAGGTAATTTGAAACCACTTCAAAAAACTCCCATGTGAGTGGGATGGTTTCAATCTCTTACAGCTTCTTCTTATTTCTTATTGGCTCTTTCCTGAATTTCGCATAAGTTGGAAGGTTTTTGAGGGCCACTGTAAAAGGTATATTAATATAATTTTTTTTAAAAATGATCATGAAACATACCTCTCTACACATTGTTCTTCTTTGGTTATTCTTTTCTAGAAAAGGTATATTTGGATTGTATAGAGGAGGATTATCTTATTCTTCTTTCACTAGTGGGCTTCCTAAGAATTGTATTCCACTTCATTTTATTTTCTCCCCATTTCTGAGCTCTATAGAATTCAAATATTCATGTGGGGTTTTAGTGAATCCTTGTAGTTTTACTCATTTTCTATATCTATGTGTCTTGACGATTTGACCCACTTGACACTCTAGTTTCTGAAATTTAACCTTTTGGTATGATGATTTATCTCTAATATCCTTGAGTGCGACCCAGAATCATAACCGAATGTTGCCAATGTCTCCTCCAATGAATGGAACTGGCTCTTCAGTGTGGTACCTTGTGATGCTTTCAATTATTGTGGTCTCCATCCCAGAAAATTATTACCATGATTGTAGTCAGCATAATTGGAATCTTCTATATGAAAACCTCGGCGGTATGGTTGTTGGCCAATAATTATGTCTATCTTCTAGGTCATCGACTCCAGTTCTGCTGCCATCCTGCCATTAATATTGATTGCATATACACCTTTACTCTACATCCCATATGCTTTCCACTAGAAACTATTTCTCGCCATTTCAGCCAATAGGTTATAACTCTCTTTTAGTGAATTTTTCATTAGTGATCCTCCAGCTTCTATGTCATGAATTTAAATGTTTTCCTATGAGGAACCCCTATAAAAAGTGTGAATTAGTAGCCACAACTCTATTCCATGATGTTATAATTTTCTTATCATATCCTTATAACATTTCCACACAGATTATAATCATTCATCATAAAATTGAAAAAATATGAGAATATTTACCCAAAAATCCATTGATTTAGATGGTTGAAGGAATCAGGTGAGAATGTTCCTATCCAGCTCATCCCATATAGTGATAGAATGTACAGACAAGCTCTAAATCCAGTCCTGAGCTCAATAAAGTAATGAAAATTGGAATAGATGGTGTGTTACTGCCTCACATGTAATGTTTTGAAATTGAACTTTTTTTCTGAGCTTGATAATGTATCCCAATTGTTTGGCCAGATATTCATGAGGAAGTTCAGTTAATTATACAGTGTTTGTGATCATTGAGAGTGTGGTGGGCTTGATCTCAAAATGATTTTCAGTAATGGGGGGTGCTAGGATTCCTAGATGCAATTCTATGTATAAAGGGTGCCTATAGTCAGCGAGCTTCTGAATCCCCTAATATCCTTGAAGAATTTGATTTTTTTATTTGCCTGCCATTATCACAGTGACATTACTCTCAATGCATGGTTCAGAATGATGTGATGATTGGGTGATGTCTTCTTTGTTTGATCGAGTGTTGTAATCATGTATTAAAAATATGAAAGTCATACCATGACCACACCCAGCATAAAAAGAGAAATTGAAATAAAATAGTTAAATAAAAAATTTAAATCCTTAAAAACTAAAATTCTACCGTCCCTGACAATGGAACCAAGTTTGATAGCCCCACAGGTTTTATTTAGTTCCCTATGTTACTACGTAATAACAAATTTATAAAATCCATGATATGCTACTAAATTAATTAAAATGTAGTAAATGTAATTTCAAGTTCAAACCCACAGAGACAGTTATTTTAGTTCGAATAGTACTTCAAAGGAATAATCTATAGAAGGTGTTGAGAAAACATTGGTTTCATTGATTTTTAGAAAAGAAATAACAAATGTTATGTAGATTGATTGGTTGGTTTGAAAATAGATTTTATGAAGTGTTTTGGGGTAATGTTGTTTCTAGATTTCGGTGCAATTAAATTTTTGAAAATAGATTTTTTGATTCATGATTGGTGTTGGAGTCTTGATGAGGTAGATCCAATAGTCATGGTATCACGTCCTCAATGCAGAAATTCCCTATGTCCCTTGGTCTAATAAGATAGGATTTCTCCAAATAATGTTTGTCTATATACTACATTTAAACCATAGTTCCCCTAACGTTGACAATGGTCATGTCGTCTTTATGGTAGATAGTTGCACAATATAAATGTTTCTTTCAGATTAATTTATCGATGTTCACATTAAAAGAAAAATAAGGTATTGGAAGTTGATGAATGAAATTATGCAATCTAACTGCATGAATAATAAATAGAATTAAATCCAATGAACCATTCCCCTTCGGTTACATCACCCTAGCACATGGGGTGATTACCCTTTAATCTTAGAGATGAGAGGTTTAAAGGGAATGAGAAAATCAAGAATAAAGGGAAAACATGAAAATAGTGTATTGACTTCTCTCTAAGCGTTGGTATTCATCTAAATCCAGAATGCCACAAATGTGCAGCTATGGGATCTATTTATATGCGTTTAATATGATATACCCATCACAGGTCACAACATGCACTGTAGGTGCACGACGTGTAATGTCGATCCACCTTTTGTGAATCTGTATGACGCCTATGGAAATCTCAGCTACAATTTTGGGAAATTTGACCACCTACATGACAAGTACATGGAATACACATCGTGTATATCATGTCTGTGTCACCTCTTCATCCACGTGAATCTTCCACATATCACGTACATTATGTTTTATGTTTTAATATAATCAAAATGTGTACTTGTGGTACACGACCTATACTAGTCATTCACAACGTGTTCAATTTTCACGACATGTTCTTATAGTGACCTACTTCTCTAATAAAGTAACAACCTATACTTGCGGTACACGACATATAATAACATTATTTTTTTCCAGAATTTCAAACATCAACATTCCCAAAAAATCTGGTATCACTCCACGAGAGAAGCTTCCAGTGCGAATGGTCATTCAGCTCATATTTTCACCCATTTCCATTCATTTTCCAAAGATTCATTGGTTCCTTTCGTAAAACATAAAACAACTTAGTTCATTCTAAAATTTCCAAGATTATTCATTTAAATCCAAAAAACAATATATTAAATCATTTTAAAATTTATGAATGAAATACAATTATTTGGATAGATAGCTTAAATTAGTATGAGGAAGTGATAGAGGAGGTTCCCTTTTGTAATTGAGGTGTGAGGTACTTTTAGAAAAACTCTAAAAATATTATATTAATATAAATTAATTCTCAGTTATAAATGGCTAAACATGAGTTATTTAAAATATAAGAGGACTATGTGTCCAAATAATCTAATACAATAATTTTTAGACACTATTAGGACTCAATAGTACCCGTATCTTTTGGTTTTAACCTCTATATGAACTCTTTAACTCAAACCATGACAAATTGTATTTTTACTCTATGAAGGATAATATAGATAATATAAAATTACAAACGAACCATAATGAACCGTGTATAAATTTTTAAACATTCTCCCAATCCTTTGGAATTTATTATTATTATTATTAATTTTATAACATTTAATAAAATATAATTTATTTTAAAATGTCATTAATTATAATTTGGACACTATTCATTTTATGAATTTGTGATAATATTGTAACAATAATATAACATGAAATTAAAAAATTTAAATTCACAACTAATATGTATATTTCATCTAGAAATTTCATGGATGATGTTAATTATCCCAAATATTATTTATTTTATTATTTTTAATGCAATTTAGTTGTTATTTTATTTAATTAAATAACTACTCCATCATCATTTCATAAGAAATTATGGTAATTGTTATTTCCATAAAAATTAAAAACAAATTACCATGATGAAAATAAAAACTTTAGATTTAATATAAATATTTATTTCATAATATATATTCTGACTTACAACAAATTATAAATTTAATACAAATTAAAAAAATGAGTACGATATATTTGACTTTCAATACAATAAAAAACAATAAAAGCCTTAAATTCTTACATATGGCTCAAAGACACCATAAAATCGGCTCGAAAGACACTTTTGGTCAAAAATCACTCATCCAATAAAATCAGGACAAGTGTTATGGTAATTTTATTATATTTATAATATTGGCTTACCCTTAATTACATGGTTTACCCTTAACCATGGAAATATAAATATTTAATGTTATGTTTATGTAATAAAAAAATAAAAGTGAAATATTTAAATAAAATGCACATTTTGAATCAAAATATTGAATATATTTTTTATATTAAAATTCATAGAGGATTTATAAATAAATTTAAAAATAATTCAGTAGACAGGATGATATAATGGTTTTTAAGGTACAAATGTTCAACATATTGAAATATTTTTATTTCTGATTTAAATTTGAAATTGATGAAAATTACCTAATTTAGATAAATTTATATAAAATTGATCTTATTATACTATACAAATAATTTTAAATATTGTTTAATAGTATAAATTAATTATATAAAAATGTTGTTTTTAAATAAAATCCAATATTTTTCACTATTCATCAAAATATGAATCTTATAAGAAATATACTAGAAATTCAAAAAAAGTATAATTGGATATACCAAATTCAAAGAAGAAGTTAATTTTATAAAATATAAATTATAATAGTGTCAAAATCTATATTTAAAACACGTGTTCCCTCAAAATTCAACAAATCTTCTTTTAGAAAAGTTTAACATTTTATGCTCAAAATTGGTTTTATTCTTATGTTAATCCTATCAAACCTAATGGATGTATTTAAAAACATTTCTTTAAATATATATAATATATGTTTCATTATAATTTTTCAATAATATTTATTAATTTAATATATTATTATAAAATACCATTGTGGGCATAAAAATACTTTTTTAATAAAAAACAAATTCTTTAAATTCAATAGGTTATCATTTTCATTTCAATTAATTAGTTAACACTGAATTAATTTTTTACTAATGTGTAAAATATATTTTTACAAATAGGATAATCATATTCAAAACCACAAAATTAATTAATACAGTTAAAATAATAATATTTAATAGTATATCGTGATTCGTTCAAGCCCGGTGTTGAGTGAAACATATACTATACAATAAATTGAATTTATTTAGAAAGATACATACCATAAAATATGGGGGGGGGGTTAAATTCCTTAAATTATTTATCATCTAACCTAAAATCTATTATCATATATTTCCCACATTTAAATTGTATTTTTTGGCCTATATAGGCCACACCAAATGAGATATTTATCCTCCATAGACTCGTCAACCACAAATAAAAAATATCTCACTATGTGTTATTTATTTATAAAAATATTCAATAATATTTTATTTTAAAACTAATATCCATCAAATAACGTGTTATCAGTTTTTGAATATGTGTTACCTATAATGTTAGGGAATTCATTAGTTGGTGTAATGACACCCTAATAAAAATTTAGTTCAAATTTCATTCCTTTGACTATGAATGTAAATAATATAAAATGATTGCCACAAAATGATAACTGTATTTCTAATAAATTAATCCCAAATTTTTCATTCCCCTTATCATTATCCCCTCTACCATCTCTTTCTATATCATGAGATGGTTCCTCATCATAGAAAGTATCATTTATTAAATAAATAGTTTCGATGAGGATGTACCCTATAGATCATTCCATATTCTAAAAATCTTAGTTAGAATTAGTTTTTGTTACTAGATTAATATGATATGAAATGGTTTTTAAATATTTTTTTAATTGGGTTTTTACAATTTGTTATCATTTTTTTTGATAAATTACAATTTAATAATACTTAATTAAATTTATTTTTGTTTTGAAATTAATTTCTTATTCAATTATTTTTATTTTATCATTATTTTAAAATAATTTATTTTCTTATTTAAAAAAATTAGTCAAGTGAAAACCACTCTTTACCAAACCTAATCACTATTTTAATGGGACTCTTAGGTCAACCCCATGGGAGGTCCATTTTTTTGAAGCTCACACTGATGCCCGCCCAATCTGATCATATTTCACACTTTCAACATGTAGGGCCTTGTCTAAGGACCAATACAAGTAGCTTGATTGTTTAAGAAAAAGTCATTGGTGCAGCCCACAAACATTGTGTTTGTTCTGTTTAGTGTGTTTTTTTATTCTAGTGAATGTTCTATACATTTATTCTTAAATATACCTCAGCAATCCCATTTTAGTTTTTATATGTTTCTAATATTTTCTTTTAATATTTTATCATAGTCAATGTTTCATCTCCACATCATGTTATATACCCAATAAATTTTCCAGTCATCATCAGGCAATAGTAGTGTCTCACTTTTATGTCGGATCTCTATCAAATTCTATCAGTTTTCCAATCACATCTTCAAGCCTTACTCTATCGCACTCATTAATCATCATAAAATATCTATTTCATTTTTCCTCTCCAACATGAACTATTCTTCATATTTTCATCTACATCAAGTGTAGATGGACCTCTAATGGAATTCTGTCTCCTCTAATGTCCTTCTCATTATCTAAGTTTTTTAAGAAACAACCTCTTCAAGCTTGTAGAGGTCTTGAAATGTCTCAACCTCTTCATCTTCTTCCTCTGTTATGTTCAAATGTTCTCAAAGTTTTGTTCAATTTTTTTTATTTATCAAACATTATCCATCATTTCGGTATTCTAATTTTTTATTTTTCCCTTTAGTGTCAATTTTTTTGATCTATCAAACTATATTGATTAACTATTGGTTTTAAGACCAATAATATGTAGTTTTTTACAGTATTGGAAAATAACCAACAATGTTTCATTTTTGACACCATTGGTGTATTTTCCAATGGAAATGAATTTAAATTATGTGTATTTTTACCCAATGGTGATTCAATAACTCACCATTGATTCTGAATTCTTGTTGTTGTAAGTCGTTGATAGTATACTTTATCAATGTTCTCCATGAGCCCATATTTTTTTTGTTTCTCTATTGGTTTTTTATTTATATTTTATGTTATATTATATATATATATATAATTTTAATTCTTCTTCTAAACAATATTTATGTGGATTTATATTTACTTAGAAAGTTATAAGTAGTTGTGATTAATGTCCTTTTGGTTGATATTATTATTTTATATTACCTTATGACATATTTTCATTGTGATATTTTTGCACATCTTTAATTTGAATCTGAATATCATTTTAACAATATTCTATTGGATCCTAATTGTGATACATTATTCAATGCTGGAACCCAATGGTGTGTCATGAGTCACCATTAGGCATTCAATGGATGGTATTCTCTTATTATTCTATTGTAACCATGTGATGGTTTTGGGCATGGAAATGGTTTTGGTGTTAGGTATTTAATTTATTTTTTAATGATAATAGCATTAATTTTTTTTATTTCACTTCAAGAAATTTATAATGGTGATTTACTGACTCACCACCATAATTTTCTGATGGTGAGTGGATAACTCACTACGAGACATTTCCAACGTTTTTTCATAATTCACCTTTAGATAAAAAATACCATTTTAAAAAATATATTTTATCAACATCAGTTAACATTGATAATGTTAATTACATTGATAAAAATATATTATTTTATGTTAAAATATTCTTACAACATTGCATGAAATTAAATTTATTGTTTTCAATGACATTACACATGTAGATTAATATTTTTACAATGCTTTGTTTCTCATAACATTTTGATACATGTTTATTCTAAAACATTATTTTTTTAATTTTAATTTATTTTTTTATATTTTTTTTAGAAATAATATTATTAGTGTACTGAATATTTTATTTTAATATTTAATAATTAAAATATCCCCAAATATGTTTTATGTTTACTATGACTTAAAGAGAATCAATGTAACCGTCAATTTATTTTTATTAATATCTAACAAGTGTCTTGGAATGATTCGAATCTAACACGCTCTTAAAGATTTCTGTTTTAATGTTTTGGGAGAATGCTTCATGAATTAAAACTAATATACCCATGTAGATAAAATAATATTTTTATATTCAATAATTCATTTAATAAGGGTACAAAATAAATTCTTATTGCTCAACATAGTTAATTATGAAATGACTTTGCATATACGGTTTTGTTTTGAACATTAATGATCTTCATCATCTTAATCTTCATCCATTGATGTGATCTACGAACATGAGATGCATTGGATTTCATCATCATTTGATCAACTATAGTTTTTTATATAATTTCATCATTGTAATTGGTCCAATCAACTATTAGAGTCACTAATTATTCTTTTTCTATCCAAAAGCTATAATTGGGTTATTCCTCCCATCTAAAAGGATTTTTGTGATATTCCTCCTAGAAAAAAAAGAAAAGTTAGTTGTGACTTCGTCAAAATTTTTGGGTTATACCACAATGTGTGAAAAAGGTAGGCCATGTTATACAACTAGGTGTGAAAAAAGAACATCTATAATTTTACGTATTTAGGTTGTCACTCCCGGTCAAACATTGGAATATAGTGAATACAATATCCTTGAGGATGTATGGGAGATTGAAGAGAGGACTATGATATTTGAATATTTAATACTAAATCAAAAAATTAAAATTCACCCACCTCCCCTCATGTCACTACTAACATAACAAGGGAATAAACAATTGGTATCAAATTGTAGTTCATATTTAAGGATTTTATTTTTAACTGTTTTCATATATAATTATAATCTAATCATTATCCAATAATTAAACATCTATTGAAAAGATTCAATGCTTTGTTATGGATAATAAGAAATTCAATATGTTGAATCCTATTAGAAAACTAACTTTACTGGAATTGATTATGTCTACTAGAATGAAAAAATATAGGTATTATTAATTAAAATTGTTCTTGAATATTGGGGTATTATATATAATCCTTATAAATTACATGATGTTGATTTAGAATCTCTCCCAAGTAATGAGGCTTTTAAATGTGTTATAAATTACAATGTCATGAATTTCATATATTGTTCATTAATTAGAAATATGTATAGTCATATTTCATCTTTCACGACTACTTCTGATATTTGGAGGACATTGAATGTCACTCACAAAGGTGCTGAAAAGTTACAAAGAACTATGTTAGGATTACATCAAGATGAATTTCAAGAGTTAATAATGACTAAAAAAGAGTGTATAAAGAAGATTTACAATGTAATCACAATGATTATAAACAACATGGTTGCTATGAGAGAAAATATGATGAATAAATCCCTTATTGGGAGACAACTGCATGATCGAAAAGAAATATTGAATTCACGAAATGTGGACTTTAAAGAAAGAAAGTACCTTACTAAATATTCCGTGAAAGATCATATAGGGTCATTAACACAATACAAAATGAAAATTATGAATTATAATACTGATGATCATAATAATAGAAAGGATATATAAATGATATCAAATGTAAATTTTATTTCTAATTCTTCTGACTTTGTGTTACAAAAAAGTGAGAAAAATGAAATTGAAAATTTCACCAAAGGTGTCTACAAGTACATGAATGGTAAGGTAGGTTTTAAGAAAGGTCCTAGATGATGTTATCAGAATGATGAAATTTTTTTTTGTACAAGATGTAATACAAATAAATATAATGCTTCATAATAAATATGTTATGAGTGTAGTAAAAATGGAGGCATAAAATCACACTATCCCAAAATAAAACATGAAGTAATGTTGGTGCAATAGAAGAAGGAATAAAAAAAGTATCTCATGCTGGATAGAGTTTTATAAAAGAATCAGATTCAAGTACATTATTTTCTAAAAGTGAAAATATATATTCAAATATATGATTGATGGATAATAAAAAAAATAAGTTATATTCTAAATATAAATATAATTATATTTATGAATTTTATATGGAAAATTATGTTAAATAATTATCTTCCTAATGTGATAAATTTCTAAGTGACATATTAGTATTGGTTGAGTTGTACAAGGAATTCCAAAGTGAAAAAAATATTGATGAAGAAAACAGAAAAAAATGATTCTTTTTTATGTAATATTGAATAAAAAGATTTTTATAATCTTAATTGTTAAAAATCAAAGGCGAGAATTTTAATATAAATTATTTTTTAACAAAAAATGATGAAGATCAACACAGAATATTTAAATTGTCCTATGAGGATTTAAATAAATTTGTGATGGAATGTAATTATCTTAAACATGAATATAAGAAATTGAAATGTTTTGGATGATGTTCAAATGAAAAAATTTGTGATGACCTGGAAGTTATATAGTAGGGAAATGAAATCCATTAGAAACAAATTAATGGATTAAATAAAACATTATATATATTTATTCTAGACCTAGGGTAATTTGTTAAAATAATGGCTATGAGAAAACCAAAATATGAAAAAAATGGTTGTCACTAAAATAATTAGCATCCTCAGATTTGTAGAACTATTTTTGTTAATGGATTTAAGGGTATTATTTCAAATGTTACCTACTTTAATTATAAAATGAAATAGAATTATTAAAATGAATGTTATTTGATGTTTACATAGTCTTTAGGCCATTCAAAGACTTTAATTTCAATAAATTTTTATTCAATATTATCTTATAATACATGTTACTAATCTATATGGGTACCAGTTCATTTTATACTAATTGAGTTGGACCCAAACTAGTCTAGGTTCCAAAACAACTATATGTTATATTCTTTTTTAAGGAAGAATATCTGAAGTGTTCCAAATCCAAATGGTATATGGACATAATGAGGTCAAAAAGGATGATTCAAATACATTGAACTATAGATGGTCTATATATGGAGATAAGATTAATTTTTTAACATCATATATATTATCTATAATAATATAGTTTTTTTGAGGGAATATACGAAATAAGATATATTTTTATAAAACCATTTCATTCATGAATCAAGGAATGTGATATTAATACTATTTGTTCTTCATCATCATATAATTAATGTTGTACATTACGTAGTTAGAAAATTATTTATAAATATGATGATTATATGTTCAATTTTATATAAAATATTAGAAAACTATTTTTCTATCTTTTTTTAAAGATGCATGAATTTATGGGGAGTTGTACCTAGGTTTTTTAAATAATGTTCTACATTGTTAGTTTTTATTATGTTTTTAAGCAATTTTTTTTATGAAATCATAAAATTATTTAGTCTATTTGTAATAAATTTTAAAAAACTGATCTACGACGTTTTTAATACACTTATAAACATTTTATGTGCTTTATATTTCAACATTTCACAATTATTAATTGAAATCATTTTAGAATCTTTTATTTTTTTAAATAATAAATTTATTTTAAAATAAATTTATTTTTTATAATAACCTTTTTTATTTTTGATCTTTTTTTAGATATAATAATTTTTTATGAATATACATAGGTGGTTTATTTTATTAATTGTTTATTTATTTTGGAAATATTTTTTTATATCTAATCTATTCATGAAAATACAATTTTCATTGAATGTAACAATGTTTTTTTCTCAGCTCGTTTTTGAACATTAGTTATAAAAAAACATATATTTTTTACATTCTGTAAATGTTCAGTTAAATACAAATTTTTTTGAATTAATGGAAATTAAATAATTATTGAAAAAAAAAATTCATTGCTAACATAAAACTCTTATTTTTAATTACATTGAATATATTCCATTTTCAATTAAAGTGGTTAATTTTTGATTGAAAGGGAGTATCTATTTTTTACTCTAATGTATATTTTTAATTCGGTATGTGAAAAAATTAGTTAATTCTTCTGTAAATTTAATGGTTTGATAAATATATTCAATTATTTTTGTGTATATATTTTTTAATTAGTAGTCCACTATTATATTTTTATTAATTTTTTAAATTACTTTTGCTCTCAATTTAGTTAATCATCCCAATTATCTGATTATTCTATTTATCTCACTAATATATTTCTACAATATTATTAAATTATTTTTAAATCATACTGTCTAAAATATCAAGAGTTATAAAATATCGATATATTTTTTTAAAACAATGAACCTAAATGTATTTTTTACCTTTTATCGGTTCAATTTTATTTTCCTTCTATACTTTTTCTTATTTTATAAAATGAGGAGAATTTGTTTTGATGATTTAATAATTTTCTATTTTAGTTATTAAAACTTTTAATGAATATCAAGAATTATAATTTTAAAATCTGTGGAAATTTTTTGGTGTTAACTATTGTTATCTCCTTTTGTAATGATTAATTACTGGTATTTATTAATTATTTATATTCAATTTTGTTTAAAAAATATTATATTATTCACATTTTGTTCTATTTTATTATTATTTTACTTTATTTTTTTTTATTTTAAAAAATACGACTAGTGCAACCCACTTATTATTGAACATCACCATTAATTTAAGGGGACCTACAGGTCAACCCCATGGGAGGTCCAACTTTTAGAAAACTCACTGTGAGACACATTCAACATATTGGGCCATCTATAATGCCCAATACAATTCTTCCCTTCTGATTGGGAATAAGTCACGTGTGTGACCTGCAGGCTTTCTGTGTGATGTTATTGGTGTTTTTAGTGAATATTATTTGCGTTTAGGCTTAAATGACACTCGACTCCCATGTTTTAGTTTTTGTGTGGGGATAATATTTTTTGGATGATATTGAATCTAAGTAATTTTTTCTCCTCCGCTTCATCCTTGATTCCTGATTGATTTTATACTCATCCTCAGACACTAGCAGTGTCTCACTTGTTCATCTGATTTCTTTCAAAGTCAATCATCCATCTGATCACTTCTTCGATCTTTCTTATATCTTGTATTCTTATCTTTCTAAAATCTGTATTATATTTTTTCTCTTCTACACGAATAGTTCTCCCTCAGCTCGTCTCCTTCCACAGTAGACCATCCACTCGTGACACTCTTTCATCTATAGATTAATTCACATAATCATTGGTTTTTAGAAACCAGTCTCTTCAATCTTGTATATGACTTGATAGGTATCAACCTCTTCATCTTCTACCTCTATTTATTTTTAAGTATATCATATTTTCTTTCTCTTTTTTTCCTTCTTATTCAATCATTCTTCATCATTAATAGTTTCATTATGTTTCCAATTCCTTCTGTATCGATTTTTTCATTGTGGTCTCCCAAACATACTTGAGTCATTGTTGGTTTTATAACAAATGATGAGTCATTTCTTTTAACAGCATGGGAAAATAACAAACGGTGTGTTCTTTTTGACACCATTGGTATATTTTAAAATAGTAATACGTTTAATGTCTTTTTATTTTTCTTCAACATTGAGTTACTAAGTCACCATATGGAGATCAACGAATAGTCACTGACTCACTATTGATTCTTATTTTGTGTTGTTGTAAGTTGTTGATAGTACCCATTATCTAAGATCCGCATGAGCCCAAATTTTTTTATGACTCATTATTGGGTTGTTTAGTATTTCTCTTTTATGTTTCATTTCTTGTATATATGATTTTTAATGATTCTTCTATACAATTTTTATATGTTGTTCTATTTTTATCATAAACATGGAAGTAGTTGTGATTAATTTGATTTTGGGTGATAATAGTAATTAATGTTATCTAAAGAAATACTTTCCATGTGTTATTCATATGCATCTTTAATTTTTATCTGACTGTATTTTTGACAAGCCACTATTCAAACGCAATTGGGAGACAGAAGTCACCGTTGGAACCCCATGATGATTCACTAGTCCCCATTGGACATTAAACAATTAGTCTTTTTTGTTTTTCTATCCAACCCTTTTGATGGTTTTATTCATTGAAATGTTTTTATCATTGGTTAAATCAGTTTTTTTTTTCATAAAATGTAAATCGTATAAAAAAATGGGTTGTCGCTGTCAGACATTTTCAATGGCGAGTCACTGACTTACCACCAAACTTTTCCAAGGGCGACTCAATAACTCACCATAGTTAATTTCCAACGGTGAGTCATGACTCACCATTCAATGAAAAATTTCATTTCCAAAATTTCATTTTCTATTTTTAATTTATTTTATTTAATTATTAATTTGATAAATTTTTAATAATTTGATTAAATATTCTTGAATCATTGTTTAAAATTAATTATATCATTTTCAGTTACACCTACACATGCAAATTATTATTTTTTATGCACTTCTCTTCATAATATTTTCCTATATTTATACTATATTATATTCTTATATTAATTGTTATTAAATTATATTTTGTTTAGGAGTTAATATTTATAATTTAATAAATATTTTATTTTAATATTTTGTAATCCAACTTTTTCCCAACTATGTATTATGTTCATCATGACTGAAACAAAATCAAGGTAATGGCCATTTTATTTTTATTACTCTCTAACAAGTGTAATTTAGAGATTTGATTTTGACATGATGCTATTGAATTCTATTTTAATGCTTTGTTAGAATGCTTCAAGAATAAAAACAAACATACCAATATAGATCAAATGAGATTTTCATAGTCTACTATTCATTCGAAAAGGATATGAAATACATTCCAACTGCTCTAAATATTTGACCAAGAATCTTCCTGGACATCTATTTTTCTACTATGATCACTGAGGATATTCATCATTTTAATCATCCTCCATTTATGTGACCAAAGAACATAATATACACCAAATTTCCTCATCGTTTTCTCAACTATTACTTTATTTTTTTCATTCATTTATCCATTTTAATTATTGCAATCATATATTTTCTTTCAAGTGTCCATATTTAAGTTGTTCTTATACACAAGATGTCATTGGGATATTCTTTCCATCTAAAAAGAAGTTTGGGATATTCCTCCTAGAAAAAAGTAAGGTTGGTTTTGACTCTATGAAAATTCATGGGTTACACCACCACATTTAAAAAAGTTTGTCCGGGTTATACCATAATGTGTGAAAAAGGTACATCTATAATTGTATGTAATTGGGTTGTCACTCCATGTCAAAAGTGAGGATATATGACTCGCTAATAACCTCTATGGGTAGAATATATTGATGAGAGGACAAGGATTCTATTGATTCAAACCTTGACAAAAATCACATGTGATATCTGTTTTATTTCTACTATAACATTTTAATCTATTTTATAACATTGATAAATTTGAATTTTTATTAATAAATAAAAAAGGACTATTCACCCCCTTGAGTCACCACAACCATTCCAAGGGACCTGTCAGGGTTATGTAATAAATTAAATTTATATCCTATAACAATGTTTTGTATTAGAAGGTCACACCTCATAAATTAAAGAATTATCAACATATAATTCCATTGAACCATAACTGGACTATTTGTTGAATAATAATGATCACTCCACCCAATACTCATCAAAGAGAAGAGGATGTTAGATGTTCCAAATATGATTAACATATTTAGGATGTCAATATATAATTGAGATAATTTCTTTTCAAACCATATGATTTTATAGCCAATGAATATTCCTATGAACTTTATCCAATGTCACTCAATGATGAAGGTTTCCGAATTTGTTGGTGGAAGAAACTGTATATAAATTTATGATCGTATAAATTACCTCACCATTGAAATATATTGACAAATAAATGGTTACCTAGAATGAAAATTTAATAAAACATTATATATTTTTATGTTACATCCTAAAATTTATCATCATTTAGTTAGATATTATTAAATATTTATGACTTGATCTTGTGGGGTTTTTATGGACCGGTTTACTAATATTCTATAAAAAACAAAATTTAGAGGGAATCCTAGAACATATACTATTTTAGATTTTTGCAGCCAACAATCATTTTTTAGGCGTGGTGTAAAATCCATCATTGAACAACAACTCCTCTTATTCAAGACTCTTTTATTACAGTGTTACTCACATAAAAGTGGGGGGTTCTAGGGGTTTGGGATACATAATATTTTTATATAGACATAGAATTACATTCATATATAGACAGATGGATTACAAGTCGGTGGATAATATGGAATTGGAAATGAAATTGTTCAAGATTATATATGTATGTAGAAAATATATTGACATGTAATTCTAGCGATACATTGGTTGGTCCTCTGATGACCGGTAAATTATTAAAAATTAAATAATCATGTAAAAATACGATATAAAATTTTAATAATATTTTTTTGCTCATATGATAATCATTAATCCAAAAAGACAATTGAAATGTTTTTGAGGATGTTTATTATGTTCTATATATTGTATCATTACCTATAATTATATCTAATAATCAATATATATATATGTGTGTGTGTGTTCATCTATTTTTATTTATATATTGATGATGATTCTCCCCTCTTATTTGTGACAACCTATATCATAAACCGTTAACATTAAAAATAACCTCACCATTGATGTATATTGATGCATACATGAATACCAATAAATTATATTTAATAAAATGTTATATAAATTTATACTATATCATCTAATTAATAATATCTTTTAACTAGTAAGGATTAAATAATTGTGAATTGATCTTGAGAGTATTTTATTTTTTTGTTTATCATTATTTGAAAAACTAATCAAAACCAAGGGTGACCATATAAAGCCTTTAATTTTTCAGATGTCAGTATATATAGCTCACCATTAAATCATGGTGTAGAAAGGTAAGACCAAACAACAACACATATTGTTGAACACCCATTTATATCAATGTTTCTCATATTCAAGTGACGAGATCAATGGGGTTGGAATACATAAAAGTTTCACATGGAAATGTATATCCTTACACACATAGAGTGGGGGATGAAAAATATACAATTAAATTGGAAATGAAAATGATTGTTACAAATTATTTAACTATATACAAAAAAGATGTCATGAAACATCAACCATACATTGATCAGTCATCTCAGGATCAGTCATCAAATAGTAATATTTTCTTTTTTTTTGGGATATTTATTTTGTTATATATATATATTATCTTTACCTACAACTGTATCTAATAAATAATAAATTTCTATTTATATAGACAGAACTATTTATATTACCTACTATTAAATATCAATATATATATATATATGAATTATCTTAATTTATGATTTCACTTAAATATACATAATATTATTTATCAAATATTATATTCTAATAATAAAACATATATTATCTCAGTTTCAATATACATATTTCCAATTAATTTTTGGATATAGATGTTTATATATAATATGATTGTTAGAAATATATTTTTCAAAAATAATTTACAAGAATAAGTATAATTATATATGTACCTAAGAGTATATTATACCTTTATTTAATTTTTTATCTACTAAATTTTAAATTAAAAGTTTTAGGAACTACGTAAACCTAATCCAATTTTTTTAAAACAAATGTAAACATAAAATTCCGGTGTTATAAGCGGTGTGAAGCAATTAGATTTGATCTCACCCCTAATGCCAACATCAACCATTGAAGCACATTAATCATGAGCCCTAAAGGGCCACATAGAGCTCATATAAATGATTTATCTATTCTCAAGGAATCTTAAACTTAGTTTTATTTCCTATAATAATGTGATACAATTTGTTTGAGGTGATATGAAAATTTGATTCACTCAATCCAATATGTTTGGAGCTTCTAAGGAACATTCCTTGATCGATCATTGAGGGATTAAATAGCTAGGTCAAAATGAATTTCATTCCATAGAGTATTACAATGATGGAGGGTGTCATTTTTTATGACAAAAATCATAGAATGTAGCTCATATTTTTATGAATTTTGAATTCAAATATAGGGAAAAAGAAACCTTTATCAAACCTTCAATATGTGTGAAAAATACATCCACATCGAGAGGGTTCTAGGTCACCAGATGCTCCATGATCAACATTTACATTGATACATGAGTTGATCAATGGGATCCAATAGATATATTTGTGCATTAATGGTCACATGGGAATTCCAATAACACCCAGAAGACTATGTGTGTTAATGTATATGTCATTATGCATATCACCCATTTTCTATTTGGATAATGCTTATTCATCCCTATGCACGGAAAGAGTACCGATATGAAATGTGGGGATCTGATTGTCTACAATGATTGAATTACTTTCATTATATATATTGATGACAACCGAAGATGAAACCACTTTTTGGGTAATCTGAATTTTCTCCCACATTTCAGCATCACATATGTCCTCCCAATTATTTTCTTATTGAGAGTTTATGTAGATGTTAATTCTAAATAGATATCTCATAGTTTTTTTATATTTCATGTATAAAAACTCATCCCAAAATATATGTTTAACATCCTATACACATCTCAAGAGAAGAAGAAGTTACAATAAATATGATTTCTAGATCTTTTGAGATGCCCATGTGTTGGAAATATGATTCTCCAAATTCTTAAAATAAGTATAAAACATAAAGCTGAATTAACTATATCTTGAAATTCAATGACCATGATGGTATCATGGTTGTTCAATCACACTTCACCCTATATAAATCCTTTATTTTTATATACTAATTTTTGTTTGGATTACATATAAAATTATATATATCCATGATAGTGTATCTATAATCATCCCACTCAATTTCATGGCGGGAAATTCATGTAATTCTATTGTCATATAGAATGAGGTAAAAAATTAACAATTGATTTTTACCTGTAGGGATTTCCATGATGTACTTGAGGGGTATATCTAAACACGGGGTACTCCAATAGTTGATATTTTATTTCATGCTAATCAACCATTTGGTATTTCACATGATATCCTTTAAGAAATACCTGATTGTAGTCCAAATATATGATAAAAGATAATGAGGGTACACATGTAAAATTAATGCATTCAACATGCTTGAAAGAAGATCAAATGATGTTTCATTAGACATTATGAGGTTTTTGGTGAATTTATTAAGAATGAATCCATTAAATGTATTGATATCTTCGATGTGAAATCCTCAATAGCAGTGGGAATAATGTATTACCTTTAAAAAATAGTTATCATATCTCTTTCATGTATAGAAATTTGGATATAAATATTTATATTAATTTTTAGGTCCTTCAAAATACCCCTAGGAAATCAATATTGACAAAAAAATATACAAATTTAGAGGTGATGACCAAGTTTAGCTGGAAAAATTATCCATTTAAGGGAAATGGATTTTCTCTTGCACATTAGAAGTTGATGAATGATATTAAAAAACATATGTATGATTAAATCCTCTCACTTATCTCCAAAATATGGGGGACTCAAAAAAAATAATTGAATGAGACCCCTTCTTTACTCCAAGAGATATGGTAATCCTCTTTTTTTGGCGATGGGTACTCCATCCCAAAAAAATGAATTTTTTTCACCAAATGATTTACTATCCTTAAACTTCCTCATATTGATAAAAAAATCATGGAAAATAGATAGGTTTTTCTTATATGATTTTCCATATAATAGAATTTAATTACAATGAAACATATATTATGAATGAAATAACCTCTTATAGCATTGGTTGGATCTTAATTACTAATATGAGAATGTTTATTGATGATTGTTTAAATATAGTATTCATCAATAGAAATTAGAAGTCTTGAATGCGTGTATACTTGTATAACACACTGAGTATATTAAAATAACCCCTTCGCAGAGTCATTAATAATAATAGGCATCCTTGAGGAACTAATAACGGTGAAGAATAATTCGATAAAATCATTTTAGAACCCATTCTTTTGTTGGATTGTAATGATGAAACAACATTTTATTATTTAAAAACAATTATATATATCAATTTTAAGGGATGATTACCCTGACTTGATTTCATCCTCATAAAATTGAAACATTATGAGGTTGTAAATAATAAGGTCTAGATGGTTCTCCCATGTCTAATAATAATATTTTTTTTGTAAAAATCCCCAAAAATTTCTACCAATTTGATAATAATGATTTTACTTATTATTATGGGAATAAAGTTCCTAAGAGATATGTTTATGATGTGTTTGATGTGTAATTAATTCTCTTTCTTCAGTATAAGTGTAATGAAATTATAATTAATAGCATGAAGAATAGAGACATGATTGAAAAATTACCTAAAATAAATTGTAACCTCATCATGAAATATGATGCAGTAGAACATGATAAATGTATTGGTAATTCCATATGGATATTAGAACTCTCCATGTTGATAAATAATAGAAATAATATGACTCTCTCTTCATAATTTTAAATGCTGAGATATTTGTTTTGATGCTCATCAATTATAGGAGTAATATTATAAATTACTGTTTTAGTCTTGTCAATACAATCATTAAAGTACATACCTTTAAATTAATCCCCCACCACATTGGATATATGATTTTTTATGTGAAAATATATCAATTAATGATGATGTAACTATTTCCTCTTCTTTATCCCATCGATTTATCTAGACGATGGAAAAGATTCAAGTCCCTATCAGCATACTTTAACCATCTAACATTATGCTGATTCCATTCTTATCACTCTTTAATAGCTAAGAGATCATCATTTATAGAGAGCTGTTGTAATCCCCCATAGATAGAAAATCCTGATGTTGGATTCTACTATTAAAGGATGTAATAAATTTTTTTCAGCTTTGATATGAAGATCTAGTTTTTAGAATGCCTTTGTGTTCTATTCCTTTTAGAGGTCATTGGTATATTTCACCTGGTCAGTAAGAATTGGGAGGGGCTTCCCAAAGATTCCTTTTTCCAAGACTCCAATATCCCTTCCCCATAAATAGGAGTAACTAGATATCCATTTTTTACATTAAATAAGAGATAAACTGCGGTTTTCAAATGAGTGGAAAGTCCATCTATGATTGGATTGTGATTTATGTGGTAATTTGGGTTTGTGAATCATGTGACACTAATGACAACATTTCTATCATCCGTTCAGAAAAAGAATCTCTCCAACAATATTTATTTTCTTTTACTAATGTTCTATGTACTCTAAGTGAAATAGATCCAAATAGTATAACTTCAAGAAGATTACAATAATCAACACAATAATATAATTCATTGGATATTTTCTTGTTGAAATTGGCTCCATATTTTATTCAATCCATATGAAAATGTAAAAATCCAACTAAAATACCGCTTGTGGTTTAGTTTATTAGGGGAAGTTTGAATATCCTTCCATAGATTCATTCTATAAATATAGGAGCCATAATTATACACAATGAATTTATAAATGAAGGATATTGGTTAAAAAATGATACTAACATCCTCTATGGTTTCTTACTACCTATGAAGATGTGAATATTATCAAGATTAAGAATTTGATTATATATATATATAAATATATAATAGTTTTTAAAAAACTTTTATTTTATATATAACTACTAAAAACAATATTAATATTTATTTTTTAAAAATATAATTTACAAATGTAACATAATTTAATCATAAAAACCCATTAAAATACTGTGAAATTATGTTTCATTAAATATAAAAATAAATTAAGTATATATACATATTTTTAAGTAATTAAAGATTATAAAATTAAATTAATTATATTTTATCCTTAATAAATTGGAATAATATTTTTTTTAATTCATAGAATTTAAAAAATAATATTAATAATAAGTACTCGGTTTCAATTTTGAAAATAATATTAATATATATATATATATAACGTATAATATATTTTATATTTATATAATGATGAATATGATAACTACTGAACAAAACAACTTTATATATATAAGATTATATTCAAATTAATTCAATAATAGTTTTTATAAATATTTATTAATAATATATTTTTTATAAAATATTTCGGTAGATTCACATTATTTATTTACATATATTGAATATTTAATTTCAAATTTACTATAATATAAATATGTTATCTAATATAATATATATATATATAAATACATTTAAATTTAGTTATTCATAATTTAAATTACAAATATATGCATGTTTTAAAAACTAATATTTACCTGAATATAAATTAATTTATTTTATAAATATAATGTCAGTTAATGAAAAACCATATATAAATTTTCTAAATCAAACAATTTAAATAAAATCATACAATTTAAATTATTCATAATGAAATTAAATCATTCAAAGACCATTTATTAAATCATTCATACAATAATAAAATTTGAATAAATAATTCATACAAATAGAATAATTAATTCCATTTCATAATTTAAATTTTGAAATACAAATTTTATCTTCAAAAGGATTGAAATATATGTTGAAAAAGAGATCTGATAGATTTTCACTCTAAAATATAATCAATAAATAAATTAATTGGAGGGGAGGGTAGGAATCTATTTTTTTGTTTTATCAAAAGGAGGCATCAACCACATTCACTCTTCCATCCATGCCCTATGGAAAATTGAAACTCATTAATGCTTCCATGGAAGCTAGAAAAGAAGTGTGAACCCCGTTCATGATTCTTATTTAAGTAGGTATGTGTGAATGAGTTTCACAACCACATGGACCCTTTTTTAAAAATACTAAAATCCCTATCAATTATGTTTTTTAATACAAGACCTATTAAATGAACTCCATGAAACTCCAAATTTCTGTATGATAAAATGTTACGTTGTGTAAAATTAACCAACACAAACCAATACAAATTAATGATTTTCAAGTTAATAATTCATTATCTTCAACATTAAGATTTTTATAGTTTAGTAATTTAAATAATTATTCCATAACCCTTACATATGTAATTGTTACATCACAAAGTAGTATGTTCCACTTAGTATCTATTTGTTTCGAAATTTTTTTATGATATAATAAATTTTCTTTTTGTGAAATATCTTTAAAATTTTAATCTTTACCCCATACTTATTCGAGATAATCCTTATATCTATATGATTTTTTTAAAAATATATTTGGTACACCAAAATATCATAATGTTACGTAAAAAGAAATAATCAATCTATTAGCCCATGAATGTTAAAAAAATTACTTTTTGAAAATTAAATTCGATATCAATATAAAAACATTCATACGTAGGAAATCAACTCATATTCAAATATATTTTAAAAAAAATTATAAAATATAAAAATTTAACTCATAATGGTTTATTTGAAATCATAATAAACACTACTTTTTTGTTTCAAAATGTTATACATTTCACCCATAAGATGTATAAAATAACATCCAGTCAACATAGTATTATTAGCATACCTATTAAAATCATGAGATTTTGGTAAAAAATAATTAAATTAATAAATTAAAGATGGTGGTAAATTGGGATATATTCTTTCAAATCACTCACAGAATTATAATAACCAATACAGTCAACTTCAAAAACTATTCTCTAGAGATTCCAATGAATTGGATGACTATAATAGACTCACCTATTTTTGGGTTATAACACCACCACCTGTTCCTGGTTTATAACTAAACCACATATAATTTGGTTTTTAATGGAACCAATATTTACCACAAACAATTATCATGAATCATAAGTTAATCATAACACATTAAGTCATGAAATTTTCAACATTATACTCAACAAAATATTCATTACCCCCATAAGAAAAAAATTCATGATAGTGAAATATCTATTCATTTAAAATCAATTGTTGATAAAAAATACCTAGAAAAAAGTGATATAGGGTTTTCATTTGAAGAAAAAATGAATTGTTTTAATTTAATTGAAATATCATATAAGGTTTTCCAATTTTTAAAAGACCGTCGACACTTTATATGTTATAATATAACATTTCGTTTATTCTTTTCTATTGGAAGTTAGTTTTTTTGGAATTATATAAGTATAATGATTCTTTTTGAAATACATCGAATTAAAGTAAAAAAAAGATATTAAATAATATTTATAATTATTTTAAATGATACTTCCATAAAATAATATTTTGAATATGTATTCAGAGTAATATTATTTTGAAAATAAATATCTAAGACATTTAAAATGTGGTTTTATGGTTTAGTGTCCCATATATTTAGTCTAACTCATTACATATGTCCTCTATAATCCTAATTAGTAAACAAGTGTTAATGATTTATTATTTATGGAAATTTTCCGGGTTGATTTTTTATTTTAATATTTTATTTCTATGTAATTTTCAATTAATTTTTCATTATGTTTATTTCATATATTTTGAGATATTAACCACATAGGTCCCAAACGACATCAGTTTGTTGTATATGGTCAACAAGGTAATTATTTTATCATATATAAAATAATAATATTAAATAATTATCATTTTCCTATATAATTATATTCTTTAAAATGTAATAATAAAATATTGTTATGAAAACTGAACGTTACTGTGATCTTGGAGATGCTAGGTCGTACATACACATGATTAACGTAGCAATTTTTTTGTGATCATGATAGAAGGAATGTATGTTTTATTTTATATTTTAAAAATTATTATTATATCATAAAAACCATATTATTTCTATAAATATAATAATATATACAATCCATTTAATGTGGTGATTAAAAACATATCACATCGCTTCAAGTTGGTTGCTATCCGCACATACTCATGAATGGTGTTATGAGTTTTCAATGAATAGAATGGTAAGAAAATGAATTATATATTTATTTATAATAACTACTATTATGTCATTAATATAAATTTTAAACATTAAATCCATCATTATAACCTTCTCTTAGATGCCATGATGGAAAACTAATTAAATCGATTCACGGGGAAGTAGTCTTCCAAACATAAAGACGATGGTTTTTTTCCATTTGATGGAATGTGAGATGAATAAAGGTGATTATATTAAAATAATAAAATAAAAATAATTGAATATAATGATGTCATTATATAAACATGGTTGAACAGTATTAGAAGGATGGTGAAGCAGAAATAAAATGAAAATTCTTTGTTAAAAAACATCATCTTTTGAAAACATCATTAGGTTTATACATAAATTCTTCTTAGGATATAAACATGAATAAGAAATTTCATACAGTATTTGTGTATGGTTTTAATTAATGGATTTTGGTAGGTTTTTTATGAACCAATGGGTTTTGGAATCATGTGGATTAGAGGAGAAGATGAGTCATTTTATATGCGAGGGAATGACCACACATTGAATTAATTAAATTATTAAATTAATATAAACTATTTTTCCTAGAAAAAATAATGAAAAATAATTCAGTTTTATGATAATATTTTATGGGTAATCATATTATAATTAGTTAATTTTTACAAGACTTGATTATTATTTTACCGTTTTAATTTTGCCTAAACACGTGTCAAAACTTTTTAATGATTACTATGATAACAAAGTTTTTTTTCATTTGGGGACAAGAAAGTTAAAATAAAAGGAAAATTTGACCATAACTGGATCATGGTTTATATTTTCAACGATACCCAAATAAAATTTCCAACGAAATTATTTTTCATATTTTTAAATCATTTAATAACATTTTATTTATTATAAAATATCATAATTATCATTTCTAGAAATTCATGAAATATTATAATATATTGTGTACTTTAATCATAAAAAATGGTTGAAAAACCATATAATTTTGATTATAATGGTGTAATTATATAAATTAGATTACCCAGTCAAAATTTTTATAGGTGTTGATATCATTTTAAATCTATGTTTTTTGGTTTAACCCTTTAGTTATCATTTTTTTAACCTTAACTATGGTCATAAATTTACATACGAGGTCAAAATTGGATTATAAATAGATAAGGTATTAAATTTTAGACAATTTAACATCTAAATTGTTTAATTTCATAATTATTTATAGGACATTAAAATAATTTCAGGGAATATTATTTATCATAAAATATCATTAATAACATATTTGACACTATTCATTTAATTTGACATTATAGAAAACAATTAAAAAAATAATTAAACTAATAACATTTTAAAAAATATATAATATGTTATATGTATCTTAAAAATAAATGTAAATAAATTGGATAGAAAATATTGAATAAATAAGTGTTTTTTAAATCATTTACTTGATTTTTCAACTAATTTCACAAAATATTTTTCCGATGTTGCGTAAGAATTTAACGAAATTTTGAATGTTTTAAAAACTTAAACTAGATAAAAATGATAAATAAAATTATTTTTTATTTAATTTATTCATTTAGAACCAAACATATATTTTCTTCATCCATTTCACAAAATATTATATATATTGAACGAAATAAAGTGAGATTTTTTACATTATCTTTTACTTAAATATAATAAACGTAAAAATAAAAAAATATGAAACCATGTTGACATAATTTTGGAATTTGGATATAACTATCTGAAATCTACTCATAAAATTGGATAAATTCATCTTTTAGGGTAATTTTATTGTCTTTTCCATATTATTTTTAACTTTAGTTATCTGATTTACCCTTTAAGTGGTGATGAATATTTATTAAGGTTATGATTCATTATTGCCAAAAAATGCAATAATTACAAAAATATAAAATAAAAGATATGAAAATTTTAATTTATTTTTTAATATTTAATTTTGATAAGTTAAAAAAATATAATATTAATATGAAAAACTCCACAAGAAAATGTTTTTTATCTGAAAATGCCACTTTTTAAGTAAAAAAAACATATTTTCCAAATTATATAGTAAAATTGAATCTAATGAAAAAAATTGGATTATAAATAATATAATATTACTATCATTACATTTAATTCATTAAAAAATCATGATATATTATATTAATGAATCAAAAGTATAGTTTAAAAAATCAGTATTTTCCAGTATTCACCAAAAAATAAATCATTTTAGAAAAATTACAAATATTCACTTTAATATAATTATAAAATTCCTATTTAAAAAATTATATCCTTTTTATAAAATAACAGATAGTTTTTTATAAATTAATTTTATTATACTATCACAAAAAGAAACAAAAATGTTTTAGAAATAAAATCAATTTTAAAGCATTAAAGTATTTACTAAAATTTGAGTGAATATTTCATAATAATTAATTAAAAAATGTGTATTATTTTGGAACATTATAATTATATTTCATAATATTATTTATCCTATTAATACACACAAATTTAATGTCTAGGTTATATTTATAATATTTTAATAATAATATTTCATAGATCGTTTAGCTCATTATTGTGTGTTGTATGTGCAATCAGAAATAGTGTTATTTGAAAATATAAAGATATTACATTCTCTCACCTTTAATAATGTATGTCCTCACAATTTTAGATTGAGCTTGATAATAAATTTCTTTTCATTTAAAGAATCATTTTTGAAAACCACCACTGTAAAATGGGTTAGTAGTAATTTTGGTTTTAAAGGATTGAAATAGATATACGAAGGTAATCCAAAATTAAATATATATTGTTTTTTGAATAAGATAAAATTAGGGGGAAGTGAAAATGTGGGCATAGAAAAAAAATCAACATTTATAAATTGTGATAGAAGGTTATGAAGAACTTTGACCAAAAGAAATTTAATGATTAATATAATGTTAAAGTCCAAAAAACCCTAAATCAACTTGGTATGGATAAACCATCGATTAATTTGAAATAAAATTAATGTGATATTTTTTCAATACCATATTCCTAAATTTGAGGAATGCAATTATTATATAGTCTAGTGCAATAAAAAAATATACATAATTGATATGTATAATTTCATCCTTTAATCATCTTCCTCCTATCATTGGATGTTTACTAAAACCAATTTTGTTATAAAAATGTAATATAATTACAAATATGGATACACATTCATATGATGTTATACAATATTAATCTTCAAATACATAAAAACAACAACGAATGTTCAACATACATCATTTTATAAATAACTTACCATAAAATTCATTAAAATATTCCTGACTATGTTTGAAATCCAAAATTTAGATTGGTTTGATCAGATATTATTTAAAGATTAATTTAATATTAATTTACAATTAACATTATTCACACATAAATTTATATACCAAAAATTGTATATTCCCCAATTGTGTTATCTCCAAAATAAACTAATCATATAAATAAAAAAATATAGTCATAAAAAATTTCCATTAAAATCATACATGAATCCAAAAAATAATTCAACCATTATTCCTCAAATAGAATACCATAATATTTTTTTTACCTGAGCCCCGTAAGGTTCAAATAATATTTAACTTCTTCAAAAATAATATTAATTACTTGATCAACAAACCAGTTTTCAATCATATGTTCCCAAATTTTAATAACCCATAATTACATCAATATAAAAGATCATATATATCTTAAAGGATAACAATACCTATAAAGGAATTTCCATAAAATGTAATGTAAATTTTTGTAAAATAAATTTTCATCAAGATAAACATAAGGGTTACATATAACTCAAAAATTTATGAAAACTCAATTAATGTCACCCTAATATTTTCACATTTTTTCTATGCCATGTTTTAAAGGTATTGATTCCATCTATCACATATTTCTGAATTTTTTAAAAAAACCATTATTTATTAATACATATATGACTTTAAATTCTTTTAATATTTATATTATATTAAAATATCATTTATAAAATACCAATATATCATAATTCTATAGACCTGATACATAAACACAACTATTATCCAAATTCCTTCTTAAAAATTTAACCAAGATTTTCCTTCTCATTCCATAAAAATTTATTTTAAAAAATATAATATATAAAATATGTTAGTATTATTATTCAACATCAACCCGAAAAAGTTTCTACTTAGAAAATAAGAAAATAATTCATACATTATATATAATCATCCGATTATTCTTTTATTATGTTGATATACCCTTTATCTTTCATTAAGAACTCTATATCTCTGGAAAATAAACATTTAAGTACATAGTGGTATTTCCCATTATGAATATGATGGCTGGGTATATAATTTTAAATAAAATAATAGTGATTCCATGATACATAGTAATTTTGGAGAAATTAGAAGTATTCTGAGAGATAAAATAGTATATTTCAGGTTATTTGGATGTATAGAATGTGTTAAAAATTATTTGAGCATTATTTTTGAGGACAAAAGTGATTAAATCATCTAAAAGGGATAATAAGGTTGTATGAGATCCTTTTACTTTCATCTTGAAAAATTATATTCAATCTATAGAAAAGAATATCATTAAAACATGAAATGAATTTTTCCATGTAAAAATATAAATGGACCTTGTTAATATTGTACCCATATAAATTATAAAATACATTTAAAATTAGAACTTTTATAGCTAACATGATTATATTTATAAATCCAATAAAAAAAAATATTTCTCTTTATCATTATAACCCCTAGGGTTATATGATTATATATACTTATTATTCCAAACCAACATATTAACCTATGAAGTATTATAAACCATTTAGTAACATACCTCTAACAAAAAACTAAAATCTTGAGTTATATACACATGTTTTCTCATTTCGACTATAAGGAATCAAACTTAATCATTACATAATCTTTATTTCTAATTCAATAATTCATTCCTTTTCATTAAAGGATTGTTATAATTTATAGTGTTACAAAATTATTCGATCACACTTACATATATAAACATTACATAAAAACGTTTTTACTTTCAATTATTATTTTTTCCCATAAAAAAATACTTTAATATATTATAAGGTTATTTGGGTGTCACATCATTCCAATTTACATCATTACCTTATCCATGTTCGTAATAATCCTTAAAAACCAATGAAAAAATATAAAAGGGGGGATGAGAACAAAAAATATTAGTAAGGAATTTAATAATAATGAAAGAAATATATTAGAACCTGAATACTCATGAATAATTTTCCATTTCCCAAATAATGGATGGGAACAAATATATATTTTATTACTCAATAAATCATCTTATATAAAAAAATTAAAATTTTTAATAGAAATCATAAAACATCAAATCATAAAATTTTCATTGAGATCATAATAAACTAATTAATATTTTTAACAAATATATAATTTTCACTCTTTAAAAGTATAAAATACTTTCCTTAAAACATATTCTAATTATATTACCCTGTGAAATCCTCAGATTTTTATAAAAAACATAATAACTATTAAACCATTAGTTAGTTACTTGGGACATCATTTTTCATATCACTCTTAAAAAAGAAATAAACAATATAGTCATCTTTAATAAAAAATCTCTTCAAAACCAAATGGATTGGATAACTATATGGACCGACCCATATATGGTTTATAATGGACCATCCCATCTATAGATTATAACAGAACCACTCATATTTTGTTTATAAAGGAACCAACCATCATTATGAACAATTATAAATAAAAATAACATAGTCATAACTCATTTAATATTTCTATTTTCAATATCATAGTCCAAAAAATATTCTATACACCCATAATAAAAAATATCAGCATATTGAAATCTCCAGTCTATTTAAAAAACAATTTTAAAACCAAAATACAAAACAAATGGGAAAAAAGGTATTATTTTAACAAAAAATGATATTTTATAATGATGTATAAAAATAAAATTACTATTAGAGAGGTAAGAAAGGCCTTTGAATGTTTAATTCTTAAAATAAAACATTCATTTTTTCCTTTTGTAAAGAAATTCAAAACATTCCATATAAAATATTATAAATGATTCCTTTAGAAATCCTTTTTAAAAAATTATGTGACAAAAAAATATCAATTATAATTTTTTATATAAATACATCCATAATTTTTTTTGAATAGGGACATGGAAGGAAAATATTTAAGAATAAAATCCTAAAAACATTTATTACATATAAAATGTTGTTTTGTGTTAACGTGTCCCTTACCTTGAGTCCCACTCATCTCATAAATTATTTATATTTCTAAATAATATAATTAAGTTAATTATTTACAATATTAATATCATTCTAAATTTAATTATTTATTTTATTATACACACTAAAATTATATATTACACTACATAGTCATATTTTTTTTGTAGAAGATGCTTCAATGATATTTTGCTCATATATTAAAAGTGACTTTGGTAGGCTAACTAGGGATAATGAGGTGATTATTCTATATCTAAAAAATAAAAATAATGAAATTAGTTTTTTTTAAAATTATACACTTAAATACTATCCTGAAATATGAATATGATAATTGAATTACGTCACAATAATGGATAAGACATGTCATTCATAAGAGTGACTAAAATTTATATTTTTCAATGATCACGATAGAAATAATGTAGGTATAATTTTTTAATAGTGATAATTATATCTCCAAAATAATCTTATTTTTTAAAATATACTAATATATACAATCCAAGTCATTTGGTGATGAAAAATGTATCACAACACTTCGTGGAGGTGGTAGTCCACACATTCTCACAAATGATATTTTCAATTTTCTATGAATTAAAATGTAAGAAAATAGTTGTTATAATAGATTAATATAATTATAATTATATCTTGAATAATATATATATATATATATTCCATTATAATAAATATCCATAAAAGGTAGTTATGGAAAACAATTACATTAGTTCGAGAGGTGGTGGTGCATCGTACACACGAATGATGGTTTCAATTACAATTTGATGGAAGTCGATATGCATATATGTTATTTCATTATCATAAAAAAATCAGAGTATATGTAAGATAATGATGTTATTATGTGAATAAGTTTGAAGAATATTTGAATGAGTTAGAAGAATAAACAAAATAAAAAAGCTTGATTAAAAACCATACCTCATCTTTAGACAACCTCATTAGGTTTCTACCAAAATCATTTCTAGGATATGACTGTGATAAAAATAAGGAATCTATGATTTTATTGGTATTTAAGAAGGTACTTTGGTATGTATTTTTTAAATAATTAGTTTTTTTATGTTTTTTGAAAGAGTAAATGTGGTATCCTAATTATAATTGATAGAGGGGCACTTCTATAATAAATTAAAGTATTAAAGCAATATATATAGATTTTCGATGTTTAATCGATACAAAATGATATATTTTTATAATAGTGAAAGTATATGTCTAAATATTCTCATCAAATAAAATTATAAAAATTTTATATGTCACCTTTTCCCACAACATGTAGATTTAGCTCATGTTCACAGTTTTTCATGATTATCGAGAAAAAACATTTATTACTATTTTTGGGTCAAGATAGATACTATAAAAAGAATATTGGCCCCTAAATGGGGTTTTCTATATTTTAAAACTCAACCCAATAAGTTTTTAAAAAATTGGTGTTTTATGAATATTATGTAATTTTTCGAAATATTATTTATTTTATAATATCATAATTTTCATTTTTGGAAATATATGAAATATTAATATATATTATTTGTATAACACATTACAAATGGTTATAAAACCAAATTAATTCAAATATAAAGTGGATATGGTTTTAATATAATTACCCAATAAAAATTTATAGGTTTTGATATAATTTTAATCATTATCTTTTTAGTTTAACACCTATGTTAATAGATTTTATCATTAACCATGGTAATGACTTTTAAAAACTAAACTGTAATAATTTTAGTTATGAGGGGATAATTTTCTCATTATTCTGATAAATTATGACATCTTTGACAAATTATCATCAAAATTTTGTTACTAAATGATTTTATAACGTTAAAATAAATTAAAAAATACTATTTTTAAAAAAATATCATTAATATCAGTTCTCACAATATTTGATTAATTTGAGTTTGAAAAAAACAAAAAAAATTAATTTTATTTAAACAATTAAAATATATATTATATTTGAAATTCATCATCTAAATTAATGTAAAATATTAAATAATCCATAAAATATTACATTCAGAGTTTATATTATCATTTACTTTATTCTGTTATTGCATTAATTGGCGCTATGTTAGTGTTGTGTATGAATTTAAGGTATTTAATTAATATCCCAAAACTAAATATAATTTACCATCATAAAAAATAATTAATATATAAAATAACCATTTAAAAAATATTTTCTTTTCATCCCTCTCAATAAAATTACAGTTATTAAAAATAAGAAAGTATCCTTTTTGACATTATCTTTTATATAAATATTATAATGGTCAAAAACAAATATATATGAAAAAACGTAGCCATTGTTTTGAATCATTTATGTACAAGGATGTAATACACTCATAAAATTTGATAAAGGAAATTGTTACGGTAATTTTTTTCACTTATAATATTTTTTAGAAAATTTATTTCCCTATTTATCTTTAACGTGGAGACAATTATTTAATATGGTTATTATCCATAATGAAAAAAATAATTGGAAACTGTTTTCAAAGTATATAATTCCTGATTAGAAATATGAAAAAAATATAATAGTCAATTTGTTTAAGTTTCATAAATTAATTTATGATTGAAATGATAAAATTTAATGAAAAGCAGTTTTTTCATAAAAATGGATTTTAAGTACAAAAATGTTTTCATACCAAATTCAACCATCGAAAAATACTCCACAAAACATGATTAAAATATTAATAACAATAAAAATAGATAACTAATTTTACATTAAATCCATTTAAAAAAATATCCCAATAAATTCGTGAATCAAAAATATAGTTCTCAATAATAAACATTATTTTTTACTATTCATTACAAACTCAATCAATTCATAAAAATCTCAAATATTCACTATATTATAATTTTAAAATCTTGATTTTAAAAATTATATCCTTCTTATAATTTTTTTTCCAAATTGACATAAATTAATAATATAATTTTCTCACAAATTGAAATAAAAATCATTTTTGATGAAAATTTATGTTTGAAGTAGAAAATGACATTATGAAAAATTCAGTTCTTATGTACTATGATTTAGTAAATATATTTATATTTAGTATGAACCTTATATATATAAATGAATTTAATACTATTGATACCCCCAAATTTATTGTCTAGTTTATAAGTATAACATTTAAATAATAATATTTCTTAGTTTCATTGAGATCATTGCTACATGTTTTATGCGCCATCAAGTATAATGTTATTTTAAAATCTCAAAATATTACAATGTATTCCATGTATTTATGCTATTATTGATTTTATATTTTGAAGATGTTGAATATTTCAAAAGAATAATGATAGAGATGTAGTATTTGGATCCATTATCAGGTCCCTAGTAGATTAAATATGATTTGGGAATAAGTTAAAATTCCCATTAAATAGTTATACTAAAGATGTTTATCTATAAGATAATTTCATATCTATAATAGGTAACAAACATATGGTATTACTTTTCCGTAATCTTAGATTGTATTTCTCTATTTTTCCATGATCACACAACATTTTATATTCATGAATACATTTAACTCAAAAAAGAATATTTTGGTCAATACATGACAATGATAAATAATATTTCATATCTATCACATTAAGGGGGTAATTATTTCATTATTATTATGAACTAATTATTCTTATTCAAGAGGCTCACTCTGTTTCTGGTGATTCTAATCATGATGATAGTGAGCAAGCATATAAAATTGAAGAGGAATACATGTGCTCGAGTGCCAAAAAAGGTAATAAATCTCTTATTGATCCTGATGGATTTGTTACTCTTCACCCTATGAAGAATCGAAAATGAATTGATTATTCTATGTTGTAGAAGACCATTGTCACTAGATATTCTAGGCTTCGAATGGATGAAAATAACTTCCCTACAGAGTCGGTTGTCAGCAAAAATACTTATTCATTAGAATCCTCTAATGAAGAGGGAACCTCCACATCAGATTAAGAGGCCTCCTTATCTTGGATTGAGTATTGGGAGGATATAATTAAGCATAGATATTTCACTCAGGTTATTAAGGAAGGATACAAGGAGGAATTATACCATTCGATTGAGGAACAAGCATTGTTGTCTTATAGAAGATATTATAACAAGGAAATATCTGTTGATGAATATCTCATAATCAGAGAGCGTATGTTTGATAGGGTGGAATTTTAACGTGATCGAAATCCTGATTTTGAATACCTCCAGCTTCGGTGGGAATAACGTTTTTTCACTCATGGTCTGCTTATCAGTCTAGAACATTAATTACAGGATTTTGAAGCTCAGTTTTCTTTGTGGATTGCTGCTTTTATTTGTTTTTCACTGATCTGTCACTTTTAATGGAGTCCTTGGCATTGGGGATTGTCCCATGTCCTTGCAGGAATGCTTTGGAGGTATTCCTCTTCAACTTTTCTCCTCTTTTATTTTTTTCTTTTGCTGGTACAAGCTCTTTATACCTCGTGTAATCACCTATCTTTTACATTTTTTTAATAAATCTTGGAGCACTACTCTACACCTTTCGATCTAATTAAATACATATTCCATTTAAATGTAATTCATTACGATATAAATATTATCTTATTCTCTAAGATAAAATATTGAGTGAGGTATATATTCATTTATTCTATAACGTGTGAGTACCATGTACATAATTAATCTGATTAATGGGTATTTATCATGATTGAAAAATAGTTTAATTGAGAAAGAGAATATTTTTATCAATAACATATTATTTTATTATATATGTATTGATCACAATGTACTTCAGTATTTTGATTAAAGGGTATTCAAAAAACGTATAATCATAGGTTTTTTAATTCAATATTGTTTTTTTAAATTGAATAGTTTTAATTATTAATAAATATTTTACCAATTTAATGTTTTATAATCCCTTATTTCAATATTATTATGTTATAACATTTATAGTTTTGGTAGAAACTATATTTATACCTATTCACAAAAAAATAAATATTTTCTAAAAACCTCAAAATTTATCTTAAGGATAATATTGATATATGGAATTGAAATATGGAGTAACATTTTTAAAATTAAAATTTTAAAATTTATAGATGTAGTATTTAAATTTAAAATATAACGAAAATCCACTTTTATTTAGAAGAATAACTGTTAAAAATTATTTATTTTCAATATTATTTCATATTAAATTCTAAAATAAATAATATAAATATTCAAATATTATATATCACCATAACAATAATTTTAATGTTTATATTTTTATTTTATTAATAAGTTAAATAGTTATATTATAATGAAAATCCTTTTTGAATTATTAATCATATTTAATATATATATTCTAAATAATTTTTTTTAATTGGTTTATATCATTTAATTCCCATGAGATCTAATCATTCCAATAATTTTCTTGATAATGTTGATCTAATATGTGGTAAATCAGTCTATTTTGAGTTTCATGTGTACAAATATTTATCTAACTCACTAAATTTATTTAAATTAAAGATATATAGTATAATATTGGGGTGTTAAAATCACCCCATATATAAATTTCCTCCTCAAAGTCTTAAAACATGTTTCATGAGAGTAATTTCACTAGGAGATCATAATTAACTATACCCTATTAGTTGATCATGTGTTTTTTGGATATGAATTAATATTTCATTATATGAAATTTTAAATGAGCGCTTGTTGAAAAGAGATAAAATATTCCTAATGTGTAAAGAAATGACACATCCCAAAGATGTAACTTCCCACAAACCAGGATGAGTATTCTTATTCAATGGATAAAATAAACGTACGAATAATTGTTTTTAATTATTATTAATTATAAAATATTTTAAAAAACAAATGAAATTATAGATATATTTATATTGAGTGGGAAATTATTTTATACTTTAATAGTATTCATTGCGTAGTATTTTACATATTCTTATGGTCCAGGAGGTTCTTGTTGTCGATTTTCATCTTAATCACCCATATTTGTGAACCAATTTATATGGTTCCAATATTACCGACATATAAAACATTTAATTTAATGTGGATACTTATGATGAACAATATTTTACCCATTATTCTAAAAATACTCTTCCATTTTTCCATGATAGGTGTCTCGTGAATCCCTCCATTACCATAAATCAAACACCTTCTTGTTCCTTTGTGACATTTCCCTATGTGTCTCTTCTAAATTTTTTGACATGATGGATATTCGATCATCTTTTATTATCATCTTCATAACCTAGAATACCAAGATACCCCATATTCATATTCTTTGGTGTGTTTGGAAACACAAATAACTCAAAATTATTAATCATAATTCTTGATAGATAGTTTTTCATAATTAAAGGGTTTATCATTTAATTTCACATCCCATTAGGTTGATAATTGGTATTATGTCAACATTTCCCATGGAATCGATATTTAAATCGGTTCCCTCAGGCATGAGTAATTTCATAAATGGGGTTGATGTGAGTTATCAATAATTAACATCATAATAGAATAATAAAAAACGATCTTATGAAAAAATCATACATGAAATCCGTTTTCTTAAAAAAATCACATTATCAATTATTTCAATGTAAAAAAATCTCAGTTTAGTTCTGGTCCCTTTCAATTGGGAACTCATGTACTCCTTAAACTAATTCTATAACATAATAAATCATTCATAACATATTTTAATGTGAATTTTGTTTACCAAATCATATCCTATAAGAGTTTCAAACTAGTTTTGTAGTTATACCTATTTTTGTGCAGTAGGTGGGGATTCAAAAAAAAACTCTATGATCCCTTTTTAGGGCTATTATACCTATTTACATATATTCCAAATCCTATATCCACCTTTACCATCCGTAGATGGATTTCGTTTCCAAGGAAACCACTCAATTATTAAAAAATTTGAATTTATTCTACACATAGAATTATTCCATAGTTATATCCCTAAGAATTTAACTAATGTTCTATAATACTAACCTCAAATAATAATAACATAATATAAAAATATAAATCCTCCACTAAAAATAACTGTGACAAAATTTTCGAAACATATTATTATTTTAAATCATCTCCATATGTTAAAAATTCCATATCACAATATTCTCACACAACTCGGAGAACATTTGGTTTTAGTGTCTATAGAATATTTGTATTGAGATATTATTTTAAAAATCATGATATCATTTAAAAAAAAGAACACTTCTATACCACCTTCAATAATTTATTTTAAGTGATTATTATCATTAAACCCACTTGAAGTGAAATATACGAAAGTGGTGACATCCAATGATTAGCAATGATATTTATTTCAACTAGTTATCACAAGTTAGATCAAAAGAATAAGATAAAACATGAGAGGATAATTTTATTATTTAATAAAAATGGAACCATGAGATAATAAATATTATCCATGAAGAATACTCTTAGAAATTTGGCATGGATGTGTAACAAACTTTTGAAACATAACATAATAATGATTATTCAGTGTAAACATAATAATATGGTATCATTATATTGTTAGAATATCCAAAAAAACCATAAAATATTTCACAAGAACATATAACATGGATTAAACATTTTTTTGAGATAATTTCAAAGAAATATAATCGTTTAGATTGTGAGAATATCCACGAAGTATTACCCTATAGTTTTCAAGAATATTAAAGAAGTCTCACACTTGGGTTTTTGAAAAAAAAAAGGTGAACCCTGAATTTTATCATAAGATATGAAATATTGAAAATGTATCATAGGGTGATATTTGACCCCACACACCATTCATCCCAATATATTCATGCCACTTGAAAACAATTCAACTCTCACATAATAATAATCCCAGGTAAATAAAAATTGGTTTCATAAATCATTTAAATGAAAATCATTCAAATTTTAATAAATAACATAGATAAATGATTTTGGGTTTCATAACATTTATGAATGGAATAAAAAATGAAATTAAGAATAAAAATTAATAGAACCTTGTTTTGACCCAAGATGGGTGTTTGGGAAAAAATGGTTCATTGGGTGTTAAGCATTTTTCCGTTATTATAGAGATTTTCACATCAGGTTCAACATTTTTGTTTCGAATTTATTCGTGTCATTATCCTATAGGGGAAATTGGAGTATTCCTCATTGGTACTGGGCAGTTTATTTTTTCATTATGAAAGCGGTGCCATAGTTGAATAGTCCTAGTGGGAGATTCAAGGGGTTATGTATTCATGTAATCGGTCCTCCTAGGATATTATTTCCTTGGATGGTCTCTAACAGTATTATCCATGGATCCAAAAACACCCAAAAACCTTCATCTCAATGATTTAGGGAACTTATTTCTAACGGAATGCACTCTTTGGATAACGATCTGGCCAATGAAAACTTAAGGACTCTATTGGTCGAGAGGATGTGAGTTCTGTCTTATCACAACCTTCTTGGGTGAATTATTTCCTACTCCTAGAATCTATTAAATATCTAATCCTTGTCCATATCTTCCAGATTCATCAATTCATTCATTAATTCTTTATCTATGAGTTACCCTTAGGTTTTAGGATCATCATGAATATACACGTATTTATTGATGGAGAGAGACTGCTGACATAAGACATTAAATGAGGTTCCCTATAATTTATGTCATTCAGGATGGATAGAATGTGGGTTTATATTTGGGATGGAGCCATACAATGGGATTCCTATGTATCCTCATGAGAGGAATCAGACATCATGTAGTTCAATATTTCTTGACTCGAAACATCACCTTTTATGGTTATGTTATCGGGACCCATCCATGCAGTTTTAATGTCATTCAAATGAGGAAATACAGGTGAAATATTCATTGTCAATATTTTGTGAGGGTATTACACCAAAGTAGCATGAAGGTCTCACAGAAGATATGATCAACTAGGTTAACATGTTCCTACTATGGATATAACCGAGAGAGAATTATGGATTATTTGAGGGTCAAATTGGGACCTTAGGGAGGCCTCCTACATATTGTAGTTATATGGTGAATCCATGTATATGATGTTCTATTATGGGAACTTGCACCTAGGAGGAAGCCCTTTCGAATTTGGGAGAATATTTTATCAGGGCTATATTATTAGGAGAACATCACTTGAGATAGGGCCTTGTACATTAATCCTATGTATCCTGGTAAGAGAGGGAATCAGATTTCTTGTAGTTTGTTTATGGGTTGTGACTTGATTAAGGATTACCGATGGGGGTTACCCATTTGAGAGAATCGAATCAGGGTATACTTCTAAAGAGGACTCCACTTTATGGGGGACATTATGGGGTGAACCATTCAAAAAAGGGTGCCTCTTTATGATTCGACCATAAGTATTTATCCTATGAATTACAATTATGGTGGGAATCCGAGTTCTCATAGATCATTTTGGGTGGGAGAATTATCTATCCTCGTAAACCCCAAATCACAGATGAGTCATGATCTATGTGAGAAACAAGAGGATGTAAAAAAATTCAACAAAGGCACAATTTCTCTTCTACGCTGATGGAAATGGAGGATGATGATGGTGGAAGAGTTCATGGCTACAATCCCAGTGAGAGAGGGAAAAGGGAGAATTAATCATGCAACCCTTACCTATGTTGATATCCAGGATACTCATATATTGGGGTTCTATCTAGACATATCCTGAGCTGAGGCGATGTGGGTGAAGGGTGACACCTCTTGTAGAAGTCTAAGGGCTTACCTCAAGAGGAGTTCTCTTTTACGGGTTCAAGGAAAGGGAAGTATAATCATCCCTAGTCAATGGGTATGAAAAGTGTGACCTTTATTCTTTTCACTAACACTCAATAAATATAAAGGATAGTGGTTATCCCTACACACAATAATATGGAGGTTCATGTTGGCATCCTAAAGTCAGTCTTCAGGTAAGAATGGGAATGTAGGCTTAGAGTTATTCTGCGGTTCAAATTATTATGTGGACAAAATATGTGAATCCACATACCATAGGTATGTAGATTTAAAAAAGTCCACTGCTGCGCTTGATGATCTGATCATATGGGTCCAGTGGCATTGGAGGAGGCTTTGTCATAATTTTGGTGGACTAGTTCGCAGAGGAGCTATGGAAGACTGGATGGTAGCGAAGAGGCATGATTAGAGTTGGAGGGAAGAAAGCCCAAAGGCACCCCATTTCATGTACTTTTTTCTCATGCTGGATGGGGGAAACCATGCATAGAATAATTCTCACTAGGTAGAGGGGTCATTCATATACCAAAGTGTTACCTGGATGTGGGTATGGACCACTGTGTACCAAAGTGGTACACGGTCCTTGATGTGGTTAACCATGCCACTCTGAGTTCCATCAGCATACTAATGAAATACATGACACATGGTACGATCTGCATAGAGAGGTTATTTGTGGAGGTATGAATTAAAGAAGGGTCCTAGAGCCTGTGGTTTATGGGGAATCATCTCCAAGGCATTTATGGTTTTCAATTTCCCAAATTATGTTTTTATTTCACTAATTATTATTAAATTCAATATTTTTGTTGTTTGTGGTTGGTTATAACTGTGGTAAATGGGTTCTCAATGAGCACTTTTTCCATGATTCATAATCGATGTAGGAATATTCTTCATATCCTAATTCTCTCTTCTAGCCACAAGGGTCTCATTAGTGATCTCTTCCACATTCCCCTTTTCAAATTCCTCTTTTTCTCCATTTATAGAGCACTAAAGAAATTATATCTATGGGCATGCTGCACCATTTTTTGAAGCCCATGAATATATACCTCAACCTAATGAAGAATAAGTCATATAGGGTTTACGGAGGCTGTGGTTCACGAGATGTGGTTCACGGAGCCCTGCCTTCTTGATTTTCCGGTGAACTACTTAGTTCACTAGATGGAATTCGAATGGAATTTTAACGTTCGATTTCTCCAATGAAATGGTTCATAAAATCCTGGGGTTTATTTCCACCACCCCGCAGTACACCACCTCGCAAGTCCTTCCATGTATCGATGGTTTGCAGTTTATGCACCCCACAAACCATTCCTAGTGATGGTACACAGTCATCCAAAACCCATTTCAAAATTTGATTTCATCAATTTTCATATAAAACATTAAATCTAATTTGAATCCTATTTCCTTGCTCGACTTGTTAGACTTTTTTATTCCAACATCAAATTGATTGTGTTTTTATTTACATCCCTTTACGAATTTGTCATGTCCTTTAAAATTCCCCACATTGGAATGGGGTCTGATCAGAATGAAGAGGAGGCCATTCTGATACAGAAGTGGTCCTGAAAATAAGTGGTTTGTGGTAGAGCTGATAGGTATGGTAGGGGAGAACATTCATATTTATAGGGTCCTAAGTAATTTTTCATTTCAAAATTTCTCACAGAGAAAAGTTCTCTCGACCTCTTCTTGGCTTCCTTTTCATCTGCGTACCGACTACTTTCCGAAATCCACATTTACAAAACACTCCATAGGTTCTTTGAACCGAACTCTTCTCAATTTCTTTTTTCACATGAACCAAATTGGGTGCCCATGAACTGAACCATGGAATTTAGAACATAAGTGAGAACATCAACATAGGATAACTCTATGGTATATTCATGTTCACCATACTAAAATTTAATCCACAAAATGGAACTTTTATATTTGTTAAACCGAATGTAAAATTTCAATCGGTAAACATCGAACATCTGTATAATGACACCTCGATTCACAGTTTCCTTATACCATGAACCATATAGTTTATTGGAAAATCCTCAATGGGCCAGTTTCATTGGGAATTCTGAACATTGAATACATATGTGGGAAATGGATTCCATGTACCAATGCAGTTTGTAGGAAATGGCTTCTGCGAACCATTCCGAGGAGTAGTATGTGCATCCATATGTAGTCCTTCTTTGTTAGGTCTTTTTTTCATTTTTATAGCCTTTTACAAACAACTTTCTCATTGGAATGAAACATATGTGGCCTTTTGTATATTCTTGTGTAGACTACAATGGATCTTCCATAGACTACTATCGATGTCGATGTTTCTATTGAGGCTACTACTACTGCCCCTCTTTCTAATGCTGATAAAAGATTGAAGAATCTATTAGAATTTATTGATGATAAAATTCTAGTTTCTCCACTACTTAAATATCTATAAAATATACTTAATGTGAGTCAAAGGGGGTATCCAGTTTCATATAGGGTTCTAACATATGTGTTTGGTATACTATCTGACATGTTGATTATTGCTACAAATCAGTATGATCAGCCTGCTGCCAGGATAACTGACACCTACATACCAAAGTCCATAATCTCTTCAAGATGACAATACCGTTAGATAGGTATCATCTTGAGGACTATTTTGATCTATGATCATAAAAAATTAGAGGAGGTGGAGTAGAATCCAGATCATATGGTCAACTGTTATCGAATCATTGTGTGGATGTCCACAGTGAGAGAACAACATGGCTTGTCATCCTAGAGGGAACTTCGCTCTAGATTCTCATTTAGCATAGACTAGGGGTGGCCATTCTGAATTCTCTAGTGTTGTGAAGAATTTTGGACTGCGAATTAGTCTATGGGACTATACGAGGCTTCTTGAACATCTCATACATACACTCATTGACCCTACTCCCTTATTGCATAGCTCTTGATAAGGTAGATCCCAGACTCTAATAACTTTTATTTAACCAATGGAGATGTCATCATTGACCACTGGGAAATACGGTTAATTTCACGATTCACTATTTTCAGGGACATGTAAGACTAATTCCTACCTCCTTCCTCCACTTGGGACAACATGAAGTGGACTCCTCCATTGTCTAAGAATCTCATTGTTCAGGTGAAGGCCATTTTGAAGGAAGTTGATCCCTATTAAAAGAAGGACATTCTTTTTGTTTACAGGATTGTTGTCATTTTTAGGAATAATGGTCTTGATCCCCACCCACATAGACCCAGGGCCATCCCAACCAAAGAAACTTAGAGACAAGCAGGTACCTATTGGACCACATTAGAAGAGGGGCAATTTTGTGAGTGGGGATGGGGGATGATTCATTATGTTAACCAAATATTTCAACTAGCATCCTTATTGGAGACGATTTGGAGAAGATTTCTCACACATGTATTATATTCTTATGGGGTGATAATATCAACATTCATCATGGCCTCTAATTTTTCCACTAGTAGATGCATAAATCCAGATATTCCAGTGCTGGAAAAGATTTATCACTTGTTTGGACAAATTGGTGAAGGGAGGCTCCCTTACCATATGATTGGGCCCTTAAAAATCCTTTGGGGATAGATAGGAGCTCACATGAGAGGTTATTGCTTTGTCAATTCCTTGCCGATTCGACCTCCCATCCTGTGACAATACCTTTAGTGCACCAGCGGGGTTATGTCAATGGATTGGGCCTTACAGGATAAGAAATCAGAGTAGACTAAAAAGAACAAGCATGGCTTAATGGATCATCTGAACATCCATGATTTTTTTATTATCATACTTATGATTCGCCTACTGATTCTATTGTGAATAATGAATCTGAAGAGTTTTTCAACCAAGGATACTTCTTTCATTGATAGAAGGTGTCTTGGTTTCCCTAATTGGATGTGATCTTATCTATGAGTGGTACTCACCTTGAATATTAAATTTTCAAAATCATTGTGTCCACATGTTGTGTCCTCTAACTCTCAAAAATACATGTCAAGAGAAACACCTTATGATTTCATGTCAACAGTGGATGATGTTTACCGAGGAGGATACCTTGTGATAGGTTAGACTTATAGATTTTGGGGATTCTATACCCATCCTCACCAGAAGCTCTATTGAGGCCTGGGTTAAATAATTTCCAACTGACCAATTAGTTAATAATGTTCCTATTTTAATAACCTCCATGGAATCCAGAGATAAGTTAAAGGAGATAGAAAAGGATGTTGTTGGGAACTCTTGACCAAGAAATGTCCTTCAAATTCCATTTAATTCTCCCCCATGTAAGGGCATGAAAGATGTAATTATTACTTCATGGGGGGCTGAATGATCTATCTAAGCTATTGCTGAGAGTCAACCATCCATCCCACATGATTTAGATTTTTCAGTGGACTTGAGATGATGTTTCATTTTGAGATACCTCCAATCCATTCACAACCAATCCCCTAATTCCTTATGGAAGTTCCTCCGAAATGGGGAGGATGGAATTGACAACATCAATTATGTATCAGCACCTGTCGATATATATTTTGATGAGGATCCTTAGAAGGAAGTATGTTACCGTGATTACATCAAGACCTTGATCTATTCATAGATTGATCACTACAAATACTTGCATTAGGTACTTTCCATGCCACAACCATAAACTGATGACGAGGATGATGATGTTTCTAGAAAACTTATTGTAGCTACAGTGGGAGAAGTATCTTACCCATTCCCATTGTCAAGTAAGTATTCAAATCCAGGTCTCACAAGACTACAAAAGTTCCAAAAAAGAATTTATTGTTGACGTGACCCACTCTTCTCCCCTGTACAAATCGTCTCGCACTAGCCATCCCATTCACAATGACATTTTTGGTTTCTTGGGTTGTATGGGTTGAATTGAGGGAAAATTCTTCGGATGGGGATATTTGGTGACTACATCATGGATGACAATTTGACCTTCTAGTTTTTTGAGGATCCATTTCACCCACCTTTATTTCTACTATAATAGAACCAGATGAGCTGGATGAATATTTGACTGAAATGGAAAAGTGCCTTCACACCTCCAAAGAGAGGCATTACTGGTCCGATCGAGTAACATATACGATATTACTCCAAAGGTTGATGCACATTGAATGATAGGTAGAAAAATCCACATACCCCTACATTAATATCCTTTATTATGGAGTTTCTAAAGCCCTAAAATTTACTTTGAAATATCCTATAGGGTCTTAGGAAATGGTTCTTTATTTTATTTTCAAGGGAGCACAGTAACTGGAGAGTGTACCCCTCTGATTGTGGGAGGGGGTGCTGTAGAAGGATCTCCTAAAGTTTGAGAGATTATGGAATTTTTCACCATAGACCCTTCAATGGAATTTCTTCCTCTATCTCCCCTAGGTTCTCTAATTAAGGAACCATGTCCACCGAAAACCAAGAAATGAAAATATGCCTCCCAACAATTAAGATGCAATGGGAGGGGAATAAAAAGTAATTTTCTATTCACCTAGTGGTCAAACTAAGTGCCTTTATCTTGTTAACTAATTATTTTGTGTGTATTTGGATGTAAATCTCATCAGTGACTAGGTGGGAGTTTCTCAAGGAACTACGGCACATGTTCCCTTAATGGAAGTGGAAGAGCCACCATCTATTTTGATCAATCAAAGCATTGGAACATGACTAACTGAGAAGTTTGGGGGTATTGTTGACCCTTTAGGTGTGCCAACTCCTACTGAATCAAACTCTGAATTAATGATATAAGAACATCCCAATGTTGAGGCCTCAATTGAACACATTGATCATGTTCCCTTGGAGAATGAAATGAAAATGTATTATGGTAGGGGTGGAGTCTAGTAAAGAGTCCCAATCCCTATAGTATGTTAGATAGACATTAAGTCTTAGGGAACCAATAATTCCCGATCAAATGGATTTCCCCCTATAGAGGGAGTCCCTTCGGATATTTATTCTATTCATACACATGTTGACTCTGTATCTATTGATGTCACAACCACATGAGATGATATTTTCCCAACTCTTGAAAATGTGAAGCATGATATTGTTCAATTTTCTTTAATTTTGAGAGAAGTTGTCTCATCCCCCAGAATCTCAAGAGATGTACCCTTTTCTAGATTTATCATCCCTAGTAGCATTCTATTGGTGAGAAACCCTATGAGGGATATCCTAGAGATTGTTGTTATGGTTAGGCATGAAATTGGTACAATAATTTTATTGATAGACCACGGGGAATGGCTGTTAATTGAAGATGTGGTTCCACCTTCGGCAGAAAGAGATGGTGCCAGGGAGGTGGGAGGTATTAAATCTTCGATTGATGGAGGTTAGTTCTCAATTCTTTTGATCAAATTGTTTTTAGGAGTCTGGGATCATTAATTTTCGTTAATATACTTTCAGAATTGAAAACATAAGCATTATAAATTGCGGCATATGCACCCACTATTCCCTCCTTTGAAATTATCACATTCAAGGTTTCTGAGGAGTCGTTTTGTGTTGTAGGTGCTAAATCGATTCCCTCCCTCCCGATGTTCAGTGCTGACTATATTTCTCCATCAAGGAGGGAATTTTAGAATGAGAGATAATATTTGGTTGACCTTCATCCCATATGCTACATGGCATGGAATAAGGTTTGGAGATTAGTCTCTCAGACTTCATTGGATGAGATACTGGGGAAGTTCCAAAAATTATGCTGCATGTTTGTGGTCCCCTAATTCAGAAAAATTGACTATCATAGAATCTATGTTAGAGTGAGGTAAGTGGTTACTACCATGGAAGCTACTAGGACACTTTAATCTCATATTTTTTCTATATATTTGATCGATCATTTTTCTACTTTTGAGAAAATCATCATTTATGGAGCCTCCAATCAAGCTGGAGAGGTTGCAAGGCTGAAAACGAGCTCACAATGAAAGAATCCTTAGTGGAAAAACTTGACTAGTAGGTGTAGAAGCAGATCTGGAAGCTTTAGAAACTTATACATAAGTTATTCTATACTAATTTCTCAATTTAGGAGGGGAGAGGGAATGTGGAATATGGAGAAAGGGATAGCCAAAAATCCATGAGGGATGCAGAGGAACTATAGGTAGGTGCGGTGGACAAAGGCCACAAACATGTTAAATCATCATCAGGCCATTGAAGATTCATATCAATTGTTGATACAAATTTGAGAATCCACTAAATGTATGTTTCAATAATCATGTCCCTCTTTGGAAAAGAGGTTCCAAATTGTGGATGCCATATATTTGTCAATGTAATAGAATATAATTATTTATTGCTTCCCGATTCTTCTCCTTTGTCTTTTTTCCTGCATTTTCAATCCATTACAATTGGCCATATGAGAAACATTTCAATTTCATATAACCGGAATCATGATCTAAAATATTTAATTACGAAATAAATAAATCATGATCTAATTTTCTCATGAGTCGAGGAATTAACGAACTTACTTTGTCTATTGGTGGGGTTACTTGCCGAACCTCACAAACATATTTTCCTTTTTTATTATTTCCATAATTGTTTCCTATGTCTATTTGGTATAGGCTTAGTGGGTATAACATGATTTTATTACTAGGCCTCCATTTCCAGGTTTTTGATCCATAAAACAATATATCTCTTTTGAATATTTTATTTCTCGACATTTTTTCCTAAACCATACATTGTATATTTTTAATGAGATGGTACTCGACTATTATCTAGGGGTTCCCTTTGTGGGTTTTAACTGAAGAGAGTATTGAGATTTTTTTGTTGGTGGTTTATAGTCTTTCTAGTCAAGCATATTACTAATGTTTTACATTGAACATCAATGGAAAACATTTAAGGGGAAGGGGCCCCAATTTGGGATTCATCGGTGGAGAATATTCTATTAACATTTAGACATGAATGAGGGATTTTTAATGACACTAAAATTGTGTGTTTTGGATGTATATGAAGAATGAGAGCCATTTTAGGTATACAACGGTGTGGATAGACTCTCATGAAGATGAATTTTCCTTTTTTTGATGGATTTTTTAGGTGACATATGCAAAGACACTGGGGAATATGGTCTATACTCAAAAAAAGGCATCCACTAGACACTGGACCTCCATTTGTAATGGCCTGGGATATTCATATAACTTGGGATTTTTTTGTGGATTGAAGAGCACAGTCAGTGGCTTCTCTGGGGGATGATTTATGAATGTATTAGGGAATGTTTCATCAGTTTTTAGTGGGAAAACACTCCCACATGAATATCTCTTGTGTAATGGATGGTCGGTGAATGGTATAGTTTAACGTTATACAACCAGGACACTCAAATATTATTATGGGGGATCATTTTTCTATAACAAAGAGAGATTAAATGATTAATAATTTTCACTAAAAATTACTTTCATCATTGGGAAATTGAAAAGGGAAATACAAAAACCATAATCCAAGGGTTTTCTGAATCCAAAAAGTGACATGGGACCTAAATATCACACAAGAATACAAAAACATGAATGGCCTCCCCTGAGGTCAAATTTAAATTTTGTTGACTGCAGTCTTATAGGAAACATATGAAGAACCACTAGGAAATGAAGTACATAGTTAAAAAATGTGTCCGTAGGACACTAGATTTTCATTTCTGATGGCCATGGGGGATTATGAGGATTCATACCTTACTAAAAATGTGATATTAATAGTGAATGGTGGTGTTCCTAAATATGAAAGTGGACATTTCTTTGGATGAAATTTATCAGGAAAACCATAAATAAGTGGGGGAATTTTCATTATCTGTACATAGATCAAATATACACATATGAATGGTGCCTCTTCATTTTATTGAAGCCTTGAGTTACCAAAGATAAATAGGGATAGTTTGTTCTAACATATCTAGGACATGGGTGGGAAAGATAATATAAACAATGACTTTAAGTGTTATTGAATCAGGATGGATGTCAGGGGGATTGGGATCTGTTTGGCATACGGAGGTAGGAAAGGGCTCTCCTAAGGATGAATATGCCTTTGGTTAATAGTTTTTCTGTAGGTAACATATGTATAGCCACCTGGGTATGATATTCATAGTGAAACAATGGTGTCCGAAAGGCACTGACCTTAAATATTTGATGGCCATGAAGAGTTATTATGATCAAATATTACTCAAAACATATAGTTTGATATAGGGAAAGAGTGTACCCAGATACATTGTAAATGTCTGGGCTGTGATTTACCCATGGTAAAAAACAATCCCCTTCATAGATCTAGGTTATACATTGGGCGTGGCATCATTTCCATCACTGGAGTAACATACATATTAACTTCATATGGTCAGGACCTGAGGTTATTTATTATGGGGGGGGACCACAACATTACTTTTAGGGTCTTGATTATCAGACCAAAATAATAGAATGATGTACCATGATGCCATTATGGATTTACTTCTAAGGAAATGATGCTAACATGAGCTATGCTGAGTGCGAGAAAAAAAGGATGAAATTGATTATGGGTCACCACATATTAATTGAATACTCAATGAATTAGATTGTTTTATTCTTAGACCAACATTTTGCAGTTTATCATCATGGGGCAGGGATGAATTCCACAAAATTTATCATTATATGGGATGAACGTAGGGTAATCCCTATGTAAAAGAATTTAAATATGATTACCCTTGAGTAGCCATGTAAATATGACTTGTCTAGATATTCTCTACATTGACTCAATTTGTGCACAGATAAGGTGATATTTTAGTATTCTCTTTGGATAATTCTAGATCGTAGGATTCATGTATCACCATGCATTTCATCTGGCGAAAACCAAGTCACATAGTATTACTAATGAACATTCCGTACGGTGTTCTAGACCATATCTAGGAAGGAAAGGCATTTTTTCTAGTTAGGCCAAGACAAATAAAAATCTAGGCATTTCCATTATGTGGTGTATTTTAATTTCATGCTGTCAGGGCACAACTAGCCTTCCAATTTTACATCATGTGGTTAGGAGGTTGGAAGCACAATTTATCATTGTATTTGGGGAACAAAATTTCAAAAAGACCCTAAAAGCAATATGGTTGATCATGGCCGGGATATTCAGATATTCTTTAGACATGAGAGAATATTTATGTTGTAAACCATAGACCTGTGGGGGTCCATGAATCAAGATAAATGACCTGGTACTTGAAATATATTGGGTGTATGAAAGTAGGAATGGACTCACCTAAGGGAAAAAATTTACTTTTATTAACATGTTCATTTTGTAGGAACCATATGCAGAGCCACCATGGAATGATGTGAATAGTAAAAAAAGGTGTTCGTAGGACACCATCCTTCCATTTATGATGTCCGTGAAGGTTAATGTGGTCCCAAGATTTCTCAGAGTATGGAGTTTGATGAACGAGAATGATGTGTCTGGGAATATAAGAAATATACAAACCATGATTAGCTGTGAACTATGTAAGATTCTAAATAGATATGACTCATATTTAGGGGGAAACATTATCTTTTGACTTATTCTATGGTTCATAACTCAGACATGGAATTTCTATCATCCCTTTTCATTTTATTATGTAGGAAATTTGGGCCATGTTCAAGATCTTGTAATACTGAGAATTAGGCCACACATAATTCTTGAAGAACCTTTCTTTTTAATTCCATGCGATTAATACCATTCATGGATTCCACTATAAAAGTATAACCTATAAACTGATGAATGGGTATTTTTTTGGTTTTTGTTTTATTTTAATTGAATCAGGACCAGGATGGAGGATCCAGGCATCACTATATATCCTGTATGGTAAGGAATCAATCCATACATAGTTCTACTTGGAATTTTCTACATAAGTCTAGCATGTATGTAGGGAAAGGATTTATTTATTTTTCCTGGTGTCTAGATCATGATTTGGGTATATGAAGTCACTATGTATCCTACAAGGGTAGGAATCAAGACACATGTAGTTTTAGACATATCCTCCCTTTAAAGGTCTGGTCGATGAATAGGGAGGGGGAGGTATTCTATATGATGGATGAACTGTGATATGAGATTTGGACACCACAACGTATCTTACTGATTTAGGAATCGGTCCATAATTAGTTCTAGTAGATTCCATAAAGATTAAAATCATCTAGTAAGGATGATGGTAAAACAATGTGAATTGTAACTATATTGTTTTTGTGCCAAAAATCTAGGATTTTGGAATCATGACGTATCCAACTGAGATAGGGATCAAGTAACACGTAGTTCTGGAAATCCCTCTCTACGTAGGTCCATCCCATTCATAGGGAGGGGGGATTTTTATCAAGTGATGATGGATGGGTTTGGATCGATAATCCCAACGTTACTACGTATAATGAAAGGGTATGAATCAAGACTTACGTAGTTCATGAAGTTCACTATAGAGGTCTGATCCATGTGTACGGAATGAAGATAAAATTTCTCTTTTATTGGTTACCGAGTCAGGTTGTTAATTCTAGTTGTTACTACATATCCTACAAGTTCAAGAATCAATCCATATGTATATCTTCACACAATATAGTCATTATTCCAATCTGACTCGGGTGTAGGAGTTGGGGCGTTTTGGATCATCCTTTATGGGTGTTTGGTCTATCATATTCCTCTACTGTTTTTTATGAAAGGGAACTAGTACCACCAATCCTAATATCATGTGAGTTATACTCCACTAGAGAAATAAGGAGCCAGAAGGATTTCAATAGTATTATTGAGTGATAGAGGATATAATAGAATAATTCTATTTCATGTGATGGCTGGGCCAAGATTATGGGTTGAGGCATCACTATGTATCCCACTGATGAATGGGAACAAATCCACACATAGTCCTATAATTCTCTTCTTGTGTTATTCTGACCCATGCACAAAAAGGGGGAGGGTGTTTCTATAATTTCCTTACATTAATTTGACATATATGTGATAGATTTCTAGTTGGAACACAATACCTACCATGTAGTTTAACATTTTATGGTAAAGATGAAGATACTATGATGTTTATTGTCATTAAGAAATGATGATATTGTCCGTGAAGGACAACGTCATGTGGTGAGGATGATTGAAAATACCTTTTTATATCATGCGATGAGGATGATTTATGTTGATGTTTAGTTTTACGTACTATAGATATGATGGTTTAATCATTCTATATAAAATATTTTTTTAAAAAACCTTTCACTGGTAGGGGATCTGGTGAGCATCCAATCCAATGAAATCGAGGTGTATTCTCCATTGGAGTAGACTTTATTTATGACATATGGTCCCTACCATTTGGCTCCAATTTGGGGGGGGGGGGGGGTTCCCATGAATTATCGAGGTTATAAGGACCAACACCATCTATCCTTTGAGGAATGATCGAAGGTGAACCATCCTGTTAAATGATTGTGCGATCAAATTCCCATAGATTTCTAAATGGTTCAAGGTATGAAACCTTTTCTCATCCAGTCACTCCAACTCATAGAACTATTTTTGATATTTCTCATATGTGGGAACTTGATCACAAACAGAAACACAAAGCGATGGGATTTCAACTTATAGGGGAAAAACTACCTATATACCATATATTAATTAGTATAGGGTCACTTGGGTGGTAGTTTAGGACATGGTCTGGTAAGCCCATAAAGCATAGAGGAGCTTGTCTGACCATGGTTTCTTGTCTTTTTCTACCATCTTCTGGAGTATGTTGGATAGATTCATGTTGATATAATTTATATATCCTTTGGCCACTACATGGTTGTTAGATGAATGGTTGGATTGGATTCTGTATTCCAGGTATAGCATGTCAAACTCAACAGAGTGGGTGTTGGTGCCATTTTCCATCAGTATTGAATGTGGGATGCAAAATCAAGTAATGATGTTGTCTTTCACAAATCCAAAATGATTCTATCACTATCCTCTTTAAGGGGTATAACTAAATACTATTTGGATAAGAAGTCAGTTTCTTTGATAATGAACATGAATTTAATAGTTATGGTGGGAGGATATGGTCCCATGACATCCATCCCCTATACGACAAATGGTCAGGATTACATAGCAGGGTTAAGAAGCTCTAGGGGTTGGTGGATTAAATTGGAATGAAACTGGTAGGAATGGAATTTATTGGAAAATGCGGCACAATCCTGTATAATATTGGGCCTATAGTATCCAAGCCTTCGAATTCGAAGACAGATCTTAACTACCGATTAGTGTTCTCCAAACGTTGTGGCGTGCACTTCTGTCATGACACTAGAAGTATATTCTCCATCAATGCACCCATGAAGAACTATGTCAAGGATTCTCTTTTAGAGAAGATTTTATTAGTGAGTGCTACTATACAGAATAAAATTGACTACCAACCTCTGAATCTGTTCTATTTCGGCCCTATCTGGCGGGATTTCCCCCCACTGAAGGTAATTTGGAATAGAAGTCATCCAGTCGGTGTTGTGACAGTAAGGTTCAGGAGCAGGGATAATCTCATTGATCTATTCCTTGTTTTTTTAAGTTAATGAAAAGTCCATATGATGATGGGAAATGTTGTTGAAATTTTCATCTTGGTCTAGATTATCTAGGGATGCGTCTTCATTTTCTAATACATCGACATAATCATTTTTTACTGGGGGACATAATCCAGTGTTGGTTTTGTTGGGAATTATTCCATCAGTTCTCAGACATAGTGAATCAAAGGAACTAGTACCTCCTTTTTGATCGCATATTCAACGTTGATAATCTTGATGACCTGATCAGAATCACCTTTTATCTTTAGGCCGCCATCTTGTTCATTATGTGCCAGCCGCAAGCCTACAATGAGGGCCCGATATTGAACCAAATTGTTTTTTCACCCCTCTAAAATAAGGAATGAGTTAGGTATGATGATCCTTTCTAGAGATATGAGTATAACTCCAAGAACTAATTTTTTTGATCATGGGGTCTTCCATTATTTTCCCTTTCGTGATTTCAGAGGGGCTATTGATGTACATTTCCCATTCTTGGGGGCCTTCTTGGATGAAGATTACTTCTTTATCAGTATGTTTAGTATCCAATGGGGTAGTTTCGACTGAGGGGTGATCTACCAAAAAAAATATGCTAATGTATGTCGTTTAAGGGATTTCTAGGGAACATAACATATGTCAATCTCCTTTAGGATGACTTCCCATCGTGATAGAAATCTAGTTAGAATATGACCACTAAGGATATACATGAGTGAGTTATAGTGGGATACAAGATGGACCTCATAGTGCTTTAGGTAATTACTATGTTTCTAAGCTGCCAATATTGGTGCCAGGAAGTTCATTTTGAAACTTGAATATCGATTCTTAGAATCGATCATTTTTCAGATGAGGTAACATAGACTATTATTACTGTTAGGATCATTCATCTGTGTAAGGAAAGCAACTAGTGACTGTTCCAAGGAGGTCAGATAAAAAATGAGTGGTCTAACCTCAAATGGTGGAATCATCACAAATTAGGATTATGAGATACCTTTTAATATTTTTTAATGCTTCTTTTCTATCATTATCCCTCTAATATATGACCCATTTCTTCATCAACCAGGGGAACAGAAAACACTTACCAACTACTTTGGCAATGAAGTGTCTAATATAGTCCACGTGCCCCTAGAAATCAATTATCTTATTGAGGATGAGAGATGGTAACATTCCAATGATGTATTTTGTATTCTTAGGGTATACTTCGATGCTACGATGGCATGCGAAGAAGATGAGGAATTTCCCAGAGGTAACTCCAAAGTTACACTTCAGAGGATTCCTCCTTAGACTGTGTTGTCATGGTTTATTGAAGAAGATTTATGGATCTGTTAGGTGGTTTGAGCGCTATTATGACTTAACTACCAGGTTGTCAATTAATCACATTATGAATTTTCCTAGTATGGGCTTGAAAAAGTGATGCATGGAACACTGATATATAGAACCAACATTTTTCTGACTGAAGGGAATCACCTTATAGTAGGGCATTCCTTGGGGGACCTAAATGTAGTGCATTATTTGTCTTCTTTGGTTATTCAGATCTAGTTGTATCTAAAGTATCCATCCATGAAAGAGAGGAACTCATATCTAGTGGCTGCATTGATCATCAATTCCATGATTATGTCAATGAAATCATATTTTCGGCAGTTCCGATTGAGGTCCCTAAAGTCAACACAGTCTCCGATATGTCCATTGTCATTTTTGACAAGGTCTATTTTTACCATCCATATTGGATATTGGACTTCCTGAATAAATTTATATTTGATTATATTGTCAACTTGAGCCTCTATTTTGGTTTCTTGTATTAGGTGGGTCCTTCTGGTAGTCTACTTGTAACATCAATACACTTTCTGCAGACCTAGATGATGAGTGATGACTTAAGTATTGAAGACCGGGATTTCTACTTAGTCCCATGAATATACATCTCAAAACATCCTTAGGAGGGAGGTATATGCCTCTTTATCCTCAAAATGCATAGCCGCACTAATCAAAGTGTGTCGCAGGCTGTCTTCGGTTCCAAGGTTTATCTTTCTATGTACATTGATTACGGTGGAGATGCCTTATTCGAACAAGGGAGGGGATTATTTGTGATATTCTTCTTCTTATTCATCTTCAGGATCCTCTTCGCCCTCTTCTTCATCTCCAGATGGGGAGACAATTCTTGAGATGAAATATCCAATGATGGGAGAGGAATCACAACTCTGATTCCTAGAAACTGAAATAATTCTTTTTTCCCTGGCTGACTGTGAGGAATTTTCTGAAGGGGATGGAATAGGGGGTGGAGGAGTTTTCTCAATTTATTTTAGTGAAAGGATATTGTATTTTTTCTTAATGAGTAGTGTAGTAAATTTCAAGAGACATGCGGATGGACTGGTAGTATTTTGGTTTGACACCTCACGATCAACATGGGGGTTAGCATTCTTTTTAGTATACTTGGACTTAGTAGGCATAATAGAGATCATGAAGATGGCTGAGTCCTCGTATGAGCATAAAATTATGCACTCAACCTGGTTGATGGGTCATACATACTCATCAAAAATCTATTTGTGGGGATCTAAGGGACCAACTTCCAATCAACATCATCGACCAAAGACAACTTCTCTTTCAGTTCATAGAATCATGCATCAATGTAATGTGACTCATAGGATTTGAATGGGGATTTAACGGAATGGAATGTCCCGTTATTTCCATTAGTGAAATATTTAATGAAATGATGGTATGATGAGCGAATGAAAGCATGCTGATGCAGCCTGGGCCTCCCCCACAAGATGTTGAAGGCTGTATTTCTCTGCATCACTAGAAACTGAGGATCAGACTTGAGGTCACCATGATAAGTTTTAATCTTGATTCATCCCAATGAACCTTTCTCAATTATGTCATATCCCAAAAGAGTTGTGGTAAAAGGGACATATCATCCCCACTACAACCCAACTGATGAAGTGTTCACAGCAGAAGGAGGTTAAATCTAGAGCCATTGTCGATGAATATTTTTCAGACATCAATTTGATTTATCTTTCTAAACAAATATAGGAGTTCTATGTGTTCCTATATGATGGTTTCCTCATCCTAATATGCGATGGAAGAAACAAGATGATATTCTCTATGATCGATATCCGTCCGATAGACTTTGGAAGTAGCTAATTCGGCCTTGAATTATTGAGGACATAGTAAATCATTGATGAGTTCCTCCCTGAGGTAAGCTGGAAATTCATGGCATCCCGGATCGATAGCTTTGATTAAACTAAGGCAAGATGATTTAGAATATCATATTTATACTCTAATGTCTAGCACTTCCCGGTGTGGGGATGCACTTTCATGGGTGATTTAGGGGATTTATCATTGCACATAGATGGTCCAACCACTGTGACATGAGTTGATGGTGTTGTTGTACTTTCCAAGTTTGGTCGAAATAGTACAACTTGTTGCCTTGGGTGATTAGACATATGTTATTCCTCTTATTTTTATTTCAAGATGATTGGGATCATAATTCATTCAGTAGGGACATAGAAATACTCTAGTTCCTATTATTTCTGCTAGAGGGTCCTTCTGCATTTTTCTGCAACATTAACATTTTGAGTTGAGGTGTGGTTGGAAATTTGACTCCTGCCACGATAATTCCTTCCTAGATACCCTTGGACTCCATAGACTCTTCCTTTTCCACTCCAATTGGATGTGTGTAATTCATCATTATAGACATATTCTCTATCATATAAGGGGTCTATTAGATTAATGAAATTAATGGATCCCAATATCTATTCTCGATCCGCCAACAATTATGTCTGCATGTCTTCTTCTGATGGTGCGGTTTAGCAGGGCAGTACCTATTGTACTATTTGGTGGGGTGGTTCTCATTGTCCTGTTTGGTGGGGTTGTTCCGGTGCTTTCATGTTTGTTGGCATGAAGTCTGAATGTGTCCAAATAAGTTTCATCTTTGGTGTAGGCTCAACTTCTTGCTCCTACATTATTCCTTTTCGGCCCTCTACGGATTGTGGGATAGAGGACGATGGTTGTGTTGCATTAGGAGCTATTGGAGGAATATATGGTTTCTTAAAATGTTCTTGGAGGATTTCATGATCGCATTTTACTTTTTTCCAAGTCATATAACTGTCAAATATTTGATCCTTTTTTGGGTAACTGTTTTCCACTCCTCTTCCTCCCTTGGGTCTAAGGTGGAGACATACACCGCTTATGCGTGCAATAGTCATAACATGACTGGTATTGAATCTAGCATCTTTTACAAGAGATCCTTGAAGATGAACCACTCCTAGATGGTGTATCCCAGTATCTAGTGGTAAGGAAAATACTTTGGACAGTCATCGAGACCCACTTTATCAGCTTTCTTTGGCTATGGTAGTCAGAGTAATTTTCAATTCATGGTGGCTAATAAGAGGCCACATACATGGTCATATCAGAACTAGTAGAATTTATTTATTGGTTCCTATAAATGATTTATTTTAGAACTTCTTCACTCATCTTGATGATGTGGGTGTTCTTATTGATTCCCAAGTGGTCTGGCATGGATTGGTGGAGGGATCTCAACTGGAGCTTGTGCTGAGTGTGTCTTAAGCGAGATAAAATCCACTTCAGCTTCTCATATTCTTTTTTCTGGGGATGATGAGGCCACTTGGGACATGAGATTTTTATGCTATAAGGAGTCTTTTATCTATTGGGAAATGCAAGAGAAATCTCGTGACCCAGTTGTGTACCCCACTAGGTTGAGTAGAATCCCTAATTAATCAGGGAGATTATTGATGCCCATAGAGAGAATTTCATTTTCGGGGAGTGGATGGCTTAGGGAATAATTCAGGCCTTTCCATCTAGAGATGAAGTCAAAAACATTTTCATTCTCTCACTTCTTTTAGTTCATGAAATCACTGACTATTTTCAAAGGAAATGTCAAACTGAAGTGGAAGAGAAACTATCATCGAAGGTCCTCCTAGCCAATGATTGAGTTTTCTGGAAAACATGTATACGACATGAAGGATGAACCCTGGAGAGTACGCATGAAGCACCTGAGTTTCAATACTTCTTAATGCTTTGTGGTTACCATCATGGGGTCAAAAAAAGATGCATAGTTCATTAGATGTTGTTTTGGGACTCCTGATTCATTGAATAGTGGGAATATGGTGTTCCAGAAGTTTGGAAATGGTTGAACATTGCTCACCCAATCAGGGTAGGTTTTCATTCTAGATATTCCAGAGCATGTTACTCATCCATGGATTCCAGTATAGTTGTCAATTTCTTGATAGTATTCATGATCCCTTGATGCATATCCTACCAGACCTGATCCTCGGAGGGTGCTATAGTGGAAAAACTAGATCTGCCAGCACTGCTGGAATTTGGGGAAATACCCAGACAAGGGTATCCTTTGTGAGTTCACTTGAATATGTTTTGGTTTCTTCCCTATTATAGGGAAGTCCAAATATCATTCTAGGGTTGGATTCATGTAGATTGATGGTCCCATTTCTAGATTTTATGGGCAGTCGAGCATAGTTTGATTTACTGGGAAGAGTGCATGGGGTAGAGACACATCTTCTGTGAAACCCTATTAACATTAAGTTTGAGGAACACACTTATCAATATAACTTCCTCAATGCAGCTCGTCTTTGATTTTTATGATCTCTTTCATTTCATCTTCTTTCTTGGTGAATCATTCCTCTATCTTTTAAGACACATTCTTAGGGGGAGGTGGTGGTGGGTCATAGATGACCTAGGATTTATTCTTCTCTTATCAGGGATTCATGAGGGATGTAGTAATGGGTTTGCTGAGGGTGAATCCAAATCTAGGGAAGCTCCCTATTTCTATGTATGCACACCCGCAGGCTCGGTGTAGACTCCCTTTAGGTGAGAACAATCTTCTTCTGCATCCTCTTCAATAGTATCATTTCTCATGAGGATCGTGGGATTGACATCCACCATGTTCACTGAAGCGCCCCACATTGGGGTCAATGTACCCAGTTTGGAAGGATAGGAGAGATTTATTCATCTTTTGTTGGAATTCTTCCTTCTATTCTATGGTATTATTCATAATTCTTGGTGGAGAGAGACCTGAAGGGACCCATAACCTGACCTCGCATTATGCCTTCATCTGGGGGTATGAACCATGATGCAGGACTGAACAAGTGACCTCTTTGCTCATCGTTATTCATAGATAGGAGAATTACAATGTCCGCTATGTGAGAATTTTAGGTAAAAATGTCACCATCACTATGGGCTACGATTTCTCCCATTCTTCTGTAGATGTAACAACCAGATATTTTATGAGATAGATTCCTTTTTAATATCTTTTATGTCCAGTTTTGTACTCTACGCCCAGACTATCTTGTTCTATACGTGACAACGTATTAGGTCGCAGTATAAAAAACACTATTTTTGGATTGTGATGCACACAATTATGAATTCTTTTGATATGATTCATTTCACACAAGACCGAGTATAAGTGATAACCAAATATTATAAACTAGTCATTATAATGACACATATGAATAGAATTAACATCATTCTAAAAAACTATTTAAATGAAAATAATTGAGTTTAAAAAATAATAAAATCAACCTTTAAGGATTTAATTACTAAAATATATATTTAAGAAATTAAATTTAATATTTTATATTCATCTTATAGGTTTTCTTGATTTAATATAAAAACAAATTCTATGTTTTGGATAAAATAAGTCTTTTAAAAAAAATACAATTTTACCTCCTTTTGATGAAGAACCTTATTTAAATCTAGTTTTTGATAATTTTATATGTTTTATTAGACAAAATAAACTTCTTATTTTGAATCTAGGAATCAAAATTTACATTGTTTTAAATTTTGGCATTTTCCTGAAGAAATTTATATTTTAATGAAGGGTCAAAAATACTACATTTTAAATCAAAAATACATTTTCATAGCAAATATTTTTATATATTTTTTATTTATTAATTGATTTTAAAATTTATGTTTTTTTATCATTTAATAAAATTTTATTCATTGGAATTAATTACACATTTAAATTGGAGAAAAACACATGTCAATCTTTTTATAGTTTTTTACTTTATAAAAACCCACTCTGGTTTTGGCAATGAGAATTAATATTAAATTAATTAATTAACATTTAGAGTTTTGAAAATGTAAAAATGGATTACATATTTGGAATCATAATATCTAAATTATATAAATAGGTAGCTTTTATTTTTAGATATTATGAATAGTATCTTCGGAAATTATTTTTATTTACCTTGGTTAAAAGGTAAATCTGGTAAATTAGGCTAAAAATTAATATTATAATAATATAAAACTATAATAACACATGTCCTAATAATATTGGATGATATATGTCGAACAATGATAATAATTGGATCAATTTTAGGACCTCATGGATACACTTTGGTGTGATAATGACCTTTTATAATTTTTAATTTAAAGAAAATAGAAATATAACATAAACATGTATTTCCTAACAAAAAAATTAATTTGGTTTATATAAATGAAGTAGTCTATCGAAAATATTAATTAGAAAGATAAAACTATTTCCTACATCATGGTATTTTATTTATAATTTTTAGATATTAAATCTAAAAATTTATTTATGATACAATGATGATGCAATTATTAACTTATTAATGAAATATTAAAATAATTGATATTTAAAATATTAAAAAACAGTAATTTGAATGTTTCGAATCAATACACATATTCTAAGGATTACTATTACATATTACCATTTATTTAATGCATTTTGCGAAGGAATCATGTTTTAGGACTTTAACAAAGGCATTTTTTAAATTGTGTCAAAATTGACATAAATGATATTTTATAACAAATACTATTATATTAAAGGATATAACAGTCATAAAATATATTAATAAGAAAAATATCTTATATAATTTTACCAATGTCATTAATGTTTTACATTTGTTTCAATTATCAATATATAGTAACCATATTAACCATATTGTATGAATATACAAGAATACATGTTAAGAGTTAATTTTTTTAACTAAGGGTTAAATCAGAAAAGATAAGGTTATATTTTTTATATAAACATACCTAAAACCTATTAGTTTATAGGATATCAACCCATAATAATCTTATCCATGAAAAATATCACTTTGAAGCTATTATAATTCCAAAAATAAATTATAATAAAATTATATTTTAAGACTTTCCTAAAGTGCCCCTCCTCATTCCTATAAAAGGTCACCACATCTACCCACATACTCACACCTCTCAAGCCCCTCAGATCATCCCAATTATTCAGAAATAAGCTCCTAAAATCCCTTCCGTTCTTCTAGATGCCCCAATTTGGGTATAAATATATCATAGGGAGACCTTTTGTTCAAATAAAAAATGAGATACATGAAAAATAGGTAATTGTTTTATCACTTCTTCCAAAATTATTTTCTTATTCTACATTCTATTCTTATGTTATTTCTATAATTACGTAATAAATATAGTATCTTATAAATGTTGAAATGTAATACAATAATGGGAAAACCTTATACCTAATTTTATCTATCCTACTAATAATAATATCACCGTGTGTCCATACGCACGACTTACCATCTCCACGCAGTGGTGTGATTTATTATTCAAACATACTGAAATTGGATGGGTATAATGTTGACTATAATGGATAAAAATAATGAATATAACATGATAATTATTATGTATAATTAATATACCATCAAATTCCATACCCTTTAACAATGAAGTGAAGGATATTGTCACTCGTGTGTACATACGGTCTACCGTCTCCATGATGCGATGTGATGTATTCGACAAAATATTCATTAAATCATGATTATATACATGAATTTAATGAATAAATATGATATATATTATATAAATATAATTATTTAAATGATATAACTACAAACTAAGAACTGGATCATGAACTTATCCGACAAAACATGCCTAAGAACATAAAGTTGTTAATATCCGAATAACGGGTGATTATGAAATGTTACTAACAAAGGAATGATAATTTGATCATATATGATACCCTAAAAATTACTATGATTTTGGAATATGTAAATAAAATTATTTAAATAAATATATAGGAGGTCTGAATACATACAAAGCATATTAGACCTATGGTAAGATATAATTTCACAATCTCATTATTATCAAAGATTGTTTACACGTAAGTATTGACTAGGGTATATTTATCTTCCATGTCTATGTTTCCTAAATATATAATATTATTTATATTATAATACTATTTTATAAAGTGAAATTTAACCATTAGTTATTATTTATTAAATGGTATGGAATGAATATTTCTTTCATTTTCCATTTGAGGCACTTTTTAACTTTTCTAGTAAGAGTACCTGAAGAATTTTCTTATCTTATATGACATGAACAGATTTTTACGCCTTAATGTCACTTTATTTCCATAAATATTCCTAAACAAAATTTCAAGATTAATTTCTATCAAATTAATTTTTTATAGTTGTGTTGGATTTTGAAAAATGAAAACATTTTTTATGAATAAATGATATTTTCCTCAATAATTATTTTCAGGTATTTTATCAAAGTTATTTTTCATCTATGATGAAATAGGGTTATGTTTGAAAACCTATTATTAATTTTACTCTATTATGTTTATGATGTAATTATTTCCATGAAATTGAATTATTTTATATGGATTATGATGGAATAATGTTTAAGAAACCTATATTTTGTTAATGGGTTATGCTACAATGAATGGTTTATTTTTTTGAAGAACATATATAAATGATTTCATTCTCAGATGGGTGGGACCTATATCTTATTCTAATGAATTGGGTAATGATTTATATCTCATGAGATATAAATGAATGGAATCGAAAGAAAATCTGGTTCAGTAATACAGGGTTAGAATGAAATGTAAATCCTATTCAGTAATACATAGATGGAACGACATGTAAACCCAGTTCTTTAATGGACTTTGTCAACTATGATGATATTGGAAGAAATGTCTTGGATACTATGGAAATCGTATTATGTGATTATTTTTCTTCCATAATTCCATGTTTTGTGCCAATTCTATTTTATCATGGTTAATGTTCCATTTGGATCTATGTCATACGTATTGCCATGCTTTATTTCCTGACTCATGATTTATATATTTCAACATTATGTTCATGTTTTTACATTCGTATGTTAATGGTTTTTCTTATGTTCTCCATGTTTTACCTTAATGAGAATTTAATCTTGGACTTTTTATATTTTCTTTTCCCCAATATATATAGAAATGTTTTAGGAATGAAAACAAAAGGGGAATATCTTTAGGGGAGAGGTTGAAGATATTCCAATAAGTTAGAAGATAATGTAAGAAGTTTCCAAAGACACTAAAATAATATAGTATATTGGTATATATATGTGTAATGTAGTATGTATTCTACAAAAGAAATGTAATTTCCTTTTACAAAGATCTTGGTTCGTTAGAGTTTGTATCATAGCGAAGAATTAGTAATCCTTTTGATATTTGGATGATAAAACATTAGTGATATCCCTGGAGATTTCTCTAATGCATGTATAGGGATGTCCCTATGGGTTTGTATAACTATAGATTATAGTCCTAGAATTATGGTAATGATCATGAAAAAACAAGGATTAAACCTAAGTTGTTTGATATTGAATATACTCCTCCTAGATTATGTTGTTTTCCAAGTACAATTTTTGCCTCTCACACTATTCTTTTTGGGTTTTAGACAATGGATGGAACCTAAAGAAACTCAGTTAATGATCAATTCATTGGGAAATTCAATGATTTTCATCATAAACAACCAAATTATATGGGATATGGAATTACAAATTTTATTTCTATACTTACCCAATCTATGGATCATTCTGGACATCTAAATCTGCAGAGAGGGGAAAAACATTCTGTTGAGTCCTTATGGAGGAAACACCCACCATCTTTTAGTGGGTCATCTGATCCACTTATTGAATAATAATGGACATTTACCATATAAAATATATTTTCCTTCCTTCTCTATTCAGAACAAGAAAAATTCAGAATGGTGGTTTATCGTTTAGAAGGTGACGCCGACCAGTATTGTACTCCAACCATGAATAAAATATGGCAAGATGAAATTGCATCCATGGAATGGGATGAATTCAAGAACTTATTTTTCAATAAGTATTTTCTGAGTTTTCCTCAAACAATGATGGAAAAATAGTTCCTTGAGCTTAATAAAAATTATGATGAATTCTTTTTTATATACAAGGAAAATTTTAAAAGACATGCAAGCTATGTTTTAGGCTTTATCGTCTAACCTGAAAGTAAACCTGATCGATTATTCAGTGGAATAAAACAAATTATTTATGTGGAATTAGATATAAGAGAACATAGTATCTATGATGATATTGTGTGTTGTGATATCAAGGTAGATATTGAAGTTTGTGTTAAAGATCAATCTCATATTTTTCAAAAGAAACAGAAGATGGAGTTCAAGGGAAAATCTCAATAAAACAGCTAAAAGAAGATGAATGTCTCCATATTCATGGAGTGTGGAAAGAAGAAATGTGGAGATTTTCCTAATGGGACTAAAAAATGTTATAAGTGTGGGGGAAAAGGTCATTGAGCAGCTGAGTGCCGATGTAATGAAAAAAGGTGGCTAATGATGTGAATAGGGAAAAAACTATCTAGAACACACCACCGGAATTTCAATGCTACAAGTGAAATGACATATGGAATTAATTAAACCAATGCCCTAATGGAAGGTTTATGGATGTTTATCAATGTCAACAACCTCTTAAGTACAAATAAAATAGAAAATCACATGTGATCACTATTGGTGATGTTGAGTATCACAACAAAGTGGGGGAATGATTTCGTGTTTATGTAATGGGATTCTAAAATAGTGTTGTCGAATATCATTTATAGTATTATGGAATATTGGAATATCTATGTATTGGTCCATTATGGTTTTTCATTAGTATATGGTACAAATAACCTTTAAAAGTTATTGTAATATTTTTTGATGGCACATGATGTGCAAATAATGAATGGATAAGGAGATAATGAGAAGTTTGATATTAGTAATGACCACATGAGTGATATAAGGTAAAAGTGATTTCATGGATTTATTATATAGAGGATTGGGTATTTTTGGTTTTTGTAAGGGGATAATTTTGATAGAATGTATGTTTTACCAAAGGTTCTATTGTAATTCATGTTGTTACCATGTTTTAAGAGATTACATTATTAAGGTAATCTCATGTATGGAATGTGACAACCAAGAAACACATTACGAGAAATGGAAGATAAATTTTAATTCGATTTAGTTCACCTTTTTCTAATTTTTTATATTTTTATTTTATGGTAGGGTTGTAATGTTATCGATTTATGGAAAGTATAAGTTATATTCTAGTTGATGTTGATTAGATTAATTTATTGTCACACGATAGGTGGACTTATGCATATTTGATAACCTATGATAACGTATTTTTTTGAGACAAATGGAATGGAATATAATTATATAACATGATCTACTAGCACTTCAAGAATGAAATATTTAACTTCATTTCTTTAAATGAGAGTTGAAGTGGAAATTGTTTAAGGTAATAACAACGATGATATTGTACCAAAATCAAGTAAGTGTTTATTCTCATTGAAAATTATTCAATTTTAGGGAAAGGATATTGAAAGCAAAAATGTTATCTTAGTACCTTCTTATCTGATGAATCAGATGGTCCTTTATATCATCGCAGATTTATTGCTTTCTAGTAGTTATCTTCTTTCAAACCTGAAGGACCCCGGGACACCCTGAGAGGGGAGGGGTGAATCAGGGTGACCACTTTTTCTTTTAATGTGTTGGATCTTGTTCCCACGTTGGTAGGAACTTGTTGAACCTGTATGATGATTATGATCAAAATGAAAACATTCACCTGCACAGAGAAGACACAGCCACTTTTACTTGGATCACCACTAAGGGTTACGTCCAAGGATCATACGCCGACAGGTTGCCGGTCGTACCTAAATCCACTATGCTTCACTAGCTGCAGATACAAAAGTTCGGGTACAGACACTCTGTCCCAGGCTCACTGCCTTTACAATAGTTCAGGGATAGCTCACTGCGTCCCTCGGGTCACTCTCGTTGACTCCCCCTGGGTCACTGCCGTTGGTGAAGTTCCACTCAGTTTATAGACGTGAAGGTCTCTTCTTTATTTGCATAAGAGTTCATCCTTTGTTGTATGTAGATGCCCTATTGAAGTCCGACTCTCACCAGAAGAAGAATATCACTTTTCCTCGAATGAACCGAGTAGTCTCTCGGCTTTCGTGCAGCTCCAAACACGCCGGTGGGCTTCAGCAAAACCAGGCGCGCTTCTCCAAGACAGTCACGCAAGTCCCACTACGGCGCGCAAGTCCACACTGGTGCACAAGTGTCATCAACACAGTTGCGCGACTCTTCCTTCCCCAACTACAAACTTGCGCGGTCCACTTCATTTCTCTTCCAAACCACCTTGGGCGCACAGCCAAACACCGGCGCGCAAGCTCTACTTGCGCGACAAAACAACCACCTGCGCGACTGAACCACCTGCGCGACGAGAGCTCGAACAATCTCTCGGCCTTGAACTGCGTTACAAATGAGGAGGGGTGGTCCAGTATTTATAGGCAAACTGGACCCCCTGCGCGGCGGCGCGCAAGTCCTCGACGGCGCGCAAGTCTTGTCTTCAATAAACTCTGTCGCGCAACTCACTTGGGCGACCCAACCAACACTTGCGCGACCTTCTTGCCTTAGCCAAATTTTGATGTTCTGATCCTCAAAATCATATGGCGCACAAGTCTTTCATCCTCCAAGAGCACGGTGCGCAAGTACCTTTTCCAAAAACACTTTACTTTATTGGCCGATTTTTAGGCCCAAAAATTTGGCAAACACTGGGAAACAGCGCCACCTTCACTACTGTTTTCTGCTTGAACGGTATGATCACTTTGTTGGTACACACCCTGAACTTCCACTAAGGATTGACAACAAACACAAACCATACACCAAATCATGCTTTGAAGAACCTGGTTCCAACAAAACCTAGTTCTATACCACAATCCATAAAAACATGATGGTTATATTTTTCATCCATATACATTTTTTTCACTTCCCACCTATGTTTTTCTATGTGTAAACCCATTGATGAGTTACTTAGGGTGACCATAATGTTTCTAGAATTTTTTTTAAATGATGTTTTAGTATTATTTTTTACGATGTGAGGTTCTATGAATGGGAATTTAAAATATTAATCCTTTTAAAAAACTTAAGAATTAAGAGGTTAAAATTCATTTAAAATGTGGTAGAATGTAACACCCTCATATTTTATGAGATAGATTCGTTTTAATTTCTTTAATGTATTATGTTTTACACTACACGAAGATTAGCTTGCGCTATACGCAACACTCTATTAGCATGCAATATTGGCAACAATATTCTTGGCTTATAATACACACAATTTAATGTTTTTCTAGTAGAATCCATTTCACAAAAGACCGATTATACTTGATAACAAAATATTATAATGTTGTCATTTTAATTGCGGCTATGAATAGTATTATCATCTTTCTAAAAAACCTATTTAAATGAAAATAAGCGAGTCTATAAAATAATAAAATCACTATTTATGGATTTTATTAGTGAATACATATTTAATATTTCAATTTAATTTTTGAAATTAATATTAAATGTTTTATAGATATAATATAAGAGAAAATTCAATTTTTCAAATATATGAAGTATTTTACAAAAAAATTGGTTTTACTACCTTTTGACGGAGAACCATTTTTAAATCTAGTTTTTTGACAATTCTATAAGTTATATTTTGCATAATAAACTTTTTATTTGGAAGAGGGACATCAAAATTTACCTTGGTTGAAATTGAGCTATTTTTCTGATGGAATTCATATTCAATAAATAGTGAGAAATACTTTATTTTAATTCAAAACTTCCTTTTTGTGAAATTTATTTATATAGATTGATTAAATTTTTAATTTGTTTTAATTCGTAATTTGATATGGTTTTTATCATTTAAAAAAAAAAAATTCATTGGAATTAATTTCAAATTTAAATTTGACATAAACACATGTCAAGCTTTTGATAGATTTTTACTTCTTAAAAACCCACTTTATGGTTTTGACAATAAGAATTAAATTTATATTAATTAAAGAAAATTTTGTGTTTTTTATTCAAAAAAATGGATTCAATATTTTGAATAAAAGGTTCTGAATTTTGTAAATAGGTATCTTTTATTTTTGGTCATTATGAATATTAACGTCAGTATTTATTTTTATTTACCAGGGATAAATGATAAATCAGGTAAATGATGGTAAAAAACAATATTTTAATAATATAAAACTACCCTAAAACATGTAATAATACTATTTTATGAGATATTTCTGACTATGAGATTTCTTGGGTTGATTTTAGGACCCAATGGACCCATGTGGGAGTGATAATGACATTTTATAATTTTTAATTTAAAGAAAATAGAAATATAACATAAAAATGTATCTCCTCACTAAAACAATTATAATTTGGACTATAAAAATAATCTCTTTGATTATAAATATTAATTTGAAATATAAAACAATTTTCAACATCATGGTATTTTATATATAATTATTTGTCATTTAATAAATAAATTTGTTCATGACACAATAATGATGCAATGATTACCTTATAAATGATATAATAAAATTAATGATATTATAAATATTAAAATATATGTAATTTAAAAATTTTTATGTCATAGACGAATTTTATGGATGATTATGATATATTATTTTTAGTTAATGCTTTTGGTTAGAAGGATGGATGTTTTTATGACTTTAACAAAATTCATTTTCCAAATAGTATCGAAATTGGAATAAATGTGTTTTTATAACAAATACAATTTTATTAGATTATATAATTGTCATAAAAATATAAGATTCAGCCAAATGAAATAGATAATGTTAAAATTTTCATTAATGATCAAATTGTGTTTCCATTGTCATTTTTAGTGACCATATTATCCATATAGTATGACAATACAATAATATATTCTAAGAGTTAATTAATTTAACTAATGGTTAATGCCAACTGATAAGGTTAAATTTGTGACCTAAACTATTCTAAAACCTATTGGTTGAGAGGATTTAGACCCATTTTCATCTTATCCTTGAAATATATCACTTTTGAGCTATTATTGTTTTAAAATCAATTTATAATAAAATATTATTTCAAGGAATTCCTAATGTTCTTCTCCTCCCTCTTAGAAACGTCTACCACATCTACCCACTTACTCACACATCTCAAACCCCTTGGATCGTCCAAATTCTTCACAAATATGAACTTAAAATCCTTCCCTTCCTCACATATTCTACAAATTGGGAATAAATACATCCTAAGGGTACCTTGTGTGAAAATAAAAAGGAGATACTTGAAAAATAAGCAATTTTCTTATCACCTCTATCAACATTATTTTATTGTTATAAATATTATTCTCATGTTGTTTCCCTACTAAAGTATTATATCTAGTAACTTTTGCATGTTCAGATTTTATTATAATTATGGTACAACTATAAACCTTCTTTCATCAATCCTACAAATAAAAATATCACTATTAATGCATATGTACTGCTTACCGTATCGACGCCGTGGTGTAATTTTTTATTCAACAATACTTAATTTCGATTGGTATAATGTAACACCCATATGTTTTTATGAAATATTTTCTTCAAATAATTTATATTCTTCAGTATCTTTTGTTGTATTTAGTAGTTATTTTAATCGAACCAAAAAATGACCTTAGTAAAAAATTATTGTTATAGCCTTGCAGTTAGGAAAGTGGGAATAAGCATAACTAACCTATGAATATGAAATGTCAATTCATTTGCTATCAATTATTTATAAAAAATTAAAATCAATTAGATATTTTTATTATTAAGTGAATCAATTTTGGAAATGAAATTAATGAGATATATATATGTTATATTATTAATGAAATATTTTTGGTTTTCATCCAATGTATATTTTAGTTATAGTGTATGAATAAACCCTATTTAATATATAAAACACTATTTTAAAAGGGAAATTTTACATCTTTGAATGGAGAACCCCATTAAAATTAATATTTAGATACATTATTAATAATTATATGAAAACATAAGAATTTTATTTTTAATTAGGGTATAAAAATTTTCTTTGGATGAATTTATGATATTTTTTTGTTAACATTCATGTTTTGATTAATTGTAGAACTACACAAAATTCTAAGAGAAAAATTTTTTTTTCATCAAAATAATTTATATGGTTAAATTATATTATTTAATGGTTTAAAATTATGTATATAATATATTTTTATCATCAAATATAATTTGTTCCATTAGCATGAATTTTATATTGAATTCATATGTATAAATAATTCAATGTTTTGCAATGTTTTATCTTTTAAAAAAATGTTCACTTATTCAGAAATCATGATTAATTTTAAAATAATTACTGAAACTCCTTTTTTTTAATTTTTAAAAATTACTTCTATATTTGGAATCAATAGGTTCCAATTATGTTAATAATCTACTTTATTTTTTGACTATTATGAATAGTAACATTGGTAATTATTTTTATTACCATGGTGAAGGTAAATCAGGTATTTAAAGGTAAAATTAATATTATAAAATTACCTTAACACATATCAAAATCTTATTTTATTACTAAATTATACCCTAATCATATATGTGTCGAAATTTAATTACATTGTTTCCACATTCCCATGAATATGACATTAATGTTTTTAAATCAATGAATGTGAAAAAATGTCACACATTCTTTTTATAAAAGTATATTAATTTTAATATATGGATAATCAGAAGATAATATTGACTATAGAAATTCTATTAAAATCTAATCAAATTACCTCCATCATAGAAATTTATTTATAATTTTTAAATTTATATAATTATTATTAAGGATTACACAATATTGACACACAAATTATATTATTTTTAGAAATATCAAATTAATGATTTTAAAAATATAAAAATAAATATGACATATTTTAATTAATGTTATACATGAATTATTGGGTAAATATGAAATTTTGGGAATATATTAAATTTTCTTGTTCAAAGATATCTCTTGTGTGCATTTTATTTAAAATCAATGAAATGATTAGCATCAAAATTGACAGTATTGATATTTTATAGAAATAACATTTTATTAAATTATTTAAAAATAATAAAAATATTTAAAAATTAAAAAGTGATAATTATAATGTATAAAATTTCAAAAAATATCTATATTTGGTTATTTAACACCATATATGTAAATATTTATAACTATTAAATATTTAGAATGTCATTACCACAATTAAATTTAAATAAATTCAAAAAAAGATAAATCACAATTACAAGGTTTAAAACAATAGAAAAACATGTGTAAAATTTAGTGGTGGATAGTATTTAGACCCATAATAATCTAATATTATAAATAATCAAATTTTTATGAATTGAAATTTAAAAACTAATTTATATTTACTTCATAGTTCTGGAATTTCCAATGGTGCACTTCCCCTCTCTTATAAAAGGGCACATCTCTTTATCTCTTAATCACACATATGAAGCCCTTTTAATCATCCAACCCTACCCATTTTCTATCCCAACATTCCTCACATCTTCCTAGAGGCCTCAATTTGGGAACCAAGCCATCTTAAGGAGTCCTTTTGTAGAAATCAAAAGGTGGTACTCAAATAAGAGGTTATTGTTTTATCACATATTTTAAAATTATTTTCTTATTCTACTTTCACTTATTTTTATTTTTCAATTCTAATTTAATAAATCTAGTATCGTATACATTATTATATGTTTTTATAGTTTTGGGAGAACCTTATAACTCCATTTATCCATCATATAAATAACAATATCACCATGCGTGTGTATGTACGACTTACCGTCTCCACACCGTGGTGTAATATTTTATTCATAAATAATTTATTTGGATGCATATAAATATGGGTATAATGGATTTAAATAATTAATATAAATGATTATTATTCTTTATAATTAATATAACATCCAATTACATATCATTTAACCATAAAAATAAATGATATCATCGTTCGTGCGTAAGTACGAACTACCGTCTCTTCGATGCGGTGAGATTCATTATCCACATAATCAATTAATGAATTATTATAAAATTATATGACGTTTAAAAATAACAATTATGAACATAATTTCATTTTGGACACGAATAAAATAAATCCTAGGAAGAAAACATGACTTACATGTAAAAACTAGAATGAGAAAATGCAGTAATTAACTCCCGAAATAATAGAAATATTTAAACATTGTTAGCCAAATGATATAATATGATCATATATTATATCCTAAATATGAATATGGTTATGGTATAATTTAATAACATTATTTAACCATTATATAGAGGGTTCATATAGATAAGAAGGATATCATACCTATTGTAAGGGATAATTTGGCAATCTCATTATTATACAAGATTGTTTATATGTAAGTATTTACTGGGGTATAGTTATCATCAACATACATGTTTCATATAATATGTAATATTATTTTTCTTATTATATAATTTTTTTAAAGACAATATTAACCATTTGTAAATGTTTTAAATGGTATAAAAGGAATCTTTAGACATTTTTTTATATGCGGTAGTTTTTGACTTTTCTAGAAAAAGTACAAGGAGAATGTTTTTTAACTTATAGAGCATGAGATGATTTTTAAATATTTATAACGACTTATTTTCATGAAGATTCCTATACATGATTTCAAGTGTATTTTCAACTAAATTCGTTTCTTTTAAAATTCCCTGGTATTTTGAGAAAAGAAAAAGTTTTTGAAAAAGAAAAGATATTTTCCTCAGGAATTAAGTTCAAGTATTTTATCAAAATTATTTTCCATCTAAGATGATGATATTTAAATATGGGTACATTTATATACATATTATTACTATTATTTTATTGTGTTAATTATGGAAATATATTTTATATGTATTATGTTATGATAGAATTATGTTTATAAAACCAATTTTATTTAATGGGTTATGATAGTATGAATGTTTTATGTGTTTGTGGAACATGTAAGAAGGATTTAATTATGAGATGGGTGGGACCTATATATCCGTCAACAATATTGGGTAAATATTTATATCTCATGATATATACTTTATTGGAATGGAAAGTAAATGTGGTTCAGCAATATTGGGATGGAATGACAAGTAAACCCTGTTCAGTAATGGTATTTTTCCGCTATGAAGGTATTGGATATAGGCCATGGATAAAATGAAAATGATTTTTTATGCTTATAAGTATTCCAAAAAACATCATTTCTTCTGTTCTTATTTTTGGGGTTATTTCCATTAACTCTTATGAATTGTTATCCGATGACATGATAACACGATATTTTGTATACATGATAAGATTTGAAAAGGATATATTTTTATTTCTTAAGATTATGATATGATTGATATTTCTTTTATTTACCCTTACTAATAATTTGAGCTCACCCTTTGATTTGTTTCTTTTCCCTAAGTTATGAAGAAGGGTGTCATGGAAGCTATGCCAGAAAGGAGTCTAGTTAATAATAAATAAGTGGGAGACAATGTAGATGTTTTATGAACCAATTTTTCAGGCTTCCATATTTCTGAGGACACTATACCAATATGGTCCGGTCATGGATTTATTATTTGTTGTAATGAATGTATTTCTATTTTAATGTTTTATCAATGTATGCAATTTATTGTTCATTATATTTGGTATTAGGGGAAAGGTATAGTTAACCTGTGGAATCTAGGATGAGAATGACTTAGTAAGAATAATAAGGATATGTCTAAATATAAGTTACAATACTAGTGTAATAGAAATGATCATGAATAGCCTAGGATAAAACCTAATGTGTCTTAAATTTATATTTTGTGCTTCATTATGTGGTTTACCCATTATGATTAGTGTTTCTCACACTATTTTTCACGGTTTTAGTCAATGGATGGACCACGAATGAACGATGTTAAAAATGAATGTGATGAGAAATGCAATGATTATCCCCCAGTGAAACCAAATTTTATGGGTGTTGGAATGAAAAATCTGTTATACATGCTCACACAAATTTATCAATCTATGAATCGTACATGCTTTCCAAATCAGCAAAGGAGGTAGAATCATTCTCTTGAGTCCTTTATGAGGCAGCAACGACCTTCATTCAATGGGTCTTGTAATCCATTAGTGGATAAAAAATGTATTAGTACCACTAAAAATATATTTTCAGTTCTACAAAGTTCTAAACAAGATAAATTCATCTTAGTAGTGTATCATTTGGAGGGTGAAGCTGATCAATGGTGTAATATTATCAATAATATGAGTCAAAGAGATGAAATTGAGTCCATGGAATGGTAAAAGTTCAAGAACTTATTTTTCAATAAGTACATTGCTCATATTTTTTGAAAAAATATGGAGATGGAGTTCCTTGAAATTAAGAAAAAGGATGATGTATTTGTTAGAACCTACAAAGAAAATATTACAGGACTTTCAAGGTATGATTTTGGAATTATTATCCAACCTGAGAGTAAAATTGAGTGACTTTTAGTGGCTTAAAACCAATTCTATAAAGGGAATTTTCCATAAGGGACTTTAATATCTTTGAAACACTCATTCTATGCACTTTCAACGTAGAGATGAAGATTGTAGTAACCCATAATAAAATGGATTTGATCAGAAGAGAAAAATATAATTCGATGGAAAATATAAAGAACAAACCGAATAGAATATGAGTTTTCCCAAATTCTCATTGTGTGCAAAGAAACATGGTGGAAATTTTCGTAAAGGTACTAGTAATTTTATTAAGTGTGCAAAAGAAGGGCACTGGGTAGTTGAATGTCGATGTGATGGGAAAATATCTCAAATGATTTGAACAATGAAAAGGATGCACAAAATTCACCTCCAACACTTCAATGCTATAAGTTCAAGTAATTGGGGAATAATTGAAATTAGTTCCCTAATCCAAGGATTATTGATGATGATCGACGTCAATAAACTCTTAAGGCTAAAGACAAAGGAAAGAAACATGAAATAAATATAAGTGAAATGTGGTAATATAATGAAGTGAGGAAAGGTACACTTACAATCTACACAAAAGTAGCAAATATTTTATTTGATTCTAGATCAATATACACTTTTATTTATGAATAATTTTCTAAGGGAATCCCCATATTACATCAAAAATTAGATGTTTCTTTAGTTGTGACGACTCCTAATGGAAAAATAGTTGCATCAAAAGTTTATAATTATTCTCCAATTTAAGTTTGTTGGAAAGTGATTCCTAAAAATCATGTGATCCATCCTATAGTGGAATTTCGTGTGATTCTTGTCATGGATTGAATTTCTCTATATTGATCTCTTATCAATTTACAAGAAAGGGAAGTCACATTTTATAGTCCAAATAAATCTATAATCATCAATTGCTGAAAGTATGAGTATAACCATCCAATAGAAATTTCATCTATCATATGGGGTCTGATTCTTATAAAAAAGGTTATTTGTCTCAAATGGTTGGGGAGAAGCTCACGATTCAGAATACACCCCTTGTATATAAGTTTTCTTACTTCTTTCTTGAGGAATTGTTGGGTTTTCCACCAAATTGTGAAGTTGAGTTTTTTGATAGAACTCATACCGGGTGATATGCCCATTTCAAAGACACCTTAAAGAATGGCCCCAATTGAGTAGCAGGAATTGAAGAAGCAACTCCAAGAGAGTATTGATATGGGATTCATGCGCCCGAGTTCGTCACCTTGGGGAGAACCTTTTTTATTTTTAAGAAGAAATATGTCTCAAGAGGACTCTATATTGATTATAGAGAATATAACATGGTTACTATATAGAAAAAATATCATATTCCCTACATTTTTTACTACATTTACCAACAATGCAGAGGTCAATACTTTTCCAAGATTGATCTTCGTTTAGGATATCATCAATTATGGGTCAAGACGGAGGATAAACCAAGATAGAATTCTGTATAAGGTATGTACACTATGAATTTATAGTGATTCCATTTGGCCTTACTAATTCCCCCACTATAATTATGTATGTAACGAATAAAGTCTTTAGAGACTATCTTGATCAATTTGTATTAGCCATTACATATGATCTTCTTGTCTATTTAGAGAGAAATGAAGTACATAAAAACCACTTGAGAATTGAACTTATGACCCTAAAAAAGAAAATCTTTATGAAACATTTACAATGGGTGAATTTTTTTCATTATAATGTTTAATTACTGGGTCAGATAATCTCAAGAGATGGGATATCTGTGGATCCATCAAAAAAAGTTGTCAAAAGTTGGACCAGACAAAAAATGGTAACTTAGATATAAATATTTTTTGGTTTGGATTGATATTTTCAAAATTTTGTGAAAGATTTCTCACAATTATCTAATTCACTCAACAAGGTAACTTCTGAAGGAGTAAAGATACTATGGGCAGAATAATGTGAAGTGAATTTCAAATAGGTAAAAATATGTTTATCTAGTACACATGTTCTCACAGTTCCTCATAGTGGAGAATGGTATGTGATCTATAATGATACAACCAATAAGGGTATGTGATGTGTTACCATGCTAAATGATATGGAGATATCTTATTCCTCATGGAAGTTGAAAATCCATGAAAAAATTACCCAACTCATGATTTGGTGTTACCTGGGGTAATATTTTCATTAATTATGTGCATGAATTATCTTTATGTTGAAAGGATTGATATTTACACTAATCATATATATATATTGTATATATTCACACAAAAGGAGATGAATATGCACCAATAAAGATAGTTCGATTTGATTACATTTTATGACTACTCAATACATTAAAACACTAGGAAAGAGAACCAGGTGGAAGATGATTTGAGTCAACAATACCTTGCTATCCTATCCATGATGAGTAATACAAAAGATTCGACATTTATGAATTGGAAAATGATGGATATTGAAATTTAATAAGAACGTGGGAAATCTTATCATTCTAAAATGATCGTTTTACCATGTATACATGTGATGATTAAGGATGTGTAGAAGAATGATATAGAGATACAAAATTAGGTGAGAAATGTTCTTGAATTCAACCTTGATTGTGATGAAATAATAAGTTTTAGGAAGTGGTTTTTTCCTCCCATGCCAGATTTAAAGAAGGAGCTATTTGATGAGGCTCATAGTTCTTCACTATTTATTCATCCTGGAAGCACAATGTTTTATAAGGACCTAGACTAGTATATTGGGTGGGATGAAATGAAAAGAGATGTCACCGAATATGTCTCTTGATTCTTGTTTTTTCAGCATGTTGAGGATGAGAGACATAATTTTAAGGGGATGTTACAACCATTACCCATAACAAAATTGAAATGGGAAAACATAACTTTGGGCTTTTTTGTTGGATATACAAAAACATAAAAAGGAAATAATGCAATCTAGCTTATAGTTTATTTTCTTACGAAGTTGGTACAAATTATTTCAATTAGTGAGGATTTCTGTCTTGATCAACTTTATAGGTTATATGTAAACGAAGTGGTAAATTTTATGGAGTTCTACTTTCTAGTATATCTGATCGAGATTCAAGGTTTACCTCAATGTTTGGGAGAATTCTTAATCATTATCTGGATTCAGAGTTAAGTTTCAGTATTTATTATCATCCTCTGATAGATGGTTAGTATGATAGGACAATTGAAACCCTATAATACATGTTGAGAGATTTCTCTATGGTTATCAAATGTGGTTGGGATCAACACCTACCTTTAGTGGAATTTTCATAAAACAATTTCATTCAATACAGTATTCAGATGGATCATTATGAATACCACTATGGAAATAAGTCCATAACTCCAATTTTCTGGGATAAATTTGTGGAAATAAATCTATTAGGACCTGATCTTATAGAGGAAATGGCAGAAAAGGTAGGATCTATTCAATAACATATTAGAGAACTTCAGAATTGAAAAAAATTTTATTATAACAAATGAAGAAAATACCTAGAGTTTGAAGTGGTGATAATGTGTTTTTACGAGTATCTTCCAAGAAGTGCGCAATTAGATTTGGAAATAATTTCATGCTTACCCCAAGGTATATCGGTCCTTTTGAAATTCTGGATTCTGTTGGGAAGGTAGCTTACCAATTGTTGCATCCAATGAATCTATCTCAAGTTCATGATGTATTCCATGTATCTCTCCAAATAAAGTCCATACCTAATAATTCCCATGTACTAAACTCCTAATTAATTACACTGGAGAAAGATCAATCTTATGAAGAACAGTTAATAGATATTTTACATCCTAGAAAAAATGTTATACAAAGTAAGACCACTCACATGGTTAATGTTTTATAGAGGAACCACAAATTTTAAGAAGCTACATTGGATGTTTAGGATATAATGAGGGATAGGTATATGTATATATTTGTTTCGAAGTGATGAATTTTGAGGTAAAAATTTAGTTTATGGGGGGTAAAATGTAACACCTGAATGTTATTAAGAAATATTTTCTTTACATAATTTTTATTCTTTAGTAGCTTGCATTGCATGGAATCGTGAGTTTAAACGCAATGAAAAAAAACCTTAGTATAAAATTACTATTATATCCTAGTCTTTAGGTTAGTAGGGATGGGTATATATAACTTTTGAAAATGCATTGTGAATTCATTGGCTATCAATTTTTTATAAAAAATTTAAATCAATTTGATATATATCTTATTGAGAGAATTAATTATGTTAATGAAATTAATGAGACAGATATATGTATTTTTTATATACATAATAAAATGTTTCTTTATTAATACAATGGATATTTTAGTCATACAGTATGAATAAACTATATTTGATATATAAAAACTTATTTTTAAAGGGTAATTTTATTCCTTTGAATGGATAACCCCTTTAAAATTGATATTTTGACACATTAATAATTCTTATATGATAATATAAACATTTTAATTTGAATATAGATATAAAAATTTACTTTGGATGAATTTCTGATATATTTCTGATAACTTTCATGTTTTGATGAATAGTAAAAATACACTAATTTTTTTTGAAAACAACTTATTTCATCAAAATAATTTATATGGTTAAATAATAATATTAAATGGTCTGAATGTATAAATTCTATATATTTTTATCATTCAATATAGTTTATGTCATTATCATTAACTTTACACTGAATTCATATGTATAAATATTTCAATCTTGGGTAATAATTTAACTTTTTAAAACTCGTTCTCTCATTCTGAAAACATGATTGATTGTAAATTAATTACTAAAACTCCTATTTTATTAATTTGAAAAAATATAATCCATATTTGGAATCATAAGATTCAAATTATGCTAATAGGAAAATTTTATTTTTGGGCTTTGTGAATAGTAACTTTGGTAATAATATTTATTACCATGGTTGAAGGTAAATAGGGTAATTACTGGTAAATATAATATTATAAAATTACCTTAACATCGGTAAAAAATCCTATTTTATGACTAAATTATACTCTTATCATATATTTGTCAATATGGTATCACGTAATGGACACTTTTCCATGAATATGACATTAATTTTATTAAAATCAATGAAAGTGACAAAATTTCGCACTATATTTTTATAAAATTATATTAATTTTAATATATTGATAACTATGAGATATTTTTGACAATAGTTAGTCTATATAAAGAAAAAATAATTAACTACGTCATAGAAATTAATTTATAATTTTTTGAATTCAAATAATTATCATTATATATGTTACAATAGTGATGCATAAATTATTTTATTAATAGAAATATCAAAAAAATGATTTTATTAATATTAAATGAAATAAAATATGAATTAATTAAGGTTCTCCATGAAATTTGTATGTTATTTTTAATTTTTTTGAGTATTTTTAATATTTGGGATCGAAGTTATCTTATGTGTGGATTTTATTTAAAATAAATGAAGTAAATAGTGTCAAAATTGACACTACTAATATTTTAAAAAAATAACATTTTAAAAAATTATTTAAAAATCCTAAAAATAATTAAAAATTACAGAGTTATTATTTTTAAGTAGAAAAATGTCATAAGATATCCAATTATCTTTAATTAAAACCATAAAAGTAAATATTTATGACCATTAAATATTTTGAATATTATTACCACAATTTTAAAAAAAATAAATTGATAAAGTATAAATTAAAATAATAAGGTTTAAAATAAAATGAAAACATTTCTAAATTTTATTAGTTCAATGGATTTCTACCCATTGACATATTATAATCTAAATAATCAACTTTTGAGGAATTTTAGTTTAAATATTAATTTATATTAATTTAAAACATTTGGTATTTCCAAAGGTTCCCCTCCAAAAAATTATAAAAGGACACCTATCCTTATCTACTAAACACACCTCTAAGGGCGTTTTACTCGTCCAAAACCTCCCAATTTCTCTCCCAACTTCTCTAAGAACAACCTAGATTCCATAGGTTGGGATTAAACCCATCTTATTGAGTACATTTGTGCAAATAAAAAAGTGATACATGAAAAAGAGGTAATTGTTTTATCACCTCTTTCAAAAAAAAATTCTTCTTCTACTTACGCTCAATATGTTCTTTCGATAATAAAATAATAAATATATTATCTTATACATTATGATATGTTAATATAGTTATGGTAAAACATTATTCTTCATTTAACCATCCAACAAATAACAATATCACCATCCCTGCGTACGTACGGCTTACCGTCTCCATGCCATGGTGTGAAATTTTGTCCATAAATACATTATTTGGATGGGTAAAATGATGGTTATTATTGATGTATCGTATCAATATAACATGATTATTATTATGTATAACTAACATACCATGTAATTCAATACCATTTAACCATCAAAGGAAATGATATCACGGCTCGTATGTACGAACAACCTACTGTCTCAACGACGCGATGAGATTCATTCTCCACATTAAAAATTAAACAATGTTTATAAAATTTATATGATGATTAAGAATAATAATTATTAACATAATTTCATTATCGAAATGAATTAAATATATCCAAATCATAAAAAAATATATCACATGGAAAAACTAGAATGAGAATATGAAGTAGTTAACACAAGAAATAATGGAAATATTGAAACAATATAAAAATTTATATAATAGGATCATATATTCTAACGTAAATATGAATATGGTTATGGTACAATTTAATAACATAATTTGACTCTACTCATATTCGTTTTCCTCCCTATTTTCATGGAGGGATTGGTATGCATCAGTAGGTGTTTGTGCCTGAATGTGACTTCTTTCTATTCTATTTGGATGATGGGATTCTTAATCATCAGAAGGAATTTTCATTTGGCTGTAATTCAATGCTTTTTCTGCACAGTGGGGCTAGCGATCACTGGTAAGAATTTGCATGTAATTGTATTATGGAATCATATTTTTGTGGTGGGTTTGAGTCAATGGGGGAATAGTTGTTTGTTTTCCCATTGAATGATGATGCATTTGTGTGGAATATTTCCTCCTTTGGAATAAAGTTGATGGCCATTTCCACCCTCGATGGGTAGCCTTAGGGGCCCATGTATACTAGACATTTTTAGGTTCCCTCGGCATAAAATCCTCTTTTAAGGGAGGATGTAGAGTCGTGCACTATTTATGGAGATATATTTTGGTGATAATCAATAGGTGGGGCTCCTATGCACCTGAGATGTAGTAATCAACATCATCTTCATCTGCCTCCCTAGGATAAGGGAGGTACTTGTTGCCGTGTTCTGTTGATATGATCCTAAAATGGTTCGAGAAGAAAACTAATGCTCCCTTGTACTGGGGTGTTGGCTGTAGATGAAGAGGTGGCTGGAGAGATTTTTTAGATTGGAGGACTTGTCTTGCAGCCTCCATGGTGGGGAGAGTACCATTTTGGTGGAAATATTTAATCATCATGTTGTACAACCAGCATTAAAGATACTTGGTAGGTATGGGGTCCTTTTCATTGGGCCCCTGACCGCCTGTGGGATCACTAAGGTGTGTGTTTGATATGGTTTTCAATATTCCATTTGGATTGAAGGTTTTTCTGGAGACCTGCAAAATATATATGACATATACAAACAACAAAACCCCACAAAAGTAGCATCACATGATTATAAGCATATTTGAAAATTCGACCAAGCCCTATTGATTTTTATGAGGCGAAGGGGATTTAGTGGGGTAAAACTACCACCATGGTTGAGGATTCACATTGGGTTCACCATTTTCATTACAAACCTAGGTGAGCATTGGGAAAAAATGTCTGACTGGTGAAAATATGTTTCCATTATTATATAGACTTTCACATTAGGTTTATCATTTTTTTGACCCGATTCACCCCATTATATTGTAAGGGGAATTGAAGTGGCCCAACAAGGATTGGGATGTTTATTCCATTTTCATTATGTAGAAGGTTTCATAGTCTAATGGTCCTAGTGGGTGATTGTATGGGGTTAAGTTTTTTTTCAATTGGTTCTCCTAGGATATGATTTCCTCATATGGTCTCCAACGAGTTTATTCATGGATCAAAAAATACCCAACATCCCTGGTATCCATGATTCAAGGACCTGATTTCCAAAGGCATGAACTATTTGGATAATGTTTTTTCTAACAATACTTATGGACTCCATTGGTTGGGAGGATGTGAGGTCAGACTTATCACATCATTTTGGGGGGAATTGATTCCTAATGCAAGACTCTCTTATAAAATTAAGTCATGTTCATGTGTTCATGAATCCTCAATTAATACATGAATGGTGTATCCAAAAGTTATCCCTAGGTTGCAGGATCATCATGAATATACATGGATTTGATTCTACAGAGAAAATTCTAACTTAATACATGAAATGTGGTTCTCAATAGTTTATTGTCATACAAGAGGGACAAAAGGTGGTTTGATGTTGGGGTTGGACCCATAATATGGTATTCCTACAGATCCTTGTGATATGAATCAAAGACCATGTAGTTTGATGTCTCTTTACTATTCAAGACACCATTTAAGGTCATGTGAGGAGGACCCATCCATGTAGTTTTAACATCAAGTGGTGAATACATCCATGTGAATGATTCATGGTCAAGACATGGTGTCGGGCTTACACCAAAGTGACCTGAGGGTCCCATGAATGATATGTTCATCATGGGGAACATGAACCTACTTTGGATATAACACGAATAGAATTATGCTTGACTTGAGAATCGTATTTGGACCTTAGGGAGGAATCCTATGTATTCCAGTCAAATGCAGAATCAACGTCTGTGTACTTCCATTATCGGGACATAAACCTAGGAGAAATCCCTTTTGAATTTGGGGGAACATCTTATCTATCCTGACTTATGAGGAGAGAATCCATTGAGATCAAGCATTGGATAGGCATCCTATGTATCCCAGTTATAGCTGGAATCTGAGTTCTCATAGTTAGTTTATGGGTTTTGAATTGAATGTGGCTTATGCAAAGGAGGTTCTTGTCTGAGAGAATCGAATCAGGACATAGTCTTAAATAGGATTCCCCTTTTTTGGAGACATTTTTGGGGAGAAACTTTTAATAATGTGTACCTCTATGAGATTGAGACTTAATTTGGCATTCTACATACCCTAATTATGATGGGAATTAGATTACACATAGTCCTTATGAGTGGGAGAATGTTGTTTCGTCACAAACCCCTAACCCCACATTAGTCATGCTCGGTGTGAGAAACAACAGGATGCGAAAGATTCAACAAAGAGAAAATTTTTCTTCTCTACTGATGGAAAAAGAGGATGACGACGACTGAAGATGATGTGGATACGAGCCCAATGGGAGAGGTAAAGGAGAGTATTAAGCATGAAACCGTCACTTGTGTCGATATACAGGATATTCATATATTGGTGATAAATCTAGATACATCCTGAGATGAGACGATGAGGGTGAATAGTGACACCTCTCACAAAAGTCTAGGGGATTGCCTTAGGAAGAGTGCGCCTTTATGGGTTATGGGACTGAGGATGAGCATCATCCATGGTCAAAGGGGATGTAAAGAGTGACCTTTTTTCTTTTCACTGGAACTTAATAAAGGGAAAGGCCAGTGGTTATCCCTAACCCTGAGAACAGGGTGGTTCATGTTGAAATCCAAAATTCCTTCCTTGGGTAACCTTGGGAATGTAGACATAGAGACTTCATGGGGGTCCAAACTATTCTATGGAAAACCTTCACGACTCCTCTTACTTTAGGTATGTAAATTTTGATTGGCACGCTGGTGCAATTGATGATCTAATAATATTGTAACACCCCGAGATTTTATGAAATATATTCTTTTAATTTCATTAATGTCTTGTGTTGTATTCTACACCAAGATTACCTTGCGCTATACGCAACACCGTATTAGCTTGCAGTATACGCAACACTATTCTTGGATCGTGTTACACACAATTTTGAAAATAGTTATTCTACGCAACATTGAGTATATATATATATATATTCAATTTATAAATGAAATATGGTTGGATTCTGTTATACGAAACAATGATGGATTCTTTCACAACACGCAACCCTGACTTGGCTTGCATTACACGCAATCGCGACCTTCCTCGATAGCGTGTGTTGTACGCAATACCGGGTTTTAATAAACAATGATATATTATTATAATATTTTCATGAACTAGCCGTTATGAATAGTATTAACTAAATTTTAAATTTTATGACATTATTATTTATCTTACACATTTTCTAGAACATGGTATAAGAACAAAATAAATTTTTTGGGTAAAATAAGTATTTTTAACAAAATGCAGTTTTGCCGCCTTTTGATGGCGCACCCACTTTAAATCTAGTTTTTTACATGTTTATATGTTCGATTTGACAAAATAAAATTCTTCTTTTGAATCAGGATATAAAAATTAACATTAGATAATGTTTTGATATTTTTCCGATAACTTTCATATTTTAATGAATAGTAAAAACACACTATATTTTAATTAAAAAAACTTTTTCATCGTAATATCTTATGTGGTTAAATTATAATATTTAATGGTTTTAAAGTATAAATAGAATATATTTTTACCATTTAATATAATGTATGTCATTAGCATTGATTTTACCTTGAATTCGTAGGTTAAAACAATTCAATCTTTTGCAATGTTTTAAAGAAAAACCTGTTTTCTTTCGACAACGGGATTAATTTTAATTTAATTTCTGCATCTTTTGTGTATTGAATTTGGAAAAATGGATTCCATATTTGGAATCAGTGGGTCCAAATTATGTTAATAATCTACTTTTTATTTTTGGTCATTGTCAATAATAACTACGCTAAATTTTATTTACTATAGTTAAAGGTAAATCGGGTAATTAAGGGTAAATATAAGATTATAAAATTACCCTAACACTTGAAAAAATCCTATTGGATGGATAAAAGTAGAAATATATAACCTAAGGGTCAGATTAGATTCATTTTATGGTCTTTTTTCCATGAAAATAATTTAATTATTATTAAAACCAAAGAATGTGACAACATGTCACTTTCTTAAATCTTATAAGTATAATAATTTTAATTTAATGATACACTTCATGAAACATCGAACATGAATAGTCTCCAGAAATATAATAAAATTATATACATCATAGAAATTTATTTAGAATTTTTTGGGATTAAATAATTATCATTTATAATGACACAAAGATAATGTAGTAATTGTCTTATTAATGAAATATTCACATAGTTGATGTTATAAATGCCCAAATAAATGTAATTTGAGACTTTTTATGACTTAAATTAATTTTATAGGTTAATATGACATGTTAGTGTTGATACACGTAACTTGGTTCGAACTTATCATTCTGTTACGAATTTCATAAAAATCATGTACCAAATTGTGTCAAAATTGACATAAATTAGTTTTTAAAACAAATATTATATTATTAATTGTTATTTAATTCCTAAAAATATAAGGTTCGGCCAAATGACTTATATATATATATATATATTAATAATAAACAACTTGGGGTTCGTTTGGCTTGATATAGTATGTTTATTAACCTTATAGTGTAAGAAAACTAGAAGACACGGTAAAAGTTAAATTATCTAACTTAAAGTTAAATCTAAATGATAAGGTTAAAATTGATACCTAAACTTGTCTAAATTTTATTGGATGAGAGGATTTAGACCCATCTCCACCTTAGCTTCGAAATATATCAATTTGGAGCTATTTAAAACCGAACTTGACTTTATAATAAAATAATATATTTCGTTTTCCCAAAGGTGCCCCTCTCCTCTCTTATAAAAGGGCACCTCCTCCTCCCTCTTCCTCACGCCACTTTGAGCATTCAATCTCGGCCAACCCCTGCCAATTTCTCCTCTACACTTCCCTAGTATCATCCTAGAGGTCCTGGCCTTCTTCAAAGACCATCCTTAGTTCTTTATGTGGAGGTTATGAAAAGGCGCGTCAAAAAGAGGTAATATCCATTATCGATCTTTTTCAATTTCGTTCTTCTTCAACTTCTTCTTCTTTATTTATTTAATGATAAAGTAATAACATAAGTATTTCTTATATACTGATATGTTATTATAAATATGAAACAACTCTAATTAACCTTCTATCCATCCTACAGAAAATGGAAATCATCGCGCGTGCGTACGTACGGAATACCGTCTCCACGCCGTGGTGTAATCTATTTTCCACCACCACCTTAGTTATATGGGTATAATGGTGTAATGAGTAAAAATATATGATTATTATAATGTTATATTGATACTGAAATAGTATACATACACTTCAACACAAGTTCACGATCATGAGAATGATATCATCGCTCGTGCGTATGTATGGACTACCGTCTCCACGACACGATGAGATTCATTCTCCATGTTAACCATTTAAGAATGATTATAAAGTATATATAATAAATAATAATTAAATATATGAAATTATAAAGCTACTGGATTTATGTATATTTTTATTTCATCTTCTTACTTCCATTCAAGACAATAAGGAAAGGAAAACATCGTTCATGCGTACGTACCGACTACCGTCTCCATGAACGATGTGTTTCATTTCATTTATCTATCTATTATATATATATATATACTGAATATATATGATATATAAATTATGTTTTATATTCTGCAAGTAAGTAAATCATGATATAAGTAATAATAATGTCAAGAACAACTAGTCCAAACACCTACGATAAATGAAACGATTTTACCCAAAACGCTTCCTTAACATGGAATTTACAAAAGAACGGGTAATATAAAGTCATAAGTGAACCATATATGATATAATAACAATTAATATGATTCTTTAATAAGTTAATTACATTATTTAAAACATTATACAGGAGGTTAGGACACTTACGAATCAAATCGGACTTAAGGTAAGAGAAATATCACAATCTCATTTTTATCCGAGAATGTTTATATTTGGAATTTACTGGGATGTATTTTATCATCAACATCCATGTTTCCTAAATATGTAATATTATTTCCATCCACTTACAATTGTTTAAATCCAATTTTACCCTTCAGTGAGGTTTTAGTAAAAGATAAGAAAGGAATCTTTTGTCGTTTTTCGTACGAGGTACTTTTTGACTTTTCCGACAAAAGTACCAAGAATGTTTTTTTAACTTATACAGCATGAATGGATTATTAAAACATTATTTACAAGAAGCTTACTTTACAAGTTTTCAAGTATATTTTTAATCAACTTCTTTTAGTTTAAAATTGTATGACATGTTAAGAAAGGAAACTGTTTTTGAAGTAGAAAGGATATTTTCCTCAAGAATGGAGTTCAAGTGTTTTATCAAAATTATTTTCCATCTAATATAATAAAGGGTTATGTTTTTATCCCTATTATTACATTTATTTGATTATGTTGTGATGGAATTATATTTTTATGAATCTCTTTATATTATATGAATTGTTTTATGATGTCACGATGTTTAAGATTCCCATTTTTACTACATGGGTTATGCAATGATTTGTGATTTATGATTTTGTGGCACACATAAGAATGGTATCATTATGAGATGGGTGGGACCTATATCTCCATACAATGCATTGGGTAAATATTTTATATCTCATGTGATAGACATGACTGGAACGGTAGGTTATACCGGTTCAGTGAAACAGGACTGAAACGAGGGTGACTCGGTTCAGAAATGGACTTTGTCCACTAAGATAGTCTTGGCAATGAGTCTTGACTAACAAGAAATGATTATATATGATTATTTGTGTATTCCAAAAAGTTTCATGTTTTATGTTATGATTATTGTGATTACATTTCACTACTATGATTTATCCCATGTTATGAAATTATGATCTCTTTTGCAGGTTAAGATTTCCAAAAGATATGTTCTTATGAATATGACGTGATTGATATTTCTTTTGTTTACCCTTACTGAGCATTTGAGCTCACCCTTTTATGTTTTCTTTTACCCAGGACATAAAGAAAGGATTTAGGTTTATAAAAAAAAAGATCTTTATGGGAGATGTTGAAGATCTTTCACCACGATTAGAAGATTATATTCCAAGTTTCCAAAGACACTAAACTATTACGGTCATTGTGTGTGTGTTTTTGTTATGTACTAAGTATTCCTCAAATGTAATGTAATGTCCATGTACGTCAGGCTTCAAGTCTCTACTGTTGGTATCAGAGGAAAGGTTTTGTCAACCTTTGGAAACTAGGATGTGAAAACGTTAGTGAGATCCCTAGAGATATTTCTATGGTATGTCTAGGGATGTCCCTAAGGATAAGTATACGTATATTATATAGTCCTAGAACTATGGTAACGTTATTAGATTAAACCAAAGATGTTAGATATTGAAGTTACTCCCCCTTTATTATGATTTTTTCCTCTCAAACTATTCTTTTTGGGTTTTAGAAAATGGCTGGAAACAAGATGATTCACGATAATGGAGGATATGATGGACAATGGAATGATATTCTTCATGAGAAACCAAATGAAATGGGATTTGGACGTCCAAACATCATTATTATGCCGAATCAGCAATCTCATAATATGATCAATAAAGTAAAATTTGGTAAGTTTCCTGACTCGGCTAATAAGAGAAAGAAGGAGTTTCAGGATGATCATAGAGGAAAGAAAGTTCAATTTCCCCTATGTAAATCATGTGGGAAAGGGCATCAAGGAGAATGTTTCAAAGGAGCTGGAAGATGCTTTAGGTGTGGAAAAGAAGGACGCAAAGCCAGTAAGTGCAAAGGAAAAGGTCCAGTTAACACCATGGATAAGGATAATGGAATTGCTACAACATCAACAATGATTAGATGTTTTAAATGTGGAATGTACGGGCATTATGAAAACCAATACCCTAATGGAAAATCTCATGAAGAGAATCATCATGGTCATATGGGTAGTATTTATGTGGATGATGATGAGGAGACTACAAATGATATATGAGCTGAAAGAAGTGTTGAAGCTCAGTTGGTTGTTTTAGAAGGTAGTGGAATGATTGTATGTTTATCGAGAGTTATGTTGTATAGTTATTGGTACTATGGAATAAATAATCATCTAAGGATTATTAAACTATTGTTTTTCCTAAAATTATTTGAAAGTATATGTTGAATGGTACCAGTAACCATGGAATGTTATTCAGATACTTTTGTAAAGTAGATAATATGTGCATAATGAAGGAATAAGAATATAATGAGATGTTTGATTGTATTCATGAGCTCATGATTGATATAAGGACTAAGTGATATCATGGTTTGAGTATATATAATTTTGAGGATTTTGGTATGTGGAAAGTGTTAACTTTTAACTGCATTCATGTTCTCACTAAGGTTCAATGGGTATTCATTTTTCAAGAGAATACATGATTAAGGCCTTGGAACGTTTGTAATGTGACCAACAAGACATATCTTATGATATATGGGGATCAACGATGGTATTAACATGCTTCTTATATGAAATCTCTGGTAATCGTTTTCACTATAATATGACAATGGACTACAATATTATAGATAAGCCTAAAGATTGGAATGAATTATGTTGGAAATAAGTTAGTATTGTTTAAGGATAAAAACTTTTTTCGATATTATTGATGGGATGATATAGTAATGTAGTTTTAGAAAAAGGACAACATGCAGGACGGGCGACAACCCATCACGTCGGACAAGGCTGTGGGAATCAAACCCACAACCGAAGTGCGACTGGCCTTTATCGCCTACCAATGGCCTACAGAAAGTCCCTGGTCAGTAGAAACTTGTTTTATTATATTAAGCGGTATGATATATGAAGTATAATTTCATTTTGGGAATCGTATATGATTAACCTCGCCATAGATGGTCTTGTGTATTTTTGATAACTTTTGTAACCTTTTGTTTGAGACAGATGGAATGACCCATCATTCTATCACATTATCTGTTAACACTTCATGAATAACAAATTCAACTTCATTTCATTAAGAGATGAAGTAGAAATTTTTCAAAACACGAACAACAGTGATATTGTACCAAAATCAAGTAAGTATTTCTTCTAATTCAAAATTTTCAACTTTAGGGAAATGATATTGAAAACCAAAAATGTTGTCCTGGTAATCTTATATCTGATGAATTAGATGGTACCCTAGATCATAACAAATTTATGGCTTTGCGATTGTTGGCTTTTTCACAGCCATGTTCTCTACCACTCTCCATCAGAACTTGATGGTTAGATTTTTCTTCCATATCCATATTTTCACCTATGTTCTCGTACGTGGAAACCCAATGACGAGTTAATTTGGGTAACCATTACATTTCATACAGTAGTTTTTAAAGCCATATTTTGGTATTCCTTTTTAGGATGTGGGTTTCTGTTAAACAAACTTTCGAGTAGTAACCCATTTATAACCCCGACGAATTTCGAGGGAGAAATTCATTTTAAGGGGGGTAGAATGTAACACCCCGAGATTTTATGAAAAATATTCTTTTAATTTCATTAATGTCTTGTGTTGTATTCTACACCAAGATTACATTGCGCTATACACAACACCGTATTAGCTTGCAGTATATGCAACACTATTCTTGGATCGTGTTACACACAATTTTGAAAAATAGTTATTCTACGCAACATTGAGTATATATATATATCTTCAATGTATAAATGAAATATGGTTGGATTCTGTTATATGAAACAATGAAGGATTCTTTCACAACACGCAACCCTGACTTGGCTTGCATTACATGCAATCACGACCTTCCTCAATAGCGTGTGTTGTACGCAATACCAGGTTTTAATAAAAAATGATATATTATTATAATATTGTCATGAACTAGCCGTTATGAATAGTATTAACTAAATTTTTAATTTTATAACATTATTATTCATCTTACACATTTTCTAGAACATGGTATAAGAACAAAATAATTTTTTCGGGTAAAATAACTATTTTTCAAAAAATGCAGTTTTGCCGCCTTTTGATGGCGCACCAACATTAAATCTAGTTTTTGACATGTTTATATGTTCAATTTTGATAAAATAAAATTCTTCTTTGGAATCATGATATAAAAATTTACATTAGATAAAGTTTTGATATTTTTCTGATAACTTTCATATTTTAATGAATAGTAAAAACACGCTATATTTTAATTAAAAACAACTTTTTTCATCGTAATATCTTATGTTGTTAAATTATAATATTGAATGGTTTTAAAGTATAAATAGAATATATTTTTACCATTTAATATAATGTATTTCATTAGAATTGATTATACCTTGAATTCGTAGGTTAAAACAATTCAATCTTTTGCAATGTTTTAAAGAAAAACCCGTTTTCTTTCGACAACAGGATTAATTTTAATTTCATTTCTGCATCTTTTGTGTATTGAATTTGGAAAAATGGATTCCATATTTGGAATCAGTGGGTCCAAATTATGTTAATAATCTACTTTTTATTTTTGGGCGTTGTGAATAGTAACTACGGTAAATTTTATTTACTATAGTTAAAGGTAAATCGGGTAATTAAGGGTAAATATAAGATTATAAAATTACCTTAACACTTGGAAAAATCCTATTGGATGGCTAAAAGTAGACACATATAACCTAAGGGTCGGATTAGATTCATTTTATGGACTTTTTTCGATGAAAATAATTTAATTATTATTAAAACCAAAGAATGTGACAACATGTCACTTTCTTAAATATTATAAGTATAATAATTTTACTTTAATGATAAAATTCATGAAACTTCGAACATGAATAGTCTCCAGAAATCTAATAAAATTATCTATATCATAGAAATTTATTTATAATTTTTAGGGATTATATAATTATCATTTATTATGACACAAAGATAAAGCAGTAATTGTCTTATTAATGAAATATTGACATAATTGATGTTATAAATGCCCAAATAAATGTAATTTGAGACTTTTTATGACTTAAATTAATTTTCTAGGTTAATAGGACATGTTATTGTTGATACAAGTAACTTGGTTCGAACTTATCATTCTGTTATGAATTTCATAAAAATCATGTACCAAATAGTGTCAAAATTGACATAAATTAGTTTTTAAAAAAAATATTATATTATTAATTGTTATTTAATTACTAAAAATCTAAGGCTCATCCAAATGACTTAGATAAGGATATATATATTAATAATAAACAACCTGGGGTTCTTTTGTCTTGATATAGTACGTTTATTATCCTTATAGTGTAAGAAAACAAGAAGACACTGTAAAAGTTAAATTATCTAACTTAAAGTTAAATCTAAATGATAAGGTTAAAATTGATACCTAAACTTGTCTAAATTCTATTGGATGAGAGGCTTTCGACCCTTCCCCACCTTAGCTTTTAAATATATCAATTTGGATCTATTTTTAAACCGAACTTGACTTTATAATAAAATAATATTTTTAGTTTTCCCAAAGGTGCCCCTCTCCTCCCTTATAAAAGGGCACCTCCTCCTCCCTCTTCCTTACACCACATTCAGCCTTCAAGCTCGGCCAACCCCTGACAATTTCTCCTCAACAATTCCCTAGTATCATCCTAGAGGTCCTGGTCTTCTTCAAAGAACATACTTAGTTTTTTAAGTGGAGGTTAAGAAAAGGCGCGTCAAAAAGAGGTAATATCCATTACCGATCTTTTTCAATTTCTTTATTCTTAAACTTCTTCTTCTTTAGTTGTTTCATGATAAAGTAAAAACATCAGTATTTATTATAAACTGATATGTTATTATAAATATGAAACAACTCTAATTAACCTTCTATCCATCCTACGGAAAAATGATATTGCCACGCGTGCGTACGTACGGAATACCGTATCCACGCCGTGGTGTAATCTATTTTCCACCACCACCTTAATTGGATGGGTATAATGGTGTAATGAGTATCTATATATAATTATTATAAAGTGATATTGATACTGAAATATTATACATACACTTCAACACATGTTCACGATCATGAGAACGATATCATTGCTCGTGCGTACGTACGGACTACCGTCTCCACGATGCGATGAGATTAATTCTCCATGTTAACCATTTAAGAATGATTATAAAGTATATATAAGAAATAATAATTAAATATATGGCATTATAAAGCTACTGGATTTATGTATATATGTATTTCATCTACTTACTTCCATTTAAGACAATAAGGAAAGGAAAACAACGTTCATGCGTACGTACGGACTACCGTCTCCATGAACGGTGTGTTTAATTTCATTTATCTATATATTATATATATATATACTGAAAATATATGATATATAAATCATGTTTTATATTCTGGAAGTAATTAAATCATGATATAAGTAATAATAATGTCAAGAACAACAAGTCCAAACACCTACGGTAAATGAAACGATTTTACCCAAAACGCTTCTTTAACATGGAATTTACAAAAGAACGGGTAATATAAAGTCATAAGTGAACCATATATGATATCATAACAATGAATATGATTCTTTAATAAGTTAATGACATTATTTAAATCATTATACAGGAGGTTCGGACACTTACGAAGCAAATCGGACTTAAGGTAAGGGAAATATCACAATCTCATTTTTATCCGAGATTGTTTATACTTTGGAATTTACTGGGGTGTATTTTATCATCCACATCCATGTTTCCTAAATATGTAATATTATTTCTATCCACCTACAATTGTTTAAATCCAATTTTACCCTTTGGCGAGTTTTTAGTAAAAGATAAGAAAGGAATCTTTTGTCGTTTTTCGTACGAGGTACTTTTTGACTTTTCCGAAAAAAGTACGAAGAATGTTTTTTTTAACTTATACGGAATGAATGGATTTTTAAAAAATTATTTCCAAGAAGCTTAATTTACAAGTTTTCAAGTTTATTTTAAATCAACTTCTTTTAGTTTAAAATTTTATGACATGTTAAGAAAGGAAAATGTTTTTGAAGTAGAAAGGATATTTTCCTCAAGAATGGAGTTCAAGTGTTTTATCAAAATTATTTTCCATCTAAGAAAATAAAGGGTTCTGTTTTTATCCCTATAATTACATTGATTTGATTATGTTGGGATGGAATTATATTTTTATGAATTCCTTTGTATTATATGAATTGTTTTATGATGTCATGATGTTTAAGATTCCCATTTTTACTACATGGGTTATGCAATGATGTATGATTTATGATTTTGTGGAACACATAAGAATGGTATCATTATGAGATGGGTGGGACCTATATATCCCTCCAATGCATTGGCTAAAGATTTTATACCTCATGAGATAGACATGGATGGAACGGTAGGTTATACCGGTTCAGTGAAACAGGACTGAAATGAGGGTGACTCGGTTTAGAAATGGACTTTGTCCACTAAGATAGTCTTGGCAATGAGTCTTGACTAACAAGAAATGATTCTCTATGATTATGTGTGTATTCCACAAAGTTTCATGTTTTATGTTATGATTATTGTGATTACATTTCACTACTATGATTTATCCCATGTTATGAAATTATGATCTCTTTTGGAGGTTAATATTTCCAAAAGATATGTTCTTATGAATATGACGTGATTGATATTTCTTTTGTTTACCCTTACTGAGCATTTGAGCTCACCATTTTTTGTTTTCTTTTTCCTAGGACCTAAAGAAAGGATTTAGGTTTAGAAAAAAAAGAAGATCTTTATGGGAGATGTTGAAGATCTTTCACCACGATTAGAAGATTATATTCCGAGGTTCCAAAGACACTAAAATATTACGGTCCTTGTGTGTGTGTTTTTGTTATGTACTAAGTATTCTGCAAAAGTAATGTAATGTCCATGTACGTCAGACTTCGGGTCTCTACACATATGGTCCTAGTGGCTTTTGAGGAGGATTTTTCCTGATGTTAGTGGAATAGTTCACAGAGGATCTATGGAGAACTGGGTAGTATTGGAGAGGAATGATTAGAGATGGAGGGGAGGACACCCAAAGAAACCCCATTCTGTGTATTGTTTTCTCATACGGGGTGGCACAAACCCCACATAGAATAATGTTATACAGTTAGAGTGGTATTCTTCATATTGAAGTTGTATGCAGACGTGGGTAAGGACACACAACGTACCAATGTTTTACGTGGTCCTGGATGTGGTTTTACATGCCGATATGAGTTTCATTAGAATACATATGTATTAAACGGTGTACGGTTCGATCCACATATCGATGAGCTATGCGTAGTGTTGAATTTAAGAAGGGTCTTGAAGCCTTTGGTTTGTAGGGAATTCATCAACAAGGGACTTATGATTCATGATATCAAAAATTATGTTTGAGGTCCACCAATTATTATTATGTTTCTTCTTTTTCTAGTTCATGGTGTGTTATACATTCAGAAAAGTTTTTTTAGTTTGCACTTCCTAGATTATTCGAAACCAAAGTTGGTATCTTCTCTGTATCTTAATTATCTCTTCCAACCTCTAGGGTCTCCTTCGTGCTATCCTCTACCCATCCCTTTTCCAATTCCTTTATCCTTTTATAGAGCACTAGAAAAATCATATATGTGGGCATGTGGCACCATTTGTTGTAGCTCATGAAAATATATGTCAAACCGTGGAATACTTGATCAACTGGGGTTTGCAGGAGTGCTTGTTTGCATGATTTGGTTCACAGATCCCTTATAGATTACTTCCTCTGCAAATTTCTAAGTTAATTGGATGATATGTGGATGTAACTTATACTTTTTATTCTTCCAACTACATGGTTTGTGGTATCTTGGGCTTGCTGGACATCACCCCATGGGCCATCGCCTCGTGGGACCTTCCGCATACTGATGGTTTGTAGTTTATGTGCCCTGTGAACCATTCAATGTGATGGTACATGGTCATCCTAAAACCCATTAAAAAAATTTATTTCATAAAGCTTCTTCTCAAATTTTCAATAAAATTTCTATTAGTTTTCCATGATATTGTTTTTTTAATGTTTTCTTCATTATGAAAAGTGCTTCTATGAGTATTAACATTCCTATGCAAAATTTTCAAGGCCATAAAAACCCAAAATTCAATCTCCACAAAATATTTTTAAATTTTTAAATTTATAGGGAGATTATTAAAAAAATTCACCAACAAATGAATCCTTTTTATATAAACTATAAAATTTAAGTGAAACTGTAAATGAGTTTTCAGAAAATGTTCAAAACATTATCATAAAATAAGATATTCATATCTAATAAAACATAATTTTTGAAATTTCAAAATACAAACCTCAAAATTTGTTTATTTAGAATGATTATTCAATAAAATCGCCTTGAAAAAAATATGTAAATAAAAAACTAATTTGGATTATAAGATGTAACATTTTATGATGAATGGATGGAAAATATGATTAATATATTTACATACAATATTGAAATAAAAACAGTCTTAAAAATAATGGAATTTTTTTTAAAAGAATATAAGGAAAATATTAGAGTCAAAAATGATAATAATATGATTTATTTTAACATAAAAAATGAGAAGATTGCATGTAAATTAAAATAATGAAAGAGGGAAATCATCATTAAAGAGGATTAGAATTAGTTTAATAAATAATATAATATTAATACTGAAATACATTATTGTAAATATTATAATTATAAATTAAACATTACTAAGATATAGGATGAACTATTATATCATCATATTATAATATAAATCCATAATGGGAAACAACAATAAAAACTAATCAATTTAATTCATGAAAAGATGTTACATCATGAAAAACCCATAACATTCCTATTGATTTCCTAGAACTTTCTCTAATAAAATATATAAAAAACATTACTATATTGATAATAATTTTATAAAAGTACTAAAAATTATAACCATTTATACCTCCTATTGATATTTATTCTCTTACAATTATATTAGACACTTTTTAGCATTTACAGTATTGGGTTTGAGTAATTTTAATCATTTCGACTAGTTTCATATTAATTGTGTTTTCTAAGTTATTATTCAAATGATTATCATTGTAAGAAAATTTAAGGAGCTGTAATTGATTCCTAAAAATTACCTATAAATTAATTATTTCATTATATGTTATTTTAAATTATGACTCTTAAATATGAACTCAGTGACATACATGTTTTGGCCATTTAAACAAAAAACAATGGAGTTCTAAATTACCGAGTTTAATATTAATATTACAATGAAATAAAATAAATGAAATTTACATTTAAATTTTCATATTATACACGAAAATTAATTTATTTATCATATTAATCCATGATAATATTTTATATCATTGTTCATGTAGTCGGATTGACTGACCAAAAAATGAACATACCATAATTAATGGATGATTATGATTAAGAAAGTATTTTACTTATAATATCATTATTAAAGAATAAAAATGATATTATTTAGATACATTAATCTGTTGAATCCTATTTAAATATGATTTTTTAAATAAGAAAAAATATTATTTTAAAAAGGCATACACAACTTTGTGGAGGTGGTAGTCCGCACAATACATAAAAGAAAGATTCATTTTTCAAAATAGTAGAGTGGGTGGTGGTTAATTTTAATTCCCTTATAATAATATAATTATGAATATAGTAAATGACGATTTAATTATATCAGAATGGGAAAATTAGAATTGAAAATGTTTGATATAAATAATGAACATTTGGGAAGATTGAGAGTTATCACACTGAGAGCTCTTCATTTTCCTTATTTGATTCAATATAAATAGTGGGAATGATCAGATTACTTGTGAAAAATAGCTTATGTGAGTGAAGAAGGATTTTAAGGGAAGGAATAAGTTCATAGTTTCAATATAAAATATAATTTATTTATTTATACTCATGTGGTGGTGAGAGGCTCATTTTATAAATGTTGATAACGGCCTTTTTGTAAACATTATTGTGATAGCACACATTTTATATGTCAAGTGGATAAAAAAAATGAGGAGTAATGTAGTGTAATAATATATTTATAATAAAACCTCTAAAAACACAATTTAAATATTTTTGAATCCCATAACCCCTTGATTTATTAACGTTACTATTCTAGATTTTAACACGATAACTAGTTTTTACCAATGTAATTTATTTGTTTCATAAAAATATAATTTCCCTTATTATATAATTTATGAAAATTATTCAAAATATGAAAAAAAATTAGTAATAAAAAAATTATTTGGAGAAAAACACAATTTTTACATTTTCACATGTAATGTGTAAGAAGTCGTTTTTTATTTTTATGCTTCCCATTTTTATGAATGATTAAATTATAAATGTATTTCATTTTCAATATATAAATTTGTTTATTATTAAAAAGTAACCTTTATGTGGAATAAAAATATTTCCAAAACCATATTTTAACAAAATGACATTAGACCAAACAATTTCAAAAATAGTTTTTATTGGAAATTATTAATTCCTTAAAATGATAATAATAGCTTTTATCAATTTAACATTGTTTTTTAAATATTTTATAGTTATAATCCTTAAATAAATATTTTTACAATTAAAAGAATTTACAAACCACTAGGTTTTGTATATATAGAAATTAAAATTATAGTATGCGTTAAAACTATATTTTTAAATATTAAAAAAATAATCATTTATTTTAGAAAAGTCTAAAATTTTGAAATTAGGATAATATATTTTTGAGGAATTAGAAAATTAACTAATTTTTTTAAAAATAAAATGTATAAATGTATAATTTAAATTTAACTGATTATTATATACAATATTTATGGAAAACGTTTCTTTGTTAACATTATGTGTTCTCAATATTATTTCATTCAAAATGCTAATATAAATAATTTTAATGTTGAATATTTATATATAATTATAATAATTGAATTATATTTTTATTATTTAATTTATTAATAACATATAGAGTTATTTGAGTTTGAAAAATAATTTTGATTATTAAATAATATCAATTATATATATTTTAAATGTAATAATTTTAATTTTTTAATACTAATTTTTTTATTATCGACTTAATTATTTGTACAATTTTCATGATAATACTTATTGAATATGTTGTAGCTCATATTTGTTTGATGTTTCATGTTGATAAATCTATCAAAACTATTAAATTAATTTAAAGAAAATATATATATTAAAATATTGTGGAATTAAATTCCACCTTTATATAAATTATGTTCTCATAATTTTAAAACCCATACGATTGGAGTAATATAAATATGGAGATGATAATTAACCATAAAACGATAGTTTTTCATGGTTTCATTTTGGATATGAAGATATATTTATATATTCACTATATGATACAATCTCTTTCTAAAAATGGTTAATATAATCGTAATGAGCATAGAAGAGATAAATCCAAAAGATGTAACATTCAAAAAACATTGAAGAATATTCTTATACTGCTGATATAATAATTATAAACTAAATTTATTATTTGTTATACAATATATAATTTGTTTAAAATATCATGAATTAGTATATAGAAAAATTTATTTTGAAACATTATTATCTACAATAATAGTAGTTGTATTACATGATTTTCTTTGTTCAAATGGTCCTCGAGGTTATTGGTGTTGATTTTCATCATAATCCCTTTGATTAGAGAAACTAATTTCATAAAGCCAAAATTCCACACATCCAAAAAATTTATTTTCTAGTGGATCTTTAGGAATTTGAATATTCTTCCCCATAATATTAAATGAACTTTTCCTTTTTCCCTTGTAAACATGGCACTCTATTCCCTCCATTAACATAGATCAAACTTCTTCTACATCCTTTGATAAATTCTCCTCATTTTATCTTCAGAAATTTTTGTCATGAAAGACATTGAATATTATTTCCCATTTAACATTCACCAAGAAGAATTAAATGATACAACATAATTATCTTCTATATTATTTTTGGATAGTAAACTAATTCAACATAGTTATTCTTAATTCTTGATGGCTGATTTGAAATAATCTAATGATAACTCGTTTTATATGTTATCCATTTTGGTTCCTCATTGGGACTATCTCCACATTGTACATGGAATTAATTATTAGCATGATTTTTTATGGATTGAATACTTACTAAATATGGATTAACATTTGTGATGAATACATAACATCATAAAGGAATTATCATTAATGATCTAATAAAATACCCAATCTTGAAATGTATTTTTATTTAGAACCATCATATTAGCTTTTAGTTCAACCTTAATCTCTATCATTAAAATCTTGGAATATTTAGGTTGTCATATATCCCAATCCTAAACCTAATTACATAACAAAAATAAATACTTCATAATCTATAATAAAGATATGTAATTTTTTGAAGCATATCCCAAGGTTTGTTAAACCATTTTCTTTATTATGCTTTTTTTCTATGAAACAAGTGATGACTGATTTAATATCCAACACAACCTTTGTAGGAATATAAAACCTATGTACATCTATGACAATATCTGAATCCACTTTTAGTGTCTATAAAAGGTTTTTATCACAGAGAATAGAGATCTATAACAACAATACCAAAACATCAAGCTGTTTTCCGACACCTAGAATTTTCCTTGAACTTGTCCCTAGGTTTTCAAAAAATGTTCTCTAATCATAATTCCCAATATATCTATAAAAATATTAAAAAATAAATAAACCACTATCATATTTCAAAATAAAAAACTCATGAAAATAATTTTATTATATTAAAATATTTTCATTAGTTAAAAAATACATCTCATATAATCTGACATTGCTCAAAGAACCTCATGGTTTAGTCGACTTGATGACTAGTTACATAGAAATATTAGTTAACGAAATTTTAAAAAATTCACCATAATTAAACTCTTATAGAATTTTTTTTATAATTTGTCATATACTATACTTTTATTCAAAACCATGTTAAGGATAACATAAGAAAGGGGTGATCTCAAATTCTCAATAATGTAAAATGTAACAACATGGTATCAAATGTTATATCATTAACATAAGACAAAACATGGGAAAGGTCCAAATTTATTATTAAATTATTATGGATATATGATAGAATAAATATAATCCATGAATCATAATCATAGGAATATTTCATTGAAAAGAATAATTCCATTTAAATATATAATAATAATGATTCTTTGTCATAAAAATAAGGGTTGGGAATGATCACCTTTTGATAAGATTCTTGAAAACCCATTCCCTAATTTGCGATCATATACAATAAGTCTCTCTCTTTTGATTGTGAGGATATCTTATAAGGAACACAATTTATTTTTTTAGTATATCTACGAAAGACAACCCTTTAATTTTTTATAATATCAAAGAAGTATCACCAACTATTTATTGATAATATCTAAGAAGTATCTAAAAACATTATATAATTAGATATAAAAAATTAACCAATGAATTAGAGGGAGATATATTACCCCCCACATTATTCATTAATAATTACATGATCCACATGAAATAATTCACTTATAACATCACAAATAACACATTAAGTAATAATTGGAGTCATTAATTTGTAAATGAAAACAATTATATTTTAATAAATAAATCATGGAAATGGAAAATTAGTTTCATTACAACTGAAAACAGTGTCATCATAAATGAAATTAAAAATGAAGAATATTGATACCATACATTCACCCATCCCAAAAGTGTATTTCAAAAGTATTTTTAAATGATGAATCATGAAAAATATTTTCCATGGAAATGAATCCTTTTATGATAAAGTGGATAATTATAGTGAAATTAGAAATGAGTTTTTAGAAAATGTTCATAACATTGTCGTAAATTAATAAGTTTCATATCTCATTCAAGATTAAATATTTCAAGAAGTTAAGTAAAAACATAGTAAAAAATTACATTAAATATATTCTTGAATTAAATTTCATTCAACAGATATTAACGTTATAAAAATGGAATTTGGAGTTTTAGATAAGTATTTTATTATGAAAGGATGGAAAATTATTTAAATATTTTGAAATAAATTATTAAAATTGAAAAACAAAATTATAGTAAAACCCAAATTTTTTAAATAGGAAAAGGAAAATATGATATTAACTAATGATAAATCATTTTTGGTTTTCAATATAAAAATGTGATCACTGGTGGGAATAGAAAATATATACAGATTAAGGAATTCAACATTAAAGAAGATGAGAATTATTCTAAACAATTATACACCATTGAAATGGAAATAAATTATAGTAATGATTTAAATTAATTTTTCTTTTACTTTACTTAAGTGGATGATGGATGATTATATCTTCATAGAAATGGATAAATAAATATTCTATAACCATAGTCAAAAGGAATAATTATGACTAATGAAAATATGTTAAGTCATGAATGACCCTTACATTTATATATATTTCCACAAATATTATATAACATATAATCTAAAAAACCAAAATATCTTATTAAATCATGTAATAACATTTTTAATAAATATATAACCATTTATACTCCACAATTATATTTATTATATTATATGAATATTAGAAAATTTTAAACTATTCTCAATATAGGGCATGAGTGATCTTGATCATTTTTACCTTGTTTCATAATAACACTATAATTATCTATTCATATTCTAAATTTTATCAACCATAAACCATTCAAGGTAGTATAATTAATGATTTTATAATGAAATTAGTACATTCTATGGATTTTAAAGTTACAATCCTTGTAGAAAGACTCATTTGAAATCCTGTTTTAATGATTTTAACAAAAAGTGAAATCTTAATTAACGAGTTAAATATTAACATCACCATTCTTGAAATAAAATAATATATTTCTTTCCATTTTTGTATTATAAATTTTTAGAATATAAATTTTAATATTAATTAATTTTATTATTTTAAATAAATTTCATATTAGGTAGTTATAGAAACCCAAACATATATATACAATAATTAAATGATAATTAAAATTATGAAAGTGGTTTAATTTTGAAAAATATCATTATTAAATAGGAGAAAATATATTATTACAATATTTACAATATTTTGAATCATATTTTAATAGTGTTTAATAAATATTAATGATATTATATGAAAAACATGATAATTCACTCCATGGAGGGGGAAGTCATCACAATACACAAGTGACAATGTTGTTTTTCATAATAGAAAATGGGAAAGACGATAAAAATTTATTCCATAGAAATAATAAAATAAAATAATCATAATTTAATGATGATTATATGTGAATGTGAAAATTATAATTGGTAATTTAATATAAAAATGAAGAAACATTAGGAAGAAAACTAGTACTCACACTCATAAGTTTGAATTTTTTATAAAACATTTCATTGATATATGGTGATTAAGATAATTACTTATGAATATAATATTATGTAAGTTATGTTTAATTATAAATTTTTGATTGAGGTCATAGTTTTGAAAGGAAATCTATTTCTTCTGTAGTATTGAAGGGGTTGTGAGAGGACCCTTATATAAATAGTGAAAATAGGTTTTTTGTTAATATTTAAACTTAATATAATACAAGAACATTTTTTACATGTAAAATGGATGATAAATAGAAAATAAAGTATTTGAAGATGATATATATTTGATAATATTGTAACCTCTCAATTATAATAATTTTTAATCTATTTTGAGACACCATTACCCCGTGATTTATTCCTTTTACTATTTTAAATTTTATTACGGTAACCGGGTTTATCTATGAAATTTACATTTAATGCTTAAAAATAATCCGATATTTATTATAAATTTATAAATAGGGGTTTTGAATAAGAAACCTATTTTATTGTATAAAATTTAGTTATGTAAACTAGATTTTAGAACTAGCACATTTATGTAGGAAAACAAGTTTCATTAAAAAAGTGTATTTTTTCACATAAAATTTACGTGTTTGATAAAATTATAAATTTATTTTACTATTGAAGAAATATAATTAATATTTGTTTAAAATAAATCCAAACCACATTTTACAATAATTATATTTCATTAAATGAAAACTTTCAAAAACAATTTTTATTGGTAAATATTAAATAAGTCCTTAAAATGTTAAAAAAAGTTTTTATACATTAACCATAGTAAGTTTTTAAAATGTGTAGAGTTACATATTTAATAAATATTTATACAATTACATCATTTTTTAACATATATTAATTTTATATAAACTAAAAAAATTTACAATTGTTTTTAAAATTTATTTTTCACAATTCAAATAAAAAACTATTTTATAAAAATCTCCAAAATTGACCTTGGGATAATAATGGTATGTGGAATTACAAAATTAGGTATATATGTTAAAATTAAAATTCTAAAATTTATAAAATTTCCTTTTAAAATTAAAATACAAAAACAACTCAATTTATTGAAAAATATAATTTATAGACATTGTGTGTTTGAAATATTTTATTTCATAATAATTTATAATATAAGGATTGTTAATTTTTAAAGATTATATATTACAATAATAATCCGTTAAATGTGAATTTTTTAATTTATTAATAAATTAAACAATTATATTTGAATGAAAAAACCTTTGAAATACTAAATATTATTAATTATATATCCCCTAAATTTAAGCATTCTTAATCGGTTATTATCTTTTTATTACTATTTTTTTTATTATTCTAATAATATTTCTAAGCATATAGGACTAACATGTTACTTCTTGTTTTTATTGGTGTTGGGTGTTGAAAAATCTTTCGAAAACAATATTTTTTAGAGGAAATATATATAATAAAATCTTGTGGCATTACACCATACCATTAATTTAATTGGGGGAATCATGAAAATCAATATAAAAATTATCTTAATATAGATAAATAATTATCATTGACAAATTTTCATGAGAGAGGTTCCTTTGAGAAGATAATATAATTTATTATTTAGTATTTATTTTCATCTGTAACATTGATTGGACTTTTTATGCGATTATTGTAGGAAAAATTATATTTACCTTGGTGCATTAGTAGTTATAATGTGAAAAAATAACTAGCGTTGTTTGTGCATTACTACCATTTTATAAATAATGAGGGGCCTAAGGCCCCACCGATATTATGTGATGTCTTAGCATAAGGCCTTGATGGTATATTTTTTATGTTTGAAATAAAATAATCCATTAGTGTGAGATTTTTATTATATTCTATCTGCTTGGTTATTTCCATTTCCATGATGATTGAGGAGTATTTTAGATATATATACTATATTTCTAATTCATTAACTTCATTTTTCATTATATATAGTTTATTCCATTTTTTACCATGTTATATTCTATTTTATGTCATACATTACTAAATATATTGGTTTACCTATATTTTACCCTCCTCTATTTCCCTAGGTAAGAGGAAGAGTACTATGTATGAAATTCAAAACATATCACTGATTTATAATGTCCAATTTAAATAATGGTTTAAAAAAATTAATTTATTATATAACAATGTAATGTAATGTTCAGGTATTTTCCAAATCCAGTAAGGACTTCTTGCCATGACCCGTCATCGGGACCCGTGTCGTGACTACCCCAAGCCCACCTTCCATAGGCTAGGGGCTGGCGACTAGCACCAAAGGCGTAAATCCCGATATAAGGGAAGTATTTGCCTTTATGTAAGATAAAAAACACCACAGAGTAAGCAAGAAGAAGTAAACACTAAGTAAACTGAGTACAAAGGTGAGTGCTAGAAGTAAATGGGCTAGAACACAAACCCAACTGAAAGTAAAGTACAACTAAAAAGAGAGTACAGTGGAAGAAAGGTAAAGAAGCAACACTTAGATGTCCTCTGGAAATCCCACCTGAAGGGTGGGTACAAATAGTCTCCTCCGCTCATCGGCTCCAGCCGTCCGCTCCGTGTACGTCTCGTCCACTAATCCACCTCTAGGTACCGTCTAGCTCCTTGAGCTCCTACCTAGATTAGTGTTGTCCATCGTCTGCATCCAACACAATGTAGTGCGGGCATAGCCCATGCAGGGGTGAGTATAATCTACTCATTAGGGACCCCGAGACCCCCGAAGGTCTCCCAGAATCCACGAAGGATAATCCACAATGGAAAGATACAATCACCAAGTAACAACCAACTCTACTTAGGTATATGCCCATACATATACCTAAGTCATCAATTCCAATTCGGCTCCATCATCCGAGCCTAAGTCTGATCTAGTCCATAAAAGATAGCACAATCCAATCCACATAGGAAAGCACAACCCAATCCACACAGGATAGCAAAACAATCATATCAATGATAATGATTGAATGTCAAGACTCAGATCACACATGTATACTTCTTCGTAAGATGATAGAGTTGATCAGATGTAGCCAATGATTCATCTAAGCTGTAGGACCCACAAAGGATACAAGACCACCTAAGCTGTCAGACCCACAAAGGATACAAGACCAGCTGCTCCGCCGGACCCACGTAGGATAAAATTACAGAGTCAAATACTGCCGGAACCACATAGGATAAAAGAACAGTAGTCATGTACTTCCGAACCCACATTGAATACATGAATAGTAGTCATCGCCGTCGAACCCACGGAGGATTTCAGTAAGATCGTCATCGCTGCCGAACCCAGGGAGGATCCCAGTACAGTCGTCATCATCGTCGCAGTCGCAGCCAGTTCTAAGGTTTCCGCTCACAGCATGCTCAATTCCGGGAGGGTCCGTTACATGATCCAAGGAGGTCGATTCATCAAATAACACGAAATCCGGAGATGATGTATCCCAAAGGTCCGTCTCGCCAAAATGAACTCAACTCGACAGACGGTGCGTCAATCAGACGCCCGGTCTGAGAGTTATTGACTTTTTCGTCCAAGGGGCCCGATTGGTTTTTAAGTCAAACAAACCTGACCATACTCCAACTGCATCCAAACCTCATGCGGCGTAAGCCAAATGGTCCGTCTCACTAAGATGAAACCAACAAAGTCTACGGCACATCAATTGGACGTCTGGAGCTCACGTTATAAGCGTTTCCACTCCGAGGGCCCGGTTGGTTTCGTGTTCGAACCAACCCGGCCATACACATGTTCTTCGAAACCTTATGTATAATATACCGAAACAACTGTCTCGATCAAAGGATCTCATCACAACTGACGGTGTGTCAATCGAAGGTCTGTAGCCCCATTTTTTGGGCCTTTGAATGGAGCTGTCCGATTTTAGGGGGTTTTGGGCCCGGACCGACCCGTCCCAAGCCCCCCTGGGTCGGCCCGAACCAGGTCGACCTGACCCGGGTCCGGGTCCAACCCACTAGGGCGTAGCCCGGCCTGGCCGGCATGGCTCAGCTGTGCAGGCATGGCCTGACCCAGCATGGGGGTCCGTCCCTACACGAGCGGCATGGCCCGGCGCGGCCGGTCCAGCTTGTCGCGGCCGGTTGGCCTGGCGCGGGCACGGACCGCGTGGCCAGCGGCTCGACCATTTCGGCCGAGCGGAAAATAGGGGGCACTTCCCTCCGTGTCTCGAAATGGCGGCCCCCCACGTGGAGGGGGCCTTCCTATCATTCTGTGGGGGTTTCGACCCCCGACCTCCTCCGAACGGCTGGCCCGGTTGGCCGGTCGGTGCCGCCGCCACGGGACCCCGTGGTCCCGCCCTTCCGAAGTACCATCTTCCAGTGATTCCAGCCACCCTTCCATACACATCCACAACATAGGCCACATCCCGACCTTGGCCGCAGGTTCTTCGGCTTCGGCGCGGTGCGACGGCGCCACGCTTCTTCGCTGCGGCCCGCTCTGGCCGCGGTTCCCTCATTCCCGCAGGGTGCGACGGCACCGCGTTGCCCCCATTCCAATCCGCAACAAGACACAACAACAGAGGGGAGGAGGGTCGGCCTTGTTTGTGCGGTGCGGCCCCCTCCCGTTAATCCAAAAACATGCATCCAAGAAAATAAGGAAGTGCGTCAATTGATAATTCTTGAACGATGAAAACCCCTACCTCGAATAAGTTGTCGAACGAGGATCGTCGCGGGAAAACAACGTCGCGGGGGTGGTTTCGATGAAGGCATTGGTGAGCGTCGAAGAAGAGGATGATGTCTCACACCGGCTATAGAGAAAGGAATGATCGGCATACCGTCTCTCCTTGGTACTCTGGCGTTCTTCGCGTTCTCCAACAAAGAAGATGAAGACTCCTCAAGATTTTGAGTATTCTCTCCCAATTCTTTCACACAACAACCCCAAAATATAATATGGTTCTCCCTTATTTTATTAATCCCATGCCATGAATTAAAATGAATTAAAAATTCAACTCTTAATTAAATTCATTGAATGACTTAATCAAATAATTTAATGAGAGAGTTTACTTGCAATTAAAGAGGGAGAGAGGATGAGTTACACAATAAAGCGAGAGGGTGGTGTTTAATGGGGTGTTAGGAAATTTAAGGAGGTGGGGGCTCATGTGGGCCCCACACCAACATCCTCACAACTTCCAATTTCCTAACACATAAACCACTAGTGGTATAATAAAATTATATTTGTAAAACAACTATAATTTTATTCTTCACATTTTTAACAACTCCTCCCGAGAAAATGCTCCTTAGAACAAAGGTGTTCCTAAGAAATTAACGGTGCTTCAGTTTCATTGGTGCCCTTGGATTTTGATTCCGAGAACCGGTTCAAAAGATAGGAAAACCCGCTCGTTCGTTCACTGAGCGCACCCAAGCTAAACTTCTGAAATTGATTCCGAGCACACCGGGCCTCGGAATCAGGTGCTGTTAGAAACTACGTACTCGTAAAGTCCCAAAGAAATTAAGAAAAAAAAATTTCCTTGAAATTTACGGGTCTTTACATTACTCCCACCTCAGGGATTTACATCCTCATAAAGATACATCACAAACTAGGGGAACAAATGAGGGTACTGAGCATGAATCTGAGTCTCCCGCTCCTAAGTGCTGTCCTGGAGGTTCTCATGCTGCCCCCTGATGCACCCTAGAGGAATTGATTACCCATGTGGGACATGGTACTGTTGATCCTCGATCTCCACCAGGACTTCCGAAAAAGTCTCCCATCATCAATGTCTAGCTCCCCATTTTCAATGATATGCGTCGGGTCATGCACGTATCTCTTCAGTTGAGATACGTGGAAGACGTCGTGCACCCGTTGAAACTGAGGTGGTAGAGCCATGCGATAAGCCACCTTGCCTATCCTGCTGAGGACCTGGAATGGTATGATGAAGCGCGAAGATAAAATTCTGCCCCGGCCAAGTCTCTGTAATCCACGTCGAGGTGAGCCCCGCAAGAAAACGTGGTCGCCATCCTCGAACTCAAGTGGTCTCCACCTCCTGTCAGCATAAGACTTCTGTCAGCTCTGAGCTATCCTCATCCGCTCCTAGATGACCTGGACCTTCTCTGTCGTGGCCTTGACCATCTCTAGTCCCACAAGTGTTGACTCCCCAGGGTCTGTCCAGCACAGAGGTGACCTGCAAGGTTGGCCATACAATGCCTCTTATGGTGCCATCCTGTTGGTGGAGTGGTAGCTATTGTTTTATGCAAACTCCACCAAAGGTAAGTGATCCTCCCAGCTGTGAACATAGTCGAGGACACATGCACGGAGCATGTCCTCGAGTGTCTGAATGGTCCTCTCCGTATGACCATCCATCTGAGGGTAAAAGGCGATGCTTAGATGTAGTTGCGTCCTGAATGCCTCCAGAAACCCCTTACAAGTTCTGGAGGGTCCACTAAGGAATTATAAAATTAATAAAACAAATCCAAAATAACATTATTTTAAATACAAGACATATATTTTCAAAATATACCATTTATAGTATTTTTTACATCACAATTGGGTCATTATCATGTCATAAAAAATATGATATATTTATATAGTTTTTTATTTTTATCCAAATATTTGACCCTATTAGAAAATTATGAGAAATTCACCATTAGATAAATTTGATATCCTAAATAAAAAAAAATATTAATTTTATCTGAATAATTGAATATATATGTGAATTTTCACATTTTAAATGAAAATTAATTTTTTGGAAATTCATGGGTTTTGACCAAAAACAATTTTCAAACCTTAATAAAAATTAAATTCGAATTTATAAAAATTATATACTCATTAATTATTTATAAAATAATTTTATAATAATATTTTATTGAAAAATTAATTAATTAAAAAATTCATTAATTCCCTGAAGAAAATTGTTTAAAAAATATTCTTTCTATTTTATTGGATAAAAACAAATAACATTTATCAAATTGATTAACTAATCATTTACTAATAAAGAAATAAGAAAATAATCTCTTATAAGAACTATTTTCATAATATTATTTAAAAAAATATTTTAATATAATAATGTATATATTTCTCAAAAATACAATTTTTACCCAAAAACTCAACTTATCAAATTTTTCATTCTTTTATGAAAGACTATTATAATAATGGAATTGATGGAATATGAATATTATTTTTTAAAAATGATTACATATTAAGTAAATAATACCTTATTACAAAACCCATTAAAAAACTCGCACAAGACTTAAGGGTAAGGTGTGTGAGGCTGACAGACTCTTGGGGTGGCTCATATAACATCACCAGGGTGGTAATCTCCATTTACTTGAACATCTCCCATCGAAAATTATATTCAAGATTAACATGTTGAAGCTAATATGGGGTTTTTTCAAGACTGAAATCCAGTGACACTACCTCCTTCCCAAGATCCAATAAGTAATCTTTTTATAGCCTGAGTCCACTGGATGGGTACATCCTCTCCTTTGTCGACGTTGGAAGTATTTTTTTAAAACCTTATATTTATATTAGTTGTTTGATCACTATTAAATGGATATATTATCAACGCTAATGATAATTAATGGAAATTTAAACTCCAAAAACATTAGTAATAAAAAGACATAACGCGTTTTATATATCCATAAGACATTAAAATAATGTTAATTTTATCCATAAATGTTTTGGTCATTATAACATTATCCCCTTAAGAAATTTCTCCTTTGAAATTTTCTTTTCCCACACTAAAAAAGATGAGCATAAATCAGACTCATCACTTTTCCACTTCCTATGTCACTTTGTCAAACTTGTGGTTTCTTCACAAAACATTGACAAGGGGCATTATCTTATATCATAGAATTTGTTCCAAACAGTCTAACATCTTCACCAAATTATCTTCATAAAAAAGGACATTCTCTAATGGTACCACCTTTGGATTGAGTACATACTATGGAATAGGTATGAACATCCACAAAAGTGATACATGGAATATATCATGTACTTGAGATTTGTTTGGTGGGGGTGCTAGTTGATATACCACTTCTATAATGGGATCAAGGATCTCAAAAGGGATGATAAAACATTGAAAATGATTTCCCTTCTTCCCAAATCTCATCACTATCTTCTATGGATATATACGGAGGAAAATCATATCTATAATATAAAACTATAGGTATCATTGATGGATGTTATCAATGATCTTTTGTCCACTCTAAGTATCATTGATGGGATATTGGATGATCTTGACCTTCTCCTCCATTTCTTCGACCATTTATGGACCTAGAATTTTTTGCTCCCCAACTTCATCCCAACATGTCGGTGTTCTTCACCTCTTATAATAAAGGGATTCACAAGGAGCCATTTGGATGTTTGAGTGGAAACTTTTGTTGTGAGAAAACTCAACCAGAGGAATATTTTTATCCCATCATCCTTTGAAGTCCATCGAGAATGCTCTGCACGTGTCCTCAAGTGTTTGGATAGTTTTATCATATTAGCCATCAGTTTGAGGATGAAAAGCTGTACTGATGTTTAACGAAATATTCAGAGCATTTTGGAGACTGTTCTAAAACTTAGAGATTAATCTTGGATCTCGATTAGATACAATATATAGTGGTACACCATGCAGACTTACCACTTATCTGATTTATATTCATTCTAGATGATCCAATGAGAAATCCTATATAATTTCAATGAAGTGTGCTGTCTTTGGAAGATGATCCACAACAAACCATATAACATTTATTCCTTAGGATGTCGTTAGATGTCTTGTGACAAATTCCATGGTGATGATCCCCCATTTCCATGTTTGGAATGGGTAATGGTTTCATCATCCCCTTAGACTTCTACCTCTTATCCTTCCCTTGCTGACATACCAGTCACATTGATGTATATTAATTGATCTCCTTATTCATGTTATCTCACCAATAATTCTATTAGATATCCTGATACGAATTTGTATTTAATAGGAGGACAGATAAATTCAAACTATGTGAATCATTGAAAATTTATTTATTTAACTTCGGATTTTATGGAACACATAGTCTTGACCCAAATCTCACAATACCTTCTTCATTAACATTGAACTACAAGGATTTCCCATTTCTAATAGTTTCCAGTTTCTTTTGAATTCCCACATTAACATTTTGAGCATCCATTATCTTTTCCAATATAGACATTTGATAAATTATTTCTGAAAGGATTGATGATATTCACTTCTTTATGATTCTCATGTCCATATTTATCAAATCTAAGAATATTCTATCCAGTTCAATTCTCATCAATGATATAATTATTGGGTACATTCTACTAAGAGAAACAACCACCTTGTTCTCTTTCCCGGGTTGGTAATGAATTAAGTAGTCATAATCCTTGATGAGATCTAACCATCTATGTTGGAACCTATTTAGATCTTTTTGTCTGAATATATATTTGAGAATATTGTGATCCATATATGCTGCACACTTTTCCCCAAAGAGATAATGCTGCCATATTTTCAATGCAAAGATCATGGATTCAAACTTTAGATCATGCATGGGTTAGTTTTTCTCTAGAATATTCAACTTCATTGAGGTATAGGTGTTGAAGTTTTCATTCTACATCAACACAGAGCCCAATACATCCTTTTAAGAATAACTAAGGATTATGAAAATCTCCCACCATGCGGGTAGTGTGATCATTGGGGATGTGATAAGAATATTCTTTATCTCCATGATTCTTTCTTAACATTCATCATTCCATGAAAATTTAACTCCATTTCAAGTTATATTGGAAAGAGGGTCTGAAAATTCTGATAAATTTCTCAAAATCGGATATAATATTCAGCTAACCCAAGGAAGCTACGGATATCCATCATAGACGTTAGCCTTGGCCGTCCCTCAATTGCATTTTTCATAGAGGGATCCATAGATATCCCATTTCTTGTAATGATATTCCCCAATAATGAGACTTAATTCAACCAAATCTCACACTTTCTATACTTTTCAGAGAACTTCTCCTTGCACAAGGTCTCTACTATCGTTCTTAGATGCTCCTCATGAGCCTAAATGGATTTAGAGTATAATAGAATATCGTCAATAAAGACTACAATTTTTTTATGTAATCTTTAAAGAACCTATTCACCAAGTCCATAAATATTTCTTGGGAATTAGTGAGTTCGAAAGGAACCACAATGAATTCATAGTACCTATACCTTTTACGAAAAGCAGTATTTAGGATATCCACCTTCTTCACCCTTACATGGTAATATCCCAACTGCAGATCTAGCTTGGAGAATTATTTTGGTCCATGTAGTTTATCAAACATTTAATCAATTCATGGAAAAGGATACTTATTATTTATCATGATTTTTTTGAGATCAATATTATCAATGAAATGGTGCATTGACCAATCATTATTCTGGAGGAAGAGGACTGGTTCACCCCATGGTGAAGTACTTGGGTGTGTAAACCCTTTATCCATATTATTCTATATTTGTTTTTTTAGATCCTCAATCTCCACAAAAACCAATCTAAACACTTTATTGGATATTAGAAATGACCCAGGTATAATATAAATCGAGAATTCAACATATCTTCTAGAAGGAAGACCAGGAAATTTATCAACAAACACATTAGTCATTTCCCTTACAGCATGCATTTCTTCATGGATGTTTCATTCCTTATACTCAATCATCTGAGAGAGATACACATTCTCATCGAGATGTTACATCCATTCTTGAGATGATGGTTCTAAATAAGACTCTTCCTCCTCCTTACACTTGTACAAAATCGGGGGGTCGATTCACTATATGGAGTGTGATTTCCCCCTCATGGAAATCTATATTACCTCTATATTGGAAAATCCAATCCATGATAATAATTGCATAAAATTCCACTAAAGGAAGTATGATGAGGTATACCTGGATGTTCAATCCACAAATTGTGATAGGGGAGGATTTATATTCATGGGATTCAAAAATTTCTCCATTTTCCATTCTCACCAAATATCTACTTCCATGATTTTTGGTGGTGTTTGGATTGTTCTAATAAACTATAGGGATATAAAAGAATGTGTATAACAAAAATCAAGAAGTTTGTTATCTATTAATGAATGAATAACTAACATACCTATCAACACATAATTTACATTATTTTTTGTGGCGGTATTAATGTAAAAATCTATCTCTTACTACCATTGAGGTTGTTGGTTGCCACCAATTACCCTTGGTTTAGGGAACTGGTTTACAAAGTACACTAGTTCATTTTCTGTTGTTGCAATGCACAATGCGCTAAGAGTCAAATGAATCATTCCTCTCATATTCCACACTAGTGGTTTTATCCCATCAGTAATCAGTATCTAGGTTCCCTTCTCTTCTATACCTAAATAATTTCCTCATCCCATTAAAAAAATTTCCATGGTTCTTCTTCCCACACTTTTGGAAAGTGGGATACAGAAATTTCATAGAACCGTTTGTTTTTTCCATAGGACCACATGCATTAATGTACAATTTCCTATCCTTATACCCATGATAATGATATGATTCTACAATATCCTTATCGACATTGAGGGGACATATTACAATATCCTCATAGCTGTCAAAGTCGCATATCACAAGGGATTTTTATAGGTTAGGTTTTATCCCACCAAAGAAGTGGTCAACCATTCATTCATGGGTAATGGAAAAACTAGAGGCATATTGGGCAGGCCTGCTAATGTATTCCTTATATGCCACAAAATATTTTTAATCCTTTTCCTTGAGTTCATGGAAATCTATTTCTATCTTAAGATGGAGGGTGCATGGGTAAATATTTATCAAAAATAATTTTCTAAAAAACCTTCCATTCCAACACCTTGATCTCTTCCACATTCTTTGTATCTTTGATCAATGTACACCATTGATGAGCTTCACACTCTATAAGATAAGCATCCAAAAGAACCATTTTTCAAAACATTAAAGGATGTATAAGATCATCCCAATGGAGTTGATCCATTGTCCATTGATTGAGGGAATAAATGATCCATTGAAAGTAGGGGGCCCTTGTCTCATGAATCTCTCTATTGTGACTTGTTATTTCATGGTGGGGGGGGGGGGGGGTTGTTCATCTTAACCCATGGTTCTTTTAAAATCATTAGATAACTGATAGAGTATCATGATAATGTTTGTGATTCTTGCTCCCATCAGATTGGGAATCTCACTAGAAATGTCATTACGTTGATCTTCACACCGTTTATTAGCATGAATCCTCAAATTACTGGAAATTGGAGAGAATAAATGTAAAATTAGGTGTAATTATTTTAAACAATTAAGCACATAAAGGTGAATACAATTAAAAAATGTATTACATATAAATTACTGGTATCTCCTTAACTGATGAATTTCTTGGCTTAAATATATGTTATCCATGATCTATTTCGTAAAACATATTCTTATTTTATTTTCTCCCCTTTAAAAATGGTTTGTATTGATCTTATGAATTTACCAAAGAATAACCCCTAGGAGTGTCGAACCAAGAGTTCAAAAACTCCTGTTTTCATGCACCAATTCCTGTTAAATTCTAGCTCACAATTGTTTTTTTGAGTTCTACCCCTAGATACATCTGTACCAGATCCAGCACTAATTGTTCATATAAATACAAAGATGAATTTAATTGATAAGACAAATAATCTATACTCAAAAAAATTTAGTGATTACTTTATTATATGCTGTCTTATTTCTAAGTCTTTTACATTAGTTTTATAACCATAATCCCAAAATAACTAAACATATCCTCTGATACTAACTACAAAAACCCAAGTGTTTATTACACATTTAAATATGATTTATTATATAAAATTAAACGTAATACATCCTAGATGATTTAGAGATCTAGTTTATTTTGGTATTAGGAACATTTCAGGACATCTTAATACATAATATAAAAGATCATTATTGAAAAATTCGTTTACATGACCACAACATTCTTTCATACATAGCCTTGAATGGGATAACCTAAGAACATATACAAGAAAAGGGTTTGATATAAATCCTAGTAAGGGAGTAAAAAGTAATAAAATGAAGAATAAAATGAATGTTAGAAAATAGTAATAACAATGGAGTGATAGATAAAAATTAACATAAAGGTAAGATATATCATGATTATCATTACATGGAAATGTGGAAACAACATAAAACATTGCATCATTAATATAAAGGAATCCAGTAAACCCCTATCTGAACAAGGAGAAATTTTTTTTGAAAAGGAATCTGGTAAAACCCTTTCTCAACCTGAACTATCATGATATGAATCATTACCAAATTTATTAATGTTCTATCAAGGTCCACCCATCATATTCATTTCAATCTAATGCTTTTGTATTCCACATAGATTATCGCACATGTATTCTTTCAAAATCATCATTTTTAACCATAAAATAACGTGGAATACATATATGAATCTACCATTAATAATTTATATGTTTATAAATGAGAATACGCTTTATAGATAAACGGGAATGATATTAAGTACATGATGTTTTTGGGTTGGAAAATCGTGGTGAAACTTTGGCAGCATAATAGTGTTATATGATGATTAATAAATTGGGTTGATGAGAGAGAAATTGGTATAACATAATTTATACATAAAATAGATAGTAATAGAATCATCGAACATAATATCCCAACATATGAAATAAAATTTATATTCATATTATAGATCAAATTCTTGAATGGAAAAAAGAAGAGAGAAATCCCTAATGAAATGTTTTCTTGGTAAGAAGTGTACACGGAAGGAATTAATGATAGGGAAATGGGTATATCATAATTAATAAAAAATTATTTAAGTGTGGTGAAGGTGAGAAATAATACAAAAACATATTTAATTGAAAATAAAAGATTACAACAACAAAATGAAACATGAACGAAAATGAAAAAGGAAGGTATCTCATACATGGATGTCTGATCTTGAAGGCATAGGAGAGGATTGAGAGTGGATTATTGGGAAATTGGGGCACCTTGGGAAAACTCTAGATAATATTGGGAATAGGTTGGTCGAGCTCCAAATGGTTTGAGTGAAGAGTAATGGGAGGATGGGTGGGTTTATATTGAAAATGAGAGATAATTCTTTATTATTTAGGTTTTTGACACTACAGATTAATATATTCATCCCAAAAATAATCCCAAGGTTTTTCCCATGGTTTCTTCAAAAGAGGAGTGTATACAATATTTTATAAGTCCAGCTTCCAAAAAATATTAATATAATAGTCTTCTCTTTTTGGAGTTGAGTCACACTCTCAAGAAAATCATTTTAAAATGAGAAAATATTTTGTAAGTATTAGAAGGTACACTAAGTCATTATAAAATTAGTCAATCAAATATAAAATAACATCATTTTAAAGGTAACACATATATTTTTCAAATATACATTTTATATTATTTTCTTACACTGCTATTAGGTCATTATGATGTTGTAAAACACAACATATATTTATACAATATTTAATTTTACCCAAAAATTCAACTATCTTGGAAAATTATGATAATTTCATTTTTAGAGAATTTCAATGCCCTGAATCCAAACATAATATTCATTTCATCTAAATTGTTTTATTAATATATGATTTTTCACATTTAAAATAAAGACCAATGTTTTTTAAAAAATCACTAGTTTACACCAAAAAATAAATTTCAATCCTTAATAAGAATCACATACAACATTGTAAATATAATATACTCATTAATTGTTAATAAAATTAATTTGATAATAATATTTTATTAAAATATAAATTATTTAAAAAATTCATTAATTCCTAAAAAAAATCTGTAATAAAAATACACTTTTTGATTTATAATTTAAAGAATATAACTCTTATCTAATTGATTACCTAATCATTTATATATAAAGAATTGATATAGTCATAATTTAGAAGAATTTATTATATAATATTTTTAATATAAAACTTTTTTTAATATAATAATGTAAATATTTTTCAAAAATACCATTTTTTTAGAAAACAAAATTTATCAAATTTATCCTTCATTTGTGAAATACTATTTTCATAAAGGAAGTGATGGAGTAATATTTTTATTCATAAAATGGGATTACACAATAGATAACTAATAAATTATTATAAGACCCCATATTACACCCACATAAGACCTAATCCTAAGGTGGGAAATGGTGATAGACTCTTGGTGAGGCTCAGATAACATCACCCAGGTGGTAGTCTCTATTAACGTGAAAATATATTATTGGTGATTCTGTTCAATATTAACATGTTGAAACTAAGCTTGGGTTTCATCAAGAGAGAATCTCAGTGATCATACCTCCTTCCTAATCTCATAAAAATGAGCATTGTATAGCCTGAGTATACTAGATGAGGAAATCCCCTCCTTTTTCTATGTTGACTGTATTTTTTTAACCTTATATTTATATTAGTTGTGTGATCACTATTCCATGCCTATATTATCAACGATAACGATTATTAATGGTAATTTAAACCCAATAATAATAGTAATAAAATAGTGCATGTGTTTTATATAACCATAAAACATTAAAAGAATGATAATTTTATTCATAAATTTTCAGGTTGTAACAATGACCAATGTTGCACCGCCACTGAGAATGCTTCAAACAGACGTTCAATTTAGAAGATTAGTCTGATACAAGATTTAATAATAATAATACTAATAATATTAATAATATAGGTTCAGACATTTTGTTTACTGAGCTTTGAAATCAAGACGTAAATATCTCGAATTGACTGCCTTGATGGCACGGTCACATCACCACTAACTGTAAGTCAATCGGACGTCAAACACGGGAGTTATAGTGGGTCAATGATTTAATTTTAATATTAAATTTAATTAATACTGAGTGTTTCATGGTACGCGTTAGTAGGTTGGGTAAATTATCCAAAATTATCTAAGAATGACCATATTATAAATGGGGCAACATTTCATTTAACATTGCGTTAGTAAAACTTCGTATGCAGGCGCTACGTCCAAAATAAGGAACCACAAATAATAATAGTTATATTTGTTATTGAAAAAGTGAGCATTTCTCACAACCCACATTCCAGCATTAAATTTAAAATTCCCAAACCACCTCAAGCTTTCCAAATCAACTCAAGGATCGGGTTTTCATAGATGACAAGCGAATTGCGAACCTGTACTAAAAGTTACATCCATATGAAGGGCTTGAGCCCAAACATTCCCATATTGGCTGGACCATCCTGGTCCGGTAGGTCTGCCCCACTAGGGTCGGCCAGCCAGGTCCGTTTGCATGGACCACAATCCACCTGCCTACACTGACCAGCCGAGCAGCTGGTCTTCCTTACTGCCCCCACATTAATGCGGTATAGCTACGTCACATGGGTTTCTTCCCATGGTAGCTGCCTCGTAGCACCCTTATGATAGTGAGTTTTCTCATAGCCAGCGAATCTGTGCTCTTTCGGGGCCCTCCAAAATTTTCCCTCTTCCCCTAGTTCCTCTCCAACTATTTCTCAATAGTGCTACATAACCTGCCGATTTTTCATCCCGATCATGCTCATCGTGCCGCTTGGACTTCTCATCCTCATTCGACCTGCGCACCACCGCTACCACAGTTCGCCTCCACCATGTTCCACATCCAGCCGCCACCATGGGCCACCATCGGCTGCAACCGGTATTTCAACTCTAGTGGCCCCTTTTTCAGGATACTGAAACAAAACCAGATGTTCAAAAATTAATCCGAAATGGGTTTCAAAATCATCGGGATGAGATCATCACAGCGGCAGCCCCCGCTCGTCGATTAGTTTAGGTTTAGACATGTAGAATAATATTTAGGATGGATTACAAAAAGGGAAATGAAGAACAGCTAAAAAATAGGATCCGAGAATTGATTGATGTTTGTGTTAGTGAGGCCATTGATGAAAATAATAAAAAAGATGATACAAATTAACAACAAACGAGTTTGAAATTAAAACATGAGGTTCCATTGGAAGAAATCTTACTACGAAACTATCAGATTGACATTTCCAACACATTCACCTAACTTCTACATCAATTCTTCAATGATCCTTTCTTGATTCACCAAATCATGGATGAGATAGAGATGAGAGACATGGAATTATTTGAGATAGAATGGGAAATAATGGTTAAACCTAATTTTAATTCCCTAAATGTCTATTTATAGAAGTCCCACTCAGTGTGGAATCTGAAATTTCCATGCCCCGTTTTTTTATGCCGTACTTAAGTATAACACCCCAATATGAAACCAATGGCAGTCTCAGATTTCAAATCTAACTCCCCATTGAAATATATTTTATTTTTTATTCGAGACAAAATAATTATGTTTAGTTATTTTTTTGTATTTATCCTTTGGGAAACTTTTCTCATAATTGTACTGCGCTGAAAAAATGATGCCCCACCTAGGGTAAACACCATGTTTCGGACTCAAAAGTTGGATTAGATTTTTGATCTGAGCTACTATTTAATAGATATCCCATTTTCGTCACATTATTAATATAATAACACAAAATATTTTTGTATAATTTATTCTAGGTGCACCGAGCCTTGGAATTGCACGCTGTCTCAATGCCTAGCACTAGAAATATATATATAAATATTAAAAAGTATTGAAAGGAAAAAATCGGGTCTCTTCATCATACCATCCTTTATGATTTTTATCCTTGAAATGAAAATCTAGGGGAAAACTCTGGTTACAGAGCTCCCACCTGGTTTTCCTCATCACATGAAAAACCAGGTTGTGTTCCATGATGACACAGCACGTGAACCAAATGGATGGCCTTTCCTCATAAGTTTTTCTACTATTAAATAACTATATTAGAGAATAATAATATCTCATCAGCTATTACACATGGGAGATGTTGTGTACCCACTCAATTTATTGGTGTAGGGAAAGGTGCTACACAACATTGTCATCTAATTGCACAGTCCCAAACTGTCGGAAAAAACTCGGGGAACATTTTTCCTACCAGGAAAATTCTCAAAACCCCTCATATAATGATCAGAAATCATTTTTTGTCTATGGAATAGAGTCTGGGGATTCCCTCCCTTGGAATATCCATCTGCTGAAATAGTCATGGATATCTGGTCATGTAAGATTCCATAGTCAATGGATCTCAACTGAGACACTCTTACATGCTTAGGAAGTGAAGGAGTCTTCACCATCCTCTGAAAAAACTATACCCACCTTCTCTACCAGGTTCATCTGCTGGGAAGATAATGGCTCCAAAACATCCCGCACCAGGTGAGCTTGATACTTCCTGCTAGGGTAATATGCTAAAATGTTTACATTTACTAGAGTATAAACTATCTCAATGTCAATGTCCTACAACAAATTCAACCAGTCTAACCACCTGAGGTTCAAGTATCTCTGGGTGAAGAAATACCTGAGACTCTATTGGTATGAACAAACAACAATGAACTATCTTAGAGATACAACATCTCTACTTTCTCAAAACAAAGACGAATGCTGCATGTGCCAGATAGTGAGAAACTTCATTCTGTTCAAGGGGTCTCCATTACCTCCCCCAATACATGATAACTGTTGTATCAATAATTGATGTTGAGCATGCAATATACTAATCAAAAGGTAAGGTGAGTAAACACATCCAAACTCAATAGAATAGAAATGGAAATCACATGGCTTACCACCCATGTCTTTTTCTCACTTGTATGAATTGTAATCCCCAAAAGTATCACTCTACTTCCCCCACAAGTGGCATGATAAACCATATAAGGTCATGCCGATTGACTCCACAAGAAATGCTAGGAATTTCATTGTCTCGATTGGGGGAAGTACCCCTCTTTCTCATGCATTTGTAGATACACTGAACAATAGAAAAATAGGGTTACATTGATGCCCCTTATCACCCAGATAAAACCTCAAACAATGATCACGGTGAAAAGTGTAATTCACAAAGTGTCTAAAATTTTCTTTTTCAATAAAGTAAAAATGACACAGTGCATACCTCTTATTATCTCATGCTCTATAGCATCGTAGAGATCCAATTCTTGATGTTGTCTGCAAATCTGGATATCAGCTTTGGAGCCTACCATGGGTGACATGGAGTGGGTGTAATGAACTCATAAAATCATTACCCACCTCTATCTTATTGTAACACCCCATGCTTCGACAGTACGCTTCTCTTTGAATAATGTAGTAGTGTGAGTTATACGCAACATCGAGTTCTAACACACACCACAGTCAATCAAACTATCTGTTATGAATAGTCATACCCACCTTTTGAAATTTTATACATTTTATCTTTAAAAATGGACTTTATTTTTGGAATAGGAATATTGAAATTAGCTAAGGTTAAATTTTTGGTCTTTTTCAGATAAATTGCATATTTCGATGAATAGTGAAAATTACTAAATTTTAATTTAAACAACTTTTTTAATCGAAATAATTATTAGTGATAAATTATGAATTTCAGTTATTTTAGAGTATAATTAGATTATATTTTTTCCATTTAATCCAATTTTGGTAATTGGACATAATTTTACATTTTAACTGTACATAATCAAGTGCCAATCTTTTGATAGTTATTATCTCTTAAAAACACGCTTTTTTGTTTTAACAATGGGAATTGATTTGAAATTAATTTCTTCCAATTATGTGTTTTGAATTTAGAAAATGGATTCCATATTTAGAATCAGGAGGTTCAAATTGTGTAAATAGGTAACTTTTATTTGTAGACATTTTGAATAATTACTTCGGTAAATATTTTATTTACCATGGTTATAGGGTAAATCCGGTAAATAAGGGTAAAAAATAATATTATAATAATAATAAATTACCCTAAAACATGTCCTAACCCTATTTTTTGATACATTTACGACCATGGGAATATTTTGGATGATTTTGGGACCCCATGGATCCACTTGTAAGTGATAATGACACTTCATATTAATTATGTTAAAGTAAATACAAAAATCAAAAAAGCATATATCTTTTAGAAAACCAATTATTACATAGGGTAATATATGTTAAATTTTCCCCTATATATATTAATTAGAGATATAAAAAGATTTACTACATAATTGTATTTTATTTATAATTTTAAGACATTAAATAATTAAATTTATTTATGACACAATAATGATGAAGTATTTTCCTTATTAATGAACGAATCAAATAATTAGTATTATAAAGGTTAAAATAAGTATAATTTGAACGTTTTGATGACATAAAAAAATTTTATTGGTTAATATGACATGTTAGTATTTCATAAATGAATTTAGTACGAATTAATAAAGTAATTATGACTTCAAAAAAAATCAATTATTAAATAGTGTCAAAATTGACATAAAGGAGTTTTTAAAACTAATATTATATTATTAATTGATATTATTTTCCTAAAAATCGATGGTTCGGCCAAAGGAATTATATAATGATAGATGTATTCATAATGGACCACTTGGGGGTCTCTTGGAAGTTTATATTATGTTTATTGACTATATAATACAAAAGTAAAAAGAGACAAGGTAAATGTTAAACTATTTAACTAAGAGTTAAATCAACATGATAAAGTTAATATAGTGACCCAAACCTATATAAAACCTATAGTATGAGTGGTTTTAGACCTATCACCACCATAAACATTAAATAATCCAATTTTTAGCAATTATAAATCGAATATGAATTTACTATAAAAAAATATTTCTAGCTTTTCCAAAGGTGCCCCTCACCCATCTTATAAAAGGGAACTCCCCTTTCTCTAAAATTCATAACTTCAAAGCCTTTTGGCTCGGCAAAACCCTACCCAAATATTCTCTCAACTTTCACCAATTTAACCTAGAGACCTTAGTTTGGTCAGAAATCCAACCAATGGAGCCCCTTCGATCAAATCAAAAGGAAGAACCCGAAGAAGAGGTAATGTTTTCACCACCCTCTTTCAAGTTCCATTCTTATTCCACTTCTTCTTTCATTGTTATTTAGATTATAAAATAATAACTCCAGTATCTTCTATATACTGTGATGTTATTTCAAGACTATATTCATTGGTGAAATTATCCATCTTATGAATGATAATGTCACCAATTGTGCGTACATACGGCTTACCGTCTCCATGTCGTGGTGTAATTTGTTATTCAACACTATGTTATTTGGATGGATATAATGATGAGTAATATGTATATAAATAATGAAAATAACATGGTAATGTCTCTGTAAAATTAATATACCATCCAATTCCACACCTTTAAGGAAATGATATTGTCACTCATGCGTACGTATGGATTACCGTCTCCACGACACGATGAGATTCGTTTCCACATTCACCATTCATCGACGATTTTAAAAATATATATTACTAATATGTTTGTAATATATGAAATAATAATTCTACTAGAGATATATATATATATATGTACTTACATATATTTTATTCACTTAGTTCCATTCAATACGTTATGAAAACAGAAATAACGTTTATGCGTACGTACGGACTACCTTCCCCATAAACAATGTTTTCCATTTCATATATATGTCTACTACAATTATTTAAATTCTAAATATATATGATATATAAATGATGTAATATTCTGGAAGTATTTAAATCATGATTTAAGTGATACAATCAAGAGTAACATGTTAAAACACGTACGATAATGAAAGCGAGTATTAACCGAAATGTTAATTTAACATTGAAATTATTATTAGATGGGTAGTATAAAGTCATAAATGAATTAAGTATGATATCATAAATATTAATATGGTTCTGGTATAATTTAATAACATACTATGGTCTTCATATAGGAGGTTAAATGTACCATCTACTAAATGAAAGTGCAAGGTAATGGGTTTTCATCTCACTCCTTATTCCCATGAGATTCATACCATATTGCCACTATTACCTTTTGTGTAGTGTATGTACTTCCCATAATTGTATTAATTGTGTAATACACTTTAATTTATGTGTATTTACATAATCATTGTATGATACCTCTTTCATGGGGTGTATGTATCCTATGTTACCAGATTGGTAAGGGTTTAATTGACAATATCTTTATTATTCAAGGTTGTTTTTACATAAGTATCTACTGGGACATACTTATTATTCATGTCCATGTTTCATGAAAGAGTATTCAAAGGGATTATTTTAAGGGACCTTTTTACTAAAACATCATTTCAAATGTTTTAAATATTTATTCTTCTAAATCTTTCTAATTAATGTCCATGTCTTCAAAATGGTTTTTAAGGATTTATTTATATGGAAATTAATGTTTTTATAATGTTAATTCATTTCAAATGTTTAAAAGGTGTATGGGACACTTTGATTCAAAAATGTCCTTAAATTTCATCATTTCTAAATTGTGTGACTTTTAAATGTTTTCATAAAAAAGGGTTATTTCTCTCAAAGATTTTTACAAATAATTTTCATCTATGTCAAAATCCTATAATGGATTTTAAAATTGTTTTGAAGTTGATTTATCTTCATAATAATATTCCATATTGTATTGAAGGTTTTGTGATATGTTTGATTATGGATGTGTTATTTATATACCATTTATGGTTTATGGTGAAAGTATTGACATATCATATGATATTTTTAATACGAATGTTTATGTTATGTTTAAACCTGTTCGTATGAGGAAGGCATTGGACATAGTAAGTGGCGGGTGGAGCCTGCTATAGCTCCTCGATGCATCGGTAGGTCTCCTGAGACAAACAATTGTCTTGGCACAAGGCCTTGAGAAAATATTATTTGTAGTCTTGGCATAAGTCCTTGACTATGTGGTTATGATAAGATGGAATTATGCATTCCATCATTATGAAAGTGGTTAGTGATATTTCATGTGATTATTCGACTAGTAGAATATCCATGTGAATTAGTAAATGGCATTACTTCATTTTATTTTTTCCATATTATGATAAAGGTCAAGTTTAATAGAATTTTTTTAGTTATACATTGCCTTAAATATTTATGATTATTTATGAAAGTTTCCAATGTATTGTTATCCTTACGGAGCATCTAAGCTCACCCAATTCAATGTTTTATTTTTCCCAGGATTCCAAGAAGTGTATTGTGATTGATATTCAGGGTTAAGCCAAGGGAATAATTGCATTCATAATTGATTATTTATGTTGTTTTGTATGTTATAAAGTGTAATGTAACATTCATGTATGTAATCTATTTTCCAAGACTTCTAAACCGATCTGTCCTTCGATACTTGATTCCTTGTAATCATGCCAATGTAATAAAATAATGCACCAACTCTAGGTAACTGGGGTAGGGGAGTTACACTTATCCTTTAAATCTTCCTGCACCACCTCCCTGGGGACCACCCTAATCATGATGATGTCTCTACTGTGGTGGTCCACCTACTTTCTTCCTAGGATTCTCAATACATCTGGTTTGTTAGTCTCATTCCATGTGAACTCTCATATCACATTAATAATATCGACCCTACCCATGTTCTCTATGTGATATAAACTTCTTCGGACCCATTCAACAACATGATTGGGACCGATTATGGGGAGGCCTCTAGCATCGAGATCTTGTCGACAGACTTCTACAAGCTACGGTAGAGGCCTCAACTATATTGGGACCACTACTACAATTAGCTGCATAGAATACCTTTGAAAGAAGGTTCTCTACCACTAATTCATGTTCTAGAACCCCCTGCATAGTTAGGGATGAAAAAGGGTACTATGATAACACATATATATTTGCAAAGTCACTGCTCAAACTTCCATTCTCGGAAGTATCCCTCGTGGATCATGTATAGAGAGTAGCGTGAAAGGTCTATGAACCTAGCCTCATACTCATTCACTCTCATACCTCCCTGCCGCAACTGAAGGAGCTATTTAATTTGAATAGAGTGAATGAGGGAGGAGTATAACTCCTCATTAAATTGCTGCTAAAAGTTGTCCCACAAGAGTTCTGACACATCCTATATCAGAGTAAAAATGATTCCCCAAAATCTAGTTTCTCCATGGAAATGGTTTGACACCAAAGAAACAATATGATTTGTTGTAGTCCATGAAATCTTGATGAGGAAAACCTCCTACACCGACCAAACCCCTACTGCCTGAGGGTTTTCCCACCATGGAACCTCAACGGTCTCCATCACTAGACATCATGAAGTGCGATCGACCTCTGCACATCTTTAGACTACTGTTATGGGGATTTCTACTTCTAAACAGGTGAAGGTGCTTCTACCTACCGACCAGGATAAAGGGGATATCATGATCAGTCCTAACTCGAGGAATCATTTCTCACAATATCGTCTTCCCGAACCATAACTTGTATCCTAGATGGCTGTTACCAAAGAAACATCATGAATTTTATCAAGTTTTACCATAGTAACATTATCATATTAATAATTATGTGGAGATGAATAGAAAAGGATAATCAAGGACATGATCTTATATGATGATTGTACCATTTTCTCAGGAAAATGTGTCTCGAGGTGCTTAGTCGACAAGCATGTAATCAGTGTCCCGGTGAATGGATACAACAGCCTCCCATACCATCACTGGAGACCCCTACCCTTAGAGCCACTGTCAAGACACATCAACACTATTTCCATAAACCCAAACCTGAACGTTTTAGGGAAATGTATGGACAATATCCCAAGATACTAACCTCCCCTGATACAAGTTTTTTATAAACCGAACCATGTTAGGGATCATGAAAAAACTACCGCAAGCCTACATCCATATTTAAGTGGATTGTGACAAGCGCCGAAGGTGAAGAAAACTTGGGGAATCCTTTTCCTGAGTACCTATATAGACACACACACAAACAACCAAATCAATTCAAAAGTTGATAGGAAAAGGAAAAAAAAATACAAATATAGGTGTTGAATAGTAAATTGATAGGAAAAGGAAAAAAATACACATCCAAAAATAAAAATTCCCCAATATGGATACAACTGAAAATGTAAAACATCTTATAGATCCCCTCTCCGTAATACCATGTTATGACCAACACACATGGTCCATGCACCCCATATCCCTTAGCTCCACAGAAGACACAGTCACCCTATCTGTCATCTGTAAGAGAACGCCAAGTGTGAGATATTCCCAATTCAGGGAGAGTGTAAAAATAATTACTAGGAAGCCCCATATGTTTCTAGGAGAAGAAATAGTGGTACTGAAGATGGGATAAGAGATGAAACTGAATATGAAAGTAATAAAGAGAACAAGGTAATGTAAAATAAGTGAAGCTCATCCCAATAAGAGATTTCAGTATGCTCTTCTAAACACAAGGATCTGGAAATAATGAGAAGATGAAATTCTTTTCACGTCATTTCTTCCTTTAGTAGGAGAGTATACTCATCCGACTATGTGACGATAGACATGGAATGAATGTGACATACCCCATACGTCTTCGCCTCTCCTGGAAGGAGAGTAACAAAAAAAGGAATTCTTACAGGATATAGAATATATATATGCCCATAGTCAAGAAACCCTAAATGATATTGAAAGAGGATCTACATATCAATGCCCAGCCCATGATTCTGAGTATCCAATTGTACCAGAAGTAAACACCATCAATCCCTAGAATCCCAAACGTCATGCCTGAACTGTAAGTAAAAGGGGCTCAATCATAGCACCTTGATATTATCCTCATAGGATTTCACTGTATCTTCCTCATGGTTTTACGTACCATCATGATGACATGTATTGGTGGTAAAATATCCCATATTCCTTGAGAGTCCAATGGTGTGTCAAATCACACCTTGTCACTGTGTTGCACATCCGATGGATTTCAATCTCATAGTAGAGGACCCACTACCTAGTCTTTTTGTGGGATTCTAATCTAATAGTTTTCATAAATGATCCACACCATTTTGTCTCATGGGGGTTCAACACTCCCAGTTTATGGGGACCCTCTTCTCATCTAATCTAGAGGGAAATTCCCCATAAGAGTCATCGACAAGATCCACTGCCCATCTCCATTGGAGGGAATCCTAGAACATCAATCGAGAACCACTTTCCAACCCAGATGGAGGTCAACCCAAATCTTCTCAAGCCATCACTACTATATGGTACATCTTATAAATATGTTGAGGAAATATGTCCATCCCTGCTAGATGGTACCTATTGGGAAGAACGCTGATATAGTCATTTGGTGCCACCCTAAATTGGTGTCACTCTCGAAACATATTGTATCACATCTCGGAAGCCACTATAGAGAGAATCATCACATTCTATGTGAAAAAAAGCTGGATAGACTATTCCCAATACATAATTTGAGTCCAAAATAAATAGATAAAAGATATAGAAGTATATGTAACGTAGTGCATGATGTTTGTGTGACCCACACATCATGTGGCCCCGCCTCAACGCCTGGACGTGTACCTAGCCATTATCGGGTTCTAAAATTCGAACAAGAACCCCAAGGTGTTCCAAGGTACCCCTAGAGTAAATGACGCATATTGTAAGGTGAACATGGAGCACACGATTCTCATCATTATTCTGGTGGGTAAAAACATAACTTCACTGACACGCCTCCTCAACGAGCACGAACAATTGACCACAAATCTTCATACATTTTTTCTACTATTAGTCAAAGATGGCCTAAGCCATGAGTTCTATTTAAACACAACATAACGATATTCCAAAAATATACAATTTATGTTTCCACATTTTATGAGATTTCAAAATGGGCACTAGCGGTCCGAACGTAATACACCATGGTGATCATTGCAAAAAAACATGCATGATTGACAATTTAATTGTCCCAAAAAACATTCAATGGAGAAATTGAATGTCATTTCATATCTCTTGAGAATTGTCATGTGGGGACACATATCAATCATGAAACAAATTATATAGAACATGAAACTATGATTCTCTAAGAAAAACACATGATATTGACAACTCATTTGTTCAAAATGGATAACTGGTAAAAAAGATTAAATTCAAAGTATCATGTATTAATTATGAGTCATGTGGCCCTAACCTTGTATTTTCTTTAAAAAAAACATGATAGTAGTCTTGAAATGTAAAAAAAAGACCCTGGTGGAACCATTGCTGACAACACATCCAACAGACGGTCTATTTAGAAGATGGGTCCGATACAAGATTTCGTAATAATAATAAATTTATTATTGTAATTTATATTCAGGTGTTTTGTAAACTAATCCCCAAAATCGTGATGTAAATTTCCCCAATGGAACGTCTTAAAGACAAGTTCATATTTCTGATTCCAGCATGTTAATCAAACATCCCACACATGAGTTATAGTGGGTCGAAGATTGAATATTAATATTAAATATAATGTATATTGAGTGTTTCATGGGCCCAGGTCACAAGTTAGGTAAATTATCGGAAACACTGTTAGAATGACTAAATTATAAATAGGTTTTCCCTACCACTGTCAGAAATTTAATCATGCAATGGATGCAGGTGCTACGTCCAAAATAAGGAACCATGAATAATAATAATTAAAATTATTATTGAAAAAGCGAGTGATTATCACCACCCTATTTTGAGCATGGAGTTTAAAATTCCAAATACCACCTCAAATGGTTTGGTTCAACCTAATGATCCAATTCCATAGTCACCATGTGAATTGGGTGCCTTTATTAAAACTTACGACAATATGAATGGCTCAGACCCATATATGTTGGACAAGCACAGTCTATCTGCATGGCCCATGAACCGGAAGCCAAAAATGATTGGCTGAGTGGATGATCTTCCCCTACTCCTATTTCAGTGTAGTAGACCCAGGTTTTATAGGTCTTCAGCCCCCCTCAGTCACTTCCTTGTAGTGATTTCTTGACTGCGAGCCTCCAATCCAACCATTACCCTATTCTCCATCGGCGCCCTCCCACGTATGCCTGCCTCCCCTAGTTCCTCAATAGAAATGCAACACAAGTTCCAAAAAACCTGCCACCTCTTCATCCTGGCCCTGCCTACCATGCCACTAGGACTTCCTAGCTACCATCGACTAGAGCACTACTGCCACCACAGTACACTGCTGCCACACATCAATTCTGGTTGATGACCTGGGCCACAACCGACCACTGCCGGCAGTTCTACCCTAGTGGCCCCTTCTGTAGGACACCATGACCACACCAGATGTCTAAAAATTTATTCGAGATTAGTTTTTGAACCCTAGGGAAAGGAAATTCACAACGACATCCATACATGTTTATCTGTTGATGTTTTGATGAATCAAATAAAATTTACGACAAACGCCATAAAGAACGATGAAGAACATAAAAAACCTAATCGGAGCATGGATCGATGAACATGTTAGTGTCAAAATCGACAAAGATAATCAAAATTATTCTATAAATTAATATGAAAAAAATTATCAATGAAAACTCCAATTAGTGGTTCCAAGGGAAGAAATACTACTTCGATATGATCAGATCGATTTCGCCAACACATTCACCTCACTTCTGCTTCATTCCTCCTAGGATACATTCTTAAATCATTGAAGAAGTGATGAGAGAGACAGTTTAGAGAGAGGTTCTTAGTAAATTGAGGAATGGAAATAATGGTTAACCCTAATTCTAATTCCATGAACGTTTGTTTATAGAAGTCTTTCTCTGCACAGAATATGAAATTCCCATGCCCCTTCTATATTCCATGCTTAAATAAAAAACCACAATCCAAACTCAACAATGGACTTAGATTTAAAATATGAGACCCCTTTGTAATTTTATATCATTCGGAATTTTAGATAAAATAATAAACATTTTTTGGCATAGGCCTTCTTGGAGAAAATCACCGAGGGAGAAAATGATCATAAATTATACAAAACTATAGATTAAAATTTTTATTTGGGCTATAGTTTAAGAGAATCCCATTTTTGTTACATGCATAGTATTAAAACACATAATATTTATTGTATAATTTATTCTGGGTGCACCGAGCCTCATAATTGCATATCATCTCATCTCCTAGCTCTGGAAATATATGTATAAATATTAAAATGTCTTGAAAGAAAAAAACAGATTCCCTAAAACATTGAATAAGGAATATGAATATCACATTCTTCTATTAAAATAAAGAAAATTTTTAGACAAGGAATAATCAATTATTTCTATTCATCCATTCTGGATGTAAAAAATGTTTTATAAATATTATAAGTAAAAGAAGATAAATAATATATCCAAAATCACAGTCTCTAATGAACATTGTACTTATAAGTATCATGATTCCTATAAAAACATGATTTAAAATATCTACATTGTATGAATAATTTTATTTTATGTTTATTATATGAATGTATATGTGTTCTTTTTTTGGCACATGACTGTTGAAAAAATACTCTTTATATGTATATAATTATTAAATTAAACTATGATATATATACACATAATAATAATTGATATTTCAGATATACATTAATAAATGATCTTACAAAAATATTTTAATGAAATAAAAACCTAATTCTTCATGACATCAACATTTTATAACAAACTCTTGCTTATATTTCTCATATTTTTTTATTATTATTATGTATCTATATATAGTCATAGGTAGTTTTATAAGTAATATTAATACAAAATATTTATTATTTAATATATTATAATATAATATCTTTTATATATCACATAATAAGAATTATTTCATAAAATTATTTTATTGTAAATATTTTATAGAATTCACGAATCTTTGGTAACTAAATTTCAATTGTTCATTGTTTTTTAACAAAATAATAATAATAGTGTATTTTTAGAAATTAAATTTTTGGCTTCGTATTTTGAATATTTTATGAGTAATTTTACCATGTGATAATTGAAAATAATGTAATATGTATTTATACACATTTTAATGTAAAATAGTTTTTCCTGTCCATTAGATAATAAAATATTAATATTCATTAATTTGATAAATAAAATATTTTAATCCAAATAATTATTTTTATTTAACTTGTAAGATAAAATATATTTAATTATTTTAATTTTTATCGAAATGTCTTAATACCACCCATGTGTTATTTTATGGGATATTATTACATTTTTTTGAATTATACTGTGCTAAATTTAAAAAATGTTATATTTTTTTCAAATATTATATTTGTATTCTATTTTTAAGACATTGAATTTCCTTAATTGAACTAAATAGTAATATTATTATTTTATTGGTTTCCAAATTCGATGGGTTTAATTTCATCTTCCAGGACCCCAAGCATAATTCATCATTTGGTGGCCCAAATCTTGTTCACATTTTATGCCTAAAAAATGTGCATTCATATGGAGATTTTATATATTGTGAACATATCTCATACTCGGACAAACCAATGTAGCTAAAATTTTACAATGAGATGAAGAAGGTAAACATTAACAACATACATTAATCTATCTGTGCTTGATTATTTCATTATGAAGTCCATTAATTCATGGTTACTAGGAGTATTAGAATACAAAAAATATATGTGGGTAGATTTAATATCTACAGTAAATAAGCCCTAACATAATCATTACATGGAAAATTAAACTAAAATGTTTTTTTATATAGAGGATATATTGTAATGCTTATTTTATGAAGTAATATTTTCCAAATTAGGGCTTTTAACTGGGAATACACATGAATATATCCGCTAAATAGAATTCAATCTGAAACATTTCTCACATTGTCTATAAATATGCACCTCCTCTCAATTTCAAATGGTTTTCAACATATGGTCACCTTTGTTGGAATTTTATATAGACTTATAGTTCTATTTATTTTGTAATATTATTATTCATTATTAGTATATTTTATTATTATTTTTCATAATGTTACCACCTTGATATTTTTATGAGTTAGATTGTTTTTATTTTATGGTATTTTCTTTGACATTTTATGTTGTACTCTACACCAAGATAAGTTTTTTCTATACTATACACCATCTTGGACTACGATAAATGAAAAATTATTCCTGTATTTTGTTACACGGAATTTCTGGTTCTTTTGATATAACTAATTTCATAGAAGACCGAGATTATGTGAACAAGTAAATATTATTATAACATAGTCATTATAATGGTGAGTGTGAATAATATTGACATTCTTATAAAAATCCTTTTAAATTAATATAAAAGAGTTTATAAAATTTAAAAAATAAATATTTTTAGAGCTTATTAATGAAATATATATTTAATATATTCAATAAATTGTTAAAAATTCATCTAATTGGTTTTTTAGGGATGATATTTGAACAGATTCAATTTATCAGATAAAAGATGTATTTTAAAAAAAATGTTGTTTTCCACCTTTCGATGGTTCACCCATATTAAATATTATTTTCAACACATTTATATATTATATTTATGAATATAAACCTTCTATTTGGATGTGGGATATAAAAATTTATTGTGGTCGAATTTTTGATATTTTTCTGACATTTTTTATGTTCTGATGACTAGTAAAAATATACAAATTTTTTATTAGAAACAAATTTTTCCATCAAAATAAGTCATAAGGATAAATTATATTATTTAATGGTTTTAAAGTAAAAATAGATTATATTTTTATCAGTTAATATAATTTTAGTCATATCAATTAATTTTTAAATGAATTTTGATATAAAAAAATTATAATATTCTCCTATTATTTTACCCTAAAAAATCATTTTTTTCAATCCAAAAATGGGGTTAAATTTAAATTAATTATTGAAATTAATGTGTTTTGATATTTGAAAAATGGATTCAATATTTGGAATCAGTATTTTAAAATTATGTAAATTGAATTGTTTTTATTTTGGGCATTATGAATAGTAACAACACTAATTTTTATTGATACGGTAAAAAGGCATGTTGGGTGATTTTGGGTAAATATAATATTATGAAATTACCTTACAAATTTTACTAATAAATTTAGATGAGTTATTTTAGAACTAAACCATCATTGTGTCTAAATTATACCCTTTGTAAGACACTTGAATGAGATTAGTATGTTTAATATATTCTATTTAAATAACAGTTAAATAATTCTTACTCAAATTTAAATAGCTTAATAATTTTTAAAATACGGTTATGAAAGAGTAAAATTCAATTAAAAGTACTAATTTAAAATATAAATTTTTTATTTATCATTTTAATTTTTTTTAATTTATAGGAAAAAATTTCATTAATGGATTACATATTGATGATGGAGAAATTATTTATTTGAAGAAAAATTAATAAACTAATTTTTATTAAAATGATAATAATCAATAAAATACATAAACACATGACCAAATATTATTGGTCGAGTATATATTGATCATAATCATCCAAATATAGATTTATATACCATTTGGATCCCTATATAAGGTATTATGACACTTATATTATTTTATAGATAGTGATGTTAAACTTGTCACATTCATTAGTTAATAAGTATAAAATTATTAATGATAGAATTTTCAAAACATGTATTGGAATAAAAAAATTATTATAAAATATAGTATATTTATATCCATCATATTATTTCATTTTTAATTTTTACCTGACAAATAAATTTATTAAATTATTACACAAAACTGATGTAGTATATATTTTATTAATGGAAATATCAAATTAATGTTATTCAAAATACTTAAATAAATAAAATTTGGGACAATTAATATATGAAAAATATTAAATATTACATTGGCCCAATATATATATAATAAAATATTCTTCTGAGGTAAATATCGTATCGTTATATTTTTTAAAATCCATTAAATGAATAGTGTCAAAATTGACACTATTGATATTTTGTCATAATAATGTTTTTTTAAATTATTTAAATATCATTAAATATTTTCAAAAATATATTATAATTATGAATTACACTAAAATGATATATAATGTTTATTTATGGTCTATTTTACAACATATAAAAAACAAAATTCTAATATTGAACAATTGGTTATCTTAGTTAAAATTAAAAGTGAATAATTAACGGTAAAATGAAAATATGAAATTTAAAAAGAAATAAAAACATGTGTGATAATTATTATTTGATGATATTATAACCTTATCTCAACTAATTTTCTAAATTAGTAAATTTTGGCAGTTTTTGAAGGGGGTATTATTTTATTATAAATTAATATTTTCATAGATCCCAATAGTCCCCCACACCTAAACAATAAAAGGGCACCACCTCCCTCATAACTTCACTTCACATTGAGCCTTTCTGCCTAGAAATATCTTTTTGATATCACTTATCAATATCCATATTAATATTATAGTTGTTATGTCCTTCTCAATATAACAACTCAAGAGATTTAATAAGAGATCTATAGGGATCACCTCAATGAAGATATAATATCCTCTACAAATTATTTGAAATTATTTCTTCTTATAGTTCCTCATCATGAATTTTTTCTATTATAAAGTAATAAGTCTAGTATTACTTATATACTGAGAGTTTGTTAGAATTATTGGACAAGCATATTCCACCTTTCATTCAACATATTTAAAACCCAATCACCACGCATGCATATATACGGCCTACCATATCCACGTCGTGGTGTAATATATTTTTCATTATCACCTTACATGGAGGGTTATAATGATGTAAATAATAAACAAAATTTCACTTTTATAAAATGATATGGATTCTAGAAAAACATATATATCATCCACTTTCATACCGTTTCACAATTATCAAAATGACATCATCGCTCGTGTGTAGGTACGACCTACCGTCTCCATGATGCGATGTATTCCATTCCAAAATATATTTATTAAATAATGATAAAATAATTGTACAAAATTAATAAATATGTTATATATTATGTTAATTACATTTTTAATGATATAATTATGACCTAAGAAAGACAACAAGAACTTATTCTACAAAACATGCATAAAAACATAATGTAGTTAATACAAAAATTACGAGTAACACTGAAGTGTTACCTGTAGAAAAATGAGAATACAATAATATATTATTTCATAAAATTAACTGTGATTCTAAAATAAACCAATTACATTATTTAAATCAGTATAGAGGAGGTTAAGATACATACAAAGGATATCAGACCTAAATTAATGGATTATTTTGGTTCAATTTTATTTATGTGGGGGAATATGCCTTATACACCGACTATTTTTGAGTGGTGTTTAGGCTTCCCATGAATGATTTTATGAGTAATACAATTTGGCTGATTACAAATTAGTAAGGGATAATTTCACAATAACATTATTATCTGAGATTATTTATACGTAAGTATTTATTTGGGTATATTTTTCATTCATATACATGTTTCCTAAATAATTATTAAAAAGTATTATTTCTATTCTTCTAAAATTTAATAACATCAATTTTACACATTGGTGACTTTTTAAATGGAATGAAAGGAATCGTTTTTCATTTTCGATACATTGTACTTTTTGACTTATCTAAAAAAATTATGAGAAGAATATTTTCTTTTAAATTATAAAAAATTAATAGTTTTTTTCATTTTCATAACATTATATTCCCATGATTATTCCTTTATATTATTTCATGTTTAATTTCAAATAAAATATCTTATTTTCAAAGTTCCTAGAATTTTGAGGAAATAAAACATTTTTGATGAAGAAAGGATATTTTCTTCAATTATTAATTTAAAGTGTTTTATTCAAATTATTTTGTGTTGAAGATGAAATTATTTAAATATAGTTATATACATATCTCTATTACCAATATAATTTGATTATTTTCTTGATGGAATTATATTTATGAAATCTATTTTTTAAAAGGATTTTGCTATTATGGAATTATGTTTATGAAACCCATTATATTTTATGGGTTATGCAATGATGAATGTTTAATCTTATATAGAACATGAATGAATTATTTCATTATGATATGGGTGAAACATATATCCCCCACTAATGCATTGGGTAAATATTTGTATCTCATAATATAGATATGAATGGAATGGGGAATTCTATCGGTTCAATAATCGAGGGCTGGAAAAAATAGTAACTATGGTCCAGCAATATAGGACTGAAAAGATGAATGAACACAGTTTAATAAGGACCCTGTCTAATATGATGGTCTTAGAAATGATCCTTGTATAATATTGAAATGGTTTTAAATGATAATGTGGTTTCCAAAAATATTTTTTATGATAATTCTATTTTCTTATGGATCATATTCCTTTATGATTCATATATTATAAACTACAAACATTTATTCTATGACTCAATATATGTATATATGTTCTACATGGTATTATATTTGAAGGTTATGTTTATGTTTTTACATTCTTATGTTCATATTATATTTATATTTTCTTTTTGGTCCCTTACTAAGCATTTTGGATCACCATTTTTTATGTTTTTCCACAAGATAATAATAATGGGTTTAAATAGGATCAATAAAGGGGAAGATCTTTATGGAATATGTTTAAGATCTTTCACAAGATATAATATTTTATTCAATGTTTCTAAAGGCATGAAAATATTATAATCCTCTCGCATGAATTTGAAAAATGTAATGAATAATCATCTAAAAAGATGTAATATTGATGTATGTTATATTAGGGTCGTTATAGTTTGTATCAGATGAAAGGTTTACTCAACCATAGAAAGCTAGCATAATAAATATTTAGTTATATCCCTAAAAATATTTATAAAGATATTGGGACTGATCTAAGGAAAATATTAACTACATATGACAATCCTATAATTTTAGTAACAATCATAAATAACCTAGGATTAAACCTGAGTTGTAAAATATTAAGGATAATGTCATAATTTAGACATATTATAAGTGTCGTTTCATGATTACATGGTTACTCATTTTGATAACTATTTATTATTCTACGATTTTTGTTTTAGTCAATGTATGTAATACAAAGGAACCACATTAATAGTGATTACGATGGGAAATGAAATTATTGTTCTCATATGAAAGTGAATTTTATGGTATTTAAAATAAGAAATCTCATTTCCAGGAATCCTGATATGCTTCCAAATTACCAATGGAGGGAACAACATTCTATTGAATCATTATTAAAGAAAACCTCCACCTTCTTTTAGTGAAACAACTGATCCACTAGTTCCTCAGAAATGGGTCTATACCATTGAATATATATTATTCATTCTTCGCAATTAATAATGTGAAAAATTATGAAGGGAACATATCTCTTGGAAGGTAAAGAGAATATGTGGTGAAACTTTATCAATAATATGTTGTAAGAAGATAAAATTGCCTTTATATATTGGGATAAGTTCTAGAACATTTTTTAGAATGTACCTTCCTCGAATTATTTTTTCAAAAAGGGTGATTGATGTTACCCATCTATATCATGGTTTTGATAAGAATGTAAGGATAGTGTTCATAGGAATCTGTAAAACCTAATGATAAAAGAATATTATATTTTCATAATTCTCTATATGTGTAATTCCACTTGGAGGAATTTCTCTAAAGGGGGATAATAAATCTGTTATCTATGAGAAATAACATCATCAAGTATTTTACTAATGAAATAATGGAAATATACATAAATATCCATATATTGAACCTCCCACAAGTCATTATTTCATGTTCATGGAAGATGGACATTATGCTAACTAATGCTAAAAATCAAGTGTTAATGATGATGACTGACATCATCAATATTTTATGGAATAACCTATAATTCTATTTTTGAATTAGATGATGTACTAACACTTTAGGAATGAAATATTCAAAATCATTTCATGGAATAATAATATAAGGGGAATTTTTTCATGGAACAACCAATGGTTATATTGTACCAAAAACAAGTAAGTATATTTTCGCATGAAAACTCATCAACAATAGAAAAAGGGTCATGATGTAAAATGGTGTCTTATTGTTGACATATTTTTTTGATATAAATGACATCATTCATGCTTCTTTAGTTTATGGTCTTATGACTGTTCTCTTTAATTGGATCACTATCATTATTGTGATTATAGAATAATAGCAATCTTTATGATTATTTATGGTTTCCCTCCATGCCCAATCTTCACATATGTTCTCATACGTAGAGACATTGTTTTAATTTCATTTGGGTAACTATTTTTTCACAACTATTAATTTTTAAAAGGATGTTTTAGTCATTTTTTTATTATGTGGGGTTCTATGAAATAATCTTGAACTTATTAAATCCATTACCAACCTAGATTAATTTTGAGGTCCAAATTCATTTTAAGGTTGGTATAATGTAATAGCTGAATATTTTTATAGGATAGGTTTTTATTTTATTTTATTTTATTTTATTTTATGTATTATTTTATATGCTACACCATGATAATATTGTGTTATATGCTACACCGAATTAGATTATGGTATAATCATCACTATTCTTAGGTTGTGTTACACACAATTTCAAGTTCTATTGATATAATTCATTCCATTAAAGACCATGTTTTTGTGAACAACTAAATATAACTATTTCCTAGTCATTATAATGGCGAGTATGAACAATATTAAATTTCTTCTGAAAAACTATTTAATTGAAGATAAGAGATTCCATAAAATAATAAAATAACACTTCATGAATTTTATTAATGCAATATAAATTTTATATATTAAATATAATGTTTCATATTCATATTATATGTTTTCTAGACATGATGTATGAAAATATTGATTTTTTGGATAGAAGAAGAAATTTAAAAAAAATGCAGTTATTCCCCCTTTTAATGGAGCACCCATTTATAATCAGGTTTTTGATACAATAATATATTCAGTTTAAGAACATAAACTTCTTATTTAGAAGCGATATATAAGAATTAATTGTGGATGAAGTTTTAATATTTTTCTAATATGTTTTTAGTTTTTATGAATAGTGAAAATATAACCATTTTTAATTAAAAAACATTTTTCATTGAAATAATATATATGAATAAATTATATTGTTGAATGGGTTTAAAGTACAAATAGAATATATTTTTTTCGATATAATGTTTTTCCTTGTCATTAATTTTACCCATAATTTTTATGTAAAAACATTCCAATATTTTGTAATGCCTTAACTTTTAAAAAGTCTATTTTTCATTCGGACCACTGGATTTATTTTAAATTATTTAATGAAAAATCTATGTTATGAATTTCACAAAATTAATTCGATATATGAAATTAGTAATTCGAAAATATTTAAATTTCATCCTTTTATTTTTTGGAATTTTGAATAGTAACATTAGTATTTTTTTAGTGGGTAAAACGGTAAATCAAGAAATTAAGGGTGAATATAATATTATAAAATTACTATAACACTTTTAATAATATAAATAGATGAGTTATTTTTGACGTAAACAATCCTGGTGTCAAATTGATATCCTTTTGAAGCCACTTGATTGAGGTTATGACATTTAGTAAATTTTATTTAAAAAACTGTTAAATATTTTATACTCATATTTTAGTAAATTTATCATTTTTATTATAAAGTGATACATAAAATAAATTATATTATAAAAAATTTTAAATATATAAATTACTTATTTATTATGTTAGTTTATATGTAAATTTTATGAAATAAATAATTATCTTAATGGTTTATATATTGATGATGCCGAAATAATTTAATTAATAAAAAATCAATAAACTAATACCTATTAAAAATGATAAGAACCATTACAAGACACAAAAACATGAAAAAATAGTACTGGTCGAGTACATATTGACCATAATAATCCAAGTGTTTAGTTATTGACCATTTTGAGCCTTATAGAAGAGAATATGGAACTTATAGTATTTATTGAATGTGGTGTTAATCCTGTCACATTCCTGATTTAAGAAGTATAATATTTTAAATGATGGTTTTTGCAGAATATATATTCAAATAAATATATTCTACTGAGATATTGGATATTTATATTCGTCATTGTTTTTTAGTTTTAATTTCTACCTAACAAATAAGTGTATCCAATTATCAGAAAAAACTGATGTAGTAATTATTTTTAAACAGAAAATATCAAATTAATGTTATTAAAATTACTTAAATAATTTAAATTTGGGACAATTAATATATCTAAAAAAATTATTATATGACCATAACCCAATATAGATATAATAAAATATTTGGTTTTAGGTTAATATCTTATCTTGATATTTTTAAAAATACATTAAATGAAAAGTGTCAAAATTGACACTATATATATTTTGTCCAAATCATTAATTTAATAAATTACATAAAAATCAATAAATAATTTCAAAATTATAAAATAATTATGGACTACACATTAATTTTCTATAATTTTCATTTATGGTCTAATTGAAATCAAATAAATGAAAATTAAACTCTTTTAAATTTGAAGAAATAGTTACCATATTTAAAATTAAAATAGAATAATTGAGTGTGAAACAAAATGATAAAGTTTAAAATAAAATCAATACATGAATAAAAATTATCATTTGATCAGATTACAAATTTATATAATATAATAGTCAAAATTATGCTATTTTGTTTGATTTTGGATGTGTATTTATTTTATTTAAACTAATATGTTTGGAGATCCAAAAAGTGTCCCTCACCTATTCACGTCACATTGAACAATAAATCTCATCCATACCATACCAATTTCCCTTATAAGCTACCATTTTATTATTCTAGTGGTTCTGTTCTTCTCAAAAGGACTACTCATGTGCATTAAGAGGAGATCTAACTGGAGAATGTCGAATAAGAGTTTATCTCCTCTACCGATTATTTCAAATTATTTCTTCTTGTACTTCCTCTTCATGAATTCTTTCCATTATAAAGTAATAACTATAGTATCAATCATAAACTTATATGTTATTATAATTATTTAACAACCATATTTCACGTTCTATACATCCTACAAAAAATGAAAACACCACCAATGTGTACATACGACCTACCGAATCCACATTGTGGTGTAATAGGTTTTCCCCCACCACTATACATAAATGGATTAAATGTTGGAACTAATTACTATATATGATTACTATAACATGATATGGATTATGTAAAAACATATATACTATCCACTTGCATACAATTTTATAATTAACAGAATGATTTTATCGCATATGAGTATGTACAGCCTACCGTCTCTACGATGCAACACGATTCATTCGACAAGATATCCATTAATGAACAATTATATAAATATAAAGAATGAATAAATATGGCATATATTGTGTTAAATAAATTTTTCGTGATATGACTATTACCTAAAAAGTATAATTGGAACTTATTCAACAAAACAAGCACAATAACACAAATTAGTTAACACCCATATAATGAGAAAAAAATGAAATGTTACTAACAAAAGGATGAGAATATGATCATATTTGTTATCATAAAAATGAATATGATTCTAGAATAAATCAATGAAAGTATTTTAATCATTATACAGGAGGTTTGGATACATACAAATGATATCATACCAAATGTAAAGGATTATTTTGTTCCGCTTTTAATTAAGTCAAGCATATGACTTATACACCACCTATTTCTTTTGAGTGGTGTTTCTATTTCCCATGAATGTTTTATGATTATTATTTTGTATTTATTATATTCAAATAATTATAATTATGTTAGGAGGAAAACTATTTTACTGATTATAAATAGTTAAGGGATAGTATTACAATCTATTTATTATCCGATATTATTTATACATAAGTATATACAGGGGTAATTTATCATTCATGTCAATGTTTCTGAAATATTTATTCCAATTTATTATTTCAATTAATATACAATTTTTTAACATCAATTTTAACTATTAGGGAAATTTTATTAAACAGTATGAAAGAAATCTTTTTTCATTTTTTATATGAGTTACTTTTTGACTTATTTGAAGAAAGTACGAAGAAGAATTATTTCTTTTCTAACTTACAAAAAATTAATAGTTTTTTAAATTTTCAAAACTTAATTTCTCCATGATGTCTCCTTTAAATTATTTCAATTCTACATTCAATTAAAATTTCTTCTTTTAAATATTCTTGTCATTTTAATAAAAAATGTTTCTAAAGAAGAAAAAAAAATTTCCTCAAGAGTAAATTTCATGTTCTTTATCAAAATTATTTTCCATCTAAGATGACATTTTTTAAATAGAGTTTTGTTTATACTCCTATTATCAGGATGATTTTATTATTTTATTTATGGAATAAAATTTATGAAATGAATTTTTTACATGGATTTTGTTATGATGAAATGATGTTTAAGAAACCCAATTTATTTCTTGGGTTATGCTATTATGAATGATTTATGTTTTGAGGATCATGAATTAATTATTTCATTATGAGATGGGTGGGACCTATATCACCCCCTAATAAATTGGGAAAAAATTTATATCTCATGATATAAATAGGTCTGGACCGAGAAATTATATCAATTAAAAAATATAGGGTTAGAATGATTAGTTAAATTGGTTCAGTAATGCAGGTATCGAATGAGGAGTGAACTTGGTTCAGTAGAGACTCTTAAACTATAATGGTCTTAGAAATAATCATTGAATAAAATGAACATTATTTTATATTACTATGGGTTTGAAAAATACCCATATTTTATACCAATTTTATTTTCTTATGGATCATATTCTATTACAATTCATACATTGTAAACTACCAAGATTTATTCCATGACTCAATATTATGATATATGTGATACAAGGTTTTATTTTTGAAGGTTATGTTCATATTTTTATAGTCTTATATTCTTATACTATAGGATATTTTATATTCTTAATTTTACCAAGAATCTAATATCACCATTTTTTATGTTTCTTTTCCCTAGATATAATGAATGGTTTTATATAGGATTGATAAATAAGACTATATTTATGGGAGACATTTAATATCTTTCACATGTTGGAATATTTTATTCCAACATTCCCAAGGTACTAATCAATTATGGTTCTCAAACAATCATATGTAAAATTTAATTAATATTCTTCTAAAAATATGTAATATTCATGTACATAATCCTTGTTTAGCTATAATATCGTTCTCATTTTTATCATTTGTGTTTCCACTTCATTTTTTTATTCATCACTATGAACTCTTATGCTCGTGATTATGAGTAGATAACCCAAGGAAGTTCCCTAGGTAGTAATACATTTATTAACCCATGGCTTGGAACTATCAATACAAATGTTTCTTATTTTCTTATTGTTAAACCAATAGGGATATTAGTGGGAGAGGTTCCTTTCTATCTCCACTTTCCACCTGAGGATAAGCTTTATCTTCTGTAATGATTTCCTTAGATCATGGAGGTGGATGTGTGGTATCCCAATAATCATTTAGAGGACTATATATTCAAAACCATATTGAAATGTTCAGGTTTACATATACTATTGATTGTATTCATTAAGTAAATTCTAAAATAATAATAATACAAAGAAGGTTCAATCTAGGTAATCTCTCTAGAGGATCTCCTTTCTGTCAAATATCAATCTATTTGCAATGATTCTGTTTTAATTGAATTTTTATATTTTTCTCATTTTAATTTCTAAAATATATATTTATACTCATATTAGTTCTTAAATAAAAAAATTATGAAAATGTGATTAAATGTTGTGAGTGATTATCTGCGAAACCTCCTTAAAATAAATGAACTAGGTTAGCCCATGTGTAATAATTATATATACATTTTATAGAATTCACAGCAATTCTTCATATATTGGTTTTATTTATAGGAATAGAAGTGTTATTACGTCACTATTTTTATTCATATTTTTTAAATAATTTTTATTTCATTCATTTAAAAAAATACAAAAAATCGTAAAATTCAAAAACTAAAAAAACTATTTTTCCATTATATGTATATATCAATTTAAATTTTTCTTTATATACTAATTAATATCATGTGGAATAATAATATCAAATAGGTCATATTAAATAACTTGAAGAAGTCATAAAAAACGTGAAGATGAAATCTGAATAGTTTGAAGAATTTGTTCGTTTACTTGCGCAAGAATCTGAACATGACCAAGAACCAGAAATAGGATGGGTTGTGGAAGAAATTGCACCAATAATTTATTATATTAAATAACCTTAGAGGGTGAGAAGGGGTTAATAAAGAAATAAATTACATCATCCTGTACTTAAACATTTCTCTATGAGGTCCTAGAAGTACACATTCAAGTTGATGCACTTGTGGTAGATCTACAATTTTTAGAAGAATCCAAGAATAGATTTGTTAAATATAACATGAAACTTAATATTTCCATATGTTATAATGAAAACTCAAAACCTTTTTTCATCTCTCAATCGTTGGATTAATATGAATAATACGATCACAATTATATTCAGTTGCCAATGGCCTTTCCATAAGATACGAATTACCAAGTTGAATTATATAAAAGTGCTGATCTTTTGGCTGATTCTTCATATTTTTATATATTTAAATATAAACTATTTGTATCATCCCAATACATAGAATACATGATACTAAATAAATGGAGTGGTAATTAGATGTTAAGGAAGATACCATCGAAGTTTTGGTGATTGAAGAAAAACATTTGGAAAAAATGTGGCGGTGCGACTACTTCTTCTACGACAACCTGTATACCAGATGGATGAGGACACCACAAAAGTCAATAGGGGGAAACCCTATATTCTTTCTTCATATAACTATGAATATAAAATTAAATATTTATTCTTTTTTGGGTTTATTAAATTTATTTTATTCATTGGAATTTTCCAATATTGGTGTCTAATAGTTGACTCTGTAATAATTCGCATGTGGTGTTTCATCTCAAAGAAACTACACCCACCCTACGATTTGGGATAACTATTACTACCTAAGTAGGGGAAGTAAAGAAACCTAGCACCCTACTGGGGTGAAAACCAATCATTATACATTTTATTTCCACATTATATTTATTTATCATTATTTTTTTTATATATTATCATTTCATTCGTTTAGTTTTTAATGTGGTAGCATCTATGTGCTAAAGATAAGGCTGCAACTGAAAAAAAAATCAGATCATTTCATCCGTTTTTTAATTAAATACGAAATTAAAATATCTATGTGAAGATTTTTATTTATATGATTTTAGATATGGAGAGTATTATAAATGAAATAAGTGTGGGGAGTGATTTCAATATGTTCTTATTAATTTTGTGTGTTCATTCATGTTATTTTTCATGTTTTGTTTTAAAATTTTTAGTTTTTGAATTTTTATGTCTTTTGTGTTTTTTGGATTCTTGATTTAAATTGAATACATTGAAATATTAATACCATCATGGTATGTTTGTCAAATTTAATAATTTTTAGGTTTGAGGATATAAATGATTGTTTATTGGATTTTTTTCTTGATTTTTTATCTTCTCAGTTGATAATGATTGATTGATTGTGAATGTCTGGTGCACTATGTCTATCTGAATTTAAAATCATTAAAAACCCAATAGGTTTCTCTACCCTTTTAAAATATTATTTAAATTTCTATTTTTCATGAGATTTTGATACATGATGTCTTATCTATAACATGTTGATTTTATATTTTTTAAAATATATTATGGTTCATGGAATGTGTCATATATGATTATGGAACCAATTTCAAAGCTATTTTTTCATTCAATTTTAATTTTTTCCTACCTTTTAACATAAAATTTATTAAGACACTAGTATCCATGAAATAAAATGTTAGTAATACACATTAATGTATAATTATTCCTTTACATACTGATTTAGATGTTAAATGAATGATTATTGTTGAACTCGTGTGTGGTCGAGGGAGAAGATAAGATTTATATTTCAGCCCTGAATAACATATTTGAGCATAAATGAAAAAAATGTTATTCCATATTTATAAATTATGGGTTGGAAAAAAATTCATGATTTATACATTAATTTTTTTTAAATATCATTACATATTTGGGCCATGTGTTCACTAATTTTTGATGACAAATAGATGTATATCTTTTCCTAATAATATGATTATAAAGTGGAAATTGAATCTAAATTAAAGTTGAAACAATTTTCAAATTTCAGAAATAGGGATGAAATTTATAATTTATGTTGAAATTACAATTTTGAAATTCCTAAAAGGAATAGGTGTTTGGAGGTGATTAATTTTTTATCTGATTGGAAAGAAAGAAATTCTTGTGAAAAAATATTTTCATGCATTTACATCACAATATTCTTCAACCATCCTCATTCTACCTCTGATACTTTTACATTTAAAACCTTAAAAAACTCATCCTCAGAATAAACAATGGAAAATAACTCATTATTTTTACATTTATGAATGTGTGAATTGGAGATACTATGAGTATTTCAAGCCTATGTAGATCACACATGTTATTGAGAATGTGAAAAACATCAAAGTAAAAATCCTTGATTGAAAAGAGAAATAATTTTCAAAGGAGGTAGGAAAGACATGAATGTGAGTGTTAACATGAGATTGAAGGGATTATTATTATATAGAATTTAGGAAATTTTTATCCATGTAGGAGAATTCTATTTTCCTTTTATAGGATAATAGAGTTGTGTTGTCATTTATGCTTTGGTAGTTTGTTTGGACAACGATATCATATTATTACCAGAGAATGAAATGTTTCTGTTGGGGAGAATTAATAGATAAAATAATTATTATTATTATAATATTATTTTCAATGTTTTATGTTTTATTCAAAAAAATGTGTTATTTGATGTGAAATTATAACACTTTATCATTGTCGAAGTATTTTGAGTTTAATTACAACAATTATATATTTTGGATTTTAACTATTATATATACATTCTATATCCAAGACTCCAAATTTTATTCAAAGATAAAAAGTGTAAAATTATTCTTTTTTTGGTTTAATTTTCATATGGGAATCATTTATTCCTTATATACCCCAAGCTTAATCCACCATTTTATTTACCAAATATATGTCACAGTTTCGGCCTTGAAACTCTGCATGAATCTAGTGATTTTTTATGGGGACACATCTCGGACATGTAAGAACCTATATAAATTAAATTACACAATTATCAAGATAATATTCACATTAAAGTCTTTAATTAAGGTTTATACAATTGATTCATTCGTTAAGAAGGACATTATTGTATGGGAACTATTTTCATTAGAATAAAAATAGTATCTCTAAGATGATTACATATATACATAAAATAGAACATAATGCATTATTTACATGGACAATAATATTAAAACATTGTTTTTATATGGTGGATATATAGAAAAAACGTTCTTTAAAGAAGATTTTCAAAATTCGATATTTTAGTGGGTAATCTATGTGCACACATTCAGTTAATAGAATTAGATTAAAAAAATGTGTCCTTTTTTCCTATAAAAATGTATCTCCTCCCAATTTCAATGGGTCAGAAACATAGGGTATAATTTTTTGTCCACTTTTCTATAGTATTGTATTTTAATTTGTTTTTTAATAGTATTAAGCATCAATATTTTATTTTTTTCTTCTTTTTAATCTCATTATAGTTTTTATCTTTTGTGTTTTCAACTTTTTTATATTTTTCATCACTATGAACTCTTTGGATCATGATTATGAGTAGCTTACAAGAGGAAGTTTCTAGGGGGAGTAATCTAGTGATGAAACCACATATTTGATCTATAATTTTTAATGTCTCTAATTTTCTTAGACTTTGACCGAGTGGGATCTTTGTGGTAAAGGTTCTTTTCTGTCTCTACGTTCAACCCTAGGTTTAATTTTTTTTCTATTTTCCCTCAATTGAGGAGGTGTATGTGTGGCATCTCAGATATATTTGAGAATACCATATATTCACAACCATATGCAAAGGTGGGTGGTCTATCATATTATTGAGTGTGCTAGTTATGTAAATAATAAACTAATAATAAGATAATAAAGGTTCAATATTGGTATTCTCCTTGGAGGATCTCTTTTATATCTCACATCGTTATATCTGCATTAATTTTTTTCCATTTCATTTTCATATTTAATTTTTCTATTTCCATTTCCCATATCTAGATTTTGGTTCATATTATTTCATAAATAAAAAATATAATAAAATATAATTAGAAGTAGTGAGTAATTGACTAGGAAATTCCTTCAAGAGAATGTCCTAGGTAATCACCTATGCTATCATTAATTATAAATATATTTTAGAGAACACAGAAAAAGGCATCATCATTATTTAAAATGAATTTACTTTTTAAATTATTTTTAATATATTTATATAGAAATACATTATTTTATTTTAATGGTTTTAATTTCCTACAATTTCCTTTCAAATTGTTATGTAACTTATTTTTCACTCAAATAATTCTTTATAATGTATTTATTATTTTCATTGAGAAATTATTTTTTATTCGACAATACTTATTATCACAAAAGTTTTTCATGTTGTTGATAAGTTAGTTTCTAAATAATAAAATGGGAATTGAAATAGTAATGTACCAATTGAAATTAAAATATTCTCACATGTATTTATTTAATTATAAATTTATATCTATTAAAATATTATTGTAATTAAATGGATTACATACTTTTAATCTAGATTCTGAAAGTCTGTAGATGGAGAAATTGGGATTTTTTTTAAATATATTAATATATGGGAAAATAGTGAAATACAGTGACATAATGTAAATATGAAATTGTAAGAGATAATTAAGGGAGATCATGTTTCAATTGTGGGTGTAGTAGAGCACCTATGATAATGGAAAATTAAAATAATGAATAATTTACTGATACTAATACCACTCAGAAAAACAAAAAATTGCCACTAAATGTTCTCATTCTACCACAAAAAAATTTTTGATTTATATATTCATTGATCTCTCAAGGAGTCTACAACATAGTTATATATTGATTCTTGAAGGGGTTTTTTTTTAAGAAGTCCTGGTTCAAAACCATGATTTTTATAGTAGAAAGGTTTGGGTCAAGACGATTTTTTAAAGAAAAAGTAAGACACCACAGGAAAAAAAATATTCGATGATAAAGTTCTATAAATTTAAAAACTACCCCCAATCAAAGCTAAGAGAAGTGATAGATAACATCAATGATCGTAATATAGTGGACTAAAATTATAATAATCATCCTAGTTAGAATAATCTCCAAGGGGGATGATATAGTTGGATTGATCCCCCGTCCAATATAAATAAGATATTTATCTAGTTATCATATAAGGTTAATATGTTTATATTTTTTAAATGGTTTTTATTTCTTTATGGGTACTGAATAAAAACAATATTATTGCTTGATCTTTCCCTTTGTAGCTGTATCACTATATAATGTCCTTGTAGAGGGATCATAACCTTCAATATTAGTCTAAATATTCTCAATTTGGTTTATAATTCATTTTTGCAGAGTTCCTCTTTGAGGTTAGGACCGACATATGAAACATCAATAATATCCACATAAATGGGGAGGGAATTAGTGATTTGATCACTTTTTCATGCACGATCAAACGTCATAATGATCAATTAAAATAAAATTTCCAACTAGTCTCCTATTTTTTTCAATACCAATATAAATAAGAGGCCATTGAGAGTTTCGAAAGCCGAATTCTAGAATTGTACCACCCTATGGACCCAATATAGTGTGTCAAAAGGTGATATATTTCATGAAATTTATCATTATATTATTTATAACCTCTTTTTAGGAATAAAAGACCTCTAAATGATCATATACTACCTAAAATGGTTACTTACTAGCATCAGTAGAAAAACCCACCAACCTCATGTGTGTGTGAGGCTTCATGACCACTTGAGGAATAGAATGGCAGTTCCTCATCCATGTTCAATCTAGGGGAATGTCGAGATACATTATTAGACAAAAAGTCACAACCCATACAAGTATTCTTCCTTGCATAGTTTTCCCCTACCTAGAGATCCCATCCAACACCTTACCTAGAATATATTATTCTTATAAATTGGACTAATTTTCTTATTCACAACCATTATATTTCCCTAGTTAATTACTCAGCCTTGACTTCACACAAGGAACCATAATAACAACAATTATATCATCAAACAATTTTAGATATTCCTACAGAAGATATTTCTATACGTGTCATCCAATGAACTATTTTCTTTGGTCCACTTTCATGGTGGAAGTGCCTACAATACCTTCTATATGAATGTTCAAATCATTATTTCTTCATATTTCAACATAATGTCTAGTCATTGGACATAATTAACATATAATATACCCTATACTCTAATTCTTTGATTGGAAAATGATCTATGATTGATAATACAAGTTTGGGAGTTTCTCATAAATAATCATAAGCTTCATCTCGTCATTAATTGTGAATATGACCACTTGTTCATCCAAAATTGAATATTAGTTCATTTAAAAGACATTCCTAGAAAAAAACAAAATGTAGCTTCTACAGTCTTAATATAAAGTTGAATAGGAAATCAAATTTATGTATAAATATCACATAGAATTTTGGGTTTCTATGTGATCCAGTTTAATTGAAAAAATGTTACCAAAAAATAAGTAAGTGATTATTTTATGATGGATTTAAACTAAAATTCCTTTCTTCAAATAGTGGAAGTCCTGGCTTCCAAGAGACAAATCCGTTACCCCATGTTATTTCCTTGAGTTTATCACAAGTGAAATAATCTTATTATAATAAATAACTGATTGAAATGAATTACCAATGACAAAACCCCTAAATTTAGGATTGGCGTTGAACACAACCACCATATTTCAATGATTTTACACACATAAAAAGAAAATAACATGTTATAATTATAAACACAGACTTCATTAGTCATTAATTTATCACCTTTGATCTCAAAAAACCCCTAGTAGTGAAAGATTATTATATTATCCAATTTCATTGATTTTTTGGTAACATCATCCCAATGATCATTTATCCATAATGGATTATCCAATTACTATTATATTACCCTTTTCACTAAAAATTACCATGATGATGTAATTATTTTTTCACCTTATTTTTAATTATTATTTACATTTTCATTGTACTATACGTTTTAATTTCAAATTTATTAATCAAATATTATTTTGAAATCATTTTATGTGTTGCCCTTTTGATATTATATGAATGTGATACCTGATTTCACTCACATTAAATTCCATTTATATTCCATTATTATGATTAATTTTTCCAATTATTCATAATAATATATTTTTATAATCATAAAAAATACCTCACCAATCCAAATATTTGTGCAATTAAGGATTTATTTTTTATTAGACAGAAATTATTTTGAGGAAGGATAGTGAAGATGACGTAGGTGGGGCCTCTGTCAGGTCCCATATTTATTAATCCTTATTTTTACCATGTTCACCTTATACATAAAATAGTTTTGACCCAAAATATTATCTTTAATAACATTTCAAATTATAAATGTGTATAAAATGGTCTTTATTACATAATTTGCGACAACCTCAACACCAAAAACCTAGAGCAGTTTTTTAAATTACACGATTAGTGCATAATACAAGAGTTACCACATGATACAACAATTTAGTAGTCAAGGATGACTAGATACATAGATACATTACATTTGATAACACAGGATAACAGATAAAAACATTGTGAGAACATTATTATACATTACATTATAAAATATAAAATTACACATAGTTCCCATATAAGTTTCTTAAATATAGTAAAACTAGTTAGGGTGATCTATGATACATAGTAGGGTTTAACATGAAAAAGAATCTATCATATAATAAACATGGAATAAGTTTTATGTACAGAAAAATAAACAACATAAATCCATAATCACCATAATATGATGGAATTATTTACCCATGAACATAGTGACGAAATTGATAACAACAACCATTGATCTCATTGAGATGGAATTCATAATTTCAATCATAAAAAATTTCTATAATGGAATTTTCCTAAGATACTACATTAATATGGGGTGATTTGTAAACAAAAAATGCTATATTGTCTCATAAGATCTATCGATGTATAAGGTGGTTATATAATTCACATGCCCACCAATAATTAGAGTACGTCTAATGATTTTACCATAAGAGATAACTAGAAATTTAATTCAATTCCCTATGGAACCTATATCTGAGTACAAATATGGCTAGCGATATAGGGACCTAGCCTTAAATAGTACAAAATCTTGAGATAAGTCCATAATTTGACATTAATTCCAATTGAGGTTTTTTAAGTGGTAGATAATTAGAGAATTAGGTCATAAATCATACATACTATGTTAAATATTACAAAGTACACACTTCTATTGAATAACCATTTTTTAACAAAACAAAAAACTTTTAAAAAGAAACATGGTTTCATTTCATCTTTAAACAACATTACATTTCCTTTACCCCATCTCTATTATTCTATAAATCTTTTGGAAAACATTTGAAAGCCTTGGATGAGCATAAAAAATATCGGTATTGGATACACAATGATGTAAAATTATTAGTTTTGTGAACACATGTAAACATGAATACTTTGTCATAATTTAATACTTTTCAATTTGAGGAAGTTGTAATTACACTTCCCTAAATATAAGCACATTTTTTATCTTTTTTTGAAATGAAAATATTACCTTATAACCCATATAAAGAATAATATAACATATAATGGTTACTTGGTACATTATCATTCTTAAATGAAATAACCATATTGTAAAATTCCAAACATATGACTCCTACTAATAGAATATCCATATGACCGGCTTCCATACACAATGAATTTGAGGTCATAATGTACCCACCCATTCATGGATAATCATGAACCCACATTTGGTGTATCATGTAACCACCCATATCTTTTTTATCATGTAACCACCCATTAAATGTCAATGTACATTTATATTATCATATCACATATAAGATTCCAATTATCAACATTTCACTCAAAAATATTTCCTTTTTCAATCATAAGAAATCAATTCACGATATTGAAACAGTAAATACACTTTCAAAATCATTTTCAGTACCAAAATACCAAAAAATTGAATAATTGATTTCTATTTTCTTTAAGAAAACATCAAATCTTATAGAGGAATCTAAATATCAAATAATGTTCATGGCGATAGGGAATTCGTTGACACCACATATGATAAAAAATTCCAATTATCATTGTATAAATAAAGTAAAATGGTTCATTTAAAAATATTCCTTTTTAAAACCATCGAATGAATTAAAATTAAAAGGGGTTGATTATACACCCAATAAAAAGGTGGTTTATGATATCAAAATATGACTCAATGGGAGGAGATTGAGGTGAAGTCCCCTACATTGAGTCAAACACATCACGTACAATCATTATATTTTTAAACATTAATTTTTTTTTTAATTTCTAACTTTTTATAAATTTTTCAGGTTTATTATTTATTTTATATAACTTATTACCATGTTATAAAAATTACATAATTATTTAAGATCATATCATATATTTTGTCGGTATTCAGTACATGAGTAGAAAATTAATATGGGTTGATATCCCTAGTACATTTGTTCATAAGTACATCATCTCCATAATAATAATCCTGAAAATATTATAATTTTTATTCATAATTTTTACCTTTAAATCAATCAATGAATCATGTATTTGAAAAATGAAGAATGTTATAATAATGGAAACGGTAGGCCATACCTACAAATGAGTAATGTTTTCAATTCTTCATTGATCATTATGGATAAAATTTCATTATTATTTTATCTTTCTAGAATTTAGATAATATTATCAACTTCATAATAATGATTTAAACATACTTATATAAATTATACTTGTGATGTGGTGAATGAAAACGATTCGAATCGCTTCGTGGAGATAATAGTTCACACTAACGCACGAAAGATGTTATCATTTTTATTTGAATAGAAGGTAAGAAAATAATTCGAATATTATACTTTCAAAAAAGTTAAATATTTCTGTAATATCATATATAAAGATCTATTCCATCCTTATTACCATTCTTGATAGTAAGTAATTAAAAATGGACTATATCGGTTAGCGGGGTGATAATCCTTTGTAATATGAACCAGATGTTCATTTCCCATTTTATGAAATTAGAGATGGATTTAGGTGATGATAAAAATATTATAAAATATCACTATATTGAGGATATTGGATTTTTTATTTGATCCTATAAGAATAAAATTTAAATTTATTTTAAGAATAAGTGAAATAGAATAACTTAGTAAAACGATACATCTTATTCATTTGATCACCTTTGAATAAAAACTTAATACATCTAAAATGGGTGTTTAGCTTATCCTATGGCCTCAAAAAACAGGGAGGGATTATATGAAGTGTTTTGTGATGATATTTTATAACCCAAATTGTTATTGATGTGTGATTATTAGAGAAGAGTTGGATCTTATTATAGGAAAGGGGAGGGGAACCCATGGAAACTCTAAAAATATTAAATTAAAATAAATAAATTTCATAATAAAAATTACTCCAACATGAGATATATAAAAGATAATATGATTATAGTTCTAAATAATCTCATCCAATAATATTTAGACATGTATTGATTTTATTTTGAACCTTATCTTTTCAGTTTACCCTTAATTATTCTCTTTTAATTTTAATTTTGGAAAAAACATTTTAAATATTAAGTGGCTATAAATTTTACTTATGTGGGGTAAGTTTCCCATATTGGACACATAATGAACCATTATCACTTATAATAGTCACTTTTTTATTTAGATTTATTGTTTGTAATTTTAAATGATTTAATAATTTAATATTTTTTTAAAATATCATTGTTGTCAATTTTTACACTATTCACATCATTGAATTCATATAAAATCTAATTTTATAGAAAACAAAGAAAATATAAATTTAATAGACTTATAAAATTTCATTTTAATCTATAAAATTCGTGTATGAAAAAAATTATGTCAAATATTATTTATTTTAATATTTATAAGATCATTTATTTGATTCTCTAATTAATAAATATATTATTGCATCATCATTGTTTCATAATTAAATTTAATTATTTATTTCTTAAAAAATATAGATAAATTACCATGATATATTTAATATTATAATATTTTTAGTTACTATATGTAGTCGATGATAATAATTATATACCCCCATGATAAAGTTGTTATAGTAGTAAGAGACATGATTATGACATTTTCTCTTTACTTTAAATTGAATGTTTTAAAAGTCATAATAACACACATGTAGCTTCCAAAGGCCACAATTTAGACCCAATAATATTATTAATCTTATATATTCACAAAATAATAATAGGAAATGTTTTAGGGGAGTTTTATATTATTATAATATTATTTTACCATTAATTACCTGATTTATCTTTAATCGTTGTAAATAAAATACTAATGCTATGATTCACCAAAAATTATTTTGATATTATTAGATAAAATATTTCAAAATTATTAACGTAACATAAGTTAATTTTTAAAAATAAAATTCACAAATTTTAATAGATTAATTTAATGTTAATGTCATTGACGGATTGAGGGAACTGGTTTTTAAAATGTAAAAACCATCAAAAGATAGACTTGTGTTTATATCCAATTTAATTGTGAAATTACTTCTAATGTAAAAAATTATATTAAATAATAAAAATATAACTTAATTATACATTAAAAACATGTAAAATTATAATCTAACAATATAATTAAATTAGATGAAGAGACAGTTTTGAATTAAAGTGCAGTATTTTTTTACTATTCATTAAAAACAACTTTTATCAGAAAAATACCAAAAATTCAAGCAACGTGAATTTTGATGTCTCCCTTATAATTAAAAATTTTATTTTTTAAAATATAACATATAAAATTGAAAAATACAGATTAAAAAGGGTTCTCCATCAAAAGGATAAAAAATTTCATTTTTTAAATGCACTAATTTTATTCTTTAAATTGTCTATGTTCTTATATAATTTCTAAAATACATATAAGATGAATTTTATAAATTATATATAATTTATATTTCATTAATATAATCGATCAAATATGATTTTATTCATTTATAAACAAAATTATTCTCACTTAAATAGTTTTTCATAAAAACACATCCTATATATTCTATTAGTTTTTATTTTCTATCAAAAAAATCATTATATAATCGTTTGTAAACCCTATTATAATAATTAAATTTTTATCATTAATTATATCAATTCTAGCAGATATATGATAACTATAACTTAATATAATAATATTAAAAAGACATTAATTTTCGGTATACCTCACTATTTTGTGCAAACTACGATTTTAAAGAAACCCATTGTTCTGTGCGAGGTATGTTATCCAATATAGTATCATTTTCAATTTAAAATTACTATTTAATTCATAATTATTAATTTTTTTGGGAAAATTATTATTCTATATATTCTAGTGATTTTACTTCTTTCCCCATCATGGAAATTGTTTCCTCTAATATTTAAATTTGGACTTGGTAACCAAGGTTACAGTATTCAAAATTACATCATCAAAACCCCAAATCAAAATAGGGGTTAATAAAACGTCCTCATTAAAAGGACTAAATTGAAGTACCGAGGTCATCCAAGTTAACACAGACCATTATTCCATGTAAGAAAACATATATAAAAATGAAAATTTAATCATCATTTTCTAATGGAGGGTGATAAAAAAATATAATGTGGAGAAAGTTAACAATCAAAAAACCACAAAATTGTGATGGGTTAAACAATATTTTATTTCATCGTAAGAAAATTTAATATATTTTTTAGTTTTAATATCCTTTTAATAGAGTTTTGGAATTCATTTACTACCGAAACTAAGATCATAATGAAATACATGTACTTGAAAAGTAACATTTTATCCTTCAATCAAATTCCACCGAAAAATCATATTTTTCTCCAAAAAATTAGTATTTAAGATTAAATTGTTCCCACTTGATGCACAATAATCAACTTCTAGAGAATCCCAAAATCCAAAAAGGATTAGAAATCTATTTAAACTATCTAGAATCATTAACCAAAACCAAAACTTTTAGTATTAGATTAGACATATCATTAAAAAAATATAAACCTTAGGATGATGAAAAACAACTGTAAATCATTAAAATTAAAAAGTAATACCCAAAGTCCAACATAAACCATTCAACAAAAAAATACATTAAAATTCCTCATATAATCCAAACTATGATTGAAACCCACAATTCAGAAGTATTTGTTCATATAATCTTTTATGATAAGTTTTAACAATTAACTCCAAATAACATAATTAATTCTTAATGTCTCATACTTGAAAGAAATTTCCTATTCACTTACTCTCCATGAGAGGATAACCATTTCCATAAATAACCCCAATCACCATAATCCAAAAATAAAATGCAGTATCTTCCAAAATATAGTCAATTCGTTACTCAGTAAATAAAATCCCATTAAATTATATTTTCCGTATGCATATAGGGTTCCAAATATACTAAACATCATCCGAAATAAAATTTATCATTCAATAACCAAATAAATTTCCAATATCATGGATATCCATTTGATAGAACCTAAGTTACCAAAATAAACTTATTCTGATTCCATTAACTATTCTAATAAAAAAATTGAAGTCATATTATCCATGTAGTTCACATAGGCAAGTGGTAGGTGATGCACCCTTATCACCCATTTGTTTAGGGTTTTATTCCCATGGCCTTTCCAAACACGATGGGTTTTCACAAAAACTGAAAGTTTACCATTTTCTAAAAATGTATAATTCTTATAAAATAATCCCATTACGAGATAAAATATGTAATATTAAAAATAGCATGTTTTAAACTTAATGGTTGTCTTATACCTCCCATTTTCATCCCAACTCATAATGACCTCAACATATTAATTCATGAAGACCTATATATATATTGAAATATTTTTTATTTCACCTCAAAATTATTTAAAAAAAATCCCAAAAAAATAATAACCTATTTATGGTGTACATCATGTTTCATCATCATTTTGTTCACGTAGATGGAAGGTCCATGAACTACAAAAATTATTTAGAGATTCTTCAACATCACTTTCTTAATTTATCCAAATAAACCTTGTATAAATTTTTTCGTATAAGTGTTCACAGAAAAAATAGTTTTGGAAAATAATCATTTATGACATATAATTTCAAAACATCTAATAAGAAATTATTTTTAAAAACCATACAGACTGAGATTGGGTTGAAACATTCAATCAATAGTACTTTCATAATACAATATGTATGTGATGAAAGTATATATTTTAAAAGCCACTATAAATAAGTTTTGCAAGGGTCTATATCTTTAGATTATTTTTCAAAATTATAATATTATTCATAGTATTTTGATAAGGTAAAATATCAAAAACATCCTTGATAATATATATCATTTTTTAAAATATTATAATATTGAGAAAATAAGATTTTATTCAAAATGACCAATGATCCATGATTGCATCGAGGTATAGTGGAGGTGTTTGATATCTTAAGAAATTTCTTTAAAGTGATTTGTATATTATAGAAAGTCTTAGAATCATGGAGATATGAATTTAAAATAATTATTGCAATCACGTCATGAGGAAGAGATTTGAATGCTATTTCCTCATCCTTCCATCTGTAACTAAGTTTCCTTGATATAAAAAATATTTAGAACAATAATTTAACCAAAATAATAGTCATAGAATCTTACCATATGTTCAATGGAAACATATAATCCTTAATGGTGACTAAAACATTCCTCTGATACTAATAACAAGGCCTCATCCTTTAACATTACATAATAATGATATAAGTAATTAAGTTGATATTAATTCGCATTGAGAATCTTATCAGGTTTAGAGCTTTAAATAATTAGGTCATAAATAATAAATTACAACAGAAATATAAAAAATTATACACTTCTACTCACTATCCATTTTCTTCATAACTCAAAAGCATTTAAAAAGAAATATGTTTTCGTTTCATGTTTAAATAGGAAAATATTTCATTTATCCAATTCATGACTATATTATTCTTTAAATCACATGAAAAATATTTCAAAACATGGGATGAGCATACAAATATCAGTAATAAAAACACAATGAAGTAAAATTACATTCCATTCAAACACAAGTAAACTATGAATAAGTTATCAGAATGTTATAGTTTTCACTGTGAGGAAGTAGTAATTACACTTAACTGAATATAAGATCAATGCTTAATTTTTTTAAGCACAATATTACCTTAGAACCCATATAAATAAATATATTAAATATAAAGGTAACTTGGGACATAATCATACTTATATGGAATAACTATATCATCGACATCCACATATATCACTCTAACAAAAGGAATATCATTCGACCGACTTCCATACCCAATGCATTGAACGTTATAACATAACTACCCATATATGGATTATCACAAAAATAACCATATTTGTTTTATCACATAACACCCATATTTGGTCTATTATGTAACCACCAATCAAATTTCCAAGTACCATTATATAATCATATAACATTAAAGATTACAATTATCAATATTTAACTTATAAAATTTCATTTTCATTCACATGAAATCATTTCAATATATTTAAATCGTCAATCCATCTTCAAAACCATTTTCAATACCAAAATACCCAACAGAGAATAAGGTATTTCTATTTTTCCTTCTAAAAAAATAAGGATTTTTTGGGGATCCAAATATGAAATATTGGTCACAGTGGGGGAGAAGTAGTTATCACCAAATACATTAAAAGCAATTTTTTTTGTCATTTTATAAAGAATGTAAAAGTAATCATATAAAAATATTACTTTTTTAAAACAATTTAATGAATTAAAATGAATAGTATTTTATTATACACCTTATAAAATAAGGTGGTATCTAACATCAAACTATGCCTCATTGAGAAAAGACTGACATGAAGTCCCTTACTGTAAGCCTGACTCATCACATACAATATTTATTTTCCTGAATAATAATCATTTGTTAATATAAATATGCATGAGATGATTTTCAATATTATTATATATATTATATAACATATTTATATGTTATAAACATATCATAATTATTGAATTTCATATCAGATGTTTGGTTGATATTGGGTACATGAGTAAAAAATTAACATGGTTTGATGTCACCAGTACATATGGTAATAATTCCTTCATCTCAATAATAATATTTAAGAAATTATTATAATTTTCATAGATAAATTATTCCATTAAATAAAACCATTAATTATGGTCATTAAAAGTTTGAATGTTATATTCATGTAGATGGTAGGCTGTACATATGCATGAGTAAGTGTTTTCATTTTTCATTAATAATTATATAAATATTGTAATTATTATATCACCTTTATAGAATGATCAAAATTTAATTAACATCATAATAATAATTTATATATACTTATTTATATCATAAATGTTCTGTGATGAATTAGAATGACTCACTTCTCTTCGTGGATATAATAGCTCACATGTACTCATGAATGATGTTTTCATTTTTATATGTATAGGAGGTAAGAAAAAATTTAAATATTATTATTTTAAAATGATAAATATTTAAATAATATCATATATAAACATTTATTCAATCATTATTACTATTATTGATAGATGTTAATGAAAAAATAACTATAAAAGTTCGCGAGGCACTTGTCCGCCACACACAGGAATGAAATGTTCATTTCCCATTTGATGAAATTAGAGAACGGATTATGTGATTATATTTACATATTAACATATAATTATTTTTTGGATAATTTATTTATTATTTGATTCGATAAGAATAATATATAAAGGATGGGGAAGAGGAAATAAAATAAAAACACTTACATAATGATACCTCTACTCCTGTTGATCACCTTTGACGAAAACCATAAAAACTATAAGAAGGGTGTTATGCCTTAATTAAGGCATCAATAATGTGGGGAGGTATCATAGGAATGGTTTTGCGTAGATATTGTAAGATAAAAATTGTTCATCAATTGTTCATATTAGATAATAGTGGGTACCATTTTAAAGGAGAATGAAGGGGCACCCTTGGAAACTCTTAAAATGTAAAATTAAATTAAATTAATTTTTTAATACATATTACTCCAAAATTAGATATGTATAAGATAATATTGGGGTATTTATAAATCATCTAATATAATAATTTTTATACATGAATTGATTATAGTTTAAAACATTTCTTTTCAGGTTACATATAATTATTCTCTTTTATTTTTAATTGGGGAAACAATATTTTAAATATTAAGAGGCTGTAAATATTACTTATATTGGTTGAAGTTACCATAATTTCAGGCTTAATGAACTTTTAGACCTTATATTAGTTATTTTGTGATTTTATGTGAATTTTATGATTTTTAAATAATATAATAAATTAGTATTATTTTAAAATATCAATTATGTCTATTTTTACACTATTCATTTCATTGAATTTCCATTATATCCAAACAGATAGAAAAATTGGAAAACAACCATTTAATATACACATTAAATGTCATGTTAACCCATAATATTTTATTATGGAATATATTATGTAATATAATATTTATTTTAATATTTATAAGATGATTTATTTGAGTCTATAATTAATAAATCTATTATTGCATCATCAATCTGTAATAAATAAATTTAATTATTTATTTCATAAAAATTATATTTAAATAACCATGATGTATGTAATAATTTTATATTTATAATGACTATTTAGAGTCAAATATATCCCTTATATAACCCCATATTAAATTTTTTTTAGTAATAAGATACATTATTATGACATTTTTTCCTTTACATTAAATTATATCTCGTAAATGTCATAATCACACCCATGTGCCTTCTAAAGGCCACCATTTCTATGTAAGTATTGTCTTGGTCAGACATAAATCATAAAATAATTTTACGAAATGTGTTAGGGTAGTTTTATAGTATTATAATAATATTTTTACCTTTAATAACTAAAGTAACCATTAATAGTGGTAAATAAAATAATAAAGTTATTATTCAAAAACCAAATTATTTTGATCAAATTAGATCAAAATTTTTATATTTATTACAATAATGTATGTAAAAATTTAAAAATTAAATTCACAAATGTGACTAAAATTAATTTTATTTTAATCGAGTTGATGGATTGAGGAAATGTTTTTTAAAAAAGTAAAAACCATCCAATGAATGAATTGTGTTTATATCCAATTTAAATGGGAAATTGATACCAATTGGCAATGTTTGATGAAATTAAAAAAGATTAAAAAAATTATTCCTTAAAAACATATATGATGATAATTTATCAACATAATCAAATTAGGCTAAAAGGCATTTTTGAATTAAAATGAATTATTTTTTTAATATTTATTAAAAAATAATTTTTTTTCTAAAAAATACCAAAAATTCAAAACAATTATATTTTGATGTTAATATTGTAAATAAGAAGTTTATTTTTTAAATTGTATCATATAAATGTTACAAAAATATATATTAAAAGGGTTATCTATCTAAATTTTGTTAAATTGCATTTTAAAAAACACCCATTTTATCCGCAATATTTTATTTGTTCTAATATTATGTCTAGAAAACATATAAGATGAATTTTAATCATCATATTTAATTATTATTTCATTAATGAAATCTAAAAATTATGATTTTATTATTTTATAAACACAATTATTCTAACTTAAAATTGTTTTTCATAAAACACATCCTTTTTATTCAACTGGATTTTATTTTTTAAAGAAATAATAATTTTATAAATATTTGTAAAACCTATTATAATAATTCAGTTATCATAATTCATTACCTCCATTGTAATGGATATGATATAACTAAAACTTCAAATAATGATATTATTAATATATTATTTTCTGTTATAACTTAGTCTGGGGTGGAAAGTTTGATTTTAGAGAAACCCATTGTTGCGTGTATGTTATGCTACCTGAAATAGAAAATTTTTTGAAGTAAAATTATTATCTATATCAAAATTATTAAAAAATATAAAAAAATAATTAATCTATATTTATATGGGCTATTATAATTGATATTAAACTATATATATAAAAATACATCTCTATTAAATGGAATAATGTTGATGTCTATGACATCATCCATTAATCCACATATACACTATTTGGTGTTATGAATCTATTGAAAGTACCATTATCAAACAAATATAGTGGAGATGGATCTTTTAATGTGATGGATTATCCATGAAAGATAGTTATTTTGTAAAAAAACATATTGGTAAGAGAGAGATACAATAGTAGAAAATAATCCTTTATTGTGGTTCATAAAGTGAAAATTTTAAATCATACCGATTGAGAGTGTCTTACCATTTTTGTAGTCTTAGGTCCACTAATCATTCATTTGAATGATGATTTAATCAATTCCCAAATAAACATTCACATGGTTGATTTTACCACGGTGAATCTATTAGAAGATCACATCTACCTTCTAGAATTTGTACATCGATGTATTTTCTAGGAAACTAAACACACAATTACCTTACCAAAATATATATTGGTATTTCCATAATGGAAATAATTATGTTATATTACAGTTTTTTTAAAGCATGAAATAAAAATAATTTTAGGGATGGATAATAATATTTATTTTTAAATCACGTGAATTTCATTTGGAATATGGTAAATCATTCAATTAAAATTTATACACCATATAAAAGGAATTATGTTTTGAAGATATCATGAGTCATAAATAATTAATGTTGAGATGAAAAATCGCACATATTGATTTCACATAAATTAAATAAAAAAAATAAGAATGATTGGTATTAAAATTATTCTTAAAATTATGTGATTAAAATGAACTACATTGTTTAAAATATTAAATAGGTAGTATATGAAACACATAAAATAAATTTTCTTCGTAATATAAAACATGTCTTAAAGAGAGGAATTTGAGATGAAAAAATTGTAACATTATTATTTTTTATCTGAATGTTCTCTAACATCATGTATATAAAATATATAACCTAATGAACTATTTTATAACTTCATTCATATTTATAATATTTTTTCAAAATCACTTATAGTTAATATATTAACAAATATTAGTTAATTATTACATATTTTCAATATCATGTGTGATAAATAGTGATCGTTTTGGTCTAGTTTTATAATAGTGATATGGTTATTTTTTTTCTAAAAAAAATTAATAATTAATTTATAACCTAAGTTACTATAATATCTATAATTAGTTTCATATAAATATGACATATCAATCCATATTTTTTCACTTATGTTGCATTAATGTGAAATTAGCGTGTGCTTATTTCAGTAATATTAGTGATTAAATATGATTTTTTAATAATAATTGACATAGTTAATATACTCTTCCTTTACCATTAAAAAATTATATTCGTATTGAATTAAAATATTTGTATTATTTTTGTTCCCATTTTTATCTATTAAGGATTTTTATAGGATCATTTAAGTAGGCGGTTATACAGAACCAAAAATAAACATACTATAATTAATAGATGATTATGAATATAAAAATGGCCTCTTATCAATATAATATTATAATTAAATTATTATAATGAAATTCACAACATAAATTTTAGGTTTTTATGAATATTTGAATATTGTTTAATATATAATTATTAAACTAGATAAAAATGAGATATGATACATCATGATGGTGGTAGTTCATCCAATGCACACTTTACATTCTCATTTATCGAATAATGTGATGGAATTATGGTATTAAAATATTTAAAATTTATTAATAACTATTATATTATATATAAAAAATTTATCCATCAATCCCATCATTAATAACAACAATGATAGGCCTTGTGAAAAAATGGAAGATGTTGATTAATAGATGCATTCATCTTCTCAAACAAACAAACACTGTTTATGTTTTTACCTTATGGATATTTAGAAATAAATAGTGTTTATTATATTGATATTGTAAAATATAATTATATAAATTATAATATTTCATTATATTTTTATTTATTTAATATATTACAATGATAAAGATTAAGACAAAAAGGTTAGGAAGAAGTTAATACATACGTCGAGAGTTTGTGTTTTCTCTTAAAAATCATCTGGTAAATGTAGGAATTATTCTAAATAATGGATAATATAGGCCTAATTATGTGTAATAGGGTTATATGGGGAAAATAATTTATGATTTTAAAGAATACATTATAAATTATTGTTATATTATGAAGTGAAGGATGACTGTCCATTTTATAATTGATGGAAAGTGATCTTTTTTGAACACCTAATAATTTTCAATGATATCATTAAAATATTTGAAGGTAAATGAATACTAATGTTAAAAATATTATTTTATGGTGTTTAATTGGCTCTATAATTTCTTATCTAAGAATTAAAACACATTTTCAACATTTATTTATATATTTTCAATTATGTTTTTACATTGTCTCATTTTGGATTTTTCTATGGTAATAACTTTTTATCAGTATAATTTTTAATTTATTATAAATATAAGATAACCCCTATAACAAAATTTTGTTGTTATAAATATAAATTTATCCTCAATTTAATATAATTAAATTTTTATAAATGATAAAATAAATTTTAATTTAACAAATATAGTATAAATAAATAATATATTTTTTTAGAAAAACATGTTATTAAAATTAAGTGTTACTAATCATTATAAGTATTGATTACTAAATACATGTGTGTTAGTGTATTTAAATAAAGGTGTAAAAATTGTTTTATAATCTTGATGTAGAAGTTATTAATTTATTATAAAATATAAAAATTCTACAATATTAATAAAATAATTCGTTGAGAAAAAATTAAACAATACTGCATTAATTATATTTAATGTGAGTAATATTTTTTATTTCCTACAATTTAAATTCAAATTACTAAATATTATTGAAATTTATCAATAAAAAATATGAAATAAAAACAATTAATTTATTTTCATTGAAGTTAGAATAAATAATTTTAAATACAAGCACAAAAAAAAGATTTTTGTAGTGAAATATTACTTAAGATCATAATTTGATATTATAGAGTTTTATAAATGAAATAATGTAATTTCAAATGATTTTTTATAAATATATATATATTTTTAAATAAAAAAATTTCCCAATCATCTATGTGATTACTATTTTGTGATAATTTCTTAAAAGTGAATATTCTTTCAAAATCAATATTTTCCTACTATCCACATTAAAATAAATGATTTTAGAAGAGTCTGAAAAATCTATCTAAGTATAATTTTTATATGTGATGTTCAAATAAAAATTTAATTTGGTATGATTTAAATCCAAAAAATTCGATTCAAAATAAATTCTTCAATAAACTCCCTTCAAAGAGAGCATTGTATAATAATTTCGAGATGCAATATTTAACACCTATAGTAGGGTCTTCAAAATTAAATACTTATAATTCTTGAGAAATTTTATGATTATTTCATTGATGAGGAAAAATTTGAAATTCTTATCTAAAATTGAAGAAAAAATTTGAATTCTTTAATCTTATAAGAACTTGATAATGAAATTCCAATATCCATCACTTGAAAAGGTGGGAATTCATAACATTTTGAATCCAAAATTATCCCCTCAAATAATAAATAGATTTCACTAAGATATATTTTTTCTTTTAATAAATAGATAAAACTGTTAATATTTAAAAAATATCCATTAATTTTATATTGTGTAAACACAATGTAATTCATTATTGTAATTAATGGTTATTGACCAGAAAAGACATACAATCTCATTGAATATGATTATCTATTAACTTGGTTTAATATTCATTTACCATATATGTTGTCTGTACCAAATGCATGATTATTATTTTTAAAAAGTATTAAAATAAAAATCAAACTATTTAAATTGAGTAAAATAATATTTATCTTGACAATAAAAATATATAACTTGTACAGACTAAATACCATGTGATTCATTATTATGATTAATGATTATGCACCATGTTAGACATATAATCAATATACATAAGGGAAAAAAATTAATTGGAAATATATTCATTTATTATGTACATTGTGGGTACCATATAAATAATTGATTATATTTTAATATTTTTCCTTGTTAAACATTACATTTTTTTATTAGTAAAATATGGGAAATTTTTGTAACCATGATTTATATATATTTATTTATTGATAATTTAATAATTTCATTGAAACCCGTTCCTTTTGGATTATTATATATTGTATTATTTGTAATTTTCAATCATATGAGTAATGCATTTTTCTAATTTTTTGATAGATGGGGCCAAAATTTCAATATCTCTCAATGCATCTATAAGTATGCTAAAATCAAATAGATAGTATGTTTGGTGTATTACTACATTTATAAGTATGATGTCTCAGAATGGGGCCTTGACTCTCTAGTTAGTTCTATTAGAACATGGCCATTATAATATTGTTACGATGATGAACATTATGCATTATATAATTATTAGATATTTAATTCTTATTTTCCATTTGATTATTTTTTCCCTTATCATGGAATTCATGGTTAATATTATAATTATGTATCCCACTTTATAGAATCATTTATTTATCTAATACTGCTATATTTCTTATGATTTTTTTCCATTGTTACCTATTGTTGTATGTTATCACTTACTAAGTCTTTTAGATAACCCCTTTATTATATTTTTTTATTTCCATATGTATTGAATATAATTACAATGTTTGAAAATCTATAGATGAAACTATAGGAGGAATAAAAACATATTTAAATTATTTAAATGTAAAAGTATTGATATTTCAGAATAATTTAATGGTTTTAAATATATGTATATAGTATCCATTGAATTTATAAAAATTTTATATTATTTATTTGATCACTTTAATATTACTACCGCGCAATGAAGAACCCCATGGATTAGTGTTACTAGGCATGATGATATTATAATTATCATCAAATAATGTTTTTAGGAAACCTATTTATCATATTTATAAAACATAGGTATGAGACATAAAATATAAAGTAAAATCTTAGAAAATTATTGAATTTTATTTTAGATTGGAGATTATTATGTTTCATATATAAAAGTAATAAGACATTAACAGTAAGGTTTATATTATTTTCATCATATTTATAGATAGTAGTGTTTATTAAATAACAAATTAAGAAATTCAATTTACTAAACAATGACACATTTTAAATGGAATTTAATTTTATCGATTCTTTTGGAAATTTGTTTGGTATTATCATAATAACCAATTTAATTAAATTAAATACAGTATTTTTGTAGATTTTAGATAATTATTTGAATTAGATAATATTTTTAATTTAGGATGGAAAAAAATATATCAAATACCCTTCATTTTATAAACCTAATTTAGGTATAATATATATATTCCTATTAAGATAATATTTCCACTCAATTTATGATACTACATATTTAGTGTAGATATTGATTTGTATAATAAATAATATATTAGTGACTAATTGTTTGTGCAAATAGTAATAATCAACCATTAAACGAATTAAACATGTATTAACCATTGATTATAAATACTTAGTAAAAATTGGGAGGACACTATTTATATTTGATGTATAAATACAAGATCCAATATTTCAAATATATAATTCTCATATATTTGAATTATGAATTTGTTATTTTTATTTTATGTTAAGGGGAAAACATATAGAATAATTTTAATATAAAATAAATCATTGGGATATAATTATCATATTTTTATAATATTAATAAAAAATAAAAATAATTAATAGTTACAATATTTACTTTTTTATAACATATAAAATTAAAAATAATTGATGTCATAAAAATTGGGTATAAATATCTTTCTCTTCCAATAAAATTAATATTATTATACACAGAATATTAATTTTATATATTTATGGAAATATCAATAAATATTGATTTATAAATTTTATATGTCTATGTAAATAAATTATATTTTTCAACTCATAGTGTCTAACAAAAATTACAGCAATTATAAGAATGGATCACATGAAAAATAAAACATTACATAAAATATTTATATTCTATGAAAAACATAATTTTAAATTATTATAAAAATTTATATGGTTTTTTATTAGATTTATATAGATTATATATTCATTAAAATTATATAATCATTAAGGGAAAAGGTTATATATATATATGAAACATTAATAATTAATTAATTTTTCATTAAAAATTTATTATCATGTGAAATTCCTTTTATGGTATGATAATATTACCCATCTTGAAATCATTCATTTATAATGCACTATGGATTCTATTTATCATATTATTATAACAATAATATATCTATATATAGTCATTGCTAGGGTTATAATGAATATTAATAAATAAGCTTCATCATTGTATATTTATAATGGGAATTTTGTTCATATATCTTAGAATTTTTATGATTTCAATAAAGGATACATATATATATAATTTATTTAATATAATTCTTGAATCTTTTATCCCTACATTTCTCATGTTCGATATTTTATATTCATATGGTTATTATAATAGTAATGTATTAATTGGAATCTAATTTTTGCCATTCTTTTCTACATAATTTACTTTTTATTGATGAATGTGGCCATTTAATGTAATATAATGAGTTGATATATAAATTTCAATGCCATATCATATTTAATGTTCAATAAAAAAAATATTATTTCATTACAAATTATTAATAATATATTTTGAACTAAAATAATATAAAATAATATAAAATTATTTTTATTTTTAATAAAATATTTATATATCTATAAACTAATACACGATTCGATGTTCAGGATTTTTTATATTCAAAATTTATTTTAAAAGGTTAACTTAAATATTATTCAATAAAAAAATATTTCATAAATAAGTTATTATTTACGTTCTTTATTTAATTTATCAAAATCAAAGGCTTCTTAACATTAAATATTATTTTAATTTTGGATAATGTAGGTTTGTGAAATAAAAAATATGATAGAAAATGTTTTAAAAAGTGTTTGATTAAAATATTAATTTCTCATAATTTTATAATAAATATAATAATCAGGATTACATTTTTTAATAATATTTAATGTACAACTTTTTGTTAATTTTTTTCAAAAATTAGAAATATAAACTAAAAATGGTTAAATATAGAATCAAAAAATAAATGTAATAATATACACATATAAGCATGACCAAATTAAAGAATATAAGTTATCATATTCTATTTCTTGAAAATATCATTATAATGGAGGACTAATAGTTGTAATGAATCATTATATGTGTAATGGATAACATTATATATTGGATAAATAAAATAATTAATAATATATGCATTGGAAATCCACTCACCACACAAATAAATACTAACTCTTCCTTATCATTAATCCACACAACATGTTTATGTTAATCTTCATATCTATCTCTAGGATTATCTCCCATATATCCCAATTTATTATTTTGTATATTACATGGTTAGAAGTCATAGATCATGGATAAGAAGATTATGTATTGAAAGGGATTCTACTCCTCTCATTTTTTGATTAATATCGAAATACCTTCTCAATAAACCATTTTAAATTATATTTTATTTTATTATATATCTATATTAGTTATTAATAATCATGTTTTATTTTTATAATTCATTATAGAAAAATAATTCTTTGTCATTAATTTAAGACCCAACCACACATGGAGTCTCTTCTATCTTTTTAGTGAATATGAGTGTGACCCTCGATGGCTAGCTATAACATGCCAGATTTTTTAGACTAGACACAATTGTATATTCACAATTTAATGAGATGAATTATCATTAAAACCCAATGAATATAAGATAATCGACCTACCAAATACCATTAATATAGTTCAAAACATGTACCCCACAAATGTATTTAATTTTATAAAAAAATAAAATTCATATGAAAAACCAAAAATACCTCTTATGGATGAAACTCATATACTCTGGAAATTATCTCCATGAGTTATCACATCTGTTATATGTACAAATAACTCCAAAAAATATAACATTTTTATATATATCATATTGGGTTAGAATACTTCTATTCTCATTAAGGTTATCATATGTACATATTTTGTAAATATTGCATAAGAATATTGATTCTTAAGTGAAAAAATAGTAGAACCAACAATGGTATATATTAGGAAAATAACCCATCAAACTCTTCATGTATCACTAACCCAATATTGAATAAAATATTGGGAAACATAATATCAAATAATATTTCAGAAAAAGTACCCCATAACCACATCACTAATTTCATTTCTATAGCAACTCAACGAAATATATGTTATTAGTTAATCCCTTATAAACACATAAAAATATATAACCAAATTTAATATCACAAAATTATATATACCCATATCTTCATATTTTATCACCAAATCAAAATTATATATCACATCCTTCCCACTGTAGGGTAACATGAACACAAAGAGAATTGAACTTGGGCCCTCCTCCTTCTGTGTTAGTCTCCCACCATGTTTCCATACTCTAAAATCATATCAGGGAATTCTAGTATAGATAATCAGTAATCTATAATGAAATTATATCATATATATATATATATAAACTGATTAATCACATCCCATAATATGTATAAAGGTAGATTATATAAGAGGCAGAACAAAACAATCCATTTAATCTATAAACAAGATGCTTTATAAGAAACCCAGGAAACAAAACTATATGGAAATTAATGAAGAAATTTTCATTAGTGGTGATTCATATGAGATAATAAGGGAAAAATAAATGATTATGGAAGTCGAAAAAAATCCATGAATAGGGACTCACCTTCAAAATCAACACCTCAATACCACACAAGAACAACCTACCTCTCACTATTTATTATAGATAGCCTCTTTCAAGACAAAAAAAATCATAAAACCCCACTATTCCCCCACAAAATACCCATAGAAGCATTCTCCACATCTTATTTTAGCATGTTTTTAACAAATTCAAATTTAATTAGTATACAACCATGTTAAATTAATTTTCTAAAATTCAATGTGAAACCTCTATCTAAATAAAAGTTTTCTCAAATACAATAATTATTCATATTATTAGATTTTATTCTTTAATTAACCATTATTTTGAAAAAAAACTATTGAAAACATAATAATTATCACATTTTAGGATAAAATTTATAAATTACTTCCCCTTTACCCCATAAAACATTCATTTATTCTTACTATGTTTGATGTAAATTTTAAATGATATCAAAACCTCAATATTACCGAACCTGTCACCACCTAAATAAACCACCCATATTTGAAACATAATGAAAGAATAAGAATAGTAATGAAACATGTGAAAAAATAATTTTGGAATCCTGCTAGATACTATTAATCTCTTTTGTATATACAAGAACATCAAAAATAACAAATTTATACTGCCTCCATTTGAGACTATCATTAAGTATTTAAACCATTATGGAAATATTTACAAAATATTTCATTAGTAGAAAGAATTATGGAAACAAAAATAACATCAAATGAGAAGTATCAACAGATAAGAAATAATAAGTAATTATTCAAATAATATATGAATTCTCATTTTCCCATTAAATTTCATTTATTCAATCAATTGTAATTATTATGTCAATTCTGACAATCGAACAATTTAATAAAATTGAATGAAAATATCAAAATAATATATAAGTGATATATGGTAACACTCAAATCTGTTACTTCAATAAGTTATTTAAAAACGATTTCATAAAAATTGGATCGATTGTGTCACCACATAGTGAAAATAACCAATGAATGGTCCAAAAACTCGATAAAACATTAAGTATATTCCATTAATCAACCAAATATCATAAAAAACAGAACCTTACACCACTTAAATATAGTATAAAATGGTAAAAAAGGTGATAATAAAGAATAAGGAATTGAAATGAAATCACATTGGAGTTAAATGAGAATGATATTATAATGTTGACTAACTCTAATATCTAAAAAGATGCATATATGATCACATAGTGTTCAAGAAAAATTAGGAAAAATATATTGAATTCAAAAGGAAAAAAAAGTATATTATAAAATGGAAAATATTGTATCATTATGTGATTGGTTATGGTCCCACTAAACATGTTATATTGAAATGTAATTCTGTACATCACACTGTGATTAACCATTTTTTATTCTGTAACCTCATTTTTAAACTTACATGACATAATGAATTTAATTAATTACATGATTTAATAGAGGTGTTTCAAACAATATACATGATCCTATGAGAAAGAAGGTATACACCCCGATATTTTCATGTTATACGCAATGCACCCTAGAATAAACTATGGAATAATTAAAGGAACTACCACGAAAAAAAATAGATTGATAAAGTAGAAAATTTGACCTCTCAGGACTAGATGTCATAGCTGTTATAACTCAAAAACAATTATAGTTAGGTTAGATTTAATAATATCTCAATTAATATAAACCTGAAATACCTCACGATCATAACATTGTAACACCAAATATTATAGTACAATTAAGCTCATTTATGATATACATAAATGATAATGTCCTTGATTAACCCAATAAATTAAATATTTATGAATAATCTAAGGACCACCACTTCATGACCTCACATCTTCACCCCAAAAAATAATATTTCCACATTCGAAAAATTTGACATCGAAGCCTCATATATCATATCTCATGCCATAGAAAAAAAATCTTGTTGAAACCCATTTCTCAGGAACTAATAATCCAACACACATAATAACCATCCCTCCAAGAAAACTCCTCATAGTGCAACACATAGGGCCACCCCACAATACATAATTGTAGATGAAATTTAAAATACCACTCCATACATTTCACTATAAATTTATTAGGAAACATAAAATACCAAAATGATTTCATATAATGATCAATAAAGTTAGGACCCTTATAATAGATTCAAGATAAATTATTCACTTCTATACAAATCAAAATAAAATTAAAAAATTAACAACCATGTCCATAAAACTCAAAAAAAAAACAAGAGATACCACTAAAAAATTAACAATTCCATCACAATTAAACAAAGGTTGATTAAGGATAGAAAACATTTATTAAATTAATTCTAAAACAAAAAATATCAAAATTAAAATATGAAAATGGATAATAATTTCCAAAAATAGAACTACCATGAGATATGTACATAATAAATTGTACATAAACAATTAAAATAAAGTAATATGTTGGTCGGAGTGGATAGTCAAGAGGCGGGTGAATTGAGTTCCAATTAAACTTTCTCTTAAAATATTGTCTAGTTAAAATCCCCCGATTTGTAAAATGAGTTATACTGTAGTGAATTTTTACAGATTGTAAATGTTCACTTAGCTTCTCAAAGATTGATTAGGTCTCAGTTAGTTTATCCACAAGATCAAACTAACTTTTGAAACTAATCTACTGATTTACAATAAGTGTAAACACATTCTAATTTAACTATCAAAGTAGCTTCAAAATAGTTTTGTATTTCAAAGAAATAGCAGCAGAATAAATAAAATATACGTAGTATACTTTAATCTCAAATTAAAGTTGCACAGCATGTAAAACAAGAGGTTCAGTCTCAAGCAGAGACTTAGTCCACTCAAATATAAATAAATTTGATCCACACCATGGATCGGGGTTAACAACAGTTTACAAAACTGTCCAGGCCATGCAGGGACCTCTATCACTGTTCTTCGTGGGAAACAAAACAAAGACAAGGTCACACAAGGACCTCTTGCATAGTTGACGTGGGTAAACAAGAGTTAAGAAAATTTGAGTGAGGATTTTGATATCCTCCAGTACAGTGCAGGAGACAGTGTGTGTAAAATATATAGAGAGTACACCACACTGCACTAAAGTTAATAAATAAATCACATAGAGAAGATAGATGAGAGTTTAGAAAGATCTAGTGATTATCAATGCAGCTCTGGACTCGTAGGATTCAGCAGGAAGGCTTTTGAGTCCTTCTATGGTTTTTCTGATGAAAAACAGAGTGTCTTAGTTCAGCTTGTCTTCTTCAGAAGTGAGGCAGTTCTCTGGATTCGTCGTGTGTTCTTCAGCAGTATTGGATTGCAATCATGAGAGTTCTCTGAAGGTCTTGCAATCTCCTTTTTGTCAAGGATTGTTCTCTAATGTATGTATGTTTTTCTCGTTGTATCTTCACACTTTCACGTCACTACTTGCGCTTCTTGCATCCCCATGTGTACTGCATCTCAGTCTCTCATTTATTCCACGAGTTATGGCAGGAGGAATGCTTCCCTTTTCATAGGTTCGAGTTATGGTTTCCTGACATGCCAACAACTATCATTAAATAACATTAATTGTATTAAAAACAACAAATATGACGGTTAGAATTATTTAAATAATATTTATAAAAGGATAAGAAACGGTGTCACAGTGATTAAGGAAATGGTGTCTTCTTCACGGTGTGAGCTTCACTGTATGAGAATCACAGTATGAGCTTCACGGTATGTGCATGTCACGGTATGTCCATGTCACGGTGTCTAGCTCACGGTGTCTGGGTCACGATGTCTGATCACGGTGAGTCATTCACGGTGTCTGGGTCACGGTGTCTGGTCACGGTGAGTCCTTCACAGTGTCTGGGTCACGATGTCTTGTCACGGTGAGTCCATACTTGGAAAAATATCTATATTTGGACTTAGACAGTAATATGCAGAACATGGATTAAGTTTAATCACAAGAGAGTAAAAGAGCTTGAATCATAAATATAAAGCTGTGATAATATATGTGAGATTTGTGATCATGCATGAGACTTGTAAATAATAAAGAGAGTAATTAACATCCATAAGATTTGTTATCATCAAAACATGATGTGTAGCTATTATTGAGATTGAAAAGCATTAGCAAGATGTGCAATGAAGATTGAGATTAATTAACAGTAATAAGATTTGTGATCATTAAAACATGATTAACACATGAGGAGTCCAACAATATCCCCCTTTTTTGATGATCACAAATCAGATATAGGCAGAATATAAATGACATGTAATATTAAAGATACTAAAATAGAAAAAAAATTATTGAACGGACACTTGTAGTTGTTCTACCCTTTTGGGATTATCAAAAAGTATAGAGAATGAAATGAAACATGGCATTTGGCATTAATCAATGGGTTCAGAATACAATAAAACATGAAACAACAAAAGACATCCCATCAAAAAGAAAAACAGTCCACAGACTCTTCTGGGATCCACTTTGTCTTTGCCTTTATCCGCAGCAGGAGATGGCGTTGAAGTAGAAGAAGGCATAGATGTGGTAGAAAACGAGGGTAAGGGTAGACCTTCAAAAACAGATGGAGCCAAAGTAGGAGCAGTAAAAGATCTAGGCAGTGGTTGGTCAAGAATGACTGGCCGGATCTGAGAAAGAGCTTGGCTAACTGTCATGGCAGTTGAGGCTAAGGCAGGTAGACCAGGTCTAAGGGGTGAAGCAGCTGGAGGAACTGTATCCGTACTCTGCACATGAAGATACAGATTCAAAAGATTGATGAAATCAGTAATGATTTCACCACCATATTGAATATCCTTTTCAAAATCATTCTTATTCTCCAGAAATCTGTCCAACAATCTGGTGAACTCTGAAAGTTTCTGAACTTGAGCTTTAAAAGCTTGAGTCACCGGAGGGATTCTAAAATTTTCAACAAGATATCTAAATTGATCTGTCATATCACTTTTAGAGAAAATCCGGGAGAGATACAAATCTATTTTCTTGGTGATCTCTTTTTGATAATAATTGTCTATCTTAGAATTAATCCTAACCAAGTCCAATGCCCTATCACTATTCTTAATCACTTCTGACAAAGAAGAAAGATCCAATCCACTGAAGGCATTCTGAAATTCTTCATTTATTATAGATATTAGCATTGAATCATCCAAAGAAGGTGTGGAGATCTGACCAGAAGCAGGTGAATCCTTGACAGTTTCAGTTAGAACCTTGAGCTGTTTCAGAACTTTTTGCAGGCATCCAGTGTATTAATCTGTAAGCTTATTCAGAATTTCCACAAGCTCTCTCAAGCGTTCCAGCATCTTGGTGTGTCATTTTCCAATATTTTAATCAAAATATAGTAGGTATGGATGAACTTGAGACACAATAAACCTAGCAAGGAGGGAATCGGATGACTCAGGAGAAACAACAACAGGTGTCGGGGAAGAAACAAGAGAAAACTCTGATCTCAAAGATAACTCATTCTGCAGACTTGCAACCATACTTTTCAGATTTGAAACATTAGCACTCAGTAGCTTATTCACTACTCTGACTTCTTGAATTTCTCGGTTCATCCTTGGTTGAATATGAAAGATAATATTTTCCAAGAGAATTGAAGAATCTTCTTGACTTAACTGAGTCACTAGGTGAGGTTGAATGGAGAAAATTTTCTCAACTCCAGCTAACAAAGTCACTCCAAAAACTTTCAGATCAACTTTGGTTACAAAGGAGTGATGCTCTGGTAAGGATGCAGGTAAAGGTAGAGGTTTAGATTCTGGTTGAGGTTCAGAGTCATTATCAGACTCTGATTCTGATTCAGATTGTGGTTGGGGCTCTGGTTTTGGTTCTGGATGAGCTAAGGACTTTAGTTGAAACAGAGAAGAAAGATCCATTCTAGTTGTAGTCACTTGCTGTGACTCATTCACATTATAAAAGTTTGGTAACTCATACCGATAGTACATAGAAAAAGTTACAGAAGGGTGAGAAGCTTCAGCAGATCTAGCTTCCACAATATCATGATTTTGAGGTTCCTCCCCCTCAACTTGTGCTTCCCTTCCAGATTCTTGAGGTCCAGGAACATGGGCAAGATCCACAGGATCATCCCTAATCTCTTCATCAAACTCTTTCCTTACCAGCTGAAAGGGAATTTACATCCTTTCTTCAGTAGATGTAATAATCTCTATAACCGATTGTTCCACTGGATGAGCCTTCGGACTTTCTTATTTCTCAACAGAAGGATTCTCTTCAATAATATCTGCCTCTAAGGTTTCTTGTTGTTCTGAAACAGGAAAACCCAATTTCTTTGCAGCATTAGGATGAGCTTATTACTCATGAAGAACAACTGAAGGATCCATATTCCTTTCCTTTTCAACAACAACTTCCTCTCCTTGAGGTATTTTAGGTTCTTCTCTAGGTGGTACTTCAGCTGTTACATCTTCTTGTTCTTCTTCTACTGAATACTCAACCACTTCATCTGGTTCCAAACCAGGATCAGCTAGGTTCTTAGGCCTTCTTGTATAGTCAACATGATTAAAATTTTTATATAGTTGATCACTATCCTCAACCCACAGCTTTTTCCAGGGATTCTAGCTTATCTTCTTCCTTATGATGATAGGCATGGATAGGCAGAAATCAAGGTCATCTAATTACTCTTTATTAGGTCAAACCATCCCTTTTGAAACTAACATAGCTAAAATCATCCATGAATAAAACAGGGAGGTGGATTTGGAAGTTACTTTGATCAGATCACAAATATGGTTGATAACATACTTACACAGATTGATCTTATTGCCATTCTTCAACAGGTGAATCAGAAAAAAATCCTGATACTTCATCACAGCAAAATCTCCTTTTCTTGGACTAACCAAATTCTAAACAAACTTGAACAGAAGTCTTTTCTCCCCATCTATTTCAGCACTTATGGACCTTCTCTTGGTGCCATTTCAAGTTAGACTTTCCTAAGCAGTCTCCAGGTCAAAGTTTTCAGTTGTTGGAGGAGGGTCTCTCTGGTAATCTTCACAAACTCCTTCATGTGGAATTCTTAGGCATGCAGGCCACAACCTTGAAGATAAAGAGCACTTCTGACCATCGATCTTGCTGGTCACCATAAAGCTTTCTCCAAACTGAAAAGAAAACTTCACATACTTATAAAATTGAGATACAAGCATTGCTTAAATCGGTCTATTTTGACCAGTGAACCATTCAAGCCATTCTTTTCTCTTAAAACATTCAAAACTAATGATCTTCTAGACAACAACCATTCAGGGAAAACCTCTTATTTAGGTACAACTGTACAGCTTACCAGGTTTGGGTTTAGAGGTCCTTCGGGAGCTATCTTCGATATCCTCTTTTGTTTCTTGGAGCGACGCTTCTCATACGAAGGTGAATATGGACGCTTCTTCCTTGGAATTCACTGAAGGTTCGGGTGAGAGGGAAGGGAAGGTTCAGGAGAGAGTTTAGGTAAGGAATCGAATGAAACCCTTAAGTTTTATCATTTGGGAATGTCAAACATCATAAAAACAAAAACGCGGGAAAACAAAATAGCAGTGAAATAAAAATTACTGCGATAAGGGTTAAAATAAAAATAAACATAATTCTCACGTTGAGACCGTGAGTAGGCATTACGGTGAGACAGTTTATAGTCGTCATGGTGAGACAGTGACCATTTTATATAGTCACGGTGAGATAGTGAGTTATCAGAACGTGAGAATAAAACAGTAACTTAAATACAGTGACCATGAAACAGTAATGTAAAATATAGTAAATTATTAAACATTAAGATAAGTAAGATATTAACTTATGGTTGTGTAACATACCAAGTAAGTAATGAATAATAGATATTTTTATCTATGTCTATTAATGAATTAGATAGTGTTTTAGAGTCTTAAAATGAAAATAAATCCAATCTTAAGCATGGAATACACTAATATTTTTTAAAAGATTGTTTTACTGCCTTTTGATGGCAAACCATTTTTAAATCTATCTTTTGACAATTTTATAAGCTAATTTTGTCAAAATTAACTTATTCTTTATGATTGGGACATCAAAATTTACTTTGTGTGAATTTTTGGTATTTTTCTAACAATGTTCATTTTTTAATGAATAGTGAAAAATACTGCATTTTACATCTAAACTGCTTTTTAATCTAATTTATTTATATGACTAGATTATCTTTTGAATTGGTTTTAAAGTTAAATTAGAATACATTTTTACTATTTAATCCAATGTTGGTCATTAGTATTAATTTCACTTTGGAATTGGGCATAAACTAATGCCAAACTTTTCATAGATATTGTTTCAAAAAAACCCGCTATTTGTTTTGACAACGGGAATTATTTTTAAATCAATTATTTCAATTTCTATGTTTGGAATTTTGTAAAATGGATTAAATATTTGGAATCAGAAGGTCCAAATTATGTAATCAAGACTCTTTTGTTTTTGGACATTATGAATAGTAACGACGGTAATTATCTTTAATTATCTTGATTAATGAGTAATCGGGTAGTTAAGGATAATAAAATAATATCATAATAATAAAAAAAATGACACAAAAATGTGTCCTAATTATACTGGTTGTCTCATTTCCGACCATGTTATGTCTTTTTCCAAACATGGGGACCCCATGGGATCAATTTTGTGGAAAGTGACTTGTTATCTTTTTATTTTTTTAAATAAAGTAAATATAACAAGAATATATCACCTGATTAAAATATTTTTCATTTAGTCTACATAGATGATATTTTAGACTATAAATATTCATTGGAATGCTAAAACTATTTACTACATCATAGTATTTTTTTCATAATTTTTAGACTTTAAATAAATTACATTATTTATGACATCATGATGATGTAGCGATTACCTCATCAATAAAGTATTTAAATAAAATGAAATGATAATGCAAAATATATGACCTACACATGTCCAAAACCTATTGTATGGGTGGATTTCGAACCCTTATCACCTTAACCTAGAATTATATCAATGTGGGACCTTTTGAATCCGAAAATCATTTTCAAATAAAGTAACATTTCTTTACTTTCCAAGAGTGCCCCTCCTCTCCTCTTATAAAAGGCCCCCACCTCTACCTCCTTACCCACACTCCCAAAGCATTTGGCTCGGCCAAACCCTGCCCATTTTGTCCCTACACATCCCTCTATTACTCCTTGAAGCCTCACATTGGGCAGAAGTCTTCCAAAGGAAGCCTTTGAGCTCAAACCAAAGGGAGTTACCCGATTTTAAGGTAATGTCTTCACTTAAGTCCTTTTGTTTTATTTTGCTTCTCCAACCCCCTAAACTCTTTTTATTAATTTATTTTGTAACAACTAAAGTATCTTCAATATACTATAATTTTTTCGTAAGAAGGATTCTAGCTACACTTACACACATCTACATCTAATGGTTAAAGGACATACTGTTTCTGTGGATGTTGAATTTATGCCTCCCGAAACGATGATTGTTCAACATTCATTTAACACCTTCAAAGGTGGACATTAAGATGTCACTATATTTATATATGATATATAATATGTTTATGTTTTCCTTAAGCTTCTGTATTTTTCATTTTGGGCATACCTTTATGGTTTCTATTATTGGTAAACGCGATATCTTCATTTAAGGAAGTGCGGACTACCGCCCCCTCAAAGTGATGTGATTCGTTAAATACCATATGTGGGATGTATAAAGGATGGAACTATGAAATTATATATGATATTATACTAGATGTATAACATAACTTTATATAATTATGATTCCATTCTATAAAATACAAAATAGAAATGAAGGTAGCGTTCATGCGTACGTACGGCTTACCGTCTCCATGAACGGTGCATTTCATTTCTTACCTCTAAATGATTATGTAATATTATAAATTCATTTTTATACTGGATATATATGATATATACATCATGATTATAATTCTGGATATAATGTATACATGAACAACTTGTAATTATAAAGGGTTTATTTTTGACTCAAGTACCAATGATCGTTAAACCGACCGTTATTAACTTAAATAATTACATAGTGTTAATGACATGTAAATAAGTGATATAAAAGGAATAATGAACTTGAAAAAGGTTCTTAAGCAACTAGAAATTAACTAATGTTTATTATTCAGGACATTAAAGAATGATCGAGTCAACTCGGACCCGAGGTATGGGACTTCGTCTCAAACTCCATTAATTGAGGCATATTTTGTTTTATACACAACCTTATTTTATATGGTGTATAAACCCCTTTTAATTTTACGTTTATTCAAAAGGAATCTTTTTTATACGAAGCATTTACTAACGACAAAAGGGAATGTTTTTGTCGTACGTATGCGGTGACAACGACTTCTCCACCGCCGTGACCATTATTTGAGTTTCAGCTTCCTCTACAAGCCATACCTTTTTTTAAAAGAAAAATAAATACCATGTTTTACTTTTATTTTATTTTGGTATTGAAAAGGGTTTCCAAAATGTTTTTATATCAATGTGTTGTATTGTTATCTTGTGATTGAAATGTGGAAATGTTATGTTTCCTTTATGCATGTTTTATGTGATACGATTATGTTGAGGTTCTTGGGCATTATTATGAAGACAGGTGGTTCCATGATAAACTAAGGGCGGGTGAGCCCGATATAGCTCTCCAATGCATTGGGTAACGCGAAGGAGTGAAACGTTAAGGTTTTTTCGAAGAGATTTATGGAATATACTGTGATGGGTATTCCAAACGTAACCAAGAGGGTTACTCTCTACGTAAGAATGTTATGAATGCCTCAAGTTTCCTTTATGTCTTATGATTTCTATGATTTATTCATGATTTGATGAGGTATGTTAAAGTGCTTATGTTTTATGGGTAAAGTATGATTTCATTCTTATGTATATATGTACCCATGTTTCCTTTCCATATTTTAATATCCCTTACTGAGCTTTTTATGATCATCCCAAGTTTTTTGAAATTTTTTTCACAGGTCAAGGGAATGGTACATGATATGATGATAGTGCCAAGGAAGTGTCAAGAAAGAATCCATGTTTTATTTTAAATATGATTCCATTGATGGGAAAGAAGAATACTATCTTTATGTAACCACTTTTTTTATATGTGGAATGTAATGCAAGTTTTATGATCTAATTCTCTAAAACTCTAAACCCGAAAAGATCCTCAATGTGTAATCTTGTAATAACTCAAGATTAAGTAAGGTTTAAGGTTGGGGACTTATAGTTGGGATCAGAGGTCTGTTTAGATAACTTTAGGAGTTAGAATTCTATTAAATGATTATCCAAAAATATTTTTTTGGTCAAATTGAAGTGATATAGTATTTGAAGATTACCATGATGCTTCATCTAAGACATGTTTGTTCAGAATGCTTTTCCGCAGAGGAAATAGGGAAGCAGTGCTAGGAAGGCATGCAAGAAGGAAATAACCTTCCGAATCAGCATCCTGAGATGGTCGGAATTTGAAATGAACAGTTTTTTTGCAGTAATGGCGAAGTTGACTCAAGCGATAAATGGCGGTGGTATCCATACACGGGATCAGCCAGATCAACCGCAGAGGAACATGTCAGTGGTGGAACATTTCATGAGGAAACATCCCCCATCATTCAGAGGATCATCTGACCATGTGCTAGCTAAATGGTATATTAAAGCACTGGAGAAGATTTTCGAAGTCATGGGGTGCTCAGACAATCAAAAGGTTAGTCTTGCTATTTACCGTTTGGAGGGTGAAGCAGATCAGTGGTGGTCGATGGTTAAAAATATCAGGGACGCTGATGTGATTGATGCTCTCGACTGGGATGAATTCAAAGGTTTGTTTCATGAAAAGTATTTTCCTAAGGCTGTTCGACTTAGGATGGAAAAACAATTCTTGGAATTGAGGCCAGAGGAAGACTCAGTGGCTACCTATGAAGAAAGGTTCACTCGATTGGGAAGGTATGCTCCAAATTTTATCCGAGACCTTGATAGTAAAATCAATCATTTTTACTCAGGATTAAAGCCAAAATATCAAAGGGAATTAGCTTCTAGTGAGTTTAAAAGTTATGAAAAGCTTTTTCAATGTGCTGATAAGGTGGAAATGGAGTTTGCCGATGATCAAGAGTTCTATAACAACCAACAAAAGAAGAAACCGAGGTGGCAGGAGAAAGGTAAGAATTCTTCAAAAAAGTCTGATGGTAAGAAAACTAAGTTTCCAGTTTGTGATAAATGTGGAAAAAGGCATGCTGGGGAATGTCTTCTGAATTCTAGAAAGTGCTACCAATGTGGTAAGATGGGACATAAGGCTCATGGTTGCACTGAAAAAGATCAAGGTGAAGGTAAGACCAAATTTGATTTACAGTTAGTGAAATGTTTTAAGTGCAATGAGATGGTTCACTATGCAAACGAGTGCCCAACAAAGATCTTGAGTGATGGGATGTAGTTAGACTACAAGAAGAAAGGGGTGGTGAAATCCTTTGAAACTACGTCACTAGATGTCGGGCCATCAAATGACGTTGTATCAGGTACTTTGTTTATTTTTTCATATTATGCCAGTGTGTTGTTTGATTCGGGGTCTACACATTCTTTCATCTCTGAAACCTTTTCAAGTAAAATGGGAATACCATCTCAGGAAATGACTCCAGAACTTTTGGTTAAAACACCTGGGGGAAATGTTGAGGAAAAAAGAATTTATAAGAATCTTCCTATCCTTATCTGTGGAAAAAACCTACTTGCAAACCTTATTGTTCTACCAGTAGTAGAGTTTGATGTTATCCTGGGTATGGATTGGCTCTCTATTTACCATGATACGATTGACTGTAGAGATAAAGAAGATTCTTTTTAGAAAGACTTTCAGTTTTTGTACAATAATGAACCCTTACTGTTGATAAATTATCAAGAGGCCAAGAAACTTGTAAAATATGGAAATGAATGTTACCATGCACACATCATTGAAAATAAAGGAACTATTTAGATTAATGATGTGCCAGTGGTAAATGAGTATCCTGATGTTTTTCCTAATGAGTTTCCTGGAATAATACCAGATCGGGAAGTTGAGTTTACTGTTGACTTAGTTCATGATGCTAAGCCAATTTCAAAACCCCCTTATCGAATGGCTGAAATTGAACTTTTAGAGTTGAAGGAGCAATTACAAGATTTATTAGAAAAAGGTTTCATTAGACCTAGAACATCACCATGGGGTGATCCTGTTTTATTTGTGAAAAAGAAAGATGGTTCAATGAGACTTTGCACTGATTATAGAGCCTTGAATAACATCACTGTTAAGAAGATATATCCATTGCCTCATATCGATGATTTGTTTGATCAGCTCCAGGGAGCTCAGTATTTTTCAAAGATTGACTTGAGATCGGGGTACCATCAGATGAAGGTAAAGGAAGCAGATGTTCCGAAGACTGTGTTTCGTACAAGATATGGACATTATGAATTTGTAGTAATCCCTTTTGGGCTACCCAATGCACCTACTGTATTCATGGAATTAATGAATATAATTTTCCATGATTTCTTGGATAAGATTGTGGTGGTTTTCATTGATGATATTTTGGTGTTTTCTAAAAGTAAAGAGGAGCATGAAAGACATTTAAGGGTTATCTTGCAAACCGTAAAATAAAAGAAACTGTATGAGAAATTCAGCAAGTGTGAGTTTTGGTTGCAACAAATTTCTTTCCTTGGTCACATTGTTTCTAAAGATGGGATAACTGTTGATCCTGGAAAAACAAAAGTTGTGGAAGACTTGCCAAGACCCTAAAATGTAGCTGATATTCGTAGCTTCCTTGGTTTGGCAGGCTATTATCGAAGGTTTGTTAGAAATTTTTCACGGTTATCTAGTCCAATGACTAAGCTAACTCGGAAGGGTGTTATGTTTATCTGGACAAAAGAATGTGATGATTGTTTTCAGGTGTTGAAAAGAAGATTGGTGAATGCTCCAGTTTTGGAACATCCTTCCAGGAATGGTGAGTTTGTTATATATAGTGATGCTTCATTGAAAGGACTTGGCTGCGTCCTAATGCATAATGATCAGGTAATTGCTTATGCTTCACGACAGTTGAAAACACATGAGGTAAATTACCCTACACATGATTTCGAATTAGCTGCTGTTGTTTTCACTTTAAAAATTTGGAGGCATCATTTGTATGGAGTAAAGTGTGAAATATATACTGATCACAAAAGTTTAATATATATATTCACTCAGAAAGAGTTAAACATGAGATAGAGGAGATGCCTAGAATTAATCAAGGATTATGATTGTACAATTCATTACCATCCGGGAAAAGAAAATAAAGTGGCTGATGCTTTGAGTCGAAAAAGTAATGCTTCATTAGCAATGTTGCATTTGGAACGTGATCCTTTGGTTAAGGATTTGATGAACTTTGGCATAGAAGTTGTTGGTGTAGGAAGTTCTTTTGTTTTGTTTTAGGTATTAGTGAGATCATCTCTATCAAATAGAATCAAGCAAGCACAGAAGCAAGACAGTGAGTTGTAGAAAAAGGTAGAGATGGTTCAGAAAGGTAAGTTTCCTGAATTCAACATCGATAATGATTGCGTTTTAAGATTTGGGAAGAGATTGTGTGTGCCTTGTGTTTCACAGTTGAAGAGAGAGTTGTTATGTGAAGCTCATAGTTCTCTGTTTTCAGTTCATCCTGGCAGTACTAAGATGTACAGAGATCTGCAGGAGTATTACTGGTGGGATGGAATGAAAAGAGATATTGTTTAATTTACTGTGAAGTGTTTGACATATCAACAGGTTAAAGCAGAGCGGCAGTTACCGAAAGGGATGCTTAAGCCTTTATCTGTGCCAGAGTGGAAATGGGAGAATATATCCATGGACTTTGTTGTGGGATTACCAAAGATATCTTAAGGTAATAATGCAATCTGGGTTATTATTGATCGCTTGACTAAATCTGCTCATTTCCTTGCTATACGAGATACTTTTTCCCTAGATCAACTTTCCCGTTTGTATCTTAATGAGATAATCAGGTTACATGGAGTTCCCCTCTCCATTGTATCTGATCGTGATCCCAGGTTCACTTCTAACTTTTGGAAAGGCCTTCAAAAGTCGTTGGGTACTGAATTAAATTTTAGTACAACATTTCATCCACAGTAAGATGGGTAGTCAGAACGAACAATTCAGACCTTGGAGGATATGATACGAGCTTGTTCGATGGATTATCAGGGAAGTTGGGACCAACATCTTTCTTTGGATAAATTTTCATATAATAACAGATTTCATTCCAGTGTACAGATGGCACCATTTGAGGTGTTATATGAGATGCGGTGTCGAACTCCATCTTTCTGGGATGAAGTGGGTGAAAGGAAGTTGATGGGACCAGAATTGGTATAAAATATGGCAGAAAAAGTTCAGCTGATTCAGAAGCACATGAGAACAGCTCCGAGTAGGCAGAAGAGTTATGCAGATAACCGGAGGAAAGATCTATCTTTCTAGGTACACAATGTTTTTCACGTTTCGATGTTGAGAAAGTATATGCCAGATCCATCACTTGTTTTGAGTCCAAAGGTAGTTCAGCTGGAAGAGAACCTATCTTATGAGGAACAACCAGTCCAGATTATTGACCACATGGAGCAAGTGTTACGAAATAAGGTGATTAATCAGGTAAAGGTTTTGTGAAAAAACCACATGATGGAAGAGGCAACATTGGAATCTGAAAATGCAATGAGGGATAAGTACCCCCACTTGTTCGATAAGTAAATAAATTGCGGGGATGCAATTTTCTAAAGGAAGGAAGGATGTAACATCCCAAGTAAGTAATGAATAATAGATATTTTTATCTATGTATATTAATGAATTAGATAATGTTTTAGAGGCTTAAAATGAAAATAAATCCTATCTTAAGCATGGAATACACTAATATTTTTTAAAATACTATTTTACTGCCTTTTGATGGAAAAGTATTTTTAAATCTATCTTTTTTACAATCTTATAAGCTATGTTTGTCAAAATAAACTTATTCTTTATGATTGGGACATCAAAATTAACTTTGTGTGAATTTTTGGTATTTTTATGACAATGTTCAATTTTTAATGAATAGTGAAAAATACTGCATTTTACATAAAAACTTCTTTTTAATCTAATTTATTTATATGATTAGATTATCTTTTTAATTGGTTTTAAAGTTAAATTGTAATATATTTTTACCATTTAATCCAATCGTTGTCATTAGGATTAATTTCACTTTGTAATTGGGCATAAACTAATGCCAAACTTTTCATAGATATTGTTTCAAAAAAACCCGCTATTTGTTTTGACAACGGGAATTATTTTTAAATAAATTATTGAACTTTCTGTGTTTGGAATTTGGTAAAATGGATTACATATTTGGAATAAAAAGGTCCAAATTATGTAATCAAGACTCTTTTGTTTTTGGACATTATGAATAGTTACGACAGTAATTATATTTAATTATCTTGATTAATGAGTAATCGGGTAGTTAAGGATAATAAAATAATATCATAATAAAAAAAAATGACACCAACATGTGTCCTAATTCTACTGATTGTCTCATGGCCGACCATGGTATGTCTTGTGCCAAACTTGGGGACCCCATGGAATCACTTTTGTGGAAAGTGACTTGATATCTTTTTATTTTTTTTAAAGAATGTAAATATAACAAGAATGTATCACCAGATTAAAACATTTTTTATTTTGTCTACATTGATGATATTTTAGACTATAAATATTCATTGGAAAGATAAAAAGATTTCCGACATCATAGTATTTTTTTCATAATTTTCAGACTTTAAATAAATTAAATTATTTATGACATTATGATGATGCAGCGATTACCTCATTAATGAAGGATTTAAATAAAATGAAATGATAATGTAAAATCTATGACCTAAACATGTCGAAAAACTATTAGATGGGTGGATTTAGAACCTTTATCACCTTACCCTCGAATTATACCAAAGTGGGACCTTTTGAATCCGAAAATCATTTTCAAATAAAGTAACATTTCTTTACTTTCCAAGAGTGCCCCTCCTCTCCTCTTATAAAAGGCCCCCACCTCTACCTCCTTACCCACACTCCCAAAGCATTTTTCTCGGCCAACCCCGGCCCATTTTGTCTCTCCACATCCCTCTTTTACTCTTTGAAGCCTCACTTTGGGAAGAAGTCTTCCCAAGGAAGCCTTTGAGCTCAAACCAAAGGGAGTTACCCGATTTTAAGGTAATATCTTCACTTAAGTCCTTTTGTTTTATTTTGCTTCTCCAACCCCCTAAAATCTTTTAATTCATTTCTTTTGTAACAACTACAGTATCTTCAATATACTAGGATGTTGTTATAAGAATTATTCGAGCTACACTTACACACACCGACATCTAATGGTTAAAGGACATACTGTTTCCGTGGATGGTGAATTTATGCCTCCCGAAACGATGATTGTTCAACATTCTTTTAACACCTTCAAAGGTGGCCAATAAGATGTCACGATATTTATATATGATATATAATATGTTTATGTTTTCCTTAAGCTTCTGTATTTTTCATTTTGGGCATACCTTTATGGTTTCCATTATGGGTAAACGCGATATATTCATTTAAGGAAGTGCGGACTACCGCCCCCTCAAAGTGATTTGATTCATTAAATACCATATGTGGGATGTATAAAGGATGGAACTATGATATTATATATGATATTATACTAGAATTATAATATACCTTTATATCATTATGATTCCATTCTATAAAATAAAAAATAGAAATGAAAGTAGCGTTCATGCGTACGTACGGGTTACCGTCTCCATGAACGGTGCATTTAATTTCTTACCTCTAAATGAATATGTAATATTATAAATTCATGTTTGTACTGGATATATATGATATATACATCATGATTATAATTATGGATATAATGGATACATGAAAAACTTGTAATTATAAAGGGTTTATTTTTGACTCAAGTACCAATGATCGTTAAAACGACCGTTATTAACTTAAATAATTACATAGTGTTCATGACATGGAAATAAGTGATATAAAAGGAATAATGAACTTGAAAAAGGTTCTTAAGCAAGTAGAAATTAACTCAAGTTTATTATTCAGGACATTAAAGAACGATCGAGTCAAGTCGGACCCGAGGTATGGGACTTCGTCTCAAACTCCTTTCATTGAGGCATATTTTGTTTTATACACAACCTTCTTTTATACGGTGTATAAACCCCTTTGACTTTTATGTTTATTCAAAAGGAATCTTTTTTATACGAATAATTTAATAACAACAAAAGGGAATGTTTTTGTCGTACATATGCGGTGACAATGACTTCTCTACCGACGTGACCATTATTTGAGTTTTGGCTTCCTCTACAAGCCATACCTTTTTTAAAAGAAAAATAAATACCATGTTTTACTTTTCTTTTATTTTGGTATTGAAAATGGTTTTCATAATGTTTTTATATCAATGTGTTGTATTGATATCTTGTGATTGAAAGGTGGAAATGTTATGTTTCCTTTATGCATGTTTTATGTGATACGATTATATTGAGGTTCTTGGGAATTATTATGAAGATGGGTGGTTCCGTGATAAACTAAGGGAGGGTGAGCCTGATATAGCTCTCCAATGCATTGGGTAATGCGAAGGAGTGAAACGTTAAGGTTTCTCCGAAGAGATTTATGGAATATACTGTGATGGGTATTCCGAACGTAACCAAGAGGGTTACTCCCTACGTAAGAATGTTATGAATGCCTCAAGTTTCCTTTATGTCTTATGATTTCTATGATTTATTCATGATTTGATGACGTATGTTAAAGTGCTTATGTTTTATGGGTAATGTATGATTTCATTCTTATGTATATATGTACCCATGTTTCCTTTCCATATTTTTATATCCCTTACTGAGCTTTTTATGCTCATCCCATGTTTTTTGAAATGTTTTTCACAGGTCAAGGGAAAGGTACATGATATGATGATTGTGTCAAGGAAGTGTCAAGAAAGAATCCATGTTTTATTTTAAATATGTTTCCATTGATGGGGAATAAGAATACTATCTTTATGTAACAACTTTGTTTATATGTGGAATGTAATGCAAGTTTTATGATCTAATTCTCTAAAACTCTAAACCCAAAAAGATCCTCAATGTGTAATCTTGTAATAACTCAATATTAAGTAAGGTTTAAGGCTGGGACCTTATAGGTTGATCACACCAAGATCATGTATGATGTAGTCTAATCTTTCATAATTTAATGGTATAGCGAATATATCAGAAAGTTGATATTCAATACCAAAAAAATCCAAAGTGATATCACCTTTTTGATAATGATCCCTCAAAAAGTGATGTCTTACATAAATATGTTTTGTCCTAGAATGAGAAACATGATTTTTAGAAATATTAATAGTACTAGTGTTGTCACAATTTATTTGTACATGTCTAAATTGATATCAATAGTCTAGTAATGTGTGTTTCATCCACAAAATTTGTGCACAACAACTTCCAGAAACTATGTATTCAGATTCTGAAGTTGATAATGCAACAGATTTTTTTTCTTAATACACCATGATACTAGTGACTTGCCTAAAATATGACATGTTCCAGAGGTTCTTTTTCTATCTTACTTACATCCAGCAAAATCAGCATCAGAATAACTAACTAATTCAAATGATTGTCCTTTGGGATAGAACAGTCCTAAATTGGGAGTATGCTTGAGGTATTTGAAAATTCACTTTACAGTATTTAAATGTGACTCTTTAGGGTTTTCTTGAAAACGAGCACACATACACACACTAAACATAATATCAGGACAACTAGCAGTCAGGTAGAGTAGACTTCCAATCATTCCTCTATAAGTGGTTTGATCAACAGATTTATCATTTTCATCAAGATCTATCTTACTGGCGGTACTCATGGGAGTGTCACTACTTTTTGTGTTATCCAATCCAAAAGGTTTAAAAAGAGCTCTAGTATATTTACTTTGAGTTAAAATAATTCCATCATCATTTTGAAAGATTTGAAAACCAAGAAAGAATTTAAGTTCACCCATTAAACTCATTTCAAATTCATTTTGCATAATTTTAGAAAAATCAGTACATATTGTAGTTTTTGATGATCCAAAAATAATATCATCTACATAAATTTTTACAACTAAAACATCTTTAGAAATTCATTTTATAAATAGAGTAGGATCATCTATTCCTTTTTTAAAACCTTTAGAAATTAGAAAAGTACTTAATCTATCATACTAAGCTCTTGGAGCTTGTTTTAAACCATATAAAGCTTTTGATAGTTTGAAAATATGATCTGTAAAAAGAGGGTTTGAAAATCCAGGTGGTTGTTCAACAAAAACATCCTCAGCAATATATCCATTTAAGAATGCACTCTTGACATCCATTTGATATAGTTTGAAATTTTAGATGTGCAGCATAAGAAAGTAAAATCCTAATAGCTTCTAATCTGGCTACTGGAGAAAAAGTATCCTCATAGTCAATACCTTCTTCTTGACTATTGCCTTGTGCAACTAGCCTATCTTTATTTCTAACTATGTTTCCAGATTCATCTACTTTATTTCTAAAAAACCATATTGTCCCTATTGTGAAAGTATCCTTAGGTCTTTCAACAAGATTCCAAACTTTATTTATTTCAAACTGATTGAGTTCTTCGTACATAGAAATCACCCAAAATTCATCATTAATATAATCATCGATGTTTTTAGGTTCATGCTGTGACAAGACGGCATGATGTTCAACCTGATTTCTAAGAGAAGCTCTAGTATGTGTCCCTCTATCAATATTTCCTACAACAGCATCTAAAGGATGATTCTTTAGATTTCTAGTTGATCTAGTAATGTTAGGACTAGAAATTTCAGGTTCATCAACAGGTTGGGAATCAATAGAAGAAGGTTCTGGAAGATTTCCAGAACTGGTTGTCTTTATAGCAGGTTCATTTGATTTGTCATTAAGGTCCAAAATAGATAAGTCTTCCTCAAGATTTTTAGGAGTGATTTTAGGCTCATGTGGATCAGTTTCATCAAACTTGATGTGAACAGATTCTTCCACACACTTGGTTCTCATATTGAAAACTCTATAGGCTTTACTAGAAATATAATAACCTAGGAAAATTCTTTCTCACTCTTGGATGAAAACTTGTCAAGATTATATTTGGGATTAATAATAATGAATTTGCATCCAAAAACTCTGAAATAGTTAACCTTAGGTTTCATATGGTTCCATAACTCATAAGGGGTCCCCTTAAGGACAGGTCTGATAAAGACTCTATTGATAATATAACCAGCTGTATTCATAGCCTCAGCCCAAAAGTAAATAGGCAGGTCATATTCATTAAGCATGGTTCTGTAAATTTCTTGCAGGGTTCTATTCCTCCTTTCTAATACACCATTTTGCTGAGGTGTCCTAGGGGAAGAAAAGTTATGACTATAGCCATTGTGTGAGCAATAGGATTCAAATTCATGATTCTCAAACTCACGGCCATGATCACTTCTTATAGTTTTAATCTTATGTCCACTAAGATTCTCTACAGATTTGGAGTATTTAACAAAGTAAGAACAAGATTCACTTTTTTGAGCTAATAAGTATACCCAAGTATATCTAGAAAAGTCATCTACTAAGACATAGACATAGTGCTTCCCATTTAAGCTAGAAACTCTAGATGGTCCAATCAAATCCATGTGAACCAACTCGAGAGGTTGAGAAGTTGAGACTTCTTTCTTTGGTTTGAAAGAGATTTTTTTTGCTTTCCCTTTTGACAGGGATTACAAACTTTGTCATATGGAAACTCAAGTTTGGGTAGGTCTGTCAATAAGTTCTTCCAAGTATGTTTTATGAGTGAATGTGTATTGCAGTGTCCTAATATTCTGTGCCAAAGCCAAGAATCTTTATGAAAAGCATTTAAACAAGTAATATTTTGCATGGCTAAAGAATTTAAATCAACAACATAAACATTTTCATTTCGCAGGGCAGAAAATACTAAAGCATTTTTAGAATTAAAAACATTGCAAGAATCATTTTCAAATTTAACATTAAAACCATCATCACATAATTGAGAAATACTTAACAGATTATATTTATGTCCCTCAACAAATAAATCATTTGAAATTAATACTGAGTCAGTGTCACCAATCTGGCATAAGCCGATGATTTTCCCATTAGAATTATCACCAAAGGTGACAAAGCCTCCATCAATTCTGACTAAGCATTTAAAGCGTGAGAAGTCTCCTGACATATGTCTTGAACATCCACTGTCTATGTACCAAGTCTTCCTACAGGAGCTCTTTAAGCAGGTTTCCTACAATACAGATTTAGATAGGAAATGATTTTGGTACCCAGATCTTATTGGGTCCAGACAGGTTAGAAATCATAGCTTTCGATACCCAAATTTGTCTTATGGGTCTCATAAAATTATTAGAATCAACAGATTTTGAAAGATAAAATTTATTAGATCCGTAACTATGAATATAACTATTTGAAGCATATAAATGTCCAGAACTAGAACTAGCATTATTCTGTCCATATTTAAGAAAAAATATGTTCTTAGTAATCTGTCTCTGTCAAGGTTTGTAGCCTATTCCAGTAGTGTATTTTGGTGTAACTTTCTTTCATAGAATTTGATTTAGTGTATCATTTCCATTTATGAATTTCTCTAAATCCTTTCATAGTTGCTCATTAGACATTTTTAGTTTAGTGTTCTCCCTTAACAACTGAGCATTTTTATCATTTTCAATAGTAAGTTTGGTTTTAAAAGTAGTAGTGAGAGCATACTGTTTCTTTAATGATTTGTATTTATCCTTAAGTTCATAGCATGTCTATTCCAGCATATTACAATATTCAAACAATTCCTAACTAGTCGTGTTTTCAGAATCAGAATCAGATTCTGCAATATCTTCAGAATAATAAGAATTTAAAGCAGGAGTATCTAGGGTTACCTCAGACGTGTTTGTTATAAAACACATGTTTGCCTTATTTCTGGTTTCAGTCTCAAATGCTTCAGATTCGTTGGAGCTATCCTCAGAAGTGCTCCATGTAGCCTTCATAGCCTTTTTGTACATACTTTCCTTGTAATCATATTTATTCTTGAATTTGAGCTTTGGGAAGTCTGCTTTAATATTTCCATTTCTTTTGCACTCATAACAAACAACTTGATCAATTTTATCTGGATTTTTCCATTCCTTCTTCCAATGCCCCTTATTGTCATACTTTCCTTTGTAATTCGATTTTCTGAAGAATTTCATCTTCCTATAAAATATCTTAAACCTTCTAGCTATCTGATCCATCTCAGCATCACTATCAGAGTCTGAATTTTCACTGGTTGAACTGTCAGTAGGTAGTTGAGCTTTATCTTTGTCTTTTCTCTTTGAAGCTGTAGTCTTGAATGCCACTGATTTTCTATTAGGTTCATCATCTTCCTCTTTATTCACCATGAGTTCTTCCTCATACATCATAAGCTTACCAATGAGTTCTTTGACAGGTAGAGCAGCAATGTCACATAACTCTTTGATTGAAACAGATGTGCCTCTCCATCGGTCTGGTAAACATATCAGAATCCTCATAATTTGTTCCTTTTCTAGAACAACCTTTCCAAGTGAATTCATTGTATTTACTATCTCATTAAACCTGAGATGCATGTCAGAAATAGGTTCATCAGTTTTCATTTTAAAATTATCATATTTAATAGTATTAGTATTTAATATCATTTCTTTAACATTGGTTGTTCCTTCATGAGAAACACTCAAAGTATCCCAAATTTCAAAAGCAGTTTTACAAGTAGAAATTCTGTTAAACTCTTCATCTCCTAAAGCACAGTTCGTGTCATTCATAGTTTTACAATTATTATTGTAAGCAGTCTTTGTAGGTTCATCCCAAGTGGATCTAACAGTAGTGGGATGTTTATATTCTGATTCTATGGCAGTCCAAATATCAAAACCCATGCTCTCTAAATGAATTTTCATTTTAAGTTTCCACTGTGTATAGTTTGTACCATTGAAGAAAGGTGGCATGTTAGTAGCACCACCCTCTAGTCTATTATCCATAACGAGATTTTAGAATGATAATTTAAAAAGATTATAATTTATAACTAATAGAAATGTAAGATCTTTAAAGATGCAACTAAAATAACAGTTGAAAAATAGAGTATTTCAAAACTCTTTGAACAAAAACTAAACCTCTGATACCAAATGTTGGTCAGAGTGGATACTCAAGAGGGGGGGGGGGGTGAATTGAGTTCCAATTAAAATTTCTATTAAAATATTGTCGAGTTAAAATCCCCCGATTTGTAAAATGAGTCAAACTGTAGTGAATTTATACAGATTGTAAATGTTCATATAGCTTCTCAAAGATTTATTAGGTCTCAGTTAGTTTAACCACAATATCAAACTAACTTTTGAAACTAATCTACTGATTTAAAATAATTGTAAACACTTGCTTATTTAACTATCAAAGTAGCTTAAAAATAGATTTGTATTTCTAAGTAATAGCAGCGGAATAAATAAGATATATGTAGTGTGCTTTAAACATAAATTAAAGATTCACAACATGTAAAAAAAGAGGTTCAGTCTCAATCCGAGACATAGTCCTCTCAAATATATATAAATTTGATCCACACCCTGGATCGGGGTTAACAACAGTTTACAAAACTGCCCAGGCTACGCAGGGAGCTCTACCACTGTTCTTATTGGGAAACAAAACAAAGACCAGGTCACATAAGGACATCTTCCACAGTTGATGTGAGTAAACAGGAGTTAAGAGAATTTGAGTGAGGATTTTGATATACACCAGTACAGTGCAGAAGACAGTGTGTGTAAAAGATATAAAGAGTACACCACACTTCTCGAAAGTTAATAAATAAATCACGTATAGAAGATAGATGAGTGTTTAGAAAGCTCTAGTGATTATCAATGCAGCTCTGGACTCGTGGGATTTAGTAGGAATGCTTCTGAGTCCTTCTCTGGTTTTTCAGTTGAAAAACAGAGTGTCGTAGTTCAGCTTGTCTTCTTCAGGAGTGAGAATGTTCTCTTGATTCGTCGTGTGTTCTTCAGCAGTATTGGATTGCACTCATGAGAGTTCTCTGAAGGTCTTGCAATCTACTTTGTTTCCAGGATTTTTCTCTGATGTATGTATGTTCTTCTCCTTATATCTTCACACTTTCACGTCACTACTTGCACTTCTTGCACCACCATGTGTACTGCATCTCAGTCTTTCTTATATTCCACGAGTTCTGGCAGTTGGAATTATTCCCTTTTCATAGGTTCGAGATACGGTTTCCTGACATGCCAACAACTATCATTAAATAACATTAATTGCATTAAAAAAATATGACCATTAGCATTATTTAAATAATATTGACAAAAGGTTAAGAAACAGTGTCACAGTGATTAAGGAAACAATGTCTTCATCACGGTGTGAGCTTCACGGTATGAGCGTCACAGTATGAGCTTCACTTTATGTGCATGTCACGGTATGTCCATGTCATGGTGTCTAGCTCACGGTGTCTGGGTCACGGTGTCTGATCATAGTGAGTCCTTCACGGTGTCTCGGTCATGGTGTCTAGTCACGGTGAGTCCTTCACGGTGTCTGGGTCACGGTGTCTGGTCACGGTGAGTCCATACTTTGAAAAATATCTTTATTTGGACTGAGAATGTAATATGTAGAACATGGATTAAGTTTAATCACAAGAGATTAAAAGAGCTTGAATCATAAATATAAACGTGTGATAATATATGTGAGATTTGTGATCATGCATGAGACTTGTAAATAATAAAGAGAGTAATTAACATCGATAAGATTTTCTATCATCCAAACATGATGTGTAGCTATTATTGAGATTGAAAAGCATTAGCAAGATGTGAAATGAAGATTGAGATTAATTAATAGTAATAAGATTTGTGATCATTAAAACATGATTAACACATGAGGAATCCAATAGAATATATAAACACCAATAAGTACTAAACAAAACAAAGTATCTATCATCTAATTTTTAAGGAATTTAATAAAAATAATGTTCAGTACACACTAATAGTCCTTGATTTCAAGATCTACCTCACCATGAGCTCCTCGAGGGCCAAATATTAATTTGAAAGAAACCCTCAAATTCATGATGAAAATAATACCCTATCATAGTCACTATAATCATTTGTATATATCAGGAAAATTGGAGATATTAACCTTATATATTTTATTAAAAAGGTAAGAAGGAAACCTATTAACACAACTTCGTAAATAAAAATCAATATCCCTTAATTGTCATAATTCGTTGTAATGTTAAAAAATTGGATTCTCAAACATAACATATTGATATATAAATCATGGATGGAAACATCATTCCACACTATATGCTCAGAGATATTAAGGTCTGCCAAAATCTCCTAAATCACCTTAAAAACCGAAAAATCAATTTTTAGCTATTTAACTATGGACCTACAAACATACATAGAGGTATAATCTTCAGTAACACTGATGAAAATGTGTAAGAATAAAAATAATTTATAATGGATAAATAAATTAACAAAAAATAACATCTTAAGTCAATTATCACATAAATTCCCCTAGGGATGATCACCCTACATCAACCCATATTTAATAACATAATATCAAAATAATAAATCAATTGGTCTCCTATAACCACTTACCAACTAGTTTTTCAACCTAACGCCCCAATGGAAGACATCCTAGTGATCCTAAACAATTATATAACCTTAATGCAGCACAATGAATCTCATATGAAAAATACATAATGTATGATAAAGCCTCATCATTACCATCATAAAAAATTCACCACCAAATTCCATGGTATACTAATATCACTACATCAGAAATTCACATCATATCCTCATAAAATATACATCTTATTAGGGTATAAACTTCATTTATGAAATTAACCACATTCCCTCCCCCTATAATGCTCAACCCCCGCTAAGTACCATTTTAACAACCTCAAAACCAGCCCACTAGGAGTAATGAAAACATTTTCCAAAACTAAAAGGATAGTGCAGAAGATTAAGTTTGCAACGATAAGTTCCCTCGAAGATCTGGATATTGGGGAAAACATATGAAACCTATACCATTTGGAAATTAGTAAGGTTATCTATAATGAGAGGGATATGTATGATATAATAAAAAAATCCAATATATATATATAAACACAAATATTAAGGGTTCATACAAAAAAATCCTCATAATCACTATAAAAACACTATATAAACCATTCAATAGGTTATATGGAATTTTTATTCCAAAACTAGCACTAAAATCCTTAAAAAATAGGCACACCATCATTTAAACATTTCCCATTTAATCCCATCGGTTAAAATTTTCCATATTTGAGAATAACTATCCATGTTACAGTATCTAACCCCTTTAATTCCATATATAATTACTAACTATTTATTATCCATTTTTCATATTCATTCCAAATATTAACCATACATTACAGTTATTAAAATTTCATTTTATCCTATAGTTTATGTAATTCTATCTCAAATCCATCATAATTTTCATCACTTCTAATAAAATTCCATTACTACTAGGGAACTATAGAACATCCTCATGAAACATAACTAACAACCACACAAAATTCCCATAACCATTCCCAATAAATCATACAATAATAATGTGACAATATTTCATTCCAAAAAAACGTACCACCATTCCACATAAAAAAACTATTCCTCTTTCTAAACATGGCATGACATCCACAACTCTTATATAACAATACATACAAAACCCTATATGGAAACAAAAATCCTACAAAAAATCCATAAAATTAACACCAATAATAAAAGTAAAATAAAAAATACCTAATAACAAATTTATTAGAAAATATAATCTTCTTCCCCCACACTGTATTACAGTATCCTTCAATATTAGTTCAATATTTCTTACATAAGAAATATAACCTCAGTCCATGATTCTATGAAATTTATTCATTACCATATACAAATGATTTTCCTTTAATAAATGGTTATGAAATTTATAAAATAAAAAAATTTAGACATGTATTTGTAAAAAAATAAATTCAATAATAAATGGTGGTCAAAAATAACATATGCAAATTCATAGAAACATGTAAAAAATTACAATACACCACATTAAAATTAATAGCATCATTTCAATTCATTATCATAACTAATTTTTTCTATATCATACAAATAATTACACAATAAAATTTACATATACATTATAAAATAAAGAAAATAATGTTCTTGAATCCCCAACTTCATCTAGTGCATCAAAAATCAATACACATGATATATTAGATAATGAGGATCATATATCCAAATAATGCATGGGATAATCGTCAAAAAATAAAATCTAAAATCTCATGTATCAATACATGATCCACCACTATGTATAATAGAACTCGACTACTACAAAACCTATCCTTAATAATGGACATTATGTAAACCTAGGAATATAAGAATCCGAACAAACCTAATATTACCACAAATCAATATCATTAATCTATGGTCTAAATCCATATAATTAGAACTCTTATTCCTCTAAGGAATCAACATTCATTGTGTGAGTATTTAGATAAATAAATGAAAATATAGGGATTCTAATGATTAATTGAATTTATATCAATATATAAATTTAAGGAGTCATGGAATGACCTATCATGGTTAAACAATAATAAGTCAAATTCCATAGAACCTCTAGAAATCAAGTCACAAATCCCCAAATATAAACTAATTTTAAACTCAATAAATATCATCATCAAATGTTACTAAGGAAGGGATGGTATATTACAAAATATCCACAACAAGATAGAACCAAAAATAGGGCCATTAGAACCCATACTTTAGAAAATATCATCATGAAAAATTTGGCCACATAGTGAAATCCCACTGGAAGCTCATTCAATATAAAACTCTCAAAACCTATTTCATGATGATTGTTTCTCCACTAAAATTTCATATATTGTAAATCTAAAAACCTCCATAAGTTATATGATGAAGAAAACCAGGCCTCTACCCCATAGTTGGGTAATTGATAATGAAATAAAGTATGTTTCATAAAAATTTCTAAGATGAATCTAAATAATATATGATTCATTAATATTTTTTACATATAAAATTGTAAAATAAAAACCCGTTTCTACCTTTATAATGGATAATCCAACAGCATACCAGGAATAAGGCTTCAATTTTTGATAGCATGAACTCTAACTCTCATGGACTAATCACCATTCCCATGAGAACTTCTCTATGTAACTTATTTTCAACCATATATACACTCTCAAATATAAATAATCCCTTCAATAGTGACTCAAGTAGGTATGTCCTCACAAACATCTCATAGATAATGTCTCAAATATAATATCATGTCTCTACATCCAGTCTCATCTAAGTTACACTAAATCCCAAAAGACACAATTTTATTGGTAAAGAATGGATGAGATATTATATTATATACCTCTCAAAATATTATAATCATTTAGAATCAAAATCCAAAAAAATAAGAAGAACTAAAATTATAAATCTTAACACTCATTCAAAGATAAGTCTCAAACAAATAAAACTACACCAAAATATCAGAAAATAACACTAGAGGAAAATTTTTAAATAAAATTTCTATAATTAATAAGTTAAATCATCTCAACAAAAATAAATCATCACATCATAAAAAATACTAAAAAAGGATTAGGATATTGATCACACATCTATGGCTCCTACTCCTATTTATATTCTTTTATGTCATAATTACTCCATAAAACAAAACCAAAAGGAATAACTCATCCTCCAAAAAACATCTACAGTTGATACTAGAACTATACTGACTACTCTAAAATTTTTTATCACACATTATATACAACTATCCCTAATAGACCACATATATGTTTTATGAAAGATACCAATGAAGATATGAAACGAAAAATAAATCATGTATTCAGTTTGTCTATGAAGAGAGAGTTTACCAATACAACACCTTTTCAACATCCCCCAACACATAAGAGGGGATAATAAATAGGGGTATAGCTTACTCACATTTCCAAACATCTAAATTCCTTTATTTAAGGAAACACTCATGAACACATGATCCTAAACAAAAACATTAAAGGCTTCGACCACTGATCCATATATGAAATGTAACAGTCATATGACACCATCATTAATTGTTAAACAATCTAATTAATCTATTTTTTTTCATAACTCCAAATCCAATCCAACTATCATTAACTCCCAACCAAGTCTAGAAAAATATAGACATTCAAGGATACATATAGAATTATTTAGGAAATGAAAGTAACAGAAAAATGTTTTCAATTATTATAAGAAAACTAAACTGAGGGGAGATTCATCACCTACAATCCTATAAAATTAAAAAAATAATGGTTGAATCATATCCTAAAGTGTTATAATAGTTCACTCCTTTAATAGATCCATTTGAGGATATAAAGGTTTTTTAAGGTGTGGTTTAGATCTAAAATCATAGTAATGGGATCCCCTTGATATCAAGGTAAAATGTAGATCTGAATTAGAGATGATGGTCCATAGTACACTATACATTATCACTATATCAAAGATATAATTTCATTCAATAAAATAAATGAACCAAAACTCCTTTATTTTCATGAAATGATCCAACCGCATTAATTAGTCCTCAATTTTAAAAATGACAGCAAACTGTCACTAAGAATATGTCAAATAGTGAAAAAATAAATCGAAATATCATCCTTTATATTACTTAATGAATTTAATGACTTCCATAAACCACATAGAACACAATAATCATTACTCTCCTACTAAAAAAAAGCATAATGACCCAAACACCACTTATGAACTCATTATCCGTGACCACTATAACTACATTGTTAGTAAAAAAGAATTTTACTTCATGAATTTAATGTTTGTTACTTAATAATTGATGTTACATATGTTTAGAATAAGTTATTTATAATACCATTGTGAAAACCAAGAAACTATGGGTTTTATCATTAGTTATTCATATAAAAAATATTAAAAGTTGAATTTAATATGACATGAACTCATTTTTTTATTCCATTAATAGTTAAACGACAATTTTTATAATACAACATAAAATGTATTATTCATTTCTATCATTTTCATGTACACAATATAACATATTATTCCCCCTCTTATAAAATTTATACTATACTTCTCTTCAGTACATAGTTTCATTCCATTAAATTTTTATTCAATGATTATACCATGGAAATTATCTGGATATCATCATTTTTTATTAAAGTTTTTCTTCAATATTATACTATTTTATTATTCTTTTTGGATGAAATCTTATTCAGATAATAATGTTTTTATGATAATTGTTCATAATTATATTTACCATCTTGAGTTTAAAAATTATATCCTACCAAACATTATTATTCCAAAATAGTTTTTTTCTTGATGGAAAATTAATATTAACAAAAGATATTTATTTTTTATGGAAACCGCAAATAAGTAGGGAAATTAAGTTCAATAATTATGTTAATATTTTTTCATCTTTTTTCTAAAACATTATAAACATTTCTTTCTTGTGAGTACTATTCATATAAATATTTTAAAAAAATCTAATTAGACACTTTTGAGGTCAGTTATTAAAATAAATGATGTAAAATTTAAAAAAGATACAATTTTGATATTACATAAAAGAATAACTAATATTGAAAGTCTCAAAATAATGATTTTAATATCGTGTTTTTTAATTTTCATTTAAAAACAAATAAACATTCAAATATATATACTTCTGCTAAAACCATATATTTAACATAAAAATCAATGTTAAATTGTACATTTTTTGTAGTTGTGACTCTTAAAGGAAAGATATATTTTGGATATAATTGAAATCACTATTGTGTATGTTCTTTATAAATCATGGAGAATATCCTCTCACAATGGTAGTTGAATAAAAATATTCCTAGAAACAACATTTCAAATCATCCTTAGACCATCCCCCAGTTGAATCGCTATGGAAAACACGATCTCATATCATGTTTAACTTTGAGTCTCTCCATTGAGAATCTTATTCCTACTATATCATTGAGTATGACACTATAATCTGGTACATGATCTTCTATTACTATTCACAATTACATCAACATAAATAATTTTAAGCTCCTCCATCAAGATCTATACATCACTAGACTCTCGAACAATGACTCCTCACATCTTTCTACAGAGTGCACTATCAACTAAAATCATTTCCTTAGTGTATCATGATATATTGAAATCATAATATTTTATAAACACCGTTCACCAATGATAGAATTTTTTATATCTAGCTGAATGAAAATATACCTTAGGATCATGTGATCATTGGAGACCACAAAATACTCCCTGATGAGGAAATTTCTAAAAAACATCCTACAAGATGCCACCACCACAAACTCAAGATCATGGGTGTAATAGTTAATCTCCTTGGGACATGACTACTAAGTTCCATATGAGATTAATACCATCTACTATATCAAGATAAGTCCTAAATCATTTTGGGAAGATTCAATAAAAACATCCAGCATCACTCCATCCTCTAGAAACCAAGGGACATAAGAACTTATGAATTATAACTTTAGGTAGTTGAATGATTCCTGTCATTGATCAGTCCATGAAAAATTATTGTCCATCCTATTCAACACTATCATTGAGTCTATAACCAAAAAGAAATAATACATGAAAATATAACGGTTTTTCTCAATACCATGGATACTATATAACTCTACAATATTATATAGTATTTCCCAAGAAAAATCCACCTCATTAAATTACGGATTGACTAACACCCAGTATTGGGACACAACAGAACTATTAAAATAAATCTACTGCATTTAAAATAAGTAATTTGAAAAATTAACAACGTTTAGATGTTGAAAAAAAGGTTTAAAATTACATAAACATACTAAAAACAGTCCTCCATAGAATTCAAGTATATAGGTATGTTGTTGATGAAAGAACCATGAATTGATATAGGAACACATTGAAAATAAATTTTACGAGTCCAATGAAATAGTAGGGTTATTTTTTACACTAAACAACATAAAAATTATTTTAATGTTCTTTTTATTAAAATTGAATGTAGTGTTTGTAACATAATCCTCAATCACTATCATGGAATGATATCTTAATATCAGATCAGTAATGAATATTATAGATTCCTTCATCTAGTTCAATAAATCATTTATACACTGGAGGGGGTAAATATTATTGGTATTAACTAGGTTTATTCACTAGTTGTTTATACACATACACATACTCCTCTTTATCCTTATTAAATAATAATGCAAGGTCAAACAAATATGACTTATAAGGCCTGATATAACTCTTATACATCGAATATCCTCTCTATATAATCATCTTGAGCAGCTAAGAAGGTTCCATCTAGTTATTGAACCATAGAAATCTAAGAGACACCTTGTTTCCAAAATTTCCCAAACTAAATACCACATCATATAGGGTAGGAATTAAATCCATTTTATTGAAACATCTTAAAACTCATCATGTGCCTCTTTGAAGATATACCACATTTTCTTGTAATAAATGTAAAGACAATGATTCTAAATGAGATGGTATCATCTAAAAAACCCTAATACCCAACTGATAATCCCCCCCAAAGAAAAAACACAATGGATCTCTTCATCATTGAATAAAACTCTTACCCCCAAAAAATCCAATGACTTAAAATATTGTATACAACTCTTTGGAGACAAGAATGAAATTACAGTGTATTAACCATGACAAAAAAATCCATCTACAACCTATGTTTCCCCTTAATAGTCTTTACACCTTGATATATGTTAAGGAAACTCATAAAACCTTCAAATATCATATTCAACATTAAGGGAGCATGAAACATATCATCATTGTGTCCTAAGGAACAAACAATGGTAGGTGAAATGAATTTGTAGAATGATATATAATTAAATTAATAAAATATAATGAATAAGTTAAATAGAAGATGCCTGGGACAATCTATTTCTCATATTGAACTTCCACCTCTATAGAATGAATATTTCCACATGTAACTCCCAAACCATACTTATGAAGATTTCCTCTATATAAGAACTCAACCATTTGATCATAAGACTGAAAAAATGGGGTTTCTTCTTATTTATTTTTCTATCCATAGTTTAATGAATTCTTATTATCACTACTATAGATAAGTCCTCTATAGAAATTTATTCTATGAATGAAATGGAAGATTATCACATATACAATACTATACCCCAATAACATTCTATAAATTTTATTAGTGTTAACCATGGATTTTATAAGAAAATCACATATTGATGTATAACCTAATAAATTTATCAAAACTACTAACCCAAAATAACAATGAAGGAATATGAGGAGGCCTAATCTTGGCTAACCAAAACACTATATTCACCGATATCTAAGATACTATAATAATAACAATATTCCAGGAAAATCTCTAATAACCACCCTTATTGAATGATCCCATATATATATATCTATTAATAATATCTATTAATCATTTCTTATCTTACACAACCATATATATATACATCCCCAATAGGAAAAATACATATCTATTAACCAGGTAGAACACCTCCTCCAACCAATGTATTATAGGGTCTTCATCATAGAAATTATTTTTCATGATGTGAAAAAGGTCCTTGAAGAAAATAACAATATCTCACATGATTAGGATCCATAGATTATGGTAAAAAACCACCACCCTCATCATTACCCTCATTATAATTGTCTAGAACATGGAATAAAACTACCACGAAAAATCATACAATGTACCATAGCATCCTTACAATTAATGAGATAAAAAATATTCCCCTATAACACTACTCATCTCATATGGATAATTAAAAAACTTTTTGGTATTATTTCTAAACCTATCTAAAAATGAAGGTGTTGTTGAGAACCTCTAACAAATACTCTATGTGTGAATCAAATATTATTCAATAATATTTCATTATTCCTAATGAAATAAATAACAAAACATATTCCTCCATGACATTTCCTCCAAATATGTATCAGCACATTAATGGCCAACTAGATTGTACTACTACGCCTCACCAAGATGACCAACACCTAAACAACATCCAATTATAATATTTAAAATAAAAAAATTACTCCAAATCCTAGTAGCATAGAATTAATTTAAGTTTCATTCTGTTATATTCACTTCAATTTCTTTGCATTCTCATCAATTGAAATAAAATTGAAATATTTATGATGCATATATCTCTATTATGTATTTCCCAAAAAAAAATAGTATTATCTCACTCAGGTGGTTCAGTAAGATTAAATTATTTACATCAGATATTAGTGTTCCCTAATCACATATCCCTTAGATTATATTCCTTGTTACATCACACACTTTGTTTAAAAATAAAATATAAACTCATCATTCCCATATAATCCCCTCTATTTCTTAACATAAAACACTATGCTAACACTCCTACATTGTTTTGATACCATTTTTTCCTAACCCGCCCCCACTAAAAATCCCTTTTAGTCAAGTAGTGATTACGAGAGTGACCTATAAGGACCACCCGAGATGGGATCCATGTTAGAGAGTCACACTAATGGAATAAATTCCGAAAATGGGAGGTATTACCCTAATAAATCATATGAACAAGGTATGAAAAATCAAATCCACATGAAAAAATAAATAAACAACAATACCCACAATTATAATAATGCATGTAAATATCATAAAATTAATGTCTCCAAAATATAATACAAAAAAACATATAAGAATCAATTCTAAGATAACTCCATTTTTCATTCTAGTGACGTCTAGAACAATCTCCAAAGTCGAACCAAAAAACTAAAATTAGATTTATCTATATAAGGTTGATAATAGATTTATACTTCATAAGATCCTCCAAAATACATCTCTATAAAATGGTGAAGACGAATACTTATGATTTAGTGGGTAAATTATAAAACAAACTAGAACATACAAGGTGAAATGTCAACTAATCCCACCTATAAATTCTCATCTAATATTAACACCATGTTTGAAAACATAATATCATAACCATGTATCAATATGTACTAAAAAACTAGTCCCCCATTACTTTTTCTCTCTCATATCCTAATGATAATTATTAATAATTTATTAATCCCTTTGATATCCATGATAACCTATTCGGCATATTATATCCAAAATGCCTAATGTATACTTACAAACCAATAAAAACATCGTTACATATGCACCACTACATGACACTGTATGGCCACATCATCACCACACCTCAAAACCTCATCACGTATTTTTACTTGTAGGTTGTAGTTAATATGATTGACAATATACTTGTTCCCTACACCCACTATGAACAACCCCCACTATGTACTATCACCACATACACATAACCATCATATTATAAATGAAATATAGAGTAGAGGTAGATATGATTCCTCTCCATACTGAATGTTGGGGATAAATATTCGGAATTAGTTTGGTTATTAAACTCGGAGTGGATGAGTTTTCAATCCCATAGAAAATATAACACATAGAAATTGTCACAAAAATATTCTAGAATATGGTTTCACACCAAAACTACACTACTACTCAATTACAAAAACAACACCATCACCACAAATATCTACCATTGCTACAAATTTTTATAACCTAATCCATCCCCACATACCATAAAAAAAATCCAAAACAATCATTCATATTATTAAATTTAATCAAACTATTTATTTATTCATTGATTTAACAATTCCACAACATGTTTCATTAATTAATCCCATTAATACCATATTTAACTAAAATTTAATTATTATCGATTAATCTGATTCATTCTAATAGTAAGAAATATATTTAAATTATTATCATTCCTTTCACAACCCATAGTTTACAAAAGTATATCCCACACCAATTATCATGTTTATAATTACCAATAACATTCAGTTACTCCCATGAAACAATATATTATCTATATTAAAATCATCTAACCACCACAAAATCCTTTAGTAACTCCGGACAATAGTCCCCAAAACACATTCATTTTCCATACTACCTATCATACCACCATTATACATTGACATCATAATTTCTTATATCAAACCATTTAATGGTATTCCAACTGACCACTTCACAACACATAAAAATATCTATAAATAGATAAAAAATGTACTAACACTACCATACATGTTAGAAAAAAGCATTCATTCGGATAACATATAGAAACCAATTTCAATAATAATAACGTCCACCACCCTACATCTAAAAGAGTTTTTACACATTAAATTAATCTCAGTTAATGAAAATATATTATCATAATTGTAGATTCCACACAGCTGGTTCATTACTATGTTTACATGATTATCCATTTCTAAATGTTTATTCCACCAATAAAATCATTGAAAAAACCCATCTATATATCTATGTAGAAAATTATTTTCCATAATATCCAATGAAATCAAACAATAAAATATGTTAAATAATTAATACATTTTCACACAAGATATGTAGTACATTCCAATAGATTTCATTAGTTTAATTCATTCTCATCATTATGTGAATCTATAACCTAAATGAAATTGAATATTAATCATGTTATTTTTATATTAAACAAAATAGAAAATATATTACAAAATATACCTTCCTCAAATAGTTCTTAGACAATCATTTCATAATAATAAGGAAATAATTGTGTTAAAATGTCAAAATCCCATAATGGATGTCAAGAAAAACAATGAAAACATCATCCTTTATCAATACATGACCCAAAATCACCCAAACTCTACCATCATTAATACAACAACCATAACATAAAATGAATATTTAGAAGTCCCAAGAATAAAATATTGAGAGATTACCACGAATATCCAACAGTAAATATACTTATGAAAAGGGATAAATCAATGAAAAGGGGTCTCAATGACCTCTAAGGACACACCTATGATAAATTGACCTTTGTAAGATATCAAAGGAAAATTGAATAATTTTTATGAACATATAAATGTTTGAAAAAATAAGAATTTATGGAACAATAGTGTGATAGATATTTTTGACAAATTGATAAGGATAAATCAATAAAATATTTGAAAATATTACAAAATTCCACATATATTAGCTTATTGAAATAATATATAACATTTTTATATAATACAGTTGATGACAATATATTCCATGAACAAAGCACAATGATGACATCTCATCCAACACAAAACCATTGAAACCTGACTTCCAGGTCCCCACATTGTGATTAGGTTCCCCGACATGACATCTAATAATTAGAATGACTAAAATTATCCTCAGAGTCTCCATGTTATGGAATTTATAGGTGCACTCTAAAGAAAATTTGTATGAAATCACAGATGATCCCTTTGGAATGTCACATCATGAAACATGAATCACTATAGTGAACAAATAATATATAACAAAAAAATAAGATTCATGAATAATTTTTAATGCTTATATAAATGTCATATGTTTCATTAATATTTTATAAGAGAATTTATTTCCCAAAAACTCCCTATTTTAACCCTACATTCAATGATAAAAAACTTTATTCAGTGATAATGAGTATTCCTTAAGACAACATGTACTCCAACTCTCTAATCTTTAACATATGGTATATGAAACCTTATCAACAATGAGACTACATAAACATAGTATACCCCACTAATGTAGAAAATTCTTAAAACATTGACTCACCCTTCATAAAACCGCCATCTACATTTCCTATAAATTAATGTCACGGTATAGGAGGACACTTCATGGACTACCTCTCCATGTTGAAGTCTCATTACTTGAACTATCTCCTTTTAATCTCTTCCCACCACCTCAAACACCATCAAGACAGAAATTCAATAGCCTGGAAAGTTCATTCAATTATAAGAGATCTAACCAATCTATAATAAATAATTTTCTAAAAACTAACCTAATAATTGATACATCATAAAAATAATTATATTATCAAGATAGGATTACATTTTATATTAAAATAACAAAAACATATATTATGCCATTCCAAATCTCCACCATTTTAATTAATTTTAATGATGTATTAATGAAAACCAAGATTAAAATATAATATTTATTGAACTTTTTAATTTAATAAAATTGATTTTTTTCTCCACACGGACATCAAATAATAACTAAAACGAATAAGCTTCAAATTAAAATCCAAATAGTACATAAAATATCATTTTAACTCAGTCAGTGATAAATAAAATATCTTATGAATTAACAATAAGACTAGATTTATAACCACCTTGACATATTTATAGTGATAATTTTACAATAACATTTTAACTATAATGATAAATTATATTTACTTAGCTATTTAGGATGGGTATACAGTGACAAACAGAAAATATACTGATTGTTAAATTTGAAAAAAAAAAGATTACAAAAATGAAACAAACTACCAAAAAAACAATAGCAGCACTACTTGATAGAAAAATATCATCACCCGAAACCTAAAAAACCAAAACACACAAATCAATTTAACTTTTAATTATGCCCACTTCATAATGAAAATGTTTTTTCATTCTTATAATATGAATTTTTAAGCTATGTAACCCCAAAGCTAAAATTCATTCCCAATATAAGAAAAACAACATCACCCTCTACTTTTTCCAACTAGATTCCCATATAAATCACCCCCATATCGCTTGATATTCCAGAGTAAATATCTTTATATTATATAAACTTGATTCCTCATCTCTATTTAATACATCAACTATAAACATGAAACCCTCCATCAAATCTATAGCCTGAATGAAGACTCAAAATGTCACACCCATTCATATTTAACAGCAAAAAGGCCCAGAGGAAGGATAATATATAAACAAAATTGAATACTAATATCATCCAAAATGTCTTCATGTTATGAAAATTATAAAATCAAATTAATAAATTTTTCCTTCCACACATGTGAAAGAATTTATATCCTCATCATGATAACGAATCATTCCATGAAACCTATTTTTCTAACCATAATTCATCTTTTACCATGTTCGAGCCACAAATACAAGAAAATCCACTACCAAGTCATCTAATAATTGATCTCATGTCCTTGTAATTTCATTTGAAATATCAAATTCTTCTTATAACTACTCATAATGAGATCTTTCTACACCACTAAGGATTATAGAAACTATTTTTTTATGAAATCTAGACAATATCATTTTTTGTGAATCCTTCATCTTTATCTTAAGAATAACACATCAATGATCTCATGATGAAATACATATAACATAATTAATAAAAAAATAAAAAAGTTCAAACTACTGAATCACATAATAATAATATTGAATTATCAAACACACTAAAATCATCATATTTACCATAACACCATCAAATTTACAAACAATTTCATACTATATAAAAAATGTCATTGTATTTTAAAAAGACCATTATTATATGAAAAAAATAATATTTCATCATTAATCAAACAAAAATATACATAAAACAGTTGAGAAATTGAATAACCACTTTCTTCTACCTACCATTAATGTGTAACACTATACAAGAAAAATAATCACACTCAAAGAAATGAGATCAAAAAAACATTCCAAGGAAAAATATTCTATATTCATAAATTTTATTATAATTCTGTATAGGTGTGAAACTTTGAATTACATGACATAATTTATATATTTAATTATAATAAATTCCAATAATATTTTAGTTTTAGAGTTTTTTAGAATTAGGATAAGAAACTAACTGAAAAAACCAATATCATTTTCAACTAATATTATTATTCCAACAATACAATAAACTGGTTAATCAATTAAATGGTGTCAACATATCCCAATAATTATATATACATGATACTATTCTTGAAATATCTCACATATTACTTATTTTTTATAACATGACGAAATGAAAACATAAGTAAACCATGTGAGATCAAATTCTCATTATGGGTAATCACAAGGGATAATAATTAAAGCTATTAAATTATTTTATGATGGAAAAATGGGTATAATTTTATTATATTGTTATAACAAAAAATTTCATAACCAACAATGAATTAATCACAAATCATTAGCCTTGGAATTAAGCTTGCAATATAATATGGCATGAATATAAAATCTAGAATAATTAGTCAATATTGATGAACACTGAGAGAATAACATTAATATACCTAAATAATGTGGTATAAACCTGAGTATTGGGAATAATTACCTTTTTGAGTAACACATATTAACCCACACATTCCAAAAAATGAATTTTTCATATGTATACATGTCTAATGTGATATGGACATTTGACCAACGTAGTACGGCGTGAAATATGACCACACCGATCATTCATCCACACTTATGTGTACTACTCTAAATCAATAATTCATAAAAACATAAATCCCCAATAGAATTAAAACTTATTTTATAACCATTAAAAATGGAATCACATAATGAAATCATTCAAAATTATATCAATACTAAATACATGACATTTCCTTGGAAAATAAATGGGTTTCCTATGTCATTGTGTACCATTATAGGAAAACACAATTCAAGAAGGAAAATATATCATATTTTATTTACACCATATAGAAAAAGGACACATGATTTAGTCGATAATTTCATCAATCAATCGACGTATGGAATATAGGTGAAAACCCTTCAATAAATGGAAGGAAATATAGAGAGTTGAGAGAGGAAATACATTAGAAGAAAAATCATAAATATTAAATGACTATGAAATTAAAAGGTAGTGATGGATTATGTGTATTATATATATTTATCATTTCTAAGTTTTCAAAACATGGGAAATGAATTAATTGGTATATGAAGGATAATTTTAAAATAATAGTATAATTTTCCTTTTAAAATCATTATGAAATTGACCCTTTAACAATGAAAACCAATTTTTTTTAAAAATGAATATGGAATAATGAAGAAATAGTTTACATTATAAATCCATGAAACAAGGTAATGGTTTTAAAAATGATGTTAGATCTATTATTTTAATAATAATAATTTTTTTATTTTTAATAATGAACTTTTAGCGATAATGTCACCAATGTATTTTGAAAAGTTCTTTGAAATAGGATATAATGAAATATTTTGAAATATATTAATTTTTTTACTATATCTAAAATATTTTATTCTTGAAAAATACAATATGTTTTTATGCAGATAAAATGGTGTTGAAGATAATAAATAAATCTATGATTTGTAAACACTTTAGTATTTTGAAAAAAAAATTATCAAATGAACATAAATAAACAAATAAAATTATCATTTGATATTTATTGAATGAAGTAAAAAAGATTGCATGGATTAATATAAATTTGAGTTCCCAAAAGAAATAGAGAATCATTGGTGGTAAGGAAAATGTTTAAATGTAGGATAATGATCCAATAGAAAAAATGAGAGATACTATTACCATTGTAAAGAATTTATCAAGGTGGTATTTCATAAAAAAAATATTTCATTGATAAAACAAAAAACATCCCCTTAAAAATTATAAATTTACTATTTAAAACATTAATGAATGTATATAATATATCTTAGTAGATCCTAACCAAAATTAGAATTTACTTTTCACTGAGAAAGAAGATGATTTTTGAAATATTTTTCTACTCGAGTAACATTTAAATAAAAAAACCTTAAATGAGAAATATCATGAAAATAAATATAAAATTCCATGAAAAAATCATAATATAATAGAATATATTTGTATCATATACACCGTAAAATTAAAATTGGATCATAAAATGAAGTATATCTCAATAAATATGACTTGAGATCAGGAAACTGTTTTTAGTAATTAAATTAATTAGGAAAGAATCATATGATAACATGTTTATATAGAATAACTGTAGATCCCAAGAAAAGGAGTAAATTCAATGAAATTTATTCATTAATCATAACAAACCTTTCATGGAACCATAGAGTTCAATAAGAATTTTTTTAACCAAATGGATGAAAATTGAGTGAGTATAAAACCTTATGACACTAGAATCATTCTAATTAAAAGAGTTTGAATGATATAATTTAAATACATTATATAAATGTTAATAAACTATAACATAATAATTTTTTTATTAATTTATAAAAAATTATTTAATTTCCCATATTCACCCATCATAGAGTTTTATATTATTTTTTATGTATGTGGTTAATCTAACCCAATGTGGAAAATACAATAATTTGATGGTTGAGTATGGATGATGAATTCTTTATTTAAAAATAATATGATTATAAAATAATCATACTAAATATACTTATATATCATTATGGTTTTGAATTTTATTTTATGTTTTTTGGGTGAAAAATGTAAATCATTAAAAAAATGAAAAACATTACTTCATAGAGGTGGTATTACACCCAACACAAAAATATATATTTTTTATAAAAGAAGAAAAATGAATGACAATGAATTATAATTTCTCTCCTAATAATCATAATTATATTTTATATTTCATATTTATTAAATAATCCATAATTATATGTATTAAATATATAAATTGGTAAAAAAATAAAGGCTTTTATTTTTGGAGGTGGTATTATACACAAACACACAAACGATTTTTTGTATTTTTAATTTTTTGGAAATGAATAAATAATTATTGTATCATTAGTATAATAAAAAATAACTATATAAATCAAAGATAGGTCATTATTAAACTATTTTTAAAGTTGGATTGGAATAGGAATGTCATGATGAAATTGGTTATGGAGTAAGTATACTTACATCAAGACAATAAAAGTCCTCTTGATGAAATCATTATAATTGAAAGATATAGGATATCCTACAGTGAATAGGTTATTTAAGTCATGAAATATACCAATAAAATAGTAAAATTGGGTAGTGTTTCAAGGATATTTCAAAGGTAATGGGGATCATTTAAATTGTACAAGTTACCCCCATAATAAGTGATGAAATGCAAATTTTTATGAATACTCTTTAATTTTAAATAATATCATTACACTATTAAAGGCTAAATGGCTTGAAAATCTATAAATAATAGAATTTCGGGGGTGATATTGGGCTAATAATGCTTAAAAACTTTTTCTATATATGTTTTAAACACGTTCTTAGTTATTTATTGTTATATTATTAATTATTCCATTGTTTTTTTTCTTTGGTAAATAAAAATTTCCCTTTCGAATCATTATAGAAAATTTTGGATTTATGTCCCTAAATTTAAAAATTATATAATTAAATTCTGATCATTAATTAAAATATAGTTATATATTAAAAAAAATTATATATAGATATATTTTATGAATGATATTTTAACCATTATTTTTCTTCATTATTTTTTTGAATTTATAGAAATTAAATTTTATACCAAAATTTTTTATGATATAATTTTTTAAAATAAATTTCTTGTCATCGATCATGTGCATTACATGAAACACCATAACCATGAACATTATAAACAAACCACAATTTATTTTGTATGAATAAGAATAAAAAAATATTAAAAATTAATTATATAGTTTTTATATTTGTGAATCGTATTCATAAAATGTTTGTAAATTTTTGGTTATGTCATTATATGTTTCAAATGAATATTATTTCAAAAAATATGATTTTATTTGATTTTGTGAGAAAACAATAAAATTTAATTTTTTCTATTTTATAAAATGTATTAGAAAAAAAATTAATCTATATGTAAAAACTATAGTTGATTTAATTTTTGAAAATTTTCAAAAAGATTAATTTTTTGTCGAATACTATGAATTTCTATGTTTTATTAATATATAACATTTAATTTAATGATATTACATGTTATATTTTTTCAATATGTTTTTAAAATTAATATTAGTTCAAATATATATTTATTAGTACAATATATTTTTATTTGAAAATATATTATTTTGAAATTTGGTTTTAAAACTTCTCTACTTATGAAACATTTCTCTTTGAGAAACCATATCTTCATCACATTTTTAGGTATAATTTGAAATTAATATTTTACACGTATGTGAATGAAATTTGTAAAAATGGAATTAATTAAATATATATTATATTATTTAATAAATAAAAAATAAAATTTGGTCAAAATGAATTCTTAGGACTGCAAAAATTAAATGCAATAATAAACGTTAAAACCACTTTCCCAAGGGTTAAAAAATGATAAGTTGTAAAATGAATAGAACAATTGTACCATAACCTTTTCCGGGATATTTTTACACATTATAATGTCTATGGTTTGATAATGATACATTTTAAATCCTTCTTCCATGTGAAATACATGGGTATAATTTTTTTCTTTTAAATAATTCAAAGTGATTCCTCTCTCCCACTTATAAACGGATGCCCCTCTCGTCTCCCCTTCACACATCCAAAACCATTTTGGTATTAAAATACCTAACAATATTTCTTCTTTACATCATTAAAACCATCCTATATTTCTTATTTGGATTTGGAATCCTCCTAATAAGACATTAGTAATAGACCTAAAGAGGTTCTCTAGAGAAGAAGTGAACTTTTTAAACTTCTATTTTCATTTGATTTTTTATTTCAACTCCAAAAAATACTCTTTAACCAAGATTATATAACATTATAATTATATTCCATATAAATACATGTTATTATTTCAATTTCATGTCTAAAAACTATCTCCTTTTCGATTTAGTGGTAATATGATAACGCCGCTTGTGTGCACGATGAACTATCACCACATGAAGTGATGTGATTCATTAATCACTTATGCTTTATATGAAAGGAAATACAGATAGGTTTACTGAACATATGCACTATATATTTTAAATAAAAATGATTCATCAACTATAATATATTGTTTTACATTCTTTCATTTGATCCATTGCGAAAAGGGATATAGTGATCATGCGTACATAAAACCCACCATCAATATGAATGGTGTCGCTAATTTTCTATTGCTAAAATTAATGAATTACATTTAATAACCATATAGTTAATATATAATAATCTTATATCATCCATAACACTCATGAGGGGATGTAAACATGATCAATGTAATAGGACCAAAATACCAAACTAAAGCATATGTAAAAAGAACAAAGTAGTTATTATCTAAAACGTGATATTAACAAAGAACTGTTGGAAATATGGTAACAAAAGTTCATAAGTAAATAATATATGGTATGATATATATGATCATGGTTTTTTAATATATTTATAATAAACTTATATTTATTATATAAGTGGTTTGTATGTCTATGGAGGAGGTTGATAATTAAGGTATGATAATTTTTACTCTAATTCCATTCTTTGGGACATAATATATGTTATTAACTTATCTTACTTTATGATGTGTATATACTACCCATTGGAAATTTTATATCATTAAAATAATTATATTAATTATATTTATGTTTAATTTTATGTTATTTTTTAATGGTTCTTATGATTCAAAATATTCAAAAGTGGTAAATGTTCTTTGTTAAAACCTCATTATTTATCAGTATTTTTTATAATTTTGGTTTGGATAATGTATTATTATGATCTAAGTAAAAATAGTCTCATAAATATTCATCTACTTTAACTATCTCTATAGGATAAACGTTTTCCCATGATTTACATCATTTTTGGATTAATGATACCACAATTTGTTTTTGAAAAATTCTTTATTATTTATATCTTTGGTAAAACCCCTTTTTCAAATATATCAATGTTTTCTAAAAATATTTCTCATAAAAATTAACAGTATCCAATGTATTTATTAGTGAAATTATTTTTTATAATTAATTATTTAAATTTTTATGGAATATTCATATCATTTTCAAAAAATTCATGACTTGATTTCATAGAAAATGTGAAAGGAAATATCATTTAAAATTTTACGATATGAATATAATTTTCCACCATCACAAACACTTAATGATTTTATGCTTATTTAAATAATTTCAATGTATATATTCAAATAAAAATATTTTGAAAAGGGTTTGGGAATTTTTACTTTTAAAAAGATTATTTTCAATTTGAAAAGGATATTTTCTATAAGAAATGATTCCGATGATCTCTAAAATCATTTTCCACCTAACATGATGTCCTTTTATATTACATAATATTTATTGGGTATATGATCTAATGATAGAATATTTTTTTCTCTAGATTATTTATGTTTATAATGAAAATATGTTAATGATACCTATATCTTTTCAATGGGTTATGATATGATGAAATATTTTATCAATCCCATTTTCAAGGGTTCTGATATTATTAATGTTTTATGATCTTATGGAACACATATGTATAGTTTTATTGTGTGAAGGGAGGGACTTATACCTCAATCCAATGTATTGAGAAAGGAATTATTTCTCAATATATAATAATGTGAAACAATTTATCATGTTAATCCACAAAGGTAATAAATATGATAATATTTATCCCCATTGGTACATAGGTGAGCTAGCATGATCCTCTTTATTTGATGGTCTTTGTAGTGAACCTAAAAATAATGGTTTCTATACCATTTGTTTGGTCCATAATTTTATGAAATGAGCTTAATGATCATGAATAATTATGATTTAAAAGACTTATGAATCACGTATTTTGGAATGAAAATTCTGTATTCCACAACTCATGTTTATGATCTTTAACATGTTGGGTATGAAATTTATAGGTAATTTTTAGGATCTCATACTGTTGTTTTCATCATATGCTTTCTTATGATAATAGAATTATATCTCTCATTTTAACCTTATTTTGTATCTGAGGTTACCCATTCATATGTTTCCATTATCATGTTCGGAAGAGATTTTTTTTGTTGGGTATGTTTATGAAGACTAAAAATATATAAGATACTTATGTGAGGTATTAGAAAATATTTTATTAAAAATAATATTGTATACATAGTATCCAAATACACTAAATCCTTACGCTAACATGGGTGTGTAATCATGAAATGTATTGAGTATTCATCTAAATGGATGTTATATTTTTGTATAAAGGTCCTTAGATGTTATAGTTTTTTTCAGGGTAGGGTTTAGTTAACCATTTAAATATAGGATGTTAAATCATTATTAGGAACCATTGGGATAAGTATATGTATAGGATAACATCATGATGTTTGTGTGTGGAAATGATTATTTGGTTAACTAGAAAATATGTCTCTATCCCGATAAAAAAATTCTATGTGGTTCTAGAATATGTGTATATATGGGTAATAACTCTGAAAAATTAATATTGGGCTAGACATGATGATTACTTCGAACATGAAAATGTTCCTTATGACACAACTAGTGTGATCATCCTATGGAATATTCTTTGGTTAATTAAAATTTTCATTATGAACCATCATAAATTATATTAATAGATGATGGTCATTTATGACCTATATTAAAATTAATGATTTATATATTATAAAATGGTATCATTATTTTGAAAAAATATAAATATTTCTTAATGAATATGTGTTTTTCCAATATTATGAGTGTTTATCACACCATGATTTTTGGTACCATTCAATGGATAAAACCTAAACCAATAATAAAAATGATATATTTGATAGAAAATAATATGATTTACCACTATATAATCCACATTCAATAGGATTTGTGATGTAGAACATTATTGTTATTCTCACACAACATTCTGAAGTCGTGAATCATGCAGAGATTCCAAATGATCAATAGAGGTAACAATGATTTCTTGAATCCTTCATGAGATAAAATCCACCATCTTTTAATGGGATTCATGATATATTAGTGGCTGAGAGACGAATCAACATCATTTAGAATATATTGTATATTCTATAGATATATGAATATGAAAAGGTTTTCCTATACATTAATCATTAAGATGTTTAATCTGATCAATGTTAAAAGCATATTAAGAATGCAAGGAAAGAGGAATAAATTGAATATAAGTAATGGGATATGTATAAAGGGATATTTCTGAGTAGAAAATTTCCTTATATTCTACTTATGATGATGGTGATGGAATTACCTGAGATTAATAAATAGTATTACTAATCTATTAGTTCAGATGAGGACAATTTTATATGTCATTCAATGAATACCTCTAGTTAATGTATAATAACTGAATGAAAATTTAAATTACTAATTGGTTTTAGGAAATAATGTCTCTGAAGGTGTTTTACATAAGAGACATTAGTATCTCTGAAGATATTGTCCAATGTGAACTTACAATAGAACAGAAAATTGAATATTTCTATAATTTCCATTTTTATGATAATTAAAGAATATCTTGTTTGATGAAATCTTGAATAAAAAAAATTATGAAAATAAATTAAATCTATATGCATCACAGAAATATGGGGAGAAACATCAAGGGGTTTTTTTGAATAGAACTTGGAGGTTTGGTAAATGTGGCTTTGGTGAGTCATGTTTGAACCTAGGAAATTCTGTGATAAAAATGGATGTTGGTTTGTGTCTATTGATAATTATTACATGAGCGATCAAGTAAGTTTCCTAGAAATTGATCTTACAGATCATGCCTTAAATATTTTTTATGGTTGGGTCAGTTCCCACTACTTGCCTAATCTATTGGTACACAAATTAGATAATGGTGAAGATTGTTTTTGGATAATTAAGTTATGTGCTAGATTGATGGAGGTTTGTAAACATGAAAATAAGGTAGTATTTGGTATAAGTGAATGTAAATATGGAAATGAAAAAATTGTGTGAAGGATAAAAATGTGTGTAAAATACTAGGTTGCATGCAAAATTCTTACACACCAAATGCGACATCAAAAGGGGTTTTGTGTGATCATAGTGTAAGTTATGTGAACTAAAAAAAATATTCAGAAATGTGTGCATAGGGTTATAAAGAAATATAAATTGGATGATACCCCCACATAACGTAGAGAAATTTTACATCCAAGATGTGGTTCCTCTACTGCAACAAATACTATCGTGCAGAAGAGAAGAATAGAGAGAATATTGCATGAAATGAATTACATTTGTCTTCAATGACCAAGTTAATCATATGGCATAGAAGTGGAAAAGATAGAGGTTGGGAAAAAAATAATTGTTGCACAAAATCCTTCATCCATGACAATATAAAATCCTACAAGAAGGGGTATGGGTCTCATGTATGTTTCAGTGTATGATTCTACAATGATTTTAACATATTGTTTCTTTGATCTGTGCATTCATGGGAATCAATTCAAGACTTCTATGAAAGAAGAGTCCCATGATGGACATAGACAAATACCTTAGTGAAAATATATTGAAGATAACATCAATTTGATAAACCAAGTAAGACTTATCCCAAGGAAATGAGTTAGGGGGAGTCAATGAAAGTGTTCCAAGGGATGTAGTGAGCTATCTGTGAAGTCTTATAAAGCCAATTTTCATTGAACAAAGTGATTATGTATGAAATCTTTTAATGAAAAACTAGTGAAGATTAGAGGAGTTTGGTATGACAGAAAATATGTAGGAATATTCTACATGGACTAGTCCTTAGTGGTGAACCATGTAAAATTCAAGTGTCATCTCTTCGCATGTGATTATTTATTTTCTGCAAATTCTTATCAGTCATGTTTAATAGGTTTCTACAAATATGAGAACAATATCTATATTTCCAAAGGAAAAACGTTTACATCTTGATTCATTCATCAACTCTCAGGGTGTTATGGGGTCCTATAATTCTTAATTTCCATGAATAGTGAATCATATTGAATGGTTCGGCTAATGAAACAGAGGAAAATATGATTCCATATATAGAACATCCAACTCTCTAATGATTCAAATTTATGAAGTATTATATTTATTCAAAATAGTTCATGAATATGATGTTTTTTCTGATTATAATCCCTATCCTCATAATCTTAAATATGGAGAGAATTCTCATAAGATCATGACCATAAATGTGTTTTATGATAATTACATAGTGAATGGTACATATATTATCCTCTCAGTAATGGTTAATGAATTATTGGATTCTAGATAAACACACTCTTTTATGCCCATGGAATTTGATAAGGGTATTTAATAACCTACTAAACAATTAGATATTGAGTTATTAGTAAAACCCCAATTTGGTATGATGGTTGAATCACATGTCTATAGTACCTCTCAGATTACAGTTTATGATAGCATGCTTCCTCCAAAACATGTAATTATTTTTTTATATGAATTGTATGTGATTATGGGAAAGTAATGGGTTTCATTATATAGAGACCTTTTCAATTGTAGGTGAAGGTATATAAAATTTCGTATTACAAATAAACCCATCATGATTTATCATTGTGACGATGAATAAGACATTTCATTGGGAATAATTACACCTTGTCAGTTATAATTCATATCGAGGATGGCTATTTGTCTCAAATGATTGGGAAAAAACTTTCATATAAATCATTAATATTGTTTATGAATTTTTTGATTTATTTTTCTAATAATCACATTGTCATCCAAAAAATCAGGATGTTGAGTTCTCAATGGAAATAATACACTTTTTTGTATTCGTTTTGAGGAGTCCATATAAAATGGAAACTATTGAGTTGTAATAAATGAAGATAAAAATACAATAAAATATTTAAAAACGAACTGTATTCCCTACTCACTCACTTGTGGGTGCACCTATTCAATATTTATGGACAAAGACAGATGGATGTGACTCTAAAATGATTATTTGAATCTGAATAAGGTCACTATCAATAACATGTATCCTCAACCCCATATTGATGACTTTTTTAATCAACAACATGGAGGTTGATACCATTCCAATATTACCCTTTACATTTCATATACTCAATTGAGTTTGAAAGAGGAAGATATACCTAAGTCAAAATTCTATAAAAGGATTGAAAATTATTAATATATAGTGTTTCTATTAAGCCATACTAATGAGCCCACTATCTTCATAGATTTATTGTATAGATTCTTTAAAGATTACCTTTTTCAGTTTATTGGAGTATTTATAGAATATGTTATTATAAACATATTCAAATATAAATTTAGATAATGTAGATCACTTTACAATTGTACTGAAGACCCTAATAATGGATAAACAATATAAAAATTTTATAGAGTGTGAATTTTTTTCTACAAAAGGATTCAAATTTTGGTGATATAATTTCATGTGTTGGTATGTCAGTTTATCCATCAATGATAGAGGCTATTGAATATTGTTCAATCCCATCCATGGTAACTAATATCATATTTTTTCTTCTCTATTATGGATTTTAGAAAAATCAAGTTGGGAATTTTTCATGACTATCTAATTCACTCACCATGTTAACTTTTAAGGGAGAGAAGTTCCTCTAGATTGATGAATGTGAGATAAATTTCAAGAAAATAACTAAATGATTAGTTATTGTACATGTTCTTATATTTCCCAATTTTAGAGAATTATTTTTAATCTATAATTATGCACCCAAAAAAGGATTGGGATGTTTTATCATTCCAAATAAATTTGTAATAGTTTATTCCCAAAAAAAAAATAAAGGGTCCTATGAAAAATTACTCACCATTTAATTTATAGTTAGTTGTGTTATATAATTAATTAATGTTATGGATGAATTTTAATTAGAGATAAAATTGTGATATATATAATGATCTCAAAATATTAAATTATTAATTCACACAGGTGTTTAACATTAACCAGAGATTATGTTTGATATGTTTATTGATTGTGACTTCTCATTACATTACTACCCTCGAAATGTGAACAAGGTGGAAGGTTCTTTATGTCAAATGATTCATGCATTCATTTCCTGGATGAGGATAAAAAAGATACAATATATATGTATTTTCAATTTAAGAATCTTCAAATTCATAAAAAGTGGTGACATATTATATTTCTCAAATAATTATTCAACATATATCGAAGTGAAGATTAATAGGGCACAAGATAACCATGTGTAGTTACAGAATAATTTAAGAAATGTTTTTGAGTTCAACCATTATTATTATGGAATGAAAAGGATTATGAACCATGTATGGGTTCTGTCTATAAAGTATTTGAATATGTATATAATATAAGAGTCTCATAGTTCTTCATTATCTATTCATCATTGGTGTACATATATGTCTAGTGATTTTAAAGAGTATTTATAGGGGATTATATGAAGAGAGATATTACGGAGTTTCTATCTCTATTATTGTTATGATATTATGTTAATACTAGAAGAAAAAAATTATAAATGGATGTTACTACCATTACACTGACTAGAATGGAATTGGGAAAACATAGCCATGGATTTTCAAATTAGACTCCCCAAAATGTCTAAAGGGAACAACGCTTTATTGGTTTTAGTTGTTCATCATATAAATTCAGAACACTATATCACTATTATAAAATATTTCCCATTTCGATCTGTTTTCCAGAATATACATTAAAAATGTTTTATGGTTTCATAGAGTACCACAATTCATTGTATCTAATCAGAAAGCATGTTATACATTGATATTATGGTAAAGCCTTTAGGATGATCATGATACCAAGTAGAGTTTCAGTACTATATATCATTCGTAGAGATATGGTTAGTATGGGAGGAAATTTTAAAACCTATAGGATATGTTAATTTTTTATTCTATTTATTTTTATGGTTCTTGAGAACAACGCCATCCCTTAATTGAGTTTTCATACGATACTAGCTTTCACATGAGAATAAATATGGATAAATGTGAAGCAAAATATATAATGAATTGAGGCACTCCAACGTACTAGGATAATTTTGAAGAAGGAAATCTATTAGGTAATAAATTTAGATGAAGAAATGATGGAGAAGGTAAAATCCATTCAAAAATATATAAGGGCAGCACAAAGCCGACAAAAACATTATGTTGACAATCGCCTATGTGATCTGGAATTTAATGTTGTTGATAATTTGTTTTTGACATATATACATGGAAAAATGTAAAAGGAATTATAAATAATAGAAAAATAATCCATTGTTATATTGAACCCTTTGAAATTATTGATTGTATCATGATAATAGCATCTAGATTAGCACTAACATCAAACCTCTCTCAACATAACTCATCTATGAATTCATTATGAACTTGTGACTAATTTACTGAATTAATAAATTCTATTTGTTAAATACATACCCATGAACAATATTTATCCATATTTAATTTTTAATGTACAGTTTATTATAATTTATTTTTTTAATATATTTTATGTTTATATTGGTTACTAGGTTTTGTTCAGTAAATTTCACCAAAAGACTTCATGTTTATTAACCACGATCAATGGATTTTGAAAAATAACTTAATTATATCCTTAATTGTTTTGTATTATGTCCTTTAATACTTTATTATAACTATACTTATATTGTTTCTAAGATTATCACATAATAAAATCAAATTAATAAATGCTCCATGATAGGTCCAATTTGATGTGGATAATGTCACCATGCATATTATTTTAATCATAGTTGTAAGATAAAATATATTATAATTTTAGAATTTTAAATGTGAAATTAAAAATTTTTTATTTATTAAATAAATTTCTAATGTCATACATGTTAGGTATTTTTGTAAAAAATCATGTTTTTTATGGAGGTGGAAGACTTCATTCACCCACAGATGAAACTTTCATTTTTCAAGGAATGATAGGGGTTATTAAATGATATAATTATCATTTTAGAATAATGATCATGTTTTAAATATAAGGATAGTTATATATATAACCTTATTGAACCTTCCATTTGTTTTGGTGATTAAAATTTGAAAACTTAATACATAGTTGGGGTAGTACACACATACATATAACGATTATTTCCTTTTAATCAATGATTTTGGAGTAAGTTATAAAAAATATACTAAATTAGTATAATAATATTTTAGAATAATAACAATAATTGGGTTTCAATAATTCCTTGGATATAGGGAATTTGATCGGTAATGATGATGAATAGAACATCAAAAGGTGGGTTGAGTTTATTACCTCTCACTTGGATGTTCTCCCTTGGGTAACTTCTTAAGTCTCCTCCCATTAAACATTGTATGATGATAATTAATCAATGGATTTAAAAGGGTATTGAGGATATAAAATGGTAGATTATATTTTGGAAAAAATACATATAATTTCTGGAGAAATGGGGAGTATGTGATATCCTTTTATATATAATGAGAGTGTATTGTTTTTTAAAACATGTTTACTTTTCAATAATTTCATTCAATTAATTATGAGAATAGGATATAAATATGTCCAATAATAGTGTGGGAAAAGATATAAGTTCTAAAACCCATTGAAAATAAAATATATTATATGTTTTCCCATGGTTTAAAATGTTTTTCATTATATTATGAAACGTTTCCCATAATTGGCCCTCATAGTCATAACTGCAGTTTTACATCTAGTAACTATTTTAAGGGCCCAAATAAAAAATCAATTATTTAATGATTTGAAAACAATAATATAAAATATTTAATTTATTATATAAAAATATTCATATTTTTAGATAAATTTGTTATTTTATTTGTAGACATAACATGTAAAAACTATTTCATAAAAAACATCATTTTAAACATAAAATATAACTGTGCGATAAGAGTATATATATATTTTTAAATATATATATTGATTTATTGTTAAAAAATAGTAATTTTTTTATAAATTTTATTATCATTATGAAACCTTATTTTACTAATATAAAGTTTAATTAAATGAAAATACATAAAGCACATACTTTATTTGAATTAGAATATTATTTTTTAAAATGTCAAATAATGGTTTTATAAATTTAAAAAAAATATCTATAAAGTGAGTTAATTTTTTTCATCAATACATGTTATATAAATTAAAAGGTTTTATATAATTATATATTACCCATATATACTAATAATGTGTAAATTATTATTATTTTGGAAAACAAATATATTTATCACTACTTATTTAAAATTAATTATTTTAGAAAACAACAAAAATAATAATATAAAGATAATATTAACACTATGAATCTAATAAATGAAGTAATTATTTTTCTAATACACATCCTATACATTTAAAATTATTATTATTATTAAAAAACATAACATATTTTGAAAAAGAATATTTAATATAAAATGAATTTCGATAAATTAACTATTTTTTCTAATAAATTACCAATAAGAACAGTGTTTAATTTTTTTATTGAAAATAAGTATTCATTTATAGTATTCAGTCATAATACGCATAGTTCATTGAAATAAAATTTTAATTTATAGAAAATATATTTTTATGCATAAAGTGGATTTAGAAAATTAGTAGTCTTAGAAACTAAAAAAATTATTAATTTATCTATTAATATTTTTTAACATGTATATATAATCATTATTTAAACTTATATAACCCCATATGATATCTATGTAAGTCCCAAAAATTATGTAGCTTTTCATTGTAGTTTTAGATTGCAGTTCGTCTGGCATGGGTCGTGTAGAATTCTCTTTGAGCTTGAAATTCTAACTTATATGGATTCAATCAAAATATAATTTTTAGATTTCATTTTTTTATGAGTCTAGGAATGACCTTAGAGAACCTAAATACCTCTTATGATCAAACCAATGGGGTTCATGAAGAAGACATTATCTTATGTATTCCATTTTTTAATAATTTATTTATTTATATTTATTATATAGATACTTTAATATATACCATCTATCTTAAATGTAAAGATTGAATTATTATAATTAATATTAAGATTATATAATTTTTTATTTGTATTTTTAGTTGTGTATAGTGTGTGAACCATTCTATATAATATATTTTATAAGGAAAATATACAATGATATCTTGGGTTTTAACATTCATTCCCTTAATTAAATAGTGACATCAAAATTTACATTTTTATATAATAACAAACTAAGCTAAGGGTATCTATTTCATTAATCAAGATTTAATTTCCGAAAGAGTTATAAATCATATATATTCATTTATAAAAATAATAATCCCAATTTCATGTTTCATCAAAACCAATTGAGTTAAATACCTTTTATGGTTTGGTGTGAAGGATGATTTTATTTTTCATTGAGTTCAAAGTCTAAATTGATATGAAAAATCACCATTAATTAGACTGAGTGATAAAATTTTATTCCAAATTTTCCTAATAGATACACCTCAAAACCATGTTTCTCATCACCGATTATTCTTCATTACGGTGGTTCCATTGGAATGTTGATATTCAATGATGAATCTGATTAAGAATGATCCTCCTCTTAAAAAGGATAATTGAATATGTTTAGACCCCTCCTAACCCTTTTTAGAGTAGCTGCATCCACTAAAACAATAAGTTCCACATCCATCTTATCCCTCTTCTTTGTCTACATCCTTAAAAAATAAGCTCACTCCTCTTTCCGTAGTTGTTTGTTGTATTCCTGTCATTTCCCACTCTATTAATCTCTCTTAACTAATGGTTGAAGGAGGATATATGCACAACCGTTTACAATATAGGTTCATCTTAATGTACATATATTTGGCCTTCTATGACATTTACTATATTTTATATAACTGTATAGGATTTCATCTCGTGGATATGAAATCTGATTCTCAAACTACTCCCAACCACGAGGTCACTAGGTGGACTCCGCTATGATTTCTGAACCACCGTGTAATATATAACTAATAGTGGTGACATGTTTTGTATTCTACACCCACCATATGGATAGTGTTTTTAACTTCATTAGAAACATCATTTCCTATACTTGGAAATGGTGAATTGATGGATGACGATGAAGATATTATGTTACTATCAACTTCTATTGATGTGGTGATATGATCTCTCCATAGAAGAATCTAGTCGGTGTCCCTTCTCAATTATTTTTTTGAATAATGAATATGTTGGAGGAAATAATCAATGATTTTTGAAAATGGAGTCTATTTTGAAATATTTAATCCAGTACTAGAATTAGTTAAAATCCATTTAAAAGTACTATACTAAGATTTTTATTCTAATACACAGAAATTTCCAAATGACAACACCATAAAAAAAAGTTTTTATTTGATAATCAAAACCTTAATGTGGTACACTTATAAAAACTTATAGGAAATGAAGAGTGTTTAGAATAAATATCCAATATTAAAAATTATTATGTTGAGGATTTGTTTTTCAAAATCCATTCCATCAGTATTCATTGATCTAGAACCACTATTTTACCTTAGTTATGGTGGTTTATCACAACTATCATCCTTATCATCCCTACTATTATGAGGATAAATTAGATAATATTAAAGAATTAAATATATAAGAAATTGGATAATTATTGGATCTTTGGAAATATTATATTCCTATCCCATTAAGATAAAAAAAATTCATTTTACTATAATGGTTTTATTCTTTTTTACCATATTTATACAAGTAATGAATTTATAGGATCGTTGAGGAAATTTAAATGGTGCTTATTTCCAGATTTTATACATATAGGTTGTAAAATATTTCTTCTTTAATCATATTCGTGGATTGGATTTTTTGGATTCTATATCCTTCTATTCTTTGATTTATATGGGATTTCAAATGTGTATACATTATTACTCATAGATCATGATAGCTGGTTTCAGATAATAAATAGATTTATTAGTCTATCTTATCTTTTAACCGGTTTACAATAGAGAGAGTCACTATATTGTCCCTCACAGAAATTTTTATCTATGTTTCTTCTACTTTCATCGATCAATGAAATCAAAAGTGTTATCATGATTGAAAAATATTTAACATTATAGGGGGATTAAAATATTCTATTTCATAAAAGGGATTCAACCGCATAATATTTTACCATTTTATATAGTCACATTAGCTTATTATTCATTTAGTTCAACATTAAATAATTCTTAGTTTATTGTTGGTTACATTATGTTTTGTTATATTTTAATTCTAAAAATAGTCACTCAATGTAACTAAGAAATTAATCCATTATAGTGATTTATAAAGAGCATATGATAAAACAAACAATGTCCCTTGACAATGAAAAACTAGTCGTTTAGTTAGGAAATTTTTTTAATGCACATTATAATGATAAAAGTAATACTCAATCCTTGGAATTTGAGGTTATTATACCTATGCACATCTTTTTAGAGCCTATGGGAACTATTAGTTTCCAGACAGGGATTTAATTTCCAAAAAACCACATACTTAAAACATTATCAACAAAATACTAACTGATCCAATTATTACTACCATTTATTAGGATTTCAATACATTTCTTTAATACTAATCTTGAGAAATAACTAGAACCTTTTATGACACCAACTAGAGTGACCATATGCTTGAGCATTCTTTATTTCATAATTTTTCGCATATATTTACAACATGAACAAACCAAAGATCTATATCTCAATTGTCCTTGGATGATTTGGAATGGAAATAAAAATTGAAAATAATAAAAACATTATAATTATTGAAATCTCCTAAAAATTTCATGACTCCCATCGATCTGTCAAAATATAATAGGATTCCCTAGACAAAAATACATATGAAAATTTTTGATATAAAAATCCTAGTAAGTGAATATATATGGAAATAAATCATAACATGAGAATCGAGAGGCATATCAAGAAATAATAAATTATATTATAATAAAAATGAAGACATGAAATATGAAATTTAAATCCTAGTATCATTGAATACTAGAAAATATTGAAATAATATAAGTTATGAAATCATAAACATAACTAAATGGTCACTCCCAATACCACTATCATAAATTGGATAAAATCAGCCGGTAGATTAGGTTCACTTCCTAATTCATTGTATATAATCTCATGAGAAGTAAATATTCACCATATTAAAGGGAGGGATATATAATTTGATTACCAAACATAACATAATGATAAAAATTCATATAAATTATATGTTAGAATAATCATGATCCAACCTATAATAGGGAACTAGGTTTCAAATTTTTGATTAAAGGAATAACCGAAAGATAAATAATAAGGATTAGTAAGAGAAGAAATAATTAAAAAATTATTAATGTTAATAATTGAAAAATGGATATAGTTGTTCACCATTAATTTGGAATGTATAAAATTCATGAGAATGATCTTGAATAATAATGAATAAAAAACAACATGTGTGATACTTTGTGAAATAGTAAATAGGTTTTTCAATGAAGCGAATACATTACTATTTTTAATTTTTTTTTAAAATAGTTCTCAATAAAATAAATATTATTTTTAGAATATATAACTATTTTAAAATAAATATATTATGTTGATTTATATTATGAGAAAAGGAATTGGAGTGTTCCCTTAAATCGTATTTTGATAAAAAGTGGGAAATTACAATAGAAATAAAACTGTGTATAACCTTAGACATAAAACATTATATTTAACCAGAATCATATGTAAGTTACATATATAATAAAAGAGAATAATTTCATTAGAATAAGAGTACACAAAAGTAAAAATAGGGAATCTATAAAATACATGTAATTATGGTGGTACTGATGATCTATTACCTTGTGTCTAAATTCTCTATTAACATTCTCGTAACATACTAGATAATTAAATTATATAAATTAAATAAATTTACAAGAACCTAATTCAACTATATTTTATTTTATAATTTCTACTTCTTATTATTTTATATTTTATTAATATAGTTTCTTCTAATGTGATTTACTAGGAGTTTTAAGGATAATTTCTCCATAACAATTAAGATTTATTGAATGTGGTAAAAGGTGTTTAAAATAAACTTCGTGTTCTCCAGAAATTTATAGCCATATTTCCTTAATTATTAAAATTTTAATATATTATAAATTTTTAATTTATATACCAAAATAAGTAAAATTTTGAAACCTACCATGATAACTCATTTTATGGTGTTTATATGTACTATGAAAAATTATTTTTTATTCAACAAATATAATTCCAAATATAAATTTTCTAGAATATTAAAAATTTCAAAATATTATTTTTACATTCTAAATAAATTAGTAAACCATTACATGTTAGGTTTTTATGTAAAAAATAATTAATTTCATGAAAGTTGTAGTCTACACGTATGCACAAACCACACATCCAATTTCCATGGAATTGGAGGGGATAAGAAATGAAAAAATAATAATTTCATAACTAAAAAAACATTATGAATATCATATTAGTTAATTGAATAAAATTTTATCCTTGTATTTATGGTAGTGATGAAAAATTAAACACTACGTTTATGGAGGTTGTGGTCCTCACATACACATGGTGATTTTTTCAATTTCATCACTAATTTTAGAGGATATTATAAAATGGATATTAAAATATTATAATAATATATCATAATAATTAAAATAATTTTTTTATATCTTTATTGATATAGGGGAAATTATTGGTGTATAATATGTAATGAAATATAAATTATGGGTGTGGTGGACTACATATCTCTTGGATGTTCTCTCATGGGTAACTTCTTAAGGGTCATTATTTGGATCAATTGGTGAGTAAAAATATTACATGAATTAGGGAGGGTTTTTATGAGAGACTAAGGTATATTTATGTTTTAGAAAATTCATTTTAATTGGTGTATAAATTAAAAGAAGGTGACATCCTTATATAAATAAAGAGAGTTCCATTTTTTAAAATTCTATTCACATTTCAACAAATTCATTCCATTATTCTGGGAAAAAACTAAAAAATGGACAATAATTGAGTTGGGAAGGATATAATATTAATCCTCAATAGAATATCCCATATCATACATATCCTTCACATGTTTTATCCTTTTTTACTATGTTAAACATATTTGAACCTAATTTATACATATTATAATAACTCCACTTTTATTATCATTAAATAATTTTAATGTTCGATGTTAAATTTGAATTTTTTTACAAATTTGAAATTAATAATTTAATGGTTTAGATAAATTAATTTTAGTATATGAACTCATAACACATAAAATCATTTATTAGAAAAAAATCATTTTATGGTCAAAATTTATACACGGGATCAAATTTTCAATATTTCTTATTTCCCCAAAATACATTTAAAAAAAGGAAATTATGTTTCCTTTAAGAAAAATAAAATACTTACTTTTACCAAATTAATGTGTAATTAAATGGAAAAGGAAAAGATGTTTTTATTAGAATTAAAATATAAAATTTTTATATGTTAAACAATGGATTTTTAAAACTAAAGAATAAATATAAATTCAATGTATTTTTCATTAAATGCTTATTTTATAAATTAATTTTTTTATAACATTATATGTGTCTCTTATATGAAAATAATGTAATAAAATATAACATTTATAAAAAACAGTATCTTATAATATTTATCTAAAGATGAGTTATTTTAGAAAAATATAAAAAAATATTATTATGTTAATATTATAATGATAAAATGAAAAATTATGTTTTTTGATAACCTCATATAATTTATATATTTTTCAATAATTTAAGATATAAAAAATATTAAAAAATTTATTTTTATGAAAAAATCATTTAGTATATTAACTATTAATTATTTAATAAATTAATAATTCATAAAGTGTTAAACTATTATTCAAAAAATAAAAATATATTACTAATATTCAATTATAATAAACATAGTTCATTTAAATGAAATTCCAATTTAAGGAAAATAGTTTTTTAAGATAATGTGGATTGAGTAAAAAATGAATTTTCAAAAAGTATAAGAAATAATTATATATCTATGAATAATTATTTCGTTATTGATATAACACTAATGTATAATTAAATAACCCCTTATGATATCCTCATAATACTAAATAATCTTAAATGCCCTAATTATAGATTTTGGTGGTGTTTTACTCGAATGGATCTTGTGGAAATTTCTAAATTATATAACCTTTATAGTATACGGTTTCATTAAAAAGATAATTTATTGAGTTAATAATGGGATTAGATTAAGGAAAAACATGAAAAACTACATTCCTTTTGGGCATTAAAAAATGGGGTTCCTTAGGAAGAATCCAATTACAGATTTAAATTAAAATTACTTTCGTTATTTATTTTATGATATGGTTACTTCAACATAAAAAAGTAAATTTAATACTTATGTATTAAAAATCATATTAAATATTCAAAATATATAAATTTTTTTAATTTAATTTAGTTAAATTTTCTAAAAAAATATATTTAATATATTATTTATAATTGTTAATATAAATTGAAATATTATTTCATTATAAGTATAAAATGAGGATAAATAATATGGAAACAATGGATTACAAAAAAATAATTCTATTATAGAATGAAACTAAAATAATATTATATCAATTAATAATTATGTAAATAAAAATATTACATTTAAAAAAATAAATGGTTAGTTAGAGATGAAATATATAATTATGGAAATCTAGTTCTAATACCTATGTCAAAACATGATATTCTTAGACTTAATTATCTTACCATTAAGGCAATGGGTTTAATAAATATTTTTTATGGGAAATAATACAAAACATTACTGATGTGATATCATCTCATGACACCAATAGAGGCATCAAGCCACTATTGTGGGTCTCAAATATAACTAATTAATTAAAAAAATCATTATATAAAGGAATGAATAATCTATCAAATAAATATTAGACAATATTTAGTGAGTAATAAGAATTTATATTGAAATAATGAGTATATGAATTGTAAATATTTATCTAATCCAAAAATAGAATAGATTTATATACAATCATCCCAAAAAATAACACTATATAGAACAATCGGTGTACAGTTATGATAATAATTCTCCCAAACATATTATGTATGGAATCTTGGGGAACACCCATCAATCAGAGGAAGGAAATATAGATTATTCACTTAGTAAAACAATTGGAAGAAGAATTAATTTCTATATAAAGTAGATGAAATGGAATGATAAAAGAAGAAATGCATGTTTCACATAATTAGTACCCCAAGATATAATAGTACTCAAGGTATTATATGGTAATCCATAACCAATATATACACCACAAAAGGAAACCCTGTGTGGAATATGAATTATATATTAAGGAAAACTAATCAAGATGAAAGACGTTTATAATAATTATAAAGTATGAATCAATAATACATTAGAGATATATTGTTGAAATAATATATAATTCATTGAATAATATTCATTTTATGTGAAGGTAATCAATAATTAAATAAACAATATCAATGAAAATATTTTATGAAATATCAAAAAAATATCATGGAATAATATAATGATTAATAAACCCTTAAAAGATAAAAAATATATATTTAAAAATTTCTTAAAAGAAATTATTCAAAATAAAACATTAAATACCCAGAATAATGATAGTATCCAGATAAAAAATATTAAAGTTGAAGTATATAAAACACCTTGAAGAATCTTATTTTATAAAATTCCTTATGGTGTGAAAATTTGAGTCATAAAAACCTATACATTTATTCTTAACATCCACTAAAGAATTAGAATCTCCTTTATTTAAAAATTAATATAATAATAAAATATTTTAGAATGATATTTTAAAATCATAAAATTTAATAAACGTAATTTATAATTATTATATACATGTATATTATTTATTATCTTTTTCAATATTCGGTGTGAGTAATCTTGATTATTTTAATCTACTTTCACGACAGTGTTTTTTTCTTCATTCTTCTCCAAATTTTCATCATTCTCAAATAATAACTGGAAAATTAATTTATTCATTTTATGTGATTATAATGATATAATTTCATTCTTGGAGAGTTTCTGTTATGATACATAATGATAAAATCAGTGAAAAGCTGTCTTGGTGATTTTTGACGAAAAAACATTGGTATCTTAATTGATGTACATAAAATTTATGTAACCATTATAGAGATAAAATAAAATAATAATTTCTTTATTCATATAATCTATGAATTGGAATTATGTTTTCTTATTCATCCATGACATGAGATTATAATAGTATTCATGTTTTGTTTTAGACCAACCCAAACATGAACATATATAAGTTAATGGATGATTATGATTATGAAAGTTTTTATTATGGGAAAAATATTAATTTCAAAAAAACATAATGATATTGTTTATATTATTTTGAGGTATTTAGTTATGTTTTATAAGGATTTAGTAATTAATATATAAACTAAATGAAAATTGAGGCATGATACTTTGTGGAGGTGGTAGTCCGCATAACGTATTAATGATAAATTAATTTTTCTTAATCGAAATGGTGATTTTTTTAATAGTTCTTCAAAAATTATAATGAAATGTAGTGTAAATAATATTGATGTAATTATATTGTAATTATAATGTTATATACGGTAAATTTAAATGAAATTAAATAAATTATTAAAAAATTACAAATGTTGAGGACCCTGGATTTCTATTAGAAGAGTTCTTAGATATGGATATCTTAAGCCAATATCATGTGACCAGAGGATCAATATAAAGAAATATGATTCTAGTGGAATTAAAATTAATAGAGTTTCAGTAAGAAATGTTATTTTTTTCGTGGCCTTGACAGGGTGTTGGGAGGCCTTTTTTATATGTGGAGACAATGACATGATTGTAAATATTTAAACACATTATAAAGTGATCCCATGTTTCAAATGTCAAGAAGACTCAAAAAAATATTGGATTTTGGGATGATAAATTTTAGAGAATACCGATAAAACTCATTTTCAAAAAATATTTACACATTTTTAATTATATTAATATATGAATTTTCAATTTTACCATTTTCAGTGTTATCTTGAAAACTAGTTTTAACATAAGGAAGTAATTTCTATGAGTAAAAATTAAATTTATATTATTAAATAATAATAATCTATAGATTAAAAATTGGATATAATTTTCTTCATAAAAAATTTACATGTTTATGGAATATCAATTTTGACATTATCCCATGTAATACCAATAACACTATTCTTTAAAAAACTTAATTTAACAATAAAATTTATGTTCATTGTAAAAATATAAATGTTTTTAATTTTCATGATATAAATACATTATTTTAAAAACATTGTGTGTATTTTAGTGAGATTTGTATCCAAATTTCTCGAAAATAATATTTATTTAAAAAAAAATAAAAAAAAAATTATTGAAAAATATTAATTTTTATTTTAGATTGTAAATTATAGGTTATATAAATTCAATATATCATTTTTTAACATACATTTTTTATCATTAAATACATATTAGATAAATAAAAATGTTTTATATTTTTATTATTCATTATTATGAAATTTGTATGTTATAAATTTACAGTTTTGTTAAAAACTTTGTATTTTACCTTTCACATGAAAATAATATACTTAAAGACCCCCTAAAAAATTAATCTGAAGTTAAAATTAAAATTATTAGTATTAACATGTATTATTCTTAAATTAAAATTCTAATAGTTTTTAAATAAATATTTAAATAAAATATTAGAAGTATAACGAAATCTATTTTCATAGAATTGTTTTTAAATAATAACTATTATTATTAATATATACAATTAATTAATAATAAAAATTCTTATAATATAATATTAATATAAAAAACATATATTATCCATAATAAGTTTATTTTCTTAATTGTTTTTAAAAGTTTACATTTTAAAACATTAATATGGGTTTTTTTTATTTAGATATACTAAATTTATTTAAAAATGCTATAGAATGGATAATGAACCTTATTTCAATTTTAATATATATATATAATAATTCTGTTATATTTTTTCTACCCAATTATATGGATAAATTTAAAATGTTATATACTCATCTGTATATCATATTGGATCTATGTTGCGTACCTAACATGCTATCAAACATTATCAATATTGAAAGACTATATAATTTTTAATATTTGGGTGTTACTGTGGTCATGGTGGTCACCGTCTATATTATATAAAATTTATATCAACCCATAAATTTTTTTTAAAAATGTATTGAATATAGTCTTTTTAGAGAAACTATTAAAAATTCATGAAAAATTAATGTTATGATTTTAATATATAATATGTTTCCCATGTGAAATGTATAAGATATTAATTTCATGGATTATATTAATTTCATGGATTATATTAATTTCATTTCATTTTTAACAATTTTAATTTATTAATGACAGTTAAAGTTCATTAGTTTATTGAATAAAAAACATAATGGATGAAATGGAATTATTTCAACACTTATAAAATATTTTATTTAATATAATAGTTTTAAAATTAATGAATGTTAAATTCACATCACAATTGTGTTTAGTTACTTTTGCGAACTAGTATATTATTTTGGGATTTGGACGTAAAAGAATGTGATTGGAAACCCATATATTTAGAAAACCAGTTTAAATATATGTATTATACACATATAGATATAACAATTATTTTATTCTTTTTGATAATACATATTATTAAAACACCATGATTAGTTTAATGTGATGAATTTTGGTTAGTGAACATTAATGGAAAACATAATATTGAATCATTAGGCGTAATTAAACACTATAAAACAATCAATTTTAATTATTATGATAAAATTGGGAGGAAAACAATTATTTAAGTATGGGTGAATATATTATACCTGATTTAGTGTATATTAATCTCATATTTTTTTAATAGGATTATTTTTTATTATGATTCTAAAGAAACAATATTCAGAATAACATCACTTCCAAATAAAACAATTTCACATGATAAAATATTTTTAAAATATAGATAATATAATATAAAAATACATAATTAATACCAAATATATTAAATTAGAAATAAAATAAGAAATAAATTATGTTATATTTGATTACTAGGCAATGTTTAAATTTTCGCCTTAAAAAAACTAATTATAATTGTATTCTAGGAAAAAAAATTTCTTTATATTCACCAAATAAAAAAACATTATTATATAAATACTAGAAATAAAAGTGGTCAAATAATATATCCTAACTAATAGAATCTATAGAGTTATAGTTATTTTAGCTAATGAATAAATTTTATATATAATGAATATGCAGGAAAATTCTATATATAAAATCCATTATAATTCAATATATGATTTTATATAATTTTTCATCCCAAAGAGAAATAGTTTTGTTCTATCTATTTTTCTGAAAATATTATAGGGTTTTATTTAATATATATATTTATAAAATATTGAATTTAAATTTTATAAAATGAATATAAATTTATGATTTTTCAAATGAAAATTATCAAAAATTAAATTTTTTTAATTTTTCTAAATAGCCATTTTTAAGAAAATAATAAAAAATACTGATTTAGGAAATAATATCATGTTTATAAAACTATACTAATATAATAAGGACATTAATTCATATGAATCTGTTTTATATACAATAAATTTATATTTATATTATTTATAACAGACGAAATTTAAATATATAGTTGTATTTATAATTCGATGAGTGGATTTTTGAAACTGTAATACTATTTTATACTAATAAAATAATTTTTTACTTTTTTCATATATACAAAGTAATTTTGGATTTTGGATTGGGATTTTTGTTAAATAAATATATTTTTATTAATAATATATTTATGATCCTCAGAATCAATTCTATTCATGATAATGGTTTAAATCTATTTTATTTCTTAATAATCCATTTTTCTAAAAAACTTTTCCATTTTGTTTATCATATTGATATTTAAAATACGTTTTCACATATCTAAATAATTAAAATTATAAAATTATTCTCACATTAATAATGTTAAGGTTCCAATTAATGAATAAATAGTATTTCATTTTTAGCGATAAAATTTAATTTTCATCATAATAGTCAATACACATTGTAAGGGTTAAAAGGGATAAATAGGGGAGTTATATATTTTCAATTGGATTAGTTGAGTTTATTTCCACTATAAATTTTACTATAGTAAAAAATTTGGCTTTTTGGATCCATATTAAATGGAGAATGTCATTTAATATTTCTTTGTTAAAGATATTTACAAGGGTTCCACTCCCCTCAGTTATAAAGGAGCTCCTCTTATCCCCAATTATTTAGACACATTGTGCTCAATAAATCAATAAATATCTTTTCAAATACCTCTAAAACACATTTAGAAACAATATATTTATTTTATTATTACAAAAATACATATCAAATAATTCGTAAGGTGTTTTCTAATAAAGATTATCCAAGGAAGAGGTATATGTTCTAACCAATATTTTTAAAGAATATTTCTTCTTAAACCATATTAAAATCTTCTTCAATCATATTAAAAATATTAAATTGGTACCATTAATATAATAAAATGTTATCATTTTGACGTAATAGACCTTCAATATTTTCTTTTTACATATATAAACATGAATACATTGTTCATGGGTATGTGGAAACTACTACCTCTTTGGACAATGTATTTCAATCTTCATCTCAAACTCCCCTTGATGGTAATAATGATATATTAGAAGAATAATTAATATATTTAATGAATAATTATTAATCAATAATGATAAACTATTATCTAATTTTTTCCTCTCACCATTGGAAATTGGAGAAATCACTCGTGTTTACAAGGGGAATATCACATCTCTTAAGAGATTTATTTCATTTTAATTATCATCTCTCATGGTTGGTTATAATGATGAATTTAAAAGATAAATATTATATTAATTACATAAACATATTCATCGTAATAAAAAAAAATAATAGACCTTATTTACATTCCATACATTGAAAAATAATTTCATTGACCATGAGTACGTTCAAAATAATTCCTTCATGATGTAATGTATTTCATTTTTCATGTACACCTAAGATGATAAGTTTAAAACGTTTATTTAATGATTAAATAATATATTTGATAAGATATTTAATGTTATGGGAAATTGTAAAACCATTTTATGATTCCTTTTTACCCAGATAAACTCACCGAAATGAATTTGGACCAAATGATTTCAAAATGACCTACGTGAACAGAACTAATTCATAAATGATAATAACACATGTAAAAAATTATTATAATGAAATGAACATGGAAAATATTTTTAATGAAATATGTAACTAATATAATTTTATTACTATGGATGGTAGATAATATACATAGAGAGTCAGGACTTAATGTAAGAGATTTTTCATTAAATCCTTTTTGAATTTTTTTGAATTTTTACATTAAAAAATTTTCTTTCTATAAACATTTTCATTAATTTTTTTAACAAATTATTTTCTATATACAAAAATTAATTCTAAATTTCATTATATATATACCATTAATATATTTTAAGTGATTAATATGAAATATTCATCAAGTATTCTATATGGGACATTTTTAATTTCATCACAATAGTAAAAAAAAATTATTTTATTTTAAAGATTACCACGTGGCCTCCCTATACAACTATCTTAGAAATTATTTTTTATCAATTTTTTTCTAAATGGATTAATTTTTTTCAAATAACCCCCTACTCAAATTGTTCATCTGTTTTTTGTTTTAATCTATATTCTAGAAAAAAAAATATTTTTTCTCATTTTTATGGGACCATTGAAAATATTTTTTTCTTATGGGATCAAATGACAATGCATATGATTTTTATGGTGAGAATAAAATATTTTATGTTTTTTATTTCTATCATGGTGCCTATAAATAACTTTTAATTATTGATGGTTTGGATATATCTCTATAGTTCACTAGGCAATTATATGTTTTCTAGAGGAGAGATATTGGAATTAAAAGGGTAGGTAATTTAATTATAATGGTTCCAATACATGTTAGTGTAATGATAATATCCCAAGATACCTACAAAAATTTTATATGATTTCTCAGAGTTTTCATTGAAATATTTTTATTCCGTAATTTAAACATGATTCCTTTTGAATAATGAAATTATTTTGACCATTTAAATTTATACAGTTTCTTTCTTATGGAAAGGTTATAATGGTTTCTCAGGTTTTCTCAATAAACCTAACATTGTTTTGTTTTGTCATTTATTCATTAAATTTTTTATGAAATATATTGAGAAACGATATTGATTTAAATAAAAATAAAATGATTATTTTAGAATAAATTTTATTTTATAAAAAGGAAAACATACTTTAGAATTTTCAATTTTTTCTAGAAAGGATTAATTATTTTCTTTCTATATCCTTTAATGATTTACTTTTTCATTCTATGTTCTCAAATGTTTTTCATATGGAGTAAAATTGTATTATTACTATAGAAACGTAAATGGGGATACATATTTAACAAAAAATAGTGTCTTAAATTAAATAAGAAAATAATTATAATATAATATTTTAGTGAAATAATTTAAAAAATTTCTATGTGTCAAATTTATTATGTAATGATTTTTCCAATTCTATAAATCTTTAAAAATAAAAGACCCTTAATGTATATTAAATTCAAAACCATGTTATAAATCATATTATTATCTATCTTGAAAATTATTTGTTGTTAGAGTTGGTGTTAGAGTAATGGTTTAGATAACCATAGGGGTTAGGATGTGTTTAATAAAATAAATTTTATGGATAAAAATCAATGGTTATATTATCATGAACATAGTATTTATGGGTTACCATTTTCTACATCTAATATATTATTATACTATCTTGTAATTATGAGGATTTTTTTATTATTTTTTATTATAGTGGGAATCATAATATATTTTTGAATAACCTTATAATTTTGGATTTTTTAGGAAAAGACATTTTATTTATATTAATCTCTCGTTATATTATCAATTACATAGTCATTGATGGCTTCCATGATGTATCATAGAATATACGGAAAAATTTTCTATAATTTTGGATTTTTTATATTTATAGTTATTATAATGGGAATTAGGGTTATTTTTTAGATAACCTTGAGGTTAAAAAGTTTTTAAGAATTTTTTTAATGATACTAATCATATGTTATCCACCATGAACATAATTGTTGACTCAATTGGGTCAGACTATCAGTGGTGATACCCATACAAGATATTGACCAAATTATCTATTTAAGAACATGTTTTGTGTTGATAATTTCAAATAATTAATCTCCCAATAATTTTTTGGAACTATGAACATAATGTTAGATAATGGTTAGATTTACTATTTAGCACATCTATTTAAGGTTCATTAATGTTCATAGTTTAAAATTACATTCATCACTCATTGAATTTAGAAGAGTATGATGTAATACTGACCTTTGGTTACATCCATAAGACACAAAATGATAGAAAAAATAACCAATTTAATTCAAGATCATTGTTCGATGATTTTCTCAATGATTAGGATATATTGTTGAAGAAAAATAAAAGACAAAAAATGATACATGATGCATGTAAAGCAATAAAAGAAAACTGAAAAAGAAAATGTAATATCATGGTTTAATAAAGAATAATTGAATTTTAACGATAACCCATTAATGAATGTAAAAATCAAAGACAGTGATAAATAATAAACACAAGCACCATCCTAACCATGCTTCATGTATCAAGACTAGGTCAGCTGCACACTATGTCACTGTGATTCACTAGATAAGTATGAAACTTTGAACTTACCTATATCTCAGTAAACAACATCTATAATCATATTAATGTTCTCATGTAGGAGGTGAGTATAAAACCTAGTTAGAAATTGCCAAAGAGTTCCCGACACATAAGACTAAGAAGAATAATAATTTGGATACCATTTATTTAAAATATATAGTAACATTTTTAACATAGCATATTATAGTAAAATATATTAAGAATAGAAGAATGAACTAAATCAATTTTTTCATTAATTCATTTAAATTATCATACCCATCGATTTTATATATCATTTACCCATCAATTCCAAATAATAGTCCTAATACTCAAGATTGATGTCTCATCCTCTCACAAAGACATTAACTGATGGAGTCCCATGTGCCACTTTGGAACCAGCCCTATGGTAAAACCAACTACTAACTTCCAATGTAATATGATTAAATAAAACTAACCGTACATGTGATCTTTCTAAGTAATAATTTATTTAAAACTATTTTTATTTAATTGAATATACCAATAAACATATGTGAATCATTTTATAATAAAATATCTATGTACTAAACACATACTCTTTCCATCAAATCCAGATATATTTAATAAAAAAAGAAATCCATCAATTTCTATAATTGCTATAATAGGATAGAAGCCACCCAACTCAAAATAATTATCAAAATAAAAAATTAGAGAATAATACTCGAGAACCAATATTAGAAATACAACCTTTGAAATGATCCAATAATGATATCATCAATGAACAATATATAACATAAATATATCTGTAAATGATTAAATGAAATGTTCCATATGAGAGAATATGATTAGATATAAGATGAAAGAGATTAAATTGATACTTAAATTTAATTCCAATGACATTTATCACTTTAATTATCAAACTACCTTCACAATCATATGGAATATCCAAAGATTCTTATGAAAGGAGAGGAGTTCAATATTCTAGATAATTGTAATGAAATTAAAGTTTCATGGTGTAAATATGAGTTAAACACAAGTTTCATGATTATTTACTAAAAATATGATGTTTAGTCTATATGGTTTTCCAAATCATGTTCTAACTGTGTTCATTATATTGTCTCAAAAATAGAGAACATCATTGTTATGCTACATATTTTATAAAACTATTCACCAATGGTTCACATACGACATGATATTTATTAAAGAGCCACAATGAATGTTCATATAGTTTTTAAAATCAAGGACCAAAAATGACCATAACACTTTCCAAAATATCCCATATTGCATGGTTTGATTTCTTATAGAAATTGCGCAGTTTTCCAAAACCATACTCAAAAGGCGAGCCCTTAAGAAACCTTCTAAAACAATCCAAACAAAAAAACCTCATATAACTCAACCCAATAATTATATTACGTAAAAATACATAATTAAATAGGAAATTACATAAAATTTGGGGTATTATATTCTCCACACATTTGGTCATTATTTCTTAGAAATATGGATATTGTGATTAATTTAAAATATCTCGCGCTCGTATTCATGTATTTCCTTCTCACATTCCCATATATCATCTTGAATTTTTCCATGCTTCCATAAGGATTATTCCAAAAAGATACCATTTCAACATTAAAATTTCTCATATATATCCACAATCATTTTCAATATGTTAATTAAAGTGTAATCATTCTCAATATGAACATGGTCCCTGTATATAAAATGGTCGATATTGGGATGATTTTTTTAATTTTTATTTATAAAATAAAATGTGTCTAGAGATGAATATTGATAGTAAAACAAAAAAATCATTCACATCACTAATTTATTCTAACTTCTTAAATAGACCAACATACCTTTGAGTCAATTTACCATTCCTAGAAAAATGAAGATTCCCTAGCCTTCAAGATACTTTGAAGAAACCATGATCACAAACATCAAATGGTATCAGTCAAGGATGATGATCTATATAAATTTCATTGGAATTTTAACCATTTAAATTCTTTAAATAATCATCTAAATCACATCCCCTACCTCATACACAAGTTTAGGATTGATAAAATATGCCTCATCTATTTTCACACAAAAAAGATCTGAATGAAAAGGATATCTATAGCAGTCATCGAACAAATCAATATCTATTAATGAATGATAATTTTCATTGTATGAGATCTCTATTAATTGTATATAAATCTCCCATGATCCACCAAAATCCATAAATCATGGTCTATTAATGTTTTAAAAAAAATTTACCATCCATTTTGTTTGGCCATCCAGTTGAGAATGATAAGCTATGTTAATGGTCAAAGAGGTTCTGAAAACATTCTATTAGGATTTATGAAAACGAGATGTAGACCTTGAATCCCACTTAGATATAATTGATATGGGAACACAATTCATATTTACATTATTGAATATATTTTTAGAAAGTAAAAAACCATTAAATATGATCCCAACATAATTAATCAATATGGAATCATGTTTAAGAACCATTATTTCTATACCAATAGAAAATACATAATTATCTATTCCCATTTCCACATGGGAATAGATAATGATTGAAACATAAATGTTTGATTTTGGGGATACTCCTTGACTTGATGACACGTGAGGCACCTCCAAACAAAATCTATATCCATCCATTTCATGTAGCCCACAGAATAATGTCTTCTCCTGAATTTGTATATCACTAGAATAATAGGATGAATAGACTAACTTGAGTGGTGGTAGTCAGAAATATGTTTTTCCTAATAACTAGGTGGAATTAAAACATGATCTCTAAAGTGATATATGATTAAAAATAAACAATCTATCCCTCAATGGTCTCTCAACTATTGAGTTTCAACCTTGTGGTGAGACATTCATGATTAGATATCTGAGCATTGCTAGACTAATCCAAATAATAATGATCAATAAAAACGTCACCTTCCTCATAGAAAACTATATTCATATAATCTTTGACTACTATAAAATAGAATTGATCCAAATACTCTTTAAATAAATAACTATATGACATCATACAAAATACATCAACCAGAGGATTTTCATTACATGGTGTATACATCAAGTCAATGTCAATCATTCGAATATATTCCACCAATATTCATTTCCTTATATTCAATTATTACTATTAGAATATGTGTTTCAATATTTTATGATATGTAAACATTGTTAACATCTCACCATAGAGATAATGATATGATTTTCTCATGGAAATACTAAAATTGATAAATCCAAATCACATATCAAGTAATTATTGTCATCTATCAATAAATATCATAAATTATAGTCTACAATATGATCTAAAAAATAGTAATACATATGAAATAATATTATGATGCATCATAATCAACCACATAGCCTCACCCTGACTCTAAAAATTTAAGGACATGTTATAATTTAATTTTAATATTATGATATTGAAAATATTTCTAGAACACATCATGCCATTAGAAAGGAACATCTATCATTGTAAAAGTTATCATCAAAGTGGAATATCCAAAAAATCATGAATAATGCCTCGACAGTACTTCGCTAAGATAGGGAAACATTATACCTCAATAAAATTCCTCATATGGTTCAAGGAGATAATATCTTACAAATTTTTTAGGATATATAGATAATCCTTTTTCAAAAATTACATGGAATAGGAAATTCACATCTTAAATCTCTAAATTATACATTTAAATATAAACAAAATATATTTCTTCCATCAAAATACCCAGAACTACGAATAGGAGTTGTTTATGATCAAATATAGTTTGAAAAAATGTATAATATATTTGATGGATACCACTAAAATGAAGCTGTGATACCTCTGGAATATCTAATTAATCAAATCCATGATCATTAATCATGAAATTGTAAAAACAAGTGTCATAACCACATATTCATAATTACCACAATGACACCAGAAGGTTTTCTTCAGAATTTACTCCTTCTATACATAATAGTGGTGATACCTCATTCGTTAATAAATATTAGATAATCATTTTGATCCCTTAAATTTATAAAAAAAAATTCAAGTATTGGGATATAAATTTTTATTATAACCTATTTTACCTTACATTAATCCAAAATATCTGAAGAGTTCTACCCACTTTATGGGTAGAATGAACTATTGCTTCACATTTATATATACCATATTGAATGAATGATTTTATTTCCATCTATTACAGATAAACCATTAATACAATTAATTTTATTAGTTCTATACAACTGGATGAAATTGAAATAAGAATGTTTTTTAATTAGATATCAATGATAAATTTTTCCACCCTTTTGGGTGGAAACCTAAAGAATTTTTCCATTAAGACATTAAGAAATTGATCCAGTATCTTTTGAATATATATATTTTTTATTATATCAAAAATATCCAATGTATCTAATAAAATTGGCATGATATGGTTTTAAAAACTAGTACCATAAGTCATATTTTTCTTTAATTCACATTCCAATAATCATTAATGAGATGCTTAACACACTATGATGATAAGAAAATACCCTGTCATTGATTCATGTCAATATCTTCCTTGATGTATGTCAACTGGTAGATTCTTAAACTTATGTCAGGGATTTCCTTTTTAGAAATTGATAAATAAAATCAATATATTTCATTGATACTAAGAGATCATTGTTAAAACATAGAGGCTAAACATTCTCATAGGATAAGAAGTGTTTGTTGTTTCAAGACACATGGTATTGTTTCATCATGTAATACCATATGATACACAACATGAGTTGAAATAAAAAAATTAGGAATCAACGATATACAAAAAATCATTGATAATAGTATAATTCAAGGAAATATTACCTTTCATAATAAAATCACTAGATTAATCTTTCATGACCATCTCTATAAAAACATAAAATTTATTACATGGGGTTCACAGCAATTGTATTCATGGATACTAAATTTTTGTTGAGTTTTGACGTATTAATGAGACATGATAGTAAACATGGATCACTCTATTATAGGAGTCATCACCATTGTTTCTTGATTAATCATTATGTGTATAAAATCTCCCAACATGTTCGATTCATTGCTATTGGAATTCTCAATTCATTTATACACCAATATTTTAGATGTCCCAAAATTACACATTTGTGGTACTCATACAGATAAACCATTCATTCCCACTGGATATTCTCATAATTTCCACAATAATAAGACCCTATCCGGTATTTATAATTAGTTGTAAAGGTCACATAAGAAACCAATGGGTTTCTCAATGCCTTACATTATTTAGAATAATTATCTCACTTCCACGTGTTCATCGTGTTGGATTTTCATGTTTTACCAATGTAGGAAAATGTTTTCCCCTTAATATATTTTCTAAATATATTCTTTTCTACTATAATATTCATTTTCAGTATCTCTATATAGTTTTCAATATTGAAAATTATCATCCTAGAGTGTATTTTTGGTTATATACCCACATCCAATAACCTCACATATATGTTCTAAGTAATGAAAACATTAAGGGAAAATCGCATCGACAACATTAAATGAGCTATATACTCCATAACATAAAAATATTGCTACTTTAGAGTGAGTAAATATGTAATTATTTTAATTTTTATGGTCTGGGGATAGTAATTATTATTAGAAAAATCCTCAAATACTTTCTGCATTAGGTCCTGGTATATTTTAGTTTCTATAAAAATATCTTAAAACTATTGAGAATGATCCTCTAGTATATAATTGTAAACATTAGATTCTTATACAATGACATTTCTAATAAACTTAGAACTTGATTTATCTTCCCTACCCGGGCCACTTCTTTCTCTAGACCTAAATCACCCAAAGTATCTATGTATTATATTTCAAAATTTTCATATATGTTTTTGTTGCATGGATGTGGATTATAATCCCCCTTATCCTTATATTGAAATTAATAGAGTATTCTCTAGTTGAGTTTCTTATTTTCATATGGTTATTCATAAACCATATTATAAACGTCATCATCCTATATGTTACCAGGAAATTATACTTGTTCCATTATCTTAATATAAAAACTAGAAAATTCAACCAACCATGTGTTTGTTTTAATAAAGATGTATTGAATTTTACAAATCCCGAAAAGTAAAAAATATCACTACCAGCATCCTAATATTAACAACCTAAATAAATAAATGATGTAATAGTGAGAATTATCATTATTAATTTATTATATTCTATAATAAATGGCTATACCCATTATGTTGAAATGGAAAAACACCATGATGTATCAAATTTTTTTTTATACCTATACCACATTGATAATATGGTGATCAGTATAAAAAGGTTAAGTGTGTCTTTTTATACAATATAGTTCAAGATATGACCTTCCTATCACGTAACTATTCTATCCCAATATGGAATACCAACCAAGAAAGATACCCTTGGTAAAATTACCCCTAACCATTATCTTGGGAAGTGGTGGAGTTTCTACTATCTGTTGGTGATAACCCCATAACACCAAAGTCTGGAAACGGGTTCCAAGAAAATAAAAGTTCATTGGGGGAATATTCTTTTTGAGAAATGGACAATTTTACGAAGATAATGAAAATACATCCAATTTTATATTATATATATAAAATAATGCATAAGAAGCCAATAAAAAATATAATATTAGAGTATCAGATAGGCTAATGGAAGTAAAAAAATAACACAATAGTGGAAAACAAAACACAAATACACCAAAGTGGTATAAACCTAAGAACTATCCCTGTGCTGATCCATTCTCCAACTCTAGGTCCCATTCTCAATACAACACAATTCATTACTATAGATGTAAGAGATTTTTTCACTACCTATATTTTAATATACAACAACTTTAAACACACCAAAGTTCAGAAGCATGCAGTGACTATAAATCATGGTATGTAATGCCAATAGACTTCTGAACACATTCCACTATGAAGAGAAATAATTTATCTCACCATGAAATGAAATAGAGTGTGAGAATATAAAAATTGTTTATTAAAATAAAATAGTATATGAAAAAATATACTATATAAATTTCTTTACTCATTCCTTCCACATGGCTTGCCCATCCATGTTCCACTCTCAAACACCCTTAAATTCCCAAGGATATTCCTAATACTCATGATTGGTGACATATCTAATCACCAACACATAACTTAATGGAATCCAATGTTCCACATTGTAACTATTCAAAACTAGGAACCCAAAAGGCATCACCAATTAAATTTCATTAACTCAGAACAACCACATAGTCCATGTTCTCTAAACAAAAACATTTCATAAGAAATTTTCTTATTCCAATTAATTTACACATAAATTTTGTGTATCATTTAAAAAAATATTGATGTATTAAAAACATGATTTTTTCCAAAATAAAAAATATATAGTGATTAAATCATCAATACATTCTGATTTAGAATGATAATAATGGGAGATAATCCACCTCCCTCAAAACATTTGACGAAATTAAAGAATGACATAATAAACATATAAATTAATAATTATATCATATTACCAATAATAGATCTAAAAAATATATTATAAACACACATCATAAAATATTTATCATTCCATAATAGATTGTCTATAATGTATTGGGAGAGAGAAGATGAGGATATCTAAGAAGAAATATATAAAATAGAGACTTTGAATTGATTCTAATGATCTAAAGCTTGTTGGTTCATCAGTAATACTTTTTTATCAAAGGGAGTCATCAACTTAACATAAAACATTATAAGAGTTGTTGATCCTAGGAAAATATACGTGAAAAATATATTTCCAGTTTGTAAATATGAGTTGAAATAAAATATTCCAAGCATTTAATGATTGTCACACATTTAGGTTGCATAGTGTGTCAAACAGTGTTCCAACCATGCCCATGATATTGTCTCTAAACCAGATATCCACATGTTAGGATGTGGGGTTTGTAAAATCCTATTCCAACCTTGATCATTCTTCTCTACATTAACCAATGATCTGCAATGTTGTGCCACATGCTTTGGAAAATTGTGAGCTGACTATTTTCATGCCATTATCAAAAAGCTCCAATGTCTCGTGGTTTATTAAAGGAACAGTCATGGGTTGGGAAACAAAGGGATAAATATGCACCTATCTAGTGACCCATAGAGTATCTTATATATTATCCTAGATAAAGATTGTGGTTTTACATAATTTTTCTCAGACTCTGCACCTTTAAAACCCCTTCAAAAAAATTTAAAACAATCAAAACCCCCAAAACTCAAACCATATATTATATTACATATAATAACATAATACAATGGTAAATTACCTAATTACATGGGTGTTACATAGAAAATCATAACTCAACGCTTCCAATTAATCATTTTAGGTGAAGTTTATTAGTGGTGGTCTCTAAATGGGAATACCCAAGAAAATGATGAGTCTGATGACATTATGTATATGATATTTAATGATGATTTATTTAATAATTATATTACTAATTTATTTTGGACTATAATTTAAGTATACATATATTATTTATAGGAGGAAGAGGAGGATTCAAATGATGATTATTAAGAAAATTTTATTATGTTGGCCTAGAATGTACAAAATGTTATTCTAAACCATGATAACAAATTTACATATATTACACATGATTGAATAAATGTTTTCAAATATCTTTTTTAATCATGAATTTGGAATTTATAAGGTTATTTTTTGTGGTGTTGATACTGTTGACATAGAGTTTGTTGGATTTTACACAAATAATATTATGTATCGATATTTGTGGTTGAGGATAAAAAAATATTTATTAATGAAATCTAAATGTAAGAAAATTAAAAATACCCTATTGTAATAATTATGGAATTAAGTATTAGTGTGAGTGAATTTTGAGATATGGAAATCCCTATCAGTGTGGAAATGTGTCACATCTAGCTCAAAACTAAAAGTAAAATAAAAATTTTAATGGTAAAATCAATTCTAAAAATATAGTAGTTGATTATTAATTATAATGAGATAGGGAATTATTAATGTTTTTTAGAAGGACCAATATAAAGTATGGAAATAATAAGGGACATATGATAAAGGTTGTGGAAAAGTAATTTTTATCTTAATTAAAAAAATTGAAAAAAAGAATTAATTGGTTACAGTTATATCAGATTGGGTTTGTGGAAGATTCATATAGTTCATCAAATATTGTTTTTTGGATAGAAATTACCAGAGTTCAATCATTGGACATAAAAGATGAATGTTTACTATTAAAATGTTTTAGAATTTTCGGGAAGAAGGTATGTAATTAGAAATTAAATCCATTAGATAGTGTGAATTAGATAGTTTTTAGTGGATGAAGAGTCATTGGAATGATGATTTATGTAGAGAGGAATTGATATTTGGATGTACATAAACAGATAAAGATCTCATAATTAATGTTTACTATGAGTGTAAACACATTACATGGGTTTTATTGTGGAAAAAATGTTGGTAGTTGAAAAAATTTACAAAATTGTTTCATCGACTTCTCAAGAAAATGGAAATTTAACCATGAAACAAAAAATTATGTGAAACATAATGACCAGACAGAGACCTATGTATGAGGTGTGGTGGTCCAAATCTATTTATTGTAACTTAGTGTATGAACAATGTGTCTTTTTACCTAATATTTTGAGACAAAATAGTATAGTGGATTGTAATATGATCATTTACTCATTTTTATCTCCAATAATGAAAGATGTTTTCAGTGTTCTCCCATGGATATAAAACCTTTTTGGGATAATGTAAATCTTATTTTTTCAACAATTTTAATAACTTTAGGTGAAGTTAAATAATAGAGTTATATGTGGTTATTTTGTTTCTTCTCATACTATTTCAAATTATCATTACTCATAGGATGTGGTTATTAGACAATCTCACTATCTGATAACATTTTTATGCTCTTCAGCTGTGTAGGCTGAAAACATTTAATAGACATCTCCATCTACTGAACGTTAACTCGCCATGTTTATCCATGGGATCAAAGAGGATGAGATTGTGTTGCGTCACTGGGTTGGTTTGTTTTCCAACATTCCCAAAAATTTGTATTAATGGGATGTTATTTTGTTTGATTCACTTTTCTCACAAAATTAATTGGAATTTTTATCTATGTGTCTTTAAAGTGGTTTGATTTTAGTTTTTTTACTCTTATAATAAGAATCAATTATGTGGATGGAAAATTTTGAATCAATAAGTTTAATAAAAAATACATTTCCTTTTGGAGAATGTATCTACAATATATTTCGATAAAAAAAGATCATGAATCTCTTTTGTTTGGTAAATTACATGAAGAAATAGACAATTCCGAATTGGAGTGGATAGACTAGAAGGATTTAGACTTCATCAGAATTGTGTTTTTTATGGAATGTTTAATTCCACATTTTAGTGGATTAAAATAAATTAGAGTTTATGAAATAATTACATAACATGTATGTGAAACCAAAGTATCTTAACATATATTTAATAATGTGAATATTTTTTCCAATTAATATTATTATATGGAAGGCCTGCAACCGATCATGTCACAGCCCATGATTGTTCAACCCCTAATCCAAACTCAAAAAATCCACAAAAAGTCATGATGTGAATCCCTAATCACCAAAGAATATAGAAAATTTTTAGGGAAACACAAATAATTCATTCGGAGTAATTTTACCCAATACAAAAAATAAAATGAAATAGATTATGTTATACAACTAGGAAAAAAACAAAAATCACAAAGCATAAAAAACAAGATCTAGAATCAATATTCAATTTTCAAAATTACAGTAAATATTGAACTAGAATTGAGAAATGTGTGACCAGTTTTCTAGAAACATCCCCAAAATCAACTTGTTCTATGGGAAAATTAAAATAATAACCTAAACATGAAAAAATCAGGTTTACCAATGTTAAGTGGCATAGATAGGTTGCGAGAATACAAAATATCAATATGTATAAACTAAAGAATCCATGCATATCCATTACCAAAATAATCAATAATCACATTTTTTAAATACAGTAATAAAATATATATTCTTCATTTAAAAAACCAAAAAATCATTCAAAAAATCCACTTTGGAATTTGAATATGGATTTCCATTCAAAAAGGTTACCATTTCAAATCCATGTTTTATAACCAATTCCAATATCAAAAGAAAAATATAACCAAGGAATGATAAAAAAAATAAGATGATCATAACATAACACAATATGCATGGTGTATCAAGAGAGATATACCGAATGAAAAGGATATAGAACAAGTATAAACAAAAATATGTAATAGAACATGAAAACTGGGTTCACCAATACAATGATGGGACATACATGATAGTAATTGTAAGAATACCCTAAAAATTTTAAGATGAAATACTATATGTAATCTATTTAAACACATATTTATATATATGATATAAGGCATTATCTATCACCAAACTGGATACAATCATCCAGCCTCAACAGTGGAACATCCCATTGGGTCCATTCATTAACCATAGGATTATACAGCATCTAATAATGACTCAAATTAATGAATCATTTGACCCTCAGTATAGTGTATATGATCCCATGGAAATGGTATATAATGAATTTGACGAGTTCATCACAGTCTTGAAATTCACCATGGCATACATATTCCAACATGGAAACATTGGACAATTTTTTTCCACCATCCATGTGAAGACCCTATCTATACAGAAAACTAGAATGTTCATACATAGATATTGTATCTTTTTTAAATGTATCTTAATTATATTATACAAACACACACTTGATTATCATATATGTATGGTTTAGTTGGAGATTATACACAAATATTTTAATTTTTTGATTGATCTTCAATAAACACCATAAATATCTTCCCACATAGTAGTATTTTTAATAATAACCTATACAATAACTTCTTTATAACTTGGGGAATCAAAAAACAAACAATGTGCTCATATGTTCTGTTTGGGTAAAAACGGTATATTTATAAGAATAAAATGATCATAAGGGTATCAGGATATGAGAAAAAGATCTAAAAACCAAACCATACATATCAATGATCATAATCTCCAGTTATGTCATAAATAATTATAGTACATATGACAAGAATCAAAAGAAAATTGAAAAACCATAACTATGAAAGAATAAAATTGGCATGAGACCTGGATTTTTCATGTACACATAAGTATTGAAAATAATTTTCATATTATTAGAGGATTGTATTGATGGATACAGTAGTGAAATTGGTTTAATCCACAAACCATAATTGTAGTAATGGTTCACTCCTAAGACCATCTAAGAAAAAAAATTCTATTGATGATTAAGTTTCACTAATGATTCTAATACTATCTATATCTTTTAATTGAAATATTTACGAAATCCATTAGAGGTAGATATATGTCCCATCCATCACACATTTAATTTCATATGTATCTGTTCCACAATATCATAATACATTTATCATATCATAACACATGATATGAAATGGATTTCATGAGTATTTTATTGATTCATAACGTTGAAGAAAATAGGCAGGATTCACAATTATTTTATAATAGAATGAGACATGAAAATAAGTAGGTTTCATATTTATTTCTTCATGTTGTAACCCATGAAATAGAAATATATTTCATAAACAACCTTCCATTGAAAAAACAATTATGAGAAATAATTATAATTGAATCCATTGATCACAACCCAATTAAGGCATATGTAAAATCACTAGATCTCATCTTATAAGTAACATTATTTGGAAAAATCATTTAAAGCATTTCGTCAAAATAATAAATTTTCTTTTAAAATAACATATTAAATCTAAAAATTAGTAATTTTTTTTAAAAATATTTAAAAATAAACATATAAACACATAATGTAATATTTAAAAATAATTTAAATATTTATTGAGAAAAATATCCATTCTTCTTTGAAAAACAATTTTTTAAAAAAAATATGTTTTGAAAATACCTTTAATTGAAAATACTCACAAAAATATAATATTAATTCTAAAAATCACGTAATTTTAATGGTAGTGGGAAATTTCAATCATACCATAAATGTTAAAACAATGATTCCTTTCACATTTTTGGAAATATCTAAACAAGATTTTTTTTGGAAAAAGACATGAAGATTCCATTAAAATTGTTTAGTATAAAATTAAAACATCTGTAAAAATATATTTAATAAATAATTTTTATATTATTAAGAAAAATTCTAAAAAAACTATTGAGAACATGGTTTTAGAAGAATTTTTTTTGACCAATGAGAAGAATGAAGTTGATTTTTCTTTTGAAGATTATATCGAACACTTATGTGCATGAAGATTGAAGAAAAAAATGGGAAAATATATTCTCAGGACATAACTATATGTGAATAAATGTCAAGAGTTTCTTGATAGAGGGATCAAAATATTTTATTGTTTAAATCATAATCAGAAACAACCCTAATAAAAGATTACATTATAACATAAGATATAAAACTCATTAGTAACATTGAATTGTAATCCCCATTAAGTAATATTATTAAATGAAACACTAAATATCATGGTAATAAATATATTCAGAATATTATATTTAAAATATAATGTATATACACAACATAATAGAAGATATGTTTATAACATGACATATGTCTCATGGAAATAAAATTGAGATAAAACCCCCTTACTGCATTGGTAACTATTCATATGTAAACCCCATGAAAGATAGATACACAAATGGATATTTAAATCCTCATAAATTTATACATATTAATGTAAAACTATATTCATTGAATTTATATTAACCCCACAAACACATTGTGAATATAGATGTGCATCACAAAAAAATTAATGTGAGATGGAAATCTGAAACTATATTAGTAATCTTTTGAACAAAAAGATCCAATAAATAATAAAATCAAATGAAAATTTAAATATAATTAAAATATGTAAATAATTTTTTTATAATTTCATATTGTATGTATATACAATAGAAAAATTAAACAATTGTTGAATTCGTATGTGTCTCCCAGAAATAAAATAGAGACTAGAAATCCATTACCTTAAACCGTGACATCCTTCCTACATATTTCACTCCACTATATAATAAATGCATTTCAATAGGAATTTATTATAGAGACATATCAAATAGATAATACCATATATTTTTTAGTTATTTATATTTATTAAGTTTTTTTATCTACAATTCCATTATTAAATCATATTTGGGTTAATAACTTCTCTGTTTCTCGTGTATGTTTTGATTTTTAATTATTTTTTCAAGTATCGTATTTTTATCATAGTTTCATAATATCTATAATGTTATAAATAATATAAATATAATATGTATTCATTATAAATTTATTTATGGTTATCCATAACATTATTAGATAGAAAATTAAATATAACATTTATTGAGATGGTATGGAGTATATACATGTAAACATTGTCTCTATTCTCTCAATGGAAAAAAGAAAGAATGTTAAATTCTAAATTACCATTATTGAATAATTTATATTCTAAATAATAATTATTTTTTCATGAAACCATCTTTATTAAATTCTCTGTAATGTTTGAATGAACCTCATCGCATCGCGAGGCAGTAGTCTGCCTTTCAAACGAATGATGTTATCATATTCTTAGGGAATGTAAAGTAAGAAAGAAATATTTAATATAAGGATAAATAATAATAATAATATAATAAATGAAATATATTAAAAATAATTCCATCATAATATATATTAATGATAGGTGGTGATGGATATCTAATAACATCAGATCGTGTGGAGGTAGACTTCCTCACACATGAATTGTGATTTGGTATCTAATTTTATAGAAGAGGAGATGGATTTAGATCATTAATAAACATAAAACAATATCTGTATATAAAATATATATAGGTTATTATATAATCATGGTTTAATTATAATTTATATATTTATAGTAATAAATAAAATAAAACTCTCAATTAGGGTAGTTACATCTTCTTTAGAAAAATTATTATGGTTTGCATACAAGCATGTTTATGTCGAATTTTTAACCAAAATAAGGCTAATATATTGGTTTAGGGAATTATTTAAGTGATTCAGGTATAAATGGACTAATCTATGGTTTTTGTAAGTGTAAATATTAGATGATATAATGGAGCATTGTACATGTTATATGAGTGTCCAACTAGTAATTTTCTTTAAACAAGTTTTACCTATGTTTTTCACATTATAAAGGGATAAATGTTTACACATATCGATCATATAAGAGATAAGGCTGATATATGGCCATAAAATTTGTTTTGGACAATTTTTTGTCATTTTTAAGCCATATGATTTTAGTTTAATCCCTGGTAAACACATTTTTACCTTAACCTCATCAAATAATTGTATCTATTTATATTATTAATTAAAGTTTAAAATTATTTTTCCTTATTAATAAATATATAATTATGCGTAAATATATGGAATCAATTATTCTAAATTATATCCACATAACTCGAATAAGTAATATTAAAATTACCCATGCAGATGCAATGAGAAAGTGATTTTTTCAAAGGAAAAATGAAAAAAAGTTTAAAATTGTTTTATATGAAAATTATACTTGTAAATGATTCTAACTTAAAAAAATATAATAATAGTTATATAATTGAATTTTTTTTATTTCAATCCCATATTAAAAAAATTGGGTATATTAAAAATATTTAAAAAAAGGAAATTCTCTATAAAAATAATATATTTTTCACCATTTATCAAAAATATAACATCTTAAAATACACTTATAATTAAACCTAAGATAATTTTCAAATGATTATTTAATAAATGAACTATATTTTTCCAAATATATTTTCTAAAATTTTAGAATATTATAGTTTTTTGAAAAATATTGTTTTAATGAATAAAATTATATTTAATCATATCTCTTTTCTAGAAAACATGTATGGTGAATTTTAAAAAATTGATTTAACATTAAATAAATATATTTAGTTAATGTAAATAAAAAAATTATTTGGTTTAATTTATTGGGTTAAAACAATTTTCATTCCATATTTTATTCTGTGAAAAATATTTCCATTATTTTCAAATTGTTTTTATTTTCATTTCTTGTAAATAAATCAAAAAGGAATTAATATGATATAAATTTTTAAGGCATATATTTTTATGAATATTTTAATCATATTCATACACCCTATTCAAATGTCCAAGTGATAACTATCATATTAAATAATTAAATTTTTATAATATGACATGTTCATTTAAACTCAATGTGGCATCTAACATAAAAATATCAAAAATATTAAATTCATTTGAAAGTAGTATATCCCAAATCATTAGGTAGTTACATTATACCCCCTAAATAAATTTAATCCCGATAATTCTATCTTTTTCACAGTTATAGAGGTCCCAAAAGATGGAGATCCCATTATGTGTAAACCACATCATAAAACATGGAAATAATACTTCCACTTGAAAAGATATAAAGGAGTGTGATATGGTCAACTGAAATAAAACATACATTGATTCAAAATATGATAACAAAGGTGGGAAGTGAAAAACTGATCATATGAGAGAAAAATAATTTCCAAAAACTAATGGAGTGTGGTGGAGAACATGGTTAGGAGAAATTTGATGAACAAAATTTAATAAAAAAATGGGTTCAAAAGGTCCACATAAATCATCAAAAATAATGATAACATCACATAATTTTATTTCAAGATTATGTTGTAATGTTTTCATACTATGACATAAATTCTACATTTCATTTCATTACATAAGAATAGTCTCATGCTTTGGTTGTGGCTTTATTAATTTCACATTCTCTCTAATTATAAGATATGAATTTGTTATGTGAGACGAACTAAGTAGGATCTACAAATGGTTGTTAAATCATTACTTATATCTATAATAATTACTAAAACAAAATTTTAAGAACAATTTTGGCAAAAATATTGATATGGTGAAATAATATGTTAATCACCAAATCCTCATCCGAAATTAAACTCAAACCACTCCTGAAATTTTTAATTTTATAACTACTAAAAAATTAAAGATTTATAAATAAGAGAATGAAATTTCTCAAGATCAACCTAATAGTAATACCCAAAAAATTATAATGTAGATCATGATTTTCACATACCGAATATGTGAATACCATTGTCATATATTATCAGAAATCCTGGTAGTAACTAGAATTTCCAAAAAAACCTTATTGAAAACTTACATACATTCTCATTCCATCAATAAAACCACAGATTATTTAATTTATTCCATAAATTCAATAATACTATATACTCAATTGTTGAAAACATGATCCAATATTCCACTAATCATTAACATGATCCATGATCATCAATTCTATCGAATTATATTTTTTATGTTAATAATATCATCATCCAAACCAGACACGATTTTCCCTACATCATTAAAAAATTATGGGTTATCTTCCCATAATCAAAAAAACAAATTTCGTTTAAAAATAATTTGTAGGTCATTATAAAAATTCATCTTATTTTTTAATAACCTAAAAAACATATATTTAATAGTCCATATATATTTCATTATTTCAATTACATAATTCTAGAATTTCAATGCATAAAAACATTAATAATATCAATTACTTATCAAACCCATAAATCTAATTAATTAATATATTCATTAATACCTATTTCATAAAAAATTAAACATGAATCATGTATTGACATTAAATAACATCAATTTAATTATTCTTCTCATTTTTAACATAAAAAATTAGGATTGAAAAACCCATTCCCTTTATATTTTATTTGTTTTTTCCTCATCATCAGTAGTATATGTGTTACTCATAATACCATGAGGATTATATTCCAGACTATTCACATTAGAAAATTAATTATCCTAACTCCCATAAATTAAACAATTTATACATTCAACTGTCAATGATATATGAGGAAGACCATTATTCTCATATTTTGGGTAAATTCAACTTTTCATACTTCTTCTAAAATTAATTAATTTTTTAAATTTCAACATTGAAGACATATTTTAATTATTTAAAGACATCCAATAAGTTTATACTTCCAATATTCTTGACATATAGGAAACTAAATCTTCTTTACTATTTGTTATACACAACAGGAACTCCCAAAAAACCTCATTCATTTCTTCTTTTATGTGTGTAAGAGGTGGTTTTAGTTCATGTTAGTAATAATATATTGAGATAACTGATTTTGAATAATCACAACATTTTCAATCAATTATTAATGCCATATAGTTTCTCATTAAAACTTTGTATATCACATTCAACAATGATAATGTTTCCTTGGGTTCCTACAGTTCACTAAAACAAAAAATTATTGCATGATTAAAAAAACTATATTTGGAAGCAACATAATAAATGAAAATTAATTATAAGATGTCAAAATAATGTCATATTATTTTTAATCTATGACACCATAGGTTAATAATAGATCATTCATAGTTATAATCTATTTAAATCCTTCTTTATGGTTCATTAATTGTTTTTGACTTTCTCAAACATATCCCTAGAGAGTGTCAATCCCGGTGTGCAAAAAGGCCCATTTTATTAATCCATGTAACGATCATATCTAGGTAAATATTCCCATTACAATGTTGCTACACAAAGTTTCCAGTATTCCATATAATATACAATTTTGTATCTATAAATGGATATAAATTATGGGATAGAACTCCGTACATCCATTACCAAAATTCTAGGAAATGTTTCTATATAGTGACTCAACCTTTAAAAAATCATTTGACCTGTACATAAGAATCTCAATAAACTTTTATCATTGTATTTTATAAATTTTAACTTGACCATTCATAAAATCCCAAATAACATAAACTATAATTTTCATACATAGATGTGACATCTTCTTAGTTGAATATTCATTACATTACACAAACACACACCTTAATATCATAAAGCTAAAGTGCCTTTGGAGACAACACACAAAAATATTTTTATTTCTTGAATGATATTTAATATTTCCTGAAATGATAATCCCATATAGTTTATTTTTATAAATACCCAACATAAGAAAATTCTTCATTTCCTGTGGAAATAAAAAATAAGAAAGTGTAAGATCAGATTCTTAGTAAGAGTTAATAATGGAGATAAATAAGAATAAAATGAGAGTAATGGTATGAGAACACGATAATAAAATTTGAAAATAATTTTCAAATAAAAGATTATAATACTCTCTAATGGAATAAATATTAATAGTCCTTAAGACACAAATCATATAGAAATCCATGAAAATGATCCACGATATCATATTATTGGAATAAGAGAATGCATTTTGGCATAAAAATAAGTATATAAAACCATTTCCATAGTAATCAATGGTCACTACCTAGGATATCATAGAGGAAAGGGTTTAGCACCCATATAATCATAGTAGTCATGTTTTACTCCCTAGACCATCTTAGTGGAAAAAGTCCCCAACTAAATTGGTTTCACTCCCCCTTTCAGTCCTAACCACCTCGTGATATATAAATATTATCCCAATGAATTATACGGGAATATATGTCCCACCAATCACATATTTAAAATTATATTTATAGTTTATATAATATAGAAAAAATATCTTAACAAAACTCATGAAATGAAATGGGTTTCATAAACATTTTATCATATCATTAACTTTATAAAAGAGAATGTCTTCATAATAATTTCATTATTTCATTACAGCATTACCCATGAGAATAAGTATGTTTCATATATATTTCCAGATGGTTTAACCTGTGGGAAATGATCTTGTTTCATAAAAATTATGACATTACAAAAAAACCCATTGATTGAGATAATTAGAGTGTTACCTTGGATCATATATCAAGTGTTCTATAGGTTACATAAATGGTTGTCATATGATATAGAAAATAATTTTAAAGAGCATTTCGAACATTTCATGAGGAAGTTAAATTTTCATTAAAAAATATTTTAAATACAAAAGATTATTAATAATTTTGGAAAAACATTTCATTTAAAATAATATTCGAATCAGCTAATGAAATATTTAAAAATAATTTAAATCATTCCCTAAGGAAAATAAATTCTCCAACTTGAATATTTTTTTTGATGAATTATTTTAAAAATTTTCATTTAAATATATAATTTCAAAAATACAAGTTCATCATAAAATAAAATAGTATTCATGAAGATGTGTGATTCTATTCATGTTGTACATATTAAAACAAATATTCCTTAAAAAAATTTATAATTAGAAAATGTGTTTGGTTTAGAAGACCACATGATGATTCAGTAAAAATGTTTTTTTAAAAATTAAAACCTGATTAAAATGATTACTAAATAATTTTTATAATGATAAAAACAATTTCGATTTTTTTTAGAAAACACAGTTTGGATGAATTTTTTTTCAATTTAAAAAAAATAAAAATGTTTTTATGAATCATTCATTTGAAATCATGAGTACATAATGGAAAAAATAGAATGGAAAACATGTATTCTTATGAAATGACCATTTGAAAAGAAAATTAATGAGTTACTTGAGATACGTATTATTATATTTTATAAATATAAACATAATCATAAAAAATCCCAATAATCAGTTGGATTAAAACAAAAAAATCATTACTACTTTTAGAACTTTGAATTTTATACCTTATAAATAAATTACATAAATTTAAACATGATATATAATTATAATAAATAACATCATTATTTTATACATAAAAAGGGTTTTATTTTAAAAATCCAAAAATAATATATGTCCATAATACAATATATGTCTCAAATAAATAAAATAGGATGAAAACATCCTTAACACTTTAGCAAATTTTTAACCATATACCCCATGAAAGAGATATCCTAAAATTGATATGTAAATACCCATAATTTAATTTATATGAATAATAAAATAAATTTATGTTCATTATATAGACAAACTAAAATAATCACATGGTGAATATGGCTTGTGTCTTAGAGAAGTTATTAGTGGGAATAAAATATCTTACCACTTTAATAATATTTTAAATCATAAGATCAAATAAAAAATAAATTCCAATGAAACATTAAATATAATGAAAATAATTATATTCATAATATTACATGTCAATGTGGCTACATCAATCTCTCAAAAAAATAAACTAATGATTAATCTGTATGTATCTCCCACAAATAAAAGTGAGGCAATAAATCCCTTACCTTAAGATTCAAATTCCTTTGTTCATGTTCAAAAATCCTATATAATAAATAAATATATATTATAAATTTATTATGGAACAAAATTATAATGTATCATAAAACAAATGATTTAATTATGACCAATTATTACCTATTTATCACCAATTTCTAATTAAAATCATATTTCAAGCAATAAGTTCTTTTTTTTTCAGGAATGTTTTGATTTTTTATTAATTTTTATTGCCCTATTAATTTGATAATCTTAAAATAATATAAATAATTTTAATAATTATATAAATATAAAATATATTTAATATACATGTATTTAGAGTGATCTATAAAATTAAGAGATGGAAAATGGAATACATTATTTATAGAAAAAATAGGTCGTACGTACACATGAACATTGATTCTATTGTCCTAAAGAAAACAATAAAATATAGGTAAATAATATATTAATATTAAATAACAATTTTTAGGTCATATATATCATATATTTTCACTAAAATCAATCCCATTACATTATATATTTATTTTTAAGGAATGACATCACTTTGTGAGGTGTTAGTTCACTGTTCACATGAATGATTTTATCATATTCCCACATAATGGAAGGTAAGAAGGGACATGAAATATAATTAATAAAAAACAATAATAATATCATAAATATCATATATAAAAAATCCATATTTATATCAATTCATGAGAGGTGGCAGAGGAAAATGCATAATATCGACTCGCAAGGCGGTAGTCTGCCGTAGACAAGAATACTGATTTTATATCCCATTTGATTGAATATGAGATTTTTCAGGCCATTAATTTGTCATAAAAAACCCATTATATAAAATATAACATGGTTATTCTATCATCATGGTTTAATATTATTTGAAGGTGTTTTATGAATAAATAATATTATCTGCTTGGGTAGGGGTGTTACCACTTCTTCATACTACTTCTGGTTTGTCTAAAAAGACATCTTATGTTGGATTTATGTTACAAATAGGAATTTTAGGATGATGGTATGGAATTGAAGAAGTTATTTGGGTTGGTAGTGTCCAAACAAAATGGCTTTGTAAGGGTTAATAGGATAAGAGAGGGGTGGACTTTTATCAGAGAAGTGAGTGGTACATTTGTAGTTTTTGAAAAGAAAAAGGTGTATTCATGTTTTTTACATCAATAATGGATAATAAAAGGACCATTAACAAGACTAGAATATATATTGTTGAAATATTTTCCTCAAATCGGTGTTGGGTAAGTTGTGGGTCATTTTATATCATTATCATTTTATTTTAACTCCATGATAACGCAATTTTTACAATAACCAAAGTAAATAATTTCTACTATTTCAATATTAATTATGGTAAAAAATTATGATGAACTATTGTGGGAAATATGGATTATTATTATTCCAAATATGGATTCAAATTTTAAAAAATCTATTCATAGAAGTGAGAAAATTTAATTTAAAATTAATGTAGTAGACAAGATGAGAAAACATGTTTTCAAATAGAAAATGATTAAAAGGTTCAATACAATTTATATTAATATTAAATATTAAATTTATTTAAATGGCCTAAATATGAATAATATATATAATTGAACTTATTTTAACATTATAAAAAAATATAAAAATAATTCTTATATTTTAAAAATCATTAACATAAATTAAAATTATTTATAAAAACATTGTTTTATCACTATTAATAGAAAATTGTATATTCTTATAAAATTATTAAAAAAAATCACCATATGATAATTTTGAAAATTTAGTAACCAGATCCACGTTTGCAAAATATGGTGCCTAATATTTTACAAGAGAATATAATATTATGAATCACATTCCAAAGGAATGAATAGTTTATTATTCTTGGTAGACTTGATAAATACATAAAATTCACATTACATTTTAAAACATAAAATTCTTGAAATATTTTCATTTAGAGCACTATTTTTCCACTTATCATATCCCTAAATATCAATCAGAAAATACTTTCTCATATTCTGGGGAAAATATAAAATTATAATGGTATGAGTTTAGAATCTTGATAGTGGTATTTGTACATGAAATGGTATAAATAAATAGGGAATAATCAATATAGAAAATGTATATAAATAAAACACATGATATTTAATCAATAACATAAGCATAATATAGAATAAATTAATGATCATCAAATAATTCTTTATAAATAATTTCATTAGCATGAAAAACAACAATAAATATTCTAACTAACACATAATCACATGTAACATTAAAAATTCAATTCGTATGGATGGAATGCATGATAATGAGAATATAAAACATACTATTGAGGTTATTTTCTAATACATATAATTATGTAGAAGCCATAGTCAAACACATTTATATAAATGGGTAAGGCCTGAGCCAAAACATAATCGTGTTTGCCTCATTAGACCAATCGATACATTGAGGGTCTATAGGGATCCCCAAACATAAGTTAAAAATTATAATGAATTTACAATATTAAAGATGTGAAAAAAATAAAAATAAATATTTTTGATAAATAAACAGCATACAAAAATTCAATATTTCCCCCGATCAACATACAAAATCATAAACAATCCATGGAAATATGGCGAGTCATAAATAATTGTACATCCTCTTTCAAAGAGATCATAAACATTCCAAAAAATTAAGAAGGATTATATCAATAAAACATATCCCTCATGGATAACAAGTTAAAAATGGTTGATATGGTTGATGATTATAAATACCATTAACATATATTTTTAAAAATTATGAAACTAACCTTTTAACATTAAAAATATATTTAAAACTAAATGTTTAAAAAATGTTTTCATAAAACTTTTATTTGAAAATAACATTTGAAAACATGTAAAATAATACTTAAATCACTTACTAGTCATGATATAAGAAAATTACATTTATTCTGTAAATTTTAGAAAAATAATCCATTCACATATTTGGTAAACTAAAAAAGGTAATTTTGTTTTCAAAATGAGATTAATATTTATTTCAAAAAAATTTTAAAAGGTTAATTTCGGTGGAAGTTTCATTAGTAAATATTTTCTAATGTTTTTAAAAATGATTTTTTTGAAAACATGGGTTTTTATGAAAAATTAATTAAAAACACTGACATAAATAAAGATAGATTTTTTAAAAACATTTTCTGAATAATTTTTAGTAACCAATATGGGAAAATTGGAATTTTATTTAAAAAATTACTTGAATTACTATATTTGAAGAAAAAAGATAAATTTTAATAAATAAATATCAAATAATCCCCCCCATGGTAGACTTAAACATACAAATTCATGAATAATGATTAGACTATGAACTAAACACTTGCTAATTTTGTAACATTTGAATGAAACCCCCAATATAGAAATAACTTTAAATGAAACATTGGATTACATGGATATATGTAAATTAATGATATAACATATAAAATAACTGTATATAAACCACTCAAAATAAATAAGTGGTGAATATAGTTTATGTCTCACAGAAGGAAAAGTGAGACAAGAAACCCTAACCTTTAATATGAATCATCACATATGTTCTTTATCACCCTTAATAAAAACACAGTGTTAATTATTTAACATATTTAGGATCATTATCAAGTATATTATTCCATTTATTTTACTTGTCACCATGTTATATATGATTACTTATTCCAATATGTTTAGGTTAGATGTTTCAACAAAATTTGAATTATGTGTCAAAATGATTTTGGAAGGTTGAAAATGTTCAAAGAGGTTATAATTTAATTGCATAAAAAATAATAATCATTAAATAATTAAAATAAGTATACATAAATTATAATTTTAAAACTACACTCCCAAAATATGGTTATGAAATTTGAACTATGTTATAATCATGGAGATGGTAGGTCATTAGAACACATAAGTAACATTTCCATTTCTTCATAATCATTATAAAAATAAGGTAAGTAATATACTATCATTCCAGAATAATAAAAACATCAAATTTAAAATTATATTTCTTTAAAAACACCTATACATATCATCCATGTGTTTTGGTAATAAAAATGGATTCACATCGCTTCATTATGGACGTAGTCCAAACATACATAAATGACATTATCATATTTAGTGTGAAAAGGAAAACGATATATTATATTTTTATAATGATATTTTCGTAATTATTATCCTAATTATATCATTTATATAACATATAGTTATTAAAATTATCTTTTTTACCATTTATTTAAAGCCTTAGTAAAAAAATAATCACATCGATTTATGAGGCGGTTGTCTGCCGTACCACGAGAAACATTGTCATATCCTTTAATGAATGAAAATTAAAAAAAGGAAAATATGATATAATGAATATAGCCATATAATGTTTTTATAAACATAATATACACACATTATATTCACCACTCTACCCAACTTTGAGAGGTGGAAATGGAAAAATTAATTACACTAGTTTACAGGGCGACTGTCGGTTAGATTTAATAGAACAATAAGGATTAAATGATGATTATATAAGTGTTTAAATTTTATTTGGTCTGACATTGTCCAATCAAAAAGGTTTTTATTATTTTATGAAGAGAGGATAATATGTGTAATTTTATTGGTGAGGTGAGTCACACACTTGTAATTTTTTAGAAGCAAAATTTGTACAAATGTTATTAACATACAAAATAGTTAAAAATGGGGTATTTTTTATGTTTATAAAATATAATTTCTATATATTGCTTGAAAATAGATTTTAGAGATGTTTTTAGGTAATTTTTGAAGGTCCATGGATTACCTTGAGAGTGGAGGGATGAATTAGGGTGTAAATGTTTTCTTTTAAACTGATGGATCTTGTTCCCACATAAGTAGGAACCTGTTCAACCTATTAGAAGAGGACATGAAAAAACTAAACAATCATATGCTATTTAATGACACTACAATTTTACTTTGCTCACCACTAAGGGTTATGTCCAAGGAGCATACACTGATAGTGTGTCGGTTGTACCAAAACCACTCATCATCCCATGTTTGGGACTATAAGAGTTTGGAAGAATTTCATTGTTCCAGGAGCACTTCCTTTACAAGGATTAGAGATAAATTACTACTTCCCATGGATCACATCTATAGACTCCCCTAGATCAATGCCTTGGAGAGGTCTTCACTATGATTATCTACTTGAATATTTCTTTATTAGTATAAAATAAAATAATGAATCCTAAACTGTAAAGGGATTCTCTATTGAAGTGATGTAATGAACTATAGATTTAATTTATTTTCCTCTAAACTGATATGTTATGGAAATTTAATTTCACAAACTGACTTGGTCAATTTTCAGGCTTCATTAGTGTTCCTCCTACTGCTGTCGTTTCCAGATACCACTATTATTCCCCGATACCGTCTAGCCCCTTTATGTACCATCTAGCTCCTCCAAGAACTAATTTTCTCGGTGTACCTACCTACTATGTGTACTGCTCCACTCCTTAGTGTACCATCATGATCTGTGTACTGCCTTGTTTGGTTGCGTAATGTAAGAGCTTCCTGTACAAACCACACCCTCTTCCATGGATTATTTTCCTTACATAGACGATTCTCTTTGCATAGCCTCTTATCCACCATGAACCACTTTGGATATCACCAAATTTCTTCATGAAATTTTAATCTCCAATTTCATCTCTTAACAAAGGATATTACTTTTCCTTAAATTGGCATGTAACTCTGTGAAATTCAGTAAACTATTTTACCCAAATTTTCAATGTGGGATAATCTTAAATGTATACAGAACTCCATCTGTGTACTATTAGCCTGCATCGGGTACTAAAATCCTCTGAAATGAGAAACATTATTCTGTAATGTTAACCTTGCACATATTGTATGTCTGTCGGTCCACGTACCACATCTCATCTCCACGTACCATTGCTGCAAACCATTTTCAGCAGCATTTTTTGTACCTCACTCCTTCATATATATATTTTAAACATAAATTATTTAAATGATCTCATTTTCGTGAATAGATATATAATTGAACTAATTTACTATAAAAGGAAATAAATATATAATTTAACATTATAAATAGTTTAAAATAAAATTTAGTTCAAATTAAAATATAGTATCTCTCCATATTCATCAAAAAAGATACTTTTCAAACAGAAATCCAAATAATTCACCATAAGATAATATTGATATGATTATTTCAAAAATGAATTTTATTTTTTAATATAATTCTATTAAAATTGGTAAAAAATAATTTTAAATTAGAAACACAATACTTGACTAATCATGGTCTCAGAAAAATATTGTTTTTTTAGACAACATTTTTTTCTCATTCAAATCATTATTATTTTATTCATAAAAAATAAAAAAACATTTAATTTATTTTATAAAAAGATAAAAATTATAATTATCATAATTTAGTTATTACTATTCATACCAACTAACTTAACAGCCGGTTATATTGGTAATGTGTAAATATTAATATTATAAAAGAGTATTATGTTTTGTTCATATCCAATGTTGTGTGAATTGTGAGATTTAAATAAAATTGACTTTATTTTAAAAAATAAATATATAAAAAATTATTGGGGTGTTATATTTCCTTTTACCATTGGTTTTTGTTTCATTAACACAGTCTAGGATGATATTCACATTTTAAAATCTATCGGTGTTTCATTTTATCCCCTTAAATAAATTGATTCTTCATAATTTAATGATGATATCGATAATGAAGGGTTTTTATTTTGAAAATAACCTTATTGAAATCTCACATAATGATAGGGGTTAATAAAATATACACTATATAATATTTAAATGGACGTATAATATTTATATGGATTAACACATTACTAGGTTTTTATGTAGGTTACCAAATATGAATAATTCATTATTTAGAGATGTAATATAGTAATATATAAATCCTCATCCAAATTTAAACATAAAATATTTAATAAATGGTTAACCATATGAGCCTTCAAAAAATAATCAGATAAAAAACATTATAAACAAGCTAACTAAATATCCAAAACAATCTTACTATTAATTCCACATAAAATAAGATTTAGCTCTTAATAGTGACATACTAAACATTTTAATACCTTCACCATGAATTATCTTGATTCATGGTAATAAAATTAATTACCATAAACCCATATTGAAAACATAAAGGTTTTCCTATTATTGAAATAAAAACCAATTTATTGGATATATTCCTTAAAACCAAATTTTTTAAACTCCATCAATGATAATATAAACCACTTGTTCAAAAAATCACTAATCAATTCCAAGGTAGTTAGTACTACCCAATTTACATTATCGATATGAATCATCCCTTTATCCCAACATCATTATCTTAACATAATATAAATATAAAGAGTAATATTACCCTCAATTATTTTCTTTCCATGAATTTAATCTTTTCACACAATAATGTATTTTTTTAAAAGTATTGATCTATATAAGCTTTCATATTTTTATGGACAAAGTGAATAAGTACAATACATATACATATATAATTATTATAATAACAATATAATTGATATAACAACAATATGACATAATTACAAAATATAATAACAATAATTTTTATCTTTTAACCTCTTCTGTGGTAATAGTATTACATTGACCATGATTCATTTGAAACTGTTAAGGTATATTCCATGGATTCTTAGTGCATTATTTTTCATAGTTACACATATCATTATATATGAATCATTGAACATTGGAAACTTTTTTAATTCCCAGTAAATGATGGTCATGTTTTTAAATGTCTCCAAATATTTATAAAACTACCATTCCCTTTAGTAAAATACAATTTTTTTTCATTCCACAATTATCATATATCGAAAATCCTCCATTCCCTATATCCCATTATCTATATTTTCACTATAATACTTTGTACATCTTTTTTACCAGAGAAACTATAATATATAGAAAGGTAAAAATATATATTTTAATCATATGGTATAATATCCATATACGATGTGAATATGTAAATTCCAGTTCCCATCAAAATATTAGATTAATCCCTTCAAAGAAACAACCATTCATACTATTTGGATTAAATGAACTGATGTGATTCACATTATTTCGTGTAGGTTACACTAATAAATGAATAAATACTCTAGATTAGATCATATCATTATGAATCATAATTTATAAAAGCAAAATTGTGATACAATTAAGATAAATTGAAAAAATTGTGCATAGATAAACTCATGAACGTAAATAGGGTTTCTTTTTTATTATAATTATTTTCAAATACTTTCTAATGTATTTTTAATAAAATATGAACTATATTAAGAATATCCCCCAGGATTGTAATATGAGTTTTACATTAAAACTTATTTACCGGAACCAAGTCCTGATCAATTCATGGACAATGCACTATTTTTAGATTTATTACACCTTGGTACATATATGCCCGAACCACATCCTATTCTAATATCCATACATGGATTTATGTTCCTGGAAACCCCTAATTATATCATCCTAACCAAAACGTTAGGATATTTTTATATACTTATTTTCATGTTCTACTATAAGGTTATGTATCGAATGTAATGTTTTTATAAATCTATTTCCCATGATATCTATTAACCATCATCTGATACCAACTATAGTGACCCGACTGAAGTTTCCCAGATCTACTGTCTACATTGTTAGGTTAAAATAATATACAGTGAAAAGTATCATGAAGGAATGATTTTTTTATTAGTATTGGTATATTAGACAAATAATTTAAATTCACATTACATTTTAATATATAAAATAAAAAAGTATTTTATTTGAGAGCTCTATTATTTCCCTTATTATATCACTACATAATAATCACAAAACACTACCTCATATAAAAGGGAAAATAAAACATAAGTAAGTGGTGAGATTAGATGCCCAATAAGTGTAAGTGTATTGAAAAATCTTTGAATTAATAATTAATAATAAATATTTAATGGTAGATAACAAAAACACATTCCATTTAATTAATATACTAATCATAATATGGTATGAATAAATGATGTTCAAATAACTTCGTATAAATAATCACATTTATATGAATCTTAAACATGGACATTCAAAAAAGTCTATAAATCACTTGTTGTATCAATAAATGAATTCATAATTTTGGTATCCATAATTATGAACATCTAAAACGTATTACAGTGTCTATATTCCAAGATATCTAATACATCCAAGGCCTGGTGACAATACATCTATATAAATGGGTAAGTCCCCAATGAAACCCTTGTTTAGTTTTTCTATTGATACTACCTAATTAAAAAATGGGCTATAACATGCCTGCCCTGTCACCTATAATGTATAATTCCATACACATATGAATGTATTGAGACACAATAAAAATAATCATTTTTATAAAAAATTAAGCATCAATAATTGTTAATGATTTCCCAAATCAATAAACAAAATCATAAACTATATTGAGTAATATGGTAAATGGTAATAAAATTGTATATCCTCATTCATATTAGTTATAAACCACATGAATAAAGAATAAATTTATATATAAATATAACATATCCTTTGTGGATCATATGTTTCATAAATGGATGATGTAATTCATGAGTAGAAATACTATAAAAATATCTTTAAAACATTTTTACAGAAAATAAAATTTTAAATTTGAAAATATATTTACAAAAAAATGTTCAGAAAATATTTTTATAACGATTTCATTGGAAAACGTTTTTAAAAAAATTGAAATCAATATTTAAAATAGTTATTGGTAATGATATGAAAATTTTTGGTCATTCTATTCATGTAAAAAAAATTATTTTTTTAACATTTTTAGTAAAAGACATGGTATCATTATTTTGAAAAGGAATTGAAAAGTCCATTCAGAAAAATTTACAAGTAAACATGATTAAAATGTATTTAATTAATAATTTTTAATTGGTAGAAATAGTTTTTTGGAAATTGTTCCAAAAAACAATGGTATTGATGAATAAGGATTTTGGATTGATGTGATAAATAATGTGGTATTTTGACAAACAAATTATTAGTAATGTTATAAACCAATGTTATGAATATGGAAATATCACCTGAAAAGATCATGAATTACTATAGGTGATGAAAAAAGATTTATTTTTAGGTAGTAATATCAAATAATTCCCCCAACATAGATGTAAACATAGACAATCCAAAATAAGGGTGATATTGTGAAATAAACCCTAACAACTTTGGAAACATTTAAATAATAATACACATGAATGTAGAAAAATTAAATGAAAAGTTAAATAAAATTAAAATTAATGTATTTTCGATATAACATAAAAATTTATAGTGTATCCACAACACAAAATAAATAAGTTGGGATTACGTCATTTGAATTATCCATGTAAAAAAGGAGACACGAAACCCTTACATTAAGTCTAACTCATCATGTATGTTTGTTATCTTCCTAATTAATAATTTTTAAATTAATTAAATTCATAGGAAACTTATTTTATTTTATTATTCTAGTTATTTCACTTATTACCATGTTTACATGATAAATTAATCAATCAATTTTAAATCTTATATTTAATAGATACATGGATTATGTGTCAAAAAATTTTCTTTGGTAGGATAAATATGGACAAAGTGGATATTATTTTAAAATATCTAGATTAATAATAACGAAATAATAATAATTTATATACATAGATTAAAATATCAAAACAAATCTTTTAAATATGGTTATGAAAAATTGTATATGTTACAATCATAGAGACAGTATGTCATATGTACGCAAGTGCAATGTGTCCATTTTTCAATGATCATTAGGGAATAGAAGTAAGTATTATTTAATAATTATATAATGATAATAATATCATATATCAAACTTTATTTCATTAAATATACCTCTATATATCATTATTTTAGTGTCGGGATGAAAATAGTTTCACAACAATTCATGAAGGTGGCAGTCCACACATATAGAAATGAAATTATCATATTTTAGAGTAAAAAAATTATATAATATATTTTCATAATGATAAATATCCGATTAATATCATGATTATTTCATTTATATTATATATATTGATTATTTTTATAATTATTATCTTCTATATAAAGCGTTATTGAATAAAATCTGATAGCTTTGTGTAGTGGTAGTCATTCATACACAAAAGTGATGTTATCATATCCCATATGGAATTTAATGTAAAAATGGTATGTGCGGTATAATGACTCAAGAGGTATTATTGTTTTATAAATATCCTAGAAATAATTTTTATTTATCATAATACCCAAACATTGGAGGTGGTTCTAGAATAGAAAAAGACATCAGTTCACGAGGTTGTGGCCCGCCATAAACACAAATGATGATTTGACAACCCCTTAAATATATGTGGGGATGATTTTTGGAAATTACCTTAACATAAAATATATCATTATATGGTGTAAAACTATGTTATTAAATCATCATTGTCTAATAAAAATTTAATAGGTAGATGAAGAAAAAAATTCTTGTTGATGAATACTACCTCTTCTCTGGGTAACATTCTGAGGATTTCACCAAAAGCCTTCCAATATTAGATTTCAAGAGAAAATAATCAATCTAGGATGAGGATTCAGATTTTTTATTGTTTTTTTGGTAGTTATAGGCTGAAATAGAATGTTATTGAGGCATTAATAAGGCATCATAGGGGTTTCATTTTATTAGTGTGTTGATTTGTACAACTATATTTTTTTAAAATAAAAAAGGTGTACACATGTTTTCGACATGATAAAGGGTAAAAATGGATTATTATATATAACTATACAATATAGGGTCAAATTATTGTCAAAAAATAGGTTTTATAAAATTTTTTAGTTCATTTTGACTTTCTTATTTTTGGTTTAACCACCCTATATATCAGTTTTACCTTAACTGTGGTAAATAATGTTTAATATTATTACAAATATTTTTTTTGAAAAATTATGCAAGACTTATTAAATAATATAAATTATCATAATTCCAAAAATTTATTACATGTTTAAAAAAATTCATTCAAATAATTGGAAAATGTTAATTTAATATTAAACCCACAAACGTGATTACAAGGCATGTTTTGGAAGTGAAAATGCTCAAACATTTTTAGAGTTTGTATATCAAAATTAAATATCAAAATGATTAAAATTAGATAATTTGGATTAATAGATATATATTTTAACTAATATAAAATTTAAAACAATTAAAATAATAACATTAATTAATATATAATTTAAACAAAAATGTATCTTTCAATTTAATTTCAATATTTTTCATTACTTATCTAAAATTGAATCTCTTCAGAAAATATCAAAAAATACAGTGAAAGATAAGTTTGATTTGCTGAAATAAAAAATTAGGATTATTTTTTCAGATATATCTTATAAAAAAGGGTAAAATTAATTTTTAATTATGTTCACAATGCATGAATTTTCCACCTTTCAGAAAAATATAGTTTTAGAAGAAAATTATTTCTCTTTCAAATACTTCTTATTTTATTTCATATTAATATGTAACTATTGAATTTATTTTATACATGTTTAAAAACAAAATTATCATAATTTATTTATTATTATTCATACCCTCCAATCAAATTGTAATGCGGTAATGGTAATGTTTACAAAATAATATGTTTTTAAAGCCTCAAATTCTATTCCGACTTGGTGTTATGTGATTCGAAATCTATTGAAATGATTGAAAATATTCGAAATATATATATATCATAAATTATTGGGATATTATATTTCATTCTATTCTTTGCGTTTCATGTCATATACTCTATCAAATATGATTTTCATATTTTAAAATATCGTGGTTTTATAGAAATTATTATTTAAAAAATGTACTTTATTTTGTGAAATAATGTTTCTAAAAGGGTTAAAATTAGAATTAAAATAAGTAAAAAATTGTTAAAAAACTATTTTTGTAAAAAAATGATTTTTAAGCCTTAATTTGGATTTTTTATTATCTATTTTATTGAAAAAACATTATTATTATTTTGAAAATATAATTATTTATTCAATAAATAAATTTCATTAAAAAAATAACAAAATGTGTTTTGTTTAATTTTTTTAGTTAAGAATCATTTAAAAAAATATATTTTTCACTAAAATATTTACATTATTTTCAAATTGTTTTGGTTTTCCTTTTTAATTAATTAGTCACCAATTTTTTTATATTCATGTATAAACCATATATTTTCAAAATTTATTTAATCCCATTAATAAGAACCTTTATAATGGATTGGATGTAACAATCATATTAAATTATAATATTTTAATAGTATGTCATATTTTATTTAAATTTGGTGTTTTGTGTAACAAAAAATATCAAGAATATTAAATTCAATTGGAAAAAACTAGTTCACAAAATATCAATGATGATACATTCAACTCCACCCCCTAGAAATTTAATCCTTGTAATTTGAAATTTTAATTAGTAATTAAGGGTTAACATTTTAAAATTCAAATGTGGGAAACCAACCTCAAAAAACATTGTAACCAAAATTCCACTTGAAAATGGAGCAAGTGATGTTTGAAGGTAATTTGAAATGACAAAAAAAGGATTCCAAATATGATAAAGTATGTTTGAATTGAAAAAATGGACATAAAAGAGAAAACTAACATCCAAATACTGATGGATAGTGATAGAGACTATGTCCAGGATAAAGATAACGACTAAAAACTCGTAAATTAAAGAGGTGTGAAAAAAGTCACTGATATATTAAAAAATGATGATTATAGAAAAACATTTTATTTAAATATGTATTTCCTTGTTTTTTTTAATTTTCATTAGAATACATATTACTTGATTACATTCAATTTTATAATAGTAATCTCATCCTTTGGTTGTTCTTTGATCAATTTACACATTATATCGTACTGTAAGAGATTAATGATTCATTTCTGAATCAAAAAATAAGATCCATTAAGGATTGGTAATTAGTTCCTATTATCCAAAGTCATTATAAAAAAATGACTAGAACATGTTATGAATAGTTGTTTATATGGTGAAATAATTCTATAATCTCTATATACTCATCCAAAATTCAATATAAACCACTAAAAATGGTTTGCCTTATAACCCTTCCAAAATTGATTTTTTAAGAATGTTACTAAATTTATACAAAATGGACATTTCATTAATCCCCCAAATATCATAAATTAGTTCTAGATATTCATATTCCAAATATGTGAATAGCATAATCATATATTTTCTAGAATCATGGTAATAACCATAATTTCCATATAACATTAACAATACGATACAAACTCCCTCATTCTAGGAAAAACACAAATTATTAAATTTATTCCATTAATTAATTAATTTTTTAAACTATGTTAATGAGATCATAACCCAATTTTTCCAATTATCATTAATCAGTTCCATGGTCGTCAATAGTATCCAATTTAATTTATTCATGCCAATCATCTAATTACCCAAAAAAAAATTTGTAAATATAAGGATCATATTATGGGTTATATATAATTAATAAAAATATAATCATACCATTAAAGAACTATTGGATGTCATTACAACTATTAAACATATTTTTGAAAATCTATAACGAAAAAATTATGCTCAATTGTCTTTATATATTTTATGATTTATATAACATAATTATTCAATTATAATACATAAACACTTAAATAATCCTACATTTTACTCAACCTGATAACTATGATTCATCCTATTATTAAATAAATACTATTTTCTTCTAAATTAAAATAATAATATTTTCTTAACATTCATTAAACTCAATTTCATTAAGATTATAATGTTTACATAAAAAATACTATTAAAAAGACAACACCTTTGATATGCCATTTTTATTTTCCTCATAATTAGTATTATAAGTATTACTAGTACCACCGTGATGGTAAAATTCATGATCATTCCCCTTAGGAAATAATTTGTCATAATTCACATTCTTTACAAATTTTAAAAAATCTATAGTAAAACCTATCTTAGGGAGACCATTATTCTCATTGATTGAATTAACCACAAATTTCATTTTTCATCTATATTTACTTTATTAGTGTCCTTTTAGAAAGAAAAGAGATATTCCTATTCATATAAGGGATCCACTAGGGTAATTATTCTCATATTGTTTACATATTGGAAACTAAATCATTAATTATATATGGTCTCCACCACCCAAACTCCAATAAATCTCTATCAATATCTTATTTACCTAGTTTAATAGTCATTTAAGGTGAATTTTTTAGTTATATATCCTAAAAATGATTTGGAATGATCATAATATCATTTACTTGAGTTATTACCTAATTTGGTTTCTCTTCAACACATTGTCTATCATGTTATTTATTGATCCAGTTTTTCTGGTTCCTTCAATTACCTAAACCCAAAAACATTTTTTTTTTTAACAATATTTATAGTGGGAAACCACAAAATAAAAAATAACTTTTATGTTATATAAATAATGATGCCTTATTTTCACTATATTACCCCTTTGGTTTATCCTATGTCATTCATTGTCAATATCTATTTGAATCCTTCATTATGTTTTGTAAAAATATTACGAATTTCAAAAGAATATCCACTGGTAGTGTCAAAACATGTGTATATCAATTCATATTCTCATGAACAAGGTGACGATTGAGTCCATATAAATGTGCCAATTTTGATGTAATTACACCAAGGAAACTCTATTCCAGAGCCAAAACCACATATAGCATCCAGATAATGATGTAACTAATTGAAATCCAATAACTCTATCCTATCCCAAAATTCATGGAAATTTCCAATACATTGATTGATCTAATTTATTTTCCTTATACATAATTATAGAGATATTTTTAAATTTTTATTATACTAGTTTAAAAAGTTTTACTAAATATTACCTCCGATACAAACTATTGTCACACAACTCTTTTCATAGATATATATTAAATATATTTAGAAGAAAATTAATTAAATTAAACAACATATTCCTGATGATTATAATGGTATAATTACATTCCAGACTAGAAATGACAATATATTTCTTTCAAAAATGATCTTCAACATGACCCATAAAGAGATTTCCATAGAATACCTTTCAAAGATATACCCAGAATAATCACATTTTTCATAACATTGTGAAAGGAAACAGCTGAAAGGGTGACCTAAGATTCTTATCAATGGTTAAATTAGGTAGTATGTAGGCATAACATTATCATAAAGGTATGAGAACATGGGAAAAACATTTTAAGAACATGAAATACATGTAATTGATCATAATAGTTAGTCATGGAAAAAATATTGGTAGTTCATAAGATATTAATCTTAAGGAAATCAAAGAATAATAAACATAGGAGAATAAAATTTCATAATACATTAAATTTTGGTGTAAAAATTAGCATAAAAAATCACTTCCATAGTAGTCATGGATAACTTAAAAAGAAATCTTAGTAGAATGAGTTCCCTCCACAAACCATCATAGTAGTCATGGATTACCTCCAAAACTATCTTGGCATACATAGTCCCTTATTGAACTGGTTTTACTCTATATTCTAGACACATATATCTCTTGAGATATAAATCATTAACGAATGTGTAACATCCTAAACAGAGATTCCACTAAAAGTATCCCAAATCTCGATTGGCCACATGACCCCAATCACAACTTTCCAAATGATAGAGGCTTCTGAATATCTGCAAAGTCCTAGGGTGTGTTTGTGGGAGACTATAACCTCTTCGCTAGAGTGGATCACATTCGATATACAATAAGAGATATGTAGATGATGCGGTAAATAAATAAGAAAATAGAAAACACCAATGTCATATATAAATAAATAACAAAAAAAGGAAATCATATAAAAAAGGATCTAATCATATTTCTACAATGTAGACAAAATATGTATCCACATAAAAGAACAATACATTTAAAAAAATACAATAAAGGCCAAAACTATACCAACTAGAATCATGATCATCATCTCAATCATGTGATCCTATACTCCTAAGAAGAAATAAAAACCCAATTTCATGGAAAATTTCCTTATCTATACCTATAATCACATTCTAATCATAGGTACCAATGACTACTCATGTAAGATGTGAGATAAAATCCCAGTAGTCCACTAAAAAGTGTGTTTGAGGGCATCCAATATTTGAATATATAATAATAACAGTGTGGAGTATGTAGTATAAAATGTAAATGAGCTATTGAAAGTAAAAAACCCATAATGGCTTGATTTCCCATGGGAACCTATCCTTTTCTACCTACTTCAGCCTTATCCAGAATGTCATGAAATAAAAAGTGTGTCCAATATCAATTTATAATTAGGATTAATTTAATTAATCATACCATTTTTAATGTATAAGTATCAGTATTTAGAAGGTATTCTAGCAACCACTATAATGATATGTGATCAACAGATACCTAACAAAGATATCAATAATGTGTACGATAGTAATTGAATCCAGGCATGTTCTTTGTATCAACAAACACATCATATAAATCATTCCATTTATTATTCAATTATGAACCCGAGCCAATATTTTTCATTCATAAATGAAAATCTAGTTATCTCTCTAGGCATACCATGTAACAAAAACCATTCAAGGCCATCCATGGGGATCATCATTAAAACCTAGGTATCTCACTTGGTTTGTTATAAAATCCTCAACATTGAGTATAACGACCCGTACTTTACATACATTGTTAATACTTCAAAATTGAAGTACACTTATTACAACATATGACAAAACCACAAAGGACCGTATAGGTATAGTGTCTTTAGAAACTGGGAAACATAAACAACTGGTTCATAAATCTTCTACAGTGTCTCCCATTTATTTCATCATATCTAGGGTCCCTTTTAGCATATTCTACTTAATATCCATCTTCCTGACCTGGGGAAAAGAAAACATAAAAGGGTGATCTCAAATGCTCAGCAAGGGCAAATAAAGGAAATAAAAATCATATCATATCTTTTTGAAAATCATAACCTGCAAAAGAGATCATAATATCTTAACATGGAACAAATCATAAAAGTGAAAATGAGATCCCCATAATCATAACATGAAACTTTAAACTTTGTGGCATGCACACATAATCATGGAAAATCATTTCTTGTTAGTCATGACTCATTGCCAAAACTATCTTAGCGGACAAAGTCCATTTCTGAACCGAGTTCACTCCTCGTTTCAGTCATGTATCACTGAACCGAAATAACCTTCCGTTCCAGCCATGTCTATCTCATGAAATATAAATCTTTACCCAATGCATTGGAGGGAGATATAGGTCCCACCCATCTTATAATGAATCCTTTCTTATGTGTGCCACATAATCATAAACCATACATCATAGCGTAACCCATGTAATAAAAATGGAATTCATAAACAAAATGACATCATAAAACAATTCATATAAGATAAAGGAATTCATAAAAATATTTCCATCACAACATAATCAAATCCATGTAATAATAGGGATAAAAACAGAACCCTTTATTATCTTAGATGGAAAATAATTTAGATAAAACACTTGAACTCCATTCTTGAGGAAAATATCTTTTCTTTTTCAAAAACATTTTTCCTTTCATAACATGTCATACAACATTAAACTAAAAGAAGTTGATTAAAAATAAACTTGAAAACTTGTAAAGTAAGCTTCTTGGAAATAATGTTTTAAAAATCCATTCAAGCCGTATAAGTTAAAAAAAACATTCTTCTCGTACTTTTGTCGGAAAAGTCAAAAAAGTACCTCGTACGAAAAAATGCCAAAAGATTCCTTTCATATCCTTTACTAAAAATTTACCGAAGGGTAAAATTGAATATAAACTATTGTATAAGGATATAAATATTACATATTGAGGAAACATGGATGTGGATGATAAAATACACCCCAGTAAATGCCAAAGTACAAACAATCTCGGATAAAAATGAGATTGTGATATTTCCCTTACCTTAGGTCCGATTTGCTTTGTATGTGTCCGAAGCTCCTGTATAATGGTTCAAATAATGTTATTGACTTATTCCAGAATCATAAATATTGATATGATATCATATATGGTCATATTCTTAGCTTCTTGTTAGTAATATTTCATTGTTACGTGTTACTCGGGTCTTTATTGCCTTTTGTTCTTATGCGTGTTTTTCCGAATAAATTCTTATTATTCTTTTAAGGTTATAGATACCTTATATCCAGAATGGTATTAGTGTAACATATATCATATTTATTCATTCAATTCATTTATATAATTACTATGTAATGATGATCATGTAGAACGAGTCGCATCACATCGTGGAGACGGTATTCCGTACGTACGCACGAGTGATGATATCGTTCCTATGATCATGGAATTGTATTGGACTATATGTATATTATTTCAGTATCAATATTAATTTATAATAATCATAAATAGTTACTCATTACACCATTATACCCATCCTTGTAAGGTTATGGTGGAAAATAGATTACACCACGGCGTGGAGACGGTATTCCGTACGTACGCACGCGCGGTGATTTCATTTTTCCGCAGGATGGATAGAAGGTGAATTAGGTTTGTTTCATATTTATAATAACATATCAGTATGTAAGTAATAATGATGTTATTACTTTATCATGAAACAACTAAAGAAGAAGAAGTTGAAGAAGAAAGAAATTGAAAAGATCGGTAATGGATATTACCTCTTCTTTGGAACGCTTCTTTGAATCCTCCACTTAGGGAACTAAGATTGGTCTTTGAAGAAGACCAGGACCTCTAGGATTATTCTAGGGAAGTGGAGAGGAGAAAATGGCAGGGGTTGGCCGAGCTTGAGTGCTCAAATTGGTGTGAGGAGGAGGGGGAGGAGGTGCCCTTTTATAAGGGAGGAGAGGGGCACCTTAGGAATATCTCATAATATTATTTTATATTAAAGTCAAAATCGGTTTATAATGGTTCCAAAGGGTCTTATTTCGAAGCTAAAGTGGGGATGGGTCGAAATCCTATCAACAAATAGGATTTAGACAAGTTTAGGTTATTATTTTAACCTTATCAATTAGATTTAACTCTAAGTTAAATAATTTAACTTTTACCGTGTCTTTTTGTTTTCTTACAGTATATGGTTAATACACTTACTATAACATGCCAAACGAACCCCAAATTGTTTATTATTAATATATATATCCTTATCTAAGTCATTTTGCCGAACCATAGATTTTTAGGAATAAAATAACAATTAGTAATATAATATTTGATTTAAAAACTATTTTGTGTCAATTTTGACACTATTTGATATATGATTTTTGTGAAAGTCATAACAGAATTATATGTTCGAACCAAATTGATTAAATCAACACTAATATATCATAGTAACCTAGAAAATTAGTGGAATTCATAACAAGTCTCAAATTACATTTATTTTTGTGTTTATAACATCAATTATGTCAATATTTCATTAATAAGATAATTACTGCATCATTATTGTGTCATAAATAAATTAAATTATTTAATGTCTAAAAATTATAAATAAAATATCATTATGTAGGAAATCTTTTTATCTTTCTATTGAATATTTATAGTCGAATTTATCTTATGTATAACCCATATTAAAAATGTTTTAGTTATTAGACATTGATTTTAACTATTTTAACTATTCATTAAATAAAATAATATTAAATGTCATAATCTAATCCAAGTGGACCTAAATTGTCATATTATATTCATAAGGTTGTTTTTGGTCGAATTACACTTATCCAATAGAATTAGGACATGTGTTAGGGTAATAGTAATATCATATTTACCCTTAGTTACCCTATTTACTTTTAACCGTGGTAAAAAAAGTAAAAAGTTACTATTCACCAAAAAATTATTTTCATCTCATTGAACCACATTTTAGTCCTTGATATTAACCGTGTCTCTCGGATTTTCGAAATTCCATTCACAGAAGCGGTAAAATTAAGTTTTATGCAAAATTCAGTTTTTAACCTACCACTTATTGGTTTCACTATTCATCAAAAATTGAAAGTTTTCAGAAAAATACCAAAATTTCACCCTAGGCTAATTTCGGTATTCCGAATCCAAAAATGAAGTCCATTTTGAAAGATAAAATATATAAAATTTCAAAAAGTGGTTATTACTATTCATAACGGCTAGTTTTAATAATATTTTAATAGCATATCGTTGTTTAGTGAAACTCGGTATTGCGTACGACGCAAGCTATCGAGGAAGGTCACGATTTCGTGTAAAGCAAGCCAAGCAAGTGTTGTGTAGAAAAAGATTCCATTGATTATTTATATAACATAAAAGTCTCGGGTGTTACATTCTACCCCCCTTAAAAAGAATTTCGCCCTCGAAATTCATCACTTTGTAACAAAAAGATGAGGATACTTCTCCCTCATCATATCCTAAAGCTCCCATGTAGCTTCTTCAAGTTGGTGGTTCCTCCATAAAACTTTCACCAATCGAGTGGTCTTGTTTCGTAGGACTTTTTCGCTACGATCCAGAATCTCTATCGGTTGTTCTTCATAAGAAAGATCTTCCTCCAGCGGTACAACTTCTGAGGTGAGTACATGTGAAGGATCAGGTATGTACTTTCTCAGGAGAGATACATGGAACACATCGTGAACTTGAGAGAGATTCGGTGGAAGCGCCAATCGGTAAGCTACCTTTCCAACACAATCCAGTATTTCTAAAGGACCGATATATCTAGGGCTCAACTTCCCCTTCTTTCCAAATCTCATATCCCTCTTCTAGGGAGATATTCGTAAGAACACTTTATCACCCACTTCAAACTCTAGGTATTTTCTTCGGTTGTCGGCATAACTTTTCTATCGACTCTGAGCTTCTCTTATGTGTTGTTGAATAGATCTGACCTTTTCTGCCGTTTCATCAACGAGATCAGGTCCTAATAGCTTTCTTTCCCCAACTTCATCCCAGCAAGTTGGAGTCCTGCATTTCTTTCCATAGAGAGCTTCATAAGGAGCCATCTGAATACTGGAGTGAAAGCTATTATTATAAGAAAATTCCACCAAAGGTAGGTGTTGATCCCAACCTCCTTTGAAATCCATAGAGCAAGCTCTCAACATATCTTCTAGGGTTTGAATTGTTCTCTCAGACTGACCATCTGTCTGGGGATGATAAGCAGTGCTGAAACTCAACTCTGTATCCAGAGTATGCTGAAGACTTCTCCAGAACTTCGAGGTAAATCTCAGATCCCGATCAGATATAATAGAAAGTGGTACTCCATGCAATCTTACCACTTCCTTTACATATATCCTGGCAAGATGATCTAGAGAGAAATCCTCTCTAATAGCAATGAAGTGTGCAGACTTTGTAAGACGATCAACTATGACCCAAATAGCATTATTGCCTTTGGATGTTTTAGGAAGTCCTGTGACAAAGTCCATAGTGATGTTTTCCCATTTCCATTCGGGGATGGGTAATGGTTGTAACATCCCCTTAGACTTTTGTCTCTTAGCTTTAACTTGTTGACAAACCAAGCATCGAGAGACATATTCAGCAACATCTATTTTCATGCCATCCCACCAGAAGTACTCTTTCAGGTCCCTATACATCTTCGTGCTTCCAGGATGAATAGAGAATGAAGAACTATGAGCCTCATCCAACTGCTCCTTCTTTAATTCGAGGATGGGAGGAACACAAACCCGATTCCTGAACTTTATTATCCCATCATAATCAAGGTTGAATTCAGGAACATTTCTCACCTTCTTTTGTAACTCGACATCTTCTTTCTGTGCCTCTTTAATCTTCACATGTATAGATGGTTGAACATTCATTTGATAAAGATAAGATTTTTCCCCTTCCATTATAATTCCAAGATCCATCCTTTGTAAATCCATAAATATTGGATCTTTTGTGATCCTCATCATGGATAAACTAGCATGGTCTTGTCGACTTAATGCATCTGCCACCTTGTTTGCTTTCCCAGGGTGGTAATGGATTGAGCAGTCATAATCCTTAATCAGCTCCAACCATCTTCTTTGACGCATATTCAGCTTCTTTTGTGTGAAAATATACATTAAACTTTTATGATCAGTATAAATATCACACCTTTCACCATAAAGGTAATGCCTCCAAATCTTAATGCAAAGATTACCGCAGCCAACTCCAAATCATGTGTTGGGTAATTTTGCTCATGGATTTTCAACTGTCGTGAGGCATAAGCTATCACCATATCATTTTGCATAAGAACACACCCCAATCCCTTCTTGGATGCATCACTGTAGATCACAAACCTTTCTCCACTACAAGGCAGTGTGAGCACAGGTGCACTGGATAACCTTCTTTTCAACTCCTTGAAATTCTCTTCACATTCCTCTGTACAAACAAACTTAACTCCTTTCCGAGTCAACTTGGTGAGTGGATTAGATAATCGTGAAAAATACTTTACAAAACGTCGATAATATCCAGCCAAACCAAGAAAACTTCAGATCTCAGTTACTGTTGTTGGTCTCGACCATCTTTCGATAACCTATTTTTTTGCTGGATCCACAGATATCCCCTCTTTTGAGATTATGTGACCCAAAAATGCAACTTTTTGAAGCCAAAATTCACACTTGGTAAATTTGGCATAAAGCTTCTCCTTTCTCAGGGTCTTCAATATAATTCTCAAGTGATATGCATGCTCTTCCTTGCTCTTTGAATAGACAAGAATATCGTCTATAAAGACTACCACAAATTGATCAAGATAGACTCTAAAGACTCTATTCATTAGATCCATGAAGATAGCAGGGGAATTAGTAAGACCAAATGGAATCACTATAAATTCATAGTGTCCATACCTTGTACGGAAAGCCGTCTTTGGTATATCCTCCCTTTTGACCCTTAATTGATGATACCCTGAACGAAGACCAATCTTGGAAAAGTATTGAGCTCCGCGTAGTTGGTCAAATAAGTCATCAATGTGTGGGAGAGGATATTTGTTCTTGATAGTGATCTTGTTAAGTTCTCAATAATCAATGCAGAGTCTCATTGATCCATCTTTCTTCTTAACAAATAGAACAGGTGCTCCCCATGGTGACGCACTAGGGCGTATGAATCCCTTATCAATATTTTCATGGAGTTGCTTCTTCAATTCATGCAACTCAATTGGGGCCATTCTATAAGGTGTCTTTGAAATAGGCAAAGCACCCGGTACGAGTTCTATTGAAAACTCAACTTCACGATTTGGTGGAAGACCCGGTAATTCCTCCGGAAAGACATCATCAAACTCCCGTACGATGGGCATATTCTTAATCGCGAGTTTCTCACCAACCATTTGAGATAAATAACCTTCATTTAGTGGAATCAATACCCATAAAATGAAAGAAATTTCCACTGGAAGGTTATGTTCATCCTTGCATTGATAGACGATCATATATTGATCTGGAATATGAAATGTGACTTCCCTTCTTTGGCAATTGATATGAGCTCCGTATAAAGAAAGCCAATCCATGCCAAGAATCACATCAAATTCCACTATAAGAAGGATCACAAGATTTGAAGGAAGCACTTTCCCACAAACTTCGATCGGAGAAGAATTATAAACTTTTGATGCGATTGATGTGCCATTAGGTGTTGTCACAGCTAACTCAACATCTAATTGTTGAGGTAATACGGTGATACCCTTAGAAAATTCTTCAGAAATAAAAGAGTGGGTGGATCCAGAATCAAATAAAACATTTGCTACTTTAGAGTGGATGGTAAGTGTACCTTTCACCACTTCGTTATCGTACTCCACATCGCTGATAGAAATTGCATGTGACTTTCCTTTGTCTTTAGCCTTAAGAGTTTTTTGACGTCGACCATCATCATCAACCCTTGGATTTGGGCATTGATTGGCATAATGCCCCATCTCCTTACACTTGAAACATTGAAGTGTAGTAGGTTCATTCTGTGTATCCCTTCCTTTGTTTGCATCATTAGACATCTTCTTCCCATTATCGCGACATTCAAATGCCCGATGACCTTCCTTTCCACATTTGAAACATTTACTTGTCCCTTTAAGACAACTCCCTCCATGTTTCTTTCCACACTTTGAGCATAAGGGAAAGCTCATCTTCTTTTCAGTGTGCTCTTTAGATTTTCCTTTGAATTCCATTTTCCTCTTCTTATCAAACCCATATGACTGATGAGTTACTCCAATCTCCATCTCGACTTTGAGAGAACATCGAACGATTTCCTCGTAGCTATTGAAGTCCCTTATGGCTAACGCCCTTCGAAGACTTGGTATTAAGCCACTAAAGAATCGATCGATCTTACTCTCAGGTTGGATAATAATACCAGAAGCGTACCTTGCAAGTCTTGTAAAATTTGCTTCATAGGTACCAACAGATTCATCATCCCTTTGCTTCAGTTCAAGAAAATATTTCTCCATCTTTGTTCGGAGAATACGAGGGAAGTACTTATTGAAAAATATGTTCTTGAACTTGTCCCATTCCATGGACTCAATTTCATCCCTTTGCCTCGTATTCTTAATAAGATTCCACCATTGATCAGCATCTCCTTCCAAACGATACACTGCTAGGATGACTTTATCATGTTCAGAACATTGAAGAACTGAAAATATCTTTTCAGTAGTACTAATCCATTGTTCAGCAACTAAAGGATCAGTAGACCCGCTGAAAGAAGGTGGACGCTGCCTCATGAAGGATTCAACAGAATGTTGCTCCTTCCTTTGCTCGTTTGGAAGTCCTGCATGATTCATAGCTTGAGGAAGTTGTGTGAGCATGGCTACAAGATTTTTCATTCCAGCTCCCATATCGTTTGGTTGCTCAGGGGGACAATCATTGCATTGCCCATCGCATTCCGCATTAACACGGTTCCTTCGGGTTCCAGCCATTGACTAAAACCAAGAAGATTAGTGTGAGCAACACTAATTATAATAGGAAAACCACATAATTCAAGAATAATATTTTCACGCTTAAGGTCTTATCCTAGGTTATTCATGGCCATTTCTAAAACACTAAGATTGTGTTCTATGCTTAGACTTATCCTTAGGGTTCTTACTAAGGCTTTCACATCCTAGTTTCCAAAGGTTGAATATACCTTTCCTCTGATACCAACTATAACGACCCGTACTTTACATACATTGTTAATACTTCAAAATTGAAGTACACTTATTACAACATATGACAAAACCACAAAGGACCGTATAGGTATAGTGTCTTTAGAAACTGGGAAACATAAACAACTGGTTCATAAATCTTCTACAGTGTCTCCCATTTATTTCATCATATCTAGGGTCCCTTTTAGCATATTCTACTTAATATCCATCTTCCTGACCTGGGGAAAAGAAAACATAAAAGGGTGAGCTCAAATGCTCAGCAAGGGCAAATAAAGGAAATAAAAATCATATCATATCTTTTTGAAAATCATAACCTGCAAAAGAGATCATAATATCTTAACATGGAAGAAATCATAAAAGTAAAAATGAGATCCCCATAATCATAACATGAAACTTGAAACTTTGTGGCATGCACACATAATCATGGAAAATCATTTCTTGTTAGTCATGACTCATTGCCAAGACTATCTTAGCGGACAAAGTCCATTTCTGAACCGAGTTCACTCCTCGTTTCAGTCCTGTATCACTGAACCGAAATAACCTTCCGTTCCAGCCATGTCTATCTCATGAGATATAAATATTTACCCAATGCATTGGAGGGAGATATAGGTCCCACCCATCTTATAATGAATCCTTTCTTATGTGTGCCACATAATCATAAACCATACATCATAGCGTAACCCATGTAATAAAAATGGAATTCTTAAACAACATGACATCATAAAACAATTCATATAAGATAAAGGAATTCATAAAAATATTTCCATCACAACATAATCAAATCCATGTAATAATAGGGATAAAAACAGAACCCTTTATTATCTTAGATGGAAAATAATTTTGATAAAACACTTTAACTCCATTCTTGAGGAAAATATCTTTTCTTTTTCAAAAACATTTTTCCTTTATTAACATGTCATACAACTTTAAACTAAAAGAATTTGATTAAAAATAAACTTGAAAACTTGTAAAGGAAGCTTCTTGGAAATAATGTTTTAAAAATCCATTCATGCCGTATAAGTTAAAAAAACATTCTTCTCGTACTTTTGTCGAAAAAGTCAAAAAAGTACCTCGTACGAAAAAATGACAAAAGATTCCTTTCATATCCTTTACTAAAAATTTACCGAAGGGTAAAATTAAATATAAACTATTGTATAAGGATATAAATATTACATATTGAGGAAACATGGATGTGGATGATAAAATACACCCCAGTAAATGCCAAAGTACAAACAATCTCGGATAAAAATGAGATTGTGATATTTCCCTTACCTTAGGTCCGATTTGCTTTGTATGTGTCCGAAGCTCCTGTATAACGGTTTAAATAATGTTATTGACTTATTACAGAATCATAAATATTGATATGATATCATATATGGTCATATTCTTAGCGTCTTGTTAGTAATATTTCATTGTTACGTGTTACTCGGGTCTTTATTGCCTTTTGTTCTTATGCGTGTTTTGCCAAATAAATTCTTATTCTTCTTTTAAGGTTATAGATACCTTATATCCAGAATGGTATTAGTGTAACATATATCATATTTATTCATTCAATTCATTTATATAATTACTATTTAATGATGATCATGTAGAACGAGTCACATCACATCGTGGAGACGGTATTCCGTACGTACGCACGAGTGATGATATCGTTCCTATGATCATGGAATTGTATTGGAGTATATGTATATTATTTCAGTATCAATATTAATTTATAATAATCATAAATAGTTACTCATTACACCATTATACCCATCCTTGTAAGGTGATGGTGGAAAATAGATTACACCACGGCGTGGAGACGGTATTCCGTACGTACGCACGCGCGGTGATTTCATTTTTCCGCAGGATGGATAGAAGGTGAATTAGGGTTGTTTCATATTTATAATAACATATCAGTATGTAAGTAATACTGATGTTATTACTTTATCATGAAACAACTAAATAAGAAGAAGTTGAAGAAGAAATAAATTGAAAAGATCGGTAATGGATATTACCTCTTCTTTGGAACGCTTCTTTGAATCCTCCACTTAGGGAACTAAGATTGGTCTTTGAAGAAGACCAGGACCTATAGGATTATTATAGGGAAGTGTAGAGGAGAAAATGGCAGGGGTTGGCCGAGCTTGAGTGCTAAAATTGGTGTGAGGAGGAGGGGGAGGAGGTGCCCTTTTATAAGGGAGGAGAGGGGCACCTTAGGAATATCTCAAAATATTATTTTATATTAAAGTCAAAATCGGTTTATAATGGTTCCAAAGGGTCTTATTTCGAAGCTAAAGTGGGGATGGGTCGAAATACTATCAACCAATAGGATTTAGACAAGTTTAGGTTATTATTTTAACCTTATCAATTAGATTTAACTCTGAGTTAAATAATTTAACTTTTACCGTGTCTTTTTGTTTTCTTACACTATATGGTTAATACACTTACTATAACATGCCAAAAGAACCCCAAATTGTTTATTATTAATATATATATCCTTAGCTAAGTCATTTGGCCGAACCTTATATTTTTATGAATAAAATAACAATTAGTAATATAATATTTGATTTAAAAACTATTTTGTGTCAATTTTGACACTATTTGATATATGATTTTTGTGAAAGTCATAACAGAATTATATGTTCGAAACAAATTGATTAAATCAACAATAATATATCATAGTAACCTAGAAAATTAGTGTAATTCATAAAAAGTCTCAAATTACATTTATTTTGGTGTTTATAACATCAATTATGTCAATATTTCATTAATAAGATAATTACTGCATCATCATTGTGTCATAAATAAATTAAATTATTTAATGTCTAAAAATTATAAATAAAATATCATTATGTAGGAAATCTTTTTATCTTTCTATTGAATATTTATAGTCGAATTTATCCTATGTATAACCCCATATTAAAAATGTTTTAGTTATTAAACTTTGATTTTAACTATTTTAACTATTCATTATATAAAATAATATTAAATGTCATAATCTAATCCAAGTGGACCTAAATTGTCATATTGTATTCATAAGGTTGTTTTTGGTCGAATTACACTTATCCAATAGAATTAGGACATGTGTTAGGGTAATAGTAATATCATATTTACCCTTAGTTACCCTATTTACTTTTAACCGTGGTAAAAAAAGTAAAAAGTCACTATTCACCAAAAAATTATTTTCATCTCATTGAACCACATTTTAGTCCTTGATATTAACCGTGTCTCTCGGATTTTCGAAATTTCATTCACAGAAGCGGTAAAATTAAGTTTTATGCAAAATTCAGTTTTTAACCTACCACTTAGTGGTTTCACTATTCATCAAAAATTGAAAGTTTTCAGAAAAATACCAAAATTTCACCCTAGGCTAATTTCGGTATTCCGAATCCAAAAATGAAGTCCATTTTGAAAGATAAAATTTATAAAATTTCAAAAAGTGGTTATTACTATTCATAACTGCTAGTTTTAATAATATTTTAATAGCATATCGTTGTTTAGTGAAACTCGGTATTGCGTACGACGCAAGCTATTGAGGAAGGTCACGATTTCGTGTAAAGAAAGCCAAGCAAGTGTTGTGTAGAAAAAGATTCCTTTGATGATTTATATAACATAAAAGTCTCGGGTGTTACATTGAGTCCATCCATAGATGTAAAAAAACTTATCCTAAGTGTCGCACATTGATTATATAATTAGTTTCCCTCTATTTCTATACTTTGAAATCAATAAGAGTCTATGAATCACTCAGAAATATGTAGAATCGACCCTCTGAGTCATCCTTGTAAAGACGTAGGGGAGTCCAAGTGTCACTTGGTAAAAAGTAAGGAATTATATAAATGAGTCCATCAACAGTGTTCGTATGAGAAACCATGTGTCACCTAAGGAATATGCAAACTAATCAATAAATATCATTTACTCATTTCAAATAAAAACATACTCAAAAGGGTTCTCAAGGCATTGGATTAGCTTAAAAATTTTAGCCTCTTAATTATCTCATGTATACATATCAACATGAGAAGAAAATAAATATCCATAACCAAGGGACATGGTCATCCATTCCCATTAATTAATCAATAAATGAATAATTTATATTTAATCATTTAATACCCCATTGACATGCATAAATACAACACCTAAAAGGTAATAGAATTAATATTCCACTAAAGGTGGCCTATTTGAATTAAACAACACACCCAAGGGGTGGTTCCAATTCATTGTTCATGACCTTTAATAATTTATCTTCAGTTTCATTAATTAAATAGCTTATAATCATCCATTATAAATAAGTATTAAATTTCATATCATAGATTTTCCTCATTAAACAAGTGTGAAATAGAATGGAATATATATGTACACACCTTGATTTTGAGGGAAAAGCATGAGACCCCTATCGTAGGTTTGTAGTAGAGAGATCGTCAAATATTAACTCATGATTCGACTCAAATCTAGAGAAAAAGCTGAAAAGGAAGTACAACATAGAGATATGTAATATTATCCTTCACCTAGACAACCTCACTAACCCAAAGATAAATGATTAATGAAAAAAAGGAATTATTATCTAACCAATATGGATTCGATGCTTCCAATAGGTCACGATTCCATTAATTAATGGAGAAGATCTATTGATTCCAATTTAGGGTTCATGAGGAGAGAACCCACATAGGTTATTTCCATTGGATGAGCAAATTAGAAATTATTTTAAATGTTTTAAAACTTTTAAGGGATATTTGGTAAATTTACCCAAAAACCTGATTTGTACGGTTTGGTTACATGGTTGGCCAAACTGTGCACCCGCTGCTATAAAGAGGGAAACTTTTCATGGTTTACATGAACGAGATGGATTTTTTTGAAAACGATGTCTAAAAACATAATAAAGAATACATACATACACGAATTGGATTTAATCTCCATAAAAAAATTTGAAAACCCTTGTGGGATCCTCCAACCAATTTCCCAGCCCCACACAATTTCATCTACCTATGTGGCTTGGGGCACACATTTACTACTAACAGTCTAGCATAGATTTCATCCTCCTAGAGTCAGGTTATATGATTTGAACAAGCCCCATTTTCCCTCTATACCACCATTACCCCATTGGGTATTCACATTAGACCAAAAATAATAATTTAATATGAAATCAAAATGATTTTTACCTCATAAGAAAACCTATAAAATTTATGTATTCCCATTAAATAAATTCATCCTTGATGTTACCTCTCATGGGTGGAAAATATTATTATAAGAACTACTCCATCAACATATCATGAGCATCAAACTACTCTTCCCATGTCCCTTCTTATAAATGGTTGTGCCGCCATTGCACCTGTACTATGGGAACTAACTAGCCTCGGAGAACAATCATGGTATTCTTAATGATATAAGTCAGATTTCCTCATGGGATGCATCTACTAATAACTCAACCTCCTTAGGGTGAAATATTACCATATCTCCTAATCTACCTAAGTCTCATCCTCGGTGAAATATTTAAAAAGTATGCATACTCAGACTCAAAATCTAGATGTTTTTTTTGAAATCAGTATAATATTTATATTTATAATGTACATTATCCACACAATTTAAAATTAATTGAACCTGCTCAAAAGTACCTTTCTATAGAATCGGTCCAGGTATTGATGTCCCACCAGCCTCAAACTAACGCATGGGGGATCACCATGGCCTACAATACAAATCCTCATAATGTGAAAATTTTATTGTCTCCTGATAAATATTATTATAGGTGAACTTAGTAAGGATTATATTCCTCTCTCAAGAACCACATAAATCTATGATGCATGCTCTCATCATGTCCTGAAGCATATATATCGTGTGATTGACTGGACATTTTTTTATGTGTGGTATGATGTGGTCATAAAAACGTGTGTACCTAATTCCCGCTATAACCTTTTCTAGAACTATAAAGTGGACATGGGATTCCCTATCTGATATTATATTATGTGGGAACCTAGGAAATCTTACTATCTCACAGATATAAAACCTAAAAAATTTGTCTAATTAAAATGACTTCTTCATATGTAGGAAATGATAAATCTTTATCAGCCTATGAAAAAACCCAAACGACATCATTGCCATGCAGTGACATGGTTAAAACAATAAAAAAATCTATAAAAACGTCATTACATTTTCACATGGAAATGGGTAGTTACTGTAAAGGTATGACTATCAATCGGTGGCCCTTCTTCACTTACTGACTGGTGTAACACATCAAGAAAAATAGCTACATCTCTTTCCATACCCATCCACCTGTATTGGTGATGTAAATCTAGATACATGTTGGTGACACTGAGGTGAAATTACCAAGAAAAATTATGAATGTCTCACATAATCTCCTCATTTATATATACTGAAACCCATACACATGCATATAAACGTAGAACCTCATTCTCGCATATGGTGAAACCAATATGTGGGCCCTCACCTTCTACACTCTCCTGTAGGACTAGGTCGTCAACATCCAATGGTTTCCTCGTCCTTACATTATACATAATAGTAGAGTTTATAGATTAGGATGAAATAAAATTATTCCACATACTATCGTACACCTACAAGTTCATATTAGCGAGAAAATCCATAGTTCTCCAATCAATAATGTACTAATAAACAACCATTTTTGGATTCCTCCTACTCAGTGCATCTACCACTAGATTTCCAATACAATAAATGTATGAAAGCATGATGTCAAAAGACTATTCTTATTCAAACCACCTTCGATGCCTCATATTCAGGGCAAGGTGTGTAAATATGTACTTCAGTATTTTGGGGTCTGTGTACACCCCAAAATTATCTCAATGTAAATATTTTCCCCAAAAATGAAAACTATGGACAAATACACCTAACTCGAGATAATATTTCAGGTAATTTATATTATGTGGCCTTAAATTTCAAGACATGTATGCTATGACTATATTCCCCAGCGTAAAAACTGTTTCAAGCTTGGTAACTTATGGATGTTAGTATACAATGTATCTTCGTCATGTATCTATTAAAATCCATATCGGAACTGAATTCATTCCCCCTTTTTTAACTCTAGAAAGGTTTCATCGCATGTTTATGACCATATAAACATAACACCATTCGTTTTCAAGCCCACGATATGTAATTCTAGACATGAGAAGTGTTTTATGAAACACCTATAATATCCCCTCCCCCAAAAAACACCATATCTCAAAATAATTCATGGGATTCTATTTGGAAACAATATCTATCACCAACATTGGTAAATTGGTACTCCTATATTTGAAATAATATGACTCAGGAATTGAATATATTCCATCCAGAAGTGGAAAATTGTGGTATTAGCATGTAATTTATTCTCTATCAGTGTATTAAATACGATGTCATAATTTTTTTCCTCGAGGATTCAACTATAATAATACACCAAGATATCACCCATAAAAACTAACACAAACAAATCTATATAAGGATGGAAAACTCGTTTCAGTAGTGCCATGAAAACTATTGGCATGTCCATGAGACTGAGAGGCATGACCAAATACTCATAAAGACCATATATTATTTTCAACGTTATGTGAGGTATGTATGATTGTATAAAATCCACCTGATGATATTAAAATCTCAAATAAATTTTTTGAGAAAACCCAATCCTCTTGGTAGAATATAACATTTCATATATCCATGGTATAGGATACCGATTATTAATCGTTAAATTGTTCTGTTTTTTGTAATCCTTTCATAACCTAAGGGAATTGTCATCATTTTTTTAAATAGATTATAAAACCACAAATATATATATTTTTTTAGATAAAACCACATTCCTCTAAATCTTATAGCTCCCTCTTGAGATGTTTCATCCTAGTTGTATCCATCCTATAAGGAGGAATGGATACCAATGAATCTACTAGAACTGGCTCAATATAAATCTTAGTCTTTCTCACCGGTGGAAATCTTGAAAAGTCATCAAGTACAAAAATCATTGAAACGATCAACAACTGGAGGGAAATATGCCTGATTTATTGCTTGGTAATCCATATATAAATGATCAATGTAAAATTACATTCAGTGTAGCCCATGATACTCAGGTCTATCCTGACTCTCCTTCAGATCCCATTCACCATTATGAATAAAATATCTACCATTTAAACATGTAAAAAACACCAATTGGTTATATAAATCAATATAGGATTGATAATTCAGTAGCAATTCCATCCCAATTATGATGTCAAGCATGTTCATCTCAAGGATATAATGTTCCAGACAAATTGACACCCACCAACCTCAAGGGGGAACTCCTTGAACTGACATATGTCTTCTGTTCTTATCCCCAATCGAGTGTAAATCCTGATAAATCCATCAAAATAATGAACGTTGATCCCAAATCTCTTCAATATAGGAACAAATATAAATCTATAAGAATACCCCATATTATAAAGAGAATATGATAAAGTATAGGATTCTATAGTAGTACCACTCACTATAAAAGTTCTAGGATTCCGATCCTCTAGTGTCAATTGAACTATGTATGTCTATTCTAATTCATGACCCTATGATGTATACAAACTACCCTGAGTTGATCTGTTTTGCTATGGATGAAAATCTAGGGTCTGACTACCATGTCCAAAACCACCACCTCATCCCTATCGGTTGTATTTATTCCTCCCTTCTAGAAGATAATCTATTCACCCACTCATACACTTGGAGTCAATGAAAGCCATATATCACAAGCTTCTAGAATAAAATTTTAGTGGCAGCTCTATAGATTACCCATACTACCACATGAAAGATACTTGACTCAGTCTCTCATTAATGTGTTATTTTATTTACAAGTCTACCAATCTGGTGACACCACACCTTGATAACTGATTAATTGCAATACCTTCTAATATCTCCATGTAAAATCTATATATGAAAATTCTTACTTATGTTCTAAGTAATACTAGGTCTAATGTTGAAAATAAAAGGTTCCATCCACCGACATCTCTCATGTTACGCTCAATGATATGAAGTTGTTCCACTATTCGAAAAATGATAATCATCCAAAATATATTCAATTACAATAGTAATTCATAAAAAATACAATCCACTATTTTTATATATTTAGATAACTCTATAGCCATCAAAATAAGTGTTAAGTGCTAGAGCTCTATAAAATGGGATGAATAATCCTTGATTATTAATGCACCCTGCTCCGTGTGCATGAACTCTTGGGATCTATCTTCCCTCAACATCCCAAGATAGAAGTAATCGTAGAAGTATGTATGAAAATCACTCCAAGACATATCCTAATGATGATCCTACTAATTAATAACATAACACCATATATTGGAATATGCATGATACATATATATAGATATATTTACCCTCATCTCAGGTGGTGTATTGGGATATTAATTGATACATAACATGTCCTCTAGATATTACTCCACAACATGTGGTCCACCATCCCCAAAAAACATCTGTGGATGCTTTTATTTGAACTCATGTGTGAAATCATCCATAAATAGGGTAGGTCAGAATGCTCCTTGAATGGTCTTAATGATGCACATAATGCCTTCATAGAACTACACTTAAAAACCATTGTTTGGTATAATAACTAGTACATCGGTTGGCACATTAAGAGGATCAAATGATATCATAAGGCCCAACACCTCTGTATCATGGTCACAACCAACCTCCGTTCATATGATTAGAGGACATCATTGTGGAATATACCAAAAAATTCTAGAACATACTAAGATACAAATTCAAAAACCTCAAATATTGCATATAATAAAATATGATTGGTAAATGACTTGCTTCATAATAAAAACACCATTATTCATTCTCTTTCAATCATGTCTTGGATACATCGAGATCATATAAAATCTTGAGATACTACCTACTAAACACTACTAATGTTAGGTCTGGGTTTGTTCTCTACATTAAGCAATATTAGATTCCATTTTATTCTCATATTCATTCACTTTATATTATAAATAATTTTAAATGGTTGAACAAATTATTTCACTAAATTCAGATCTCTTAGTGCCCATAATCCGCAGAAAAAAATATTGGATCCACCTAATCCCCAACATAACACATTCTATAACATGAAAATCATAGTCTATGATTCAACATTCCAAAATTGGGTGCTTATGGTGTATGTTATAGCCTAGTCAAGAAAACACTACTTAGGTTACAATAGAAAAACTATGTACAAAGAATGTTCTCAAATTCCTTTCACAAAATATCAATCAAACTAATTTTTATACCAATCATATCACAAATCAAAACTACATGAAATAATGTAGTGTGACCTATAGAGAATGGAAAATTTCATGGTATTTGAATTATAATAGGATCCAAAAATGTTTCATGTGATGATATCCCCTCATCTCATCAAGACGCAACAAAACATAACCCATAATCATATCAATGATAATATGAAAATTCAAGTTCATCATCCCATGGTGGAATCAAAACAAATGTTGTAATCAAAATATAAATAACAATAATTTTCATTAGAGAAAATTTGGTTCATCACCTATGCACAGATAATTACCAAATTTCTAGTCCTTATATCCCATTCTATTGATTCAAAATAGTAATGAATTACCATAAACGGGCCTAGACACCACTATTTAACATCCTGAACATATATTCCACTAAAAGATTCCCCATGTAAGATTGACCACATGGCCTCAAGTTCATATCCCCAAAAGTAATAGGCTATTGACATGCAATGATGGCCTAGGCTGTGTTTGTAGGGAGACTATGGCATCATCAATGATGTATATAATAATAGATATTCAATAAAATATAAGTAGATAAATAAATAATTCAATAAAACAAGGAAAAACATCCATGATATATATAAATAAACCACACCAGAAGGGATATTATATAAAAAATAAACCTATAAAATTTATGCAAAGCATCCAAAAAAGGTATCCATAGAACTATAAAATAAAAGTAACAAAATTCCAAAAATTCAAAAACAATCCCAAATACCATAACAGTCCTTAGTTTGGTCATGTTATCCTATGCTCCCAGATTAAATAAAAAAACCTATAGCCGGGTTTTCACCATTATCCATACCTACGATCATATAATCTTGTGAGGTACGAAAGACAACCTGAGTAGGGTGTGAGAGAAAATCCTAGTAGGCCAGCACCAAAGGTGTTTAATTCCATCATGAAATTAAATATATAATTATTAAATTGTCTAGGTAGTACTATAATTTGTTAAGGATGTAGTGGAAGTAAAAACCCATACCAATCCGGGATCCCGTGCACACCTGTCCTCTACTACTTTCTTTTCACTTATCCAGATTATATCTGAATAAACAGTCAGCCCTATATCAATTTATAATGAAGTTTCAATTTATTAATAATCCCCATTTCCATTAATTTGTATGAGTATATAGAACGTAACCTAGTTTCTCTTGTAATGGTATGCGATAAAAAATACATATCCAGACTATCAATTATGTATAATTCACTAACTGAATCCAAGATTGTGCATTATCATGGTAGATGCATCATATAAATCATTTTATATATTATCCAATTAAAAACCTGAGATATTCATTAGAATTAATAAATTGGGATCTAGGTATTTCTCTAGGTATATTCTAAAGCAAACACCTTATATTCCATTATGTGTATATTATAACCAGAATATAGGTATCACTCTAGTTGTGGTATTACATTATCGATGTTGGGTTTGTCCTTGGTTGTCCACTAAGTTAGACCATGTGTCACCCATGGAATATAAAATCAATATCCCTCTGAGTTTTTCAATGGAAATATATAAGGATTCCATGTATCACATGGGAATATATATAATCATCCCTATGAGTCTGCCATGGAAAACCACTAGGGAGCCCAAACGTCACACAAGTGTAAGTAAGGAATTAGCCAAATCATTCTATCCATGTTGTTCATATGAGAACCCATGTGTCACATAATGTATATAACATCAAATCAGTTGATATCATTTATTAATTTCATATAATATTCTTATCAAATGGTGTCTCAAGTCATGGTCTACGATTCTAAGGATTACTCTCTTTTTTATCTCATGGGGTCATATCAACATGAAAATAAAATTCGTGGCCATATCCTAGGGATATGACCATCCATTCACATTCTTTAATTGATTAAATAATAATTTAAATTTAATCATTTAAAATCCCATTGAATGAGTAAATGAATAACCACAAATGATATTAAATTCCTAATCTACCCAAGGTGGTTTGTTTTGATTAAAAAACACAACCATAGGGTTTCTAAAATACATTTAATCATTTATCAATGGTCCCATTAATTACATAGGTTATAAAAATACATGTTAAATAAGGATTATATTCCATTTCAAGGGTGAATCTAGTAAAAAAGATCATGAGTCCCATTTATTTATATATAAACACCACAGAATTGAGAGAAAATCACGAGACCACTAATAGTATGACTGTAATAGAGTTCTCATCAAGTTTCATCTCTTGAACCAACTCAAATCAAGGGAAAATGAAGAAAGGATGATGAACATGGAAATATGTATTATATAATGAACCTAAATATTTTTTTATATAAATGTAAATGAGTAATAACACAAATGGAATGAAGATCATACATATAAGGACTCATTGCTTTATATGGATCTTGATTTCATGCTCGGATTAAGAATATCTCTTTATTTCTATTTTAGGGTTCTAGAGGAAGGCTCCCTTGTATGTTTTTCACTAGTTGAAGAGCGGAGAAGTTATGTTTATGTTAGTAAATATTTTAAAGTATATTTTGAAAATTTACTCAAAAACATATGTCACAATATTTGGCTAAGCAGTTGGATAAACTGTGCGCTAATCATGAACCTGTTACTATAAGGCGGGGCACCACACATAGTTTGTACACACAGTTGGACTAACTATGCCAAAACCTTGTCTCTTACAACTTTTAAAAACTACATATTCACCAGCACAAGAATGCACCCCCCATACTCATAGTTTGAAAAACCATCTGACCTCCTCCATCCCACTACCCAGCCCCATAAGGTTTCATTTATCTATGGGCTTCATTAGCATGGTTAATAAAAACCTTACAGAACAGTTATTTTCTTCTAAGTGTGTATTTCTATGTATCAAACAATCCATATACACCCTTTACACCCCAATAAACTCAAAGTGTATTCACATTAGGTCGTGAATAAGAATTTAAACTCAAATCAATAAAAATATACGCCTCATACAAAAACTCTACATTATATTAAATGCATTGGACATACATATAGGTCCCACCTATAAATTATTAGAAATTATATTTATGAGTTCTATAAGATCCTAAAACATTCATCATATAATAACATCTGAAATTAAATGGGCTTTGTTAGCTTTTCCTCATAAGAAAACATGTGGAATAGTGATAGGTTTGATAACCATTTCAACATTTCATCATTTCATCACAGTATAACCCATGAAAAGAATTCCATTTCATAGGTATATCCTCATAGTAAAAATTTGGATGATAAAAAGGTTTTATAAAAATATCATTATCACAAAAAAATATTTTGAGAAATAATTATAACGGCTTCTTAAGATCATATAACTAGTACGACATTAGTAACATCAATTAATGTCATATTATATGGAAAATGATATTGAAATTCCATTTAAAACAATTTTTTAATTAAATAATGTTTCATTAAAAATAAATTTTTTGAAATAAGATTAATTTTTTTTGACTTTTTGTCATTTTTAATTAAAACATAACTTAGAAATGAATATTTGAAAACAATTGAAAAACTTTCTTGCAGAAAATATCATTTACACTTTGAAAATCACAATTTAAGACATAATTTTTTTTAACATTTCTCTTAATTGAAAATAAACATCAATAAATTTGATGGATACTTAAAATAAAATTATTTTTATGATGATATTAAATTCTCTTCATTTCATATATGTTAAAACAATGATTCCATTTACTTTTTTTAAAAAATAATATTGATTTTTTTGAAAACTTGTATCTAGATTCCATTCAAGAAAAACATAAAAATAAAAAAAAGATAAATATGTATTTAATAAATCATTGTTTAATAATAAAAACATAATTTTTTTTAAAAAACAAGGTTATCAAAGAATAACAAGTTTTTGACCAAAGAGATAAATAAATATGATTTTTCATAAAAACATATTTTGAACCCTAAAGAAAATAATGAGAAGAAAATTAATAAAAAATCTATTATCATGAAGTAAAATATTCGATAAAAAAATTCATGAGTTTCTTGAGATATGGATCTTTATATTTTATCAACAGAAACATATTGATAAATATTCCCGATAAATGGTGAGATTGTAACATAAAATCATTACCACTTCGGTAAATTTGAATTGAAATCCACATGAAAGAATAATATGAAATAAAACATAATATATCCTAAGAATAAATATATCCACACTATTAAATGTCATACGGTATTTTTATAAAGATCATAATAAATGATAGGCTCCCACCATAACATATGTCTCAAGGAAAGAATATTTAGAAAAAAACCCTTACCACATTGGTATATTTTGAAAAATATACCCCATGAAAGGTATATACTGAAATATATATGTAAATAATGATACATATTCAGATAATAACTAAAAATTACATTAATGGGATGTATATACACCTCAAAAAAGTGACAAATAGTTAATATGAATTGTGTCTCATAAAAAATAAAAGTGGGATGGAAATCCCTAACCGATTTAGTAATATTTTGAATAGTAAGACCAAATAAACCGTAACATAAAATAAAAAATTAAGTACCATTAAATTAATTATATTATCGATATAAAAAGTTATTGGGAAAACAAATGCAGCATATAAATAATGCGATGTGAATTTCCAATTATTTTCCCAAAAAGAGAGAGCATCGAGATCTCACACCTTAAGTTTCAACATTCTTCATAAACATTTTAACCCTTTATATAATAAGTATAACATTATTATAAATATATTAATGATCCATAATAATATTTATATTAACATATTTTATTATCTTATGACCATTAATTAACCATTTATCGATAATTCCTTGTTAAAATCATATTCTGGGTAATAACATCATTGTTTTCTTGTATGTTTGGATTTGTTATTATTATTTATTATTCCTATGAATTTAATAATGATTTTATAAACTAAATAATATTAAAAATGGAATAAATATTATATATTCATAATACATGAATTTTGAGTAATTAATATGAGTAAGAGAAAGAAAATGAAATATACAATTCAGGGAGACAGTTGGTCATATGTATGCATGAAAGTTGTTTGCACTTTACTAATAGGAATAAATAAATAATGGTATATAATATATTACCCTTAATGAATAATTTAATATAATATATATCATATATATTCATTAAATCTATCTTTATTACATTTTATGTATAGTATGAATTAATCACATTACTTTGTGAGGATGGAGTCTTCCATACACTTGAATGATGTTATTTTATTCCCATATAATGTAATGTAAGAATTAAAATGAGATATAATTATTTAATAAGAATATTAAAACCATAAATATAATATATAATAAGAAATCAGTTGTTATATCCTTCCTTTAGTGGTGGTTACAGAGAAATTAACATCGGTTCGTCAGGAAGTAGTCCACCGTACACACAATTGATGATTTTGTATCCCATTTGATAGAAGAGGAAAAATTTGTATGAAATTGAATGAATATAATAACATATCATTATATGTAATATGTTTTTTGTTTATTATATAATAATATATTAATTATAATTTATGGAGTTGGAAGAATAAATAAAATAATATCGGATATGGGTGTTACATCGTCTTCATAAAACTTCATTTGGTTTTTGCCAAATGGCTTCTTTGGTTTGATTTCTGAAAAAAAATACTAGGACTCTAGGATGGGAAATGGAATAAATAATGTTAAATCGGTATGTATTGGCCAATCCAAAGGGTTCTAAATATTTGAAGATGATAGGAGAGGGGGTGTCCTTTTATATGTGATGTGAGTGGAACACATGAATTTTATGAAAAGGAAAATGTGTAACCATTCTATTCACAAGTGAATTGAAAAAAATGAAAATTATCGATACCATAAGATATATGGTCTAAACATGTCCTTAAAATAGGTTTTGGAAATGTTTTTACCATTCTTAAACATAGTCCATTTAGTTTAACTCCATCTGGTAATACAATTTTTTCCTTAACCGTGGTAAATATTTTTAAATAATTTGACTATTTATTAGGGTAAATAATGAAGATGACATTAGTTGATAATATAAATTATTATCAATGAAAATATGGATACCATTTTAAAATTCCACTCACATAAGAGGAAAATTTTAAATTAAAATTATTCACATAGACGCGATGGGAAATATAGTTTTCAAAGAGAAAATGTTCAAAAGATTAAAATAATTTATTTAAAAATTAAATATAAAAATGATCATAATGAACTAAATTTTATTAATAGATATATAAATTCACAATTGTTTAAACCAAAATAAAAAAAATTATTGTTTTTAAGAACAATAAAAGAAATTTTATTTCCTAATCAAAACCAATACTGTTGACAATTATTATAAGAAATTATCTTCTTATAAAATTATTAGAAATTAAAATAAAGATATTTTAGACATGATGATATGAGAAATTACCATTTTTTTCAATTTAATTTTCTATAAATTTTAAAAATTACATTTAATATAAGTTCACAAAAGGAAAAAAACTAAATTGATAAAACTATAATATCTATGCATAAAATCTTATTTTTTCTTATATTTTGTCTAAAATCCATAAAATGAATGATAAAAGATTACTGAATATAAAATAAAAAATTAAATAGAATTATCTAATAGTAGTGGTCTGATTAATTTGTTCAGGTAAAATATGTTTTTTCATAATTATAGTCTTTTTGAAAAATATTTTATATATTTTGTAATAGTTTCAATTTTCATTAATAATTACTTTGTATCCAAATAATTAATTTCTATATACATGTTTAAACCGTATATTTCAAAATTTATTTAATCATATTAGTACATTCTATTACAAATGTGAGGTTTTTACTATCAAGTTAAATAATAAAATTTTAATTGTATGTTATGTTTGGTTTCAACATGGAGTTGCGTGAAACAAAAAGAATAAAAAATGATAAATTAATTTGAATTAATATTTCAAAAAATATATCAGTGTAACACTTTATTAGGATTTCTTTTATAGGGGTTTCTATCACATTGGAAAAATTTCACAACTTTTAAATGGGCCTCAACATAATGAATAATTGAATACATTTTCAAAGAAAAAATAAAAGGAAAATACCAAGATTTATATCTTATAACCATAATATAACATTCAGAGTAAATATATATAATACCAAACATGTATTAGAATTAAAATCTGAAACCCTTTTTGAGGGAAACTCATTTCCTTCAAAAAACATTTCCAGAATCAAGGAATTAAACCGAGTACATTTTCAAATTTCAAAATGGTCTACTAATGTTTCAAAACGAGGACATGACTAAAAAATTCCAAATTATTTTTTGAACATTATATGGCAGGAATTTGGAATCTATTATATCATTTTGAAAATATTTGGAATTTTGGAAAATATATTGTAGAGACCCGAAGCTTGACGTACATGGACATTACATTACTTTTGCGGAATACTTAATACATAACAAAAACAGACACACACGGACTATAATAGTTTAGTGCCTTTGGAAACTTGAAACATAATCTTCTAATCTTGGTGAAAGATCTTCAACATCTCCCATAAAGATCTTACACTTTTTGTTTCCTTACCTAAAACCTTTATTTTAACCCTGAGGGAAAATAAAACATAAAAAGGGTGAGCTCAAATGCTCAGTAAGGTTAAGCATGGATAAAATAAAACATACCATATACATTTGAACATAAAAACATTAACTTAATGTTTAAACATCAAAATCTTGAGCAACGACATAAAACATGGAAGTACATAAGGCATAGATCATAATGGAACATAAATCATGATAACATATCATGGGAATAAAACATGTAATTTTGGAATCCATTAAGCACAAATAATGATTTCTATAGTAGCCAAGGCATTGCTACCATGACCATCTTAGTGTAAAAAGACCCTTTCTGAATCGAGTTCACTCATCATTCTAGTCTTGTAATACTGAACCGGATTAACTTGCCGTTATATCCATGTCTATATCATGAGATATAAATCTTTAGCCAATGCATTGTAGGGAGATATAGGTCCCACCCATCTCATAATGAAATCATTTTTACTTGTGCCACAACATAAACATAAATCATTCATCATAACCCAAAGAATAAAACAGGGTTTCATAAACATCATCCAATCATAACATAATCCATATAAAACAAATGGATATCATTTAATCATGAGAAAAGTGATACCATGTAAATCATAGAGATATTATACTTGAACCATACATATATTAAATAATGTCATCTTAGATGGAAATGGTTTTGATAAATCCCATGAAATGAATTCTTGAGGAAAATATCCTTTCTTCTTGAAAATAATTTTCTATTCACAAAATGCCATGCAATTTTAAAAGAAAGATATTTTTTTGTAAATATTCATGAAATATTTTTGAGGAAGCTTCATGAAAATAAGGCTTTATAAAACCGTAAAAATTCTTTCATGCTGTATAATTTAAAAAAACATTTTTCTCGTACTTTTGCCGGAAAAGTAAAAAAAGTACCTCGTAACGTAAAAAAAGAATGATTCCTTACATACCATGTAGTAAAAGTCAAAAATGGGTAAAAAGGACTTTAAACATACATGAAAAAACTTTTATAAAACATGGACATGGATGATAGAAATAACCCCAGTAAATACTTACGAATAAGCAATCTCGGATAAAAATGAGATTTGCAAAATTATCCCTTACCTTAGGTCCGATATGCTTCATACGTATCCAAAACTCCAGTACAATGATTTAAATAATGGCATTGACTTATTACAGAATCATTTTCATTGTTATGGTTTCATATATGGTTCTCTTGTGACTTTATATTACCCGTTCTTTTTTAAATTCCATGTTAAAGAGCGTTTTGGGTAAAATCATTTCATTTGTCGTCCGTGTTTTGACTTGTAATTATTCATATGATTACATAGATCACAATTACTTAATTCCAGAATATAAAACATGATATATATATATATAATATATGTCAGAATATACATATATATAATAGATCTATAAATGGAAAGAAATACACCGTTCATGGAGACGGTAGGCCGTATGTACGCGTGAACGTTGTTTTCGTTTCCTCATTGAATTGAATGGAATTAATTGGATTAAATACATATAGATATACATAAATACAGTATCATTATTATTTCATATATTTCATGATTACTTATTATATATACTTTATAATTATTTATGAATGGTTAATCATTGAGAATGAATCTCATCGTGTAATGGAGACGGTATTCTGTACGTACGCACGAGCGATGATATCATTCCCATGATTGTGGAATTTTATTGGAGTGTATGTATACTATTACAGAGTCAATAATACTTTACAATAATCATATATAGTTATTTATTTGCACCATTATACCCATCCAAGTATGGTGGTGTTGGAAAATAGATTACACCACGGCGTGGAGACGGTATTCTGTACGTACGCACGCGCGGTGATTTCATTTTCAGTAGGACGGATAGATGGTGAAATAGGGTTGTTTCATACTTATAATAACATATCAGTATGTGAGTGATACTGATGTTATTACTTCATAATGAAAAAACTAAAGAAGAAGAATTGGAAGAAGAAATAAAGTTGAAAGAATCGGTAACGGACATTACCTCTTCTTTGAAGCGCCTCTTTGAGTCCTCCTCTTAGGGCACTAAAATTGGTCTTTGAAGAAGACCAGAACCTCTAAGATGTTTCTATGGAAGTGGAGAATAGAATTTTTCAGGGGTTGGCTGAGCTTGAATTCTCAATGTTTTGTGAGGAAGAGAGGGAGGAGGTGCCCTTTTATAAGGGAGGAGAGGGGCACCTTTGGAAAAACTAAAAATATTATATTATTATAAAGCCATATTCGGTTTTAAATAGCCCCAAATTGATTTTTTTAGAATATAAGGTGGTGATGGGTCTAAATATTCTCATAAAATATAATTTGGACAAGTTTAGTTTACTATTTAAACCTTATCATTTAGATTAACATTAAGTTAGATAATTTTACTTTTACCGTGTCTTTTTGTGTTCTTACACTATAAGGTTAATAAACTTACTATAACAAGACAAACGAACCCTAAGTTGTTGATTATTAATATATATAACATTATATAAGTCATTTGGCTGATCCTTAGATTTTTAGGAATATAATAACAATTAATAATATAATATTTGTTTTAAAAACTATTTTATGTAAATTTTGAGACTATTTGGTTATTGATTTTTGTGTAAATCATAAAAGAATGATTAGTTAGAAATAAATTAATTAAATAAATTCTAACATGTCATAGTAACATATAAAATTATTGGAATTCATAAAAAGTCTCAAATTACATTTATTTGGGTATTTAAAATATCAATTATGTCAATATTTCATTAATAAGATAATTACTGCATCATCATTGTATCATAAATAAATTGACATATTTAAAGTCTATAAATTAAAAATAAAATATAATTATGTATTAAATAGTTTTATCTTTCTAATGAATATTTATAGTAGAATTTATCTAATGTATTACCCTATATTAAAAATGATTTACTTATTAAACATTGATTTTAACTATTTTTACCCTTCTTTAAATAAAATAATATTAAATGTCCTAATTTAATCCAAGTGGGCCTAAATGGTCATATATTATTCCTAAGTTTGTTTTTGGTCTAATTACACTTATCAAATAGAATTAGGACATGTGTTATGGTAATAATAATATCATTTTGACCCTTAATTACCCTATTTACTTTTAACCGTGATAAAAAAAGTAAAAAGTTACTATTCACCAAAAATAATTTTCATTTCATTGAACCACATTTTAGTCCATGATATTAACCATGTCTCTCACTTTTTCGAAATTCCACTCACAGAAGCGGTAAAATTATGTTTTATGAAAAATGCAGTTTTTTTAACTACCACTTAGTGGTTTCACTATTCATCAAAAAATGAAAGTTTACATAAAAATACCAAAAAATAGGCCTAAGCTATATTTGATATTATGAATTCAAAAATGATTTCTATTTTACCAAATTCAAAACATATCAGTTACATTAAATAATTTAAAAATTAATTCTCGTCGTCAAAACAAATAGCGTGTTTTTAAAAGATAATAATTATCAAAAGATTGACTCTTGTTTATGTATGGTTTAAATGTGAAAATACATCCAATGACCAACATTATATTAAATTGTAAAAACATATTCTAAATATACTTTAAACCCACTCAAATTAATAATTTATCACTATTAATTATTTTGATTAAAAAAGTTATTTTTAATTAAAATTTAGTAATTTTCACTATTCATCAGAATATGAAAGTTATCCGTAAAGTACCAAAATTTCACCCTAAGCTAATTTCGAAATTCCAAATCCAAAAATGAAGTCCATTTTGAAAGATAAAATTTATAAAATTTGAAAAAGTGGGTATTACTAGTCATAACGGCTCGTTCATAATAATATTATAATAATATCTCGTTTAGGGAAACTCGCTATTACGTACTACACACGCTAGCGAGGAAGGTCGTGATTGCGTGTAATGCAAGGCAAGTCAGGGATGCGTGTTGTGAAAGCTCCTTTTGGTGTAGCGTACAACACAAGGCATTAATTAAAAAGAATACTTTTCATAAAATCTCGGAGTGTTACATTCTACCCCCCTTAAAATGAATTTCGCCCTTGAAATTTATCGGGGTTATAAATGGTTTACTACTCGAAAGTTTCTTTAATAGAAACCCACATCGTAAAAAGGAATACCAATACTTGGCTTTAAAAACTAAAGTCTGAAATGTAACAGTTACCCAAATTAACTCATCACTGGGTTTCCACGTAGGAGAACATAGGTGAAAATATGGATATGGAAGAAAAATCTAACCATCAAGTTCTGATGGAGAGTGGTAGAGAACATGGATATGAAAAATCCATCAATCACAAAGCCATAAATTTTTGATTATCTAAGGTACCATCTGATTCATCGGATATAAGAGCACTAGGACAACATTTTTGGTTTTCAAGATCATTTCCCTAAAGTTGATGAAATTGGAATTAGAAAGAATACTTTCATGATTTTGGTACAGTCTCACCGTTGGTAGTTCTTTGGACAATTTCTACTTCATCTCTTAAAGAAATGAAGTTGAATTTGTCATTTGTGATGTGTTAGCAGATCGTGTGATAGAATGATGGGTCATTCCATCTGTCTCAAACAAAAGTTTAGAAAAGTTATCAAAAAATACATAAATCCATATATAGTGAGATTAATCATATATGGTTCCTAAAATGGACTTATACTTAATATATCATACTTCATAATATAATTAAACTAGTTTATACAAAACAAGGACTTCCTGTAGGCCAGTGGTAGGCGATAAAGGCCAGTCGCACTTCGGTTGTGGGTTCGATTCCCACAGCCTCTCCGGCATGATGGGCTATCACCTATCCTGCAGGTTGTCCTTTTTCTAAAACTACATTACTATAACATCCCATAAATAATATCAAAAAAACATCTATCCTTAAACAATTCTAACTTATGTCCATCATAATCCATTCTAATCTTTAGGATTATCCAAAATACTGCTGTCCAATCACATATTATAGTGAAAACGATTACCAAAGAGTTCATACAACTAGCATGTTAATACCATCGTTGATCCCCATATATCATGAGGTATGTCCTGTGTAACGCCCCAACCCTAGTTACCCAGAGTCGGTGCATTATTACATAACAATGGCATGATCACAAGAAAGATCAAATCTCGAAAGACTGATTGGTTTAGTAGCCTTAGAAACACTAGATATATTCATAAAGTTTTACATTATATCATGAAGTGAAAAACTACTACAACAACATATTGTCTCCATAATACACACTATTATCCCCTCATAATATCCCTGCAGGTCATTTATAATTTACTTCTTCACATCCTGGGAAAAATAAAACATAGAAAAGGGGTGAGCTCAAATGTCTAGTAAGGATAACAATATAGTGGAAACTTTCATAAATAAGAATAAACATTTAAGGAAATGTATAACTAAAACAAAATCCTTTTAAACATGAACTTCAACATAGTATGGAAAAAGTAAAATGAAATAATTCCATTTACTTATTCACATGGATATTCTACTAATATAATAATCACATGCAATATCAATAACCACTTTCATAATGATGGAATGCATAATGCCAGACTATCATAACCACATAGCCAAGGCCTCGTGCCAAGACTACAAATAAGAATTTTCCAAGGCCTTGTGCCAAGACACAAGTTTGTCTCATGAGACCTACCGATGCATCGAGGAGCTATAGCGGGCTCCACCCGTCACATATTAAGTCCAATGCATTCCCATATGAAAAGGTTTAAACATAACATAAACATTCGTATTAAAACTAGCATAAGAAATGTCAATACATTCACCATAAACCATGAATGGTATAAAAATAGCACATCTACAGTCAAACATATCACAAAACCTTCAATACAATATAGATGTTTTGTATCATAATAAATCAACTTTAAATAAGCATAAAATCCATCAAAGGATGTTGACATAGATGAAATCAAAATTCTTTTTAAAGAAATATCTCTTTCTATTTTGAAATCATTTAAGAGTCATATATTTATAAAATAAAACATTTTCTTTGAAAATATTCTTATAAGCTTGTAAGTGAAGCTTCAAAGATTTTATAACGGCAAAAAATAGTTGCACCCACCGTATAAGTTAAAAAAACATTCTTACCTTAATTCTGTCGAAAAGGTTAAAAAGCATCTTGTTTGGAAAATGACAGAAAGATTCCTTTATAAACCTCTTATAAAAAGTCAAAAAAGGGTATAAATGACTTTAACCCATAATATACTAAATAGTAAAAATGTTTTGAAATTCATTTTTAGGAAACATGGATGTGGATGATAAAGAGATCCCAGTAGATTATTACGTATAAGCAACCTCGGATAATGAAGAGATTGTGAAATAAACCCTTACCTTGTACTTTTCCTTGGTTGGGGTAGGTTAAACTCCTGTATAATATTGAAATAATTGTTATTAAATTATACAGGAATAATATACATTCATATGACATCATATATGATCTTTTAACATTGCTTTGTCAATAATATCTTACTATTATCGTCGTTTCGTGTGTTAACTTACTCGTTTTCTTTTATATGTTTTATTACATAAGACATGTTTGTAATGGATAGATTGTATATTATTCATATCCAGAATGATATCAAGTCCTTAAACATCATTTTTAAATCATCAAATGATAATTATACTTGAATGGATATGATGGAGAATGAATCTCATCGCGTTCATGGAGACGGTAGTCCGTACGTACGCACGACCGACAATATCATTCTTTTGATATTAAAATAATATATAAATGGATGGTATATCATATATACAGAATCATTAACATGTTATATTTATTATTTACATGAGTTACACATCATTATTATACCCCTCCAAATAATAATATATTGAATAACAATTACACCACGACGTGGAGACGGTAAGTCGTACGTACGCACGTATGGTGACATCTTATTCAAAGTGTGGATAGAATAATGAATATGGTTGTACCATATTTATTATAAAATCACAGTATATATATTATACTGGATTTATTATTTTAGAATGGTAATAACAAAGGAAGAAGAAGTGGAAGAAGAAAGGAACTTAGAAAAGGGTGGTGAAATTATTACCTCTTCTCTGGGCTCTTCCTTTTGATTTGATCAAAACGGCTCCATAGGTTGGCTTTAAGATCAAACTAATGCCTCTAGGTTGTATTGAGGGATGTTGGGAGAGTATTAGGGCAGATTTTGGCCGAACCAAAAGGCTTTTATGGTGTGAAGAATTGAGAAGGAGGAGTGCCCTTTTATAAGAGGGGTGAGGGGCACCTTTGGAAAAGATAGAAATATTAATTTATAATAAATTCATATTCCGGTTATAATGGCTCCAAAGTTGATTATTTAACTTTTATGGTTGGGATAGGTCGAAATCAATTAAACCAAAAGAATTTAGACAGGTTTGGGTTTCTATATTAACCTTATCTTTAAGTATTAACTCTTAGTTAATTAGTTTCACTTTTACAATGTCTCTTTGTATTTTTATATTATATGGTTAATAAACATAATATATACATCAAAGAGACCCCCAAGTAGTCCATTAATGATATAAATATCATGATATAAGTCCCTTTTCTGAACCTTTGATTTTTAGGAATTTAATATCAATTAATAATATAATATTTGTTTTAAAAACTCTTTTATGTCAATTTTGACACTATTCAATAGTTGATTTTTTTGAAACTCATAACAGCATGATTACTTCGAAAAAATTAATTAAATCAATCCTAAAATGTCATATTATCCTAGAAAATTATTGTAGTTCATTAAAAGCCTCAAATTATATTTATTTGGGTATTTATAATATCAATTATTTTAATTTTTCACTATTATGGTAATTACTACATCATAAATGTGTCATAAATTAATTAAATTATGTAATCTATAAAAATTATAAATAAAATATAATTATGTAGGAAATGTTTTTATCTTTCTAATGAATATTTATAGTCGAAAATCCAACATATATAACCCTATGTAAAAAAAAATTTCTAAAAGATATATGCTTATGTCATTTTTGTACTTATTTTAACTTAATTAAAATTAAGTGTCCCTATCACCTACAAGTGGCTCCATGGGGTCCCAAAATCGACCAAAAGTTTCCTATGGTCGAACATGTATCAACCAATGAGGCAAGGACACGTTTTAGGATAATTTAGTATTATTATAATATTATTTTTTAACCCTTATTTATCGGATTTACCCTTAACCATGGTAAATAAAATATTTACCAAAGTAATTATTCAAAATGTCTAAAAATAAAAGTTACCTATTTACACAATTTGAACATCCTGATTCAAAATATGGAATTCATTTTTCCAAATTCAAAACACAGAAGTGGCAGAAATTAATTTAAAATTAATTCCAGTTGTTAAAACAAAAAGCGTGTTTTTAAGAGATAATAACTATCAAAAGATTGACACTTGTTTATATCCGGTTTAATTGTAAAATTATTTCCAATGACCAAAATTATATTAAATGGTAAAAATAAATTCTAAATATACTTTAAAACCACTTCAATTCATATTTTATCACTATTAATTATTTCGATTAAAAATTTTGTTTTTAATTAAAATTTAGTAATTTTCACTATTCATCAAAATATTAATGTTATCCGAAAAGTACCAAAATTTCACCTTAGGCTATATTCTATATTCCGAATCCAAAAATGATTTCCATTTTAAAAAATAAAATATATATAATTTCAAAAACTAGGTATTACTATTCACAACAGCTAGTTTGATTGGTTATGGTGTGTTAGAACTCGGTGTTGCGTACAACACACGCTATCACATTATTCAAAGAGAAGCGTACCATAGAAGCTTGGGGTGTTACATTCTCCCCTCCTTCAAATAATTTCGTTCTCAAAATTTCTAGAATATTATCGCATGAAAAGACTCGGGTGTTTCTTCATCATAAGTTCCTCGGGTTCCCACGTTGTCTCTTCCATCTTATGGTTTCTCCACAAAACTTTTACCAAACGCGTTGTCCGGTTTCTCAGTACCTGTTCTCTTGTATCAAGAATCCTGACAGGCTCTTCACAATAAGATAGAGCGGGTTCCAGTTCTAATTCTTCATAGGTGAGTACATGTGTTGGGTCAGGCATGTATTTCCTCAACAGAGATACGTGGAACACATCATGAACTTTGGAGAGACTTGGCGGCATTGCCAATCGATAAGCTACAGCCCCAATTTGTTCTAGAATTTCGAAAGGTCCGATGTACTTGGGACTCAATTTACCTTTCTTACCAAAAGGTATGACTCCTTTCCATGGAGATACCTTTAGGAAAACATGATCACCGACTTGAAATTCCAAATCCTTCCTTCGATTATCCGCATAGCTCTTCTGCCTACTCTGAACTGCTTTGATGTGATTTTGGATTACCTTCACCTTTTCTATCATTTCCTCCACTAGTTCTATACCTACAAGTTTTCTTTCACCAACGTCATCCCAACATGTTGGTGTGCGACATCTCTTTCCGTATAACGCTTCATATGGTGCCATCTGAATACTCGAATGGAAGCTATTGTTATAGGAAAATTCTACCAAAGGTAAATATTGATCCCACATACCCTGAAAGTCAAGTGAGCAGGATCTCAACATGACTTCTAAGGTTTGAATAGTCCGTTCTGATTGTCCGTCTATCTGAGGGTGGTAGGCAGTGCTCAAATGAAGTTCATTATCCAAGTATTTTTGAAGACTCTTCCAGAATCTTGAAGTAAAACGGGGATCACGACCAGAAACTATCGATAGGGGTACTCCATTAAGTCTCACAACTTCATTAATATATAGTCTTGCTAGACGTTCTAGTGGTAGAACTTCTCTTATAGAAAGAAAATGTGCTGACTTGGTAAGACGATCAACAATAACCCATATTGCATCATTCCTTTTAGGAGTCTTTGGTATCCCCATGACAAAGTCCATCGTAATATTGTCCCATTTCCAATCCGGTATGGGAAGAGGTTGCATGACTCCTCCAGGGTGTTGTCTTCCAGCTTTCACTTGTTGACAAACCATACATCTTGACACAAAATCAGCAATCTCCCTCTTCATATTGTCCCACCAAAAATTTTCCTTCAAATCTCTATACATTTTGGTGCGCCCAGGGTGTATAGAGAAATTGTAACTATGAGTATCATCCAGCAATTCCCTTTTTAGATCAGGTAATTTGGGAACACAAAGTCTCTTCCCGAATTTCAAAATTCCATCTTCATACACAATGTCTCTCAGTCTCCCATCATTCACAGCTTTAATCTTCTTTTGAAATTCTTCATCATCGGTCTGAGAACTCTTAATCCTTTCTAGTAAAGATGGTTTGGCAACCATTTGAAAATGAATTGATGTTTCTCCTTCCCTGGTTATTCCCATGTCCATCTCCACTAGATCCATGAAAATTAGATCCCTTTCAATTCTCATATTGTTCAAAACTCCATGATCTTTTCTGCTCAAAGCATCTTCCACCTTGTGTGCCTTCCCCAGGTGGTAGTGTATCGTGCAATCATAATCCTTGAGTAATTCAAGCCATCTCCTTTGCCTCATGTTGAGTTCTTTTTGTGAGAAAATATACTTCAAACTCTTGTGATTAGTATAAATCTCACATTTTTCACCATAGAGGTAGTGCCTCTATATCTTAAAAGCAAATATCACAACTTCTAACTCGTGATCATGAGTAGGATAGTTTTGTTCATGAATTTTCAACTGTTGCGATGCATAGGCAATAACCCTATCATTCTGCATAAGGACACAACCAAGTCCTTTTTTTCGATGCATCACTATAAATAACGAACTCATCGTTCACTGATGGTAGAGTCAATATAGGAGCATTGACTAATCTTCTCTTCAGATCTTCGAAAAATTCTTCAAACTCTTTTTTCCAAACAAATTTAACCCCTTTACGTGTGAGCATCGTTAATGGGTTCACCAATCGGGCAAAATTCTGGACGAAACGTCGATAATAACCTGCCAAGCCAATAAAAACTACATACCTCAGTTATACTCGTAGGTGCTGGACATTCTTGGATTGCCTTAGTCTTAGAAGGATCAACAGAGATTCCATCTTTAGAGACAATATGGCCAAGAAAAGAAATCTCTTGAAGCCATAATTCACACATGGTAAACTTCCCATATAATTCATGTCGTCCCAGAGTCTTCAAGATAATGCGCAAGTGATTTTCATGATCTTCATAGCTTTTTGAGTATACCAAGATATCATCAATAAATACCACCACAAATTCATCGAGATACTCCTTGAAGTCTCTATTCATCAGATCCATAAATACAGAGGGTGCATTAGTCAATCCAAAAGGCATTACAGTAAACTCGTAATGCTCGTACCTGGTTCGAAATGCATTATTCGGAATGTCTTCCTTCTTCACACACAACTGATGGTATCCAGATCAAAGGTCAATCTTTGATAAGTATTGAGCTCCATGCAGTTGGTCAAATAAATCATCAATTCGAGGTAGGGGATACATGTTCTTTATTTTTATAGCATTGATCTCCATGTAGTCGACACATAACCTCATAGATCCATCTTTCTTTTTAACAAAAAGAACAGGGGCTCCCCATGGAGAAACAATAGGGAAAATAAATCCCTTATTACTCAATTCCTCTAGTTGTTTCTTTAGTTCAACTAATTCTATAGTGGCCATTCTATAAGGGGTATTCGATATAGGCTTTGATCCAGGAATTAAATCAATGGAAAACTCAACTTCTTGTTCTGGAGGATGTCCAGGAAAATCTTCCAGAAATACATCTACATATTCTTTCACAACAGGTACATCCTCTATTTGAACATTCCATTCCTCACCCACAGTTATTTCATTCTATTCCTCCCCAATAATTGAATTTAGTTGAGCTATTGGGGGTGGATCTAGATAAGAATTAGGTGGTGACGATTCTACTCTAAAGATAACTTGTTCCTTATCATCATCATCAAGAATCGTAACCTCTTTCTTCTTATAATAAATCTTCACCTCATAGTCTGAAATCCAGTCCATACTGAGGATTATATCAAACTCAATCATAGGTATGATGATGAGATCAGCAGATAAATAATATTTTTGTGCTCTAATGGGGACTGATTCACAAAACATTGTTGCAATGATACTTCCCTTAGGAGTTTTAACTGACAACTCCCTTTTTAAATCAAATTGGAAATATCTAATTTTATTAGAAAACTGGGAATATATGAAACAATGCGAAGATCTAGAATCAAATAAAGCATTTGTTAAAGTTGAGGAAACCATTAAATTACTTGCCACCACGTCTTTCAGAGCTTCTACCTCAGCAGTAGGGATAGCATTAGCTTGGCCTTGATCCCTTGGCCTTTTCTAAGGTAAGTTCTCCTGACACATAGGACATTAATTTTCATAATGTCCCATCTCCCTGAAATTGTAGCACTGATCATTGATATCTTTCTTCTTCCCCTTTCAATCACAAGCTTGGTGGCCTTTTTCACCACACATGTAACAGACTCCCATTCCCTTCAAGCAAGTACCGGGGCGTTTCTTCCCACATTTACCACAGAATGGATATTCAACCTTTCCCTTCTTCCCCTTATTTCCATTCCCAGATTGACTAGTAGGTCTCTTCTTATCTTTCTTTGCTTTAAAGTCATAAGACTTAGGGAATTCCTTTTTGGTCTTGATAGCACATGAGACAATGTCTTCGTACGATGAAAAGGATTGTGAGACTAACGCTCGACGGAGAAATGGTTTTAACCCATCAAAGAAATGATCAATATTACTTCTTGGGTTACGTATATAATCTCCATCATACCTTGCTAACCTTGTAAAGTTAGCCTCATACTTTGCGACATTCTCATCCTCCTTCTGTCTCAGACTCAGAAATTGCCTTTCCATATCTGCTCGATGGTCGCGAGGAAAGTATTTTTCTAAAAACAGATCTTTGAACTCCCTCTATTACATATTTGATACTTTATCATCTTCCTTCGTATTTTTAATCAATGAACACCATTGATCAGCATCTCCAGTGAGGTGGTAAACTGCCATGATAACTTTTTCCTTTTCACAACTCCCCAAAGGCTGAAATATTTTCTCTAGGGAATTTATCCATTGCTCAGCTACTAAGGGATTTGTACTCCCATCGAACATTGGTGGTTGTTGCCTCATGAATTGATCTAACATTGATCCTCCACGCTATGGATCAGGGTGCTCCATACGGGTAAGGTTATTATTCATAACCTGAGTGAGTTGTCCGAGTATGGTGCTTAGCTGATCGGCACCAGTTGCATCAGCAGCTCCACTATAATTATCTTGAGCAGGAGGGAAATCCCTACATAGAGTGCGTGCATTGATACGGTTTCCGTTTCTTCCACTAGGATCCATTTCTAAACCATGGTATAAACCAGATCAGTTTATGAATCAAAATACATAATCCCGTACTTACAAAACACTTAACATAAATTGAACTATTTATGGATATAATACATAATCATAAGAATGTTTTCATTGAGTAATTATATACTCATAAACCCTTAATAATGATTTGTAAAGAAATTGAGAGTTATCCTAAGCATATCCCCCAGGAGTGTCGTAACCAAGAGTGCAGCAAGGCCCGTTGTCGTGCACCAGTTCCCGTTCAAGTCTATCTCAAAGCGGTATTTTCAGGTTTTACCCCTAGGTACATCTGTGCCAGAGCCACCTCTACCTGCTCGTATCCAGATAGGGATGTATTTCTCAGAAAACTCACAAAATCTCTACAATACCAAAATTCTAGAATTTTCTTCTATACTAATCCTCAAAGTTCATCTTAGGTCTATGTGCTCTAATCAGAGTTTATCTAAATCTAGCTTCCAAGGTTAGTACTAAACTTCCTCTGATACCAACTGTAACGCCCCGACCCCAGTTACCCAGAGTCTGTGCATTATTACATAACATTGGCTTTATCATAAGAAATATCAAATCTTGAAAGACCGATTGGTTTAGTAGCCTTGGAAGCACTATATATATTCGTAAAGTTTTACATTACATCATGAAGTGAAAAACTACTACAACAACAAATTGTCTCCATAATCCACACTATTATCCCCTCATAATATCCCTACAGGTCATTCATAATTTACTTCGTCACATCCTGGGAAAAATAAAACATATAAAAGCGGTGAGCTCAAATGCCCAATAAGGATAACAATATAGCGGAAACATTCATAAATAAGAATAAGCATTTAAGGCAATGTATAACTAAAACAAAAGCCTTTTTAACATGAAATTCAACCTAGTATGGCAAAAGTAAAATGAAATAATTCCATTTACTTATTCACATGGATATTCTAATAATCGAATAATCACATGCAATATCAATAAAAACTTTCATAATGATGGAATTCATAATGCCAGACTATCATAACCACATAGCCAAGGCCTCGTTCCAAGACTACAAATAAGATTTTTCCATGGCCTTGTGCCAAGACACGAGTTTGTCTCATGAGACCTACCGATGCATCGAGGAGCTATCGCGGGCTCCACCCATCACATATTAAGTCCAATACATTCCCATATGAAAAGGTTTAAACATAACATTAACATTCGTATTAAAACTAGCATACGAAATTTCAATACTTTCACCATAAACCATGAATGGTATAAAAATAGCACATCCACAGTCAAACATATCAGAAAACCTTCAATACAATATAGAAGTTTGGTATCATAATAAATCAACTTTAAATAAGCGTAAAATCTATCAAAGGATGTTGACATAGATGAAATCAAAATTCTTTTTAAAGAAATATCTCTTTCTATTTTGAAATCATTTAAGAGTCATATATTTATAAATTAAATCATTTTCTTTGAAAATATTCTTATAAGCTTGTAAGGGAAGCTTTGATGATTTTATAACGGCGAAAAATAGCCACACCCGCGCTATAAGTTAAAAAAACATTCTTACCTTAATTCTGTCGAAAAGGTTAAAAAGCACCTTGTTTGGAAAATGATGTTAAGATTCCTTTATAAACCTCTTATAAAAAGTCAAACAAGGGTATAAATGACTTTAGCACATATTCTATTAAATAGTAAAGATGTTTTGAAATTCATTTTTAAGAAACATGGATGTGGATGAGAAAGAGATCCCAGTAGATTATTACGTATAAGCAACCTCAGATAATGAAGAGATTGTGAAATAAACCCTTACCTTGTACTTTTCCTTGGTTGGGGTAGGTTAAACTCCTGTATAATATTGAAATAATTGTTATTAAATTATACAGGAATAATATACATTCATATGACATCATATATGATCTTTTAACATTGCTTTGTTAATAATATCTTAGTATTATCGTCATTTCGGGTGTTAACTTACTCATTTTCTTTTATATGTTTTGTTACATAAGCCATGTTTGTAATTCATAGGTTGAATATTATTCATATCCATAATGATATAAAGTCCATAAACATCATTTTTAAATCATCAAATGATAATTAAACTTGAATGGATATGATGGAGAATGAATCTCATCGCGTTCGTGGAGACGGTAGTCCGTACGTACGCACGAGCGACAATATCATTCTTTTGATATTAAAATAATATATAAATGGATGTTATATCATATATACATAATCATTAATATGTTATATTTATTATTTACATGAGTTACACATCATTATTATACCCATCCAAATAATAATATATTGAATAACAATTACACCACGACGTGGAGACGGTAAGCCGTACGTACGCACGTATGGTGACATGTTATTCAAAGGGTGGATAGAATACTAAATATGGTTGTACCATATTTATAATAAAATCACAGTATATATATGATACTGGAGTTATTATTTTAGAATGGTAATAACAAAGTAATAAGAAGTGGAAGAAGAAAGGAACTTGGAAAAGGGTGGTGAAATTATTACCTCTTCTTCGGGCTCTTCCTTTTGATTTGATCAAAAGGGCTCCATAGGTTGGCTTTCGGATCCAACTAAGCCTCTAGGATGTAGTGAGGGAAGTTGGGAGAGTATTTGGGCAGAATTTTGCCGAACCAAAAGGCTTTGATGGTATGAAGAAATGAGAAGGAGGAGTGGCCTCTTATAAGATGGGTGAGGGGCACCTTTGGAAAATCTAGAAATATTAATTTATAATAAATTCATATTCGGTTTCTAATTGCTCCAAAGTTGATAATTTAAATTTTAAGGTGGGTATAGGCCGAAAACCATTAATCCAATATAATTTAAACAGTTTTGGGTTACTATATTAACCTTATCTTTAAGTATTAACTCTTAGTTAATTAGTTTCACTTTTACAATGTCTCTTTGTATTTTTATATTATATGGTTAATAAACATACTATATACATCCAAGAGACCCCCAAGTGGTCCATTAATGGTATAAATATCATGATATAAGCCTCTTGGCCCAACCTTAGATTTTTAGGAATTAAATATCAATTAATAATATAATATTTGTTTTAAAAACTCTTTTATGTCAATTTTGATACTATTCAATAGTTGATTTTTGTGAAACTCATAACAGAATGATTACTTCGAAAAAAATTAATTAAATCAATAATAATATGTCATATTATCCTAGAAAATTATCTTAATTCATTAAAAGTCTCAAATTATATTTATTTGGGTATTTATAGTATCAATTATTTTAATTTTTCATTATTATGGTAATTACTGCATCATAATTGTGTCATAAATAAATTAAATTATGTAATCTCTAAAAATTATAAATAAAATATAATTATGTAGGAAATATTGTTTTCTTTCTATTGAATATTTATATCTGAAAATCCAACATATATAACCCTATGTAAAAACTGTTTTTCTAAAAGATATATGCTTATGTCATTTTGTAGTTATTTTAACTTAATTAAAATTAACTGTCCCTGTCACCTACAAGTGGTTCCATGAGGTCCCAAAATCGACCCAAAGATGAATATGGTCGAACAAGTATCAACCAATGAGGCTAGGACACGTTTTAGGGTAATTTAGTATTGTTATAATATTATTTTGTTAACCCTTATTTATCAGATTTACCTTTAACCATGGTAAATAAAATATTTACCGAAGTAATTATTCAAAATGTCTAAAAATAAAAGTTACCTATTTTCACAAATTGAAAATAATGATTCCAAATATGGAATCCATTTTTCAAAATTCGAAACACAGAAGTGGAAGAAATTAATTTAAAATTAATTCCCCTTGTTAAAACAAAAAGCGTGTTTTTAAGAGATAATAACTATCAAAAGATTGACACTTGTTTATGTCGGTTTAATTGTAAAATTATGTCCAATGACCAAAATTATATTAAATGGTAAAAATATATTCTAAATATACTTTAAAACCACTCAAATTCATAATTTATCACTATTAATTATTTTGATTAAAAATGTTGTTTTTAATTAAAATTTAGTAATTTTTACTATTCATCCAAATATTAAAGTTATCCGAAAAGTACCAAAATTTAACCTTAGGCTAAATTCGATATTCCGAATACAAAAATGAAGTCCATTTTAAAAAATAAAATATATATAATTTAAAAAATTAGGTATTACTATTCACAATGGCTAGTTTGATTGGTTATGGTGTGTTAGAACTCGGTGTTGCGTACAACACACGCTATTACATTATTCAAAAAGAAGCGTACCGTAGAAGCTTGGGGTGTTACATATTTTTGGTCACATTACAAACATTTGAAGGAATTAATCATGTATTCTCTTGAAAAAATGAATACCCATTGAATCTTAGTGAAAACATGAGTGCTGTCAAAAGTTAACTCTTTTCACATACCAAAACCTCGAACCATGATATTACTATTTCCTTATATCAGTCACGAGATCATGAATACTGTCAAACATTTAATTTTCTCATTTTCCCTTCATTATGCGCATATCATCTTTTTTCCAAAAATATCTCAATCAGTCTCCATAGTTACCGGTACCATAAAATTATTGGAAACCACAATAGACCAATACATAAATATTCCAATATTCCACGATACTATATAAAACATTATTTTGGAATCCCATTACATAAACACTTAATTATTCAACCACATCGTTTTCATATTCAACATTTCCAATAGTGATCTCATGTGACTTCCCTTTATCCTTTTCCTTAAGTGGTTCCTCATGTCGATGATCACTAACCCTTGGATTAGGGCATTTATTAGCATAATGCCCCATTTCCTTGCACATGAAGAATTGAAGTGTTAGTGTTGTGTTCTCTGCAGTCTTTTCTTTATTCACATCATTAGAAACCCTTTTTCCATTATTTCGACACTCAGCAGTTCGATGACCTTCTTTTCCACACTTAAAACATTTTATAGTCCCTTTAAGACTATCTCCACAATTCTTATTTCCACACATTGAGCATAAGGAAACATTCATCTTCTTTTCTCCATTATTCTGAGATTTCTCCTTGAACTCCATCTTTTGTTTCTTGTCAAAACCATGAGATGGATATGTAACACCATCTTCCATTTCTACCTTAATAGCACAACACAAAATTTCTTCATAGCTACTAAAGTCTCTTATAGCTAATGCCCTTCGAAGATTTGGTTTTAAGCCACTGAAGAATCGATCAACTTTACTTTCAGCTTGGATGATAAAGCCAGATGCATACCTTGCAAGCCTTGTAAAATTCGCTTCGTATATACCAACAGATTCATCATCCTTTTGCTTTAGATCAAGAAACTGAATCTCCATATTTGTTCGAAGAATACGAGGGAAGTACTTATTGAAAAATAAGTTCTTGAACTCGTCCCATTCCATGGACTCAATTTCATCTCTTGGCCTCGTATTCTTGATAATATTCCACCATTGATCAACTTCACCATCCAAACGATATACTGCTAAGATGACATTATCATGTTCAGAACATTGAAGAACTGAAAATATCTTTTCAGTGGTACTGATCCATTGTTCAGCAACAAGTGGATCAGAAGACCCACTGAAAGAAGGTGGACGTTTCCTCATGAAGGAATCAATAGAATATTGTTCGCTTCTCTGCTCATTTGGAAGTCCAGAATGATTCATAGCTTGTGTAAGTATAGCAATAAGATTTTGAACTCCATCTCCCATAACATTTGTTTGTTCAGGAGGACAATCATTGCATTTTCCATTGCATTGATCAACACGGTTCTTTCGGGTTCCAGCCATCGTCTAAAACCCAAAAAGAATAGTGTGAGAGGAAAAAATCATGCTAGGGAAAACAACATAAAAAAGGAGGAGTACCTTCAATATCTAACATCTTAGGTTTAATTCTAATATCGTTACCATAATTCTAGGACTATAACCTATACGTATAATAATCCTTAGGGACATCCCTAGACAAACCATAGAAATATCTCTAGGGATTTCACTAATGTTTTCGTATCCTAGTTTCCAAAGGTTGATTAAACCTTTCCTCTGATACCAACTGTAGAGACACGAAGTATGATGTACATGGACATTACATTAGTTTTTCGGAATAATTAATTCATAACAAAAAAAGACACATAAGGAATGTAACAGTTTAGTGCCATTGGAAACGTGGAGCACAATCTTCTAATCTTGGTAAATGATCTTCAACATCTCCTAAAAAGATCTTCCACTTTTTGTTTCCTTACCTAAAACCTTTCTTTTAACACTGGGGGAAAATAAAACATAAAAAGGGTGAGCTCAAATGCTCAGTAAGGTAAGAATGGATAAAATAAAACATACCATATACATTTGAACTTAAAAACATGAACTTAATGTTTAAACATCAAAATCTTGAGCAATGACATAAAACATGGAAGTACATAAGGCATAGATCATAATGTAACATAAATCATCATAACATAGCATGGGAATAGAAAATGTAATTGTGGCATCCATTAAGAACATATAATGATTTCCATAGTAGCCAAGGCATTGCTGCCAAGACCATCTTAGTGGACAGAGTCCCTTTCTAAATCGAGTTCACTCCTTGTTCCAGTCATGTAATACTGAACCGGATTAACTTACTGTTCTAGCCATGTCTATCTCAGGAGATATAAATCTTTACCCAATTCATTGGAGGGAGTTATAGGACCCACACATCACATAATGAAATCATTCTTACTTGTGCCACAACATAATCATAAATCATTCATCATAACCCAAAGAATAAAAATGGGTTTCGTAAACATCATCCCATCATAACCAAATCCAAATAAAACAAATGGATATCATTTCATCATGAGAAAAGTGATTCCATGTAAATCATAGAGATATTATACTTGAACCATACACAAATTAAATAATTTCATCTTAGATGGAAAATGGTTTTGATAAAGCACTTGAAATGAATTTTTGAGGAATATATCCTTTCTTCTTGAAAATCATTTTCATTTCACAAAATGCCATGCAATTATAAAAGAAAGAGATTTTTTTGTAAATAGTCATGAAATATTTTGGAGGAAGCTTCATGAAAATAAGGCTTTATAAAACCGTAAAAATCATTTCATGCTGTATAAGTTAAAAAACATTCTTCTTGTACTTTTTCCAGAAAAGTAAAAAAGTACCTCATAACGTAAAAAAAAAGAATGATTCCTTACATACCGTGTAGTAAAAGTCAAAAAAGGGTAAAAATGAATTTAAACATACATGAAAACAATTTTTTAAAACATGGACATGGATGATATAAATAACCCCAATAAATACTTACGAATAAGCAATCTCGGATAAAAATGAGATTTGCAAAATTATCCCTTACCTTAGGTCCGATATGCTTCGTACGTATCCGAACCTCCTGTATAATGATTTAAATAATGTCATTGACTTATTACAGAATCATATTCATTTTTATATTATCATATATGGTTCACTTGTGACTTTATATTACCCGTTCTTTTGTAAATTCCATGTTAAAGAGCGTTTTGGGTAAAATCATTTCATTTGTCATCCGTGTTTTGACTTGTAATTATTCATATGATTAAATAGATCACGATTACATAATTCCAGAATATAAAACATGATTTATATATAATATATATTTGGAATATACATATTTATAATAGATCGATAAATGGAAGGAAATACACTATTCATGGAGACGGTAGGACGTACGTACGCATGAACGTTGTTTTCGTTTTCTCATTGAATTGAATGGAATTAATTGGATGACATAAATATATATATACATAAATACAGTATCATTATATTGTCATATATTTCATGATTACTTATTATATATACTTTATAATCATTTATGAATGGTTAATCATTGAGAATGAATCTCATCACGTCGTGGAGACGGTATTCCGTACGTATGCACGAGCGATGATATCGTTCCCATGATCGTGGAATTTTATTGGAGTGTATGTATACTTTTACAGAGTCAATAATACTTTACAATAATCATATATAGTTATTTATTTGCACCATTATATGCATCCATGTAAAGTGGTGGTGGAAAATAGATTACACCCCGGCGTGGAGACGGTATTCCGTACGTATGCACGCGCGGTGATTTCATTTTCCGTAGGATTGATAGATGGTGAAATAGGGTTGATTCAAACTTATAATAACATATCCGTATGTGAGTGATACTGATTTTATTACTTCATAATTAAAAAACTAAAGAAGAAGAAGTTGAAGATGAAATAAAGTTGAAAGAATTGGTAACGGACATTACCTCTTCTTTGAAGCGCCTCTCTGAGACCTCCTCTTAGGGCACTAAAATTGGTCTTTGAAGAAGCCCAGAACCTCTAGTATGTTTCTATGGAAGTTTATAAGATAATTTGGCAGGGTTTGGACGAGATTGAAGGCTCAAAGTGGTGTGAGGAAGAGAGGGAGGAGGTGCCCTTTTATAATTGAGGAGAGGGGCACCTTTGGAAAAACAAAAAATATTATTTTATTATAAAGCCATATTTGGTTATAAATAGCTCCAAATTGATTTATTTCGAAGCTAAGGTGGGGATGGGTCGAAATACTTTCATCCAATAGAATTTGGACAAGTTTAGTTTACTATTTTAACCTTATCATTTAGATTTAACTTTAAGTTTGATAATTTTACTTTTACCGTGTCTTTTTGTGTTCTTACACTATAAGGTCAATAAACATACTATAACAAGCCAAACGAACCCCAAGTTTTTTATTATTAATATATATAACCTTATCTAAGTCAATTGGCCGATCCATAGATTTTTAGGAATATAATAACAATTAATAATATAATATTTGTTTTAAAAACTATTTTATGTAAATTTTGACACTATTTGGTAATTGATTTTTGTGTAAATCATAACAGAATTATTAGTTCGAAAAAAATTAATTAAATCAATACTAACATGTCATATTAACATAGATAATTATTTTAATTCATAAAAAGTCTAATGTTACATTTATTTGGGTATTTATAACATCAATTATGTCAATATTTCATTAATAAGATAATTACTGCATCATCATTGTATCATAAATAAATTAAGTTATTTAAAGTATAAAAATTAAAAATAAAATATAATTATATAGGAAATATTTTTATCTTTCTAATGAATATTTATAGTTTAATTTATCTTATGTATAACCCTATCTTAAAAATGATTTACTTATTAAACATTGATTTTAACTATTTTAACCCTTCTTTAAATAAATTAATATTAAATGTCCTAATTTAATCTAAGTGGGCCTAAATGGTCATATTTTATTCCTAAAGTTGTTTTTGGTCGAATTAAACTTATCCAATAGAATTAGGGCATGTGTTAGGGTAATACTAATATCATTTTTACCCTTAATTATGCTATTTACTTTTATCCGTGGTAAAAAAAGTAAAAAGTTAATATTCACCAAAAATTAGTTTAATCTCATTGAACCACATTTTAGTCATTGATATTAAATGTGTCTCTCGGATTTTCGAAATTACACTCACAGAAGCGGTAAAATTAAGTTTTATGAAAAATTCAGTTTTTTTAACTACCACTTAGTGGTTTCACTATTCATCAAAAAATGAAAGTTTCCAGAAAAATACCAAAAATTAGCCCTATGATATATTTGATATTATGAATTCAAAAATGAGGTCTATTTTACCAAATTCAAAACATATTAGTTACATTAAATAATTTAAAAATTAATTCCCGTCGTCAAAACAAATAGCGTGTTTTTAAGAGATAATAACAATTTAAAGATTGACACTTGTTTATGTCCGGTTTAAATGTGAAATTACATCCAATGACCAAAATTGTATTAAATTTTAAAAATATATTATAAATATACTTTTAAACCACTCAAATTAATAATTTATCACTATTAATTATTTCTATTAAAAAAGTTGTTTTTAATTAAAATTTAGTAATTTTCCCTATTCATTAGAATATGAAAGTTATCCGAAAAGTACCAAAATTTCACCCTAAGCTAATTTCGATATTCCGAATCCAAAAATGAAGTCCATTTTGAAGGATAAAATATATAATATTTCAAAAAGTGGTTATTACTACTCATAACGGCCAGTTCAAAATAATATTATAATAATATATTGTTTAGTGAAACTCGATAATGCGTACTACACATGCTATCGAGGAAGGTCGTGATTGCTTGTAATGCAAGGAACGTCAGCGATGTGTGTTGTGCAAGCTCCTTTTGGTGTAGCATACAACACAATACATTAATTAAAAAGAATACTTTTCATAAAATCTCAGGGTGGTACATATATGATGAAAAATATGCATTTGAAATTGTTAATTTATTCAAAAGCTACATTTATATTCATGAACTCATCTATATGCATACCATGTACACATATGGATATGTACATATCAAACTAAAATATATATGGAAATAAGTAATAATATAAAATTCTCAATAAAATAATACAAAGAATAATCACATTGTAAAAAAAAGAGGTATCAAATAAGTTATAAATCCAAAATAGTCAGAAAACCCAAGCATTGTAAAATTCCTCTCGTCACAGAAATTTAAAAAATAATCTAATAATGCCAAATTTATATTTAAGTCACCCAAATATATTTTAAATTCTACATGGTTGTTTTTCAAACAAATTATAACATATACATTAGATACAAATTTTAATGACATTATTAACCATTTTAAAAAATATACATCGAACTAGTAACATAAAATCAATTAAAAATACACTTCTAAAATACAATTAATGAAGAAAAAAAATTAAAAACTGATTTAGAAAATCCAAATCATCTCATATAATGTTTCTAAAAGTTAATGGATCAAGACACCGACCACAATTGCATGAAAATGATATGATCCTTTAGAATCTAGATGAACTAACCGTGGAAGATATACCACACCCCCTAATGTCCAATAAAACAACCCACATTAGAAAAATTGTTTTCTAGGGTTCATACAAGAGAGTACCAATAAAATAAATATGAAATAAAATAGAGTAATAATAGAGGTGAAATGGAATATAAGACAAAATCCAATAATAAATCACCAAGTTTTAGTGGAAGAGCTTCCAGCAAGGATGAAAGTCTTATGAAGATAGTATTGGGATCTTGTCCATGTACCAAAACTGAATAGGGGAAAATAGTGGTCTAATTGGTGTATTAAATTGGCTGTAGAAAATAGAGAATTTCATGTTTCAAATAATCGTGGTAAGATTCTTGTTTAGGACACATGATTTAACGAACGGTGTGTTAGTGGTGTCAACTCCATTTGGACGATAAGGGATCCTCTCATGATTTGGTCTCGTAGTTTTCAAACCTTATACCAACCATGATCCCTCCAATGGAAGCAAAAAATAACCTAACATAGTTTGACCATAAGATTTGGAAGATGTTCACAAACTATGAAAACCTTGTTTCTCAAAACGCAGAAACCCTATAATGCTTCCCATAAAATTTTCCCTAACTATGTGTATGTCATGAACCAGATCGTAGACACCCCAATACAACAACACAGTTACTTTTTTGTCTTATATTGTTTGGAAGAAACTTTTCACTGACCATTAAATAAAAAAAGGGAAATAAAATAGTGAAATAAAACCACCCATTTAATCAACCAACCATATGGGTTGTCCCCAAATCATGAAAACTAGCCATAAATATGGTCAAAAATTTGAAAAAACTCCAAAACATAGAAATTTCCATTGATAATTCAGCTCGAACATCAACCAAAATATCAAGAACCATGAAATTAATATGATAAATAGGAAAACCATGTTTGTTGATTTATAGATCATGTTATTGACTTAAATATAATACATTTTATGATTTAATATGTGAATGTTACATTTGAATATAATGTTTCTGATTTTATTCTTATTTCCTCATATAAATTGAGATTGTATGTCATAGTTATAGTATATAGAAACTATAGTGGGAAGAAATATTGTTAGTGTGATGAAATTGAAATCATGATTTTTAATGAATAGTTGTTGTGGATTGAATTTTAGACATTATTCATAAATATTATTAATACTAGAGGTTATGGAATGTCAGTTCTTGGATATACCATTAGAAATTGAATCTAAGGAGGATATTTCCCTTAAAAATGGTTGGCATAAATTTATAGGTTCGTGTATTATATGTTATTATTTTTATAAAATAGTATATATAAATAATGAAAGAAAATATAAGTTAGATACATCTTCTTCCAACAAAAAACATTTCTAGTATAATGGATGGAGGGTCCAAATTATTCTTTGAATGATCATACCTAATGATCCATGAGTTATTGACTCTGGGGAATTGTTTCATTCAATTAGTGAATATGATTTCATGGTTTATTATGTACCGTAAATCATAGGTACAATATATGTTGATTGTGATTAATGGATGAATATTTTTTTCATAGTTAATGTGATAATTAAAATGAAAAGTATAATTTCCATGAAAATAAAATATGTTAGACATATTACAGGTATCTAGAAGAACCTCATATTATTGGGACATCTTGATGATGCATGTTGTGGAACTATGATTCAAATTTATTTCAAAAAACCATATGAGGTTCCATGGTTATTTGTCACAAATTAAATATTGGTAACTTATATCTTACTGAACAATGTGGTGATGTTGTAGCTATCACAATGGATACATCATATGGTTTCATAATGTGGAACTATAGGTATAGTTTCCATGGAGAGAAAACTTTTAAAGTTATAATTATTAAGTTAATACTTAAAATGGATCCCATGAACCATGGAGCATATGAGACTAGTGTATTAGGAAAGTATACAATATATTCTTTTAACTATAATAGAATACATCCAATGAATCAATGACATAAATTGTTCAATTACACGTTCAAGTACATAGACCAGTTCAATCTTATGGTGTTCCATTATATTTTTTAGCATCAATTGATGATTATATTCATAATATTTGGTATTACTTCTTGAATAATAAACCATTTGTTTTTCATTCATTTATTTAGTGGAAATTTTTTGATGGGAAAGAGTATGATAGAAATTTCACATGTATCCAAATAGACAACGGTTAAAAATACTAAAAACAAAACTTTTTTATATTTGAAATGATGAATGGAATTATGCATTAGATTATTTATTTAGTGACTCCACAAAAAAAATTAATATATGATAGAATGAATCCAAAACTGATAGATAATTCTCAGAGTATGAGTCTTCCCTCGGGAATGCCTTAGCGAATATGAGAAGAGACCATGAATAAAATAGCACGTTGAATAGATATTTGTATCTATATATGGGATAAGAAAACCATGAGGAAGATTTTTTTGGTAAAATATTATATATCACCCATCTCATGATCTTTTGAAGAATCACCTATGTTCATATTGATAATAAATATAAAGTCATGTTGGAGACCAAATGTAATGTGTCGCTTGTTATTAGATATGGTGATGCTAAATTTTTTTATCTCCCATGAGATTATGAAAAGAAACATGTTTTTTAAATCCCAGATCATTTATTCAATTAATAAATTCAATTATAATATTAAATCGTAGTAGAGAGTGAAGATGAGGATAATTTATCTATCAATGTATAGGGTGATTAGGTAGAATACATCAGTCATACCAGCCTTCCAAAAATATAATGGTATGCCTATGATGATTGCACTCTGTTAGTCATTGTATAAGATAGAGTTAGAGCATAGAACCATTATAGATGGTGACATTTCATTCAAGAAAGTAACATATTGAGAATGATCATAAATACCTTTACAATACAAACAAATACTATATAGAGAGGTTCAAATATATAAACATGAGGTTATATTGATAAGGTCCACTCATATCATGAAACCTATTATGAGTTTTGGGGATATAATGAATTTCTGATATCATTTGTAAATAAGGAAACCAGACAAACTTGAGGAAGAAATACCTCTAAGAGACTCAAAATAATTGTCTTCATATATGGATTATGAAATTATTTCTTTAAATCTCAACAAAACATGGGAGTTTTATGAGATAGAGGAAGGAAAGAGAGGACTATAAAATAAATAATTATTTAATTTAATTGGGAAATTTGATGGATGTGAGAGACATAAATCATTGTTGGTGTTGAAATGACTACAGTAAAAAAAAGAATTTCACATTTCTAAAAATTTACCATGAGGGGTGAAAGAGACAACCATTTGGAAAATGATTAGAATTATATCATATGATGACCTAAACATGAAGCATGTTAATTTAATGAAAAACATTATCCATGGGAACTTATAGGGAGAAATTTAGATCATTCATGGAAAGTGTTAAGATATTTAGGGGAAGGAGGACATGATTTCTATGTTGAAATGATGATTTTATATCATAAAAGAAGACCCAAGATATTGGAATTGAATGTTTTTGTAATAACCAGAAATATTATAAATAAAATCCCCTTTGCAATTGGATTAAATGTCAAATTATGTGTTATGGTTATAAAAAACATATAAACATATTATTTTATTTTGAAATATTGTATCCTATAAGATTTAAGAGACTATTATGCATCCTATCCATTAATAATATAGCTAATAAATTATGGTCATATGATTATTATAAATATATGGTTTGGATAAATCCAATAGAGACAATAAACTAAAGTAATGGCCTCAATCATTTGGATTGTACCCAATGAAGATCATTTATAGTATCATTCAAGGAAGGTTATATTACTAGGATTTTACCCTATCTAAGACCAATATGAAATCCAATTACTAAAGAATGAGTAAATCATTTATGATATAAGTCCAATATCATCAGGATCACAACTGATAGCGTGTTTGTCGAACTACATAATGAAAATATCACAATCATGAACCATACCATTGGGAAATATTCTCATTTAAAAAAGATATATGTATGAAGAACATAATAATATGAATATATATATTGTATTTTCGAACTAATATTGTTTGTATTTATTTCTTATTTTATTAAATTTATAAATTATTTTGATAAGATAAAACAAAAAATGATTTTTTATTATTATGCTTTTTCAATTAAGACACCATATTTGGTTGATTTTAGGAATTTTAATAATAACCAAAATTTTAACAAAATGACACTATTAAATAATTTTTAATAATTATTAATGAAAATATATTTTTTATTGATTTAAAATTAAATTGTTTTAAGGGTTCAAAAACATCTGTTGTCAAAAAACTAATAGTTATTAGTAAATTTAAATTCTTGTTTTATAATGGAAAATAAAAAGTATACATATTTATTTGGATGAAAATAATGATTTGTTTGAACAACCATGTTGAAATTATCTTCCAGTTAATTTTTCATAATTTTATAACACAATAAATTTTATGGGTGAAAAGTAATTACGATATAAAATATGGTTTGCATTATTAATTCATAAAATCCCAAAAGTAATTTAATAATTGATATAAAATATTTCCACGAAAAAATATAGGGTTCCCATTTAAAATAATTATATTTTCTATACTTGATTTAACTTATAAATCCATTATTAATCCATCAAAATATATATTATATTTTAAGGTTTTAAAATAATTTCTTTTGAACATGAATCACTTACACATCACCAAGTGTGGAATTTTATAGATTTCGTCCCTTTCAAATATAATCTAATTAAATCAACACATAATTAGGAGTAACTATGGGAAATTCCATGAGATGGATTATTGTTTTGATTACCTTATAATATAGAATCAACAATATTTGATTTGGAAATAATAATTAATTTCCCTCCATCTTCCTATATAATCCAAGCCAAACCAACATTACTCTTCACAAAAAAACCCCATGGAGTACATACTTAGTATTCCCTCTATTATATAGTGTCCTAAAACTATTCCACCAAGACCTAAAGATGATGTACCCAATATTTTAGAATCACCCTCTCAAGGTAAGGGATTCCAATATTTTTTCTATTAAATCACCTTAACTGTAATTAAGCTATTTAATCAAAAATGGTATAGTTTTCATGAAATTATTAATATACCTCTAAATACGAATAAATTTCCAATTATCATTATATATTTTATCATAATTAATTATACCATTTATATAATTCTATATTGTTCCAGATTTAAATATGGCATCCTCTCCTTAACCTTTTTTTCAAGCATCTTCTCTATTTTATGCTTTTTTAATTGAAATGAATAATTTTGGGATATTATTTTCCAAATACATTTTAATTAACATTAAATATACATATTATTATATTCACCTATCAGTGTCATTAAACCATTTTATTAACATGTATGTACTACCATTATTAAACGTATATTTTATTGAAACTTTTCATTCCAAATGATAGGGTCATTAATATGCCACCCAATTTGCACTAAATGGTATTAACTTGGATGTACCTGTAACATCCCAAAATATTATTAATGAAAATTAATCTTGATCTTATTAAATTTCATATGATGTAAAATGGTTATATAAAACCTATTCATTTCCATGGATTTATGTTTTCTCATTCTGAAATATAGTTTGGAATTATTATCATTGCTAATATAGTCGTTGAATTGTAATCACATAATTAGTATAAATATAGGGATTTAACAAATCAAATTTACTCAATCAATGGAAGAGATGGAATCATCCAGTAGAATTGATCCTTCTTATGCCCAGGTTTTGGAGCTCAGAAAGGAGGTAGGGTCACTGGGCTTTTCTCTGGACATAGGCTAAGCCAAGCTTCAACACTTTAAGCTTGAATGAAATCTTCTATGAGAGAAGTAGAAGTTAATTGAGATTACCACCAAAGCGATGTTCTCCAAGCCTACCCAAGAGTTTTTCACCATCACACACCTTACCCTTAGGTCATATGAGGTTTTTATAAGTGATAATGTAACAAGAGTATTACATTCTGATTATGTGCTTTATTTTTTTGTATAATGAATATACATTCATTTTATTATTGTTACTTTGTAAATGGGTTTTAAAGCTCAAACAATATATTTAGTTAATATTCGATTAAGAAATATATTTTTATGAATTAATTGATTTTTTAATTAAATTACATTTTAATATAATATTATTACTAAATTAATTTTTATAATTTATCGTATATTTTTTATGAATTCAATTGCAATTTTTATTATTGTCTGAAAACTATTTTTGTCAAAACCCATGAATTTTCATTAAATGCCAGTTTTTATTTTAATAGTGAAAATCAAAATATTTAGAAAATTATTTAGATAAAATGAATATTATTTTTCGATTTAGGATGTCAAAATTACATAACGGTGAATTCTCCATAATTTTCAGAGAGAGACAAATTTTGGGGTAAAAATTAAATACTGTTTAAATATATAATGTGTTTTATGACATCATAATGACCCAATAGTGATGTAATAAAATAAAATAAAATATAATTTCGGAAAATATATGTTTTACATTTAAAATAATGTTATTTTAGGTTTTTGTGATTAATTTTAGGATACCTTGGTGGATCATCTAAGACTTATAAAATATTTTAACTTTTGAAAATGATTTCCTTGAGAGTGTGAATAACCTCCATATAAGAAAGCCTAAAATTTGTTTTATGTTAGGCTATTGGATATATAAAATAATGGTTTCCACTCTACATTGGAAAAAACTGTGGGCAAAATCCATGGTTTTGTTTTTGGTTTTGATTAGTTTAATGTATAGTATCCAAAACCTAAATAATAATGATTTCCCTCTCCTTTCTTATATTCACCCAATCAATATCTCATTAATCTTCACTAAAACCATTTAGAGGTAAACTAACACATGACATACACTCTATAGAATCCTCTCAGAGTTCCCTAAGATCCCACAAATCCTCTACCAAGCCTCTCGGATCACACTTCCATTTAAGAGATCCTCACTTTCCATTCAACCTTATTTTTGTCCATATTTCCATAAATTGTTATTCCCTTTTATATTCAATCAAAAATTTTGGGGGTATTATTTCTCACCTCCCCTATATTTCCATCATTATTTTTTAATTATTAGATACCCCTTTATATCTCATTAATTCCTCCCATGTACACTTTTTATCATACCAAAATTCCGTAATAAATTTCACTCTCCTCATATACATTCAACAAATTATTTTATATTATGCATCTAAATTACATTAAATATGTTGGGATATAATGATATATGACCCCTTACATTCCATTTCGTGGATAAATTATTAGAGACCCCTTTATCTCTCATTAACCGATTTAAATATTTCTATTTGACATTGTTATGTTGTCAAGGTAACACCAAAATTTCCCATGCCAAAATCATCATGTAATTGAATACCATACCAATTTCTCTATCAAGTTTATTAAACATTATATAAATGTACTTGTTGATTTAGGACAAAAATTTATATATTTCACATCTCGTATTATTTGAATAAATTTTGATTTTTAATGAATCGATGTTGTATGGTATTTATGGCACACTTATAAATGAAATGATATGATTAAGAATGGTGTTCTCTGAAAGCATGCCAATGCATTGGGTAAAGAATAGTATCATGATAATCCATGTTCTATGAGGGCTTACTCATGATAATTCAAGTTCAATGAGGTTTTAATCATGATAATTCAAGTGGAATGAGGGTTTAATCATGCTCCATGTGCAATGATCCATGGATCTTGCTAATATCATGTTAAATGTTGTTTCCACATCTCCATGTTACAATATTCATGCTATATCATGCCTTTATGTTCATTTTACGTTTATGATAAATTTATATGCCTATTTCCTAAAATGTATATTATTCATTAGGTTATTCCTTTTCTAATCTCTTACTAGGCTTTATAGCTCACCCTTTTCTTATGCATATCCTCGGGTTATCCCAATAAATGAAATGTATGAAGGAATGATGTGGTCATGTAAAATACCTTTTCAACAAAAATGGTTTATTTTTATGTCTTATGTTTTCATGTAATGTTATGAATCCCAAAAGACACTATAAATCTAGATCATTTGGGTTGTATTAAGTGTAGTTTTATATTTGAAATTTTTATTAGGTGTGTAATATAGTATAGGGTTATTATAGTACCAATACTTCATTAATTGTGGAAATTTAGGTATGTATCCCACTCTCCTTGATAATAGGGTAAATATTTATAGAAATACATCCTTATGTTGTATGATCTATGTCACGACCCATCCTCGAGGCCCGTGCCGTGACTACCCCAAGCCCGCCTTCCATAGGCTAGGGGCTGGAGACTAGCACCAAAGGCGTAAATCCCGATAACTGGGAAGGCATTGCCTTTATAAAAGTTAACAAACACCACCGAGTACAAGCGGAAGTAATCACTAAGTACAAAGAGAAGTGCTAAAAGGAAAATGGGCTAGAATACAAACCCAAAAGAAAGTACAATTACAACTGAACAAGTACAATAGAAAAAGACAATAGATGGAGGGACAGAAGCGGCTCCTGGGTCGTCCTCCTCGGATCCTACCTGAAGGGTAGGTACAGATGGCGCAACTCTTGGATCGTCCACCACGGATCCTACCTGAAGGGTAGGTACAGATAGCCTCCACAACGCTTTCACCCGTCTACCTCCTCCGTGGGTCTTCTGGCCGTGAATTCCTCCTCCAGATACTGTCTCATCATGTACTCCACCTCCGGGTACTAAGTCGTCGTGTAGTCCACCACTGGGTACCGTCCAGTCCTCGAACACTAGACCTCTGTCAGCACTGCCCGACATCTGCAACCAACACAACGAGGTGCGGTCATAGCCCGTGCAGGGGTGAGTATAACGATACTCAGTAGAGACCCCGAGACCCTCAAGGTCTCACTAAAACCAACAAGGATAACCACAAAGAAGTTCTCAATAGATAACCTCTACTTAGGTATGTGCCCATACATATACCTAAGTTATCAAGTAACCCATATCAATCATGAGGAAACACAAGGATCATGAAATCAATGGATAACCACTATCCAGGTATAAGAACATACATATACCTAAGTTATCAAGTGACCCATCTCAATCATGCAGTAAATACAAAGGTCAAAAGTCTCAGCTCAAACCCAGATTTTAATTATCAAAACTGTAACTGCTGAAGAGCTCCGACTCTAGAGTGTACAGTGGTCCTGTCACGACTCTGAGGTACTGCTCACTAACCTAAGACTGCTGAGGTACTCCTCCTGTCGAGTACTGCGTGTCAGCCACCCAGACAAAGTAGTGCTTCCCGCCGAGGTATGTCACCCAAACACAGTAGTGCACACCCCCTAGTAGCCTGCTGAGGTACTCTCCAGACGAGTACCGCGGGTCTGCACTGTCACACAGGTAGTGCTCCATCCTGCATGGGTCTGCACCTCACAATGCAGTGCTCTGTCCACTAGGCTAATCGACTCACTCCCAGTCGAGTCGGTCAAGCAGTCGTCAGGTCTCAGCCAGCTACACGGTCTCCATACTCCATACGCTCGTCTCTGGGAGGGTCAGCTCCACGAGCTACTAGTCAATACTCCAAGTATCTCAAAGTCCCATGAAGAAGTATCTCAAGGACTGCCTCGTCATAGGGGTCTCAATGCACCAGACGACGCGTCAATCAGACGCCCGGTCTGTGAGTTTCTAGCCTTTTCATCCTAGGGGGCCGGTTGGTTTCATGAGCGAACCAATCCCGTCCGTATCTCAACTGTACCCCGAACTATCATAGGGTATACTCATTGGGACCGTTTCTCAACGTGATCAATAATGCCGCTGACGGTTCATCAAACAGACGTCCTGTCTGAAAGATATCAGCTTTTCCGTTCCAGGGGCCCGGTTGGATTTCGGGTGCGATCCAACCTGGCCACTATCCAACTGTATCCAAATCTCGGGAGAAGTATGCCAAATGTTCCGTCTCATCAAGAGGAAAACAACGAGACAGACGTTGCGTCAATCAGACGCCCGGTCTGTGAGTTATTGGCTTTTTCGTTCCAGGGGCCTGGTTGGATTCGTGAGCGAACCAACCCGACCACACTCCGACGACATCCAAACCTCGAGCGGAGTAAGCCAAAAGATCCGTCTCACTTAGAGGAATCCATCAAAGTCGACGGCACGTCAATCAAACGTCCAGAACTCAAGTTACGAGCGTTTATGCTCCGAGGGCCCGGTTGGTTTCGCGTACGAACCAACCCGGCCGAACCCAACGTTCTCCAAAACCTTGAGTGTAATATACCGAAACGACAGTCTCGATCCAAGGATCGCGTTTCCGCTGACAGCGCGTCAATCGGAGGTCTACAACTCATGATATGGGCATTTAACCGAAAGTGGTCCGAAAAAGGGGGTCTGGCCCCGGGCCGACCCCCCTGGGTCGGCCGAGCCGATACGCGGAGCGGGGTGTGCGACTCCCCCGCCCACCACTAATTGAGGCCGGCGGCGGATCCACCGGCCGCCAACCCTCTGGTGGCACGCCGCCGCCGCCGCCTTCCGTGGACCACCAGACGCGCTCCGATGGTCCGTTCCTCCTGCCGTCTTCGCCTATGGTCCCCCCGAAAACCCACCTTCACTACAAAGGGATTCAAACGCCCAAACGGCCTACTTCGTTGTCGCCCATAAATCCTCATGTCAAAACGAATAGCATCGTCTTTGTAGTTTCCCAGCGTGACCTGATGGCCCCACGCCCCTTCGCCGCGACCCGACTTCGACGGTGGTTCTTTGGTTTTCTTTGACGCAGCGCGACGGCGTCGCGTTCTTAGACTTCTTTCCATGGCACGGCGCGACAGTGTCGTGTAATACTTTCCGTGTGATTCCCGCGTGGTGCGACGACACCTCGCCATTCCGTTCCATCCACAAGGAATCAAACATGAACATAGGAGGGGGGTTCGGCCGTGTTTGTGCGGTCCGACCCCCCTCTCGTTAAACGATATCATCTAGTCGAAAATCCACGATAATTGATAAAATAGATTCATGAATGGAAAATAATTAAATAAAATAATCCCTTACCTCGGTTCAGGAACAGTGTTCACCAACGAGCCGCGGAAGACGAGCGTCGCGAAGGTCGGGCGTCGCGGGAAAAGAATGTCGACGTCGCAAAGCGAGGATTCGAAGTCGTTGATGGTGATTTCGTCCCGAAAAAACATCGCGGAAGAGACGACGCGGAAGAAGAACGTCGCGTCAGGGATACGGCATTGCGGAAGAACCGTGTTCTTCGGCAGAGAAGTTCATCGTTGAAGAACGGTGTTCTTCGCGTTCTTCGTCGAGGTTAAAGAAGAAGAAGACCACTTCCCCAATCCTCTCAAGGTTGCAAAACTCTAACAATAATAAAATAAGACCAAGTAATATTTTATTAACACTACCTAACCATTTGAATTTCATGATTTTGAAAATTCAAAACCCACATTTAACTCACTTAAGTTATTAACATAAGATGTTATAAAATTAATGAGGTGATAAGTTAACAAAACATAAATGGGGGGTTTAGAGGGGTTAGGAAAGTGAGGGGTTAAAAGGGTTAGGGAGTTTAAGGAATTTGAAAAGGAGGGGGGTTCGTGTGGGCCCTACCCTTTCAAATATCCAGACATGGGAAGTTGGGTGGATGTGGTCCCACCACCAACTTCCCATGGGAGAAGTTAACCACATGACATGAAATAAAATTGATTCAACAATTTTATTCACTTTTTTAATTAAACCCCAAAAATTATCTTCTTCTCCCGCACAAACGCAACTACGGTAAAGGTTCCCTTAAGCGATTACCGGCATTGCGAGTTCATCGGTGCCATCCGAGTTCAATTCTGAGCACCGGTTCAAAAGATAGGAAAACCCGCTCGTTCGTTCACTGAACGTACCCGAGCCAAACTTCGGAAATTTATTCCGGGCACTCCGGGCCTCGGAATCAAGTGCCGTCAGAATCCGCATTCTTGTAAAATCCCAAAGAAAATTTAGAAAAAATTTCCCTTGAATTTTACGGGTCTTTACATTACTCCCACCTTAGGGCTTTACGTCCTCGTAAAGCCTTAACACAAACTAAGGTTACAAAAGCGGTACATAGCACGCATTTGAGCCTTACGATCCCATGTGCTCACCCGGAGGATTCCGTACTGCTAGAGAAAGTTCACCTGAGGAATCGATCGTCCTCGAACTCTAGAGGTCTCCAATTCCTGTTAGAACTGGAACTCGAAACGACTACCGCCACGAGGGTAAGGTTGGCCGACTCAAGAGTGATCGATCGCACCCTCCCGTGCATGAGTTTAACTTGTGCTACCCATGGATTCCTTTTTGCCGACCAAGGAAACCCCATCCCGACATTTTCCTAAAACCGTCAATTTGAGTATTAACAGTTACTGCCCATTCCATACTCAATCTAACATCGTAAGGCCTCCACGCTGCCACCAAGAGATTCCAACCGGAACTCTCGCCTCAAGGGTCTGACCACACCGTCGGCGTAAGTGTGATTATCGAGTCTCCTCCCAAGGTATATCCAGATGTGAGGGTCAAGTCCACGGATTACCAGAAACTCTAGGTCTGGAACAATATTTGTGAAAGCAAGGAATGATTCATATCGACGTCCGTTACTACAGCAGCTAGTAGTGGGCACGGACTGTCCCTTGAATCATTTCTACAGCCCTTGGGTCACACTCCTTGACCGCATGCAGCCGCACTCTTCCTCCGACCTCCAGCTCCCTGAGCCTGGCGGGAATAACTAAGGCATGTGGTTGTACCATGTTAAGATGTACACCACCTCATGCTGCTCTCCTAGCTCTGCCTCCACGTCTGCTGCTTCGTAGACTCATCTCTCCTTTAAGCTTCCTCTTCTTTAACATTTAACATGCTCTAGTCTCTATGACTGGAGCAAGTTTCCTGTTTCTTACTACACTGTGTAGTCTTCATCCGCTCCTGGATGATCTGCACCTGCTTTGCCTATGATCTGAAAGAGCTGCTAAAATTTCTCTTTTTCCGAATAGAGAAACTCGATCTCATCCCCAGGATGGACCACGCCCATTGCCTAATACAGTCAATCCTAACATGAATGACGCATTCATGCCATGGATGATGTCGTAAGGCCTCGACGTAACTACTAAGAGATCCAACTGTCACTCTCGCGTCCAAGGGTCGAGTCACACTGTCGGCATCAGTGTGATGTCACTGGGTCTCCTCCAGTAGAAATATCAAAAGTGAGGGTCAATCAACAGTTTTAATCAGGACCACTCAGTATCAACCCAACAAAAGGACAGTAAAGTAAACAAAGATAAGTGTCTTTTTATTATTGCAGCTCATAGTACAAAGACACGAATACAATAGAAAAATGGAACTAGAAGTACAAGGGACGTATCCACTAGTTCCGGTCCTATCCACCTGCTCCTGGAGCTCTACTTCCTTGTCCACTACTCGGCTGTTGCTCAAGCACTCGTAGCTGCTTCTAGCTCGGTGGCTCCCCCAACGCCTGCGGATCAAATGTACGAGGAGTCGGACAGTCACGTGCCAGGTGACCCTTCCCGCTGCAGGAGTAACATTGTCCGTTTCTGGCACGCCTGGCTCTGACCCCACCTCGGTGCCCCGCACCACCGGTCCTAAAACCCGATATCATCCAACTGCTAGTCTGGTCCTCCTGGACCTCTGCATCATCTGTCTACTTCCCACAGATGACTCGGCTACTGATCGAAAAACACGCGGCAAAGGCAGAAGCTCTTGTACATGCTTGGGGTGTAGAGCTACTGGCACAAACTCCACCCTGAAGAAGGTCTCGAAGTCTTACCATGCGAAGGTCATCCCGTCGCAAAACTGAAACAAGAGGCTCTACCACCTGCCTGCTGCTGCCTGAAGGAGGCTGGCAGCAAAGATCACCATGAAGTCTTCCGGCGTCCCCACTAGCCTGAAGACTCTCACCACAGCCTCCAGCCAATCCTCATCCGCCTGCGGGTCCGTCTCTCCCTGGAACCTGGGTGGCCTCTGACGTTGGAACTCGTGCAGTGCGCTCAAGCGACGTGCATCGCCTACTGCTGGGGCTGGTGGCATCGGTGGCCCAACGTATGGTAGTACCGCTGGTGCCTCAACTGCAAGAGGGCCCTGTACCGAAGCCTCGTCGCTCGACAGGCTGTCAGCACACACATCCCTCTAGGATCTAGCTAGTCATCCGAGAAAAGGCATCCTGAAAGAAACAACGTGACACGGTCAAACAATTATACCTGGTGATCTGACCTGGTTTGAGGTGATATTTAAATAAAACTTCTGGAAAACACACATGAAATCAGTGTTTTCGTGCACAAAGTCAGAATTCAGTTGTCAGGGTCCTGGTTTATGGATACGTCGGCCACCCGCACCAACACTGGACTCCCTGAACTGAAGACCACACTCGGTACCCTTAACACTATTGATTCACTGAAGGAAAATATCAGAGTTATAAGTTCTACGGTAGAACTGACTCCTCTGATACCAACTTGTCACGACCCGTCCTCGGGGCCCGTGCCGTGACTATCCCAAGCCCGCCTTCCATAGCCCAGGGGATGGCGACTAGCTCCAAAGGCGTAAATCCCAATAACTGGGAATGCATTACCTTTATAAAAGTAAACAAACACCACAGAGTACAAGCGGAAGTAATCACTAAGTACAAAGAGAAGTGCTGAAAGGAAAATGGGCCAGAATACAAACCGAAAAGAAAGTACAATTACAACTGAACAAGTACAACAGAGAAAGACAACAGCTGGAGGGACGGAAGTGGCTCCTGGGTCATCCTCCTCGGATCCTACCTGAAGGGTAGGTACAGATGGTGCAGCTCCTGGATCGTCCACCACGGATCCACCCTGAAGGGTAGGTACAGATAGCCTCCACAATGCTCTCGCCCGTCTACCTCCTCCGTGGGTCGTCTGGCCATGAAGTCCTCCTCCAGATACTGTCTCGTCATGTAGTCCACCTCTAGGTACTGACTCGTTGTGTAGTCCACCTCTGGGTACCGTCCAATCCTCGAACACTCGACCTCTGTCAGCACTGCCCGACGTCTGCAACCAACACAACGATGTGCGGGCATAGCCCGTGCAGGGGTGAGTATAACGATACTCAGTAGAGACCCAGAGACCCTCAAGGTATCACTAAAACCAACAAGGATAACCACAAAGACGATCTCAACAGATAAACTCTACTTAGGTATATGCCCATACATATACCTAAGTTATCAAGTAACACATCTCAATCACGAGGAAACACAAGGATCATGAAATCAACGGATAACCACTACCCAGGTATATGCCCATACATATACCTAAGTTATCAAGTGACCCATCTCAATCATGCAGTAAACACAAAGGTCAAAAGTCTCAACTCAAACCCGGATTTTCATTATCGAAACCGTAACTGCTGAAGAGCTCCATCTCTGGAGTGTACAGTGGTCCTGTCACGACTCTGAGGTACTGCTCACTAACCTAAGACTGCTGAGGTACTCCTCCTGTCGAGTACCGCGGGTCAGCCACCTAGACACAGTAGTGCTTCCCACCGAGGTATGTCACCCAAACACAGTAGTGCACACCCCCAAGTAGCCTGCTGAGGTACTCTCCGGACGAGTACCACGGGTCTGCACTGTCACACAGGTATCGATCCTTCCGCAATCGGTCTGCACCTCACAAAGTAGTGCTCCGTCCACTGGGCTAGTCGACTCACTCCAAATCGAGTCGGTCAAGCAGTCGTCAGGTCTCAGCCAGCTACACGGTCTCCGTACTCCGTACACTCGTCTCTGGGAGGGTCTTCTCCACGAGCTACTGTTTGATACTCCATGTATCTCAAAGTCCCACGATGATGTATCTCATGGACCTCCTCGTCATAGGGGTCTCAACGCAATAGACGGCGAGTCAATCGGACGCCCGGTCTGTGAGTTTCTAGCCTTTTAATCCCAGGGGCCCGGTTGGTTTCGTGAGCAAACCAATCCCGGCAGTATCTCAACTGTACCTTGAACTCTCATAGGGTATACTCATTGGGACCGTTTCTCAACGTGATCAACAACGCCGCTGACGGTTCGTCAAACGGGCGTCCTGTCTGAAAGATATTAGCTTTTCCATTCCAGGGGCCCGGTTGGATTTCGGGTGCGATCCAACCCGGACACTATCCAACTGTATCCAAATCTCGGGCGAAGTATGCCAAAAGTTCCGCCTCATCAAGTGGAAAACAACGAGACAGACGGTGCATCAATCGGACGCCCGGTCTGTGAGTTATTGACTTTTTCGTTCTAGGGGCCCGGTTGGTTTCGTGAGCGAACCAACCCGACCGCACTCCGACGGCATCCAAACCTCGAGCGGAGTAAGCCAAAAGATCTGTCTCACTTAGAGGAATCCATCAAAGTTGACGGAACGTCAATCGGACGTCCGTAACTCATGTTACGAGCGTTTCCGCTCCGAGGGCCCGGTTGGTTTCGCGTACGAACCAACCCGGCCGAACCCAAAGTTCTCCGAAACCTTGAGTGTAATATACCGAAACGACTGTCTCGATCCAAGGATCGCGTTGCCGCTAACAGCGCGTCAATCAGAGGTCTACAGCACAAGATATGGGCATTTGACCGAAAGTGGTCCGAAAATGGGGGTCTGGGCCGGGGCCGACCCGGCCCGACCCCCCTGGGTCGGCCGAATCGGGTCGACCGGCCGGCCGCGGCTCAGCCAGCGTGGCCGAGCCGATACACGGAGCGGGGTGCGCGACTCCCCCGCCCGTCGCTAATTGAGGCCGGCGGCCGATCCGCCGGCCGCCAACCCTCCGGCGGCGCGCCGCCGCTGCCTTCCGCGGACCACCGGATGCGCTCTGGTGGTCCGTTCCTCCTGCCGTCTTTGCCTATGGTCCCCCCGGGACCCCACCTTCACTGCGATGGGATTCAAACGCCCAGAAGGCCTGCTTCGTCGTCGCCCGTCAATCAGCATGTCAAAATGAATAGCATCGTCTTTGTAGTTTTCCAGCGCGACCCGATGGCGCCGCGCCCCTTCGCCGCGGCCCGACTCCAACGGTGGTTCTTTGGTTTTCTTTGACGCAGTGCGACAACATCGCGTTCTTAGACTACTTTCCATGGTGCAGCGCGACGGTGTCGCGTAATACTTGCCGTGTGATTCCCGCGTGGTGCGACGACACCGCGCCATTCCGTTCCATCCACAAAGAATCAAACATGAACATAGGAGGGGGGTTCGGCCGTGTTTGTGTGGTCCGGCCCCCCTCTCGTTAAACGATATCATCTAGTCGAAAATACACGATAATCGATAAACTAGATTCATGAACGGAAAATAATTAAAAAAAATAATCGCCTACCTCAGTTCAGGAACGTTGTTCGTCAACGAGCCACGGAAGACGAGCGTCGCGGCGGTCGGGCGTCACGAGAAAAGAACGTCGACGTCGCGAAGTGAGGATTCGAAGTCGTTGATGCCGATTTCGTCACGGAAAATCGTCGCAGAAGAGACGATGCGGAAGAAGAACGCTGCGTTGCGGATACGGCGTCACGGAAGAACCGTGTTCTTCGGCGGAGAAGTTCTTCGTTGAAGAATGGTGTTCTTCGCGTTCTTCGTCGAGGTTGAAGAAGAAGAAGATCGCTTCCCCAATCCTCTCAAGGTTGCAAAACTATACCAATAATAAAATAAGACCAAGTCTTAATTTATTAACACAACCTAACCATTTCAATTTCATGAGTTTGAAAATTCAAAACCCACATTTAACTCACTTAAGTTATTAACATAAGATGTTATAAAATTAATGAGGTGATAAGTTAACCAAACTTAAATGGGGGGTTTAGAGGGTTTAGGAAAGTGAGGGGTTAAGAGGGTTAGGGAGTTTAAGGATTTTGAAAAGGTGGGGGTTCGTGTGGGCCCCATCCTTTCAAATACCCACACATGGGAAGTTGGATGGAAGTGGGCCCACCACCAACTTCCCATGGGAGAAGTTAACCACATGACATGAAATAAAATTGATTCAACAATTTTATTCACTTTTTTAATTAAACACCAAAAATTAACTTCTTCTCCCACACAAATGCAACTACGGTAAAGGTTCCCTTAAGCGACTACCGGCGTTGCGAGTTCATCGGTGCCATCGGATTTCAATTCCGAGCACCGGTTCAAAAGATAGGAAGACCCGCTCGTTCGTTCGCTGAACGTACCCGAGCCAAACTTCGGAAATTGATTCCGGGCACTCCGGGCCTCGGAATCAAGTGCCGTCAGAAACCGCGTTCATGTAAAATCCCAAAGAAAATTTAGAAAAAATTTCCCTTGAATTTTACGGGTCTTTACAATCTATGTTACATACATATATATTTACATGATATGAATGTTATGGGTGTGCCCATAATATATAGTGCTCTAATATATTGGGTAATGTTTTAGTCTATTGAGAAATAATGTATGGGATTAGGGAGTGAACTTAATCCATTATGGGACTTTTACCACCAATGTGTAAAATCATTGAATTTATCCTTGACCTATGTTTATTATATCATGTTTAATATTAATTCCCAATTCCTATGTTGTCATTATGTTATCATACCATATTATTCCTCATTGTTCATATTTTTTAAATTCACCCATTTTATATCCCATTGAAATTCTTACTGTCCAACATGTCAAACCTTTTTCATGGGAAGAATTTTTTTGTTCCCTTACCCAGCATCATAGATCACCACTTTCTTATGTATGTCCCAAGGTTATCCCATAGATTTTTAAGAATTATATAAAATTATTATCACTTTAAGAATGCTTAAAATAATTCCAATTTACACCCATTGATTTAATTAGTTATGTAATGTTACAAATCACCAAAATACACTAGCATTGTCGATCATCTAGGTTATATTGTGTGTATGATTATTTAATAAATAATAAATTAATGTGTATTAAATACAAGGTATATCATAGTTGGTATTATATGAATGTATAATTATTATTGGGTACTATGATTAGGAAAATATCAGAAAATCAATATGGATCAAACTAAACATAATAAACCATCATGAAATTCTGGTATGTATAGATAAATTGGATTCCATGATAATAAATACATATTTGTATACTACAAGTAGATGTGGATCTAGTATAGTGATACCTAGGGTTAATAATATATAAAGGGGAAGCATTGAGATGATATGAATCATCACCTAGTGGGTGAAAATAGGCCATGATTCCCACATAGTTTGACACTTCATGGGAATATTCTTTGTTAAATTCACAAAATCCTTATGAACTATTATTAAGAGAATCAATAATATCATAAGCGTGTAATCTAGGAAATATATTATGGATATCCTAGATTGAAGCATTGAAATTCCCATGTTAATGAAATACATTCCAAATTAAAATTATACCATTAATTTCATTGGATTTTCATTTGTGTATTTAATAGTTTAAAATTACCCAACCCTAATTCTCCCATTATTCAAGACAATGGATAGAAATTGGGGAAACTGAGCCAATAACCAATGGTACAAGAATGTGATGAGTTTCTAAATGATATTCCTATCATGATTGGAGCTCATGTAATAAATTTCTTTTTTTCCAAACCGACTATCATAAATCACTTTTAACAATTGAAACATAGTTTATTTTACAAAGATGTCAAAGAAGTCAGTATAAAATCTCAAGGAATATACTTTTTTAATGGTGATAAAGGAAGAAAAGATATTTAATCCTTTGTGAAATTTTTTTGGAAAGAGGTACTATGGTAAATGTCACAAAATAATTGGGAGGTGTTTTAATTGCGGAATGATAGCGCACAATGAGTCTTATTCTAAAAGACAAAGTAAAAACAAGATGGATGGATATAATGTTCAATCTAAGGTTACACCAATAATTTTGTGTCATAAATATTATAATGTTTTTAATTATCCATGAAAATGCTCCATTCTATGGGCTGACAAGCATTATAAGAACAAAATATCTCATCGATTATGGCTATAAGAAAAGTACTACACTGAGATGGATCATGATTAATAATGTATGTGAAACATATAATTCTGATCTTTTTATGTCTTGTTGTATTTCAACTCATTCCATATTACCATATCATGTATGTTCTTTATGAACATTGAGTCACCACATAAAATGATTTAATATCATTGGGGAAAAACATCTATGATTATTTAATTCCATGTTGAAATCATTGGTAATGTTCTTGAAAATCATATCTATCTCAATTTACTATAATTTTATGTTATCCATGGTAAGATTGGTTTTATTTTTATAAATACAACATAAATTATAGGGAGAATAAATTCACCCTACATACCATGAATCATCCCTCAAATCTATATAAGTGAAAATAGCATGTTGAATCTTATTTGGTATACTAATATAAATAATGGAATTTATATCAAAAAGTGAAAGAGTCTCTAGATAAAATGATTAATAGTATGAAAAAAATCACCCTTTAAGATGTTCCCATTTAGATTGAATAGGCTGATGGGTTTCTCTAAGAGATTCTTGGCCTCCTGAATAAATGAGTCATTCATATCACAATCGAACTTATACTAGTACAATGTAAAATCTCTATTGAATTTCATCAATTGAAAATGAATATATATGGACACTTCAAATACATAAACAATTTAAGGATAGACAAGGTCAACATCCACGATATATATCAATAGTCTCCTTCGACTAGCTTGGTATAATCAATGATTTAAAAGACATTTATTCTTATTTTCAACACCAATAACTATTCTAACCCAATAAGGAGTCATTGTTTCTAAAATAATGAATTTTAAGAGATAATAAATGAGTTAAAAAATATGATTATCAATGCATATATACATACAATACCCACAAGTGGGGAACTTTTCATGGTATACTATAACACATCAAATACAATCTATAAACCTTTACTATTTCCAAATGACAAAGTGATATAATATTAATTAGGTAAATTGAATGTTTGTTAAAAAAATATAGAACACATGATCTGGAGTTGGTTGTAGTCATATTCATTTTTAAAATCCAAATTCATTATCTCCTTTGGTAAAACTGTAAAATATATATATATTATAAGACCTCAAGTATATATTCAAATTGAAAGGGATTTATATTCTTCAATAAATATTATAAGATCTGATTAATGACTATGAATTCTCAATAAAATTCTATCATTGAAAAAAATAAAGAGGTTGATTCTCTATATAGAAAGGATCTGGGGAATTTATCATTCATTTGAATTAAAAATAATATTTTCTTCACATACATGATAAGGATGTACGTAGGAATCATAAAGTAAGTAACATCTTCTTTTATTTCAAAACAAAACTCTCATTTATACCTTATATAGAAGATAAAGCATTCTCAAAGTGATTATGTGGAAAATTATAATAATTCAAAAGATATATGAAAATTAGAATACATGGAGTTTAAAAATAACGAGTAAGGAGTTGTAATATATCCCTTGTGACTATTCATGAATCAAAATCCGTCATTAAAAAATTAGCAATTGGATGATGCACATAACACTAACTTATAAAAAAATACAGGGATAAAAAATATACATTATTTTCTTCAAGAGCACTATTGGTGTTACAATATGATAAAGGATATCATGCATTATAATTTTTTAAAATTTCAACAAGTAAAGGATAAAAATAAAATGTACACGTGTATGATGGAACCAATACCAATACCAACATGGAAATGTAAAAACATAGAAATGGACCTTTTCACAATTCATCTGACGACAAATGTTTCTAATACATTCATTGGGGATCTCCAGCCTCATGTGTTATTTTTCACTAGTTTCACTTGTAATTCCATTTATTTCTACATTCCAAATTTGGGAAACATTCATCACTTTCTTGACGATGTCTGCTCCTTGATCGAAACATGATTATGGGATGTCAGTTCATCCTTCCATGGATTCCCTTTTGGAACTTTTACCCTAATACGGGTCTCTCATTGATTAATATATAGTTTTTGAAATGATATTCTGGAGTAATCTCATTATATATGTCATTTAATTAGGATACTTCTATCTATACATTACATGGGAATTAGATAGGTCTACAACATTCAGTCAGAAGAGTAATCTTGTAGGGAATTGATTGCAAGTTTGGACACTAGAACATGGGTCACCTATATTCTTCCTCATATGAGGGATTCTTAAGGGTGAAAAACTTGAGGCATCTAATTTCGATCTAGGGGATTCTTATTCTAGAGTAATTACTTTCATGGTTTACCTCAGCCTACCATGTTTTACAGAGGGTAGTTTGTGATTTTAATATCCTATGGGGATGGAGTGGAATGATCAGAATACTTTATTTAAGCATATCAGAGAGGTACATCCCTATAAGGAACCACCTATAATGTTTACTAATCGATGGGTCGTAATGCTCAGTGAGGGTGAACTAGAGATAGTGTTTCTCATAAATAGATGGTTTCACACCATGAATGTTGACCAGGAAAACAATGAATGTGTATGATAGTTGTTATACCCCAATGATAGGGAAACCAAGGATTTCAATATGGATGGGTCAGAACACCCAATAAGAATGGACATAAGGTGGTGTGTCCCATAAAGGGGAGATGTCACATGGTGACGGCTAATATAGAAACCACTAATAATTTATAATAGGGGTTAAACCCAATGGTGGGAACACTATAGATTATTATTGTTCGGGATTGAGCCTCAAGGATGATTCCTACATACCTTGTTTTGAATAGATTGATCAAAACCAATGAAGTTTGACAGCGTATAGCGTGGGACTTACACATGGTTATTTTCCCTTATAAATAGGATCTATCTTAGTAGGATGGTGAATGATGTGTGGGTTATACAGGGTTAGATACTTGGATGCTATGGGGTAAAGAGATTATTGTAATGGGGTTTAAATATAGAAATAATCCATATTTATAGTGTGATGTCACTTTGATGAGGGTGAGGTGATGGAACAATTGATGTGGTGGGGTTGAATGGATGGATGGATGGATTGGATGAAGTGTTGAGGGAGTTGGGAGTTATCTATAGTGATATTTCCAATGAATCCATATTAGTTTGGAATCAGAGTCCATATAGTTATGATGATCGGAATTTGGTCTTATACATGAGGAAGGTGCACAGATGCAAGTAGTTGGGGATTACACATAAGAGTGGCCCATGGGGACCTGAAGAAGATGTAACCTATGGGTGGGGGATGAACTTCGAGAGACGTTTTCGAAGATAGATCATAATGAATGAGGATAATGGATAGGATCCCTCCTATGAGGAGGGATCACAATATTTCCATTGTTTGGGATTGAACCTCGGCGAGGCGACTTACGTACCTTGTTTAGAAAACATCGAAAAAAACCTACATAGTTCAAAAATGAATGGGTATTAGGCATGGTTAGTGGGACAAAGACAGAGGGAATTTCATGATCGCTACTAACCTCTATTCCTAAATTAATCATGCTTTGTGTGAGAAATATGAGGACTAAAAATAAATGACAATAGTTTTGAGGAAGGTGACCGCATGGGAGTTGGTATGGGGTTTACTCATAGAAGTTGCATGTGGAATTATAGGAGTAGAAAGAATGTTTTTGGGGATCATGAATTGTATATTTATGGTATCTATTATGGATTAGTAATGGTTAGAATGGGGCATACGTGTAGAAGCTTCTCGGGTTCTTATATGAAGCAGAAATGGGGTTCATGGGGAATATGCATGGGAAATTAAAATGATTTATTTCTCATGTGAAGTTATGAAGGCACCATGACTCATTTGTGTTTTAATTTATATGATTGGGGCATAAACCTCATATAGAGGACCATGTGATGCTATGAGAAGCAATTATGTCTATTGTATTCACACATGGGTTCTTCCCAAGTGCCAATATATAATGGAAATAACATTAATGGGGCTTACACATGGATGAAACCTGGGAAAATGTTTGGGGATCATCTCATAATGAGTAATATTAGTATTTATGTAAAAGGCATACTATTCATGAATTATAGGTTATTATACAGTTTAAAGTCATTTAGTGAGTTATATTTACTTCTTATGATTGGATCATAAGGAATCTCTTGTTTTGTAGAAGAGGAATCAAATTTTTTTCATAAAGGGTATTCTAATGTTTATGATCATGTATTAAGGACCATTAGGCAGAATGGGTCTATCAATTAATGGTTAGGGACTTACGCAAGAATACCCCTTTCAGGTTAAACATGACATTGGAGCATGGGGATGAGGATTGAAGAGTTTCTTAAGGAACTATTCGAATCAAGGTGCTCGTAGGATGCAGAATGAGAATCTCAACTCAGATAATGGGAAAGGGACAGAGTAGAGTAGGGAAACTCAAGGTGATCCATGGAGTGAATAGAAGTATCTCGAATCAAGGATTTAATGTGGTGGATTTTTAATATTTATAAGGGTTAATTAAGAATTGTAGTCGAATCGTCCTGAAAAGTTCACATTGTGACTCTCCATTTTTCATGAGGGGTAGTGATGATAGCGAAGGGAGAGGGCCGGAGGCAATAGAAAGTGTCCCAGTAGTGAGCCCGAGTAGGTCAACTAGGGTGTACCACCATGGTGTAAAAAAGAAAACATAAAATAGTGAGCTTCATGAAGGATATAGATTGATGAAGGATAGGGTTTCTTGGAGCTCATGGCTTTTTGATGGGGATCTTTGGGAAGTAGCATTCCCCATCCATGGATTGATGTCCTTATTCCCTAGGGGATTACTTCCTAATGGTAGAGTGCTTCAAAGAGCCTCAAGTGCCTCATTGGGCATTCATCCACTGCAAAGGGTGTAGACCTTCCTGAAGGGAATTCTACATGGGTGGAGGCTCTCAAAACAGTAGGGATGAGGTGTTGCAAATCATTGGGGTTCATGGAATAGGGTCTTTGTTGAGTACACGAGCTCCATGAATTAATAGTTTGATGGCACAACCTTGCAGTTTCTCTTTCATGAATGAAAAAATGAGGTTTTTTATTTATATTCATATGGTTATCGCAAATCTCGAAAGTGTATGTTGATGTAAAATGGGCACTGTGAATGGTCACGTCTCCATTGGACTCACAGAGCCGTCTATCAAAGATGATCATGTGGTCATTAATAGAGAACCATAAACCAAAGCACCATTAATGGGCACTGTGAATGGGGCTCCTCAAACCATTTTCCCTTCTATACATCCAACATCAATAACCTCTTATCCTTAACACAATTCGAGCCCCACGACCAGTCACATAGATTCCTATAAAATAAGCTAAACTCTATTATAAAAATTGGAAGCATTATGTGCTTTATGTGGATGTTTTTTAATGGTGAAAACCAAAAAATATGAAATAATTATGGAAATATGAAAGTCCTGAGATTAGGGATGTATAGAAACATTTTTCCAAGATAGATATATCCCTTCAAGATAGTTAATCACATCAAATTAGTATCCTATTGACTAGAACTACCACCAAACCTATCTCAAGAATAAGATGTGTTCTATGTATCCCTCTTGAATATGTGATTACCAGAAACCTCATATTTCCTAAATCCAATGGTGGTACCATCAGAGATATATCATTCATATTAGGACCAACTGGTAAGTTTCTTAACGTTTAGAGACTATGGTCATCAAATTAAGGCAATGTAGTAAGTCATAGTGCTATAGAGTGACAAAATTGAATAATTGATGTGGCAACCAACAGAGGAAATGAAAAAGAATAATTTTCACATGTTTTAGTGTATAAAATGAGATTTTATTGCATTAAATATCAAAATGGGAAATATTTTAATAACATGAATGATTATGAATAAAATTATCTTTCTGGTTTAATTAAATTCCAAATATACTATTATGGTTATTGAAAACACATGAAGATAATGTTTTTTTGAATATTATATACTATCATATTATAATTCCTATTAAGAATCATATCCATTTAAACTATAGAAGTTGAAGAATGAGTTTACAACTAGTATATAAATATGGTTTTAATCAATCTGATTGACACAGACAATAGAGGTGATGGCATTGACCAGTATGATCATATGCTATGAAGCCCAGTTATCAGAGAATGCAACAGAGATAGAATCAATGGTATTTTCCCTAAAATAGTCCCAACATGATATCTAACAACTAAATAATGAGTGAAACTGTTTATAGGAGATCTTCAAGCTCATCAAGACAACATCCCAAACCTTGTAAACTGAACAACCCCATTAAAAGCTCCCTATCACACACCATAAAATTGGGGAATTTTATGGTGTAATTATGGTATATGTATCAATTCTATAATAATATGAATATGTATAATGTATTTTTAATAGATTAATAGTTACGTTTAATTTTTATTTTTTATGATTTATAAATTATGTTTATTTTGATACGATAAAATATTATGGTCTAATATGAAAGTTCAATTAAAAAATTCTCTTTTGATGAATTCAAGATCTTAAAAAATAAACGATATTTTAAAATAAATAGTACAAATTAAAAATGTTTTTAAATATAAATTTAAATAGAATTTTTTTCTGAAAGTCAAAAATAATTGTTATAAGGGCTCTAAAAATATTATTTCAAAACAACTAACATTTCTCAATAAATTACGATTCCTTTTAAAAGTAATAAAATAAAAAAAATAGATGATTATTTTGAAAAAAATTAATATTATATCTTTAATCATAATTTTTGAATTATCAAATAGTGAATACATCAAAAAATATTAGACAATTGAATTTTTGGGTAAAAAGTTAATATAGTGTAAAATACAGTGCATATTATGAAATCATAAACAACCAAAAGTGATATAATAAATTCATTAAATGTTATGCATGAATAAATTACTATATAGAGCCCAAAAACATTTCTTGGGAAACAATATTTTTAGAGCCTTTATAACAATTGGAATAATTATATAAAGTCTTTATAGATTTTCCAAAACATATATTATATTTTATTGTTTTAAAATCATAACATTATGAGCATGACTCATTTTCACATCCCAAAGTGTATTATTTTTTTGAGTTTGGAACATGGGACTATAAAATAATTAAAACTAGTCAATTTTACTTATAAACCATGGGGAAACCCCTAAGATGGTTTGTGGTTCATATTAGATTACTATATAGAGCCCAAAAACATTTCTTGGGAAATAATATATAATTTCCTCTATCTTACTATATAAACTCATTAATTACATCAATTATATTTACAAAAAACTAATTAAAGCACATATCTAATATACCCTTCCATATCTGGAGTCCTCCAAGGAATTTGTAATAATGGTCCCAATGTAAGGGATATCTATCATTTTTACAATCAACCTTTTTATTTTTTATTTTCATTTTGAGTCTCAATTAGTTAATTTGTTATGAATTTATAAATAACTATATATCATCCAATTGATTTATTAATAATGATAGATTAGTTATCCCCTTTCATTATACTATGTACATATGTTGTTAGTATTACAATAGTTAGTAAGGGATCCTCTCCACCACCTCTTTATTTAAGAATATTCAATACGTTAAGAACATTGACTTCAAATTCGAAATGTTGGGATATGGTTTTTATACAAATTTTATTTCACTTTTGATATGAAAATGATGTGAGACAAGTTTCACTCTTGCTGAACCAATTAATGAATCATTATATACTATCATTATGTTGACAAACTTTCAGTATGATTTTTCATGCCAAACGATTGGGTCATTAATATCCACCCATGATTTACACTCATGTGTATTCAGCTAGATATATATATACTTAATTGATTTGGAAATTAAATCTTTGTAAAACACACTCCATGAATATTCTGTTATGACAAATTAAATATATTCTTATTTTGTATGATCGATATGACTCTCTTATGCATGTAAATGTGATTAAAGTGACTCGTACACAAATAATTATATATCACCCCAATGAATTGGTGATGTTTTAGTCACATGATATATCATATTTGGGGTTAGGGAGTGAACATAATCCATTATGGTATTTTCTCCCAAATTTTATAAAATATTTGTAGATAGCATTGACCAATGTTTATGATTTAATGTTAAATTTTGTTTATTCCTTCCAATGTTTCCTTTATATTATGATTTTATAATAAGAATTAATGTTCATATTTATGATTATTGTCCCTTTTGTATCCTATATAAATTCTAATTATCTAACATGACATTATTTCTTCATGTTTTTATTTTTCCTTTTTTACCTTACATGGTTTTATATCTCTCAAATTCATTATGTGTGTACCTAGGTTATCCCATGAAGATGTAAGAATAGTAGAAAATTATGATCATGTTATGGATTTTTTCATTAATGATAAAGTACCCTTTATTTTATGTTACTGTGTAATTTACTTAATTAAAAAATAAACTAGGATTATTTTTCTTTAGAGTGGTATTAGGAAAATTCTTCTGAAATATATCATGAATTAATTTGTAATAAAAACATGCGATGTTATAGTTTGATATATTAATGTTTGAGAAATGTTTCAGTTAATGTGTGGTGAACCACTGTTTTTATAAAAATTAATTGGAAAATGGAACAACAAAATTTAAATAATTGAATGTCGAAGATATCATGACATCCATTATAGATTTATAATTTATTGAGTATCATATGAGGAATTATTCCATAAAATTATTGATGAAGACTATGGGAAGAAAAAGAATATATTATCAATTAGAATTTTGAGGGATATGAATGTTTGTTCGTTTGTTTTTTCCATGAATTAATACATTAGTAATGTATTAAAAATATTAAATAATAATATTTAAAAACCTATATCATATCTCATTGTTTGAAACATAAAACGTAGTTATAATCGTGAAATATAAATTGAAAAAGTTGTTTTTGATATGCATAAGCTTCCATATGATTAATTTTTAGGATGTTTGATGTATGAAAAGGTTTGTACTAGAAATAGTATTTCATTTGAAGTGGGATTTGATAGACATTTAATTTCAAATAATTGATCGAAATATAAGGAATATGCGAAATGGATCTTTTGGTACTTTAAAGGGATAGAAGATATTCATTTATGTATTTAGTGATGATGAACAATTGAAAGGTTATATTGATGAAGATTTTTCAATAGACAGGGATTCATTGAAAATTAACACAACTTATTTATTTAAATTTTGTTGAATAAAAGTTAGTTGGATGTATAAATAATAATCATTTTCACATTATCTATAGTAGATGTATAGATCATTTCTACTATTATGGTAGGGAATGAGTTTTTATGGATGAATCACATGCTGAAGGAACTAAAAAGGTTTCATATATGGGAATGTTATTCTAAAGTAGTCATTGTTCCATTAATTTTAATAAAAACCTAATTTTTAGTGAAAAAAAACACATAAAAATAATGTATCACTTAAAATGATGTATACTAGAGGATAAAGTGTTTTATCTTAAAAATATTTCTTGGTAGAAAAAACCAGAAGATTTTTTTTTCAAATTTTATTTTCCAAGAAATTATGAAGAATCATTTTGCCTTATTTGGACTTTCCTGATTATACATAGTTTAGGGGACTATATAAATTGGATTGAGGAAGACCTAGGGTGATGTGATGAAAAAGAATGGAAAAAATATGAACAAGTTTCTATAAGATTGATTTTTGGGACTGTCATTGTTTCATTATGTCCATTAGATGATGTTTTTTGGATGAAGATGGGTTGATAGAGATCATTGGACAAACTAGTTTGATGTTTCCACTTGAGAAATATCATAATTTTTGTGATGAATGTTTAAGACCATGTATAACTTCAATTGGAAATTTTATATTAGATAGAGATTAATGGATGTATATTAATAAAATTGATGAATTCTTTGATAAGGATTCAATGATAGGATACATATCATTATATAGAGCTCTCACAGATGATGTTAACCAGGGGAGGAAACTCATTACATGGGTAGTTTATTTAATACTAGTTTTTTAATATTTCAAAAAAAGATAGAATGGTTTATTTATTGTTTTTAAATTCAATTGATGGTTGACTATAAAACTTTAGGGTTAGTGAATCTTATTGAGAAAAAAATGACCTATATAAAGAGTTGTGGTGGAATATAATTTATTATTATACTAGATTGTATAAACATTGGGTTTTTCTAACGTAATATTTGGAGACCCGTTAGTGGATTGGAAGTAAATGAGAGTCTTTTTCTTTTTTGTATATCTGATAATGGATGATGTATGAAGAGTTAATTCATGGATGCTAGACATTATAAAATCAATGTAAATCCTAATTTCCTATTTATTGTGTGATTTTTTTTCAGGGTGTTGTGAGTGGTGATTATGTTACTTATCATCATACTTCCACTACAAATTACTATGAGGTGGTGGTTATCAGAAAATATCTCCATTATGTAACTTTGTGAATCATCGTTCTTCATAGGCTAGAGTAGTTTGATTTAAGTCTCCATTCGTTGAATGTAATCTCTCGAAATTTACCCATTAGATCCAATATATATATATACATAATGTTTCTTAACTGGGGTGGTTTCTTTTCTATCCTTCTAAAAAATTACATTTTTATTCAAAATATTCCATTGTCTTGTTTTTTGTGTTGGATTTATTCATTTTTTTGGAAATTTACAATAACAATGAAATAACACATAAATGAATATGGAATATAATTTGGTAATAACTCTTTTTGGATGTATTAAAATAATATTTATTTATAGAAACCATCCTATAATCATCCATGGACTGATTTTCATTAAAATATAAATATTCTACCTTTAGTTTAGTTTGATGTTTTTTTGGAAATGTATGGGACTTTAATTTATCGTGCTAAAATATATTATAGAGATAAAAAGGTCATGTTAAGTTTTCATTGGGAGTTTCAATTCATATATAATAATGGGTTCAAAACATTATAAATTTATTATTTATTGGGTGATTGATATATTTCACATTATATTAAAATAATCATATCTATTTAGATTAGTGATGTACCTATGGTAATTGAGATTCTGCATGTATTTCCTAGTTATTTTCCTATTTTTGTCACATATTTGTAGGTTGAATACTTTATTGAAATATTTTGTGATTATAATACACTTTGGAACATCCTAATAAAATTACTGTTGGGGATTATTGAATAGAAAACATAGTTACAAGAGTTATATGATAATTGTTTCATCCTCATGACCACATCTCCTTGGGGTGATCACGTTTATTTAACAGAAATTATTTTTTTCGGATGATTTTCATTGATTATAGATAACTAAATAATATTACTATTAAGAACAAGTTTTTATAATGTAATAAATTTATTGATTAACTCGACGGACCTTAGTATATTTCAAATAATGACCTTAACTTTGATTAAATCAATATATCGTGATTGAAGATGAATTTATATGTATTGTTTTTCATGGTAGGTATGATCATAATGAGTTTCTGGTTGTGAAATTCTTGTTTAAATAATGCACACTCTATATTTATGGATTTAATGAATAGTATTTTCTATAATTATTTTGAATTGTTTAAGGGGTGTTCATTAATAAAATTATGGTAAATTCATTGAGTTATGTTGATCCTAAGAAATAAAATGGGATTGTTATATAATCATTATAAAAAAATATGTTTTATGGAATATTTTGAAAATAAAAATGTTTCCTACAATAGATTTTATTCACTATGAAAATTGATTCAAAATATAGAATATTTCTCTATCATTCTAAAACTAATAATTTGTAAAAGATTAAAATATCTATAAATTTAACTAGAAATTTTTTTTTCTAAAATTAATAGGTTACTATAGATAGTTTATCAAAAATTATTCTTGGTAATCCATCCAACCAATATGGTTAACATAAAATGAATATATATTATTTTGTTCAAAAAATGTCATAATTGTTTTAAGGAATTGAAACCAATATTGGTAATTTATCATATGGTATATTTTCTATTTGGATAAGTGAATTTTTTTTATTTATATTGATTCTCCTTGCATATTCATCACAGAAATTGATACCCCATCAGCAAAATTCCCTATATTTTTCTTTTAAATTTCAAAGTGATTTTTTTCTATAATGAATCTGATATATCATTTAATGTGGTGAAATGTGAAATTAATATCAATAATAAAATATTAAAGTATATATTAACTCAAAAATAATTTAACATGAAGAATAGAATATAGTTGGAACTAATAAATTAATATGATTACACAATTCACAACCATCTATGGAATTATAAATTGGTAAAAGATTCATTGAGTCAAATTGAAAATTCATCATTAAACACTCTACATTTTGAGACATTATCCAAAAAATAATTATTTAAATAATAAATTTTTATTATTTTTGTCTCTAGAAACCATTACCCATTTTTATCGGGTGTCAATAAAATTATCCTTGTAAAATATAATTAAGAATGATTTGTATTAAGGCCATGGGTTGCAAAGTATGAAATAATTAATTAATATATCAAAATTACCTATGTTTAATGATGATAAAGATGGTGTTGGTTGATCTAGGAAGGGGTTTCTAACATAATGTGATTTTTTTGAAAGTTTAATTAATGAATTTTACCCAAAAATCACTTTAGTATTTTCATCATGTTAAACCAATATCCATGGATTCCTTTTAGAATAATATTTGAAAAAATAAATGAAGAAATATATTGATTATTTTACCATGAAATGATTGACATCTAATTAGGATAAACATGAATGAAAATGTCCAAATGGGTGCTTATACCATTATATTATTCATAATTAAAATGGGATATATCTCTATATTTCATGAAGTGATTACCAAAAACTTATCGAGGTGATACTAAAATTTCTGTTGTTATTTACTGTTGAATATAATATCTATTTTTCTTCTTATTAAGAAGGAAATATATTTCGATCAACCTTCTAAACTTTATATTAATTACATAGTTAGTGTACATTGAGTTCCACTCTCTATTTTATCTGATTATGATCTAGGATTTTCAAAAAGTTTTTATGGATCCTTTAGAATTCATTAGGCACTGAGTTGAGCTTCATTAAATCTTTTCATCCTCAATCATATCAATAGTAAACAAAAACAGTAAATAAGGGATATTATTTGGCCTTTTACCATATATTTCCATAAATATTGATATCATAATCATTCATTATTGTATTTTCTTATAATAATATTTTTAATTTAAGTATATAATGAAAATATTGATGCTTTATATGGAATTTTTTGAGGACACTCTCTTGAGAAAATATTCATGGGGAATACATTTTGTATGACTGAAATTGGTGGATTGTATTTTTGAAAAGTTTAAGACCGTTAAAATCACATAAAGGAAGCATTGATAATAAATAAGAAGTCCAAAAAATAATTCCAAAATAAAATTCCATAAATTTCCTCAAAATAATCTATTTGTATACTAGAATGAAGACTATGATTTTATAAAATTCAACCAAATTCAGATATCAATCCCAAATTCTGTATAATACATCAAAAAGCATGAAGAATATCCTCCAATGTCTTAATCTTTCACTCTGATTGGCTATCATATTAAGTATGAAGATTTGGAGAAAAAATTAATTCATTACAAAATTAATTTTTAAGCACTTTCTGCAAATTAGAGTTTAATTAGGGGTTGTAGTCAGATATAATGGAATGTGGGGAAAAACATAATCTATTTCTCTTGTAAACATAATTTCATGAAACATGACCCAATTCCATATTTTCATGAATATTATGAATATTTTTTGATTGATTAATTTGTAAAAAATTACCCAAATCACAATATTACATTGAATTTCCTCTTGTAGTAACACAAATAAATCTATATATATACTCCCCTATTTCAATTATATAATATAAAACATTGATTCATCCCCTAGGTAATATTTTTTTTATATTACCAATCAAGAATTTATGAATTACAAAGTAAAATCAACAAAACCATTCTTCATTCCATCCCACCAAAAATCTTCACATAGGCCTCTATTTATTTTTTTTACTATCAGGATGAATCAATACTGGAGTGATTTGAGCATCACCCAACAATTAATATTTTAACTAGGGGTCATATAAAATCATTGATTTTTTTAGAATGTGAATACACCAATTTTTTCATTACTTAATTGATGTAAAAATCTTTCCTAACTAATTCAATATTTTCTGGTAACTTTTTGTCTCCTATCATAGATTTATTAATCATTTCTAATAAAAATTATTTTATTAACCCCTAAAAAAGTGATGAAGATTATGAATATTCAGTTTCTAGGAAATCAGTCACCACCTCAATAACTAAAGGATTATGTTCTAGAACTACCATAGTCAATCTAACATTATATTTATAACTCAAAGCCTTAGTTACACTATTTTATTTACTTAAATTGTAATTAGCAGTACATTCACAATCATTTGTCAATTTTATCCATCTAAATGGTATCATATTCATCTAATATTAAGTAAATATAAACTTCAATGTTATTGGATAAACATATATATCACATTATACACCATATAAATAATGTCGCTAAATTTTAAAACTAAACACTACATCTACCAATTCAAGATCACATGTTGAGTAATTTTTTATGATGAATTAATTTATGTGGATACTAGGAAATTACATATTAAATATTTTTTAATAAAAAACATTAATCCAATGAATCATCATTGTATATAATAAATTCATCATATCTGGACGATTTGGACAATAATAAAGTATTTTCTATAAATTATTTTTAGTTCCTAAAAATATTAATCAAATTCCATTATCTAGATGAACCTAACACATTTTCTTATTTACATGGTTAGTGGGATAGATAACATTGTGATGTTATCAAAACACAATTTCTTATTGAAAAAAAAATCAATGAAAACTAAAAATCATTGTTACATTTGTATGTATTTTATATTAGTCAACAAATTTACTTTTAATATAGTTAAATATTATGCCATATTTAGAAAAAAAATGTCTAGGGATTGAATATGTTATAATAACAATTCACAGTCACATAAGTTTATATAATATTTCTTTTCATTGATGGTTTACAAAAAATACATATAATTTTTTCATGATCCTCATGATTTTTGAAAGAACCAAAAACATCATCAATGAAAGAACCATATATTTATCCAAATAATTATGGACAAATAATTTTATATGATACCTGAATATAGGTAGAGAATTATTGAACCCAAATGGAATAACAAAAAAATAAAAAATCTATTAAATATAATGGTATATTGATTTAGGGGTTTCATCTTCCTTAACATTCAATTGAAGGATCCCAGATATAAGAATGAACATTGAAATATATTTAACTCCAAGGTCACGATCATTAAAACTCATTGATTTTATGGAATACTCACATATTGTTAAAATTAATGATATTTCAATAGACTATCATTGATTTAAAAAAATATAAAACAACAAATATTTTATAAAATAAAATAGGATCACACCATGGTTGTGTTTTAGGATGAATTATAAATTTATCAATTAATTCTTCTATATTATATTTATATTAAAACACTTGTTATTGAACTATTTGTAAATGGGGTTTTGAAAATGTATTTTCATTATGAATTAATTCAAACAGTAAACACAACATTTTGATCAGGAATTATACCATACATTTCATCATGAAAAACATCTAGATATTCTTTAACCACTGAAATGTATTTAATATTAAAATATCCATTATTTTTAGAAATGACCATGTTATACCCTCTCTTTTTCTAGATTGGTCACATGATTTTTATGATAATATTTCTCTTTGTTTTTAATTTTTTTTGATAATTTTTTTGAGATTTTTTGGGTGAAATTTGAGAAATTTCTGAGGGGAAGTGGAGAGTCGGGGAAAAAGTTGTCAAAATCTTGCACCCCATTCCAGCAAACATTGAAAACCCTATAATATGAGATTTCAATTGATGGTGCACAATTTTTAAAATAGTGATCCCCATATTAATTAATTATTCACCCCCACTATTAGAGGTGCGATATTAATGCTCAAGATCTGGAAAACTATGAGCCCATTACTTGCATAAAATTCATGGTTTTTTAATTAGTGTGGAAATTAGATATAAAAATACCTGAACCCCCATATTAGACCAAAACCAACCCCAACATGTACCGAGCCTATACCACATCTTTTTTGGAGTACATTGATAAAATTCCAAGGATTTTTTACCAATGTTCGTGGTGATTCAAATCCTGGATGTTAGATATGCACCTCTTTTGGTAAACTGTTTCATCCTTTTTGGTTTCCAATATCTCCCCCATTTATCTCGAATTCAGTTAGGAAAATTATTTTTTATTGTAATTGATCGAGATCTAGGATTATTATATCATTATTATATTTATCCTATTTATATGATTTCATTCATGATCATGTTCTTCATATTTGTTAGGGTTATTTCGTAGAAATGGGGGATTTCTGTTGGTTAGTGTTTGTCAACGAATTTCGGTAGGTGGTCTATCATTCATTTCCAAAATTGTTGAATTCAATTACATTTTTCTAACTATTTATTTTATATTTGGTGATTAGGAATTGAGTTTCCTACTTTAAATTAAATAATTTGGTAAATTAATTAAATATATGATTGGGAAATTGGGATTGTTTAATAAAAATAATTAACTATTCATCTGTTTATGGGGATATTGAATTGTTTGTGTTTGGATAATTGATCGTTTCATAAATTATGGGGAATTTGAAATTTCTGAATTGGATTAAATAATTATTTACTTAATTGATGGAAGTGAAGTGATTAATTAACTATTGAATTAATTAATGGAATTGATTAGATTAATTAATTATTGAATTAATTAATGAAATATATTTTATTAAGTAATTATTGAATTATTAAATTGAATGTATCTGATTAATTAAATGTTGAATTAATTAATGAAATGGATGTGATTAATTGATTTTAAATTTAAGTAATGAAATTGATGTGATTAATAAATTATTTATATAACTAATGGAATGTATGTGATTAATTAATTTTTGAATTAATTAATTGAATGATGTGAATAGGGAATTTTTATATAGTATTAATTAGTAGATTAATTAATTAATGGTTTTTTATAGTACATTTGATATTTGGATATTTGTGACGTCGTGATATATGTGAGATGTGAATTGAGATAATGATGGGAAAGAATGGTATTCAGATATGAATTTAAATTATTAATGGTGATAGTGGAATTCATATATGAAATGATATGATCAATGGAAATAATGAAATTCATATATGAATTATGATGTTGAATGATAAAAAATAAATTAAAAAATGAATTGTGAGGATTAATTCTAATAATGGAATTCATATATGAATTGATTTGATGAGTGGGAACAATTTCATTCTGATATATATTGTCTTTTGGGGATTTTTTAGACTCTATTATGGGGTGAAGTAAGTATTGAGGTTCGGGTGTCCCCAAGAACATTGTGGTTATGTGGTTAAGTAATGAGTAATCAAATAAATGTAAACTATTTAATTTATTACTCGTACATTATTTATTATACAACTTCATAAAAATTTGTAGACTTGATATTATTTTAGAAACCATTGGTGGTGGCCGAGTGATTTGTACCCACACCATACATGGGATTCTTGATTGGTACCCAAATCAGATTCATGGTTATAGGACAGGTTAAGGACAAGGGCCCTGTGTTGAATCGCTAAGTTTATATAGGTCATAGATGTGGGAACCAAAAAAGGATTCGAGACCCATTTCGGAATAGTGATTATATTAATCAATTTTGGGTTTTACATATTGACACATTACACGTATTTTTATTCCATATCTAAAATTTATTTTGGATATTTTATTCATTTTTTGGTAATCATATAATACTATTATTATTAAAGATATTTTTATATCAATTGGTTATTTTATTCTATTTATGAAATGGTATTTCTTGGATAAAGAGGGTAAAATCTCCCCTTGATCAATACAGGACCATTGATTGTATCCTGATGCCTATGGTGTATAAGGAGGCGCTTCTAATGTCATGTTCCTAATTGGTTCAAGGCACCAGTGTGTAGAACCTGGGTTGAGATGATACAATGTGGTATCGAATCCACGTTTTCCCCTATTTTCATTTTTCTTACTTTTCTGGAAAGGTAAATAGAAGACAATGAAGAGTTGGACCTCAGTTATAATCTCAATTATGGGAGTATCTAACTCATGTACAAGGAAAAACCTAAGTACCCAGTTTTAGATTATTGTTATTTTTATTTTCTGTTACAATTGGATGTTATTTCACATTTGGTGATTCACTTATTGTGTGATTTGAATATTGTTTATACGATTTTATGATATTTGAATAATTTTTTGTAATTTAATGGTATTTTAGTATATATGCATCATTTTAGGAACTCCATATTGTTTTTCTACATGATCCATTTTAGGAACAAGCGAAAAAAAATTATAGGTAAGTTGTTGAGCTGTTTTTCCTTAATTTTGTAATTGAATTGAAATTGGTGCTTAATATGAAATTGAAAGTAGTAAAATGATATTAAATGTGGATAAATTATATAATAATGAGAAATATGAATAATTATAATTAGTTACAATTATTAACCATGACATAGGTGTGTGATGGTATAGGGTTGTGATAGCTCTTTGGTTTTGAATCTGTGGAAGGGTTTGGGGAAATGGAATTTTATGGGTTTTGTGAAATCCCACTTGTAAAATGTGATAAATCTAGGTAATTTTAATGATAATGTTTTTCTATAATTTTAGTTATATTCGACAACAACAAATCTTGTTGATAGAAAAATCATATGTTATAACTAGAGAAGTTCCACTAGTAATGGAACTTGAGGAAACGATAGTTCCTAGTGAGGAATAAAGATAGAAGTTTGATGAGAACAATATTAATTTCTTTCAGTTTATGGATAGATAACTAGATCATTTATTAATGATCATTTTAGATATGCCAAGGTATTTTTAGTTGTAGCTCCCTCTGAAATTTACCGAATAGGGTTAACTTAAGACTGTAGAGTTTCGGAATGGGTCCATTAAGGAAATACCTAACCATTTAGAGACTTCTTATGAGATGAGGGTCAAGTTGGAATCATATATGTTATTCGGATCAGAAAATAACTTCTGGTATGTCCAGGCTAGGATAGTACATCCTAGTACTATGTCATGGAATTATTTTTTTGAGATGTTCCTAATGAAATTTTATCCATTGACATTGATGCATGAGTGATCTGTTGAGTTCATGTGGATGAATCAAAGATGTATGTCCATGATGGAAAATGATGGTCTCTTTATAGATGTTCAGTGCTATACTCTGATGCATATAGGGGATGATATATCTAGTTCAAGATGTTTTTATAATGGACTTCAATGGGAGATTAAGACCCCGACCGACATATTTCGTTTAATGGTGTTTTCTGAGGTGGTGGTTCAGGATCTCATAGTTGAGGGGAACCTGAGGGAGGCTACATATTCCAGATAGGTGGTTTCAACTAGATAGTCAGGAGTTTTTCCTTCTTAGAACACAAAGAGTCTCTCTTAGAATGTTATCCAGGGGCCTAGTAGGAAGTGTGGCAAGAGGGATAGATCAGTTACTTAGGATCCTTCCAGATTTCATTTCCACTAGTGTGGTTGGTCGGGCCACAATCATATAAATCATTCCCAACCATAAGTAATGTCTTGATACTATTATAGGATGAAACATCTATAGATGTTCTATAAGAACCAGCATCAACTAGGTAGTAATGGAGGAGTTAAATAGAACCAGATCATGGGAATGGGATCTTCTAAACCATATCAGTCTGGTGGTTGGAGTTATACAATACATTGTTATTGAGGTAGTTGAAGATGTGATTGTAAGAAATATTGACCATTTCATCATAGTGGTGTAGATTTTGGATCTTATGAATTATCATAGGGAATATGGGTTGAACAATTGCATGCAGTTCATCCTCCACTTCTAGATAGCGAGGTTGGACCATCAATAGTGATAGTTAATATTCTTGTAGATTGTATATTATCTAGTGTATTATATGTTACTACTTCCTATAATTCTCATATATCTACAAAACTTTTCAATGGTTTTATAATTTATGTGGAGTTCATGAGGTGGGTTATGAAGTTAGATACACCATTGAGACCATGGTCAAGAGACATCTATTTTTGAAAAGGGTGTTCTATCAATGTTGGTGAATAACATTTTCTATGGGATCCTTAAATTCATGACATGTTAGGTTTCGACCTAATTATGGGTATCTAATATTTAGTATCATACTCTTCCCACAACTATTTTCACCTTATGAGGGTGACATTCATGCCTCCTAAGGGTGACAATTTCATCCATCCTGGGGAATGTGAGATCTAGGTAGGCCATGAAGGGCTTGTTCATCAAATGTTGAGGGAATATACCACCTAGGTTTCTATTTTATTTCAAGATAACAAGGGTGTGAATCTGTATTTCTTTCCACCAATAGTTAAAATTATTCAATATTTTTTCACTGAATTCATGTCAGGGTTCCACATAAGTGAGCAGTGGAATATATAATTGAGTACATGACAGGAGCTGAATCAGTTTCTATTCCATCATATAAAATAGAATTAATGGATATTCAAGAGTTGAAGACAGAGTTCAAATTGTTATTGGATAAGGGATTTATCCATCCTAGTATGTTTCATTAGCGATCTCTATACTTTTTTTCAAACAAGGCTGATGGAACTCTTCATTATTGTGTTGATTAATAAATGTTGAACCAGATGAATTTTATGAACTAATATCATCTTATTTATATCAATGATCTGTTTGAAATATTTATAGGGGTAACATTTTATTCAATATCAAATTGATATTTGGGTATTATCTGTTGATAGTTAAACTTTATGATATATTCAGTAATGCTTTCAAAAGTTGGTATGGACTTTATGAGTTTTTTGTAATGATATTTGGGTTGATGAATGCAGTGGTAGTGTTTATGGGATTAATAATAGATTATTCCACCCATACTAATATCATTTTTGGTATTGTTTCTGGATGAAATCTTGTTGTACTCCAAGACTCATGATGATCATGCACAACATATTCAAATCCTTCTGAGGAAACTAAGAGATACTTAGATAAACACCATGCTATCTATGTTTAATTTTATTGATTGAAAACGTACAATTCTTAGGTCACATCATCTTAGTGGAACATGTGTTAGTAGACACAAAAATGGTCCAAGAATTGGTTTCTTGGGAGCAACAAATGAATTTTATCAATATATGTAGTTTTCTTGGGTTAGTAGGATATTATCAATCGATAATGAAGGATTTTAACCATTTGGAAGAACCACATTCTGGCCAGACCAAGAAGTTTATATATTTTGAAGTGTCATAGTCTTGTTAGAATGGTTATTCAAGGTTGATGAAGCATTGGAAATCATCACTAATCCTTATCCAACCCAATCCATGTGATGGGTATATGGTGTATTGTGACACATATGTGGATATACATGATGTAGTGTTGATATAAGGAGGTCAATTTGTGTTGTATGTGTCGTGGTAGTTGAGACCCCTAGAATTGAACTAACCAACGCATGGTCACAAGAAAGATACATTTTTTTATGATTGGAAGGGTTACTAGAATTATATTTTGGGAGAAAATTTTACTATGTACATGGATCACAACATCTTAAAATACAAATTTTTATAATGAGAGTTGAATATAATACATCTGTGATTTGTTGAGTATATGTATCCATTTGGGTTTGATCTAGAATATATACCTTGGAAGGTAATTAGTGTTGACAAAGATAAAATCACGAAAAATCATAAATAAGAAGTTAAGGAGTCTAATTATGAGTCTAGGATGATAACATTGCTTCTTAATAATCACATTGTTGTTTAAGAGAGTAAGGATCATATTAATCTTGTGTCAGATTTAGCATTGTGTACTATTTTTAGATGAATCATAGGTAGACAGAGTGAGGATTTGGAATGTTTTTCCTTGAGGAAAATCCATGATTATGGGGAGACACCTTCAGACATGATGATATATGAGGATGAGATCATCAATTTTAGGAATCATGTTGTTTTTCCTACAAGTATGCGAGTGGACCTCATGCATGAATTTCATTCCTCAAAGTGGGTGGTACATCTAGGTGTGTCCAAAAAGTATTCTGACCTATGATGAGATTTTTGGCTTCTAGGAATGAAAAAGGAGATATAAGGTTTAACAACATGATCATACCCCGATAAACATGTGAGGACAGAGAATTTCCAACCTGGAGGTTGTCTAAAGACAATTCCCATTCTTGAATGGATATGGTATGCCATTGTTATGAATATTTTTAGAGGGTATCCTAAGGATTACTTGGAATAATAGAACTATTTGGGTAATTATTCACCATTTAAAAAAGGTAACACATGAATTACAAGTAATGGAGACGTTCTAAATGGAGAAGTTGGGATATTGTTACTTTCAATAAATTTTTCATATATAATTGGTGCCTCAGACTGTAGTTTCTGACCATGAGTCGCTCTTTACTTTTCACTTCTCAGAAGTCTTACAGAAGATACTTGGTTTATATATATTATTATGTATGGATTTACACCCATATAAAAATTTGTAGTCGAAGAGTACTATACAAGTTCTTGAGGATATGCACTGGGCAGGTGTCCAAGATTTTAGTGGGTTTTGGGAGAAGAACCAAGATTTAGTGATGTTTTCCAATAAAAATAATTTTTAGGAAAAAATTAGTTGGTTCCATTTGAGGATCATTATGGATGTCCATTAGGATCACTATTATGAAGTATGGAGGGGGGTGAGTCTGAGGTATTAGGTTCAAGTCTCATGTAGGAGAAGTCAGAGTAGTTTAAACTAACTCATAAGTCTATGAATATGACTCATAGTAGATAATAATTTTTATTCTGATAGACTTCAAAGAATTCTAAATTCATTTGAGGGAAATCATCTATTCCTTTAACTATCACCTATATTATTTTACCACAAGATATAATGACAGGTCATGTTTTTCCCAACTGTGTTGGACCATTTGAGGTTGTGGAGAGAATTGGGTGGGTGGTGTTCCAATTAGCACTTCAACAATGATATAGTGCTATGATCATTGTTTTCCATGTGCCACAAATTTAGTGGTATCACCTAGACCCCTATCATTTGATCCCTATGGATGATGCTGAGCTTGAGATAGATACATCCTATAAAGAGCAGCTGATATTTGTGTTGCATAATAGTTAGAATGTGTTTTGGGGAAAGCCCATGCCAATAGTTCATGTACTGTAGAAACATGGACAGGTTCAAGAGACATGGGAGAGAGAAGATGATATTAGGGCTTAGTTTCATGATCCTTTTGACTCAGAATCCTATATTTTCTTAGGGTGTAGATGAAGGATGATATATTATAAGAGGGGAGATTATAAAGTCCTAAACGTTTCTATAGAGTCCAATAGATCATTTGCGTGGTCTCTTCTGCACATTTTGAGTAGTTTTTGTCTGGGTTATTTATTATGATGTTTTTGGGTGAAATAAGAGGAACTTGGAATGAGGTGAGGCTGTTTATGGTTGGTGGAAGGTTTTCCAAAACTGTTCACTATAGACCATAAAATAGTGTGAGCCTAGCTATAGGGGATTCACATGACTTCTACAATGTTTTTAGAACTAGGTTTTGTATAAGATAAAACTGTGCACCCACACCAGTAGAAGTGGTTCATTGTTTGGAATCTCATGTTCCCCTACCCAAAAAACTGTTATTGGGTTTCTAATAAACAAATAAGTTAATTTTAAAAATAATTGAACCCCCATATTAGCCAAAAATTGACCCCAAACTGGGAATAACATATTCAAGTCATTTTTAAGGCTCCTAGATGGATTCCAAAGCTCATCGAGTTCTATTCATTGAAATTCAAAACCAAATTATTAGATCTACACCTTTCTGTGTATTTGGTTTATTCTCAATTGGTTTCCTGTCTCTCTCTTATTCTACTCCCATAATTTTATGGATGTTACTCATTGTTGTAATGGATCATGATCTAGGGTTATTTTATCTTGATTCTTTTAATCTTTTTTCTACGATATGATTCATGATCACATTCTTCATCATGATTTGGGCTAGTCACCTCAAATTGGGGATTTCATTTAGTGAGTATTTAATAATGAATTGAGTTAGGTGGTCTATTATTTGATTCCCAAATTATTTTTTTCAATTAAGTGTATGGAACAATATAATTTCTATTTGATGATTAGAAATTCAGTTTAAAAAAAATTAAAAAATTGTGTAAGCTAATGAATTAAGGGATTGGGAAATTGTGATTATTTAATCATAGTAATTAATAATTGAATTAATGATTGTGATAATTAATTAATTGAGTTGGGATACTTAATTTTGATGATATTGAGATTCATGAATTAGATTAATTAATTTTTGTTTTAATTAATCTAACAAAAGTGATTAATTAGTTATTGAATTAATTTATGGAATTTATATTATTAATTAATTATTTTAAAAATAATGAAATATATGTGATTAATAAATGGTGGAATTAATTATTAGAACATATTTGATTAAATAATTATTGAATTAATTAATGGAATATATGGGATTAACTAAATTTGAATTAATTAATGAAATAAGTGTGAATAATTAATTTTTGAATTAATTAATGGAATAAATTTGATTGATTAATTATTGAACTATTTAATGGAATAATATTAATATGAAAATTTTGCATTATATTTTTTAATTTTTTAATTAATTAATGTGTTTTTTGGTACAAATGATATTGTGGTATATGTGACATTGTGAAAGATGGGAGATATAAATTTTGATTGTTGATGATGAAAATGGAATTCAGATATTAATTGAAATGATGAATTGTAACAATGTAATTAATATATGATTTATGCTGACAAATGTTAACAATGAAATTTAGATGTCAATTGAGATGGTGAATGGTAATAATGGAATTCATATATGAATTGAGATGACGAATGGTACCAATGGAATTCAAATGTGAATTGATTTGATGAATGGTAATAATGGAATTTAGATACATGATATCCCTTGGGGATAGTTCAGACATAGGAATGGTAGAATCAGGTATTGAGGTTATAGTGTCTTCAAGAACCTGGGGGTTATGAGGTTAAATAATGAGTAATCGAATAAATGTAGACTATTTACTTTATTGGTTGTAAATTATTATATATACAACTGAATACACTATTATAGACTGGATGTAGATATAGAAATCATAAAATGTGTGCTATAGATTTGTACAAATAACCTACATGGGCTTCCTGGTTGGTACATGAATAGATTTCACGGTTGCATGACATGTTAAGGGAAATGGCCCTGTGTTGGATGGGTGAGTCAAGAAGGATCATGGATGATTGAACCATATTAGTATTCAAGACCTGTTTGGAAGTAATCAGTTTCTTTATTTAATTTTGGTTTTAAATATTGACACTTGACATGTAATGGAATGACATATCTACCATTTAGTATGGATATGTTATTTTTTGTTTTTGTCATCATGTGATACTGGTATTGTTCGGGATATTGTTATCTCAATTGGGAATTCAATTTTATTTCCTCTATTTTATTACTCTTATAAAGAGGTTATAGTATCCCCATGATTGATATTAGATAGTTGCTGGTAGTTGGATGCCTCTGGAATATAAGTAAGAGAAACTAGGGGCACACAACTAACCAGCTCTAGGCACCAGCATATGGCACATGGGACGGGATGTTAGAGAGAAATAAAAATTTTATTCCAATATTTTAATAGTATCCATGTTTCTCCAAATATTACTAAAGGTGTGAAATATTTCTTATATAAAATTTGAAACTCATTATGGAAAGTAAATTATTTATCACAACAACCTATCGTATCATGAAAAATTAAAAACCAATCTATACCAAGGATAAAATCAAATTCTAAAATGGGAGGTCTAGTATTATTTGTAGGGGAAACCCTTCAACCAATTATAATAAGAATAATTTTTAAATTACAATCCCTTTAATTATATCCCCATGTGTTTTTACCAAAAATATTTTCCACATTTCTTGTGGGAAAATTTTCATTTTACATGAAATTTTATCGTAATGGATATAATGTGAAAACCCAAAAACCAATAAGATATTACCATGATCTAAATAAGAAAATAAGGTACATGTGACTAATTTTTTGATGAAAAACATCTATTGAAATAGTTTCAATATATTTCAATACATACTTTTTCATATATTATTACTGTTTCCCATTGATTATTCTCTTTTTTGGACATGCATGAGAATAATGACCCATCTCATTAAATTTGAAACAAAATATTTTATATTTTAAAAAATAGGTATCAGCACTACCAAGATACATTTCACTGAAATCATAATCTATAACATAAACATATGAAATTTAATGATCTTCATATATTTTATATTACATTACCCATTTTGGATTTTACCAAACCCATCAAATACTAAAAAAAATGATTTTCTTACCTTCATATTTCATCAATGGATTCATTATCATTTCCTTCCACATAGACCACAATTTTTTTATACTATGATGGAATAAATGGTCACCAAAAAAATAATATTTCTACATTATAATACTAGATAACAAGTTTTTTATAACATTTAAATTCATTATAGGAAAAAGGTATTCAGTTTATAGACATTAATACAAAGTAAAAATGATTAATTTTAATATCAATTTCCTGTATAGAATTTAGCTCGTACCATTATTGTTGGGTGAATTTTGACTCATACAACACAAATTAATCATCCCCTTTCCTCAATTCAAACAATATCTTTTTCATCTTGACTTTAACAAATGTTAGAAAATGTTTTTATCGAAAACAATTCGGACATTTATATCATTCCATGGATTAAATGTCTTCATTTTAACATGTATTATTAACCATTGGCCTCAAATGATTGAGTTCAACTTAAAATAAAAAATAAAAATAGTTTCCTTGTGATTCTATAAACATCCCATTATATTGAAAATACATTCTATATCATTCATCTGTCACATATCTAATACTAGTTTAGAATATCCACTGAATCTTATAGGGTGATGTCTCATAAAATTATCCACTATCGAGATGTTTCTCAATGGTAGATGTATTATCTCTCTAGAATGGATTAAGCCACCACTTATATCATACATCAATTAATCCACCAATCAGAAAATCTAATAAATTCTAATTCAATAAATTCTAGGTTGTTGATTTGGAATGATATTATCTTCTTATTTCCTTGCTAATTTACATTCCATTATTTCCTATGGGAAAAAATTTATAATAGAAATATTTTGGATAATGTAATATGGTAATGTTAATTCAATATATCATTATACCTATAAATTACAATCTATTTATGGTGTTTATATATATAATCCTAAACTCTAAAATTATCTAGATCAATCCTCTAATACTATCAAAATGGATCAATATTGAATCAATCTATAAAGTATTTCTTTAGATAAGAATTTATTTACATTCATTCTGGTAGATATTTTAGGATGATATTTTTAGAGAATTAGTTCATTAATCTTATTTAAAAAAATATTACATCACAAAGAAACACTTTAACAAATTATCCATTTTTTACAAATTACAAATGTTTTAATATGTAACTTGTTTTCTTTTAATTACAAATTTTTTTTAATTTTCAAATAAAACTCAACCATATCTATACTCATCCTTAAAACCATATTAATTATGCTTTTAAAATATGGGATAAGAACAAAAAACATCTTACATGATTTATAAAAATAAATAGTTAAACTCTTTAGTCAATGAATTAGAATAAAAATTTACATTTTTTAAAATAATATTCCACCTCAGAATATTTTTTTACCCATTAAATAAACATAATTTCAAACCAAGTTTCATGAAAAATTTCATATCATATCCTTAATGAAAAAAAACACATTATGTAACATCATGACAATATAGTCGCAATATTTTAATAATTCTAGCCATCAAATTGGTCTCATATTCATATAATTTTTATTAATTATAAACTCTAATATTTTTTGATCATCATATATTTCCTGTTAAACGTCATATAAATAATGTCACCAAATTATAAAACCACAAACCACAACCACCATTTATCTCATTTTCCTACCATAATGACCATTATCATCAGGGAATGCTTCTCAATTCATGCTTTATTTTGACCTCCATAATGAAATCTCTTAAGTTTTTCACTTAAATATTTCAAAACAAATCAATAAAATCATTATATACAGTATTATGAACATTATAGAGGGTAATATTCCCCCTCCATCTTCACTAGTATTTCTATACTTATAAACCATATCTACATATCTATAAATTTTAACTAAATTTAACTACTAAGAAATTTATTACACCATCCAGAACAATAACTACCCATTTTAATGGTTATAAACATAATAATATTTGATAGTCTCATCATCTATAACCCAATACAACTATTTTCATTCATCTTGACGATGAAAACAACCACAATCGGCTAGGCTATTCAGTCACTCCATTTGAATTTTTTTATACCATAAAATACATCACATATTTCAAGCTCAGTAGTTATTGATAAGTTTTTCTATTCAACTAATTATAAATAGTAAATAAAATAGGGTTGTCTATGAGAACACATTCTAATCAAATTAGCAAATTATATTTAAAAAATAACCATTTTATGCACATTCTATAATCTCTCTTCCATTATAGATAGTTCTAACTTAGGGAAAATACATTTGATTTTTTTTATAGAAGGATAAAAACACCTTTTACATACCAGTGATTCATTAAATAATTGAATCTATTTTTTCCTGAGTAATACTTCATTTATAAAAAAGACTGACAAATATTAACACTAAATATTTCACAGAATATAAAAAACATTGATAACAACTCTAAAAGATCATTGTAGTTCATGATTATGATGATTTTATAATAATTATAATACAATCAATATACAAAAAAATAAATAAAAATTTAAATTTTAAGAAGGAATAACCCTTTTTCATTACATTTATTTGTTTAATAATTACACCCCCTAAAAATAATGTATATCAAGATACAAAATACAAGACGTAAATTGATTATCAAAACATAATCAATTTTTCTACTCTTTAAATAAATATTTAATTTTTCATAGATTAATAAATAACCTTAAATGTGTTAATATTATTTTCCATCCCTCAATGACGTTTATTTAGTACACTTCATCCGGGATGGTTTTCTAATATAAATTAACTCTAAGTAGAATTGCTTAATAAAAATAAAAGTGTTTTGAGGAAACAAAATGGTACTATATAAAATAATCCTTCAAAGATGGATCTTATTGAATTACAAACATCACAGTCTTCATACACTTTTATCATTTAATATATCCCCTTTGATTATCTATTCAATGTTGGATGAGAAATAATTTTTTTTATTTGGTGTTTGCATTATATATTTAATGTCCTCAATAGGATTGAGACATGGATCTCAACCTAGTATATTTTCATTAAATCTCTAAAATGGGGGGTACTCATCATGATGGATTCACCCATGATTTTATAAATCTGAACTTCTTTTGGTAACATGTTTTTTTTTTATTTTCAAATAACTTCTTAGATGGAGTAGGTTAATTCATTGTAGTAATAAAATAAAATTCATTTTATTAGTCTTACAGTAAATTCCTATGAAGTTCCAATTGTTCTTGTGTTATTGTTATGAATTATTTAGGTGAATGGTAATCTTTTTTATTTGGAATCCTATTTTATTGAATAATAATTGGAACATAAAATCACTAGTTTCATTTCTTTTATTATAAATGTATCCTTTTTCCCATGGTAAAACTATAATAATTTTTTTTTTAATATATGCCTAGAAAAGTTTCCCCTTTCATATATATTTTTTGATTCGTTGATGTTTCCCCAAGGAAACCCTATTTTATTTACTTTTTTTGTTTATTTGTTAGTGAATTATATTCACATCTATATGGGGGGTTTTTGTTGTTTTATCCATACAAATATTATTCATAACTTTTGATATTATTTTTTCCCTATTCTTAGATGATTTTAGGGACCAAAATTCTATTGTTGCTGGTATGATTAATTTAATACTATCAACTTCTAATTTATCATAAGGAATCCATCTCCAATCCACCGTAATATATGTCATATATAATTTATATAGCCTTAAATGTTCTTCCATCACTAAATTCCCTAATTTCTTAACATCTTATAGATCGAAAAAATGGACAATAAATATCTTTCCCTTTACTGTAGTTATAGTTTTTCAAATTATTTGAAAATAGGTCTCTTATTTTGAGCATGAAATTAGGAGAAAATATTATTACTCTTTCTAATATCCACCATTGATGATATATCAATTTCATATAATTTATCCCTACCCATAATTTTTATATAATTTTATTTTAAAGAGATACATGAATATTAAACTGAATTAGAAAAATATAAATATCTAGAGCATTAGGTACCGTTTCCCAAGGATTATATTGTATTTTCCCAATAATATCTCCATATTTATTCACCATTAAATAAAATTATTTATTTGTGGAATAATCTTTCCAAAAAAATATGACACAAATTTTAATTTATACATAAATGAATATTTTACATGGGTATTTTTTTTTCTCAAATTCACCTCTAACTCAATACATTGATGATTTTTAAAACAAATCTACACTTCCTTTGATTTCACAATATCTTGAAATACAATTTGAACTATTCCGATAAGAAATTCAAGCATATTAAATTCTAATTTTTTCAATTTCTCAAGATTATTTAATTCAATTTCATTAATTTCCCATCTAAAATCTCAGAAATTCATAGAGGTATTATATATTTTTCATAATTCATGGATAACATAAAAAACAAATTCTAAATAAATAATTTCTAACAAAAAACTTTCAAATAATTCATTAATCAGAGAAAATATTTCATTGTGGTGTTCCAAAGATTAATCCTTCCGCTCAATAAATTTATTGAGAGTATTGTGTCTTTGTAACATTATAGAAAATTATTCATCCTTCATATCATCTTCCATGTCCAGTTATGATTTCTCATCATATAGCCATTTTTGTTTGAAAATTTATATGTCATAATTAAACTATGACCATACTAACATAATCATTTACATTAGAAAAAAATTAAATAAGTTATTTAATGTTCACATTCAATTCATATTAAGAACATCATTCATCAAAAAGAGAATTATAATTTTTTTAATAATAATACATAAAAATATGTATAACATAGAAAAATAGATTATTTTAATTTACTTTTCATGTTTTACTCAATTTCATGGAATCTATTTTTTCCAAATATAATAATTATTTATAAGAAGCCTCCATTTCAAATTTGTCCGGGGTGGAATTTACACTTTATTTTAGAGGATCATTTGAAATCACTTCAAATATTTAATTTATCATACCAATATATAAATAATTGAGAGTAAAAATAGATTAAACTTGAGTGATATTATTTTTCTTTGATAATTATCTCTATTATGTGGAATGGATGTTTTAATTAAATTGAGGGTAAATCAATGTGACAATTTTTATAAACGTCATTTTCCCTTTAAATATCATTCCCATCTAAATATTTGAACACCAATTATCTGTTACGATATTAGTGGATAATTATATGATTCCATAGTAAATAATACCATAAAAGGTGCATAAAATAAACTTAATTATAGAAATATATTTACAAGGTTCATCCCAATGTTGGTAATTATATTTTGTTGCGACTGGTTACTGTTTTATTGATCAATTTTCCACTAATATGAATTATAAATACAAATGATTTTTATGGTATCATTATCTACCAAAAAAACTAACATAAAATATATTTTTACACACAATAGAAATTAAATTATCAACATTTTGATTTATATATAGGATCCATTGGGATTAAAAAACATTATCCATCGGGAGGAATATCGCTAATTTGAAATGGGATACCATTGAATGGTCTTCCCTGATCTCCTAACTCAGTAGAGTCATAGATAGCTTGTGGAAGTTCTGAAAAACATAATATTACCTAGCCATTATAAAAAGCCACGTTCATGATCTTAGATGTGGTATGATTGATGGATTCTATTAATACTTGATCATAATAAAATATATAATACACATTAGCTCCTAATTTTCAATGTCTCAACACCTAGGTAATGAACAAAAACATTAGTTAAATGCTTAACATAAAATAATCTTCTCCATCCATCTAAATCAGCTTATATGATTTGTACATTATAGGACTGGATATTGAAAAAGTTTGACTTTCATGATCATCATGTTCTTCTACTTTAACATACATGCTCATTTCATTAGATCTCATTTTCTTATACTTCTATAGATATTCCCATAAATATATTCATTGTAAATGTTTTATCTGGTTCTCTATTTTTTTCATTAAATATTTTTCTCATATTCTTCTACCTTTTATGCCCTATCATCTCATAAATATATATTTTATATTTTTAATATTGAAATTTTTTAAATATCATTTTTTGAACAATATCTAATTATCTATAGCTACATAAAGTGAGTGTTCATCCATGATCTATGAAATGTCCTAATCATAATTACATTTCAAGACTTATAATCTAATATTACCCTTATAACATCAAATCTAAGACTATATAAAATGAATAGAAAATATCAAACTTAGCTAATTATATTTTGATAATTCTTCTCAAATTACTACATCAAAATATCTAAAGAAATCAATAATCACATTTTTAAGAAAATAATATAAATAATTGTTTTCTTCTATGGAATAAATCCTCAATGGATGAATCTATGTATAATTTTTTTAATTAGCATCGAATTTTATTTTAATTAATATATTTTCTAACATCCTAAAAATCATTTTAATTTCATGAAGGTCAACATTAACACCAATTTTCATTAATAAGAGTCTCATTTGTGATATTTAATTCAACAATGAACTTAATATGTGTTAATATATTTTTTTCCATAAATAATTATTGCCAAACATCCACATCATCAAAAATATCACACTTTTATAATTTTAAAACAATAATAAGGTTATTAAAATATTTTTCCTTGTTTTAATGGTACATATAGTGCCTAAGAATAGTTTTGTCAGGATGATTCTATGTAGACAAATTTGTGAAACATTTTTTTATTTCATTATTGAAATAACCTTTGTGACAAATTAACTTCTTGATCCCTTAATTTCTTAATTTCACATCTTTTCATGTATTTAATAAATTGATCTACATCAAAGCACAAAATCATTCTTACAATGATTAGTCCCAATGTGGGTATAGACTCTATTTTGGTATTGATTTTTATCATGATTTCTAGATTTCATCTCTTGAACATATGTGGGTTCAACATCTATATATCTCCAAAAAACATGAAAATTATTGACTATATAGGTGGGTTATCTCCCAAAAAATCCTTAATCACTTATTTATGGATTCTATATATTATCTCCTATCAGTTTGAGAGATCCCACAAAAAGTATTTTTATCTCTTAATGGGGTCTTAATATTTACTTCTAAGAGACTCTAGAGGTTCTTTCCAATGAACAGATGAATAGTTCTTCAACTACCCCTCCCTTTTGGTGTATTATTTGAATTAACCTTGAAATTTACTGAACCAAAAACATAAAAATAGAATTTTTAGATTCATACATCTTCATATTTTACAGTATACCATACGGTAAGAGGGTATCATATTTATTTTTCTTTGATGTAATTAGTCAATGAATAGGTTCCCTCATAGATACATTAGGATTTTTCAATCTATACACAGTTGATAATTCTTTCATTTAAAAAAATATTGGGTTCCCGTTTCTCTTATAACATAATTCTCATTCATATCAAACTAATATATATTTTCATCATCATGTTAATTTTTTTGATATTTCAAATAAAGAAAATTGATGATAGTGATTCCATTTTAATTGATAGGGATTCCAAAAGATGGCTCTCGGCTCGGAGTATGCGCGGAATGCGCCGCCTTCTTTTCAAATTTTTTGTCCCGTTGGGGTGTCGTTGGCGGATCCCCTCTCGTCTAATCGTCTGGCGACCCTCATCCCTTCGCGTGGCGCTCCCCGGGCTCAGACTCCAGATCCCCTCGTGGTCGTGACCCCATCCCTGGATCAATCTGCCAAGGAGGTTCTTCTGCGGCCTCTACTGGCCGCCACGCTTTTCCCCGCCTTCCCGGAGATCCAGGTTGATTCTGCTCTCACAGGCAAGGAGGGGGCTTTTCCGGTGGTCTCCTGCTCGGACGCATCCTTTGCGGAAGCTACTGATCTCCATAGATGGACCTTGGTGGCTCGCTTCGGTGTGGATAAACCTTCCATCGGCTTCTTTAGTAATTTTGTGGCCTCATGGGGTCTCGCTGGATCGGCTCGGGTTTTGGAAATCTCCAGAAAGTCGTTCAATGTTGTGCTTGCCTCCAGGGATTATTTTTTGTAGGCGTGGTCGAGGCGGATCTGATCTGTGGGGCGATGGAGGTTTCATCTGTTCAGATGGTCTATGGAGGTCCACCATGGTTTCGATTCTCCCCAAGCGGCTTCCTGGATCTCCATGCCTGGCCTCCCTCTTCCGTTCATCAACATGGGTTTCTTGCGTGGCATTGTAAATTCAATTGGGTCCTTTTTGTGCGCAGATGACTCTACCTCTTTGCTTCAGGATTCTTCCTCTACTAAAATCAGTGTCGATATGGATCTTTCGCTGCCTCTGCCTGATCAGATCTTCCTTTAGGTGTGGAACTCCTTCTCATGGTGGCAGACGATTTCCTATCATGGTTGTGGTAATTTCTACACAACATGTCGTCTCCAGGGCCACTCCCCTACTGTTTGCAGAAAGCTTCGTCAGCCTCCAGGCGATCCTCGGTCGGTTCCTTGCCCATCGGCTGGACCCTCTTCTAAGACATAGATACCCTTTCTGGTTCCCCCGGTCCAGGATGTAGACTGTGCAGGTCCGACTAGATTCGTGACAGTTTCCAGTTCCTATCCTCCTATGATTACTCTAGTCGCTCCCTCTGTTCCCTTGGACCCGGAGCCCTTCCTGGAGTCCTGCATGGCTATAATTCCCTATGCTCCCCCTAGGATCGGGGCTGAAGTTGATTGGCTCCCCGGGTCCGTCCTTTCTTCCCCTCCCAGATGCCGGTCTTTTTTAGGTCCGCCCCTATGATACTCCCCCCTCATCACTTCTCCATTATTCTTTGCAAATTCCGTCATTCTGCTAGCTCAGGATGAGGGTGCGGCTGTTCACATTCCATCTGATAAATCCCCTGGTTCCACTATGATGATTACCAGATCAAAATCAAAGTTGTTGTCTCCTGGTCCCTCAACCAGTATTATTGGATCAAAGAAGTCTGGGGCCCAAACCAGTCTCTCCAGTGCTCAATGATATCGTTCATAGTGTGGAACGCGCATGGACTGGGCGCACGTGTGAAAACATATTTCATTTCGACTGAACTCCTCAAGTCTCAGTCTTTAGTCTTTTCTATTATTGATCCAAAATTACCTACGTCTAAAATCAAGTATAGTGCGGGTAGAATCAATGTGCGTGGATATTTACACGCCGAACCGATTAATCCACATATCTGGATCTTCTGGCGGTCCGAAGTTAGTATAGATCTTGTAGCGTCATCGGATCAGTTCATTACTACTAATGTTACCTATGGCTCTGACTCTTTTTTCGTCTCCTTTATTTATGAAAAATGTGAAGTCCAGGATAGAAGAAATTTATGGACTGATCTTTCCTCCTTTGATCTGGGCGGCAAGCCATGGATTGTTGGAGGCGACTTCAATATTATCTTTGATCCTTCAGAAAATAAAGGAAGAGGCAACATTCCTCGGAGAGCTAGCCCGAGTTTGCATCATTTTTGTCAAATGCAGGTCTCATGGACATGGGATTTATAGGAGATCAGTTTACTTGGTGCAACAATCAGAAAGGAATTCAGCATACGTGGTGCCGCCTGGATCGTTGTCTGGCTAATAGCAGTGCTCTTTCAGCCTTCTCGGCTTCTAAGGTTGTTCACTTGGCCAGAGCGATTTCAGATCATTCTCCATTATTGGTTTCTCTATCATCAGGCACAAGTCATGGAGACCTCTTTCTATACCATCACTCGTGGTCCAGCTTCAACGGCTTCCTCCAGGCTGTGCAATCTTTGTGGGCGAGGCCGACTATGGGTAGGGACTGGATCAAGCCTCACAACAAACATCGGCGGCTATGAGAAGACCTTCATCAGTGGAGTAACAACCATCCCTCCCGACTGCGGTATTTGGATGCAATCAAGGAGGAGGTAAATCATATGGAAATTTCATTGGAGACTATTTGGGATGAGTCTATGTTTGTAGTGATAGTGCATAAGAATGAAATGCTGGCAGAGTTGCTACTCTTACAGGACCACCTTTCTTGGGAGAAGGCTAGGGTCAAGTGGCTATGGGAGGGAGACCGGAATTCTGCTTATTTTAATGCCTGTATTAAGGAGAGAAGAAGGCAGAATCTTCCGAACATTGCCCTACAAGACAGATCCTACACTGATGACCCTACGGTGATAGGTGGCATGGTTAAGACCCATTTCTCTACTCTATTGGTTGGCCCCAGCCCGAACATGCAAAATGGGTATCCCATGGGGCACTCAGACCTTCTTGAAGTTATCCCTTACCATGTATCTGAACAGGACAATTCCTTTTTTATCCTCTAACCCGGATGAAGAGGAGATTCTTGAGGCTGTCAAATATCTTAATCCAGAGAGTGCTCTAGGTCCGGATGGTCTACCTAGATCTTTCTATATCGCCTCATGGGACCTGGTTAAGTAAGACCTTGTTGATGCCATCAGAGATTTTTTCCAAGGTGGTCACCTCCCACGCCTGGCTAGTATCACAAGGATGGTCCTTATTCCCAAGGTCAATCACCCATCCTCTCTCAATCAATTTAGACCTATTAGCATTTTTAACTTCCCATATAATGTGCTGGCTACTGTGCTCAATAGACGGGTGGTGTGTTACCTTCCTCAATGGATATCTTTGGAGCAGCATGGCTTTGTCAAATGGAGAGCTATCTAGGGTGCGGTTGGATTGGCACATGAGATGAATCATGACATCAATGCTAAAGTGACTGGTTCAAATATGATTCTCAAAGTTGATATGGAGAAAGCCTATGATATGCTTGAGTGGAATTTCATCATCAAAGTGTTGCTGTGTATGGGCTTCTAATCTTGGTCCATTGACATAATTTTTAGATGCTTTAGCTCGACATGGCTATCCATTTCATTTTTTAGGACCAACTGCGGTTTTTTCAAATCGGTGCGTGGGTTAAGACAAGGAGACCCATTATCACCAAGCCTTTTTATCATTGCCCAAGCTTCTCTCTCCCGGTACCTCAAGAAGAGTATTATTGTTGGTGTCGTCATTCCCTATCGTTGTAGGCATGCCTCCAATGGAATCTCTCACCTGATGTTTTGTGATGACTCTATCTTCTTTCTCTATGCTAGTCAAAGGTCCATATGGGGCATTAGCATGGTCCTGGATACTTATGGGAAGTGGAGCGGACAACTTGTTAATAGGGATAAGGGCATTTTCTTTCTTCCCAATAATTGTCTGGGCAGAAGGGTGAGAAAGGTGGAACATGGTCTGGGTATTCTCATAAATCCTTCCCTTTTGATTACCTTGGTTCCCTGATCTCCTCTTCCAGTCTCAAGGTTCGGCATTTTGACAAGATTATGTCTAAAATCTCTGATCAGATTTCCAACTAGAATAATCGATTCCTCTCTTTTGGTGGAAGAATTACTCTAGTCAATCATGTTCTTTCTTCTATCCCCATTCACGTTCTTTCATGTCTCAAGGTCCCAAAGGGGGTATTGTATAATATTGAGAATATCTTCCATACCTTCTTGTGGGACGCACACATTGATGGGAGGTTTCACTGGGCATCCTGGCGGAGGCTAGTAAGACCCGCTCAAGAGGGAGGCATTAATGTGAAAAATATGGCTTTTATGATGGAATGCATGCTTGGGAAACTGGCGTCGAAGACCATCATGGAGGATACTTTATGGGGACTATTCATTCAAATCAAGTATGGGAGGAACCTGGACTCAGTTCGAGTGACTACATCTCCTCTATGGTGGTCTGTCCAGTCACAGATTGCTACTCTACAGGTGCACAGTAGATGGATTATTGGGAGGGGTGATGTTAGTTTATGGCACCACAATTGGACTGGTTCCATTTTAGCATTTCATGGGTGTCCAGTCCCAAATATATCGTTCAAACAGGACAACATCTACCCTCAATTTATTAACACCATCTTGGATGTCACACAACGAAAACCTTTTGAGTCCATTGTTCTGAACAATGACCCGGACTACTGAATTTTTGATGCTTCTCCGGTGGGTGTTTTTTCCAGATACCATTTTTTCTGGGAAATGACTCAACAATAGATAAATGGGGTGACCTGCTATGGTGTAAGGAAGTCCCAGCCAACCTAAACTTCCTCCTTTGGCATCCTCAGAATCGGTCCCTTTCCACCGATAAAAATGTGATGCGGCGTGGTATTTCCTTGGTGTCCAGATGTGCTTGTTGTTCCGATAGTCACGAAGAATCCGCTTTCCACCTTTTCTTCCAAGGCACATTGGCTTGTGCAATTTCGGAGGCTGCTTTTAGCAGAGGCTCGTTCACTAGCAGCAATGACTTCATGCAAGAATGGTTCCAAGGGGCTAATTCAGCCATTGAGAAGAAGGCAAGGGTGAAATCCTGCTGGAAGGGTGCTGGAACATATGGCATGCCCGAAATCTTGCAAGGCATGATGGTATAATCACCTAGCGGGCAGCGATCCTTTGCAAAACGAAGTCTATGATTGTGGATTTTTCTCAGCTCTTCAAGAATGGAGAAGAAGCGCCCTCTTTTAGGATCTTTTCGGTGGCCAGATTTCCCACTCCAAGAACCCCACATGGATATTGGGGGAGCTGGATACCTCCTAGCACCGGCCACAACATCAATTCGGACGGCACCTATGGGATGGGGATCATGCGTGGCGGAGGTATTGTTAGAGATAAAAATGGGACCCCAATTCATGCTTTCTCGGCCTTTTATGGTAGCGGGAACCCCATTTAGGCGGAAGCGAATGCAATGCTCACCAAGATTATTCTCTGTCAGGAGAGGAACATCACCCACTTAGTCATTGAGACCGATTCCACTACTATTCACCGTTCTCTCCAAAGTGGTGGCATTGCGCCATGGTGCATCGCATATATTATCCGTAAGTGTTGTTGTTTCTTTTACTCCAAGATGGAGATTCTCCACACATGGCGGGAGGGCAATAGAGTCGCAGATTGCCTAGCTTCTTATGGTGAGACCCAGCGAAGAGCTCACATGTTACTGTATCCCAGGTTCACTTCCGCCCGAGAGCATGGCTCTTGTCATTGGGGATGCCCTTGGTCTCCATTATTTTAGACCCCCATGACATCTCCCTCGGGTGTGTCTTCTTTCTCCTGTATGCTTCCTTTCCTTCAATTTAAAAAAATTGTTGGTTGGTAAAGGAAGTCTATGATTCTAGGTGGAAGGTAATATTTAAAATTAAACTCGTAGAAAATGGTGAATTTAGTTTTAAAAAAAATACTATTCGAATATTTAAATTTATTTTTCAATTATACTATATATATTTCCATTAGAAAACATAAAAATATTATATATCATTTAATTATTTTCATATTGGAATACATGATAGAATCCATATTTGTTACTAGTGTGGAACATCCTTATTAATTATTAAAAACTCATAAACTATTTAATCTTCATTAAATGGTTATTCAATCTAGAAAATAATTATCCATACTCTTCAATCATTGTATTTTTTATTTGCATGATGACGTGTTTATGTAATATTTACTATTATATATGTAGCATATTTCATTCTATAATTTTTTTTTATTTTTTTATTCAATGATTTATATAAATCTTTTAGATGTTTCATATAATATAAATAAATACTCATACATTAATTTTGTTGGGTTACATAAATGTGGATATTACATGTCAAAAATAGAATTTTTATTGATTAAAATATTTTTAATGGAAAATTTTATGAATCCAAAAACTAATCTTATCGAGACTCATTAATTTATATGATTTCCACGATCATTCTAATGAAAAAAAGATTCTAAAATTATTTATTATCCTTAAAATTTAAATAGTCATCCATATATTATTTTCAGGCGATTTTGAATCATCCATTTAATAATAAAAATGATTATTACAAACATAAAATGTCTCTTATAGATTCCTACACCATCCATTCCAAAACATTGATTAACATTACCTTTTAAAATTTTCAACTCTATCATCATAATAAAAAATATCCCTTAGGAAAACATTGTGACTTATCCATTTATTCAATTTTATCTCAAGAATTAAATTCATCATAAAACTAATTCAAAACATCATTAAATTAACCCAATATGTTTGAAAGACATAAGAACAACTCAAAATATCATAAAAAGAGTCTCCCTCACCTGATGTGTCAATATTTATAGTCAATTATCTTAAAACAATTCTTTCACTTCAACCATTGGATTTTTACTTTTATTTAATGAATAAAATTATTTTATTTTATTTTTCAAGTAATATCTTCATATTCAGTATCGATAGTTTTTATGTTTTATATAATGATAAAAACATTAAATCTATTCATTTCATATTTCTATATAGACTGGATATGTAATAACCAGTTTTAAGGAATAAATTCCTAAAAACTATCCCTATAGGTATTCTAGGACCACAAAAAATATCTTTACTCATTCTAGTATGAGAAGAAAATCATTATTAAAAAATTATTTATTGGGCTCATCTATATAACATAAACTCATCACAAATTAAATTTACATATAATTTAATCATTGAAAACAGATACCACTCTCAACTCTAATATTAACATAATTTTTCCAATATACACAATTGGATTTTATTTTATTACCATTTTAATTTATTAGTGAAATTTATTATCTCCATTTTTATCAACAAATTCATTATTTTATGATATAGGAATGTATTACTCATTCCTAAACCATTACCTATGGTATTTAAAACAGTGTATTCTTCTCTTGTTATTCACGGATACATGATCCAATTGTCAACTGATGTATGGAATAAAATTTCATTCTTATTAATTAGTTTTTAGTTAATTAACTCTCTGTAACATTTTAAAACATGGTTTATAAATAATATGTGAATAACCATGACCAAAACACAATCCATAACATGAAAATATTTTGATATAAACACATACATCTCTTAATAGGGTTGGATAAAACATATTTTCCAAGGAATTAATAAACATGAATCAAATTTAAAAAGAATCATCAATAAATTATTTTATATGAATATATACCTGAATATTGAGGTGAAATTTTTTTATAATTCAAATAATTAATGGGAGAGTTAATTTTCTTCCTTTATAAACATTTATACTATCTAGAATTTTTAAATGAACATACAATGATATGTTTTTGATAGATAATTAATCTCATTTCTCCATAAATGTATATTTTACATATTCACAGTATCATGGAAGTCTTCCCATGATGTAAACCTCCTATTTATATAAAAAAATGTACAATACACATCCAACTCTCTCCCTTATTTTACCTCATTTAATCACGTAAAAACCAGAAAAATAAAAATTATATATGGTATTAGGGTGTAAAACTTTTGTTTTATAGGGAGAGCATTGAGAAAGAGAGTAGTTTCTCAACTATGATTAACTTTTCATTCTAAATTAAATAGTAGAAGATTTATTCATTCCCATTTTTATAAAATTTATATCTTGAGTATTTCTACATAGAAATGAACTTGTCTAGTTATCACTTATAAACTTATGTGGATACTTCATCTTTTGTGATCCTTATAATCACAATAATTTAATTATGCTTGTTTATTCTTATTTATATTTTAAACATGAATTTGAAATATTGTAAAAAGGTATCTAACTTATCTTCTTGCTTCTCACACCTCACAAAAAATAATTCATGGGGTCCATGGTTATATTTTTTGGATTACAACTACAATCCGAATGAATTATATTTTCTCCCATTAATTGGATAAAATTATTATTCTTTCATAATTTTTTAAAATGAAATACATTTACTCTGATGCTTAGGTATCCTATCTCTTGTATGATTTTCCTCATGTACAATAGTCTAAAAATTATATCCCAAAAGATTCTCATAAAATATTATACCTAAAAAATAATTACTCACATTATATATATATATATATATATATATTTAATATAATAAAATATATTTTTAGTAAACAGATTTATGAATTTATCATCTATAAAAATCAACCTCATAAGATATATCTTCATTGTTATAGGGATTATTATTTTTATTATTTAATTACTCCCACATGATTCATTCCAAATATACTGATGTTATATATTATACTATTAGGTTATTTATTTTTTCCCATATTTTACACAACACCAACACCAAAATTTGAAATTATATTTTTCAATAATTTATTTGATCTATTAGTGAAAAACATCATGAATTTTAGGACAATTACAACAATTTCCTATATAATTCATAGTGTAAATTATCTTATAAGCTAATTTTTGATACCCTTAATGAAATATTGATATTCACATAATATCCTTAAGCCTTTGGATTTATATTTTTGGTAATATAATCTATTCCTCATGAAGAAACAAATTGAGCATGAATTGAATAATAAAAAAACAATTACCTTATTCTCTAGATCGGTTTTCCTAAAATTGATTAATGATTATTCATTTGTATACCTAGAATCATTATAGTATTCTATCAATATATTTAGAGAATATTTTCCATTAAGATAACAATATTAGGAATCATTCAATGCTTCTTCATTTATAGAATGTTTTTCATGAAGATATTTTATTATAATATCCTATTCCAAAACTATTACTCAACCGCATAGATTATCTTTAAAATATCATTCTTCTACATATATACATTCTCATGTTTTTTTAAAAATAGATTGATTAATTTATTACTATTATTGTTTTTCTCATAACCTGATAGTAATTTAAAATTCAATGTTTATTCATGGTTTTTGTCTATTGATTTTTCATCAATACTTTATGTGACCTAATGCCTCTCAACATAAGATAAAATTGTTCTATGACTCTGATTAGAACATTTATCTTCACACTCATTTTATTTAAAGCAATCATAATCATGTTACCCAATAATAATATTCCGTACATACCTTTATGGTTTATTATTCCTCTCTCCATAGTCAACCTTTTTGGTATTTTCAAATATAACATTAGTATTGTCTTCTTCTTTTTCATTACTCTCAGTATCATCATTTTTTCGTAGTCAATTTCAAATATCCATATACCACCAAAATATTATCTTTTATGAGAAACAGACTACTGTATTTGACTCTTTATTTTTTTATATTTTTGGTAATAACATACTTGAATTTTTTCTGATCATAAATTATTTAGTCACTATATTTTGAATCTTAAAATGGGAAAATCCTTCTTTTCATTGAGTTTATTTCCTCATTAGTCATTAAATGTACGTTAATACTTTTATTTTTTTAAGAAAATGTTATTTACCCATAACATAATTGAGGACTATTTTACAATAATTTTTTTGGTATTAGTCTCAAACAACTTCTAGGTCTAAAATCATTTCGTAAAAACTAGGAAAAAAATTCATTATTGAATTCTTCATAAAGATTTAATCATCTGATGTATGTGAATTCCTATCCCATTTACCTTTATGATACAATATTATATTTTATAAACATTCTCCACTGATATATCTTATAAATTATCTCTATTGATCTATTGTTTGACTTCTTTAGTTTCCATATTACATATTCTAATCTTATGTGATATCTTCTTGGCTAACTTGTGTCACATAACTTTTGAGTACACATTCTCATCCAAGAATGTCATAATGCTATTTTTTAAAATTACATATACTTCCAAATTTATATTTTCATCATATTTCATGGAAAAATATCTTCCATTTAGTGTAAATCACATTATCAGAGAATAACTAAAATCTAGGTCTCATGAAGGAATATTGAACATTATCTTTTTCTTCCCCTATGAAAATAAATTCCATAAAAAAATATGAATAACTCCATTTTTTACTAGACATATATTTTCCAATTTCAACTTCAATCAATGTAAGATATATTATATTGAACCTTGTTACCTTTGTTACCAATAGATGTCCCACACTTCTATTTTGTCATCATTTGTGACGAGGGGTGAATCAGTGATAACTATTTTAGTATTTCTTTTAATATTAATCCTTTGAGAAAAACTACTATCACAATTAACTCATTTTATTTTATATCTCTCTTTAATATATGTAGTAAAATGAAGAAAAAACTAAAATAAAGATTATTACAATTTTTGTTCCCTCTGTATGTAATTACACCTTATTAATGATTATTATTTTCATGAGCGACAGATTTTCAATTGTAATAAATGTTAGTAAAAGTATAAAAAATATCCTATTAAAATATAACATGGTTAAACATAATAAAAAAATATTTTTTGACTATATTTGAATCTTCATATATAATATAATGAAGGAAATATAATTAATGTGTCAAAAGTAAAAGTTTCATGCAACTATATGTTATTCTTTTTTCATTGAAGTAGATAATAATGTGGAAATATTATGATACTATGATATCATAAAGATATACATATAAGGTAAGAGTGATAAAAATATATCATATAACATGAATATTTTTATAGAGGTAAATAAAAAGGTTTTCAAAAAATACTAATGTAGAATTCATCAGCTGTAAATAACATGTTTATGAGGTCAGTGGAAGGATATTTTTTATCTATCAAGGGGTAGTTTAAATAACCCATTAGGTGATGAATAGAGAATTTTTGGAGATATGTCTAATTAATGTAAGACAATATAAATAACTTAAAAAGCGATGGCTAAGGGATTTATAGAAAATATCCCCCCACTTTACTAACTTCTGTTCAGGTTTCCTAGGAGATAAATTGTAGTTGTACACACTTGTGCTTACAAGTCGAAATCTAGGACATGATATAATAATCAAACCCTACATGTATTAGGTAGGAATAATGGGATGAAACCATGTTAAAATTATTATAGGAATTATTATTCTTCTTTTGATATCATATGATATTGGGATAAATATAATTTAATTAGGGGATCGAGTACATAATCTATAAAATATTTTTATTTACGAATAAAATCATATAAATATTTTCAATGATTCACCCCATCCCCCTATTAGTGATACAATATATCAAAATAATATCATTGCAATATATTTAATATAGTGTATAATATTATATATTAGTAATAAATTTCACATAGTTCCCATATTTATTTTATATATATCAACTTTAAATATCTTGTGCAGGAAAAATATATAACTCTTTCTATAGAATGTATTGTGTATTGAAAATGATTATTTATATTTGAAAATTTAATATCACTCAATACAAATTATATTACACATGACTAAATAAAATTAGTATTACTTAACTTGGAAATATTTAATTACAACTCCATGAAAATATATTTCCCATCACATAATTGAATTATTCATGCTATGCCTTACCTATATTCACACATATCTAGGAATAAAATATCTTATGTGATATATAAAATATATTATAAATATTATTAGGTTATTCCATATTTCCTTTTAAGTGGTATTCTATACAAAAGATACATGTTCAAAGAAATTGATTTCTTTTCCAATTTATTAGTTTTGAGGTAGAAATATATATTTTGTATGAACTATAATAGAAATATTTTTTATTCTAATAAAAACATATATATAAAATAGAATTCATTCAAATTTTCTCAAAACTTTTCAAATCAGCTCTAGGAATATGAATCCATTTCAGTGTAGCTCAAGAATTTATATTACGTATGTGAATTATATATTCTTTCAAAACTCTTTAGAATTAAATTCAATGTATTTTTTAATATTTAAAGACTCTTCTTTATTATTTCCATGAAGCTCCATTACACTTTAAATTCTATCTCCGCTCAAGAGTTTTTTATATATTCAACCATGTTATATTCATTATTGATTCTTGAAACCTTCATGTTCACTAACTGATGTGACTTAAAAATTTCATACATAGATATTAAAAAATATTGCATGAAAATTTAATATGTTTCACAATAATACTAGTTTGAGGAAAAGAATGGTCTAGATAATTTTAGACTATATACATAATCATATTATTTTATTAAATATATTAAATATCTCCCACAATGTTCTTCACATATATTACTCTTCTATGATTTACCCAACCTAAAAAATTTCCCCAAAAAAGTGTAAAAGAAATATCATAAATGGTGATATTTGTTTTTCCATAGGGTAAACATGGTGATATTATTCATTTATTATGTGTATACAAAACAAGATAATAGGGGTATTAGAATATGACCAAAAAAGCTATAAATTAGAACTATCAATTCATAAATAATAATAATGTCAGATGGCATTGTAAGATTATAATATATGAACCATAAAATAATCATTTATCATTATCCAATAGTTCATAACATAATCATTTGAACATGTCATAGACAATGGAATGAAAATTGTTTCATAATAATATAAATCATATGCCATGGCTATCCACCAATTCATTCATCACATAATTGGATTTAGTTAACTACATGTAAAGAATATTATTTTTTTTTCATAAACTCCCATTTAAACTTTTAGATTATAATACATTATTCATAAACAATTAATTGTAGTGATTTAATATACCCACCTATTAAAATTAAAATGAATTCATATTAATCCCACACAAGTAGGAAAACAATTATCATTTTATCATTCCTTAACCATTTTAAATTAAGTTAGGTTTCATCAAGACCTCATAATTATAATTATAAAACATTAATATAATGATTAAATATTTAATCATTAGACCATATCATTAGTGAATCATTTATAAAATATAAGGTTGTTTTTTAAAGATGAAAAAACAATTAGAAGATAACATGACAAATTATTAATGAAAATAATCATTATTTTTAAATAAAATATCTAAAATCTAAAAAATACCAAAATAATTGGAAAAAATTACATATTAAAATAGTCATGTATGATGTTAAATAATCATTGGATAAAAATATAGTCATGATTTTTTGAAAACAAATTCATGAGGTATATGTTAAAACAAATATTAAACTCAATTATTTGGTAAACATTAGATTCTTTGTAAAAAAAGAATATTAATTTTATCTCTTTTTATATATTTTGAAACATGGAATATTTTATGAATTTTTATATAAAAAAGTTTTTACATATGAAAAAAAATACTATAGAAATTTTTTTATTCACCACATCTATAGATTTAGTTTTATAATAAGTTCTCCCAATTTTTAAATTGATTTTAGAAACATTAATTACATATTTGAAATAATAATAATTGAAATTATATAATATGATAAAATTATTCTTTAAAAAGTATGAATAATAATAAAACTATAAATATTAATTGATGTGTTTATGGTTGAAATAGGGGTTTACATGTTACTTGTGCATGTGTTATAAATAATTTTTGACACACATATAATCATTATTTAATTAATTTAATTTAATATTTAGAATTAGGGAGTATAAATTGTATAAAAATTACTCTTTTATTTTTATACTTAAAAAGTAAATTTCCTTGGTAAATAGATGTTGACTAATAACCATGGTAAAAACTAAAATGGGTAAAGTGAGTAAACCTTAAATCAAAGTAAATAACATGATTAAAAACATGTAATGTTTTTAAAAGATGTTTGGAATGAACATATCATCACCCAAATACATTATTTATCAATCTAGTATTAAAAATTCTTGAGATTTAAATCCCATTATTTAATAGTTTTGGGTATTTTCAGAAATGATAGTCCTCCTCAATTATATAACGCCACATCTTCCCCTCACATATTTACACTCCTAGTGCCTTTGATTTACACATGAACTAAAAAAATCTATTCATTAATTCCATCCACACATCCAAGAGGCCCTATATTCACTATGAATCCCACCTATGGTGTGTTTTTGTAAAAATATAAGGGGGTTTTCTGAAAAAAGATGTATCACTATAAACTGAGTGTTTTGTTTTATTTATTCATCCACCTGCATAAAATCTTTTTAGTAACGGATAATATATGAATATATCTAAATAAATATATATATATTTTTTATAATGATATTTTAATAACATATACCAATATTATCCTCCATTCGATGGGATACAAAACCATCAATATTTTGTATAGTGGATTGATGCCTCCCTAACCGATGAAATTATTTTTCCATCACCCCATCTCATTGTTAGATATTATTTTATTATTTAATATATGCACATTATATTTATGAAATAATTATAATTTTGTAATTAGAATATCACATATTTTGTCTTACCTCCCAATCTATTGGAAAATAATAACTCCACTCATGTGTCTATGTAGAATACCGAATCAACGAAGTGATGTGACGTGTTTTTAATTTTATATTATCTGGATGGTAATGAGGGTATATTTAGTAAATTTATACAATCTATATGATATTATTTTGGTTATTAAATTTTAAAATAATATTTACCTTTATTTCATTACATCTTTCGAGACAATGGAAAAATAATTCATGTGTATGAACATATTTTTAGCTTTATGAAGGGTGTAATTAATTTTCTATCACTAAATTATATGGATTACATAAAAAAGTATATGTTAGGTCCTAAAAACTTCTTCAAGGGAAGAAAATACTCCCACAACAACTTTGTAGAGGAAAGAAAGAATTCCCATAAGTTTAGTAAAGAGGATGGACTCAAATTGAGTTACAAACTTCGAAAGAAATTTCAAGGAATGGAAATTGTCAAAGATTTTTAAGAGACCCACGTACTATCACTAGGAAGGTTTCAGAGACCGCATGAACTAAGAACCACCAATATGCAGATCATCTTATGAGGCACTAGCTTGCGGGGTGAGGGATGGAAAACGTAAGAATCTACGAATTGCATCCCTGGCTGAATAAAACACACAAATTCCATCTGTATACCATCTCATTAACTAATTAGTTCGTGGAAAATGAAAATTGGAAAGGTTCTGTGAACAATGACTTGAGAACCACAACCTCCGCAAACCCTATATGATCTATTCTTCCGTAGATCGAGATATCTCTTTATAGGCTTCCAAAAATGGTGTTTTATTCCCCTATATTTGATTTCACCAATTATCTATAAAAGGAGAACATATGGAATTAAGAAATAACAGACAATGTAATCATAGAGGAGACCTGAGAGGTTGGAAGTAAGAATTAATAGAGGATTTCGTCTTTAGTCTCAAATCATCGGTGAAGCCCAAATTCCCAATCATATTTATTGTAGGTATAAGTAGTCGTAAACCATAAATAAAAAAAATATAAAAATAAATAGAGAACCCTAAACCTAATTGGGGAAATTAGGAAAAACATATTCCTCATGGATGAACTCTCTATAAACGATAGTTCCCAGGTCCATCATTCGATATGGTGTTCCACATAGTGTATCTCTTTGGAAATTTACCCGACTCCATGTACTGCATAAGTATGCGGATGGAACCCAGTGTTGTGGGGTGGACCACATCCACTATGGTGCACGATGGTCCATACCCAAGCCCGCATAATACTTCAGTACATAGATGACCCCTCCAACCGCATACCACTATGGTATGTAGAGCTCCTCCCATCCAGTATAAGAAAACAGTACGCTAAATGGGGTGTCTTTTGGTATTCTTCACTCAGACTCTAATATCACCCCTCTATCACCATCCAGTCCTCAATAGGACCTTAAAAAACATTCCCCCCACATCAGGCCTAAGCCTCCTTCAAAGCCACTAGACTCGTATGATCAAATCCTCGAGCGCATCGTCACGCCCTTTTGAGTCTACATACCCATGGTAAAAGGAGTCACGAAGGCTCTTCCCACCACTGTTCAAACTCTAGGGATGTCTGTAAGTCTATATTCCCATGGAATCCTAGATTCCAAATATGGGATGCTGACGTGAACATACATGTTCTTAGTATTAACGGTGATCACTTTATTTTCCATTCAATTAGGAATGTTGATCAGCTAAATGAATCACATTCACTCTTCCTTTTGATTAGAGGTGACATTCCTCTGATTTCCTAGAATATGCTATTGGGTAACTCCTACTAAGGTAACTCAATAATATTATAATGTTTAAGCCACATGACCTCCAATGTAATCCCATATTAAAGGGTTTATTGCTCCATGCCTTTTTCCATGGTTTCCCTGGCCTCTTCTGCCGTAGGTCCGCCCTCTCCCATCAGTAGGAGAGGTGGTGTGTGGTTGGTTGGATATCTCACATCCTATTGTTTCTCAAACTATGAATGGATCTCATGGGATTAGAGATGTGTGAAAATTACAATATCCACCCAACCAAATGAAATATTGAACTACAAGATATCTGATTCTTTGTTAAAAAATTAAACATAGGATGCCTGTTTGAAGGCTCGATCTGAATAGGGGTTCCCTTACAAAAGGGTCCCCCCAACCATGTCCTTTCAAATGGGAAACTCCCATGTGTAATCCCCATGTTTCCCAAACTATTTTTTCTCTGATTCCACTCATGAGAATACATAGGAATCCAATCTTATATGTCTGATCCCAACATTAAGAAACCTTCCACCCCTGGACGATGATAAACTCTAGAGTTCCTTATTACATGTATCAAGTTAGCATTGCCTCTATAACATAAAATCGATGTATTCCTATGATGACCCTAAAAACCAGGGTTAGCACGTGGATAAACTATTATGGAATGAACCATGGATTAATAAACATATGATCATGACATAAATCTATAATAGAGTTCCAATATATGCAATAATTCCCACCAAGGGGTGCGGTGAGCCTGACCTCCCATCCTCTCAACTAATGCAATTCTTAAGTGTCGTTGGCCAAATCATAATCCAAAGAAAAACTAAATATAGTAAATAAGGTCCTTGACGCTTGGATACTAGGTTTGTTATGTGCTTTTGGCTCCATGAATAAACCTGTTGGAGACTATCTGAGGAAGTTATATCCTATGATGACCAATTTCACAAGTACATAACCCCAAGAAATCACCCACTGAGACCATTTGACTCTTGAAAAACCTTCACAATAGAGAAGGAATGAACTACATAGTCCACTTGGAGTCAATGCAATCCTCCTTGAAAATATTAAAACGTGAATTTGGTTGATATAAAGATGGTGACGTGAAAGTTTCCATAATGATGGAAAAATGCTTGTCACCCATTATAACATTATTTTCATTTTTTCCTACTTGTGTAACCACATCACCCTAGGAGGAAAAAAATTGGTGAACCAAACATGAATACTTAACCAGGGTGGTGGTCTTATGCTACTCAAGCCCCTTCACCTCAAAAAAGGGGGGAGGCCATGATGAATCATAAAATATGCATATATTCAAGAGATTCTAATTTTATGGGGTTATTTTTTCTATATATTTCATATATATATATATATATTGTAGGTTCCCATAGAAAATTCTTCAATCCAAATGAAATCCCAACAAATATGGAATATATGCGCCTTAGAGATCCCACAGGAGTCTGAGGCCCCAATGAAGAGTAAGACACCCTCACCTACCCATCATCATTAACACTAAGTATCTCATAGGTTGATAAAAAGAGTACCACTGAATTTATACTCTCATAACAGTGGAGGACATATGAAAAGTCCACCAGTCTGGGAAAGCTCTCTAGCTACCTCCTTATCCATGGCTGGTGCCTGAGAAAAAGGCTGACCCATTGGTTGTCTTGAATTGTTTCAAGATCATATGCCAAGAGTGTCACAATGAGTACCTCCCTTATCATAGGGTGGAAGATGAATTCGATGCTGACAACTTCATGTGAATTTCATAGGGGTCCTACTCATGGGCCCATACCAGAGTTTGTCGCCACTGAAACTGGGTGACCAAGACTCCTCATGATAAAGAGGACCTTATGTCGAGGAAAACTGTTGAAGCCTGGAATACCTAGGTCCCTCGGGCTTCCCTCAAAGTGAGGAAAATATATAATCATAAAATGCTTTCAACCTGGTTCCTGAGGAGAAACTCCGCCATAAAAACGTGGCTAAATTAAATGGGAAGACATACAAACCTACCCTTTCTACTCATCCCACGACCAAAATGGGGTGGCATAATATGATCATGTGCACATTCTAGCTAGTTCTCTTTGGTCTCATCGTGTAGACAGAGTGGAAAACTATAGGAAGATGAAGATATATTCAAATGTAAAAGAATCCCGTCATCCAAATATGGTATCATCCAACCACACACAAACACAAATACCTACTGAACATATCAGGCCCATCATCCAAATATGGAATCTAGAAAATATGATCAGAGTCCAATTCCTAGTGATTGATATCATGAACATCATCCAAATAGGGTTGAATGAAAATATGAGTAGAGTCAAATTCCTATGGATTCATAAAAAAACATAATAAAAAAACTTTGGCAAAAGAGAAAATGAAATCCCCCTCTTGTGAATATCAATCCCACTAGTCAAATATGGTGGAATGCAGACAAAAAACTAGCGGTAAACTTGATCCTCTATCATGGAACAGGAGAATGGAAACCCATGGGGGATTTCAGTGGGAACAAACTCCTGATCTGATATCAGAATGGTCCATTTTACCCATTCCATCCAAAGATGTATCTTATCACATCTTATCAACGATGGTAGATCAAACATCAATTCTAGACCATACCATCCAAACATTCCATGATATCATTGCATCATTGGAAAAGGAGAGAAACCAGGCCCATAACCTGGTTTCCTTAAATATAATGACTTACTCGCAAAATGGTCTAGTCACTCCAGAGTAGTTATGCATCCCTGCTCCAGTATAAGAGTGTCAATGAAAAAATCCTGTGAAACACAGACAACCGGATCAGAAATATATACTAGTTCCAACTAAGGGACGTCGGTCCAATGTGGTAGCCACTCCAGGGCAGGTATACATCCCTTCCAAGACTCAAGATGTCCACCGACATATTTTGGAGACTTCATGGGAGACAACAAGACATGTACACATATATGAAGGTCGTTACCAACATCCGGCAGCCTCGTTTACCCATAAGAGAGTACCTAAAAATAAAATGCACCAAATTCAACTAGAAAATGAAGTGAACATAAGTGATCCTACTCTAATGGAAGATGGGGTTCCTAATTCCCTCGATCATATATCAATAACGACTTAAGACCTTGTACGTCAATTACCAAATTATTGAATTGGCAGTATCAGTTGTGATGGCCCTCCACACAATGTCTCTACCAGCAGCTCTGAAGGACCTCCCCAGAGCACCCATAGGGATTACTCCGTGGGCTAGGAATGACTGATCATGAGATCCAATCTCCAAATGAGTGTCAAGGTATCCCTCCCCTCGATCAGAATTTTTGAAAATAATAAGGTCCTCCTCTTTCTGTTGTCTGCCCTGATGTTCCTCCCCAGGATATACGTTACAAATATGTTTCTCTATATAGTTGGACGTTGAGCCATGATGATAGTCACTGCCATGATAATAGTCATTGCGAAGGGCATCCGTGCAATGTAAGTTTCTATGAAGGCCCTCCCTATAGTAAAATCAAGAAATGAGAAGGTTATTACAACCCAAAATTTCATTAATGGAAATCCATCTTGATCTAATTAAATTTATCTTTAAGTAAAATGTTTATAAAAATGTCAACATCATTGGTTTTATGTTATGAATTATGACCATTTCTAATATAGCCATTGAATAGTCATCACCTGATTAGAATAAATATAGGGATTTAATGAATGCAATTTACTCAGACAAATGACGTGATGGCCTCATCCAGTAGAATTGCTCCATACGAAGCTCATTTGTTATAGCTCAGAAAATAGGTGTCATCATTGGGCTTCACTCTTGACAAATACCAAGCCGAGCTTCATCATGTCAAGTTTGAACAGAACCATCTATTGGAGAAGTGGAAGTTGATAGAGATCACCATGCATGAAATGTTATTCGAGCCACCCCAAGAGTCTATCACCATCACACATCTTAACCATAGGTCTTATGCGGATGTTTTAAGGGGTTATGTAAAAAATCCCTTGTACTATGGTTATGTAATTTATTTTTTTATATAATAATGAATACACTTTCATTTTATTATTGTTACCTTGTAAATATTTTTTAAAGAACAAATATTATTTTTTGTTAGTGTTCAGCTAAGAAATCTATTTTGATGAATCATTATATTTTTTAATTAAATAATATTTCAATAAAATATTATAATTATTATTAAATTAAATATTATTAAATATAGAAGATCATATAATTTTATGAATGCAATTGAAATTTTTATTACGGTTTGAAAGCCATTTTTTCCAAAACCCATGAATTTTCGATAAATGTAAGTTTTTATATTTAAAAGTGAAAATTAACATTTTTAGAAAATTATTTAGGTAAAATGAATATTATTTCTTGAATCAGGATGTCAAAATTATCCAACGGTGAATTTTTCATAATTTTCTGAGACAGTCAAATTTTTGGGTAAAAATTAAATACCGATTAAATATATAATGTGTTTTCTGACATTATAATGACCCTATATTGATGTAATAAAATACTATAAGAATTATGTTCGGCCAATATATATTTTAATATTAATATAATGTGATTTTGGGTTTGTATGACTTATTTTACAAAGCATTAAGGGACCCTTCAAGACTTATTAAACATCTTGTCTTTTTAAATTTATTTCCTTGGGAGTGTGACTCACCTCCACATAAGGAACCACATTATTTTAAGACATTCGGAAATTTTCCTTACACAATATTTTCTTACACTTCCCTTTTCCAAAAAACATGTGAAAAACCATGATATTTTTTGTGGTTTGGATTAATTTAATGTGAGGTGTCCCAAACCTAAATAATAAATAATTCCCTCACCTTTTCTAAATAAACCCACCCATGCTTCCACTTCTTCCTCACTAAAAGCCTTTGGAGTTCGTCCAAACTCTACCCTCATCTCTCTAGAATCATCCAAAGGTTCCCCAATCTCCCAAGAAGCCTCTCTCAAGCATCTCTCAAGCCATTGGAAGCACACTTCCAAATAAGGGGTTTTCTTCCTTTCTCATTTTTGTCCAATTTCTTTAATGTTGTTATGCCATTTCAATTTCAATTAGAAATGATGTGTTATGGTTTTTCACCACCCCCCATACTTCCCTATTTATGTTGGAATGATGGGAGACACCTTTCTCTCTCATTAAAATCCTCCCCTGTACACTCGTTACTATACCGAAATTTGGAAAGGAATTTCGCTCTCCTCATTAACATTCAAGCAATTCTTTTGTATCATGAATGTAATTTCCATTACATTTGTTGGGACATCTATATATATGACCCCATTACTGTCCTTTTCATTTAAATATGATGATACACCCCTTTCATTCTCATCAATTTGTTTTTGAATTCTTACGTCCCACTGTTACGCTGCCGAAATTGCACCGATTATCCACGCCAATGCCATTGTGTAGTGGATACCATGCCCATTTCTCTATCAAGAGTATTCACCTTTATTCACCATTAATTATTCATTATAAAGTATCATTCATGTATTCCACATTCTTTTATCATGGAATAAATGATGATGTTGTATGAATCAATGTTATATGATACATGTTGCACACTTATGCATGAAATGAAATTTTTAAAAAGGGTGCGCCCTTATAGCGCTACAATGCATTGGGTAAAGTATAGTATCCTGATAAATCATTTTTAATGGGTGTTTAATCATGCAAAACAAGTGAAACGTGGTTTTACTCGTGCTTCAGGTGAAATGAGGATTTACTCATGCTCCATGTGCAATGAGCCTTGGCTCAAGATAATTCCATATTAAGTGTTGTTGCCACATTTCCACGTTATGATTACCATGATTTATCTTTACATTATTTTTATCTACCTATTTTTCTCTATTGATATTCCTATTGTCTAACATGTATTGTATACCTCATGTTATGCCATGATTATTATCTTACTAGGGTTTATATCACACCCTTTTCTTATGCATGTCCTCAGGTTATCCCATGAATTACTATGTACAAGGGAATATAGTGGTCATGTAAAGGAGGTTTTCAATAAAGATGTTGTATTTAAAGTTTTATGTGGTTATGTAATGATCCTAAGCCTCAAAGACACTAGACCTCTAGTTATTCGATGTTGTATCATGTGTAGTTTATGTAATAAATTATGATTAATTATGTAATAAATGATCAAGGTTGTAATAGTTGGTATCAGTGGATAGGTTTTTTTATTTTTGGGATTATGATTAGAAAACCCCTAGTATAGCCTTAGAGACCCCACTAAGTATAATAAGAACATCCCTAAGTTTTGGTGAGTATTGATTTTGTGTTTTATCAAGCGAATATATCCCTGTCGGGATGCGAGTACATAGAGGCGTCCCTGGCATAGATGTACATTGGGGTGAAATCCCAGACAAGGAGTTTCATGCTTGATGTGGGGTATCCTGGTACACGAAAATGGGCCTTGCTGAACTCTTGGTTAGGACACTCCCATGGGGATATGATTTGGTAAATTCAGAAGCATAGTATGAACTATTATCAAGGGAATTAAAAAAATTCTCTAGAGAATATATGTTATAAATTTGATCATGGATAACATGGATTGAATCCTATAGATTCATAAGTTAAAGAAATAAAAGTAATTTATATGTCATCTTCATTGGTCTTTGGAATACCCTTTATGTGTTACCCCTAAATTTCCTTTTATTCCAGCCAATGGCTGGTAATAGGATAAATCGGGCTGACAACTGATGTGAAGATCAATGTGATGACTGTAATAATGAGTGCCCAATCCAATGGGAGCGTGAATCATGAACTTAGTCATGCTTCTCTCTCTGCTAACTCATGATTTTAACAAAAACATGGGAAAAGAGGAATGTTCAACCCCCCTAATAAAGAACAAGTCACTATCGAGAAATTCATAATAAAAAGGCATCCTAATTTTAATGGATCATTCGATCCCTCGATTGCTATACCATGGCTAGAATCCATTTAAATGATCTTCTCCACCCTTCAATGTTTTGAAAAAGATATGGTTCTCCTGGATGCTTATTGTATGGAGGGTAAAGATGAAATATGGAGGACATTGATAAAAAATATGAAGCCTGAGGAGGAGATCGAGGTGTTGGAATGGAAGGATTTCTAGAAGATGATTTTTGATATATATTTTCCACGCACCCTCCAGATTAAGATGGAAAGGGACATCCTTTCCCTTATGAAAAAAGACGACGAATCAGTTGGAGCCTATGAGGTAAACATCACAAGGCTTTCACTATACACTTTCGGATTTGTCGTTACCCCCGAATGCAAGGTTGACCGCTTCTTTGGTGGGTTGAAACCTAGATTCCGAGAAGGCGCTAGCAAACCGTGGCTTCGACTGTTATGAGGAAATTGTTTGATGTGCCCTCAAGGATGAAATGGAGATCATAGAATCTCAAGGGAATCATGGGGATAAGAATCATAAGGTGGAATTCAATGTTGGTGGTCCGATGGATAAATCAAATGGTGCTAATAAAATCCAGCCCACCACTTTCCAATGGTGCAAAAAATAACAACCCTAGAAATTGCCTGAAGTGTACAAGGAAATGCTTTAGGTGTGAAAGAGAAGGGCACCTAGTAGTTAACTATCGGAAAGAAAGACCCGCAAATATGATAGAGTAGAGGATCTCTCCATTCGAATCTCAATTCATATTTCATTACTACAACTGCAAAGAACCAGGTCATCATGAAAATTAGTGCCCTAATCTAAGGGTTTTTGGAGGCAAACAATAACATCCAAGGAAGAAAGGGAAAACTTTTACCCTCACTACTACCAAATTGAACCCCAAAAATGATGTGGTGACAGGTGCTCAAGTTATTCATTCAAGAATAGGGAACGTATTTTGTGATTCCGGTTCTATGCATTCATTTATATCTCGAATTTTTGGTAGAAAAAACATGGCACCACCACAAATCATGGAAGTGAAGATGTCATTAAGAATGGAAAATGGAGAAATAATTGCATCCCATGAATTTAACTCCTCCCCTATCATAATATATGGATTGAACTTCCTAGGGAACCTCATCATACTCCCTCTGGTGGAATTTGATGCAATTATGGGCATATATTGGATTTCCATATATAGAGCCAACATAAATTTCCATGAGAGGGAAATTACTCTCCATGTGGATAATCGACCTCTGATTCATTACAAGTGTAAGGGGGAAGATGAACCGTCATTAGCTCCATCATCTCAAGCGTGGATATTATTTCCCTATGATCATGAATATCTGGCTCAGATGATTGAGTCCAAGGAAGCAACCATCCTTTAAGACATGCCTATTGTGAGGGAATTTGCAGAAGTGTTTCCCAAGGAATTGCCTAGTCTTCCTCCTAGAAGAGATATTGAATTATCAATTGATCTTATACATGGGGAATTTCCAATATCCAAGAATCCATATATAATGGTTATTGTGTAGCTTGAGGAGCGGAAGAAACAACTACAAGAGAATCTACATAACGGGTTTATATGCCCATGTGTTTCACCATGGGGTGCACCAGTCCTCTTTTTCAATAAGAAAGATGGGTCAATTCGCCTTTTCATCGATTATCGTGAGCTTATGAAAATCACGATAAAGAACAAGTATCCTCCCCCAAGAATACATGACTTGTTAGATCATCAACGTGGAGCACAATACTTCTCCAAGGTGGATTTGCAGTCGGGATATTATCACGTATGGGTGAAGAGGGAAGATATCCCCTAAAATACTTTTCGTACAAGATACATGCACTATGAATTCATAGTGATGCCTTTAAAAATCACTAATTCTCCCGAAATCATCAGGGACTTGATGAATAAAGTCTTTAGATATTACCTCGACAAATTTGTGGTAGTCATTATTGATGATATTCTGGTATACTCCAAAACCAAGGAGGATCCCAAGGAGAATCTATGAACTGTACTAGAGACCTTGTGGAAGGAGATTCTCTATGAAAAGTATAGAAAGTGCGGGTTCTGGTTGAAGGAGGACTCATTCTTGGGCCATATCATCACATGAAATGGGATATCTATAGATCCCTCCTAAACAGATGCAATTTAAGGATGGTCGAGGCCAACATCGGTAAAAGATATCCGTAGCTCTTTGGGGTTAGCTGGATATTATCGATGATTTGCGAGAAATTTCTGATGACTTTCCAACCCTCATACCAAGAAAACTCATAAGGGAGTAATTTTTTCTTAGAGTGATGAATGTGAAGAAAGCATCAATGAGTTGAAAAAGAGGCTTATCACTGAGCATGTGCTCATATTACCCACAAGTGGCAAACTTTTTTTTGTATTCAGTGATGCTTTAAAGAAGGGAATGGGATGTGTGTTGATAAAAAATGAAAAATTCATTTCTTATGTTCATGGAAATTGAGATTTCAGGAATAGAACTATCCAACTCATGACCTTGTGTTGGATGCAGTGATCTTTGGATGGAAAATTTGGCAGCATTATCTCTTGGGGGAGAAGTGTGAAATATTTACAGACCAAAAAAGACTCAAGTATATATTCACACAGAAAGAGTTCAACATGCACCAAAGAAGATCGCTAGAGCTGATCGATGACTATGAATTCTCAATCCATTACCACCATGTGAAAGCGAAAAATGTAGAGGATTCCTTATGTAGAAAGGACCCATCAATTTTATCATTGATGAGAATTTAAAGGATCCATTCTTCTTAGACTTGATGGAGATGGACATGGGAATCATAAAGAAGGGAACATCATAAATCCTTTCACAAATGATTGCTCAACTGTCACATTTGGAAATGTTAAATGATTCTCAAAAGGATGATGTGGGAATTAAGGAGAAAGTGGAAGCTATCAGAAAAGGGAAATCCTCAGAGTTTATTGTTAATGAAGAGGGAAATATGAGATTTGGGAAAAGACACTTTGTCACATCTAGTCTAGAGCTAAAGAAGGAAATTTTGGATGATGCACACTGTTCAAATTTTCTTATTCACCCAGGAAACACAAATATGTATTGAGATCTCTCAAAGCATTAAAGGTGGGATAATATGAAAAATGAGATCACTGAATATACATCAAAGTGCCAGGTGTGTCAGCAAGAAAAGGCAGAGTGGCAGAAGTCTAAAAGGATGATGCAACCATTCCCCATACCAGAATGGAAATGGGAGAACATCACCATGGACTTTGTCACCGGACTTCCAAATACATCCAAAGGAAACAATGCAATCTGGGATTTTGTTGATTGTCTTACAAAGGCTGCACACTTCATTGCTATACGGGAGGATTTCTTCATTGGATCAACTGAAAAGGATTTATATTAGGGAACTGGTAAGTCTGCATGGATTACCACTATCTATTATGTCTGATCAAGATCCAAGACTCAACTATATGTTTTGGAAGAGTCTTCAACATTCTTTTAATATTTAACTGAACTTTAGTACGACCTATCATCCTCAAATTGATGGCCAATCTGAGCGAACTATCCAAACACTTGAGGACATGTGGATCACATGCTCAATGGACATTAAAGGGGGAGGGGATCAACATCATTATCTGGTTGAGTTCTCTTATAATAACAGTTTCCACACAAGAATCTAAATGGCACAAAATGAAGCCCTTTATTGGAAAAGGTGAAGAACACCGACAAGATGGGATGAGGTCGGTGAGCATAAGCTGCTTGGACCATAAATGGTCAAAGAAATTGTGGAGAAGGTGAAAAATATTCAGCATCATATCAAGGAATCCCAAAGTCGACAAAAGAGTTATGTAGATAATCGTCAATGAGACCATATGTTTAAAGTTGAAGACATGGTATTTCTAGGCATATCTCTGTGGAAGAAGGTCCTGAGTATTGGAAAGAATGGGATGTTAAGTCCAAGGTACATCGGCCCCTTTGAGATTCTTTTTTGTGTCAGGACTGTGGCTTATTGACTAGCACATCCACATACAATGGCCAAAGTATATGATGTATTTCATGTATCTCTCTTAAGGAAATACATACCAAACCCTTCACATGTACTCTATTCAGAGGTGGTACAGTTAGAGGATGATCTTTCTTATAAGGAGAAACTAGTGAAGATCATAGATCATAGAGAAAAGTCTGATGAAAAAAGACAATTCCCCTCGTCAAGGTGTTGTGTTGAAACCACAAGTTTGAAGAAGTGATGTGGGAATCGGAGGAAATGATGAAGCAGAGTTACCCACATATTTTTTATTGTGGGAAAAGAAAAATTCAAGGGTTAAATTTCTTAAGGGGGAAGATAGTAATGACCCAAACATTCATTAATAGAAATCCCTCTTGATCTAATTAAATGTCTCTATATGAAAATTTTTTATATAAAATATCAAATTCTTTGGATTTATGTTAATATTTGTGACCGTTGCTAATATAGATGTTGAAAAATGATCACATGATTTTTATAAATATAGGGCTTTAATGAATCCGATTTACTCTGACAAAGAAAGTGATGGCCTCATCCAGTAGAATTGCTCCATATGAATCCCATTTTTCAGAGCTCGGAAAAGAGGTGGCATCATTTGTATTCTCTCTTGACCAAATCCAAGTTGAGCTTCATCATGTCAAGCTCGAATAGAACTGTCTACGGGGGAAGTGGAATTTGATAGAGATCACCACGCGTGTAATGTTATCCAAGCCACCCCAAGAGTCTGTCACCATCGCACACCATACCCTTAAGTCTTATGCCGCTGTACTAAGAGGTTATTTAAAAAATATCCAGTACTATGGTTATGTATATTATTTTTGTATATAATAATGAAAATACATTCATTTTATTATTTTTACACTGTAAATAGTGTTTAAAGTAAAAATATATTTTTAGTTAGTGTTCAGCTAAGAAATATATTTTGATGATTTAATGGAATTTTTAATTAAATGATATTTTAATGAAATATTATTATTATTATTAAATTAATTTTTATTAAATTGAAATGATCATATAATTTTATGAATGCAATTGTAATTTTTATTAAGGTTTGAAATCCATTTTTTTCAAAACCCATGAATTTTCGATAAATGTCGATTTTTATTTTTAAAAGTGAGAACTAATATTTTTAGAATATTATTTAGATAAAATGAATATTATTTTTGGAATCAGGATATCAAAATTATCCAACGGTGAATTTTTCATAATTTTTTGAGACACTCAAATTTTTGGGTAAAAATAAAATACCGTTTAAATATATAATGTGTTTTATTACATCATAATGACCAAATAGTGATGTAATAAAATAATATAAGCTTTATGATCTTCCAATATATGGTTTAACATTAAAATAGTGTGATTTTGGGTTTTTTTGACTTATTTTACAAATCATTAATGGACGCTTCAAGACTTATTAAACATCATGTCTTTTTAAATTGATTTCCCTGGGACTGTGACTCACATCCACAAATGAAACCCCATTATTTAAATAAGTTCAGGAATTTTGCTTATAAAATATATTTTTTTCACTTCCCATTTCCAAAAACCATTTTCAAATACCATGTTAAGGTTTCTGGTTTGGATTTCTTTAATTTGAGGTGTCCCAAACCTAAATAATAATGAATTCCCACACATTTCCTATATAACCCCACCATAGTTTCCACTTCTTCCTCACTTGAAGCCGTTGGAGTTCATCCAACCTCTTCCCTACTCTCTCTATAATCCTCCCAAGGTGCCCCAATCTCCCAAAAGTCCTCTCTCAAGCCTCTCTCAAGCCTCAGGAAGCACACTTCCATGTAAGGGTTTTTCTTCCTTTTTCATTTTTGTCCATTTTTCTTAATGTTGTTATGAACTTTTAGTTTCAATTATAAATGTTGGGGTATATTTTTTCACCTCCCCCATACTTCCCTCTTTATGTTGGTATGATGGGAGACCCCTTTCTCTCTCATTAAAATCTTCCCATGTACACACGTTACTATGCCTAAATTTCGAATGGAATTTCTCTCTCCTCATTTACATTCAAGCAATTCTATTGTATCATGAATCTAATTTCCATTACATTTGTTGGGACATGTATCTATATTACCCCCCTTGAATTCCATGTTATTTAAATATGATGAGACACCCCTTTCTCTCTCATCAACCATTTTTATGAATTCTTACATCACGCCGTTACACTGCAGAAATTACACCGATTTTCCAAGCCAATGACATTGTGTAGTGAATACCATGCCCATTTCTCTATCAACGGTATTCAACTTTATGAACATTTACTTATTGATTAAAAATATTCATGTATTAATTCCACATTCTTTTATCGCGGAATTAATGATGATTTTTTATGAATCCATGTTATATTATCCATGTGGCACACTTATGAATGAAATAAAATGTTGAAGAAGGGTGCACCCTTATAGCACTCCAATTATTTGTGTAAAGTATAGTATCATGATAGGTCATGTGAATTGTATGTTTACTTGTGCTAATTCATGTTCAATTATGTTTAACTCATGCTTCATGTGGAATGATTATTTACTCATCCTCTATGTGCAATGAGCTTAGGAAGAAGTTAATTCCATGTTAAGTGTGTTGCCACATTTCCATGTTATGATTATCATGCTTTATCATGCCTTTATGTTTATGCATCTATTGTTCCCTATTGATATACCTATTGTCTAATATGTATAGTATTCCTCATGTTATTCCATGATTATTCCCTTACTGGGATTTATTTCTCACCCTTTTCTTATACATGTCCTCAGGTTGTCCCATGAAATGATAAGTGAGTGGGAATGTAGTGGTCATGTAAAGGAATTTTTCAATAAAGATGTTGTATTTAATGTTTTAATTTGTTATTTAATGATCCTAAGCCCCAAAGACACTAGGAATTTCAATATTCTATGCTATATATTGTGAAGTTTATATAATAAATTATGTTTAATTGTGTAATAAAAGATCAGGGTTATTATAGTTGGAATCAGGGGATAAGGTTAGTTATTATTGGGATTAGAATTATAAAACCCTATTAAAGCCTTAGATACAAGACTAAGTATAATAAGAACATCCCTATTTTTGGTGAGTATTGAGTAAGTGTTTTGTCAAGAAAATACATCCTAGACTCGATACGAGCAGGTAGAGGCAGATCTGGAATAGATGTACCTAGGGGTGAAAACCCCGACAAGGTGTTTCGAGCTTGACCCGAGGTATCCTAGTACACAACAATGGGCCTTTCTGCACTCTTGGTAACGACTCTCCCAGGGGATATGCTTTGGTAAATTCACAATGTTAGTATGAACCCTTATTATGGGAATTAAAAAATTGCCCCTAAGATTATATGTTATAAATTAGATCATGGATAACATATATTGAAGACTATATATTCATAAGTTAAAGAAATAAAAGTTATTTATAAGTCATAAAGTTTTGTCTTTAGATTACCCTTTATGTGTTACCCCTATCTTTCATTTTATTCTATCCAATGGCCAGTAATAGGAGGACTCAGCCTAAAAACTAATGTGAACATCAATGTGATGATTGTACTAATGAGATGCCCAATCTAATGGGAGTGGGAATCACAAACATTTTCATGGTTCTCTCTCAGCTAACTCAAGATTTGAATAGAAACATGGATCAAGAGGAATGTTCAACCCCCCCCCCCCCCCCAAGAAAGAACAAGTCGCTATCAATAGCTTAATTAGAGAAAGGCCTCATAATTTTAATGGATCATCTGATCCCTCGATCACTAAACAATGGATCAACTCCATTGAAAAGATATTCTCCATCCTTCAATGTTCTGAACAAGAGAAGGTTCTCCTATCTGCTTATCATATAGAGGTTGAAGCTAGTCAATGGTAGACATTGATAAAAAATATGAAGCCTGGTGAGTGGATCAAGCCGTTGGAATGGAAGGATTTCCGGAAGTTGTTTTTAGATCAATATTTTCCTTGCACCCTCCGGATTAAAATTGAAAAGGAAGTCCTTTACCTCATGAAAAAAGACGAAGAATATATTGGAGTGTATAAGGCAAACCTCACAAGGATTGCACAATACACTTCTGTCTTTGTCGTTACCCCTGAATAAAAGGTCGACCACTTCATTGGTTGGCTAAAACCTAGCCTGTGAAAAGTGCTCGCAATCCGTATCATCAACAGCTATGAAGAAATTGTCTGATGTGCCCTGACGGTGGAAATGGAGATTGTATAATCTCAAGGCTATCATGGGTATAAAAATCATAATGTGGATTTCAATTCTGTAAGTAAAATGGATAAATCCAACGGTGCTATAAAGATCTAGCACCCCACATGCCAAAGGTGCGGAAAGAAGCACCCTGGATATTGCCTTAAGGGTATGAGAAAATGATTTATGTGTGAAAGAGAAGGGCACCTTGTTGTTAACTGTCAGCAAGAAAGACCCTTGACAGCGATAGAGGAGAGGAACACTCCGTTCGAACCTCAATGCATGGTTCATTGCTTCAACTGCAAAGAACCCAGGCATCTTGCACATTAGTGCCCAAAGACAAGGGTTTTTTTAGGCAACCAAAATCCTCCAAGGCAGCAAGGGCGAACTTTTTCCATCACTACTACCGAAGTGAACCCCGACAATGAAGTGGTGATAAGTATGCTAGTTATTCATTCAAGAATAGCGAATGTACTTTTTGATTCAATTTCTACACATTCTTTTTTATATTGAATGTTTAGAAGACCAATCCTGGCACCAAAACAAATCATGGAAGTGACGTTGTCAGTGAGTATAGAAAATGGGGAAATCATTTAATCCAATGAATATAACACCACCCCTATCATAATATGTGGATTGAACTTCCTAGAGATCCTTTTAATACTCCCTCTAGTGGAATTTGATGTAATTATTGGAATGGAATGGCTTTCCTTATATAGATCCAATATAAATTATTGGGAGAGGGAAATCAATCTCTATATGGATAATTGACCCCCGATTCTTTACAAGTTCAAGGAGGAAGATGAACCTTATTTAGATCCATCATCTCAGGCATGGATATTATTTCCCTGTGAGCACAGTTATCTAGCTCAGATTATTGAGTCCAAGGAAGCCACCATTGTTGAAGTCATTCCTATTGGGACAAAATTCGCTGAAGTGTTTCTTGAGGAATTTCATGGTCTTCCTCTAAGAAGAGATGTTGAATTCTCAATTGATCTTATACCTGGAGAGTTTCCAATATCCAAGACTCCATATAGAATGGTTGTTGTGGAGATTGAGGAGTTGAAGAAACAACTACAGGAGAATCTGGATAAATGGTTTATATGCTCATGTGCTTCACCATTGGGTGAGCCAGTCCTCTTCGTCAGGAAGAAAGATGGGTCAACATGCCTTTTAATCGATTATCGTGAGCTTAAAATAATCATGATAAAGAACAAGTATCCTCTATCACGAATAGATGACTTGTTCTACCAGCTGTGTGGAGCACAATACTTCTCTAAGGTGTATTTGTGGTTGAGATATTATCATGTAAGGGTGAAGAGGGACGATATCCCCAAGACTGCTTTTCATAGAAGATACGGGCAATATGAATTCATAGTAATGCCTTTTAGACTCACTAATGCTCTAGAAATATTCATGGACTTCATGAATTGAGTCTTTAGAGATTACCTCGACAAATTTGTGGTAGTCTTTATAGATGATATTCTAATATACTCTAAAACCAAAGAGGGTCATGGGGAGCATCTAAGAACTGCACCAGAGACCTTGCGGAAGGAGAAGATCTATGCAACATACAGCCAGTGTGATTTCAGGTTGAAGGAGGTCACATTCATGTGCCGTATCATCACAAGAAATGGGATATATGTGGATACCTCCAAAACAGATGAAATTGAGGGATGGTCAAGGATAACATCCATAACAGATATCCATATCTTCTTGGGGTTAGCTGGATATTATCAATGATTTGTGAGAAATTTCTCAATATTTTCCAACCCTCTTACCAAGCTAACATTGAAGAGAGTTAAGTTTTCCTGGAGTGATGAATGTGAAGAGAGTTTCAAGGAGTTGATAAGGAGGCTTATAACTGTTCCGATGATCACATTACCCACAAGTGGAGAACTTTTTGTGGTATTTAGTGAAGCTTCCAAGAATGGCCTAGAATGTGTGTTGATGAAAAATGTAAAATTCATTACCTATGCTTCAAGGAAATTTAATGTTCATGAATAAAACTATCCAACACATGACCTCAAGTTGGCTGAAGTGATCATTACTTTGAAAATTTGGCGGCATTATCTCTTTGGGGAGAAGTTTTAAATATATACAAACCACAAAATCATCAAGTATATTTTCACACATAAAGAGATAAACATACACCAATGAAGATGGATAGATCTGATAAAAGAATATTACTGCTCAATCCATTACCACCCTGGGAAATAAAACAAGGTGGAGGATGTCCTAAGTTGAAAAGCCCCAGTGATTCTATCATTGATGAGAATTAAAAAGGATCAAATATTCTTAGAATTGATGAAGATGGACATTGGAATCATAAAGAAGGGAACATAATCAATCCTATCACAAATTATTTCTCAACCATCACTTTTGGAAAGGTAAAAGGATGCTCAAAAGGATGATGTGGGAATTCAGGAAAAATTGGAAGCTATCTGAAAAGGGAAATCCTCAGAGTTTAATGTTAGTGAAGCGGTAATTGTGAGATTTAGGAAAAGACTATGTGTCACAACTAGTCCAGAGCTAAAGAAGGAACTTTTGGATGATGCACATAGTTCAAATTTCACTATTCACCAATAAAATAGAAAGATGTATTGAGATCTTTGAGATCATTATTGGTGGGATAATATGAAGAAGGAGATCACTGAATATACATCAAAGTGTCTGGTGTGTCAGTAAGTAATGGAAGAGTGGCAAAAGTGTAAAAGGATGATGCAACCATTGCCCATACCGGAATAGAAATGGGAGAACAAAACAATAGAAATTGTCACCAGAATTCCGAATACATCCAAAGGCAACAATGTAATCTGGGCTATTGTGTATCATCTTATAAAGGTTGCACACTTCAATGCTATTCGGAAGGATTTCTCATTGAATCAACTGGAACATATATGTATTAGGGAAGTGGTAAGGCTGCATGGATTACCATTATCTATAGTGTCTGATCAGTATCCAAGATTCACCTCTATGTTTTGTAAGAGTCTTCAACATGCTCTAAATTCTGAACAGAACATTAGTATGGCCTATCATCCACTAACTGATGGAAAATCCAAGCGGACTATCAAAACACCTAAGGAAATGTTGAGAGCATGCTCAATGGACTTTAAATGGGGATTGGATCATCATCTTCCTCTGGTTGAGTTCTCTTATAATAACAGTTTCCAATCGAGCATCCAAGTAGCACCATATGAAGCCTTTTATAGGAAAATGTGTAGTACACCTGCATGTTGGGATGAGGTCAGTGAGCGTAATCTTCTTGGACCAGAAATGGTCGAAGAAATGGTGGAGAAGGTGAAATTCATTTAGCATCATATCAAGGGAGCCCAGATTCAAAAAAATAGTTATGCAGATAACCGTCGATGAGACCTTTAGATTAAAGTTCAATACATGGTATTTCTACGCATATCTTCGTGGAAGAAGGTCATGTGGTTTGGAAAGAATGGGAAGTTAAATCTAAGAAACATCGGCCCCTTCAAGATTCCTGATCGTGAAGGGATGGTGGCCTATTGACTAGCACTTACACCTAAAATGGCCAAAGTACATGATGTCTTTCATCTATCCCTCTTAAGAAAGTACATACGAGACACTTCACATGTACTCTATTCAGAGGTGGTACAGTTAGAGGATGATCTTTTTAATGAGTAGCAACCAGTGAAGATCATAGATCGTAGAGAAAACGTTCTCAAAAATAAGTCAATTACCCTTATCAAGGTGTTCTGGCGAAACCAAAAGTTTGAAGAAGAGATATGGGAATCATAGGAAATGATAAAGCAAAGTTACCCAAATTTATTTTAGTGTGGGAAAGGAATTTTCGAGGATGAAATTTCTTTAGAGGGGAAGGTTGTAACGACCCAAACATTCATTAATGTAAACCCATCTTGATCTAATTAAATGTATGTTTATGTAAAATGTTTATATAAAATGTCAACTTCATTGGTTTTATGTTAAGAATTGTGATTGTTTCTAATATAGTCGTTGGACAGTGATCACATGATTAGTATAAATATAGGGATTTAATGATTCCAATTTACTCAGAAAAAGGAAGTGATGGACTCATCCAGAAGAATTTCTCTATACGAAGCCCATTAGTCAGAGCTCAGAAAAGAGGTAGCATCATTGGGCTTCACTCTTGTCCAAGACCAAGCCGAGCTTTATCATGTCAATCTTGAAAGGAACCGTCTACCGGAGTAGGGGAAGTTGATAGAGATCGCCATGTGTGTAATGTTATCTGAGCCACCCTAAGAGTCTATCACCATCACACACTGCACCCTTAGGTCTTATGCGGCTGTTTTAAGGGGTAATTTAACAAATCTCTAGTACTATGGTTATGTACATTAATTTTTTATATAATAATTAATATGCTTTTATTTTATTATTGTTACCTTCTAAATAGTTTTTAAAGCACAAATATTATTTTTAGCTAGTGTTCAACTAGGAAATCTATTTTGATGAAATAATGGATATCTGAATTAAATATTATTTTAATAATATATTATTATTTTAGTTAAATTATTTTTTATTAAATATAAATGATCATATAATTTTATGAATGCAATTCTAATTTTTATGAAGGTTTGAAAGCCATTTTTTTCAAAACAAAATAATTTTCGATAAATGTCAGTTTTTATTATTAAAATTGAAAATTAAAATTTTGAGAAAATTATTTATATAAAATGAATATTATTTCTGGAATCATGACATCAAAATTATCCAGTGGTGGATGTTTCATAATTTTATGAGACCGTCAAATTTTTGGGTGAAAATTAAATACCGTTTAAATATATAATGTGTTTTAAGACATCATAATGACCTAATAGTAATGTAATAAAATACTATAATCCTTATTTTTGGAAAATGAATGTTTTACCATTAAAATAATGTGATTTTGGGTTTGATTGAATTAATTTACAAAGGATTAATGGACCCTTCAAGACTTATTAAACATCTTGACGTTTTAAATTGATATCCTTGGGAGTGTGACTCACCTCCACATATGCAACCCGATTATATTAAGAATATAGGACTTTAGGCTCATAAAATATTGTTTTAAACTTCCCTTTTCCAAGAACCATGGGCATAAAAAATGGTATGGTTTGTGTTTTGGATTAATTTAATGTGAGGTGTCCCAAACCTAAATAATAATGAATTCCATCACCTTTCTTATATAAACCCACCCATGCTTCCACATATTCCTTACTCTAAGCCTCTGGAGTTCGTCCGACCTCTATCCTCTCCTCTCTAGAATCCTCCCAAGGTTCCCCAAGCTCCCATGAAGCCTGTCTCAAGCCTCTCTGAAGCCATTGTATGCACACTTCCATGTAAGGGTTTTTCTTCTTTTCACATTTTTGTCTAATTTTATTAATGTTGTTATGCCCATTTAGTTTCAATTATAAATATTGGGGTATGGTTTCAAACCTCCCCCATACTTCCCTATTTATGTTGGAATGATGGGATACCCCTTTCTCTCTCATTAAAAGCCTCCCATGTACACCTGTTACTATGTCGATATTTCGAAAGGAATTTCTCTCTCCTCATTTACATTCAAGCAATTATTTTGTATCATGAATCTAATTTCCATTCCATTTGTTGGGACATGTATCTATATGACCCATTACTATCCATGTCATGTAAATATGATGATATACCCCTTTCTCTCTCATCAAACATTTTTATGAATTCTTACGTCACGTTGTTACGCTGCCGAAATGGCACCGATCTTCCAAGCCATGGCCTTTGTGTAGTGAATACCAGGACCATTTCTCTATCAAGGGTATTCACCTTTATGCACATTTACTTATTGATTATAAAGTTTCACGTATGGATTCCACATTCCTTTATCATGTAATAAATGATTATGTTTTATGAATCAATGTTATATTATCCATGTGGAACACTAATGCATGAAATGAAATGTTTAAGAACGGTGCACCCTTATAGCGCTCGAATGCATTGGGTAATGTATAGTATCATGAAACTTCATTTTCAATGGGTGTTAACTCATAATAATTAAATTGAAACGTGCTTTTACTCGTGCTTCATTTGATATGAGGATTTACTCAAGCTCTATGTGCAATTATCCTTGGCTCATACTAATTCTAGGAAAAGTGTTGTTGCCACATTTCCATGTGATGATTATCATACTTTATCGTGATTTAATGTTTATACTTCTATTATGGTCTATTGATATTCCTATTGACTAACATGTATTGTATTCCTTATGTAATTCCATTATTATTCCCTTAATGGGTTATATTTCTCACCTTTTTCTTATGAATGACCTCAGGTTATCCCATGCAATGCTAAATACGAGGGAATTTAGTGGTCATGTAAAGGATGTTTTCAAAAAAGATGTTGTAGTTCATGTTTTAAGTTGTTATGTAATGATCCTAAACTCCAATGTCACTAGACCTTTCGATCTTCTATGTCGTATCACGTGAGGTTTATGTAATAAATTATATTTAATTGTGTAATAAAAGATCAAGGTTGTTGTAAAGGTCCTCCCCCCATTATAGTATATCCTGAAGGCCCTCCCCTGGATGTACAATAAAAAAATTCTCCTTGCATCAAAGTATCAATTTGTGATGGTAGTCCTCGCCATCATCGTAGTCATCGAGAAGGGCCTCCCCTTACTAAAATCAAGCATCAAGAAGGTACTCCCCTTATTGTAGCCCACCCACAAGTTCTTCCCTAGGGTATACGCTATAAGGACATTTCCCACGATCAAGAATAAACTTCCAATGGTTCCCTCTCCATTACAACATAGATTGCGAAGGTCATCCCCATAATCAATGTTCATACTGGAAAGAAATTCATCCCCTTGCGAGAAAAAATGTGATAAAGCCCTCCATTCCAAAGGCACTCAGAAAGATGATGTTTTACATATCATGCACTCTGTCTAGGATGAATGAAATCCTTTCTCAACAAGAGGATTGTCTGGGTCCACCCTCGTCTTCTGATCAACCCCCACACCATTCACATATCAATGACGCTCCCCCATTTTGGCTTCTTGGGATGAAATTATTGTGAATTAGTCATGCTAGGAATATCATGTATCGGGGTCCCCGGAAGAACAATAACATTATCTGTTCCTCATGATAAGACAAATAACAAAGGATAACATACCAGTGATGTATTGGACTATGGCCACTTATCACTTAGACCTACCATGGGACTTTCCTATGGAATATAAGAATTAAATTCATCTCAATATGTGGAATACTCTTTTCTTGATAAAAGAAATGTTATTTCCTTGTGAAGGGTATACAGACCATATAACCATATTTGTTGAGATTCACCATTTAACAAACCGAGAATCCATCTTTTTTTCATGGTAGCCATGATGAGAAAGCAAAAAAGAAAAACCTTGAACTGGCTTGCCTCCAATAATTGCACATGTTGTGTTTCCTCATTGGCGACGCCCCAACTAATGTTTATATTTTAGGATGGGGAAAACATAGATCTTTAAACTTAACCCTATGTCCAGTCTAGAATTCCGTATTGGAAATGACATCATGCAACGTCATTACCGAATAATAGAAAAAAAAATGAAACCCCTCTTCATGAACGAGGGTATACATAACAAAAACGAACCCAGATTAAGCCTCAAAAGCATCACGACTGAAGAGACCAAGCCATCACGAATCTTTTGAGCTAGGTAACAGAGAACATCCAGCAGGATTCCTGCCTAATGGAATACAGCCAACAATCGGCTCTCATGTTTTCAAAAACTCGTAAATACCTTGCAGGACAACACCATATTCGGCTCACACCCTCTCAGGATTGTGTGAAATCAAATAGGTGGAAATAGCATCAGTTATCACCAACATACAAGAACAACCCTAGCCCATATCCTTGGGGACATTTTTATCTCAAAAATACCTCGTAATATCAACAAATCTAGGCGATATCCCATCAATAGAAGAATGGGAGAAACCCCATCCCACAGGGATGGGGGAATTTTTACCTTATCTTCTTACATGGAACACTTATGTCCACTTCTATCTTGGAAGAATGATGAGAAGTTAATTCACATATTCCACCCCATCTCGTGGTTCGTACCCACCGAGACAAAGCCACATTACGAGGTCAGATCATGGTTCCCTTTCGGAAAATATTCACCACAAAAATTGAATAATGCTGCAAAATGGAAGGAAAAAGTTCAATAAAGTATAAAAAAATCCATCCTACCATTTGGTATAGGGAAAACCATCTCCAATGTGGATTGTATCAGTGATAATTGTAAACTTCAACTCCACAGATCTCATAGGAAATGATAAAAAGGGTGAGGACATAAGAGAAAATGGTTCCCTTTTAAAGACATCCCACACCAAGTCTGATGGCTTCCATAACATGAACTATATAGTGTTCTTAAATTTTGGTTCCCCGGTAGTAAATCTGTTGTTACCTCCCTCGCAAAACCCCAATTAAGTGAAGAATAAATCCTAGGTCATTTATAACCCACCCCTGACTCCCCCTGATAATTTTTCCCTCACTCTTGAGGAAAGATTCCCTAAGAAAGAGGATGATGTGAATGATCTCTGGTGAATTAATGTCGAGATGTTTCAAGGGAGATATCTTCTTGGATGTGTTCCCCCTACGGAACGCCAGCATTTATTCCTAAATGAGGTTCCCTAACCACATGCACTAACCCTTTTGAATGAATTCAAACTCTAATGCCATTCCAACCTGACATCGCGACCATATTCCTAATTAAATCTAAACGTAAAAAAGAAATCAGGACTTCCACCCCTAGGAAGGCAGTCATAGTATATTTAGGTGTACCCATAAATGATATCCCTCGACTTAGTATCCACCAAAAATTCCAACAGCACCGGCACGTCCATATTTGGAAACCACAACACCCACCCAAGTGGAAGTCTAAAAGGATATGTATCAGGGGATCTTGAACATCATTGAGGAACTAACAGCTCCACTAGAATTCATAAAGGGGAGGGGCACTCCGATACAACCAGAGTAAAAACCCTACTATGATTTGGTGAGAAATGTTTCTCCACTGCTGAAATTTGAGAACAATGTATTCCAAGTGTTAAATGGATTGGGATAACCAGAAAAAAAATTTAATTCACTATTCTCCTTATTTTAACCCCATGATGGGCACTTCGAACCAACAAGAAGCTGTAAAACTCAGATGCATCAGGAAAAATCTACAGGGTTCAGCATTCGTCTTTTATAATAGCATTCCATATAACTCAATAATAAGATGGGAGGACCTCCAATGATAATTTCTCTTCCATTTAAATTAGAAATTTTCTAATAAAATGGGAATTAACCTCGTGATCATCCAGTATTGAGTTAATGAAAGATTATTAGACATCATTTATAGTTGGAAGTCCTGCCTTATTCACTAAACTGGTCTCTCCCCCAGGATGAAATGATTGATAAGTGTATTGATAACCTTTGTGATAAATTTCCAACATCGCTCATCCCAGCGAAGTACACAAGTGGGATCTATGATTTCTCTATCATTTACCAATGGATAGAATAATTCTTCCAGCATATCAATCTCAAGTCCTGAGTGGCCCCATCATCCCTAGGAAAAATATCGGGAAAATAAGAAGTGAATTCTCTTATGCTTAAGCCACCCCGACATCAACGTCAGCTGTGAGGCCTCTACCGATCCATGTGGGACACCCTATATGCCAACAACCACCCCACCTTGGCCTGATCAGGAGTGGGGTGAAAAAATAAATCAATTCATGGGATGAATAAATAATATCTACCCATTCAGAGACAACCAGGTCTGCGACTACTTCATAGCCACTATGAATTGTAACTTGCTCCGGCTACCAGAACCAAAGAGAGCAGATAAAGTGGGTCTTGACGAACATCAAAATTATTGTCCCTATCATCCTATACTATGAAACACCATACAAGAATGATCCATCTTTATTTATCTCCTGAAAAATATGTTGGATTCTAGGAAATACAAGTTAGGTCTTCCGCCGGCACAAGTGGTGTATGTTTCCACCTCATACCCAAGTGAGAAAGAGGAATGGAAAAAAGTCTCTGGTAAGTAGGAGAAACAATTTGACAATTGAATGACCCAGAAAATAGTCTACCATGTTCATGGAATCCTCTAGGTTTAGTTGAACCAACCAATCACTCCCCCAAAAGCTCCTGATGTAAAACAACTGTCATCTTCTACCCCGTATTCCTCTAATGGTCAGAAGTAAAGAAAGTCGTAGGAAGAAGATGAGATGATTCCAAAGCTGAATTCAGTCTTGAAACATTTCAACTTCATACCTGTAGACTTGGTAAAATTGGAACTGCCTTGTCAAATGGCACTGTCAGATGATGACAGTCAGACATAAACATTGTTGAATCAAGAACTGATCTTCTACTCCATTGATTCCGTCCACTCGATGTATCCCTTCTCTGATGGAGACTATGTCCACATACATGAATTCCCCATTCCCAACTAGAGTATTGGAGGAAGAGTCCATATAGGATGGGGGTTCCCTGGAATTCATAATTGTGGATGGATTCAAATTCTAGGCCATGCCTTAACCCATACCATTAAAATTGTGGAAACTCGAGGAAGGACCCTCCATCAGACACAACAGGAACCAGAATGTTCCTATGCCCCCACTAAATGAAATATAAGCCCTGTCATCCAGGAATATCCTAAGGAGGAATAAAAAATATCAAATCTACCAAGTCATAAGGGCGGACCAGTTCATCCAAACCCCAAAAAGACCACAACACCGCCAACTCATATCACAGAGGTCGGTCCATCTACATCCAAATCTCAAGCCCCTAAATTATCTATAAAAGTGAATACTCGTACTGGGAAAAGATGAAATTTAGAGAATATATAAGATATTGTAAAGAATCTGTATTATGTACCAAAAAATATATCAATCATGGATACATTGAGTCTATCCACAAACCATAGGGATGTGCTCCTCGAAGCCTTACAAATTCCTGAATAATTCAAGGCGGATGTAGCAGCGGCCAAATCCTAACAGATAGAGACTAATCCTAATTATTGTCACACCATAATCACTTATACAGACAGGTATGCAGACTCCATCATGAAAGGGCACATAACACCTTTATATGTGTCTGACATTATAAATGGAATTGATGTCCAGAGTATTTCCATCAATAATGGCTACGGAGTTAACCTCCTCCTATTGCGAACACTTCATAAGCTGGTATTTGATGACGATATTTTAACACACTTCACCACAACTATGCTATGATATGGCATAAGAGAGAGAAACATATTAGGACGAATCAAGATTAAAACATCTCTTGGAGACCTAATATATGATTCTGATATATTGGTAGTGAAGAAAAGTACAGACTTCCACATCCTATTAGGGAGGCTCTGGTTACATCATCATGCTTCAATTCCATCATCATACCATCAGTGCGTCATATATTACAACAATTAAAAAAAACTGGACATTTTTCACTGATAAATCCCCATTCGAATCCTGTGAGATGCATTACATAGATGTAGGGTGATATGAACTAAAAGAGATGAAATCATTGGAAAAAAACATTGACTATATCACTTACATGAATGGATTAAAAATGTCTCCCACTGACCAACTCCAACAGATTGGGGAAGGGTATGTACTACCCATCAAACAAGTTGAATGTATTTGTTCAATCCCGAATGCATACTCAATTATCTGCATGATTTTCGTTACAAACAACAAGCCCAATGATACAGAAGAGCTGGACGACTCCAATGATTTCCGTAATATCACTAACAAAGATGCTCTCGACCCATCTATAGGACCCCAAACTATCCCCACCTTACTCACTATGGAAAAAAGAAAATTTCTCTCCCAACATTGGAGAGTTCATCATAAGAATACACTATCCCTTAGAATAGGAAGAAGATGATGAAGAGGGTGATAAAGAAGAAGATGGTGAAGAAGAAGACCTCTAAGATTCCCCTCCCGCCTTCGAAAAAGGTGTTCCCACCACAATCGATGAACTTATGGAGATAAAGTTGGGCACTAAAGACGACCTGTGGCCAACTTTGATTAGTGTACATATGTCTGTCAAGGATTAAGGGGAATATATTTCCTTACTGAAGAAGAATCGAAATGTGTTTTCATGTAACTATAGAGAAATGTCATGCCTCAATCATGAGGTATCCACTCTTTATCTGGGTGTGCATGAAGATTGCTAGGGATATAAGAAAGAAACCAGAATGACCCACCAGATGCATGCCATCAAAATAGTGGAAAAAGTTGACAGATGAACAAATCCAACATCATATTGGTATTAAAAAATCTGATCTTTCTAGAGAACATTTTCCCTATAAAAAATAAAAAAGAACATATTAGAATCTACATCACCTTTTAGGACCTTAATCAACACTACCCAAAAGATTAATATTTTTTCTCGATCAAAGAATTTTTAATTGATGTGACTGCCAGATATGAGGCCCTCTCTTTCATGGATGATTATTCTAGATACAACCATATCTAAATGGATGGAGGAAATGAATAATAAACTACTTTCATGTTCCCTCAGGGAGTGTTTTGTTATAAGATGATTCCCTTGGTCTTAATAATTCTGGCACTACCTTCTAGTGTTCCATGAAACATATTTTCAATCCCTTCATGGGAAAATTCAATGATTTCTTGGTCAATGATCCTGTGGTTAAATCACGACAGGTCACAAACCTCCTGGCCGATCTAGAAACTATCTTTAAAAATCTGTGATAATATAGTTAAAAGATGAATCTCTTAAAGTATGTCTTCAGTGAAACCTCTATGAATTTCCTCAACTTCTTCATACGCCGTTATGGCATCGAAGATGGCCCTGATAATACAAAACCCATCCTTAGAATGTCCCCACCTAGAAACCTCACTGAGTTTAGAGTTCTCTAGGGGAACATGGCCTATATTAGGTGCTTCAAATCTAACCCTGTGGGTAAATTTTTACCTTTCACCTAGTTAATGAATGAATTGGTTGCGTATGAGCGGGATAATGATTTTCAAGAAGCTTTCTACAATCGTAAAAGATATATAATAATCCCACCAGTTCTGATTCTTCCAGTGGAGGGGGGACCACTCATTTTGTATGTAACCGCCTTGGAATGGTCATTAGGTGCCTTACCAGTGCAGAATAATGTTTTCTGGAGTGAGAAAAACCTATGTTATCTTAGTCGAACAATGATTGATGTTGAGACTGAATATTCAATATTTAAAAAAACATCCTAGCCATAATCTTCATGGTTTCAAAATTTAGGCATTACCTATAGCACCATGAGGTCAACCTGGTCTCCCCCTACAACCCGCTCAAATACATCCTCAATTGTCCATTACTAACTGGATTCCTTTCATGATGGCCAGTAATCCTAAAATAGTTTGACATACGGTACATACAAGAGAAAGCCATCAAAAGAAAGGCATTAGAAGACTTCCTAGTTGAGCACCCCTTAGAGGAAACGAGCATATTGGATGTTGAAAATCTTGATGAAGAATCGTTCTCCATCCAAGAGGACCCCCATAAATGGGATTTGAACTTCGATGGTGCTTCCAAAAGCCTAAGAGGGAAAAGGATGGAGGATCCCAAGCTTAAAAAAGTGGGGTTGGGAGGTATACTCATATCCCATGAAAACAAATATTGCCTTACTTCATCCTGATTTCCAAGGGATGTACCAATAATTAAGCAGAATACAAGGACCTCATTCTGATCATAGAGCTATGAATTCATACATGAGCCAAACACATTAAGATAAAATGTCATTTAGATCTGTTCATAAACTTGGTAAATGGTGACTATATCATTATGAAAGAAGTGTTTTCCCCCTTAAGGAACTATATTCAAGAACTGATGGAAGAATTCCCATCAAACCCAACACTGACCTATGTCCCCTGGTAAAAAAATTCTCAAGAAAAATCATAGGAAAATATAGGCACAACCATGGATAATCTAGAAATGGATGAAACCGTTATTAGAATTTCCCACCATTAGGTGGTATTTCCATTTATTCAGAATAATACAGTGGAAATTGATGAGATTAGCCCTGTTTCAAAGCCTTATCGTCACACTACTGGGTGGATGACTCCAATTGCAAATTTCCTCCAAAGGGGGGACTCCCATAGATAAGGATAGAAGAGGATAGATCTAAATATGGGCAGTCAACATTGTCTTGTATAATGGTGTAAAACAAGAAAAGGTTCTCTAAGGCCTTGACGAAGTACTTATCAAGTGCATTAATGTGAAAGAGACTATTGTTGTCATGAATGAAGTGAACGTCGGAGCGAATGGAGCACACAAATAATCAAACAAGGTCTCTCATCAAATTCTGAGGATTGGATAATATTGGACCACTATGATATATGATTTCTTTAATATTCTCCAAGAAGTTAAATTCCTCCCAAGTTCATGCCAATTTTATCCACTGAACCCCAGAACTACATAACACAGCTAAGTACTACTGGTCATTTTCCACATGCGGGATGGATGTTGTGGGACCATATTACCCCGCTACTTCCAGACAATTCATGTCCGTTCTCACAGAAAATGAATTCTTTTCCAAATGGGCAAAACACATATCAATTATAATGGTCTGGGTGAAAGTAATCATTATCTTTGTAAAGGAAATCATTATTACCAAATTTGTTGTCCCTCATACAATACTGATGGACAATGACATTAAATTTTGTTCTAATGATTTGGAAATGTTATACCAATAGTATGTAGTCAAATCATACCATACATCCCTCTACCATGCAGTGGCCAATAGGAAGATAGAGGATTTCAACAAGACTCTGTCTAACATACTTCAAATTATGGTAGATAATGATAAACAATTGTGACCATACAAGATCCTTCATTCTTTATGGGATTATTAGACCATGTCCCACACTACCACCTAGGAAACCTTGTACTCACTAGTATATAGGGTAGAGGCAGTTTTTCCTCTCAATATTTAGGTACCATCACACAGTGTGGCCATTTTAGATAAAATATTCGTGGATAAGAAATCCATGAGATGGTTTGATGAGTTGGGGAAGCTAGATGAGGAATTTTTGCACAATACTCACCATTTGGAAGTCTAACAAAATTAGATAGCAAGATCATTCAACAAAAAGGTTCTCATTCGATCTTTCCTCGAAGGAGATATTGTTTTTATCCTCATAACCCTGATGATACTTGGGTAAAAGAATCCAATTCTTGAACTAATGTGGGAGGGACCATATGTAATACATAGGGTCTATTCTAATGGAGTATATGTCTTGATATCAATAAAACAAATTCTTATCATGAATCCCACAAATGTAAGATTTCTAAAAAAGTATGCCATTTGACAGAGATTCCCATTTAATGTCATAACTCTACGACCCTAAACTATGAGTTATCATCATGAACACATGACGTTAAATTGTATGGTAGTCTTCCCTACAATAGGACATTAAACTGGGATGCTAATGTCCTTGATGCATGACTAAAAACTACACATTATAGCATCCCAGCTACAATATGGTAAAACGGAATAACATAAATCATCCAAATCACATGATGATAAACTGTACGGTTCCTCAGTGAACTATGTACGACTTGATTCCCATTCAACAAGTGGGATATGTTGTGATGCATTGACCCTCGATCTTGGCTCAACACAAACAAAAAAAATGCCTCTACCATATCCTCTATCTCCCTTTATTTTTTAGGGAAATCATTTTCACTCCTTGTTTCTCACATTGAGTATAAGTCACGTGGTATTAGGATTGGCGGTATGGATTCCCTTATGTAAAAATAATATATATAAATATGTTAAACCCGACATCTATGGTGGATGAAACCAAAATTCCTCTACTCCAATGTCAAATCCAGATTGGTACATGGAACATTCAAAACTATGTAGTGCATGATATCAACCCTTGAAGGATACGTAGTGACACCCGGATTTAGCATCCTGGCCGAGCCACCAACAAAAAAATAACCTCTCATGTCTCTAAACGTGGATTTAACCTTGGTAGGGAACGTACATAACTCTCTACGACTTGATTCGTCCCCCTGTAGTATATGTTGTGATGCCCATATCTAGCATCCCAGCCCAACCACGAAAAAAATGACCCTTCATCTGTGCAATGATTTGACTTGTACGGGGATCCCATGAATGGTCCTAATTTAACACCCTGATTTTCCATGGTATGCTTTTCTTTGAATAATACAGTAGCGTGTGTTGTACGCAACTTCGAGTTCTAACACACAACTACCTATCAAACTAGCTGTTGTGAATAGTAATACCCACCTTTTGAAATTTTATAAATTTTATCATTAAAAATGGACTTCATTTTTGGATTCATGATATCAAAATTATCTTAGGGTGAATTTTTGGTATTTTTCAGAAAACTTTCAATTTTAGATGAATAGTGAAAAACACTGAGTTATAGTTTAAAACCAAATTTTTTATTAAATAATTATTTATTTTATTAAATTTATTTTAGGTCAAAATAGACACTATAAAAGTTAAATTTAATTCATTAGAGTCAATTTATAATAATTTTAGATATATAAAAATTTTATATAACTTATCACAGTCTTTTACCCACCTCCTAGGAGAATTTGAAAATTCCCATAAAACATAATTTTACCGCTTCTGTGAATGGAATTTCAAAAATCCAAGAGACGTCGTTGATATCAGTATGTAAAATGTGGTTCAATGAGATGAAAATAATTGTAGGTGAATAGTAACTTTTTACTTTTATTACCACGGTTAAAAGTAAATATGGTAATTAAGGGTAAAAATGATATTAATATTATGCTAAAACATTTCCTAATTCTATTGGACAAGTGTATCTCGACCAAAAACAACCTTAGGAATAAATTATTATCATTTAGTTCCACTTGGATTAGATTAGGACATTTATTATTATTTAATTCAAGGAAGATTTAAAAGAGTTAAAATCAAAGTTTAATTACTAAAACATTTTTAATATAGAGTTATGCATAAGATAAATTAGATTGTAAATATTCATTAGAAATCTTAAACCATTTCCTACATAATGGTAATTTATTTATAAATTTTAGACATTAATTAATTTATTTAATTAATGACAAAATGGTGATGCAGTAATTACCTAATTAATGAACTATTAAAATAATTGATATTATAAATATCTAAATAAATTTAATTTGATACTTTTTAGGAATTACCATAATTTTCTAGGATAATAAGACATATTATGATTAGTTATATTAATTTTTTTCGAAGTAATAATGCTGTTATGAATTTATCAAAAACAAAATATCCAATAGTGTCAAAATTGACATAAAAGAGTTTTTAAAACAAATATTATATTATTAATTGATATTATATTCCAAAAAATATAAGGATCAGATGAAGTACTTATATAATGATAGGTGTATCATTAATGGACCACTTGGGGGTCACTTAGAATTTTATAGTAAGTTTATTAACCATATAATATAAAAATACAAAGAGACAGAGTAAATGTCAAACTAATTAACAAAGAGTTAAAACTAAATGATAAGGTTAATAATGTGAACAAAACTTGTATAAAAACTATTGGCTGAGTGGTTTTCGGCCTATCCCCAACATAAAATTTAAATAATCCACTTTTCAGACATTATAAACCGAATATAAATTTATAATAATATCATTTTTCTAGCTTTTCCTATGGTCCCATCACCCCTCTTATAAAAGGGAACTCCCCCTTCTCTCTAATTCATACCATCAAAGCCTTTTGGCTCGGCCAAAACCTGCCCAAATGTTCTCCCAACTTCTCTCAATTCATCTTAGAGGCCCTCCTTTGGTCAGAAATCCAGCTTAAGGATCCCTTTTGATCAAATCAAAAGGAAGAACCCGAAGAAGAGGTAATGTTTTCAACATCCTCTTTCATGTTCCTTTCTTTTTCAACTTCTTCATTCTTTGTTATTTCCATTATAAAATAATAACTCCAATATCTTATATATACTATGATATTATTATAAATATGGTACTACCATATTCATTATTCTATCCATCCTTTTAATGACAAGTCACCATACGTGTGTATGTACGGCTTACTGTCTCCACGTCGTGGTGTAATTTTTATTCAAAACATTATTATTTTTATGGGTATGATAAAGATGTGTATTGGAAGTAAATAATAATTATAACATTATAATGATTCAGTATATATGATATAAAATTCATTTATATTTTATTTTAATATCAAAAGAATGATATTGTCGCTCGTGTGTATGTACGGACTACCGTCTCCACGAACGCGATGAGATTCATTCTACATCATATCCATTAAATTATAATTCTCATTTGATGATTAAAAATAATTCTTAAGGACTTGGTATCATTCTGTATAGGAATAAGATACAACCTATCCATAAAAAACAAGGCTTATGTAACAAAACATAGAAAAGAAAACGAGTAAGTTAACACCCGAAATGACGATAATAATAAGATATTGTTAACAAAGAAATGTTAAAAGATCATATGTGATATCATATTAAGGTATATTATTCTTTTATAATTTAATAACAACTATTTAACCATTATACAGGAGGTTAAACTACCCTCGTCCAAGGAAAAGTACAAGGTAAGGGTTTATTTCGCAATCTCTTCATTATTCGAGGTTGTTTATACGTAATTATCTACTGGGACCTCTTTATCATCCACATCCATGTTTCATAAAAATATATTTCAAAAAAAATTACTATTTACTATAAAATGGGATTAATTCATTTATAACCTTGTGTTTTTTGAAAGGAATCTTTCTTTCGTTTTCCAAACAAGGTACTTTTTGACCATTTCGACAAATTTAAGGTAAGAATGTTTTTTAACATATATGGCGGGTGTGGCTATCTTGCGTCGTTATAACAGCATCAAATCTTCCCTTACAATATTATAAGAATATTTTCAAAGTAAATGATTTATATTATTATTTTGTGACTTTTAAATGATTTCAAAAAAAGAGATATTTCTCTCAAATAGTTTTGATTTCATCTATGTCAACATCCTTTGATGAATTTTAAGCTTATTTGAAATTAGTTTATTATGATACAAAACATCCATATTGTATTGAAGGTTATGTGATATGTTTGACCATGGGTGTGTTATTTTTATACAATTCATGGTATGCGGAGAAATTATTGACATTTTGTATGCTAGTTTTAATACAAATGTTAGTGTTATGTTTAAACATGTTTATATGAGGAATGAATTGGACTTAATAAGTGATGGGTGGAGCCCGATATAGCTCATCGATGCATCGGTAGGTCTCATGAGAAAAATTAGTGTCTTGGCATAAGGCCTTGACATAATCTTATTTGTAGTCTTGGCACAAGGCCTTGACTATGTAGTTATGATAGTCTGGAATTATGCATTCCATCATTATGAAAGTGGTTATTGATATTTCATGTGATTATTAGACTAGTAGAATATACATGTGAATAATTAAATGGAATTATTTCATTTCTTTTTGGCCATATTATGCTGAAGTTCATGTTTAAAAGGCTTTTGTTTTAGTTATACATTGCCTTAAATGTTTATGCTCATTTATGAAAGTTTCCGCTATATCGTTATCCTTACTAATCATCTGAGGTCACCCATTTATATGTTTTATTTTCCCCAGGATGTGAAGAAATATTCTATTAATGACCTACAGGGATAGTATGAGGGGTTATGAGTGTGGTCTATGATGAAAAGATTTTGTTGTAGTTTTCATTTTATGATGTAATTGTAGGACATATGAATATATCTACTGTTTCCAAGACTACTAAACTAATCGGTATTTCGAGACATGATATTTTGTGATCATTCCAATTTTATGTAATAATTCACAAACTCTGGGTAACTCGGGCCGGGGCGTTACGGTTGGTATCAGAGTAATTTTAGTACAAACCTTGGATGCTAGATTTAGATAAACATCGATTAGAGCACATAGACCAAAGATGTACATTGAGGATCATTATAGAAGAACTTCCTAGAATTTTTGTATTATTGAGATTTTGTGAGTTTTACAAGTAATACATCCTTTTCTGGATACAATCAGATAGAGGCAGCTCTGAGACAGATGTACCTAGGGGTAAAAACTGAAAACACCGCTTTGAGATAGACTCGAACGGGAAATGGTGCACGACAACAGGTCTTGCTGTACTCTTGGTTACGACACTCCCAAGGGATATGCTTAGGATAATTATGATTTTCATTACAAACCATTATGAAGGGTTTATGAGTATATACATCCTCAAAGAAAACATTTTTTATTATTATGGATTATATCCATAAATAGTTCAACTTATGTTATGTGTTTTAGAAGTTTGGAATTATGTATTTTGATTTATAAACTAATCTAGTCTATGCCATTGTTTAGAAATGGTGCCTAGTGGAAGGAATGGAAACCATATCAATGCACGCACTCCATGTAGGGATTTCCATCCTTCTCAAGATAATTATAGTGGAGTTGGTGATGCAACTAGTGCTAATCAGCTAATCACCATACTAGGACAACTCACTCCAGTTATGAATAATAACCTTACCCATATAAAGCACCCAGATCCACAGCTTAGAGGATCAATGTTAGATCTCTTCATGAGGAAACAACCACAAAAATTCAATGGGAGTACCAATCCCCTAGTAGCTGATCAATGGATAAATTCCTTAGAGAAAATATTTCATTCCTTGGGGAGTAGTGAAACAGAAAAAGTTATCATGGCAGTTTACTGCCTCACTGGAGATGCTGAATAATGGTGGTCATTGATTCAAAACACAAAGGAAGATGATGAAGTATACAATATGGAATATAGGTATTTCAAAGATATTTTCTTAGAAAAAATCTTTCCTCATTACCATCGAGCAGATATTGAAAGACAATTTCTGAGTCTGAGAAAAAAGGAGGATGAGATTGTCGCAAAGTATGAGTCTAACATTACAAGGATAGCAGGGTATGTTGCAGATTATATACGTAACCCAAGAAGTAAGATTGATCGTTTCTTTGATTGGTTAAAACCATTTCTTCTTTGAGCAGTAGTTTCACAAACCTTTTCGTTGTAAGAAGATATTGTCTCATGAGCTATTAAGACGGAAAACAAATTCTCCAAGTATTACAACTTTAAAGAAAAGAAAGAGAATAATAGATATGGTGATCCCTCTATAAATGGAAATAAGTGGAAGAAGGGAAAAGTTGAATATCCATCCTTCAGTAAATTTGGGAAGAAACACCCCGGTATATGCTTGAAAGGAATGGGAGTCTGTAACAAGTGTGGTGAAAAAGGCCACCATGCTCGTGATTGCAAGGGGAAGAAGGAAGCTACCGATGTTCAATGCTACAACTGCAGGGAGATGGGACATTATGGAAATGAATGTCCTAAGCGTCATGGTAACTTACCTCAGAAAAGGCCAAGTGATCATGGCCATGTTTATGCTATCACTACTGCTGAGGTAGAAGGACCGAAAGACATGGTGGCAGGTAATTTAATGGTTTCCTCAAGTTTAACAAATGCGTTATTTGGTTCTGGATCATTGCATTGTTTAATATATTCCCAGTTTTCTAAGAAAATTAGATATTTCCAATTTGATTTAACAAGGAAGTTGTCAGTCAAAACTCCTAAGGGAAGTATCATTGCAAAAATGTTTTGGGAATCAGTCCCCATTAGAGCACATAAATGTTCTTTATCTGCTGATCTCATCATCATACCCATGATTGAATTTGATATAATCCTCGGTATGGAATGTATTTCGGACCATGATGTGAATATTTATTGTATGAAGAAGGAGGTTATGATTTTTGATGATGATGATAAAGGAAACCTTATCTTTAGTGCACAATCATCACCACCTGATTCTTATCTAGATCCACCCCCACAAGCTCAACTAAATTCAATTATTGGGGAGGAAGAGAATGAAATAAATATGGTTGAGGAAAGGAATTTTCAAATAGAGGATGTACCAATTATGAGAGAATATGTTGAGGTGTTTCTGGATGACTTACCTTGAAATCCTACAGAATGAGAAATTGAGTTTTCCATTGATTTAATTTCTGGTTCAAGGCCCATATCGAAGACCCCTTATATAATGGACACTATGGAATTAGTTGAACTAAAGAAATAACTAGACAAGTTGATTAATAAGGGATTTATTCGCCCTAATGTTTCTCCATGGGGATCCCCTGTCCTTTTTTGTTAAGAATAAAGATGGATCTATGAGGTTATGTATCGACTATAGGGAGATCAATGCTATAACAATAATGAACAAGTTTCCCCTACCTCGCATTGATGATTTATTTGACCAATAGCATTAAGCTCAATAATTTTCAAATATTGACCTTCGATCTGGATACCATCAGTTGTGTGTGAAGAAGGAAGGCATTCCAAAGACAACATTTCCAACCATGTACGGGCATTACAAGTTTACAGTAATGCCTTTTGGGCTGAATAATGTGCCCTATTTATTCATGGATCTAATGAATAGAGTTTTCATGGAATATCTCAATGATTTTTTGGTGGTATTTATTGATGATATCTTGGTATACTCCAAAAGCTATGAAGATCATGAAAATTTATTGCGCGTTATCTTGAAGACTCTGAGAAGACAAGAATCATATGGGAAGTTTAGCAACTGTGAATTCTGTCTTCAAGAGATTTCATTTTTGGCCATATTATCTTCCAATATGGAATCTCCATTGATCCATCTATGACAAGAGCAATACAAGAATGTTCATCACCTACGAGTATAACCGAGGTACACATTTTTATTGGTTTAGCAGGCTATTTTCGATGTTTCGTCCAGAATTTTTCCATATTAGCTAACCCATTAACGAAGCTCACATGTAAAGGGGTTAAATTTGTTTGGACAAAAGAGTGTAAAGAATGTTTTGAAGAACTTAAGAGATGATTATGTAATTCTATTATATTTAGTCTACCATCGAGGAATGATGGGTTCATTATTTAATGTGATGCATCGAAGAGAGGACTTGGTTGTTTCCTTATGCAGAATGATAGAGTTAATGCCTATGCATCACGACAGCTGAAACTTCATGATCAAAACAATCCTACTCATGATCTTGAGTTATATTTTGTAATCTTTGCTTTGAATATAAGGATACATTATCTCTCTAGTGAAAAATGTGAGATATATACCGATCACAAGAGTTTGAAGTATATTTTCTCACAGAAAAAACTCAAGATGAGGCAAAGGAGATAGGTTGAATTAATCAAGGACTATGATTGCATGATACACTACCTTCCAGGGAAGGCAAATAAGGTGCCAGATGCTTTGAGTAGAAAGGATCATGGAGTTTTTAACAAGATGAGAGTTGAAATGGATCATATTTTCACAGATCTAGTAAAGATAGATATGGGATAACCAGGGAAAGTGAAACATAAATACTTTTTCTGATGGTTCCCAAACCATCATTACTAGAAAGGATAAAGAGTACTCAGACTGAAGATGAAGAGTTTCAAATGAGGACCAAAGCTGTGAATGATGGGAGATTGAGTGAATTTGTGTGTGAAGATGGAATTTTGAAATTTGGGAAGAGGCTTTGTGTTCCCGATATACTTGATCTAAAAAGGGAATTGTTGGATGATTCTCATAGTTCCAATTTCTCTATACACCCTAGGAGCACCAAAATCTGTAGGGATTTGGAGGAATATTTTTTTTGGGACCACATGAAGTGGGAAATTTCTGATTTTGTGTCAAGATTTATGGTTTGTCAACAAGTGAAATATGGAAGGCAACAGCCTGGATGAGTCATGAAACCTCTTCCCATACCTGATTGGAAATGGGATAATATTATGATAGACTTTTTCATGGGACTATGAAAGAATCCTAGAAGGAACGATGCAATATTGGTCATTATTGATCGTCTTACCATGTCAGAACATTTTCTTGCAATAAGAGAAGATCTAACACTTGAACGTCTAGAAAAACTATATATTAATGAAGTTGTGAGACTTCATGGACTACCCATATAGATTGTTTCTGATCGTGATCCTCATTTTACTTCAAGATTCTGGAAGAGTGTTTAGAAGGCCTTGGATACTGAACTTCATTTGAGCACTGCCTACCACCCTCAAACTGATGGACAATCAGAACAAACTCTTCAAACCTTAGAAGACATGTTGAGATCTTTCCCACTTGACTTTCAAGGTATGTGGGATCAATATTTACCTCGGTTAGAATTTTCCAATAATAATAGCTTCCATTCAAGTATTAAGATGGCACCATATGAAGCATTATATGGAATGAGATGTCGCACACCAACCTGTTGGGATGATGTTGGTGAAAGAAAACATGTAGGCCCTGAACACGTGGAGGAAATGATGGAAAAGGAGAAGGTAATCCAAAACCACATCAAAGCATCACAAATTAGGCAGAGGAGCTATGCCGATAACCGAAGGAAGGATTTGGAATTTCTGTTAGGAGATCTTGTTTTCTTGAAGGTATCTCTGTGGAAGGGAGTGGTACATTTTGGTATGTAGGTTAAATTGAGTCTCAGGTATATCGGACCTTTCGAAATTCTAGAACGAATTGGGGTTGTAGCTTACCGTTTTTAAATGCCACAAAGTCTCTCCCAAGTTCACGATGTGTTCCACGTATCCCTATTGAGAAAATACATACCTGGCCCAATGCATGTTCTCACTTATGTGGAATTAGAACTGGAACCCAATCTGTCATATTTCAAATAGCCTTTCAGGATTCTTGATACAAGAGAACATGTGCTGAGAAACCAGATGACTTGTCTTGTAAAACATCTATGGAGAAACCATAAAATGGAAGAGGCAACGTGGGAACCCGAGGAACATATGATGAAGAATCTCCCGAGTCTTTTTATACGGTATTATTCTATAAATGTTTAGGATGAAATTATTTGAAGGAGGGGAGAATGTAACACCCCAATCATCCATAGTACGCTTCTCTTTGAATAATACAGTAGCGTGTGTTGTACGCAACTTCAAGTTCTAACACACCACAAACAATCAAACTAGCCGTTATGAATAGTAATACCCACTTCTTGAAATTTTATAGATTTTATCTTTCAAAATGGACTTCATTTTTGGATTTGGAATATCGAAATTAGTTTAGGGTGAATTTTTTGTATTTTTCTGAACACATTCAATTTTTTATGAATAGTGAAAATCACTGAGTTATAATTTAAAATTAATTTTTTTATTAAATATTTATTTATTTTATTTAAATTTATTTTTGGTAAAAATAGACACATAAGGCCTATATATGTTCAATTTAATTCATAGGAGTCAATTTATAATAATTTTAGATATATAAAAATTTTATAGAACTTTTCCTCGTCTTTTACCCACATCCTAGGAGAATTTGAAAATTTACATAAAAATTAAATTTACCGCTTCTGTGAATGGAATTTCAAAAATTCCAGTGAAATGGTTGATATAAGTAAGTAAAATGTGGTTCAATGAGACGAAAATAATTGATGGTGAATAGTAACTTTTTACTTTTATTTACCACTCTTAAAAGTAAATAGAGTAATTAAGGGTAAAAATGATATTAATATTACCCTAACACATGTCCTAATTCTATTGTACAAGTGTATCTCGAAAAAAAACAACCATTAGAATAAAATATTATCATTTAGGTCCACATGGATTAGATTAGGACATTTAATATTTTTTTATTCAAGGAAGAGTTAAAAGAGTTAAAATCAAAGCTTAATTTCAAAAACATTTTTAATATAGGGTTATAAATAAGAAATATTTTATCTTAAATATTAATTAAAAATATAAAAATATTTCCTACATAATGGTATTTTATTTATAATTTTAAGACATTAACTAATTTAATTTATTTATGACACAATGGTGATGTAGTAAATACCTAATAAATGAGTTATTAAAATAATTGATATTATAAATATCAAAATAAATGTAATTTGAAACATTTTATGAATTCCACTAATTTTATAGGTTAATATGACATATTAGGATTAGTTATATGAATTGTTTTCGAAGTAATAATGCTGTTGCGGATTTATCAAAAACAAAATACCCAATAGTGTCAAAATTGACATAAAAGAGTTTTTAAAAAAAATATTATATTATTAATTGGTATTATATTCCTAAAAAACTAAGGTTCGGCCAAAAAACCTATATAATGATAGGTGTATCATTAATAGACCTCTTGGGGGTTTCTTCAACGTTTATTGTAAGTTTATTAATCATATAATATAAAAATACAAAGAGACATGGTAAATGTCAAACTGATTAACTAAGAGTTAAAACTAAATATAAGGTTAATAATGTGACCCAAACCTATCTAAAACCTATTGGTTGAGTTTCTTGCAACCTATCCCTACCTTAGACTTTAAATAATCCACTTTTTATCCATTATAAAACGAATATGAATTTATTATCAAATAATATTTCTCGCTTTTCCTAAGGATCCCCTCACCCCTTTTATAAAAGGGAACTCCCCCTTCTCTCTAATTCATACCATCAAAACCTTTTTTCTCGGCCAACCCCTACCCAAATATCCTCCCAAAATCACTAAATTCATCCTAGAGGCCCTCTTTTGGTCATAAATCCATCTTAATGATCCCTTTTGATCAAATCAAAAGGAAGAACCTGAAGAAGAAGTAATGTTTTCACCACCCTCTTTCATGTTCCTTTCTTCTTCAACTTATTCTTTCTTTTTTATTTCCACTATAAAATAATAACTCCAGTATATTATATATAATTTGATGTTATTATAAAAATGGTACTACCATATTCATTATTCTATCCATCCTTTGAATGACATGTCACCATAAGTGCGTACATACGGCTTACCATCTCCACATTGTGGTGTAATTGTTATTCAAAACATTATTATTTGGATGGGTATGATAATGATGTGTAATGGAAGTAATTAATAAATATAACATTATAATGATTTGGTATATATTATATTCCATCCAATTATATATTATTAAAATATCTAAAGAATGATATTGTCGCTCGTGCGTACGTACGGACTACCGTCTCCACGAATGTGTTGTGATTCATTCTCCATCGTATCCATTCGTGTCTAATTCACATTTGATGATTAAAAATAATTCTTAAGGACTTGATATCATTTTGTATATGAATAAGATACAACCTATCCATTACAAACATGGCTTATGTAACAAAACATAGAAATGAAAATGAGTAAGTTAACACCTGAAACGACAATAATAATAATATATTAATAACAAAAAAATGTTAAAAGATCATATATGATATCATATTAATGTATATGATTCTTGTATAATTTAATAAAAACTATTTCACCATTATACATGAGGTTAAACTACCCTTAACCTTGGAAAAGGACATGGTAAGGGTTTATTCCACAATCTCTTCATTATTCGAGGTTGTTTATACGTAATTATCTATTGGGACCTCTTTATCATCCACATCCATGATTCATAAAAATATATTTCAAAACATTTTTACTATATACTAGACAATGGGTTAATTTCATGTATACCCTTGTGTGTTTTGAAGGGAATATTTCTATCATTTTCCAAACAAGGTACTTTTTGACCTTTTCGAAAAATTTAAGGTAAGAATGTTTTTTTAACATATACGGCTGGTGAGGCTATTTTATGCCGTTATAACGTCGTCAAAGCATCCATTACAAGCTTATAAGAATACTTTCACAGTAATTTTTTTACTTTTAAATGATTTAAAAAAAATAGATATTTCTTTCAAATAATTTAGATTTCATCTATGTCAACATCCTTTGATGAACTTTACGCTTATTTGATGATGTTTTATTATGATACAAAACTTCCATAATGTATTGAGTGTTTTGAGATATGTTTGACTATGGATGTGTTATTTTTATACCATTCATGGTTTATGGAGACAATATTGACATTTCCTATTCTATTTTTAATACGAATGTTTATGTTATGTTTAAACCTGTTCATACGAGGAATGCATTGGACTTAATAAGTGACGGGTGGAGCCCGCTATAGATCCTAGATGCATCGGTAGGTCTCATGAGACAAACTAGTTTATTGTAACAAGGCCTTGAAATAATCTTATTTGTAGTCTTGGCACAAGGCCTTGACTATGTGGTTATGATAGTATGACATTATGCATTCCATCATTATGAAAGTGCTTATTGATATCGCATGTGATTATTCGACTAGTAGAATATCCATGTGAATAAATAAATGGCATTATTTCATTTCATTTTTTCCATATTATATTGATGTTCAAGATTAAATAGATTTTGTTTTAGTTATACATTGCCTTAAATGTTTATGCCCATTTATGAAAGTTTCGGCTATATTGTTATCCGTACTGAGCATCTGAGCTCACCCATTTCTATGTTTTATTTTTCCCAGGATGTGAAGAAGTATTTTATGAATGACCTGCAAGGATAGTATGAGGGGATATGAGTTTGGTCTATGAAAACATTATTTTGTTGTAGTTTTCATTTTATTATGTAATTGTAAGACTTATGAATAAATCTAGTATTTCCAAGACTACTAAACTAATCGGTCTTTCGAGACATGATCTTTTGTGATCATGCAAATGTTATGTAATAATGCACTGACTCTGGGTAACTGGGGTCAGGGTGTTACACCTACCCTCATTATAATAAACTGATATATTCTTCAAGAGTCAGGTGTGGCCTGATTCTGAAAGTTATGAGATCTGTAACATTCCCCCAATTTCCAGGACAACCAATTTAATGAGTTGAGGGAAATTTTTAGTCTGAATTATGTCACTCATAAGGAGTACAAATATCATTGATACCTGTAAATATGAGTGATATCAATTTTGAAGGTATAATAGTTCATTTATAATCATGGTCTGATTATTTGTTACGTTCCCAGACACATCTTTCCATTTTGTCAAACCCCAAATTCCAGCAAAGTTTGGATCCCCATAAACATTCCTGGACATTGGAGATAGAATTCCAGTGTCATGTGGATAACTTTGTTTGACTATGAACATCATTCCTTCTTTGCTCTATATATGATTCCTATAATACACCCATCAATCAAAGGTAAGTTTTTCCTCATGAGAGTTCTATCCTACCTTAGTATGACCAATGGAATTCAAGCCCCATGTTATTTCTCCTAATCCATGTTTCCCCATGGACTATAGTTTACACATTCTATCATCACTCATGTATAACGAATGCCAGAATATTCTAACCATGATTAACTCATATCAATTAACAGTCTTTGTGACATCATAATGTACTTTCTACATGACTCTAAACTAAACAACATAATGTCCTCAGCATGCGACGTTAAACTACATGTCTAGAATCATCCTTGTTGTATGACATTAAACTGTATAGAATTAGTTTAAGCCTAGTGTGCTAAATATTATTGTTTTTTATATTCTTTAGTGGTGATCTTCAATAAATGTAATCCCTTGTTTCTCCCACTGATCATAGATCACATGAGCTTAGGGATCCCAACAAGATGCCCACCATGACATCCTGGAAAATTAGTCCAGGATTTTGGTCCTAGCAGCATGACCCTAATATTCATTTCATGGTTCCCTTCCATGTAATTAACCCCATGTCATATCCATAAGATGTTATACAATGTAGTACCCCAAATATGAGATGAATACCTCACCCTGTGTTTGAGGATGATTAACAAAGTGGATAACTGATTACATGAGTGAATCATAGCCTGAATATCTATAATGTATCTAAATACACTCCTTCAATACCTCAAAATCCATGATTTTAGTAATCCTAAATCCCCATAATCTTCCACAGACATCGGAGATGGATGGAAAATTTCTTGTGGAAACCATTGTTTGATTATGCACAGCATGCCCTAGTGGCTCTGCCTATGTCGCCTACAAAATGACTGCCAATCAATGGAAAGTTCTTACCCATGAGATTCATCTCCTATATTAGTATTCCCAATGGATTCCAAGCCTTTTTACACCCCTCCTAATTCAAGGGACCTCAAATTCATGTTTTACATTCCCTTTCCTACCCACGTCAATGATATATCAAAACATTCTTGCTCGATTCACCTTTGGTGTCTCATGAGGCTTTTGAAAAATAAATATACCCCACAAATATGAGAGATGTTGATCCACATATAAGATGGAAAAATTCCCCAACATATTTTCGGGTTTCCTCAAAGGTGTTCTACTAAAAGAAATGTCCATTTTCAAGCATAGACACACCCATTATCAAAGTAATATATTGTGTTTAGAAACATCCCAATATCTATAATCCTTCATATCTATCCGATATGGAATCCCAATGTCCTGCGGACACCATTTTTTAACTATTAAAATCATTCCCTTGTGGCTCTGCATATGATTCCTTCAGGAAGACTATCAATCAAAGGAAAATTCATCCTTTGAAAAGTCTTTTCTAGTTTTCATATGCTCATATGACATCCATGTCCCATATCACCCCAAATTTGGAAGACCCCTCTGGAAAATGGCTAACGTATCCTCCCCATTTCAAATGACCATACATGAAAAAGATTTATAACTGAACCAAATATTCACTAGATCTCCCTTATGTGAGTAAGAATCATGTTGGAGTGGTTTCCTGCTCAAATCTGATACGAATGTCCCTAATAATTTCAGACATCATCACTTGGACATGCCACCCATTTTGGCCACAAACATCAATACAAAATTAAATAATTGTATGTCCTCCTAGTCTATCATAGATACAAGGCCAGTGTGCCACGAAAACATTTGTTTTAATATGAAAATAATGCACTGATGGCTATTCATATAGCTCCTACAAAACGAACAACAATCAAAGGAATATTATTCCTCAGTAGAGTCCTCTCCTACCTTTGTACTCCTATAATGTCTCTCAAGCCTCATATATGTCCAAAAATAATACTTTTAGAATCAGGAAAAATCACTCATTAATGTTTTAATGAAATTTGGAAATTTCTGAATGATGAATCCAAAATTGGGTCCCTTACTCCATGAAGTTTGGTAAAAAAAATTCATCCTAAAACAACAGTAATAAGTTTTATTGGAAGGATTGTGAACTCCTTGAAAAAAATATTCTATACTATCCAGACTAAAAAATTTCAAAGAGAACCAGTGGATAAAAGTTCAGTATCAATTGATTTAACCTTTTCCATTTATGGTTTAGGGGAAAAAAATTTAGCAATCAAAGGAGAAGTAATGCTCGTTAGGTTAAATTTCCGCAAAGGGAGGCCTATGAAAATATCCATTTATAACCGCTAAGCCCTTGTCAATAAGGATTAGGGAAAAATTAGCATGAAAATGATGGAAAACAAATTTTCATGAGGCTTTCCATAATACATCGTCAATATTTGAACTATGCTCACTAGTCTCGAGGCAGAAGAAAAAATCAGATCCTGATTCGATTATTTTATTCACATGTTTCAAATCATGGTACAAAATTAACATCTAATCGAAAGGATGTTTATATTATCGAGTGTGATCAATTGACATTATAGGATATGGAAATGTTGAATCATTTTAAGGAAAATTATTTTAATTGAGTTCAAGAGAAAATTAAGGAATATCCCCAGTTCAGAGTCTCTCCATGGTATCAATAGGAAAATTAGTACACATCATCATTTGGGGAAAGATACAATAAGTCCTAGCCCACACTTTCTAGAAAAAAGTAATGTGGCTACCATGTGCAATAAATAGTTTGTTCTAAAGAATCTCTCCCATCTTCTTCAACCTTGAATGTTGGGCGTATTTTTTCCATAACGTCTTTAAGGTCCCTCCCTTTCCTATGAATAACATCATAATTGGAACCTGAAGAGGCCCGTTGAGCCTTCAACCATGCTATGAATGCCTCTCACTCTCACTGATCCTCATTTTGGCTGATCACCAAATTAAGAACCTTCACCTCTTTGGCTGTATTATGATCGAGTTCCTCCATCACGTCTCAGACGGTCATCACCTGATGATGGGAAGAATTTAATTTGGAAAGATTATCCTCAATATAACTAATGTCTTCCTAGGCTATGAATATTTGGTAGATAAGGAGATGTAGATGTCAATAATCAAATCCATAAGAACCCAGTTTTGTGAATAACCACCAGAAGTTTTCAGTCTCATCCGTAAAGCTAGCAAGAGGTGTTTCTGCAGTAAGGGCACATAACTGATGTCAGGACTATTTTCACACTACACGGTACCTCCCCGTAGCACCATGGCATTGATTCTCCTAATCCACAATGGTTCTATAAGAAATAAGTCTCATTACATGAGTGGGAAGTGACATATGATAGGTTTCCCATGATGGGGGGATCTCCTTACTCTTAGTTGGTTTGACCACTAGAGCAAGACAAGGAGGACTAGACGCAACATCCGGGGTGTCTGGTGATACTCTACGGGTGACAGACTCATTAGGGTCATGGAAAATATCCACCGGAGTGGAGAGGTCCAAATCCCTCCCCACTATGATAGTGTTCATTGGTGAAGCCCCTTCCATACGCATCTGACTACAGATCGAGTGTCTTCTCACCACAGGGGAAAGAATAGCTGGAATAGCCATTGTGGCCACCACATAGACTGGAATAGAAGATGTAGCCATCACCCTCATCAAAGGAGATTGAATGTATGGCCCTATTTTCAGTGTCATCACAAGGATAAGATTGGGTAGAGGCTTTGGGACCCATCGAATTGGTCTTCTGAGCAACCCTTCAGGGTAACATTTCACCCACAGTTGGGAATATTCCAATTCTAGAAAAGTGGATCCTGTCATATTAGGGATGATAACTTCCATAGAGACACTTTCCCACATCATCGTAATCCATATCTATAAAATAATTATAGGATGAGATTCTCCCAATAACTCAATAATGGAATAATTATAGTTCGTTAAAGGACCTAAATTTCCTGGAGAACCAATAAAAGAGGTATGGATCAACAATGGAAACTCAATCTATGCGAGCAGTGAGCATCCCGTCCCGAAGCGCGATAAAGTGTGTAATTCCTCTGAAAACTGCTCATGTCACCTCTTAATGACCATGGAGGGGTACGGTGCGGTGCAAATAAGAAGAAAGAACCATCATTCAAAATCCAAAAACCATCACTAAAGATTAAAGTACTGGGATGAAAAATTGAAATGTTGAGAAGAGCAGGTGGAAAGTCGCAGTGGGGAACCCTCCCACTGTGTCGATATTCATAGTATGTGGAGTGTTCTTCCATCCACCCATACTCGAATTGAAATGGTCTTCTGAGACGATGTTTATGTCTACCTTCTTGTATCTATCCAAATAGCACATAATTTTCTGTTAGATTAAGAGTGGCCTTGTTAATTGGACGACCATAAGTCAGCACAACTCCAATCATCAAACTATCATCTCAGACCATATTATAAACATCATGGGATGGGAAGAACCATCCACTAAAAAAATGGCATAGAAACCTTCTAATCTAAGAACATGTGGCATGTACAGTTGAATCTTATATCCTTCGGTGGTATATCGTCCTACTTTGAGGGTAGTGCAATATAACCCTGGAATCTATCAAGATAAAAAGTATGGATGAGTTTTACTGAGGAGAGATCTATGTCTAGGACCATTAACCTTCTAATATGTACTTATCCTTTCCTAGAATGGGATAAGAGAGAGAGCCTGGAAGTGGTGATCATGTAATCCCTCTACCAAAACCTGTAAGTTCATTGTCAATAGGGACACATGGTCAGTATTATCCCATGAAATGGCTTCCAAGGGGAACTCTCCATACATATATCCAACGATAGGAAACCCTCCAAGATGTTGTATGTCCCATAAAATTATTCTCTTGTCCACATCTGAAAAATGTAAGGAGTTGGTTCTTGAAGACCAGTGGATCAGCAGATCAGGAATGATTTCTCTTTGGGAGAAGGCTGTGAACGGAGACACCTAGGCTGCCTGATATATGTTCACTACCTTAAATTATTCATGGGACTCTAAATTGGTTTGATGTATCCATAATGACCTTTCCCATTCATCAGAGAAGAATTATATAGCATGTAGGTTCCATTTTTTTTTCACATCCACCTTTAGAATTCTCTCAAAAATGCTGATAATAGATGGTTACTCTTGGGTGCAAGTCTTGAGGTAGTGTTGTGACACCTTTGATCGCCTTGAGTCCACACTAAGCCTTCTAATATATACTCATTTTCTGGAAATAGAGTATCTATACTTATCCTATTAGAGAAATATTGTTACAAACCTGACCCTGCATTTCCTTCAAGGAGAATGAAAGGATTATTGGGGTCAATCAACGACAAAGGAATGTCATCAGAAAGACCAAATCCATAAGGCAGCAATTTCATAGAAAATTGTTAAGCTATAAGAACTCGCATGAGGATATGTTTTAAGAATCTATCAATAATGTAGGATCAAGGATGATTTGGACTATCCCCCACCATGGTTTCCCTTATCATGGTCGATTTATTCAATTCCTATGAAAGAGAAATTACAACCTGCATAGAAATATCCAAAATCCCACAAAAAGATAGTCCGGTGAAAAATTGTTGGATAAAGGCCAAAAAATTGTTAAATAACATAAAGGACTGTCTTAATGGAACTCAACATAATGCTCCTAGAAATATTACATGGTATCCATATACCACATCCTACATGATATGCAGAAGCAATCCCCACATGCTATATGATACGCAAAGATAATTCATGAACACTATTCTCGTACACGGGAGCATTATACCACGTACAACCATGGTATGCGAAAGTACTACAAGGCGCTGGCTTGTGAAACATTTTACATTGAATAGAAGGGTTTTTAGAAAGATTAAACCATGAACCAAGTCCTCACCGATTCAATATTCAATGTTTTTTTAATTTTTATGTTCATATTATTAAGGATTAATGTTTGGTTCACCGCTTGAAGCTTGGTGTGCGGGATACAAGAAACGCATAGAATTATCATACATGAAGGTCAGGATATTAGTTTTAAATTTCAAAACATAGTTTGAAAATCCAAAAATCTGGTTCTCGGGTTGAAGTAATGGTGAAAATTTCAGTTCGCAGCATGTACGAAGTAGTTCTTAAACAAGGATTTTGCAAAAGAGACAGTACGCAAATGCAGAGAAAGCTGAGGGAGATTCGAGAACACTTATTGCTGGGATAAATTGTAAAAGAAAAATGACATTGGCCTATATATATAGGTGTTTTCCCCTATTATTGGACCTATCAATTCTACAGTGAACCACTTCAGTTCATGACCTCTTCTACATCGGAATAGTGTCTTCTTCATTTCGAACAAACCCCATTCCGATGGGGGAATTTCTAGTTTCCTAAAAGCTTCTCCAAGGGAAAAACTACCCTTGAAATAACTTTTTAGAAGGAGGCAATCATTCCTACAAGCCATGTAAAGTGAATAAACTCAAATTGATTTACAAAGCTCAGAATAAACTTAAAGGAATTTAATATATCAAAGAGATTTAAGAGACCAGTGTACCATCATTAGGAAGGGTTTATGGATGACAAGAACCGTGAACCAGCAGTACGTAGAATGACCCTCGATGCACTAGCCCATGTAGCAATGGACGGTGAACCAAAAAATACATGAATGAAATCACAGGGTGAATCAAACACATGAAGGACATCCGTACATTGTCTCCCAAACATAGTAGTTCATGGACGAGTAAAATTGGCAAGGTTCTACGAACCTTGACTTGTGAACCGCACCCTCCGCAAAACCTAGCTGACCGAGTTGTCCGCGGTTCAAGATATCTCTTCATTGGATTCTTCAAATGGTGTCGTATAACCATAGATATGACTTCCCCAATGCTCTAGAAAAGGATTACAGGAGGAATTGAGAATGAACGGATGAAGAAAGCATGTAGAAGACCCCATAGGTTAGATGTGAGACCACAATAAGGATTATGGCCTCAGTGTCAAGTCATAAGTGAATCCAAAATTGCAAACCATGTTTCCGCATCTATAACTAGCTGGGAAACATCAAATAATGTAGCTTAAAAATAATGGGAAAACTGATAGCCTAATTGGTGAAATCACCAACAACATATTCCTCACAGATGAACTCCTCGCAAAGGATAATCCCTAGGGCCCATCTTTGATATGTTATTCTACATAGTGTATTACAATGCAGATTTATTCTAGTGCCATCCACTACATCAGCATGAAGATGGAACCTGAAGCCGCATGGAATACCGCATTCAGGATTGTGTTCTAGAATGGTGTGCAGTGGTCCATGCCCAAGCCCACATACTGCTTTGGTATGCAGACGACCCCTCTACCAGTATACCACTATGGTATGCAGATCTCCCCCCATCCCGCATAATAATATAGTATGCAGAATGGGGAATAATTGGGTATTCTTCCCTCCAGCTCCAATCATGCCCCTCTGTTACCGAAAAGTCCTCCAAGGCCCCTCCACGAACCAATCCCCCGACATCATGCCGAATCCTCCTTAAAGGCAACTGATCCCATTTGATCGGATCTTCAGGCACATCAGCGCAACCATTTGAGTCTACATACGCATGGTAAATATATTAACAAAGTATCTCCCCACCATGGTTCATACTCTAGGGATGTGTTTAATTCTACATTCCCAAGGTAACATGGATTCAAACCTTGGGTTACCAACATGAAATTCCCCGTTCTAGGGAATAAGAGTGATAAATTGTTTTTCCATTCAATGTGGAATAGTGATCAGCTAATGGAATCTTGTTTGATCCTCCTTTTTATGATAGGAAACAATCCTCCCCTTTCCCAAAACATGTTATTGAGGCACTCCCACTAAGGGAAGTCCATAATCTTATGAGGGTCGTGCTGCATAGCCTCCAATGTCATCCCACATTGAAAGGTTCATTGCTATGCTCCCTCTTCCATGGTCTCCCTTTCCTATTCTGCTGTAGGACCGCCCTCTCCCAATAGTATGACAGAAGGCTTATGTTTGGTAGGATCTCTCATATCAACTCTTATCTCACATCGAGCATGGCACATGTGGCCATAGAGATTTGTGATAATTACAACATCCACACAACCAAAAAAAATCTTGAACTATGAGATCTATGATTCTTGGTCATACTAGGATATGTAGGATACCTTCATGAACGCACGATATCAAAAATGGTTCCCTTTAAAATGGTTCCACCCAAGCATGTCCCCTCAAATGGGTAGCTCCAATGTATGAGCCCCAAGTTTCCTGACTTGCGTGGGCTCTGATTCCTCACCCTAGGATATGTAGGAGGCCCATATTATGGTTCTAATCCAAAAATCATATCACCTTCCACCCCTGAGAGGACAATAAACTTCATAGCACCTTATTTCATGGTTTAAGTTAGCATTTACTCCATTGCATCAAATTTTTGTATGCCTATGACGATCCTGCAAACTAGGGGTAGCCTGTGGATACAACCTTCAGGAATGGACCAAGGATTAATGAATATATAAACATTATATAAGTCTATAAACGATTCCTAGAATATGAAATATCCCCCCCCCCCCCCAAAGGGGTGCGGTGAGCCCGACATCCCATCCTCTCGACCAATAGTGGCCTTAAGTGTCATTGGCCCAATCAACATCCAACGAGCACCTAAATTTTGAAATCTGGTTCATGAATCATGGATATCAGGGCCACTGGGTGTTTCTGGATCCAAAAATAAACCCATTGGATACCACTTTAGGATGTTATATCCCAAGAGGCTCAATTTCACAAGCACTTAACCACATGAAATCTCATTTTAGAACCATTTGACTGTGGAAAATCTTTCACAATAAAGAAGGTATAAACTACCCAGTTTCCACAGGGTCAATAAAATCCTCCTTTAATGGATGACGACAATAATTGGGTTGAAACATTGATGTAATTTTGAAATTATCTATAATAATGGAAAAATACTTGTCACTCGTCAGATAATTCTATTCATTTTTCCCCACACATGCACCTGCATCTCCCTCGGAGGAGAAAACGTATATAGTGAAATATATATTATATTAATATCATGTTTAAAGTTATCTATTTGATGTAGAAATGGCCAACGTAAAAGGATAGAAAATATGAAACAAAAACCTATATAGAAAATGAAGGGAATATTACCCGAAAATAGATTTTATTAAAGAAATTCTTAATAAATTAGAAATAAAATATGATAAGTAAAAAATATTTTTTATTATATATGTGATTTTGGTTATAGAATATATATAAATATATATATAATCTATATTTATGACAAATTCGGTCAAAACATTAGGTATATAATTCGAGACAGATAGGTGATTTTTGTATTACTATTATTTCCATGGGACACATGGAAAATTCTCCACTAGTTTTTTTATGGTGTGTATACATCATTTTATTGTCACTTATTATGATTATAATGAAAATTATATTGATATTTATATTCATATGAGGTTATTTATTTCATGGGACTTATGATTCATATGTTACCAATGTTGTAATGGTTTTATGTTACAATATCATTATTTATTAAGATTTCCCAAGATTATGTTTCCCATGATGATATATATTGATCTGTCTATCGAGAAAATCATAAATTTTATTCTCTTATTTTTATTTCATAAAAAATACATTTTCATTCCTTTAACCATTATTATGTATTCAAGTGTTTCAAATGATGTTTTTAAGGAAACATGAGGTGATATATCTATTTGGTCGAAAATACATTCTATTCCATGTGAACATTTACAAAAAAATATTAAGGAATGTATTTACAATTATAAAATTATTTGTTAATGTTTTTATCCATTTTTTAGTTTTTACAATATGGATTAAATAGAATATTCAACTCAATTTCTAAAAAATGCTCTTTTGACGTTCTTTATAGAAAATGTGAATGGTGTCTTTATTTTAACATGAACAACCTAAATTTTATTTTTCACTTGTCCAAACAACCCAATGACTAAATACATCCTTTAAATATTTCCATGTTCTCTTGAAAAGATTTTTTTAAGATATGAAAATTTTTCATATAATGATTACTTGTTTTCAATGTTTAAATGTTATTTTTCTCATGAAATGTTCCACGTCATATTTTAATATTAAATTCAATCAAAGTTGAAATTATTTGATTCTACATAATATATAATGGGGATGTGATCTGATGATACCATCATTATTCATTCTCTAGATGATATATTATTATGATGAAAACTGTATATAAAGCTCGTTTCTTTCTTAATTGTTATATGATTATAAATCATTTAGGAAAATCGTTTAATTTTCATGAGCTATGATATGATGAATGTTTTCTGATTTTCCAATGAGCCTGTTACCTAGTGGAACAGGCTCCATCTTGGCATCCAAATGACCCAGGATCAAATCCGGGTATGGGAGAATTTTGGGGTACTATAGCATTACTGTAGTAGGGCATTGTAGTAATACTGTAGTAGCAGTGGAACTGTTGTAGCGGCGGCACTGTAGCGGCAGAGGGACTATAGTAGGTACTGTAGCGGCGGTTGTACTATAGCAGCAACTGTAGCAGAGAGTGTACTGTAGTAGTACTGTTCACCGTGGGGTACTTTGGGCCATCTAATGGGATTTCAAGCCTTGTATTCAGGCATCTTGTCCTTGGGCCTTCGGGCTATGTAATGGGTCTCCCTCTACCCAGTCTAAAAAGAGGTCTTTGCTTTAAATAATAAATTAAGGCTTCGGCCCCAACCTTTTAAGAAAATTTTTATATGATTTTTTGAACATAAATTTAAAATATATGTGATGGGATCAACCTATGTATCCCACCAATGCATTTGATAATGATTAATGCTATATGTTATCAAAGGGTACCTGATAGATTTTCCCATTCCCAAAAAGAGAAGACAATATGTTATCCAAAGCCCCAAAGATGGTAAAAGACAGGATATACCAATCTCAATAGAGGTTACATTGGAGGTTATTCCAAGGCATAAAGTGGATATATGGGAGGCTAACCCATGCCCAAAATATGGTACACTAGAGGTTATACCAAGCCTAAAAAACTGACATAGATTTTTTATCTCGAGCCTATCATGTTATCAACTCTTTGGTGGGTAGACATGACATAATATTTCCTATGATTATGTATGTTCCACACATTTATATCATATTAAAATTATATTCTGTTGACCCTTGTATTTTAAACATTTTATTACGTGATTTTAAGCTTAATTAACCCTGAAATTCCAACAAAAAATCGTAAAGACCTGTGTCATTGAAAGAATAGGTACATAATTAGAAAGAATGAATAAAACTAAAAAATTATTTTATTTGATATCCATAATGATATACTAACATCCTTTGATCCTCTATATCTGCAAAGGATAACACAAGGAATACATAGGTAAAAGGGATGAGCTAAAAATCCCAGTAAGGGAGAATGCATTAGAACAATGTATAACACATAGTTTAGAAGGCATAACATGATGACATAAAAAGTAATAGAACATGATGAAATATATATAATCATAAAAAATAGAACATGGACTCATGTGTTCTTGGTAACATGTGAATGTTGAAGAAACATGAAACATGACATAAACACGAGCCAAGGCTAACTTCCATGATTATGTCACATGGTGGGAAAAGTCCCATAATGCATTAGGTTTTCTACCTAATCCCATTCATGACATGTCATGAGAATGAAAATTTCCCAATACATTAGAAAGAAATCTTTTATCACCCAATATAATGTTTTCATCAATATATGTTACTCATAAATATTCAATCATTTAGAATAAATATAATGGTTGTCCGTGGAATGAAATGTGCATCATAATGATGTCATAAGGAATAACCAAAGGGAATATAATGATGGTTTCCATGAAATTATGTATTGAAATAAAAAATATACATTAATAATTGAACATGGGAATATATAATCATATATTGTGTCCAATTTATGTATAAAAATTTACAATTTTTTTTAATAAATTTTATAAATGAATCATTGTATTGTCGTTTAAGAGAAAATATTAAAAAGTCTTTAAATAGGAAAAAGTAATATTTTTTTCTAAAATTAAAAATGATCAAAGATGGGTTATTAGGATAAAATTATTTATTTTATAAATCTATTGGTGGATTTAAATAGATTACAGAGTGTAATTGAGAATGGGTACGAAATTGTGATGTTCACTTTAATTGGGCCTTCTTTTCAGGAAGAATTTGAAAGGAACCCTTCTAAAACATTTATATAACCATAATAGAGGGATTAATTGAGATAGGTAAATATATTTAGAACATATAAACAGAATATATGTTTCATAAATAAGAATAATTATTAAATACGAAGGTTTAAAAAGAGAGAAATCATAACCCGAAAAAAATGGAGGATTACAAAGATCCCATACCTTATGTTCAGATGTTCCTTACACACTCACTTAATGTCATAGAAAATAAAATTAGAATTATTAATTACATAATTAAGGAACTTTTCCATAAAAATTTTATTATGTTAATTTATGTCTATTTAAATGAGTTATCATGTTAAATTTTGTTGTTCTAGGAGAGTTTGTTTCATGTTTTTATGGTATGTTCCCTTGATTTTAATTATAGGAGTTCTTGAATAAAAGAAGAAAAATATAGATGTGGGATTAAATTATATTAATATAATCCCATAATTTTTAATGGTACCATATTTCATTTTATTAAATATTATGATGATTTACTTGATAAAATTTTAATGAAAAAATTTTATTTCATTTTGGCGGGTTTTTGAACATCATAAACCTGTTTTGTTTAATTATTAAATATTTTGCATATATATTAGTTATAGAAAATTAAAATGGTTATTATATACATATTATAATTTTATTTAAGGATAATATTGGTTTTATTACCAAACATGAAGGTGGTAATGGAATAAAAAACATCATCGTCCTTAGAGGCGGTGAATCGACCCATCCCAGATGATGTTTTTATATTTAGAATAAAAGTGGAATAGAAGATATCTGATGATGTATATTATATTAAAATAATTACATTATAGTACATATACATGATACTATATTTTTAATTCTATTTTGGATAGGGTAGGTTAGGGGAGGATAAGAAAAGAAAATAAATGAAAAGAGAAAGAATGATGATTTTACCTATTGAATATTGAATCCTTGAGAACCTCCTTATGGAACCTGGAAATGATCTTTTAGATATAACAGAAATACCAAAATGTGGGGAAGAGGATTAGGAGATTAATTAATAATATTATTAGAAAGATCCATAATTTAGTTGGTGTAAATTGAATAAGTGGTAAGGGTCGTATTTATAGAGGAGGAGAGTGGTATTTGATGATTATATTCATTATTTTATTATTTTGGATCAGGGAAATCAATAGTGTTGATCCTTATCGATAAATAAATTAAATATTGAAAGAAAGTTTTAGATAATTGTTTTTACATTACCAATAAATTTTCCATCAATAAAAATTAATATATTTAGATTATACTGTAAATAATTATATTTTACTATTTTCCAAAAATTTAACTATTTTTGGAAAACCCAAAAATTCATATTATACATTTTTAAATGTGTATAATTAAAAAATGGAATCCATTTTTAATAAAAAAATTATAAGTATGGTAAATTTATTTTATAAATTAAAATATTTATTAATTCTAAATGAACCAATATTATTAATCTTTGAAAATTTAAATAAGGTCTCAAAAGAGTATCATATTATTATAAAAAACAATACTAATTTATGAATGTATTTTCTTAAAGTAAATTTTATTTTTAATCATTATATTAATTACAAAATTTTAAATAAACATTTACAATTCAAAAAACACCAACAATTAATTTACAAAAAATAAAACATTTATTTTCTTATTCTATTATATAAATATATTATATTTTCATTTATAAAATACCAAAATTTTATTTATTCATTAAAATGTCAGGTTACTATACTTGTAGAAAAATTACTATTCATAACTATCACAATACTTTTCCAATGGTCAGGTCACTATCCTAACAGTCATATTTCTAATGGTCATATGTTTTTACTACTACCTATAAAAACCTTTTATTATATTCATTAGTCACATGTATTTTCTCCCAATGTTCTGTATATTTTAATCTTTTAAATGAAAATTTTATTAGTAAAATTATGATTTATTTCCGAAACTTTGTTTTTGAGTGAGATCATTTATGTGGATTGAGAATGTCTAAAATTTCCCATTCTTGTTTTCTTATTCTATATTTATTATCATAATGTAATATTTGGCATTCTTATTGGTTTATTTGAAGACTAATGTATCATTATTAATCAATAAGAATTATTTTTTTATTATGTTCTCTATTGGATGTATGTTCTTCATACTACATGATATAATTATATTAATGGAAATTTAATTGATAAAATTCTCTTTCATAACATTCTTCCAAAATATGAAATTTCATCTTCGAAATTTATTTTTACAAACTAATGTTAAAATGGGATAGGGTACTTCTCTTTCATAGCATACTATGGTTCCCATGTCAGATCTTTGTACTTATGGTTCCACCATATTACATCTACCAGATGAGTAGTCTTTTTTTATTGAACATTATCTCTCTAGGAAATGATATTCACCAGTTTCTCCTCATAAGAGAGATCATTTTGTAGCTGTAAAACCTCTTAATTTAGTACATGTGTGGGATTTAGTATTTACTTATTCAAGAGGGAAATAATGAATACATCATATAATTGAGACATGGTTAGTGGAAGTGCTAGTTGATAAGCCTCAGCACTAACACATCAATGATTTCTAAGGGGATAATGTGCCTATGACTTAGTATTCCATTCTTTAAAATCTCATAACTCTCATCCATTGGGACTTTTGGAGGAATTATTTATCACCAACGTTAATATATAAGTCTTGTCAGGGATTATATGCATATATCTTCAACATAATTTTAGCTTCCTTGATGTGTTGTTGAATAGTTTTTCCCTCCTCTAGCATTTCTTGGAACATTTTAGGTTCGAGTAGATTACATTCACAAACAACCTCCCAAAATGAAAGTGTTATAATCCTTTTGCAAAAGTAGGATTCATGTTGGTCCATTTTGATGCTCAATAGGAACTGTTGTTATAAGAGAACTCAACCATAAGTAGATGCTAGACCCATCATTTTTAAGTCTATAGAACATTATCTCAAGATTCCTTTTAGATCTTGAATAGTAATTTCAGTTTGGAGATCTTTTTAGGGGTGATAAGTTATACAAAATTTAAAAAATTATTTAGATCATGTTGGAGATAATTTCGGATCATAGAGGTAAATTCGATAACACCATTAGATATAATCAATAATTGTACCCCTTGTAGCCTCACCAATTCATTGGCGTATATCCTTTCTTGTTTTTTGAGTGATAATTTCTCTTGAATCATATTGAAATAGATAGTCTTTATTAGAGTATTAATAATGACTGATATATAATTTCCTCCTCTTGATATATTTTGATGTATAGTGGAAAATTCCATAGTTATTTTTCCCCATTTCAATATAGGTATAGTTAATGGTTTTACAATCCCCTATGTATTTTTTCTTTCAACCTTCACTTTCATACATACTAGGAACATTGATATATATTCAGTAATATATATCTTCATATTGTCACTCTAATAGTGCTCTTAGATATCACAATATATATTTTTTCCCTCTGGATTAATAGATACGGTCATTCTATGTGTATGATACTTGAGTTTTTTCAATAATGTTATATTGGATGGTACACATAGTCATGAAAAACATTTTACAACTCCTTCATCATCAATTATGATCTCATATAATTTTCATATTCTTATAGCTTCCCACTTGTTTATGAATTTCCAAATCATATCATTGAGAATTCATTATTTTTGGAATACGGTTTTCTTGAGAAATAATTTGTGAATGTAGATATTATGTACCATCCTGAATGACACAGATGTCTAACCCTTTCAATACAAATATGGTTTTATCCTTTTAAATTTATTTAATTGATAATAGTAAAGGTACCTTTGTACTTAGATCATCATTCACATTATTTGAATTACTAGGATGGTAGTTGATTATGAAGTCATAATCCTTGATCATATCTAGACATCTATATTTACATATATTAAGCTAATTTTGTATGAATATATATATTTTTATCTTATTAAAATTATATATCTCAATCTTCTCCCCATATAGATAATGTAGCCACATTTTTATGGCAGTGATCATAGATTCCAACTCCAGATCATTAGTGAAGTTTTTTTTCTCATGATCTTTCTGGTACTTTATGTTTTCAGCTATCCCATTATAATTTTTCATCAGTATAGATCCTAATTCACAATTTTATGAATTCCTATATACCATATGGAGGTCCCCACTTGTTAGAAGTGTATGTATTTGTGCAGTGATATACCTATTTTTCAAATTTTTGAAGTTGTCTTCCCATTAAATGTTCCAACTCAACATTACTCCTGTTTGAGTTGTCAGTGGTTAATTGGTTTTATAATTTCTATAAGTTCCTCAAAAATCATTTGTGATTACCATTCAATCCTTGTAATCTACGGATATTTGTAATAGATATTGGTATGGGCCACTCGTCAATTGATTTTTTAGAACTGTTCACATATATTCCCTTATTGGAATTAAAATCCCACAATAATTATTCTTCCTCCATAAAGAAAACACATTTACTATACATTCTATATATTTTATCCCGCTACAAATTCTTTATAATAATATTCTAATGATCATAATTTTCACCCATTATCTGAGAGTATATGAGACTATCGTCGATGAAGAATACCAAAAAATTATCCTGGTAATCCCTAAAGACTCTATTAACTATGTCCATGAATATTTATGTAGAATTAGTCAATCTAAAAAGAATCACTATGAAATCATAGTTTTCATACCTTATTCGAAAGGTATACTTGGAAAAATATTCCTTTCCCACTTCCAATTGGTGATATCCCGATATAAGGTCAACATTATGGAAATACATGACCCCATTTTGATAATCAAAGAATTAATCAATCCATTGTAGGGGATATTTTTTCATTATCTTAATTTTTCATGTTCAAGATAATCATGGTTTAGGAACATTGATTCAACTTTATTCTTGATAAAGAGGATCGATACACCCCATGGAGAAGAACTCAGACATGTGAACACATTTTCTATATTATCATGTAAATGTTTCTTTACATCTTAAATCTCAATGGGGGAAATTCTATATATAGAATTTAATATTTGTAGTGGTCAAAGAATTAGTTTAATTGAGAACTAAACCTCCCAGTGAGGAGGAAAACATTGTAATTATTATTGGAACACATTAGTGTAGTCCATCACAATAGGAATTTCAGCGAGCATGATACTCCAATTTGACTCAATCATTTGAGTTGGATATGATTTCTCATAAGGCCATAATCTTTACAATTGAGGTGATAATTATAAAGGATATTCATCTACTCCATGAACATTAATAGAATTTTAGTATTCACTGGGATGTTAAGAGTGACATCCCTTTCTTGATAGTGGATGTTTTCTTTGTATTAAGATAATAAATCCATGCCCAATATAGCTTCAAACTTTAGAAAAGTAAGTAAGATGAGATTTTTATGGAAGGTTTTATCTTAAAACATTTACGTGGAAGGATTTAAATACTTTAGATGCAATAATTTCCGCATTCTAAATTCTCATAGATATGTCAACCATAATATTTTTAGTTTTTTGAAATATTATACTAAACATGAAATATTCTAAAGAATGTGTAAAACTATAAACGAATAGTACATTTGCAATTCTAGAATGAATGACGAGTTTACTTATTACCACATTAGTTTCGGGCACCACCACAATATTAATGATTGTATATGAACTTCATTTTTTCCTTATAGGTTCTTGTTATTGATGATTTCCTCTTACATGCCTTGGTATAGGGAATTGGCTTTCATAATTCCCATGTTCCTTATTGTTGAAATGTTGTACAATAGGATGCGTATTGATATGAACATTCCATTATTCTTCTGTATTTATGGGATTATTCATATCAATTAAGTAATAATTAACTTTATCCCCTCTATTAAATTTTTAAATCATCTCCTGGTTCCCATTAGATAGATCCCATGATGTTTATTCCCACACCTTTCATATAGGGGATATTGCGTTTTCTATCCATCATGGGGTTTTTCTATTGATCCACACGTATGAAATTACTTTTTCTTTGGTTTATCAACCAGACCATAACATCACTAAAATTCACCAATATCCATTTCAACGTGAAGGAAAAAATGGAAAATCTACTTATAGTTGTCAATGTCTTAAATAACCATCTCTTTTCATAGACTAGGCTTTAATTCTCTAATGAAGTGATCAAACTCTTTCAATGTTCATAACATAGTAGAGGTTGTATCATACAACCCTTGTGAATTTTTCCTTGTACACCCTAATAGATTCATCTTCCATTTTTTAGTTTGAATAATTCTTTATCTATCATAAGATAGGGAGTTTGGGGATTTTTTTTGAAAAATATTTTCTTTAATGTTTCCCATTCCGTGAAATAAATATCCTCCTTAGACATTATTTTCTTGATCAATGTCATCCAATATGTATCTTCCCCAAAATAATGATTGACCTCTAGTATAACATTATCCTCTTATTATCATTGGAGGAAAAATATTATCTTCTCAATGGAGTTAATCCATTTTCCATGATGATGGGACAAAAAACCCACTATACATTATTATGAATTTTCACATAATGGATCCGACCAAAATTTGGTTTCTTAGGATAAAGAGGGAGTATAACATGATTCGTGTTATTATTCATAACATAAGATAGTCTATCAAGTACTGTGTTCTTTTCGATTTATCATTCCCATTATATTTGGAATCTCATTAAGGAAATCATCACATTTCATATCATATTTATTATTGGCACATGTTCTCTTATTTCCGTCCATTAACAATGAAAAAGAAACTAATATAAGTGTGGATGGAATACATAGATAATATGAATATAAGAATGAAACATTTAACATAGCAGGATACACTTGTAAATGAAAGGTAAACCCTAACTTTTGTTCCCCTAAGATTAAATATAGGTAATCAATAGTTATATAATTATCCCTATGTTTCAAAATAATATTTTTGAGTCACAATCTATACAAATAACTTGACCGTGCAATGATACCAACTATATTGACTCTATCCTTTCATACATACTTTAACATGACATTAAGAATAATTAACCATAAAATAAAAACCAACGATATTAAAGAATAGTGTGTTTGGAATATTAGGTGCATAATTAGGAAGCATCAAACTATAATAAAAACATCTTTTATTTAATTTCAATAATGATCTTAATGATTAATTGGATCTATTAAATATTTATTGGATAAATTGAAATATACAAAGACAAAAAGGATGAGTTTAAATTCCCAGTAAGGGAGTAAACATAGGAATAAAGTATAGAACATGGGTTATAAGGCATAAAATGATGAAATTAAAAGTAATGGAACATGAATAAACATATTGAAGTATAACATTGAGAACGTGGAATCAGGTATTAATGACAACATAGTAATATGTCTCAATATTCAACATGTCATAAACAAGAGTCAAGGATAACATCCAAGAAGATATCACACGGGGGGAAAAATTCTCATTGTGGATTATGGTTACACTATAATCCCATTCATGACGTATCATGAGACTAAACATTATCCAATTAATTAGTTTGATATCCGGGAATACCTGTCATAAATTGATCTTGAATATGTGTACCACGTAAAAAATCATGCATATGTAACAATTATAAGGGTTACCCAGAGAAGGAAATGGGTATCACAATCTTGTCAGAAGGAAAAAATTGTGGAATATTATAATGGTGCCCAAGAAATAATGGAGTTAAATGATTTTTAAGAATTTATAAGGGATAATTGTCATATATCATGATATATTATGTAAAACAAAAGTGAAATCATGTTATAAGAGTGTTTTAGAATCATTATAAATGATCCCCTTTATTGAATTTTAAGAGAAAAGATTAAAGAGTATTTGAAGGGGAAAAGGAATAATTGTTTATATAAAACCAAAAATTAACTAATATAGTTTCTCATAATAAAATGAGTAATTTTTTAAAAATAATTTTGGCTAAAAATATATTATAGATTGTACTTGAATTTGGGTAGGAAATGGGGATGTTCCCTTTAATCGAGATTTCTTTTTTTGAGGATTGAGAAGGGAGCCATATGAAACATGCATATCCCCATAAAATAAGGATTAATTGAGCTATATGAATATTTTGGACCAAAATAACATAATATGTTATGAGAAAATAGGATTAAGTAATAAATAAAGTATGTTAAGGAGATAGAAAGTGAGACTCGAAGAAAAAAATGTATGTTTTGAGAGATCCCATACCTTATGTCTGAATGTGTTACATACATGCACATAATGTCTAGAAAAATAAAATTATATTCTTTAATTACATATTTCAAACCCTATTATAGCTATATTTATTTAATTTAATTTTTTTCAGTTTATTAAAATTTACATTGATTATTTATAATGTTTAATTTTGTTGTTTTGGGAGAGTCCGCTTCTTGGATTTAATGTTGGTTACATTGAGTTTAATTATGGGAGTTATTTTAAAATGGAAAAAACACATGAATTTTAATGAAATTATATTAATATTATTCAATTATTTTAAATGGAACCATATATAAGTTTTGTTTTTCAATATTAGGATGATTTACTTTATAAATCCTTAATGATGAACTTTCTTTTTTATTTTGGCAGTTTTCGATAATCCAAAAATAGTTTTGTTTTATTATTTATATATATATATATATAAAGTGCATAAAATGAAACCAAATATAATACTATTAAACTATATTAATGTTTTAATGACCATCATTGAAGGGGTTCATGGAAAACAAAAGAACTACGTCCATAAAGGCAGTAAATTGACACATCATATATGGAAATTTTGTTTTAAATATAAAAGTGGTATGAAATGATATTGGATGATGGATATTCAGTTAAAAAAATAAAATTCCAATATATATTTGATATTGGAGTTATCATGTTGTTTTTGGAAGGGTTGGTGAGGGTAGGATAGGAAACCAAATTCAATTAGAAGAGAAAAAGGAGGGTTTTATCCCTTGAATTTCGTCTCCTTGACAATCTATTTAATGCCCTTATAATTTGACTTTTGGTGAGAAACATATGTTGATGACATTAATAAGATGATTCTAAGAGTAATAATTCTTATTGTTAGAATAGTCCAAAACCTAGAATGTGTGAGGAGAAGAGGTGGAGAGGGGTGATATTTATAGAGGGTGTTTTTTATTATTATCTCACTAGTTTATTATATTGAATCATGAATATCAATAATTCAGATAAGTATCACTAAAGAGATTAAATATTAAATTATATTTTGATATAATGTTTCTTAAGTCATTCATGTATCATCTAGGACGCAAAATCTCAGGTATTTAGCTTATATAGTAAAATATCATATTTCGTTATTCACCAAAAAATCAAAAAAAATAGAAAAATATATATAATATACCTTAAACATTCTTCCATGTGTAGGATTAAAATATAGTCATTATTTTATGAAAATGTTTTTCTAAATATGAGAAATTTTAATTTTTATTAATATCAACATTTATTCGAAAAAAATCGAATTTCAAATTTATACCGATTTAATGACACATTAACTTATTGATTAAGGTCTCATAATATTAAATGATAATTATAATAAAGAAAAATATTTATTTATATATTAATTTATTAAAATATTTTTTTAGATATTTAATAAAATATATAATTTTAAGTAATCATTTACATTTCAACGAAATAGAAACTCATAATTTCCCAACATTAAAATTTATATTTACTTATTCCATGATATAAATAATTCATATTTGTATTTATAAGATGCCTAAATTTTGTTAATAATTTCATAGGTGAGGTTATGATTCTAATGGCTCGATTACTATTCTTAATGGTCAAATTACTATTTCAATGGTCAGGTTACTGTTATAATGGTCTTATTTATAACAGGCATTGGGGTTTATTACATCTTATAAATACGTCCCATTCCATTAATCAGTCACTTCTATTTTCATCCAACGTTAAGTATATTTTCGTCTAAAAAATGGATATTTTATTATTAATATTATGTTTTTTTTAAAAAAAATTCACGAGTCCAATCATTCTAGTAGACCAAGTATGTCCCAAATTACCCATTATCATTATCTAATTTTCTATTTATTTTCATTCAGTAATATTTGGCATTATTATTGGATTATTTATTAAAAAATGTGTTATTATTAATCCATGATAATTAGTTTTTTTATTTGATGTATGTGCATTATACTATATGACATTATTATAAGAAGGGAAACTTCATTGAAAAAAATATTGGTCATTTCATTTTGGTTCTCATGGCTAATATTTTTCATTCCATTATCACTCATGTATTATTAAAAAATTATATTTAATACATGACTCGGATTTGTAATCTATGATGTGAAGGAAAAAGTTTTCATATGTAATTGTAATAATCATATACCCTTATGATCATGATATTTTTTTCTCTATTTTTACCCATATTCATCCTAAATTATTACAATATCATATGTTTTATTTCCTCATGATATTAAGATAAGTATTATGTATGATGTTCTTATAATGGTTTTTAGTTATGGGATATGATGTAGTTATCCTAAGAACCTATTTTTTATGTATCCAAGATTCAAATGGATCTGTAGCTAAATCATTCTAGTGTGGATCGATATGTTATGTAATAAATATTTTGCAGTTATGATGTGATATATATGTATGAAATATTTCGATTTCAATACTAGGAACTAAAATTTTAAAGTGTAAAAGATTTAGGAAATCATATAATATATCAGAAAAATATTTTGAGGTAGTTCAGTTTGGAGTACACATTTATGTCTGTATTCTAAAGTGATGTAGCACAAAAATAATGACAATAGTGAACCTATGGTGAGTTAAAAACCATATATTTTAAAATACCAATTTCTATAAATATCATAGCTAATGTTGGGAGTTTTATACTAATATGTTTTATCATTATTTTTGAATCGTGGAACATTGATTTTATAGATATGATGATTTTTAAGAAAAAAATGAAATGTAATTATAATTGTGCCTCTATAATGGTCAAAATAGTCCATCTCACCAATGATGAAGCAATCATGATCATGAGGTGAGGATGTGAATATTTTAATGTTAGATGTAATATTTCTAGATCTACCATGAGATTACCACATGCTATGGTTCGAAAAGAATCTAATTTATATTATTTATACCTATGAAGTAAGGTTTTAGGACAAGTTTCAATGAAGGAGTAGTGAATATTTCATAGGGTTCCATGGTAGATTAATTTTTTTTATCATTATATGTTATCTACTGAGAAGATAAATATTACAAAACATGTTATAAATGAAAACATCCAGAATTTTGGTCTCCTGAAATCTCTATCATTGGAACATATTTCAAAAGAGCATGAGTATCTTACTATATAATTGTATGTAGAATATTAGTCACATGGATTTCAAATCATGGGAGTGTTTTATACTTATATATATGATAAAGGCATCATTTATTAGGAGAAAATTAAAATATTTGTCTAATAATTTAGTGTTCATTCTTATATATTCCTAGGGCCTCCACCAGTAAATTTTAATGGTGTATCCTTATGCATTATTATATTCATTGATGATTATTTATGGAAATTTTTGGTTTACTTCAATAAGAACAATTCTGAGCTATTTGGGCTGTTCCTCTGATGGAGATCCATGGTGGATAAGGATTATGAAAATATGTTTATGTTTTTAATGTAAAAAAATTGTACATAATTTTAGTTCAGGAAATTTTAATTGTTTTTCAAGATTATAGGAATCTGGTTTGAGAATTTATTTCATGGAACACTTTTAGGGAATGTAGTGTGGGAGTAAAAGAACTGAACATTGACTCATATGGATATGATAATGAGAAATAATTCTATAATAATAATGTTTTTTTAGTAGAATAATGTTATTTTACATACTATATTTTGTTTTTAAGTGGTTATACACTGTTTGATATTAAGATTGAATAATATTAATGGTCTATAAATCAAGTTGAATTCTTCCACCTAAATGTTTTCAAAATCCTCTCTTATTTCCATATTTATTTTTATGACATAAAAAACCATGGATCAATGTTTCTTTCATATTTAATTATTTTTTATGGTAAAAAAACATTGGATTTGATATTTTGAATAATAAAAGAATAATTATAAATAGAATATATATTTTTATTTCAATGAGAATCCCTTATGAAAAAATAGAACATGGTTGATTATGGTGTTGAGAAAAAATAATAAACATTTTACTTCAATGGTTATTTGAAAAGGAATTATGGAAATTTATATGTTCTTGAGCTGTTAGATAGTATTAAAATGATATATTAATCATGAGCAATGAAAAATATATTATAAATCATTGTAACTATTTAAATGATGTTTTATACCCACACTACTAGGTTTGGTGGAGAACACTGTAGACTGTACATCTTCTTCTATATATAATTGATGTGATATTGAAGATGTCACCAAAATAAACAAAATAAATTATTAAACCTTTATTCCAAAATTTTGTTACATTATTTAAAATATCTATTTAGTTCTAGAGATTTAAATCATTAGGAATTATAATAGATGTAAAAAATAATATTATCAACTTAAAATGGGAAATATTCCTATTAATAGAAAATCTTGAAATTGATTCTGCTGCTTTACTCACGGTAATCCTCAAAATCAAGACCTAACATAATAATAGCTCTTGTAGATCAATAAAAAATATATATGTTTTTTGAAAAATTTGGATGGTGAATATAATTCTAGAGATGTTTTTTTAAGAATGGGAATACTATTTTATTTTTTAAATTATTGAAAACCCCTTAAATATGTATTCTTTAAAGAAAAATAATTTTAGAAAAATTAAAAATTTTAAAAAATAACCACCCTAATAAAATTTGGGGTTTAGAAAATAATTTTCTTATAAAGGACCACCTTAAAATAAATCATTGGGAATATATAAAATATTGAAGAATTTATTTCAGAAATCGAATCAAATAAAAGTCCATTTTAAAATAAAAAATTCCAGATTTTTTAAATTTAGTTTACTTCAAAAAATATTCAAATGTTTTATTATGTAATTCATTTGATTTTATAAATAATAGAACGAATATATGTTTTCACCTTGAATATTGAGTCTCTTTATAAGTCCTATTGTTCACATTAATTGATATACTCTCTTGAGGGTTGAGTTTACTACCCGTCTCCATATATGATTTACAATACCCTAGTGCCAAATGATAAAGAAAATGTTATTAATTTCATTCCTTTATCATCCTAATTACATTTAAAATTTTCATTCAAATTTATATAATTTTCTCTAAAATAAATTTAATGGGGTTAGAATGTGTTTCAATATATGAATGGTTCAATAAATTTATAAAAAAATTTCATCAAATATTGATTATTAAAAAAATAATATTGATCTGATGTAATTGAAAAATCATTGAATCCACCCATTAGATTATTCATTGTATTTAATAATTTGTAAAAAAACATATTTCGACGTGATTTTAATTCATTGAAAAATATGAAAAAAAGATAAATTTTCCATGAATCATTTTGAAAGATTATTGATAATTATCAATCGAGAAAACAAACAGAAGTGATTTCCAACTAAAAAATGATTTTTAAAAAATATAGAGAATATTATTCTTTAACATATAAGATTTAAAAAAATAATTATCATTTTATAAACACACAAAATATCATCATTGATAATTACACCTTATGAGGATGTTTTAATTTCTTGAATCCATATTAACTAGTAAATTTTAAAAAAAACTTTTTAAATATAGAAATTGTAAAAATAAACACTTGCGTACAATTAAAAATCACTTAAAAACCTATGTCGATATAACAACCTTTTATAGTAATACCCTTTTTAATTCCAAACACACACAGAGATATATATATATATATATATATATTTGAAACCCCAACTAGGGAAATTCATATCTCTTACAAGATGGAGTTTTTCATTGGACACCCAAGAAGGACAAGATCCATTTATAGAAAAAAAATATACTATGAATTAAACAATGATAAATAATTTTTCAATCAATTTAGATCATGAGAGGTAGAAAATCATGATCCTTAAAGAATATGTAATTATATTATTCTTTATAGCATGAAGGTTATTCTAAATTCTTTGTAAAACATGTCATTTACCATGCCTTATACTACCATTCTCCCAAAAAGAATCATGAATATATATATACCATCTTAATCCATGAATTAGATCCAATGAATATGATGTATATGTAAGTTTTAAATTATATTTTTGATCCTCAAAATATTAGTTTCAAAATTTCAATATATTTCATTTATATGTATTTTTACTTCATACTACCAAGTGAAGATAATTCTTTATTTCCATTCTAGGAAGATAATATTGATATATCACCACATTGGTATTCCTATAGTTATTCTCTAGGAAAGTAATCGGTGGATTATATTATTAATATAGACCTGTGATCTTTCATCTAAAATTCCTTCGAAAGTTCACGTTTTAAGAAAATCATCGTATTTATATATATATATATATATATTCCATTCATACACCATAATAATTTATTAAAGAATGTTGATGACATTGTGTTGTGTTAGTTTCCATTTTATATTATGATTTTTTGGAGGTTATCGATAATGGTTGAGTGATTATTTGTTTCCAATTTGAGTATTAGCCATGTAAGAAGATAGTTGTTAGGTATGACCTTCGAGGTGATTCTAACAACCAATCCTACTTTTTTTATCAACACACATGCTTTCTCAACCATTTATTCCCATTCACATTCTATAATTTACTTATTATTTTGGAAATTATCATAGTTGATGATTGGAAGTCCACTTACTGAATGTATTGATCTCCATTTGGCATGGGCTGGATGAATGTATTTATTTAATTAATTATGTGAAATTAAATTGATTAGATAAACTATCTTTGAAAAAACTATTATCTAATTATAAATCACTCTAAATATATTCAATCTAATTTTTTAATGATTCAATATTTATATATTTATAATAATTTTTCTTTTATTCATATCTTGTAACTGTATAAATACTAAATTATTATCATAATTTGTAATTTTAATTAAATATATTCAATTCTAATTAAAATAATCCTCTTATAATAATTGTACATAACTTAATTTCTAAGTAATACATTATGTGTCTTAGTTTTTATAAAAATTATATAAATTTAATTATTTATTTAAATTATATTTCATTAAATATTTCATAAATCATAATATTTATATTCCACCAAAAATATAATTTTACCATAATATCCTATAATAAAAAATATATTTATAAAGAATTTTTTAAATGAAAAAATATATATTTGAACATATATTTATCATTCTAAAAAAATTCCAAATACTATTAAAGTTTATAATATATTATATAAGCTTAATAAATATAAATAATATATATAATAATTATCTTTTTAACATTTAAAAGATAATACTAAATATTGATAATCATGAATTTAATAATATGAATATTTAAATTTAATTTATTCTATATATTATATTGTGTAGAGAGAAAAATAGCTAACATATCATCATTTTTTTCTGAAATGATCCTTATAATAAATATTATTTAAAGGAAATTTTTATTCTAAAATACTATAGTACTAAAATATACAACCAATAATATAGTTAGCATCATTAAAATTTAAATGTCTCTCATTGTTGAATAAATATGATGTTTCCCTTCAAAACATTATTTGAAAATAATTTTCTACATTAATATAATTAGTACCACTCATTTTAACAAATAATATATCTATATTTTTTAAATTTAAACTTCATTTTAACAAAATATACATCGTTTCAAAAAAAATAATGTTTTTTTAGAAACATACTAATCATAGCATAATTTCTATGATACCATTTTCACTAAAAATACAACTATCAATGTGGTTATGATAGTATTTTCTAAAAAATTCAATATGAAAAAAAAATGTTTCATATCCATTGGAAACTTCTTTTAATCTATAATGTTATAGATAACTCTAAAAAACTCTTAAGTGTCAAAATCCTAAATTCTACATAATAAATCCTTAAAAATTATCTAAAATTAATTTTTAGATCAAAATATTTATCATGAAATTACATTGCTTCAAAATATCTTTAATCACATAAAATTATTATCTTCAAAATACTCAATGGAAATTTATAAATCTTATTCTATCCAAAACTGATAACATCTTATAATGTTATCTAGACCCATATCTAAAATCACGTCTACCTCCCCATACCAACACTCTAAAATTCAATACTAAAAACTATAGAGTGTTTTTTATATAATCTCATTGATAAAAAAATAAGTGACCGAAATTAAAAATTATATAATTAAAAAAATTCCAAATAAATGTGTCACTATATTCAATAGATATTTTTAGGTCTAGATTGGTAGAGTGTTATATATTATATTTCCTAAAGAAAATCATACTCTCCCTTTTAAATGGGAACCTTTTTCATTAATACTAACTATAAAATATGATAATCCATCATTACTCGTGATAATCCTCGTATTAGAGACAAAACATCATAATTACAAACACTTAGTGATAAACATTATGTAATTTTTTTTAAACATGGGGTAAGCATAAAAATATTATTATGGTTTCATAAATTAAAAGGTAAAATAATTTTATTGAAAATAATGAATAATCCTTATTTTCTTTTGATTTCCCAAAATACTTTTTGAGTGATAAATCATTTTAATATTAACCCTTCAATATATAATTGGGTTTTTTGAAAATAGTTTTCATAGAGTGGACAGATTTAAAATATTTCATTGATTGGACATAAATTATATAAGGACGTCTCACTAAAATCTAAAACATGCACTTTTAAACAAAAAACATTACTTTTAAAAATTGGTAAATATTTTATTATAAAATTAAATATGTTTTATAATTCATAGAAAAATTATTTTGGACACATATAAAATTGAAGTGATATATATGTGCCCACATGTTACATTTTTTGACAAAATACCTTAAGGATTGTGTTTTCTCCCCATCACTCATCATCATTTAAAATCCCCATGTTGGAAATTTTTAATACAACATTTCTAATATCCTTATATTAACAAAGAACTCCATTATAAGAATTCATCAAAATGATTAGTATCATTGTTAAAAATAATTTCCATGATGTCAAAAATCGTTTAAAAAATGTTTGGATAGTAAAATGAAAAATATTAATTTTATGATATAAAATATAAAAAATTAATGTGATGATATTATTAAAATATAATTTCAGGCGAAATTTTTTTAAATAAATAATTAAATTTAGTTAAATAAAAAATATTTTTCAAAGAAATTATGATTCTTACACGGAATTATAGATAAAAGAAGTCCACTTTTACTGATTACATTAAAATATTATTGAAAATTATAAATAAAATTAATATATATAAGATATTTCAGGTAAAATATGATTATATTTTTTTATATAATACATTTTAACATAAAATGATAGTTTTTGAAGCAATTATAATACCACATTTGAAAATATCTCTTCATAAAGAGGTTTTGTCTTATGAAAAAAAAATATATGTTTTCAAAGAAAATTGTATAGAATAAAATTTTTTAATATAACCACTAAAATATTGTAAACAAATACAATTTATGATCCTATTGAGGAACTAACTCCCACAGATATCTCTACATGGATCCCCCTCTACTACTCTAAAACATAAACATAGAAAAATTGTTCCAATATATTGATGTAGTTTATTAGTGAACATCCCAGAAGTAAAATAACCTATTATAAATAATCCCCTTTAGAGAATCCGACCCTATGTAGTTATAAATAATTTTTTTGGTGCTTAATTCGTAGGCATGTAGATGTTGTCAAACATGTCTCATTCATCATTCTTCTAGGTAGAATGTATATTGTTTTAAATGCATAAGATAAAAAATTCCTTCCCTTTTGAAATACAATATTCATCCCAAATATGTACTCATATATATATATATATATATATATATATCTTTTATTTTACCATTTAACTGATGTTATAGTGATGATTTTTTGTGTCTATTTAGTTCTTTATTTCAATTACTTATGAGAACAATGTCCAAATATCTATATAAATTCTTCATTAGTGTCTTATTTCACATTTATAATTAATGTTTTGTATCCATTTTCATACCTTGATAAATATTATGGCATATTTCTTCTCAAAAGTTAGTATTTCTCTTTTTGGGGGAAGGTAATATTAGAATGCATTGTTACTATGTCCTTGTGAGTTTGAGTCTGATCTTAATTCAACAATTCATGAGTTATGAAAATACTTGGTTATATATATATATATATATATATATATATATATATGTATACTACATTAATTCACATTAAAAGTAGCATGTTAGAGGTTGATGATTATTGGTTGTGTTGAATTCTATTATCGAGTATACGGGGATAGAGGTTAATGGTAATAATAGTATAAGATATAGATTAAAATTGAGTGTGAGTGTATAAAGATGATGACCTTGGGACATAATTTATAAGTGTTTGTGTTATTTATATGTTTTGTACAAAAACCACATTAACATATCCCCCATCTATTTTTCATTCATTTTCATTCTCTATCTTTTTAAAATATCTAGTATGACATTCTATTAAAATCTATCAAGGCATGGGGGTTCCCTACGGTCACCGTAAATGATCATCATGGTGATGATAACAACTAATCCATCCCCTGCATGCCGACATGTGTTCTATCATTTCTAGGAATTCCAACGTGCATCCTCAAAATCACATTTTTTGCAGGCCCTATACTAGTTTGATGAATTTCCAGTCACATATTGGATAGAATAGTCTCCCTTAGGAATGTAATGATTGTCCCCATTATTTTATAGAAGAATATAAATATATATTTCCATGAAATATTAACAATGAAAATATTTTCTCTAGGTATAAAAAAATAAACTCTCTTCAATCTATAATTTAAAATGCTTCTAAACTTATATATTATTTCATTCATTTTAAAAATTATAAAATTATTTTAAAATAAATTGATAAATACTATATTAATTTAAATATTTATAATGGACATTAAATATAATAAATTCTATTTAATATAATTATTTTATATTTATAATATGTATATTAATTTGAATGTATAAATTTTTGTGTAGTAATTTTTATAAATTATATGTTACATTAAAAATTGATATCAATATTTTATATTTGTATTTTATAAAAAAATAATATTTATATTCATAAAACATATTATTTTACTATTTAATCATACAATTTCCTGATATATATTAATATTTTATTTTTCTCAAAAGCATTGTTTTTTATTTATATTTAGTATTTAAAATTTTGTAATTCCATATTTGGTGAAAGTATAATTTTATTAATATGGACACAATAAATATATTGTCATGTATAATAAACATATTTTTATATATTATTTTCACAAAATTAAAACTGATATAAATAATTTTTTATTTATGTTAAAAATGTTATTTTTATTAAATGTAATCCATATCTTATGGTGTTAATATAGAAATGAATTTAATATCTCCAGGTTTTTTTTCATGAAACAATCCAATAAATTAATTTTATTTAAATGAAAATTTATATTTAAAATTCAAGGTGGTATGGTAAAATCTTGGGGATAAGATCTAGAATGTGAAATTATGAATATAGTGGTCCTAAAATGGGAAAGCCCATAGGTTGAGTTATAGAGGTCTAACAAAACTAGATATCTAGTTGAGTGTATTAGAGAAAATTTATAGTATATACTTATTACGGATAGTGGAGTAGCTAAGAATCTAGAAGAAGCTATGAGCCTCAAAAAATTTATAAAATGTGAGTTAGTGATGAAAGATATGATGCATTTTTTTCGTAAAAAAACCAGGACTAATGGAATTACTATATGGGAAGGATTAACTATAGAAGAAGTGGAATTTATAGTGTAAAAATAAAGTTCAAGGTTGAAATAGGTAAAAGTACAATATAGGTTTAAAGGAATGAAGTAGAAGGACTGAGTGAATTTATCTAAAATTTGCTCACCCATTTTAAGCATACAAGCATCTGGATATTATCGAATCTAGATACTTTTAGAAGAATTAATCATGAAAAAAAGTATGAGAAAAAAATAACCCTTCTTGGACATTTGTATAATACATTCATTTTTAATTAGTTGGTGTTTTTATGGAAAAAGAAAATGAGTTCCTAGAGAGTATGCGTAAAATAATCCATTACGGTTTTAAGAAAAATCCATGTAAATAGGATCCGAAATTTGATTGATTTGTGGATATTAGACGATATTTTTGAAGAAACTCCAATTATTCTTGATGGAAGAAGCTTTATATAGATGTTGGTTACAGTACTATTCACTAATACATGAATTTTAAGACTTTAAAAGAATTATACATGAATCAGATGAAGGGGATAAAGGTGGAATTATTTAAAACCATCGAGATATAAGATCTCGAGGATGGCCCAAAATATTGTGTTTATAGATTAAACAATATACTATGTTTGTAACAATGATTTTTTATTATAATATTTTAATTAATAATTTCATTTAATTATAAATAATTATTGAATTTAAATATTTTTTCATAAAATTATTTCGGATCATTAAGTTATCTAAATAGAAATAATTGAAAACCAAAGATGAGTATATGTAAAATATGAAAGTTTCATTTTTTAAAAATATCATTATATGGTGTACACAGTGTTTTGTAAAAGGATATACACCACACAAGTATTGTGTTATATGAGAAATATTATGGAAAATCTAGGAAAATACCACAAGGAAGCTATGAATTATATTTTCCAATTTCTAAATGGTTGGGAGGATATATCCATGTATTTTATAATAGTTAGTTCTATTGAATTTTATTTTGATGTGTACTTTATAGTGTACATGTCATCATGTAGTTTTATGACAAGTTATAAGTCTACTATCAAAGGGAAAATCATATGTTCGATATTAATATTTTAGTTGGATATCTCACATACCGAAACATATGTTTAGTATATGTCTCTAATGATAGTATGGAAGGAATAAATCTAGAGAATTCATTGTTTGATGACATAAAAAGTATTTATAGAAGTCGGTTGTTCTTCATTATTTTTATTGAATAATTAATTTTGATAAAAATATTGTGTATTAATTATAGATAAATAACATTTAAATAATGTATAATTTATCTAGAAGTTGTTTTACAATATGATACTTGATTTGTTAATGAATGGGGAAATTCAGAATCTAGTTGACCTATTTATTAATATCTTATTCGTGTAACGTACGAGAAACAATTGCGCCATTGTAGGATATGGTTGACTAGAAGGGGGAATATATATACTGATGGAACATGAGGATATTAAAATTATAATTTTTCAATGAGTTTTTAAATACACTAAATCCTTGAAATTTGTCTTCAATATGATGATTTTTTTTATTTTTACTTGACTATTCATTATTCCATGTTATATTTTCTCAAAGAAGAGAACTTGTCACTCGGTTATGATATCATATAAGAGGCTTGTAAAAGATAATTTTTATTGAGAGTCGGGTTAGTCCAAAAGGGGTTTTTCTTTATCAAAGTGTACATGAATCCATGTTCTCATAATAGAAATTTAAATGATCTATCACACTCAATAAGAATATTAATGGTGTTACATAAGGTGTTTCCAGTCATTTTAAAATTAATTGTATAGAAAATTAGACGTTTTATTCATAATTTCCTGAACTATTGGTGAAAATTTAAAATATGTGGAAAGACAGCCAATGGTTAATAAAATGTTTACCTGACCAATGTTGGGTGCCCAATAAATTACAAATGGTTATCAAACAGGTTGACCATTTTGTCACCAATATACATAAATTATGTGGGACCACTAGTTTCTGTGACTTTTATGGGACTTATTCTGATCTAATTTCAGTTTAAATTTATTCATGTGATTTTAATCTTTTATTATTCCAGGAAATTAATTGATGTATTTTTTCCTTCCATATATATAATACTAATGTTAAAACCATGTAAAATATCTTTTTCTCATTCCTTGTTTTGATTTTTTGTATGTCTCTCTGATTCAATGTATTATGTTTTCCTTGATCTTGTGTAGTTATAACTTAATGCCTCTATTGGTATTTGTATAAAACTATCATTCTAGATTAAACATGTTTGTGAGAATCCTCTATTTTTAATTGTTTGAAACATTGTTCCATGATTTATTCTTGGGAGGATTGATTCCAATTTTTATGGTGTTGAGTCCAAATATAGACATTAATGTTCTTTTGCATTATTATTTGATGATATTAATATAACCCATTTCTAGAATAATTTTTTTCAATCACTTCATCATTTCCATATGATCTATCCACTATGAATTCTATTAAATTCATATTAAAATCCAATATTTTTGAAATAAATTACTTTTATCATATTTTTCATGTTCCGTAATAAACATTGTGCTTAGGAATATAATTTACATATAAACACTTTTCTCATTGTGATTCAATATAATAATCTATATTTACATTAATGATGAACCATTATAGTGTTAAATCATGATATAAGATCTATGTTATGGAAATAAAAAATGATAGAATATACAGATGAAAACATTAAGATTGTACTAAATATTTTCACCTTGAATCATGAAAGTTCATGTTACACCCCAACTCATGACATCATGAATTTTAATGTATTCAATAATGATCATCATGTCTCAAAAAATTATGTTTCGTGATGAATACCCCATCCAAAAAATATGTTTTATTAGATTATATTATTTCAACCCTATGCATGATCTATAATTTGAACTTAGTTCCTAATATCATAGGGCTACCATTTGATAGACGTAAATATAGCATAAGTTAGATGATTTTGGTATGCATATATTGTTTCATTGTCATATTTATGGGTTCAACATTGTTTCATTACAATACAAATTTCATAATAATATAGATGAATCACCAAAGGGTCCAAGAAGATATCATTACTCTAGAGAAAATTATGTATCATTTTGTCTATATATCATAATTAAGAAATTAAACAGACTTAAACAATATATATTCTTTATAGTTCAATATATTTTAATCTTTTTAGCTATTTGAATAATGTTTTCATATAGCTTTTAATGATTTATATATTTATATTATTGAAGAAAATTTTTGGGTTTATGCATGATGAATGTAATAGACACGAATCATGGGACACACTAGTTAACATGTTCATGACAGGACAAGGATTCCTGAAATTAATTATAGTGTTCAATACTCTTGGTGATACTAATATCATAGGGACTATATATTCAGTCCATAGTTTATTATTCCCCCTTACATAATAAGGGGATTGTCTACTATACAACTAAGATATTAATGAACACCCACACTACTATAGTACAGGTCCTCTATTTCAGGATTTAATTAACCCCTCATACTATGTTTCCATTAATACAAGGAATGGGTCCTCCAGAAGGGTCAATATTCCCTCAACCAGCACATGTATACCATGGAGTTTTGTCGGTGACCCATTATAGACAATGCAAAGTCACAAAGGCTTGGTAATGTTGAGTGTCTATTAATATTCAGTTACTCAATTTATAGGATTGAACTATAGTTTGGCTATTATTATTGGGACAATAGTATTTTCAATATTATCACTTTTTATTAATATTTGGGATACCTTTGCCTTTTTGTCTTTGAGAAAACTATTTTTTCTATTTAACCGTTAATTTTTTTGATATATCATATTTCATATGTATATACTCACCATGGTATGGGTGTTTCACTGGAACATGTGATGTCAAATGTATTTTATAGATAGTTTAGTTGTGATCACGGTGGAAAAGGTTTTAGTAGATAAGGAGATTAGTGTTTTCTAAAGGTTACAAAGTTAGGTAATTGTTTATGTCCTGAGTGTCTATCATAATCCTATATCTTATCCAATTTATTTATTTTTATTTTTCATTAGGGTTGTTTTAGAAACTTTTAACTCTAAAAATTTGGATTTTTCCATCATTGAACTATGTGTATGAATTCAATTTTTTTCTTGAATTTAAATATATTCTTCTTTTTCTTATATTAATATTATATATGATGTTATGAAATGTCGATATATATATATATATATATATATATATATATATATATATTGATAAGACTTTCCAAGGCCACTCTTGTTGTTTGATATGCCTAACTAGTTAAATTCACTACACCATGGCTTATTAGATTAAAGAGTTGGCTGGAACATTCATCATACTACCTTTCCATTCATGGAAATGGTTATTTCGGTCATTTCAATTTAGTATTGGGGAAAATTTTCCCACAAACCATGTGGAATAGTAATATTTCTACATTACTGGGGATGAGGTATATTGAAACTATTTTTCTTATTTTTAGGAGTTGGTCTGACTTTTTGGTACGATGGTGTATTTTTTAGTGGTCATGGTTGGTTTTTTGAATCCTAATATACCATTATAATTTTAGATGTAGTTTAGTTTATCATCCCTGAATCATAAATATAATAACCTATTACTGAAATATTATATATATATATATATTTGTGTGTGTGTGTAATTGATACCTATAAATGTGACCCAATTATGACACATCAAAATATATAACATCAAACTGAAAAATTATATCTCTTTCATACTTAAAAGAACTCTACAGGTTTGGAGTTTTAGAATACTGGGGAAAGCATTTACACTGAATCTTTGATAAGTGAAAAATTGGTTTATAAAAAACTACATAATCTCAAACTAATTTAATCGCAAATAGTATAATTATTCAGAATTAGATACATAGAACATTTCTAGACACCTTGGGAAAATAGAAGACATATGAATAGAGAGTAAAAATTCCTAGTAAGGGTAAATAGAAGATTCAATAATTCAATGTCATTATTGAATAGAAGATGAGAATAAGTGTATGATTCCCTAATAAAAGTTCATAATAATAATATAGTATAATTTAAACCTATTAAAACATAGATCATGGAAGAAATTATTAACATAAGATAGTTGTAATATTACTCAACAATAATGATCCATCTCAAAAAATAATAATTTTGGAAATGATCAATTGTAGTCTCATTTCATGCATGGTGATGTTAGTATATTAGAAAAGTATATCCATATACCTCATTTAACTACTCTTATAGATGGGATAACCTTACCCGGTTCATACCCATAATCTCTTTGGATTACCATTAGAAATAATTAAGTGTATCCTCCCTTTAATGTTACTTTTATTTAGTCAAATCTATCATCATATGAGTAAATGGACACATCACTATGAAGTATTGCTTCATGAAAAATTTAATTGTTCTTGAGATCTAATCTCTTGATGAGATCCATGAAAATCCTCTGTGTAGCCGTATGACATAGTTGAATATGGTCTTCCTCTTATTATAATCCACAATGGTTATCTTCCCCATGATGGAATTCACTATGAATGTTCTCTCTATAGTAGTGTTTCAAATTTTCAATAGATTACTCCAACTGATAATGTAGTTATAATCGAACCCTCTTATCGCGAGGAACAACCAAACACAAGGCCACTCATATCTGATTCCTTGTTACATGTAGGTGAAATAATTTCACCACTAGAAGACAACCAAAGGTTGTGGTAAATTTCAGAACCACCATTGTGTCTATAACTTCCAACATTGAACAGTAAATCAAGCCAATCCAATTGATTATGGTTAAAAAATTGGGAAGCATCCACTTTTTTCAGACAAAGTCATGGAAACTCTTGGGAATGACAAAGAAGATCTTCTGAAAATGAGGAAATAACTTGAAAAGTATTATATAAAAATCATGTTCTAGCCTTTAGCCTCCCATCAATATAGCATTCTAGAGGTTTTGATGATTTCTTGTATGCGTAATATATGACTCAATATATGGAAAATATTCTTCAACTGCAATTTATTAGATTATCATATATTGAGTATCAAACTCATTCCAATGTAATTGAAGGGTTTTAGCACCAAATTTTATTATCATATCTCATGGATTCCTTACATCTAAAGACCAATAAGAAACAAGGGTCCTATTAATGTTCATGGTTTGATAAATTAACGAGGTTGTAAATGTTGATCAAAGATATCCTATATGGTGTTTGTATCAAATTATGGTTTTTACATGGATTATTTCATTTAATTTTGCCCAAGCCAACAAATCCCACCAAGGTTGTGAAATTCAATGTCATTTCCCTAGGATGACTAAAAAAAATGGAATCTGTTCATGACTGAATATTTTGTCAAAAAGAACGGGCCCCGAAAAAATCTCACAGATGTTGGTCCAAACTAGAGTATTTTGAAGATATACTTTTGTGCCAACCACCTGAGAACATCTAGAGTGAATCATGTTTAGTGGGTGTCACCTGTCAGATAGCACAAATGTCAAAAATAGCATAGTGGTATTTTTAAAAGGGTGATTTATGTGAGTGTGGAATAATGAAACCAGCCAACATTTTGGATAGAATATATAAAATTAGAAGATCATATATAGTAATATCATCCACAGTAGTTCGAGGACCACCCCAATCCATAGAGATGGGGGCATTTTTCACACAAAATTTGGGTTTATTCAATCAAGAACGAAGGGTTATGAAAGTAGAATAGGAACAACCTATTCACTCAGGATGAGGTATTTTTTACCTCAACAAACCACTCATCATCAGGAATCAGTTTTCTACCAATTATGGGAGATTCAATAGAGTGAATCCTCTCAATTTTTAATGTATTTATATTGAATAAAAAACATGGAATACACATGAATGAACTCTCAGGTAATTCCCTATGGATCACTATCCACCAAAAAGAACATAGGTAGTCAACAAATATGAGGAAAGGGTCTTGTGGATGTCACATAATAAGAGGGTCTCACAACGATTCCGACATATTTCTTGTGATGATTTTGAAATATGTGAACGTCATCAACACTATTTTTGAAGACCCTCCACAACATGTGATAGATTCAGTGGAGTAAAGATAGGTTTATCTTATTCATGATATGGTCCACATAGAAATTAATGAAGGATGTGTGCATTCCGGAAACCAAAAGATCACCCAAAATTTAGTCACCCCCAAGATTAATCCACCATTATCTCCTCAAAATATACCTAATAGGGAAAATGGTAAGACTCGTATTATGTATTAACTCCCCCCAGAGAGGGTCAATCTCTCATTCTAGAGGATTGATTTTCTCATGAAGAGGAGGATATGAGAGAGTTGATAAGACTCGATGAAGAGTTTTTCTGAGGAATATTTTCTATTACATATGCTCTATAAGAATATCCTCAACATGTACTTCTAGTTAGAGAATCCCAATAAATAGGGTTTTCCAAAACAACTAATGTAGATAGGTAATATCCTCTCAATATGGGATATCTACCACAAATATATTTTGATCCTTCAAAAGAAGATTATGAATTTCCTCTAATGGCCACACAACTAGAGTAGGGTCAGACCCATAATCACAGGCATGTCCCTATTCATTACCCATGTAAAATACCAGTTATGCATCCACTAGTGGTCCTACCAGACACTACACCAATTCGGGATCTATTCACCAAACCTATTCAGGTCCCAGCTGACCTGGACATTCCTGGAATGCTTATGAACACCATTGAGTCACTAATGGATCGATTGGAAGACATGGAAGGATGATGCACTTTGGAATGTCTGGAAAAGATGTCTTACCTTAAAAAGATATATCTAAATCCTCCACCCACCAACCATTAGGAATCACACTTTTATAATCCTTAATGGATTAGGATATCCATATCTGAATTTGACAATTTTCTACTCTCACTGTGATCCAATGATGGGGACCCCTGATCAACATGAAGCAATAAAAATAAGATCCTTTTTGAAATCATCATAGGTGCATTTTTTTTATATGGTACATGAGTTTGTAGTCACAATCTATCACTGTATGGGAATATATCTGTAAGATATACTACTTCATGTTTAGATCACCTCTATTGATGCCAAATTTCTTCGATCATACAAACTGAAAACAAATGTAGAATGAAAGACTCTGTTATTTCATTACATGGTAGAAAGGATTGATATACTCCTTAAACCATCCGCCCCTCAAGAATTGTTTTTCCTATCTTTGTACAAATCCTCTGTGAAATGTTTCAAAAACCACTAATCCCCACGAAATACATAGGAGGGTTTCAGGATCTAGCCTCAATTTTTGAACAAGTGGGAAACTCTATCTTAGAGATGAAATAAATGTATCAAATGATTAAATCATCTCAAGGAAGGATAATTGGAATAGAATAGGCTTCTATAGTTACACTTAAGAAGACCCTTATACATTATCCTATTTCAAATCCCACATCATTCCATAGGGATCGACCTCTTGAGAATGATTAGCAATGGATTACATGTCAAGATTTTCAATGAAATTAGTGGCGGAGATAGTTTTAGGAGATGAAAAACAAGGTATATTACTTTAAAAATGATCATTTCCTTAGTTAAATCATATTGGAATTGGAAAAAATGGTAATGTTTCCAAATCCAAAGAAGTATGAAAAGATACAGTGATGAAGATCACTCAAACTATTTACCCTTGCATCAAATTTTTGGGTACCCCATCCAGGTGTTTTTTTCCTTCAAATACCTCCTAAAAAGGATGGTGGACTATGAGAATGTGAAACTAAAAAATTTTCCAACCCAAGTAGCATGTGTTTTTGCTACCAATATAGAAGAGGAAGGCGAATGGTGTGAAATTAATTGAAAGAGTATGAAATTATTTGGGAAATGTATGGTCAGAAAAATTCTCAACCAAACTCATTCTATTCTCTAATAATAGTTAAAACAGCCAAATGTTCACCCAACCCCTATCGCTAGACAAAAGTTGGATTCATCAAAATCCCAATCCACTAATGGATGATCATAATAAAATCACATCACCAGAATGATAAAGAGAAAATAGAAGAATATGAGTTCAATAAAAGACCAATGTTCTACATCAACTTAGTGAACTTCATCCCAACCATCCCAAAAGCATGCGAAACAACCTACCAATTGAAAATACAAGAGTCCACCCTTCATACAGAATCTTCTTGAAATATGGAGTTAATCTTTGGTTCAATTAATTCTATTCACATTACAGATCCCCTATAACATGATGAGTCTAATTATGAAGATGATTTTCCGACATATTATTGGGGAACCAGGGGTATAGGTAATCTAGGTCAAGGATATATGGGATGTGGTGGTTGTACTAGGACCATCAACTTCAACCTAACCCTAGCTCAAAATGTCTACATAGATGGATATTGTCAGAAAGCCCTACATTGATCTCAACAAGAATATGGGAGTTCTTAGAACATGTATGATGGGGTCTTCCCTAACATGATAATACTAGAGTACTAGATATGGTATATTCCACCAACTTCATGATGGGTAAGACAACCCAATCGGCCAAATCCACCAACAATACAACATTTTTCGCATTTAGTGGTGGTTTTTAAGTATTTTTTATTAAAAACTGCCTCTAATCTTTCTTATTTATAGTAACGACCCATCTCCCTCCCATCCCACTCTCCTGACTCCCCTAAAACCCCCGACCCCCCGAACCCCCTGACCCCCGTGACCCCCCAAAATCCTAGGTGCAACCCAGGTAACCCCTACGACCCACGTGACCACGGTGACCCTTGCAACACCGGGAGACCCGCATGACCCCATGACCCTATCATGAACTCGGTGACCCTCAGATGCCCTAGAAGACCTCGAACCCAGCAACCCCCCAACCCCAATGACCCTGAGAACCCCCCCCCCCCACCCCCGAAGCCCTCGGCGTGTCTCTCCGCCTCTCACCATGCCTTGACACCCATCTCTTCTACTCAGTACCTTCGCACTACACCTCTTTGCAGGTCTGCATAACATTGTGGGGTAGTTCAGTTATGATTTTGGGTTGGGTCTGTTGAATATTAGATCAATTCCAATACAAAATGTTAAATTGTATAAGTCGTTACTCTAAAATAGCATAGAAACTAGAAGGATCCCCAACCAGTGCCATATTTCTCACTAATTATTGAATATAAGATATTTCCTGAACTAGGGTGAGTCAAATATTTCTCATTACTATGGTTTCACATCATAATAGAACTGGAAATGGTGCCTCATTCGAGCATAATAACAGCTCCATTTTAGTGTTTTCACGTTAAAATGGAATGGGTTGGATATAGCCTCCCATCTTTATTTTCAATATTGATGGTTGTGGTATGATATTGAATTTATATCTTCCCTTTTGTTGTGGTTTTGGTTTTCCACAATATTCTAGATGTTTCTATGATCGTGGTATGTGATTTTATAATTTAACATTATTAAATGAATTTAATATGTTTTATTTGATTCTTAATTGTGTTTTATGAATTTTTTTAATGGATCATAATATGTTTTCAAAGGGTTTAGAGGTGCTTATGTGTAGAAAGATGATTTTGAAAATTAAATTGGATAGGTTTCATGTGTGCCTTATTTTTTATGATTTCAAAATGTGTTCCATGAATTGATTAAATATGTGTAATTATTGTTAGATTATTGTGTATTGAATAAATTATATTGGATTTTTTCATGATATTATTAAACTATGTCTTCTCCACTATGTTATGTGAATCAAGTGTTAATTCATACTGCACTTTATTAGGGGGAAAATGTACTGATGTCTGATCTGCTATGTTTTGATTTACAATGATTATTTTTATTTAACAATTTTATGTGACACTCTTTAATGCCTATGTTATGATTAATCTATCCCCTTTATTATATTATGTTTCTGTAATCATACACTATGGTATTTGTTTGGTCATTTGAGATTACATGTCCTTCTATCATGACATGTGATCAACTCTCATGAATCCATGGCATTTTTAATAAGTTATTTATTCCGTGATCATTTTTATCATATTGTTATATGATCTAACCATTAATGGTATATTGATAAGTTTAGGGGATTGAATATTTTATTTAAATTCCATAAATCTATGGAATTAATAGTTTATCCCACTTTATATAATTGAAACAAAATTAAAATGGGAATTAAAAAGTTATATTGACATAAATAATTTTCAGAGTTATTCCAGGATCTATTTTGGGAAATTTAATATACATGATTTCATTTATCTTAGGAATTTCATGTTTCCATTAAGTCCGTAAAAAAATAACTTACTCATAAGCCTTGGATTCAACTACCCCAGTCGTTAATCCTTTCACCTGATTATTCCTTTCATGTTCTACATCTTGGTTCCCCTTTTATTTTCTATAATAGTGAGTAATTTTTAAGGTAGGAGTTTGTTTCCATTTCATATTCCCGACATCTATTCAATTATTATATGATTTATCAAGCCCTTAACCAAGTGATATTAATGTAATGAAATCATCAGTTTGTCCATCTGTTTTCATGTCTCCTGATATAAAAAAACTATAAGGATGAGATCCTTGTTGACCACATCTTTTAAGGATCTTTTTAATTTGCATTCTTTGGTTTTCTAGTGGGTGGGTTCATTATTTACTATATGTATTTATTAGGAAAAATTCATTTAACATATTTATATTTTTTCCAACTATTATATATGAATATATTTCCCTATTTAGTAATAGTTATGTGTTTTAATTTTTTTAATATTGTGTAGGCACATTGTGATATACATGGATAAAAACTGCTTCACATTATTGAGGAACACACCTCAGTATACTAAGGGTTTGGTGGAGTCTTTATATTTTTCAATTTACAATCAATATATTAAAAGGAGAATAATATTTCAATGTCCTAATTGTAAATTTAGAACAGAGTTGAAGAGAGATGAAGTTTATGAACATTTAATGTTGATGAAATTCCCAGCTCAATATTTTTGTTGGATTTGTCACAGAGAATCGAACGTTACAGAAAATTTTAGCACTAATGTTAATCAATAGAAAGAGGTCCTAACTTTGCCGACTATAGAAACTGAAATGTAGAATGTTATAAATTATTAATTCGTAATTTATATACCCCAACATCAAAAAAAAATATATCAAAAAAACTAGACAAGGGTGATAAAAATTCAAACGGGACAAGTGTTTTTTTTGAGACTATTGGACAACCAGATAAATATTGTAACATATCATTGGATCCTTCTCTTGATTTTGTGGAGAATAATGTAAGAGAAAACATCACTGAGGTTAATATGTTTCATGGTTTAGTTGATGATAGAAATCAAGAGCTGTATAGTTGATGTTTGAAATATTCAAAACATTCTTTTCAGCTGAAGTTGTTCAATTTCAAATTCCATTTTGGAATTACAAAGAAGTAAATTTCTACGATATTGGAATTTTTGCGTGATTCATTTCATAAATAAAGCCTTCCTAAATCGTTTTTTTATATAAAAAATATCGATAATAGGCTTGGTCTTAATTATACAAAAAAATACATATGTGTCCCAATGATTGAATGCTTTATTGGGGAGGGGATTAACATATACAAGATTGTAAAAAATGTTCTTCCTCTAGATGACTATCAATGGGTGATTTTGGAAGTCTTAATCAATGTACTACCATGAAGAAGAAGAAAACAAACACACCTACAAAGGTTTTGCGTCACTTTCCTTTAAATCCTCAATAGTAAAGAATATTCATGTCATTTGAAACAACCGAACACATGAAGTGGCATTCTGTAGATAATAACAATGATGGGTTAATGCGACATCCATGAGATTCACAATCGATGGATATATCAAATTGGGAATTTCTATATTTATATGTTTTTAGTTAGGTAAAAAATTCTTGGCATTTAAGTAAAAGCAGAATTATTTTTATTTATTTTATTTCTCAGATATCTTGGCCATTTGAAGTCATATGTGAGAAATAAATATCAAACTAACGGCTCTATTGTTGATGTCTATTTAAAATTGGATTGTCTTACCTATTTTTTAAGATTAAAGGATGATATTGAGATAACATTTAATCGATTTATAGTTGTTGATGACAAATAGAGTGAATCTCAAATATATTGGAAATAAAAAATATTTTCTGTTATTGGCTGATTAGTTGGGAGGACCTCAAATGTTTCACTGAATGAAATCGAATTATTACAGGCACATAGGTATGTTATTTTAAATAGTGAAGTTGAAAATCCATTTATTGAAGAGTTTAAGATACAAACAAAGAGGAAAAAGTGGGGCCAAACCTGAAATGAGAATGATATAACAAAAGCAATTAATAAAGATCTTGTAGAATGGTTTGCACGATGTGTAAGTTCTTAAATATTACAAAAAATACAGATATTAGGTTGAAACATATATTTCTTAAATCTAATAATGTTTTCTTTATTTATATCATGAATACTGATACTCAAGAAAAAATTTCAGAAGATTTGATGTATCTTGCTCAAGGTCCTCTAAAACAAGTTAAAAAGTTCGATGCTTACAACATGAAAATATTTAGATTTCGTACAGTCAATTGATAATAAGGTTTGAAAACATAGAATAGTGGTTGATGAAGTGGAATACTATAGAAATATGACTAATATTATTGAAATAAACTACAACATACATTTTTTAGTTGTTTTTTCAAATTCAATTGGGTCGATATTATCAATGGTTTTAAATGAGATATATTTCCATCTACTTATATGAAATTATCTCGCTTCATGGATGTTGGTGACTGTGGTTTTCATGATCCATATATCTTATCATCGCATGAGAAAATGGTATATTATATGAATGAAGTTGTGGATGGAGGTTAGAGTGTATTTTCTCATGTAAAACAAAGATATTTTTTTTATATGGGTGATGAAGTGGATGATTTTAACTCTGACATTGAATCTCATCAACAACAATAAGTGGACTTATTTTTCCATCCTGATATTGAAAATATAAGTCAAGAAAGGATGGATAAAGTGGATGAAGAAATGGAGTAGGAAACTAACATGATTGAAGGGGGAAATTATTTTATGTACTATTATGCATTCCTTTAGCAGCCACTTATTTCATTTGGGTTGTCATTCATTCTAATTATTATGTTTATTTTGTTTGTTTGTAATGTGAATTTGTTATCATTTTTAATTTTTTTTCTGCATAATTTTTTTGAAATATATGTTCTAAACATAATGTTTTTTTGACCAACCACTTCCGGATCAACTAGAGATTTTCCATCATATATTGAACGAGAGTTATCCCAAATAAGGTGAATCTCCCAACTCTACCTATCGAATGGGAGATCTATATGGATGTATATATATTTATTCAAAGGGATCTATATTTATTGAAACCAATTAACTATTATTAGAATAAATTCTTACTGGTGGGAAATGATTTTCCCACAATCCACCAAAATCATGCACACAAGCTGAATCATATCCTCTTGAACCTAGAAAACTCTCTCATTCAATCTATCCATATATGGATGAAAATCCATTCTAAATTTTATGTAGGAACCCATCACCCCGAAAAAACCTGTACAGATCCTAGATGTGAACCTTGGATTCTTATTAAAAAAATCATAAAGGGAAACCCATTAAGTATCACAATATAACAGAAATACAAGTCTCTAAGGTTCGCTACATTTATCATTTTCTTGATAGGTAATAAAATAATCAATTTTTTAAGTTAATCAATGATCACCCAAATTGCATCATACTGATAATTATTTGGTGGAAAAAATAATGAAGTACATAGAAATATCATCCCACTTAAATATTTGAATGGGTAAAGGATGAAACAAACCAGTGGGTCTCTAGTGTTCTGCCTTAATTTCTATAAATATGTGACACCTTTAGACCAAATCTAAAATTGGACACCTCGTCCACACCCAATTATTCTTACATCTCATTTTGTGAGACATCCAGGTAGATCCATGGTGTATGAACTAACCTGATCAATGCCCATTTTCCCTCAAATCATACCTAAAAATGGAAGAACTAACCTAATATGGAAGCACAAAGCTCCACTGAATGACCAACCCCACTCACTTGAGGTCTCCCCACAATAAATTACTCAGAAAGCCCGAGAGACAGGCAGAAGCCTGCTCTCAACAAAAGATTATATAAAAAAAGTAAACATTACAAGACAGCTCAAGAGAGTCCCACCTTACAAACCCGAGTATGCATCACACCATTACAGTCATTCCTAGCCAGACTATCACAATAATTGGGAAGAACAAAAGACCAACTGGAACTAACCTCCCTAACGGCCCTTTTGGAAAGTGCGTCAGCAACCTGATTCCCTTCACGGTAGACATGGGTAACATCAAGGAGTAAACCTTGAGCAAGGTTTAAACAGGATATCCAAGCAGACATCATCCTCCATGGAACATTCCTGGATCGGTCCTTCAAAATCTGGACAGCAACAGAGGAATCCGATTCCAGCCATAACCTGTTCCAACCATAAAAAACAGCAAACCTGATGGCCTTAATCATGGCCCACAGTTCAGCCTCGATCGCATGCGCATGTCCAACATAATGAAAGAAACATCCCTTCACAAAACCCCGATGGGTTCTGAACACCCCGCCACACCCAGCAGGACCCGGAGCACCCAAAGCAGCCCCATCAACATTCACCTTTAACCAGTTAATGATAGGGGGGATCCATCGAATGTATTTCAGCATGCATGGTTTCCTTTCCCTACCACTTACACCAAGAGAACGCAGAATAAGAAAATCAGAAATATCATTATGCATGCAGCCTGTTTGATTTTCAGCGGCCAGCTTGATACATCGATGAATCATCATGATCCCATCACGATGGCTGGACTTGAGGTTGCTGAAGATCAGCCTATTGCGAGACTTCCATATATACGAAACAATTGAAACAGTAGCAGCAAGTAACAAGGCTTTAATCTGTTCACTAGTAGAAGACTGCAGAACCGAACAGAACAGGGAGGCTATCGAAGAGAAGTCAAAGCAGAAGTGAAAAATGTCTTGCAGATAGCCCCATAAATTCATGGCAAAATCACACTGAATAAACAGATGCATAAGGGATTCATCTGCCTTCATACAAAGGAAACAAATTGGAACAGTTGTGATACCTGCACGCTGCAGCGCAGCTTGGATGGGCAACCTGCATTTCCATATCTTCCAGATGAGTAAAGAGTCATTTGGGAAAATATATGACTTATGAACAGCCGCCACCCACGAAGGAGTGCCTGTGTCAGGCCCACACATAAGATTATAATATTCCCTGCTAGAGAATTTCCCATTCAAGGATGGTTTCCACATCAAAACATCAGAGTCAACATATTCATAACTGCAAATCTCATCATTAGTAGCAGCTGGGATAAGAGCAGAAATTTCAGAATTCCTATAGGCATCAGATATGGACAGATTCTTCCTAGAAGATGGAACAGAAACATAGTCTTTGATGGGGGCGGACAGCCATGCAGTGGACCAGAAATTCAGGTGTGAATCAGGGCAGACCAACCATATAGAGTGAGTCATAAGCTTGGAGAAGGTAATTCTAACCGAAGACCAAACTGAGGATTGCAGAAACAAGCATTTCTTATTCTGTAATCTGTCAACAAACCTGCTAACAAGGAATTCCAAAGAGAAGTCAGGCTTAGCAAGGAGCCTCCATGTAAAATTCTGAAGTAAGGAGTCATTGAATAAATTAATATCCTTAACTCCCATTCCCCCCATATTAACTGGTTTAGTACAATCTTTCCAAGAGACAGCAACTAGTTTTCTTTGTTGTGTGGACCCAGTCCAAATGAAATTCCGGATCAAACCACTCAACTCTTTAAGCAGGGCCCTTGGCCATCTATAAACAGAGAAGGAATACACAAACATAGAAGTGATGACTGAATTAACAAGACAGATTCTACCAGCCTGGGACATATGCTTCCCCTTCCAGCTAACCAACTGGTTGCTGATTTTTAAGGCAATGCCTTCCAGATGAGCTCGTTTCACTCTTCCCCAAAATAAAGGTAACCCCAAGTAGTAAAAAGGAAGTTCCCCTCTCTTTACCCGAAGCCTATTGGCAACCCTGTTTTGTTTCACAATTGGGACTCCTTCCCCGAACACAACAAAAGATTTGTTCCAGCTGATTGCCTGCCCTGCAACCTCTTCATAATGTGAAAAAATGCTCTTAATACATGAGATAGTGCCCCTATTAGCCTTGCAGAAAAGAAGTATATCATCAGCATAGAGAAGATGGGAGGGCGCAAAAAGATTCCTACCTGCTTTCATTCTTCGATAAAGACCTGTATTGACAAGGTCATTCAGACAGATACTAAGATAGTCTTCAGCCATAGAAAACAGAAGACCAGATAATGGATCACCCTGTCTGACCCCTCTTGTACATTGAAAGAAACCCCTTGGGGAGCCATTAACAAGAATGGATAGGCGAGCACTTCGTAGAATAGACGAGATCAACTCAATAAACTTATCCGAGAATCCATGCATTCTTAGAATGGTAAAAATAAAGTCCCATCGCATAGTGTCAAAAGCCTTGGAAATATCCACTTTCAAGGCCATATTCCCATTCTGAGATTTACCTTTCATGATATTAATGCATTCTGAAGCAGTAAATAAGCAGTTCTGAATATTTCTACCAGGCACAAATCCAAACTGATTGGCAGAAATGAGATTCCTGGCAACATCACCTAACCGGGTAGCAACGATCTTGCTAACAACTTTAGGAATAGAGTTACCAATAGCAACAGGTCTAAAATCCTTGATGTCTAAAGCATTGTCTTTCTTCGGGATCAAGGCAATGAAGTTGGAGTTCATACCAAGAGGCATAAAAGAATGTTGAAAGAATTCCTTAACAGCATTAATAACCTCAGCATGGATGATATCCCAGTAAAACATAAAGAATTTATTTGTGAAGCCATCCGGGCCAGCAACACTGTCCATATTCAAAGAGAATAAAGCATGATGAATCTCTTTGTAGGATGGGCTTTCAATGAGTCTTCTGTTTTGATTTTCATCCAGAGTTGATTCAATACATGTGACAATCTTAGATGAACTGCTCACACCAGAATCAGTATAAAGATTCTCAAAATGACCAGTCACAGCATCCACAATCTCATTTTCAGAGGTGAGTAATTTACCATCAATCATAAGAGCCTTGAGATTTTTCTTAAGCTTTTTCTCCCTATGCAAGCAGTGGAAAAATCTGGTATTCCTATCCCCGTTCTTCAGCCATTTTATGTTCAACTGATTACGATCCAAATTTTCCTTAAGAGACAAAAGACTATCAAGCTTTGAGGCAGCTTGAAGCTCCTCCTGAGATGGGAGATCCTGCTGCATGCTCCGTTGCTGGCAGTCCAAAAGATTAAATTCAGCCGCTTTGATGTCATTCGCAATGCTGGAAAAAGATTCTTTACTCCAAACTTTAAGTCTGGCCTTTACATTTTTCAGTTTCGAGGTCAGGATATGTGAAGCACACCCAGTGACAGCAGATCCCCATTCTTCCATAACAATTTCCCTGCACCCTTGGACGACTAACCAAGCATTGTTGAATTTAAAGGGCAGAGGAGCAGACCTTACCGTGCAAAAACTTATCTCAACTAGAATAGGATTGTGGTCTGAATGCAGCCTTGGAAGAGTTAAACCAGAAGCCTCCATTGTATCACTTCTATCATTCATTTGGACAAGACAACGATCCAGCTTGCTAGCCTGCCTTCCATTAATAGTATATCTACTCCATGTAAAATCAGCACCCACAATTGAAACTTCACTCAGGTGGCATTGATCAATACAATAAAGAAAATCCTTAGAGGAGGCCCGACAAAAATTACTTCCAGTCTTTTCCTCCGGCCTTAAAATTGTGTTGAAATCACCAAGAAGAATCCATCTCTTGGACATATTCTCAGAGACTGCAAGCAGGTGATTCCAAAGAGCTCTCCTTCTGATATATTGGTTGAAAGCATACACAAAGGTAACACAAAAATAATCAGACATCTGAGAACAAGATACTGTAATAGCCTGTTGCTCGATCTGAAAAGAGTCAATGACTATGCTGTTGTGCTTGAGAACCCATAGGGATTCATTCCCATCTTGAACCTGATTGCATGCAACCAGTGAGTAGCCAAAAACATTCCAATTGAAAGCTGACCATCGTGAGAAACTCATTCTGGGTTCAGCAATGCCCAATAGCATGGGCTTATTGGTCATAATCAAATGCTTCAGGGCTCTGACCGTGGGAGAGTTCCCAAGCCCCTGGCAGTTCCAAAAAAGGATCTTCATTGATTCAGAGACCGCTGCCTTGTGCAGGGTCCAACATAACTTCCAGCTAAGCATTCATTTGAAACATCTTCAGCATTATCAATGGTATCACCAAGAGGATCATCATGCATTGAAGTCTCACTAACCTCATTAGAGAGAGAGGCAAACCGATTTCCAGTATTAAAAGGCATGGTTAAGGTAGCAGGAAGCTTCCTTTTAGCCATCTTTGAAACTGGTATCTGAGAGAACTCATCACTGACTCCCTCAATGATGAGTCCTGGATGATCCTGCTCCAAGGGAAGAGCATGGGGTAAAGATCCCAGCACCTGCTGAGTAGCAGGTTCCACAATTGGAAGCACAGGGCACCCCTGCTCTTGTAAACACTCATCTGGAGCAGCCTGGCATTCAACAAACTGATCTCCAACACTCTTCTCAACCTGCTCATGTATTCTCTCACTAGCAGCATCAATCACAGCTGCTTTAGTATCCAACATTGTCTGAGAATCTGTGCAAACATCCAGCAGACCCACTGCATCCTTGCCACCTGCCTCATTATCTTCAATCAACACACCAGGAGGGTCCTGAGTTAAATTCCCTGCTATTTCCCCACAATCAGCAGGCACAACAACAATATCCACATTGCCACCCTGAACCTCCTCTGCAATTTTCTCAGCCTGCACCTTGTTCCCATCATCTGAATTGAGACCTTCTTGTCCAGACATCTTCCTTCGACAAGTCCCCACATCATGGCCACGAATATTGCATGCAGAACACACCTTAGTTCTGTTACAATCCATTAGATTATGACCAAAAATATGACAATTAAGACAGAACCTTGGTTTCCTTTCATATGCTATCTCCAAATTAATGCTATCATCTCTAGTGGTGAAGACAACCTCTTCCACAAGAGTACTTGACATATCTACCTCCACCAAAATCCGAGCATAATGCCCAAAATTAGGATTATCAGTCTGCTTATCAAGCCTAATAGGGTTCCCAACAGAGGATGCAATATCCCACAAAATTTGAGGATGCCAATACAACCAGCTTAAGTTATGAATACGAATCCAAACCTGAGCAAAGGTGTTCTTGACCGTATTTGGATCAAAATTCCGGTCCCATTCATGAATTCTGAGAAACCCAGGATGCAAAGGAACCGAACCCATACTCCAAGCACATCTCTTGCATTCATCAGATGGGAAGACGACATGATAAAAGCCACGCCCCATAGCCGTCATCCTCCAATCACTGAAGCCCCATAACTCTGCCAATCTCACTGTAAGATCTTGAAATTTCCATGGCCTCACACCCTTTGGAATCACCACACGAGCAATGATGGAAAACTTACAAAGTTGAACCCTTTCTTCAACAGCAGCTTGATTTGCCGATACATGGGCAATTCGACCCTTTCGTATGATTCTTCCAGAACTCCCCGGATCACAATCCAAGAATGAAAAGCCTCCATCCTTCCTGGCCACATCTACAAAACTCCTCCCATGATTAGAGGCATCCTTAGAGCCCAAATTCGTATTTTTCCGTTTCGTGCAGAGACTAAATAGATCCATGTGCCCAATTCGATCTTCATCAGCTGGAGCTTCAGTTTCTCTCCCCTTCGATTTCCCATCCCCTTCGCCTTGCTTCGGAATTTCTCCCGTGGAACCCTCGAGAGCTGCCATCATCCCATCAATAAATTATTTTACTAAAGAATTTGAACTATGTGTTTTTAACCTATTATTTCTAAACCCACACATAAAACGATGAGTTAAAATTCATAAAATCTACTAACACCATTCCAGAAATGTTTCCCAGTCCCAATATCATCTTATTAAATAAACACATAAGATAAAACTCCATAAATGATTCCTTCACAGCTTGTGTCTATAATTTTATGCTCAATGCATCGAAAATTGGATTCCATTTCCTAAGGGTCTAGGAAATGTTAGAATAAGAATTATGAAGTTAAACCTCTCTACCATTATATCACATGTTCATATCCCTATAAGAAAAAATATATTTCATGTTCTTAGGATTACAATACACAAAAACATTAGGTTTCATTTGATAAGATGTAGTAGAAATGGACATCATTCTAGGGAGAATATCAATAGTAAATTTGACCTCTCTCTATGGTGGTAAACCATAAAAATCATCCTAAAAGACTTTTGGGGTGTGGTCACACCATAGAAAGTAGTTATCATCCCAATCAAGGTTCATTGACATAAAAAAACCTTTGACAACTAGAATGATATTACCCAGTTATAAGGAACAACAGGCCCCACTCTTTATGATCTAGAATCCCACTAACACTAAAAATCATGACTGACCCCATTGGATGATAAAAACTATACCGAATGAAGATGAAATTCTATCTATTACTTTATTATTGTTGAAAATCTAATCTCTTCCAAGTATCATTTTGAATATATCAACATTTAGAACTAAAAAATCACACACCACCTTGAGTTCATATATCATCACCTAAAATGTGGGACAATAGAAACCATGTTCAGACTTCTGTTTTCAAAAGGTTTCAAAAGAAAAAATAAGAATGAAATAAGTTGTAAAATTAATTCCAACATGTCGACAAAATTTAAAAATGTAATGGAATGATTGTCACATGTATCAAAAAAATATAGAACCATAAAAGATTAAATAAACATTGTACCTCTAATAGTAGTTAGACCTTTTTTAGATTCTTATATCGCATACTCTTCCATGTAAATACATCTAGTATTAGATATATAAAAATATCCCTTGGCCTAATTATTAGACCCACTACCCTTGTAATCGTCATTATGAATCATTAAACCCTTGGTGAAAGTGGATCCTTCCTTACTGGCATGTCATATCCATTCACAAATACACATTAAATGACCAAAATATCCACAGTGATGAAAAGTATTAGGATCCTCACACAATTTGTATTTTTATGAACACACCATCCAAATAATTATAATTAAACTTTGTGCTACCTTGATGAATCCCCTAAAAATTTCTAAATGGTACTGATCGCACTTCTGTATTCTATTCTTGCCAAACAATACACCATGTGTAACAACACCTCCAATTAGAGCTCCACCCAAACCTATATTTGTGGATATATTTTCATAATCTATACCATATTTTTATACTATATCTATGAGGGTCAGAATATACATGATAGTCAATATTTATTTAATAAGAACCCCCCTTCACTACTTGTTTTATGAATTTCATAGTAATAGAAATACATGTCCTATTGAGATAGAATTTGTAATTAGCTATCCTCTTGCCTAGCATGCAAAGATGGACCTCTGTAGATGTAGAACAATGTATGATTCATTATTCAGATCGATATTAGAGTCCAACTACATTGTTTTTTGATGAAAGAGGTAAACATATTTTCTTTTATCATGGTACCTTGGAACCTCTATCATGGTACCTTGGCACAGAAGCAGTACTGTAGTAGTGGCGGAACTGTAATAGTGGCGGCACTATTGCGGCGGAGGGACTGTAGTAGGAACTATAACAGTTGGTGTACTGTAGTATGTACTATAGCAGTGTGGGTACTGTAGAAGTAATGTTCCTCGTGGGGTCCATTGGGCCATCTTATGGGATTTCAAGCCTTGTTTCTGGCCACTTGGCCTTGGGCCTTTGGGCTATGTTATGGATCTTCCTCTACCCAGTCTAAATAGGTCTTTTCTTTAAATAATAAATTGAGTCTTCAACCCCAACCATTAAAAAACATTAATATCTGGACTCAATACTAACTCAAACCATTTAGCCTTTACCTATTCATTGGTGACTAGCGCTAGTTCAAGATGTGGCCACTCAGTCTAATGGGGGGAATACTCACTAACAATACATGTCCACTTATCTAATGTTATAAACTACTAATAATTTAGAAATATAATTCATTAGGGTAACACTATTGGTTGAAAATTTTCTTGAAAGAAGTCCAGGTAATTTCCTTATGAAACATATCTTTCACGATGTAGTCCCACCATCCCTACCTAGTCCTTAAAGATTATACAAGGATAAAAAAACCTTGAATTACTTATTATTATTCAAGAAATTAAGGATCCCCTCAATTTGATAAATGTATTCCTCATATTCATAGGGTTCATTGTCACCACATAAGACAGGTGGATTAGTACATGTCCCTTAAGACTTTATAATTGAAATGGCATGGTAATTGTCTCCATGAAATGAGATTTTTCATTTATAACTCTTAAAGTAAAATATTCAGACCACAATGTGGTATCCAATAATATCATATTTCTTCATCCGACCATATTATTTATCTCTATTATATGTTTCCAAATTGAATAAGCGTGTGGATTTTGAAGTGATTTTTCTTATGACAATGTTGGTTTCCTTTCATTATATTGAATGTAGGATGCATGTGAATATGAAATTGGAATGTGTTTATTTTGAATGTAGGATTTATGTGAATATGAAAAAACTGTATATTTTTTCCCTGAATCCAATTGATGAATCGAGGGGCTATATCAGGTCCTTTCCTAAACCAACCCGGGTTGACCCTAAACCATTCACCTCAGTCGATCTGTGGAAACGCCCGAGCAGTGTTCCTGATCATCCCGGTCTGATGACAAGTGTTGGGGCATAAACAATGAAAAAATCAAAACTATTATTACCAATGAAAATAAAAAAAGAAGTAAAAAAGATATAACAATGCAAATTGAATAAACGATATGAAAAAAAGAAAGAACAGCATACAACAACACACTAATCTAACCACATCCAAAAATACTCGTGACCTTGAGATTCAATCTCCAAACAACATCAAACACTCTTCCACAATGAATAAGCTTGAGTCAACCCATCTACAAAAACTAAAAATTTTAAAAATCTATAGGTATGAGTATTAAAACTCAGTAGGCATTCCCAACAATTTATTCCCAAAGCACAACCCTCAAATAATGAACTTAACAAATTTCATGTTTAAAATAAATTATAAAAAATATGGGTTTTCATACACACTGTCATTTCTAAATCAAGTAATAGTCAATTTCCCTTTTCAATTAAGAAACATGTTTAAGGATTGAAGGAAAAGGTTCATTACATTTAAAAAATATTTTTCCAAACGATTTAAAATCCAAAATTTAGATTTTAAACTAGAGGAAAACCATACACAACACACAACAAGGGAAATGGAAAAGTAGCACACTTGGGGATAGTAACCAAAAAAACACCTCAATCATCCTCCACATAAAAAGATGCACTAAATAAAACATGTGTCAAACATATGACCTTGTTAACTTATTTTTATTATTTTGGACGATAAATATCCTACATGATGAGTCATGAACAAGGTAAAGAACTTTTTTTTAGAAAAATCATCTTTTATTTTTCTTTAGATATCTATTTTCATAGATATACATATAATTATTTTTAAAAAATAATTTTAAGACAATTTTTACTATTATTATATTATTGTTTAATTTCATTTTAACCCTTGTTTGAATTTTTAAAATTTGTTTTGAAGTGAATATTTTTTTAATTTTCCAAATTAGGTACTTTATGACTTTTATCAAAAATCTATGGTAGGAATGTAATATTTTACTTTTACTGCTTGAATGGATTTTACCATCAACATGATTAATTTTACTTTTAAATATATAATTACATGTATACCTTGTACTTTTCAATTAATTCTTTTTTGAAAATAATTTTTATGTTTATTTATATTGCCTTATTTGATGGCGGAATGGTTATTTTCGTCAATACAAGTTTTCATGATCACTTAATGGTATTTCCATCAAAAAATGAAAAAACACCATCATGTTATGTATGCTTCCCCTCAGATAAATTTTAACTACACCATAATAATTAACTCATTACATATATTACTATTGTTTTAAATATACTTTTATGGGACCCATTTCTTTTCCATGTATTAATCGTGTTAAGAATGGAATGCTCTATTTTATGGTATTGAACAACAATAACCTTTCCTGATGTCATAACCATTATTTAATGTATTGATTAACTTATATTATTTCATGTCTATTTTAATAAAAACAACCACATTCACTTGCTCTTGGAGATTTACTCTTTAAAAATGGGCTTTGGAAAGGAAATGATATTTTAATATCTAGGAATGTTTTATTATGGCTGTGAAGAATATTTTAAATAAATAATGTTTTTTTTGTTATGATTATGTATCTTTTCTAAGGAATTATTTAAAATGAAAGATGGGTCCATTATATACCATGGGAAGGTGATTCTAGTTAAATCTTTCCAATTAATTTGGTAAAGTGCAGAACTAACATATTATGTTTATCCTAAGAGATAGTGAGAATATACTATGATGGTTATTCTTAGTATAACCATGATAGTTTTTTCATGTGTAATTATAATCGTTATCCCAATTATTGTGTTTGTTATTCTATTTGAAATTAAAAATGAAAATAAAATGATTCCTCACTTGACCAATATAATTTATCTACAATTTATTTGGTTTTTATGGAAATCTTGTGATTTTACAAGGTAAAAGAAAGAATATGATACTTTTTGACATGGAAAATTAAATTTTTTTGAAAAAATTATATATACTTATCTATTGTTTCAATGAAATATTTTTTTTGTTTTTGGTTACCATTACGATATCTAAAGATATACTTTATGAAAATATTTATATATGAAAGATGTTGGGTTTGAAAATAATTATTTTCAGCCAATTTTAATTATGAAAAAATACATTTTTATATGTATCCATGGTCTAAAATATTGATTCATTCTTTGTAGGTCCCATATTGAGATGTTGTACTCATACCACATTTAAAAAACATAGTATTTGAATATGATTATAGACCATGATGTTGTCAAGATAAAAATTGTGATGAAGATTTATGAAAAGGAAACATTTTGTATTTTAAAATATTTGTTTTTTGGGAAAATAGATAATGAATGAACATTTAAAATTTGTAATATATTGGTTTTTTATTCAGTATTTTTTTTAAAAATAGTCTAAAACCCTAATTCAAATTATCTTTGGGAATTTATTAAATTTATTTCTAGTATAAAGTCAATATGGTATGTTATTTTTAGGAATGAGTCTTTTCATAAACTCCATGTAAGTGGAACTTTATAATATGGTCTCATTTTAAATGTTTTAAAATATTTATTTTATAACTTTTTTTCTTTCATTTCTATATTAAAAATATTATGATACTTATGAATTTACATAAATATAAATGAAATATAAATGATATATTATGTATCAATTTAATATAATTCAGAGAATTTGAAAAGTAAATTTTCACATATTTTATACATATTATTATTTCAATGAAGTAAAAAAAAATTATTTTAACACATATGGAAACAAAGGATCCACCACCATGACAAATATTATATAATATTTTTATTCCATTATAAAAATATTTTTTTATACAAAGAAAAAATCTACTCCCATTCCTCTTCGGTATTTTAGAAAAAGGGTTTATATGGAATTGATATTTGGATATCTGAAAATGTTTTTCTTATAGGTGAAACAAATACCTTGATGTGTGTGATGATGTAAATGAAGGATTTCTTGTTCTATGGTTCTGGTATTGTTCTTTGGAAATTTTTATGATTATGGGTAATACTAATATAGCTCATGATGATGGGAGAGCTTAATTTTACTCTCAAATGAATTAGGGGAAGGGTTGGAGTTCATAGGTTTGGTTTCTTGTATGTGATTATTCTAATTCACAAGTTAGATTATTCCATTTATATGAGGTAATATATTATTGATTAGAAAACATTGAAAAAAAATTATATACATGAAATATCATTAATTTCTATGGGTTTTAATGTAAATTTTATGATTTAACTGGGAATTATATTGATCTAATGATTAAATTCATTTATATGTAACTTATTAATGGTGAAATGTATAACTTTGTAGAAAACATTAACACGTTTTTTATAATTATAAATAATAAATTATTAGTATCATTTTTTCTTTTATGATTTCTTATGAAATTGTTTATGAAAATATAATGGAGAAGAAGCTTATTTCATGGGTAAGAAAATCGTTATTTTGAGATGGAAGATTATTTTAAAAAATTTAATTTTTTGGGTATTTATATATTAGTTTTTTTTTAATATTTGTTTTGATATATCATATATGATGGTGTTTGTTCTCATAACATTTTAAAAAAATCCATATGGATTTAAGTATGACTAGGGAAAAGGATGAGGTCAAGATGAAAATTTTAAAAAAATCATTAAAAGAAACATGTTGTATGTTGTATATTTTTTATTGTTTGAAAATGTATACTTGCATAAATTGTTCTATTAATGATGTAATGTTTATTTTTATGAGGTTAATGATCTAATTATATAAAAATGTCCACCAAAAATATCTCTAAGAATGAATGGTAATAAATTATTATATAAAGATACAATTTATATATTGAATAAGGAATAGTCTATATAGTTAGTATTATAGGAAGGGTTTAGTAAAGATTAATTGTTAGGAAAATATATATAAATTACAATTTGATATTTTAATTTGTGGTTATCATGATATATTTATTGAATATTACAATAATTATTTATCTAAAATATATCTGTAAAGAATTTTTTTATATATTTGGAAATGGGAATATAAAGTCAGAAGGCACAAAGAAGACAATATCCTTCCAAATCAATAAACTGTAATGTTTGGAATTTTAATTTAGTAGTTTTTTATTTATTAGTCATCTAATATAGGCTATAAATATTTTTTCATCCATTTTAGAGGGAAAATTAATCTACCATAAGGAAATTTGTAGATATTGGATAATTTTATGATACATCGCCTGATATCATTTAGTGGATCATTTAAACTATTTGAAGATATGTGATGGATTGAAGATCGATAAAATATTTTCAAAGTAATGGGTTTCATCTAGAATCATAAGTTAACTATAGTGATATTACATTTTAAAGGTGAAATCAATCATTGGTGGAAAATGGTTAATAATACAAGTGAAAGAGTAGAAATTGTATCTTTAGATTTACATACATTTTGGAATATTTTCCTTAAGAAATGTTTTACAATTTTAGGTTGACTAATATTATAAAAGATTTTGTATGAACTGATGAAGATGGTGGTATATTCATTGCTATTCTATGATGAAAATTTCACCTGATTGGAAAGGTTTGACCCAAATTTAACATGGGATATTGATATTAAAATTAATCATTTTACTTAGTAGTAGATCTAATAAACTGAATAACATTTCCCTCTAATGAATATAAATATTATGAGAAACATATTCTCTATGGTGAAAATGTATATATGGTATTTTATGATAACCATGTATTACATAACAATATAACTAAAAAATGGTCCTTGTGGTTGGAAACAATATAAAGCTATCATATACATATGATGGACAAAAAGATAATGTTTTCATTTTTTGATAGGTGTGGTAAAAACAACAATGCAAAATGGATTATAAAATCATGTAATTTTATTCAATTTTTTTTAGGCATATGGATCATGATTTCAAATAAATATACCATAGTAGTGATAAGACCTATTTTATTTAATAGTAAATAAGGTTTTTTATAAGTAATAAGACGAATTATTATGATAATGTTTTCATGAAAAAGTGCATGAATGATGGGAAGAAGTATAATTACAAGAAAAAGGTTGTAGTGAAACCCTTTGAATTTATGTTAATAGATATTTGTCCCTAAAAAGAGTTAACATGAACATTATTTATTTATTAAGTATATGTTATTTTCTTGTTTGATTTTTGGTTTTCACATTTTTCTATTCTGAGAAATTTTCTAGTAAAATAAAAATTTCAACTAAAGATAGGATGTCAATACCTTTGGTATAAACACATAGGGATATTATTGTGTAAATAATAAATGAAAATTTTATTCTTGTTATCATATATGGAAGTATTTTCCTTGAAACTCATATTGTCTCTCCCATTGAGGAATTTTATTTTATTCTTGGTATTTATTGAATATGAATTTATTATGATATGATAGATTGTAGACCTAAACAATTTCCAATAAAAATGAGATTCGAATTTTATAAAATAATTAATTCATACCTTTTAGAAAATATAAAAAAACATAGAAACAATTAAATGATGGAAATGAAATATATCAAGGACATTTTCTGGAAAGTAGGTGAAATTTTCATATTAATGTATTGTCAGTAGTGAAAGAATATATAGATGTTTTTCATGATGAGATTTCTAGTTTTAAACCTAATCATAAAGTTGAGTTTACTATCTTTTTAATCCCTAATGAAATGAAATTTTAGAACCCCCTTATAAAATAGATCAAGAAAAACTTTTGCAATATAAGTATCAGTTACAAGTATAGATTGATAAATTTATCATTCAGCCTATAACTTCACTATGGTGTGACCCTAATTTATTTTTCAAAAATTATTATTTGATCTATGTGGCATTGAAATGATTATTGTAATTCCCTGACCCCAAAATCCTATAGATGGTGAAGTATTTTATTATATTACCATGATTACAAGGAATCAAATCTGAAAGAACCAAACAGTTTAACATTCATTGAAATCTAGATTATATAAATGATACCCATATACGTAAAAAAATAAAATAAAATACATCTTTGAAAAATTATTAAATTATATTTTAAACATAAACTAGGGAAATGAAACACAATATTGGGTGAGCGTAAACGCTCTGTAATGGTATGTAAAGAAAGAGAAATAATGAATCAATGAGAATCAATCAAAAGGTCAAGGTATATAATTGAAACACATTCAATTTATTCAATAATATGAGAATTAAAACTTATCAGGTCCTTTTCTGAACCAACCCGGGTTGACCCTAAACCATTCACCTCAGTCGATCTGTGGAAAGGCCCGAGCAGTGTTACTGATCGTCCCGGTCTGATGACAAGTGTTGGGGCATCAACAATGAAAAAATCAAAAATATTATTACCAATGAAAATAAAAAAAGAAGGAAAAAAGATATAACAACGCAAATTGAATAAACGATATGAAAAAAATAAAGAACAGCATACAACAACACACTAATCTGACCACATCCAAAAATCCTCATGACCCTGAGATTTAATCTCCAAACAACATCCAACACTCTTCCACAATTAATAAGCTTGAGTCAACCCATCTACAAAAACTAAAAATTATAAAAATGTATAGGTATGAGTATTAAAACTCAGTAGGCATTCCCAACAATTTATTCCCAAAGCACAACCCTCAAATAATGAACTTAACAAATTTCATGTTTAAAATAAATTATAAAAAATATGGTTTTTCATACACACTGTCATTTCTAAATCAAGTAATAGTCAATTTTCCTTTTCAATTAAGAAACATGTTTAAGGATTGAAGGAAAAGGTTCATTACATTTAAAAAATATTTTTCCAAACGATTTAAAATCCAAAATTTAGATTTTAAACTAAAGGAAAACCATACACAACACACAACAAGGGAAATGGAAATGTAGCACACTTGGGTATAGTAACCAAAAAAACACCTCAATCATCCTCCACAGAAAAAGATGCACTAAATAAACCTTGTGTCAAACATATGACCTTGTTAACAATCCATAACGTACTATACATGTGACTCATCCTGAAGGCATGCCCTTCCTGATGGTTTCTGAACACCCTAACGCCTGACTGCCTCCCAACCTAGCCTGGTCAAGGGGCCCAAAACCATTGCAATAATAATAGAATATCCACTTTTATGGGCCACTAGCTAGTGCGTAATCTAAACTAGTGCATCATTCATTCACATAAAATTCACTAATTATGCCAGGTTCCCATGCCGAGTACTAAATGAACAGAGGGGTGAGTCAACAATGTCAATCAAGTATACAATCACGATACAAGATCATCAAACACAACAACTCACACAATTTATGTACCCAACAATATCACCCCTGTCTCACTCTGAAGAGAGTTTTCAAAATTATTCAATTTATTAAAGGGCCAAACGGGTCCTAATCTACCATTCAACATCAACAAATTTTCAGTGGAACCAACACACGGCACTTTTAAAGACAAAATCCACTTAGACACCCATTTAAGAAAACCAATTCAACACACGACACTTTTTTTTTGAAAAATGTGATTTTCCAAAGAATATGTATAGAGTTTAACTGAATGTTTTTATTTTATTTCTTCTTCATCCTCTTACATATTATCATTAACCATTATAAAATAATAAAACTAGTATCATACATATACTTATCTATTATTATTTTAATATCATAACCTATATCCATCTTCAACATCCATATAAGTTGAATGGAATTCATCATTTGTGTGTACGGTGGACAACCGTCTAACGAATCGATGTAATTCATTTTCCATCACAATCACTCCAGAGTGGCTATATTAATGAAATTAATGTTTATAAAAGAAATTATTATTTTATATAACATTATAAAAGGTTAATATATCATTTACCTTATTATAATTAATTATATTAAAAATTTATAATGTTGTTCATACATACATGTGGACAACTACATCCACGAAGCCATGTGACATGTTTTTCATCACCACATAACATTAATAATATATATAAGTAAATTTTAATAAATAATATTATATTTATTATATTATTATAATTATGAAAATATTAAATAATTCGTAAATTATTTTCATAATGGTCGTTTAAAAATAGAATTGTTACTCATTCGTACATTAGGTTACTCGTCTCTGTCTTTGTAACACAGTTCATTTTTCATCAAATTCATTCATAATTAGTATCAAATGTTTTATTGATTTATGAAAAATGTCAGTAAGAAATTATTATTATTATTAGGTATTAATGATTTAATTTAACTTATTAAACATATGTAATTAATTTTGAACTTCTAAACTGTATATCCGCTAAGCATATTACGTCTATTTTATTAAATAAGTAAATAAATAAAGAAATGAAAGGGATAAAATAATAAGATTAAGAAATAAAAAATATATATTTAAGAAGTATAATATTAACTTATTTTTATTATTTTGGACGATAAATATCCTACATGATGAGTCAGGATCAAGGTAAAGAACTTTTTTTTAGAAAAATCATCTTTTATTTTTCTTTAAATATCTATTTTCATAGATATACATATAATTATTTTTTAAAAATAATTTTAAGACAATTTTTACTATTCTTATATTATTGTTTAATTTCATTTTAACCCTTGTTTGAATTTTTAAAATTCGTTTTGAAGTGAATATTTTTTTAATTTTCCAAATTAGGTACTTTATGACTTTTATCAAAAATCTATGGTAGGAATGTAATATTTTACTTTTACTGCTTGAATGGATTTTACCACCAACATGATTAATTTTCCTTTTCAATATATAATTACATGTATACCTTGTACTTTTCAATTAATTCTTTTTCCAAAATAATTTTTATGTTTATTTATATTGCCTTATTTGATGGTGAAATGGTTATTTTCATCCCGAAAAGTTTTCATGATCACTTAATGGTATTTCCATCAAATAATGAAAAAACACCATCATGTTATGTATGCTTCCCCTCAGATAAATTTTAACTACACCATCATAATTAACTCATTACATATATTACTATTGTTTTAAATATACTTTTATGGGAGCCATTTCTTTTCCATGTATTAATCGTGTTAAGAATGGAATGCTTTATTTTATGGTATTCAACAACAATAACCTTTCCTGATGTCATAACAATTATTTAATGTATTGATTAACTTATATTATTTCATGTCTATTTTAATAAAAACAACCACATTCACTTCTTCTTGGAGATTTACTCTTTAAAAATGGGCTTTGGAAAGGAAATGATATTTTAATATCTATGAATGTTTTATTATGGCTGTAAAGAATATTTTAAATAAATCATGATTTTTTGTTATGATTATGTATCTTTTCTAAGGAATTATTTAAAATGAAAGATGGGTCAATTATATACCATGGGAAGGTGATTCCAGTTAAATCTTTCCAATTAATTTGGTAAAGTGCAGAGCTAACATATTATGTTTATCCTAAGAGATAGTGAGAATATACTATGATGGTTATTCTTAGTATAACCATGATAGTTATTTCATGTGTAATTATAATCGTTATCCCAAGAATTATTGTGTTTGTTATTCTATTTTAAATTAAAAATGAAAATAAAATGATTCCTCCCTTGACCTATATAATTTATCTACAATTTATTTGCGTTTTTATGAAAATCTTGTGATTTTACAAGGTAAAAGAAAGAATATGATACTTTTTGACATGGAAAATTAAATTTTTTTGAAAAAATTATATATACAAATATATTGTTTCAATGAAATATTTTTTTGTTTTTGGTTACCATTACGATATCTAAAGATATACTTTATTAAAATATTTAGATATGAAAGATGTTGGGTTTGAAAATAATTATTTTCATCCAATTTTAATTATGAAAAAATACATTTTTATATGTATCCATGGTCTAAAATATTGATTCATTATTTGTAGGTCCCATATTAAGATGTTGTACTCATACCACATTTAAAAAAACATAGTGTTTGAATATGATTATAGACAATGATGTTATCAAGATAAAAATTGTGAAAAAGTGTTATGAAAAGGAAACATTTTTTAATTTAAAATATTTGTTTTTTGGGAAAATAGATAATGAATGAACATTTAAAATTTGTAATATATTGGTTTTTTATTCAGTATTTTTTTAAAAAATAGTCTAAAACCCTAATTCTAAATTATTTTTGGGAATTTATTAAATTTATTTCTAGTATAAAGTCAATATGGTATGTTATTTTTAGGAATGAGTCTTTTCATAAACTCCATGTAAGGGGAACTTTATAATATGGTCTCATTTTAAATGTTTTAAAATATTTATTTTATAACTTTTTTTCTTCCATTTCTATATTAAAAATATTATGATACTTCTGAATTTACATAAATATAAATGAAATATAAAAGACATATTATGTATCAATTTAATATAATTCAGAGAATTTGAAAAGTAAATTTTTACATATTTTATACATATTATTATTTGAATGAAGTAAAAAAAATTATTTTAACACATATGGAAACAAAGGATCCACCACCATGACAAATATTATATAATATTTTTATTCCATTATAAAAATATTTTTTTATACAAAGAAAAAATCTACTCCAATTCCTCTTCCGTATTTTCAAAAAAGCGTTTATATGGAATTGATATTTGGATATCTGAAAATGTTTTTCTTATAGGTGAAACAAATACCTTGATGTGTGTGATGATGTAAATGAAGGATTTCTTGTTCTATGGTTCTCGTATTGTTCTTGGGAAATTTTTATGATTATGGGTGATACTAATATAGCTCATGATGATGGGAGAGCTTAATTTTACTCTCAAATGCATTAGGGGAAGGGTTGGAGTTCATAGGTTTGGTTTCTCATAAGTGATTATTCTAATTCACAAGTTAGATTATTCCATTTATATGAGGTAATATATTATTTATTAGAAAACATTAAAAAAAAATATATACACGAAATATCATTAATTTCTATGGGTTTTAATGTAAATTTTATGATTTAACTGGGAATTATATTGATCTAATGATTAAATTCATTTATATGTAACTTATTAATGGTGAAATGTATAACTTTGTAGAAAACATTAACACGTTTTTTATAATTATAAATAATAAATTATTAGTATCATTTTTTCTTTTATGATTTCTTATGAAATTGTTTATGAAAATAGAATGGAAAAGAAGCTTATTTCATGGGTAAGAAAATCGTTATTTTGAGATGGAAGATTATTTTAAAAATTTGAATTTTTTGGGTATTTATAGATTAGTTTTTTTTTAATATTTGTTTTGATATATCATATATGATGGTGTTTGTTCTCATAACATTTTAAAAAAATCCATATGGATTTAAGTATGACTAGGGAAAAGGATGAGGTCAAGATGAAAATTTTAAAAAAATCATTAAAAGAAACATGTTGTATGTTGTATATTTTTTATTGTTTGAAAATGTATACTTGCATAAATTGTTATATTAATGATGTAATGTTTATTTTTATGAGGATAATGATCTAATTATATAAAAATGTACACAAAAAATATCTCTAAGAATGAATGGTAATAAATTATTATATAAAGATACAATTTATATATTGAATAAGTAATAGTCTATATAGTTAGTATTATAAGAAGGGTTTAGTAAAGATTAATTGTTAGGAAAATATATATAAATTACCATTTGATATTTTAATTTGTGGTTATCATGATATATTTATTGAATATTACAATAATTATTTATCTAAAATATATCTGTAAAGAATTTTTTTATATATTTGGAAATGGGAATATAAAGTCAGAAGGCACAAAGAAGACAATATCCTTCCAAATCAATAAACTGTAATGTTTGGAATTTTAATTTAGTAGTTTTTTATTTATTAGTCATCTAATATAGGCTATAAATATTTTTTTCATCCATATTAGAGGGAAAATTAATCTACCATAGGGAAATTTGTAGATATTGGATAATTTTATGATACATCGCCTGATATCATTTAGTGGATCTTCTAAACTATTTGATGATATGTGATGGATTGAAGATCGATAAAATATTTTCGATGTAATGGGTTTCATCTAGAATCATAAGTTAACTATAGTGATATTACATTTTAAGGGTGAAATCAATCATTGGTGGACAATGGTTAATAATACAAGTGAAAGAGTAGAAATTGTATCTTTAGAATTACATACATTTTAGAATATTTTCCTTAAGAAATGTTTTACAATTTTAGTTTGACTAATATTATAAAAGCTTTTGTATGAACTGATGAAGATGGTGGTATATTCATTTCTATTCTATGATGAAAATTTCACCTGATTGGAAAGGTTTTACCCAAATTTAACATGGGATATTGATATTAAAATTAATCATTTTACTTATTAGTAGATCTAATAAACTGAATAACATTTCCCTCTAATGAATATAAATATTATGAGAAACATATTCTCTATGGTGAAAAGGTATATATGGTATTTTATGATGACCATGTATTACATAACAATATAACTAAAAAATGGTCCTTGTGGTTGGAAACAATATAAAGCTATCATATACATATGATGGACAAAAAGATACTTTTTCATTTTTTGATAGGTGTGGTAAAAACAACAATGCAAAATGGATTATAAAATCAGGTAATTTTATTCAATTTTTTTAGGCATATGGATCATGATTTCAAATAAATATACCATAGTAGTGATAAGACCTATTTTATTTAATAGTAAATAAGGTTTTTTATAAGTAATAAGACGAATTATTATGATAATGTTTTCATGAAAAAGTGCATGAATGATGGGAAGAAGTATAATTACAAGAAAAAGGTTGTAGTGAAACCCTTTGAATTTATGTTAATAGATATTTGTCCCTAAAAAAGAGTTACGGTACATTATTTGTTTATTAAGTATATGTTATTTTCTTGTTTGATTTTTGGTTTTCACATTTTTCTATTCTGAGAAATTTTCTAGTAAAATAAAAATTTCAACTAAAGATAGGATGTCAATACCTTTGGTATAAACACATAGGGATATTATTGTGTAAATAACAAATGAAAATTTTATTCTTGTTATCATATATGGAAGTATTTTCCTTGAAACTCGTATTGTCTCTCCCATTGAGGAATTTTATTTTATTCTTGGTATTTATTGAATATGAATTTATTATGATATGATAGATTGTAGACCTAAACAATTTCCAATAAAAATGAGATTCGAATTTTATAAAATAATTAATTAAGACCTTTTATAAAATATAAAAAAACATAGAAACAATTAAATGATGGAAATGAAATTTATCAAGGACATTTTCTGGAAAGTAGGTGAAATTTTCATATTAATGAATTTTCTGTAGTGAAAGAATATATAGATGTTTTTCATGATGAGATTTCTAGTTTTATACCTAATCATAAAGTTGAGTTTACTATCTTTTTAATCCCTAATGAAATGAAATTTCAGAACCCCCTTATCAAATAGATCAAGAAAAACTTTTGGAATATAAGTATCAGTTACAAGTATAGATTGATAAATTTATCATTCATCCTATAACTTCACCATGGTGTGACCCTAATTTATTTTTTAAAAATGATTATTTGATCTATGTGGCATTGAAATGATTATTGTAATTCCCTAACCCCAAAATCCTATAGATGGTGAAGTGTTTTATTATATTACCATGATTACAAGGAATCAAATCTGAAAGGACCAAACAGTTTAACATTCATTGAAATCTAGATTATATAAATGATACCCATATACGTAAAAAAATAAAATAAAATACATCTTTGAAAAATTATTAAATTATATTTTAATCATAAACTAGGGAAAGGAAACACAATAATGGGTGAGCGTAAACGCTCTGTAATGGTATGTAAAGAAAGAGAAATAATGAATCAATGAGAATCAATCAAAAGGTCAAGGTATATAATTGAAACACATTCAATTTATTCAATAATATGAGAATTAAAACTTATCAGGTCCTTTCCTGAACCAACCCGGGTTGACCCTAAACCATTCACCTCAGTCGATCTGTGGAAAGGCCCGAACATTGTTCCTGATCGTCCCAGTCTGATGATGTAACACCCGAGACTTTTATGTTATCATCAAAGGAATCTTTTTCTACACAACACTTGCTTGGCTTGCTTTACACGCAATCGCGACCTTCCTCGATAGCTTGCGTCGTACGCAATACCGAGTTTCACTAAACAACAATATGCTATTAAAACTAGCCGTTATGAATAGTAATAACCACTTTTTGAAATTTTATAAATTTTATTTTTCAAAATGGACTTCATTTTTGGACTCAGAATATCGAAATTAGCCTAGGGTGAAATTTTGGTATTTTTCTGAAAACTTTCAATTTTTGATGAATAGTGAAACCACTAAGTGGTAGGTTAAAAACTGAATTTTGCATAAAACTTAATTTTACCGCTTCTGTGAATGGAATTTCAAAAATCCGAGAGACACGGTTAATATCAAGGACTAAAATGTGGTTCAATGAGATGAAAATAATTTTTTGGTGAATAGTAACTTTTTACTATTTTTACCGCGGTTAATAGTAAATAGGGTAACTAAGGGTAAATATGATATTAATATTACCCTAACACATGTCCTAATTCTATTGGAAAAGTGTAATTCGACCAAAAACAAACTTAGGAATAAAATATGACCATTTAGGCCCACATGGATTAGATTAGGATATTTATTATTAATTTATTTAAAGAAGGGTTAAAATAGTTAAAATCAAAGTTTAATAAGTAAATAATTTTTAATATAGGGTTATACATAAGATCAATTCGATTGTAAATATTCATTAGAAAGCTAAAAAGATTTCCTACATGATGGTATTTTATTTGTAATTTTTAGACATCAAATAATTTAATTTAATTATGACACAAAGATGATGCAGTAATTATCTTATTAATGAAATATTGAAAAAATTGATAATATAAATACCAAAATAAATGTAATTTGAGACTTTTTATGAATTACACTAATTTTCTTGGTTACTATGATATATTAGTAATGATTTAATTAACTTGGTTCGAACATATAATTCTGTTATGACTTTCACAAAAATCATATATCAAATAGTGTCAAAATTGACACAAAATAGTTTTTAAATCAAATATTATATTATTAATTGTTATTTTATTCCTAAAAATCTATGGTTCGGCCAAATGACTTATATAAGGATATATATATTAATAATAAACAATTTGGGGTTCGTTTGGCATGTTATAGTAAGTGTATTAACCATATAGTGAAAGAAAACAAAAAGACACGGTAAAAGTTAAATTAATTAACTTAGAGTTAAATCTAATTGATAAGGTTAAAATAATACCCTAAACTTGTCTAAATCCTATTGGTTGATAGGATTTCGACCCATCCCCACTTTAGCTTCGAAATAAGACCCTTTGGAACCATTATAAACCGATTTTGACTTTAATATAAAATAATATTTTGAGATATTCCTAAGGTGCCCCTCTCCTCCCTTATAAAAGGGCACCTCCTCCCCCTCCTCCTCACACCAATTTGAGCACTCAAGCTCGGCCAACCCCTGCCATTTTCTCCTCTCCACTTCCCTAGAATAATCCTAGAGGTCCTGGTCTTCTCCAAAGACCAATCTTAGTTCCTTAAGTGGAGGATTCAAAGAGGCGTTCCAAAGAAGAGGTAATATCCATTACCGATCTTTTCAATTTCATTCTTCTTCAACTTCTTCTTCTTTAGTTGTTTCATGATAAAGTAATAACATCAATATTACTTACATACTGATATGTTATTATAAATATGAAACAACCCTAATTCACCTTCTATCCATCCTACGGAAAAAATGAAATCACCGCGCGTGCGTACGTACGGAATACCGTCTCCACGCCGTGGTGTAATCTATTTTCCACCATCACCTTACAAGGATGGGTATAATGGTGTAATGAGTAACTATATATGATTATTATTAAGTAATATTGATACTGAAATAATATATATATATACTCCAAAACAATTCCACGATCATAGGAACGATATCATCACTCGTGCGTACGTACGGAATACCGTCTCCACGATGTGATGCGACTCGTTCTACATGATCTTCATTTCATAATGATTATATAAATGAATTGAATGAATGAATATGGTATATACTACACTAATACCATTCTGGAAATGAATTATCTATAACCTAAAGATAAGAATAAGAATTTATTCGACAAAACACGCATAAGAACAAAAAGTTATAAAGACCCGAGTAACAAGTAACAATGAAATATTACTAACAAGAAGCTAATAATATGACCATATATGATATCATATAAATATGTATGATTCTGGAATAAGTCAATAACATTATTTAAACCATTATACAGGAGCTTCGGACACGTACAAAGCAAATTGGACCTAAGGTAAGGGAAATATCACAATCTCATTTTTATCCGAGATTGTTTATTCGTAAGTATTTACTGGGGTGTATTTTATCATCCACATCCATGTTCCCTCAATATGAAATATTGTTTCCATCCACTTGCAATAGTTTAAATCCAATTTTACCCTTTGGTTAGTTTTTAGTAAAAGATATGAAAGGAATCTTTTGTCGTTTATCGTACGAGGTACATTTTGACTTTTTCGACAAAAGTACAAAGAATGTTTTTTTTAACTTATACGGCACGAACGGATTTCTACTGTTTTATAAAGCCTTATTTTCATGAAGCTTCCTCTAAAATATTTCATGACTATTTTAAATAAAATCTCTTTCTTTTAAAATTGCATGATGTTTTGTGAAAAGAAATTGATTTTGAAGAAGAAAGGATATTTTCCTCAAGAATTCAATTCAAGTGTTTTATCAAAATTATTTTCCATCTAAGATAATAAAGGGTTCTGTTTCTATCCATATTTTTACATTGATTTGACTATGTTGAGATGGAATTATGTTTATGAATTCCTTTATCTTATATGAATTGATTTATGATGTCATGATGTTTCAAGAATCCCATGTTTATTACATGGGTTATGCGATGATGTATGATTTATGATTTTGTGGCACACATAAGAAAGGATTCATTAAGAGATGGGTGGGACCTATATCTCCCTCCAATGCATTGGGTAAAGATTTTATATCTCATGAGATAGACATGGCTGGAATGGTAGGTTATACCGGTTCAGTGAAACAGGACTGAAATGAGGATTACTCGATTCAGAAAGGGACTTTGTCCACTAAGATAGTCTTGGCAATGAGTCTTGACTAACAAGAAATGATTCTCTATGATTATGTGTGTATGCCACAAAGTTCCATGTTTTATGTTATGATTATTGTGATTACATTTCACTGCCATGATTTATCCCATGTTATGAAATTATGCTCTCTTTTGCAGGTTATGATTTCCAAAATGTTATGTTCTTATGAATATGATGTGATTGATATTTCTTTTGTTTACCCTTACTGAGCATTTGAGCTCACCCTTTTATGTTTTCTTTTCCCCAGGATATAAAGAAAGGTTTTAGGTAAAAAAAAAAGGAAGATCTTTATGGGAGATGTTGAAGATCTTTCACCACGATTAGAAGATTATAGTCCGAGTTTCCAAAGACACTAAACTATTACGGTCCTTGTGTGTGTGTTTTTGTAATGTACTAAGTATTCCGCAAAAGTAATGTAAAGTCCATGTACGTCAGGCTTCGGGTCTCTACAGTTGGTATCAGAGGAAAGGTATAGTCAACCTTTGGAAACTAGGATGTGAAAGCCTTAGTAAGAACCCAAAGGATAAGTCTAAGCATAGAACACAATCTTAGTGTTTTAGAAATGGCCTTGAATAACCTAGGATAAGACCTTAAGCATGAAAATTTTATTCTTGAATTATGTGGTTTCCTATTATAATTAGTGTTGCTCACACTATTCTTCTTGGTTTTAGTCAATGGCTGGAACCCGAAGGAACCGTGTTAATGCAGAATGCGATGGGCAATGCAATGATTGTCCCCCTGAGCAACCAAACGATATGGGAGCTGGAATGCAAAATCTTGTAGCCATGCTCACACAACTTTCTCAAGCTATGAATCATGCAGGATTTCCAAACGAGCAAAGGAGGGAGCAACATTCTGTTGAATCCTTCATGAGGCAGCGTCCACCTTCTTTCAGCGGGTCTACTGATCCATTAGTTGCTGAACAATGGATTAGTACTACTGAAAAGATATTTTCAGTTCTTCAATGTTCTGAGCATGATAAAGTCATCCTAGCAGTGTATCGTTTGGAAGGAGATGCTGATCAATGGTGGAATCTTGTTAAGAATACGAGGCAAAGGGATGAAATTGAGTCTATGGAATGGGACGAGTTCAAGAACTTATTTTTCAATAAGTACTTCCCTCGTATTCTCCGAACAAAGATGGAGAAAGAGTTCCTTGAACTGAAGCAAAGGGATGATGAATCTGTTAGTACCTATGAAGCAAATTTTACAAGACTTGCAAGGTACGCTTCTGGTATTATTATCCAACCTGAGAGTAAGATCGATCGATTCTTTAGTGGCTTAAAACCAAGTCTTCGAAGGGCGTTAGCCATAAGGGACTTCAATAGCTACGAGGAAATCGTTCGATGTGCTCTCAAAGTCGAGATGGAGATTGGAGTAACCCATCAGTCACATGGGTTTGATAAGAAGAGGAAGATGGAATTCAAAGAAAAATCTAAAGAGCACACGGAAAAGAAGATGAACTTTCCCTTATGCTCAAAGTGTGGAAAGAAACATGGAGGGAGTTGTCTTAAAGGGACAAGTAAATGTTTTAAATGTGGAAAGGAAGGTCATCGGGCATTTGAATGCCGTGATAATGGGAAGAAGATGTCTAATGACGCAAACAAAGGAAGGGATACACAGAATGAACCTACAACACTTCAATGTTTCAAGTGCAAGGAGATGGGGCATTATGCCAATCAATGCCCAAATCCAAGGGTTGATGATGATGGTCGACGTCAACAAACTCTTAAGGCTAAAGACAAAGGAAAGTCACATGCAATTTCTATCAGCGAGGTGGAGTACGATAACGATGTGGTGAAAGGTACACTTACCACCCACTCTAAAGTAGCAAATGTTTTATTTGATTCTGGATCCACCCACTCTTTTATTTCTGAAAAAATTTCTAAGGGTATCACCGTATTACCCCAACAATTAGATGTTGAGTTAGCTGTGACAACACCTAATGGCACATCAATCGCATCAGAAGTTTATAATTCTTCTCCGATCGAAGTTTGTGGGAAAGTGCTTCCTACAAATCTTGTGATCCTTCCTTTAGTGGAATTTGATGTGATTCTTGGCATGGATTGGCTTTCTCTACATAGAGCTCATATCGATTGCCAAAGAAGGGAAGTCACATTTCATATTCCAGATCAATCTACGATCGTCTATCAATGCAAGGATGAACATAACCTTCCAGTGGAAATTTCTTCCATCTTATGGGTATTGATTCCACTAAATGAAGGTTATTTATCTCAAATGGTTGGTGAGAAACTCACGATTAAGAATATGCCCATTGTACAGGAGTTTGATGATGTCTTTCCGGAGGAATTACCGGGTCTTCCACCAAATCGTGAAGTTGAGTTTTCAATAGAACTCGTACCGGGTGCTTTGCCTATTTCAAAGACACCTTATAGAATGGCCCCAATTGAGTTGCAGGAATTGAAGAAGCAACTCCAAGAGAATCTTGATAAGGGATTCATACGCCCTAGTGCGTCACCTTGGGGAGCACCTGTTCTATTTGTTAAGAAGAAAGATGGATCAATGAGACTCTGCATTGATTATCGAGAACTTAACAAGATCACTATCAAGAACAAATATCCTCTCCCACGCATTGATGACTTATTTGACCAACTACGCGGAGCTCAATACTTTTCCAAGATTGATCTTCGTTCAGGGTATCATCAATTAAGGGTCAAAAGGGAGGATATACCAAAGACGGCTTTCCGTACAAGGTATGGACACTATGAATTTATAGTGATGCCATTTGGTCTTACTAATGCCCATGCTATCTTCATGGATCTAATGAATAGAGTCTTTAGAGACTATCTTGATCAATTTTTGGTAGTCTTTATAGACGATATTCTTGTCTATTCAAAGAGCAAGGAAGAGCATGAAGATCACTTGAGAATTATATTGAAGACCCTGAGAAAGGAGAAGCTTTATGCCAAATTTACCAAGTGTGAATTTTGGCTTCAAAAAGTTGCATTTTTGGGTCATATAATCTCAAAAGAGGGGATATCTGTGGATCCAGCAAAAACAGAGGTTATCGAAAGATGGTCAAGACCAACAACAGTAACTGAGATCCGAAGTTTTCTTGGTTTGGCTGGATATTATCGACGTTTTGTAAAAGATTTTTCACGATTATCTAATCCACTCACCAAGTTGACTCGGAAAGGAGTTAAGTTTGTCTGGACAGAGGAATGTGAAGAGAATTTCAAGGAGTTGAAAAGAAGGTTATCCAGTGCACCTGTGCTCACACTGCCTTGTAGTGGAGAAAGGTTTGTGATCTACAGTGATGCATCCAAGAAGGGATTGGGGTGTGTTCTTATGCAAAATGATATGGTGATAGCTTATGCCTCACGACAGTTGAAAATCCATGAGCAAAATTACCCAACACATGATTTGGAGTTGGCTGCGGTAATCTTTGCATTAAAGATTTGGAGGCATTACCTTTATGGTGAAAGGTGTGATATTTATACTGATCATAAAAGTTTAAAGTATATTTTCACACAAAAGGAGTTGAATATGCATCAAAGAAGATGGTTGGAGCTGATTAAGGATTATGACTGCTCAATCCATTACCACCCTGGGAAAGCAAACAAGGTGGCAGATGCATTAAGTCGACAAGACCATGCTAGTTTATCCATGATGAGGATCACAAAAGATCCAATATTTATGGATTTACAAAGGATGGATCTTGGAATTATAATGGAAAGGGAAAAATCTTATCTTTCCCAAATGAATGTTCAACCATCTATACATGTGAAGATTAAAGAGGCACAGAAAGAAGATGTCGAGTTACAAAAGAAGGTGAGAAATGTTCCTGAATTCAACCTTGATTGTGATGGGATAATAAAGTTCAGGAATCGGGTTTGCGTTCCTCCCATCCCCGAATTAAAGAATGAGCTGCTGGATGAGGCTCATAGTTCATCATTCTCTATTCATCCTGGAAGCACGAAGATGTATAGGGACCTGAAAGAGTACTTCTGGTGGGATGGCATGAAAAGAGATGTTGCTGAGTATGTCTCTCGATGCTTGATTTGTCAACAAGTTAAAGCTGAGAGACAGAAGTCTAAGGGGATGTTACAACCATTACCCATACCCGAATGGAAATGGGAAAACATCACTATGGACTTTGTCACAGGACTTCCTAAAACATCCAAAGGCAATAATGCTATCTGGGTCATAGTTGATCGTCTTACAAAGTCTGCACACTTCGTTGCTATTAGAGAGGATTTCTCTCTAGATCAGCTTGCCAGGATATATGTAAAGGAAGTGGTAAGATTGCATGGAGTACCACTTTCTATTATATCTGATCGAGATCCGAGATTTACCTCGAAGTTCTGGAGAAGTCTTCAGCATACTCTGGATACAGAGTTGAGTTTCAGCACTGCTTATCATCCCCAGACAGACGGTCAGTCTGAGAGAACAATTCAAACCCTAGAAGATATGTTGAGAGCTTGCTCTATGGATTTCAAAGGAGGTTGGGATCAACACCTACCTTTGGTGGAATTTTCATATAATAATAGCTTTCACTCCAGTATTCAGATGACTCCTTATGAAGCTCTCTATGGAAAGAAATGCAGGACTCCAACTTGCTGGGATGAAGTTGGGGAAAGAAAGCTATTAGGACCTGATCTCGTTGATGAAATGGCAGAAAAGGTTAGATCTATTCAACAACACATAAGAGCAGCTCAGAGTCGACAGAAAAGTTATGCCGACAACCGAAGAAAAGACCTAGAGTTTGAAGTGGGCGATAAAGTGTTCTTACGAATATCTCCCTGGAAGAGGGTTATGAGATTTGGAAAGAAGGGGAAGTTGAGCCCTAGATATATCGGTCCTTTTGAAATACTGGATCGTGTTGGGAAGGTAGCTTACCGATTGGCGCTTCCACCGAATCTCTCTCAAGTTCACGATGTGTTCCACGTATCTCTCCTGAGAAAGTACATACCAGATCCTTCACATGTACTCAGCTCAGAAGTTGTACCGCTGGAGCAAGATCTTTCTTATGAAGAACAACCGATAGAGATTCTAGATCGTAGCGAAAAAGTCCTACGAAACAAGACCACTCGCTTGGTGAAAGTTTTATGGAGAAACCACCAACTTGAAGAAGCTACATGGGAGCTTGAGGATATGATGAGGGAGAAGTATCCTCATTTGTTTGTTGCAAAGTGACGAATTTCGAGGGCGAAATTCTTTTTAAGGGGGGTAGAATGTAACACCCGAGACTTTTATGTTATCATCAAAGGAATCTTTTTCTACACAACACTTGCTTGGCTTGCTTTACACGCAATCGCGACCTTCCTCGATAGCTTGCGTCGTACGCAATACCGAGTTTCACTAAACAATAATATGCTATTAAAACTAGCCGTTATGAATAGTAATAACCACTTTTTGAAATTTTATAAATTTTATTTTTCAAAATGGACTTCATTTTTGGACTCAGAATATCGAAATTAGCCTAGGGTGAAATTTTGGTATTTTTCTGAAAACTTTCAATTTTTGATGAATAGTGAAACCACTAAGTGGTAGGTTAAAAACTGAATTTTGCATAAAACTTAATTTTACCGCTTCTGTGAATGGAATTTCAAAAATCCGAGAGACACGGTTAATATCAAGGACTAAAATGTGGTTCAATGAGATGAAAATAATTTTTTGGTGAATAGTAACTTTTTACTATTTTTACCGCGGTTAATAGTAAATAGGGTAACTAATGGTAAATATGATATTAATATTACCCTAACACATTTCCTAATTCTATTGGACAAGTGTAATTCGACCAAAAACAAACTTAGGAATAAAATATGACCATTTAGGCCCACTTGGATTAGATTAGGATATTTATTATTAATTTATTTAAAGAAGGGTTAAAATAGTTAAAATCAATGTTTAATAAGTAAATCATTTTTAATATAGGGTTATACATAAGATAAATTCGATTGTAAATATTCATTAGAAAGATAAAAAGATTTCCTACATGATGTTATTTTATTTGTAATTTTTAGACATCAAATAATTTAATTTAATTATGACACAAAGATGATGCAGTAATTATCTTATTAATGAAATATTGAAAAAATTGATAATATAAATACCAAAATAAATGTAATTTGAGACTTTTTATGAATTCCACTAATTTTCTAGGTTACTATGATATATTAGTAATGATTTAATTAACTTGGTTCGAACATATAATTCTGTTATGACTTTCACAAAAATCATATATCAAATAGTGTCAAAATTGACACAAAATAGTTTTTAAATCAAATATTATATTATTAATTGTTATTTTATTCCTAAAAATCTATGGTTCGGCCAAATGACTTAGATAAGGATATATATATTAATAATAAACAATTTGGGGTTCGTTTGGCATGTTATAGTAAGTGTATTAACCATATAGTGAAAGAAAACAAAAAAAGACACGGTAAAAGTTAAATTAATTAACTTAGAGTTAAATCTAATTGATAAGGTTAAAATAATACCCTAAACTTGTCTAAATCCTATTGGTTGATAGGATTTCGACCCATCCCCACTTTAGCTTCGAAATAAGACCCTTTGGAACCATTATAAACCGATTTTTACTTTAATATAAAATAATATTTTGAGATATTCCTAAGGTGCCCCTCTCCTCCCTTATAAAAGGGCACCTCCTCCCCCTCCTCCTCACACCAATTTGAGCACTCAAGCTCGGCCAACCCCTGCCATTTTCTCCTCTCCACTTCCCTAGGATAATCCTAGAGGTCCTGGTCTTCTCCAAAGACCAATCTTAGTTCCTTAAGTGGAGGATTCAAAGAGGCGTTCCAAAGAAGAGGTAATATCCATTACCGATCTTTTCAATTTCATTCTTCTTCAACTTCTTCTTCTTTAGTTGTTTCATGATAAAGTAATAACATCAATATTACTTACATACTGATATGTTATTATAAATATGAAACAACCCTAATTCACCTTCTATCCATCCTACGGAAAAAATGAAATCACCGCGCGTGCGTACGTACGGAATACCGTCTCCACGCCGTGGTGTAATCTATTTTCCACCATCACCTTACAAGGATGGGTATAATGGTGTAATGAGTAACTATATATGATTATTATTAAGTAATATTGATACTGAAATAATATATATATATATACTCCAAAACAATTCCACGATCATAGGAACGATATCATCACTCGTGCGTACGTACGGAATACCGTCTCCACGATGTGATGCGACTCGTTCTACATGATCTTCATTTCATAATGATTATATAAATGAATTGAATGAATGAATATGGTATATACTACACTAATACCATTCTGGAAATGAATTATCTATAACCTAAAGATAAGAATAAGAATTTATTCGACAAAACACGCATAAGAACAAAAAGTTATAAAGACCCGAGTAACAAGTAACAATGAAATATTACTAACAAGAAGCTAATAATATGACCATATATGATATCATATAAATATGTATGATTCTGGAATAAGTCAATAACATTATTTAAACCATTATACAGGAGCTTCGGACACGTACAAAGCAAATTGGACCTAAGGTAAGGGAAATATCACAATCTCATTTTTATCCGAGATTGTTTATTCGTAAGTATTTACTGGGGTGTATTTTATCATCCACATCCATGTTCCCTCAATATGAAATATTGTTTCCATCCACTTGCAATAGTTTAAATCCAATTTTACCCTTTGGTTAGTTTTTAGTAAAAGATATGAAAGGAATCTTTTGTCGTTTATCGTACGAGGTACATTTTGACTTTTTCGACAAAAGTACAAAGAATGTTTTTTTTTAACTTATACGGCACGAACGGATTTCTACTGTTTTATAAAGCCTTATTTTCATGAAGCTTCCTCTAAAATATTTCATGACTATTTTCAATAAAATCTCTTTCTTTTAAAATTGCATGATGTTTTGTGAAAAGAAATTGATTTTGAAGAAGAAAGGATATTTTCCTCAAGAATTCAATTCAAGTGTTTTATCAAAATTATTTTCCATCTAAGATAATAAAGGGTTCTGTTTCTATCCATATTTTTACATTGATTTGACTATGTTGAGATGGAATTATGTTTATGAATTCCTTTATCTTATATGAATTTATTTATGATGTCATGATGTTTCAAGAATCCCATGTTTATTACATGGGTTATGCGATGATGTATGATTTATGATTTTGTGGCACACATAAGAAAGGATTCATTAAGAGATGGGTGGGACCTATATCTCCCTCCAATGCATTGGGTAAAGATTTTATATCTCATGAGATAGACATGGCTGGAATGGTAGGTTATACCGGTTCAGTGAAACAGGACTGAAACGAGGATTACTCGATTCAGAAAGGGACTTTGTCCACTAAGATAGTCTTGGCAATGAGTCTTGACTAACAAGAAATGATTCTCTATGATTATGTGTGTATGCCACAAAGTTCCATGTTTTATGTTATGATTATTGTGATTACATTTCACTGCCATGATTTATCCCATGTTATAAAATTATGCTCTCTTTTGCAGGTTATGATTTCCAAAATGTTATGTTCTTATGAATATGATGTGATTGATATTTCTTTTGTTTACCCTTACTGAGCATTTGAGCTCACCCTTTTATGTTTTCTTTTCCCCAGGATATAAAGAAAGGTTTTAGGTAAAAAAAAAGGAAGATCTTTATGGGAGATGTTGAAGATCTTTCACCACGATTAGAAGATTATAGTCCGAGTTTCCAAAGACACTAAACTATTACGGTCCTTGTGTGTGTGTTTTTGTAATGTACTAAGTATTCCGCAAAAGTAATGTAAAGTCCATGTACGTCAGGCTTCGGGTCTCTACAGATGACAAGTGTTGGGGCATCAACAATGAAAAAATCAAAACTATTATTACCAATGAAAATCAAAAAAGAAGGAAAAAAGATATAACAACGCAAATTGAATAAACGATATGAAAAAAACAAAGAACAGCATACAACAACACACTAATCTGACCACATCCAAAAATCCTCGCGACCCTGAGATTCAATCTCCAAACAACATCCAACACTCTTCCACAATGAATAAGCTTGAGTCAACCCATCTACAAAAACAAAAAATTATAAAAATCTATAGGTATGAGTCTTAAAACTCAGTAGGAATTCCCAACAATTTATTCCCAAAGCACAACCCTCAAATAATGAACTTAACAAATTTCATGTTTAAAATAAATTATAAAAAATATGGGTTTTCATACACACTGTCATTTCTAAATCAAGTAATAGTCAATTTTCCTTTTCAATTAAGAAACATGTTTAAGGATTGAAGGAAAAGGTTCATTACATTTAAAAAATATTTTTCCAAACGATTTAAAATCCAAAATTTAGATTTTACACTAGAGGAAAACCATACACAACACACAACAAGGGAAATGGAAAAGTAGCACACTTGGGGATAGTAACCAAAAAAACACCTCAATCGTCCTCCACATAAAAAGATGCACTAAATAAAACATGTGTCAAACATATGACCTTGTTAACAATCCATAACGTACTATACATGTGACTCATCCTGAAGGCATGCCCTTCCTGATGGTTTCTGAACACCCTAACGCCTGACTGTCTCCCAACCTAGCCTGGTCAAGGGGCCCAAAACCATAGCAATAATAATAGAATATCCACTTTTATGGGCCACTAGCTAGTGCGTAATCTAAACTAGTGCATCATTCATTCACATAAAATTCACTTATTATACCAGGTTCCCATGCCGAGTACTAAATGAACAGAGGGGTGAGTCAACAATGTCAATCAAGTATACAATCACGATACAAGATCATCAAACACAACAACTCACACAATTGACGTACCCAACAATATCACCCCTGACTCACTCTGAAAGGAGTTTTCAAAATTATTCAATTTATTAAAGGGCCAAACGGGTCCTAATCAACCATTCAACATCAACCAATTTTCAGTGGAACCAACACACAGCACTTTTAAAGTCAAAATCCACTTAGACACCCATTTAAGAAAACCAAATCAATATTTTGTAACTATTTCACAATTATAAATGCCAATGGTTCATTTTATCAACACTGAATGTACACATTTAATAAATATTTTTAGATAATTTAGGCACCGAGAGGAAACTAATATATTTCACAACAAACATTTATTCTAAAACAAATTATTTAATATTATATACCATTTATTTAATAATAATTAAATATCATGTAATTAATAAATTTTAAACATAATATATAGGGTAGTGAGGTACCTACCTTGACTCATAGCTCGATCACAACCACGCAACATGACTTGCACTTGCACACAAGTATGTGCAACCTACTCACCATGGTATCACGAGTTTTTTTCACCAACACGCTGCAACAACATCACAACAACTAAAACACTTAAAAACTAACTGAAAACTGTCTAAATCAACAAACATAAAAAAACAACCTTGATATTTTTTCAAAACATAATTCGCATCATTTACACTATTTACTAAACCACTTTAAAAATAATAATACAATTCCAAAGGGAACCCCACATAATTACTCACCCAAAACACCTTCAAAAACTCTTTTAATATCAACCATATATTTTCAATATACCAGAATAGAAAATTAAAAACATGAAAAGTCAAAAAAACTAATTGTACAATTTTGTGAAATGATATTAAACACCACAAATATGGATTCCATCCAAACAAACCTTATTTCACATAAATATTGAATAAAGTATCAAACACAAACAAATTTTTTTAAAAAACTAAATTCTCAATAATATATTTAATCACATCACATGCTAATATAATTAAATAATATTCATGTGATGAAAAATGAAAGCATTAAAATAATTTCAAAACCTAAATGAAAAAACAACAAAGGGATCATATCTCAATCATTAGAGGACTTCCCAAATCAGGTGAGAAACCTCGTTCGCATCATAAAAACTCCATTGAGGGTAAAAAAACCATATTAATGAAATTTGAACTCAAAAATAAGAAATCTAACCGTAAAATCAAAACCTCATCCATGGTTGAACCCTAAATCTAGGGGAGAGGAATCATTCGAGTACCGGAGGGGAGGCCACACTGGTAAGGGTCGCCGGAGTAGGGTTGTGCATGCTAAAGGTGTTGCGCCTACTGGACAAGGGGTTCAATGATGGGAAGAGGTGCCAGAATGAGAGGTATTGTTGCAGGTCAACTCGGTTTTGGGGCATCTCGCACGGGTGGAGGGGTGCACACTGGACAGCAGGATCATGGGGCATCGCGAGTCGCTAGAGGTGGTCGCAGCTAATGGAGAACCGGTCAGATGTGGCCGCATCTGGGAGGAGTTGGAGCGCACCTAGGAGTTCGCGCAAGGTGGGTTATGATCCGCTATGGGAGAGATGAGAGATAGGGTAGAGGGGGTCCAAGAACCCTAAATGAAGTTAAATAAATAATTAAAATCAACCTAATAAAAGAAATAAAATTCGTAATAAAAAAGTTGATAATAATAATTTGATATTAATATAACCACATTATTAATAATAATAATTATAAGACAAAATACTAATATAAATAATAATATAACAGATAAAGAATTATTAATATTGGTATTAATTGAAATTTATATTAATTGTAATATTTATAAAAATAATAATAATAATAGTCCACAATATTAGCAATAATAATTATAATATCATAAAAATAAAATTATTTATATCACGTATTTCAATTTTAATAATATTAACAGTAATAACATTTTTAATAGTAATAATTATTATTTTCACTTTAACAATAGTAATAATGACTAATAACAAAAAAGATTTAATACTACTACTACAATTATCCACAACATTAATAATGTCATTATTATTCATAAAATGATCTATTTATTTCCTTATTTTATTGATTTTAATACCGCAACTGTGTTACCCACACACAACTCAAGATCCCATGTGCGAACTATTTAGTAGCTTGTATCCAATCCCTTAGTAGCCACACTGGTCCCCGGGTTTACCACAAAACATCCTCTAATTCTACGGTGCCCACGCCCCAGCCTAAAAACAATACTCAAAATTTAATAACAATAATTAATTAATTATGTATAATATAATGATAAAAATAATACTGTTAATAATAGTAATAATATAACGATAATAATAATAATAATATCTTTTATAATATTATTATCATTTAATTATTATTTTTTCCTTATTTTATTTTAACACTCATTTAAACATCGTTTATTAACTCTTAAATATTTAATTTATTTTGATAACCGGGAAGGCCACACAGTTACCAAACCATGCCCTTCTCATGAACCTAGTACCGCTAAGCCCAAAATTATGATCTTTAAATAAAAATTAAAAAAATTAAACAAGGACTCCCCCAAACCCTTACCCGAGACAGAACCCTGGTATAAATAAAACCGAGGTGTGACAATTCACCCCACCATAATTCTTTTCTCCCTTGGATATCCATAACAAGGTCAGACCCTATAATGAAAACTAATATCCTGTTATAGTTCAAGTAGGTTCCCATATAATGATAGAAGAAGATAGCACAAAAACTCCTCAAAACAATGAAGGGATAACAAGAACTCAGGATATCGAGATTGACTCCCCACTAGGTACTACCCACCCCCCAAAAGATTTAACACCTCCATTTGATCGATCCAAAAAGACATAGAACTCTCACGATGCTAATTCCATCCATAAGATACACACACACACCTTAAAATTCAAGAAACGAAAATAAACCATTCCATTTAGATGAAACTAGAATAGCCACACAGTGAGGCCTGAATGGACTCCCCACCATAAGAAACAAGCCAAATCATAGTTACATCAGCTGTATATCTCCAATACCCACTGTGGGTATCCACACCATAAGAACAGACAATATTAACCAAACATGAAAACTTCCCACATTGACCAAAACCCCACCATAAAGGGGGAATAAGGGAAGGACCCAACTGATAGAGTGTCAAAAAAAGATCCATTTTTTATATCAACAAAATCACACTCTCAGATGATCACAAACCATGCCACAATAAGGACAAAGATTTAACCTAGTCCCTTTTACACAGTTAGGGTTCTCCGGACTATGTACCAGCTTCACTCAGTTACCTATGGCTGAAGCTCTGATTATTGAAGCATCTATTTTCTTGAATTCAATCTTCATAAACTCCCAAACATAACACACCAACCAAAAATTCACAAATCACACTTCCATTAAAATAAATGATTCACTGATTTTCAAAATAACTACTCTTAAAACTAAAGGAAAATAATCATTAAAGAAAGCTACAAGAGATGAAAACTACATCTTGAGAACAATACAAATAAGAAACCCAAAACTAATCTAAAACAATTTCATACTCTTGTTGACGGGTTATGGTGACCTTCAGAGAGTTAGTTTCGGCTTCAGTGCACTTCATGGAAACACCTAGGCAGAATCACTACAAGTGACCCAGATTCCCACATGTGTGGTAGGGTCTCGGAGAAATTGGGCATGTCGGCTTATTTTGACCCCGCTTACCACATTTGTGACAGATCATTACATTGCATTATGAAGAATATGACTGATTTTTTGAAAACCTCTTGATTCCTCTATTAGATCCACCAGCAACAGCTCACTCCCCAATCATTCAAGTTCTATCCTCTTCACTACTTCCCAAGGCCATAAGAGGATGAACCATTACAATCCCTCCTACTAACTCAGCTTCAGTGAAAAATGCTTACCTCAAGACGTCAGAGAAGGTATTTAGGTCATGTACTGCCACCTTTGACTGGACTACATGACAAAGCCCAAACTCAAAATGTCGGGCTTTCACATAATCATTTTCTACACACCCTAGTTCATATGGAACTAGGTCCAAGAAGAATTTGTAGAATTCCAGCACTGATCCAACACCTTGCTGAAGATCACACAACTTCATCCCCTTTCTCACCTTTTTCATCTCATAGAAATACAATTGTATGAACGAAGACTGGAAGATCTCCCAGGATAGATCCCTCTAGGGATTTCATCGAGTCACCGACTTCAGTATATCAAGGAAAGACCTTAGAGAATAATGGTAGATAAATTTAACATTAATTTCTCAGGAAGAATGAAGAAATTGTAGTCCCTACCAATCCTCTCCATCCACTCCTCTGCCTCGAGAGGATCCGCTTGACCATAAAAGAGAGGAGGGTTCATCTTCCGAAACTCAAGATGTAATCTATAGGTTGATCAAATGGAGAATTCACCAAGGATATTACACCTAAAATTGCACCTTAGGAATTCATAGAATCTTTTAAGGGACATTTGTTATTCAGATGATGCGTTTCGGCACTTGGGTGGGCCCTAGGTTGGGTACTACATGTCTGTGGGGAAACCGGCGGTACCTGGTGGGCCAAGACCCAACGACCATGTTATGGTGGGGTGTTTGTTATATCATAGGGACCAAGTTGTTACATTTGGTATCAGAGGTGGTACCAAACCTTAAGTGCATTTCACTTCCTAGGTTGAGATCTAGTGCCCACAACAAGGACATTTTTCTACAATGCGGGGTGAATCTAACACCCCCAAATGATAAATGTTTAAATAACTAAATGATATAGCTCTTGTCAATAAGGTTCACCATAAAATTTGGAATCCTACCTGATTATAACTCTATAGTTAATCATGATTGTCCTAGACTAGTGATCTGGATGGGTGGCCTTTAGGGATGTTTCACTTGATGTGTTTCAGTGAAGAGAAAACACACTAGAAGGGACATGTGTTGGAATGTTGGGACAATCATTATTTAGATGAACTGTTCAAGCTTGTGGATGGGCCCCATGGTGGGGACCAATTGTTTGTTCGGAAACTGGTGGTACCTGGCGAGCGAGGACCCTACAACAATGTTAAACCGGGGTGTGTGTACTATCACCAGGGCATAGTTTCTACATTTGGTATCAGAGTAGGAACCCGACCATAATTGTTGTGCACTATATGGGTTGAGTTGTAGTGCCCACAATTTGAATGTTGTTCTCTAAATGGGGTGAACCTAATAACCTATAATGATAAAGGGTTAAATGACTAAATGATATGTCTCATGTAAACAAGGTGAACCTTCCTTTAATTTTTCCATGAACCATCCCGGGTCGACCATGAACTAGTCACCCGAGTCGAGGACCCATTCAGGCATGTGGGTGGGCTCATGCATGGGGACCACATGACTGTGAGGAAAATATTTTTACGTGGAGGTTGAGAAAATGACAACCATGTTATGTCGGGGTGTCTATGCTATAATTGGGGCCCAGTTGTCACATTTTGTATAAGAGGAAGAACCCAGCATTAAGTGTGGTTCAATGCATGGGTTGAGTTTAGGGCCCACAACGGGGATGTTGTGCACTAATGGGGTGAATGTAACAACATAGAATGATAATGGGTTAAATGAATAAATTATACCACTCATGTCAACAAGGTTCCCCTCCCTTCTATTTTGTCACAAACCAACCCTGGTCGACTATGAACCGGTCACCTGAGTGAATCTGCGGCATGGACCAAGAGGCGCTTCTAATCCTCCTTAACTAGAGAAAAGTACTTAGGGATCAACCGAGGAAAATGGAAATGATTTGGCCTAATGAAAATAATTAAATCAGTAGAAATGGTATAACAAAGAAATGTGAATAAACAAATCAAAAAAAATAAAGAACAACAAAAAACAACACACTAACCTGTCCATGACCAAAACTCCTCATGACCCCAAGATCCACTCCCAAAAACCCCAACCAGAGCTAAAACCAAGGTAAAAATAAAACTCGGGTGTGAAAATTCTCCCCATCATAACACTTTCTGCCCCATGAAATACATAACAAAGTCAGACCATAGAACAAAAATTGTTATCCATTTATAGTTCAAGTAGGTTCCCAAAGATTTATAGATGAAGAGACCACAATAAAATCACCAATGATTGAGGGGATAATAATAATAACTCAGGATACTGAGATGGACTCCTTGATAGGTGCTACCATCCTTCAAAAGATTAAACACCTCCAGTTGATCGATCAAAAAGACATAGAATTCTCACGATGCTAATTCCTGCCTTAAAACACGTAGAACATAATCATCAAGAAATGATACACAAACATTACACTATGATAAAACTAGAATGGCCACATGGTGATTCTTAAACTGAATCCCTACCATAAGAAACATGATAACACTATGTTATAGCAGTTGTAACTCTGCGAGACCCACTGTAGGTCTCCCCACCATAAGAACTAACAATATTAACTAAACTTGTAAACTTCCCACATGGACCAAAAACCCCTACCATGATGTAGATAAGGGAAGATCCCAAATTATAGAGCATCAAAACAACTCCCGTTTCTATATCAATGCAATTAACCCTTAGAAGAATAAATACCATGCCACACTAGGAACAAGGATTAAATCAGGGACCTTTTACACCGTTGGGGTTCTCCTAAATATGTGTTATCGTCACTTCGGGACCTATGTATAGAGATTTGATGATTGAAGCATCTCATACCTCAAAATTAGGCTTCACAAATTCCAATACATAACAGACAAACAATAATTTCCCCAAACACACTTTTGAAAAAACAACAGTTTCAAAGAGGTTCGAAAATAACCATTCTTACAACTGAATGAAAAGAAACACCACATAATGCTACAAGAGATGACCAAAAAATACAATGAAAAATACAAATAAAAATCCCTAAAATGATCCCAAAGATTGTCCTACTCTTGCTGATAGGATGATGTGTCCATTGAATAGTCATGTCTAGATTTAGAGTGCTTCTTGGAATCACCTTAGAAGAATCGCTACAAGTGACCTAGTCACCCACAAGTGTGGTGGGGTCTTGTAGAACTCAAGAATGTCAGCTTCTTGTTACCCTACTTAACAAACTATAGATAGATCAAATGATTGCATTGTGAAGAAGAAATGGTCAGATGGCCTCTAGATTCTTCTATTAGATAGACCAGCATTTGGTCACTCCCCATTTATCCAATCGTTATTCTCTACACTTCTTCCTGAGGTCAGGGGAGGATTCACCACCCAAATTTATCACGCTAACTCAACTTTGGCATGAAATGCTTTCCTCACCACATCAGAGAAGGTATTTAGGATGAGTTTTGGCAGCTTTGATAGTAATGAATGTTGGGGCCCAAGGTATAAATGTTGATCTTTCACATGATCATTTTATACATCGCCTGGTTTATATTGGGCTAGTTCAAAGAACCATCGGTAGAAGTACAACACTGATCCAACGCCCTGCTGAAGACCACACAACTACATCCCCTTTATGAGCTTCATCATCTGAGAGAAATATTGTTGGATGAATGATGAATTATGGAACTCCCATGTAAGATCCCTCAGGGGATTTCATTGAGTCACAGACTTCCACCAGGTCCAAGATGGACCTTCGAGCATAATGGTAGCTAGATTTACCTTTAATGTATCCTAAAGCACAATGATATTGATGTCCCTCTATATCAAATTCATGCACTCCTCCCCCTTGAGAGGATCCTATTTACCATAAAAGAGTGGAGGGTTCAACATCTGAAACACGAGGATGTAATCTATAGGTTGATCAACTACAGTGTTTTCCAGGGATATATCACCTGATGTTGTACTACATGCATTAATCGAACCATTGTGGGGGAAGGCACTATGATATAAGGAAACATGGAACATGATAAATACAAGGTCATTATCATTTTTAATTGAACTATTAATAATTTCAAAAACAAGACATTATAAATCAATTTTCAGAATTAAGGAAAACACAAATGACTCAAAAGAGAAAACTTGTATCGGTGGGTGGCTCAGACAAATGGTTGGTGGCCATACGTGAGTCACGCCACCATCATAGAGATAATTCTTGGGAAATTTACCTGGAACATCATGGATTTATAGGCCATTCAAGTACATGATGGCCACTACCCAACTCCATTTCTATTTCAAACATAAAATAGTTCACAAGAATCAAAGGACACAAACATGCTCCAACATCCAATGGTAACCCGATGTTCATAACAAGTGAGGGTTCATGACATCCTTCATATTCTTACTCCTCTGTCCCTCAAATACTACTCCTTCTACATTGATAACTCCAAATAATTATGGGAACTCTAAAAATAAAGGTCCACTCAAGAGTCATCCTCCTATAATACCATTGTTTCATGAACCAACCTATGTCAACCCTAAACCAATCACCCGAGTCGATTTTTGGCAAGGCATAAGAGATGTTCACAATCCTCTTGGGCTGGATAAAAGCACCATACCATCAATAGAGAACAAATAAAAATTCTTTCTCCTGATGAAAATAAATAAAGTAGTAGAAAAGGTAGAAAAATTAAAAGTGAATAAATGACACGAAAAAAGAAAGAACAACCAACAACAACACACTAACCTGACCATGACCAAAACTTCTTGTGACCCCGAGATTCACTTTCCAACCCACAACCAAATATCACCCACAAAAAAAATCATGAGTAGAACCTGGAAGAAAAACTAAAAATAGGAATATGTTATAGGAACAAGTATTAAGACTCATTAGGGTGCCCAATAATATATTCCCAAAGCACTACCATCAAAAACATAATTTCACTAATTTCATGTTTGAACTAAATAATATAAAATATTTGTTTTCATACACACTTTAATTTCTAAATCATGTAGTATTTTATTTTCCTTTTGAATTTAAAAAACATGTTTAAGGCATGAAGGAAAAGGTGCATTTCAATTTAAAAAAAATTACGAATGATTTAAATTCCAAAATTTAGTTGTTAAACAATAGGAAAACTATACGTAACACCCAACACACAACAAGGGAATGGAAAAGTTGCACATGAAATTAAACAACCAAACTACCCACCACAATCTTCCTCCACATAAAAATATGCACTAAATAAAACATGGTTCTAAACTAGAATCGTGTGAACAATCCATAACGTACTGTACATGTTACACATCCTGTAGGCATGCCCTACCCAATGATTTCATAACTCCCTAATTCCTAACTGTCACCCTACATGGCTTGGTCAAGGGGCCCAAACCCAAAGCAACAATGACAGAATATGCACTGCTATGTGGCACTATCCAGTGTGTAATCTAATCTAGTGTAGCATTTGTTCACTAAATATTCACTTACTATGCCAGGATCCAATGAAGAGTACTAAATGGAAAGAGGGGTGAGTCAACAATGTCCATCAACTTACCAATCAAGATGCACGAACATCACCCAAAAAACATACGTAATCAATGTACATAACAATATCACCCTCGAGTCACTCAGAAAAGAGTTTTAAAAATAATACATTTTATTAAATTTCCAAATGGGCCTTAACCCACCATTCAACACCATACCATTTTCAAGAGAGTCAACACACACCACTTTTAAGGCCAAAATCCACTTAGACACCCATTTATGAAAAAAAAATCCTCATTTTATTACTAAGACACAATTATAAAGGCCAATGGAGCAATTTATCAATACTCAATATGCACATTTAATAAACATTTTCAGAGAATTCAAGCACAAAGATAAAACATCTCTCTTTCACAAGAAAAATTTATTCTAAAAATAATTATTTAATATTTTTTACCATTGTTTTAAAATCAATGAAATATAAAGAAATTAATAAATTATAAATATAATGGAATGTGTGGTGGGGGACCTACCTTGACTCTCAGCTCGATCACCACCACATGGAATGCCTTACACTTGCGCACATGTACGTGCAACCTACTGACCAAGATATCATAGGTTTTCCTCACCAACATGTTGTTACAACCTCACAACAACTAAAACACATAAAAACCAACTCTAAAAAATAAATATGAACAAACTGGGAAAAACCCACCACTACATTTTTTCAAAATATAATTCACACCATCTACACTATTTGATAATTCCCTTAAAAATTATAAAATAATTACAAAGATAAACCCACATCATTACACACTAATAACCTCTTCAGAACCCCTTTTATGATCAACTGTACATCCTAAACATACCAGAATAGAAAACACATGACATGTAGAGTTCAATAAACTAATTAAACAAATTCATGAAATGATATGAAACATCACAAATATGGTTTCCCACAAATCACACCTTATTTCACATAAACATCGCACAAATTATCAAGCACAAACTAATTTATTTTTTAAAACTAAATCCACACTAATAAAATTAATTAAATAACACGCTAAACAAATTATCCCATATTCATGAAATAAAAAATGCAAGAATTCAATGTATTTAAATTCTTAATGGAGAAAAAAAGAAGGCATCATACCACAAATGTTGGATGACATCCCAAAACTATTTTGAAACCTCATTCGCACTTCAGTCGCATATTTGGGGGTTAAAACCCCAAATAATGAATATCATATGAAACAAATAGGAATCTAACCCTTAAATTAAATCCCCAACCATAATAGAACACTAAATCTAAGGGAGAAGGAAAAACTGAGTACCAGAGGGGAGGCCACATTAGAAGGGGTCGCTGGAGGAGGGTTGTGTGTGCCAGAGTGTTCATGCTTGCAGGCCAGGGGCTATAGTAATGGGAAGAGGAGAAGGAAGGAGAGGGATGGATGCAGGTCATCTCAGTTGTGGGTTAGCTCACACGGCTAGAGGGGCGCGCACCATATAGCGGGAGAAGGGGCATCGTGGGTCGCTGAAGGTGGAGAAATATAATGGATACCCGGACAGACGTGGTCATGGCTTGGTGGAGGAGCAGTGCACCAAAGAGGTTGCTCAAGGTGTGTTGGGGTGTACTATGGGAGGGATGGGAGATAAGGGAGAGGGGGTCCAAGAACCATAAAAAACATAAATAAATAAATAAAACCAACCTAATAAAAGTAATAAAATTCCGTATAAAAATATATAATGTTAATATGATATTAATATAACAACATTAATAATAATAATAATAATAATAGAACAATAATAATAATAACAATAATATAACAATGAATTAATTATTAATAGTAGTTTTAATTGATATTAATTTTCATTGTAATATATATAATAACAATAATAATATTCCAAAATATTAGAACTATTAATTACAATAATTATAATAACATAAAAATAGAGTTATTTTTAACACTTGCTTCATTTTTGATAATATTAATCTTAATACCATTTTTAATAATAATAATTTTAATTACCTTTTTAATGACAATGATAATGATAAATAAAAAAACATATTTAATAATAATAATAGTATTATTATTTACAACATTAAAAACATAATTATTATTATTAAAACGCTCTATTGCTTTTCATTATTTTATTTATATGAATACAACAACTTCACGGCTCAAGAACGACTCAAGTGCCCATGTGTGGACCGTGCGGAAGCTTCTGTCCCATCTTGAAGTAGTCGAACAGGTTCCCGGGTAAACTGCACGACCTTCTGTAATTGTTCTGTTCTAGTGCACTGGCCCAAAAAAATAGTAATCATAACTTAATAAAAATAAATATTTATTTATTTAAAACATAATGATAAACATAACAATGATAATAATAAAATCATAATAATAATAATAATCTCATTAATAATATTATTAATCTTTAATTATATTTTATTTCTTTCCATATTTTATTTTAACACTCATTTAAACTTTTTTTCATAACTCTTAAATATTTAATTTATTTTGAAAATCGGGCAGGCCACATGGTGACCGAATCATGCCATGCCCATGCACCTAGTGCCGCTAAGCCCAAAATACTAATCATTAAATAAAACTTCCAAAATTTAAACAATGACTCCCCCAAACCCCGAGCCGATCCAGATCCAAGGCATTAATACAACCCATGTGTGATATTCCACACCCATCACATACTAAAATCCATTACAATCCTCATATATAGAATACATGATTTAATTAATAAAAAATGTGTCGTATCATCAAATATCACTATTAAATAAGTAATACAGTTTTAATGATAATTCCAAAATAATGTATATCTAAAAACAATTTTTTTATGTTGATGAATGGAACTACCATTTAATGATCATTTATTCATTCTTAGAGAAAATAATCATTAAATATCCTATAATTTCCCATGCCACATTGAAACATTAAAATCATAATCCCTATGAAGTAAAAACATTAATTTAAACTAATAATATCATAAGTTTAAGTATTTTCATGATATAACATTTCAAAGGGTAGTATTTACACCATATAAAAGAGAATTGGTTCTCAATAATAAATAAGTCATGGTGGACTGAAAATTTAAATAAAGTCACTTACCTTGTATCTGAATTGTCTCATGTGTCTTGATATTACAAAATAATAAACATATGTTAATTATTTATGTGTTTAAAAACCAATTTAACGTTTATTATTACTTTTAGTCCACTTATTACTATGATTTATACAACTACATAAACAATTAAGTTTCATCTATTATTTTGACCAAATTCGGTTCTTGTGTTAAAACGACTTTGGTCAGTCGACTATGTTCAAATGGGTAATTATATAAAAATATATAGAATAATATTAATGAAATAATTATCATATTTATACATAAATTATACATTTAAAATAAATTGTGAGTTTTGTTATGATGAATGATCGAATGTTACGGTCATTGAGACGGTAGGTCATATGTACACATGGGTAATGTTACCATTTTTCAATGATCATTATGGAAAGAAAGTATATAATATTATATCATTATATAATGATAATTATATCATAAATAATGTTTTATTTAACCATTATACTTATATATATACTTCTTGTAATGTAATATGAATAAAATCTCCTTTGAGTTGTGGTAGTCCACACGTCCACCACTCACGTTATCACTTTTTAGTGTGTGAAAAGGTTAATAAAGAAAATTATATATTATGTTTCCATAATGGTATTTATGTAATTAATATAATATATATTTCATTAATTTTACATATTTTAAATTAAAACCATATTTTGTACATTCCAGTTATAGTGTGAAAGAATCACATCACATTTAGGAGGTGATAGTCCACACTTCCACAAAAGGTGTTATTGAATTTATGAAAATTGAAAAGTATAAATGTATGTGTAATAAAAAAAATAAGATTAAAGACATAAAAATTATCATGTATATCATATATAAATATCATGTCTATCATAATTCCCACCATTAGAGGTGTTAAAGGAAAAAAGAATAATCATTGTTTCGTGTGGCGATAATTCACTGTAAACATAAATTGTATGTCTATTACCCATTAGAAGGTATTGTTTGTAAGTGTAGGTAGAAGAAATAAAATTTAAAAAATAATATTATATAAAGTATACTAGTTTTTTCGTATAATATTGTAATAATAAATGATTAACGATTAGATTGTGAAAATAAAACTAAATAGATTGAGAAAATATGTTACTTCTTTTTTGGGTAACTCCTTTGGGTTATCCCAAAAGGGATTCCATGGATTGATTTCTACAAATTTTGAGGATTATATGTTTATGGGAGGTATTATGGAGACTATATGGACAAATATTGGACGTTTTAATGTGGATTGAGAGGTGTGAGGATGTTTGATGAGTGGATGAAATTTTATAACGGATGGGGAGTGGCTCTCTTGAAAATACCAATAGTTATACATTAGCGAGACATATCCTTTACATAATTTGCCTCCAAAATGAAAAAAATAAATGGTTAATGTATATGAATGGTCAATAAAAGCCTCCAACATTCAAAAATAAGTTTATTTTTATAATTTTGTTCCTTAACATCTATGTTTTCCGAATTTTATCATTTTTCATTATATTAAAGAAACTAGTTTTATGAAATAGGTAATTATAAATTAAAGACTAAATTAATTTGATATTTATTATAAAATATATAGATAAATAATTTTAAATATTATCTTTAATTTATAAGTTTTAAATCCCATGTCTGTTGGAAGATAATTTTTAAACAAACACATGTAATGAGAAAAATAATTGTATTAGCATGGACCATGCTAAAATGTTATTACAAACTATGTGTAAATAGGTTAATTCTAAAATTTCAATTTGTCTATTAATTGAACATATCTAATATTGTTTTTTCGTGTCTTGAAAAAAAGGACACGATAAATTTTTTAAAAGGAATAGAGATTACAAGGGCCTAAAAGAAGGTCATTTATTACAATCATTCTTAAGAAGAGGAACCAGATGAGAGGGAAGATCATTTAACAATTTGAGATCCTTTTTGAAACATTTGTTGGAGAGCCCATCTGCTACATAGTTAGATTCCTTGTAAACATGAGTGATGATGTACTTTCAACTGAACTGGGATGTGAGAAACTCGATTCATCGAGCAGTAGGATTCTATGAAAGATTTAAAACCCCTGATCGAGTAGCTTGAACCACAGTGGTGGATTCTCATTACAAAAAAATGTTACTCATGCCTTTAAAATGAGAAAATTGGACTGTATGAATAACGCTGAGCATTTTGGACTCAATAGAGGAAGAGATATCACATGTTCCATAGAAACAACTGAGAACATTACAAGTATGATCTTTATATATGGAACCACAACCAGCTGGTCCTGGGTTACCCTTCTATTCTCCATCAACACTAATATTAATCCATCCTTGGAGAGGGACCTACCAAAATAGATCAAGAATTCCCCTATACTATATGTATTTTCTATGAACTCCTAGTTTTTGAAGTTTCAAGAAATCATGTAATGTGTTGAAGTAGTGACCCGGTTGAAGGTGGTTCACCTTCTTTTCTCATATTTAATATATATTCACATAATGAAATATCTTTTAATAATATAGGATATCTATTAATTTTAAATCATTTAACGTAACTTATTATAAAATAACATTAATGTGGATTTTGAGATTTTTTATTTAATTTTAATTTAAAAATTTCAATATAATACTAAAATTAAAATATATTAATTTCACAGATGTATAACCTTATATATTCCTATAAAAAATAATTTGAGACAATAATTTAACCAATTTTATTCATATTTAATATTTATAGTATCATTTATTTTAGTTTATTTTTTACTAAATAATCACAATGTTGGCATTTTATTGGCATTTTGTGTAACTATTTCATCTCTAAAAATTACTGATAAATTATTATGACAAAAATAACCCATTTATATTTCAAAATGAAATGTATAACCTAAAATATGACATTTTTTACAAATCTCAATGTTTTATAAATTCTAAATGTAAGGATGGTTCCATTCTTGTCCTTTTCCTTACATAACTTATCATATAGGGGATTTTCATAAAAAAATTTCCAAATAAACCAAAAAAATTTAATCAATAAAGAATATGGTCAAAAAATTGGAAGATAGAGGATCTTGGAAAATTTTAATGGTATTTTTAGCACATAATATTATGGTTTAGTCCCTTGTTAAGTATAATTTTACCTTAATCACATTAATTAATTTTAATACCATTCACTAGTCATTTTGGTCAAAAAATAATTTGATCTTATTAGAGCACATACAATATAATTATTACAAACTATTGTGTCTGTTTTTCAAAATTCAGATAAAAAATGTAGGGAAATTATGTATAATGATAGTCCAATAGAGGTTGGGAAAATGCAAGTTTTTGTTGTAATAAAACATTTAAAAAGATCAATAGGTCTTTAAATCCAATTTCAATATATAAATGATTCCAATGAGCTATATTTTATTAATATAAGTATAATTTATCTCTTATTAATTTAATAAACAATTTAAAAATGAAAATTATCATTATTAATTTTTTAATCAAACTAGAAACTTTTAACATATGCATTATTTTCACTATTCATTAAAAACTGAAACTGCTTAGAAAAATACAAATAATTGACCATAAACTAATTTTGATATTCCTAATTAAAAAATGTTTTTTATTTCTAAAAATAAAATTTTAAAAGGTATCAAAATTTAGTTTTAAAAAAGTCGATCCATTCAAAGGTGGTATATATCGGTCTTGCATGTAACACAAGCTAATCCAGTGTTGTGGGTAGTGTAAGCGTATATTGGGGTTGCGTAAAAATAAAGACATAAAAAATAATTTTATTGTAATATAAAATTGAAAATATATTATATTTTTCTAGGTTTTACACTCTCCCCACCTTAATTAATTTTATTCATCGTAATTTAAACTTGATATTTATAATCAAATGATTGATATTTGATAATACTATTATTCAAAAACCCAAATCGTAAATAGGGTTAATAAAAAATATTCTAAATAAGAGATAAATGAAACTAAAATGGTCATGTAACATGGTTACCTATTAGTAGAACATAGTTGGGTAATCGAAACATGGATACACATTAAAATTATAACATACATGTTCTGATGGGGATTATTGGAGATCATGTTAAAATGAAAGTTGGTGACCAAAAAACTGTAAACAATAGGTGTGAATACAGGTCATTGATATCATCAAAAAAAATATGATAATAAGATAAAATTTATATTTCAATTTTTTTCCTAGAGATGTGGAATTCTTTCCCTCTATATGAATTTAATTAAATATATGGTTCTACAATCACAATTTTATCTTTCGTTTGTGCTTTAACAAAATTCTACTTTTCATTTAATACGGCGAATTAATACAATATCCTAAAAAACCTATGAAAATACCATCTTAAATAATTCATAAAATTTTATCTTTTCAAATATATTATGATTCAACACTTTCAAAGTATTGTCACTGAATTTCAAAAAAAACATATCATTAAACTCCAATCTACATGAGGTAGCTTTTTAATCATCTCACATCGAATATATGAACACCTTCGTCATGTATTCTATTGAAATAGTGTAATAAGATGAATAAATATTATAATTTATTGAGAATTTGAATTCTTCCTTATTATTTAAGTAGAACCGATGTTATTGGGTATATTCTATAATTCCAAAATTGTTGTAAACTCCATAAATCATTACATAAACCATTTTTTCGTCAAATAATTAATAAAATTGAATATAGTCCACACATATCCAAATAAATAATTTCTTTATCCAAACATCATTTTATCAATATTAGGAACAAATTAAGACATCCCTTTCCCATAACCATGTATTTTCCAAAATGGTTTACTTCATACTGGACATGTTTTCTTGGTGACATTATACATATGATCAAAAATCCTTCACAAAAATGTTTTGAGGTGAAATCGTCATATATTCCATAATTTTTATTACCAGTACGTCTCCAATAAAATATTAAAATGAAATATTTATTGAATATGAATATAATCATTCTCCTTCATCTGTGGTAGTAGCATAACATAACCATTATCCAATATCATAATTTGTGGTATATTCATTTGACACATGAGACATTTATTTGAATAGTTTCCCATCCCCTATCAGTTGAATAATTCTAAATTGGAAATATTTTTCTTACCCTTGAAATCGCAAGAATGATGTACACCCATTCCAAACATGTAGAAAACTCCCAATCCTTTTAATCAAGTACTAGCATTTTTCTTTCTAGAATTATCACCTAGGGGAATATACTTCTTTCCCTTCTTCCCTTCACAGTTTTTTTATATATCATCCTCTTCTTCTCTAGATTCCATTCAAGTACATAGAACGTAATGAAATCTATACCTATATCATTATCACATGATATTATTTATGCATATGATGATAATTCTTGGGAGACTACTTCCCTTTGAAATGTTGGATTATGACCATGGAAGATATGGTTCTTCTTATTATTTGGATCATGTACATTGGTTTAGTTAAAATTCATTATTATAGGAACCATTTCTGAACAATTTCTTATAATGGATTAAATAAAAACATAATGTATAGTCCCAAAACTACTGAAAAACATAAAATGAATTTAAAAACATATAAATATCTAATTTCATAATTAAAAACATGGTTTATTTAGGGAAACATTTATTTTTAATTAATCAAAATATTTTGAAACAAAAATTTTAATTATCATTGAAATATCCCTTTGGATTTCCAAGCCAGGTGTGTTGAAAGGCATGTTTTTGTGTACTAGTTTTCATTGAGCCAGGCCCAACACTCCATGGAAAAGTTATTACTCCTAGGTACATTTTTTCTAGATCTACATCCACATATAGTATCCAAAAATTTCTTTATTTCTAGGAATACACAAAAAATCTATAATTTCCCAAAGTCATATAATCTTCTTTTATGCTTGTCCTCAAGGACTATCTTTGTGTTCAGTTCCATAATATATATTTTCTAAATTTAGTTTCCAAGGCTTCTAAACATCCTTTGATAACTTTTGTAATTCCATGACCCCAGATGCATGGAGCTGATGAACTATTTTATTAAATTTTCTTGATTACAAGGAATCCAATACTGAATGACTTATCAGTTGAGAAGTCTTGGAAATACAGATTAAATAAATGATACAAAAATTACATTGGGAAATATAATATACCAAAATGATACAAAAAAATGAAATAAACTACATCCTTTAATGCTTATTCAAATATTTATTCTTTATAATCTGGGTAATGTAAACATAATAATGGAGAGTTCAAATTCTCATTATGGGTAACTAATGTGGAGGAAATATTGAATCCACTAGAATCAGTCAATATTTAAAGGTAGATAACTAAAACACATTCCATTTAGTCAATGATAAAATAACAAAAAATAACCATGGATATAACTAATTTAATAATAATAAAAGATAAAAATAATCGAAAACATAATTACGGAATTCATAATGATGGCTATCTAATAAATATCATCAAGGATTCATGCCGAGAATATAATACTTTTTGGGATTAATGCTAGGAATCTAACACTATCAAGGTTTCGTGCCATGAATATAATATTGTCAAGGATTTTTTCTTTTAATCTAATAAATTATTAAATCCAAGACCAAAACCATATATAATTTGTCTCATTAAACCTACAGATGCATCGAAGGTCTATTGTGGTCCCTGCATAACACATACAAAATCAGATGCATTCTTTATATGTAGAATAATCGATTTAATTAATAAATGATGTCCCTTATCGTAAAATATCCATATTGAATAAAAAATATAGTTTTGTCAATAATTAATGATTAGAAGATATGTAACTAAAATGTTTGTTGATTTTGGTGAATGGAAACCCAATTTAACGATCCAAAAAATATTCTTTAGGAAAATAATAATAAAACATTCCAAAGTGACTCATACCACCTCGAAACATTTAGATCATAATTTATATGATGGAATAAAATTAAATAAAACATAGAATATCATGATAATTATGAGAATAATGATATAACATGTTAATGGGAAGTATATACACCATATAAATGTTATTTTGGGCATAATAACAAATAAGTCACAATGGAAAGTATATTGAGACTTAATCCCTTACCTGGTGTATAACATTTCACATTGTGTATTTCTATTCATGAATAATAAAATTATGTAAATTATTTAATTTATTCAAATAAAATTCAATTTTATTATTAATTTTACTCCAGTTATTAATTTTTTTTATAAAAATACATTGACATTTATGATTATGTCGAGTGAATTGACCAAATTCGGTTCTTTGGTTAAAACAACTTTGGAAGGTCAACATCGATTAGAGGGGACACTATGTTAACATCTCCAGAATTGTAATCATGATATAATTATCATATTTATACACCAATTATACTTTTAAAACTTAAACTGAAATATGGTCATGAGAAATGAACAAACGTTACAATCATAGAGAAGTTAGGCTGTACGTACACAGGAGTAATGTTCCAATTTTTCATAGACCGTTATAGAAAGATGTTAAGAAAAATTATATATTTCAATAAAAATCATTAAATCATACATATAATTTTATTTTATCATATATTCTTAGATATTGAATATTTTTGATGTAATAGTAACCACATCATGTGGGGGGAGGCGGTAGTTCACACACCCATAGCCGACGCTATCACTTTCTAGTGTGTAAAAAGGGTAATATTGAAAAAGGTATATTATGTTTACATAAATTTAATAATTTCATTTGTATTATATATATTTCATTTATGTTACATATATTTAATTAAACCCATTCTTTATATGTTCCTTGTATACTATGAATGAATCACATTGCTATGAGGATGCGGTAGTCTACACTTCTACAAACGATGTTATCATATTTACAAAAAATGAAAATTATAGAGGTATGTTTTATAAAAGGATTAAAGAAGAATAAAAACATAATATGTACCATATATATCAAATATAAAAAAACTATATCATGATTCCTACTATGAGTGGTGGTAAAAGAAAAACGAACAATCAATGTTTCGAGGCTGTAGTCCTCTGTACACATAAAATATATGTTCATTACCCATTAGATGGATGTGTGTGTAATTTAATGTAGAAATAATAACATAAAAACATCCCAGTATATTTAGAATAATTCTATTGTAACATAATCATGGATTAATAATATTTTATGGAGCAGATAATAGAAATAAAACTAATTAACTTGAGGAAAGATGTTACCTTTTTCAGGTAACACTTTTTGGTGTTTTCCAAATGGATTCATTGGTATTATTTTTTCCCAAGATGATTCATCAAGGATTTTGGGGGGGATTTTGGGATACTGTTTGGGAAGATAATTATTGAGACAATGTGGTCTGAATGGTGTGAGGTTGTGGGAGGATATGAGGCCTTTTTAGTGGAGGAGGAGTGAAACTTTTGAAAATACCCAACGATATACATTAAATAGTGGTCTCATTTAGCTAATGGGACTCCAAAATGAAAAAAATAATGTTTTAATGTGTAATAATGTCCAGTAAAAGCCTCTACCATACAAAAATGAGAACATTTTTATAATTTGGTTCTATAACATATTTGTTTCACCAATTTCTACATTTAGGCTTTTATTAAAGAAACTTTTTTTCTATCATATGTAATTTTACCATTATGGCTGAATTACAGTGATATTTATTATAAAAAATAGATTCACTAAATTATAAATTTGATATATAGTTTAAAATATAAATATACAAAGTTTTTTGGAAATTAATATTAAAATAAGTTCAAGTAATGTGAAAAAACACTTCTTTAACCCAGACCGTGCTAACAATGTTTTTTCAAACTATGGGTCAATAGGTTAATTATAAAAGATAAATTTCTTCATTATTAGACAATATTTAATATTAATTAAAACATTAAATAACTTTTCATATTATTTTTTTATTATTTTTAAATTTTATAATATTAATTTCAAAAATAATAATAATTTTAATTTTGGCATTATTTATTTAATTACAATTAAAAAACATCAAAAACATATTGTAATTAAAATAAATTTATTTAAAAGACATGTAACAATATATATTCATCTAAATAATAACTAAATTCAATAATTTAATCAATTTTCATCACATTCTATATTGAAATTATCAATTATTTAGTTGATTATTAACTCAATTATCATTACGTTGTAATTTCTTATGTATTTAAAGTAACTAAGTCATCATTAAAATTAATGCTCAAATTTGAAGATAACAATTACCAATTTATATTTAAAATTATTATATGTATTTAACAAGAATATATATTTAGTAATAGTGATTACATTTTTAATTCATGTTTTCACATTCATAGGGTTTTTATATAAATGTTACAGAAGTAAAAAGAATATATTTTTCAATATTATAATTTTGGTATTACACTAATCTTAATTGAATTAATCATTTAATTTTTCATTTATAAAATCAATTTATTTTTTCTCATATGGTTACTTAATATGTTTCCACTTGTTTTTATAACTTTTACTCTCTATATAAATTGAATGATTCAAATATATGTTTAAAAGAAATGTTGATCTTATTTCTATTTTGATGGGACAAATTTTTCTTCTATTTCCATAATTTTTTTAAAATGTTTTCAAAATGAAATTTTTATGTGCTCAAATGATTTATATTAGAAATTTTTTGTTATCCATGATTATTGACATGATTTGAAAGGAATATTTACAAATCTCTCTAAAAGAATCATATTTGACATTATTTAAAAGGATTAAATGGAATTTTTGATTATATAGTATTAATGTAATTTCCCACCACCATATTAATTTTACACTATTTAGTTTGTTATACATGTTATAATGATTACACTCGTAAAATGTAACACCCTACGATTTTATGAGAGAGATTCATTTTAATTTCATTGATGTCTTGTGTTGTACACTTCACAAATATTGGCTTTATCTATACGCAACACCAAATTAGCTTTAGTATACACAACACTATTCTTATCTTGCGTTACATGCAAAAGTGGCCTTCTTTAATAGCTTTAGTTGTACACAATACCAAGTCTCACTAAACAACGATGTATTATTGAAATATTATTAATTAATGGATATAAAAATGGAATTAAGAATAGTATTAACGAGATTTTGAATTTTATATAATGGTAAAATTCATCTTATAAATTTTCTAGACATGATATATGAATAAATTCAAATTTCTGGTTAAAAGAATTATTTTTTTCCAAAAATGGAGTTTTTTACCTTTTCATAGCACACCCATTTTAAATTTTGTTTTTAACACATTTATATATTCTATTTAAAAAAATATTATTTTTATTTTTGTTTATAAAATAAAAATTTACTTTTTTTCAATTTTGGGTATTTTTCTGAAAAGGTTCATTTTTTTGATAAATAGTGTTAATTTTGATTTTTTTTATATTATAGTCATTAAATAGTAAAATTATAATTTGGATTAGTTTTTAATTTTAATTAGTTCAGTTTTATATAGTTACGGTTTTTAAAATGAATTTATATATGAATTTATTATAAAATCGTTTTCCATTTAACATGCATTTCTCCAAAAACTGTTTTTTCGTGATTTTTAACGGTTTTATTTTAAATTTAATTATACAAATTCAATGAGTTTAATTTTGAAAAATGGTTTTAAAATTTGTATTATGGAGGTCCAAATTTTGTAATTATGTTTCTTTAATTTTTGACCAAAATTAATAGTAACCATGGTAAATTTTATTACCACAGTAAAGGGTAAATTATGTTATTTTGGGTAAAACTAAAATTATAATGACTATAAAATGACCAAAAAAACGAAAAAAAATATTATTTAAAGAATTTAATTCTACTATTACCATATACGGATCAAAATTATGTCATTATATGGACACTTTTGTTTGGTAATGGATTAAATAATATTTAAATCAAAGGACACAATGGTTCATTTTCTTTGTCTTTAATATCTTTTATGTGTTCACATATGGGAAGATGGGTGACATAAATGAATATAAATGGTAAATTGTATCTTAATAAACACATTTCCATAATATAAATTTACTTCTGAGTTTTTGGTTCTATTTGTGATATAATATGGTATTTATAATATTTTATTTAATGAAAATATAAAGATATCACATTCAAGTTCTAAATAATATATTATTTTTAAAATATAAACATACGGAAGATAAATTCTAATATAAATACATATTTGAAATGTAAAATTTTTATATTTATCATGGTAATTTGTTATTAATTGTTAGGAAAGAAATACTTACGTTAATTTTTTAGATATGGATGATGAAAAACAATTTCATTGATTAAAATCAATAAACTATTTTTTATTAAAATGATAATATCCATTAAAGGGTCACAAAACATTACCAAATTAAATTTTTCATGTATATATAGAACATAATCATCTTATTATAGCGTTAGGGATAATTTGGAGCCGTATGGAATTCATTAGGACAATTATATTATTTCATTTAAAGTAATTTTAAAATTGTCACATTCATACTTTAATAAGTATAAACTTTTAATGATTGATTTTATAGAAGATAAATTCTAATACATATATTATTAATAAATTTATTTAATATATCTTAATTATAGTATTTTATTTTTATTTTTTACTCTAAAAATAAGTATATCAAATAATTACCCAAACTCATTGTAGTAATTATTTTATTAAAGGAGGTATCAAATAAATCTTATTACAAATACTAAAATAAATATATTTTAGGATAATTAATATATTAAATTAATTTTATTGATACCCTTTACCTCATATTAATATAATAAATTAGTTTTTTTGATGTTAACTTGTTATCATTATATTCATTCAATTAATAAATCGAATAGTTTTAAAATTGACATTATTGATTATTTATCAAAATAATGTCTTATTAAATTACATAAATATCATAAAACATTTTAAAAATATATAATAATTATGATATGTTCAAAAATGTTCTAAATTATTTATTTATGATCTAATTTAAATCAAATAAATAAATATTTTACCCTTTTAATATTGAAATATTTCTTACCCTAGTTAAACTGAAATAGAATAACTAGTAATTAATTTGCAATTATAAGCATTGAGTAGATATAGAAACATTACTAATATTTATTTTTTGTATATATTACAACATTATCTATTATAATATTCTAAATTGGGACATTTTTGAGTTTTTTGATTGGGGTTTTATTTTATTATAAATTAATATTTTTGAGGTTTCCAAAAAGTGCCCCTCTCCTCAATTATAAAAGGCCACCTCCTCCATCATTTCTGCATTACTCATTAATCTTTATTTTCATCCAACCCCATACCAATTATCTTTTAAAATTCCTTAGTTACATTATATAGATTCTTTTATTCTCAAAAGACCTATGCTAGCTCCATTTATAAGAGATCTAAAGAGAGCACATGAAAGAAGATGCAATCTCATCTATCGATTATTTTATATTTATTTCAACTTATACTTATACTTAATCAGATTTTTCATTATTGAATAATAAATCCATAAGAATATATATATATATATATATATATGTTTTTAAAATTATGAAACAACCATATTCACCTTTCTATCGATCCTACGAAAGATGAAATCAAAACACGTGCGTATGTACGACTTACTATCTTCAAGATGTTGTGTAATCTATTTTTCACCACCACCTTACATGGATGGGTATAAAAATGGATTTAAAACAATATATGATTATTATAAAATGATATATATTATTAAATATAGTACACCATTCAAATCAATACCATTCAAAAATTATGGGAATGACATCATCGCTTGTGTGTATGTATGACCAACCGTCTCCACAATGTTTGTGATTCATTCAAAATGATAACCACTCATGAATGACTACATATAATTAAATAATGAATAAATATGGTATTTATTATGTTAATATAATTTTACAATGAAATAAATATTACTTAAGAAGGAGAACCATTACTTATTCGAAAAAACATGCATATAATCATAAAGTAGTTAAAACCAGAATAACGAGTAACAATTAATTGTTACAAACTAAAAAAGGAGAATATGAGAATATATGATTAAAATGATTCTATATTATTTTAATAAAATTCTCTACATCATTATACTGGAGTTTCAGACACATAGGAATCATATCGGTCCTAAGGTAAGAGATTATTTTGTCTCACTATAATTTCCATGGGACATATGCCTTATACACCATCCAATTATTTAGTGTGGGGGTTTTGTTGATCATGATTGTTATTATTATTATTATTATTAAGGTTGTTAAATATACATGTGCATATATGTTTCTTTACTTTATGAGGCATGTGATTAAACTTCTTATAAATTGGTGTAGGATGATTTCACAATCACATTATTTTAAGATATTTTTTAAAGATAAATATTTTATAAGGAATATTTATCTTTCACGTCCAAGTTTCATTAATATGTTATATTTTTTCTATTATTCTACTATTTTTTAAATTCAATTTTACCCATTCATAAATTATTATTATACTATATGAATGGAATCTTTTGGTTTTTTATATGATGTACTTTTTGACATTCTGGTACAAGTATGAGGAGAATGTTTTTTAACTTATAAGATATGAATATATATTTATGTCTTCATAACCCCTTATTTACAAGATTATTCATCTATACTATTTCAAGTTTATTTTAAACTAAATTATTTTCTTTTAAAATTCTATTGAATTTTGAGAAAGGAAAACTGTTTTTAATAAGAAAGGATATTTTCCTCAGGAATTAAATTCGAGTGTTTTATCAAAATTATTTTCTATATAAAATGATGCTCATTAAATAGGGTTATGTGTATATTCATATTTTTACTATGATTATATTTTGTTAATGAGGTAATTATATTTTATATGGTCTATGATATGATTGATTTTGTTTTAAGAACCCAACATTATTCATGGGGTTATGCTATAATGAATTATTTATGTTTTTGTGGAACATGTAAGAATTATTTCATTATGTGAATGGTGGGACCTATATCTCCCTCAAATTCATTAGGTAATGATATATATATATCTCATTAAATATACAGTATTTGAATAGTAATTTAATCTAGTTTAGTGATATAGGGCAGAAAAGGCATATAAATTTGGTTCATAAATACATGGATGGAATGGAATATAATCCTGGTTCAGTACTATTCTTTGTCCAATATAATGGTCTTGGAAGAAATTCCTTGGATACTATTGAAATCATATTATGTTCCTATTTTCTTTCCACAATTCTATTTTTTAATCCAATACAATTTTATCATGGATAACATTCCTTTATGATCTGTGCCTTACGTACTGCCTAGATTTATTTCATAACTCAAGATTTTGATATTAAAAATTAATGCTCGTCTTTTCACATTCTCGTGATTATGTAATGTTGGATGTTTTCCATGAATATCCTTTCTAAGAATTTGAGCTCACACTTTTTATAAGATTTTATATCCCCATTATATAATGAATGGTTTTAGGTTGGAAAACAAAATGGGAAAATCATTATGAAAGATGATGAAGATCTTTCACCAAGTTAGAATATTATGTTCCAATTTTGAAAAGACACTAAACTAATATGGTCTTCGAGCATCTATTTGTGTCATGTATTATGTATTATAGAAAAGTAATGTAATTTTCATGTATGTAATAATTGGGTCTTTATATAAAACACATTTGGGAAATATTTTTTCAATTACTCAAATAGTTTTTATTTTATTCTCCAAAAGATATGAATTTTTTTCAAAACCTATATTTATGATGAAATAATGGAAACATTTTTACTCTTTATAATTTTATGTATAATAAAATTATCCTGAAACATTAACATTATTGGGATCATATTTCAGGTGAAATTACAATTCTCTAAAATATTCATATTCATTTTATCTTGGATATATTTATTTCCCAAACAATACACAATTTCTATACACATTTATTAACTTTGAATATAATTTCATGGAGTAGTGAAATATTGATATCTCATATTATTTTCTCAATATGAATATTTCTTGACAAGACATATTATTTATGGAATAATTTGATCATTCAATATATTAGGAATGAAGACATGCATGGAAGGTTGGGGACCCATTATAGATAACACATTGATGCATCATAATAACACATGAGAGAATCCAATTGGAAGAACATGATAAATGAGTTTATTATTTTACCTACCAATGAATTAACAATTCATGGAATAATCCTTGATGATAAATTTTTACAATAAATGAGATTAATGAATCAAATATAATGAATTTACACCCACTGAAATATAGTTATTACTATCCATGAGATTACTAAATTGATATTATACATGGATGAATTTCATTCTTCAGTAATTGATAAAATGGAACATATTTTTAGTTATTTGCCTTTCCATTATATTACATCTTAATTATTCAGGATAGATTCTATTCTACATAACCCATAACCAAAAATTTAGGTCCCCATTTATTGGTTTTCAATTCCACAACATATTTATAATTATATTATTAATAATATCAATAATGAGAGAATATTTCATATGTTTTGATTTTTTATATTTGAAATGTAATATGGGAATCATGTATCTATCTAGTTCTTCAACAATTATAAAATGATTTATCATTGTTGATGTGATCCCTTGTATCTTATTCGAATGTAATAAATTAGATGTAGACTATAGTTTATAGGATTTGGGATTGTTTATATTGGTATCCCAAATGTATAGTATAATCCATAGAAAATAGATTTTAAATGAACGTATCTACCATTAAATCTAGGATAATAACATCTCATATTTGATAACTTTTATCATTTCTGAGATGTTTATTTAAGGATAAATATACAATATCATTATGAGAAAAGACTATGTATGCTATTATTTAGTTATGTTCCCCAGCAGAATAAAGGGAATCAATATCCATTGTTAGTGTAAGAATTTCCCTACTGAGAAAACCATTTCACCAACCATTGGAACTAAATAGATCATGACCACATTTTGGAATCTTACTCATGTTATAATTAATAAAAATGTCTATCTGAAGAAATATGTTATTCCATAGTGGGATTCACATATTTTGGATCACATTATAAAACAAAATCATCCATTTTTAATTGAACTATTATAACATTAGCGGTTGGAAGATTGATTATGTCCACAGAAAACATATTTCTAAAATTGGGAAGTAATGATTGTAGAAATATTATTATAGTTCTTTTTTGTTTCAAAGGATATGTCAATAAATGGTCTATATTAATAAAAAAATATAAACAGGATAAACTAATATAATAATGGAATATAGAACATTTAAACTAATATTCTTCATGAAATAGTTACCCAAATAATAGAAATTTGAAATTCAAAGTAATTTCCTCACATTAAAAAAAAGAAGATGGTGTGGAAGAGCTTAAGGATGATGTCATAAGATTATCCTACAATATCATAACTATATATATAATTTTCAAATTATGATGGACTATTTAATTGTTGGGATTAACCCACGTATCTAAAGATCACTCATTTCTCACTCATTTTCATCATATGATGATAATTTTTCAAGAAAAATTAATATATAAAAATAATTTTCTTCATAATTTATCTTAAATGGAAACATATATAAGAATTGTTTGGTCAAAAACCAAGATAAAGGGAACAAATAATAGAAAAATAATGGAATGAAGCAGTTTATATCATATAAAATTATGGAATCAAACATTATATAAATTGCATTAATGAAATGAGAGTTTGTTACTGGTACAAATATAATTAAGATATATTCGATAAATTTATGTAAATGATTGAAAACAATATTATTTTTTTCATAAACTATAATTATATGGGTCATTATTCAAACTATTTCCCAATTGACAATGGAATATACCATAGAAGATTCCAATGGGATGATGCCAATAGTATGGAATCAAAAGAGCTTAAATGGAATATCCAAGTTATGTGGGGAATGGTAAACTTGTCATCCACGCTATATGTGATTTTTTATTTTATTTAGATTATAACCACTCTATTATATCTCATTAATTTTCTAATGGTATTACATCAACACCTAAATAATTATATGTTTAGTATGAAATTAAAACACCTAATTTTATGATTACTTTATAATAAATTATATATCACACCCCTGATAGATTTATGCAGGAATGGGATTCCAACAAATTAGGTAATTCATCCTCTATTATACTTTCTTTTACTCTTGGGAATGAGTTGGATATCTTAATATAGAACCAATATTAATTGTAGAGGAACTGATGCTGCATGGAATATTCCAAATCAACCAGTGATAGTCTATAGGTGACAGGATGAACCTAATATTCCAAATAAATATCATCCATCATATAATTTTTACTAAATATTCATCAATTATATTTATCACAATTGGTTGGGTAGAAGTTCAATATTGATTATATAAGATCCTTTATTTCCCAATATTTATGGATCCTTTAAATTTAAATTTAAACCTCTTGTTTTATGTAATTATAGTTCATAAATTATCAAATAAGGGTTATGTTGTGTTTGGGTATTCTGTGAAGATTAGAGATATAGATTCTAGGGAAATATAGTAAGGTTCATGGTTGGTTCATGGTTAGTAGTAACTGTGATGCTGAACTGTACAGCCCAATAAAGATGGACCAATATTTTCTTCACAATTAGATAAGAGCTTTAGGTCTATTCATAACATGTAATTTTTTATATAGTTATGTCTCATGTTTCAAGAATTTTTTTCAAACTATGTTCGTAAACCATGTGATGTGTATATTCTTGCATAATAGTTATCCACAATGTTGACACATTTTTTAAAATCATGTTCCAAGACCATGTGATGGGACTACACATAGATAGTGGACAACACATGGTTGGTTCATGGTTTGGAAATCTATGTGGCCACTTCTTGTGCCCCTTAAGAAGGTTGAAAATTTCCTTTTCCACTAAAATTATAATATACTTTATCCTACTTCTAATTAAATATCACACATTGCAACTCACAATTATGGGGATCTCTCCCACCACTTATCCTGAGTGTTTATGTATCTTCTTCAACTATTTTTTAGTTCAAGCATCATTAATCATGTTAGAATCCACTTGGTATGTCTTAGACTCCTCTATCTTATTTTCAAGGTTTCCCTACCCATAATGAATGTTATTTTCATATGACCTAATATTCCATATTGTCATTGAGATTTTATTGATTCTATGATTTTTCTCATTCCATCATGAATTAGTGTATGATAATGGATGAGGACAAGACTACCGGTATAAGGTAAGTTGTCTAGAACCATTCTATAAAATTCTGGATTTTTATATTCTAAGACATTATAGAGCACACATAACATTCTTTGTATCACCTCCAAATGTGAAATTAATTAAATAGATTATTTTTTCCAATATTGGATATATTTTTAAGAAAACAATTCTTTTTGGAGGTTTTATACCTCAACCTGAACCACCCTTTGTTGTGTGTTTCTTATAGAATCATGACCCCAATTGATCATTGGATTAAAATTAAAGTACCATTTATTTGCTTCTACCTATCCTTTTCTGAAGGGTTTACTAATGGAATTAGTAAAACACATATGTGGCATAAATAGGACCATAAACCAGATGATCAAATATAAAAGAATTGAATAAAACGTGTATGGTAATATCAAGTCACAAGACACTTATCATGAAGTATTTTCATGAAATTCACACTTATCCTCTATTTATTAATTCACAGTATTACGATTTAAATGATAAATGCATTTGATAAATGTATAGGGTTATATAAATTATCTTGGTTTGGAATATGACATGGATTTGATTATATCATTCTTACAAACTATAATGAACATGATTTCCCAAATTTGTGTTGGAATTTATGGACATGAAATTTCTTATTGTTTATAGACATGATATTTCATAATATTTACATATAATCCACGCACATTATTCTCCTAATTGTTTATTGAAATGATGTTACTTATTATTATGTGGAATAAATTGGCTTGAGATTTCATACTATTTACTTGGAATTTGTAGACATAGTCTCTTTAAAGTGATGTGGAAAAAGTGATCATGATGCTCCAAAGTTCTTATTCCTAATTAATATACATGATTTCCCTATCATTTATTTGGAATTAATGGACATGAAGATCCTCCTTATTTATATAATAAGAACATTTTAGGGACATTATATATTAGTCCAAATAAGTTAGTTTCGTATAGGATTCCCATGAGGAAACCGTACTGAAATGAGTTTTAAATAATTTTTTATTGATTTTGTTATTATACTTCCACAATCCTTCATGATATATTCAATGGTTGGATAGTATTAGACATTGTTGGTAGTGGCATATTGAGTTTTACTCACACCATATTTGTCTATTTAATGGTTCCTAACACCCATAATGTATGTAGGTAGGGACAATAGAAAGCGCCTAGTTATTGATTCTGGATTATCTCAAATAAATTAGAGTATGGTAGTATAAGACTGAGCTAGTGATTTTGATTCTATTGGGGTTTATATTTTGGTCTTTGTACACAGTTTTATTATTGTACAATTGTATATATTCCTCTATGAACCCATTACTCTACATTTTTTTATAGTACCATGAAATCATCATTTTTATATGAAACTAGTTATTCAGTATGTTGGGTTACATTTTGTAGATGATTTACCTCCACTATAAATTATTACATCACTTCCACTGATTTATAAATTCTTCACTGATATGCTCATATTTTAAAGAGAGTGTATAGTTTCCACATATTACCCTCATAGACCATCATTGATAGTAATTATCCTTTGGAATTTGTTAATGCTCTCTTAATGTCATATGGGTAACCAAATCATGTTATATATGGGTGAATTGGGCCCGAGACATCACAAATTGTAATAATAATGGGATTATATTCCATGAAATACAATTTTTGGTTAATAAAAAGAATGTTAATAAGTTTCATCATTTTATAATGAGCCTGTATCTAGAAATAGCTAACCCAGATATATGTAAAATCCATGTTTCTAAAGTGGGACTCTCTGTTATGGAATTTACCTATTATAATTATATTGATTTAACAATTTGGTGATGTACATGACTTGTATAATTTATTATAATTATGGATTTTATTTTACCCTTGTTTAGGTGTAACATATACTCATTGTTCAGGCATAATTATTGTAACCGGAGGAATTTTATGACATGAATTTCCCATTCCATGATTATTTTATTGCGGGCGATGAATGTGGCATCTCATATGTCTTCATTGTAATAATAGAGATTATACTAATATTTATTTTAGGAAAAATATTCATATAACTTGCTATATAAATTTTCTATATCAATATATGTAATTGATTCCCAAATATATTTATTATAGAATATTTATTATCAAATTATGGTATTTGTGATCCATAGACCACCGGTTCACTGGTTTTGAAGAATTAGAGTTTCCAATTAAATTGAGATTCAAAATGTGATTAAAAAGGTGTTCCACCCTCTATGAATTAGAAATGGTGATCCATATAATTAATACATCTTAATAATCTGGTTGTAGTTATATGAAATTCTAATTTAAACATATAAAATGTAGGACATTAAAACATGGAAATGGAATAATCATTTAACAAATCCATGATATATATTCATATATCTAATTACTTCAAATTTTTAAATAAAATGGTTTCAATTAAATGGATATGCTATTTTAAAAAGAAAGAGTGTTTTTCTCTATAAAATATAATTGGAACTTCATATAATACGAAATTGGGTATGAAAAGATTAATTATATCCTTTACTTTCTATAGTAGCATATAGTTGGGTTATTTCATTATTTAATAGTGATGGATTTTTACTTCTTTGTTATTCTTTTCAATGTCCATTTGATCAGTATTTTGATTTAATGTTTTTGGATTGAATTATAGAGTTATTTCTCCACGATGGACTTGTGGTTAACATTAAAAAGGTAGTGATGAACATAATATTGAGATTGTAGGGCCTAAAACACATGTATATCCACATGTGGCACCACCTGTTATACCTAATATGGGAATCTATGATTAGTTTGTTGAGGGTTTCCTACGGTTTATGGAAACCATGTAGAGAGCCCCATGTACTTCCACTAAAATAGTAGAGTTTACGTGAGAATTTCAGAATTAGAACTCACTTATATTATTAGGGGACGATGTCCCGCTAGATGTTGTGTCTTGGAAAGCTTCCATTCTTTCTATATTTCAGAATTTAGACACATACTTCAAAAAGAGGTTGAAGCTCAGAGCCTACATGCTTCATGGATCTTCCATGCATTGGTGGGATGTTGTTACATAGTAAGATCATCATCAAAATATGGTTTTAAGGGATTTAAAATATACATTTAATGATTACTTCATTATAGAAGCCTTTAAATATGACTGAGATTGGGATATTATGCACCTGCATCACGTTTCTAGGCCTTTAATGGAATATGAAACTTTCTTTATTAACCTTTGACATTTTACACTAAGTCTAGATAGTGATGTGTATACTATAGTGATTCTTTTTATGGGTTGTATTAGGTCTAACATCAATTATTATGTGAATATATTCGATTTTATGAACATTTAAAAAAGTGTGAAGTTTGTTCTCATCACTATGTCTAACCTTATGGAAGCTAATGGTGTGGGGAATAATGGTTCAGTGCCTATACTAGGTGGAGGTTCTTCTTATAGAAAGAATCTCTTTGAGAATTATTGTTGGGGAAATAGTAATTAGAGTGTTTGTCTATGTAAGGAGTGGTCATTTGAGATAGTTTTAAATCATTTATTCTAGAATGTTCTCATGATTTGGAGGACATGATTTTACATCATTATCAGGATGGAATAGTTAGTTCCTAATTGATCACATGTTAATTTTTATCACCTAAGGGAGTCATTTTTATCACCTAATGGTGGAATCAATATTTATAAATGAAAGTGGGTTGTCCATACTAATCGAGATGGACCCTCTAATCAGGGTATATAATATGATCCACCCTAGATTACTAGTTTTTTTCATGATGTTCAAGGAGTAGTACATCTTTTTTCCATTATGTGGTTGATAAATTCTATGAAGTGTTTTCTATTGACTATTTTGTAATAAATCCTAATAGAGATGTAGATTTTACCAATGATCTTGTTATCTTTATAGAACTGTTATTCATTCCTCTATAAAATATGGATCATAATGTGTTTCAATGTCATAAGAGAAAGATGGAGGACCTAGAATCTATCAATGTCATATGACCTAGTATCTCACCATGGGTTTTTCCAATTATTTTCACAAATAAGGTGTAAGGGACCCTTAGGATGTGTGTGGGTAACTGGTTTTTTTAATTTACATATAATTAAGAACTAATATCTATTACCTAAAATTAATAATCCATTTGATTAACATTGTGAACTTGGGTTTTTGAAATGACCAATTTAAGTTCAAGTAATCAGTAGGTATGAGTTTGAACTTAAGATATACCATATACACAACACTATAATAGATATGAATTTTATTATTGTTTTTTCATGTTATTCATTGATATACATAGGATAATAGTCTTTATGGATTTAACGACTCTATTTTTCCACCAATTCGAGGTTTATTTTCATGTTTTTTCATGGGAAATGTCTTGGTGCATTCTCAAACTCAACATGATCATCTAAAATTCCTTGATATCATATTAAATACACTAGTATAGATCTATATATATTTTATTATCACAAAAACACACTTATGAATCAATTAAATTCACATACAATACGCTATAATATCGAAGGAAGACGTATTTGGGAATATAGAGTTGGTGAAGGCCATAATTTCCTTTGATAAGCCTAGGAACGTCTTTCATATACATAGTTTCATGGGGATAACTAGTTACTATTGGAAAATTATTCAAAATTTATCATGAGTTGAAGAACCTATTATAGGTATGAACTAAAAAATGGAAGATTCCCATGGTCTAAATATTGTTATAATTCCATTTAAGAGATGAAAGGAAAGTTAATCTCAATATAGATCTTAGTGTTTCATGGGCCTCACAGAGGCTACACAATTTTTTTCCATCCATTATGATTTAGGTTGGGAATCATTTTTATTTGAGGGGAATTGGACATTGTATATGGGTCTTGTCATTAGAGTCCTAAGAATAATGTAATGTCTTAGGACCTCGAGTTAGCAACATTGGTTCATTCGTTACAAAGTTAGAGGAATTATTTTCTCTTGGAGTTTTCTATTATATACATAGACCATAATAATATCAGATACATATTCACCTAGTGTGAATTAAACCTCATATAGTTAATATATGTTGAATACATTCATAAAAGTGATTTTGATATTGCTTATATGCCTCGTAAGGGAACTATATGGTCTTATTATATGATCTATAAGACTTAGACACAAGCTTATCAAGAAACCTGTAGTGTGTGGCAGTTGACGGATACTCTTTCTGATGTACATCTAGATGATTAGGATTGTAATTTGAATTATATTATTGTGGTTCTAGTAGTGACCTCATAACTTTGGGGTAATATGAAAATGAGATAGATTTCTAATCCCAAATGAATAGTTTTAAGAACCCTGACCTTCATTTCTTGTATGTTTTTCCTTTCTGGTCATTTTGGAGAAAAAGATGAAATTCTGGAAATTTTCCATGTACACATCGTGTTCTTTATAAGTACACACAATGTACATTGATGCCGGATTAGGCCGTGTGTTGGCCATGTAGTAGCCACACACACGACCGTGTGGGAGTGACGTGGAGGCCGCCAAATGCAGAGTACAGAAAAGGAAATTACATGCCTTGTAATCCAAAAGTACACGCAATTTATTTTGATTTTTTCATTAAACACACCAGGGTCGAGTCTAATCGCAAGAACATGTATCTTTTAGTTTTCATTTGACTGAGAGCTTCGTATGGTGGCAGATCTTCAACGAACCCCAAATCCTCCATCTATCCTCAGATTTGAACACTGTTGATTTCATTGGAATTGTATCAGTGAGTTGTCTCTTCTTCTTAATCCATGTTTTCTAATTGCTCTTCTTTTCCAAGTTATCGTGGGTTGAACTTTTTGGATGTTTTCTTAAATCTATGATGTTCCAAGATGATTAATGCTTCTAGGATCAAGTATATTGATCTCTTAAACTTGAGGTAGGTGGTCTGTGACTTTTCATTCGAAGTCATTGAGATTTATGTGCAAATTCTACCAATACCCTTGAACGGGGTTTTCCAGGTTTATTGTTTTTCCCCTATTGTTTTCCTACCATGATTTTATGCTTATGTAGAGGACATTTGGATATAAATATGGCTGATTCTTATGCATTGGATGTGTCTTGCCCATCCATCTGCTGTTTACGACCGTTTGGTCCTGTTTATCTTTTGGTTGCTTTCCTGATTTCCATACCTGTTGTTGTCGGATGGAGAGTTTGTATTTATAACATGATTTTTATATTGTAGACTCTTATCCAAGTAGTTCATTAGGTTTAATTGGGTTATATTTCACGGTTATTCTTGCTGACTTACACAGGACCGTGAGAACCTATTGTAGTAGACTATAGGGGGAATTGACCGGGTGAGCTTCCTAAGAGAGTCTTTGAGCACTTTTGGATATAAGGTGGATTGACTAAATGAGCATCCTTAGAGAGCCTTGAACCACTTTGGGATATAAGGGGAATTGACTGAGTTAGCTTCCTTAGAGAGTCATTGACTGATTTTGACTCTAAGGGATTGACTGCATGACCTTCCTCAGAGAGACTTGTTTGAATTGAACAACCTAAGCTATAAGGGGAATTGAATGAGTGGGATTCCTCTGAGATTCCTAGTCCTAGGGACTATAAGGGGAATTAAAATGTGCGCATCCTCAGAGTGTTCTTGACTACCTCAGACTATGAAGGATATGGACAGTGTGACCTTCCTCAGAGAGTCTTTCATTACATTGACAATAACAGGATAGACTATGAGTGCATCCTCATAGAGTCTTATGAAATTATTATACAGAACCAGAGGGTTCAGACCGAGTGAAATTCTTAGAGGGTTGTCTGTACTTATTAGGTATAACCAAAGTGTATGGTTTTGGGTACTTCCCAGAGGGTTACCTGTTTGTGAATAACTATTTTCTTCATTGTTGCATGATTGAACTGTGGATTGATTATGGATGAGAACTTTCATGTTTACTGTTTCTTGTTTACTATTTATTGTACTTTTACTTTCCATATACTTACTGACTATTAGGCACAGATCTTTGAGTGGTTTCCTACTGTGATTTTGTTTCACACCCTATTTGGTTCATGCTTTTGGGCCCAAACAGATTATATTGTTTCAGGTATAGATAAGGGTAAGCGCCCTTCTACTTCAAGTACCTGACTTGCTGTAGAGCAGGAGAGTGGGGGACCATGCTATGGCTTGCGATTCTGAGGAGTTTATCTCTTTATCTTCCTTTTGTACTTTGGTTTAGCACAGTAGTATTAATTCATCATGACATGTTTGGCTGTTTTCTTAGACATATGCATCATGCATCGTTTCATATATATATATGTGCTCCAATTTTTTACTATTCAAGTCTTCTTTGATTTACTATTGTTGTATATTTACTGCATCTGGTATTGTATGTGTTTTTTACATTTGTTGTGTACTCTGCCAATGAGGGTATAGTTTCTGTGCTATCACACACAAGGCCCTCGCCACTAGTCGACAGCCTTTGGCGTTCAGGGAAATGCGCTTGAGGCCATGTTACTAATAGGGTACGGGGAACCTCTGGGTGGCTTCCAGAACTGGGACGTTATAAAGTGGTATAAGAGGATTTCTTTTCACTTGACTTATTATTTTGAGCCTATAGCCAGAGATACAAAGGAATTTGTACTTGGTGTTAAGTTGTGCCCGTGAGTATCTAACGCGTGTACCGGGAAAATCCAATCTACCTCGTTTAATTTCAATTTTTATGGTTTTGTAATTGTTACAGTTGATTTTATTTCACCTTGAGTGATTCAGATGATTTTTATTGTTATTGTTGATGTTATTGAGGTTCTATTTATGTTTCAACCCGATGAGATGAGGGTAAGCCATCTCATGCATCGTATTGGCACCTTCTAGATATCACATGTCATGCAATTTTTCCATGTCATCTAGGATGCATTAGATTTTTCATGTTGTTGTGATAGATAATGTGTAAAATATCCATGTTGTTTGGATAGCTGCCCTGATTGAAATACCTATTGTTTGCTAAGGTATTGGTTGTGTAGAGATTTTCTTGAATAGATGTCAAACATTCGTTCTTGATGTGTTATGGGCCCTAATGGACTTGAATTTGGTGGATAATTGCTTTTTTTCCTTGATATAACTTGTATAAGATTCCAAAATTTTATTTGCAGGGAGTATGGGCCCTCATGGATCATAATTTGTCACTTTCATTGATAATTTCAGTGTTTTCTGGGTTCCAGAGTAGTTTCTGAGGCTTACCATATGAAAACCCCCAAAATGCACGTCGTGTTGTGTTATGTATACGCCGTGTGTTCTTCTATTTGGGAATAAACTATTTTTATTATGTACACTCCATGTACCTAATATACGTGTCATGTAGTCTCTAAACATTGTCATAAGGTGTGTGGGCAGAGAAATGGGATGTGAAAAACCTGGAATGAACATACCTTGTATAGTACATACACTTCGTGTAGTGTTTTCCCCATGCCACCCATGTCACTAACATCAAAAATTAGCTGAGTCATGTCTAATACACACCATGTTCCACCTAAACATGCTGAGTAGTCTGACCTAGGAACCTGGTCATGTCGCGAACAACACGGGTTGGTGTTACCCTTTCGCATACACACAATGTCTTCCTTGAACACACTGTTTAGTCTGACCTAGGTACATGGTCATGTCACGAACAACACTGGCTAGTGTTATCCATTTTCATACATGTCGTGTCCGTCTAGAACATGTCATGTAGTGTGAACTGTGTGTTAGGCCACGTCACTAACAACACGGGCCAGCCGAAGCTTGTCTACTAAATTCCATGTAGGAATTGTACACGCCGTGTAGTCTTGCCTTAGGAGATATTCATGTGTCTAAACCAGGTAGAAGGACTTGGGTAGGGAAGGGGAACTCAAGTACACGCCATGTGTGGAGACAATATACCGTGTGTCAGGGGTGTTACACGACCAGTTTAGATAGGAGTACACGCCCATGTAAATGACATTAGAGAACACGTCATGTAGTAAATGTACACGTCGTGTAGTCATGTTTTGTAAAACATGAGTGATTTTATTCTCTTATTCCCTTCATACACTCATTTTTTCTGTCATTGATAATCTTGTTCTATGGTGTGTGCTTGACCTTGCAGAGTCATTCCACTGAGACGTCCTCTGATTGTCTGCTAGTTCTAGATTGTGATCAGGCACTGAACATAGCTGATCAGGGACTACCTGCAAATAATCCACTTGTGCCAGCCTTGTAACCAACCTTTGTACCTAACATATGTGTTGATGGATATTTTAGGGATAGTTTCTTGAGGATGATGCAAGCCTTTCAGGGAGCTTCGCCTCTTACCCCGTAGATGGCTGATTAGACACGGGTCTTCCAGTTGCATCAGTTTCCAACATTCTCATGGGAAGGAGGACCTCAGGCTTCAGAGTCATGGCTAGGAGAGACCTTGACTATTTTTGAGCATCAGGAGATACCTCCATAGAAGAGGGTGAAGCTCACTACCTACATGCTCCGACACTCCACCAAGTGGTGGTGGGATGTGATCTCATATGCAGGGTGCTATCAGAATATGTCTTGGGATTAGTTTCAGTTCCTCTTCTACGATTACTTCTATATAGACACCTTGAGGGCCGATCGAGCAAGGGAGTTCATGAGTCTGGAGTAGGGTACTATTTCTGTTATGGAGTATTCCTCTCACTTCATAGAGCTATCACATTTCCTAACTATTCCAATAGGTGATGAGTTTTTTCTTTCCCGGAAGTTTGAGGATGGTCTAAGACACGAAATCCAGTCTTAGGTGAACATCTACAGGATGACTTCGATATCTTATATCATCAACTAGGTGCTAAACAAAGAGCACAATCTGAAGGATTATAGGGCAGTGTGCCAGGGAGGTTTGGCATCTAGTGTTTGTGCTCCACCAGCAGATAGCAGGATGCACCGAAGGAAGCCTGCACAAGGAGATCATAGTTTGTGGGATGCATCTTCTGATAGCCATGTTGTGTGATACAAGTGTGGGAAAAGTGGGAATACGAGAACACATTTCCCAAGAGACCCATTAGAGTTATGATCTTACTGCTTGTTGGGTAATCTTCATCTCTTTTTTCAGATCTTCTCACCAGAAGCTGGTGATAGGTGTTTTTCTATGAATCCTCGATCGGGATCAATACCACCAGTTTCCAACTAGTCTAGGAATTGATGTTCATCTAGCTGTTCAAGCTGATGTGGAGGTCATGGACGTGGTAGCCAATCGCCTGGTTTTCAGTGACATTAGGGTGGATCATCTAAGAGTGGTGAGACGGGGTCAGAGGGCCACGGTACTAGCCAGACTTTTGCAGTGGAGCCAACCCAGTAGGACCAGGATCCCGGACCTTCTACCATTCGAGGTACGATCTTAGTAGCCTCAGTTTTATATTCTTCTCTTTTGGATACAGGGGCTTCCCATAGCTTTATCTTTGTTCCTCTCATTGAGAGACTTGGGCTCTGCATCTTTTCATCTGTTGATATCTTGACTCTAGACACTCTATTGGGGACTAGAACAGCTAGTGTACGTTAGTTCAGAGATTGCCCACTAGAGGATAGTGTATGTCACTTTATACAGGACCTCTATGTACTAGAGATGAAAGGATATGATTTCATTCCTGGGATAGACTGGTTAGTCCCATTCCAGGCAGTCGTCGGCTGTTAGCATCATAGGGTGAGTTTCGTATCACCAGAGGATGGATCCTTTAGTCATAGAGGTGAATGGGATGTCCAGGTGAGCAGAGCGGGTCTAGAGCATCATGGGTTGGGAGGAGTTGCAGCCCAGATTGCTAGTGTTTATCAAGATGGCCAGGGAACATCACAATTAGGCATTCCTCCAGTGGTGGACTGTTCTATAGATGTCTTTCCAGTGGACTTTTCAGGTTTGCCTTTAAAGTGTGAGATAGACTTCTCGATTGAGCATATGCGAGGAGCAGCACTGGTGTCCATTCCGCTTTATAGGATGGATAAACCAGAGTTGCTAGAGCTCAAGAAGCAGATGGTGGAGTTGCATGCAAAGGGTATTATCCGACCTAGTACTTCTCCTTGGGGTTTTCATGTCTTGTTTGCGATGAAGGAAGATGATACCCTTATACTTTTTGTGGACTATCGGATGTTGAACAAGTTGATGGTTAAGAACTGAAATCCTTTGTTGAGGATTGATGATCTATTTGATCAGCTTTGAGGAGCCCGGTTGTTCTCGAAGATTGACCTAAAATCTGGTTATCATCATTTGCATGTTAGTCCATCAGCTATTCCTCTTACATCCTTCAGGAATAGTTATGGTCTATAAAACTAATTCGTCATGCCATTCGGTCTCATTAACATGCCTCTAGTTTTCATGGAACTGATGAACCGAGTGTTCCATCCATACTTGGATTATTTTGTGGTGGTCTTCGTGGACGATATCTTGGTGTACTCTCACACTCGACACGACTATGATACCCATCTTTAGATTGTTTTGAGTATACTGAGGTTCCATCAGTTATATGCTAAGCTCTCAAAGTTCCACTTTTTTATAGATCGGATTCACTTCTTGGGTCATGTCATCTTAGAGGCTGGAGTATTAGTAGACCCAGAGAATGTGAGAGTTGTAGTTTCCTGGTAGCAGCCAAAGAACATCTTTGAGGTGCAGAGTTTTATAGGGCTAGATGGATACTACACAAGTTTCATACAAGAATTTTCATGCTCGGCAGCACCACTGGCAGGTCTGACTAAGTTGGAGGAGATGTTCTTATAGTTAGATTCTTGTGATTCAGCCTTTCAAGAGATGAAAGGGAGGCTTACTTCAACACTTATAATTGACTTTCTAGAGCTGGGAAAGATCTATACTATCTACTGTGATGAATTAGGTATCAGTCTGGGAGCTGTTCTTATGTAGGGAGATGGAGTCGTTGCGTACGGGTCTCAGCAGTTTATGTCACATGATAGGAATTACCCGACGCATGATCATGAGTAGACAGCTATTGTTTATGCCTTACGTTGTTGGAGAAATTATCTTCTGGGAGAGCACTTTGTGGTTTTCACCAACCACAAGAGTCTCAAGTACATCTTCACTCAGCATGATCTAAATTTGACACAGCGTTGGTGGGTTGAGTACCTACAGTCCTTTGACGTTGAGCTTCCCTATATGATGGGGAAAGGCAATGCAGTGGCTGATGTGTTTAGTAGGAGGACTCAAATAAAAGAAGTTCAAGTGGCCAGCAGTGAGTGGCAGCTTATGGATCTATTCTATGAGATGCATTTGGAGGTGCATGACAGTCAGGGGAAGACTTTTCTTTCTTCTGTAACGGTTACCTCTACTCTTTTTGATCGAGTTCGACTAAGGAAGCTATCAGATTCTGAAGGCCTAGTCATATGGGAAAGTGTGTCAGGATATGACCATATTCCTAGACGGACCATAGGCGAGGATGAGATTTTTCGTTTCCAGGGGCGCATATGGGTTCTAGTAGATATACACGAGTATCTGATGTAAGATTTTCATTCCTCTGTTTGGGCAGTACATCCTGCTATCACTAATATGTATCGTGATCTACACCGTCAGTATTGGTGTCCAGGTTTGAAGACGGATGCTGCTAGTTTATTCATGAAGTGTTCTACTTGTCAGCAGGTAAAGGCAGATCATCAGCGACCAGTAGGGATTTTATAGCAGTTACCCATTCTCGAGTGGAAGTGGAATGACATCATGATGGATTTCGTGAATGGTGTGGTGATGCCACCTCAAGGGAATGATGTTGTTTGGGTTTTCATTGACAGACTCACAAAGGTTTATAATTTCTTTCCGATCAAGGAGTCCTTCAGTGTTGATGAGACGGGATGGTTGTACATCTAATTTATTGTACATATATATGGAGTTCCACACTCCATTGTTTCTGACAAGGATGCATGCTTTACTTCTCGGTTCTGGAAGGGGCTTCAAAAGGCTTTGGGTATACAGGTACTTTTGAGTACAACTTACCATACCCAGACAGATGGACAGTCCGAGCGTACGATTCAGGTGCTCGAGGACAAGCTCCGAGTATGAATTATAGATTTTTGAGGTTCATGGGAGAAGCATATACCTCTTGTGGAGTTTTCCTACAACAATAGTTTTCAAGCAACTATTTAGATGGAACCATATGAGGCTTTGTAAGGTAGGCCATTAAAATCACCTTTATGTTGGCTGGAGGCAGGAGAGGAAGATTTGCTAGGACCTCGTCTTGTTTTGGATACCTCAGAGTAGATAGACATGATTCAGAAGAGGATGGATACTTCACAATCGTGACAGAAGTCTTATATTGATCAGCGGAGACAACCTCTGGAGATTGAGGTCGGAGATTAGGTTTTCTTGTGTGTCAAACCGAGGTTTGGAAAAAAGAGGATTCAGAGAAAGGGTAATGTTTCATTGAGGTACATCGGGCCGTTTGAGGTGTTGGAGAGTGTTAGGACAACTGCCTATCAGTTTCAGTTACCTCAGAGGTACCGAGCTATGCACTATGTCTTTCACATTTCTCAGCTCCGACGTTACTTTTCAGACATGTCTCATGTCTTTCAATATGAAGAGGTTGAGTTGAAGTGGATGAATCATTTGAGATGCATCCTATACAGATTCTGGATTGTAGTAAAAAGATTATCCATGGTCGGTATATTCTATTGGTATGACTGTTATGGCAGCACAGGCGAGTATAGGAAGAGACTTGGGGGAGGCAGGCTGATGGACGAGCATAGTAGCTAGAATTTTTCGAGGGTTCTTCTTCTACGCCAAACTAGGAAAATTTAGGGATTAATTTCTTTAAGGGGGGAAGTTTGTAAGAACTCAGACCTTCTTTTTATGTATGTTTTTTCTTTCAGGTCGTTTTGGAGAAAAAGAGGAAATTCTGGAAATTTTCCATGTACACGCTGTGTACTTTATAAGTAGACACCTTATACTTTGATGCCACAGTAGGTCGTGTGCTGGCCATGTAGTATCCAAACACACGGTCATGTGGGAGTGACGTGGAGGCTGCCTAATGCGGAGTACAGAAAAGGAATGTACACGTAGTGTACTCTAAAATTACACACCATGTATTTTGTTTTTTTTTCATTAAATTTACCAGGGTCGCGTCTAATCGCCAGAAAGTGCTTCTTTTTGGTCTCGTTCGATTGAGAGCTCCATACGGCCGCAGATCTTCGATGAACCCCCGAGTCTCCGTCCGTACTACGATTTGAACACCGTTGATTTTTTTTTGAATCACATCAGTGAGTTCTCTCTTCTACTTGAGCCTTGTTTTGAATTCCTCTTCTTTTCCATGTTATCGTGGGTTGAACGTTTTGGACATTTTCTTAGATCTATGATGACACAAGGAGATTCAATATTTTCGGTTCATGTATATTGATCTCTTAACCTCGAGGTAGGTTTTTTGTGCCTTTCCATTCGAATTCATTTAGATTTAATTGAAAATTCAACATATACCCTTGAACGGGGTATTGCATGTTTACTGTTTTTACCCTATTGTTTTCCTACCATGCTTGTATGCTTCTGTAGAGGATATTTGGATATTAATAGGGTTTATTGTTATTCTTTGGATTTTTTATTCCCATGCATGTGCTGTTTACGACCATTTGGTCTTGTTTAGATTTTGGATGCTTGCCGGTTTTTCATGCCTATTACTGTCAGATGGAGAGTTTTTAATTCTGACGTGCTTGTTATGTTGTAGACTTTTATCCAAGTAGTTTTGTTTGTTTACTTTGGCTATATTGCACATCTATGATTGCTGACATACACAAGGTCATGAGAACCTGGTATAGTGGACTATAGGGGGGATTAACCGAGTGAGCTTCCTCAGAGAGTCTTTGAGCCCTTTTCCCAATAAGCGGGATTGTCTGAGTGAGGATCCTCAGAGTTCCTAGAACCACATTGGTATATAAGGGGATTTGATTGAGAGACCTTCCTCAGAGAGTCCTTGACTTCTTTAGACTATAAATGGATTGATTGTGTGAGCTTCCTCAGAGAGTCTTGTTAGAATTGAACGACTTAGGCTATAAGGGGAATTGATAGAGTGAGCTACCTCAGTGAGTCCTAGACCTTGGGACTATAAGGGGAATTGACAATTGAGCTTCCTCAGAGAGTCCTTGACTACCTCAGACAATGCGGGTAATGGAATGTTTGAGCTTCCTTAGAGTGTCTTTCTTAACATTGACTATAAGGGGATAGACTATGAGTGCTTCCTCAGATAGTCTTATGAAATTCCTATACAGAACCAGAGTGGTTAGACCGAGTGTGCTGCCCATAGGGTTGTTTATACTTCTTATGTAGGACTAGATGGGATGGCTTTGAATATTTCACAGAGGGTTACCTATTTTTGAATAGTTGATTGCTTCACTGTTACTTGATTGAACTGTGGATTGTTTACTAATGAGAACATTCTTTTTTACTGTTTACTGTTTACGTTACTTTTACCTACCATATACTAACTGGTTTTCAGGCATAGATATTTGGGTGGTTTCCTACTGGGATTTAGTCTCAAACCCTATTTGGGTCATGTTTTTGGGCCCAAACAGATTATATTGTTGTAGGTATACATAAGGTAAATCACCCTTCTACTTCAGGTACCTAACTTGCTATGGAGATGGAGAGCATGGGACCAAGCTATGGCTTGCGATGCTGAGGAGTTTATCTATTTATCATTTTTTGGTACATGGGTTTAGCATAGTTTTATTCCAGCATTGTGACTTGTTTGTCTATTTTCCTAGAAATATGTATCATGCATAATTTCATATATATATATACGTGCTCCAGTTGTTTACTATTCTAGTCTTTCTATGTTTACTATTTTTTGATATTTACTGCTTCCACTATTGTATGTGTTGTTTAAATCCGTTGTGTACTCTGCCAATGTGGGAATAGTTTCCCCACTATCATACCTAAGGCCCTCGCTACAAGTTGGCAGCCTTTGACATTTGGGGAAATGCGCTTGAGGCTATGTGACCAACTAGTTACAGGGCACCTCTGGGTGGCTTCCGGAACCGGGATGTTACATTAGTCCTATGAGATATCATATCAGTTTAGAACCCCCCCACAAGGTTGGTTCATTGATGATGATGAGATCTCCAATCTTCCTGGACATGACTAGGATCCTGCAGATAGGTGACTGCATCTTCTATGAGAATATCATGAGTTTAAATGTGAATTAATTCTATGAATCACCAAGATGTACTATGGCTTATGCTTCCAATTCTCGTGTATAAGGATAAAAAGGGGGAATGGGGTATTTTTACTCTATGTTCCAAATATCAATAGTTGTGGGTGGAACATCATTGTCCTACTAGTATTTTATAGATAAAACTCATGCCATAGTGGAAATGGGATGATTTCACAATGAATTTTTTAACCTTATTACCAAGATCCCATCAATGTAGTTGCTTTGTATGGGTGAAAATGGATATGATAATGAAGTACATCCACTTCTTCTCTATTAGGGAGACCTTCTTAGTATATGAACATATAATATGTCACATCTATGAAATTAAACTCTTCCATGGGATCCACACACCATCATATTGGACGTGGATTCTCATTTTACATCATGATTATTATAGTGGTTGAAGAAGGATCTTGGTTAACACATTATTCCAACCAAATCCTAATTCCCTTAAGATGATAGTTAGTTTAAAAATGTTATACATTGGTTAGGAGATACTATTAATCCGTGATTACTTCATATTAGAGTTTCATAGGAGAAACATTTAATTTTTTTGAGTTCACATGCAATAAAATATTTTTAATGACCATATCGACAGCTTTATATGAGGCCTTATATGGTAAACTATTTCTATCACCTATTTGTTGGTTATGCTTAGGGTAAGTAGCACAACTATGTCAATGACTCGTTTAAGGGATATTAGAGTATATATATCTTATTAGAAAGTGGATTTATCTATCTTAGTCTATGAAGAAGTCATATACATATCATCACCATCAAACTCTATAGTTTGAGCTGGGAGATCAGGGCTTCTTGTGTGTTTCTACTTGGTTGGGTCATTGGTGAATTTAGGGAAATATGTGACAGGACCCATTTTTTTCAATACACTCTAGATATTTGAGAGAGTCCAGAAGTCATCCTATCAGATAATGTTAAATTTGTTCTACTAGGTAATGTACTATCTATTCAATGTTTCATAGCTTCTCCTTTATCATTTATGAAGGTTATTTATACTAGTTTTGGTGCTATGGAATGATGATTATGAACAAGATGTAACCTGTGAGAGAGATGATAACGATAAAGCTCAGTGGCTAGTGTTATTCTCATTTAATTATAAAATTCCCTTATAGAAACACATGGAAGAGTTATTTTATTGATGGGGTGTTGTAAGATCCTAGATTTTCTTAGATGTACAAATCCCTTAGATTTAAATGTCATCATTTTTTATATATTTATAGTTATTAAATAACTATGTAATGGTTAAGGAGAATATCAGTATTATTTAGATCCTATAGATCTCATTCATATATGACTAGAGTGAAGTGCATGGTTAGTGAAAAACTTTTAGTAAATATGTGTACCCTTAAATATGGAGAAACGAGTGTTTTAATATGAGAGTGTATTTGTACAGATATACAAAACCTATCAATTAATATAGCATGAATTTTCATGTTGTGTGCATAGTTTTTCGAGAATTTCACCTAATCAAAGTGACGGGCTTGCCACAAGATAGTTTCCAATGAATGGTTGGACCATGGTATGGTAAACCAATTTGCTAAAAAGTAAACCCCTTTATAAAGTGTAAAATTACCAATTTCCCTTATACCATTATACTCATTACCCATCCTTCATAATCGTTCTCACACAGAATGGCTCCCATTCATAGAGAGTTCTCTTATAATGTCCCAGCATTAATTAGGTATGGATCATTTTAAATTTTGTTGTCTAAATCTTTATAGTGATGCATGGAACGTCCCTACGCACCCCGCTACGGGTCTCAAGCAGTTATTTAAATAATTTAAATAACTATATGGTATTTATGAAAATATTTATACCATGATTTAGAGCAGTGTTTGGGATTAAAATAATTAATTAAGGATTGGAAAAATAATAATAATAGATTTAAAGAAAATTTAAAATAAAGAAAGAAGGGATAAAAAGTAATTTAAAAAAATAAAATAAAAAGGGGGTTATGAAAAGAAGTAAAAATAATTAATGTGTGAAACTACCATTTTTATTATTTTTATCTTCTTTCCTTTCCATATTTCTCTATTATTTTATTTCTATTTTATTTCCCCATTTTGATTATCTTTTAGTTGTATATAATTTTTTTATTTTGATTATTTTATTTTCCATTTTTTCCTCTATTCTCTTCTCCTCTCCCTCTCACGACGCGCCTCCCCCTCTACTTAGGTGGATCACCACCTTTATTCCACTTCGAAAGATGGTTGCACATCCATTCGTCATTTGGATTCTTCTCTGCTAGGTGTACTATAATCCTAACGGTAGGGATAATCATACGAAGTTTGAATCATATAGTTTTGTTATGTATCTTCTATGTAGTCTATCACGGAACAATTTTAAATTATTTTGGTTTTTTCCTAAAATCATCCTTTTTCTTCTATTTTAGGCCAAATCAAACCCTATCATAGATCATAGGATTATTTGTTACCATAAGGTATAAATTCTACCCGCTTTACCTCAGTTTCATTGTGATTTATAAATAATGCACAGTTGTTCCATTCGTTGGTGCCTACCGACATTGTTCTATTTCACCCAATATTTTCAATTTAATTCTATAGCTTAATCATTGAAGCCTTAATTATCATAAATTAAATTGTTTAAATTGATGCAACATGGTCAGACACCCCTTGGGTGTGCCGAAGTGGTTAGTATAAATTCTGTTATCCCAAACACTTAATTTATTTATATCCATGTCTTGCACGGCCCATTTAGTTGTGTTTAAATTTAATAATCATATTAGAATAATTATGAACCATGAATTTTTTGATTTTAGGTAGTTTTTTGTCCCAACATAAATATTTATTAAAAGGTGAATTTATCTTCTTGTGCTGATATAATATCTTTCCTCATTATGTATTTATGCTATAATATTAAATTAATACAATGTATTACACATGTGATTCTGTATATATTTAATGATACAATTATATATGCTAGCTATGTAAAATCTTTTATGGTGAATATTTATTTTAATTAAAGGTGGGGAGAGAATGTGGGTTCCGTATTAAGAGACACACATGGACTCTCCATTCCAAACTATTTCCCTTTACACATCGGGGGTGGTGTCTTAGGCTTTTCCAGACCAAGACATCCCTAGGCATTCTAAATTCTTATGATTTATACTGGTTCCAAAAGGGCCCATCGAGGATGGATCCGTTGGAAATGTGCATATGCCATGAATTGGATGATACTCAACCAATTTCTTTGTATGATCTGGATAGACTCATGGTAAAGCCATGCCCCGAGCAATACATTGTCTTTTAAGAGATTTCCATGGATGGGATCAATGGTATTGGGTAATTTGAAGGATATACCATATTAATACCTTTGATATGGGATGTGACTCCAAATATCAACTTGAACATATTAATGATGATTCAATAAAGGTTTATGTTAATGAAGCTTGATTCCCATGAGATTTATGATCCTTTCTAGTAAGTTGAATAACATATGGTTGTCACACAATTTAGACCCCAAGATAAAGCACAATCTTGAGGGTATGCCTATCTTGTGCTTTACCTTTCGCTTCTAGGATTATATATATACATATGTGCATCATTATTATTACAGGTACTTCTCTCATAATCCTCGCTTAGGTCGAAGCAAGTGATTATGGATGGGTTCTCTTTGGAAACCCATGCTGAGTTATTTTATTTTTCTTTTCATAATTTATTGTGTACATTTATTATATAATGAAACACTGCATTTAGTTACTACACAAAACGGAAAGGTTTAGACACTGTGGGTGCTGACCTACTAGGATTTTATCTCAAACCCTATTCAGGCATCGTTGTCCCCCGAGTATATTATATGTTTGCATGTATTGATAAAGGGATGTGTACTGCTTCAGATGAATGATTGTTTCTGGTTTCATAGAATGGAGATTGTGGAAGAGGACCAAACCTTTTTCGTGATGCAGTTGATTCACTTTTTGTAGTTTCATATTAGTTGATAGTATTCTTGATTTTCTGTTTTATGTGATTTCATTTTAGACACACATCATAACATGACATTGTTTTGTGAGGTTCCTCACTTGATTCTTATTCAGTTGGATTGTTCATATTTCTTCTACTACAGTTTATTCATTTATTTTCGTATGATATTTGTTTTTATTTGTTTTTTACATCCACTGTGATAATACCTATTACCTTTGAGGGAATAGTCTCCCCCATGGACATGAGAAAGGCCCTCGCTGCTTGTTGGCATCCCTAGGTGGTTGGGGATATGTGCTTGAGGTTATGTGTAAAATCCAATCTGGGGCACCCTTCAGGTCACTCGTGGGATGGGAACACTACTTCTCCATTATAATCATATTTTATTTGAGATATATCCACCATCTTAAATCTGATTCAAGTAGTTTTCATCACATTGGAATCCCCATAGTACTATTTCAACATGACATACAACTTTTCCATGATTATCTCAGCGCATCAAATGTTATAAATAATAAATATAATATAACTAATTTTCTATGTATTTATTTGTTTCTCTAATTTCCCTTATTATCTCTAGAAATATTGTATCAAGATGAATAGTTTACATTTGGTATAACTTAAACGGTCCTATACCATTCTCTAAAGGTCTTGATGTTTATATTATGCATCATTTCTCAACATTCTAGACATTCCATAAATATACACTAAAATGTAAAATTAATTAAGTAGATTGTTAAGTCTTATATTTATTTCTCTCTTAATACCAAATTTCTCCTTTTTAAATTGTATACCTTAACTTTAACCAACCCTTTGAGGTGTTTTGATTATATGTCCATGACCCCTATTAATATTTGGATTGAGAAGAAACCACCATTGAGGTGTGTTGGCATATACATTGTTATCGGGTTCATTAATGGTAATTATTGAGATATATGTGTAATGGAAATAGCAATAGACCATGTGATTATTATTTAATGAATTGAGTATGAATGTAATAGAAATACCATATCATATAACCATTTTTAACAATGTAGGGGCATATAGATCATAGTTGGCCCCTTTTTATTACTTCAAATTTTTATAATTTTAACAATGATTGGAATTGATTAATGAGAAGGGTGATATCCCTTATCTTTGTTTTTAATATGGTGTAGATATGTTTAAATAATTAATACATTCTGTAATAGAAATTTTGTTCCATATTTTTATTGGAATTTAGGGACATGATGATCTTTATTGGTTATGTACATGAAGTTCCTTATAGATTACATGGAATATATGTACATGATGTTACTTATTATTTACTAACATGATAGTCCTTATTGTTATGTGGAATTAACCGACATGAAAAATCTTATGATTTATTTGGAAACTAAGTTCATGAAGTTCCCTAATATGATATGGAATAAATGGACATCAAATACCATACTATTTATTCATAATTAATTCACATGGAATTACTCATAATTTATTTCAAATTAATGGGGATTATAATCTTATATGATTATAAAATAATAAATTTTCAAATATATTTTAGATTAGTTGTAAGCTGGTTTTATTGGATGGGTATCCTATATGGAAACCAAATCAAAATGGGTTTCATTTAATTTTATCAATGTCATTGTGACGTCCACACTATTCCATGATTTATTAAAAGACTATATACTACAACAAATTATTGGAGGTTTCTAAAAATATTTTAGTAACACCCTATTTAGGACATCGATTTGTAACCGAACAGACAAAATGAATATAGGTCTAGACAAGGGGAATCACCATATTATGGAGTCGTGAATTTCAATACATGGATGGAATGTGAGATTATATGAAAAATATATTGAATTTAATTCTATTTAATTTAATAATTTTTTCCTTTTTATAGTGTTTTATAACAAGTAATTTTGTATGTCTGTTGTCATGTTCCCCTTATACCCCATTTTTTATTGCATCATATCATCATAATTAGTTATATGATACTAGATATTGAATATTTTGGGTTATATTTTCCATGATTATTCACATATATTGTTCAATTTTACATTACATTCATTGATTTATATATTCTTAACGAGTGTGTTCTACTATGATAAAAGGGGTAAAATCACACCATCATACAATCATAGAACCTTGCTACTAGTTGAAAAAATATGGCATACTAGGAGGATAGCTTGACCCAATGTGGCTAACTTTGTCAATTTACTTATTAGTGATTTAGTCCTGGGAATTCACATGTCATATACCTATTCTACAAGAGTTTGTTGATGTATATCTAAAATATTTTCCTTGTCTTAACCTGAATCCTGATGTTGAATATTTCAATAGAACGCATACATGGTGAAATGATCATTTAAAAGACTCTATATAGAATGTGATAGATTGAGTTGATGTAATTGATTAAGAAACTCTAGAAAAAACTATAATAGGGATTTATTCAAGATAGTGCTTCAACCATAGGAACACCTATTCCTTTTTTAAGACTAAATATGGGATAATCAGTAATTTCATTTTTATTGGGAACTTAACAAAATAAATTTTCAGAAAAAGTTTCTTCTACACATAATCAATTACCGAATAGATCAATTTTAAGGATATATATATTTCCATGATTTCTCTTTGTTCTGAATATTAATAGCCATGGTTCACGAAGGAGGATATAACAAAGAAAACATTTAGTATAAGGTATGTTTATTGTGAATTTTTATTAATTCTATTTTAAATTTCCAATTATATTTTTATTATAGTGGCTGAATGAATAATTTCCTAATATGTTACATTAATAAATTTCTTGTATTCCGTATAGTTGATATTCTTATCTAATTGAAGAGAAAAGAATAAACTAAAGAACATTTAAAGATTAGGAAAATGATATTGAGGAAGGATAATCTATATGATATATTTATCAAGGATAAATTCTGGTTAAAAATTATCATTCATATATTATATAATTTCATGTGATTGTGTATCAATGTATTTTTCAAAGATGGACATTATTGAGAAATGACCTTAAATTCCAATGGTAAATGAGATCTTTATTTTTCATGGGATGGTTAGATTCTACTGATGATTATTGCTTATGAATTTTTAATCCCCTCATGATGTTGACCATGAAGGGAGCCATATTCTTCTGGATTGATAAATATTACGAATTATTCAAATAAATTAAAAGAATGTTGGTTAATTCCACTTTAATTATACTACCATAAAGTTTATAAGGTTTTTTGATATATAGTGATGCATCAATGAAGGGACTGGGTTGTGTACTCATGCTAAATGACATGGTTGTTTATAATGTATCTTTCCAATAGAAAAACCATTATATAAATTACCCAACTCATTATTTGGAACTGATAGTGATAATGTTTTCATTGGTGACATGGATGTATTATCTATATGGTGAAATGTTGAATATATATACTTATCGTAAAATCAATATTTAAATTTATAAATAATTATTTCAATATATACCAAAGAAGTTGGTAGTATTTGATCAATGATTAAGACATAAAAATATATTACCACCATTGGAAGTAGAAAAAGCTTCAAATTTATCTGATATTGAAATACCAATGTAGTTTTTCATGATGTGGATTGAAAAAGATTCAATATTTATGGATACTTCAAAGATATATCTTTAAATATTGAGGTAAAATGAAATTTCTTATATGTCTCAAATAAATGATTAACCATCCATCAATGACAAGATCAAGAAGGTGTAAAAGGAAGATATATAATTGTAGGAAAAATTTTAGGAATGTTCCCATGATCAAATGTCACCATGCAAGAATGATATGGTTTATAAACTGAATATGTGTTCCTACAATACAGGACTTGAATAAGGGGTTGTTGGATGAAGGATAAAATTCCCCATTCTCAATATCCCTCATATGTATGAAGATGTATAGAGATATGAATAATTTTTTCTTATTGGATAAGATTAAAATTGATATTTTATAGTTGGTATCTCGATTCCTATATTCCTTTTATGTTAAGTATGATTCAAAAACAACTATGGTGATGTTATAATAATTAATCATACCTTAATGAAAAAGGGTAAATATTACTATTAGAATCATCATCAAACACCCCCATTAAATCGAATGGGAATAATTCGATTTGGGATGTAGTTAATAACCATATGAAATCATTTTATTTTAACACAATTTGAAAATATTTCCCAATTGAAATTATTAATTAGTTATTTATTAAATAAGTGTAATATTTCATGGAGTACCACCCTTAATCATACTTAATCAGGTTCTCATGTCCACCTATTTGTTCTAGATAGGCCTTTAATTGGATTTGATATGTAAGTGACTTTTCATACTTTATATAATCACCAAATATATTTCCTGTCAGAGTGAAACCATCAAACTCCAAAATATAGGTTAATAGATTTCTCTATGGATTTTAAATGTTCTTGCAATCGACACCTTCTGATGGTTAAATTTCATTATGAATGTTTCATTCACTCAAACCATTTGATATCACCAGATGAACTACTCTTTGGAATGAATTTAATAACTACAATTTTTGATGATGATAATGGAAAATGAAAGAAATTTTTACCTAATGTATATGTAGAAATGATAGAGATGGATTTACCTATTCAACACCACATAATTTAAACTCAGAGTAAAAAATTAATTATACTAACAGTCATCAGAAAGATGAAGATTATAGAGTTATTGATATAATATTCCATCAATGTATACCTTGATTAATGTTATGAAATTGAAACAAGGTCAATCAGGATACAAGATATATTGGTCTCTTTAAAATTCATGATCATAACAGGTCGTTCACTTATCAACAGGTTCATCCAATGAATCTCTCCCAAAATCATATCGTGTTCCTTGTGTCTCTTCTAATGAAGTTCCTAAAGGATTCTTAACACGTATTAAACCTATATTTCATAACATTAGAGTAAAATATTTCTTATGGGGAATAATCAATGAATAATCTTGATCATTGATATAATGTGATATGAAACTAGACAACTAATATGGTGAATGTATTATGGTGAAACAATAAATTTGAGGAAACAATGTTGGAACCATATGATGTGATGAGGTAGAAATATCTACTTTTTTATCAGTGTTATATAACATCAAGGGATAAATTCCTATAAGGTGTAGAATGTATCACCCTGATATTTTATGATTTATTTCTCTTAAAATAAATATAAATTCTTTTATTAAACAATTGACACTCAATAAAGATTTTAAATGATATGTAAAAATCTAATGAAAATTTAATTTTTTGATAGATATATCATTTTTTGAAATCATCATTTAAAAAAAAATTAGGTTGTGTTTTTTTATTTTCCTATAAATATTAATTTTACAGTGAATAGTGAAATATAATTTTTTTTCTAAAATATCCATTTTTTTATTAGAAAAAAAATTTAAAAGTAACATTCTATTTTTGATTTTTATTAAAAAATATTATATCCATAAAATTTAAAATAATCTGATTAATTGTATTTTAATAATCATTTTAAATTTTGTTATATATTCAGGGTTTTTTGATCAAAACAAATATCTCTATAAATCAATTTTTCATCACGTTTTAATGGTTTATTTATAAAATATTGTTTTAAATGTATATAATTTAGATTTTATTAACTGGATTACATATAAGGAATAATTATGTTAAAATTCAGTAAATATGGCCCCTTTATATTTAGGAAATACTAATACAAGTTGTGTTAAAATTTATCACCTCCGTCAAGGGTAAATCTTGTAATTATAATTAAAAATAATGTGATACATAATTAAAAATCTATCCATCAATTAATTTACATGATAATATGTGTTGCATTCAACCATATACATCCTAAAATAGAATATATGGAATTTTTGTGCCATTTTTCTTTGACAATGATATTTATATTATTTTAGGTAATGAAAAACATAAAATGTCCCACCATTTCAATTAATTTTCATTTATATGTTCACAAAGGTATAAAAATACATTTGGAATTAATATTAAGCATTAATTATAAATTAATTAATTTTTTTAATGATGGTAATTTATTTATATTTTTATCAATTATATCACTACCTTAGACATTTTTACAACACTAACACTATGTCTCTGAAATGAGTGGAAAAATTAAATTAAATAATTTTAGAAACCTAAAACCTAATTTTTTATTGACGAATTATTGTTTAAAAGGTATTTAATAGTTTATATTAATTTATTATTAATGGAAAAAATTAGATTATTCTAATTCCATATATTTGTTTATTGTATTTAATCATCAAATTCGATTAATAGTGTCCGAAGTGAAATTAATGATATTTTACGGAAAAAATATTCCTAAATTATTTAAACACCATAAAAATATTAAAATAGGACATGAAGGATAAAAATTTGTTTATAGTGTCATCCATTTTACATTTATGGGAAAATTGTTACCTTATATGTGAAATTGAAGCCGTTAAATATTGAAAATGTCATTAATACAATTAAGGGCTGAATTATTTAATAAAGGGATTTAACCAGCTCCTAAGGATTAAAATACAAAACAAAACTATAAAATTTCAATTTTTTAATGTATTTAAACCGTACACTATATTATTTTTTATTTTATGGTTACAAGGTTCAACTTTCTCAAGAAAACAAATTTATTATATTTATATATTTTAATTAATTCTTTATATGAATCATTTTGTTCAATATAAAAAGGTACCACCTACCCTATCTTTTTTACACAACCTAGATAAAATTATCTCAACAAAACACTAATACACATATAATATAAATCACTAATCTTGTTATAGAGGTTTGGCTCTTCCAAAAATATTATCCCGATGACAATTTTTAAGAGATCTAATAGAGCTCTATCAAATAGGTGGTAATAATCTTCCTCGACCACATTCATTTTACTTATTATTTTACCACCATCAATTATTTCCACACATTTAAAATATAGTGACATCATTATATCTCATATAATTTTATGTTATTATGTTAATGGTATTATTTTTATCCATTTCCTCATCCATCAATTTGGAATCAAAACTATGTGTCATGAGTATGATAGTTTACATCCTCATTAAACGATGTACTTTTTTTCAATTACTGCATCTCATGGCCTATCATAATTATTGATAGGAAGAATATATATTTTACATATGGAATAATATTAATTTTTGAATTATAATATATCAATTATTTCTTACCCTTCATCCCATTAAAAAATAATGACATCACTCGTGCATACGTATGACCTACTATCACTATGAAGCGATGTCATTCATTTTTCATGTTTGTTTCTCATGGGTGATTTTAAATAAATAGTTAATGAATATTTCTGATTTTTATATCATTATTATAATTATTATTATTATATATCCTTGATAATGAGGGAATTAGTAGAACATTTAAATCAAAACATTCTTGAAAAATGAAGAAGTAGATCCTAGAAACAATAATAACAATTAAAGATTGTTAACAAACCAGAGATAAGATGTTATAAATCGGTGATATATGATTATATATATATATATATATATATCTGTTTATATGAATCTATTGTGTATATATATATAATAAATATATTTTTAATTATACATAAGGTTATATCCACTAACGAGGATGGAAAAAGTAGAGGTAAAAGATTTCATCTCAATTTCCACTCCATTAAGAAATATTTGGTATTATGTATGTAACTATTTTTAGGAGTTTTACGTACTTTCCAATTTAATGGGTTAATATGAATATATATTTATTCATTATTAATAATGATTCTGTTCATTTTTAGGCATTAATGGGGTTTAATTTATAATTTTACCAAACTATTAAGAATTTATTTTACTATATTGTTTTTTCATATTGCTTTTATTTTCAGTGAAGGAATGCTATAATTGAAACTTAATAATATAACTCTATTATATTATCCTTTTTATATTATAGTATATTCTATGTTTTATTAAAAAATATCCTCTCTTAATAACATTAATCAAGCAAATAAATGTTTAAAGGAAATTTTGATTGTAAATCACTTTTTATTGGGTATATGTTTATTATATGACTATATTTTATGAAATTATTTTACAAAATTCATTTTTATTTTATAAAATGATTTATTAAATTAATTTTATAATATACTAGAATTTTTGAATCATTTAAATTTATTTGTTTTAATTTTTCCCAATGGTTAATTTTAAATTTTTTAGAAAATTACAAATTAATGTATCTTTTTATCATATACTACATTAACAGATTTTCCTTCTACAGTAAACACATAACATTATTGAAATTATTTTACATGTTCAAAATGGATTCATAATGAAATATATTTTAATAAACATTATTTTAACAATTATCATCCATTTTAATTCCTTTTTAAAATAAAATAATATATTTGAAAACATATATTTCTAATTAATTGATCGAAATAGTTTACATATAATTAAATTTTTTGTTTATTAAATTTATGTCTAAACATTAAATTTGTTTTGATCATATTTTATAGAAATTTCATTTCTATTAAAAATTAAAAATTCTTTTATCATATATGTTCTTAACTCACAAGTCATATACCATTTCAACATATGGTTTTTTCTATGAATGTAATTTTATTGAATGGGAAATCATGATAACGTGTATTATTTACTCAATACCAATATTTATTGATAGAAATTAATTCTAATGTATTCAATTGATCTATAAAAATAACAATAATGCATTGGAAATGTTGGGGTGGGTGGGGATTGGTTAAAGATGTCCATTTGATGCATCAAAAAGTCTCATGATACAAACAAATTGGATAAACATATAAAATCGATTATTTGTGTATATAAACCAATCGATTAAATAACTTAGCACAATGCCTTGATGATAATAATATCATAATTTCTGAGATCATGATGTAAATAAATAATAACTTACTACATTAGTAAATAAGTAATTATTATATATGATATTACTACATCTATATTATCCAAATATTCATTTTTTGATATTTTTATTAATTAAATGGCCCTTGTTCTCAGTAATTTACATTTCCATATTGATTTTTAATTATTTATTAATAGTTTCACTCTTTTTATTAAACCAATTCTAAGATTCTGAGATCACCCTATATTGTTTTCCATTCACAAATATTTGGTGAAATAGTTTACAAATAATATCATAGATTCGATAATGTTTGTCAAGCTGAGTTTTAAAATATTTCCAACGTAATATGAGAATCAAGTACGTATATGGTTCTTGAAGAATACTAAACATATTATCCTTGGTGATGTGATCCCATGAAACATATTCTGATTTTATAATACAGAAATTGAATTATGGAAACTTTATTTTTCTTTGTGACAATTAAATAACCTCGAAACCCCTTGAGAGGAGAGGGGTGAATCAGGGAGTCAAATTTTTTCTTTGAAACTGATGGATCTTGTTACCACGTTGGTAGGAACATATTAAACCTATCTGAAGAGGATGTACAAAAAATAAAAAATCACATGCAATGCAATGACAAACCAAATTTACTTGGTTCACCACTAAGGGCTGCGTCCATCAAGAATATGCCAATAGTATATCAGTTGTACCAAAACCAGTAATCTTCAATAGTTGTGGATTAATTTTTTTTAGCACAGTCACTCTATTCCAAGAGATCTTCCATTACACGTTTTTAGGGATATCACACTGTGTCCCTCAGATCACTTCCACTAACTCCCCATTTCTTACTGCATTGGAATAATAATCACTCAGTTTAATGACTTGAAGGTCACTTCAATGGTTTAGCATCAAATCGTGCATCCTAAAGTGTAAATGGATGCTCTTTTGAAGTCTCGTAATCACCCACAGAAGTAATTTATTTTCCTGTACCCTAATATGTTATGGGAATTAATTTTGAAAATTGATTTGGTCAATTTGCAGGCTTCCTTGTGTGTTCTGTGTACTGTTGTTGTTTTCGCGTACCACTGCTCTTTTCACGTACTGTCCTGATCCTCCACTTACCTTCCAAATCCTCCATGAAATGACTTTCATGACATACTAACCTTCTCTATGTATTGCTCCACTCCTTCTCATATTGTCCTGCTCTGCGTACTACCTTGCTCCGCCACATATTGCGAGGGACGCCTGCGCGAACCACACTTTCTTCAATGTATTGTTTTCCTTACGTGGATGATTCTCTATACGTACCATCTTATCCACTACGTACCACTTTGTATTTCACCAAATTTATTCTTGAAATTTTGATATTCAATATCCTCATCTAAAAAGTGGACTATTGTTCCTTAAGTAGGAATATAACTCCGCATATTTTGGTAATATGATTTACCAAACTTTTCAATGTGGGACAAACTGAACTCCATCGGCGTACTGTTAGCTTCCACCACATACAAGAATACTCGGAACTACAAACTATTATCGTGTGCCATTAACCTTCTATGTACCTTATGTCTATTGGTCTAATTACTGCATCTTTACAAGGCATACCTTCCCAATGAACCATTTTTGGCAGCATTTCACGTACTGCATGCCCTCACCGTGTACCTTCATTGAGAACTATTTTTAGTTCTTCACACCATTCTACATACAACACACCTTCACTGCATACTACATGCCTTCACCGTGTACCACATTCCTTCACCATGTACCACGTGACTTAATCGCATACTGTTGCTATGAACCGTTACCAAACTCTCGATTTTGAAGGCCGAAATGTTTTTCCAACACTGCGAAACTACGCCACATTCAATACTTCTTTCAGCCTAAAACGTATGACCACATTCCTTGAAAACTCCTTATTCATCCATGTGCATGTTTACAGTAACCACAAACAAAAATCCATTTTTATCAACGAAAATCCATGGTTCCAACAATAACCCCTTTGTGTTTGTTGGTAATCTCCAGATAAATTCACTGATGGGCCATCCATGATCAAAACCTAAACATTTAAGAAACAACTCAGAAATAACTCTATGTCTATGTGAGCAGTGTTCAATGTAGTAACAAAGATAGAAGACATGAATTGAGTTCTTATTATTTTCTATTCTACCCCATAGTTCTAGTTCTGGCCTTTTCTATTCTCAATCTTTCTTATATCCAGATCACTCTCCACTGAATTTATCCATCCCCCCCATTGTTAATAAACCCAAGGATGGGTATTTATAAATTGTTGAGTTCAGAACATACTCCCCTTGGATCGTATCTCCCCCATAAACATGCAACACTTCCACAAAAATATTAAAAATAGTTCAAACAACCGAGGAGAGGGGTATCTTGTAACCTCCTTATGCTTTGAGAGGTGGATGATCACCAAGGTTCAACTGATGTTTCTCAAACATAGCCGCTGATAGTGGCTTAGTCATAATTTCAACAACTTGTGTATCAGATCCCATATAGTCTATTTTGATCATGCCTTTTCTATATTTTTCCTTGATGAATTGCTATCTGCTCTCTGTATGTTTTGTACGAGAATTATAAACAAGATTCTTTATAAGATCAATTGAGCTCTTGTTATCACAGTAAATCACCATTGGTTATTTCTCCTCATTAACCATGTCAATCAGATGATGCTTCATCCAATGTAATTTAATGAAATCCATGGTAACAGATATATATTCATCTTCGGCAGTACTAAGAGACGTACTTTCCTATTTCTTGATTAACCTACCACCACATTTCTTCCCAATATATAATCCTCCACCACTGGTAGACTTTCTATCCAATACATCTCTAGCCAAGTCAGTATCTGAATAAGCGAACAGTTCACTACCACTTCCTGAAGTAATGTATTGCCCATAATTATGTATACCTAGAATTTTTATCTGGATTCATTTCACTACCTCCATATTTACATCCATCAGACTACTCTTAAATTGGGATGTATGGAAATTTTGAAAGACATTATCTGTTTGTGTCATTGTTAGGTACATTAGCCTTACAAATATTCTTTTGTACATATTGGGATCCATTGAATTACCATCCTCATGCTTCCTGATCTTTGTTTCAACCATAATTGGAGTCGTCATTGCTTTGGAATCATGCATATTGAATTTCTTTAAAATCTCTCTTTCATACTCTTCCAAAGAAATGAAAGTTTAATCATTCTTCTGAATCACCGGAAACCCAAAAATGTTTGTGATTTCACCAATCATGGTCATTTCAAATTATGATTTAATGTGATTGGAAAATTCATCCACTGATCCACGCCTGCTTCAACGAAAAATAATATAATCAACATATACCAACACCGCAACTAGATCCTTTTACGAATTTTTTACATAGACACTGTGATCCAATCATCCTCTATTAAACTCAAGATTTCTCAAATAAGAATCCAACTACAAGTACAACGCATGTGGTTCTTATTTCAGGACATATAGAGAGTTATTTAATTTAAAGACCTTCAGTTCATCATTTCCCAACAAATACCCTACAGGTTGTTTAGTATAGACTTCTTCTTAAATTCTCCATTTAATAATGCTTTCTTTACATCAAGTTGAAACACTTTATAACCTCTTTTGATTTCAATGGAAAGAAATAGCCCGATTGAATCCAGTCTCACTATGGGGGAAAGAGTATCCTCAATATCAATGCCTTCGATTTTTGTATATCCTTTTAAAACCAAGAATACTTTACTTATGATCACATTTCCATGCTCATCCAATTTTCTCTTGAAATTACACACTGTACCAATCACATTGTGACATTCATGTCTTTTGAAAAGATCCCATTTCTGATTTTTTTCAATATGATCTTATTTTTCCTTCATTTCCTTTACCCATGACTCATCATTTGCAGCCTCTTCAAATAAATATTTTTCCACAACTGATAGAAATGAAGAATGTTCATTATTCCTTATTCTCCTTGTCTGTGTTGGTTCATTCTGATCCCTGATAATGTTGGACTGATCAATCACTTCTCTTCTATTTCTCCTTTGTGTTTCAACCATACTATCTCTTGGTATGGATTCCTCTATTTATTCTTTTACAGAGTCAACATAATGATGTGACTCCTGATAGTTTTTTACAATTTCCTCTACACATGTATTAACATTTGTTCCATGTTCACAACTTCTTCATCTTCTATCACATCAAAATAAGAATTCCTTGAAGCATTCATGTTTTTATTTTCAATGATCATTACATCACTTTATTCCATAATTCATTCCAAGTGCTTATTGAAACATTTGTAGGCTTTTCTATTCATTGAGTATACAAGAAATATTCCAACATTAGCATTGTCTCCATTCTTCCCTTGATTTCCTTCTTTGTTTTGGATAAAACATTTTCTTCTGAAAATACATAAATATTTTAAAGAGGTGTTACTTCCATGCCACAATTTATAGAGTGTCTTTGTCTCACCCATATGTTACATGTTCAATTTTGAATATACACTACTGATTATATGGCCTCTTTCTAGTAATGTCGAGGAATACAAACTTTTATTAGAATAGTTTGGCCATGTTTTTTACATGTCAACTCTTATTCTTAACAACTCCATTTTTTTGTGTATTTCTCATAGCAATCACCTCATGTTTTATCCCAGGCTTGACTAGGTAATTTTCAAATTCAATTGATGTGTATTCCCCTCCATTGTCAGACTGCAGGTCTTTGTTCTTCTATAATGTATCATTATTGATGATTCAACGATTGGTTTTTATACAATCATGAACATGTCACATCCTTTCTATAAGGATCACACAAGACATTCTACTATAATAATATATTAAAAGAACAATGTACCTTTCTTCATGTGTTCCAGGGACATTTATCAGGCCACATACATCTCTATGGATGTGGTCAATAATATTTGATGATCATTCTTCTTTTGTAAGATGGAACTGCATACCAGTTTCCCTCGCATGCATACATCACAGGACTTGTATTGTTAACTCTTTAGATAAGGGATATCCATGACAATATTCAGATTATATATCTTTTCCAGGTCTTGATGATTGATGTTCCCAATATTTGTTGACATAAGTTGTTTTCCTCTTTAACTATTAAGTAGAAAATGTTCTATTTGTTTTCAAACTGATATAGATTTCCATCTTTCCTACAACATTTCATGAGTGAATTATCATACCATCCATTTATTTTAAATCCATTCTAATTGAATGTCGTAATAATAACTGAGTCATAGAGTTGACTAACACAAAGAAGATTGTGATGAAAACCATCCACATAAAGGACTTCTGTTTTATTCATCTCTCCATTAGCTATCTGAGTACTTCCACTACCTTTTATCAAAAAATCCCCATCATTACCAAACATCACTGTTTCATTGACCTTTTTCTTGACATTGTTTAATAGTTCTGAATTACCCCTCATGTGTGTTGAAATTCACTATCAATAATCTAGGTTCTTTTTTTCATTGTAGCATTGAGGGATACTTTTACAAAAAATGGACTTTTCAATTTTACTATTTTCTTTCCATAAGATATTGGATTGAGTCGCTAATGGCCTTTCAATTATCTCTTAAATATTCATGGATTCTTTATATTCAAATACTTATTCCAGAGGATTGAACCTATTTGAAATAGGAACACTGTCGAGATGGTGTGTTTTCACTCATCTCTGAGCGATGAATGAGTTTCTCCTCTCATACAACTGCTTACAATAAAAATCATTATGAAAAATGTTTGAATAGTAAAAATAATATCCATAGAAATTATTTCTTCTATAATATGTATGATGTGAATGTGATATCATTTTTTGAACTCTTAAATCTTCTCCATTCATATAGCTCATTGGCTCTTCACAATATAACACGGTATGACCTAGATACTGATAAAAATGAAATTTTCTGAAAGGAAATGTATTATAACTTCTATTTCTCTTCATTCCTTCTTCCTAAGGAAAATAGTTTGACTACATATCATTTTTAAAACTCAAGGATAATCTTTAGTTCTCCATTTAGTTTGATTTAAGGGTTTCTTTTCCATCACTTCTGGTGGAATTTTAACAATATTAACTTTCATCATTCCTTTATTATGGTTCACTTTATTTTTAGCATTTGATGTTTTTTATAACATCCAATTCCATTATATCCCTTGAATGTGGGTCTTTGAACAAAAAAGATCTTTTCAACTCCATCCAAAACACATTTTTCTCCCACTAGAAGATCAGCATCTCAGATCCATTCAAATTCTATTTTCTTCTTTGCTTATTTTAATGTTGATTCTCATTGATGTTTAATTCTCAGAGTAACAATTTCTTCTTAATGTACTCAAACGGTCTTGTACTTATCATGAAGTATTGTGTTATGGCCATTTATGACATTTTCATGTTCTTCAATTATGATATTTAGTTCCACAACATCATCAGTTCTTTCAAGAATTGTTGATTGAACATTCACCAGTTCTTCCAGTCATTCAATTTATAATTCTAGCTGACCAATATATTCTGATGATTCCTCCACCATTTCATTACACATATTACATCACTTACATTTAGCCTCTTGATTACCAAAATAAACCTTTTGTTGAAACTTGGGATCGACATTAGTAGTCACCTGATTATCTACAGCTTTATCTATAAGTGATTAGGAATATATAATGGTAGCCATCATAGAGGAATGGTTTATAGTCTTATATTCTTGTTTATCTTCCTCAAAGAAGTCATTATCATCATCTTCTTCATAACATAAAGAACTATTATTCTATACTTTATTTCAAAATTTGATGTTCCCCTTTTTCAAGAATAATTTCAGAGGCTTCTCAATGTTTTCAAAATATCTTTCTTCATCATAAAAGTTTCTTGAGAAATGAGAGGAAATGTGCCCAACTCATCCACAGAAAAACAATCCAGAGGTTGCGTTCCTTCAAATTTCCTTATTCCCATATTAACATTCATGGAAATGAGATAAAGGGTTTTATTTTCCTCATTCTCTACATCACTGATAGCACCTGAATCTTTTAATTTTTCCATGGATTTTAATGCCATTTCCTTTCTCACATGATTTGTAGTTTCTTTTATGGTTTGATTCACATTTCATAAGCTGATAGATTGATCATAAAATCATACACTAAGAGTCTCGAGAGATATCATTCCTCGAGGAATGACACCTTTTCATTGTAAAGGGGTGGAAGTCTTCTCATGATTTTCTTTACTATGTCAATGTCTTTGCTTTCATTGCCCAGATCTCAGATTTCTCCTACAACATCAGTAATTCTATTGAAAAAAGAGTATATATTCTCTTCATGTTGAATCTTCATATCATTGAACAGGTTGTGTAGAACTTGATGTTTTGGCTCCTTCACTTTGCTATATCATTTAAAAATATATTCTAGTTTATCATACATTGAATTGGTATATGTGAAACTCATTACCTTAAGATATATATGATCAGAAAGGGTTACAGGGAGTGCATTTTGTGATCTTGCATCAACATTAAGCAATTTCATGTATGTATCTATCATCGACAGTCCTATAGAATCTGTGACTTGTATTCCCTGCATAGTAGAAAATAAGACTTCCATTCCAAGATATAATAGGTGAGATCTCATCATGTTTTTCATATTTGAAAATCACATCAATCAAAGAAGAGAACATCCCTCACATTGACTTGATTTACCGTGACAACGGAAGACAGATTCAACACCAGTAACCTTTACACTCTGATACCACTTGAAGGACCCCAGAACACCCTGATAAGGGAGGGGTAAATCAGGGTGTCAACATTTTCTTTTATGTTGATGGATCATATTCCCAGGTTGGTAGGAACCTATTAAACATGACTAAAGAGGATGTGTAGAAAATATACAATCACATGCAAAGAAACAACAGAACAATTTTACTTGGTTCACCAATAAGTGCTATGTCCAAGGAGCATACACCGACAATGTTTTAGTCATACCAAAACCTCTAATATTCACTAGTTTTGGATTACAAGTGTTTAGTATAGTTACATTGTTTCAGGAGAACTTCCTTTACATGGTTTTAGGGATAACACATAGCATCCATGAGATCACTTCCACTAACTCCCCTTTGCTTAGTGCATTGGAAGAATCGTCACTCAGTTTAACGACTTGTCGGTTAATTCAATGGTTTTGAATCAAATCATGAATCATCAACAGTAAATGGATTCTCTTTTGAAGTCTCATAATCACCCACATTTGAAATATTTTTTTTTGTACACAGATATGTTATGGAAAATAATTTTGAAAACTGATTTGGTCAATTTTTTGTCTTCCTTGGTTGTTTCGTGTAATGTAGTTTTTTCCGAGTACAACTACTATTTTTTCATAGCGTCCAACTCCTCCATGTACTATCCAACTCCTCCATGACCTTCTCTTCTCAGTGTAATGTAGTTCTCTGCATACTACCCCACGCCTCCACATAACTTCGTTCTCTACATACTACCTTGCTCTGCCACATACTTTGAGGGCTACCTGAGTGAACCACACTCTCTTCCACATACGGGTTTCCTTCAATGGATGATTCTCTCCATGTATCATCTTCTCCAACGAGTACCACTTTGTACTTTGCCAAATTTATTCAAAAATTATTATCTTCAATCTCCTCATCTATAAAAGTGGATTACTATTCCTTAAATAGGCAGGTAACTTCGCAAATTTCGGTAATCAGAATTACCAAAATTTTCAATTTTGGACTAACTGAACTCCATCAGCATACTATTAGCCTCCACCACATACTAAAATCATCTAAACTGTGAACTGTTATAGAATTATATTAACCTTCCACATAACGTATGCATGTTGTTCCGTGTATAGCATCTTCTCATCATGTATCCCTGCAGCAAACCATTTTCAGTATCATTTCGCGTACTGCACGCCTTCACCTTGTATCGTCACTCGGAACTATTTTCAGTTCTACACATCGTTCTGCATACCAAATTCATTCACCACATACTTCATGCCTTTTCCATGTACTATGTTCTTTCACCGCGTACCGCGCGCCTTCATCACATACAATTTCTATGAACTGTCACCAAACTCTTAATTTTTGTGGCCCAAAATTTTGGCCAACACTGGGAAACTTTTCCGCCTTCAATACTTTTTTTAGCCTCAAACATATTTCCTCATTCCTTGCAAAAACAATATTCATCCATGTGAATATTTGTAAAAAACACTAACAAAACCCTATTATTATCAATGAACAACCATTGTTCCAACAACAATATGGTCCACTTAATTTTTCTCCATAATTAATAGTACAAACAGTAAATTTTATTTTTCCCCAGTTAAGGTTAAAATTGTTTTAGTAGAGGATAATCTAAGGATATCAGGTTTATAATTACCTAAAAACCCATTTATCTTATTATATGATTGTTTTTCTACCAAATATATATTTAATCATTTAATGGTATTATTTTCTATTAGGGAACCCAATATTGGCTTTTGAGGAGATAATATTTATATTATTCAAATTAAAACTATTCTTTATTATTTACATTTCATGGAGTAGTTGGAATATTTTATTTAGTGTTAGAATACATTAAATTTATTGAACCCATAATTTTTTATTATTTAACCACTCAAAGTATTTTAAACACATTTATTATTTAATTTCAAGGTAAATGGATATATAAGATTAAATCAAGTATTTTTCTAAAAATTTATTTTCATGTTTTTGTGTTCTTATATTAAATATAATTTCAACCAAAAAATAAATTGAACACACTAATTGGATTCAATATTTGGAATCATCATGCCCATATTTGGTTAGAAGGATCCATTAATTTTGGATCATGCACAAAGGTTATAACTGTAAAAAGTTAGGTTATCATGATAATGGTTAAAATGAATTTAATTTAGTCCATGTAGGAGATATGGATTAAAATACTTCCAAAACATTCCAAAATGTAATTTTATAAGTTTATTTATATCCTATCACAAATTTTCATAGAATTTGGGGTGTGATAGTGCCACATTGCTTTGAACATAATTTTATTTTAATTTATTACAAAAAATAATTCCAAGAGATGCCCTCCCCTCACTGTTAAAAGGTAAAATCGTATCCTCTCTTCTTCATTCCTCTTGAAATCTATATTTTTTCCAATTCCTTACCATGTATCTTCCAAAAAACACCCAATAAATAAGTGGTCATTGTCTCAGAAAATATTAATCCTAGATGTCATGTGGAGTAAGCCAAAGAGGTTATATAATAATATTGTATATGTCCAAACTGAGCCATTTATTATTTTCATTTATTCATCTACATTCTTCAAATATTATTAAAACATGAAGAAATAATAACACCATTCTATTTTATGTACTAAAGTATTTTTATGTTAATTTTTTTTCTGGCACTTTTGTCAACGCATACCAACTCATTAGTACATGGACACAGGAAATGGTTATTATAGCCCTACATTCACACTTTCCATGTCTGAGAACATTCCATCACATTCATCTGTGATGTTTTCTCCTTGATCGAAATGGGATGATGCTATTTTGGTTCCATCTTCCCGGAATTCATCCTTTAAACTCCTAACTTATATTGATTCTCCCTCAGAGACTAAATATGTGTTCAGAGAACTCATTACCAATTCCATATCATTGTGGAAACCATTTAATTACAATACATGTTTAGGGTAGGGATGATAACATTGGTTAAGGGACTAGTCACATTGGGCATCACTATTCATGTCTATACATTAGGAAAATTAGTCACATGTATTAGTCCTATCAGGAGGGAATCTCATGTGATGGATCTATGGTGCAGGACACAAGTAATTCAATGTCGATCATGATGAAATTAACACTGGAGAAATATTTAATTGAATGAATTTTACCTCACACAAAATACCTTTTGCAGGGTTTAAGGGTTTCTCTCCACTTGAGTTTTTAATTTCTTAAAGAGAGAGATTGAAACATCTAGTTGATTCAGATGAGGGAATGAGTGTAATGACTTGTGTGGATGGGGCGAGTTAATCATATAATTCCACGAGGTGTATCTAAATGGTGTTTACCTTAGAGTTAAAATGTCACAACTGAAAGGATTACCAATATTTGGTAACACCATGTAGAGGAATACCCTGAGTTCTGGATTAGAATGCCTCTTGAGGTGGTCCCAGGGGTAATGGATCTAACTCCACATGTAGGCAGAATTGGGGTGGTTGTATCTAAATTCATATTGAGGTGGAACCAGGAAGGCTGGGTCAAACAACCCATAGAGTTAGAACCATAATTTCTGGATCTAACACCCCATGGAGTAAGAACAAGTAAAGCTATATTTATCACCCCATGGAGGTGGAACTAGGATGGTGGATCTAGCGCCCAATAGAAGTGAATCGAAGAAGTATAGATCTAACACCCAATAGAGTATGAGATGGGATGGTTAGAACTAATTTCCCATAGAGGTCGAACTAGGATTGTTGGATCTAACACCACATGGTGGTGGAATTTGAATGGTATGATCTAACTCCCCATGGAGGAAGAACCAGGATAGTTGGACCAAATGCCCCATGCAGACAAAACCATGAATATGGATTTATCATCCCATGTGGGTGAAATCAAGATATTTGGATCTAAGCCATTGTAGATATGAAACTACGGTTGCTAGATCTAATACACTTGGAGGTAGAACTAGGATAGTTGGATCTAGCATACCATGGTGGCGGAACTAGGATGGATGGATCTAACACCCCTGAGAGGAGGAACTAGGAAGTGTGTCACTTAGAGGGAACACCAATGTTTATCATTTTTCGATATTAAATCATAGGGAGGCATCCTCCATACTCTGTTTAGAAGATAAGGATCAAAACCCATATATTTTTATGCACCAGTTTAGTGTCATGTAATAGGAATAGTCCATGGAGGTTTAAGTCTTGTGGTATGGACATGATGTAAGAAGAGGCGTGTTTAGGGATTGGTGTGGGACTTACACTGACATGGCCCATGGGACCTGTAAGAGATTTTGTCTCGGGTGGGGTAATGATCTTACATGGGATGTTGTCAAAAGAAAATTAGGGAGAAATCTGATTTTGGTTTTGGTCTATGGAGAGGAATCATATGTGTCCCAGTTAGTTCGGTATCAATGCCCTTGTAGTTAGAAAAGGTTGGGGATTACACCAATGGAGGAGTCCCATCAATGTTTTGGGATTATGTGGATGTTAAGATCATCATTAACCACTAATCACATACGAGTCATGCTTTGTATTATAAAAAATATTATGAAGTATATATAAAGATCACACAACCCACTTTGTCTATTGGTGGGTGGATGATATATCCCCAAATGAGAGATATATGGGAATTTGAATGTTCTAGTATCCTATTTTATTTCGTCAACCAAGATGGTCACATATGATGATCTCTCCAGCTACAACCTGGGTAGGCAAGGAGGAAAAAGAGTGTCGCCTACCAAAAGAATGAATGAGGGCTTACACTAGGAGGTGTTTCGAAATGATACAATTCCATTTGATTCATACATAAAACATCTTTTTATAGGTCATTTGATGAAACTCATACAAGAAGCATCATGTGACTGTTTCACATGGAATGAATATTGATTAACATAATGTAATTAGGACATTGCCATTAATTTTAATTTCTTATTACTAGGAAATGGATCTATGTAGTTTTTGTTCATGTATTTGAGACTAGTGTGGACTCACCTTTCACCTATAGGACATATGTGGCCATTTCATAGGTGCCTTTGGGAGAGGCATGAGTTTGGTACTTCCAGGTAGAATAGAAGGAGGAGTGGTCAATCATGAAGTCTATGGTAGAGTAACTATGTTCATAAGAAAATAGGGTTCGAGTACCCATGCTCAAAATTAGTTTGAAAGTTCACAAGTGAACTGGAAACATAGGGTACATTAGGGAGGAGACTCAGAAGTAGTTTCAATAATGTTTGGAGGTTTTTTCATATTATTCTTATGATCTAGGGGCTCTAGAATAGGACTAGGGCATGGAAACTAAATGATAAGGTATGTCAAAAATTGGGATTTGTGTTCAAGGTTATAGTTATTGAAAGCGGATTTATTACATTCAACCAACATATGTTACAAGTATCCGGGAAATGATTAGTCAAATGTGGTCCATGTCTTGTTTTTCCCCACAAGAGGTCTGTCACGCATGATTCTCTACCTTGGGGGTCCATGTTATGCAATGTTTCAAATGAAAGGTTTTAATAATAGTATAGAACCATGTCATATTTAATAGATCCTACATAAGGGACAAGGCCTTATATTTGTAGTCGAAATGCTTAATAGTGGGCGCATGAGATTCTATGTGTATAAGGGGATTTAAGCTCGAAGGGTCTCCTTTGTTGTGGGTTCTCTTCATGAAATATTGGATTCCCAACCTCATATTTGGTGAAACAAGGTGTTAGTTTCGTGTAGAATTACTATATTTGTCACAATACTTATTTATTTCATGTGGAATCCCTGGAAATCCTGTCAGCCTTGATTGATAATTTGAAAAAACTGGCAATCTTTTCCGAATAATTCATTTAGCGTGCCATGATGTTCTTTGAAGAAAAAGTTGAACCTTGCATGAAACCCACTTATAAATAATAAAATGGTTCATAAGGATGGGAATTGTGCTTTTTTTTCCTCAAAACTGTCCACCAATGGCCTTATATGATATTTTGGTGCCAAAAATTGTTCCTCTAAAACATTTGAGCTGATAGGGGACATGAAGATCATGATCCTTGGGAATCACCAAATAGAGTGGTCAATTACCATAGGTGCACACAACATTATCCACTGGTAATGAATGAAATTTTGGTGTGTGCATAATGTGTAGTTTCATGTGGATAAATGGTTGGAGGTTTACCTCTTTATTATACCATTACATTTTGTGAAATATGCTTCCAGACTCGCATGTGTGTAAGTCATCTCTTTATTGTGAAATACCTTAGCTTCAGAGAAATATTCCATGCAACAAGCCTTCCTTTCGAATCATATTCGGCAACCAAACCCTTATTTTTAATGAATTTTTAAAAAATAATGATAACTCTTCATTTATATTCACAGATCCACATCTTGAATGCATGGTCCCTAAACTCACCAAAACAACTTGAAATGGACAATCAACAAAATCTACATAATATTGACCTTGTTTTTAATTCATAAAAAGAATAATTGGATAGAAATGCAGAAATCCCTCGAGTTAGGAGGGTATTTTTAGGGAATCACCAACTTGTGTCCATGATTATGTAGGCATAGAAGAACTATCCAATGAGAAACTATCTTCCACTATGGAATGATGGGCTGTCATATGAGGTGATTGTCCCAAACATGGGAGTTAAGATGTCGATGTCATGCTTCACTCAAGAGGTTTACCATTACTATTGAAATATATCTTATCATGACCATCCTCCCAGGGATCACAGGGCAATGGATATCCTTATTTTGAATGGGATTTCAAGGATAATCATGAGATAGGAGCACGAAGCTAAGGAATTACCATCCAATAAAGGTGGTATTTTTAAAAGATTCATTATGGAAAATATTAAGGGATTTCAAATGGAATGGGACATTAAATCTGTTGAAAAATTACCATGTTATTGTGTTTGGGATTATTGAGTACACTGCACATGCATAAATTATGGGGCGAAGTTACACTAGATCAGATTGTATGAGGATGTGTGGATGTCGTAGGTCAAATTCTACCATCATCATTAGATTGTGCTAGTGATCATCATCGGTTGGTCCACTAATACAAAAACCTTCTATATTCATTGCAGATAAGTCATCATCGGCTTATTGGATTCACACTTCATTGGGATAATCCCACTAGAATGGTTCTAGTATTATGACTTCCTTCCATCGATCATCATGTGGGATGGCATGAAATGGACTCCTCTTTGAGTGAAAAACATTTTGTAGGTATTGATGTAGAATTTGAAACATGATCATATCTTCCATCGGAAATATAGATCCCAGTATGATTTGAAATGTTTTTGAAGAATTCCATTACAAATGGGTTGTCGGGATGGGGTAATAAGTTCCAAAAATTTCCACAGAAAAGGAGGCCAATATCATAATTGATGATCTGGGAAGCGGTTGTTTGAATAGTGAGGGTACGACATGGTGGAAGGCTAGGAGTATTTGGTCTTCTACATCACATTTCTCACTATAGTCTATAGGGGGAGGCCACTTTCAGTCAGGTAAATGTGAATTGGCCTTCACCTAGGGAAGATGGTGATGGATGTAATCTTGGTGGTTAGAAATAGTATTAAAATGGGCGTAATTGTGCTATCCTAGCACTACAAACTTCTAGGTCACATGGAATGAAGAGATGCGTTGAGGAGGATTTGATTCCCATTCTAGTTCCCTCATTGATGGATCATAGAACACTTATGAGTTTATGAATTCATGAACACCAGCTACCTATTGAATGTTGGTTGTGGAAGTCTCAACTGAATAATTAAGTAGTACATCCAGAGCCACATGATGAGGCATGGGTCAGGATTTGTAATGGAAACCATGTGAACATAAATTTAAATCCCTTCTAAAGTCTGGTTGGTCTGATGGTGGATGAAATATGTGAAACATGGGAATAGAAGGAGTCATTTGTAAAATCATTCTGGGCAGTGTTCTGGTGGCCATTATTGATGGCCACATCTACTATGACTTGTATACACATCCCTTGTTTTACAAGAAATTCAGATTTCACCAGTGGGCGATAAAGATATTCTATAGGGGGGTTTGTGAGGAGTCGAATCCCTTTACCCTTCATCATCTCTGGAGGATACTAATTAATGAATTATCAGGGGAAACAATTAGAGTACCTCTAAACAATGTTGACATAGGAAAATCAATAGAGTATTCTAGAAACTAGGTAGAAGCATATACAAAAGTAAACTTGTAAAAATTGTATTCAAGTTATCGAACCAATAGGTGAGTTACTAGATTAACATAGAGGTCAGTAGGCTACTATTTGAGGAGAAATTATGGTATCTAGGAATGATCATACTAGAGATACAATGGGGTCAACAAAGGGACTATTGAACCCCCACCTATGGAGGATAGGTGTCCGAGAAGAGATCTTGTGAGAATGTTGGGGGCTTTGAATTTAGCATAAGAAGAGATAGGAAGGAACCTTAGAAGAAGATAATGTACATTCATCGTCCATTTGTTGATTTTTTATTAACCTCACTCTTGTCATCCTAGAGAACACTGCGAACAAATGTATTATTAGAAAACCTATGGCTAAATTTGATCAGATATGGATCCGTGTTTCTGATGTTTTGTATTATTCAGATAATGGTTAGGGTGATATTTAATGAGAGGCACATGTATGTGACTACCATGTATGTAATTTCATTCCAATGATGGGGATACGATACCCACACCACCCTAGTGCACACGATGTTTTGTGATAAAATCAATCAAGGTGGGACACCATCAACTGAAAACTCATCTTAGGAGGAATCGACATACGATGATTCATAGGATGTGATAATTGTTATTCCTTGGGATCAGCTTATCGTAAAGGTATTCTCTAGGAAAATGGATAAATTTTATCAACCAAAAAATACTTTGTTGAGTTTCTCAAGGTATTCCTTACTAACCAACCTTCATTGATCATTCATTTTAATTGTCAAAAATCTCTAACTGAAGCATTTATTGTATAAGAACATCTTGAAGATGAACACAAGACCCCTATTCGAGGGGAGAAGGTGTACCAAAAATTGTTGGAATGTATCATCTAGGGTCTATACCCAAGACTAAAGGGGCTGGTGGTCCATATGAGGAAGTTATAGTAGCAACCTCAGAGCCCCAGGTCCTCCCTATCATATATGGGAGGCCACAACTAATTATTCCAATGGTAGAACCTGCTGTTGGGGAAGTGATGAGCCTTGGGAAACACATCATTAAACTCCCAGTTCCACAACATAAGATAATATATCAATTCAGATGGACCTTATCAAACATTCACTATGATTTGAAACATACAAGTTCATATAATTTTCATATAGCTCCTACTCAAATGACGTAAGGGAATCCTACACTAGATTCATGTATAGGCCAATGTTGAGGGGTCTCCTATGGTGGAGATTCCTATTGAGATTCAAGGTAAAAATCTTTCGATACATAGTTCCCATTATTATACTCTCATGTGAGATCAATTGAACATTTTTAGATACATTGGATGGTTTTTTATATATATAGTTATTCTTGAAAGTCTGTGTGTGTAGAATTCTGTTTCAGTAAGATAATATAAATCCCCTCCCCTGATGATTGTGAAAACCAATGCAGAGATATTTGATCAATTAAAATTGATACTGATTTCATGGGATCTGTCTACTGTGGTCAGGGGAGACATCCTAAGGGGTGTAGATCATGAGGCAACCATATATGAAGATATTGAGGATGTTTCAAAAGGGAATGATATAACTCATTGATTGGAACCCGTCTAATCCAATATAATGCTATAGGAGGCAACTAATACGTCCATTCTTGCTACATTCCCTGAGTACGAGCATGCATCTCCAGAAGAGCACGAATATTTTGGGTTCAAGGATGCTGAAGAGAATCACATATTTTATCATAGGGAATGGATGAACATTCAATGTTTCAGCACCTTGGTTGGGAAAACAATTCATGATTTGGATGGGTCTCTATGCTATTGGATGTATAATGATAGCACTAGAGGGGTGGGACTCGTTGTCACTATGCACATGCCCTTGATATCCTTGCTGATCAGGTGCATGATGCAAGCTAACATATATATGTTTCAGAGTGTAATATGATGTATGAGAACATCCAGAATATCCAAGAAGTCAACCATGATATCTAACATCTAGAAACCCAAATTGGAGAGCACACATCCTTCATAGACAATCTATAAGAGGTTATCATTCAATCGAAGGCTCGGCTAGAATAGTTTGAAAATCAAATTAGTTCTAAAATTTATTATATATATATAATATCTCAGATGAGAGGATCTAGTCACAAATCAGATATGATACACTTTTTAGGGAAGCTTATGAAGAGGAAGTGAATCTCTAGAGGTGGAATCGGGCCTTCTGGGCTATATGGTAGAGGTTAGAAGAGCTGCACCACTCAATTTCTTGTGCATATCCATTGGCGAAATTTTCTAGGACATAAGAGAGGCTATATAATATGGAACACCCTCATCATATACCATATTTTTTTCATTAAACTTTCTTTTATGAATGGAATATATCTTTTATCACTTTAAATTATCTCCCATTGATCATATTCATGAAAAACCCATTGACCAATATTTAACCTCACACGAGTCATGCTCGGTGTGATAAAAATGATACGATCATATGGTTTCTCATTTTTATGAGAGTTTTAGATAATCATAGTTCAAATGGTAATTTTCTATTTTTGACATTCCACTGAGACTGTTCGGCCCGAGAGAGAGTGTGGTTGGAGAACAGTGCTCTCAGAATAGCCGACATTCCATTCAAATGTGAGCTATTTCATGAATTGGATATCCCCAATTGAATTAAATTATACACAGAGGGGGATTAATAATTTGAATAAAAATACCTAATGTATATAACATAATGGGGTTGTTTTCATTACATTGGAATTTTTTTCACTATGTTTGAAATACATCACCCATATCTATTAGCAATAATTTGGGGACAAACAAATGATGTTTGACCTCCAAACATGTTTGAAACAGGTATCTCACCATAGAATTCCATTCAAATTAATCTATGGAACATCCTATGGATGGTATGTGATCCTTTGATTGATTTCATTCCATTAGGGGTCCCTTTAAGCATGTAAGAGGATGGGGATTCAAAGAAGGGGAACTCAATGATTGGAAATTTAGTTATGTAATGATCGATTGGATTCCAATATTCTCAGAATTACACCACCATGTATTATAGAACATTGGTGTGGGAATATTGGTCTAAGAAAAAGTGAAACTTTTATTCCCTAGGAGTTATATCCTGTACACTGAGTAGTATTTAGGAATATAAATATTGTGGTATTTTACCAACACTGGGGTATAGGGAATCTCTAGAAAGGGCATATGATGATTTTCAGTTTTATATCATTCAATGAGGCTGATAGACATGAGGTTTTAAATAATATAGTTTGTATGGTTCAATGAATTTTCAAACATATAATCAGAATTTATCTCACATTTTAACATCATTTTATATGGATGGGGAGTTTTCATGGATTATGCACCAAGATACACAACATTTCTTCATCATATCTAGTTAACAGGGAATCAAATGTTTGTTACATGAAGTGAAGTTTCCTTTTATTATCATTAATAAAGGGACATATTTATATAATGTGAATGATACCTTCTCTTCTTAATATGTGATGTAGAAGGAGGGTATCATGATAAATTAACCTATATTTAGAATCATTATCTATGGTGGGTCATGCATTGTTTAATGTCATTGGGCTTGAAACTGTTGAAAATAGTTTGGGGTTATATTGTGTGGACCGAGTTTTAATCCTAGTTTTAGGTCATAAAATTTTGTCCCAACTGAGGAGGATTTTCAAATAGATATATATATTGTGTGAAATGAAAACCTTGACATGAATAATGACCAAGGAGGCCCACACCACGCCATATATTCCTGAGAAAGCATGAACATTGTTTCCAGTCGTTATGATTTGACTAGGGATTTGTGCTGCTTAACCACATAGGTAAAACTCCAAAAGACACTACTAATCCCACATGTGTCATGCTCAATGTGAGAAATAAGGAGTGATGAAGGAACATACAATATATATGGAAACACATAGTAGGTTATAGAGGAGTCAGGTTGACGATGTCCAAATGATACCAAGTTTCTTGCTCGACAAGCAATGATGCATGGAAAAGTGACATCACTGGTTTTATAACACATCAAATACATTAGGAGGTGGAAAGGGGGAAATAATTAATTTAGTGTTATGAATAATTGATAAACTAATGTATAGGGATTAAATGCTGACCATGTTCAAAACACATGACTTACAGATACACCAATCAATAAAGGCGCATGAAAATATAGGAATGACTGTTCACCAAGTTCAAAACCTAGGATCATTTTGTAGTTGATAGATATCAATGATGGAATTGGAACACCACATGAAGTGAGACATTTTATCAAGGTATGATCACCAATAAGGGTTCCATTTGGATTTTAACAATGAGGGAATCCCAAATCAAGAATGCCTTGAAGTGCAATGATGGACTGAAGGAATGTCACGGTGGGATTCAACACCCAAGGATCCATTCCATAACACATTTGAACTCACCTATGAGTAGTATTAGAATGTAGGATTAAACTCTCTCTCATTTATGGGGGTACTAGATCATCTATCATTAATTGGACACTTGGTTTTACATGATTTCACATTATGACGGATCCCAATTTCACAGTAAGTAATGTGTTTATCTCATACATGTCATAAAAGGCATCCTGGTTTTGCTTATGGTAGGACTAGAGTTTAACTAGATGTAATGAGGATGTTCCTTCCTCATATTAGGCTATGTGGAAATCTCCCCCAATTGATATTTAAAGTTAATTAAATGTTTTTTATATCTATAGGAAGTCATGTGAGATGTTTTTTGGTGATTTCCCAACATGTAATGGTTAGTTTGGTGTTGAATCTATGGTTGAGCCCAAAGACAGTAATTGTAGGTGTCACTGCATATATCATGACGACTGGAATCGAGATACACATTTTTTTAGTGTCAATATAAATAGTTTAACATCATATAGTCTATCCTCTAAGGGGTTTCAAGGATTTTCAGGCAGAGTAGGAGTTAAAACCCTATCTGATTTGAGCCAAGAAGGCTCTGCACCACATGAAGCAATCCTTAAGCCGGGATCGCACATTTTCAGGCACTATGCCCGGACAATGGAAAATAGTTTTAGATTCATATTACATGGACTATGGGTTATTTTTTAATGTTGTGACATGTGGACTATAAAATATTTTTCGTTGAGGGGATTAGTGAGGTGTCCAATAGGGTATGACCTTACATGAATGATCAGAGTGGTTTTTGTACCACAAAATAACCAGGAGGAAAATGGAAAACCATTTAATGTCATAATTCTTTGAAAAAAAAGGTCCAATGGGTTTAATGGTTGATGAATTTTTTACTAGTCCTGAAGACAAAGTATTTAAGAATCGCCATGTATCCCATGAGGATGGAAATCATGTCGGATGTGATTCTGGAAACGTGGTGTCATAAGGTACCATTACCAGTAGGGAAAATCATCTCTAGAAATGGTATTTTAATCATATCATGAATTTATGGGGAACCCCAAGTTCAGGGAATGGGGAAATTTCCATCTCTTATTTTGAGGCATGCTGATTTATGATGGGGAACACCATCTCTCATATAGAGGTGTCCTGGTTTAAGGTGGGGTAAATCTACAGTTTAAAATCCTATGTTGAGGGTGACCTTACTTGAACATGATATGTTATATAGGATAAAACATCCATGTTCTATGAAACTATTAAAATTGTATAGGCTGATCCAGATAGAAATTCATTTGTTGGGGGAGTCTTTAGTGGATGCTAAAGAATAACAACATGGAAGAGGGATGATGATTGACGTGAGTTTCTAGGTGACCATGGACCCAAACACTCTTATTAAAAAATATTCATCCCACATAATGGTTTTGAGTGTAGGTAGGAAAACATCCTTGCAGGATAAAGTAGGAATTGTGAAGTCTCTAAGTAGACAGATCCCCTCAAATAAGGCCTGATTGTTGTGTTGGGAAACCATTTCAAAAATCTGGATATTGAAGAACCAACATTGGATCAAGAGGAGGATGATTCTAGTGACAATAGTTAGATCCAATTCTCAGTAGATATTTTGGAATTAATTCATGGTAATTTTTTTCACAACCCTGGAAGGAATAAAAGTAAATAGGGAAATCGAGACATAGGGAAATGTATCATGGACAAAGGGAAAAACCAAAGGGACTCAATTATTATTCACATTTTCTTGAACTAATGGAAAATGTGTTAGATTATAAGGGTAGAAATAAGGAATTAAAATCCTTACAGACTGAGTAATGTGGAGAACAATGTGGGAAAAAATGAATTGTTGAAGGAGAAGATTGAGAGTGGATTAATCTCATCCTCCATTCCAAGGAATAAATGCAAGAAAAAGCTATCTAGGTCAATGCCTAAAAAGAAGGTATCAAAAGAATATATGAAATAATGTTTCAAGTTAACGCTAATGAAGAGAAAGAGTCATAGTTAGACAATCATGACTGAATCATGGCATGGGGCTTCAACTAATGCAACATCATCTTAGAGGAATTCATATAGATAATGGACAGAATGGATACCCACCTAGAAGATCATATCTACAAGGATTTAGATACCTAGTTTATTACACCACACTAGGAATTACATATAGTGTTTGATTCAAATAATAATAGACTTGTTTTTAATAAATAGTGAGCTCTTTCAACATGTACTGAAATCTATGTTTTGTGAACTATGGTTTCCTACTTTTAAGAAAAGTGTCTTAACAGAAATATTATATTATTTAGTTGTGAAAGATCCTAGGTTGAGGAAATTGGGGTTAGTAATTTAATGTCATACAATTTTGACTATAGGGGCTACAAATAGTTTGAAACCCTAATTCTTAGACCTTTTATGGATACTTTATGGTAAATTTTCATGGTTTTTATGGTAGCTATTAGTTTATGGTCTAAATTATTGAACCATGGGATCCGTTTCTTGAGATGAAATATGTAGGATAGTGGTCTGACCATCATGATGTGAATGAGGACCAAGTTGGATTACGTGCAACATAATATACTCTTGACAATACTCCCACATACTTTAATGTCGTGATTCTGAGACATAAATGGGGATATTAGATTGAATTCATTAAGAATAGACCATGAGGTGATAACAGCAAAAGGGATATGTGTAGTATTGTGGAATCAAAATCCCAATGTGATTGAAAACCCATGAATCTTGGTAGCACATCACACATTCCTAATGAGTGTTTCACTTTGATTCATGTCACTATTCTTGGCCTCGAACTACTATTTTAAATATGTAGAGTTTGTACCAATGAGTTTTCACAACTATAAAATGTGTGTAAAATCCTTATCAAGATTCCAAATCCAATGTGAGTTATTCTCAGTTTTGTTAAGAAGAAGTGTTGTGAGGATTTAAAAATCACATGGAAGTGCACAGTAAGGGAAATGAAATGTAAGGTCAAGAAAGTCACAACGACACTGACATTCTTACTGAATGGATGTATATGAACATATGGGAAACACCAAGTGTGTTGGGAATCCACCAAAATTTAGGGTGGTGGAAAATTGGTAAATCAACACTCTCAATATATCGTCCATGAAAGGGGAGATAGATTGGTTGTGACTACTTTTTTCCATATTCGAATCACAGGGACCACAATCACATCATTCAATAATGGGGAGGATGTTGGATTAACTATTAACTGTGTTTGAATCAATGGATCCGGTATTTGTTTCAAATGATCCATCAAGGTGTTGGACCAGGATAGGAGATGATCCATTTTGACAATTCCCATTAATAATTAGGGGTCCCTTTTTTACTTGGATAGTGGTGGAAATCCCAACTGATTAATATTCAAAGTGAGGACATGGGTTCGATAAATGTCTTTGGTGAGCACAGAACTCTACGTATAATACCACAGTGAGTTTTAATATGTTATTAAGAACACAGTTCTCAGGGGGGATAAGGGCCTTGAGATTGAAAAAAGATTAATGCTTTATTACTTGGATTAAGTGTTCCTAGTTTAAGGTCATATAGTTTTGACCATGGGGTTGCGTTTCAAATAGGGTATGTGTACTGTGGAAGTATGACTAACTGACCTGAATTAATGGCTATGCAGACCCTAAAATCAAACAACACATTCTTGTAAAAGCATTAATATAAGTGAAAATCCTTATTATTGGACATTAACTCCTAGTTTACAGTCATAAACTTATGAAATTATGGTAGCAATTGGTTTAATGTCTTAATGATTTGACTAATTGAATAGTTTAACATCATGTGATTTGGATGTTTTCATGTAGATTAATATCGTATGACTTGGACTAAGTTGTACCCTTAGGTAATGTACTTCCTGATGAACTTGGAATTGGTAGGATGTGTCAAATTCTCTCATTCCATGGTGATCAAATAGTACACACCAATGGAGTAGAATTTGTGAGTGATTTTGTGGTCCTTTCAATTTTGTCTCCATCATTGGTCCCTTCTTCTATGGAATCATTAGAACTCCAAGATCCAAGCCCATATAACCCTTGTGGAATGATCGGATGTGAATTTTTTTTTATTCCTGTTCTATCTTGTTATGGTTCCTATCTAGATTATTCAAGGCCTATAGTATGATCACTTTGAGGGCTTCTAGCTCATATATATAGACCTTTTCAATTATTTATGGAACCTAATATTCATGGATATTAATTTAGAGTGATAAAAACCAGATCTTGATGGGTATGATAGCATATGTTCCATAAAATAGGGAATGCATGGTTACTTAGGTAGAATTAAGATTTTTCATCTTATAGTCCCACAGGAAATTAGAGATCTTATCCAACCAAAATTCCTTGTTCTTTCCCAACACATTCTATAGAATGTTTGAGAGGTTCTAGTTGAAAACCTTGATCAGTCCATTTTCTTATGAGTCGTTGTGAGATGTATGGTTTGACCAGATGTTCTACTTCGCATAAAATAAATTTATCTTGGTATCCCAAATTATTGTGTCATTGTTAGTGAGAATAGCGTGAGGGACTCCATATCAATGGATGATGTGGATGCACATGATTTCGATCAGGGATGAGTCCTTAACTTCATTAAGGTGTATTTATTATGGACACATGGAGAATAAATCAATCATGGTTAGGATAAACCATTACTTTATAGCTATTTTAGGAGGGTATGAACACACTAAATTCAGTCCTCATACTTCAAAGTGACAAGAATACATTGTAGTGTGGAGAATCTCTGGTTGTTGATCCAGAATATTGGAATTTAACTGAAAATAGTGACATATCTTATCATAATTAATGTAGTCATGGACCATGTTTTTGATAAGTATCCCAACCTTTTAATGTGGTGGGAGAGAATCAATCATTTCTGATGGAAACTAAAAGACACTGCATGAACATCCTGCAAAACATGGGAAATAGCATTTTCATTGTTGTAAAAGTGGATAATTCTGTAAAAATCTCATCTATTGAGAGTCTTATCAAGGATAGGCCCACTCTAAATGCAGAACTGTGTTTTACATTGATGGATTCACTCTTTCTTGGCCCTATCTAGTGGGAGGATTCCTTGCTGGATATACTTGATGGAAGGAGTTATCCAACATGTGGTTTTTTCTACAGTGGGGGAAGCCAAGGTTCAAAATACAGAGGCACCATTATCCAGATGGATTACCGAATACCGATCATTATACTCAAAAATAATGAGATCGGTTACCCTATAATATGCCACATGAATGAATAGGTCGTACTAGTCAATCTCTATAATAGAGGCAGCTTGACCATCCAATGATTCCAATCGACCATTCTAAAACCAAGGTTAATGAGACACTTATAGCTAAAAAGGGATCCATTACATTAGTTGGTGAGTGCACATCAGTAGGGGAACATGATCTAGCTTTTTCATGATGAAATGAACATTAATCTATTTGATGACTACATTACTGTCTCCCTTCTCATGAATGTATGGGACATCAATATCAAATGTCCAATCGAGACCACTGATAAGTTCTCAGTACACTACATCTTTGTTGATGCAGCCTTATGATATACGGAATGAGTGTGGTAGCACGACCTATGCATTAGTGACTAAGAATATTCACATGCCAACTGTCTTGTTCTTAGGATCTTTGATCCTTCTACTATCCAAGCTTAAAAAGGATCTATCAAAATGAATCTACCAACATGGATTTTATTTGACCGATGATAGGATTGCCTCATATAAGAAGTTGAGATATCAACACTATAATTTAAGAGTCTGATGGTTGACTATAACTTCATCCAATACCTTACCCTTTACCACTATATATGGAATAAATCTGATTTCATACTACTAAATGATCACAAGAAAATAATCCATATCCCATGTTAGTATGGGGAGATTTGGGTTTTAATTTTGAGGATATTCTCGAGACACTATATTTTTCCATTGATGTTATAGATAATTATCCTACTTTTTCACTATATGACCCATGATGACTCATCTCTTCTCAATTGAGGAGTATCTGTCCTCTATGTTGAGGAGCATTCGACTATGATAGAATAAAACTTTTTAACATCCAACATTTTTCTTTTTAGGGATATGGTAACAAATAGAGCATTATAGGGCTTCCAAATAGTGTACCCTATGATTCCCTATTATAGATGTAAGTATAACTATAGGTCATATAAGATACTTGTTGGCGCCAAAAATATGGACCGAAAGAAAGGAACGAAAAAAGAAGTCCGGCGCGCTGCCTCGCGAAGCACCGCCGCGAAGCACCCACGCGGAGCGCCCCGACCATTGCAGCCCCGCGAAGCTCCTGAGGCGGTAACGCTCCACGAACGCATTTGACGTTCGCGAGCCGCCGCGAAGCTCCTGAGGCGGTAATGCTCTGTGAAGGCATTTGACGTTCGCGAGCCGCCGCGAATCTCCTGAGCCGGTAATGCTCCGCGAAGGCATTTGACGTTTGCGAGCTGCCACGAAGCTCCTGAGGCGGTAATGCTCCACGAAGGCATTTGACGTTCGCGAGCCGCTGCGAAGCTCTAGTGGCGGTAAAGCTCCGTGGATGACATTGACGTTCGCGAGCGCGCCGCGAAGCACTGGAGGCAGCGCGCAAGCCCTGCTTCGTGGTGCCCATTCCCTATAAATACAGGACTCCTCCTGAGTCCCGAGGACGGACAATCCGACCTTTCGGCTTCTCCTCTCCCGAATCGCGAAGCACTCTTTTCCCCGGGAATCATGAGCTCTGCGAGGTACTCCTACTTCGCGAGACACCTCTGCTTTGTCTCGTTTTGAGCCCCTCTTCCGAGAGGGATGCCCTTCACGAATATCAAGGGCGTTCGCGAATGAAGGGGATTCCCAAGGGAACCCGAGCAGCCGCGGAGCATTTATGCTTCATGAAACACCCAACCCATGCTAGTGATCCCTATGCTAAGGCAGGATCGCTACACATCGTGAAGCACACTGCTTCGCAGGACCCTACTTCGCGAGGCACCCCTTCTTCGCGAGGCAGTGCTCCGCGAACACTGTTCCACTTCGCGAAGAACCTTCCCCTCACACCTATGCCCCATTCTAAGGCCAAGGCACTCCACTTCGTGAAGCACACTCCTTTGCTTAGTGATTCCTCTTCCCGTGCGACCCTCCAGGTTTGCATGATGTGATTTCAAACTCCCATGGACAATACCACCCGTAGCATTGCTTCGCCTAATGCTTCTTCGTATAGGCACGCTAACGGCTATTGCTTCTTCGCATATCCACGCTAATGTGGACCCCTCGATGGTTCGTTCCATGACCCCCCTTAACCGTGGCCTTACTCGTACCTTCCCTTCCCCAAGGACTAGAGGGTACCAGTTATGTAAGTCCTAGGGGTATAGAGTGAACCCACCTCGTCCGAGCTGCAGGACGTTAAACTGCCAAGCACCACGTCCTCAACACATGACGTTAAACTATGACCTGACCTCGTGCCCCTCACGAAGGGTCCCCCCAACTCGAACATTCTTTACACCACTCGTCTCCACGGGAATGGAATCACCCATTCACATGGGATGAGATCCTCCTTGTCAGAGTGGCGTATGTTCGTAGGAGAAGGGAGACCCTAGTTCCCCAATGGATGGCTGCACCTCTGCATCTCCGTACTTCCCCACTACCAAGGTCAGTGGAGGGCGTGATAGGGAACGAGGCACCTCCCACCATCGGACCAAGGTCCATCTTTCCCGCGCTTTGTCGCGCCATGGGCCTCCATCCTGGAGTAAGTCCCAGCACCATGGGCCGCCTAACGCGTAAGCCCCTTTTCGCTTCTCATGGACGCTTCCTTCGCGACGTGATCGTTAGGTCCTCGCAACCTCTTGTTTCTCACACCGAGCATGACTCACATGGGCTTAGAGTGAGAACCGACCCTGACCCCCACCCTTAGAGAACTACGTGGACATTGATCCATGTCAGGGCATGGTACGTAGGAAGCCTCCATGAGGTTCAAGCCCACCTGTCACTCATTCACGTCGGGTCTCATTCACGTCCAGCACGACGTTAAACTGCAATTCCAGTCCGACGGCAAGCCGTTGTGACTATCCTGAACTACGAGGTCTTTGATGCATGTCAAGGCATGGTATGTAGGAAGCCTTTTAGAGGTTCAAGCCCACCACTCATTGGACCAAGGTCCATCTTCACGTCGGTTCGCCGACAAAGCCACCTTGCTCGGTCGTTCATTCACGTCTAGTTTCGCCCCCGTCTAGCATGACGTTAAACTGCACGTCTCGTCCCGCATGACGTTAAACCGCATGCCCCACTTGTCCTGCATGACATTAAACTGCACACCCATTTGATCTACGAGGTCTTTGATCCATGTAAAGGCATGGTACGTAGGAAGCCTTCCAGAGGTTCAAGCCCACCACTCATTGGACCAAGGTCCACTTTCACGTCGGTTTGCCGACAAAGCCCCATATGAACTACGAGGTCTTTGATCCATGTCAAGGCATGGTACGTAGGAAGCCTCCACGAGGTTCAAGCCCACCCATCATCCAATTCACGTCGAGTTCTATCTACGTCCAGTACGACGTTAAACTGCAATTCCAGTCCGACGGCAAGCTGTTGTGACTAACCCGAACTATGAGGTCTTTGATCCATGTCAAGGAATGGTACGTAGGAAGCCTCTACGAGGTTCAAAGCCACCATCTGGTCGTTCCAACCTCATTCACATTGGTTCACCCCCGTCCCTCATGACGGTAAACTGCATTCTCCAATCCGAACTACGAGGACTTTGATTCATGTTAAGGCATGGTACGTAGGAAGCCTCCCCGAGGTTCAAGCCCAACTCCCATCGGACTAAGGTCCCTCACTTACATCGATTCGTCGACACCCACCGCCCGTCGTTTATTCACGTCAGGGTTCACTATCGTCCCACAGGACGTTAAACTATGTTCCATCAATCCCCTGAACTACGAGGACTTTGATCCATGTCAAGGCATGGTACGTAGGAAACCTTCCCAAGGTTCAAGCCCACCACTAGTGGACCCACGGGTCTTCTTTCACGTCGGTACGCAGACGATGCTCATCGGGCCAAGGTCCACCTTCACGTCGGTTTATCGTCGTCATCCCGAACTACGCGGACTTTGATTCCCTGCCACGGGGATACGTAGGAAGCCTCGTCAATTCTCAAGCCCAACTTCACTGTCGCCCCCTGCGATGGTCCCATTTCACTCTCCCTCCACCCCATTCATCAACCTACCACCCGTCCCGATTCTCGCCCGGACCGTCTTATCCTGGTGAGACCATGTCGGTACGCTCTTCTTCGCAGCCATCCATGGGCTGGCCCCGGTATCGACATCCCTTCGAGGAGGATCCCTCAATCCGATCTATCCTAGATAATGCTCTGGTAGGGTTGATCCGTCTCCGCTGGATGTTAAACTTGCGGCATACCCTGTGTTAAACACGGGAAGCTGAGGAAAACCTCAGATATGTTTCTATGACATATAATTCCAGGCGCTCGATGTGGGATTCCTCAGAATTCCACGCCCTTGAGAAGCCTTGTGGCCAAGGATAACAGACAGACATGCCAGGTACCCCAGCATCCAGACACGCTACGGATGCCTCAACGTGACTACTCCCCTAACCAAAGGTTGCTGCCCTGACTGGACCCCTTGGAATGTCCCGACAGAAGCAGTGTAATTAACCGGCGTCCATGGAAACATGGCACTGGGAAGAGTTTCACGAACAACCTATTAAATCTATGAGGGAGACCCGGACTAGGTGACGAGTTCTGAGGAGGAATCCACAGGAGGAAGAACCGACATCCCATCATCCCATTTCGATCAAGGAGCAGACGTCCCTGAATAAGGAGCGAATGTCGCAAGCCTTTGGAAAGTGGGAATGCGGGGCAACAAGGCGCCGCGCGTCCTCCCCCACGGACGGACGGGCGCGTGCCCCGGCGGAAGCGTCGGAAACAGAAATGGTGAACCCGACGTGAAATTATTCTCCTCAATATGGAGATTAGTAGCGTTCGAGACACCAGTAGATTGACATGTCACCAGATCCAGATATCTGGTGACTGGTCCCGCCAAGAAAATAGCGGGCCTGTCGTGAAACTCACCGGAAGTCAGGGCAGTAGAACGTGGGGCACTCCATTCTGCAGCGTGTTGGCGTGGATCCTTCTTACAGATGTGGAGAATGAAAGGACGTTGGGGCGCTGGCTATCAATCCTTTTCCTCTTAGTACTGATGAGTTGATCACTTCATTTCTCAGGAACCAGGTTGCTGTTACAGAGACGCTATCACTGTCCGCTCCCCGCCCACGCAGGGGTAGGGGAAACACCGCTATGACCACCCCACGTAACGCCGCTACCGCCACGACGGCCACCACATCGCGGAATATGGGGCACCCACGTCCCCTTTCCCCATCAGAGGGCATCCAACGAAGGGTGATCAATAACCTCGTGCGCAGGTACCCGGAAGAAGGGGTCATCCCGACCCGGGATATGGCCCGCTTGGACCTGGAGGCCTCCAGGCCCCGCCGTCAACGCCGCCCTAACAGGCCGCGCAGGGAGCCCCCGCTCCCCGCCCCAACATTCAACCGTTTTGGGAGCTTGTCTCCAGAACGCCTTGAGGACTCCTCGCCTTATGCTGAAGAGGCGGGCGCCGTCCGGCTCAGCCCGCTCAGGGTCCTGACCCGAGGGCTCCAGGCGAGAGCTCCCGCCCGGCCGCGTCAGCGCCGCCATCCAGCCCCGCAGGAAGAGCAGGCAGGCTACGTCCCTGCACCACCTGCACCAGCCCGCCTGACCCGACGTCAGCGCCGGGCCCGGGCTGAGGACGCGCGCCCAGGTGTGTCGACGTCGACAGCTACAGTGGCCCGAGCCACCGCCTACGTGCATCGTGAATCCCCTGCATATACTGAGCAGGGGCACTCCTTCACCCAACCAGGATCGAGACCCCAACCGCCCCACGGGTAGGCTGGGTTGACTCTCTGGGTTGCAGGCCCAAGTGGTGATCGCCGCGAGCTAACCCGCGGTAATGTCACCCCGTACGGAGGTCCTCCCCGTACCACTACTCCACATAGGGTGGGACTTCCCCGCTCTGAGGTTCGTCATGGAGGAATGCCTCGTGCTACCCCCATCCCGCAGGAAGACCTGCCCCACGGCAGTGACGCTTAGTGCAGAAACATTTCCCGCGCCCACTATATAGGGTATGGAGTCCATCCTCCTGCCCCCGACCACCAACCAGAAGGCACCGTCCATCCGGTCCTTCTCCAACATGGGGTCCCTCCCTACGTCCTCTCTGCAACTGGCGAAGGTCCTCCTCACCCCAGCAACTCGAGGATTGAAGGTCAGCCTCGCTCCACTCGCATCGACCATGGATGTCCTCCCCATGCTCCTTCCAGTTCCAACAGAGGCCCCACCCACATGGGTACTGTTCATGGAGGTCCTCCCCATGTACCCTTCGACATTTTCCCCGGTGCCCCTCGCACCCTGGCTATCTCGAGTGGGGGCCCTCTCTGCCACGGCACCAGCGCCGCCCCGAGGATTCCTAATAGGGATCAACCCTGTCCCGAAGAGCCGCCCCGGGGCAGAAGAGCGGGTCGTCGCCGCTACAAGAAGAATCCAGGGAAGGCCCAGGTGGAGATCAAACCTGCCCGCTTCTCCGACTCGGAAGCGGACTGCGATTCAGCGATGGAACCTTCTCCCCGCTCCTCCGTATCAAGGACTGGGGCAGGAACCAGACGTGTTAGCCTCATTCTCCCGGAATTTGAGGTCCACCAAATTCCCATCTCCCTCCACAGGTACATCCAAGAGGAAGAAATCATGGGAATTATGCAGGTCTCTACCGTGCAATCACCGCCTCTGTCACCAGAAGAGCCCTCTACCTCTACCAGAGATCACAGAGAGTTATTTTGGGGGCCAACGACGGTAGAGTGACGAGACGACCTGTCGCCGGTAGCTGCGGCTCCTGTTCCGGAAGCTGTGGTTATCAGCCCGTCGTATCGTGACATCGTGGCCAGGTCACCTCACTCTTCGGAGGATGGCCCAGAATTCGGCGGCCAGTCAGCTCGTTTTCCGTATTCTCCACCGCCGAGCTTACTATCCTAGATGTCCACCTCGGTACCGCTACCGGTCCCTGAGCTGCCCCCGGTTGACGAGTGGGGCAACACAGGGCCAGACCCTAAGTCCGAGCCCAGGAGCTTCTAGAGTATCCTTGCAGCGGATTACTTCCCGGAGAAGTTCTGGCCAACGGCGTTGCTGAATTTCCGCATACCAGAGTCTCTTACCCCTGAAGACGTGGGGTGCTTTTGTTGAACCCTATGGGCAACACACTTCCGCCTCTGTTATGAACGGGTGGTGTACCCCAGAAGTCGAGAGCACTTCGAAGAAATCGTCGAGCAGTGCCTCCTGATCGATGCGGCCGCACTTCTTGTGGCCCAGCACCCTGAGTCGCCAGGCCACCAGATCTCCCTTCAACGAAAATGCATTCAGAGTCTTAAAGAACTCCGTAGAATCGTCAGTGAAGCCACCCCCCATGTGCAAGTCCGTGGTTGGGGACACTATGCTGCTCTCCTCTTCGACCCTATCCGACGGAAGCCCGATTTGCTATGCGACATCGAGGACATGCCCTCAAGAGGGTTTGCAGTCCACATGGCTGATGTTGTGGATAAAGAAGATGAGCTTGAATTCCTTGATGGAGACTTACCACCCGAGGGCATACCGCCGCTGCTCGACCCATCAGGGAGAGTTACCCGTTAGTAGAGGAACCTGCTAGGTCTCCCCGTACCCACCGAGTCGCTGGTACTCGGTCGAAACACTGGGAAGGGTAAGGAGCATGTCGGAATAGTCAAGCACTCTGACCTGTCCGCCTCTGTGCAGAAAACGGACGAAGATCCTGAGAAGGCCACGTTACTCCAGCTGCTTGCTGAGTAGAAAAAGCTGGTTGACGAACTCTTGGCTGAGCGCGCCGCAGAGCGGCGACCCGACTATGGTAATCCCAGGACGGGGCAGCAGGGGAAGGAACAATTCCCCCCTGTGAGATGCCTCCGGGAAACCCTGATCATGCTACTACCGCAGACAGGGCAGAAGCCGGAACGTATGGCAAGAGGGCATGATACGTCTCGCCAAACCCCCCCGAGCGACGAGGCAATATGAAGAATCCAATTCGGGTTCCCCCAATCGCCCCGCAGGTCATCCAGCCAGTTGACCCATGAGCGGCCAAAGCCGTCTACCGTGTTGAAGAACCTGGCAATGGACTTGTGGTTAGGGATCCCCGTCAAGACAGGGACCCCCACCCGGAGGATCTTATTGCGGCGCTCACAGCCCGCCTCGAAGCATTGGAAACGTGGCAGGTGGAGGTCCCACCGGATGGCAAGCCTTATCCCGCATGGGTGGATGATATGCCCGCACCTCCGGGTTTTGGGAACCCCACTTTCTCGCCTTTTAACGGGACAGGGGACCTGCCGTAGCACTTGGCTCATTTTTCTTCTAGGTGTGGCCCCATGCTGGGGACCCCGGCTCAGCAAGAAGCCGCCAAGCTCCGATGTTTCGTACAGACAATGGAAGGTCCGGCATTTTTCTGGTATAGCCAGCTCCCTATCGGATCAGTGACCGGTTGGGAGGATCTTCGCCGGCATTTCTTATACCAGTTCAGATCCACTACGCGAAAGACCAACATTGTAGACCTCTTCAAGTGCAAGAAAAGGCCTGATGAGCGAGTCGGAGACTTCATCGCCCGGTGGAAGGGACTTACGTATTCCCTCTATATGCCACTGACTCAGGAGCAATTATTGATGATGTGTGTCGGGAATGTCAAGACAGAGCTGGTACCCTCCCTGATCACCCAAAACTACCCTGGAGGGTTCAGAGATTTCTCAGATAAGGCTCAGTGCCTCGAGGAAGCCCTGCAACAGGCTAGTCAGGCACGTTTGTTGCCCCCTATGATCCCATCTAGGAGGACCACCAGGGCTGAACCCACCGCGGTGGCTCAAATAGAAGCCCCGAGGCAGCTGGAGTTGCTGCCGACGACACCACCCCCGCAACCCCGCAGAGGTCCTCCACCTCAAGCACAGGCTCCTGCCCAGCAGCGACCACCTCAGAACCGACAGGTTCCCCCGCGCAACGCGCCACCGCTACCTAGGCGAGAAAATCAGGCGCCGCCTCCTCGGCAGGCCCCTCCGGCCCCTCGTTAGGGCCAGGCCCCCAGGGCCCCTTATCCGGAAAGAAGGTACCAGACCTATTTGTTCAATGAAAATCAGGTCCCTGGCTACTTTCGATGTGCTCTAGAGCAAGGGATTGTGCGTCTGCCTGAGTGCAGAAGGCCGGAAGAGGGGCATCTCACCGATCACCCCAACTACTGCCCTTATCATCAGATCCTGGGGCACACCCTCAAGCAATGCTATGTGTTTAAAGACTGGCTTCGGGACCAGTTCAACAACAACATAGTCAAGTTGGGCCTAGCACCAGCGCAAGTGGCAGGTGTCTTTGCAGGAGCAGAGATCGGCAGCGACAACGAAGGCGAGTGGCAGCAGGTCCCCAGCCACGGGTCCCAGAAATACGACGACTGGATGGCTCGAAAAACCGTCGTCCGTGCCCATGGTATCATTCGGGCGCGCCTGAAGCAGCCAGAACCTTCAGAAGAAGTAGCCGGTGCCTCCGCATCATCTTCACAGTCGGCCTCGTCCCAAAAGGGCAAGCAGCGGCGACTCAAGAAGAAGCAACACGCACCACCGTTGCCGTCGTCATCCTGCACCCTCGACGACATTATGCCCCCTGAAATGGTGATTCCTCCCAGAATCCGCCTAGCAGTGGATGACTCCTTGAGCGACAGCCAAGGGTACGCTTCGGTTAACACCGTGGAGCTGGTAAAGCCCTATATTACCCCCGACAAGGGGGAACGCCAGGCAGACCTCCCCAACGTTTCCAGCCGACGTCAACGTCAGTGGAATCGCAATCGCGCCGGTCATCGAGGTACATCAGCAGGCACTCTTGGCCAAGCCGTGCACGCTACCGAGACCAGGCAGCAGGCTCAGCGCAGATCACAGCACGCGCAAACCCATCTAACACCCTCAGCTCTACCTCCACCGCTGTTCGTGCTATTGGATCGGGGGGAGCCGCCTTGTTCGTATCACAGTCAGTCTTGCCTAGCTACAGGCCAGCCTCCGCTGCCTGATCCTAGTCCGGCGACTACTCTTCAGGCTTCTACTAGTAGGCAGCGAGATGTACCCAGTACTAGTCAATCACCGGTTCAGCCGGCTGGACCCGCTGTGCCTCCAAATGCCGAACGACCTCCTGTAAGCAGAGGCTCGCGTTTGGCACGAAAGTACGATGTTCTGAAGCACCAGGCCGGAATTCCGGCGAGGCTCTCCATCCTTGAGGCCCTTCTCCTGTCATCTGAAATGCGTGAGGCACTTGCCGAGGCCCTAAAGAGCCCCCTCCAGTTCGAGATGGAGGTAGCAGCTGCAGAAGCCTTCCATACCGAGACGATCGAAAATGCCGAATGTCAGGCGGTTATCTCGTTCTCCGGTGAAGATGAGGACCCTCCTATACAGGGGCACATTCGCCCGTTGTACAGCACTGGCCACTTCAATGGTGTGGAAGTCCGCCGCTGCCTCGTTGACACAGGTTCCGGAATCAATCTAATTCCGACCCGGACGCTGTGAAAGATGGGTCTGTCCGAAGGTGATTTAACTCCCTCTGACCTCAGGATCCAGGGGTACGACAGGACAGAGCAAACCCCAGTCGGCATGATCCACTTGAAGACTCAGTTCAGTGGCTTAATTTCCAGCACCGAGTTCATGTTTGTCTCTCAGGACACTGCCTACAACGCATTGATGGGTATGCCATGGCCCCATCTGCATGCAGCGATCCCTTCGTCGTATCACCAGTGCCTCAAGTACTTGCTCAACGGTCGAGTAGGCGTGCTCCAAGGAGACGCGTCCCCTTTCGCTTCTTTTGAGGCCCGCTATCTGGATGCGGGTTATTACAAAAGTAAGTACAAGAAAATCCTGGTAAGCGAGGATGAACCTGCCCCTGTCACAAGTGATCCCTGGGCAAGCATGGATGACACCTACATCCTCCTGATCCACCGGTTGGAGGCCATGACCCCCAACATGGGACAATGTTTTGTTGTTTCAGGTACGCAAGGAAGGCATGTTCTCGTGTCCAAGCAACGATGGAAAATCACCTTGTACTCCTACATCAACCAGGCTCAAGTCATCCCGGAACCCCCTATCCCTTTACGGTACCGGGACGTCAAGATTATGACAACGGCAGTGCGCCATACGTGTCTCTTCCGCGGGGCTGGAATTAACCGACTCTGGCCGACACGTCACCACTGCTTTGATATCATCAAACATGGCCCTTTAGGCCGGAGGCCAGATGGGATAGGGTCGACTGCCTTCATTGCTATGGTCTCAATGGCAAGAGAGTCTCCCGATGTGATGACCGCTGCTGCCCAAGTCGGGACCAGATGCCCCTCGGATTTTGATAGCCCAGAAGTACCCCCCATCGCAGGAAGTCCCCCCACGGGTGGGGAGGATGACTTGGAGGATGCTCCCCCAGCCTTTGAAGAGGGCGTCTCTACCACGGTTGATGAACTGGTACAGGTGAACCTTGGTAGCGAGGCAGATTCGAAACCCACATTGATCAGTGCGGCCATGACCCCCAAGTAGCTGCATCAGTACGTAGACTTCCTCAAACAGCACCGTGATGTGTTTTCTTGGAGTTACAACAAGATTCCAGGGCTAGATCCCCAGGTGGTCATTCACCGTCTGGGCCTCCCGGAAAAACATCGTGGGTTTAAGCAGCCTCCCAGGAAGATGCACCCTTCTCATGGTGCTATGGTTGAGGCCGAAGTTGACAAGATAATCAAAGCCAACTTCGTCATGGAGGTCCAGTACCCCAAGTGGCTTGCCAACATTGTGCCAGTCAGGAAGAAGAATGGGCAGATCAGAGTCTGCATCGACTTCTGCGATCTTAATCTCCACTACCCAAAGGATGACTTCCCACTCCCGGTGACGGAGCTGTTGATTGACACCACGGCCGGGTTCCAAGCCCTCTCTTTCATGGATGGGTATTCCGGGTATAACCAGATCCGGATGGCCCCCGAAGACGAGGAGTCCACTGCCTTCAGGGCTCCCCAAGGTACCTTTTGCTACCAGGTAATGCCATTCGGTTTGGAAATTGCAGGTGCCACTTATCAGAGGGCCATGCATCGCATATTCAAACCGATTCTCAGGACATTGGTGGAATGCTACATGGATGACCTCGTAGTGAAATCATGCCAGCGCCAGGACCATCTCAAAGACCTTGAGAAAGTGTTCGGTTTCCTCTGTTCCCGTCACCTGAAGATGAACCCGCTGAAGTGTGCCTTCGGGGTCACCTCCGGGAAGTTTCTTGGCTTTGTTGTCAGATACCGAGGTATCGAGATCGACCCGGAGAAGGTCAAGGACATCAGCCAAATTCCTCCCCTGAGCAACATTTGGGAGCTTCGAGGCCTTCAATCCCACTTAGCCTATATACTCCGATTCATCGCGAATCTGGCCGGCAAGTGTAAGCCCTTTTCCTAGCTCATGAATAAGGGAGCCACCTATGAATGGGATGAGGAGTGTCGGACCGCCTTCGTATAAATCAAGCAGTATCTGCTCCAACCTCCAGTATTGATGCCACCCGTCTCTGGAAAGCCGCTGGCCATTTATGTGACCACCCTGGAGAGATCCCTCGGTGCGCTGCTCGCCCAGAAGAATAATGAGGGTACTGAGAACGGTCTCTACTATCTCAGCCGCATGCTTCTCGATACTGAGGTCAGATATTCCCCCATCGAAAAGAGCTGCCTTGCGCTCGTCTTCACTGTGGAGAAGTTACGACATTACCTGCAACACCATGAGGTGCAATTGGTCTCCCGTTAGACCCACTGAAGTACATCCTGAACCGTCCCATGCTGACTGGCCGACTAGCACGGTGGGCGGTGATTCTCCAGCAGTTTGATATCAGGTTTTTACCTCAGAAGGCCATTAAGGGACAGGCATTGGCAGACTTTTTAGCTGCCCATCCAACCTCCGCGGATCAATCCCTGGACCTGGATTTCCCTGATGAGACGATCCTCTCAGTCGATCATGATGTCCCGTGTTGGCAAATGCATTTCGACGGCGCCTCCCGGAGCCCCACCGGTAGGAGGCTCAACGATCCCAAGCTCAACAGAGTGGGCCTGGGTATTGTCTTCAATACCCCGGTGCAAGCCGTCCTGCCATACTCGTTCCTGTTGTCAGAAGGCTGTACAAACAATGAGGCAGAGTACCAAGCTCTCATCACCGGCCTCGAGCTGGCCCTTGAGATCCATGTGCCCCATCTACATGTGAAGGGAGATTCTGAGCTGGTAATCAAACAGGTTAATGTCGACTACGTTGTCAGGAAGCCGGAGCTCGCACCGTTGCTGGAGTACACCCTCCGCCTAGTGGCCCAGATCTCCCCTCAACCAGAGGTTACCTTTGTCCCACGGTTGCAGAACGGCCAAGCAGACACCTTGGTTGGTTTAGCCGCGTCGCTCGCAGAACCCGAGCAAGACGATTTGATCATACATGTGGCACACCGGAGAGTCATTGCCCCCATCACCCAAGAGGACCATGATGGCCTGCGGGTAGGCCATCTCACCGCCGGACCCTCCATATCGGGAGTCCCGGATTCGTCAGACGCAGTGGTTGAAACCACCCTCGACTGGAGAGCACCTTTTGTCGAGTATCTCCAAAATGGTCAGCTCCCAGACGACCGGGCCGAGCACGAGTGAATCCGACGCCACGCGCTGCAATTTACCCTCCAGAGCGGCCCCAGTCTTGAACAAATCCTTTATAAATGGAGTTTTGATGGTGTCCCTCTCCGTTGCCTCCAAGGAGGGGAGATACCTCTATTTATGCAAGAGGTTCACGCCAGTTCCTGTGGCGCCCATCAAGATGGGCCGAAACTGTCCCATCAAATCCGGAGGTTAGGGTACTTTTGGCCCTCTATGATCCACGATTGTATTGGATATGCCAAGAGATGCCACGCGTGCCAAGTACACGCCAACTTCTTGCATCGGCCACCGGAGCCCCTCCACCCCACCAAGTACTCTTGGCCATTTGCGGTATGGGGACTTGATGTAGTAGGACCGTATCCACCAGCAACAGCCCGCCAGTGTAGGTTCATCCTGGCTGCTGCAGATTTCTTCTCCATGTGGGCAGAGGCAGTTCCGCTCAAAGAGGTCAAGGACCGTTCCATCGTTGACTTTGTGAGCTCCAACATTATCCACCAGTTTGGGGTACCTCACGCCGTCCTCACCGATAACGGCCCCAACTTCTGAGCAACTGAATTGAAGAAATTGTACGTTAAGTACGACATCCGGACGAACCATACCTCCCGCTACCACGCGCAGGCGAATGGACAGATCGAGGCGTTCAACAAGACCCTCTCTAACATTCTGCAGAAGATGGTTGGTCAGAATAAGAAAAGTTGGTCGGAAAATCTCCCCAACGCCCTCTGGGCTTACCGGAAGACGACTCGCAACTCTACCCAGGTGACCCCATAATCCCTCGTGTATGGAGCTGAGGCCATCCTACCAATTGAGATCCAGCTTCCGTCGTTACGCACTGCAGTTTATGACCAGCAGACATCAGATGAGGTAGCCGAGATCCATCTGGCTGAATTAGAAGCACTGGACGAGAACCGGCTTCGTGCCCTGAACAATCTGGAAAGGCATCAGGACAAGATAGCGAGAGCCTTTGACAAGAAGGTTCGTCTTCTCTCTTTTCTACAGGGCGACCTGGTACTGGACCTTCGAGCGCCAATGATTCCCGGTAGGAAACAACCCAAATTAGAACCCAAATGGGAAGGGCCTTATATCATCCATAAGGTTTACCCCAATGGAGCATACTCCTTGGTGACCATAGATGGAGAGCGTATAACCCCTCCCACCAATGCCAAATTCCTCAAACGATACTTTGCCTAGGGAAAAAGGGTCCTCCACGACCCTAAACTGCAAAATGGTCCCGCACGACCTTAAACTGCATCTTCGTCCTGCAAGACGATAAACTGTAAAATGGTCCCGCATGACCTTAAACTGCACGTTATGGTCCAACATGACTCTAAACTGTAAAGTCCTGCACGACCATAAACTTCATCCTCGTCCTGCAAGACGTTAAACTACAAGCCGGTCAGGCCTTCTTGACCGAGGCTCAGCCTTAGGCCCCTTGGCCTCCTCGGGGCCCCGGCCCCGTCTTCACCGCGAGACGTTAAACAGCAAGCTGGTCAGGTCTCCCTGACCACGGCTCGGCCTCAGGCCCCCTGGTTTTCCCTGATCTATTCTATTGCGGGATTGTATGGTATGGAGCAGGACTATGTCCTCATTCACGTCGGATTACTCGTCGTACCGTACATATCCCCAAATGAGATGCTTCTTATCATCCCACATGACATTAAACTGCATTTCTAGAACTACGTATGGCTTGATTCTCATCCTTATGAGATACGTAGGAACGCTCGGATGCCTCGTCTTGAGCCCAACCCCAAGCTTTTCCCTTCCACTATTCCCCTTTGGAATAGTTTCCTTGGAAGATCTTTGTGTAGCAGGGAGTAGGCTTTATTGGCCCCGCTTACACAACCCTGCTCGCACAAGGATTGTAAGGGTCGCACCATGTGCCTGCTCCCATTCTTCTATTCCTTCCACGTCCTCACCACATGACGCTAAACTGCATGGCCTTCAAGAACTAAGTATGGATTGATTCTCATCCTTATGAGATACATAGGAATGCCCGGACATTTCATCCGTTGGACCAGCCCAAAAGCCAAAATCTGCCCCTCAGGTCAAGACATGGCAGGGTGGACACTTTTGCCCCGACCCGTATCGATCAAGCCTCGACCCGGCTGCACATTCCCCCCTGGAGGTGTCTTCCCCTTTCGTGGATGGATACAGCTATGCTTCACCCACTCCTTGACTGGGATTCCATCATTTTTCACACCCAGAGGGACCCCTAAGAACGGCCTAGATACAATGCCCAAGGGCTCTCCTACCGATACGGGCCAACGCCCCCGAGGGTTTTCAAGCAACAAGCCGATACAAGTCCCGCGTTGCGAATTTGGTCAGCGGTCGATGCTCATTTGTTGCTCCCATATGGGTCACCATAGGAACGCTGTGTTTAGAACATGTTCAACAGTGTCCTGGATCTTCAGGTCCACCCCGAGATGTCCCAGACATCGAGTGCAGTAATTCATTATGCCCCATCCTGAGGCGACAAACTTCCCCCAGGTGGTGCTAGCGATCGGGCCCACGGCCATGATTCCTCATAGGGGTGTACGGTGTGATGTGGGACTATATCCTCATTCAAGTCGGGATCATGTACCATGCCGTACGCCTCCCCTTACGAGGCCCAGCCTCAGGCCCCTTGGCCTTCTTGGGTCCCCGACCCTCGTCCCCATGTAAGACGTTAAACTGCAAACCAGTCAGGCCTTCTTGACTGATGGCAGACCTTAGGCACCTTGGCCTTTCCGGGCCACGGACCAGGATTCCTCATAAGGGTGTACGGCATGATGTGGGACTATGTCCTCTTTCACGTCGGGATCATGTACCATGCCGTACGCCTCCCCTTACGAGGCCCAGCCTCAGGCCCCTTGGCCTTCTCGGGTCCCCAACCCTCGTCCTCATATAAGACGTTAAACTGCAAACCAGTCAGGCCTTCTTGACTGATGGATGACCTTAGGCCCCTTGGCCTTTCCGGGCCACGGCCCAGGATTCCTCATAAGGGTGTACGGCGTGATGTGGGACTATGTCCTCATTCACATCGGGATCATGTACCATGCCGTACGCCTCCCCTTACGAGGCCCAGCCTCAGGCCCCTTGGCATTCTCGGATCCCCGACCCTCGTCCTCATTGCAAGATGTTAAAGTACAAGTAGGTCAGGCCCCTTGGCCTTTCCGGGACACGACCTAGGTCCTCTCTTATAGGAGTGTACGACGTGATGTGGGACTATGTCCTCATTCACATCGGCTTCTTCGCCATACCGCACACCTCCCTTGTTTAGGGGTATATTGCTCCCCTTCTCGTCCAGTATGACATTAAACTACATATAGAGAACTACGTGTGGCTTGATTCCCATCCTCATGGGATACGTAGGACCACCTGAATGTCCAAGATTCGGGTCCAGCCCCATCTCTCGGGAATCCTCATCCCATCCTGGCCCCTTGGCATATCCTTCCTCCATGAGAGGATTATATGGTGTGGTGTGGAATTATGGCCTCATTCACGATGGTCTCGTAATGACCACGCCATTTCCCCCCCCCCTACTAAGCTGTTTCATTGATCACTTTTTTGGCGGTTCACCAATGTGCTTAAGAGTACTCTGGTTTTTTACCTGGAATGCCAAGCTTTACTCGGACATGTCCGCACCTGCTTTCTAGGCTTTGCGTATCCCCACATCAGGGCTTTCATCATCTCTCACACACGGAGGGACCCCCAATAATGACCTGGATACTACGCCCAAAGGCTCTCCTACTATTACGGGCCAATGCCCCTGAGGGTTTCGGACAACAAATCGATAAAATCCCGCGTTGCGAATATGGTCAGCGGTCGATGCTCGTTTGTTGTTAACACCTCAGGCTAATGCGATATGGACGCTGTGTTTCCATCATGGTTAACAGTTTTCCTCTATCGCCACGCCATCCCATTAAGCCTAAATGCCGGGTACACGATTCACACCCTTCCTCACTTCATCATGTCCAAGTAGAGTCTCAGAACTCTTGGTACTTTTCCTCCGTGCACATCTGCGCGTTGGGAGAATAAGCTGCATCAAAGGAGTCCTTAGAAACTCTCTGCTGACTCCCCTTTGATAGACGCCCCAAGTATTGAGATAAGGATCTTCCCCCCTTGTTTCCCACACCGAGTTTATCTCACGTGGGCTTAGGGATTGGGTTGACATCTGTGCCTACTCGGGAGTTGTCACCATCCACCATCCGAGCTCTAAGACCATAAACTAAGATTCTCATCTAGAACTACGTTCAAGACCCCTTGTCTTTGGGTCCAGCTTGAGTTCAGCAAGTTCACCTCTCTGGTCCTGCCTTCAGGACCCCGACCACGGGACCGCGTGGCGTAGTGTAGGACCACGTCCTCATTCACGTCGGGTTTGCAATAGATGCACCACGCACACCCCATTCTGAGAGTTAGCCCTCCTATTCCTTGTCCTGCATGACATTAAAAGGCATCCTTCAGAACTACGTGTGGCTTGATTCCCACCTTTATGGGATACGTAGGACCACCTGAATGTCTAAGATTCGGGTCCAGCCCCACCTCATAGTGATCTCCTAATCTCCCGGTCACCTGGGCCACTTGGTCTATCCCTCTCCAGGAGGGGGATGTGTAGGTATGATACAAGGTTTTGGTCACCGTGCCCCCTTCCCCTGGGAATCTTCCATCTATCGATCACCCTCAAGGTTGAGTCCCTTGACTCCTTGCATTGGTTCACCCATGTATTAAGAGTACTCTGGTCTAGGGCCAAGAGTGTCAGATTCAACTTGATCAAGTTCCTTCCGCTTGTCAAGCTTCGTGTTCCCCTCCATTTGGGCTTCCATCACCTTTCAAACCTGGAGGGATCCCCAAGAACGGCCTGGATACTACACCCAAGGGCTCTCCTACCGATACGGGCCAATGCCCCCGAGGGTTTTGGACAACAAATCGATAAAATCCCGCGTTGCGAATACGGTCAGCGGTCGATGCTCATTTGTTTGTCCCCATTTCAGGCTAACGCGATAGGATGCTATGTTGCGAACATGGTCAGCAGTAATACTCTGTCGTCACGCCATCCCCTTCAGTCCTTGAATGTTGGTTGCATGATTCACATCATTTTCCACCCCATCATGTACAGTTAGAATCTCGACACTTTTGGTGCTATCCCTCAGTGCACCTTTTCATGTCAGGGGGAAAAAGCTGCAATCTGGCGTCCTTCGGGGCTCCCATGGTCCGAGCTCTAAGACCATAAACTAAGATCCATTCGGGACTACGTTCATCTTGATTCCCATCCTCATGGGATACGTAGGACCGCCCAGACGCCCTGTCTCCTGGTACAACCCATTTAGGAAACCAGTCTCTCCCCGAGTTTCACCTCTTACCTCTATATAGGCCCCTCGGCCTAAGGTGTCCCTCTCCGAATGGCGTACAATTTGATGTGGGTCTCCGTCAATTGTGTTTTATAACACTGCGCACATTTCCTGCCTAGCATCGTCTCTGCTATGTCTGCGCTGCATGACGATAAAATGCATGCTTGGTCCTATCATACGACCCTAAACTGTGGCATTATCGTCCTGGCCGCACGACGAAAAACCGCACCACGTTGTGGTGACCTTGTTGTAGAGGACATCACATTGGGTATTGGTCATGTGCCATGCCATTTGTCAACGCCCATCACGACATGATCCTTGTGGTGACATCACAGCCTACTATTCTGGGCCTGTCGCTTCACAAAAAAAACCATTCACCTTAAAGAACAAACAAGATACATCAAATTACACCTCTTTTAGTGCAAGGTGCCACGCCTGCACTCCCCTTTTCCCCTGGCACTGGTATCCTACCATGCCACCTTCCAGAACTACGTATGGCTTGATTCTCATCCTTATGAGATACGTAGGAGTGCCCGGGCACTTCCCTGCGGGCCCAGCCTAACCTTTGTGTTCAGTCCCTCGACTCGAACATTTCCCCAGAGAATGCATGGTAAGTAGGGATTAGGTCCTCCTTCACGTAGGGTCTTGACTCCATGCGTCCCCTGCTCCCTTTACCCATTTATGGTCAAAGGCACCCTTAAGAACTACGTATGGCTTGATTCTCATCCTTATGAGATACGTAGGAGCGCCCGGGCACTTCCCCGTGAGCCCAGCCTAACTTTCCCTTTCGGTCCCTTGACCAAAAACCTCTCCCAAGGAGGTTGCGTGGTGTGATATGGGGTTTTGCCCTCATTCACGTCGAGTTGTTCACCACGCCGTACACACCTCTTATTCTCATTCACGCCAGGTGTTTGATTTACTCCACCATGTGCCTCTTATGTTTCCTCTCACCCATGGTCCGAATTCTACGACCCTAAACTAAGATCCTCCCAAGGGAATGGAATCTGCTCCCTTTCTCTAATATGTTTCGTTGCCGTATTCAGATGTGTTTCGACAAAGAGCCCGAAGTGTGAGATTGTTACAGGGACATTCCCCTCGTCCCATGACAAAGCTTCGTGAGCTCGCTATTTGGATCCTCATCCTCTTCCACATCCAAAAGGACCCTTGGACGACATGGATACTAGGCTTAAGGGCTCTCCATGAATGCTGGACCTAAGGGACCTTTAATCGTTTCGGGCCAACGTCCCTACGGATATTGGACAACAAATCGATAAAATCCCGCGTTGCAAATACGGTCAGTGGTCGATGCTCATTTGTCTGTCCCCATTCTAGGCTAACGCGACAGGATGCTGTGTTGCGAACATGGTCAGCAGTTATCCTCCATCGTCACGCCGCCATCATCGTGATCTGAATCTCGAGCACCCTGATTCACACATTTCCACTTCCTCATGTTCAAGTGGAATTCCATCATACTCGACTCTTTCTCTTCACGAATCTAGGTGTTCTAAATGATCGTGTTAGTTTTATTGGGCCGGTATTCACTGAGCGTCCCATTTCCCTAACCTTCCCCTCTCTGGGTCGGGATGTTCCCACCACTACTACTTGTTTCCCACACCGAGCACGACCCACGTGGGCTTAGTAGTTTTGGAGAGATGTGTACCAACGCGGTCAGGATGCTCCTCGTCCTACATGACGTTAAAATGCGCTTTCAGAACTATGTATGGATTGATTCCCATCCTCATGGGGTACGTAGGAATACCCGGCCACTTTGCTTCGGGCCCATCCCAATCCTCACTCTTGGTCCCTCGACCCGAAGAGTTTCCTCCGAGGGTATGTGGTATGAGTTGGACTCCAAGTCCTCATTCACGTCGGTTTCATATCTACCGCGCCACACACTTCCTTCCCTCTTATTCCACGTCCTATCGTATGACGTTAAACTACAGGAGTCTATGTGTCCTCAACGCATGACATTAAACTACGGTTCTACCCTGAACAAGTTCAGGATTCCCCAAGATCCCACTGGAAAGTGACAGATCCCCTCGCCAGAGAGGCCCTGTCTGAAAGAAGGAATGATCCATGATCAAACCGATGCGCCTATCTGGTGTGCTCCCACCACGGTGGTGTAACTACCTAAGTGTTGGATTCTGTTCGGACAGACCATCACTCCATATTCCACGCTTTGTGTGCCCCTTATTCGGACCCTCGTCCCCTTTCATGTCTCACGGGACCCCCTAACGGCCTGGTCTCATGCCGCATCGACTCACCTACTGTCCTGGGCCAACATTCCCGAAGACAGGTCATATCTGGAAGGACCCCCTAACAGTATGGATTTTTGACCTATGGTCCGCCAACTGTCCTGGACCAACATCCCGAAGGATTGATCAACAACATTTGTGACATGGTACCGTGTTTCAAACATGGTCAACAGTCGACCCTCATTTGTTGTCCCCATTACAGGCTAATGCAATAAGGGTACCGCTTCTCCTCCAAGGTTAACGGTTGTCCCTTATTGTCACGCCATCCCCACAATGTTCCGAATCTTGGGTATCGTAATTCACGCTTCCCATTTTCATCTGTTTGGACTGATTTCAGCACCCCTGGCGTTGCCCCGTTCGTGCATAAGAGCACGTTGAAGAAACGGTAATTTAGCTATCCTGAAAGTTCCCTCTCCCATAAAGCCTCTCCAGTCTCTCAGAAATACGGACTAGTAATCCGAATCCCGGACATCGGGCTCGACCCACGTGGGCTTAGGGAATTGTCATCGAACGTCCCGAAAACATTGTAGGGATGTAACAAGGAAATTCGACAGTGGAAATCGTGCGTGCTACGACATTCAAAACAAAGGTAAAATTTGGAAGCACGAAAGTACCAATAAAGGGTTTTGGGTTTGTTACAATACTCGGGGGTCGACTTCTCCCATGGATGGGTTGACCCCGTCAAAAGAGCGTTGCAGCTCCACCACCCGTTGACTTGCGGCATACAAGGCTTGCTGCCGCTGAACCAACTCCCGCTCCTCCTCAGCAGCGGTGGGGCGCAGTTCGTCAGTCCTGGCTTTGGCCCTCTCTACATCAGCTTGAACGGCGGCCATCTTTCCAGAGGTCTGCCTAATATGCTCTTCTGCCTCTGCCAGCTGGGCCTTCAACCATGAGACCAGCTCAGATTGTGCGTCAAGAGAGGCTGAAAGCTTGTCTGCCCGGGTCTGCATCTGTTGAACCTCGCCTTCAGCCTCCTGGAGCTTCTTAATGCTGGTCTCTTTCCTCCGCTTCCATCCCACCCTGAGCCCACGATCATGCTCCCGGATCTTCTCAGCCATATGATCTCGGATGAGTGCATGAGGACGTTGGGAATCCACTCCCCCAGCGCACAGTTCGCGCAACCGCGAGCGAAGCCTATCCATTTCGGCCAGCCATTGTGCTTGGGGAGTGTCCTTGATAAAGCGCGCGATCAGCTTCCATGACCGGCGGCTGACTATGCTGATGTCTTCCTCGTCGGAGGCCGTTTCGTCCCAGTCTGTGCGATTGGAAGGCTCGTACGCGGGATACGCCCGCAGGAAATCCTCGGCAGGATCAACATCCGGTGTTGAATCCAGTGCGACACTTGGCGCCGAAGCGGGCGTGACAGAACTGGGAATGACCGGTTGATCCTCTTCCTTGGAGTCCACCTCGATGACTTCGGGTACGGCCCTGCTGGTGGACCCGCCAGTGATGATGTGCGTCGCAGCTTGAGGAGATGGGGAGACTATTGCCACCATCACTAGCATGCCCCTAGGAGGGACGCCACCAGACATCCCGACCAGTCTTGCCGCAGCGTCCCACGCTAGTCGAAGAACTGTACGGCAGAGAAACATAAACGTTAGTTGGCATGGTCTACATGTGACAACGAGGACACCAGTGGAGGAGAATTACGGAGATCAACCTCTGAGCGCTGCTATTGAGCCAGTACTGACGGGACCCCGAGACGAGGCCCCCCGTATACTGTTGGAAGGTTTGGAGATTCCGGAGGAGCCACCTCGGGCGCCGTGGTCCCACCAGACGTGGAACTAGACGCAGCCATAGGCGCGGATTCTGAAGGTCCCGCATCATCACCCGCCAAGGAGCGAGAACGAGGCCTGCGAACAAGTTCCTCCTGCATGGCTCAAACATTGGTGAGAAGTCCATAGGGACCCAAGAACAGATCGTAAGGAGAGAAGTTCAGAATTCTACCTCGAGAGCCTCTGCGAAATCGTCGGATTCTGAGCCTCAGTCTCCGACCTCACCCTCCTCCCGTGGGCTCCCTCCTCCAGCCTCATCCTCCTGAGAGGAGTCCTCTGATTCCTCCGGAAAGGGGAAGTGCTCCCTCAGATCGGCAGCCGATAACTGTGGGGGGGGGGGGGGCGTCTGATTCAACAGTACCCTCACCCGGTCTGTCATTAGGCGAGGGACACCACTGGAGTGGACGTAATCCTCAAGTTCGTCTAGGTATTGTGCTGCCTCCGCCGGAGACGCCATGAATCTAGCTCGGACTGGGCCTATGCCTGGTAATTCCATCCCAAGGCGATTCAGGTGGTCCCATATCTCGGGTGGGCTGAGGAATTGCCGGTTGACATCCCAAATGTCCCAAGCTTCCGGGAAGACGGAATCCTCTGCCATGTCAATGTGACGCAGGCGTTTCCCCGGATCCTGGGTGGATATCCTACGAAATCCCCTCAGTGGCCGCCCCTCCGGATGACACTGCTTTTCCGGAATCACTGGGTCCACCGCTGCTGCCATACCCTCGGCCGGTGCGGGTCTCGCCACCATGGAAGCCCCGCTACCGCGAGCGGTCCTAGCCGCCCTCTGACCCCGACCTCGAGATAGAGGAGGCCCACCGTCACCGACCCGGATAGTTGGTTGCTTCAGCATCTCTCCTGGGTAAGCAGCCTCCCAACTGATGGCGTAATCCTTCACTAATCCGAAGGCGGCGGTGGATGGAGGCAATGCAATCCGCATCTTTCCATCTTCCCGTGTGAACATGAGCCACAGCTGCCTCATAACACATGGGTTCTCCTCGTGACACACCTCCTAGTAGACCTGCGGGGTCAGCCACTGGAGGCACCAGAACTGCCTCGCAAACCGATGCGGAGTGTACAGTTCACAGAGCGGCTCACGATCTATTCGTGCCACCAAAACTCCACCTCGGAAGGCCAGGAGGTAAGCCCGATGTTCTTCCGTTCCCCGTCCGTCATCAGTAAGCATCCCCATCGGCAATGGGAAGGGGAGGAAATTGAACTCATCCGCCCTCCACACCCGATTCAGCACCATCGGCATAGATAATTTGAACGGGAAGCTCCCGACCGCGTTCAGGATGGAGGGGGCAGAAGTTCGATCCCGGCGGCGAAATGGGGTTTCGATACTCGTAAATCTCCCTGATATGCGCTGCGATCCACCCATACAGGAGGTGTAAGGGCCCGCATATCCTTGCCGGCTTCTTGCCCTCGCTAATATGCCGCAGCATTCTGTACAGTTTGGTGAGCATCGGGATCCCCAGGTTGATCCGCTGCCCCATGGCCAACATCGACGCCATGATAAAGGAACTGGGTCGTACCCCCATGCTTGTATCGCTCACCGGTAGGTTCTAGCCACAGATGAGAGCCTCGATGAACGCCGCCAGCCTGACTATCGGCTGTTGTTCAGTGCTGACACTGAAACCCCAAGTCTTCCATTGGCTGTCCTCCAAGACCTGCCAATACGAGTGCCCCTTGCCCCGTTGGGCCGCCCTTGGACAAGTTCGAGGCCTCAAAGGGAACTCTCGATTCTCTGGGAAATTCAGGAAGCATTCGAACCACCTCCTAAAGTGGGCATCCCTCACTGCCTCCTTGTCCTCTCCAGAGAAAAGTGCCATTAGCGCCGACGCCAGTCGCGGCATTTGCTCCACATCTCCCCACTCGCTGACAATGGGGAGGAATTCGTCATACATGGCCCCCAAGATTGGGACCCCAGAAATCTGGTGGACATCCCACAGGCTGATGCCCACCTCCCCGTGATGCAGGTGAAAAGTGTTGGTCCTAGATGACCATCTACTCAGCAACTCTGGCATTAGCTGCTTCGGTTGGTAAATGTGGAATTGGGAGGCCCATGCCGCCTCATACAACCCCACTCTCCTCAGCTCGGCCCCATACTCCTCGCATGAGGTGCCTACCCAGTAGGCCCATGCCCAGTCATCCGTAACGTTTCCGCCCAGGCGCAGGTCCCACTCATCGGACCATCCCTTCTTCTAATCCTGCAAATCCGCCTTCAGCATGGTACGAAAGAGGGGAGGGTAAGTCTCTGGTTTCTGTGGCTTCCCGTCAATGTCGTTCACATGGTTTTAGAGACAGTCAGCAGTGACGGGTGTGAAGTTCTCTTGTGTGTGACCATCGGCCGCCCTGAACCATTGATGCTGGCATGGTATGCTCCTGAATCAGCAAGCTGGTTCGTCCCTATTCACCTCAGGGATAAAGACATCATCCCTCAGCCCGAAAGCCGTACAACGGCAGTTTCTTGCACTGCGGATAATCTTTCTGACCCTTAGAGAGAAGATCTGTCAAAGAAGTGTGGTCCGAGTGGCTTCAGATCATCTCCCCCAAGCCTGGACAGTTGGCCATCTCATCTCGACGAGAAGCGTCTGCAAGGACCCCCAATACAGCCTCTTGATGGGCCATTTTAACTCTGGCCCTCTGAAAAGAATTCTTTCAGCTGGATCACGAAGCTCGACCGCGAAGCTGAATCGCGATGCCGGATTGCGAAGATCGATCGCGAGATCAAGCCGTGAAGTCTGTCCAAGGCCGACAAGCAGAGGTTCGCTTGGCGTGGACGCGGAGTCGGAGACCCGCGGTTCGCCGTGAAGCTTGATTCGCGGAGGGCTGTCGCGGAGTACGCAGAGCTTCGCGAAGTCGAGAGCACAAAAAGGAAAGGAAGGCACATGAAGACAAAAGAGAGGTCGACCCCTATTTATAGGCAGCAACCCCGGAGCATCGCGGCACGCCTCACCCGCGCGATGCATCGCGGCGCGTCCGGATCTGCGGCCTCGGCGAGCACGGCAGGGCCCCTTCGCGATGCCGCATCGCGAACCGCCGACAAATTTGGTGATTTTCCCTCAGACTTCGACCCTTCACCCTCCGCGGGTCCAAGTCTGAGGGGGGGGAATTTGTTGGCACCAAAAATATGGCTGAAAGAAAGGAACGAAAAAAGAAGGTCGGCGCGCTACCTCGCAAAGCACCGCCGCGAAGCACCCACGCGAAGCGCCCCGACCATTGCGGCCCCGCGAAGCTCCTGAGGCGGTAACGCTCCGCGAACGCATTTGACGTTCGCGAGCCGCCGCGAAGCTCCTAAGGCGGTAATGCTCCGCGAAGGCATTTGGCGTTCGCGATCCGCCGCGAAGCTCCTGATGCGGTAATGCTCCGCGAAGGCATTTGACGTTCGCGAGCCACCGCGAAGCTCCTGAGACGGTAATGCTCCGCGAAGGGATTTGACTTTCGCGAGCCGCCGAGAAGCTCCAGAGGCGGTAAAGCTCCGCGGACGACGTTGATGTTCGCAAGCGCACCGCAAAGCACCGGAGGCGGCGCGCGAGCCCTGATTCACGGCACCCATTCCCTATAAATACTGGACTCCCCCTGAGTCCCGAGGACGGACAATCCGACCTTTCGGCTTCTCCTCTCCCGAATCACGAAGCACTCTTTTCCCCGGGAATCATGAGCTCCGCGAGGTACTCCTACTTCGCGAGATGCCTCTGCTTTGTCTCGTTTTGAGCCCCTCTTCAGAGAGGGATGCCATTCGCGAAGCTCAGGGGCGTTCGCGAAGGAAGGGGATTCCCAAGGGAACCCGGGCAGCCGCGGAGCGTTTATGCTTCACGAAACACCCAACCCATGCTAGTGATCCCTATGCTAAGGTAGGATCGCTACACATCGTGAAGCACAGTGCTTCGTAGGACCCTGCTTCGTGAGGCACCCCTTCTTCGCGAGGCAGTGCTCCGCGAACACTGTTCCACTTCGCGAAGCACCTTCCCCTCACACCTATTCCCCATGCTAAGGCCAAGGCACTCCACTTCGCGAAGCACACTCCTTTTCTTAGCGATTACTCTTCCCGTGCGACCCTCCAGGTTTTCACGATGTGATTTCAAAGTCCCATGGACAATACCACACGTAGTGTTGCTTCGCCTAATGATTTTTTGCATAGGCACGCTAACGGCTATTACTTCTTCGCATAGCCACGCTAACGTGGACACCTCGATGATTCTTTCCACGACCCCCCTTAACCATGGACTTACTGGTACCTTCCCTTCCCCAAGGACCAGAGGGTACCAGTTATGTAAGTCCTAGGGGTATGGAGTGTACCCACCTCGTCCGAGCTGCAGGACGTTAAACTGCCATGCACCACGTCCTCAACACATGACGTTAAACTGTGACCCGACCTCGTGCCCCTCACGAAGGGTCCCCCCAACTCGAACAATCTTTACACCACTCGTCTCCACGGGAATGGAATCACCCATTCACATGGGATTAGATCCTCCTTGTCGGAGTGGCGTATGTTCGTAAGAGAAGGGCGACCCTAGTTCCCCAACGGATGGCTGCACCTCTACATCTCCGTACTTCCCCACTACCAAGGTCAGTGGAGGGCGTGATAGGGAATGGGGCACCTCCCACCATCGGACCAAGGTCCATCTTTCCCGCGCTTTTTCGCACCATGGGCCTCCATCCTGGAGTAAGTCCCAGCACCGTGGGCCGCCTAACGCGTAAGCCCCTTTTCGCTTCTCATGGATGCTTCCTTCGCGACGTGATCGTCAGGTCCTTGCAACCTCTTGTTTCTCACACCGAGAATGACTCATGTGGGCTTAGAGTGAGCACCGACCCTGACCCCCCACCCTTAGAGAACTACAAGGACATTGATCCATGTCAAGGCATGGTATGTAGGAAGCCTCCATGAGGTTCAAGCCCACCCATCACTCATTCATGTCGGGTCTCATTCACGTCCACCACGACGTTAAACTGCAATTCCAGTTCGACGACAAGCCGTTGTGACTAACCTGAACTATGAGGTCTTTGATCCATGTCAAGGCATGGTACGTAGGAAGCCTTTCAGAGGTTCAAGCCCACCACTCATTGGACCAAGGTCCATCTTCACGTCGGTTCGCCGACAAAGCCACCTTGCTCGGTCATTCATTCACATCGAGTTTCGCCCCCGTCCAGCATGACGTTAAACTGCACGTCTCGTCCCCCATGACGTTAAACTGCATGCCCCTCTTGTCCTGCATGAAATTAAACTGAACACCCATTTGAACTACGAGGTCTTTGATCCATGTCAAGGCATGATACGTAGGAAGCCTTCCAGAGGTTCAAGCCCACCACTCATTGGACCAAGGTCCACTTTCACGTCGGTTCACCGACAAAGCCCCATATGAACTAAGAGGTCTTTGATCCATGTCAAGGCGTGGTATGTAGGAAGCCTCCACGAGGTTCAAGCCCACCCATTATCCAATTCACGTCGAGTTCTATCTACATCCAGCACGACGTTAAACTGCAATTCCAGTCCGACGGCAAGCCGTTGTGACTAACCCGAACTACGAGGTCTTTGATCAATGTCAAGGCATGGTACGTAGGAAGCCTCTACGAGGTTCAAATCCACCATCTGGTCGTTCCAACCTCATTCATGTTTGTTCACCCCCGTCCCACATGATGGTAAACTGCATTCTCCAATCCGAACTATGAGGACTTTGATTCATGTCAAGGCATGGTACGTAGGAAGCCTCCCCGAGGTTCAAGCCCAACTCCCATCGGACTAAGGTCCCTCACTTACGTCGATTCGCCGACACCCACCGCCCGTCGTTTATTCACGTCAGGGTTCACTATCATCCCGCAGGACGTTAAACTGTGTTCCATCAATCCCCTGAACTACGAGGACTTTGATCCATGTCAAGGCATGGTACGTAGGAAACCTTCCCAAGGTTCAAGCCCACCACTAGTGGACCCATGGGTCTACTTTCACGTCGGTACACTGACGATGCTCATCGGGCCAAGGTCCACCTTCACGTCGGTTTATCGGCGTCATCCCGAACTACGTGGACTTTGATTCCCTGCCATGGGGATACGTAGGAAGCCTCGTCAAGGCTCAAGCCCAACTTCACTGTCGCCCCCTGCGATGGTCCCATTTCACTCTCCCTCCACTCCATTCATCAACCTACCACCCGTCCCGATTCTCTCTCGGAACGTCTTATCCTGGTGAGACCATGTCGGTACGCTCTTCTTCGTAGCCATCCATGGGCTGGCCCCGGTATCGACATCCCTTCAAGGAGGATCCCTCAATCCGATCTATCCTAGCTAATGCTCTGGTTGGGTTTATCCGTCTCCGCTGGACGTTAAACTTGCGGCATACCCTGTATTAAACACGGGAAGCTGAGGAAAATCTCAGATATGTGTCTCTGACATATAATTCCCCACGCTCGATGTGGGATGCCTCGGGCTTCCACGCCCTCGAGAAGCCTTGTGGCCAAGGATAACAGACAGACATGCCAGGTACCCCAGCATCCAGACACGCTACTGATGCCTCCACTTGACTACTCCCATGACCGAAGGTTGCTTCCCTGAATGGACCCTTTGAAATGTCCCGACAAAAGCAGTGTAATTAACCGGCGTCCATGGAAACATTGCACTAGGAAGAGTTTCACTAACTACGTATTAAATCTATGAGGGAGACCTGGACTAGGTGATGAGTTCTGAGGAGGAATCCACAGGAGGAAGAACCGACATCCCATCATCCCGTTTCGATCAAGGAGCAAACGTCCCTGAATAAGGAGCGAATGCCGCCTGCCATTGGAAAGCGGGAATGCGGGGCAACAAAGCGCCGCACGTCCTCCCCCACGGACGGACGGGCGCACGCCCCGACAGAAGCGTCGGAAACAATACTACATGATTTTCTCAATGGTAGTTTGACATTCTTCATCCTAGTGGTAGATGGGGTCTTTCTTCATCTGTAGTGAAAAGGGATTTCACTTGAAAGATGGATTTTTTATGAATCACCATATATAGGCTATGTGGGATTAGAGGCCTCACATGTCCCAATGGTTTCTAAGAGGTTTCATCTAGATAATGTCTTTGATCTTTCCTAGTTTTATTTCAGTGCCTATATATCTCATGATAAAGCTAAAAATATTTTTAGAGGTAACAATCAATTCAAATTTTAAGGGGATCATATTACAATATTAGGATCCAAGGAATATGGACATTGTCTCATGATAATTGAGATGGTTCTAATGCTGGAGGAATTTGACCACCAATTCATCCACATAGAATTATACATTTGTCCCAAAAAATGTTTGAAGTTGTGCTGCCTGGAATTCTAATTAGCGGCTCCTGCATAATTTATCCAAAAGGGAATTAGCAGAAAGAAATAGTTACCTTATGGTTCCCAAAAAGTGGTATATTCTTCATATTCCGAGGCCATCTAGAATTGATTATACTCTGAATATACATCAATGAAGGATATGAATTGGCACCTGGTTGTGTAATCAATCAACATCTCTACCACCATAAGGGGAAAATCATCATTTTCACAACAGTGTTTGATGTATTAAAAGTTGATAAAAACTCTTATATTCCTATTCATTATTACGATTGTGATGATGTTGGATATCCATTAAGGGTACTGAACTCCCCTAGTAAATCTTTATATTATAATCTTATAAGCATTGGACACAACCATGGATCTGTGAGAGGGGTTATTTTTTGGGAGGTTTCTTGAATCCAATGTGACTTATTGGGAAACCAATATAGTGGAAGGTGAACTGAGGGTCTAGGGGTTGAATTCATCATAACTCTATGTGAACCCATCTCAACTCTATATCACGAAATCCGTAAACTACTATTATTCCCTTGAGGGCATAGATTCACTGTTCAATATTATCTTGAAAAGTTCCTCAATAATAAGGTTCACATGGATCATCTCATCGATGGTGGTGGACACAACCTCTTTGAATATAGAAAGAGATACATATAAATACTATTCATCATCAAGGGAGGAGAATATGTAGGTTAAGGTTCATCCAAGCCTATTTTTCATGGGCGGGAAATGGTCCCATCTTGGATGAAAATGAAATCTCTCATAAGGGGATCCTTCTTGGTCGAAACCATAGAGACAAAGGCTATAGAGTTAATTCCATTAGGCCTTTGACCATGGGGTCCATTATTGATATCAAACTAACGGTGGTGGTTAGTCTTCTAGTGATTCAAACATTTTGTATGGAATAGATATGTGTATCATGGAATGATGGTCATTAGAAGAACATCATGGTACCTTATAAGAGTGCGAAATTTTGGTACAACCCGTGGCAGTCTGGTGTAAGATTACAATGAAACCATTTGACGTTCCTTAAATTTGGGGATGTAGTGATATTGTTTCTTGGAAGATAAAATAGAAACATCCCATTTCTGGCTTTGTGGCCTCTATCCAATGAATCAGAAGAGTGAAAGTGTCGTCCAACTCTATCTATGTACTGCCATCAGTGGTTGTGTGATCAACTATATTAGTATATCTATTTTACCATTATCTATTATAATAGTTATTTTCTAGATAGTGGGATTCATAGGAGACTAAGTGATTAATTTCATAGTGAATTACCCTTTCTCAAATGTTGAGGGAGTTGATGAGGCACTATAGATATGGGGATGAAACTACTGCATGCAGATAAAGCTAGTGACTACCCAACTGCATGTTGTTAGTGGTATCCTATGATAGTACCTTGAATTCAGAACTTGACACCATGCCTCTAAAGTACATCTTCATGTAAATTATTCTACTTGGCCTCTAATCATTTCTCCCATAACTGTGAATACTAATGTAAGATGGACTCCAATCCGCGTCAGTTAGTCCCATATTGTAAAGAGTCTCAATTGGGATGTGGTTAATATGGAAACCTATGTCAACTAGTAAGTAATTAATCTATATGCCAGTGAATTTTTCAATGATTTTTAGGGGTTTATATTCTCCAACATGATGGATCCCTCATCTTATCTAGATAATGATATTATGGTTTTTCATACCTCTCACTCAACCTCCTCAACATAGTAGACTTCTGAAGTAGCCACCGATGCTTCAGAATGGAGGGGGATATTGAAGTCTTCTTCAAGGGGCTCACACATTTCATTCCATGGTAGGAGGTTATCTTTGATTGACAACCTTTCACGTATTATGGATAGGTAATTCAACACATCTTAATTTGGCCCCCGTGTGCTTTTCACCTTATAGGGATATTATATTTTGATGGAGGTGAAACAGATGCTATCGGTTGTACTTCTAGGCATTTAATGATGCTGAGAATATCATGTTGTTGAAAAAATGGATCTCCCAATACCACTTTCTACTCACTGTATGCTGGTTTAGGCCTAGATTTATATATACACAACCGATAACGGTTTGGTTGGTGTTGTTATGCTTGATTAGTTAACATAGTCTGCCGTTACGGCTTGTCTAGAATAGAAGGTAGCGAAAATGTGCTTAATGATCTTTATGAAACACTAGATTCTTAGTCTAAGAAGCATGAATAGATCATCTTGAGGAATTGGCCTGAGTACTATGGTGTTTTTCATTTCTTCAACCTACCCTTTGATGGTATCATCTAGAGTAATTTGAGTGATTCTCATGGAATTCATCTTCATCGAGTTGTGTGAAGTGGTCCACTAACTCGGCGGAATTGACAGAGAAAAACACATTCTCATCATCATATGGGTCTTATTTCATTGGTAAAAACATGGGACTATGTCCCATATCTAGAGACATAAAATCACCATGACATAGGATTTCTTTACAACAGACCGAGATCATTGATTTCCCTTTCATCGTTTGAACCTACATCAATGATATTCGAGAGGCTATAATGAAGATGTAGAATTATTGGCTAGAGAAGGTGAGGAAACCTCATGAGATCCTAGAATACAAATGATGTCATAGATGACTCCATGGGAATGGGACACTACTCTATGATCCAACTATTCATAATACTTCTACGTTTCATGGTTATGATCATGCTTCAACTCTCCTGATCCCTCACTATTACGATTGAGGTCAGCAGATATGTGTTGTGCTATGATGTTTTCTAATTTTATTAGATGATTTTCCACATTTTCCTAGATCGAGTCCATGAATATATAATATTCATTGATGGTATGTCCAAGTATCATTTGCTAAGGGAAATGATAAGGGTGTTTAGTGTGCCCAGTATCCTGGAGACTCTTCCACATTGTCATCCTCTAAATCTGATGCTCTATGGAACTTATGAAATAACCAAGGACCTATAAATATTTGAATTAATAGATCTAATTATTCCTTTTGGGGTAGGGAACTTTGGTTGTGTATCCCTCATGAGGTGCCTCACTAGGAGAGGGGTAGATATGTATTCTCTCACATGTGTTATTGAGCTTATCGAGTTTATGTACATTGGTTCTATGATGTGTGATGTTTTGTCTGGTATAGTGTAGAAACTCAGTATGGATATTTATTTCTAGCGGATAAAAATTCTGTTGGCCCAGAGGTCCCAACATGTACACCAACAGAATTCTCTTCCTAGGAAAAACTTCTTGGGTGAGTAGGAAGATGCAGCAAATGTTCTTGTTTAGCCCGATGCAAATATTTTCTAAACAGGGGGCCTTGTCAAAAAAACTCCAAAAAAATCTGGGATGCTCTTAGTGATGAGGGTAGGGACCAAATCATTCTTAAAATTCCGCACAAACATCCTAAATATCTTTTATTGAGTAATTTTCATGTTGATTAATTACATGAGGGCTTTACATTATGTGAAAAAAAATATGTGAATCAATCATAAAAAAATTACAAAGACATAAAGAGGTTATAAATATTTTTCATTCAGTTAGTGTAGCATAAATGGTAGATAAAAATCATGTTAAGTACTTCCCAACCACTAATAGAACCTATTGGTAAATTACTCTACTAGGTAAATTCGTGTCCATCAAATGTTTGGACAAAACAGAATATCTTGGTGGATTCTTGCTTCTCTTGGGTTCCAAATATAGTCCCACACCTTGAGATGAAGTGGGGAAAACACTACATTTGGTCTGTCATCATGTTGAATGGGGAAATCATTGGGTCCCCAAAATCTAGTGTTTCATGCATGTCATTCAACCATACCAGATACAATAATATATTATGTGGGATTAACACCATTCATGTATCAAAATCCTCAAGGTGAGTGATGATAGAATCTAGGAAATCATCTTATGATAGTCCTTATCTTGGTGAGGATTCCTAACCATCAAAAATTGGATAGGATTATCAACCTAGTAGGAAAGCTCATTGGCTCATGGATCGACTCGAACCGGTGTTTGAGGAGGGTAATCATGATGCCCAGGAGTGTTTTGTGACCCATTTATTGATATCAAACCATATACACACACCTCTACTCTATTTAGATGTGTGATTATATTGATATCAGTTAGGGGAAACTGTAAAATGGGGACTTTATGTTTCCTCTCTAGAGAGGAAATAGGTTCCCTTCATGGTATTTCATAATCCATACATCAATCATAAATGAACTATTCGATGATCCTTTACTTCTCTTTGACCTACTAAAGCAAGGATACTACTATAAGTTCTACCTCTTCTTTTGAAATATTTTTGTCTGGATAGATGGATCCAACAAGACTTATATAGTTTTATTGTGTTTGGGAGGGAGGAAACGTCCCATTTGGAGGATTCCTAAGGTTGTGTTCGAGTCATTACTAGAGGGTTCATACACTTATATGAGGTTTTTTCTAGTATTGAACTTCCCTTAGAGTCAGGTACTCCTTGTCACTTTCTGCAAGGATTTATCTTTTCTACAGATCCTATGGCATGGTAGGGATTACCATGTTCACCCTAAAGATTCCCATGGGGGAACCATCATCATTGATGGGTTCTTTATTATGTTTTAGGATTAGGATGAAATAGAGAGAAACATACTATCTGATGTCCCAAATATACCCATGAAGATATGCCTCTTATATGATTTGGAAGATCACTATGAGGCTCATGAAGCATATCTATTGGAGGATCTGTTTTTAACTACGTGAATCAGGGCGCGAGCTACTAGGAGTGTGTCCAACTCAACCCTTCAACACTGCTAATCAATTTCATTGATGTGCCTCATGTTTCTTTGGTAACTCTACTAATAACATAGTGGCATTGACACATACCCTATATTTTTGGGTTGAAACACATGTTTTGAACCTTGGTGAGGGACTCTAGGATATCGATGTTGGGAGTTTCATCTAGCCAGAATACAACATCAAATTGGTCACCATCCAAAGTATCCCAAATTCTCTTTTTCTCAGAGGCAAGGTCCCACTATTGGTCATCAAAAACATTGACTTATGTGATGTAGAGATAATTTTTGGCAAAAATGTTTTTCATTGTTAAAACATGCATTATGATAGAGGAGTCTCTGAAGAATTTGATATTTTGATTAGTATTGGAGAATATCTCAGAGGTAGAACCGACCACATCATCATCACCATATAATATTGTGTATTATCCAGTACCTCATATGCAAGGGAGAAATGATCAATGATCGGTTATCTAGGTGATCCCAAAATGGAGGTTTGATCCTAATCCACATTAAATCTAATATGTCTAATGTAGAGGTTGAGAGGTGGGATACTAGTTAAAATAGGGATGGATGCACCATGGTCCCATAGAAGGGAGCCATTCCTTCTTCCACCTAAATGTACCTACAGACGGATCCTATGGATTTCATATTATAGGATAGGGAACATCACCTCCAGTGATATTTCCGTAGACATTGGATGATAGAGTAGAGGTGGAATTATTGATTTTTCTATATCCTTAATATCAAAAAGGTTGATGAGATCGATGATGACTTGGTCTTCCCTAGAATTTTACCTTAGCTTGTGATTGTTCGACCTTTTTCACCAGGATGGTCATTGGGACAGGGTACAACTTCCACATGAAGGGGACCTCTGAAATGGTTGGTGGTAATGTTTGGAGGACCTATCCTTTGGTTAAATTGGATATAAGGAGGAGTTCCATAGTATACGTTTTCAGGCATAAGAGGACCTCCATGTTGACTGGTGATGGAGTGGGGAGGACCGCCACTCTGGTTTTCAAAAATGAGGAGAGTACCTCCACATTGGTATGTGAGAACATGGTGGGGACCTCCATGTTCAATATTGAGGGTACAAATATTACCTCTATACTAGTTGATGAAAGTCCAAGAAGAACTTTTCTTTGGATGGGGGGCATAAGGAGGACCGTCCTATTTATTGATGATGGATTTGGGAGGACCAACACTCTGATGGGTTAGAACAAGGCGAGCAACTCCATGTTGTTATGAATGATAATGGGTAGGACCTCTATATTGACTGTTGATAAAGTCCTGAGGACATATTACTTGGTAGGTTTTGGAGTATGAAGGACCTCCTCTTCAACTTTGAATGGAATTTGGAGAACCATTGTGCTAGTTGTTGAAGGGGGGGGGGGATATTCTTTGGATAGTGATAGTGCGGGGATGACCTTCACATTGGAACTCATCATTGCAGGTTATCCCATAATGGCTATCACAAGTGTCAGTGACTAATAGAGTTGACCTAGTCTACCTATGAGGTGGTTGATGTATCATTCCCAGTCATGAAAATACATATATGTGTTCATCAGTTGTAGGTATATGGAAGAGTGAACCAACGGTGGAAGGGAAGACAAGATCCATGGAAGATAATTCCCTTGTTAGTAACTCTCATGATCATTCCCCATGACATTTATGTCAGGTGTCTCGAATTGTGGTAGTCATAATAGTGTAAATATCCATATGTTCTTCGATTTGAGGGACTGGTCAATGATGTGACTAACAAGTCCATGTGGTAGTCATCTTTGGTAGCTCCCGAGTAGTAGTGATATCTGGGATCATCCAATAATCCCCCAATTCCTTGGAATAGGGAATCTATTCATAGGATCTCTCTAGTGACACTATTCCTATTTGGTTTTCCATTGAAATGGGTGTGGGGGGAGAGGGTCTCTATGAATGACCTTTGGGATAATAGTTTCAGTGAGGTGTAGATGCCTCTATGTCTTATCCATACAAATACCTTCTAAGAGTAACCCACTACTACTTGTACTAATGTACGATAATGTCTATCACCCTCCAATGGAATATTTCTAAGGGTGATATGGGTCGTGGGTGTCTCGTATCCATAGTCGACGTAAAATTCCTACCGAGGTTTGAATCATGCAGGGTTACCACTTATGTATTTCTCCTTCCAAAGTGTCTACAGGTTATGGATTATTTTTTCCTTACTATTTGATTCATGTAAGTCATATGGGTTTGTCAATAATTATAGGTGATAGGAAAGTGATTCCCAATTCCCCTTCACCATCCAATATTTGTAAGATGAAGAGAGATCCATATTGATCATTTTTCAGAAAAAAGATGCAAAATTTATAACTTTCCCAACTTTTGGAGAGCTCCATGATGGGACAACTATTTTTATAGTTAGACATGGGACCATAGGCTTGAAATATGATGACACAAAAATGTACTAATGCTATAAATCTATTATCGAACCATGATGATGAGACTAATTTTAGGTCAGGTACACCATTTTGGTTTCCATCACTAGCAGCGGTACCCATATACATGTCTACACATGAATTTACACACCTAGTTTTATATCCCCACGGTTTCACATTACAACAGTAGGTTTCTTTTATCACCTTAATTGTAAAGATCTTTTCCTTGATTGAAATGGGCTGATGGGATGTTAGTTCTTCTTTCCATGGATTCCTCCATAGAAATCATCACCTTGTCTGGGTATCCCTCCTAGACATGAGATGTGTTTGCAGAACACATTGATTATTCTATATATTTATGAAAACTGATCAATTACACAGTTTTTATCTTTTAGGGAAACAACCATCTATTGGGGAAGAATTCATATTGTGCATCACTATGCATGTATGGACATTTTTCCCATTAGTCACCTATGTTACCCCTCTTAGGATATAATGTCATTTGAGGAATCTTTGACATGGAACCCAAGGAATATGGTGGTGATATTATGTTTATTGACAAGGAAAACATAAGTCTTACATGTATTTTTAACTCAGGACCACCATGTTTTTCTTGGAGTATGTTTTTGGGTCATGTTTTGAGTTTAATGTCTTGCAAAGATGGAGTATAATGGCTAGTTGAGATGGATCATAGAATGAGTTTAACGCCCGGTGGAGACTGGATGAGCGGATCAAGAAAACCCATGTGGTGAATCCGGAATGTATTTCCCTATGAAGAAAATTTTATACATTAAAGGTTTAGAAATGGATGGGACTACCCTGTGGAGGCAAACCCCGAGTTGTTGATAAGAATGCCTCTTGAGGTTGACCTAGGTTGAATGGATCTAATGCCTCTTGGCGGAGGAACAATGGTGGTTGGCTCTAAATCCCCATGGAGGAAGAAGAAGGATGTTTGTATCTAACTCCACATGGATGTAGACCCATGATGGTTTGATATAACTCTCCATGTAGGCAGAACCATTAATGTTAAATGTAACACCCCATGGGGGATGAACAAGAATGGTCAGATATAACACCCCAGGGATATGGGATGAATAATGTTGGATCTAAATACCCTTGGAGGTTAAAATAAGTTTGTTGGATCTAACTCCACATAGAGGTGGAACTAGGATGGTTTTATATATCACCCAATGGAGCGGAACCAGGAATGTTGGATTTAACACCCCATAGAGGCAGAACTAGCATGGTTTGATCTAACATGCTATGGAAGCGGAACATAGAATATTAGATCAAATACCTCATTGAGGTAAAAGCAGGGTGGTTCGATCTAACACCCCATGGTGGAATCACTTGGATGGTTGGAGCTAACTCTCTAAGGAGGTGGAATTAGGAAGGTTGGATCTTACACTCTATGGTGGTGAAACCATGATAGTTGGAACTAACACCCCATAGAGGTGAAACAAAAAAAGTTTCCCCTAGAGAGAACACCTATGTTTACAATTTTTCAGTATTGAACCTCAGGTAGTCATCCTATGTACCATGGATAGAAGACATGGATCAAAACCCATGTTTTTAGATGTCATAGTTTAACATAATGTGACAAGACCTATCCCTTCCTTTTAATGTCATGTGGTAAAGATGCTAATGAAAAAAGTGTCATGTTCATGGTTTGGTATGAGAATTATGTAAATACTACCCAAGGGACCTAGAGGAGATGTTGGCTATTTGTGGGGGAGTGATACTACTCATGATGTGGTATAGAGAACCTTAACATGAAATTGGATGTTCATTTTGGTCCTCAGGGTGGATTCCTACGTATCCAAGTTACCAGGGGATTAGAGACAACATAGATTGACATGTTTTTCAATTACACCTATAGAGGATGGCCATCAGTGTTTTGGTATCATGTGGATATCGTGATAACCACTAGCCTCTAAGACCACATAAATTATCCTTGGTGTGAGAAACAATAGGAAGTAGTAGATCTAAAGATGAAACAACCAATTTTGTTTGCTGGTGGATGTATATTGTAGATTGAACATGTACTAATAGAGAAAGGGAGTTGAATATTCCCATATCCACTTTTATTTTGGGTACCATTACAATCATGTCTTATAATCTATCAAGCTACAACCTAGAAAAATGAATAGGATCAAGAGTGTCTCCTCCCACAAGAGAGATTAGGTGCTTACCCAGGAAGCGATTCCATGAGGATCTCATTCCATGTGAGTGGTACAGAAGACTTCTTATTGCAGGTCATCACATGAAAATTATACATGAGGAATCTTGTTATTCTTTTATAGGGAAAGAATACAACTAAACATTATGTTCTTAGGATGTTGTCAAGCAGTTTAATATTTCATGACTAAGATGTGGTGCTAGGATTTTTTACATCATGCAACTCTAACATGGGTGGACTCACTCCTCACCCCTATGGATTACGTTACATTTTTTCAAGTACCATTGTTAATAGAATGGAAGTGGAACTGAAAGGGTAAAATTATGGTAGTAATTGTCAATTACATATTCAATGTTAGGGTCCCCATACTTGGAAGAAACTTTGGATAGATTACCCATGATCAGTAGTAGTATGAAAGGTAATAGGTCTGCTGGAGTCATAGAGGACATCAGGTTGGGAATTCAGAAGTTGTTGCATGCATGTTTGGATGGTGGTGTATAAGTGTTGATCAAGCCAGTGGATCTAGCATAAGGTTTGGGCATGGAGCCTAAAAGAGGAGGTGCACACAATATTTGGACTTGTGCACAAGGTCTGATTTGCATGTAAGTAGACGTTTTGTGGACCCCTAACTTATGTTAAGAGAGGTTGGGTGATGATTATTCAATTTTGGGAAAAGACATGATTGGGAAAAAGGAGTTCTATCCAGGAAGAATCTATAGCTTGGTCATTCCATGTTATGCGTTGTTGTGAAAGATAAGTTTTTCCTGTAGAAAATCATTGTTTAATTGTATAGATAGACTCCCCAAGGGAGTGGTGAACTTCTATTTATATACTAAAATTTTTGTAGTGGGATTGTAATTTTCTAGGCCTATAGTTGTATTTTCATAGGAGGGGCTTCCTTGGTATTGTGTTCTAGTCATGGAACATCGCAATCATGACATTTTCTTAGGCATGAAGAGGGGTATGTTTCACTCATAATTCATTTCTTATGAACAACCTATATTTATTATGTGAGGAATACTTGGATACCTAGTCCTCTTTAGTATAATATATGAAAAATATTTTCATCATTATATCATAAATTTTCTGTGCGCAAAATGTGGTTCTTGCACAAAAAAAATAGGAATCGTGTGGGTGTCCCGAAAGTTTTTCCAAGAATAGTCCTTCGAATTGGGATGTGTGATTATTTTGACAAAAAAATATCCTCTTGTTTCATAAAACAATACTTTATCACCAAAAATGAAATAAGTTATTTTCATCTCCTTCTTTAATAAAATGTGAATGTAAAGCATCATTCTTGTGTAATGCGGACTACCGGCTCGCAAAACGATGTAATTTGTTTTCCCATAACCGCCTATCACGGCTAGTAATAATGATGGTTATAATGTATATAAATGATTTTCTAACATATTTATTATTATATAAAGATAATTTATTATATATTTTCTTAACTTTCACACCATAGAACAAAGATGACATCTTTTTTTACGTACTGGTGGATTAAAATATGATATTAGTGATATAATAATGGATAGGACACCATTTTATCAAATGTTTCAATATATCTTTTTAGTAATTAATGTTTCTACTATTGTATTGATATTATAAACAGGAATTTTTGAACTCAAAAAAATCTATTGGAATTTTTTATTCATTGAATTTTATAATGAAAACTTATATTTTTGGGTGGTTAATTGATCTTTGTTTCCCCAAATAAAGATTATTCATTGTTATTATATAAAATAATTACCTATTTTCTGAAGAAAAAAATAGTAGATGTACATTGTACACCAAAATAAATAGAAAAATCACAGAACCTATTGGTCAAGGATTCTCGTTTGGGTTCCCATTATACCATATATAATTGGCCCAAATGTATCCGAATGTTGAGTTCCCCTAAACTGAGTTTACACCTAAGGATTTCTGTTTGCACCTCCCTCTAACAGTTATGATGTAAAGATTCTTTTATTCATTTCAGACCGAGAAATACTCATATCTACTAAAGTGAATGAATAATTTTCCTCCATTTTGATGAGGGACTACCAATTTTAATAGGGATGTAAAATTAATGTTAAGAATGTATACACTAATGTGTGGTGAAACATGAGTTGATATGCTGAAGAATCTGCACCCCTTATTTAAGGTCAATCTTGAACCTACCATGGTGGTTGGACACCACATTTTGAGGTCTATTACGGTTATTAAATTAGTGATTCTAGGTTTTATATAATCATGATCAATAGAGATATCATAACATACAGTCTACGAACACCTCTGATACTCAACATTTTGAATTCGATGGAATAACGAGCCTTATATATTCAATGATGACATCAACCTAATTAACTATTTTGAAATTACATAATTGAATAAAAATTTTATCATAAAAATAAATCATACATCCCTAGAGTCATAAATTTGTGAAGAACAGTTATGTGAATGGATTTTTTTAAGTGGAAGATGCATCAACTTCATGAAATCAGAAACAATGGAAATTTTTGTACGTCGATCAGATCTTATACATCGATAAACAAATATGTGATGGGAATCAAATACATCTGATGTGTGGCTATAGGGAGAGTATTTGGATACATCAATAATATCTTCTGTATCATAATTTTTTAATTGAACTTAATTGGATATATTGTAAATAATCTACAATGAGAAAATGGATTACCGAAAAAACACATACATTGATTGAATTGGCTACGTTGCATATTCAGTTATGTAGTTCATGAAGCTGAGGATTATATATTTTGGTGAGTGGGAACATATTTGTTTTGAAAATACAATTGGTAGCCATAAGTAGGTTTTATCAGGAAGGTGAGAGTATGTGTATATATACTAGGATGTTGGTGCTACCTGGAAGAATGTAGGAGAGCACAATACCTGGAGGAACAAAAAATAGGGATCAAAAGAGAAACAGGGGAGAGGAGGAATATATAGGGGATATAGAGAAGTAGTCTACTATAGTTGAGTGGGACAACTAAACTATTTAAGTAGAATTTCTCAAATCCCTTTTCAAGGGGTTATTTTTTCATCTAATTCCGTTTATTACTTTGTTTCATATAGAATTTTAGTAATATTTTATTTTTCTATTACGATGGTTGGATAAAATTTTATAGGGGAATGAAGTTGATCTAGTAGCCTCATTTATCTCTTGTAATTGTTAGGAGATGATAAATTTTAACCTTTACTCAAAGAACAAAAAAATAATGACCTTCAACTGTCTAAATTCAATGAGATGTATTTAGGTTGTTTTTTTGGTTTTATCATTCTATAAGGAAGTCCATATAAGAAGTGGAATAATTTCATACAGTATATATTCAGGTTTCCTCAATGGGTGGGAAAACTTTTCTTTATCTGTGAAATTAAAGGATCCTTTCACCTATTGAATTGACATTCAATATAACTGGTTGACCACCTTTTTCTAGAGCCTAAAGAAACTACCTTCAAGTGAGGAGAAAAATATATAAAAAACACTAACCAAAATAATCAATTTATCCAACCAACATCCTCTATTTCATATCACACATTTCTCCATTTTAAATGCACTCCTTTCATTCCTACCTTTCTCACTCTTTTCTTATCTTCTATTCTCAAGTCTTCATTTCTTGAACTTCATCACCACATTTTCACTCAGTAATTCACATATTTTTTGTTATTAATATTTTTTTTTCGTTCCTCATTTAATTTGTCTCACTAAACACACCTTCTTTGGAAGTCCTTCTTTATAGATTGACGCCTAATAGTCACTTCAATAATCATAGTTAGGGTTTATAAAAAATTAATTTTCCTTAGTACTATAGAAAACCTAGGCTTCACAACCAAATTTTGGCACCGCTATCGAGGATTTAACACAGGTTTCTTTTCTTTCATTATCATTTTTTCAATTGTAGGTTTCTCATTTTTTATAATGAATTTTTATATTTTTCAGCATCTATTTTTTTAAGATGTTCACATTTCATTCAGTGGAATTTCTATCTCAGGGATACAAGGAGCATTATATGTTTGAGCTCTAAAAAGCATGCTTTATTGCAAGGGTGTGTTAGTTGTAATTCTTCATAGTTAGCTCATCTTTCTATTGAATACACTATGTGGGGATATCTCAATAATTTTTCAATATGAATTTTTATGCTTTATTTTTTAACATTCCTTATTTTGAACCACATTGAGAATTTCTTTTATTTGAATTTATAATAATGAAAAACATGAAATTCCCAATCCCATTTCTCCGAAAATGAATTGTATGTGCGGAAATATCTTAGTTTTGAACAACCATGTAACCTCTAAAAAATTTATGAACAACTAATAAAAATATTCCTTTTGACGTTTAATTATTCTCTGCCGTAGGATTTGACATTGGGGAAAATGATGGGTTTCAGTTTTTGGATTAGGGGAAACAAACATTCCCTAGAACATTATTTATTTCACCCACATCAATCCCTCATCATAAAATGTCTTCAAAAGGCCTCTGTTTTCTGGAACTGAAACAGTTTTTGGTTTTTATAATTAGAATTTCCTTATGTCACTTGGATCACCAAGTAATTACTCAATGTGTCCACCCTCAAAAAATTTCATTTCTTATTTGAGGGATTTTTTTGAGACAATTGTTGTTATGATTGAGTGATTATTAAGTGTTGTTGTCCAATGTATTTATGAAAATTTTTATATAAAACTAGGAAAATGATGTCGTATAATTTAGACTCCCATGGAATCAAAACTATTACATGAGAAAAATTGAACTTAACTACTTAGCCTGGATAAAATGGAACAACATAGGTATACAACTCATTCGAAAAGTATTATAAATCATTGGTATTTGAAGTAAAATGGGAAATTAGGATCCTGTAGTGGGTATGTGAGACAAGGTCATGGTGAATATTTATGTAAATAAAACCAAATAAATAATTTCACTGCATAGTGGCTTCCTCATATTCATTTATGAAAAAATAAATCCTTGTTAAAAATTTTCCTCGGATAGTGAGGGGAATATAGAACCTCGATGAATAAGGATACAACTGGTTTAGAAAAAAATCATTGGAGTTTTATAAACAGTGTGGGTAGTGATGTTTTGGTTTGAGGAAACTATGGGAGTGTGACTTTTTGTTCCTTTTGTAATAAATATAATTTCACATGGGTCATTTGGTTGGTACTCCTTGAAATATAATTTCAGTTTGTATTGATGTATGGGGTATTGTGATGAAATAAAATAGGTTGGATAACAATTTCTACAATAAATGATTTAATGATCTTCTTGGAATCAGTTGTATGCTCCTAAACCAAGGCACGATGATGGTTGTTGACCCTAAATCCTTTTTAATGATCCATTTAAATGATTGAATTAACCATGAGTACAATGGATTATGTGTGGGGAGTTTGATGTGGATCTATTTTTTCATAATTTTCCTCAAATTTTTTAGGAATTAAATAATTTTACACTAGTTTATAGAGCTCATAATGGAGAATTATAAAATTTAGGATTAAGTTATTGGAATTTTTTATTCATTGAATTTTATAATGAAAATATTAGTTTCTGTGTTCTCATTTAAACAAATCTACATTAGTTAATATTTATGCATTGAAAAAATATAAAATAATTATCCATTTTTGGAAATAATTGAATGATGTACATTGAAAAAAAGGAAAGTTAAAAATCATTTCACTTATTATCTAATGTTGATCATCTTGGTCAACATTACATGGTCATTTTTCCAAAACCATCTGAATGTATACCTCCACTGAGTCAAATTTGTAGTTTATGATTTTCCAAGATGCCTACCCCTACAAAATTCATTTTTGAGAGGCACAATGTCATTTAAAATCATGAATGACCCATCAATACTAAAGAGATATAATACTTTACTACCTTTGTCGATGCGGGAATCCCCATTTCGAAATGACTAAAAACTAAGTGTTACTGAAGTCTGTGCTCAAGTGTTAAAAATATTGAGATTAGAAAATGATGAATATGGAATCCATTATAAAGGATTATGTTTCACCTCCCACATTTCTTTATTTTTTATTTTTATATTAAATTGTCTTTGCCCCATTTATATTTTATACATGGGTAATTTTTTATGCTGAAATCATGGACATCCATCTAGGAACTAACCATTTTATACTTGGCATCTAGTATCATTCATCAGTGTCATGTTCTATTTGGGTTTTTTTGGATCCCGTGTTCGGGGAAACCTCGCATCAGGAGTACTGTTATAAAGTTTCAAAAAAAATTATTGGGGCATTATTCCCTTGTGATGGATTTCAATCAGGTGGATGATCAAACACCAAGAAGAGAAACAGATAAGGTTTTTAATCATCTTCCCTAGCTCCTATATTTCTCACTCCCTATAGCAGATGCGTATACCTCCACCTATTTTTTGACAATCTATATTCGGAAAGAGAACTGCTCGTTCCACTGTTTTTCTGATCTCTATCGCGCTACTAGTCTCGCCACTGGAAAACTCCTTGTACCAATTTGGATCCCCCGCAACAATATGTTCAATAAGAAATAGATCTACATTTTCATCCACTGTGATTTAGATCTAGAGTTCTTCAGTCCAGCGCACCACCACATTCAGTGGTTTCTGGTCCTGCGATACCTCATAGCCTTCTACCTAAAGAAATCTGGACCACCGGACCCATCAAGGTTCGGGGTTGTGAGTATTTATCCATTTTTTTGTTCGGATTTGTGAATTTTTATTACAATTTGAATCCATGTGGATTTATTGCTATTGGTAGAATATATTAGCATTGTTAGTCCCTTTGTAATGTGTTTTCATTGAGAATTCCAAAATAAAAATCTGTGTGGTGGTGTTCATTCCTTGCTGTAGGGATCAAAAGGGTTATGAACCACATAAAGCTTGGTTTCTTTTGTCTTTTTTGCTTTCTACTGCATTGTTTTCTCCTATATGGCTATGTTACCGCTGCCCAATTTCAATATGTATCAATTGCAGCGTATTGGACATCAATTTTTCATTGTTAAAATTAATTTATACAATCTCATTTATTTGGTGATCCTTAGTTCTTGCATTAGTGGTTGTTTCTCTGATTACCCCCACCACAAAGTGGTATCAGAGCCTATGAATAATCCACGACATCTACATAATATGAAATTGAAAATTTTGGTTGAAATAATGGCATTAATTTGTGTTGGTTAAAAATGGGATCCTTGATACTCTTGAAAGGGTTGCAAGACGCCCTTTGAAGACCTAAGAAACCCAATGTGTCTATGTCCACTAATGGAAAGTCTGCGATGACCTATTCCGACATCCCTCGTGAGTTTTTGATGAAATCCCATAGCTCTTTAACATTGGTTTTAGGTGATAATGTCCTATAGGAAGTCGCATATGAGACTTCTATAGCTGGTATTTGGTCCAATCATGAAAATAATTATATGAAAACCTCATTAATTGTCCATATACATAAGAAGAAAAAAAATTCACTTTCAAGATTCATCCTATAAAGTCCATCCAGACACACATTGATGAGTTCAATAAAATATTATTAGCACTAGCCAATATTAATGTCAATGTTGAAGAAGAGGACCAAGCCATTATACTTTTAATTTCCCTAGATAGTTTAATGAACACATAGTTAATGCTATGATGTATGGAATGGAATCCTTGAACTTAGAGGAAGTCAAGTCAGACTTTCATTGATGTGAGTTGCATAAAAAGAATAAGGTTAAGCTTGAATCTGAGGATCTAAATGTGCGAGTTTGTCTGGAGTTTTGAGGGAATACGAAAGGTAAAGAGAGGAAAGGTAGAAAAGGTCATATCCAGTTGCAATAACACCAGTTTAAACCCAAAACAAAGGGAGTTACCTATTTCCACTATGTTAACCTTGGGAATATTAAACATAATCCCTTGAATTGAAATGTGGAAAGTCTTCAAATGAATCTACTAATCATTCTCCCTTTGCTGACCAAGGCTTTGAAATAACTGAGGGGTTGTGTGTGTCCCATGATACACATTATGTCGAGTGGGCGTTAGACTCGGTAAGTTCTTTCATTATGTTCCCAAATAAGGGTTTTATTTTTATTTTGACCAAGGGAGTTGAAGAATAGGATATTCTAAGAAACAATAAGATATGTTTCATCATGGGTAGATGCTCTGTTATGCTAGTTCTCTTAGACTATTATCTTTGTCACACTATTGGATGTGAGATGGGTTCTAGACATACACCAGAGTCTCATCTCATTAGGTGTGTTAGATCAGGGAGGTTTTTTCTTTAAGTCTGATTATGGTAGTCTTAGATTCTCCAAGAGATATTGTATGGTGCTTAAAGGATTCTTGGTGAATGGGTTATATGTGTTGGATTGAAGAACACACATCAAGGAGTTGGGCAACACCTATGTCACTAATAATGACAACACTATTATTTGGCACAAGCATCTAGGACATGTCAACAATAAAGACTTTGAGGAATTGAGAAAGCAAGGATTTATCACTCAAGTTACACTGAGAAACATACACTTTTATGAATACTTTGTAATGTGTAAGTCTTAAAGAGTCAGTTTTCATAGATCAAGATTTACAAATGGTCTCCCACTTGAGTATATTCACTATGATTTATGGGGACCTTCTTGGAATACCTTCCTTGGTAGAGGCTCCTCCATCGTCACTTATATATATGAATGTTCTTGGAATGTATGGCTCTATATTTTTGTAAAATAAATTTGACATCTTCGAGGTGTTTATAACTTGGAAACCCTCTATTAAAAATCAGTCTGGGACGATGTTGAAAGCGTTACAGATCGGAAATTTTCTTGAATAGATATCTTCTAAGTTTATCAAATTTTGAGAATATGTAGGAATTTTGAGACACTAAACCATGATTCATACTCCTCAGTAGAATGGTTTTGCTGACCATATGAACTGTACCATTCTTTAGAAAGTTCTTAGCATGAGTAAATGCATGGGCCTACCCAGATCCTTTTCTGAAGATGCATTCCCTAAAGCAGTTTACATGATAAATTGATGTCCCTTATCTGCCACTGACTTTAAGATTTCTATTGAACTGTGGAGTAATCAACCCCATTCTATGGAAATCTTAGAGTGTTTAGGTTCAGTATTTATGCTCATGTTAGGGATGATGAACTTGATATCCAAGCCGTAAAGTGCATATTCATTGGATATAGTACTGGGTGAAGAGATATCAAATTTGGGTAGATAATCCTGGCTTTTAATAGTGTATAATAAGTCAGAATGTGGTATTTCATAAGTATATTCCTACTAGAGTCCATCCACCCATTGATGATAGTTAGGGTCCTTCTCAAGAGAGTAATCTTGAGGTTAATCCTCCTAGTGTTAGTGAGTCTCATTATGAGACTCCCTCGACCTCTCATGTACCCCTTTCCCAACTTGATCTATAATCTGGGTCTATTTCTTATGATTCTCTGGATGGTGGAGATCCTAGTGACCATAGGGGTTATCAGATCACTAGGGATAGGTAAAGGAGAGACATTAGACTTCCTCCTAGATAAATTAATGTTGACATGGTTTCCTTTGCCTTCGATCTAGAAACCTATCCTTATGGAGAAGATCCCCAAAGCTACAATCATGTTGTTAATGAAAATAACACTAATAATTGGATTTAAGCTATGGAAGAAGAGATGAAATACCTATGAAAGAAGCATACTTGGTCCATAGTCAATAAACCACATACACCCACAGTGATTGGATGTAAATGGATATACAAAATGAAAGAAGACAATACTACAAGGAATGATATTAAATTTAAATCTAGGAATGCAGCCAAAGGATTCCTTCAAAGAGAAGTAATTGATAACTTAGAAATTTTTTCTCCGGTTGAGAAACATTTTTCTATAATAATTCTTCATGCGTTTTTGTCCATTTATAATTTGAGATTGAACATATATATTTCAAAACCACTTTATTTTAGGGTGATTTAGAAGAAAAGATATACATGAAGCCTCTTTATAGTTTTGAACATGAATTTAATGCTAACCATGTTTTTTTCTTAATAAATCATTATATGGATTGAAACAATCCTCTAGAAAATGGTACAATATGTTTGATTCTATTATTATTGAAAATGATTTCATTAGGAGTCAGTATGATGCATGTGTATATTTTAAATCTGTCAAAAATGCATGCTTTATTTACTGCTTTATTTAGATGACATGTTTCTCATGTGTAGTGACATGAAATTAATCACCCATGTGAAAATGTAAATGAATTAGGCATTTGAAATAAAATATCTAGGCTATTCTAATATGATTCTGGGCATGGAAATTATTAGGGATAGGAAGCATAGGCTTCTCTAAGTATCTCAATGTGACTATATCCTTAAAGTGCATAAGAGGTACCTGATGGATTCATTGAAGCCTGTTAGTGTTACTTTATGGAAAAAATTTAAAATGTATTTATCCTAGTCACCCACCACAACTTTTGATATTGAATACGCGAGTAGAATTCCTTATGCTAATGTAATGGGTAGTATTATGTATGTTATGATTTTTAGTCACACAAATGTGTCTTTATTCTATATGTATTTTGAGCAGTTTATGAAAAATATGGGCAAGACTCTTTGGCATGATCTTAAATGGTTGTTGATGTACATTTATTCTACTTCATCTCCTTCAATTTTCTATGGTATGAATGTTAGTTCATCAGGATTAGTGACTGGTTATGTTGACTCTCATTATGCTAGAAATATTGATACTAGGAAATCACGAACTGTTTATGTCTTTACTGAATGTGTAAAACCTATATCATGGGAGTTCAATATGAATTCGGTGGTGTCCCTCCCTACAACTGAAGCAATGTACATTGCATTGACAGGAGACATTAAAGAATCCATATGACTTAAGGGTTTGATTTCAAAACATAGTATTAGTAATGATACTATTACAGTTCATTGTGATTCTCATTATTCCCTTTATCTGTATAAAAATTTTGTATGTCAAGGGAGGTTCAATGACATAGTCATTAGGTTTCCTTTTATTAGAGAAGATATTGAAAGTAGAGTAGTGTGTGCCACTAAGATACACACCGATGAAAATCCAGCTGATAGTTTGAATAAGGCTGTTAATTTTTCCAAGTTCAAGAATTGTATAGATATCTTGAACATGGATCCTATTGAATAACATTAGGTTCAGGAACATCTCAATTTTTATATGAAAATGGAGCATATTTGTTGTTTTTTAAATTTCTTATTAAATTTTCTCTATCTCATTTAAATTTTATACATGAGTTATTATTTTATTTTCTAAAATATGGGTCTTCCATCGGGGAAATGATAATTGTATCCAATACATCTATTAGTCTCTAGCAGTTCGATGGTCTATTTGGGGTGGTTTCGGATCCCGTGTTCATGGTAGCCTCACAATAGAGGTGCAGTTATGCGGTTTCAGAAATTTTTATTGAGGATTTATTCCCATGAGTTGGATTTCAATCATGCAGATGATTAGAGACCAATAACCGAAACAGATATGGATTTGAATAGTATTCCTTGGCTCCTCTATTGCTCACTCCCTAAAATAGACGCATAGCCCTCCTTCCATTTTTTGTTGATCTACATCTGGAAGCAGATCTTCTTGTGCCGCTATGTTTTGGATCACTATTGCATTGCTGGTCTCACCACTGGACAAACCCTTGTGTCATTTTTGGATCCACTGTAATGATCTGTTTAAGAAGAAACAGATCTACATTTTCATCCATGGTGCTTTAGATCCACAGTTCCCTAGTCCAGTGCACCTCTAGATTCGAAGGATTCTGGTGCTATAACAACTCCAAGCCTTCTACCTTAAGAGATATGGACAGTCGAACCCATCAAGGTCCAGGGTTGTGAGTATTTCTCCTTTTTGGTTTATATTTTTGCATTTTTTCTTTCTATTTCAACATGTATGAATTAATTAATGATGGTAAAATCTACTAGTGTTTTTATCCCCTTTCTAATGTGTTTTATTTGAGCATTCAATAATAAAAACGTGTGTGGGTGTGGTCTTTCCATGGATTAGCACCCAAAAGGGTTCTGAACCACGTAAATCGTGGCGTATTTTTCATGTTTTACTTTTTACTCATTGTTGTCAACTATTTTGGCTTTGTCACTTCTTCCCAATATCAATTTGTATTAATTGTAATGTATTGAACATAAATTTTACATTTTAAAAATTAATTTGAACTAGGATGTTTATTTGGTGATTTTCTATTCGTGTGTTGGGGGATGATTCCGTGATTTCCCCCACCGCATTTATTGACATTATTTTTAGCGGTGGAAGATATCCATTTAAAGAGTCAATCCAAGTGTCCACTGATCAGGGTCATTCAAGTGATCATCATGTTTATTCATACAGTGCATATGCCACTCAAAATTTCCAATTTGGCATCAAAATTAGCATACTTCATTCTGAGTTTATGTCAACCAAATTGTCTATATTGTAAATTGAATATATATATATATATCAAAATTTACTACATGAGAAATCATGTACGTTGATAAAAATGCCTAAATTATGAAACATGTAAATTATAGGAATCAGATCATTGGATGTTTGGAGCCATGAAGAGTATTTGGCTACCTAAATAATCATTTACGTAGCATAATAAATTATGTAAATAGAATCAGCTGTGTGTAAATCACGTGCATTGGGAAAACATATACATCGATAATCATGTACATTGATTTCATTCTTCATGGGGGTTGATTTGGTTATATCATTCATGTAGACAGATGTTTTTTATATTGGATTGAGGTAACACCTTCCACTCATATATAAATTTGGGGGTAGCATCAGGTTTAGTCAACCATGTTAGTGTAGGTGTACCTCTATTATGAAGCATGTGCTATTAGGTAGAAAGTATGAACAATATGTACATGGAATAAAAAAATATTGTGGAGAAAAATGATAAGAGGGCGGGGGATGATGATATGAGGGGGAAAGAAATAAGTATTCGACTGGATGGGAGATTGGAAATGTGACTGTTTGAGAAAAAGTTTTCAAAGCCCTTGCTGTGGGTTTCTTTGATTTTAGTTGATTCCTTTCATTTTTTAGTTTCTTAAACACTTTTGTTTATGTTTTATTTTATAATTATGATGGATGGATAAACATGAATAGTGGAATGAGGTTAAGGACATAGGTTCATTTATTTCACATAACTGTTAGGATTTACTGGATTATACCCTTTTCTCAGTGAATGAGTTTTTTTACCTTCTATTTACTAAACTCAATGATAAATGTTTTAGTTTTTTCCATCAGTTTTACAATTTTATATGGAATTCCATATGAGAATAGGATATATCTCAAAAAAATTAGTTTCATGGTTGCCTCAATTAGTGGGTAAATAGTTATTTTGTTGAGACACTGAATGCGTCTTTCACATATAGTATGTTAATTGGAGAATACTGGATAGACACTTTTAATAGTTCCTATAGTGACTAACCTTGTGTAAAGATAAAAATATATTTAAAACATGTAAAAATTATGAAATACATCCAATAAACTTATCATATTAATTTTAATTAATTTCTAAATCTTCTTAAGTCCTTTATTTCCTTTAGTGCCCACTCTTTAATTATCTTCTATTATTTATCCTTCAATCCATCAACTTCACCACCACCATTTAACTCATTTGTTCATGTCCTGTTTCTTGAGTTTTTTCTATTTTTTTGTTTTAAAATTTTGTTGGTATCAATCAACACAAATTCTATGAAAATCCTTCTATATTGAATGATCACTATTGTAGTGTCTCATCCTAGATTCCACTAAACTAATGCCCCATGTCGGTGCGCCATAAGACCTTAAGAATGCATCATTATACAACCGAGGATACCGACATGTTGTGGGGGTCTAAATGGAAATGTGTTGAGACTATAACTCTATATCAGGGTGCAAAACATGAAGCTAATAAACAAATATCATACAAATTGGATTACATAAAATGAATAAATTAACATTTATAATAACATGATCAAATAAAATGAAATAAAATATGGCCTCTAACAACCATGTCATACATAAAAACAACTACCCAGTGGATCAGTTACATACATAACAAAAGAAAAACTACAAATGTATCTAACACATCACCCAGGAAAACCCATCCAGAAAACTAATACTACTCGAACAATCCTTCTCAACTAAGACATACTCAACAAGGGCCTCAGCCCAAATCCTTGATTGTAATAAAAATTTGATAGATTCTCGAGTACCCTATAGCAATAGAAGCCTGAGAAGGTTGTGAGTAAAATTCATTAGTGAACCACCAATGGTGTCAAAAGACATTAATAATCATTTCAATTGTTTATGCATGAAAAGTAAAACTATTGATTTGTAGGTAAATAAAATAGGGTTCATTATTTAGCAATGTTCAATTAATTACTTTTATTATATTTTCCAAATGTAATCAATTTCCATTCAGTAAACACTCCCAAAGTCATCCATCTGATCCATATATCATAATTTCCATTAGTTGAAAATTAAGGATCTTGAGTCCATGAATTATATCAGGTTCATGTACTCCATGTCTAAACATCCTAACCATTATGTCATAAGTACATATACATAGAGAATCATTCTATGAATCCAGTCGAAACTCACGAATCGATGTCCTATTATCCCATCCTTTATATGGAATTCCATGTCCATTACATTTGGTTTAGGAATATCATTTCTTCTATCAAATAACTATAGTACATAAGAAATCCTATAGAATTCATATGGTCATCCCAAATCTGTGGAGTGGGGAATTAGTCCCTGATCCCAAACCACTAGTAACGGTTCGGAAAACATGAATCATTTGTAATTGAATCCAACTAGGATTTAGCACATCATGTACCACCATCCCAAAAAATTACTTTATCAATTAATATTTTTTCATTATTCATTTCCATTTTATATTACATTCATTACATTACCAAATTTACATGTAAACTTCCTCACCCGTTACCTAAATAAATATTTATTAAATGTTTTTCAAACCATTTAAAAATAAACCACATCAATTTAACCATTTTTTTCCTTTCCAAATAAAAATATTTTTCGAGGTCCCAATGCACTTTTAAATAAACATATGGCTCACGTAAAACCAAATCCCTTTCAAAAGTCATGAAACAACAAAAAAATATCATTAATCATTTCGGTATCACCCCATAACATGAATCATCCTTTATAAAAATCTAATCAAGCTCCAAGACCTCCATGTTCCATGAAAACCATTTAAAGGGTCACCACAAAACCTTTTAAAATAAATATCTAAAATTTACTGAAGACGCATTTGAAATCATATTGAGGTCAATATCTCATTTCAAAAATAGAATCATTTAAAAATATACCTTTTCCCCCATTATCATCCCAAACAAGGTCAAAACCCAATGCACGCATTTGAAATATTTTCAAAATCCTCGTAGGCATTTTCAAGAAAACATAACATAATAAATATTACACTTCCAAATGTTAGTACACCCCATGGGTGGCCACAGGTCTGATTTTACATCACTAGAAATACAAAAAGAACTATGTAAGGTCCATGGTATATAACTAAAACCAAATTAAAATTTATTAGATAAAGGAAGAAAACATATCACACAAGATCTCTAAATCATATACATAAATTCATATATAAAATAATTATTAATACTATTGGTAAATCATTTATACCACAAACCTCATGAATGAATATTTTCAAAACATCACCAAATTATAGATCCCTTTTGAGGCATCTCTAAGAATAATGTGAACCCCTCAACACCCAACCAAGCTCATCATCACTACTCGGGCATTAGTCTCACACCATGAAACCATTGTAATTAATTATAATAAATATAATTAATTAATTTACTAAAACTCAACTTATAATAATGTCAAAAATCTCATGGACTTATTCAATAATTGTATATATACATTAAACTATGAGGGAAGGTCCACAATGAAATCTCAACATTATTACATGGAAAAAAAGTTTGTGCTATCAATTCAACATATATATAAATTTTTTAAGAATAAAAACCTAATAAAATTCACTGAAAACACACAAATTAATAAAATTCCATGCAATGACATGCATAATCCATATTAGGATCACTTCTAGTCAAGCTGACCAAAATACATATGAGAAAAAAATTGATTGCACCATGATCTTGTGGAATCATCCACAATACCTAAATATGAGATATCAAAAATTAGATAAAAAAATAATAAGTATAAAATAAAAGACCTTAGGAGGGGAACTCACCAGAAATGATAAGAAATATCCATTGAAGCAACAAACATTTAAGGAAGGAAAGATGAAGAAGGTGATAGGGAGCCACCTAATTTATGTGCCTAGAATGCAGGAGAAAGGGTGGAGAGGATAAAAAACCCAAGGGGGAATTTCAGTAAAATTCCCCCTTTTAATGAAATGTGAGAATACACACAGTTTGGCTATAGGGATTTCCAAACCATGCGCCAACCATGCAGATGGATCTATTCAAAGCCACAACTCACATGGTTTTACCGAATTGTTGGCTAAACTACACACTAATAGTGTGCACCCCTACTGTCCAAAACCCTCATTTTTTCATGGTTCTATGGCATGGTTCAAAACAGTGCACCAAGCATTCTTTTAGCACCGCCTCACCAATGCAGTAAGGTGCTAGGTTTTTCTAAAACTATACACATCTCATCACCCATACCACATGAGATTCCTAGACTCACACGGTATCCCTTTGAAACATGACTTTTTTGACCCATTATGTAACCATTCAACTCAACATTTCTCAATTCAAAATGATATAAGAAACTCATGAGAATCAAGGTGTCACAAGGGTTCTATTATACTAATCACACAAAGCAATACAACCTAGGAAAAAATCTCTAAAACTCCTGAATCATAACCCAAACACTCTAATACTCAAACATAAACATGGGATACACCCCAAACCATATTTCTCTTAACAAAAACCCCTTATAGTGGTTCCAAACCTTGTAACTCCATCCTGAGACATAATTCATGTTTTGACCCATCCGATAATGAAAATTCAAATTCCTCTTTGAATTTTAGATCTATCCATACACATGGTCTAACAACCCTGCCACCATAACAATTATCAACCTATATAAGCCTTAGTGGTCTTCCAACTATACCACCTAAACTATATTGGTCACTAAATTTTATCCAGTAGCATCATTCATCTTATGATATCCTGAAACACTACCAAGGAATAAATGCCCACTTAAGTCCCTAAATCATCCGAAAACATGAGCTAACTCCCATTCCGAAATGAAAAAACAATGATTGAGCTTATTCAACCCAATAAAACAAAACATTTATTACAAAATCACATGAATAGTCATAAAATTAAGGTTTTCCCACCATAGGACCCACATTATTACTAACAACTTTCGATAATTAACACTATTTCCACTGGGGAAGCCCAAAAAAACCTGAACTCACTCTCCCACCAAGTACCCAAAAATGTTTCCAACATACCATGCACCAACACTGATGAAAATGTGAGTCCACATTTCAACCCACTATTGTCATCAAAAAATAAATAAATCAGATGCACACCTTCCATCCAAGCACAACCGACCTTTCCTCAAATGTCCAACCCGAACCCAATATACACTAGTATTTCCGAAAATACGTAGTTGACATATCTTAGAACCTTCTTTTCCTATCTTGTTTAGTAATCCATGTCAATTTATCCTCATCCGACTCATCCAAAAAATGACCATCTCCAACTACCAGTATTTTTTCAACTCATACAATCACTATGGTGTCAAACTCAGAGGCATTATACAACCACAAAACAATCCTAGTGGGGTCCATACCCGACCCCCAAGGTCGCATCCTCTACCGACTCAAACCCATAGTCATATCCTACTTCCTCCCAAAAATGTACTTCTGACCTAAGCACCCCATATTTCTTCTCAAACCACCCAGATACCAAGGTAAGGCTCAGCTCGATCATCCATCACCACTAATCTACCATGTAATTCTCTAGGGAATATAAGAACACACCTCAAATATTTTTCAATATCATTATATTGGAATTATGACTAATCCCCTACCAGTCCTACAAATATGTGACACATCCAGCATAAGCATTTCACCAACAGTACTGATATATCACACCCCAAAATAGGTGTTTCAGCATCACCGACTACCCAAAGAACATCAACTGCATTGACCCATGCTCCAAGAACTATATTCCCAAGAATAAGACATGTCCATATCTCCCTTAGTCATGAAGAAAACAAATTCATTCTCTTATAATATGATAAACTCACCCAAAGAATTTTTCTAAATTCAGTCCATCCAGAGGACCTAAACCATAATTAGATAATGGTTCACTTACCACAATGAATGTATACACAGAACACTCCATCCGTGGAACTTCTAATAGGACCCATAGCCAACAAAAATATAATAGGGTAGATATGTGTATAGACAAATCTCTTTATCATGCCCCAAATGATTTCATATTATTGGGAATTTATCATCACTTACTATGACAATACTAATATTTCACTGACAACTATCACCACCACTTGTCCATTTCTAATGTAACCTCTAAAAAAATGGGCATAAAAAATCCATTTAAAGGCCCTATGCCCCCTTCATGCACTCATCACATCAGAGACACATCTTTCCTCAACCTTGTCATGGATGCTAGCCCAACCCAAACACCTTGGGCATATTCACTAATAATGAATTATCGTAAAAAAATAAATGTTTCTTTACAATCCACTCACTACTAAAAGATACTAGTAACACCTAACTGTCACACACACTCTCATGCGACCATACCAAAGAACGTGATTCTGACTCTATTGAGTCATTCCTTGTGAAACTGTGACTCTCAAGACCTATTCATTGTCCATGCCTACCATGCATGCCTATATCTCCTGACATAGATCACCATGGTAATTCACATAACCAAAATCAAATCATGAACCAACCCCACTTATATTACCACTCAATTCTTCTGTATAATTCAAAATTTCAACAATGATCTTAAGGACTCTCACTGCATTATTGGAGATGAATCCAGTGCTAACTAGGACATGCACCTAACAGATCCTGGAAATATATTCTGATAATACACCAAACCTATATGTACTTTCCATTTCATGAAAATCATGAACCATATTGGGTCCCTTACCAAAATAAAAAACGCATGAATGATCTCCACCTAAAGTAGTTACATTCAACTAAAATCACTTTTCCTCAAGAACCTTTTCTACTTTAGATCCATCTATTACCAAATAGGCATAGTTATATGAAAACCCATTACCTAGGTTAGGCATCTAAATATGAATTCCCTCTAGAAACCAACATGAGGGTAAACCACTAGCACCCTAGTGGTCTTTCTCAAAACACAAGGAATCGTACCTTCTAAAAACACACACTAGGATTCACTCGTAGTTCAATTTTTTTAGGAGTCTAAAGCATCCATCTATTGTTCTTATTCCCAATGGAACTTACAACTCATCTAACTACTATCATGTGTCACCATAAAAGCCACTCGACACTGACTCTGAAGACTAGATCCATATAAAAATTTCTACTACTGTCTCACACCAAGCCTTCATAGTCACATTCCACATCATGCCATTAGGTCCCTCAATCTTGGGTATATTCCAACTAATATAAGGCCAAAAATCATAGGGAATAAACAAGCACCCATATCATCATCAGACAATGTGAGTGGGTCAAAACACCCCTATCTAGGGCCTCACACCATTAGGTATCATACCCTAAACAACTACCCACAAAAAGGGAATTAATCATCTCTATGAGTTTGCACATCAGAATAATCCCCACAAAACCTTCACATATAGATCAATGTTCTAACACTCATAAACTACTATCCAACCTGGGTCACTACCCTAATCATACTAGAGGACCATTCCAGCATCACCACTACTGAAAAAATCACCATAGGTCCACATAACCAAACATGCGAATGAAATCCCTAAATTCACACACTATTATGCACGTAACATGTCAATCCTATATTCCTAGAATTATTCATAAAACACCTCTTAACTATATATTTCAAGATAAAAAACCCTATCATAAGCCTCTTACCAATGGGAAAATATAAATAAATCTATTATAACCCATCAAATCCAAACATCATGTCCATCGCAAAAAGAAAAAATCACATAAAACTATAACATCCGAAACTAGAACAACAATCCCACCCATTGATAACCTAGTTTTCCTAACGGAATAGGTGTTTTTGATGTACCAACCTGATAGTTATCTCATTATTTGACACATTCCAATTTTTCATGTATTCCAAATCCCAAAATAGTAAATCAACTAGAATGTAAATTGCTCTAATAACCCATTGTAATACCTCTACATATTTGACACTAAAATAGTACCCTTAGATGGTTCACCACATGGCCTCAATAATAACTCTTTTTATGCTAGAGGACTCTGACAACCTGAAATGGTCTAAAGAGGAACTCTAAAGAGAATATACCATCATTTCAGTGTGAACAACTTGAAAAAAATAACCAAATATCATATATATGAGGGTGGAAAAATAATAATAAAGAAACTAATATTGAAACATTATGGAATAAAATGAAATAAAAAATGGCCTGAATGGAAATGTTTTATAAACTACCAAACACCCACTCGACTAGTTAAATACCTAAAAAATAAAATAACATAAAATGGATCCACCAAATCACTGAACAAAATCCAACATTTCACATAAAACCAATCAAGAAATCTACTTCAACAAATCAATACACAACAAGAGCCTCAACCCAATCATGTCCCTATAAAAAACATGTGAGGGATACATTGATATCCAATTGTAATTGTGCATCGATCATGGTGTGAGTGAAACATAGTATTCTGCCACTAATGGTTTCTAAAACAATTACCAGTCCATCAAAAAATTCCTGTAGGAAGAGGAAAACTCTTGAAAAGTAGCTGAATTAAATAGGGTTCACTATTTAATGATGTTAAATTATTCATTTTTTTCATTATTAACAATTTTATCCATATCCATCAAATCACCTCAAAAAAATTATGTCATCTAATCATTATATCATAGAGGTCACTTGTTGGAAATCAAGGAGCCTCTATCAACGAATCGAAATGTACTCTTGTAAGCCATACCCGGTCATCATAACCACTATATCACAAGTAGTAAAACATGGATCATCATTCTATGAATACAACCGGTACTAGTAAATCCATGATCGAACACCCTCAACTAGATATGGAACACCATGTCCATACCCTTGTGTTCAAGAACATCCGTCATTCACCTAAATAAATATATTGTTCCGACGTGATTGAAACATTAGTCTGGCCCACAAAAAATTATGGAGTGGAGGGTCATTACAACATCCCAAAGTATTTTACATGGGTCAGAAAACATAGAGAATCCATCCATGAATCTAATTAGAATTCATCACATCATGTATGACCATCCCCAACCATAAAATTATAAATTAATACTATTTCCTTCAACATTTACATAGTCCATCACATTCATTATTAACTGAAATTCACACTTACACCATATCACTCTTTAACCAAATAAATATTTATTAAAATTTCATCAAACCATTTAAAAATAAAAGACATCCATTTATCCATTTCATGTACGTTTCCTAATCCATCATTAATCATGGGGCCAAAGGACCATTAAACTAATACATGAATCTAATAAAACCAACCCCATTTCAGAAGTCATGAAACCCCAAAATCAGACATTATAATGAAAAATTTCAAAAGAAAAACATAACATGGGTCATCCTCCTTGAAAATAAAAATAATTTCTACGACCTTCATGTTCCATGGAAACTATTTAAAGAGTCACCACATATCCATTTCTAATAAACATCTGAAATACATTTAAAACTCAATTAAATTCTCCGAGGGGTCAACACCTCATTTTTAAACTATAAAAATTTCAAAATATAGTATTCCTATTTGACATAAAAAAATGGATTTTAACCCAATACAAACATTTGAAACAATTTGAAAATCCACACATAAATTTTCAAAAAAACATAAAATAATAAACATTCCACTTCAAAAATTTGTCACATCCTAGGGGTGGACATAGGACAGATCTGAAATCACCAAAAATCCAAAGGGAGCAATGGGAAGTAAAAGGTATCCATAGAAATCACAAATAAAATATATTTTATCAATTAAGAATTTATATTGTAGCATCTTGAAACAGTGTCCACTTAACCCTTGCTCGAGTAGAAGGGTCTCGTGGCCTCACGAGGACCTACAATTATTTAAAAGGTTTTAAAATATTAGTGAGGGTGTAGAGTTGGTAATATAGGGATAATATACCCTCATTACAGTGTGCCACATCAAATAAAATAGATAACATACAATAGTGGAAGCATAATATAAAAATATTGAACATGTAAACAGATGTTGATGTGTAAATATATAACTGAATAAATAATCAGTAGAAGATAAAAATAATCAACTAATTATAATAATCTAAATAATCTAAGCTTGTGTCATATTAGTGGATGCATGTAATGGAGTACAACAAAAAGGAACATGTAGATACAAATATCCTATACAATAGCACAAAAAGACAAAAAGGGAAAAATAACTCTAAAATCATATTGAGAGTATTCCAAGTCCTCTACGTATATGATCCAACAATAGGTAAGCATATTAATACCTATAAAATGATTATTATCCCATATTAGTAATTGTAGAAATATAATCTTCTGAGGTACCAAAGATATACTGAGTAAGAGGTGAGGTAAAAATCATAGTATCCTACCACTAACCTTCTCTATGTGTAATCCAAGAAGTGATAATTATTAAACAGTGTGAAAATATATCATAATAAAAAATAAATACTAAATAAATAAATAAACATGTTCTTGAGGTTCCTAAAGGACACCTGATAGCTCTACCCACTTCATCTCATAGCTGGGAGGACTGTATGATCATATACCATATTTATAGTAATAGAACATATATATAGTATTATATAGATATTCTATCCACTAATATGAACCAATTATGTGTGGAAATTAGTATCCATATACCTAGAATACTAGTTGCTGGATGGACTGGGGCGTAACTCAGACATCCATAAATAGTCTAACAATCCTATAAGACCATAAAAAAGTTACAATCACTACATCCCAATAAGAGTGTGATACATCATGAATGCCACTTGGGGTGGTGAGTGAGACATCATGTCATCACTAAAACAAGGAAGGTGGCATATAAAGTCAAATTCCAAACTAGTTTGAAGGGTACATGACATCATGCTCAATGCCTAATGTAAGGGAGAATGATATTATGATTCTCAAATGGTCCCTTAACATCGATTCATAGCATTCATAAAGGTGTATTATAATTATAATTGGCATGGGGTGTTACCTACCATCAATCACATTTAACTATCACAGATATATAAGTAAGGAATAATCATTTTTCTAACATAATATATGAATCATAACATTTAATTTTACTAAAAAGACAAGATCAATTACACCAAGTATTTTCATTTCCTAGATACAATTTCAATTAAAAATTATCAAAAGGCATGGGCTCACTATACTTGTTAATTAATTAATTTAATATATTTATATAATTTTATGAAATTAACCACATCCTGACTTAGTCATTTTATTTAATTTAATCCAATCAACTCACAAAACTTTCCAATTTCATTTATAAGGTCCAATGGGTCACTTCAAATGTGAGATGGGCAACAAGGAAATTTCTTACATGGGGAATTCCAAAAATAATTGTTCCAAACAGAATATAAGTGCCTTGGATTTCATTAAAATATCACGTCTCAAGAGAAATTTCATTTAAACCCTATGTTAGAATCCAAATATATGTCATAAGAATTTTATTTATAAACCCTTAAGGGGAAAATTCACTTTTCACGCCCATTGGGTGCACATAAAAAAGGCTATTCATCCTATAACCAACTAAACAAGGATAAATAGGTGTATAACATGGTGTGATGGTAAATTTTATATAATGAACATAATAAAAATGGGACACTATTAAAAATATGGGGTGCAATATAGTGGAACAAATTCAAAACATTAAAAAATTAAATGATAAAGATGTGACCACCTACTTTAAGGTTTTAGAAGACTCCTCGCTTGGTATTAGCCATATATTTATGGAATGTTGGAAGAGTTATGAGGAACAATACGACTCTCTAAGAATAAGGAAAATGAGATTTCACCAAAATAGTGAGATTGATTCAAAGGAAAACAAATATTAGAGGATCGAGGATGGGATAGAATACCTCAAGAAGTCCAATGCTTCTTTTGGATCTATATTTAGAAACAATTCATAAGAGAAATCAAGAATACCTTATTGAGGATGTTGGGAGGCTATGTGATAAAGAAACCATGCCCATCCACTGGTGGAAGAAAGGGAAAAGTAAATGATAAGGCTTAAGAATAAATAAAGTTAATTTTGGAGTTTTCAGTAAAAATATATGGGGTGCAGGGTTTGGCCACACTGTTCTGTCAAACCATTCATAAACTATGATCAATCCATTTTTAGGGATATACCATGCATGGTTAGGGTTCATTGTTTCCCACAAAATAAACAAACTGTAGGAAAACCTACTGCATAAATAGACTACAATGTCACACGATCGAGCACCCTAGGAGACATAGTTTTCTAAAAACTCTACGGCTTCCAGGTTCCCATTGTATATAGATGCACTATTTTAGAGAAACCATGCATCCTAGTCTTTTGGATATTTTTTCCTGAACTCTAGGCTCTGAACAATCCTTGAATATACCTCTGACCTTCCTTAAGCCATAGTACTTGTTTACCATGATTAATCAAAACATTAAAATTGAAATAAAAAATATATGTACCTTCATGAAAAGAAAGGTCATTATAACCTCCCCTCCATAAAGAAACTCATACCAATCATGGAATTCTGTTGGTAAAAGGGTATTGTTTGTAATGATTTCTGGCCACTGAGATCATATATCAACTCCCCATTCTCATATATTTCCATGTACCCTACAGTGATACCATATAACTTATTCCCAATGAACTAGCCTTCCTTTGAGTGTCTTAATGATCGGATATACAATACCAACAAGATACTCCTTGAACGAATCATCCACATTCAGCTCTACCTCATCTGGTTGAAATACATGTGATGGTTCTAGATAGTATTGGTAAAGATGATATAAATTAATGATTTCATTCATAGAACAACATATCTAAAGAATCACCAACGGATAATAAACCTGTTTCATCCATTTCACAATATCTACGGGTCCAATGAACCTTGGTGAGATCTTACACTTCTTTTGAAAACATCTTTTCCAAAACAAAGGAAATACTTGTAATAGAAACTAGTGTCTGACCTCGTACTCAAGAGGTCTTCATCGTCTGTATTAATATGGCCGCTTTCCATATTAAGTGGTCAACATTCACTTTCTGATTATTTGGACCTACTATGTAATCTCTTGAATGAGACAGTGTCCAATCAAATATGCTTCCCCTACCACTATCTAAAACATAGGTGAGGTGAATTTTCTACCATATACGACTTCATAAGGAGCTGTCTCAATGGTAGACTGAATGTTGTTTTTATAAGTTAACTAAACAAGGTGGATATTATTTCATAATAAAACTAAAGTTTCAAATACACATGCACAAAGAATTTCCTCTAGCACCTAAATTGTATGCTCTATCTAGGCATCAGTCTATAGGTGATAGGTGGTTCTCAGAAGGACCTATGTACCCAAGGCCTTCTAAAAACTCCACAAGAACTGTGATGTGAGACGTAAATATCTATCTAAAATGATAGAATGAGGATCCCCATGAAGACCTACAATAACCTTTAATGAAACCATTCCCAGCTTATCTACCCAGAATATCTCTTGCACTGGCTTGAAGATTGTGGGTTTTTTCAAATGGCCTATGATAACCCACATTGTTTTGTTTCTACGAGGTGATCTAGGATGGATAGTCCCAAAATTCATTGAAACACTATCTCATTTCCAATTAGGAATGGAAAATTTATATAAAATCTATGTAGGATGTGGATGTTCCACCATCACCAAATGACAGGTCAAACACCATGTGAAGAAACGTAAAATATCATGTTTCATACCAGGCCACCAATACAAGAGATTTAGATCATGACACATTTTAAGAGACACTAGGTTGAACTACTCATGCTGAGGTTTGGAATTATCACATAATCTCCTCTATGATGTCTGTTGGGACCTATGCACACCCATGTAATATTAGATTTATCCCCTTCCATAGTCCAACCTAAATATGTATAATTATCTGAAACATTTTCTCTTTGGAAATAGTGATTGGGATCAGATAATTATATAGACCATTCCCATTCTAGAAAAGTATAGGTCTAAATTAACACTAGGAAAATAGCCTTACCATTGTCCTCTTTAACCTCAATCTGCATCTCTTATAATAATCCCATGAGTTTCCATTCACCACTAGATTCCTAAACATCAGTTGTCTGAGTCATTCGTATGTAAGCATAATCTATTGAATTATCATTACTAGGCCAATGGGAAAGATCGAAATAAAATGATTGTAGTTATTAATCCCACTAGTGTGGTTTGATATTTACATCCCACTATGTGAATATTTACATTAAGCTTTTGTGTTTATTCAATACCAAAAAATATCTCTCAAAGTAATTAGTGTATTTAATACCATAGTTTGTGATCTACAATAACTATAACATGGTTTTACGTCAGGTAATTCTAGTAATGGCGACACAACTGAAGATAAACATATGTGATATCTCACTCATCTCATATCATATTAGAACTAAGCCCGATACATGATATGTCACCATGTATAATATAGATATTTCTTCGCTCTGGTGGAATCAATAGCTGTGTTGAATCCAATCTACCCTCAACCCCTGAAATAATGGTTCATAGGCATCTGACCATATGAATATCACACCCTTCTTTTTCAAAACTGTATGAGGAACTATAAGGACTTAGAAACTTGGGATGAAGTGTCTATAATACCTATCTATCCCCAAGAAACTCCAAATATAAATTTCATTCATGGTATTCTTCTAGGAAACTACAACTCTTAATTTATCTAGGGAAACTTAAACCCACGAATCCAAAATATTTTATCCCAATAAGTTGACTTTGTTGATCTAAAAGATTCATTTATTGATCCTATCATAGAGATAATTCCCTCTCAGTGTATTCATCATGATTCTCAATATGTGTGACATGGTTATGACTGAAGCATCAATACCTCAAGATATCATCAACAATGTATACCATTAATTAATCCAAATATTGGTGTAAAATAGAATTCATGTGATCTAGGAAGACAACATGTTCTTCATGAGATTAAAAGGCATAACTAGATACTTTTACTGACCATACCTACTGGTGAAATCTATGAAAGGTATGTATGATGACCTGACACATACCTGATGACATCATAAACTCAAATATATCTTTGAAAACACATTATCTCCATGGATCAAATCAAAGGGGTCATCTAGTCTAGGCAGTGGATATTGATTCATTATTGTGAAAAGATATAAGAGATTTTTATCCCCAAAATGCATGATGGTATTGTCTTAATTCTTTGTGAAAAGGGATATTAAACCACAAGAATAAGTATTGGGTCCCATAAATAATTTAGAATCTATATCATCCAATTTCTTCTCGAGCTCTAGAAGGTCCATAGGTTCTATCCTATAATGAGGAATAGTCATTGGTGCTTCTCTGGGAAGAGGAATAATAATAACATCTACCTTTACTAATCGTAGGTAGACCATATAATTCATTATGAAAAAAACACTGAAACTCTCCACTATGGGAAGGAAAATATGAGGTTTTAACCACTTTTCATTGAGAAAAAACTGGAAATCTAAGTTGTAAAACTACAAAGACTCTACGTATTTGGTCCATCTAGAGTCACACTAGTATCCCATTCTCCCATATTCTTGTACTTAACATCATAGGGTGATGTAAACACCACCGTAAAAAAATTTCAGTCAAAATGGGCTCGATATGGAATTAAATAGTCGATCACGATGATTTTCCCAAATACCTCCAGGTCAAGTATGTATAGTTTCTACATGAAAAGATATCATCTTATATCAAGGGTAAAATCCTAAAAACAAAAAAAAATCCTCAAATATTATTCCAAATGGAGAATCCTGCATTATAACACAATAATAGTGCTCAATCTCAAGGCTTGGACTCTAAGTGATTTCCATAGATTTAAAATTGTGAGATGTTACTATATCAAATAAAGCATACAATAATGTAGAAGATTCAAGAATTTCACATCTAACTGTATAACGCCTTTCACTCTTCTTCTTTCGACATAAGATATACTCCATGTAACTAGCATATATAAATGTTGTAATTCAATACCTAAATTCACTCAGAAATCCATCCAGTTGGAGTTGAGAGTCATAAGTCACAATTCCTCTACCTCAATTGCAACCTCGACCAGATTCGTCAGTGGTATTCCATCTTTCTGCCAATTATGATCATAGTGGCCCTTCTCTTGATCATGGATTAGGATTACATCCACAATTTCTATGAACATTTGGGAATGTTATGTAGAAACACTATACATGATACATCTTACCACAACACCTGTACTCGACTGGATCATGTAAGCCATGATGTTTTTTTGGTCATGTATTCCCACACTGATGAAGAACTAGAAATCTATCTATGTGGGGATCCTGATAGCTACTACCACTAGGAGTATCCTCAAAACATATCTTTCATCTAGAAAAAGATTACATTAGTAGCTATAGGTGTCGAACTTCCCTAACATTCACCATTAGATTCTCTAAATTTTTTATATGTAATAAGGGTCTAGTATGTAATTTCAAAAATAGTAGTCAACTAGAATAAATTGAACTATGATGGGATGGAGTATACTAGCCCATCCTAAAATCTCTTACCAGTCATAATATTATCACCATCTTTAGTTGGAGTGATCCGCTACAGATCTATGAAATGAGCTAAATAATTATTGAAATAAATGCCCCCTAATAGAGGTTCATGAATTTTCTAGATTTGTCAGTTCTTAGATTCTTGGTAATTAAGTACTCATATAATGTCTTCTAGAAATATCCTTATAACATATCTATATTCCAATTTTTCTAGGTGATTAAATCCTACCACCACTTAGTAGAATCCAGTTCAAAAAAAATTTCTTTCATGACCCTCATATTTATAGGCATATAAAGATATTCTAATATAGAAATGATTTATTTGATCCAAAACTCTGTAGCATGAGGTCCTCCATCCCCCAAAAAGGAGGGGGATTATTCTACAGAAATTCATGATTCAAATCTGTTATACATGGGGCACGTCAAATGACACCTTATATATTCTAAAGCATAAAATGAAAACCCTCTATAAACAGTATGGAAATTCCCCTATATGGTATAGTAAGAGGTTTCATATGGGGAACTACAAGAGTTCTCACATGCCACTCATTGACCACCATCGCAATAGCATGGTAATCATGACCTTTAGGGTGCGCAGCTGAATGATATTGTGGTGTCATGATACTACAATTCCAAATCCACTACTTAGTACAGATTAATGAAATTGAAATGTTTGTTGATATAAAACTAGGACTGGTATTAAGAAATCTTATAAAAATTATCACACCTCTATTAGTTCTCCAAGACCTATGTATTTATAGTTAAAGAGGCCATAATAGGTTATAAGAATGTAATAGATACCCCACTACTAACTGCTAAGTCAATGATTGGGTATATGTATCTACATCGGGTATATATATATATAATATCGTTGTTCTAAATTTGTAAGTCATTCGCATTTTAAAATTTTTTCATTAAAAAATTTAAATACTTTTAGAATGGTTGAGTTATATAGATTTCTATTTTTCAATCAATAAGGGACAAAGCACATTATGAAACAAAATCTGTAATTTACTTAACCCACACCATAATATGTTCCCCCAGGATTCAAAGACAAATATCTTTATCTGGACTGACCATACCTCCATGTCTTATATTAACTGAAAATCTTATGAGGGCCTACTTGGAGGATACGGTTTGCACTAGGCATGGACCTATATATTTAGTCTTCCAATGTATCCATGAGGCTCCATTGATGATGGTAGATAAATCATCGCCTATTTTAGATAGTGGCACTACTATGGGGGTGGGAGGTATTGAATTTGCCTCCCCTTCATCCCTAAAATCACAACCACAAGCCTTTGCAATGGCATCAAACACCCCAACCATGTCATCAATTACCATTAACAGAGATGAGGTTGTTTCAGGGTCAAGAAATGTATTTTCTTCCGAGTCAAGTCCATATTTGATGACATTCATTCCTGACTATATTTCATTGTCAAGGAGTGATTTTTGAGACTGATCGAGGAATCCTAGTTGATCGACATCCCCATCGACAATAGGTGTGGAGGAATGTTTGGAGACTAATCTCCCAAACTCAATTGGACGAAATGCCAGTGAAGCTGCTGTTGACGCTCCTTTCGTCACAGAACCTAAAGATCGGAAAAGGGGAATATCTGAGCTGAAAGTGATTCAACCTTTGAAGAAAATATCAAAAATCGACAAAGGAATGAACAAAGGATCAAAATCAACTGCACCGCGCAAGTAATGTCACTGTCGCGCAAGTCCACTTGCGCGACGCACTTGGTCGCGCAGGTGACTTGCGCGACCTAAGTGATAACCGCCCGGTAACCGCCCGGGGTCTTCTCCTGCCTATAAATAGACCCTGTGGGACCCCCATTCGAGAGGATCTTTTTCCAGAAACTCGGATTGAAGCTCCCGATGCCCAAGTCTCTTCTCAAAGCTTCCGGAACACTTCTAAGGTAATTTCTTACCTAGAACGGAAGATCTAAAGAGAAGAAGGAAGGCCTAAGTGTTGAAACTTATAAACACTTGTGTGCCGCCTTATTTCCTTCAATAGAACTTGCGCGTCCCTTTTCTGGAAGAACCTCAAGAGGATTCTAAAGTGATTAATAAAGAGTTGCTCAAGTATTCTAATGCTGGTTGAAAATTGCGCAAGTACCCCTCATGTCGCGCAGGTATACCTGCACGACCAATACTTGGGCGCCAACGTAAGACTTTCACGCCTTTCAAGACTTGCGCGCGCCTACCTTTTTGGGTGCCCATCTTGCCCATTTACCCCTCTTAAGACATTTCACCTTTCCTTTTCAAGATTCAGTCTTCAAGACACTCTTGAAAGCCATTTATGGCATGATTTCATGATTTGACTTCCTTATCTGAAAGGAATTTTGTGGAATATCTCTCAAAACATAGTGATTTATACATTTTTATGTCACCAAAGATTGAGAGTTCATTCATTCAACCTCATTCTTTAAGATGAGAGAATCCTTAACCTGGGTCTCCATTTTTAGGAATAATCCCCAGTTATAAGTCCTTTAACCTGGGCATCCTTCTTAGGAGTAAGCCCCAAGTCCCTAATTATGGGCATCCTTTTCAAAAGTAAGCCCCAAACCTTAATTCCATAAATTGGCCATCCTCCTCAGGAGTAAGACCCAATCATAATCCTTTAATCTGGGCATCCTTCTTAGGAGTAAGCCCCAAGTCCCTAATTATGGGCATCCTCCTCAAGAGTAAGCCCCAAACCTTAATTCCTTAAATTGGGCATCCTCCTCAGGAGTAAGCCCCAATCTTAGATATGGGCATCCTCCTTAGGAGTAAGACCCAATCTCAAATATGGGCATCCTTTTCAGGAGTAAGCCCCAAACCTTAATTCCTTAAATTGGGCATCCTCATCAGGAGTAAGCCCCAATCATAATCCTTTAATCTGGGCATCCTTCTTAGGAGTAAGCCCCGAGTCCTTTAATTTGGGCATCCTTCTTAGGAGTAAGCCCCAATATCAAATATGGGCATCCTCCTCAGGAGTAAGCCCCAAACCTTAACCCCTAACCTGGGCTTCCTTTTTCAGGAATAAGTCCCAGTTATAATCTTGGGCTTCCTTTTCAGGAATAAACCCCAAGTCCCCTAAATTTCACTTTAACCAGTCCTAATTTACCCTTGATTTGGGTTTCCTTTTCAGGAGTAAAACCCAATCATAAGTCCCCTCCTAACTTGGGAATCCTCCTTAGGAGTAATCCCCAAGATTAGAGTATTCAAAATCTCCATGAAGCACATATACCTTTATGGACCATGTTCATGGATTTTTTCCCTAAAAGTGAATCCTAAACCTTCATCTATCTGGGCAGTCATACATATATAATCCCCAAACCATTTCTTATGATTGCATCATTCATGGCACAATTGTCTAATTTTATACCAATACCTCTTGTTTCTCACAACGAGCATGACTCACGTGAGATTATAGTGTAAAAGTAATTATGACATCCTTGATTGAGCCATCAATCATAAACGTCATACTCCCTTATTCGAACTACGTGGGTTCTGATTCCTTTTTCAAAACAAAGGATACGTAGGTAGCCCATCTATGGGTTCGATCCCAACTCTGAAATAATTCTACGTCCTTCTGAATGACGATAAACTTCAAGTGCCCCACTGAGTGGCTTTGAAACCAGCCTGGTCATCATAATGACCAAGAGACTTTTATATAAATGTTTTGAAGGATACCATTGACCAAGAATCTCTAAATAGATATAGATGATTCTCTATTGATGAAGAACCTAGAATACATATAAAAGATTCTCTAAATTTCTTACATATTTAATCATTGATTGTTAAACTGAAGGAAAGATCATTTTATACTTGGTAATGTAATAAGGATTCACGAACATAAATTAAATCTATAAAGAGAGTCCCATAGTAGACAATAATTCCCCTCAAAAAGGTGTGATGAGTCCGACCTCTCACCCTCTCGACCAATGCAAATTCCTAAGCCTCATTAGTCCACAATCTAATGAGCGCCTACCTTTGGAAAGTAGGTCCAAACGGATGTGGAATCATTGGATGTTTCCGGTTCTACGAACAAACCCGCTAGAAACCGATCGGAATGTTTGAATCTCCCATCCAGGAGGTCATCCCCAAATTTCGTGCAAAACAAAAAATGGTGAACCCGACGTGAATCCTTAACCAAGTTAAAGTGATGTTCTTCTTATTTGTTAGTCCCCTTGGTCCAACAAAGCAATCATTGACATGTGCTCATCCAAAAGATGCAGTTGCCAGATTCATCTTGATTACATCTATTATATGAAACAGGCACTCTTTTCTCAAGATCTTCTGCAAAATGGCTTTCCTTAAATTCACCCATGTGAATACTGCTGCTGTGAACACCTCTACTGTGAGGTCAGCTGCTGTGAAAACCAATGCTGCTACTCCTGCTGGAACGTCGTCCGCTCTGAGAATGACATCACCAACTCAGCATCTTCAATGATGGGTTTTTAATGCACTGGTTAAGGAGTACCGTCGCAACGGTACTGTCCCAACTCTGGAGGCCGCTCGTCAAGCCCTCCATGTTAACAACTCTACCTGGTCATCCGGACAACGGCGGCCAGCGATCAAGAAGCAGACGGTGCTGACTACCGTCTCCAACCGTTTCGGGTGGTTATCCCCAGAACGCAATTTCCATTCACTCCCTTACTCTGAGGAAGTGAATGAGCAGGTCCCTCAGGGCCTTAATTCAAAAAGATAGGAGTCCTTCCCGAGGGCTCCCATCAACAATCGCCGCCAGAATCGTGTGGCAGTGCACCCTCAACATGATGAGGGTACCGACTCCAGGCATTCAGCTCAGGTTCCTCGAACCCGAGAAAGAAAGATGAACCGCCAGAGACGGAATCCGGTTAACAATGGGCAGGTTGTCATCCCTGCCATCTCCAGAGAAGTCCACCAACCTAACTTGGTGGCAAATAACGAACAGGCACACACACCTGCCCGTTTTAATTCCGCTGTCCAGCAGACTCGTCTGGCAGCATCAAGCCAATCCCGCCAGGCAATTCCGGCGGAGTACTATAGTCAGGAACAAACACCTTCTTATGCATCACTAGTTAGTGAGCAGGCCCGTCTGACTACATATGATGGATATCGTCAACCGCATTTGGCGAAGTGTAATCAGCAGGCACATACACCTGCTAATACTAATCAAGCCTACCAACAGTCTCGCTTGGTAGCGCACAGAGAAGTCAGCCGGAAAGCCCCGACGACAAACAGGAGGCAGACTCAACTCTTTGCCTCCACACTTGAGTACTGTCAGGATTCACTGACAGGAAAAGGAGGACAGGAGTAGGCACATACACCTACTCCAAACCCGGAATGGACGTATATCCCCGTTCCGGCGGCTGAAGTCACCAAACATATTTTGTCAATGGTGAAAGAGCAGAAGCAAATTCCTGGTCATATTCTGGATGCTTGCCAGGATATCATAACAGCTTCAACATCATCTCAGGGACAGACACATAAATCTATCCCTAGCAGTGGAGTGACACATCAACGATTCACTCCGGAACAGACACACACATCTGTTCCAGTCCAAGAGGGTTATGGGGCATACTCCCCCATATCATATGGACAACCAAGTCTGGCACATACACCTGATTTGAGTGGAGATCGTCAGCCTAACCTGACCATCTTTCCTGATTAGGCATATACACCTACTCAGAGTAACCACTTTCGTCAACAAGTGGTTTCCAAAGTGAGTAAGAAGGCATCTAAGAAAAAGATCCGCCCAGCACAGTCAGGAGATCAAAGGACAATCTATAACAAGGCCTTGCTCGATGCTGGAGTTCTTGAAGCCCTTAGACATTTATCTGTCGGAATTCAAGATTCTACTCCCTCTGTTCCCAATAACGGGAACATTAATTCTGAAGGTCTTCAACAGACACTTTTTCATGAAGGCTTGCTTCATGAAAAATCAGTCAATCTTGAAGTTTCTTCTTCAGATGAGAGCCACATGAACCATCTGTGTGGTCAGAAGACCAAGGAGCAAGAGATCTCATCTTTTTCTATAACCCATTATGGTGGTCCTCCCCATGATGATGAATTTCGCTGCGAAAGTCCTCTCCGTAGTAGTGATTCACATTGCCTGGAAAATACTCCAGTGGACAATGTTGTGCCGAGAAAGCCCTCTTATCTTGAGGCACTTGCAAATGTGAAACCAGTCATGTCTGATGCTTTATCGCTAGAAAGTGAAATACTTTCTCAATCAGAAGATAGCCCAGGGTGTAGGTCATTCTCCGAACCACCCCTAAGTCATGCATCTTCTAGTTTGATCAATGATCTCTCTAACAATCTTGTTGAATCCGATGAAGCAACAAGGAAACACCAACTATGGTCAAAACTGGTATAAGAATATTCATTTAATGATAAAGAGGAAATTCTAAACATGAGGAAAAAACTGGCAAAAGGTGAAGTACCAGTCATGTTTTGGCCTTTGGCTGACTCTCAGTATGACATTCCAAAGATGTTGACGGATGATGGAATCCATGATATTCGTCTCAACATATGGAAAACTCTTTTTCAATTGAAGAAGAAGGTATTATCTTATGATGAATATGAAAATAATCTTAAGATAATAGAAGGGATACAACGTCAGATTGATTTGGCATCTCTATCAGTCTCTCGGTATCTGAAGGCTGAAAAGAAGCAGAGAACCCTTCAACGTTCATGCCTTGGCGCACTAAGAAAATTGTGTCAGTTAATTGCCAATGCTCCATCTGATGTTCATATCAAAGGATGGGGTGTTCACAGAGCACTACATTTCACAGTGCTTTCCAGTCAGCAAAGCCCGCCGAAAATGGTCTCATGAAATTTCCCATGGCCAGCCACAGTCAATGGGCTTTGTTCATAATCAAAAGCTTGCTCAAGAACAGGCTTCAACTAGTTCCTCTCAAAATAAAGCATATAGAGAACAAGTTGTTGAATTGCTCCTACATCAAGCAGGCGAGAATCTTGCACAAGCCTCTCGTATGGAGAAAACACGTCATCAAATGACAGAAGTCTCGGAAATCATCCAACGGCCTGTTGAACCAGGTGATAAAAGTGGATACAGGCTAGTGCATCCAGCTAATTTTCGAACTAAGATTCGCAAGATCAAGAGATATTTTAAGAAGATCTCAGACGTAGCATGTCAAGAGCCACCCCAGCTTGTCAGACTGGGGACTCCTTTAACCCAACCCTCAGAGTCAACAAATGGGATTCGAGGAGTTGAGCAGAATTAGCAGGAACATCCCCAGTTCACGAGACTGGGGACTCTTTCAAATCATCAATCCCCTTCTCAGAGAATATTGGTCTTTTCTCGATTGGGGAAGAAGTCCCAAGAGGAACGAAGAGCCAAATTATCAGGAGATTCCCTCCAAATTATATCTCGTCAAGAAGTTCCTAAAGGATTGAATCAACAAAAGGCAATGTCTCATCAAAGATATAAAAGAAGACAATATCACAGAAATGTTGATAGAAGGGATGCGATGCATTATGCATCAATCAATGTCATCAATGCCGTTGTTGCTAATCCACCAGAGGGGACTCACTCAGGGGACTCAGATGAAGAGGGTCCTATTCAAGAAAATGTACGCACCGATACAAATGAAGAAGGTGTACGTACACGAAGTCAAAGGATTACTCAGAACCTAGGTAATCCACTTCCCTCCCTCCAAAAGGTATCCAACAAAGGGAGGGGAAAGAATCAGGTTACATATCCTTCCTCTGGAGAAGGTAAATCGCTCTCATTAGAGCAATGGTTTGCACAACAATAGGAATAAATGAAAGAATTAAGAAGAATGAATGCAGAACTACTTCAGAGTAGTCTTCTTCTTAAGAATGTCGAAGTTCGACAGCCGAAGGAATTTGTTGCATTTACTGAGATGGATCAAGAATATCCTCCTTTATCAGTACACCCTCAGAGGTCTAATCCTGTGGGTCAAGCGCAACAACGGTTGGCAGTGCTACCATTAGTTGCAGCACTAACCACCACGTCTGTCCAAGCTCCATTCATTGCACCTACTCAAGACCAGATTCAACCGGATGTTTCTCAAAAGTTAATAACTACTATTGAGTCATTAACAGCTCGGTTAGAAACTATGGAAGGGAAACATGCGCAAGTTCAACCAGAAAAGAATGTTTACCCTGAATGGGTAGATTCAATTTCTCCTCCATCTAGTTTTGGAAAGCCTGTTTTCCCTACTTTCAATGGATCAGGCGACCCTGAACAACATTTGACGCATTACGTGTCTTGTTGTGATCCTATGATGGGAACTCCAGAGCAGCAAGAAGTAGTGAAACTCATATGCTTCGTGAGAACCTTGCAATGACCAGCTTTTGTCTGGTATACAAGCTTGCAATCCCGGTCAATCATCGGATGGGAGGATCTTCATCAAAAATTCCTTCTTCAGTTCAGCTCAACTTTTCCAAAAACGACAGTTTTCGATCTTACAAACTGCAAGCAAAGGGAGAATGAAAGAGTCTCTGATTTCATTTCTCACTGGAAGGGATTAACGTATTCCCTGAGTTTATCACTCCCTCAGGAAGAGCTGTTGCCAATCTATGTGGAATGTTTGCGTGATGAATTACGCACGCCATTGATCCCTGTGAAATACACAGGAGTGTTTCGAGACCTTACATAAATCGCTCAACAGATTGAAGATTCCCTTATACAGGCTAAGGTTAAATCTCGTGTAATTCCATCAGCTCCAGGAAGAAGAATGGGTAAAGCAGAAACTGCTACAGTTATGCTTAAACAAGCACCTGTACCTATTTCTACTTCAAAACCTTCATCTTCTCGAAGGACTCCACCTCCTGAACGCCAACAATAAAGGCTGTTTCGTCCAAATGATCAAAAAGATCAACGATGAAAACAATTTGAGGATTTGAAGAGTAAAACATACTCTTTTCGAAGTGAGCAAGTTCCTGGTTACTTCATTTCAGCTCTGGAAAATAATTTGGTTCAATTACCAGTGCCCAAGAGGCCAAACAAGGAAGGAGATGAAGACCGTCCCAATTATTGTCTCTTTCATCAAATGTTGGGGCATCCCATCCAGGAATGTTTTGTCTTTAAAGACCTCCTTCAAAAGATGGTCGACATGGGACCAGTCAAATTGAAGGGTTCTTCAGCTCATGTAGCGTGTGTTACCGCTACAGATCTAGAGGAAGGAGGCAAGTGGCAGGAAGTCAAAAACAAAACTGTGAAAAAATATGATGATTGGATGGTCAGAAAGACAATCAATCGGACCCATGCCATTTTGCGAACACAATTGAAGAAGCCAATTGTGTCTCCTACAAAAGCTGCAGTGAAGCCTCCATCAAAAGACAAATCCTCAAAAGGGCAGCACAATTCAAAGAAGAAAGAGGAATCAGAACAAGATGAGTATGTATCGAGGTCTAAATTGTCTTTGACTCTAGCATATTTCATGCCATCTACTTCAAAGCAACGGGCACCACCCAATCAAACGGCACAGCCTAAACAGGCTAGTCAGGCAGGGTCTTTATTGGACGAAGAGTTAATCTTCGGTTATGTTAATATGATTCAATTAACAGATCCATATTCCAGTCTTGATGAGCATGAATTCCCTGTATCAAATAAGGGAATACGAGGAAGTTCTAGAGGTTCAGGATACAGGGGAAGACGTGGATCTTTCCAAAGGCACTACACCAATTCTACCCCTGCTAGCACTGTGTATGCAGCAGAAACTCGTGGTAGAGCCCTTCAGCGAGCTCAAAAAGAACAAGCAAGTTCTTCTGCCAATGGCCAACTCAGTTTTGGCACAGTTATTTAGGAAGACCGATTAAAGGTTCCATATTCTTTATCTCAGCATGTAAATGGATCTAATCAGTCTAATCTTCCAAAACCAAGGATGTTGCCAACTTCTATCCCAATACATGATGCATCAGCTTCCAAAGCATCTGCTTCCAAGGTACCTGCTAAACCACATATTCCTGTTTGGAAACGCAGACCTCTAGATCAAAAGTATGATATATTGAAACACTTGGACCAAGTACCAGCCATGTTATCAATTTTGGATGCTTTGAATCTGTCAAAAGATCTTCGGGAAGCACTCATCGAAGCTTTGTCAAGTCCTCAGGAGTTTGAAGCTAAAATTGCTGCAGCTGAAGTCTATCACATAGAGAATAATCCTGCAGAATGCCATGCAGTGATATATTTTACTGATAAAGATGTAGATGATGTTGTGTATGGGCACATAAAACCTTTGTACTTATCTGGAAAAGTCAATGGTGTAGATATCCGAAGAGATTTCATTGACAATGGTTCAGGAGTCAACCTCATTCCCATTCGTACACTTAGTCGATTGGGCCTCACGGAATCTGATTTATCTCCTTCTACCATGATGTTACAAGGATATGATAAAAATGAACAAGAACCACTGGGTGAAGTTACACTCAGAACTCAGTTTGGAGATATTGTATCCAATTCGGATTTCATGATTGTTGATCAAGACTCAGTTTTCAACGTCTTGCTTGGAAGACCCTTGCTACATCATCATGCATCTATTCCTTCATCATACCATCAGTGTCTCAAATACTATTTCAATGGTCAAGTTGGAACATTTTATGGTGATAAGGCCCCGTTTAAGACATGTGAGTCTCAATACATTGAGGCATAATTCTATCACATGAAGGGAAGATAAAAATCTACAATGAAGGAAATTACCAAAATTAATGCTCCATATGGTTTGGAGAAAATTCCAATAAATCCATTTACACATGTGAGTACAAATTATGTGTTACCTATCAGTCAAATTGAAAAAATAGGCCCAAATCAAAATACTCTTATGGAAAGATCCCTAATGTCAATTACGGCAATTGAGCCAGACAACATGGGAGAAATTGGTAACCTACCAAACAGTGATGAAAGCATAAGTGGTGACGTTTTCATTTCATCTGCTGAAGTCCAAAAAATCTATACTTCGCCAATCAGGCCAGAAGAAGTTATAGCAACACCAGAGGTGAATAATGATGTCGATTCTCAATCCATCATCTCCTCTTTATTTCCCAAAGAAGGCCCTTTATCATCAATAGGGTCGGAAATGGAAGCTTCTTCTTCAAAATGTGAAAATTTTGACATCTCTTATGATCATTAGAATTTCATTTTGTCATCTACTATGCAAGTAGAAACGGAAGAAATAACACATAATGAAGAGGAAGAGGAAGGTCTTAGAGATGCTCCTCCAGTATTTGAAGAGGGTATCTCTACCAATGTGGATGAACTCAGAGAAATAAATCTGGGTACAAAGAAAGATCCACGCCCCACTTTAATTAGTGCGGCCATGACCCATGAAGAGCAAGAGATGTATATTTCTTTTCTAAAGAAAAATAAAGATATTTTTGCTTGGAACTATACAGAAATGCCTGGGCATGATCCTGATATTGCTACTCATCATTTGGGTTTACCAAAATAACATCGAGGATTTAAGCAAGCCGTGAGAAGAACACACCCAACTTATGCTTCCAAAATTGAAGCTGAAGTGGATAAGCTGATCAAAGCTAACTTCGTCAGAGAAGTTCAGTCTCCCAAGTGGTTGGCTAATATTGTCCCTGTAAAGAAAAAGAACGGACAAATTAGGGTTTTCATCGATTTCAGAGATCTTAATCGGTATTGTCCTAAAGATGATTTCCCAGTTCCGATTACAGAACTCTTAATTGATGCGACCGCTGGCTATGAAGTAATTTCCTTCATGGATGGATATTCCGGATATAATCAGATCCGAATGGCCCCGAAGATGAGGAATCTAAAGCTTTCAGAGCTCCTCAAGGTGTGTTTTGTTTCCGGGTGATGCCCTTTGGTTTAAAGAATGCAGGTGCAACATATCAACGCGCCATGCATCGTATCTTCAAACCTTTCTTAGCGAAGCTTGTTGAGTGCTATGTGGATGATTTGGTAGTTAAATCCAAACAATGTTTTAATCACTTGGCTGATTTGGAAGTCATATTCCACAAACTTCGACAACATAATTTGAAGATGAACCCCTTAAAATGTGCTTTTAGGGTAACCTCAGGAAAATTCCTCGGCTTTGTTGTACGCCATCGTGGTATTGATGTCGATCCTAAGAAGACCAAATCAATCCTTGGTATGGCACCTCCTCAGAATTTGAAATAATTAAGAGGACTTCAAGGACACTTAGCCTATATTCGGCATTTCATCGCCAATTTGGCAGGCAAAAGTTTACCCTTTACCAAATTATTGAAAAAAGGAGTCACTTACCAGTGGACTGAAGAATGTCAAGAAGCATTTGATGTTCTCAAGAAATACCTCTTGAGTCCACCAGTACTCATGCCACCTGCTGAAGGTAGACCACTTATCCTCTATGTGACAGCTCTAGAGCGATCATTGGGTGCCTTTCTCGCTCAAAAGAATGATGCTGGGAATGAAAATAGCCTCTACTATCTCAGTAGAACTATGCTTGAAGAAGAAACCCGGTATTCAAGTATTGAGAAGTGCTGCCTAGCATTAATCTTTGCAGTCCAGAAATTGAGACACTACTTGCAACATCACGAGGTCCAATTGCTATCTCGCAATAATCCGCTGGAATTCATCCTTAGTCGTCCAATGCTTAGAGGACGTCTAGCAAGGTGGGCAGTTATCTTGCAGCCATTCGACATTCATTATGTGTCTCAAAAGGCAATAAAGGGCGAAGCTCTGGCTGATTTCCTAGCTGAACATCCTTCCATGGAAGACACGTCTTCAGATATTGAACTCCCTGATGAGGAAGTTTTCTCTATTCAAGAAAATCCTCAAACATGGGAAATGTATTTTGATGGTGCT